>CM068552.1:2707500-5207500 GCA_035048495.1 Euptelea pleiosperma | reverse complement strand
AAACCCCACATAAATCAGAATCAAGATGAAATTGGAAAAGTAATTTTTTTACCTTATAGACTAAATATTGGTCAAAAACCATCAAGATCCCATTAGAAAATTCCCAAAAAATCACCAAAAAGTTCGTCAAATCATCCTCAAGCAGGTTGTACAACTCCCAATCGACCTTGGGATGCGTGCCCAAGTGGCTGTCGACATTTGTCGTACGGCTTGATGACGGCAACACAAGAATGCCCTTACAATATGTATGGGGTCCCTTATCACATAAAGGGTACACCCTGACAACATGTACAAAGTAATTGCCTAGTTGCCAAGCACCACCATACCATGATGAGGCTAACTTAGTTGATGTTGTCTCCAACTGGCGACCCCCCTACATCCTCTTCCTACAATAAGGGACCTTGCCTACAGATCACCAGTGCCACGAAAATAAAAATTTATGCACAACGCTTTGTCATACAAGGTGGAGTTTTGTATCGACGTAGCTATCAAGGTGCCGTACAGTTGAATTTGAGATTTGGTTTCCAGGGAAGAGAAGAGAAGAGAACAAGAAAGAAGAGAAAAGATAGAAGTTAGGGTTTTTGAGAGCATGTGTAAAATACATGACTCCCTACTATTCATATATGTGAGGAAAATACAATGGACAAGAATGCCCTTACAAAATGTACAGTCCCTAACAACATAATGGGTACACCTGTCAACACTCCCCTTCAAGTTGGTGCGTAGATATCTATCATGCCCAACTTACTAAGACACTAATGTAATTGATGATTGGAGACTCCCTTTGTGAATACATAGTTGAAATCAAGTCTTGTACTGCAGAGGGAAAGAGGAAAGAGAAGAGAGAAGAGAGGGGTTACGTGTGTTAACCCTACACACACCCCAATGAATCTTATTTATATTAATAAGTGTGGGCCCTTACATAAGTAAGAAAATAAAACCATAAAGACACTAAACAATCTATAATAATAGAGAGGTCCTTCAACACTCCCCCTCAAGTTGGGACGTAGATATCAATCATGCCCAACTTGCTCAAGCACTCGGTAAACGGAGCTGCTGCAACGCCTTTCGTAAGAATGTCTGCTAGTTGATCAGATGTAGGAACGAAGGGTGTGCAGATCACTCCCGATGTCACTTTTTCACGAATAAAGTGACGGTCCACCTCGATGTGTTTGGTCCTGTCATGTTGAACTGGGTTGTGGGCAATACTTATCGCCGCCTTGTTGTCACAGTATAATGACATGGACCCTTCTACGGGGAAACCGAGTTCTCCAAGTAACAGTTTAAGCCACAGTAACTCACAGACCCCATGGGCCATTGATCGGAACTCAGCTTCGGCACTCGAACGTGCAACAACCTGTTGTTTTTTACTTCGCCATGTAACCAAATTTCCTCCCACAAAAGTACAATATCCTGATGTAGAGCGCCTATCATCTTGGGCTCCTGCCCAATCAGCATCTGTGAAAACCTCCACACGCATGTGGCCCTGATGGCTGAATAGTAAGCCACGGCCTGGGGAAGATTTTAAGTACCGCAAAATTCTGTATGCGGCTTCCAAATGTGTAGTACGGGGGGAATGCATGTATTGGCTAACTACACTCACCGCATATGCAATATCGGGGCGAGTATGAGCTAGGTATATAAGTCTCCCCACCAATCGCTGAAAGCTACTCACATCCTCCAGAGACTCCCCTGACTGACCATCAAGTCTATGATTTGCCTCAATGGGTGTGTCAACAGGTCGAGCCCCTAGCATACCAGTATCCTGCAGCATGTCCAACACATATTTCCTTTGTGAGATGAAGATTCCTTTATTGGATCTCGCAACTTCTATCCCCAGAAAGTACTTCAATGTACCCAGATCCTTGATCTCAAATTCCAAAGCCAAGAACTCCTTCAACCGGGTTATTTCTGCAATACAATTACCCGTAACAATGATATCGTCGACATATACAATCAAAACCGTCATAGCCTCCTTGTCACGTCTGATGAACAAAGTATGATCAGCTTGACTCTGACTATACCCCATTCGTTTGACTGCCCCACTAAAGCGCTTGAACCACACTCTCGGTGATTGTTTCAAGCTATACAAAGTTTTCTGAAGCTTTCATACTTTCTGTTCATCCCTAGAAAGTTGAAAGCCAGGAGGGGGCAGCATATACACTTCTTCCTTAAGATCCCCATGAAGGAAAGCATTCTTGACGTCGAGCTGAAATAGTGGCCAAGACTGATTTGCGGCAAGGGAAAGGATAACCCTGATGGAATTGAGCTTAGCTATTAGCAAATGTCTCCTTGTAGTCTATCCCATAAGTCTGAGAGTAGCCTTTTGCCACCAATCTTGCCTTGTACCGATCCACTGAACCATCAGGCTTGCATTTCACAGTGTAAACCCATTTGCATCCAACGGGTTTCTTGCCTCTTGGCAAGTCTACCAACTCCCACGTGCTATTTTTTTTTAACGCATTCATCTCTTCATACATTGCTTCTTTCCACCTAGGATGCTTCAGAGCTTCTGTTACAGATGAAGGAAGAGCAACAGAGGATAACGAGGTAACAAAGGATTTGTATGACGGAGATAGATTATCATACGAAACAAAATTAGCAATTGGATGTTGGGTACAAGATCTCTTCCCCTTCCTAAGAGCAATAGGAAGGTCAGAGCCACTATCACAAGAAGAGGAAGGAACAAAGTTAGAAGTAGGGTTACCTAGATCCTCTGAGGATGACTGTTGGCCCTGGAGTTCAGTGGTAATCTGTTTCCCTGTCAGACGACGCCTTGAGTACACTTGCAGCTCCCCCTGCTTGTCAGTACCCCTGTCAATAGTGTCACTCATGGTCGGATTTGTTGTCAGGGACCTACTTGTAATATCTTATATTCTACAGGGGGCCCTTGTAATATTGTAAAACTTCACTTAATATATATATTGGGTGAAATCGTGTAGGCTATTCTAAGCTCTACACGATTTCTCATCTTTCCCCTATTCTCTTCACCTCTCCTCTCTTCCATCTCTAACCCCTTATCCTGGTTACGATCCAAGATTACAACATGGTATCAGAGCATGGTTATGTAACCATGGCTCAATCCTAGAGGTCTGAAGAACCCTAGGGATTGCGAAATTCGATGCGAAGGGCTTTCCAAAGAAGGAGATCATCTCCCATGGATAGCCGCAGGCTTTAGAAGAGTCTGAAACCCTAGCCGCCCACTCCAAAAGGTTGGAGAAGTTCTCCCAGGCCTAGCCGCCCACTCCAGAAGCCTGGAGAAGAGTTATCAGGCATAGCCGCCCACTCCAGAAGGCTGGAAAAGAGCCACCAAGCCTAACCGCCCCTTCCAAAAGGTCAGAAAAGACCCTCTGGACATAGCCGCAGGTCTCAAAGGAGACTCAGAGAAGACTCTCTCTAGTGCTACCGCACCTATCCAGGAACCTTTTTAGGTCATCGGAACCATTCACAAGTTTCCCGCGAGTGGTTTTTTCTCCAATAGAAAATCTATAAAGGAGTTGTTCTAAAAATAAGGTGATTTGCACCTCCACAACAGCAGTTTGGGTGATTTCTTATCAGAAAAGTCTTATCTACTACCATGAGTACATCTGAGGAGTCATCTTCTGCCAAGTCAGAGATCATTGTTGCCCCACCCAGTCTGGGAAGTCATGGTGATCACAGCCCGGGCCTACAGATCACTACGGTGAAACTCGACGGGACCAACTACCTCGCATGGTCTCAATCTGCCAAGATGTACATCACCGGACGAGGCAAAGCCGGCTATATCACTGGACGCATCACTGCACCTGATTCCTCCGATGCCACGTTTGAGAAGTGGGAAGCGGAAAACTCGATGGTCATGTCATGGCTGCTTCATTCCATGCATCCATCGATCAGCACAGGCTTCCTCTTTCTCCCGACTGCCAAGGATATATGGGACACGGCATCTCAGACCTACTCCCAAGATGGAAATTTTTCTAGGATGTATGAACTTCAGCAGGAGATAGCACATCTGAAGCAAGGCGATCTTCCTTTGGGATCATACTACGCTGCGTTACGCAGCAAGTGGGAAGAGGTAGATCACTACCAGACCTACACCCCTGCATGTACCAAGGATGCTACGGAGTTCCGAAAGATGATTGTACGCGGACGCATATTCGAGTTTCTTGGCGGCTTGAACCAAAGCTATGAGCAGGTTCGAGCCAACATCTTGGGCAGAGATCCACCGCCGTCGACCATTGCACAGGTCTACTCCTACATCCAGAGCGAGGACAGCAGGAGGAGGGCCATGAGCTCTAAGACAGATGCTGATGTTCCTTTATCTGAGAAGTCTGCCTTGGCCACTCAGAAATTGAGCAAACCCACATCCAAGAAGGATGGGGATCTTGATGATCGTGATCGACTCAGATGTGATCACTGTGGCAAGCGTCGCCACACTCGGGAGACCTGCTGGAGTCTTCATGGTCGTCCTGCACAGTTCTCTGGGGGGAAGCAAGGCTCCTCAAAGAAGCCCTCTGGTAGCAAACATGGAACCTCAGCCGCTCATGCCACCAGCCAAGATTCCTCTGATGTGACCCCTTCCTCTGGGCAGTCCAACACCTTCTCTAGCATGGACATTGACAGGCTTCGACAATTACTTACTCAGCTTGATGGCCCTTCTCCACCTACATCATCCTTTGCTCAGACAGGTACATCCCATTCAGCCCACCATGTGTCTACGGCACCCATTGGTCCTTCCTGGATCATTGACTCTGGTGCCTCCGATCATATGACTGGTATGCCATCCCTTTTCTCCACCTATAATATCTGCTCAGGTAAGGACAAGGTCCGCGTGGCCGATGGCACCTTCTCCTCTATCTCAGGGAAGGGCACTATCTCTGCCACACCTACTTTGTCTTTATCCTCTGTACTTCATGTTCCTAAATTCACCACTAACCTGCTTTCTGTTAGCCATCTTACTAAGAGCCTAAACTGCAGTGTTACCTTTTTTCCTACTCACTGTGTTTTTCAGGACTTGGAGACGAGGCGGATGATTGGCAGTGGTCGTGAGGATGGTGGATTGTACCTGCTCGATAGCCAGCCGACTTCATATTCTGTTGCACATCAGTCTAGTGCCAATGTCAGTAGTTCTAGCGTTAATAAAGACCTGTTAATGCGATGGCATAACAGGCTAGGTCATTTACCGCTTTCAGTCATGAAGAGTCTGTTACCTCAGTTTGTGTCTATTCCATTTTTTGAGTTCAACTGTAAAACTTGTGTACTTGCAAAACAATGTCGGGTGTCTTTTCCGACCAGTAATAAAAAAAGTACGTTTTCTTTACAGCTTGTGCACTCTGATGTTTGGGGACCCAATCCCACCACTTCTATCTTTGGTTTTCGCTACTTTGTGGTTTTTGTGGATGACTATAGTCGTTACACTTAGATCTACCTTATGAAATCAAAAAATGAGGTGCATACTATCTTTCAGACCTTCCATAAAATGGTGTGCAATCAATTGGGCACCACCCTAAAAGTCCTACGCACTGACAATGGGGGGGAATACATGTACAGTGGCCTTGCCTCCTACTTTGAAGAGCATGGAATTCTTCATCAGACTTCATGTGCCGATACACCTCAACAGAATGGGACCGCTGAGCGAAAGCATCGCCATGTCCTGGAGGTCGCTAGGGCACTTCTTCTTGGTACTCGGGTACCCAAGGGTTATTGGGCTGACGCTGTGTTGACGGCATCTTACTTGATAAATCGGATGCCTTCTCGTGTCTTGGGGTCGAAGTCTCCCCTTTCACTCCTGTTTCCTTCTTGTCCTGTGTTCTCCATTCCACCTAAGGTCTTTGGTTGTGTTTGCTATGTTCACGCCCATCACAGGAAGGACAAGTTAGATCCGAAAGCCGTTCGATGTGTGTTCCTTGGCTATTCGTCCACTCAGAAGGGATATCGGTGTTTCCATCCCTCTACCCGTCGTCGGTTTGTTTCTCTAGATGTTACCTTTTTTGAGAGTCTTCCCTTCTTCTCAGTTGATCGGACTTCTCTTCAGGGGGAGCTTAGGAGTATTGACGAGAGTCCGATACCTCCACAGGGGGAGATTCCTCAACCAGTACCCCTTGATTTGCCTGATGAGTCTCCTGTACCCTTGTTCTTATCTCCTACTGACACTGTGCCACAGGATCCGCAGCTGAAGACATATGCCAAACGACGTCAAAAAGAGAAACAGTCCACCATCCAAGCTCACTGCCAGGAAATCCAACTCGAATCCAGGTAATCGTGTCCTCAGTGATCCTCATGATGATATGTCTGTTGCTCCTTCTACTATCCTTCCCATAGACATTGATGTACCTATTGCTCATCGGAAGGGTGTTCGGAACTGTGTTACCAAGCACCCTATCTCTCACTTTGTTTCCTATTAGCAGCTCTCACCATCCTACAGGGCATTTGCTACTTCCCTATCCAGTGTCGCTCTGCCATCCGGTGTCTCAGATGCCCTTAGCCAGCCTCAGTGGAAAACAGCCATGCTAGAGGAGATGGCAGCTCTAGAAAAGAATGGTACTTGGGATTTGGTTCCATTGCCTAGAGGAAAGAAACCCGTGGGGTGCAAGTGGGTATATACAGTGAAATACAAAGCAGATGGAAGCATCGATAGGTACAAGGCCCGTCTCGTTGCAAAAGGGTACACACAGACTTATGGGATTGACTACCAAGAGACGTTTGCTCCTGTGGCCAAGATGAACTCAGTTCGAGTTCTGTTATCTCTAGCGGCAAATTTTTCTTGGCCCCTCCACCAGTTGGATGTCAAGAATGCCTTCCTCCATGGTGATCTAGAAGAAGAGGTTTACATGACAGGTCCTCCGGGGTTCAGTCCGACTGGGAGTAAGGAACTTGTGTGCAGACTGAAGAAAGCCTTGTATGGGCTTAAACAGTCACCAAGGGCTTGGTTCGAGAGGTTCAGTTCTGCAGTCAAGAAGATTGGCTACTCGCAGAGTCAGGCGGACCACACTCTTTTCATTAAGAGAAGTCAAGGTCGTCTTACTGCTCTTATTGTGTATGTGGATGATATCGTGGTCACAGGAGATGACCCAGATGAGGTTTGTAAATTGAAAAAATACCTCGGCACAGAGTTCGAAATCAAGGATCTGGGAACCTCGAGATACTTTCTGGGCATTGAGGTTGCTAGGTCAAAGCAGGGTGTGTTCATCTCACAAAGAAAGTATGTACTTGATCTCCTTCGAGAGTCAAGAAACTTGGGAGTTAAACCAGCCAATACGCCTATAGAGCAGCAACATCGGCTAAATCTTGTTGATGGGGATCCCATTGATGATACAGGCCAGTTCCAGAGACTTGTTGGGCGTCTCATCTACCTTTCGCTGACACGACCAGATATTGCATATGCAGTCAGTGTCATCAGTCAGTTCATGCATGCCCCTCGCTCTCCACATCTTGAAGCAGCACACCGAGTGTTACGCTATCTTAAGGGGGTTCCAGGGAAGGGTATCCTGTTTAGTAAGAATGGACACCTGCGAGTTGAAGCTTATACAGACGCTGACTGGGCAGGTTCAGTCACTGACAGACGTTCCACATCAGGGTACTGTACGTATGTGGGGGGTAATCTGGTGTCTTGGCGCAGCAAAAAGCAACCAGTTGTCGCTCGCTCCAGTGCCGAAGCAGGGTACCGTTCTATGGCTCATGGTGTATGTGAGCTTCTATGGTTGAAGACTATGCTCAGTGAGCTCGGATATCCTGTCAAAGGGTCTATGCAGCTATATTGTGACAATAAAGCAGCCATCAGCATTGCTTATAATCCAGTTCAACACGATAGGACAAAGCACATTGAGGTAGACCGTCACTTCATCAAAGAGAAGCTTGGTCAAGGACTTATTTGCACACCGTATGTCCATACTGCTGATCAAGTTGCAGATGTGTTAACTAAAGGTGTTACTAAAGGGATCTTAGAGCACCTGTTATCCAAGCTGGGCATGATAGATACCTTCGCACCAGCTTGAGGGGGAGTGTTGTCAGGGACCTACTTGTAATATCTTATATTCTACAGGGGGCCCTTGTAATATTGTAAAACTTCACTTAATATATATATTGGGTGAAATCGTGTAGGCTATTCTAAGTTCTACACGATTTCTCCTCTTTCCCCTATTCTCTTCACCTCTCCTCTCTTCCATCTCTAACCCTAATCTCTTATCCTGGTTACGATCCAAGATTACAACAGGATTAGGACCATTGTCAAGAGCATCCATAGCCAATGGCAGAGAAACAGGATCAGATGAGACATGCCTTTCCTCACGACTAAGATGCTCCCCCTGAAGAAAGGCAGGAGTATTACTGGGAAAATAAGAGGCCGACTCCAAAAAGGTGACATCCATGGTGATGAACCGCTTACGAGAGGGGGGATGAAAACATTTATAGCCTTTATGGGTCGAAGAGTAACCCAAAAAGACACACTTCAAGGCTTTTGGATCCAACTTGGTGCGATTCAAACCAAGGATGTGAACATAACAGACGCAGCCGAAGATCTTTGGGGAAACCAGAAAAGGAGGACTCTCAGGACGCAGCAAGTGGTACGGAGTACGAAATTGGAGAGAGCGAGATGGCATACGATTGATTAAGTGAGCGGCAAGGAGAACTGCATCAGACCAATATGTTTTAGGAACATGGTGCCACAACAGAAGGGCACGAGCCACTTCCAACAAGTGTCTATTTTTCCGCTCGGCAACACCATTCTGTTGTGGAGTGAAGGCACATGAATTTTGATGTTCAATGCCATGTTCGGCCAAGTACGTCTGCAGACCCCCATACATGTACTCTCCGCCTTGATCAGATCGAAGAGTTTTGATGCATGTTCCAAACTGAGTGAGAACCATTTTGTGAAACTGTTTGAAGATAGAGTAAACCTCATCTTTTGACTTCATAACAAAGATCCATGTGCAGCGAGAAAAATCATCCACAAAAGAAACAAAATATCGATAGCCAAAGAAGGAAGTAATAGGGGATGGACCCCAAACATCAGTATGAACAATGTCAAAAATAGATAAACTTTTATTACCACGAGGGGGAAAAGTCGTTCGACAATGCTTGGACAATGCACAGACCTCACAATGAAGATCTGAAATGGACACCGACTTAAACAACTCAGGAAATAACATGCGTAAATAAGGAAATGAAACATGACCTAAACGAGCATGCCAAGACATAATATGCTCTTTATTGACACTATTGCTAAGACTACTAGACTGAAGGGCTGCAGAGGCTGTAGGAGTCGCATCCAAGAGATAGAGACCACCCACTTCACGTCCAGTGCCAATCGTCCTCCTCGTGGCCAAGTCCTGAAACACACAATGAGAAGGAAAAAAGGTTACACAACAGTTAAGATTCTTCGTAAGAGAACTAACGGATAATAGGTTAGTGGCAAATTTGGGAACATGAAGAACTGAAGATAAAGATAAGCCAGAAGAGAGGGTGACACGACCTTTCCCCGAAACAGAGGAAAGAGTACCATCGGCAATGCGGACTTTATCCGCACCAGAACAAACGGAATATGAGGAAAAAGAGGATGACATACCGGTCATATGCTCTGAAGCCCCTGAATCAATGATCCAGGGTGAACTAGAAGTGGAAGCAGAAGCAGAGACAAGGTTGGCAGAGCTGATGATACCTGACTGTGCGAACATAGAAGTGGCAGCAGGCCCATCTAGTTGGGCCATAAAGCGTCGCAAGTTCTCTATCTCATCTCTAGAGAAGGGTGCTGTGGAGGTAGAAGGTTGAGGCGCAGCAGTATAGGGGGGCGGAGACCCTGGTGTAGAATCCATAGTCGCACTGTGGGCAGTAGTGGGAGTCCCAGGTAGTTGTGGTGGTCGGCCATGAATATGGTAGCACCTATCCTTGCTGTGGCCTTTACGACCACACCCCTCACAAACATGTAAGCTCCAACACCGATCCCTGGTGTGGCCTTTCTTGCCACAATGAGCACAAGTAGGTGGAGGACCCCCTTTGGTGCCACCGTTGACCGAGGTTTTAGACTTAAGAGGCTTGGAAGCAGGCGGAAAGGCAGCCAAGGCGGACTTTTTATGAACAGGAGAAGGAGACGTTATATCTCTGCGGCTGTCATCACTCTGAACATACGCATATACCTGATTGAGGGATGGCAAGGTGTCTTTACTGAGTAACTGAACACGGGCTAACTCAAAATCGGCATTCAGGCCGACAAGGAACTCATATGTACGGTTTTGTTCAACCAACTTCCGATACTGTAAACCATCCTCTGGGCACTTAGGGGTAAAGACCGGATAATAATCAAGTTCTTCCCACATACCACGGAGCCTAGCAAAATAATCCGCCAAGGGCAAATCCCCTTGACGAAAAGTGGCAATGCTCTGGCGTAACTGATACACACGGGCGACATTCTGCTGCTGTGAATAAGTCTGGGCTGCTGCATCCCAGATCTCCTTGGCCGTAGAAAAAAACATGAATCCTCTGCTAATGTGGGACTCCATAGAATTGAGTAGCCATGACATAACCGCTAGATTACCTGTCTCCCATTGTTCAAATGTAGGATCGGTCTCGGCGGGTGCTTGTAATCGCCCAGTAATGTACCCTTGTTTCCCGCGTCCACCAATAAACATTTTTGCAGCTCTAGACCACTCCAAATAATTTTTTCCAGCCAGCTTGGTAGTGGTGATCTGCAAACTAGGGTTTTCAAACGGCACTGGGGCTGAAATAGTAGTCACGGGAGCCCCGGAGGACGCATCTGACTTGCCCGACTCATTCAAAGTCGACATTACCGCTCCAAAAGAACAACCAGCAGTAACAAAAACGCAATAAACCACAACTAACCAAAAAAAAAAACTTATGAACCAACCTGAGGGCACTTGAAGGAGAGAAAAGGCCTGTTGAGGCAAACAACACCTTCTAAGAAGCCACGGAGCAAGGGGAACACCATGCAGCCCCTAAACAACACCCAAACATCATCAAAGAAACCATAGAAGACATTCTTTGAGGATCCATAAGGTAGGGTAGTGCGTGGACAGCACTCCTTGCCCAATAAAAGCCGCCGGCGGTACTATGTGGGGGGAAAAATCAACCCACACACCTCAATACTTAATGGATCTAAGAGATCCACTTATGGATCTGTAGAGGGGATATGGGGGACCAAAACGAAGCAACAATCCCCAGAAAAAGTTGCCGGATGGCTCCACAATCATCCGAGAAGAAAAAATGAGTTTTTTTGATTTTTTTCGAATATCAGCCCAAAGACATCGAACTAGGGCTTAGAAAATTCTCCAAAAATCACTAAAAATCGTGATTAATCAAGATCTACCAAGGGGTAGAGTTTCAGGTCTCCATGAGCACCCTGTCCGTACGGTTGATGACGTCAGCCGTACGGCTGGATGATGTCAGCGATGACAGCAGCAGTCTCAAGGGTGCTAGGGTTCCTCTACGGTGTGTACGATCTTCCGAGTATGTCTTGATATGGATCCGACAATGATCTGCTCTGATACCAAGTTGAAATCAAGTCTTGTACTGCAGAGGGAAAGAGGAAAGAGAAGAGAGAAGAGAGGGGTTACGTGTGTTAACCCTACACACACCCCAATGAATCTTATTTATATTAATAAGTGTGGGCCCTTACATAAGTAAGAAAATAAAACCATAAAGACACTAAACAATCTATAATAATAGAGAGGTCCTTCAACATACATCGGCAACTTGCTCTTCTGTCTTCACGAATGGAGTACAAACCTCTCCATATAAGATCTTTTCTCGTATGAAGTGTCTATCCACTTCAATATGTTTTGCACAATCATGTTGGACTGGATTATGTGCTATACTGATGGCAGCCTTATTATCACAATAAAGGCTCAGTGGATCAGTAACAGGAAACCCTAGCTCTGCAACTGAGATCCTTATCCACAACATCTCGCAGAAGCACATGTTGTTGCGTACCAAGAACGTATGGCTTGCGCCTACAACAAGACTTTCAAAGAAAGGAAATTCCAAGAGGGAACCAGCGAACATTACTATCACACACCCCCCCCCCCCCCCCCCCCCCCGGTTATAGGCCTAGCCTTGTTTCATGATCTCCCCACTCAAGTAGTATGCGACCTTCGGAGGCTAAACATTATGCACATTTTATAACTTTGTTTTGTTTTTTCCAAAAAAACAAAGGAGGGAAAATCTTATATGGAGGAGCATCGAGAAAAGAACATCACAACGAAAATCCGAGTAATTGCATAGTCCTCAAAATCTGTCAAAGCAAGAGCAATAGTCGAAAAAAGTTTCCAATAAGGGCTACATTTGCATCAAGCCATGTAGGGACCCTGATCGGCAGGAAAAAGGGTGTGTCCAAACTAGTATTGTGTTCTAAGGGATTGACAAAAGTAAAGGTAGAAAGAATGGAGGGTGGGTTGCCTAACAGTGTAGAGCTCCGCCAACCAAATGGGGACTGATGGTCTTTTATCCACTCATATCCTCCTTAACATGCGCTTGTATTTGTCGCTCACGATTAATTGTGGGTTTTTGAAAGCAAGTCAATATTTTCATTTCAAAAACCTACAAACTTCGGAGCAAACTATGACCCGGGGGCTGAAGTGCTAAGGTTCTTCTGGCCTCCGTGCGCAGGATTGCGCTTCCATTTTCTACGTAGGAACGACCATGATGAAAAATTAGGAGATGATGGTTGGCAGAATGTTTTGAATATGCAATGCCACCACTCGGGATAGATTAGAAAGGTCTTTGGCCCTCTATATGATAGAATGAGTGGATCTCTATGTGCTTGGTTCTAGCGTGAAACATATGATTTGTTGATAGGTGGATGGCACTCTATCACAATACTATACTAAGTAGTTACAGGGGACTTGCATTGGATACCAAGATCACTCAGCAAATATATCAATCAAGTAACATTTGTTCTAGTTGCCGCCATGGAATGCTTCACAGGTTGCCCGGTGTGGCTCCAGCTTAATGCCAAGCTGTATACTCGTGATGGTGAGCTGTTATCAGTTCCCTCGGTCTCCAATACACTTTGATTCGCCCAAAGATCTCGTTTGCTATTGGAGTGATTAGCCAGTATATGCAGTCTCGGGTCCCTCATTTAGTAGCTGCTAAACGTATTTTGATATCTCAAAGCTCTACTGTTTTGTAAACCTTGCCATTATTTCCTACTCCGATGCAGATTGAGCTGGGAATCTTGAATATCAGAGTTCTACAATAGGGTATTGTGTTTTTCTTGGCCCAAATGATCTTTCTTGGCAAAGGAAGAAGTTGCCTACAGTCTCTCACTCAAGTACGGAAGCTGAGTATCGTGCACGCCATGGCTGCCACAGCTGGGGAAATCTCGTGGTTGATCTATATTATTTGAGACTTGGTTCTTTCTCTTCTCCAGTGACTCTTAAGTGTGATAACAAGATGGCTCTGGCCTTAGCTTAGTTGCAAATCAAGTTTCTCATGCTTGCTACTTCAATTTGTGCGAGCTGGGGCAAAAGTGATCTAGGTTGTAACTAAGGACGGTCCACTTTTTTGACAAGTAGCTTAGCACAAAACCCGATGTCGCGCTTAGTTGAAAGTTGCATGCCTAGTAGAGAGTCGTGTTTTGATATGTCCTTAGTTATGTCCTAGGTTGATATGTCCTTAACTGGTCGCCCACGCTATTGTCAGGAGTTAGCAGGAGGGGGAGAGAGTGTGGGGCTTGTGTTCTTCCTTTCAGATATTGGACCTCAGATAGAGAGGGGACAGATCCTTTCTTCTGGACGGATCCTCTTAGATATTTGATCTCGGATTCTCGAACATAATGCCGAGGTCATCACAAGGAAGTAGTAGCGAACATACTGGATCGGAGCAAGCACCGAGAACAATAGAGTCCGACCACCATTGAAAAGACCCCTAGATGCTTACATGCCTAGATGCCTAAGTAGTGACAAGCTTAGATGCCCAGATGCCTACTTGTTGATTAGCCAATTTGCTGACTAAAGGATGACGTGTCAAATTTGTCCTTAGAGATGCCAGCAGGGTAAAGGAAGTTGAAAAGGATGCCAACTCCACATCATAACTGCAGCTGAAAATCATGGGATTGTGCAGGATTATTTCTCCGACCCGTATAACCGCTTCCTTTACTATTCTAAGTGGCTAGGTATCTCGTCTATAGATAGGTGCTTCCCCCATGAGGTAAGGGGATCGATCCTTGTTATTTTTCCCAGTAACTAACATCCGAGAAGTCAACCAATCCAAGAAGGTTTTCTCCCAGTAACTAACATCCGAGAAGTCAACCAGTCCAAGAAGGTTTTCTCCCCCCCTTGTGAGTTGAGGTGTGGAGAGAATCGTATGCGTTACTGGATTTCCCCCCTACACTAAGTTCTTTAGTTTTGGTTGAGGGTTGAAATTTAATTGCTGGAAGAAATCTCATGAATGCAAGGAAGATTTTACCAACTTGGTATTGCTAAATTTTGGTCTTCAAATTCTTGAGTTTCGTGTTTGGATCATTAGAAATACTGTCAAGTTGATTATGAGTGACAGTATATAAATGATAATTGTAGGAGTCCCTTAGGTTTGTAAATGTTCCAATGTAACTGTTTTAGGTTTAATATCCAAAATGTGCCAACCATTGAGTGTTTTCATTTCTTATATATTTTTGAAATATTTTGAAATTCTCTGTCTATTTGTCTATTTTCTATCACATTTCTGTGGTAAGGTTGGAAAAAAGCAGTCAAGCTTATCAATTAATTGGCTCTACAACCTGCAAGTTTATTCGATAAAATAATTCCAAGTTTTTCTTTTGGACTTCTCTTCTACCACCTCAAACGACTTATCAGTCCTACTGATGTGTATAAATGTTTCTGCATAAAATGTGCTGATCTGGGTGGAAGTATATCCAAAATAAACTTGTGGCCTGTGATCAGCCCAAACCCCCCTCCCCTCAGATCTAGATTGTGCCTCCGGACACTTTCTGAGCTGCCCATTTTTTTTTGAGTTGATACGTTGACTTGTGCTTGTTTACTTACCAATGTTTCTGTTTGACTTAAGGCGGATGTTCATTCTTGTTCCTCAAATATTCTCAACACGTACCCAAACAATGTTATTTCAGCATTTACCATTTGTCCATCCTTTGCTCATGCTTCAGAATTTCTCAACCATAGTAAAAGATTAATTTGAGGAATTCATAGATGCTTGTGAACCCCTAGAAGTACCAAGAGTTTTAATCATCAAAGGTGTTTTGACTGCGAATAATGGGCTGCTGAAGAAAAAGGGTTTAAATCTAGAGGTTGAAGGTTGAAACCCCCCACCTATTGTGGTCGAAGGTTGAAGAAAGGGGTATTTTAGACTTTTAAAAAACATTTAGTTAGTCAATATGGTCAATGACGGTCATTAGACGGTGGACCAAGTCATGGGGGGTAAGTCAGCTTTTTCAAAATGTGGGGGGGTATGTATATAAAAAATTCCCTTAAAATATATTTATATAAAAAATAAACAATAGCCATTGTGGACATCAAAATGTTGTCTTGCCAGTCATTTAGGTGGATGCATCATAGTTTTTTCTTGTCTTTTACAGCATCCCATTGGTTGCGAGCATTCCTCTAGTTTTGCTACAGTTTAAGACTTCAAAGGGCTCTCTCATCAGCCAATTAAGATAAATTGGAAGCTAATTCCAAAACTGATCTTTAAAATTTGACTGACAGCATTAGCAAATGGCCTGAAATAAGATCTTATGGCAAACGAATTTGGAACATAATAAAACTTTAGTCCTCTAATTTTTCGTTCCTTTAGCTGAAAATGGCAATTGTTTTTTAGTGAGATATTTATATGATCTCTCTCTAAAGGTGCAGTGCATCGAAATGGAAAGTGGCAACCGCCTTTGTCTATGGTTTTCAAGATTGGATGAACTACCAAGGGACCCAGGAAGCATGCAAGCATATGAAAGTCACAAAGCATCCAATGGTGGTTTTGCTTTGGCAAAGTAAATGCCAGCTCAGACATTAAAAATTTGAGTCTATGGATACTGTATTAAAACCTTTCTTACAACTGATTGCAGGCTGGTTACTTGGTATGCATAGATGTTCAGCTGTGTTCAACACTTGTACCCTCAGCTGTCACAGATTTCTCTTGCCAGACCTCAACAAATAGATCTCTATGAAATTTTCTCTGACACAAAAAAGGTGATCCAAATAGTCCAGTTATCCGTCGGATTGGATAGCACGACTCTTAAATTATATTCTCTATATCACTATCTATCTATTACTATTCATAATTAGTTGTGTATCAAATAAAGATATGCACCTATCACTTCATTAGTGCCCCCCTCTCCCAAGAAAACCCAAAAAATAAAGGCGATTATACTCGCCCTTTCTTAATCTAGTATGCAAACAGTTGCATACAAACATAGGCACCTGTCACTTCATTAAATGCCCCTAAAAACCAAAACATAAAGGTGATTAGATGCCCTGTTAACTGAACTCACCCATTCTTAATCTAGAATGCAAACAGCTGCATACAAACATAGGCACCTGTCACTTCATTAAATGCCCCCCTCTCTCAAGAAAAACCAAAAAATAAAGGTTATTAGATGCCCTGTTAACCGTACTCACCCATTCTCAAGAGTATAAACCCCTGGTTAAGGGGAGAGGTTGTGGCAACCCAGGGGTTTGCCTTTTGGCCGCATTTGCACTCTAAAAGCATGCAACCGTTTGCATACTAGATTTTTCCCATTTCCAAAATCATAATTGCATACATTAACTGATTCTTTTGTACTAAAACACAAGATTTCTTAGCAGTTGCAGATAGTTTTTTTAGCTTCTCTAGTTTGAAGCCAAAACTTGGGTTGTCATGGGAATATCACAACACATTCGACTATCCGTCAAAATAAAAATTGTAACGTTCATTAAATACCCTTCTCCACCAAAAACAAAAAAAACAGTTCATGTTTTGTACAATTAATGACGTACTCCCAATAAAAATAACCATCGTCTAGGTAAAATTGTGATTCATATTTTGTACAGCAGTAAATGGAAGAGAGAGCTCTTATATTAGTCCTTGTGTTCTATCCTCTTTATTCTTGATTGGAAAATTTAACTACAAATAAACGTCATCTGTTTCGGATTCTGTTCCTCACACGCCTCAAAACAAAACATAACAACAAAGGTTAATAAAAGAAGAGGAACGAGCAGCCTCGGTTAGCGTCACGAGTCATGACTGGTGCTCAGTAAATTTGGTCACTTCGTGTCAGTTATGTCCTCACTATCTCTCTGTCTTCTTCATTTAACAACCCGACTGATCCCGTGCGATCCAAAACCATCCGGCCGTTTTACTGGTCACAACTTAGGGCATAATGCCACGTCCCAGTCAACAGCGGATCTCAATAAAGAAGAAATCGATGGTTCTGTTAAAGCCTTTCCCGACACGGTCACGGATCCTGACGCCATCTTTTGAACGAAGCATTAGACCCTTTTCCTCGCTAGAGACCCAGCAACGTGGCGAACCGGGAGCAAGTGCCTGCTTTTGGCGGGAATAGCTTGTGGTCCCTCCACTCCGCTTCCTTTTGAAAGGCTAGCTACCTGGGTCCCCGAATCGTTGACTATCATGATTGACTCGGTGTCGGCTCGGCAAAGTGAAGATGGAAATTTTCAACAAAAAAGTAAAGTGGATGGGAAAAAAAGGTGGTGTTGCGGAATAACGTCTTTCAAAGAGTAGCGTATCGGGTTTATGCCGGAGAAGGTTGAGAAGTAGGATCGGCGGAGGAGGGAATGTCAGGTCCAACACGGCAACCTTCGAGCATAAAGACAACATCAACCATCGAAGGTCGGTCAAGTGGGTCAGGTGCTGTGCATAGTAGTCCAACCTTCACACCTAGCAAGAACTCTTCCCATTCAGATGACTCGGGGTCGAGCTCAAGCAATCCTGGCTCGAGCAATTCCGATATCTGACCCCTCTGCAGTTGCCTCTTCACCCACTTCACTATGTCCTCCTCATCCTTGGTGAACATCACTGGCCTCCTACCTGTTAATAGCTCTAGCAACAGGATTCCGAAACTGTAAACATCAGCTTCGTTTGTAGCTTGACATGTTAATGCTGCCTCCGGGGATACATAGCCAAGGGACCCAACTGGGGTAGAAGACGTGGATGTTTCACCTGGGGTTGCTACTGTTAGACGGTCAAGCCCAAAATCGGAAAGGTGGGCTTCAAAATCAGCGTCGAAGAGAACGTTTTGTGGCTTGACGTCGCCATGGACCATGGAGGTTGTGTGCAGGAAGGCTAGCCCACGGGCAACCCCAAGAGCAATGAGATGGCGCATAGGCCAATTGAGCACATGGCCGTCCTGGTGAGACGCCTCTTGTAGGAGACTAGCAAGGTTGCCATTGGGCATGTAGTCATAAACAAGGAGCCGAACATCAGGCGGACCGATGTAGTAGCCACGGAGGACTGTTATGTTTCGGTGCTTAACCTTTCCGAGTGATTCAGCCTCCTTCCGGAAAGTCCCCTCCTCGACTGATCCATCCGGTAGGCGGCGGATTGATAGCACTGTACCGTCTTTGAAGCAAGCCTTGAACACCAGCCCATACCGTCCCCTGCTTAGCACATTCTCTTCGTCGAACTGCCTTGTGGCCTCAACCGTCTCTGCATATGTAATCTTGCCATTGAGCATTACAAGCTTTGGGCGTCCGTTCTCTCCACTGCTACGACCCACCTCTGCTCCCAAACTCAAATGTGCTGGGCTCCTTTTCTTCTCCCCTGCTTCAGCTTCTCGAAGCCGTCTGTACCATCCCAAGAGGCTGAAAACATACCAACAACAACACAATGAAACAAGGCAAGCTCCAGCCGCTGCAACACCTATCAATAAAATCAGATTTCTCCTCTTCTTGCCGTTATCCTCAGTTTCATTCTCACAATTCTTGACCAATGGCTTCCCGCATAGGTTTTGATTCATCTCAAACAGAGAAGGATCATTGAATCGGGAACCCAGCATTGCGGGAATCTTACCTTCAAGGTTATTTTGTGACACATTTAAGTACCTCAAACCAGATATGTTGGTCAGATTTTCCGGAATCACCCCAGTCAAGTTGTTTGCAGAGAGATCTAGCATTGTTAGGTTTGATAGTTTCCACAGTGAGTCCGGTATGACGCCTGAAAGGTGATTCCCGTCCAATAATAGAGAAGAAAGAGCCGAGCATTTAGAAATTTCCTCTGGGATTTCGCTAGTGAAATTATTCTGACCCAGGTCCAGCTCCGTCAAATGGGAAAGACGAGAGAGATCAGTGAGAATGCTACCGGTCAGGCTATTTGAGCGGAGCTGAAGGACTTCTAGATCCGAACAGTTGCCAAGCTCTGCTGGAATCATGCCGGAAATGTGATTGCTGGTTAGGGACAGAACAAGTAATGACCTGAGAAAGCCGTATGTTGCTGGAATTTTACCGGTGAAGGCATTGGAACTCAGATTCAGATATTGTAAACTCGCTAAGCTGCTGAAACCTTCGGGAACATCTCCAGAGAACATGTTCTCTCCCAGAGAGAGAAGTTGCAGATTTGGCAACCCTGAAAGCTCAAATGGTACCTCACCAGAGAGATTCTGCCTGCTCAAATCCAGCGTGGTGAGGCCCAACAGATTTCCAATGCTCAAAGGGATCCTCCCTGAAAATCCACAATTGCTCATGTTGAGAACCAGTAGCCCTCTTAAATCCCCGATATTCGACAGAACTTCACCAGAAAACTTGTTGCCACTGAGGTCCAAAGTAGTCAAATTGCTCAATTGAAGTAGCTCTTCCGGCATGTTCCCGATCAGCTTGTTCTGTCTCAGATTCAGCATTTCCAACTCGGAAAGATTTCTGAAACTCACTGGAATCTGCCCGGAGAAACGATTTCCCCCAAGAGACATCATCTTCAAACTCCTTACTTCCCCCAAGAATGCAGGAAGCTCACCAGAAAACAGATTCCCTTCAAGATCAAGAACACGTAACAAACTACACTTCTGAATCTCGGCCGGAAGATCACCGTTCATCGAATTATTCGCCACTCTCAGCTCCTTCAGCAACAAGAGGTTTCCGATCTCAATCGGTAATGTACCAGAGAACAAGTTCGCTGAAAGATCCAACACTTCCAGTGTTGACACATTCGTGAACCACAATGGAAACACGCCGCGTATTCGATTCTCCTGAAGATCCACAACCTGCAAAACACTAGAAAAAGTAGCTTTTGCCGGTGGAAGAAGATCCGTGAACGCATTAAACCCTAGCTGTACGATTCTCAACGACGGAGGATTAATAGAAACACTGCAGAACATAGATGAAGGAACCGAACCAGATAGGTTATTATGTGAAAGCGAAAGCACTTGAAGGCTCGGAAGCTCTCCAATCGCCGCTGGAATCAAACCTCGAAGCGCATTGCCTTGAACGCTCAAATGCAGGAGCGAAGAACAATTCGCGAGCGCCGAAGGCAGAGTTCCCTCCAATAGATTCCAATCCAACCACAGGTACCGAAGCTGTTGAAGCACCCCGAAGCTCGCTGGTATCTCTCCGGTGAACCGATTGAACGACAGGTTGATGAACTGGAGCCGAGACGTGGAAGAGAAGTTCCGCGGGATCTCGCCGGAGAACTCGTTCGAGGACAGATCGAGGTAACGGAGATTCTCAGGAAGATCGCCGGAGATTACGCCGGAGAGGAGATTCTGAGCTACGTTGAGGACTTGGAGATCAGTGAGGTTGGAGATCTCCGGCGGTAGATGGCCGGAAAATGAGTTGTCCTGTAAAAACACGGAACGAAGACGAGAGCATTTGGAGAGAGAAGAAGGAATGGTGCCGTTTAAGGCGTTCGAGCGTAGGCTAAGCTTACGCAGCTCGCGTAAGTTAGCGAGATGGTCCGTGAGTCGGCCGCGAAGTTGGAGACGAGGTAGGCGGAGTTCCCGAACGTGGCCGTTGTAGCAAACTATTCCTCGCCAGTCGCAGGGGGCAGATGGTGTCGAAGAATCCCAGCCGTTCAATGCGCTTAGGGGATCATGAAGATTGAGCTTAAAGGATGTGAGAGCCTGGATCTCAGATAGGGTTTCGGCGCTGCGTTGGGCGCAGGATAAGAAGATGGTGGAGAGAATCACGAGAAGAAAGAGCAGAATAGAATTCATCGTCATGGAGGGTGGTGGTGGTGGTGGTGGTGGTTGTGGCATGACTTTAGGTTTCGTTTTCTTGTTTTGTTTGTTGGTGGATGTTTTGGAAGTTTGCGGAAGGAGCGTATGTTAGCAGGGATCGCCTGAGAGCGTTGACAGAGGACAGAGCCGTCGCCATAAGGTTGCGTCACTGTGCACTCTCTCCCTCCCTAGAACCCCTTTGAAAAACGCTTTTAAAGTTGGAATCATTTAACCTCATATGGGTTAAATCATTTATTCACTTATCTACTTTTGCCAGGGAAGTTCTTTAAATCTTTTCCATGGTTTACCCTTGTACTTTTTTTTTATTTTTTTCCTCTCTTTTTCTTTTCTCAAGCTAGGCCTTTGCTTTTCACTATTGTGTTTGATTTTCTTTCTCTTTTTGACTGCTTGATCAGGTGGAACTTTAGAATATTTGGGTTGAAGGAAGTGTCTAGTGAATGTTTAGGCTACAAATGTTTGTGTTTGTTATTAATTTAACGGAATTTTTTTTTATAAAAAATAC
Source organism: Euptelea pleiosperma (assembly GCA_035048495.1). Classification (NCBI taxonomy): domain Eukaryota; kingdom Viridiplantae; phylum Streptophyta; class Magnoliopsida; order Ranunculales; family Eupteleaceae; genus Euptelea; species Euptelea pleiosperma. The sequence continues at coordinate 5,185,904 of CM068552.1, read as the reverse complement.
AAAATTAAATATATTTATAAAAGAAAATACTTAATTCTTTAAAAACGAATACCGAACACCCTTTGAAAGGGCGTTAGACCGTTAAGTTCGGATTGCCCAAAATGCCCTTTGCAGAAGGGCATCCACGAGTTATAGATGTCCTTTCAAAGGGCGTTCACGAGCTGTAAATACCCTTTGAAAGGGTGTCTACAATTTTTTTTTCTTTTTCTTTTTTATATTCCAAAAAAGGATTTCGTTTTCTTCAATTAAAAATAAACCATAAAACTACTCTAATTCAATGAATAGAAATTACTAATCAAGATGAATTTTGGTATTTAGGTCTACCTAGAAATGGGTCAAACATCCATACAATCAGTAGTCTCTAAGAGTGTGCCACGCGGGGTCCATCATTTATGTTTATTGGCCAAAATTGTACCTCGAGTTATATACAAAACAAAAACAAAAATCAGCATGATTAGTGATTTCAAACCTTTAGATCCTCTAAAAATGAGCCACGAGGCACATTCTTAGAGAACAGTTGCCGATTGGATGTTTGGTCCATATTGGCTGGATTAGTGTTTTTAATGGTTTAATTTTAACTGAAGAAAACGATGCATTTGGCGTTTTTTTGGAATGTAAGACAAAAATAGGGCCTTTGCTCTGCAAGGGCATTTTTAAAAATTCGGCCTGGAAAACACCTTTTGAAAGGACGTCTCGTATTCGTTTTTTTTTTAATTTAAATATATTTAATTTTATATTTTTTAACTTTGAAGGTCTCCTCCAAAATGTCTGACACGTACTTCAAGGCTTAAACCCAAGCCACATTAACTCCTTGGTTAAGGGTGGTTAACAAAGGGTATGTGTCAAACATTTTGGGAGGGGGGACATTCAAAACTTTGAAGGTCCCGGGGACCAGCGATTTTTTTTCTCATCCATTGGATGCCTTGAATAGGTAGGGTTGGTGGACCGCCTGGTAATGACATTTTGATCTTTTTATTTAAACTGATCTTTTTACATGAAAGATCTCTTTGATGGGATCAATATAATGGTGGGTCCCCCTTTCTCATCTTTTCTGCTTATAGCCTTGTACAGATGACAGGAAATCTCGTCTCCACCTTTGAGTTTTCCTTACACATGGCAGCTGAGGTTGAGCCCTGAAAAGGGTCCATGTGTCCACATCATTTTCTCTCTTGGTGTGGCAAGTTCCAGCCCAAATGGTCACAGGTAGAGTGTGTGTCACATGTATACTTCTTCCGTATGGGCCACATGGCACAATCTTGGAGACCACGGACCGAAGGGATGTTTGGACCAGGACCAACAGACCAAAAATCCCCCTGATGATTTTTAACTGTTAGGTTAGGTCTGAATAATCCAAATAACGCTCTCGAATCCTACGGTCAAAATCAAACCCCATGAAAGACTCAAATTCAACTGTTAAAAATCACAAATCATGCTGATTTTTGGTTTGTGTACACTTACTGATGGTTCAAAACAAGGTTTAAAAAATGGCCGTTATAGTGAATTCAGACCTACCCCGTTACCGTTAAAACGCCCAAAAAATAACAGCCGTTATTTTTCCGTTATAACGAAAATAACAACCGTTATTTTTTGGAAATTTTTGTGAAAAAGACATCCGTTATGTTCATTTTTTCCCGTTTTTCTCCTTCTTGCCCATGAGCATTTTTTCTTTATAACAGAAAAAACGGTAACACCCCCAGTCCGTTATACCATTATGACGGTCCCCTTTAAACCTTGGTTCAAAATCCATACGATCAAATGGTCTATAAGAGTGTACCATATGACTAATACGGACACCCCTGAGCAATTGGGAAGTGTTAAGACTTGGTGTTTGGGACAGGAAAATGCTATTCCACCGGACAAAAAAGAAGTGCGGTTTGAAGCCATTTGACCATTGGATTCAAGAGATCCAGAGTCTAGGAGGCAGCAACTGCGTCGATCTCTGGAATCCAACCGTTAAAGGCCTCAACCGCACAATTTTTACGACTCTTCGGGACATTAGAACCACCTGAGATATGTAAGACCACTCAACAGTTGGCAAAGAAATTGAGATATGTAAGAAAGTAGACTCTCTCTCTCGCCGCAAATGTTGACGACTGCAGTGACGAACCCTACATTGGGTGTGTAACGTGCGTTGTGCGTGATTTTCAAATGCTAAGACTGGCATGTGATCTTTGCTGCCAACCAGCTCTCCGTCTGATATTAATACCTTGACAACACTAGTTTGAATTTTGAATTCGAATTCTTCTGAAAACAGGGTCGGAGGGATCACGGATGGAGATTGGAGAGCCGCTTAAGTTTGACCTCGAGGATAAAGCGCTTGTCAGCAAAAGCTGTCTCACACTCACTAATGAATCTCGTTGTCTTCTACCATATTTGAGTGAATGTTTCCAAATTTCTATCATTTTCAAAATCCGTATACCGCGCCATGAGAACGGCCAAAGTAAGAGTTTGCGACTTATTTTGTTACTTTGGGGTTTGGACTGCAACTCTCCATTATCTTTGACTTCCCCACCTTAAGGTGTAGACATTTTAACGTGGAAAATATTTACCATCCCAAAAGGTTTGCCAAGGGACGGAATTATCAATATATAGAAAGGGACAATTAATGTTGATGACCGTTGTATGAATGTTTGGCCCATCCCTATATGTACCTACAACCAAAAATCAGCTTGATTAGTAATTTCTAACCATTAGATTGGACTCTTTTTCATGGAAATATTTTTAATCATTGGATATTCGAGCATTATTTGCGGTGCTCAGATCCAAAGGTTCACTAAAAGTCTGATTTTTGTTAGTGATGGGCCAAAATATCCATAGGATCAGTAAAAGTGTTGCAGGTGGCTTATATTGTGGTCCACTTAGGGATGGGCCAAACATTCAAAGTTGAGGGGTGGTCCACTGATTAACTGAATTACTCTTAAAGGAATTAAAGCCCATCAACTTTTTTAATTATTCTCAAACACTCACGAGTAAATCTTTGATGACAAACGAGTTGGTCGTCAACATTGATGACAGACCACAGTATGCACACTCTTATAGATCGACCACTAAGTGTGTGGATGGTTAGACCCCTAGTTAGTAAATTCGTAGTATTATACGCGTTTAATACTTCTGTATAAAATAAAAAAATCAGAAAAAATCACGAATTATAAGACTGCAAATTATTGGCGTTTAATACACGAATTTTGCGTTTTCTTTTTAATAAAAACGTATTAAATGGCCACCCAATTTACACTTTATCATACATTCGGTACACTTCAATGGTCTTGTCTTTATTGGACACGCCGAGGTGTGATCACGAGTAATGTTTTGCTGCTCAGCACATAGCAGCTCGCCTAGACAACCCTGATCAAATGGATAAGTACCTGCCGATCGCTAAGACTTGAACACATATTTCAAGGATAGGAGCATATTGAGTTGGGTGTGGATCACCATTCAATGGGTCCTCGGTGAAAGGTAAAGTTGATAGGACCACTTGCAACCACATATGTGCTGACTACTCTTTGGGTGTGCAAATACAGTGATGAGTTGCATTGCAGTCACTTACCACAGTTTTTGGGCTGCACATGCTTGCATCCATTTTCTTAAAGAGCTTGGCAACCACTTGCACCCCAGCTCATTTGTACTTGCCGCCAGCAAGTGAATGCATTGCACCTGATTTGCATTGAACAAAGCAGGGAATATATGTAATAATTTGATCTAATTGATTTTTTTGAAAAAGTGACTTGGACCTAGAGTAGATCTATTAGTAGGACCAGGTGTATGGTGCATTGTGACTTTCTATGCTATGGGTTGTGTTTTCTAGAGTAAAACTTGGGTCACAACCCACAATACAGGCCATGTGGCACACTATTAGAGGGCGCTGACTGTATGGATGTGTTGGCCAGTCCCTCGGTGGACCTGCAAACCAAAAATCAGCCTGATTTGTGATTTCTAAGCGTTGGATTGAAGTGGTTTTCTATGGTTGATTTTAACTGTATGAATTTGAGCATTATTGAGCGATTGTTATAAATCACTAACCAGGATGATTTTTGGTTGCAGGTCCACGGAGGGACTGGCCTAACATCCATACGGTCAGCGCCCCCTATTAGTGTGCTAGGTGGCTCGTATTGTGGGCAGTGACCGGTCACAATGGGTTGTGACCAAAGTTTTACTTGTGTTTTCTAAAAGGGTCGTGATGTAACAAGGTATACCTGAAACTTTACCATTTTTGTTACTCACTACTTCCATCTGACCCACTGACAGCATGGAAGTTTAGCCCATCCGATGGTAGACATTCATACAAAACAATCATGTTTAAGTACTCAAGAATAATGGTTGAATCCAATGGCTAGAATCATGCCTTAAAAAGTACTAAAATCTAATGGCCATCCATGAAGGGGTGGACTGAACATCCATGCTGTCAGTGGGCCCAGATTGTAGCGTTGAGTAACAAGCACGCCAAAAAGTTTCAGCTATACCTTGTTACATCTTTCTCTTATCTAAAATCTATCACTGCTCCTCTAGACTGTACAGCATATTTTTAAAATTCCACAAGTCAACTCGACTCGATAGGTTTTGGGTGGAATTGTGTATTTTATGACTAATAATTCAGGAGTAACTGAGTCAACTCGAATCAATGGCCTTCCAAAAGCTAGATCATAGAGTTATTTACAGGTTTTCCTACACTCTTCAATTCTTTGTCATGAGTGGAGATTCTTTTTTACACGTGGAAAGTTGGGGTAGCACCCTTGCATTTCACCACCTCAGCATCTTTCATGTTGAAAGTTTTACCTCCCATATAGCCACCTCGTTTAAGCCCAATTGCATTATGCCACGTGGCAAAAAGAAATATGTTTCTTTTTTTTTTAAGATGGCACCCTCACATTTCGCCACCTCAGCAACTTTGACAAGGAAAGGTTTAGTCCAAGTGCACTTTGCCACATGGCGAAAGGAAGCTTGTTCTTTTAACTTTTTTTTTTTTTTTTTTAATTCTACTGCTGTACTTTGAGTAAAACTTCTGTCACGAGATGTTGTGACGGAACACGGTCACAGCACTCAATGCGAGCCACGTGGTATACTATTAGAGGACAATGACTGTATGGATGTTTCGGCAGTCCCTCGGTGGACTGGTACACAAAAAATCAGCTTGATTAGTGATTTCTAACTGATTCTATTGAAGTTATTTTCATGGGTTGATTTTAACGGTAAGAATTTGAGCATTATTGAGCGTTATTTGGGTGCATAAATCCAAAGGTTGTAAATCACTAATCAGGGTGATTTTTGGTTTGTAGGTCCACCGAGGGACTGGTCAAACAACCATACGGCCAAAGACCTCTGATAATGTGCCACGTGGCTCGTATTGAGTGCTGTGACCGTGTTCCATCGCAACATCTTGTGACACAAGTTTTACTCCTGTACTTTGTGGGGAAAAGTACGACATAAGCAAGACATGGACGAGTAAAACTTCTGTCACAATCGGATTGCAAATCACACAATCACAGCCAATGAGTTCTCGGCACGTACACCTAAAAGCAAAAGCACATGGTGCGTTGCAAAACACTTGTGTACGTGCCGAGAAGTCATTGGCTTGTGATTGTGTGATTTACAATTTCGTGTGATAGAAGTTTTACTCGACATGGACGAGCACTACCTCGTGGATAGGGGTGTCATCGGGTTCGGTTCTTATGGTGGCCAGAACCGGAACTGACGGTTCTAGTTCTAATTATCAGTTCGGTTCTTAACGGTTTTGGTTCTCAAAAATGATGGATCTGGAACCGGAACTGATTATTTGATTTCTGTCGGTTCCGAGTATATTGGTTCCAATCTTTATAATATGAAAATTTTAACACTATACCCAGAACAGGAGTCGTTTTTCAGTTCGATTCCAATTCTAATTCTTTTTTAATCAGTTCTCAAAATGTGGAATCGGAACGGGTGTTTTTGTTTCCGGTTAAATGGGTAAAATTGACAGTACCCCTACTCTTACTCATGGATGACATGGATTGGCCATGCCAGCCATCTACGTATAAAGAATATTATTTTGCTGTGCAGTGAAGATTTCTAAAGTGCAGGTCTAGAAAACCTTTTACCTTTGTGCTATTCATGATTTGCTTTGATGATTCCGGTCATAATTCTCTATGTTCATGATTTACTTTGATTATTCGCCGTAGCTAGATCTCCATTACGCAAATAAGGAAGGACAACACTTCTCCTCGACATTGGCACGCAAAGCTCTAATGCGTGTTCACCTTATGGGAAGAAAGAACAATAAACAACAAAGATGCAAACACATGACACCATCAGGCTCCACATAGCATAACACACCTTGTTGTTTAGCAATACATAGACAAACCAAATAATAATCTATTTATTTACATAATGTGGTAAATGGAGATCAAGATGTAGACCCACAAAAAGGAGAACGATAAGAGCATCTCCAACAATTTTCTATCCGACTGTGCTATCCTAAAATTTGGCAACATGGGTCAAAAAGTGGTGCTCTAATGTTGTGCTATTTATATGCTATATTTTAGAATATGACAACTTTATGGAGTTTTTGGCCACGTGGCACATTCTGAAGATCATTACTGGTGCGGATGTTTGGACCATCTATATATGGACATGCATGTTAGAAACAATCGATTTTATAGAAAATAGAAATCAAATAATTAATATAAAAAATGAGAAGAGAATAAATAGTTCAATTAAGGAATTGAAACAAACGTTAAGGTTAGAAAAATAAATTGAAAAGAATATATAAAACTTATCTGAGGCAAAGGTTTGTAAAATAACAAAGTCATAAAGATCGAATTTGGCTCTGATCAGTGCTAACAGTTCTACAGACATCTGTGTGATAGGATTCAATAGTCTTTTTACACATAATGTAGCACTCCAAATCTCTATGTTTCTGGGGAACACAAATTGAACAAAAAAGTCTACGAGTCCCATTAATATTTTGACCAAAAGTTGGTCAAATCATGTTTTACACGAAAAAATTATTAAGAATGAAACATTTCTAACAATGCATACCAAAAATCAGCTTGATCAAGTGATATTTAATCATTTTATTTGAGTTTTTTTTATGGTTTATTTCCAACTGTGGGATTCGAACATTATTTTAGGGTACTCAGATCCGACGCCTAAAAACCACCAATTGTGATGATTTTTGGCAAGCAGGTCCACCTAAGGATGGTTCAAACATCCATACGGCCAATGATCTCTAAGAGAATTCCACATGGCATTTTGGGTGCAGCTCCACTTGGTAAATGGCATTGACCATCTGAATGTACAAAATTGCCCAAACGGCGGAATGCAAGGTTGAAAAACGGGGGTAGCAATGGTGGACCTTCTCCATTATTATCAATATAGAAATTAATGGTGGGTTCTTTTTCTAAATTTTTACACAAAAACAAATAATTTAACAGACTTTTACCATTATCATCATTGTCCTCGACAAAGTCTTAATCAAATTATTAGGGTTGGCAACACGAATCATGGTCATTCAACTCTACATGATAACAAATATATTCTATCAAGACATGCTTTTTGAAATAACAGATCAGATTTATGAAATTAAGATATGTCAAAAAGTTTTATGCCCGCTGCCGCTGCCAATTTGACGTAATCGTCTTTTGTTTGGGTTTGCCGCAGGCAATGCAATTGTAAAACCTCGATCGAGTTGATTTTACTAATATAATGCTTAAAATTAAGGGAATTTTGGACATACCCTCGTGTTATCTTTGAAATTTGACATACCGCCACAATTTGAAGCTAGACTTTCCTCTATTTATTTAACTCGCATATGATAATGTGTAGTAGCCGGGCCTGGGCCTTACTTTTGGTAAACTTAGCATAAGACCGAACCTGAGGCCCAATCTAATTCAATTCAAATTCAGGCCCGTTTACACCTCTATCATGATTTGAGATCTTGGGCTTGATGTACTCTGTCTTCACTTGAATCATCCAACCTTACTTGATTGCTCTAATTTGCATGATAACACCACTTTTTTACGACGTTTCTTCTCCAACGTTGAATGGACTCAGTGATGTTCGACCCAGATATGAGGTTGTAAATGGGATGGGCTTGGGCCTAGCTTTTGTTAAATTTTGAATAGGCCAGAGCTTGTGCGAGCCAAATAAGATCCAAATTCAGGCCTGAAACCTCTCATGGGCCTGCTCATTTACACCTATTCTAGATATACACACCTAGAAAAATGAACAAAAGATATATTTATATATATCACTATTATGTAAAAATATTTTGCTGAAATCTGAAAAATAACACTTCATATTTCACTGCTTATTGGGCAAAAAGGGCAAAAAAGAGAAACTATAATTCATCAGTGAGGAACTCCACTCATAATTGAACCATATAACTAGGGTTTAAAAGGAGCCGTTATAACGGTATAACGGACTGGGGGTGGGGGCATTACCATTTTTCTGTTACAACGGCCGTTATAACGAATTAACGCTCATGGGCAAAAATGGAAACAATGGCACTATTCAAATTTCAAAAATGGAAATGCGGCCTTTTTTTTTACAAAATTTTCCCCGAAAATAACGGTCTTTTTTTTAATGGTAAATAACGTACCGGGGAAGGTCCGAATCCATTATAACAGCCGTTATTTTCGTTATAACAGCCATTTTTTTAACCATGCATAACCTCCCACATGAGGATGGATGCCTCTAGCCAATATGTTTTAACCTTGACCGGGCATTAAACAGGTGGACTTGTTTCATCGGTTCAGCTGGCTGGTCAATCAAGTAAATTGTCTAGGCGACTTCTTTTTGGTATTTTAGTACCCACATGAAATTTGAAAGTAATTAGTAATACCCCCTTATACTTTCAAACTTTGGGATTAACCCCTTTATCTAGTTTAATAGTGGTTGACTGAAGTTAAAAAGGACTTCAATCACACATCCTCAGCATTGTACTTGCAATATAATGATCCCTTCATTGGTGCATTAACTGGCGGTTTTAACATTAGTCAAACGATGGCTAAACTAGGTCAAGGGGGGTAATCCTAAAGTTTGAAAGTATAAGGGGGTATTATTAATTACTCATATTTAAGGGGTGTTACTAAAATACAATTTTTTTAGCAAAATATAACTAAAATTCAAAATTTTGGGTCCATGTTCACTCAGACTGTTTTTGGTACGGCTCACTGGTTCAACCGCCCATCCAGTTCGAGCACATTTTAACCTACGGTTAAAGGCCAACTTTGCAATTCACGGATGCCAAGTCTCTTTTGCTAATATGCAATTTTTAAGGCTTCCTAACCTATTTGGAATTTCATGTTTTCAGGACTTGGCCAATCTTAGTCCACAAGACCAGTTCAATGTTGCAACTACTCCAATCTTAGTCCACAAGAACCAGTTCAATATTGCAACTACTTTCGAAAAACCAACTCTTGGTCTTGTGTTTTCAAGGCAAAATCTGGAAAATATAGCCCAAAAAGTGGCCCCACCATTTATAAAACAAAGGCTAGAAGGACCAGATTTGGACTGACCATAGCTGACTTATATTTTGATCTTCCAAATAGGTTTACTCACTCATGGTGAGTAAATGGGAAGTTCACTTTTTTAGGGTTGGGATATTGGCACCCTCCCTTTCACTCTGTGTGCCCACTTAACAAAAATATTATAAATTTATCCCTTGTTTTTAACTCAAAGCACCGACCAAAAAAAAACCTGCTGGAACAGAGAGAGAGAGAAGTGGTGGTGGGGTTGACCGGGGCAGAGGGTCCTCCTCTTCTTCTTCTCCTCCTCTGCTGCAGGTAAGTATTTTTTTTTTGGTGGGTGGGTGTCAAGAGTGAGCTGGGTGTAGAGAGTTCGAGAGGATTTTTAGGTGGGTTTAATGAGTAAGTGGCATGCTGAGTGAAATTGCGGGTGCCAATATCCTGTCCCTTTTTTATTCCGGAAACAGTACATGGGGTACTTGTAAAGTGGAGAGGGGCTAGTTATCACATTTGATCGATAGCGTTGGTGATCAAAAGTGCTATCGTAAATGTGCACGGTGCACCCTCAAATATCTAATTCTTCATCCCAAGCTTCCGTGCAGCACAGAGGAACTGGCGTGCGTAATACCAATGTTGTTAAACCCGGACTGGACCGGTCCCTTAACCGGTCCGGGTGAACATTTGACCCCTGTAGATTTAAAAAAATCGTTTTTTTGTGAAAACTGCTCAACCCGAGTTCTTGAACCGCGGACAAAAAAAGTGAGCTGTCAAGCTTTACGATTCCGATTTTGTTCAGGTTTACGTCCATTTGAGCCACGTTGCAAATTATTAGAGACCACTAAGGTATTGATGTTTAGCCCATCCTTAAGTAGACCTATAAAGCAAAAAATAAGCCTGATTAATGATTTCTCGCCATTGGATCTGAGTACTCCAAATCAATCGATGCAAGCCACTTAAAACAGTTTGCAGCATGTTTTTGTAACCCAACGAAAAACATGAACAAAAAAAAATTGTTACCGGATTATACGAGTGGTCAACCGGTTGGCACGTCTAGTTGAACCGGGTACTATCTACCAGTTTAGTTCTTCTTGAACTTCGAATCTCTTTAAAATTGTTGTGAATCAGCTCTGCAATTTCACGTCACTTAGGGTTATCTCTCGAAGATAGGCTTCTGATCTTGATCGAGATTGGATCTTTCGGTACGCAGTTCTCTTTATCTCCCTAGACGGTATTGCAATTTGTGCTTCGAATTCTCTGGTTCTTAATGTCGATTCATTCGATTTCGATCTTGATTTATTTTTTGATCCGAAGAATTTGGTTCGTGGTTAGGTTTTTATCCGATTAGCTTCTGGAGTAGATGCTGGCTTCGTTTGGATTATTAGACCTATTTGTTAGCTTAATTACATTAAATCGGCTTAGCAAATCTTCGATTAAGCTTGTTATTTTAGTTTTGAGTTCATTTACCCTTTTCTAATCTCTTACATGCCTCCTCAAGGAAATTTTGCTATTCTGATTAATAAATGTGGCCAGGGTTTGCCTATTCTGACTGATAAATCTGGTAGGGGTCTTACCTAACCCCAGCTTACCTATCCAAAAAAAAAAAAAAAATCTGACCAGGAATTGCTGTTGTAATGTTTCTTTCATTTAGTTTTTATTCGCAGATGTTCAACTTATTAGGTTCATGATCGGAGGAGTCATTTCCTTGTACATCTTAACTTTTCGACTCTAAGTGTTATTGAGGGATTCGTGTGGCATTTTACTTTATCAGATAGTTGGTTCTTAAGATTAGCATGCTTTTCATTACAGAATTGGTTATCTTGATATTTGATTTGTGGTGGTGCCATATTCGTAGAGGGAGCTTCTTTGAAGGGTGATTATCTGGTGCGGCAATCTAAACACAGTTACAATGGTATGTCAGCATGGTCGTTCTTTCCCTGGGTTCAACTATTTGTAATATCAGTTAATATTTTTGTAGGATGCGGAAATTTTCAGTTGGGCATTGGCAAATTAGTCCATATTTGTTTCACTTGTGCACACACTGACTATGTTCCTGTTTGGTGTAAGAGCAATGTTGGAACTTGGCTAACCATGTGAGATGAGGGAATACCAATAATTAGTTAATTGCATTTGATTTCATTATTATATTCATGCCACTTATGTTCCTTCCTACAATGGCATGTTTCTTGGTGCCAGGGTGCCAGGCATGGATACGGCAACTTAGAGAGGCCCAATATGCTGACATGTCGTCAAAAGTGTGTATTAATTTTAATACAGTGTATGTCATTAGGTATATTAGTAGTATTAAATTACCAATAATCAGTAACATTAAGAAATCATGACACCAATATACTTTTCAAGTGGGGAAAACAGGCTAGTATGTGTTCCATTAGCAGATTAGATTTGAATTTCTTTACCCAAATATATCATAGTTTTCCTAAATTTGCCTAGTTCAAATGTTTTAAACCTTGTCAAAGAAAATTTTTTGTGCATGCCGTGTGTGTGTAGGAAATGCTCAAGTGAGAACATCATTTCCCATGTACAATGGTAGATGAATAATGTCCGAAGGAACGATAAAAAAAGAAGAATTAGGTGAGACCATAGCCCCAAATCATGTATTATATGCATGCCATGTGTGTGTGTGTGTGTGTGTGTGTGTAGGAAATTACCATTTTGGTAATTTTTTGGACTGTCTATTTGGCAGACTAGCCCCAAATCACACCAATCAGATGATCCTAATGATCTGCCCATAATTTAATGACAGAGGTGACTATATCAGATGATTAGTATCATCTTATTTGGTGTGATTCTGGGATCCGATCCATCGAAAGGGTGGCCTCTCAACTGAATGGCATGGATTGGAGGCACATGTACCACTGGGATGGCTGATAGTCCAATACTTGATTTACTAAAGATAATTTAAGATTTTGTCTTTATAAATTTGTCCATGGTTTTGTCCAATCTTTGTAAGACAAAAACTTTGAGTATCCTCATTTTCCTGGATTCCTGTTTTAATTTTAGTACACTAGGTGTTTTTTTTTCCACAGCAAGGATTATTCTCATATAGGTAGCGATTTAGACTTCAATCCTCTACTCTTGGAGGAGCTTGCAGCATTTTGGTTACTTAATGGGTTGTTTTTTTACTAGCCTGAACTGGTTGAAGCAGAAAACTTATTGTTATATTTCCACTTATGACTGCCCAGTTCTCCCATTTTTTTACTTGGACACTTCGGTTATTCGATGATTTGTTATTGTTGATATTTTCTTCCAATTCTATAGTGATGGGTTGAGCAGTATTCCTTTTTGCTGAGCACAGACTTAATCTTTCTCTCTAGGTAGCCAGAGACTATGATGTGTCCTTAGTGGAAATAAAGGATGGGAATATGAATAGGACAATGGAAAGAAGGAAACAGCAATCGTGTGAAACCGAAACAAGAAATGATAAACATCTCCTTTGAAAATGAAAATTCCTTTGGCTTGAAAACTGGCAAGCTGGATTCAGTTTTATAATACATTAAACTACTGAAACACATGTAAGGTCACTCTGGATTCCTGTCGTTTCCAACAATCTATTGATGTGGAAATTTAAACCGTGTCGTGATGATTTGCTTCAATGACTTTAGTACATTTAATGGTTTAGCATCTCTATATGTTTCAGATTTGTAACATTTGCATGGATTATAGTTTAGAATTGACAATTTATCTTCTAAATTTTATTTTGGTGTTCTGTCTCATGGCTGTTGTTGACATTGCAGTTTTTTGAAGGATATGGATATCATGGAACATCATTTGAACAGACATACCGTTGTTATCCTGCATCTTTTATCGATAAGGTCGAAATGCCTTTCTCATCATATCTCAATTCAGTTTTGTTGCTCCACCACTATGCTTCTGTAATGAGTCATAAAAAGTTGAGTTTCATTCTAGCACCTTTTACTTTATTTTATCTTTTTCATTATTGGTTTTGTGTTTTATGTGGTGGTTCTTTCGTGTGCCCTTGATTAAGTACTGGCCACAGAATGGGCAATGACTTGTATTATTTTTCCCTGATGTCAATACTATCAATCCAAGCAACATTCCACACAAGTAAAAAATAATCCCAAACTTGAACGATCTGCTAAAATAAATGTATTTATTTATTGTTAATGAGGATATTTTAAAACCAATGACGCTCGATTTACAAGAAATACCTACTTGCTACTTCTATAAAGCTTAATTGAGATATCATTATAAAATAAATATTATGTTGAGTCCTATTTGTTCTTTGTTTGCTTTTTTATACTGTTAACTTTGGTTTCTTCTCTTTCCCTCTGCAGCCTCAGCTGGAAAGTGGTGATAAAAGTACGTAGATAATCTAATTCTCCAAGTTCATGCTAGTGTTAACAGTTGTGTCTTTTGTGCCATGTAAACTTATCTCAACTTTATCTTGCTTTATGTTGTTTCAGTTATAATGCCTCCCTCAGCGCTTGACCGCCTTGGTGAGGGAACTTTTCTTGTTTTTAGTTGGATCATCCTTTAATACTTGGTTCATAAGGCTTCTGTCACAAATGGTTCTGTGTAATACTAAATGTTATGCATTTTTTCTACATCACTAGTCAATGCACCTATGATATGTTGGCTTCAGATGCAGATTTCTTTACTAAAATTTCACTTTGCAGCGTCTCTTCATATTGATTATCCAATGTTGTTTGAGCTTCGCAATGCTGCTACTGAGCGGGTCTCACATTGTGGTGTGCTGGAGTTCATTGCCGAAGAAGGCATGATCTACATGCCATACTGGGTACTCATCTGAGTGTTTGTGTATGTGTGCGTTTGTGGGTTGTAGGATTGATTACCAACTTGATTTCGATCTAGTTTAGTGTAATTGTAAAAAGGTTCTAGGCTTCGGACTTCTCTCATTTTCGTTCTTGTTTTTTTTCACTCTAGATGATGGAAAACATGCTCTTACAAGAGGGGGATGCTGTGAGAGTGAAAAATGTGACTATTCCAAAGGGAAAATATGTGAAACTGCAGCCCCACACAAAGGACTTCTTAGATATCTCCAATCCTAAAGCCATGTGAGTGTATGTTTCTTTTGATTGGGTTTTAGCAGATTACGGGTAGGCATTGGCTTCTTTGGCTTGTTAATATATGATGCTATGGATGATGAATGAATCTATAATCTGTGTATTATAGATGGAAATTGCTATCTAGAATCATAATATTTGGACATGTGGTACAGTTGCAGCGGTCATTACCCACCATTCAAAGGGTCTCGTATGATCTCCTAGGTCAAAATTCTACACAATTGAATGGTCATAACCATCCGATCTATTACTTTCTTTTGGAGGGTTGAAAAGATTTAGTTGAATGGCCCAAAACTAAATCCATTATTCAGATGGTCACTATAATTCAATCAGGCTAATATTCGACCTAAGGGATCTCCTAGGAGGAATCCATTTAATGGTGTCTTGACTCCCCTATATGTTAAACAACCATTTACCCCAAAAGATCGACCTGTTGGGGAAGGGAGAAACAATGATGTATACCAACGGGTCGTCGGGCCAACACAACACTGTGCGCGGGAACATATCATCCGCTAACACGCCCCCTCAGTGGGAATACACTCTGCTGGAGATTTGAACCCGCGACTTCCTGGGCCTTAAGGCTCTAATACCATGTTAAGCAACCATTTACCCCAAAAGATCGACCTGTTGGGGAAGGGAGAAACAACGATGTATACTAACAGGTCGTCGGGCCAACACAACACGTGCGCGGGAACATATCATCCGCTAACACTATACGTATGCCTCGTGTCGTGATATTCCATTTGGTGGTAGTAATTGCCATCCATAGTGATGCAGAATGACAGATCGATCTCCACAAGTCTTGATGAATCCATGTTGGTCGGCTAAAACCCTACATGAAGGCTCAACCAACAAGAGAACACTCTCAACTCTAAATTCAAAATTCCATTAATCAAATCAACTCCACCTTTACATTAATGAGAACCTATAATTATCGATATTGCCCCAGGTTTGAAAGAACTTGATCTCGAGTTTAAGCAATTTTGGTTTTGTCTCATTGGAATACCTTTGTTCTTAATTGAAATTCTACGGTTGTAGACTGGGGGCACGATTGTTGAAGTCGATGATTCTCTTCCATCTTTTTTACTATCTGACGAATGTTCTGATGTTTACGGAAGACAGAGTTACAATGGTTGGGTTTCTCCACAACAACTAGTTGATGTTCTATATCTACCTTCTTGTGTCTTGGTGGCAGTTCAACAGATTTGCCTTTTTTATTAGCTTTCGATCTTCGCATTCGCTTTCAGCTGTCTTTTTGGTAAGAGGACTTCTCATTAAACAAATTTTGCATATATCTTTCCAAACAATATAAGCATGTGCACTAGGATTGTATATGGCACCTCTCTCTTCAATCCATGGTTTACCCAAAGCAATGTAGTATTGCCTCATAGGGGCAACCACACCGTGTACACATTTTTGGCCCAAAATTGAAGCACACCTTAATTCCTCCATATAGACTTGGGAATGCAATGCTTGATTCAACTAACTTCTTAGCCGCATATTCAGAAATACAATTTTCATTGCTACGTGGAGTAATCTCAAGTATAGCAATCTTTTCTCCAATTTGGCATCTTATTCTAAACTCCATTTTTTTTAATCGAACTTGAAAATCTCGGTTGATTGTTTGCACGGCTGATCGAATGGTGTTTGGTCGGCCTTAATGGGCTGCAACAACAATTTTCTAGCATTTAAAGACGATGAATGGCAAGAAGAGGCAGCGATCTAGTGGAAATTGCAACGATGACGTGATCAGCGATTGAAGTAGTCTATGGCTCTAATTGACAACGGCAATTGAGTGAAAAGAATGGCAGCGACAATGGCAATGAAATAGTAAAAACGATAATGAGCAGATAATGATTATTATGCACGAGGATAGTGTGGACGACAACGATCATCAATAGTGATGCTGGCGAATGACGCGAGATGAAGGTGATGGTCAATGGACGGTGATGATTGTAAGATTTTTCACTGAAAATTTTTATTTCCACAATGGTGGTTCAAATCTGACGAATCGAACAATATCAAGAGCATCGAACTTGCTCTAATACCAAAATTGATGCAAAACGATAATTCCTTCTGCACAAGTCTCGGCAAACCACATCGGTTGACTAAAACCCTACACTAAAGCTCAACTAAAGAGAGATTACTCTCAACTCTAAACTCAATTTCATTAACCAAATCAACTCCATCTGTACATCAATGAAAACCTATATTTAGAGGTTTTCTAACCTACTTTCATACAAAACTAAAACTAACAGATAATTCTAATTTAATCCTATTTCAATCCCTAAACAAAATAAATTTTAAATACAATGAACATAATTACTAATTTATAATTGTAATCAAACTTAAAAAACAAACTATATGACTATAATTCAACTATTTCCTAATCTCATCTAAATTCTATAATCATAATGCAACTAAGATAAAACAATTAATAAAAAATAATTGTTCCTAAATCAACTATGCTTGATAGTCTCCTTGTTGGCCCACCAGTTTTGTTGAGAGGTTTGATTCAGTGTGATATTTGTGCATCGTAGCATGGATGCTCCTGCATAGCATAGTGGTTGTTATAATATTATCTCTAGATTAGGGAGAACAATGAGAGTATGGAAGTGGGTTATGAAGACTTGTTCACTCATTTGTTCTATTATATTTTGGCGGGTGGGCCAGATGCCCCTTTGGTTTATTTTTTTCCCCTATTGGAGGATATCTGATCTCCCTAGGGTGGCCATATGTGCATGGGGTGTCTTACTTGACAAGATCCTGATGTTTAACCTTATAATTCATAGAGGTATTTTTGTTGCAATGGGGTGTATGATGGTACAATGAGGAAGATATCAATCATCAATTCATGCATCACAAGGAAATCGATTTGTTGGTTGTGCCATATGTTCAAAGAGAAAGACCAAGCTTTTTATAAGTATTATACCTCACATTTTGTTTGAGTCTGACAGTGTACAATGTCAAATTTTCTATGATGAGTCTTGGTACAAAAAGGCTCTCTCTCAAATTATCCAAAAAAAGAGAGAAGAAATACCATCTCTCAAGGCGCCAAGAACACTACGATGGAGTGTGTTAGCGGATGTTGTGTTCCCGCGCATGTGTTATGTTAGCCCGACGATCCGTTGGTATACATAATTGTTTCACCTTTCCCCAACAAGTTGATCTTTTGGGGTAAATGGTTGTTTAACATGGTATCAGAGCCTTAAGGCATGAGAGGTCTCAGGTTCAAGTCTCCAGCGGAGTGTATTCCCGCTGAGGGGGCGTGTTAGCGGATAGTATGTTCCCGCACACGTGTTGTGTTGGTCCGATGACCCGTTGGTATACATAGTTGTTTCGCCTTTCCCCAACAAGTCGATCTTTTGGGGTAAATGGTTGTTTAATAGAGTGTGTCTCTATCTTGAAGCAGTTTTGTGTCTTCATATATAAGAACTTTGAAGGAAGTTGGAGGAATATTGTTCTAAGTGGAAAAAGCCGAGGAACGTAGACTCTTTCTTTCTCAGTGAAGATCAGAGAGCGGAACAATTAAGCTAAATTTTGACAGTAATTCCTCAAAAGCCTCTGTTTTTCAGAGTTTTTGATGATGGATGTGGAAAGATTATGAAGGTTTACTCTGATCCGATCAGCACTAATGATTCCAAAAAGACTAAAGGTTCTGACCTTTTTGCAAAGATTGATTCTTTTCAGATGAGTTTCATGGGTCCATTAATAGTGGAAAGCAGATGTTGTTACTTTGGTCTAAAACAAGTTTGATGGTTCCTAGTGTCCTGCCTATGCAATTGTCATATTTTGGAGCTTGGTCGAGGTCATATTGTCGTGTTCTCAGATTCTTCACAGCACTAATCTAAGCTATTCAGAAATGCCAAGGATATGGTCTCAGCACGGCAGGCATATGTCATTTTCATTAGAATTTGATGTATCCACCACAGATATGGCACTCATTTTGATGTATCTGGGTAACATTAGAGCTATTGAGTAAGATTGGTGTAACTGGATAAATTTTATGTTTAGGGAACTCTTCCCTTTTTGTTATGCATTTGTGTTTTTCTTTCTTAATGAAATGTATCACTTATCAAGATTAAAATAAAATGAAAAATAGACTAGAGATCTAACCGTTGATGATTACGTGGACTCCACCTGCATTGTCAATGTCATTGAGTGAGAAGGTTGGAGAGGTCTCCTAATTTTTTTTCGTTTTTCTTTCTGCAGTTTGGAGACAACATTAAGGAACTTCTCCTGCTTAACCACTGGGGACAGTATCATGGTAGCCTATAACAATAAGAAATACTACATAGACATCATAGAAACAAGGCCTGCTAACGCCATAAGTATCATTGAGACAGATTGCGAGGTGGACTTTGCACCTCCCCTTGATTATAAAGAACCTGAAAGACCGGCCCCTTCTGTTTCTTCAAGCAAAGCACCAACTCAAGGTTCAGATTTTGGCTCTCCCTTGCCATTTTTCTTTTATATTCTGTTTCTTTGCTATGATGATCATCATGGTTGATGTGCTTTTTGTGTGCATGGTTTAAAACAAATTCTGAAAAAGATGATTTCCAATATATATGCATTGTTATAGTCTGTCTGTTTGCCTGCATATCACTTTGCTCAAAGATTAATTTGGTTGCATATGAGAACTTGTTAATTCCCTCGTTCTTTCTGAATATAGTCTTGAGCTGAGCTGCTCAACCTTTAGATTTAATGCCAGCGATCGAATAATTGACTTGTCTTTGAGATGTATATCTTTTCTAGTTACACTCTATAGTTCTAAACTTCTAATGCTCTTTCCAATTCTTTCGCAAGGAGTGGCGTGAATAGAAGTTCATTTTACATTGAGAACCCTCTTCCGTTTTCTTTTTCAATGTACTTTTTCACTACTAAAAAAAGAACCATTATTTATTGATAAATAACAAGATGTAAAATAAAAGAACCATAGTTGGCGTAAAAGACCCACCTAAAACATATAAAATGAAAAAAATTGCATCGGTTAGAAATGCAAGGAGCAACTGGAAAACAAACACTTGGGAATGAGTGTGAATATAGGCAATATGAAGGAACGAAAGAAGAAAAGAAATGCTAGAAATTTCTTATAGATTCCCTAGATAGAGCATCTTTTTCTAAAGAACAGTTGAGACAGAAGTCTGTGGTGATGAGACATAAACAAGGTTTACTTGAACACAGGGGCATAGGTTTTACAAGTTAGAGGACCTCTCCATGGTGGATATATCATTTCTCTGCGGATGCAGAGGCGAGATGGATTTGAAATATGGAAATTTCTGTCATGAGTTACCCTGCAAAATAATTAATGCTTATTAACAATGAGATCCTACAGATCATTACATGCAAATGAAGAATTGGAAAGATCAACAGGGAAAATTGCTTACCGACCAGGGCAGCAATAGGTTGTGTCACGGTGGTCTATTGTTTTGGTTAATAATACATGAATTGTCAATTTTCTTAGCAATTCCTCTCCTACTTCCTACATTCATATGGGAAACTTTGTTATTATTTTTGGATAACAAATTTATTAAGAAGGGAGCAAGTGAAACGTACAAATATTAGGAAATAGGGAATAGAGTTCCCCGTAGACAAATGAGATCTATTTACACCACATCTGGCCAATGCATCAGCTAACTCATTGGTACTCTTGTGAATATCGACACAAGGTTGCCAATGGAGCCTGTTAAGTTGATCCCATCAAGGTGTCAAATATGGTCCAAACTGATACCAAGTTTCCTTGTAACGCCCATCCAAATTAGAATCCCCTGTTCTATTAGGATAATCGAGGATAGGTTGTCCAAAAGTTCTATTGCTTTGCTGGTGAACTGCTGAAATGGAAAGGCTGGTCCTTGAGAAAACACGGATCCCGCCATTGAAGGTGGGGACATATGCTATTCTAAGGTGTACCTCCTGCATCCTTGCATCCAAACACCTCCTTATCATTAGGGAAATCTTTTTCTACTATGAGAGGACTCGAGGTCTTTATAGATAAGAAGACCTTGGAGTAACACTCACCTATGCTTCATTCGAGTCCACGGTCTCAATTGTGTTAGAGAAAATATTACAACACCTACTTTGAAATATCTATAAGCACAACCAGTTCCAATACCCTAGGCTCCATACAGGGAATGGCATCGGGATAGTACACTGTTGTACTGCAACTACAATTCTATGGGATCTATATCATACATGTTGGTCACGTGCTTATTGATCTGGACCAACCAATTAGTTGAAAGTCTCTCGGACCAATGAATCAGCCTGATTGGACAATTCCTATCTGATCCCTTGCATTCTTTTGGACTCCTAAAAATAACAGTCAATAAAGCAGTCCATTTATTTGATGGTTAGAAACTTAGCATTACATTGTAGCTGAATCTTTGGAACAGAAGATCATCTATGTACCGTGGATCCATTGGATGATCTGGACACCTTTCCATATGTCCCAGATATGCAATAGGGACCACTTATTATTATACGTAGAATACAGTGTCTCGACATTTCCCTTTCCCATTATGAGGCTTGGACCTGTCTATTGGTTTGAGAAGAATGTCTTAACACTCAATAAGCTGGAAATGAGGGTATGAAATGTTGGCATCCCTTTTGTTGGACAGGAAATGCTACTTTTCCATTCTACTCTCCTATGGTCATGTGGCAGTTGGATACTTGCAAATGTTATGTATAAACACTTGAATGAGTCCAATGTGTGTGATGATTTAATTTGATTTAACCATCTGTTCTTTGGGACAAACCACCCACCTCACTTTTGCAGTTCAAGAGGCTCCTGTTGAGGAAGAACCAAAATTCAGTCCATTTACTGGTGTTGGTAGACGCTTGGATGGGAAGCATCAACCTCCACCGGTTTCATCCTCCGCACCCAAAGGCAAGCTACCAGAGGCAGCTAATGGTCGTGGGCAACATTCAGCAGAGTCCACTTCGCAAAGCACTTCTCGGCAACCTCAGGGAAAGCTTGTGTTTGGTTCAAATGTAAACCAGAGTCACAAAGAAACACAAAAGGTATATTTTTGTTTTGTTGTGTTCAATTTGATTAAACTGTTTCAGCTTATTGTTTCCCTGAAAATAGACAAGGATGTGAAGAACTCCATCCGGCCTTGGCGTATGTACCTCAATTTATTGTTTCTTGTATTCTGCAGGCTTCTGCGAAAGAAACCAAACAAGAGCAGCCTGAAAAGAAAGAAGAGCCAAAGTTCCAAGCATTCACAGGGAAAA
Organism: Euptelea pleiosperma; assembly: GCA_035048495.1. Classification (NCBI taxonomy): domain Eukaryota; kingdom Viridiplantae; phylum Streptophyta; class Magnoliopsida; order Ranunculales; family Eupteleaceae; genus Euptelea; species Euptelea pleiosperma. Next base: position 5,164,171 of record CM068552.1, on the reverse strand, counting down.
GGTACTCGTTGAAGGGTTGATGTGATGCTCAATAAATGGTATCTTTTAGCCCTCTTTCTCCACCTGTCTTCCGATGGATCATAAAAATTATAAGGGAATAATATTTGATACTTTGTTGAGTAGTTAGCTGTGTTGTCTTTTGTGTCTTAGATCTTTATCATTTGTACTTTTGAGATCTTCTCGATCTCCTCTCTTAATATATTTCATTGTTGACTTATAAAATATAAGGAATTGATCGGTTTCCATTTCTAAGAAAGAATTTCACCTCCCTAGTAACTAAGCATGCTTTTGTATATTCAGAATGGGTTAGGTTTCACAGACCGGGTCATTTGTTCGACCTCGGAGATCTATATAATTGTAAATTGAATCGCAGCTCCCCTGCATATGTGACATCCATATGGCTCTTAACACTAGGGAAGACGTCCTAAGGCTGACGGCATCATTTTCCTTTCCTATTTTGCACAAGGGCAGTGTTGCTGTCGGCCCAGGTGGCTGTTGACCCATGGTCCAGACCGTTTGATTGTCCTCGAGATTCACAACACGAACCCTGATTCCTGAAGACCTAATGGTCCGGAGCTAGGGATGAAGAGTCTGCGTGAGCAGAATGTATCATTATCCTTCACATACACCACCATACATTATTCACGCTGATCTCCCAATTATTTACCATACATATTATTTTTTCATTGAGCAGGGTTGCTGTCATCTTGAGGACGTTCTCTCTACGTCTAGACCGTTGGATGTTCATTTACACCCGCAAATCACTCAGACCATTCAATTGTCTGGGCTGTACTGAGGATGTTGTCCACAGGTTGACGGCGTCAGTTTCCTCTTAATGCTGAAAACTTTTGTGCAGTACATGTGGTCCTGAAGTAGTCTCGCATTGCAAGAGCAAAAACGTTTTGTGTATTCCCTCTTATGAACCATCTGTCCGTCTAATGAGGTTTAAAAACCTCTCAAAAAACCTGCCACCTTGGAATTTTGCTACAATACTGTCCAAGAAAAAGATGGGATCATTAACGGCAGATTCTTCGAGGAGTGGTTCTAAGATCCGAGGAAAAGTTGGTTTCTTGACATACCCATGCCCATTGCTGAAATGAATTTGGTTTCTTCGCAATGCAAGAAAAAAATGGTCTGTTAAACCTGTTCACTATATAATAATAAATAAATGAGTCGGTTTTCATCTCATAGCAAGAAAAAAGTCTGCGCAACCTTACCAAGAAGAACTGGGATTTTATCTAATAAGAGGAGAGCGGAGATGGTTTTTTCAGACTACATGTCTCCTAAATTGCCCTTGGATTCAATCTCAAATCCAAGAAAAAGATGGTCGTTTGACCCACCACCTCCTATATCTCCTTTACTTTCTCATTTTTCTTCTTCTCCTTCAACCCCACCATCGTCATCTGGAAGTCAAATCAGCCCAAGTTTTCTCTTCATCATAGCGATTCTAGCTATGATCCCGTTGATCTCGTCTGCACCACCTGCTTGTTAGATTCTTTGTAAAGCATCTATCTCTCTGATCAACCTTTTAATCTAACAGAAACGCAGAAATGTCTGGCTGTAACACTCTTCAAAGAGAGCTCTTCCATCTCCATTACTATAGACAAGTTACCGGTTGTGTCTTTTGATATTGATGCTGATCCCTGTGAAATTTCACAAGTAGAGACTGCGTCTCGTGTGTAGCTGTTCCTCTCATCCTCGAGCCTCTTAAGCTTTTCACTCTAGGATTTATCTCCCAACTGGAGTAAACGTTGGACAAACGCCCATCCAAGAGGTGGTCCACCGATTGCGTGATCTAGATTGATGTGTTGGTGGGCCACATTTACAGTTTAGGGTCATGCACCTTTTATATAATGCCGCGTCATGTCATTTTTTAAATCAACAAAGGCTGCTATTGACGAAAGTTTGGCAAATGATCACATTTGATGCCAATCCTGACGCCATATTACACAAAGAAGCTCAACCTAAAGCGGCAAAAAATATGGTGTAGAGGAAAAAAGGCACATCACCATGAGCAAATAAGTGTATAGGAAGAACACTAATTTCGCTATGATCTGTACACAAATCTCGACTACTCTCACATTGACAACTCTAAGCAAAAAAATGGGACTCCCAAGTCTTTCAAGTTTGGAACAGCTTAGCCCCGTCTAACGCAAAAGAATAAAGAATATGCATACAACTGTCGAGTCAACTTAATTCTCTGAAGCAACAATGGCTTTGAGTGCATCCTTCACAAAGGGGTATTTAAATGAGAAACCCAGCTCCTTTGCTCTTACAGGAAGAACCCTTTGCCCTTCCAAAACCTGCAATCAGCTCAATTACTATTTCTTGGTCCAAAGTAATTTAAACAATCAACAGAAAAGAATGGGAGGATATCGAAACACCTACAACAGAGGCACCTTCACCAAGGACTGCTTTGAGTGCAAAATCGGGAACAGGTAGCCATGAAGGCCGACCCATGACGTTTCCCAAATGTTCACACATCTCTGTCAGCCGAATGGGGTTTGGTGCAGTTCCATTGATAACTCCTGAAATTTAGATGGTTATTATGAATTAGCGGGTAAAACGTTATTACTACTAAATGTCCTGTTCCCAACAACTGGTGGCCCACTAATTGAACCATAGTTGCTAAGTGAAGAATCAATGCGAGAAATGACATAGGGGAAATGCCTCATTTTGTTATGATACTGCAATTATCATGATGCAACAAACGAATGCATGAAAGGGAAGCAAGAAATGCAGGAATTTTCGTAAAGAAATGGATTTCCCAGTAATCATGAATTGAACAGTCTGGATTGGCATAAAAAAAACCACTATAACGCTCAGCACCATCATATACTTACTCGGAAAATAAGGCCAATTAGCATTAGCCACTATATAATGTTTGATTAGAGAAATATTTAAAGACAGAAAATAATGGCATGCGAAGTTGGTCTCCACTCCCCACCTTCAAAAAAACAATTAACCCATGTAGTGTTTAAGCTTAAATTTTCAACAGTACTCTTCAGACTTGACATGAAACATTTAATCTTGAAATCTTCAGCAATTGAGATTTAAGACGTCTTCATTCATAGGAGTTTCAAACAAACCATCTTTTCCATTAAAACAAGAAGGAAAATCATCAAGTCATGGGCAGATATTGCAGCAAGTAAAAGCGAAAAGCAGGGCACAAACAATGGAAGTACAGAGAAAAGTCGAAAAGAGGCAATAGAATAATGGAGGGAGATGGCCATCTTCATAAATTTTTGAGAATATATAAAAGACCCAGAAATAGAAATGTGGGGTTTAGATGTAGGACTGGACCCACTCGTCAAATCAGTATGAAGTATAAAGCCAAATTGTGAAGTGGAGTTCAGTGTTCAAATGACAAACAAGGGCTTGACAAGGAACAACTTAATCAGACAGTATAAAAAAGACCCAGAAATAGAAATGTGGGGTTTAGATGTAGGACTGGACCCACTTGTCAAATCGGTAAGAAGCATAACACCAAAATGTGATGTGGAGTTCAGGTTCAAATGACAAACAAGGGCTTGAAAGGAACTACGCAATCAGACAGTACAAAGCTAGAATTCTTTTTTTGTTATTGTTTGTAACTTCAGATTACATGATTATAGACAATAGATGTGGAAGTCAGGTACCGGAAGTAACAAGCCAACAGGAGTATGAAACCGTAACAAATAAAGTAGATTTTATCTTACTCCAACTCCAAGAACTTAGATGCTAAAATTTTGCTTCAAGAATCCCATAACATTTCGATGTTCAATCTAATAAATAACATTTACCTTTATACGATGGGTTTGATAAAGCTTCACAAATAAGGTTCACTATGTCATCCAAATGAATCCAGGAAAACCTACAAAAGTATGAGAACAATCAATCCCTTGGACTACTGGATGAGAAGACAAAGCCTCATTAGGATTGTCATACATTGCAAAGTAATATTATTTGTCACAACAAAAGAGAAAACAGTTATGCCAAACTCATGACAGCTATTTCAACACTTCCGAGTTTTGCTAAAATTTCAAAGCAAAGAATAACCAAACCTTGTAATATAGTTTACTGGGACTGACAGTGGTGTTCAGTAACTTATAAAAACATCCGGAGGAAAGAAATCAAATACATTACCATTGTTTCCCATTGCCCAGAGGTCCACCAGCGAACATCATGAAAAGAGGGATCATTTTGGCTGCATTGGGTTGAAGAAATATGAATTTATATAGCAAAAGAATTGAATGATTCTAAAACCAAAATTAAACACTAAATTTTAGAGCTAGACATAATTCTGGTTAATATGACCACCTGCAACTAAATATTTGTAGCAGTATTATGCATATGAAATCAATTTAGATGACAAATAAACATGAAAGTCGTTTTTTTATTTTCCGTCACCCTAACAAGATCCCATTGATAGACAAGTCAATTCTTATTCTGTCATCTTAACAAAAATTTCCATTAGATAGATAAAAAACCATGGTTTCAAAAAAGAAAAAAAAATATTAATAACACAGTTATAATGGTAACACTCTAACCTGTTACGTTATCAAGAAAAAAACACTATGTAATGCTATAACGGCCATTATTTTGAAAATAACAGCCGTTATTTTGTCTGTTATCCGTTAAATAACCGTTATTTACTCTATTTGAAAAATGAATTCAAACTTAATAAAATAATAAGATTTTGTCCTTTTGTACTGTGATATGACCCATTATAACAGTTATAACAGCCATTGTAATGTAAATAACGGTAATGTTACCTGTCCATTATAACATTATAAGGGCCACCTTTAAAACTAGCCAAAAAAATTAGACAGGTATACTCAACTAAGCCAAATTCATGGGTGTAAAAAGTATTACTCACCAATGGAAGCTTACTGCCCATAGGATTGTACGAATAAAAGAAGAGAATCTAAGACAGCCATCAGGGGTAATGACAGAAGCCACTACCCAAGTAAGGAAAAAAAACTCAGGTCTATAAGTACACTACGTGCAGATGTCTGGTGCTAGGACCCACCATGGCATGGTCCGACCTACTTCTCCTACACAACAATTCAGTCAGGTCAATATTTGGTGTAGGAGATGACCAAGATGGAACCCATTGGAATAATGGAATGTGGGTCCCACCAACCAGCATGTGTACATGCATGCCATTGGCTGACAGTGCTTATCGCTACCTTTTTGGAATGTTAAATCTCCTCGATAAAGAAACTGAATGGAGACGGGACAAAACTTCAAGTAAATAATGATTAATGAGAATGAAAATGTTCGCTGTAAACTTAACCTATATGGTCAGTTATAAAATGTAAGAGAAGTGCAGACTTGCGATGTAATAACTGAGGGCATACTCGAACCTTGTAATTGACCCAGGGGAAGTGAACCAATACAAATTTTCCTTTCTTTTTTCTTACTTTTTTTTGGAGGATCAACCAAGCTGATCATTTCTGTTTAGCAAATTCTGATAATTAGCCCCATTATTATCAAAACCAGATTAAACTGCAATCAACCAGAATATGACCCAACCATTGAATTACTATTACCAACAAAATAAATAAATAAATAGCATATGGAAGAACTTCCAGATGTAAAGTTATAAGCCAAGTTTTCACAGCATAAAAGGGAAGACAAAGTATGAAAAAGAACAATTGTACCTAAAGCACCACCATCTTTTCCGAGAACAACACCAATGCGAATAAGTGCCACTCTAACATCCTTGTTTACTTTGAGTGCCCTTGCTTCCCATTCTCGACAAACCTGAAAAAATGTTGTATTCATACACGATCAGAAAAGAAATAAGGTTTTGCATTTACATATTGGCAGACTGAGAATGGGATTTTTATCTAGACGAAGAAAACATTCGAAATAGATGAAATTTTCAAGATGGAGAACTGAAACCCGATGAGCATGACCTTACAAACAGAAAGTGGTCTTGTTAATCGCAGTGGGAGAATCAAACTATGTTCACATTCAAGCAGGAAAAGAAATATTGTGCTACATAAGAGAAATATTAACCAATACATAGGCAATGTTAGGGAAGATGCTTGGTGTGGTGATTCTACTCTCAAAACAGAGTTTGCCGCGCTATTCGCTTTAGCAGTCCAGAAAGAGGCTTTACTAGCAGATTGTATGGACAGTAGGAGATCGGGTGGTCTGGAACCCTACATTCAGAAGATATACCTAAATGAGTGGGAGCTGATAGCTATACCAGCCTCTTTGCCCTGCTTGAAAAGGTCCCATTGCAGGTAGATTTGGAGGATAAATGTGTTTGTAAATGGGAACCCAAAGGGAATTTCTAAAAGAAAACTAGGTTTTATGGAAAAAATAAAGAAGGGAAGAAGAAGAGGGTTTACTAGCAGATTGTATGGAGAGTAGGAGATCGGGTGGTCTGGAATAGAAAAAACAGCAATAGAAAAACCAGGATCCCAGATATGAATTTTTAGCCACAGCACATCACATAAACCATGTGCCATGGATCTAAACTCTACCTCTGCACTGGAACGAGCTATAACATGCTGCTTCTTACTCCTCCATGTCATAAGATTGCCACCTACAAAGGTGCAGTACCCTAATATAGATCTCCTATCATCCTTCGAACCTTCCCAATCTGCACCAGTATATGCTTCCATTTTTATATGCTTTTTTTTTATAAGTAAAAATTATCATTAAAGAGGCAAAAGTCAAACAAAATACACGTTTCAGCTAAGGAGGTCGAGGTGACCTACAATAGATAGATAAATTAAATCATAAACAACAAAAATGAATGTAAATTCTGAAATCAAACATCCTTAGAACATAGATGTTCCATTGAAATACATAGTCCTCAAAGAAAATCCCTCTGCATTCCTTGAAACCTTTGGACCAAAGGAAAAGCATCCCTTTAATGTTAAGAATGATCGAGGCCAAATCTCCACATTTGTCTTTAAAGATTCTTCGATTTCTCTCCCTCCAGATTCCCCAAGCTATCGCAAATGACAGCATTCTCCAAAGAATACGACCTTTTTTTGAAAATGCTTTGGTTTGCCAGCAAACAAGTAGCTCCATAAACGAAGCCGGCAACACCCAATATGGAGCCTAGGGAGATTGTATGTACTGACTTATCACACTAATTGCATATGCAATATCAGGTCTAGTAAGTGAAAGATAAATCAGTCGACCAAATAAATGTTGAAAACTTCCAATATTCTATAAAGATTCACCGCTCTGCTCATCAAGTCTGTGATCTATAGCAGTAACTGCTGGTCTAGCTCCTAGTTTTCCAGTCTCATGCAACAAGTCAAAGACATACTTTCTCTAGGAAATAAAGATTCCCTCACGAGACCTTGCTACTTCACTGCCCACGAAGTACTTCAGGAGTCCAAGACCTTTAATCTCAAACTCACTAGCCAAGTATATCTTCAAGCGTTCAATTTCCTTTGCATTGTTCCTTGTCACAACGATGTCATCCACATGGACAATGAGGATTGTCGTGATGCCTCTAGTGCATTTAATGAACAAAGTATGATCTGCCTGCCTCTGAGTGTACCCCAAGTGCTTTAGTGCAGCTGTTTAAGGTTTAGTTCCAAGAGAAAATGGATGGATAAGATGGAGAACCAGGGAATATAAGGGAGGAAGGTGGAGAGTAAAAAAGAACCTGGCAAGAGGAAATAAATCCCAAATAAAAGTAGTTGAATGGAATGAACTCTTAAGATTTCTTCAGAGTGGAAAGTTTGAGATTCCACAAAAAGCAAACCCAACAAGAAAATCCTAGTGCCATAATAACATGTTAAGAGAGGAGAGGAGAGAACAAGAGTCCTTTTTATTTTAGCCGGTTAGAGAGTATAAGAAGAGGCCAATCATTAGGAAAGTAATGGATATAACCATAGTGCATATGAAACAGTGCTGTCAAAAGTCCAAGGATTTATGGGTGAAATCCTACAATTCAATTCTAGCCTCTTGAAAAAATATTCAGTATTCAATAAATTTGACAAATATAATTAGCTCAAAACTGGAACAGCGCATTGTTTTATGGTTGTTATCACATTTAAAGTAAGTTTTGTCTTAGTAATTGAACAATGACAAAATGTAACTGCAGGTGGCATGCTAACCTCGATTTCATTACTAGATATATCATATGGGGACAGGTTCTCTGCTTCAAAGAAGGAGAGAAGTCTCCACACTTCACAGTCAGGGTTTCTTACACGTCAAAGCTGAGGTGGCGAGGTCACAAGGATTCCAATGTTTCATGACCAAAACCTCTCCATGTGGCAAGTTTCAGCCCCTATGACCCTCCATCATGTGGCAAGAAGAAGCTTGTTTCTTACAAGTAAGCTAGAAGCACATTCTCTATTTTATTTAAATAGAAAAATAAAAAGTAAGAGAAATTTGCCTCTTTTTGCATGTGGTGGAGGGTTATTGGCTGAAACTTGCCACATCAGGAGAGCGTGAGGTAGCGAGACATGTGGACACCTTCGGACCCACCACCACGGTTGCCACATGTAAGAAAACCCAGACAGTGGAGAATTCTTCTCACCTATCTGTGGAGACAACCTTTCCCCATACCATAATGTTAAATGCACAACTTTGACACAGAATGTTGGAATATGTTGACTTTAGCAATTCTTAGTTTTCTATAATTTGAAGAATTTCCTCTATTTCAATTCAATTTCATATGATATCTTACAATTTATGATTCAATTTTGTAATTGAATTTGTTTTGGATTCCTTACAAATTTTTGACACCTGTAATTTCAGAATATTACTAATCTACATTAACAATGAAGATTGAAGAAGAAAGACTTCTAGGTTTAAAATAATTCATTTATAATTAAAAGAAGCAGATGGTAGAAGATCCTAAGAAGGATAAATATTTGTCATTTTGCTCCATATTAACTACAAATATTTGGTCTGCCGACCACAAATTCCCTGAGCCCCAACTTTAAGATGAAATATCTTAGTCTGAGAATAGATCCACATGGTACATCAAACTCCATTGCTGCCAATTTTTAGCCTTATCAAGATAATTTCCAGGAAGTTAAATATAATATCATGGATTAAACATACATATAACATCATGAAATAAACAATGCCAAAACCAAAAAACAAAGGTCGTTTTTTCAAACACACTTTCAAAGGAGAGATGTTGTAGCTTCATTCACCCAAAACAGAAGTTGAAAGAATCATTTCTTACCTCGGCTAAGTAGTCATTTCCTGATGGACTTCGCTCATCAAATAATTTGGTTTCGCTAGTGCCTGAACATATGTAAGAAGGAAAAATTAAAGATGCTAACAAAGAGCATTTGAAGGTGCTTGTATTCAATCAAGTTCAGCATACTTTCCCAAAGTATGCATTTGTACAATCTTACAGTATAGGTTTCAACTACAGTCTATAATCAAGTGTGGGCCAATTGCAATCCTGCATCTCCTTTATAGCATGTCATCATATAAGCAATCCACATTTTTTAGACAGAAATGATTAACTAAATTCCGTCCCATATTCCTGCGGTTTATTTATTGGTAAACAAAGATGGATGAGATACTTTGGATTATTTTATTTTGTTTTCTTGTGAATAATTTATTGCATCATTAGGGTTTTGAAGGTAGCAAATTACAAGGTTTTTTTTTATAAGTAGCAAATTACAAGTTTTATGTCCTCTTATATAAACCTGTCAGTATATAATCATCATCATCATCATCATCATTGCCTTATCCCAACTCTTCCTAGCTGGCAACACGAATCCTATTTCTCCATTGAATTCTATGTAGGGTCATATCATTAGTAATACAACTTCTCAGCTTTCACTTAATTGATTTTTCACTCTAACATATACATGGTCGAGAAGCCTTGCTCAAACAGACCTTTGGAAAGGGCAAATCTCCTACATTCTCTCTCTTGAAGAGGAGGATTAGCATGTAAGAACCTTCTCATCATTATGACATATAATATCCTTTCCTTTTTAGCGTTTCATAGTAGAATAGAAAAGATGTACTCATTCTGTCAATTATGATTATTAAATATTGATGATGTACAATACAAATTTGTCGAGAAGAAGGGGATTAAAAGGTAAAGATGTCTTCTCAAAACCTTTGTCAAGGTGCCAAATCTCCCTTCAATTAATTTAATAATCGAGGGTTGATAGTTTTGATTGATTTATAAATCAGAACGGAGTGTATTATTCACTTAAGGAGTGTATTTCCATACAATGAGGATGAGAACCATATTGCTGATTTCACATAAAATAACTGTGTTCGTATGGTTCGTAGATGATACAACCACATCTACGTAGTTTCTACATGAAATGACCACGTTTGTGGTTTCTATTATCACATACCTAGGAAATACCTTGGTTTCCATCAATAAAAAAAGAGAGAAAAGGTGTAGATTGAGGGAAGCAGAAAAAGAGAGCAAGAAGAGAGGAAGGATTGGGGAAGAGGAAATCGCGTGTGTGTAGTATTGCACGATTCCATGTTGAGTATATATTAATAGGAGGGGAAATACCAGGAATGCCTTGGTACCACATAGTTGCAAAAAAAAAAGCAAAAATAAGGCATCCCACACTATCCATTAAGCAGGTCCAAAGATTTCTATCATACCCAACTTGGCTAACATGTTTTCCAAACAAACCTTACTAACACCCTCAGTCAACACATCAACAATCTGCTTTACTATGTTTACATGAGGTGTGCAAATCTAACCAAGCTTCAGTTTCTCCTTGATGAAGTATATGTCTATCACGATATGCTTAATCCTATCATGCTAGACATGATTATGTGCAATGCCAATCATGCAAGACATGATTATGTGCAATGCTGAAGGAAGCCTTATTATCGCAACACAAACTCATCAGCTCCTAAAATTTGACCCCCAACTGTCCCAGCATAAATTTCAGCCATAATAACTCACAAACTCCATGTGTCAAATCAATATTCTACTTCGAAACTAGATCTGGCCACAACTGATTGCTTCTTGCTCCTCCAAGAAATAAGGTTACCACCAACAATGGTGCAGTAACCAAATGTAAACTGTTGATCAGTAACTGAACTAGCCCAATCTGCATCAGTATACACCTCCACTCTTAGGTGCCCATGCCTTCCAAACAGTAAACCTTTGCTTGGTGAGGTTTTGAGATGCCTGAGACCTGTGTGCTGCATCAAGATGTGATCTACTAGGTGCATGCATAAATTGGCTAATTACACTAATTGCATACGCAATGTTTAGCCGTGTAAGAGATATATAAATCAGCCTACCAATCAATCTCTAAAGCATGCCTGCATCAATAAGAGGATCCTCATCCACATCATCAGCCCATGATTTTTCCTCAGTTGCTTAGTCGGCTCACTGCTAGCCTCCTTGGGCTGCGTGCAAGTCCACTGCCAGTCTTAGTGGGTTTTTTCATGTATTTAGACTTGTAAGGCTGTCGGTGGAGCTATGGCAGGCTCGCCACCGTACCCCCTGCTCTTTTCTGGTGCAATTAGTTTTGTCTCTTGGATTGCTTGACCTTGTACTTCGCGCTGCATCCTTTTTGGTGCTCTTCTTTGATCCTGGAAGTTAAATTTCACAGCCAACAATAATCATATCTACCTAGCCACAAATTGTAAGTACTTATCCTTATGTTCTTCGTAAGTCATCCAGAAGGGAGATTCCACCACTATCCTGTTCCATCTCTCTTCTTATACCAAACTTAACAAGGATCAAGAACCATAGCACTTAACTTAGCCCATCGACTTTGGCAATTAACATTCGAAAATAGAAGTAGATCGACGATGACATCTTATTCAACAGGCAAATAGAATAATACATAACAACTAGCAGATTATTGAGTTTGTCACAGACCATAATAACCAACAGCAGTTGCGCTGACCAAAACCGTAGGCCGAACATCATCTTGCGAATTGTTTATAAGATCTACAACCTTCACAAATCAGTTGCAGCAATTAAGTGAACAACCAGAAAAGAAGAAGAACTCATGCTTGCAGAACATATATTGTTTAAGGAAAGAATGGATGGTAACCTTTGAGGTGACATTAATTCTGCTCTGCTTGATCTCTTTCTTGACCTGCAATAAAACAAACACTTAGTACATGTCCTTTTTTTATGATTTACTTAATAAATGCCATAAATCATAAAAAGATCAGACATATTTAAGAACTCAATATATGAAGAATAACTTTTTTGACGGGCAAGATTATGAAGCATAATTGAGGGGCATATAAGAGAGAATACTACTGATGGATTATATTAGATAATCATATGATCCAAGATGTATATTGGAGATGCTCTAGATTCAGTCTCGAGTATGACTTGTTAGAAAGATGAACTGTAACAGACGGCAATAAAAACTGACCCCAAATAAACATTACACTGACACGCCCAGACAATTTATTCCATATGTTTCATATAGGTATACAATGTAGAAATAATGTATTCACACGGGCAGATATACATGAATATCACATGAAGATTCCATAAATAATAACTGAGAGATATTTGGATAAATTAAGATTTGTCCAAGAAAGAGTGTTGGCATGTATCTGAGATGTGAATATGAAGTATGAACATGTGTTGTCCAGCATGACCAAATTTCTAAAAACGAAGTGTCCTCATTACATGGTTCAATATGGATTTCCCTAAGTAAGCTTTAATTGAATAATCAATTCTAACAACGTAGAAATGTATAAATAGCAGTGCAATAGCTGCTTTAGTGACCAATTGCTCCATCTTAAGATGACTGACAAAATTTTTGTTAAATGACTTTAATCAACCTGGAAAAATACAGGTATCAAAATAAAATCTTGTAACGAAAGTAGCATCTTCAAACTGTCAAGATTAGTCATTAAAGATCTGACTGGCTGTGGTAGTAACAGGAGCTACAGGAATGGCAGATAGTAATAACAGATCATGTTTTGATCAGAATCATTTTATATTGTCCCCAAAGTAAGAAATTTGATGTATGCTTCAATATTGTAAATGTATTCAACAAATTAAGAAGTAAGTAGTATGTACAGGATTTTCTTAATGAGATGCATGTTTAATCCAAAAGGTAAAGATTAGAAGAGAAGAAAAAAACAGGCAGTCCAGTAACTTAATCACTAACCTCAAAAGACCATCTTGTACTTATGGGCATTCCTGCCAAATTCACAACAGCATTTGAACCTTGAATGCAGTCCTTCCACTCTGGTTCCTCCGCAATTACAATTCCAGGGAAGTCCTTGACTACACACATACCACCCAAAAATGGAACCATCAAAAACCAAAAAGTCCTAGAATACTAGGAACAGAATACAGGGACATTGAACAGCAATGCTATTTTTTCCATGTAATAGGGGGAGCAAGTGCTTAAAATTTTTGAATATAGGTGATGATGGTATACCGAGTCTTAGAAATTTCAAGTCCTGTATAAAATTTAAAAATAAAAGGATGACTTGTACAATCCCGGTAACAGGTTGAATAATGTCTGCTAGTTACAAAACAGTAAGAGCGATGAAACAATGTGTGTGTATATATATATATATATATAGAGAGAGAGAGAGAGAGAGCAATTTTCACAACAAAAAATTGGCGCGGGCCAATATAACTTAGAAGTTTTGGAATGGGATGATTTTTGGTGAGGCTGGTCTCTATGGTGAGGAGATCATCCTCACAAAAATTCAAATCATTCCAATATTTGTAGACTGGTTTAGAATTTGAAGAATTATGGACCGTCTATTTCTACAGTTAACTTGAAAACTACATTTGATTTTGATGGGGGTTAGAAATTTCAGAATGGACTGCTTTTGTGTAGGAGTAATCCATATGGTGAGGAGATCATCCTCACCAAAAACCAGCCATTGATTCATCTTCTATGTGGGTATGCAAAAATTGTTGATCCGGACCCATATATATAAGAATGAGAGAGTTCCAACAGATAACTAAAAGCAGCCATTACCTTCTTACCAGGAAAAACTAACTGAGCTTTTGATCTAGACCGTGTCAAAACACGAACACGATGATTATCTGCGTTCCAAAGAAAAAAAATGTGAGGCAGTATAAACCAATGTTTATCTATACTAATGTAAAGCAAAGTGACCTTCCAAATGATTATGAAGCTGGAAGTTTTGTTTCCTATTATAACCAGTGGCGGAGCCAGGGGGCACGTGCCCCCCCCCCCCTTCAGCTTTCAATCCTTTTAAGAAAAAAAATCTACTTCCAAAATTACCCTTATTTTAGTTTAGTCCCCCTCTCCCTCAACTTTGAAAATCCTTTAAAAAAAATATCTACTTCCAAAATTACCCTTATTTTATTTTAGATAATCACGAACACGATGATTATCTGCGTTCCAAAGAAAAAAATGTGAGGCAGTATAAACCAATCTTTATCTATACTAATGTAAAGCAAAGTGACCTTCCAAATGATTATTTGAAGCTGGAAGTTTTGTCTCCCCCCCCCCCCCCCCCCCCCCCCTTGAACAAAATCCTGGCTCCGACACTGATTATAAACCCACCTTTTATAAGAAACCACATACATGAACATGTAATATTTAGTTAGTTGCCTAACTTATCTAAAGGTTAATCTACTGAGAGGAGATAAACAAGGGATGGTTCCTATATGGGTCGCTCTACAGGCACCCACAAATGACCAAACTACCCCCCACCCCCCCTCTTTCAGTTTGGGCACCCACTCTCTCGTGGGGACTATGTAGCCCATGACCAGCCCAACCGTGGCTACCATGGCAGCCACGGCCAGGCTGGCCGTGGGCTACAGCAGCACCGTGGAGGCTAAAAGCCAGAGAGAGAGAGAGAGAGAGAGAGAAGGAAAAGGGTGGGTGCCCAAACTGAAGGGGGTAGTTTGGTCATTTGTGGGCGCCCAGCCGAATGACCCTTCCTATATTTTCTCTTTTACAAAACTAACTTTGGCAATCCATAAGTTGGTTGCAGTTAAAAAAGTTACCGTTCCAACTATTGACATTGACTAATTACTTTTATCTAACTATAAGTTGATACTTGTGTTAATTTAAGATTCCTATAACATCCATATATGTTTAATTTGTATGACTAATAATGAGGTACAAAGTGCAGTCTTTTTTTCAAATTAATCACTTACTATTTCAACAAAGTTTCCATTATCTACAGTCTCATTCTATTACTTAAGCAGCAAGTGCATAGCGCGTGCCGCTCTACTACTGTGACTATGCTGAATTCCAGAGGTGTAGGATGAAGTAAAGATGTAAAATTTAAGAACTGGAATAAGGAAAAGTCTATAGTGTAGCACCGTTGATGATATTATCATCTATAGAAAGAATATAATAACACATAGCACACGACACGTAAGAGATTTCCTTGGTTAGAAAAATCAGTCAGATCAGATCCCAGTAACCAACCAAGCTATTGGATTCTTTTGGACAGTCGACACAAATCTGCAAATGGAGCAGAAAAGAAGCCTACAGATTAGATGTTTGTATCAATCTGAACAGGTTGACTTTTGACCTATGAGCTCTCCCAGGTAAGACCCACCAAATGGTGGGTCCCAATCACCTGCGTGGCCGCATGTGCTCATGTGTCTTGGCATTACACATATAGTTGGTAATTGCTGCTTATATAGACTCAAGGACAACAAACAGAATAGAAAAGTAAAGGGATGACTCAAGGATCAGCCAAAAGACTGATAAAACTGTTCTGAGATCAGGCACAGTGAAGAACACCCACAAGACTACTAGATGCTAAATGATTAGTTTCATCAAATATGAACAAGACTATGATACTCAAAGGAACCAGACAATGCATGAGGGTTTCAAGATAATGCGGAAAGTATTAACAATCACGTCAGACTGCAATTTGAGATTTCTGTATCAGTCGTGCGTGCGGCATACCAGACGAAAAAGAAGATTCAAGAACATATAAGATTTTCCTTCATATAATCAACCTAAGACCTTCCTATAAAACATAGTTATTGTTCTTCACGCTATATAACAACCTAACAATATAAGTGACAATGTTGTAATTAAGCAGAACAACCATAACCTGCATGCAGTCTTTGGACCAATCTTCTACCAATAAAACCTGTAGCTCCAGTTATTGATACAATCATCTGATTTCCCTGCACCAAACCACAAGGAATCAAGTCCTCCAATCCCAGTACAACAAACATAAAATAAAACTACAATGTGCTTGAATTTTGTGTCCTCGTAGCCCACGTACACGTCAACTCAGACAGCCCCAATAGATGGAACACCTCTAGGATGGACAATAACCCAAAATTCAATTTGAAATTTTTATCGGCTACGTCAACCACCCATTGTGGGAAAGTGAATTAAAAAACTCAAAGAAAGCTAGTAAATAGGGTGTTGTTGAATTCTATAATTTTGGGGCTATTGTTCTCCAACGATCACATAAAACCCATTCATATCACCCTCTTATGCACATTATGTAAGAAAAACCAAGCAAAGGAACTATCTTACAACACAACCAACCAAGAACAAGACGTCTGCATCCCAACAACCAATCGAGCAATTCAATTGTTCTTCGTAAACTAAAACTAAAAGCAGAACTCAAAACCACAACACCTGAAACAGAAACCAAAATCCAAACCCCAATCCAGTTAACTACCCAAGAAAAAACAAACCTTCAGAGATTGATCAGAGCCATCAGAGTTGTTGTTAAGACACAAAATCCTAAATGATCTCTTGGTCTCCCACATCTACAGATAGACGATAAACATCAGAATGAAACCAAGAAGAATTCAGAAAAAAGGATAATCGATGGAGCAGGAATTCAGAGAGGTACTCACATTTACAGATATGGGTTGTGAGATGTGGAGAGATGGGGATATGGAGTTGGCCCAAGCGAGCGTGGAAGCTCCGCAGAGTTGCATTGGTGGAACACTTCGTTGAAGCTTTGAGAGACTGAGAAAAAGATGAAATTGGTTGGTTTGCTGTGAAGGTGGTGACTACTTTTATATACATCTCGCCGTCGTGTTTGTTTTGGAACCACAACCGAAACACCATATCCATCACCCGTTTCAAACACCAGACAGAGGAAAATGCGCGATCAGGTCTCGAAAAATGCGCCACGTACACAAACTCTTTGGGGACCACTGACCTTGAATGATTGGCCCACCTTTGATGGACCGACACACCAAAAATCATCTGTGATTGCCTGATTGGTTATCTCCACCCATTGGATTCGAGCGTTCTTTCTTTGGGTGATTTCATCTGTTGGATTTCATTCATTTTTTGCATACTTAGATCGAATGGCTAGAGAAAACCAATCAGGCTGATTTTTTAATCAGTGAGTCCACAAAGTGGTAAGGCCGCCAAACTTTCATGGGTCAGCGGGTGCCGCAACAAGAGGGAAATGCAGCAAAAACAATTTTCCTGGCGTGGGACCCACCACAATAGAATGACCTCAACCGTTATCTGGGGCTTATAGAGCTTCACATCGGATGGTCATACCACGGTTTTAAATGGTTCGTTATAACGTTGCATGGGACTCCTGACGTTACTATTATGTCCGTTTTGCATTTCACAACATTCATATCTGAGTCAGAAAATGGTCAGAATATTATTAATCGACACCATTTTTATGACGGAAACGTGTTAATTTTTGGACCCATCCAAGATCCCTCACCCCGAATCAGCATGATCGGGCGATAGGAGCCAGTGGATAGATGAGTCATTTTCCTATTGTTTGCAGTTGTTTGACCACTTTTGGCAAAAAATGTTTGACCAAATGATTGGGTCATGCAAATATTTGTTGGATGTTGCACCATTAAGCAAACACAAATGCCGTGAACTTGTGCACGCAAACATTTGTAGTGCTACCAAGCAAGGCCTTCGTTTGAATCGTTTCTAATGGTTTGTTACACGATCTTTTTTCTTTGAGGCTGCAACTCCAATTTTTTTCTTTGAATTCTTATAGGTTCTTCATTTATGGCCTGTTTTAAAACCCAAAAAAAGGGACCAGCCAAGGGCAGTCCAGGTCAAGTCGTTCTGACTTGTGTTTGGAAAGCTTCTACTTTCATGGCCTAACCCAGACCTTGCCTGGAAGATCTGGCTCGGTGCTGCAACCTCTTTCAAAAAGCCAACTCTAGTCTTCAGGGCCTAGCCCATTCCATGCCCTACAAGGGGTTGGTGTTGGGAAACAAACATTATCCTTGCCGACCACCAACACGCAAATCAAATTAATCTGAATAAAATGTATCCCTCCCTACTGAAGGGCATCCTCAAGGGATCCAGGTTCACTGGACTCCTTTTTGCAGCAATTCATGTCTACATGGGGAGTACCCCAGTCAACTTTAGCCATCTCAACAAAAACAAATACCACAAGCAAATGAACGTCTTAATGTTGATTAAAGCCCCAGTTGGTCTTTATTTATTGACAACAGAATAGGATGCTGGTTTCAGTCATTATCTTCTCGACCGTAGTTGTAGATTATCTCGATCTGCACCAATAAGAAAACCTCAAAACTGAATCAAATGCATTGAGGAGCACAAAACTTAAATCTAAACTTAATCAAGCTAATAAGTGGCTAATAGTTACACTATGAACTGAAAAATGCACCACCTCTTCATCAGCATGCAGATTATATTACGCAAAGAACCAAGAGGCAACAGTATAAAAATGCTGGATAGAGCTTAGAAAAATCATTATAGAGCGGTCAAGCCCTCCTTTGAAACGAATGAGTTTCTTCCCCTCTCCTTCCCTTCCTCTGTGCTGTGTGATGATTTCAGTGAAAATTTTTAAAAAGGCAGTGATATTTAAAATTAAAAACCAAATTCAGTGATTTTTTTTTTTATAAGGTTAAATTAAAAACCAAATTCAAATCAGTTGCCTCTATGAAGAGATATTTAAAATAAATCATCCGAATGTTCAGATCTCTCCCATATCTAATGAAATGAGAAAAATGTCCACTGGTTTGAGTTAGTTGAGCCATCTAATTGTGTTGAGAGAATTAGAGGGAGTCAACTCAAAAAGACTGATAATTGATATTGAAATTATAGCGTCTCATATCTGCAAAGAAAGCAACGTGCAGATGTGACTCATTTGATAACTTCAGTTCCTCTTCTGATCCTGGCTCACATTAAGATTATTGCATTGGGCTTGTATAATATTCATGTTCTGCACTTTTAGCATTTTCTTTATTTTTATTGAGCAGGGTTGTTTTTATTCCAGTTTCTGATCTAGATTTTCTCTTGGAGTAAGGTTTTCACCCCCTCCCACCCCCCACTCCCTCAGGTTGTAATTCTTAATTTTATATAAAACTGTAGGCGTCTTTCCAAAACCCCATCCCCACTTTTGGCGTGTTTTTGGGATAAAAAAATTAGAGGGTCGTCCATGAGTTCTTAATCCCAGTCGCATCAAGCAACATAATAGCCTATGAGAAAAACCAATGTCCCAGTCTAATGCCTTAAAAGGCCCTCTACACTAACAACACAAGGTGATTCCAAACTGTCAGAAGATTAGATAATACAAGTGATAATTGTGTTGCCTTTGAGTGCAATTTTCTATGAAATCCTAGACATTATCAAAACAGTTCTATGATTCTTATAGACATCTATAGAATGAAGGCTCATCACAGATGTTACTGCTAATTAAGTTGAGGCCCTGCCTAAATCTTGTATATGGGAATCAATTCCTTTTAATGGATTGTTTCTTCTAGTTCTAATAGACCAACTGATTGATCAAACTAATCTCTTTTATGAACTCTTCAAGGCTAATCTTTTAAAATCCATATTTTATTTCAGTTCATAGAATCCTTTGAATCACATGGTAAAACCCTAGATAACTTAAAGAATAAGGCTCAGGCTCCGAGGACCCCCTTTTTCTGACCCCTCTCGGTGTCGCGCGCTCGGCCGTGGATTTCACAAATCCAACGGTGGTTGTCAGTATCGCCAAAAGTGAAAAAAGTGATGCCAGCTCGACGCTGACAACCACGTTGGATTCTTGAAATCCACGGCCGAGCACATGAACACCAAGAGGGGTCAGAAAAAGGGGGTCCCCTGAGCCCGACCCAAAGAATAAATACTTGAACCAAAATTAAACATTTTTATATAGAAAAAAAGTTTCAGCTCTGATGCCATTTTACAGTTCAATCAAGCAATTTGAAAGCAACTATGTCCAATATTTTCCCAAGGAAATAAGACCTCTACAAATAATTAGTCAGATATTTTGTGAATAGTACTGGGATGTTACTGGAAGTTCGTAAGGTTGTTGGGTGGCTTTTGATAAATGGGTTTCTATTTGAAAAAATTCGAGAAATCGAGATGGAGGGCCTTCTTAGTAACTGGGAATTTGTTGTCATGGAGGCCACGCTGAGAGTTACTCTATTGGTTAGTTTTGTATAGTTTGTTTATCTCTAGGAAATGTTCTTTCTATCCAAGTTTCCTTATACTTCAATATATTCAATCCCGTAATATATATATATATCCTCCCCCGACAGGACGGCCTCCTGGTTCCTTACGGTGATGCAGGAGCATTCTACTTGATAGTATGCGGCTACACCGAATCAATTAATTTAATTTTAATTAGGATTGTTATTTTTTTATTCAAATACTTTTAGAAAGTCTTTAGTTTGATTAGGATTAGGAAAGTTGGAATTTTATAAATAGGGTTGTAATCTTTTGATTTTGGAATGCATGAAGATATATCTTTCTATTTTGAAGTGATTCCAAATTTTCTGGGTGAGATGCCTGTGAGGTAGGACTGGCAATGGATTGGATCAAACCCGACATCCGATCCGATCAGAAAAAACTGGGTCTGGAACTTTAAATTTCGTTATCGGGTCAGTACCGGATCACAAAATGTCGATCCGATCTCTTATCGGATCAACCTTGTCCAGATCCGATAGAGACCCGATATCTATACTATATATATTATATATTATATAGATATATATTTAATTACATAAATATATATTATTTAAATATATGCCTAATGGGATTATAAATATACATATATTATCTAGATCGGATCGGACCCGAAACCGATCTAGTCATATCGGATCGGTTCCGGAACTAAATTTTATTGATCCGATCGGGTCCGAATCAATTAGATTTCTTATCGGATCGGTACCAAATCAGTACCAATCCGACACGAACCCGATCCATTGCCAGCCCTACTGTGAGGGAAGAGTAATTCTTCCTGAAGGAGTGATTCCTTCAAAACTCGATGGAATGATTCCATCGAGCCTCTTACGATCGCAAAAGGGGGTTCCCTTTGTCCTGCATCAAATTTGGTATCAGAGCCGAAAAATCCTACCATTGACGCCATCAATCTGTCGCCGCTTCAACCACCTTCTCACAGAGGTTTAGGGGTTGGGGGCGAGTACTATTCACAGGTACTATTCACGGTACTGTTCACGAATACTGTTCACAGTACTATTCAAGGGTACTATTCATTGGAAAAAGATCAATAAGAAAAAAAATGAGGGGGTACCATCACCAAGAATCCATCTTGCCGACACCATAATCAGCCATTTGTTTTAGCTGCCAAAACCATGCCACTTCACCGGTAAAATCTCAGACCACTCCCTCCTTTAGTTGTGTTGCCTTTGGAATTTTAGGTTAGGGTTTCTTTTGAAAACCCCAAACCTCTTCTTGAGAGGAAGAAGACAATATTCACTCTTTTATTATTTTCATCGTGCCCTCACCCTAATTCATAATGGGCTTAAGTGATTTGTACCCAAAGCCTACATACTTTAGTGATAAAACCAACACATTTGTACAACCCACAAGCCCAACATGTTAAATGGCCCAACAACCTATCTACTTGAGCCCAGACCATTAGATTAGCTCCACTTACCCAACCCAACCCATGACTAATCGACCCGACTCGATTGACCCGGAAAAAAAAAGTTTAGCAATGAGGATGGTTCCCAAAAGAAAACGCTTCCATAGTATGATAATCCAATTGAAAAAGAAGAGGTGCAAGTCTAGATATATTTGGAAAAGTGAAAAAAATTCCGTTGAAGATCAACTACTCCAAGTATTTCTAAGATGATGATTGATGGAAGACTCAGTGATATTGCTCTTGTGAAAGGGGTTTGATGCCAAGCCAAGTGAGTGATTCACATCTATCTAAAGGTCCAAATCAATTTTCTTTCTTGTCGTCTGCATCTGAATTCGAGGTCGAATTCTTTTCAACCAGGAGGGTTTGATGCGGGAGCATTCTACTTGATAGTCCGCGGCAACACTAGATCAATTAATTTAATTAGGATTGACATTTTTTTATTAGTTATAATCAGCTTCAGATACTTTTAGTAAGTCTTTCAGTTTGATTAAGATTAGAAAAGTTAGAATTTTATAAATAGGGTTGTAATCTTTGATTTTGGAATGAATGAAGAGATTTTCTATTTTGTAGGGATTCCAAATTTTCTAGGTAAGATGCCGGGGAGGGAAGAGCGATTCTTCCCGAAGGAACGATTCCTTCAAAACTCGGTGGAGTGATTCCATCAAGTCCCTTATGATCGTAGAACGGGGTTCCCCTTGTCTTGCATCATTTGATCACTTCAGTTTAGATATTATTTCATATTTTTCTTAATTCATGAAGAAAAATCTTTATAAATCTTACGATCTTACAATTTAATCATCAAGATTGAGACCCACCATTCAAGGGGTGTCCCTAGGAGATCTCCTAAGCCAAAACTATCCTGATCAGTTGATAAAATTTGATCATCGACCTTGCCTTTTTGGACCAGCTGCAATATTCTACAACCATTCAAAAGAATATGAACTAAAGGACATTTACTACCATTCAAGTGTATGAATTTTGGCCTAAGAGATTCTTGGGTGAGTTTTTATGTAGGACCCACAAAATGTTGGCTTCAATCTCCTAGATAAATGCCATATATATGGTACAAGTAGGGAGGATTGCCACCTCTTGCCCTTTAATGAGTATTATTCTAATGAGAGAAGAGTAAATGTCTGCTCAAGTTTAAGAACATCCAAACTATACATCAAATATGAAATGGGTCCTTATTTATTATATTTACTCAAATTTGTTTTTAGTCAAACTCAAATAAGAATATATGTATGACTAAGCACATTTATCATAACAAATGTACTGACAAATTACTTGGATAACCATTAGTAAACAATTAGTGATTGTTTATGAAAGATTCTACAAACCAATGTCATGTCCATGAAAGTAACGAATGAAAGAAGTAAAACAAAGGCATTCATGATGACAAATCAAAATAGCAAAGTATAAATGCACGAACTTCTCTTCATATATAAGTATGAAAATGCATAAACCTACCCCAGGAGGTGGTGCTGGGTTTCGTGTAAACTTGGAACCACCAGGAGCCCAAGGAACTGCTCACCAAGAAATCATAAAATAAGTAAATGCCAACTGCATAGCTATAGTGGAAGTAATTGAGTATACAGTACAGTCATCATAATAAGCAAACAAGAAGAAATCTGCAATTTGTCAACTTTTCACATAGATACCTTTGACTCACAGACGGTAACAACTGCAACCTTTGAATAGTTTGAACTATCAAGCATATAAATTTGACATATGAAAACAAATATTATCAATCTAAGAATCATGCAATGTCTTCTTCCCCATATATATTATGTGTGTGTGTGTGTGTGTGTGTGTGATGGATGAGGTTTTCTACTCAAGGTGAAACTCCTATGCGGTGGCTAGCCTCAAACTTTTAGGAGATATAACATATTCTCTCGTTCTATTCGGTTGGTATAATTTCCCAACTCATTACAGAAGCAAAATTCGAGCATATAATCTTTGCAAGGTTTGGAGTGCAATGAATTTTTTTTTATTGCAGTTAGTTTTGAGCACTGTCTTTGCTTTTCCAGATAATTTACTAGCAAATGATCAAAGAAACAAAAATTAAAATGGCAAGGATAGAAAAAGCTAGAAGCTAATAAATGCAAATGCTTAAGGCACAAAAGTATCTACATTAAACACAAAAAGCATATCATGCATGTTTAAAGAAAAACAGAAAGAAATTTACGTTATTAATATGTGCAACTAAGAGATTTGAAAAAATGCATTCAACAAACATGAGAATGGTATAAGAAATACTACGGAATGTAAATATATCAATTGAAGCACATGAGAATGATATAAGATATACTAAGGATGAAATCATATCAATTGAAGCACTACAATGTGAACAAGCAAGCTTCCACAGAAACTTACCGATATATGGATCAGGGTGCCGCCACTTATTGTACCTTGCTTCAGCATCAGCGATCATTCTATCAATTGTGTCAAGATCTTCCTGGGAATTGACCGAAAGAGATAATCCAAGAAAATTGGACAGAATAACAATTTAAAAAACATATTTCGATTATAGGGTTCCATTGGCTGGAAACCAGAAAAGTAATTTCGGCATAGTTGTAAAATGCCATCTAAACCAACTTCCAATCAAGCATTCCAATCAACCAAAAGACAGGGATCAATGGCAAAATAAAAGTGGAATATTGCCATTGTTCTACATGGCTAGAAAACATGCAAACTATCGATGGCATGTATTTTGCCTTGTCCAGTTCATAAGATGAGAACTACACAGCAGTAAGAAGGAAAAGGATCCCTTGAAGTTGCACATGCAGCATAAATGCATCCATGAAAAGGAGATGCCCCAGCAGATGAGGCCTTCCTACCAACAGAATGGTTTGATAGGCAGTCTTCTGCCACCCTTACAATCCTGATAATATGAGAAGCAACCAATCCACTCAAATGAGGATCTACTCAAGGGTTGAAGTGTTGAACTAAACCACAATATATGTAGAAGTATCTACACTAAGCCACCTTGACATTAACACCAGCGGAATTATACAACCAACAGAGCCACCTTGTTGAGAGTGCTAAAATATGTACAAACAATTAATTCCAGTTAAAAGGTGCTCTGCATGAAAATGCACCACCTGACCAATTGCAACTTCAAGTTGCGTCCCTTTGGTGTGTATGAGTTCCTCTCTTAGTCGCAGGAAACCCCTATATAGGGTGACACTCCCACTCTAAAACCGCGCCTCTAACTTGGGAGCTCTTCAGACTTGTGGTTCTAAGTCGACAGAAACTCGAACTTGTTTGAGACGGACCTCTTAATTAACTAAATAAGAGGCATTTGAAAGAAAATTTTGGAAACAAAGATCGATGATTCTTCTATATTGTGAATTTAAGAAGTTATAAGATAACGTATTGTACCACAGAAATAACATTAGAAACTTGATATAGAATTTATTAATCACTAATTTTTCACATTATTTGGACCTCTGACAATAATGTGTATATTTGTGTTTCTTTAAAATAATTTTATTCCCCCAAGAGTTCCAAATCCTAGGGATTCTTTGTAACACCCGCTTTCTCGCATCTGCTCCCACACCCGCTCCCGTTTCGGTGCAACTAAGGTTCCTCTCAAAGCTACCATCAAGTTTAGTAAGCCAACAAACTCCAAACATGGTCATTAGCTTAAAGATTCAAGTTTTATAGCTGCATTTTCGTTCTAACCCAAATACATAAAATCAAAACACACAGTTTACAACGTGTGTTCATGTTCTTCAAACTCTTAAAGCAAATGTCATTTTCTTCACTAAAAATGAAATATCAGAGGGTCAACTTAGAAATATCGATGTCAAAGCCATGGTGGTAAGTTAATATGATACAATCATACAACCGGAGTACAAGCCATCGGATATGGGATTAATGATGCCATAGTACCATACACCTTTTTATCGATATCATTATTTGCATACCCAATTGCTGGCATTGATGTGGTAGTATGTTAGCTTACCACCGGGTCAAAGGACTTCCTTTTTTTTTATAAGTATAAAATATATTAAAAAGGCAAATGCCGAACCAAATTACAACCCAGATTTATAGGTCGAGTTGACTTACTAAGGGCTGAATCCGAAAAAATGAAAAAACACTTATAAAATAAAACCAAAGAACAGACATTACACATCCCTAGAGCACAACAAATTCCATCGAAAGACAAAGTCTTCAAAGAAAAGCCCTCTGCACTCCCGAAACATCTTTGACCTAAAAAACATCATCCCCTTGATACTAAGAATAATAGTTTGCATGTCTTGACTCTTTCCTTCAAAAATTCTTTGATTTCTCTCCCTCCAAATGCTCCAAAAAATCGCGAAAGGTAACATCCTCCAAAGAACCTTGTCTTCAAAGAACCGGATCAAAGGATTTCCAAACTTAATAAGGATTGATTAAGCACTAAAAAGAAGCATCTTTTCTCCAAGAGGCAAGTCCCTATCACACCCGTTCCAATAAAGTGGTCCAAATATCTATAAGCTTAATTGGGCCATGACAAATAGGAGACACCAAGAAACCCAACAAACTTAAATAGATTAACAGTGGCTAACTTTCTTTCTTTCAATCATGTTGATCTGTCGACATAGATAGCACGTCATAAAACTATGGTAGTCTATTCATAATTAGAACCTAAAATAGGACGAAAAAAAAACCATAGAGGGGTTCAACCCCGCATCTCAACTGGTTCACATACACTGCAACCATGAGGTCACGGGTTTGCTCCCAGCTTACCCGTCAAAAAAACCCATACAAATGTAAAGTGAAATCCATAAAATGATGAAGGTATTGCACTCGAAAGCCTACGTTCACTTTGGAATCTACACTATTCATTTTAGCAGCACAGAGTGCGAAGCAATTTACACCATATATATCAACATAATCTATAGGTGCAATAAGAGGAAACTACTTATACACGTAATTGCATATAAAATGATGAAAATATAAATTTATTCGTCAAAGGCCATGAAAATGTAAAAAAAAAAAAAAAATTGAGAACGCGCAGTTATCAGTACCAATGGATCAAAAATCCTGGGGATCGACAACTTACCACATGTTTGTTGGCCTCAAACCTTTCTCTTACTTCCGATGCCTGAAATCAACAATGTGCATCGAAATGCATGGAATCACTTCATAAACGACTCCACGAAAATAAGGATGACAAATTAAAAAGAAAATTGATTAAATTGGGGAAAATCGAGAAATTAAAAGAATATAACATTTAATTTGTGGGAAATTTGAAGATCTTCTCTACCAAACCATGCCGGGCGATGGGTTAAGGAAGATGTAATGTTTATATAGTGTTTCCAGAAGATCCGTGTTCAGATTAACAGAGAAAATGAAGGAGAAAGAGAGTGTTCACAGATTAATGAAGCGAAACCTAGATAATTAGCATCAAAGATGGCGAAAATGGTCGATGAAAAGAATTATTGATCAAAGGAAAGAAATGCTTACATCTTGATAGAAAAGATGGCGATGGACTGCCCAGTTCAGAGCGTCCTTGAGGGCCCTACGGTAGAGGATCCTCACTCGCTCCTTCTGAGCAGCCCTCCTTGCTATGTACGAAGTGCTCATGCCTGCCCTCGCTCTCGCGCGTTGTATCAGGCTATCAGCTGAAGGAAACCATATAAGAGGTGTCAACGGGTCGGTTCCTAAGGTACCCAGAACCAGAACGGATATTGCTGATTCTTATCTGTTCCGGTTCTCAAAAAATGGATCTAGAGCCGGAAGTAATTATTTGGTTCTTGTCGGTTTCGGCTCCCGTTCTCGGTATATTGGTACAAATCTTGATAATGTTAGAATTTTAACACTATATTTATATATCGGTATTGGTTCCAATTTTTATCGGTTTGGTTCCAGTTCCTATCGATTTTGGGTCCAAATCTAACTCCCCAAAACCGGAACCATTGTTTTTGGTTCGGTTCCGGTTCCAATTCTTTTTTAGTCGTGCCCAAAAATGTGGAACTGGAACCGGTGTTTTTGGTTTTGGATCTTTGTACCTCAAATACTGCTCAAATTCCCGCAATCGAGATCAACCTATGAAAATAAGTCCATTCCAACGCCTATAAATCACTATTAAGGCTGAGTTTTGGTTTGTAGGTCCACTTAGGGATTGGCCAAACATCCATACAGTCAAAGTCCTCTAAGAGTGTGCCACGTGGCTTATATTGTGTCCTGTAACCGGAGCCTATCATTTTGGTGTGGATCCTCTTTCGGGAGGAAACCCACGCAAGCAGGTTTCCTCCTTTGAGCGGTTGTGCCAGGAGTAGAAAACCCCTTTAACGTCAATGATCGGGTCCAGGCTTAGCCTGGCTTCTTCTGTGGGGCCCTCCTACGATGATGATGACTACAAAAAAAAAAATGAAAATGTAAATGTGGGATCAGGAAACCCAGATGGATTAAGTTTTAATCCTATTCAACAACTCGGGGGCTGTTTGGCTGTGTGCTTCAAGTTGTGCAGCACTATTATAATTATCCACGTACCTGGTCAGTTAAATCGGATCTGTTGTATAATCAGGTTCATGAAATGCTATTTACCAAGCACCCCTTATTACTTCTTAGTGAGTGCAACAAAATATAAAAATTCCGTTGCCGGGACTTGAACCCGGGTCTCTCGGGTGAGAGCCGAGTATCCTAACCAACTAGACTACAACGGATTGACGCTGGCTTAAGACCTAACTAAAGTTCTGAAGACGTTGATCATGGACCACATTATGACCACATTCTTAGAGATTTCTGACCGGATGTTTGACCCAGTGGACCTACATTCCAATTATTAGCCTGATTAGTGATTTCTAAGTGTTGGAATGCAGTCTGTTTTCATGGGTTGATTTTTAACTGTGGTATTCGAGCATTATTCCATGTACAAAGATCCAACAGTTTGAAATCACTAATTGGTATGTAGGTCCACCTAGGGATGGGCCAAATATCCATACGATCAGTGGTCTCTGAAAATATGCCATGTGTCTCATAATGCTGTCCATCGTTGACGTCAACAATGGGACATCCTCACTCAAGAATCTACATAAAGGGTGCCTTAAAACGAATTATTTTTCATTAGGAAAGAGAGTCAGTGGTTAGTAGCAAAGTTTAGAAAGGGGCCCTTATAACGGATTGGCGGATTGGGGCATTACCATTTTTTCCGTTATAACAGATGGTAACACACAGGACCAAAAAATGGAAAATAACAGAAATAACATAAAAACAGATCTATAAATTCAAATTTTGAATTTTAAATTTTCAGTAACATTTATAACAGAAAATAACGGCGTTTTTTAAACAAATGTTTTCATATAATAACGGTCGTTATTTTCGTTATAACGGCCGTTATTTAAAAAAAAAAAAAGAGCCGTTATACCAAAAATAATGGCTGTTATTTTCTGAACGTTAAAACAGTATGTAACGTAACAGGGGAGGTCCGTTTCTGTTATAACAGCCGTTATTTTCACTATAACAGTTAGTGGGTGAAGTCAGGTTTAGAACCCAGGCCTTGGTATCAACACTCACAAACCTTCCCAACTTAACAAGCTGGCACTTTCAAAGTTCAAACCTTAACTGAAATTCAGTTTTTCCTCCAAAAAGTTGCAAAAGAGATGATTTGCTGAGTTCTTTTATTAATGTCCACATTCAAGGGCAAGGACCCAAGGTCGTACCATAAAAGCTCATAAGTGCGGACATATACTCTGCAGAGAACGAGCCTCAACAGGTTAGTTTGTTTATAAAAATCAACAAAGAAGATACAACCAAGTAAAAGCAGTAGCCAACAACATTACAACCAAATCAAAATGCTAAGCTTAGCAACCTCGATCATCATAAGTATCACAATCAGAAAATAGACAAAATGGAATCTGTAAAAATTTCGATCATGTAAGTGAAATAGAACCAATTCAAGTCGTCAAATCGTCCCATCAGTTTTTTACAGGGAGCCCAAGGGACGACATGCTGTGTTTCCAGTGATGGATTTTCCGGTTTCTACGCTGAGGTGTGAAGCTGAGGCCAAACATTTCCTTGAGGGCCTGTCCTGGCTCTAGGAGTCCAACCAGCTTCGCAACAAGGGCGGCGCTCTTGATGATGTGGTCCTTGTCTTTTGTGTCGGTCCACAAGCGACGTGCTAGCTGTAGTCGCCTCTGCTTCGAATCCAACTTGATACCCCATTTCAGGTAGAGGTTCTCTCTCCCCTCTTCAGAGAACTTCTTCTGCATTTGCTTACTCAGCATCTCCCTCTCTCTACGAAGAGCTCTCAGGCTGTCTCTTCAAAAACAATTCGTTTATTGGTGAAGTAATAGATGAGATAAAAGAAAACATGCATTAAAATGGACGTAAATTAATATATGTTGTAGATAAATTAGAGTTGGCAAAAAATGTTTAGATCTTTGCCAAAAGTGAGAATTTTAGAATTATTCCATCATTTTGATGCCTGTATATTTGAAAGAAAGATATGTCAGAAGAGAGCAAGATGGTACCTTGAAGCTGGTGTGAGAGCTCGGCCATTTCCCCCTAGCGGTTTATCTAGATTTTGCTCAGAGACTGTGGTCTTGAGAAACGACAGCCTCCTGAGCTCTACCTCCATGTAAATGAAGTCCGTGGGATCGCCTTTGAAGAGAAGGAAGAAGTAGGTTCTGTGGACCAGTGACACGTTGCAAGTATGCCATAGTTCAATTATCTCGCTTTGCTGCCTCTCAAATTCCAAGGGCCGCCTTGAAGGAGATACCGAGAGATTCTGCATTGGATCCAAGATTACATCTTGTAAAATTATTCCAGCTTCATCGGCCTTTGATTCCATCTCCTGAACCTACCAACCATAAGTATAAAGATAACCAGAAGTAAGATTCACAAAACAAGATTATATTTGTGTGAGAATTGTTCATAATCTAGCTACGCTTGTCCTATTTTCAATTTTTCCTAAGAAAGTATACCATTTTCAAGATAAATACAATTGCTACACACTAGTGATAGTTGTCAATCGATTAGAGATCATAGCATGGCTGCATCTGAGTACCCTATGTTATCCTGAGACAAATTCTTCTTTAAAGATTCAACTTCGGACAACTCGGGGCCATGTGCACGCCTTCTAAATGTGCCTTTTTACTGTTGTTTCTAGTAGCTTCTTGTTTCTATATTGCCTTACAACCTCAGTTGGGCTTGCTCGAGAATCACGTTTTGCGATTAAACATGTTAGGCTTCCATATGGATTATATTGAAATGGAGGAAACACAGATCCGGAGAAGGGTGGAGTAAACTAATTAATATAATGAAATACCCTCCAGTCATAAAAAGAGTAGAAAACAATCATTTTCCAATTTTCTGCCTATGTGTCGGTGTAAATGAATGTATATGCACATTATATATTACATTATAGAAAGAAATAGTATGCCATCAAAAATTGCAACTAGCGTAGGGCCTGCACGATGCACCTGCTAAAGTAACGGAATTGGAATATTAAGTGCCTAATTAAAATAACTAAATTACACTTTTGCACTTCATTATTAGTCATGAAAGTAATTTATAAGGGTATTATAGGAATCTTAAGTTAATGAAAATATCAAATTATAATTCAATAAAAAACATTTAGTAAATGAATATCATTGGAAAGATCTCAGTGTGAAAATTTAGGAAGCACCCCACATTTATCTCCTCTTAAGTAAATGACCTTTAGATGCAAAAGACTAATGAACTCATTAGATAACTTATGTAAATAACTCAATATTTCATTGTCATTTCATAAAAATGTGTAGGTTATACATAGAAACTAATCTTCTGGCTTCAAATAACCGTTGGAAGGTCGCTTCGCTTTATATATAGTACAGATAATACTATACATGTATAAGTACATACACACCTGCGTGTGTGTGTGTGTGTTGTGTTATTTAATACCTGTACAACATGCTCTTATGGTACATAAATATTACATATTTAATCAGATATTCCTATTACATAGTACATAATATATTCACAATACAAGAATATGAAATGCATAACCTATCTTCCATGTCGTGCCAGCCACATCCATGTCGATATGTATCAACATGTAATGCAGCAACAAAAATAACTGGCATTTCTTATAAGTGGCAGTAAAAAGAAAAATTAGAGTCTCACCTGGTTGTCAACAAGTTGTTTTTCATACTGAAGTTTAGCCATTTCCTTTAGTCCTGAAACAAAAGCACGGATGCTAGTGATACCCTCTTCAGCTGAAGTCGTTGTATTATGTGATTTTAGCTCATCTGCTGAAGCATCCCGTTCAGAAGTTTGAGGATCTTCTCCTGATAACCTTTCAATGATGGCATCATAATTTATAGCAGAAAACTTCTTTTGAAAGCCGTCTGGTCTTCCAGGGAAGTCTTTCTCATACCCGCTAGGAGGTGTGTTCTCATTCTGTTCTGCGTTCTGAAACAAGGGAGAAGATGAGGTAGTTATCAGAATCGCTCTACAACTTCTGCTCCTAGTTAACTGCAAGCTTCTACAGCTAGATAAATCTGATGCCGGAGGCCATGGAGATGGTTCATCAGGGTACAGATTGACAAGACAGTCAATAGTTTTTTGCACATCATGGAGTTTCTGCTCTGGTGCACCATATGTAAAATCTGTCTGAACAAGCCTCAACTCTCTATCTATTTTCTGTGGGGATGACACCAATTCTTGATCTGTTGCGTCTCCATTCACAGTTACTGTCAAAGATAACATCCCTTCACTTTCTTCAGGTGACAAGGTATTGGATTCTACATTTCTGTTTGTGCTAGACTCTTCCATCGCAATACATTGAACTTCCTTGCAACGTTCCTCAAAATCGTCTCCAGTGCCTTGTGTAATCTCCTCCCAACCCTGACATGGATCAGGTCCAACAAACCCAGTAGTACCATTTGAGAGTCGCTGAGAGGCACTATCAGACAGAAACTGATCTTCTGGGTTTTCTGGAAGCTGTAGGTAGTGCTCATCTGAACTACTCTCACTGTGTCCACTATAAATGTGAGATGTGTCGAATCTTGGGACACTAACTTCTAAACGAGGATAATCATCCACAACTGATGAATCTGCTATCGAATGTTCATCTTTCCATGCATTCGGTGCATCCAATTTAGGATGTTGGTCAAAGTCTGACTGGAGAGGGAAAAGGAACAAAACTTAACAGTTAGAGCACACTCATCGAGGTGAAATGGGCTATTCTAATTGAATTGGAAACAGTGAATACCCATAGTTTTGAATATTGATCATCTCCAACCACTTGTAGGAAATCTTCAAGCCGAGATTGAGCAATATCTCGCTGCTGAGTCAGATCTTTTATCTCTTTCTCCATCTGCATAAGAAAAGGCTAGGTGAAGTTAAGCCAACAAGACACTTTTTGCTTGTTGAATACAAGACTAATCGTGTGGCATGTCCTAGTATACATGCATGAATGTATGTTTCAAGAAAATCATAATTCAGAGAAGTCGACCTATATTTCAGGCCTACTGAGTCACAAAGCCAATTGAATCAGCTAGGCTACAAAAATTCCTGTACTAGGGTTGCCATGAATTTTTAATGGCTTGGTGACTCAGATGAGTCATGGAATTTCTTATAAAAGAAAGGACATTGAGCAACATACTGTTAAAATTTAAAATAAAATCTATGCCCGAAAATTCACTTACTCGCTTCTCCCTAGTGAAGTTTTCATAGACGGGAGTTGATTGCGGGTCATGCATTTCCCAACTTTGGTTTCAGAGGGGCATGAATTTTTGCATGCTGCAGACAAGCATCTTTTTTTAAGATACTTCTGTTCTTATGTGCATGCAAGCATGTCAGCTTATTTTTGTGTATTCTGAACCGAGTTTAGAATCTCTTACTAACCTTTTCAATCTGAAGATCTTTCTCTCTCAATACTGCCACAAAGTCAAATGTGGCAGAAGTTGGCCCTGGACCACGCAGTTCACTCTCCAGTCTAGCCAATTCTCTTTGCAAATGCTTTACCAATGCCTTATCAGACATGAGTACATTGACCTGTGCATTAGTAGCTACTTCTTTCGCACAATTTGCAAATGAAAGGGTATTTCTCGTTTGTTCAACATGGCTTCGTGCCGGGCTAATCGTGCAAATGATGGCAGTTCTTGCATTGCCTCCTAATGAAGGTTGCACTATGCGTGTAAGCTTAGAATCTCTAAAAGGAACATGTCCATTTCTTCCCTTGCTGCATCCAATAATAACATTAGATGAATAAGTAGATAACATTATAATTATGGCAATTTGAATAAAGAATCAAATGTTTAAGAAAAAGAAAGAATTAAATAAGGACAGGGAAAAGAATATCTATAACTTAGATTTCCTAAACAAAATTACATTATTTTGAGAATGAATTTCTAAAGCATGGCATGATCTCTTCAATATTTAAGTAGGATCAGATATT
Organism: Euptelea pleiosperma; assembly: GCA_035048495.1. Lineage (NCBI taxonomy): Eukaryota > Viridiplantae > Streptophyta > Magnoliopsida > Ranunculales > Eupteleaceae > Euptelea > Euptelea pleiosperma. The sequence continues at coordinate 5,130,066 of CM068552.1, read as the reverse complement.
GGAGTTTTTGAGAAAACTACCTTCCCTGATACCCACATCACGGCTGTTTGAGGGATGGAGGCGAACACCGTTTCAAGTAGTTTTGCTGACCATGGAGGACACACATTTGAGTTAAATATAGGGGATATCGTGCCCTATTTCTGTTTCTTGAGATCTCTGGTTCTTGCATTATTGAACTTAGTATTTACTAGAGAGTAATGAGTATATGACAAATAACACCTGATTGACATGAAGGGTGGCAAAACTAGAGCCGGTAGATGTTTGAACAAGATGATCAAATGGAAACCTTCACTGCCAACCAAGATTTTCGAAATTTAGGCTATGTCTAGTTCGCAGAAAATGGGTGGAAAAGAAAATTAATTCTGCCTTTCCAGGAAACCATGATTTTCCCATGTTTGGTTGTCTCAAAAAGTGAGCCCAAAGGAAAACCCACTTCCCAAACTCCTCAAAATAAGGGAAAACGGCCCACTTGGCGGAAACCCTACCACTGATTGTTCCAGATCTGTACGATATCCATTTCGACCTCTTCATTTTAATTCAAGGTGAGTTATTTGAGATTTTTTTTTTTTTTTGGAACTTGATTTCTCTGTAATATACAAATTCATATTTTTTCTATTTTGCTTTCTAAACTTTTGAATGGAGTTTCTGCAAAGATGTCTCAAAATGTAGAGATGAAAGAGCTTCTAACTCCTGCAAAGAGACATGTGCATGTGCCAGGAAGGTGCACCAAATCGTCCGAGCTATCTGCCTCACAATTGCATCTCTCTCTATATATTTTTATGTCCCTTTTTTTTGGCTTTTCCCTATTGTCAACCCAACATCCAAAATTTTATTTCAGGGAAAATGTTTTAATCAAATTTGATTTTTTGGGCAATGCTTTTTCAGGTGACAGTGACTTCCAGAGAACCAAACACAGCCTTAATATGGACAGTAAAGTTAACACTCACTTTTCAAGGCATTTACAGACCAGTAACATAATTGATAACCACACAGTATTAAGTATTAACAATTAACAAGAACGATGATTGCTAGCAATATAAGGTGAAATATTGAACACAAGAAAGCATATACCATCTTATAGATTTCGAATTCCTATACTAGACATTTGACTGCAATCTTAAGATCAGTTGTTACAGCATGTGAAATCCTAAGAAGCATATTGAACGAAACTAACTCAATTTCCAGTCCAACAGTGGTTTCTGGTTCAAAAAAGTGATATAAAGCAGAAGGTGACAACACCAAGGTCGGAAGTTTTGAAACACTAACTATAGCACTGCAAAACAGAAGACCTGAATTCATTCACTGCTACATCCACATCCATTAGCCAAAGTAGGTCTACCAACTGGAAGTTACTTGAATGAGTGAACATGCGAAGAAAGAAAGGTTAACAAACCTCAGCTTGCGAATAACAGTTCCCAGGGTGAGCAAACTGCGGTTTATGTGGCAACCTTCTTTCAATCTAGTACCAGCTGATAATGCCTGAGATGCACGCTCACTCCCCGCCAGATCAACAAAATCCTGTGCAAAAAACCAACCCAGCTTACTTATTCCTTCCTTTCATTACTATTATTTTTTCCATTTGGTTCTGAGACCTGAATCATCAGAAATGGTCCATTGGAAAGTATTCATTCATTGAACCATCAACTCACAACAAAAAGAAAAAAAACTGAGTCCATACCACACTAGCTGCAAGAGCGCTAGAATTGTCCTTGCCCAAAAACTCACAAGCAGAACTTTCAACTGTCTGCAGGAATTCATCATAGAAGGTAAGATCAAAGAGTTTTCAAGTACTGAATTCAAGTCTTTGTTCTGAAATAGCCCCTCTAGTCAAATAAGCACAAACCAGTCTGAGAATTTGATGAGATCTGGAACTTGTTTCGTTCAAGGAGGTCTCCCCTATTTGCCTCTGAGCTGCAAGAATGCAATGCCCACATATGAGGATTTGCAGTCATCACGTAAGAGAATGAATACAATAGAACGTTCTTACCTTCACACGCATAAAGGAGCTCCTGCAGATGATGCCAGTCCCTAAGAGTTTCCTCTGTAAGTCTTTCCACGACAGTCCCTCTCTGATGAAATAAGAAACCATTAGCAGTTTAGCATGATTAAATATACTCATCAGATGAAACTTACATCAAGTATGATACCTCCGGATCATCTAGAAGCCTAAGTGGAGTACCATCTGTGCTTAGGAGGTCTCTGACAACTTCATTGTAGATCTCCATTGCAGAGAACTTCAAAATAAATGCCCTGTCCTTGTGCTACAAGAATAAACCACTTCTGGTTGTAAAAGTGGGAACCCAGGAAATATATTCCAAATTAAATTGGAAATGGGAAGAATGAGTGAAAATTATTGTTTTGATTACCCTCTGGATATAGTGATATATATCTGCTACTGTACACTCGGTAATTCCACTCATGGTATACGTCTTTCCACTGCTTGTTTGCCCGTATGCAAAAATGCTCGCTGATGAAATAATTTGTTGGTAGAATAATTTTCACTTGTCAAACGGAGTACTAGGTGAAGTTCCACGAATGGGAGGAGGGACAAGAATATACTCACAGTTAATACCACTGACGACTGAAAGAGCAACTTCCTTGACTGCTTCCTCATACACCTGCTTCGTGGAGCAGTCGGACCCAAATACTCTGTCTATCCTCGAAACACAAACACACACACACACACAAAAAAAAAAAGGAGGGAGGGAAAAAAAAGATCAGAAGAATTTTTGCAATTCTCAGAACAAAAATCCAATCTAAATATGAACCATAACAAAAAGGCAGTTTGTGAAGAATTGTCCAAATCCAAACCCCACACAGAAACTACCTTCTTTTGGTTTTTAAACCCTAAAGGATGGAATTTTTGGATTTTGAAATCCTGCGATTTGATTGCAGCATCTGTATTCACTTAAACCATGGACCAGAGAGTCCATGAAAAACAAAATTGATTCGCTGAGAGAGGCCCTGGACTTGATTAAGTGAACCTTGAAAAAAGCGGAAGATAATGAAATCTAAGAACCTCCCAAATGTAAGGTACATTTCAATCAATGCTCTCACTAAATGGCAGTGATGAGTTGATTCTGGTTCTCTATCAAACCCGAAAACCATAATGGTCTCTACCACCTCAATTCTTCTTAGAAATCCACATACATTGGCGGAATTTTTTTTTGTTTTTGGGTGTGTCATTGACAGATTTCAACCCAAAATTCAACAACCAAGCACCCAAAAAGGATCAGGGCTTTCTCACCAAGTGTATAGGCAGTTGGGTACATGGTTCGCTCGCTAAGGCTGTTCCTGAAAATGATGGTGTCATCATTGATGCATTCCCAATCTGATACATCATTCCTCGCAATCTCCTTTGCATTCAGAGGTCTCAACCTCACTGAGACCAGAATTCTCTCGTGTCCACTCCCCGCCTGCGTATTCTCCAACTGCATCATCTCCTCCCCACCAATTTCTCCCATTTCCCCACTCCTCACTTCTTCCTAAATCCATGAGAAGAGAGGTAAGACATGGAAACACATAACTTAAGAAATCTCACAGGACCAAAAAAGAAAGAAGCCCACAAGTACTCACAGCTTTTTCTTTCTATCCAGAAATGATCCACATTATCTGCAACAACTAGCAAATCATGGTTAGTACTAATTAAGCACTTTTGCTTACTATTCTGTCTCAATCTACCCAGAAAGCCTAATTCTCTCTTGTTTTCATCTTTTCCTTACTTGCAGCAACGACGCTTTGGATGTCAGAACAGATTAATTTCTGAAACCGCCACTGGTTGTGCTTTGAGACTAAGTAACCGTGTTTTATGCATTTTCATGGCCTGTGAGGTTTGGAGTTTTGTGAGGAGGTCCCTGCATTCCAAAGTTTCTTGGTCTTCTTCGTCCCCCTCTCTTTTGTTTGAGGGTCTTGGTCGGTTTGGACGAACGTTCTTCTTTGCGAACTCTTTCTGCAACGCAGATTCAGGTAGAGTTCGGACTGAATATTTCAGAAATACTGAGAGATTTTCTGATTAAATTCGTCTCTTTTGAGCTGCTTGGCTGTATCGACCGCACTCCGAGTTTGAAATCCAACTCCCTGTAACACCAAAATGGGAACTTCTGGTTATAATCTTGCAACATTGATGAGAAACTTAATTGCTAAAAAACTTTAACATTCCAAACGAAATTCGAAGTTCTGGACTTTTAGCTTTACTTTAGGACTTGTTAGCTCCGGAACTCCGATTTCTCTGCATCTAACGTTTTATTCTATTTACGATCAATAACAACGATTTCCAACTGGAAATTCCGTCAAATTTGCATGAAGTTATTGCAACTTTATCCCCTGTAATGAAGAATGCGTTCTAGCCCTAAGCGAATCTCTTCAGATTTTAATTTTTTTTTCGAACTGTTTTACCTCTTGCAACTCCAAAATCTGCTTCAAACTTCAGATTTCACAACTGTCTGTAATTTATTTCCAGAAACCCTGATTGCGCCGAAACTCAGCTTCAACCTCCAGATCTCGCAAATTCAACAGCAATGTCCTTCAAAACTAAAGATCTTCTCAAAACCTTAAATGTGTATATCCCCTGAAACCCTAATTTCACCAAGAACGCAAAGTTTCTTTGACGTCATATAGCTCCGATCGCGGCAGAAAAATCAGAGATAATCAAGAGCTAAGACGAATTATAATTTATAAATCAACTTAACTAGAAAAAAAAAATGGACAGATGGATCTTTACGCATCAAACATTCGAACTTGAAAAGATCGAATAAATGAAAAAAAAAAAAAAACGAATCGGCGAATTCACGGCCACGCTCTCTAAGATTTTTGAAAAAAAAAAAAAAGAAAAAAAAGAGGGAAAGAGAAGGAAGAGAACGGAGGGGGTGTAACAGCTAAAACCGTCCCTCTCTGTCTCTTTCTCTCGATTTCAGTTATCTTTCGTGTAATTTTTATCTGAGTTTTTTTTTATATATAAAGGTCCTGCAAATCTGGGAAGGAGTTGCTACGGCGTCAACATCTGTCCCGGTAGTTTCTTCGTTTCTCTTCACATAATATCAGCCTTTGAACTACAACTACCCGCCAACGAAGCAGACTAAAAAAACTGAAAAACCGAATTGCCCATTTACTATTTTGACACTCCTTTTGTCCGAATCTACGATATCGCCACGGCTTAGACTAACGACCTTCCCTGTTGCTCATCCGCGGCAAGGTCCCCGTGGCCACGCGGTGAGTTGTACGACTACGAACCGTCCACTTTTGGGAGCCCGTTAGCTCGGTTCTAGAGTAAAACTTGCCTGACCACCAATAAGTGACCGTCACCCACATTATGAGCCATGCGGTACATTTTCGGAGGACATTGACCGTATGGATGTTTGGCCAAATCAACCTGATTTGAGATTTCTAAGCGTTGGATTGGAGTCATTTTTATGGTTGATTTTAACCAGGGGAATTAGCATAATTTGGGTACAAGATCAAAAGGTTTGAAATTACTAATCAGGCTGATTTTTGGTATGTAGGTCCACCTAGGGATTTGCTATACATTCATACCGTCAGTGTCCTCTAAAAGTGTGCCACATGTCTCATATTGTGCGCAGTTAGGGCTTCCTTGACCGTCGGTCGTCGGACAAATTTTACTCATCGGGTCTACTCTTTTTCTTATTAAAAAAATGAAAAAGAAAAGAACAACGAGAATATTTGAATGAGTTTAGAAAAGGACTTTCTTTGTGCGCATTTCGCACATATTTCTATCAATCGACAGTTCATTTGGGGCGATTGACTTCAGGGACCCCATTTTTTACCCCACTTTGGCGTACCCACATAGAAGATGAATCAATGGCTGATTTTTGGTGAGGATGATCTCTATAGTGAGGAGATCATCCTCACAAAAATTCAAATCATTCTGATATTCATAAACTGGTTTAGAAGTTGAAGAATTATGAACCGTCGATTCTTACCGTGTAACTTGAAAACCACGTTTGATGGGGTTAGAAATTTCAGAATGGGCTGATTTTTTGTAGGGATGATCTATATGGTGAGGAGATCATCATCACCAAAAATCAGCCATTGATTCATCTTCTATGTGGGTACGCCAAAGTGGGGGTAAAAAATGGGGGTTCCCTTCGGAACCTTTAGAAAATGTAGTAACTATTTTCATTTATGTTAATAATTGTTAGGGCACAAAAAATGAAGATTCTTGGACGCACTGAAGAAGTCACCTTCGTATCTACATTTTTCCACCATCATGTTGTGCCCATCTTAAGGAGACCGTTTCAACGGTTAAATGGACTGGGGGAGTTACTGTTTAAACCGTTAAAACGGATTGAAATGGCCAGTGGCAAAAATGGAAAAAAGGGAATTTAACGAATTTTAACGGAAAAAAATGGAAAAAATGGCGCTGAAATTCAAATTTTGAAATTTGAAAATTAAAAAAAATGGAATTTAATGGATTTTAACTGCTGTTTAAACGATTTTAACGGCCGTTAAAACAAAAAAAAATGGCCGTTAAATTAAAAAAAGAGTCTGTCTAGAGCTACACCCATTTCTTGCATCCACTTCTTACACCAAGGGTTGGGGCCCACATGGAGATCATGTTAGACGATCCAACCATACATTGAGTTGTCCTTGACATGATGATCATCGTTGCCAAAAATTCACTTTGAAATTGCTAACCATATAAAAAATTAACCCAAAATAATGGTTTAATTGGATAGTCTTTATTTTTTAAATGGAAGTTATAATTTTATGAGGTTAGGAATGTTGAAATGCCCTGATTTTTTGTGAGGAGAGTAACCATAGTATGAAAAACTCAATATGCGGTTGGATTGTCCAACATGATCTCCATGTGGGCCCCACCACCGGGTGTAAGAAGTGGATGTAAGAAATGGGTGTAGCTCTAGATGGACTCTTAAAAAATATTAAAACATGTTTAAACTGTTTAAATGGAAACAGGCTTGGGGCGTTACCGTTTAAACGGCCGTTAAAACAGTGTAAACAGGCGTTTTTAAAACCATGGTGAGGAGAAGCAAGATTGGAACAACAGTCCTAAGAGGAATACCTACGAGCGTATTAGTTGATGCATTGGGCTTGAAGAAACTTTTTATGGGGATTTCCGACATACCACTCATGTTATTTTTGAAAATTGACATACCCACAATTTTAAAAAGTTGACTTATCTCCACATGACTCGGTCCATCGTCATTGACCCAAATTGACTAACAATATTTTTGAAATGACAAAAATACTCATTTCTTTAACCTTAAATCACAAGAATGTCCTATGAATGTCGACCAGCTCTTGGTGGAGCTAGACACCAAAAAATCAGCCTAATTCATGATCTTTAACCCTGGATTTGAGCTTCTTTTTCCTCATGGGCTTTGGAAACAGGCTTAATGGTTGACTTCCAAGCCCATGATGCTCATGACAAAAAAAAAAAAAAACACAAACCCAACAGCTAGAATTAGATATCACGAATCAGGTTGCTTTTTGATGTGTGGGCCCACCAAGGGGTGGGCCTGTAAGTATGTGATGTGGCATTTTGGGGAGGGTCCGTGAAACGTTGCCATCATTTTTTATCCTGTTAAGCCAATGATGATGGCAGAATCCTGTGATAATTATAGTATTATATTACAATGCCACCACAAAGTCAACCGTTAAAGCCTATTAAAAAAAGGGAATACTGATGTAAGAAAATGTCTCTGATAACACTGTTTCCAACTGCAAAGTGGACATTTAGGTGGGACTTACTTGTCCGAATTTTCTAAAATTCTAAGAACTTTGGTCCAGCAGATTATATAAAATCCCTGATAAGCTGAGTTAATTAATTAAGGTCAGTGTTGCTATTCTGTCGTCCTCAGGTCCAGGCATCTTGATGGACCATCCTACGTATACAAATCGGAAATTTTCAAAAAAGAATAATCATTGTCATCGTCCGATAACAATGTGCCATACAAAAGTTTTACTCCTCTATGGGCAAATGCCCTTTTAAAGGGCGTCTGTCAGGTACAGTCGCCCTTTAAAAGGGCGTTTTTTAGCTTTCATGTCCAGAGAAACAATCGTCTTTTCACTTTTCACTTTTCATATCTGTCAAGGAGAAACGTCCTTTCAAAGGGCGTTTGGTTACTTTTTTTGGGAATGTCAGAAATTTATTTTTGTTTTTGTAAATAGATGAAAATTTGTTTTCTTTTTTGAAAATTTCTGATTTGTATACGTAGGATGGTCCATCAAGATGCCTGGACCTGAGGACGACAGAATAGCAACACTGACCTTAATTAATTAACTCAGCTTATCAGGGATTTTATATAATCTGCTGGACCAAAGTTCTTAGAATTTTAGAAAATTCGGACAAGTAAGTCCCACCTAAATGTCCACTTTGCAGTTGGAAACAGTGTTATCAGAGACATTTTCTTACATCAGTATTTCCTTTTTTTAATAGGCTTTAACGGTTGACTTTGTGGTGGCATTGTAATATAATACTATAATTATCACAGGGATTCTGCCATCATCATTGGCTTAAGAAACATGATTAGTAGTTTATAAGCCTTGGATTGAAGTTATTTTCATGGGTTGATATTAATCATAGGAATATGAGCATTATTTGATTGCAAAGATCCAAAGGTTGTAAATTACTAATCAGGCTGATTTTTGGACTGCAGGTCCATCAATGGACTGATCAAACATCCATATGGTCAGCATCCACTAAGAGTGTGCCACGTGGCTCGTATTGGGACAAAAGTTTTACTCTCTATGGGAAATGCCCTTTTAAATGGCGTCTATCAGGTACAGACGCCCTTTAAAAGGGCCTTTGTCAGCCTTTTCAGCCTTTTGCTACCTATGTCGGGGGATTTATTTCTGTCAGGGAGAAACGCCCTTTAAAAGGGCGTTTAGTTACTTTTTTTGGGCTTGTCACAATTTTATTTTTATTTTTGTAAATAGATTAAAGTTTTTTATCTTTTTAGAAATTTTCCGTATACAAATCATGGTTTTAAAAACGGCCATTTAAACGTTAATGCCCCAAGCCCCTTTCTGTAATGCGTTTTGACGCTTTGAAAAAAAGGCCATTTTTTTTTGTTTTAATGGCCGTTAAAATCGTTTTAAAAGCCGTTAAATTTCGTTTTTTCCCTTGGCTGTTTCAATCCGTTTTAACGGTAACGCCCAGTCCGTTACACCGTTAAAACAGCCTCCCTTAGACCTTGATACAAATCAGAGGAAGTAGGGAGCAAGGTTTAAAAGGGGCCATTATAACAGTATAACGGATAGGGGGCGTTACTTTCCATTATAACGGATTGTAACACACAGGACAAATAATGGAAAAAAGGGAAATAACGAGAAAAAAAATTCAGTAAAATTTATAACGGAAAAGTAACTGAAATAGTGGGTGTTTTATTTAACAAATTTTTCATAAAATAACAGGCGTAAGATGGTATGTAACGTAATGGGGGAGGTCTACTTCCGTTACAACAGCCGTTATAATGGCCGTTTTTTAAACCATGGTAGGGAGTTCACAACAGTCAAACCATGATAAGTTTATGGATGTCATGGAATAAAAAGTCTCGGATGGATTTATTTGAGGAGTTGAAGCGTGGGTGGGATTTACTCTGTAAACGTGATTAGTGGGTTATACCGTTATGGCACTAAATAAGGACAAGATAGTAAGTCAACAAATAGGATAAAAACGATCCGACCCGACCCGACATCAAATTCGGGTTTTCCCAATTTTTAAACTGAAACTGACTATGGTCCGCATTGATTAGTTGGTGGGTCCGCATTGATGAGATAGTGGGCTTCTTGGCCAAATATGGATGTAGGCCCCGTAACCCTTGATGGTTAATAAAAGGTCCTTTTTGTAAAAGTCAAACAGCTTTCACCTCTACCAATCAATGCAAATAAATGGCTGTTAATGAGTTTCGGTGCCATATGGCATATCATGAATTTGAACCAAAGACTAGCACAATATCACGACACATGGCACACATGCAAAGGATTAGTTCCAACCATCGAATTGGTCCCACCTAAGGAGGACAATCTATAGATTGTAGGGCTTTTTTGCTTTATCCCCTTACTTTATTGATGCAATCTGCATCTCACCCAACGTTTCTAAAATATTTGCACCTCACCCTTTGACCACGGTCAACGTCAATGACCATAAATGGTCATTAACGGTCTCAGAATGGACATCCCAATATTTTTTAAATGACTATAATGACCTTGGGTGGGATGCAAAATTTTAAAAAACATTGGATGTGATGCAAATTACATCAATAAAGTAAGGGGGACAAGCAAAAAATCTATTTTTTTTGAGGTTTTTTTTTAAAGGATTGTGAGCTCAAAACCTTTCTTCATTTACTTTTGGCCCAACCGTAGGTGGACCTACTGACAAAAAATTAATTTGACTGTATATTTTTAAGCATTGAATTAGAGTCATTTTTCTAAGTTGATTTTATCTGTAGAATTTGAGCATTATTTGGGGTACAAACATCCAATGGTTTGAAATCACTAATCAGGCTGATATTTGGTATGTAGCTCCACCTAACAATGGGCCCAACATCCGTACAGTTAGTGACCTCTAAGAGTGTGCCATGTGGCTCATAATGTGGTCCTTCGTCATCGTTGATGAGGAACATTAGCGTGCTTAACAACCCATGAAGGAGAGCTCCTTGTTCCGAGATTTTATATCCAATGGTTATAAATTAACAATTATATAAATTTTTGGTCAAGTCCACCTAGGGTTGGGCTAAAAGTAAATGAAGAAAGGTATTGAGCTCACAATCCTAAAAATAAAAAAAATCTTCAAAAAATAGATGTTTAGCTTGTCCCCCTTACTTTAATAATGCAATTTGCATCACACCTAATATTTTTAAAATAATTGCGTCTCACCCAAGGTTATTATAGTCATTTAACAAATATTGGGATGTCCATCTAGAGACCGTTAATGGCCGTCTATGGTTAATGACGTTGACCATGGTCAAAGGGTGAGACACAAATATTTTAAAAACATTGGGTGAGATGCAAATTGCATCAATAAAGTAAGGGGGTAAAGCTAAAAAGCCCTAGATTCTGTACTAACAATTTATTATAACTACTTATTTTCTCCGTTCTCATTTTTACTGATAACATACATCTAAAGTGCACCAAGCTTAGTCCACATTAGGATTATGCACCATCTGATGTGCTAAGGAACAACCTAAAAAAATAACGCTGATTCCTAGCTGTTGGATTTAGCCTTTTTCATCATGGGCTTGGACCTATTATTGGTATAGGCCCATAGAGCGATTGATGAAAAGCATCGATTCCCTGTCCACAGTAAAAAATCACTTTCAATTCCAACTGCTATAATTCGCTGATCAGCATAATTTTGGAATGTGATTTCATCAAACGGCCAAACATTATTTTGGGATTAGTTGGTGCCAAAGCGTTTGTTTGTTTGAATCAACTATCTAAATGCAAGAAAGATTAATATCTAGAGCACCAGTGGTCTAGTGGTAGAATAGTACCCTGCCACGGTACAGACCCGGGTTCGATTCCCGGCTGGTGCATGGTAGAAATTACCACCTTTTATATTTATTGATTATTTTCTCTTTGCAAAAGTACATGATTTTGTTCTCTTCATATTGGCCCAACCAAAAGGAACATCCAAGTCCAAGGGGGTGTTTGGCAACACAAAAATAAGTAACTTATTGACTTTTATAAGCTAAAAAGTTAGTTTGGATGTGTTTTATATTTTAACTTAAAACTGAAGCTAAAATTTTTAGCTTTTGACTTCTAAGAGAAATAACTTCTCAAAAATTAGAATCCCTCCCGACGTTTGAATTTCTCTGACTTTTTTGGAGGTAAAAAATCAACTTATAACTTCTACCACAAGTAGAAGTGCTTTTACTTCTCGTTCCCAAACGCCCCCCAAGACTATCCCACTTTGGGTCCGACTTCAAACTACTGTTGGAACCTATAAGAGACGAGCAGATTAGGTTGGGCTCAGCTTTAAAGAAAGAAAAGCTTAGTTCTTTGGTGCTTTATGGCCGTTGGTGTTAAGATCCAAACCAATAAACCAAAAGCACCTAGGTGATAGAGGTGCAGAAAGTTTAAGTCTTAACGTTTAGGGTTGTAACATTTCACCACGCTTCCAAAGCCAACGTCCACGGTGGCCCACTTTGAGGTGGCTTTCACTCCGAAACCCCTATTTTTTCAAGTTTTGTGAGTGAGCCTCCAAATTTTTTTTTATGTTACCCTTATTTTCTCTTTTTTGAGCGAGCCCCAAGTAGCCCTTTACGTCCACCAAGGTGTTGGCCAAAACATTCATGAGGTCAGTAGGCCCGAAAGAGTGTGCCACATGTCAATTTGAGGGACTTGGGCTTCAAATTTTTAATAGAGTTCTGTATCATAGGTTTTTCCAAAAATGGTACACATAATTCAGGATCTTCTCTTTTTAGGGTTACTTTCATTAAGAGAAACTAGTGGGCTGCACGTAGGGGTGGCAATTTGGCCCGCGGCTCAGCCCGTGAAGCCTCTGGGTTGGGCCTGGCTTTTGATGTGAGCCCATAGGCCGCCTCGACCGGTCCATGAAAAAGGCATGGACCTTTTTATATTCTTTTTCAATTTTTTTTTGAAAAAGGCAAGGCCCGTAAGCCCATCTGTGGACCGACCCATAGATTAGCTAGTGGCCCGACCCACAAGCCCCCAGGTCCGAGGCTCAACCCGAAGCCCAACCTAGGATCGGGCCACGAGCTGAGCTTGGGATTCAAAATTTCAACATGGCCCGACTCGCCTCAGCACGACCCGAGCCCAGTCCGAGGGGCTAAATTGCCACTTTTAGCTGCACACGAATGATTGTAGGGTAAGTGGTAAAATAAGAAAGTTCCAACCCATAAGGCAAAGGACACTTTGGAAGTTCAATTAGGAAATACAAAATTTAAAATTGTCTATACATAGTTATTAAAGGTTGTTTTGGAATATGAAAGTAGTGACATAAAAAGTAATTAAGCTGTTATTAAAAGTCTCTTTCAAAAATATAAAAATAATGGCATGTTAAGTAATTAAAAAAGGTTATTTTGAAAATATGGATAAAATGACATGTAAATAATTGGGTCGCTCTACGGGCACCCACACCATTCGGCCGGGCACCCACATGGGACCAAAATGCCCTTCCTTTAAGCTTGGGCTCTCTCTCTCTCGGATGGGCATTTAATGAATTGAGTGACATGTAGGTAGTTAATGATATTATAGGTGCCTAAAGTTTTTTAGGCTCCCAAGACCTCCTTTTTCTGAGAAAACATTCGCTGGCCCGGGGGGACTTCAAACTTTAAAGTCTCCCCACCCAAAATGTCTGACAAGTTCCCCAATTCCTTAACTCAACCCTGGTTAAGCCCTTGGTTAGTGGTCAAAAAGGGGTACTTGTCAGACATTTTGGGAGGGGGACATCAAAGTTTGAAGTCCTCCAGGGCCAGCGAAAATTTTCTGCCCTTTTTCCGACCCCTCTCGATCTTCGCACGTTCGGCTGTGGATTTAACGAATCCAGCTGTGCTTGGTAGCACCCCAAAAAGTAAAAAAGTGATGTCAACTCAGCGCTGACAACCACCGTTGGATTCTTGAAATCCACGGCTGAGCACGCGAACACCAAGAGAGGTCAGAGGTTAAGTGCATAGCTGCTTAGCGCCTACAAGCATCAAAGATTACCAGGGGGGAGAAAAAATTCACGGGTCATGGGGGGCCTTCAAACTTTGAAGGTCCCTGCCCAAAATGTTTGACACGTACCCTGTGTTAACCACTCTTAACAAAGGAGTTAACGTGGGTTTGGTTTAGGCCTTGATGTACGTGTCAGACATTTCGGGCAACTATTGCAAACGCTAGTCAAGAGTCTAGAGTCAAGAGTCAAGAGTGAAGAGAACTGAGTAAATCTTACCTGACCACCCACAATATAACCCAGTGGCAATTTCTTAGAGGACATTGACCATATAGATGTTTGGCCAATCCATAGGTGGAACTATAAGCCAAAAATCAACCAGATGAGTGATTTCTAAGCATTAGTTGAAGTCATTTTCATGGGCTGATTTTAACCGTAGGAATTTGAGCATTATTTACTATTAGTTGGGTACAAAGATCCAAAGGTTTTAAATCACTAATCAAGTTGATTTTTTTGGTTTGTAAGTCCACTTTAGGATTGATCAAACATCCATACTATCATCGTCCTGTACGAATGTACCACGTGGCTCATATTATGGGTGGCTAGGGCTTCCCTCACAGTCGGTGGTCAGGCAAGGTTTACTCCTCCAAACCTCTTTGCTTGATAAGTACCCTTAACAACCACTGACAACATTGATTAAAATAAACACTATAAATTTTTTTTAAATGGGAAATCATGTTTGTCAGGGTACCTGCTCGTGTTTGATGGCCTCGGGGACTTCAAAGTTTAAAGGTCCCCCTCCAAAACACCAGGTGGAGTACTCTTTGGGGACCACTACCTCATGGATATTAATTTGGTCCACCACTTGACGATTCTACGGATAAAAACCAATATAATTAGTGACTTATAGCCGTTGGATTTAGCATTTTAATAACATAGTTTTTAACTGTTGAATTTGAGGCTTTATTTTTCAAGATGCTAAATCACCGAGGTGGTCCTAACATCCATAAGGTTAATAGATGGAAAATCAACATAGACCCACCTCAAAAGATAAGTGGGTACCACTTTTATTTATGTTCAAAGTGACTCCGTTAATCACATTTTCAGGTTTTTCAACCCGAATTTTTTCAACACATCACCTACAAGCTAAAAAGTCAAAACTACCTTGATTTAAGTTTAATTATGTCCTTTGGTACGCACATGGTGTGATTTTATTTGACCCACAATGCCACGACAAGAGGTGCTTGCAGCGAATATTTTCTTGCGAGGGAGATTAGTTAACAAGTTGGTAGGTAAAGTAGGAATTAATCTCTTTATCTATACTACTTTAAAGCCAAAATCGGGGTTGATGCATGCCTCCTCACACGGACTTCACAAGACGCTCACTTATGCAAAGCAGAACTTTGATGACGGAGGTCCAAAGTATTGTGGGCCACGTGGCAAAAAGTATATGAGGGATTCGGCTTAGGCTTTAAAAAAGCTACCCAACTCCCTAGCACACAGGATTCAGACTCCCTGGCTTGTGGGATCTGCGGACCTAAATTATTAATGGACATAAATGTACACGGAAAATCTCGTCCGTGGATTCTGAGAATGGGACATATAACAACTAAAACCCTTGTCAATCCAGTTTTTCTCCTTAACCAGGGGTTTAGTTGTTACGTCTCTCTCTGGCTGTATTGGTATATGCGTCATCCATTCTAAAGAGTAGGTTGAGAGAGAGGAGATACTCTCTATGGGCCGGGCTCCCATTACCGCCCTAAAATGACAGGCACTGGTTACAGGACACAATATGAGCCACGTGGGACACTTTTAAAGGACTCTAACGGTATGGATGTTTGTCGGGGACCTAAAACCAAGAATCAGACAGATTAGTGATTTCTAGGCGTTCCAATCCAATGCCTATAAATCACTAATCAGGTTGATTTTTGGTTTGTAGGTCCACTTAGGGATTGGCCAAACATCCATACAGTCAGAGTCCTCTAAGAGCGTGCCACGTGGTGCATATTGTGTCATGTAACCAGAGCCTGTCATCTATTATCTATACTAAAGTTCGGCACTGCTGAGGTGGCGCTCTCTCCATTTTTTTTCCACTGCTTTTTCCAAAGTTACCCCTACACCTCTTTAGCATCTCCTAAATTCCAACGCTTTATCGAACAGTCGTTCTCCAGGCCATCTTCCAACCGTTACGTGTCCCAACCTGTCTCTCCCGCTCGCAACACGACTCTCGGAAACGTCTTCTCATCTCCTACACGCTATTCTTAAGAGGGAATCCAAACAAACATTTCAGTAATGGGAACCTAACCCTAAAGCTCTTACCAAGTCCTTCATTTTTCCCTCCATGATTCACCATGAAAGAAAAAAATAGATCAATGCAAGGGGGTGAAGAGCTTTGCATTGAATCCAATTATTAAGAGCATCTCGAACAGGTATTCTCCCTATATCTTAGCTTTGTTGTTATCCTCATCCAAGAGTTTTTTTTTCTGCGAATTTGGGGTATTCTCTATTTCATTTGATGTTAAATATTCTAAAATTGCTTGGTTAAACTTCATATCTTCGTGTTGATTTTAGTAAATCTCATCCATTCTTGATGTTTAAAACCTTGGTTATTATAGTGTTAATCCAATAAAGGTTTTAAATAATGGGTTGTGGAAGCCCTTGATTTTCCTATTATATTGGTCGATATTGTTCAATTTTATTCCAACCTTTTTTTCTTAATTTTGCTTTGTGCAAACTGACTTTACTTGATTTATTTTGTTTTGTTTTGTAATTGGTCAACGGTTGTGCTTCTCTTTTTAATTTATTGATTATTTCTTTTATTTTTATCTTATAGTTTACTTGATTTTAAGGTTAATATATTTTGCAATGCCCATTTGATATTTTGCATTCGGGAAGACCCAGGACGCGCTTCAATTGTTTGATGAAATGACTCAGAGAGGTATTTATCCCAACATGATGGTCTATATATTATTTCCGTTCTTTGTCTTGCAAATAGAACTGCTGATGCACAAAATCTTACACACCATGCAATCAAATAGTTGTTGTCGTGATTCATTGCTTACACTACTTTGCTAAATGGGGTTTGTATAACTTCACTATTACGCTTAGGGGATAAATTTTTTAAGAGAATTCTTTTGAAGTGGGTATCTTTTGTCGTGGTTTGCATAAAAATGTGCCGCCTCTCACACTTTTGGGACTATTGACCCTGAAGTTTGGACCGTCCCTAAATGGATCTACACATAAAAATATCATAATGTTGGTGACTTCTAACAGTTAGATTTGAGCATTTTTCATGGCTGATTTCTAGCCATGGGATTCGAGCATTATTTTGGATACTAAATTCAATGTCTAGAAATCACCAATCAAAATATTTTTTGTTTGTAGGTCTACCAAAGAGTAGGTCAAAAATCCAGTCAGAATTCCTAAGAGTGTGTGAAGAACTCATAATTCCTAAGTCCCATGATCGAAGAAGGAAAAAAGAAACCCCTAAAAATGGCTTCTTCAATGTTGCAATTTATATTTTCTTCAATCTTTAATGGTGATGATATGTATGTTGGTTAATTCCGTGGTCATCAATCATGGTGATATTCCGACAACGCTCAATAGCCCATTCGTTTCTGTTATAGTCCTTTTCAATGGCGTCTTACAGAATGCTGTCGACTTGCCTCATACTTATCCTCGCTTCCAAAGGCGTTTTAAGGTCTTTGAGCCCAAGCAGATCTCCGTCACTCTTTCCGCCTCTTATGATTCCGTTTGGATCTCTTGGATTATAAATCCTATTCTTCTTCATCCTGACTGATTGTACATGATATAGAGGACTATTCAGAAACATTTCCAACACTTTCTTTGTTCTCTGTGATACTATCAGAACCATTCCCAAGCGCTGCAACCTGGCTGATCGTCGAGGTGATGTTTTCTTTTTTTTTTGTATCGACACTTTCTGACATATAAATCATTCCTCTGTAAAACTTTTTGTTGATCACCATACAAAGCCTCACGCCTCAATGATTTCATTCAAATATATCGCTGCAACTGCACTGCACTTGGTGATGATATGTAATTCTTCTAACTTTTTGCATGTTAATTGACAATGTTGATTGAGCCCACATCAGGAAACATGGGGATAAGTATGGCTTTTGTGGCAGCTATGAAAGTCTACAAGATCATTCTCACTATGCCTCTTATACATGCTTGGAGAGGAGGGTGACTGTGAGAGCATTTGGATCTGAATTAATCCTCACTTTCTCCTACAAAGGGGATGGGAGGAATAGTCAAGAAGGCCTATGACCTTTTGGAATCTACACCAAATGCTTACATGTTACATCAATTTCCCAATCCTACTAATACTTAGGTACCTCTATCCTCCATCCCCTTTCTATTAGTAGCTACAAATTTTATTCTAAAAGTTTAGGACCCATTTGGATGGTTGCAAGCCTGAATAGTGCAAACTGAATTTAATGGGAAAAAATTGATTGGGAAAAAAAAACTTTAATTCACCTTAATTTTGTGAGTGTTGATATCAAGACCTAGGTTCAAAACCCACCTTCACTAACTGACCACTATTGCTCATGCCTACTAAGGAAAAAAATTCTCACCTATATTTGCACATCTTTTGTTTTGGGATGGCGCAAATGCTAATAGGCAGAAAATGTTGTCAAAACACAGGAATTTTTAAAATGAACTTGACATATATTGAAAAATTGTTTTTGATTAACTTACATTGTTATGATAGTTGCCTTTTGAGACTTGGGCAATTCGACATCTTTGTGATGGGAATAGTAATTGGAGACATCGTTTTTGTTGTTGGAAGGTATCACAAATTCAAGAATCCTAATGTTAAGGTAATTATTTTCCCTATCTTTTTATTTGTTAATGCATCATTATATAAAATATTGTTATATGGTGGTAAACCAGGTAAATTATCTTATATTTTTTTCGAGTCTACTTCATTCAAACTGGTATTTGTTTCTGAAGTTTATTAGTATGTGATTAATTGGGTTTCATGGTATACGATTAGAGAATATCATCATCATCATTATAAGCCTTTTATGGTTCTCATTTGGTTCAATTGGATTATTTTTTTTCTTCTTTCCTAAAAATTTCTGAATGCTGTTTGTGCAGCTTATACATTGCCTTGGGCAAAAAAAAAAAATTGAAGTCAAATGGACTGGATATAAGGTACAACCGTTAGTAGCTACTTGTGTGTTGTGATTATGTTGTTGTAGATGGTCTATCATAATGCTAGCAATGTTCTGTATGTATGTGTGTGTGTGTGTGTGTATATATATATGTTTTTGATATTTTTTTAAATCATGGTTTAATTTGGTTTGTCTGAAACTATAGGGCCCATTTGGTTTAATTTGGTGTTCACACGGAGTGAGGCTAAAATTATGCATGATGGACCAACAAGGTCTGTTATCGTATGTAAAGAGAACATCGCGAGAAAACATGATGAATGTGATGAGGGCGTAAATCTCCACAACAAGAGGAATGGTGCTCAATGTGTTCTCTGTAACGAACATACATCTCTACCATCTCTGCTGGAAATGACGTCCTCGACTGACCTCTCTGATCTACTGCTACCAGCTATTCAAATTGTCCATCAAGCGCTTTAGGAGTTTGAGATTACCAATATGATGCAGAATTTCAAGAATCTGTAGCTAAATCACTGTGAAGCGTCACCTATGATTGGGAGAGAAATTTTGGGAACATGCGTGGATTTAGCCTTCGCAATTGTTGTAGTGGAAAAATTCTTAACAACGAAGGAGCAAGCCCATATTGAGTGGGGTCCGTAGTGCTTGATGAACATCAACTTTGACATTGGTAATATTGTTAATCTACCAATATGTTGTTGAGTGGTCCGTTACAATATTTAAGATTTCATATAAAATTGGTATATAATTTTTTTTTTTCTGTGGGCCCTATTGAACCTTTTTTATCTCTAAAACTATTATTTTTGTTCAATTTACTTTAGTTATTGGGAGAAAACCCATGAGACAAATCCCCCTCTCCTTTACATACACACTAGACTTTGAAAAGCAACGAAGTTAATTCACGGAAGCTCTCTTCATTTTTTTATCTACGATGCATAATGTTGTGACAAACACATTGGTAATCAAGCAAGTGATCATGAAATATTGTTTGTTAAAAAAAAATGTATGTGATTGATTCAAGGGTCACATTATTGTTATTGCATATTTGCAAAACAATGAATTTTTTTTATTTTTTTGCGACAGTTGTTTTCTCTCTAATTTTTTTTAAGGGAATGTACTTATATTTTATATATCCCATGTGTGTACATATTTTGCCCGATCAGTAAACATGTGTTCATGTTGAAGCATGCAACTAAAAAAATTGAATGGATATATCCACCTCAAACATCCATACTGTATGTTAAACACTAATTTTCTAACTTATTTGTAATTCAAATATAATCAAGTTCTAAAAATTAACTATATTTTTAATTACGGCCGTGTTAGATTGCACGGAATTTTTTTTCGAGAAAATACATCTGGGATATGCCTTAATAGCTGATTGGTTGCAACTGAGAACACGTATTTCAATCATGTGGGAAAATAAAGGTGTATTTTCAGGTGGAAATGAATTCTCGCCCATTTGGATGAGAAATGAATTCCAGATTTAGTAGGGAAAATTATCCAAATTTAAATGGCATGTTAGGGAAAAGTGTACAGATTTATAATGGCTATCTAACAATGGACAGTTGTGTTTTCATAAGGAAAATGCAATTTTCCCACTTAATAATCAAACACGGCCTAACATTTTGATACAACAATCCCCCCAAATTCCACAAGACACTTACTACATCAATTAACTTAATGTCCGCTTATCAGAATAAGAAAATATTTTATTTTAAATTATATATTTTTTTCCGATAAGGTATATTTTTAAATGGAGACAAACTTCTCAATTTTTTTCAAAATGCCCGTGCTGAGCACGGGCTTTTGATTCCTAGTTTTAGGACGGTAACTGGAGTCTCAGCCTAAATCTTATCATATACTATTATAAAAGCCAAAAATCTAAGTTGGGGCACGCCCCCTCACATGGGTTTTCAGAGTACGCTCACCTCACAATTTGTGCAGCACGCCTCGACGTTGGGACCACAGTATGAACCATGTGACACACCCTTAGAGACTAGCAACAACCACGTGGCATGCTCTTAGAGACTACTGAGGGTATGGATGTTTGGCCCATCTCTAGGTGGATCTACATACCAAATATCAGCCTGATTAGTGATTTTAAACATTTGAATCTGAGTACTCCAAATATTTATACTCAAAATCCAGGGTTACAAATAAACTATGGAAGAGCCTCTAATCCAAGGGATAGAAATTACTAATGAATGGACCAAAGTGTTCCCGTGGCTCATACTGTGGTCTGTCATCATCGTTGATGAGGCCCTGCGATCACTCATGTGCAACGCACCTGCCGTCCCTAGTGGGAATTAATGCCCTTTTTTAGGGGATAATGGGATAAATTTCATCATATGCAATATCCAATTCAGAGCTATCCTTACAGTCAAACACCTCCTTAAATCCATTTTAAAAAGGAGTATCATATGGTTTGGGTCCGTGGATGCTGACATGGTGCATGGTGGTGTCATTTTTTCATTGGTCAAGTGTACTAGACTTGGTACTTTCATAATTAATCAGTTAAAACTTAAAAACTATTTGCACCTAATTCGAGGTACAAGTTTGGCTATTGAAAAAATGACATTACATGGCTTCGCTGACCGCCTACAATACGAATCACGTGGCATACTCTAAGAGGATTCTGACCGTGGCCAACAGACCAAAAATAAAGTGATTTTAAACTTTGGATCCTTGTAACCCAAATAAAGTTCAATAATGCTCAAATTACCACGGTTAAAATCAACCCATCAAAATAACTCCAATCTACTTAGAAATCCTAATCAGATTGATTTTTGGTTTGTAGGTCCACCTAGGAGTATAACTTCTGTCACAAGGTGTTGTGACCGAAGCCGGTCACCACAGACAATACGAGCCACGTGGCAGTATGGATGTTTAGCCAGTCTCTCCGTGGACCTGTAAACCAAAAATCAGCCTGATTGGTGATTTATAAGCTTTGGATTGAAGTTATTTTCATGGGTTGATTTTAACCGTAGGAATTTGAGCATTATTGAGCGCTATTTGGGTGCAAAGATCCAAAGGTTCTAAATGACTAATCAGTCTGATTTTTGGTTTGCAGGTCCACCGAGGGACTGGCCAAACATCCATACGGTCAGCACCCTCTAATAATGTACCACGTGGCTCGTATTGTCAAGTTGTGATCGGCTTCGGTCACAACATCTGTGACAGAAGTTTTACTCGTCCACTTTTAGAGATTGGCCAAACGCAAAACAGCCATGCGGTCAGTGTCTTCTGAATAAATGTGCCACGTGGCTTATATTGTGGCCGCTCGATGTATTACTCGATCATTCTCTTTAAAAAGTGGGCTAGAGAGAGAAAGAGATGTGCTGTCAGCCGTTGGCTAAGAGAGAGAGAGAGACAGATTTTGGGGCCAGGTCAGATATGAAACTTTTAGTGGCTGAGGAGAGTTTGGGAGACGTTTTCATTCCCCACCACCTTTGAAACTTGTGGCCGAGGACTGACGAGTGAGAGAACCCCAATTTTGGTAAAATCCCCAACTTCTCGTTCTCACCCTTTCCACACCACCCGTCCTTTAGCTTTGGCAACAATAAGCCTCCTTCTCGAAACTCCTGTGGGACCTATTTAAGGGTAAATCTTTGATAACAAACCACATTATGAGCCACGTGGTACGCTCTTAGATACCACTAACCGTATGGATGTTTGGATCATCCTTAGGTTGACCTACAGACCAAAATATATGATTTTAACCGTTGGATTGAGATCTTTTTCATGGGTCTATTTTGAACCGTTGGAATCAAGCATTATGCTGGGTACTCAGATCCAAATCTCGTAAATCACAAATCAGAATGATTTTTTGTTTGTAAATTCACCTAGGGATGAACCAAACATCCATATGGCCAATAGTCTCTAAAAAGTTTCCACGTGGCTCATATATTTCTCCATCATCAACTTCGTTGAGGAAACTGTCATCAAAGATTTATTCCTCCTCCTCTTCCATCATATCTCCTGAAACAAAACAAAACAAAACGACAAAAATTAGTACCAGCGGCACAAGCAGCACGAGAAAACCTTCGCTCACACCTGTGTGAGCAAAGCCGATCACACACCTCAATATGAGACACGTGGCACACTCTTAGGTGACGATGACCGTATGGATGTTTGTCCAGTCCCTCGCTGGACCTGTGAACCAAAAATCAGCCTGATTAGTTATGTCATACCTTTGGATCTAGTACTCCAAATATTGGTCAATAATGCTCTAAATTCTACGGTTAATATCAACCCACGCAAATGACTCCAATCCAACGCTTAGAAATCACTAATCCAGCTAAGTTTTGGTTACAAGTCCACCGAGGGACTAGGCAAACATCCATACGGTCATCGTCCTCTAAGAGTGTGCCACGTAGCTCATATTGTGACGTGTGATCGGCTTTGCTCACACACAGGTGTGAGCGAAGGTTTTCTCAAGCAGCACCACCTACACCACCAGCAGCAACAGAGATTAAGAAAAGTAAATAAAAGAAACAAAATCAAATCCTCTCCAACTTCTTCTCTTTCTCCCCTTCTATAAAAACCCAGACTCCAAGCCCTCTTTTTCTTCCTTCTCCGTATCCACGAACAAGTCTTCGTCAGGTTTCTCACTCTCGATGATGTCGAAGCGGATAAAAGAGAAATGAGAGAGAGACGGAATTATGCGAACACTTTGCGACGTTTGCGAGAGCGCTGCCGCCATCCTTTTCTGCGCTGCCGATGAGGCCGCTCTCTGCCGCTCCTGCGACGAGAAGGTATATCTCATAAATCTACTACCAACACCACCACATACTCCGATTTCTATCCGGTTCTCAGGGATTTTGATTCTCTCTATCTCTGTTTTTATAATTGGACACTACAGATGATTGATTGGATGTGATGGATTAGGTTTCTTGCATAATTAGACAAAGTGCCGATTTAATCTTGAGATTCAATTTAGTTTTTAGCCAAATCTCTTCTTTAAGAGCTAGGATGCCAGAATTTGGAGGCAATTTGAATCTTCTCAGATCTTTTGGATCTTCTCAGGTGCTTGGTATTATTGAAGGAATTTTTCTCATCAATTGCTTACAAGCTTAAACCTTTTTATACTTTCAACTTACCTCACATGACAAATTACTTTGCATTTGATTGATCTTGAGCTGTTGGCACTTGAAACCCCTGGACATGGTCTTCTTTATGTAATCATATCAAATCTGATTTATTGTATTATAACCCACCAAGTTTACAAAGAAATGCGCCTAATTCTCTAATAATATTGGTATCTTATCTGAGTTTTGTGCCTTAACCAGTATTGGAAACTGGATTAAGATGTACTTATTTTCTTGTAATTGGAGACATAAACCCAAAATTATAAGGGAGAGAGACCAGTTGTCATTCCAAATAAACCAACTTCAAAGAAGTGAGTTAGAGAAAAGAATAGGGATTCCACATAAACCAACTTCTTTTAATTCACTAGTTATTTTTTGTAGACTCAGCTTTGTGTGAACTGAGTGATGAAGTTATTTTTAAGGATCCAGTGTTTCCCAGGCTGCCTTTCCCATGCTGTGCCTTGAGAGGCATGTTTGCTGGGGCATAAACATTTTTTTCCCTCAATTGGCCGCGGATAATATAATTTTTGGTATTTATGTCCACAGTAGAAAAATGTTGAAAACTAGTAGATTTTACTTTTCTTTCTCTGTTCCTAACGTCTTGAAAACACCAGAAAAGCCAGAATTTCATTTTTCATAGTAATTGTTTTTTCCCCTTTTTACAAGTCAATGAATAATTAACATTATAATTATGATATGAGCTATGCTTTCTTCGACTGCTGCATTTTGTACTTGGGACCCAAAGTGAAATTTTGGATTGCTTCTGTTTATTATAGTATCGAACTTTTAATTTTGAATTAGCTGAAAATTACACCAGACAGCACCTGTATGCTAAAAAAGAAGGAATTTGCAGTCGTATACAATCGGTTGTATGTTGGAGTATGTTCAGCAGTGGTTCATGGAAATTAGTTGGCTGTTTTCTTGTATCACATACATCAGAGGAGTCTTAGATCCTAAGGATATAATGATGTAAGGAATGTTGCCTATACTATTAATCTATTCCAACAAGGGAAGGTTGTGATGACAACTTTGTTGAAAACATAGTTTAAAAAACATTTATAACAACGTTATAACGGTAACGCTCCTGCCCCATTACGTTATTTGGAATTTAACACTAAAAACGTGATAAGGTATCTAACAATTCTGCTGGCCGTTATATTGAAAATAGTGGCTGTTAACTGTTATTTATGTTTAGAAGACCATTGTTTGACCAGCTATAACAGCCGTTATAACAGTCATAATGTTAACTTTTGCTACACGTTATGTTGTTTGGTCCCTTTTAAACCTTGGTTGAAATAGGAATATTTATTACAATATTTCTTTTGTGAAGGTTCTTGATTGCATTCGTTGAATTTAAATTATTATCATCCTTTACATGTTCTGGGGGTCAACATTATATAGCAGCATTGCTTAATAGTTCTGAAAATTGGAGTCGCAGGTCCACATGTGTAACAAGCTTGCCAGTCGACATGTACGGGTCGGGCTTGCTGCCCCCAGTGATGTTCCTCGCTGTGACATATGCGAAAATGCACCTGGTATGCAGAATTTTTTGCATTAAGATAATTGTCTTTGGCTCCTTTTTAGGAGGGACCTAAACTTTTCTTCTCCCCTTGGAAATTGGACGTAGCTTTCTTTTACTGTGAGATAGATGGAAGTTCCCTGTGCTTGCAATGCGATATGATTGTACATGTTGGAGGTAAAAGAACCCATGGAAGATATCTCCTATTGAGGCAGAGGGTCGAGGTTTGTGACTTTGTACTAGAGAGCAATGGGTCAAATTCTTGTATTTATCATGCAAGAGGCCACTCAGAATTTACACCCTCTTGGTTTGCTATGTAGTTTCCAGGAGATAAACCTGGCCATTTGGAGGACCTGGCCTTGCAACCCATGCATCCGGGTGAAATTAGGAGGGAAAAAAATCAATCATCTAAACTGACAACAAGAGATTACCAGCAAAATCACAGGGTCTCTCCTGTTCCAACGTTAGATGCTAACAATGGCAACCATGGCAAGATGGACACTAAAATGATTGATCTCAACACGAAGCCAAACCGGATACATGGGCAAGCTTCAAATAACCAGGTACGCAAGTTTTAGTTGGTTTACTGTGGAATGGCAGCGCAAATGCTAATTTTAAGTATCTTTTACAGTTCGAAAACTAGAACCTGTTGATCTACTAATTATCTAAACCTAATGCATATTATGCCTTCCTGTAAATGTAAGACACAGGGGACGGATGTTCTAAGCGGCAGTAATCATGACTCTATGAGCGTTGTTCCTGTGGGTTCTTTCAAAGGAGAACCAGAGAAATGATCAAGGTATATATTTGAGACTCGCTAGTTCACACATCCCATGTTTTCACCATTTCTTGTTTTGTAAAGTGGACTATTTGGGAATAGGGTTTGTCATCAATGAACCTGAATTATTCAGACTAAATTCTCGGAGAGCATTCATAACCCTCGTAGAAATGCATAAAATGTTAGAGAATGCATGCGAAATGTTCTACAACATATGTTGACATTTTTGGGAGTGCCTTGAATTTGTATAGTCAGACCAGACTTCTCCTTGGAACAGCCAGGAGAGTGTAAAAACTGCACTGTGATGTTTGTGGAAATATTTGGAGATTCATGAAATTTGTATGAAGTGGCACATTTTTCTAATGCTAGAGAGAGCCTCTTCAGTTGCTAGAAATCTTTCTTGTTTTGATCTTTGGATTGAAAAAAAATGATGCATTAACATGGTTTGAGCTTTCTGACATCCACCTCTTAAGGCGTGAGAGTATTTCCCCCTTCATGAGAGGAGAAATTTTTGAAGTGGTCGAATTTTGCGGTGATCATGCGCCAATGATCGCATGCCAGGTATACCCTGGATTTAGGCTTTGGTTTTAAAAAAGCTTTTTATAAGTAACCATGGTACACCTGGCACGTGATCATTGGCGCATGATCGCAGCTTCAAAATTTTCTGAGAGAGAAGCCTGTGGTAATCCCTTTTATGACTACTATCCATGCTGATTGGCCCAATCTTTGCCTGACGAACTTTGGTTGGCCAGTTCAGTTTTTAAGAGAAACCAGGTGTTCCGTACAAATCCATCCGCATCGGCCAGTTTCTCATCTGCGGGATACCTTATATCCCGAGTCCTGCCTCGAATGCCTCACTGTCACTCACACAAGCCAGTCCTCACAGCAAAACTAGAAATACTTCAGGGAAGCCATTGAGTGGTGGGTGATTGGTCCTGGCTCATCAAGGCTCAGATGGGGGAGAAAATTTTTGAGCCTGCAACTTTTTGGAGTAAAACTTTGATGACAGGACGCAATATGAGCCACATGGCACACTCTTAAGAGGACTAACCATATGGATGTTTGGCCGATCCATAGGTGGATCCACAAACCCAAAATCGGCCCGATTAGTGATTTCTATTGCTGCGGGTACACCGTAGGCTAGGAATTCTATGTACATTAGGCAGGCCCATAAAAGTATTTTATTTCAAATCATGTGGGACCCATCTATTATCTATACTAAAGCTCGACCCTGCTGAGGTGGTGCTTTCTCCAACTTTTTTATCTATCCCAAAAATACCCTTCACAAAACATCTCTCTATCCATTCCTTCCACTCCCCCCTTCTTTAATTCCTTCATTAATTCTTAAATTCTCTCACATCTTCAATTAATTCCAAAACGTCTTCTCTTTCCAATCTCACGACTCTTCATCTTCTTATTTCATTCATTAATTCCTAATTAATTCCAAAACGTCTTTTCTCTTTCCAATCTCATGACTCTCCCTCTCCTTATTTCATTTTGTTACCTATTCTCAGAACGTCCCAACTCAAAAATACTAAGCCTATTTATTATCTATGTTAAAGCTCAGCATTGTTTACACGGCGCTCTCTCTATTTTTTTCATCTTTTTTTGAAAATACTCCTACTTCCAAAAATACCCTCAACCCTACTGAGGTGACAATCTCTTTTTTAGCTTATTATGAAAAAGTCTTTACACAAAACGTCATTACAAATATTAGAAAGAATTTAATTTTCTTAAAATAAAATGTTTCAACTCCTTAATCTTTTGATCTCCCAAATTTTTTTCAACCTATTTAAGTAAATACCTACACTTTAAATTACGTGCTTACAAAAATATGGGTTCTTAAGACTTCAGTAAACCAAAACGTCTCACCTCCTTAATTTTTGAATTCCTAAAATCTCTCAAACATAAGACTTTTTTAACCAAAATGTACCTCTTTTCAATCCCCTAAGACGTCTCTTTATCTCCCTCCATAATATTTTTACGAAATTCCATCTACCGTTAAATGCAATTTAATGCTCTCTTTTCTATTCTTAATACTTCTCCAATAAATATTCTTTAAAATCATATTTTTCCTTCACTTTCTTATGTTCACAAATTACTATAATTATTTCCATATATACTCTTAAAATCTCATATTCTCCAATAAATATTCGATCGAATGGTGCAAAAAAAAAAAAAATTACTCTGAAAATCTTAGCGGTGAGTTTCTTTTAATTATTGTCTGTGTATCTTTTTTTTTAAATTTGAACAGGACAACGTTGCAGTTGGTGACTTTTAATTTGGTAATCGATCAAATGGTGCAAAAAAATAAAAAAGAAAAACTTCGAGAATCTTAGCGGTGAATTCCTTTTAATTATTATGTGTAAAACAAAATATTCTTATTTATATTATTTTTTATTTTTTTTCAAAATTTGAACAGGACGACATTGCAGTTGGTAGCCCTTTAACGTACATTTCGATTATTTGTTTATTATTATTATTATTTTAAACATATGCTTTAACAACCCTAGTCTTAAATGTATGTGATGTTTCCTAATGAATTCGATTATCTAATTCTAAAACGCACCTTTTAAACTCAATGCATAATGGGCTCAGCCTATCGTTCATTGTTGAGGGTATTGGGTTGATGGGGTAGCAAAACATGTGGCACCCCTTCGGGCCTGCCACCTCAGTTGTCATGTATAAGAACTCAAAAAACTAATAGATTTCTGTCCTGGACGGCCCATCCAGAAACCCACGCTTAAAAGACAAGTCAATTTCAGTTTGCTTCATGATCGCAAACAATGATGAACAACCCACATTAATCTGACTTATAAAAAATGCTCCAATATTAAAGACATAAACCTATTGTCTTCCAAAAAGCTGTCTTGAACCTGTCTGGCAGCTCAAAAAAGGGCCCAGCCGAGTTCAGTCCAGGTACACTATCTGGATTGTGTTTGGTAACTTAGATGGGCCCACTTTTGGACCACGTGTTTTCAGATTTTGACCTTGAAACTAGATCATAGTTGGATTTTTGAAAAGATGTTGCAACATCAAACCAGTTCCGCCAACCTGTCCTGAAAACATGAGTTTTCCCAACAGGCTTGTAGGATGATGGTTTTTTTTTTTTTGTAAGAGCCAAGGTTTAAAGGGGACCGTTATAATGGTATAACAGACTGGGGGCGTTACCGTGGGAAAACTCGGGCAAAAATCGAAAATAGAAAAAAAAAAAAAAATAACGGAAAAAATGAAAAAATAATGGACGTTATTTTTAGGTGTTTTAACAGTCCATAACGTAACGAGGGAGGTCCGAATCCGTTATAACAGCCGTTATTTTCATTATAACGGCTGTTTTTTAAACCTTGGTAAGAAGTAAGAACTACCCATTTGAAATAAAATAAAGTTGCTTATCAAAAGAATAATCGTAAGCTTTTTCAACGGTACGGGACGGGTCAACTGCATGAATCACGTTCCTCCGTTAAAAAAAAATAATAATAATAATAAAAAAAAACAATGCCCAAGTTGCATGCATGACTCTTGACAACCTCCCATTCTACTATTTTCACACTTAACTTCTAATTTTCCAATTTTCTATTAACATATTTTTTTGGCTAATAATTGGTGAAGGTTTTCAACTTTCAACAAGCTAAATGTCATAGTACAAAAATTATAATAAAAAAGATATATGATGATCCCTAGGAGCATTTGAGGATTGTGGTCCCTACGCCCCCACAAGATCATTTTACAATTCAACGGTTGAGTCATCTCTTGGATGGAACGTTGAACCATTAAAATCTAATGGGTCAAGAGTCTCACTTTCGAGGTGTATCCAATATGAGAGATGGCCCACCCATTAAGATGTTGGGACTGATGATTTGGTGGGACAGGTTTATCTTACCGTTTACATTGTGGTCCGTAATTAGGGTTGATGATGGATTTATGGATGTATGATATCAAAGTTTATCTTACCGTTCACATTAAGGGAAAACTAAAATTTGTGTACAGACTAAAAAAAAAACTCTTAAAAAGTAAAAAAAAGAAGAAGAAAAGAATGGAGATTGCGTTAGTAACACAAGAACCCTATTTGTGCATTAATAATAGAATAGATGCCTATTCTCTCCCTCCCGTAATGATGTGTTTTAAAAAATATAGACTAGCTGGTCATGTACTCAATCTTTACATGGGGATAATAGACTAAAAAATAAAAATAAAAATTGATTGTTAAAAAGGATGCGTGGGAAACTAGTTACTCCAAGTTGTGTAACTTAGACTCTGTTGCAAAGGCAAGTTGAGACCATGGTTTTTAAAATGGCCATTTAAACGGTAACGCCCCAAGCCCGTTACGTTAAAATCGTTTTAACGGCTATTAAAGTATGGAAATTTTTGTTAAATAAATCGACCGTTAAATCTGTTAAATTCTGTTTTTTTTTTTTTTTCAATTTTTCAATTTCAAAATTTGAATTTCAACACCTTTTTCCGTTAAATTCCAATTTTTCTATTTTTGCCCCTGGCCTGTTTTTTTTCTTCCCTGTTTTAACGGTAATGCCCCATGTCCGTTATACCGTTAAAATGGCCACCTTTAAAGCTTGGTTGAGACCAATGTTTAAAAAACGGCCATTATAATGAAAATAACGACTGTTATAACGGATTCGGACCTACCCCGTTACGTTATGGACCGTTAAAACACCCAAAAAATAATGGCCATTATAAAGAAAATAACGGCCATTATTTTATTTTCCGTTATAACGAAAATAATGACTATTATTTTCTGAAAAATTTTGTGAAAAAAACGGCCGTTATTTTTGTTATTTTTCCGTTATTTTCCATTTTAAAATTCAAAATTTGAATTTCAGCGTCTTTTTTTTTTCCATTTTTACCGTTATATTCCATTATTTTTCATTTTTGCCCCTGAGGGTTTTTTTCGTTATAACGGAAAAAACGGTAACGCCCCTGTCCGTTATACCGTTATAACGGTCCCCTTTAAACCTTGGTTGAGACTACTTTTTAATCACGAGTTTAGCAGGGGTTGGAGCTTTAACCAAGGTACGTCTCCTATGAAAGAGGAATCTCACTCCATTATCAAAAATAAAAAATAAAAAAAAAGAAGAATCTCACTGCAATACTCTTGTTGTAGGTACACCGTAGCTTAAGAGTTCTCTACACATGTAGGGTAGGCCCATAAAAGTATTCTCCTTCAAATCATGTGGGACCCACTCTAAATGTATATGTAATGGCTACTCCTTGACGTAGCGTGAAACAATGAAAAGTTATGACCAACGTTAATATTCCAAAAATTGGAATCCATCAGGTTGAGAAGAACTCTCAAAAGAAGTAATTCACCAAATTATTTTGATAAAAAATTGTCTCTAATCTCTATCCTTCCACTTACGATCTATTTAGTGTAAAACACGAAAATAAACAAAAATAGAAAAATTACTAAAAATAATAAAATCGAGCTAAGCTTGGAATCTGATAATTCTAGAGCTTAGAAACACGTAAGAATCGAAGGTGAGTGATTCTGACTTCTATAATTAAAGTTATTATTAAAACAAACTTTCCTAAGATAACAAAATTGTCTTTTTGATGGTCTTAACCAAAGTTTAAAGGAGGCCGTTTTAACAGGTTAAACGGATTGGGGGCGTTACCGTTTAAACGGATTGAAACAGCCAGGGGCAAAAATGAAAAAAAAAAATAGAATTTAATTGAAAAACAGAAAAAATGTCTCTAAATTCAAATTTGAAATTTGAAATTTGAAAATTATAAAGTTAACAGATTTTAAAGGAATTAAACGGATTTAATGGCCTTTTTTCACAATTTTTTTTCCAGAATTTAATGATTGTTTAAACGATTTTAACGGCTGTTTAAACTATTTTAACGGACGTTAAAACAAAAAAAATGGCCGTTGAATTCAAAAATGTTAAAAAGTGTTTAAACAGTTTTAACGGAAATGGGCTTGGGGCATTACCGTTTAAACGGCCGTTTTAAAACCATGGTCTTAATAAAGGAATTTGGCCAAAAAGTGAAAAAAATCTATGATAGAGCCATGGATCTTGAAAATCTTATCGTTTCTATACAGGAGTGTCCGCCCTTGCACGATTTTGACTCCAGAATCCATGATTTCTACTAATGCCTTTGGACTTTTGACGGTCCAAAAGCTCCACGAAAGAATCCGCCACTTGTTCTTAATTCAATGAATAACGGGTTCAACCAATCGTGCATGGTTGAGGATTGTTTTATAACATAGTTTTTGTGTCATTAGGTGGAGAAACTTAGAACAAAATGAAGTTTTTGTTTCAACTTTTTTGTACTGGTTGCACCCATAATGCCGTTTTCGGATCTATGAGGTTTTTGATGCAAACCCGAATCTATGGCTTGTACTTGTTCCTTTAGGTCAATCAATAATCTAATTTCCCCTTTCATTGGATCTTCCCCAAACTTTTCAGTCCTAATATATACACCTTTTGATCACAAAGTCTATAATTTCTACTATTTTATAGGGGAGAGGTTTTTTGAGGATGAACCAGTCAGCATGCCTCTTTTTGCCACGTGGTCGTGGGTCTTGGGTTGATGGGGTAGCAAAACATGTGGCACCCCTTTGTGCCTGCCAGTCTGCCACCTCAGTCCTGATGTATAAGAACTCAAAAATTTATAGATTTCTATCCTAGACGGCCAATCCAGAAACCCACGCTTCCTTCATGATCACATGATGAACAACACACGTTAATTTGACTTGTAAATGCTCTAATATTAAAGACATAAATTAACCTCTTGAACCTGTATGGACGTCTCTGGAAGCCCAAAAAAGGGTCCAAGCCAAGTTCAGTCCAGGTACACTGTCTGGATTGTGTTAGGTAACTTACATGGGCCCACTTTTGGACTGCGTGCTTTCGGATTTTGACCTTAAAACTAGATCAAAGTTGGGATTTTTTGAAAAGATGTTACAACATCAAACCAGTTCCGCCACCCTGAACTGGACTAGGCCCTGAAAACATTAGCTTCCCCAAAAGGCTCGAAGGACAATCAAAGAACTCCCAATTTGAAATAAATAATGTTGCTTATCAAAATAATAATAATAATAAGTTTTTTTTCCGACGGTATAGGGTCATCTGCATGAATCTTCTTCCTCCAATCAAAATAATAATAAAAAAATAAATAAAAATAAATAAATGCCAATTTGCATGCATGACTGTTGACCACCTCCCATTCCACTATTTCACACTTAAAATCTTATTTTTCATTTTTCTATTAACGAATTTATTTTGATAGTAATTGGGTTATCTCTTGGATGCACTAAAAGAAATCCACAGTATCATTATTTAGCGGCGGTTTTTTTAACCTTTAGCGGCGGCCCTAGCCGCCACTAATACCCTGTTTTCCTATAGTGATGGAATGTTGAACCATTAAAATCTTATGGGTCAAGTCTCACTTAGCAGGTGTATATATCCAATATGAGAGATGGCCCACCCATTAAGATACTGGGATAAGGGATTTATGAGTTGGTGGGCCATCTTAATTTACTACATGGTGGTGTAGAGGACATAATGCAAGTTACTCACAGTACTCACATATAATAGGGAGCATAATAAACTCTCTAGCAACTAATAAACTACTTTATATAGCAATTAACTTTAATTAATTTAGGGTTCACCTAACATGTTAATTAAAAGCACCATAACATGCTCAAGGACCCCCTTGCATTTGCAGGTATACCTCTCCTTTCCTATAATGCCGTGCTCTCGAAAATGTACGCTGCCTGCCTGGATTGCGATGTGTATTCCATCTTTAACACGAGGATAATAGATCCACTAAAAAAACATGATTGTTAACGAGGATATATACGTGGCAAGCTCGAGACTCGGAGTTGTTTACTTACCCAGTCTACGTTCATGGTCGGAAAGTTCTCTACAACCTTGTGCGAAATGCGAACTTGTTTAACGAACAAAGTGGTCAAATTAAGCGCTCTTAAGTATTGATCTCAAAAATATAGTAGTGAATCATAAACCATGCTAAAAACGGGAGAAAGCAAGACGAAATGGACTGAGACGCATTTTTATTTATTTATTTTTTGTATTTTACACCAACAATGGTGTCAAATTTAAATGCAAGAGAAACATAAAATTTTAATTTACATGCATACATACATACATACATACATACATGCATACATACATTAATGGAATTATCCACCAAAGGATATTATGGTGGTATTTTATTGCTTATCAAAATTTTTTTTTTTTTGATGAATTCAATTAACTTCCTACCATGCCTATGCCATCAATGTGCTATGTACATTACATGTATGTAATACTCAAATTTTGATTTCAAGCTTGGCATGAGCTACAAATTGATGGGCAGCCATCGATGACAACGTGGCAAAACCACACACATCACCCCATCGTAATCCACAAATTAATTTATTGATTTTTCAACATTATAAAATTGTTTAATGGGTCATATCCCAAATTTCAACCCACACCCTTGCCTGTACACGTGAGACACATCGTTATGATGTGGATAGATCTTATTTACACAACAAATCGGGCCCACAAAACCACGAATTCCCCGTGTTAATCATGTGCCTGTGTTTGATGGACCTGGGGGACTTCAAAGTTTGATGGTCCCCCTCCGAAACACCATGTGGAGTACTCTTTAGGGTCCACTTACCTTATGGATATTTTTCAACCTCTTGATGAACCTACAGATCAAAAATCAGTATAAATAGCGATTTATAACCCTTGGATTTAGTATTTTAATAACATGATTTTTGACCGTTGAATGAATAAAGCATTAAATATATGCCCGGTCGGAATATCCATAAGGTCAGTAAGCCCTAAACTAAGCTCAAAATGACATTTTTGAGAGGAGGAAATATTTTCTCGTTAATCATTCAAAAGGGGGTGATTGATCAGATAATTCTGAACGTACGATCGTCATACCATGGGGATGGACATCGATTGATGTCGTTTATAAATTAATTGTTGTTCATCACGAGTTATCGTCAACTAATGAGATAAGAAAGAAAACAAGAATGTATTTTTTGCTGCGGACGATGAATAGCAAAAATTGATGCTAACACTCACGCAAGTTGCCACGCGACAAAGAAGACAATCTCGAGTTAATTGATTATTTTTTTTGTTTATTACGTGGAAACTTCTAGGAATAGGATTAAGCCTAATCATTTGGGTGTACCCACTGACCATTGGAAATAATCATTTTGATGACTAGGATCCAGCACATCAAGATGTGAGAACCCCTACAAATGGGTTTGTTTATTAAGGATAGAACGTGGATTATCAAAAGCGTGCAAGTAACAGAGGCAAACTAAGCTGACTTTTTCTCTCTTATAAACACATCTCACCCCTTTGTTCATGAATCAAATTCAGTTTTTCTTGAGAAACAAAGAAATTAGAAAATGGGAATTCTCCAAGAAGATCAGCTTCTAAGCCCCTCTCTTCCATTGCTCTCTCTCAATCATGTCTCCTTTGTCTGTAACTCTGTCATGGAATCAGCCAAGTTCTATCAAGAAGTTCTTGGGTTCGTCCTCATTAAAAGACCCTCTTCTTTCAATTTTGAAGGAGCATGGTAAGTTCAACTTTGTTTATGAGAATTTTCATGTCAGTGGACTTGGTTGCACCAATCAGCGGCTGGATCGGATCGACAGCCCTCGAATCATCTTGATTGATGATGCGAAACATCCGAATTTTGACTGAATGGTGGGCTAGCTAGGTCCCATTTGCATTTGTGCCCTTATGGTGTAGGGATGAGGAAGATAATTTTTTTTGGGTTTTTTTCCTTGTGATTTTGGAATGATTTTAGTGAGATTTTGCAGGTTGTTCAATTATGGGATTGGGATACATTTGTTGCAGTGTAATTCCGTTAACGACGTCCGGCAAAAGCCGTTAATAATAAACCCGAAAGATAATCACATTTCATTCCAAGTAAGATTATATTCATATGTATATACAGACATTTTCCTATACCCATTTTGATTTTAATTTTGTGTTTTTGGTTGAATTTGATAGTGTACAGACATTGAACTGGTGAAGATGAAGCTTCAAGAGATGGGAACGAAGTACGCGAGCGCCGTGGTCGAAGAGGGAGGAATCAAGGTTGATCAGCTCTTCTTCCATGACCCAGATGGTTACATGATTGAGATCTGCAACTGTGAGAACCTCCCTGTTCTTCCTCTCTCTGCCTGCCCTCTCAAGAAACCATCACCATACATGGATTCCAACACCAGTAAGTCAAACCCTACCACAATGCTACACATCCATATCCATATCCATATCCGATATTTTCATTTTAAGTTTAAATGCTGTATCCACAACGTGTCGATCCTGTATCCTTGCCGTATCGGGTAACATTTTCACTCAAAATGAAAAAAAAAAATAAAATGCCGGGGTTGCCCCACATTCCCTCATTTTTTCTTGTAATTTATTTTTGTTTTTCAATGATTTTACCGATAAAACAAATAGGATTGACGGGTCCACGTAAATAAATCAATGGTGATTTTTTTTTAATACTAATTGAATAATTACTGTTGACTTATTTGGTGTACAGGGAACCGGCGTTCTTTGAAGGCTCTTCGTGCCGCGGAGATGGAGACTCGGATGATGGAGAACTTGGTTGCAGACATGATTGATATCGCAATGTAATATATATATGGAAGATTGAAATTATTTGAAATATGTAATTTTTTTTTCTATTTGTGGGTGAATTTTTGGTAAATTTGTACTCAAAGAATTACATTTTGTAACTCTCATTCAATATAAATATTATTAATATTTTAGGATGATTAATATCCACCATCCCATGGACCCATACCATAGCATAGACATGTATGCAAGAACAAGCACATCGCTCACCAATGTAACGGTTGGTGCGACAGTTGAACCCCTTTTGTTGTGTTGAAAGCTGGGTCCCACTTAATAGAAGCTGCATAATCGCTGATTACTGGAAATCTTTTTGATGTGACATTTACTCTTTTTGATGTGACATTTACTGTACTGTTTGAGGAGTTGCTTCACTGTATACACATGTTCATGGGTTAGGACCTGTTTGGATCGCCATTTTAGAACAAAAAAGACTTTTTTTTTTTTTTGTTCCAAAATAACAGATTGTATGGATGACCATTTTTTTTAAAAAGTATTTATTTCAGAAAATATTTTTTTTAAGCCCAAAAGTCTTTTTAAAAATAAATAGCTGAAAGCTGTTTGTCAAGTCAAAAAAGACTTAAATTTTGCTTGCTTAATGAACATAATAAACAAAGAAATCTTTCTTCCACCCCCACCCCCACCCCCACCTATTTCTATTTTTGAAACCGTGGGTATCCGGGTCTCTTAGAGCACCCACTAGGGACAAATCTAATATGCAACTGTTTACAGACTTTAAAGTATGCAAATACTGTCAGTACTGTTGGATGTCCATTGAAAAATGTATTATTTCAATGTTTTAAAAAAACTTATTTTATAAATTTAAAAAACACATTTTTCAAGGAGTATTCAATGGTGGATACAATGTTTACACACTTTTAAGACCGAAAACAGTTGCACACTAGATTTGTCCCCCACTAAGAGAGGATAGACATTTTGCATTACTGATGATCTAAATGACTTTTTTAAGAAAAACACATTTTTGAGGCTTTCTACCTACGCCACACGTTAAGGTACTTTTTTAAGTAAAACTTCTATCACAGCATTATGACAGATGTTTATGTCACAATGCAAAACACATGCCACATGGCACACTTTTAGTGGACGCGCTGATCCTATGGATGTTTGGCCAGTCCCTCAGTGGACCTCTAAACCAAAAATCAACCTGATTAGTGATTTAAAACCTTTAGATCTTTGACCCAAAAAAATGCTCAATAATGCTCGAATTCATACCATTAAAATCAACCCATGAAAATAACTTCAATCGAATAGCTTAAATATCACTAAGCAGGCTGATTTTTGGTTTAAAAGTCCGCTGAGGGATTGGCCAAACATCCATATGGTCAGCGTCCGCTAAGAGTATGCCACATGGCCTGTAATTTTCATTGTGATAGAAACATATGCCAGAACGCTGTGATAGAAGTTTTACTCTTTTTTTAGGTAGACTGCGAGATTTTTTATTTAAGAAACAAATAAAAAATGAAGCATCACAAAAGTCAGGTGAGGGGGCAGCATGCTCCGTACCATCCTACTAATAAATACAAAATAGATCTAAATGAAGAGTCACTATATCAGAAAGGGCATGCCATAGTTAAAGATCAAGCTTTGTTTAGGTGGATGTGGACTTCCCCAAGTCCGGGCGAGAAGCCATTGGCATTGGTTGATGAGAGGACCCCATGAATTACGAGTAATTCCATCAGAAGCAGCCGAACCAGGATTTCCTAAAGAGGCGCCATTAGGGTTGAGTTTGATCCATCCTCCAGGGATCCAATGGGGAGCAGGGTCGGAGATGGGCGACGGAATAATTTAAGGGAAATGTTAGTATATAACATGTTCTCTATGATCCAACCCCTTTAACTGACCACTTTACACCAACAACACCCTCCTTCAGCACTTTGCCAAGGACTTGAACTTGCGACCTAGTGAGACCACTCCTCTGATACCATGTTGACTAGCTAGTTTACTCTAAAAGCTTGAGCTAGTAGAAAGGGGCTTAATGAATATCAAAGTGTCCACTGGACCAATAAAGGTGCTGGCCATACAGCCAAACAATACACTCCAACAACAAACCCGGCCCAAAACAAAGCCAGTTGCCTTATTCTCACCCATTCTCGTGTCATAATTACATTTGCAGTACAGCATTTTGCTAACTATTTAATTACATGGCTTGTGGCGCGTTCACAATTAATTGCTTATAAAAAAACATAGGCACATTAAATGTCATTGCCTGTGTTTCTAGGGCCCTAATATTTGCATTAAATGACTATAATAATGACTTTAGGTGACATGCAAATATTTTTAAAACATTGGGTGCGATGAAAATTGGACAAGCAAAAAATCCTTTTTTTTTTTTTAAGAATTGTGAGCTCAAAAACTTTCTTCATTTACTTTTGGCCCACCTGTATGGATGTTGGGCCCATCGCTAGGTGGACTACATACCAATTATCAGCCTGATTAGTGATTTCAAACCATTAGATCTTTGTACTCTAAATAATGCTCAAATTTTACAGATAAAATCAACCTAGGAAAATGACTCTAATCCAATACTTAAAAATTAACAATCAGATTAATTTTTGGTCTATAGGTCCACCTGCTGTTGGGCCAAAAGTAGATGAAGAAAGGTTCTGAGCTTACAATTCTAAAAAAAATGTCCCCCTTACTTTATTGATGCCCTAAAACCATAGCCACGTGGCACACTCTTAGAGGCCATTGACCATATGGATGCTTGGCCCATCACCAGTGGACCTAGACATAAAAAATCAGCTTCATTAGTGATTTCTAACCTTTGGATCTTACATCCCCATATAACCGTTGGATCTTTAATCCAACGGTGGTTTTGCTTTGGCAAAAAGTGATGCCAGCTCAACAGTATCAACCAACGTTGGATTCTCGGAATCCACGGCCAAGAACACCAGTGTAAATTCGAGTCAGAAAAGAAGTCCGTGGATCCCGACCCATTGATCCGGCAGTTGAACCAGATGACCGGGTGGTTTTGAGAGCATTGGTCACTCCTGTTGGGCCTGTTTATTTGCCCAAATATACTATCCGACCCTAGGTGCGGATGAACCAAGAAAGGCAGGTCCGAACTGGGGTTAAAAGTTAAAACCCTTGCAAATCGGAGAAATGGTTTCGCACTCAGTCCATGATTTTCCTCTTTCTTGCTTATGTATTCGGAATTTCGGAGGGAAAGAAGCGAAGGAGATTGACCTCTAACTTCCTCCATCCGCCCTCCAATTCAACAAAGTTTTTCCTGCAATGCAACGTTTCTTCAAATCGAAAGTATGTTGAAGCGAGGGAATTCTCCTATGGAAACACTGCACAGTCTGCACTGCTTCAATGCAGCTGTTCGCGTTTCTCCACGACAACCACAGCTTACAAAAACACATGTATTTTCTCTTTTATCTTCATCCCTCAGTTCCTACTCTTATTGATTTTTATGCATTCTTTACTCTCTATTTATCGAGAGATAATTTGTTTACTTAATTATCTTTCCATCTTTTTCACAAATAAAAATGGATGCATGGATCTTTAAAAAATTGAAGAATAATGGAACATGGCATATCAAAATTTTTATTGTAATGTGCTGAATCTCATAAGTGAATGCTCTGTTTTAGAGGGCAGAGTGATGTTTCACAGCAACATAATCCTCGGTTTCATTGCCCATACTCAATATGGTAGTGTATTAAAAAATTCAGATATAGAACTTAGGGCAGGAAAATACAATCATTAAAAATCAACAATTGACACTCATTAGATCAATGGTGCTGATTTTGACTCTGTATGCTAGTGGATTTTATAGTTTGCACAAAGGAAAAGTTGGAAACTTTGTCATCTCGAGGTTAAATGTGTTAACTTCAAAGTTGTTTCTTAAGTGACTTCACCCTTAAGTACAGATAAGGGACTTTACCCCCTTAAATGTCGAAATGGACATGATTTTTGACCTTATAAAATGCGAACCATATATGAAGTGACTAGCCCCTCAGAGACCCAAGAGCGAACAATTTCTCAATAAAGGTAAATTCTGTGCTTATTATAATGATCATGGACATACTACTGGTAATTGCAGGACTCTCCAACATATTATCAAGATTTGATAGAGAGAGGATACCTGAAGCAATTCATTACTGATCAAAGGAATCAGCCTCCTGTACAGAATGAGGCGTCACTTCAGACTATCACCGATCTCCTCGTGCGCAAATCATCATAGTCATTCTTGGTCATCCTTGGGACGTGTCGAAAAGTGGTAACTGCAGGACTGGTTATCAAGTTAACTCTATTGTCTTGTAGCGGGTTGGAGAGGCTGCATTGTCTAATGTGTTTACTAGCATTCCTTGTATTTGCAATTAGCAACACCCGAAATTAACAAAGTTGATACTATACTCATGCCTGAGTGATACTAGATTTCTTTTAATTCATGGTTTATGGTACACATTGTTTACTCCCCAGAAATTTGTGTCATTTACTTGTGACCTTTATGAGCAATCTCCTGCCTAGTGTTGATCAGAACTGCATATTAATTAGCATTAGAGGGCTACGAGGACTAAAGTAAATCATGGCTTCATGTGGTAACTGCATAACAAGTCTAACGTTTTGTACAACCATACACGAATGACCTCTGTATACTACTGTATATAATAATTGGCATACTGAATATGATAATGTTTGGCAGTATGCATGTTAAATTCCACTGTCAACTTTTCATCTTCTCTTTTGTTACTGATATTTTCTCCTAAACCTGTCCAGTGCCTTCCTACATCATCTCATGTCATAATTATGGCCATGGAACTGATCTAAGAGGAAGTCCCCAAGCTCCTTTAAGCCTTGAAGGTATACTCAGCTTTAATTTCTCATGTTTTTATTACCATGTGGTTTCAATGGAACATCTTCTGCAGTCTCAGAAGGTTAGAGTTGAGGCTATCCAAATGTGGAAATCTGAAGTTGTATACTGTAAGTATGGTCTACCAATGACGTAGCACTCATGCAAGGGAATAGGACCCACCCACCATCTATGAGTCGAGTGTGGGAGATCTAACCCCAAAACATGACCCAATCAGATGAGAACATTCAATCTAGCACATTCATCTTTTGGTGGTCATAATATTGCATTCTTTAGAACATGGTCAACCCTACCCCCCTCCTCCCTGGCATGGGAAGGCTGCTTGCATATCTGCCACCTGTAACCTTGGTAGATCCTGCTTAAGCATTATCACATGGAGATCTTACATTTCCCCTATCCAAATATGGTACTGGAGGGTAGCTGTTCTCTGCGGCATTTGATTGACTGTACATGATTGCTCCCCTTGCTGCTCAGACATGGGAAGGGATGAAGAAGATTAAATTACCATACACCTTTCAAATTTGATCAATTCTCCTTCATATCTTGCCCTTTGTGTTATTGAAATTCAATGTTAGGGACCATGTTATGAAATCCCACTACCTTAATTTTCAAGGTCTTTGGCTCACCTCTGATTGATTTGATATAATTAACTCATCTGCATGATCTTCAGTAAAGAAAAAATAAATTAAAA
Organism: Euptelea pleiosperma; assembly: GCA_035048495.1. Lineage (NCBI taxonomy): Eukaryota > Viridiplantae > Streptophyta > Magnoliopsida > Ranunculales > Eupteleaceae > Euptelea > Euptelea pleiosperma. Next base: position 5,087,770 of record CM068552.1, on the reverse strand, counting down.
ATTATTCAAATGTTAGGAAAAGAAATCAATAAGTTTATTAAATCTATTATCATTATGCTATTTAATGATGATAAGGACACGTGTCAGTGTCTGACACAGATACAAGGTGTCTGACACAGCGCCTATTAGAAGCCCAAAACACTTCTGTACATTATAAGTTAATGTTTTCATTATATTTAAACAGAAGTTAAAAAAAACTAAAAAGAAGGAAAGAAATATATGAAAACTAAAATAATACATTTTCATATGTCATGGAACTACCCAATAAAATAAATTTTAAGTAGATTTATAAAACTATTTAACAACTCCAGTTGTGTTTAACAACTTAAAAATCCATTGTATAGAGGATGGAACACACAACCCTTCCTTTAGAAATCTTTTTTATAATGAAAATAAAGGGTGACACGGCCTTACGTGTCAGTCCGAATGTGGGTTGAGATGTACTGACACTCTTGTCCATGCGTCAAGTGTCAACGTGGCAAAAAACACTGAAAGTGCCATATCCATGTTACCTAGCTATTATGAATTGAACAAGAACATGATCTTTGCACCCTTGTGGAGGATCAGCTTTATTGAAAATGAACTGAAAAGGTTGAACAAAGACATATGAGGAGGGAAAAGGAATGAAAAAGATGAGCAGGTTTGCTGATGAATTATCAAAAACGGTAGGTGTTAATATTACCTGAAGCAACGTTTATTGGATTTTTGGGGATCCCGCATGTCTCCCTAGTCCCTACATGTGTATATATATATACACACCACACTCATTGTTAAAGTGTGGTGGTCTTTGTTGGAACGGTTTTATTGTAACGTGGGACTCACATTTTTTAGCGTATTGATTTTGATTGAAAAACCTTCTCTATTGGCCCTAGACATGTGCCTCTTTACAAACTGGGTTGGTTAAGTTGCCTAAGCAAACTAGGACTCAATTGGAAACCAAAAGGAAATCTTGGTGGTTTCCAATTATGTGGGTGTGGTTACTCTAAACTAAAGGGCTCCTCCTTCCATTATGGGCAGAAGCGTAGGAGAATAGGACTCTATATAAGTGGTAGCCGTACCCCTCCCTTGTGTGCCTTGGTTTTTTGCTCCTATCACTTTGACGGTACATCAGTTCGGGGTAGAGCTACCTTTTGGTTATTGCTGTGTTTTAGAGGCATTGGATATTGGAAGACATCATCTGCAGCCGTTGGGAAATTTAGGAAGCAATTAACTGGTATGTCCATTTAAAGTTTTTCATAGATAGTGCTCTTTTATGATTTGATTGTTAAATTGAGACTCTAGATCTTGCATTCATTGGGTTGCAAATACCCAACAGGCGTTGGTATTCTATTTATGCTCCATGGATTTGTTCCATTTTATATTTTCTTATTGGGCCTTAGGTTTGATTTGTATTTTCTTATGTGGATATATATATATATATATACCACACTCATTGTTAAAGTGTGGTGGGCTTTGTTATTCTATTTCCTGCTCCATGTGCTTCTTTACAAAAGCTAGCGACCATGGAAAAAGGTAACATGAAGAACAGGGATTGTACTGTTCACTAAACTACAATGGTAGATGAAATTTTAGGTCAGCCAGAATGTGAAGACTAAATTGGAAAGATTTACTATTGTCCATTCCCATCCATTCGAGCTTCTTTAAGATCATATTGAGATGATTATTTTGATTATCAACACCATGAAAGCAGCCTAAGCTAGATTGGTGCCAAGAGTTTCAGATTATGGTAATAGCTCCACGGAGTTATGAAGGATAATGGAGATCTCTGCTCAGGTTTTGGTTTCTGGTGTATTTGTATTATACAGCCGCTTAATGCGTGAATAGAATGAAGAGGCATGCATTTGGTTGAAATTCACAGGCCAAATGCTTAGGATTCCCATGTTTTGCAGAACTTAGATGCTCAGTAAGATGTGGGCTTCCACAAATAAGGTTCCATATCAGGTTTGAACAAGAAGGGGATGTAAGAAAGGATGTTGGAAGATACATTAGCAGAAGTGCATAAGAGTGCGATCCAATTTTCATTTTGCATGAATAACTGTGGTAGTGCAACTTTATAACATCCCCAAAAGAGTGTTTTTGGCATGAAGCGATTCTTTCTATAAGTTGTTTACCCTTATATCAGGATAAGAAATAGTTATCCCTGCATCTGCACCCAAACACACCCATTATCTTGAGGTCCTAGCACTGGTACTGGAATAAGGTCAACCCACAGTTGGTGATAATGCTACTTGACATGTGGTCAGTTTTCTATCTCATCTCCAAGTAAAAGACCACAAAGATCAATTCTGAAGGGACCTACGACCATCTTTTCTTTTCTTGCCCATTCTCTTCGAAGTATAAATCATAGTGACCAGGTTCACTAAACCACACTCAAAAACCGCTTGAGCTAATAAAATGACATAAATAGGCTTCATTCTCTCTCAACTCTACTGACAATGTGGTGAAATGCTAACCATGTGGATCAAACCGAGCGCAAATCATATGAGTGTGATTAGATCTATTGACAAAACAATCTGAAAACTGAAATGAGCGAGTCTACTTCTCCATTAGTTAGTAACCATGAAAAGGTGCGGGGCTAAGTTCAAGAGATGAATTGGTGAGCTTGGAGCAATTTTAATCATGCAAACTGCCTCAGTTAAAGCATAATAGTATATGATACACGAGTACGCACTAACTAATCTCACTGGCAAGAAATTTTATTAAGTGGCTAAAAGCACAAGCAACTAAACAAAAAAAGTCTCCATGGCTATAAGCATAAGGCAGTAAGAGAGCCTTCCTCCATTGATTCATCATCTTCTTCATCTATAAATTTGGTACAACAGTTAGTAAGTGTAGCCCTTGACGAACATTCCTTTCTTGGACTCCTCAGACTCTCCTTCACCGGTGTATTTGCCGAGCTGAGCAAGAGAGTTGGCCTTGGCACGGATAAGCAGGGCCTCTTGAGCCGCCTTCACGTTCTCAGGCCTTCCTCCCCATGTCTTCAGGCAAGTATTTTGGAGGGCTCTTGCATATGAGAAAGACACGTGCCATGGATTGGGAGCTTGGTTCATTGCGTTCAGGTTCAGGGTTGCTTCGACCTCTGATTGCCCGCCAGACAGAAACTGCTCACTCAAAACAATTAACAAATGATTACATGGTTTATTTAAAGAGCTCGAGTTAGTTTAAGAGAGGAATTTTTTGACACTTGCCATGATTCCAGGGACAGCTGGGGGGATTCTTCGGCTGAGGAGCTTGAGGGTGTAGTCAGCAACCTTTTCAGGTGTGGCCCTGTCCTTGCACTCAGCTCCAGGAGTAACCATGCTGGGCTTGAGGAGGATACCTTCAAACATGACATTGTTCTCTGCAAGGTAGAAAAAGACTTCAGCCCACACCTTCTGGGCTACCTCAAAGGTCCTGTCAATCCCGTGTTCACCGTCAAGCAAGATCTCTGGCTCCACAATTGGGACCAAGCCATTGTCCTGCAAGATCAAGCAGCAAAGTTTTTTCAATTATACATGTTCCAGAGGCGGAAAAAAAAGCTAGTAAGTCTTATTATTATTTTTCTTACTTGAGAAATGGCAGCATAGCGAGCAAGACCCCAGGCTGCTTCCTTCACTGCTAGTGCAGAAGGGCCATTAGGAATGCTCACAACAGTACGCCTGTTTCACCAGAAGCAATTGAGATTACATCTTAAAGAAATTGAAGGCCATATACAAGATGATTTCATGAGATGTTTTAGATGTCTTATACCATTTAGCAAAACGAGCTCCCTGCTGGTAGTAAGCAGCGGAGCGTGAGGCCAAGCCGTCAAGACCTTGGCACCATGACTCGTCGTTGGAACCGGCCAGGGGCACCAGACCCTGTTGTACTCATCATCCAACCCACATATCAGAATATATTATTGTGATTAACTATTAAACTCTTTATCAACAGACTACAGGTATGCATTATCAGTCACCGAAGAGAATAAGGGATGAACAAAGAAGACCCATTTGAACATGTTTCTCACCTTGTCAACCTTGATACCAGGGACAATGTTCTGCTCGACAAGCACATCGACCATCTTCTTACCAGAAGTGGTGGACTGGTAGAGTGTTTCCTCGAAGAGGATAGCACCAGAGATGTAGTTGCCGAGGCCAGGAACGCTGACAAGAAGGGTCCTGTAAGCCTGGCGGTTGGCCTCAGTATTCTCCATCCCAATTGAGGCGAGACGTTTTCCGCAGGTTGCATTCGACTCGTCCATAGCCAAGATTCCACGCCCAGGTGATGCAACTGTTTTCTATGCCCATTAAACAATTTACGTGTATAAGATCAGTGTTTTATGATGTTTGAGAGTGTTTATAATACTGTTCTTAGAATTTTTTTAGAACACTAGCTAGTAAGTTTAGAGGGTGTTAGTGCTTCAAGAGTAAACATAATATTACACATACCGCGGTCTTGACGAGCTCATCGGCATAAGAAGCTCGGATTGTGAGAGCTGAAGGAGCGACCGAGTTGCACCGAACGACAGACGCCGTAGACTGGCGAAGGTTCTGACCCTTCACCCATTCGGACTTGTCGATAACCGGCGACGACTTGAGGAGAGATGCAGTAGCCATCTTTTGCTCGAGCTGGGATTGCTGAAGCTCTCTTCTCTTATCTCTATAACAAGCACTCTGCACCTCTCTTTAGCACCCAATCTTCCTTTCTTCACTGTATTTATAGTTCTATGTTGCATCTCAGAGATGTCATGTTTGAGGCTGAAAAACGTCAGCTAATCAACAATTGCCACGTGGGTGATAACTTTTTTCACTTGGCTGGTTGCTGACGTGTTTGGTATGGAGGAGAGTCTGCCTACCTTGTAAAATTCAAGGACCGATAGATGGTTGGTCTTGTTAATTTTGTAAAACCAGAAAAAAAAAATGTTCAAAAAAATAAAAATAAAAATTTGAATTCAGATTTTTTCTGTCACTTGATAGAAAAAGACAAATACAAGAAGACCGTCTCTCTAAAGTCCAAATTGGAGTGTTTTGGAAGATTCCCTAAAAGTAAATGTGTGGTGGTGATCTTCCTCCTATAATATTATTCAATGGTGATGGTTTAACCATAGATTTTGATGAGATTTTGATTGCCCTCTCAACGGTAGAGGGCTAGCCATCTCATCTGGTTCACGTGAACACATACGACCCTCCACTCATGTAGACCAGGGAATACCATTGTGTTGGCCCCACTCCTTGGCTGGGGCCCATAACCAAAAGGTTGCATAAATAATTAAATATCACAATCCTAGTACAGGTGATGGGTTGACACGTGTACCGTACATGTCCCAAAAAGACAGGTGATGGGTCTGTGGGGGAAAATATACGTGACATAAAAGGAATCGGGCAAATTATTATTATTATTTATTTATTTTTGAAATGTAAGCCACACAAATCAGGGTTGTGGCTTGGAGTTGCGGTAAACCCCATATGTTGATTGTACCCATGGGACCACCTCGCACCAGTCGATTGTTGGGCCAATTATTGGGTCAGGGATCGTGGTGATCGGATAATCTTAACCGTCTGATCAAGAGCTACAACTTGAACGACTGGAAACAGGGAGGCAAAAAGAATAAAATAAAATATGTTGTCCAAGGTATGATTGTGGGACCAGGACCAATCAGAGGTGAGCCATCAAATACAATGTTTTAGATCCTAACCGGGTTTTATGGTAATACCATACATTTCAACGCCAGCTGATGGACATGGATTTGGAAATAATGACGTCACAAAAAGGAAATGACGTCATTATTGTCATATACAACGCGTCGTCTGGAAAATGTTTTTTATTTTAGTTTTGGTCAGAATAAGACCACTTTTGAAAGTACACAAATGGGTTTGTTATGAACACAACACACCGTTAGATGGATCTAACGCTGTTGGAACGGTTGGTCAAAGGTCATTTAACTACAAACTTCTCCTCCTTTTTAACGACATCAGATTTACTTTTTACGACATATTTCAACTACCGTAATTGGATAGATTGTGATAATGTGATTAAAGGTCAGGATGATTCCCCTTTAATAATTTTTAACCGTCTGATAGAGATGATTCTATGATTCAAGTCTTCAACCCGCTGATTGGAGAGCATAGATGCACTTCATGAGCAATGTAGGTCCTGCTTGGTTCAATGCAAATCGGATGCAATGCACTCACTTGCCACAGTTTTGGGATTACAAGTGATTGGGTTACGGGGCGTTCAAATGAGCTGGCGTACGTGCAAGTGGTTGCCAAGCCCTTGCAAACTAAAAACTCTGGTGACTGCAATGCAACTCACTGCAAAATGCATCCCAGCACAGCAAACCAAGCAGGCCGTGGTATCTAGCATACCCAACAATCATTCATCGATGCCTTATCCCATATAATCTACACCCACCCGGTGTGGAGCTCACATGGAGATCATCATGTTGGACAATTCGACTGCACATTGGGTTGACCCTGCTTTGTAGACCATCCTCACAAAAAAACCAGTCCATTCTGACATTTCCAGCTCCATGAAAAGTTGGCTTGAATTTGAAAAATCCGCACCTTCCAATTAAGCCATTACTTTAGGTCAGATATCATATGGTTGGTAATATTGGAATTGATTGATTTTTGGTACTGAAGATCATTATGGATAGGACAACTCATGCTCTCTTACTAATAAATGACTAATGGACGTGGCCCACATGCAGATGAGTTAAGAGCTGATTTTTTGGGAGGAAGATCTCCTCACCACGGAGTTCATCTTCACCAAAAACTGGTAATTTTTAAAACTTCTAACCCTATCAAATATGCACCTGAATTTAACAGTGAAATCAGATAATTTCAACCTGCAATCCACTTTTCACAAGGCTACAAATGTTGGAATGGGCTGATTTTTTGTGAGGTTGATATCCATGTTGAGAAGAATATCATCACCAAAAATTAGCCCTTAACTCATTTTCATGTGGGCCCTACATCCATTAGTCATTATATAAGTAAGAATAGACCCCCCCCCCCCCCCCCCCCCCCCCCACCCACCCATATAATAATGCAAATTTTTAAAATTTTCATAATGACCATTTTAGTTAATTCACCAGCAATTGGCAAGAAAAGTTGGGAGAAATGCATGTAATACCGACAAAAAAAACCTGAATGAGGTGTTTCTACCTTACGTTCCCTGCCGACACATACCACCTGCTATCTTACATTCTTCTTTAAACAAACAAAACAGCTACTACTCTTCCTCAAATATCTCTTCTCCCTTTCTAGTTCCAAAAACCCATCTAACAAAGAGCGACAAAAGCAATAAAGGCATTCCTGAGGGTAAAGATGGTTCCAAGAAATGAACAAAAAATGCAGGAGAACCCATGATACCTGAAGAAGAACCATGAGGAAATATATGCTTTTGTCCGCCCACTTCATGAAAATCGGGTTGCTGATAACATGAGACCAATATTATTTCAGGTAAGTCGAAGAAACCCAAAGAAGCACATATGTTATGAGTGAAGTTGTAACTTCCAAGCTCCTCGGTCCGCGAAGTACAGGTGGAATCACAGACACCATCAAGAAGGTCCCCAAAAGCCAGGAGACGGCAAAAGCACCAGCCCTGAACATATAACATCAAACATCATCTACACAACAAAATTCCTCGCCTTTTACTTAATGTGTGAAACAAGAGTTAGTAAGCATACCCATATAGTAGAGCTCGGATTCGGCTCTTAATCCGATCATATATGAAATATATGGTTGCCATTAGGGATATGGCTACCTGAAGGGTTGGTCCTTCTTCCGTTGGAAAGAGAACAGTGAGCACACCAAGTATTACAAACACAATGGCCGTCTTTATAATGAAGTTGGTGGCTGGAGTTTGAAACCTACTCGTGACAGCCTGCACAACACGAGATTGAGTAACCTCCCTCACCTTTTTTTTGATGTTGAGTTTTGGTCTCCTCCTTTCATGAAACTTCTGCATGATTATCTTATCATGGGCTGATTCAATTGCATCAACACTAGGCTTGTGTCCTGCATATTTGTTTATCAGAAAGTTTCTTGCTGCTTGGATTTCATCTTCAGAAGCCTCACTGCTGATTCCAAGCCGTTTGTATGGGTCCCTTATGTTGATTCTTGGAAAGATAGCTGCATCTATGAAGACAAGTCAGAAAAGACTCGGAGACTGAAGAATGATACTCTGTGGCAAAAGAAACATACTATAGCAGATGATCAGATTAATGATAATTGCTTGGCAAAAATGAACTGGTTAAAAGAGAGATACTATGCAGATTGCAGCATTTCGTACAAAATCAAATCTACTGCTTAAAAGCACTTCTTGAAGAATGTGACCAATCAGAACATCCACAATGTCTCAATGTCATCCAAGACTTCTCCAAAGGAACCAACAGCATGGTTTTAAGTCTCAGACAGGACTGAGACATGATCCGGGGGGGGGGGGGGGGGGGGGGGGGGGGGGGTTCTTCATTTTCGCAGTCGCTGGTGAGTAAGTCCCGAGACCAAGTGACTCGTCCCTGGACAAGTCAATCCCTGATACCAAGTTTATTGTGACTGGAAATGTTGGTCTTTCTTACCTGACTGATTTCATCGAGGGAACTCCAATCATAATGTGACTGGGCTAACAACAAACATGGAGTCCAATCATAATGCATTATAGTGAGCACCTAAGGAGCTTCAGTTCTTAGCTGTGGTAGAGTAAATCAAACTCATGGGCCAGCAAAAATAGCAAGTTACAACACTAATGAAGTCATTCAAGAGCCCACCATAAAACAGTCGTCCAGGATAAGCTATACCTACTGCCCAGTAAGGCTATGAAATACTGAAATCTCCAGAGAGTGGCTCAAGCCAAGGGGGTAGGGAGGCAGCAGGTTGGCAGTGAGGATCCTATTCTGAAAGGCCAGCCAGGAAAACCACCGTGCCCCACTAGGAGCAAAGAATGAGGTTTTACAGAGGTCACGAATTGGGTGGGTGGATGGTGGGATGATATTCACTCAAAGAGAACCATTTAAAAGGACCAGTCTGAAGATCCCCAAGAGTTCCTTACTCAAATAGCCAAGTCACACAATGTAAATGTTTCCTAGAATTGCAAAAAATCTCTCAAAGCCCTAACAGTTAGAAACCCTGTAGATTATTCATTAAAAAATAAAAGCCACAATATCATGATGTCAAAAAGATATCTAAGCCTGAGCATTCTCATGGTAGATGATTGAGTGCTCATTATCCAAAAGCCGAGAAAGATGAAAAATAAATAAAATAAGCAAAAGACTGACGCAGCAAATGACAAGCCAGATCAATGTGTGAATTCCATTACCAACTCTCTTTTCTTTTTCGTTTTTAACAAATCAAGAACTTTATTAAAGAAGTGAAAAATAAGATCAATGTCATTACTAAGGGACAAAATCCAAGTAAAGGAATGTGGTCACTCAACTCCCCAACTAGAGAAACTATCAGTAATAGCATTCACCTCCCATAGCATAGCTAGAAACCAAGGTAGTTAAAGGTGCATGGCGCACTTAAGGCGCTAGGACCTCTAGCACCTGAGACGCAAGGCGCAAGGCGAGGCACGCGCCTGACTGAAGCGAGGCGCAATATTAAAAATTATAATAAATATAAAAAATAAAGAAAAATAGCATCATAAAATAACAAAATAAGTCATCATTAGGCCATAAAACATAAAAGATAGCAAATGTCGAAAATCTCAAGTAACCCAAAAGCAGTTCTAGTTAACATTGTCATTATCTAAATACAAAACAAGTAATCAAAAAGCCATAAAACATAAAAGATAGTAAATGTTCAAAATTTCAAATAGCCCACAATTAGTTATAGTTATCATCGTCATCATTTAAAATATAATCATTAGCTTCATCTTATCATCATCAGATGTGTTAGCATCCTCAATATATTCTTCTTCTGTCTCCTCCGAATTGTCATCTTCCTCTTCTGGCTCCCTTATTAAAGCCCTTGCTCTTACTCTTGACCTTGATTGTGATTTAGTATTTAATGTTGATTCACCAACTCCAGCAGCTCTAGCAACAACACTCCATGTTAAGATATCATCCTCAAACACCAATTCATCTTCTGCTACTCCACCTTCTGTTTTCATCTCCCCAAGTAGTCATTCCTTGCTTTTATCAACGTCTTTCAATGAGATAGGTTCAATTGTATCTCTCTTATCATATCGATGTTTAATATAATAGGCCAAAGAACAAATTTTTTACAAAAAAACATGTATTTTAGTGAGGCGCACGCCTGATGTGCCTGGAGCCTGGTTTGAGGCGCGCAACTTGAGCATAAGCGCACGCCTTACTAAACGCGCATTGCCTTGACCCTTCTAAGGCGCTTTAGGTGTGCCTTGCGCTTGTGGCGCGCGCCTTAACTATGTGAACATCCCAGCATCCCAACAGATTCAAGAATTGTGAACCTCAAAGGTTCCATGGGGAATGTCCTCTCTCTACCTATCAATTTAGAGCTCCCATGTCCCACTAATGACATACACCATTGTTTTTAAAAACACGAGGCGTATATGAGGCGGTTTCCCTTTGTGAGGAGGTGAGGCATAAGCCTCAAGGCGGAACAATAATATTACAAGACCTAGCAACTAGCTAGAAACAATGAGAACTTAGAAAGATATATAAATACAAAAACAGAAGCAAAGAAAGCGGAAAAGTGTGGCAAAAAATAAAGCATATGATAGTCTATATAATAAATTGGGGACAAGAGAGGGTGAGAAATATGTTTACAAGCCTGCCCAAACAAAAGAGAGAAATGCTAGAGATATAGATCATGTTAGACGAATTAAGGGCGACGACCATAGAGTCTGAGTGAAAGATGAAGAAATTAAGGAAAGGTGGAAGACTTATTTTCATAAATTATTCAATAAGGATAACATAACGAAAATAGGACTAGATGAAAATACTAAGGAGGATATAGAACATACATACTTTCCTAGAATTAGGGTATTAGAGGTGAAATCAATTGTAGCTAAGATGAAGACGAGTAGGGCCTTAGGACCAGATGGTATCCTAATAGAAATATGAAAATGTATGGGAGGAACTGGATTGTCATGGCTTATTAAGTTATTTAACAATATCTTGATGCAAAGAAGACGTACAGAGCAGCACAAACTACCATGGAATCAAGCTTATGAGCCACACTATGAAACTATGGGAAAGCATGATGGAGCAAAGATTAAGGCAAAAGACAAGGATATCTGAAAATCAATTTGGATTTATGCCAAGAAGGTCGACCAATGAGGCAATCTTCTTACGTAGAGATGGAAAAGTTCAGAGAGAATAGATAGAATCTCCACATTGTCTTTATTGACTTAAAAAACATATGATAGTCCCTATACAATTAATTTGCTAAGCATTGGGAAAGAAAGGAACCCCAAATGGATATATTGACATCATTAAGGATATGCATGAGGGATCAAAAACTAGTGTTACTTAGAACAAATTTTTTTTTTTTATCAGTAAAATGAAATTTATAAAGGGAAGGGCTGAGAAAGCCCCACAAAAGCAAGAACAACAGAAAAACAAGGAGGCGCAAGCCAACAAAGCTACGCTCCCCACCCCAAAAAACAGCTCACCGAACTAGCATAAAGGCTAATACATCAATCGATCCCACCGGCAAACATAATCATCAAAACTGAAACCTTGAAGCACAGGAATGGCTGAACCCCCATAGAATAAGGTGGCTTTAATGTTCAAGGTAATCTTATCTAGGTCAGCTTCCTTATTTTCGAAAGTTCGACAATTTCTTTCTTTCCAAAGTTCCCAGCATATAGCATGCGGGATAATCCTCTAAATCATACGGCCACAATTAGAGAACACCTTGGAGTACCATCCTTCGAAAATCTCAAACACAAACTTGGGGAACACCCAAGACGTACCACAGAGGCATAGAAAGCGATCCCAAATCTGCTTTGACTCGCTACAATGGATGAGTAAGTGATTCGTTGTCTCTTCCTCGGCACGGCATAAGATGCATCTACTAGGCAGCTCCACTGATAGGATCTTATCCAACATCGCACTCCAAGTAAAGAAAATGATTTTGGAGGGGACAAGAGTCCTCCAGACACGCTTAGCTGGGAAGGCGCTATGGATGGGACCCTTAAGGGATATGTAGAAAGATTTAACTGAAAATCTGCCCTTGGGATCATGGATCCACCATCTATTGTCTTCTTCGTTATCCGATAGCTTGACCCCCTCAAGCCGATTGATTAAGGCCACCAAAGTGGTCACCTCCCATGTGATGGTGATGGAAGAGTTGTTGGTTTTTCATGTGCAAAAAGTCTCATGATGTGATATCCCAAGTGATTTTAGAAGAAGAATCTGGATCAAGCTCTCCATAAATACTTGCCCATTCTCCATATTCTCCTTTTGCCTAGTTCACATTAGCAATCACTCCGGCGAGGAGACAATAAAGATAGTCAACAAGAAGCTTTGCCTCATTTGTTTTCCTTTAGCTGCAATATTTCCTAGCAGTCACACTTATTTGGTTTCATGTGAGCATATGGAATTATAATATTTTTACTACCTTATACAAGTCAATCATGGCAATGTGATTTCTTAGTGATTAATAATGGATAAAGATGGAGTCATCAATCAATTAGAAAAAGAGTAACCATTATCATCATCAATAGAGCCTTATCCCAACTATTCAAGATTGGCTATATGAATCATATTCCACCATTCCACTCTATCAAGGGCGACTCTACAGACATATCCTCCATTAAAAGAAAAAGAGTGATACAAAAGGAAACTTTTACCAGTTGAGTCATCGTCCATATCTCCAAAGGAAGCATCCATCGCACTCTTGATCTTGTGAGTTTGCTGAACCCTATATTTCCATGAGTGGCCAGTCCAATAATTTCTGGAGTAGGAGGATCACAATAGCATTATTGAGAAAAACATGATTGAGTATTGTGGTCATGCAGTAAATTAAGAAATGAATATGCAACTAACAATTCAAGAAACTCGTTGTTGGAGAAGCTATACCTGTCCTCATGGATAGGTTCCACGTTCTTCTTAAATTTCCCATTATAAGGGAAAGCTGAAACTCGCCCACATAGTGCACGTGAGCCTTGTGTTGGTATAATACGAAAAGAAAATCTTGAGGGATTACAAGTCAATCCAGACACAGACATCTCGAATAATATCCGCCAAATGCCAACCTACTAGCGCTTCATAAAAGAAGGGAACCAAATGAAAGACACAATAGAAAATAAGACTTGATCATTTGGAGTAGAACAGAGGCAACTGAAAATCTATAAATGAAGCTCAACAAAATAAAATAAATAAAGATCAGATATTAACCTACATTTGTATCAAGGATGTGATCCAGTGTGAAAAAGGGAATCTAAGGTAACCCAATAGGGTGACCTTAACCATCAGAGCTATTGCAGTCATTTGGAATACTAGAGGAATAATATTGAACAATTTAAAGAGGAATTCAGCAGATGGTTGGGAATCATCCAATCGGATAAAATTTTAACCTAGGAGAACTCCTAGGTGGGATCCTTCTATTGATGCGTACCTATTCAAAGACGAACCAACATGTGTTTTGATCCAGCACCTTATGGTCCATTAAACAGAGAACTTTGATTTCCTTCTGTGGAAAATGTGTTAAAGCTTATTATGTAAAACACACCAAGTAAGTAACTAAGTTATGCTGATTAGCCAATATTACATTCCAATAATAATATTAGTTTATTTGATACATTTCCGCGACCACATTCTCATGGTAAACAGCAAAATTTAATTAATGTAATTACTTATTTTAAGCTGTTACACCTAGTCACTTTAGGATTGTTCCAATCCAACTTTTGGCATTAGCTTTAAAGTAAAAGACATCATATGCTTTTGGTTTTATACCCAACAGAGAATGTGAGTTAAAAAGTATTCAAGGTAAGCTTTCTACATGTGAGGTACAATGCTAAAATTGCCACCATAATTTTGCCGGATGCAATATTATTATTTGTTGCATTGGACTTCAATTTAGGGAGTGTAGATTACATGTCCACCTCCCAAAGGTGCGATGAGCGCTTGTTCAAACGTTAGAGCATACTAATGAGCTTAAGGAGTAACCTGGTTTTCTCTTGCAAAGCTAAAATTTGGCGCAGACTATTAAATTTGTTACCAAACACACCCTAAGAAAAGAACATACCTATGATCCCGCTGTTCCACTGCCTATATCTGAACTTGACACCCAAGTAGCATGGATGCTTTCAAACAGTTTGAAACACTAAAAAATCTGGTCCTAACAGCGTGCACCAACAAAAATGACTATGGAATGCACAAATCAATGCATCATATCAAATGATTCACCCATCTCTTTCTACTCCTAAAGGCGCCTGTTCCTGTGATAGGTTAATCATGGCAAGCTAACGACCCATGCAACAGGATAGTATCCAATGTAGTACATAGTCCTAACTACTGACACTAATAATATCTGGCCCACAATTATAAAGTGGTATTTGGCAGCAAACTATTTCTCGTTGGTTCTACACCCAAGTGTTAGACCCCTTAAACTGGTAAAACAATTTGGTGATTAAACTCAAGAATGTCATAGCAAAAGAGTCATCCATCAGACTCAAGTTCCAACATCATATGTAAGTTACAGTGACCCATGAACCAAGCCTGCAAACCATATTTCAGAAGAGAAAAGATGTATGCAGACGGACAACTGAAGTTTGATCCTATGAATTTTGTTGTCATACCCCTAGTGCTCGGAACCACCTATTACAGGCGCCGCTCCCACTATAGAACCACAGTACTGTTCGAGATCAGTCCTCCAAACCTCTCCCACCTTCGGGCTCCACCTACCCTATTGGCAACTGTCTCTTTCTATTGGCAGCTGAACAACAAGAAAATTGTTCTAATGGTAATCAGCTTGTTGCAGGGTTTTATGGTGGGAAAAACAAGGGTCTTGTACTGATAAATAAATAAATAGAATAAAATAAAAACACCAAAGATTTTGTGTTGAGACAACAAATGTTGTAAGGGTTATTGGTGATTATTGCAATATGGTGCAACAATGTTGAGGGTGGCGGACCGAAAATGTTGTTATAATTACAATTCTTTGCAACTGCTGAAACCCCTAATTATAAAGGATTTTCCAACCATCTGAAAAAAACCTTACAAATTTGTTGCTAATGAGTGATAATATCGATAAAGGATTGTTTGGTAACATCTGGTTGGAAATTATGAGCAGCAACATTGATATAATTGGCTGTCCTATAGCAAGGATGAGTTAAAAGCAACCAAGCTATGAGCAGGAGTGAAACTTTGGGGGAAGAAAGAAGCTAAAATGTTTGAGATTAAGAATAAACAAAATTATAGAAACATTTAAAACTTAACAATTTCGGTCCTACTCTTAAAAACTTAAGGAACGGCACAAATTTGGTCCAAGTAAAACTGAGACCTATATGCAGCTATATATACATGTGGGCGTGGTCCGAAAATGCTCCGGATGCTAAGGTATTTTTAAACTTTCCAACTCAACCAGTGACTTGTCAAAGTTGTCTCAACTCGGGTGTCCAGGCACTACTTGGATTGATCCAAGACAGCCAAGCCAATGCAGTCATCAAACAACACACACTAATTTTTTTTCAACTTCTTGTCATTTTGGGTGTAAAACAAGACAAAAGATGCTATCTTGATTTTTCTTGGATTGAGTTGCTTATGATCCAAATATGAAATTTTAAAGTTTACTTGAAACTAGTTGTGTATAAATCTTTCAAGGAGTTAAAAAAAATATCATGTGTGGTAAAATTGAATTAGATAGATGCAAATACATTGACAAGGAACTCTCTCTATCATTCATGATCCAAACAGAAGAACAACCAAAACAGAGTCTAAAGTCGCATCACTTGGGTTACCAAATTTTCACTGTTTAGCGCACAACCCAAACAATTCATTACATTTAAAAACCAAACATAATAAACTAACCCATGCTGAAAGAAAGGTAATGGCAATTAACAAATAATACCAATGTTACATCAAATGCATGTTTCTGTTGAATAGTCATCCCTCTCTGATAGTGAATTTCATTAGAAACTTGAAGCCATGGTTTCTCAAAACCATTTTCTACAACCTTTTCGAGAAATGGGTATAATTCCTGTGTTTCATGATTGGCGGATAAACTTTTGAAATTTGCCAACATAAAATTTCTTGAATTCCAAAATCTTTGGGCCAAACATCCCAAATTCTAGACCCTTTTAGAAAATATTTCCAGCATCCCATGAACAGAATCTGCTCTCTAAAAATCTAACCCAATATACCATAAAAGATTGATTTTTTAATTTTCTTTTTTTTCTTTTTTTTTATCTCTATTTGACAAGTGAACATAATTCAAATTGTTAGTGAGATTGTATTCTAAAATCCTTGAAAATCGAGACCCAAAAGAGCTAAGAACCCTTAACCCAGTAAAATCTGTTACTGTAATTTCATTCTAACCACACAAATGAAGAAAAAGAAGTAGAAGAAAAGGATCCAACAAGCAAGGAAAGACTGTACTAAGTTTTATTATCCAGTAATTTGCACCCAGTATTTGATCTCTTACTGCAAACAGCCACTAAGAAAACAAGAATCCGAAAAAAAAAAAATGGAAAACCATACCTGAAGACTGACGAGGAATCCAAGGTAGGTGCCCAAATGAGGTTAAAGAGAAAACAAAACCCTAATTTCTCTCTCCCCAACCTTCAACAAAGTACATAGACTCGATGTAGTTTCCCTCTGGTGTTGCAACGGATAGGAGGGCAGCACGGCTATGGAGTTCAAAGTTAAAACCCTTTTTGTGGTAACTTGTCACTGATACTTGCGTCAGTACGGGAGGACGGGAAAGATCCGTCCTACTCTTCTTTTGGAGTAAAACTTGTGTCACAAGATGTTGTGACGGAACACGGTCACAGCACTCAATACGAGACATGTGGAACACGATCAGAGGTCATTGACCGTATGGATGTTTGACCAGTCCCTCGGTGGACCTACAAACCAAAAATCAGCCTGATTAGTGATTTAAAACCTTTGTATTTTTGCACCCAAATAACGCTCAATAATGCTCAAATTCCTACCGTTAAAATCAACGCGTGAAAATAACTTCAATAGAATCAGTTAGAAGTCACCACTCAAGCTGATTTTTTGTGTTCCGGTCCCCCGAGGGACTGCCCAAACATCCATACAGTCATCGTCCTCTAATAGTATACCACGTGGCTCATATTGAGTGCTGTGACCGTGTTCAGTCACAACATCTTGTGACACAAGTTTTACTCCTTTTGAAAGAGAGAGACCGTGATCGAGCTCGAATTTGATGTCCCCACTCCCAAATTGCTATGCGGAACACTCACAGGGCCCCACCCCTGATGGATCTACTAGTATAATTGGTGATTTCTAGACGTTGGATTTTAACATTTTAATAACGTAATTTTGACCATTGGATTTAAGATTTTTTTTTTATATGCTAAAATAAAACTGTTAGAAATCATGGATCAAGCTAAATTTTGGTATATAGGTTCAAGAAGAGGGATACCACACATCCATAAGGTCAGTGGTCCGTAAAGGGTGCACCACATTGCATTTTTTGGGAGGAGCAGAGCAAGTATTTTCTCGATCATACTCTATCATACAGGCCGCACCTGTTAATCTGATCGGATAACGCTAGCCATTCCATCTATTCCAGTAAAGGGCATTATAAATCGTCATCAACATCATAAGCCTTGTGAATCCTTTTTTCTCCATTTAGTTCTATCTATCTAAACTTTGGAAGAAAATTTTCAGCCTGTAATTTTGGCCCGCGACCCGGCTCATCGGGCCAATGCCTGGCCCATTAGGTCTTTTGGCCGTCCCCGAGCCTGCCCCCTTGAAGCCGGGTCCAGCCCAAAATCAATTTGAGCCAGTCCAGCCCAACTCGAAAATGGTCAACTGTATATATGGGATGACTATCGTGTTCATTTTGTACATGACACATGTTAGGATCTTTACTAGGCCTCAAGCTGCATTCCTCCCAAAAAGATATCTTGTCAGGAGAGGACAAACTTTAGCCTTTATACTACGATTCGATCCTGTGACCCCCTACGGCAATCGACCTCGCACTCGCAGGCCCATTCCGCGATTCGATCCCGCGAGCCTTTAACTCTAATTGTGATCGACCTCGCACCTACGAACCTGTACCGCGCCCTTAGGGATAAGTATTATTTAACCCCAACAACACACTAATGAATCAATCCACTTTTAAATTGGGTGGCTAGCTTTTGTACAGGCAATTGATGTTTATGATGATGATGGCGCTTCTCATTTCTTGTATGCAGATGATTGTTTTATTTTTGCCGTGCGAACTTGGTAGAGGTTAGAAGTTTGAGAGATACCCTTAATTCATTCTCTGAAACGTCTAGACAAAAAATAAACTTTGATAAATCTGGTGTGATGTTTAGCAAGAACCTACATCACGATAGAGGTCCTTTCCTTTATCTTGAACATAAAAAAAAAAATTTGAACCTATAAGAGAAATATCTAGGTATCCCTCTCTTCATTGGTAGATCCAAAACCAAGGCCTTGCTCATTCCTTCCATAAATTGAACAGTGTTATATCCGGTTGGAAGGCAAAGACATGTCCCATGTAGGAAGAGCCACAAAGTTCTTTGATTCAAACATGGCCCTTCTTACTAAAAACGTCTCAAAAATTTCTCCCCCAAACTCATTTTGACCCTCTGCCCTCAAATCAAAACATGTCCCCATGCCAAGTCTTCCATTTTGGAAGCCGAGATCAAATCAAGGGGACCTTTGGTGCTGGAAAAGCATTCTTAAGGCCAAACATATGTTCAGGAACCACTTTATTTGGCTCATGGGGATGGTCATATGATCAACATTTGAAAGGACCCCTGAACTTTAGAAACTCAAAATCATAAAACCTGTAGCCCCCCGACCACTGAACTGCCTTCTGGGAACAGTTGAGAGATTATTCTCCCAAACAAAACTCTGGACTCCAGACTTATCCAAGATACAGGGGTGTCCGAAAAAATCGACACCTGGCGGAGTCTTGCAGGGCCATGCTACAAGCCACAGCCAATTCTCGAAGTGGATTCGCTACTTATTTTCCCGTATCTCTAAAAGCACCAACTTGTAAGCCTCTCCGGCTTGCTCGTCTTTGGAACCCAGGTACATCTCTAGAATATCAAAATCGAAAGGTTCATAGAATAAGAAGAAGGCTCTCATTCAAATTCAATAGAAGGGGTGTCTCCTCACAAAGGGGGTCTCAGTGACCAGGCTGTTTACCAGAAACAAAGGTCTCCGCACTGGCCTAAACCCCTTCTCGGGTGGGATCGATTTGCAATGGGATATTTAAGGAATCCCCATTAATAAGGTCAAACCTTATTCATGGTATTTACATGTCGCAGACTAGATCCTAAATAATACTCCTTTGAGCCAGTGGCCCCCGGATGACATAATTTACTGGGACATATAAAAAAGGGGAAAATTCTCCTCAAAATCTGCGTATAACCATTTCCAATCCACCAACTACCTCGCAGAGCATCTTGACTATCCCAATGTCATTTAGAAATCTATTTGGAAGATCCATACCCCCTGCACTACCAACTATTCATCATGCATACAAAAATGCTTCTCCACTCTAGAATTAGAGATATTTACCCAAGATTGTTGAGATGTTGGCATATTTTGGAAGATAACATTCATGCCTTAATTTTTTGCCTCTGAGCTGATGAACACCCAGCCCTCTCTTTATTGTCTGAATCTACATGTCGAGGATGTTATTAAGGCCCTGCTTCGTTCGCTGCACTGGGATGCATTTTGCACTTCAGTGCACATGTGGTGAGTTACATTGCAGTCACTTACCACGGTTTTTGGGCTGCATATGCTTGCATCCATTTTCTTAACGAGTTTGCAAGGGCTTGACAACCACTCGCACATCAACTCATTTGCATGCCCTCAACCAATCAGGTGTAATTCCAAAACCATGGCAAGTGGGTACATTGCATCCGATTTGCATTGAACCAAGCAGGGCCTAAGTGGTTCATTGACATGATCAAGAATTTTAATAAAAGAAATGAGTTTGTCTAATATAGAATAACCTACACCTACATCTTAATGTGAAGATTGTGGTTACGTAGGAATGACTACACTTCCTTGGTAAGAAGAGAAACCCTCTTTTGATCCCTAGAGATATCAAGTCATTCATCTTCAAGGACCTTTCAGTGGAACCTTCAGTCGGTTTACAACAACCCTCTTGGTCTCCTCCCCCGGGGATGAGAGAAATTGAACATCGATGGAGCTTGGAACCCTGCTTTCAAGACAGTAGGGTTGGGCTTTATTATTTGAAATTCAACTAACCATGTTTTGACAGCAGGAGGTGACGGTTTGCAGAAGAAAGAGAGGCTAAAGTGATGGGATGGGGTCTCATAGTGGCCAAGGAGATGGGTATTCAAAAGGTAGTGGTGGAAGCCGATACCAAAGATCTCACGGATCATCTGGCGAGGAGATCTTCTTTTTTGGGGTGACACTCGTGTACCTACAATACTGCTCAGATATTTTACATCTTGCTCGTTCCTTTTCTGATATTTGTGTTCCACTCTACCTCCAACTTCTTTATCATTCCATCAAAGAGCCACATCGAGCATCTAGATCATTGTTCCTAACATATCCATGAAAGGACTCCAATCCAATGCTTAGAAATCAGTAATCAGGCTAATTTTTGGTCTGTAGGTCCACCTAGGGTTGGGCCAAACATTTATAGAGTCAGAAATCTATAAGAATATGCCACGTGGCTTATATTGTGGTCCATCAGCAAAGTTCTACTCATCCTGTGATCATCATCGTCCGTGTGAGGGAGAAGGAGATGGGACCAGTGGAAAACAAAAGCAATGGAGAAAACTTCATGGGTTTCATCTCCCTTTTGGGGACGATGGTGATTTACTTTCGAGGGAAAGATGAAAAGAAGAATCTCCTTCCGTAGATTGCAAGATAAATCCTGTGGGCTTTGATGTGTACTGGGAAATACCGATGAGCCAGTTGATGCTTGATACTGTACTCTCACCGTTGCAAGGATGAATGTCCTCCTTAGTCCTGACCAACCTATAAACTATAGACCGCTCAATGTCGACAGCAAAAAGGTAATGGGCGTAATAATCACACCACCACATGTGCATGTGGAAGTGGGGTCCATCAGTCCAAAACACATTGATGGAATATTCCCTTAAATCACTAATCATATGTTTCTATCATTTCAAATTTAGCCCTAGATTAGTCAAGATCGGACTGTTCAGATTGTCTTATTGGTACAATATGGGCCGCTGAACCACACAGTTAGGTAGGCGAGAATGCAGTATAGGGCCACCAACACCAACCTCCATGTTGCTTAGCATTAACCGTATATTTACTCATTTGCAACCACGTTATGATTAGTTCCATGGGTCGTGAGAAAGTAAGTGGAGATCCTATTATTTAAGTAGGTATGACTATGAACTAATAGAGTGCGTGATCGATAGTTCACGTCTCGCATTGTTTGTGACAAAAAAAAATCATCATAAGTTAGATGATCCTAATCACTTGCTTTGTTGATAATTTTGTAAATCATGACTCATGAGTACGACTCATGACTTTATCAATTGCCAAAGCATAAGATTACGGATGCCTAATGTTATTTCGATTTAGGTGTCTTGTATTGTGGAAGAAGTACTGTTCTTGTTCTGCAACTATTTTTAATGTTCATTAAGCCACAATTTTGTGGGTCCAACTAATCACCATTTTTATTTTTATGCTACCGTTTGTGTTGGAGTACAACTTGTATGGAAAGTATTACGGATATTTCATTGTACCAAAAATTTCTCTATATTCTCTAAAAGGTGTTAGTTGGGGTTTTCACGTGTAGATTGAGAGAGTAAGAGAGGTTTTTTTTTTTTTATAAGTTCAAAATATGTTAAGTGGCTCTGTCCATATTAACTCTTCCAGTACACTCCGGCATGTGTGGAAGGGGTGACTATCATTCCCCATAGGACTAGTCGGGTGCTCTAAGAGGCCTGGATACCCACGGTTTCAAAAAAAAGAAAAAAGCACTCCTTTCATTTGAATGTTTTCCTATTCCTCTCCAACTATAACCACCAGATGACAGGCAATCAACACCATCCACAGACACCTCTTGGTTGATAAGGCAATCTTGGGCCAAACACCTAGAAGAGTTGCAATGGATATTGGTGGAATCCGTAGAAGGCCCACGAGTGCTAAAAAGTATGACCAGACTTGTCTAGCAAAAACATAATCTATAAAAAAATGATAAAAATCCTAATTCTTTAAAGATGGTAAAAGAGCTTTTTTCATCCCTAGACTTTAGGCATATCCCTCAACTAAGTAAATTTATTGTATCTGTGTGATTGATTTTCTGTTTCTTTGTTCATTTTTTGAAATATTAATTTTCAACCCATTGAAAAGTATAGAAAAAAAAAGTAAAAGATAAAGAATAGAGAATAATGATTCAACTTGTGTATTTTTTTATATGAAATGTGGATCAACTCGAAGTAAATAGAAAATGCAGTAGAACTTCGGAGCCGTTGTAGGGAAAAAATTTAGATGCAGAGGGCTCTCGTGGTCCCACATAGCTCATTTTTTTGAGGGCATACTAACCACATGGATGTTTAACCCATGGTTTTAAAAACGGCCATTTAAACGGTTTTAATGGCTGTTTAAACGGTAACGCCCCAAACCCGTTTCCGTTAAAACCGTTTAAACACGTTTTAACGGTTTTGAAAAAAATGTCCGGTTTTTCGTTTTAATGGCCGTTAAAATCGTTTAAACAGCCGTTTAATTCTGAAAAATTTTGTGACAAAAACGTCCGTTAAATCCGTTTAATTCTGTTTAATTTCCGTTAAAATCTATTTTTTTTTAATTTTCAAAATTTGAATTTAAGCGCCATTTTTTCTATTTTTTTTCCGTTTAATTCTATTTTTTTTCCATTTTTGCCCCTGGCCGTTTCAATCCGTTTTAACGGCCGTTTAAACGGTAACGCCCCCAGTCCGTTTAACCGTTAAAACGGCCTCCTTTAAACCTTGGTTTAACCTACCCCTTGGTTGATTTACATACCGAAAATGAGTCTGATTGATAAGTTACAGCCATTGGATTAAGTACTCAAAAAATATGTAAAAAAAAAAAAATGCTTGAATGCAACGGCTAAAATTAATCTTAAACAAGTCCTAAAATCTATGGCTACAGAAATCCAATCAGACTGATTTTTGATATGTAGATCCACCAAGGGGTGGGCTAAATCTTCATGCGGTTAGTGGGCCCCAAATATTGAGCTATGTAGGGCCACTAGAGCCCTCTGCATCGATGCACCCAAAGTCCTCTGCATTTAAAAATTTTCCGGCATTGTAGTATTATAGGCCTTAGTTTCTTGCATTTTTTCTTATCCGGTCAGTTTTTGTGCTAAAAATCGGTTGAATCAGACGGTCCAAACCATTTGATTCTGCCACCTCAGCACAAGTAAGGGTCGTTGCAATCATCATTACTATGTTGCTGTAGCGAATTGACTGGTTGATAAATTAGCTATTTTTTTTCTTTTAATTCTATTGATAAAAGCCATACCCAGTCTCCACCACCCTAGCACCTGAATGGTCTATTTCAGTCCATCTCTTGCGCCGCAAACATTGCTTTTCCTCCCTGACTGTGCATGTGGTCCACCTCTGGTCCCCCTGCACATTTCGGAGACTGCTTATTAAGGCATGAAATGGGTCAGATCCGGGATGGGTCCAGGTAGATCCAGATCCGAAAATACTTTGAATAGCATGATCTATATCCAGATCCAAATCCAGATCTGACTTGGATCCATGACACATGATCCGAATCCGAACCATCATTCATATGAGAAGATCAGATCCAACCTACATGTGGATCGACATGTGTCAGATCTGCTACAAACGCCAGATTTTAGTAAAGATCCAAGCCTAAACCCATGATCCGATTCAATCCGGATACATAATACCAAGATTCAAATTTGAGCCGAATATCTAGATCGGGCCGTTCTCATTCAGATCACATCTCAATGATTCGAACCTGCAAAACATGGGTTCGAATTGAGTTGGATCGGAATCAACAGGCACCGATGTAGCAAGGTATGCTGAAGCTTTTTCAAATGCGGAAGCACGAGTTTTGTTACTCACCACTGTCATATGGGCCCACCGACAGCATGGATGTTTATCCCACCTCTTGGTGGATATACATACCAAAAATCACCCTGATTGGTAATCTACAACCATTAGATTTTAGCACTTTTTAACGTGTTCTTATAGCCGTTGAATGCAACCATTTTGTTTAGTACTAAAACCAACAGCTAAAAATCATCAAACAAGCTGTGGTTTGGATGTCTACTAAGGGTGGGCTAAACATCCATGCGGTCGGTGGGCCCAGATGGAAGCGGCGAGCAGTGACTACCAAAAATGCGGCTTCCGCATTTGAAATGATCTCAGGTATTCCTTGTTACATCACGACCCTTTGTTTAATACCGGATTTGCTTTCAAAAAAGTTTATAATTAAGAGATTGAGATCACCTTACATCAGGTTGACTTCTGACCATAGAGATCTCACACTTCGACAATCAGGGGTGTTTGGGAACCATTGCATGTGTGCCACATGTCTTGATAATGTCTCAACAAACAACCTTGTTCATTCCTTAAAAATGCCCCAACAAACCTCGTGTACAGCACTCGAAACGTAGGTTGAACGGTAACATATCTAAACCCAGATCAGAAAGCCCAGCTGTCTATCTTTTGCTGTGTGTTTTTTTGGTAAGACGCCAGCTGTCTCGTTTATCCACTGGTCCGTTGTCAGCCAACTCAGAATGGAGCTCACTGAGTCACGACTCACGAGCCCCACCATTCCAGAAGCAGAACGTAAAATGATGCTGATTGTTCATCCAAGGGCCCAGGACGTTGCATGGTCTTGGATTCGTAAAATGTGAATTTCGAGGAATATTTCAACGGTGTAGGACTAGGGAAGACGTTTTCCTCAATCCTTACCATGATAGCAATACAGCACAGTCTTTTTTTTTTTTTTTTCTACTTTCCATGAAAAAGAAATTCTCTGTCACCTCCATCTCTCCTTTTACTCTCTTTTCTGCACAGATCTGAGAGCTCCTCAATAACCAGACGAAGCAAATAAACCCTTCTGAGTTCGAAGTTCGTACTCACTCAGGTGGGTTTCTCAATCTGAAACTAAGCTCTTTCTCTCTCTCTCTCTAAAAATGGCTGCAAGTGGCAGCAGAGCGGAGAAGGTGAAGAGAATTTTCCATCAATTCGACATGAACGGAGACGGAGGTCTCAATAGAGAAGAAATGTCGTCGCTCGTCGTCGCCGTAAACCCCAGAGTCAAGTTCAGCAACGAGCAGATCAGTGCGATTCTCGACGAGGTTTTCAGAACTTATGGCGAATTCATCGATGGCGAAAAGGGTCTCACCTACGAGGGTCTTCTCCGGACTTACGACGACGGTGCCGGAGACGTTGATCGAGACTTCGACGCTCTAGGTCTCGAGTTCAACCCGGACTCCACCGCCGCCATTTCCATGGCTTCTGAGGCCTCTTCGTCCTCTATTGCCGATGACCGGCTGACGGAGCCCCGCAAGAATCAGAGTTCCGCCGCTTTGGCGGCGCCGCTGAATCACGAAATTGTCTTCGACGATACGTGGAAACTTGTCGAAGATTTGGAGATTTTGATTAAGCGGCTTAAAGCGAAGCAAGCCAAGGATGGGAGGTTGAAAGGGGATAATTTCGATGTCTACTCTGATGCCGGATGGTCGACGGAATTGGGACCGTCTTCCGATTCTTCCGATAAAAGGGTCTTCTGGGAGGAGTCAGGGCACGATTACGCCGTGTTTGTGAAGGAATTGGGGGTTTTGAGAAGCAGAGCCGACGGAGCGAAGTTGAGGGAAGAGGCGTTCGACGGGCAAATGGCAATCGGGAAAGTTTTGTATGAGCACCAGCTGTTTAAGGAGGCTTTGGTGAGTTTCACACGGGCTTGCGAGCTTCAACCAATCGATGCGAGGGCGCATTTCCGAGCCGGGAACTGTTTCTATATCCTTGGAAGGTATGGGGAGGGAAAGGAGGAGTTTTTATTGGCTCTGGAAGCTGCAGAGGTCGGTGGGAACCAGTGGTCCAACCTTCTTCCTCAAATTCATGTTAACCTTGGGATTTCGCTTGAAGGGGAAGGTATGGTTTTAAGTGCTTGCGAGCATTACAGAGAGGCTGCGATTCTTTGTTCGACACATTTCAGGGCTTTGAAGCTTCTGGGTAGT
Organism: Euptelea pleiosperma; assembly: GCA_035048495.1. Classification (NCBI taxonomy): domain Eukaryota; kingdom Viridiplantae; phylum Streptophyta; class Magnoliopsida; order Ranunculales; family Eupteleaceae; genus Euptelea; species Euptelea pleiosperma. The sequence continues at coordinate 5,061,512 of CM068552.1, read as the reverse complement.
GCTCTTCTCGGAGTAGGAGAGTATAGGGCGGCAGAGAAAGCCTTGGAAGAGGCTATTTTCTTGAAAACTGACTACGCTGATGCACATTGCGATCTGGGTTCGGCTTTGCACGCAATGGGAGAGGACGATAGGGCAATTCAGGAATTTCAGAAGGCGATCGATTTGAAGCCGGGGCATGTTGATGCTTTGTACAATTTGGGCGGGCTTTATATGGACGTGGGTAGGTATCAGAGAGCTTCAGAAATGTATAGTAGGGTTCTAGCGGTGTGGCCGAACAATTGGCGGGCGCAACTCAACAAAGCTGTGGCCTTGTTGGGAGCTGGGGAATCAGAGGAAGCCAGGAGAGCCTTGAGAGAGGCCTTTAAGATGACCAACAGGGTCGAATTGCATGATGCCATTGCTCATTTGAAGCAATTGAGGAAGAAGAGTCCCAAGGGAAATGGGAGTGCTAATGGGGATGGGGATTTTCTTGTTGTGGAGATGTCAAAGTTCAAGAGTGCGGGTGGGACGACTATGCTTAGGCAGGACTTGGCAAATGCTCTTGAAATCAGGGCTTTCCAGAGGCTCACTAGGTTGAGTCGTTGCAGTGTGGATCATCTGAAGAAGGAAATGAATGAAACTGAGGTGCCAGTGTCTTACTCTGGTAGTGGCATCCCTGAGAAATCAATCCGCAAGGCTGCATTGGAGGGAATTCTCCGCAGGTTGTTTCGTTTCCTGAAGCCGGAGACGTTCCAAGGAACTGTGAAGGCTATCAACCAGAGGATTCTGTCAGTATTGGATTCTTCGGGTTCTGGTAGAGTGGATTTGGGCATGTTCTATGCTGTTCTTGCCCCAATTTGCAGTGGTCCTTCCGACAAGCGTAAACGGACTGTTTTCGATGCTCTACTGTGGCGGCCAGTGAATGAAGTTGCTGAACAGATTAGGAAAGTTGATGCTGTGAGATACATCAAATTGTTGAGAGCTGTTTATATTCCTTCTCATGGGGTCAGCGAAATGATGGAAGTCCATGGAGAAGCTGATGCTTCAACAGTCTCTTTCCCTGAGTTCCTCGAGATGTTTGATGATCCGGATTGGGGTTTTGGGATCATGGCTACTCTGGTGAAGCTTGAAATTGGGGACAGGAGCCGCCATGGTCGCCATGCTTGTTCTGTTTGCCGCTACCCCATTATTGGTTCCCGCTTCAAGGAGATGAAATCTCATTTCAGCCTGTGTAACCATTGCTACAGTGAAGGGAAGGTGCCATCCACCTTCAAGCAGGAAGAGTATAGGTTCAAAGAGTATGAGAGTGACACCGAAGCTTTTAAAGATAAGTGCATGTTCTTTAATTTGCATTCTAAGAGCTCCTACCAAAACGATCCGTAGCTAGTCTGCATTAAGTGTTTGAAGATCCTGTAATATCCCATCAAACTGTTCTAATTGTTCAGTGTGAACCATAGGTCATAGATTTGTTTGATCAGCATCTTGTGCCATTGTATAATGAATACATCCATGGAAGTGTCAGCCTAGAATTCTTTGTTTCTTTGAGTAGAGTGTCTTTCATGTTCTCTGTTTAGGTCTATTTTGAACATTTATTTGTTTGGGTTTATCTAAGTGGTGTTTCTACTTTTTGGCTTTTAAAGAAAAATGGAAACAGATTAGTGAAGAGTTGTGTGGTCCATGGATTGATTGCTTGGAGGCTCCTGAAGATTGTGTGAAGCTTGATTGTGACTGAAACATTCAAATAAAGAAAGGAATTTGTGGTTGATGGGATGTGATGGGGTTGTTGCTTAAACCTGTGAGTGTATAGTATTACTCCTAGTCTTTCCATGCCATTTAGGGGTCATTCACTCCACCTGGTATAGAATCAGAGTTTCTGATATCATGCTAGATTGAAAGTGGTTAATGTTGTTTGGTAGCCCAAACCTGAAAGTTTCAATCCAATCCTTTAATGCTATAAGATAACCATGAAAGCTTCATCAAGGATCACATGTTTTAAAGTAAAAATGTATTTTCCTTCATGTCCTACGACAACAAAAGGGCCACAGAGAAACAGAGGTTGGGGGAAGGGATATTCATTACAATGTCTTCATAATTCCTTGATTGAAACTCTCACATTTTGGTATCTAAGTCCTAAAATCAGCCAAACCAACCCCACCTCCCAAACCTGGAATTTTATTTTATTTTTTTTGAATTCTTGACCCATTAGAATTAAAATCCTTACTGTGTCAGAAACAGTAAAATGAAAACATGGGAAAAACTGAACCTCAAGAGACATTAAAAATTAAGGTAAGCTAGAAATTTTTCCTATTTTTAGTAGGATTTGAGACTGTGATTTGACGACATGCAAGATACTGTGTTCTGTAATCTGTCAACAGGGCTTCCAGTTCTCCTAGTGACTTCACTGAGTAGAACCTGCAAGAATCCACAAAAGCTTTCTCTGAGCTGAGATCTGGTTAATTTTTTTCCTCTCCTACTCTTTTCTTTTTATTTGTTTCAAGAACAGTATTTGCAGACATTGAGGAAGCAGTCCATGTGATGGTGGAGGTAATTATCTATATAACAACAGCTCATCCATGTCAAACTATAACGCTTCAAGATTCTTATGTTATTTGTTGATTCAATCTTTACACACAGGAATCTCAGCATCAGGATGAGCAGCTGGGGAGGAGCCACCCTCTATGCTTAACTGTACTTATCCCAAATGTTTGGCATCGACAACATGAATCCTATTTCGCCATTCGACACTGTTTAGAGCTATATCTTCTGTCAAAACATAAATCTTCGGATCTTTTCTTACTACCTCCATTTATGTTATTCTCGGTCTTCCTTTCTCTCTGTTAGGCCTCTTTAACTTTCACCAAAGTGCTGCTTCAACTTGCAACCAATTTATTACTTAAGCTTCAATATTCGGGTGTATATTTATATGTTGCTTACTTTCTGCATATGTAGATTCACTTTTTGTGTTTATTCTATTTTTACACCAGAACTCTCAGCATAAGGATGAGCAGTTGGGGAGAATCTATCCTCTCTGCTTTACTGCACGGGGCACACATGGAGGGGGTGGGTGGGTTGGTGGGCGAGGTTATCTCCTGGGACAAAAAAACAAGATCTAATCATCTGTTCTAGATTATCCTGACCGTCTAAAAAAACAACACAAGTTAGGTTGTTAGGATCAAGGTTTAAAAGGGACCGTTATAACGGTGTAACGGTCTGGGGGCGTTACCGTTTTTTCCGTTATAACAGAAAAAAATGCTCGGGCAAAAACGAAAAAAAGTTTGGGCAAGAACGAAAAGTAACGGGAAAATGGAAAATAACGGGAAAATGGGAGCTGAAATTCACATTTTAAATTTTGAAATTTCAGAAACGGAATGTAATGGAAAAAAACAAAAAACATGGCTGTTTTTTTTATAATTTTTTTCAGAAAATAACGGATGTTATTTTCGTTATAACAGAAAATAATGGCTGTTATTTTCTGGGCGTTTTAACGGTATGTAACGGGGTAGGTCCGAATCCGTTATAACGACCGTTATTTTCGTTATAATGGCCAATTTTTAAACCTTGGTTAGGATTATCCAAAGGGGGTTAATTTTTTGCCACATATAATAGTGGATGAAGGGAGAGTTTTTAAGAGCATCTCCAATCCTACCCTAAACACTTGAAGTAAGGTAGAAAATACTCTCTTACTTAAAACTTTGAGAGCTCTTCAATGGTCCACCCTAAGCTCCACCTTTCCTTAAATATAAAACCAATAGAAAAGATGAAAAATGACAAAAATTATAAGGGGACATATGTGTCATTAAGTGAAAAGAAAGAGAGGAAAATGAGTGAAATTAATAAAAAATAGAGAGGAGAATGGGGAACAAGTTTTTAGAATCTCACCCTAAATCCTATCCTAAAGTTAGATAGGATATGAGGTTACCCTAAAATAAGGTGAACTTTAGGGTAGGGTTGGTGGTGATTTTTTAGGTTTTCCACCCTAGCTTAAGGAAGGGAAGAGAGTTTAGGGTGATGGTCTAAGGGTTGGTATAGCGTCAGCACAAATCATTGCGGCTAGCTAAGTATGTAATTTGTCCTGTCCAAAACAAAAAAGAAGTAATTTGTATCTTATCTTCAGTTACTGGTGATGGAGCTATGAGGCTAAACCATTTTCCAAATGTTGCTTGGAAGTTTTTGAGGTGTGGATAGGTAGGGAGTTGGATGGTTTGCAGGGAAATTTCTTCACCTCACGATCCTCAAGGTCGGTTCTGACGAGAAGAGTTGAACACTTGCTTCCTTCACTGAAGCCTATAATCCATCTAGCTGATCAAGTTCGGGCTGAAATTCTGGAACCACTCGAATCATAAATAAGTTTTCGACACAGATCCTCATTTAGCGATTTGCGGAGCCTCCCACATCTCTGCGATATAATCACTACTCAAATTAAGTTTCCAGATGTCAAAATCATGTACTGAGAGCCTTCGATTTTATACAGATTCAAACCAACATAATGCACGTGCTGATGAAATATTGCCGGGTTGAAATCTTCATGTAAAAAGGCAAAATTTACAAAGAATACGTCTGTAAATTGGAGCAATTTATTATTTTGGTAAGTGTCTTAGTGTTATTTTACAAACAAATATGCAGCAATCCGTTGTAGTCTAGTTGGTTAGGATACTCGGCTCTCACCCGAGAGACCCGGGTTCAAGTCCCGGCAACGGAAGGTTTTTTTTTAATCTCTATACGCAACAAGAGTTTTAGACCTACCTACCAAAAATTAGCTCGATTAGTTTCTAGCCGTTCGATTTTTGTGACATGGTAAAAGGCTCATGGGATTTGAGCATTTTTTTGCGTCTCACCACTCAGGATGATTTTTGGGCTGTAGGTCTACCTAGGGATCCCAAACACCCATACGTGTCGGTAATCTTTAAGAAAGCACCACGTGGATATGTACATCGTCGACAGTTGCAGGACACCTACCCAAAAACAAAGAACTCTTCAACCCATGTTAGGCTCTAGTTACAGGACGCAATGTGAGACACGTGGCACACTCTTAGAGGACTATGACCGTATGGATGTTTGGCCAATCTCTAAGTGGACCTACAAACGAAAAATCAGCTGGATTAGTGATTTATAGGCGTTGGATCTTTGTACATCAAATACTGCTCAAATTTCCACAGTTGAGATCAACCCAAGAAAATAAGTCCAATCCAACGCCTAAAAATCACTAATCCGGCTGATTTTTGGTTTGTAGCTCCAGTTAGGGATTGGCCAAACATCCATAACGTCAGAGTCCTCTAAGAGTGAGCCACATGGCTCATATTGTGTCCTGTAACCGGAGCCTGTCCTTTTAGGGTGGTAACTGGAGCCCGACCCATAAGAGTCTTTAGGGTGGACAAGAAATCAACTTATCTTCCCTCAAACCACAATCGGATCTCATCTTTGTAACAACAAAATCGAGTTTATTTTCGCGAAAATTAGTTACAAAAATCACAAAACATGCAAGAATCATGACCATGTCATTCTCCGGGTGTGACAAAGACAGAGCTTCAATTTCATTAAAACCATCTCTCCTGCCTAAACAACATTGGTTTTAAGTCCTATGGAATTAGGTGTATAAACGAGGAGCTTAGATATTAAGCGTGAGATCATCATACCGATGTTGAATGCGAAGATGGTAACGCACATGTTGTGTATGATTATGATGCTCATAATCAAGACATCATCATCACCTGCATCTCTCCTCCCTCAAGTCGGGCTGAAGAACCTCGAACAAGTAGGATCGGAAGAATACCAGATTACGTCTCCCATTCCAGAGGAGGAAGAAGACTACGCGATCGTAAACCCTACGCCTATAACATACCCCGGTGGCAATAAAGCAGCTCCCATACCCCATGCAAGAGTATTATGTTCTGCTCCTACTACTCAGTTTCCATTCGATACTGATTCTAGTGTTTCCAACTCAAACAATACATGATCATTCTGGTTTTCTCTGTCGTTCTTGACTTGTTGCTGGTGTTCATCTGTCACTAGAAACCATATAAACCCAAATGTTATTCTATTATGAGCTTCAAATTAGGTTTCTATGATATCAGCTTCTGTTGTAAGATTTCTCTTGGGGCTTTGCTCCCTAGATGTGCAGTTACACCTCATATAATATCTGATTCACACCTAAAAATTCTTTACCAGATGATTCCACACTTCAAAACAAATCAATCACCACAAAATAAGAAAGACCCTCCTCTTGTTAGGTCCCACCTTTGTGTCAAAAACCAAGCCGATTGGAGGATCATGCTTGCCGCCATCGACGGTTACAATTATCCAACCACACCAGTTTCAGGTCTGACAACAAAAACTTTGTTCACAACCCAAAAGAACATAACCATGACCTAAAAGGACTGTTGAAAACAGAACACTCAAAACACTTTGTCAAGTCAAATTTACAAGTTCATGCCACCCAAAGAATTCTATCTGATGCATTGCCATCCAATTTTCAAGTCATATTTACAAGTGCATGCCACCCAAAATGGATGATCACAGCCATCCAATCATGTTGACTTTATCATCAACAATTTAACTGGGAACCCCTTGAATCTAAATGTCCCAATTTCCTAATCCTTGCATGTGATGGAATGGGCTGAAAATGTTGACAAGCACTAACTGAAGCTAACAACATAATAACAAAAGAAGAATCTGAGAAGCTCTAAATTTCAATACATATTCATGGTTTTATGATGACCACAATCCTTTCAGCCAAGGGATGGTTGCAAAGACAGGTCAGACATGCCAGCAATGAGATCATCAAGTGTTTCGTTGTTCACGTCAACGACCGAACCATCTAGAGTCACTGGTAGAGCTCTGAAGGAACTCTCTGCAAGGGCCTTTGTCAACTGTATGACAAGTTCGTCTTCCTCGGCTGGTGTATCCAGATCCCAGACCCTGAAGATATTCTCAGGCGATGACTCTATCTCATTGGTGGGCTCCAAATCCACCCCAACATCAGTATCTTCATTTTCTTGAAGATCAAGATAACTTGACAAAAATTCATTTCGCAAGTAACTCCGAAATTTTGTAGTTTCTGCCTTTTCAGTGATCGGGACTGGGTTGTCATCAGTTTCTCCTAGAATCTGTGAAGTTTCTGCCTCTTCGCTGATCGGAAGATCGAGATAACTTGACAAAAATTCATTTTGCAAGTAACTATGAAATTTTGCAGTTTCTGTCTTTTCAGTGATTGGGACTAGGTTATCATCAGTTTCTCCTAGAATCCGTGCAGTTTCTGCCTCTTCGCTGATCGAACAACGTCATGGTCAGTTCCTCCAGGAAATAGTGCAGTCCCTGGCTCTTCAATCATCGGCGATAGTTCGTTGTAAGTTCCTCTTGGGAATCCATCACTTTCAGCAGCTGAAGTGTCGTAATGCGAAGTGGGTTGGAAACTGAGAATGTCTAGTAAGGCATCTTTCAAAGCATTCCAACTACCGTCTGATAGTTCAGGATCTTTAACCAGGCAAGAATCGACCCAGGCAGCATCTTCTGATGTGAGCACATACCCAGTCTGGTTGGTCTCCTTGGAGTTGGAAACAAGGGAAGAAACAAAGCCTTGCCACACATCATTTTCTGTATCCATGGCTACAAAAAGGTTGGGGACAATGTAAGCAAGATGAAATGGAAAAAACAAATTAATAAATAAAAATGATAAAGAGCATTGGAAGTCCAAGCCGAAACCGGAGAATAAGAGGAATTCTTAATTCAGGAATGATGGAATGAAGCCATCTTCCCTACCTGTGAAGTACATGTGACACAGATGGGTCACTACAAGAAGATCTTCTAGGTCAAAACTTCAACCTGAAAGGACTACCGCAATCATCCAATCAATAATCATTTATGTGGACAGTTATCTTATTTTGATTGACCTTCGGCCTGAAGATCTCCTAGGTAGAACCCCATTAAATGGTATATGCATTACACAAGGCAAGGATGAAAACTTCCCTCCATCCTACAATCCTGAATCCTGAATCCTGACACAAATATTAATATACGTCCTATTTTGATCACACCTAAGGAACAAAGTGAATCGCATGAGGCCTGAAAAAGGGACTTCCAGTTATCTAGCCCACTAAAGGATGACAGATCAATAGATGAGGCAAGATCAGCGACAACACGCAAAATGGTAACATAACGATCAAGCTATTAAAGAGGTGAGCTGATCATGGGGTTAACAACTTTGTAGACATGCAACGGCTTTGGAACCAATTGAAGTCACTTACACAAACAACTTTGGCCGAGGATGGTTCAAACACCATATAAATTTGACGACTAAACCAAGTCCTACCAAACTTCATATAAAGGTTTAAGAACCTTGATTTCAATGTGCCGTTTCAGTTTCAAAGCTAGCTGAGATGTGCACCTAAGCTGAGCTTGTAAACCTTTGTGGTAACAGCTTGTGATATATTCTTCATTTCCTTAGTTGAATTTCATAGGTCTCTTTGGAGACATCCGATAAAATTAGTTAAACTTCATAAATATATTTCTCATATTGCAACAAGTATGTAATTGCAGTAGTAAAAAAAGTCTTTGGTTACAGTACTAAATCTAAATTATTTAAAGTTCATATCAAAAACTATATAAAGTAACACTTCTCAGAACCAATACTCTTGGTGGACCAAATTTCCAGTGGTACAAGTGGGTATCTGCTTTGAAAGTTAGTTGTATTTAGAATTCTCCTTTTCCTCTCTCATACAAAACACTAACTCCCTAGTCCCTTCATCATGCCTGAGTCGAAAGGAAATTTTTTGATCATTTATTTACATATTATTATTTTTTACTGTAGCATGTATTGAAATTTTAGCTTTTGAAATCAATATATTGTTTTTTTTTAGAACTTTCTTTAATTATTATGCAATTTCATAGGGTTTGGTAAATAAGAAAGGACATGGTGGACAAGTTTTGTATGTGCTTTTGAGAGTATCTCTGTTTTAACTTTTAACCATGTTTGTTTTACATGGCATAATTCAAATTACAAAGGATGACAAACTCTAATAAACAAGATGGTTCGTATTTTTGGACAAAATCTGAATATATCAGAGCTTTATTGCCATTAAAGGAAAATCAATTTTAATCCAACATTAATAATTTAAGATATATTTATGCAATTATTGCTGTGGGAACAAGATAAACGTGGTCCGTGCCAGCGGTGAATGGAGTCGGGGAGAGGTTCTGTTGCAAAGACAAACAAGACCTTCCCTTCTATGAAATTCTCTGTTTCAATTGATTAGAGCTTCTTTTATTTTTTTGTAATCAATTGATCTTGTGACAGCTAGATTCTAATGCAAAGCACTAAAGCAGAAATTAGGTCGAATTACAATGAAATAATTTCACTAACATGAACAGCAACCTGAATTTAACAAATTCATAAAAACCAACGGATGGGACACCCGAACAAACGTTCAGGAAGAACATCCGACGATCAGAAACGAATGCTATTTTATATAAACTAGAAATTTACAGAATGGAAAAACAGAGTTGCTTTTAAACCCTAGGATTTCGTTAATACTTCATACCTGAGCTAAATATGCAAGTTTGATCGGAAAAAAAAAATAGTATTTATGCGAAATATTTTCAGAAACTCAAGAGAGATGGAGATCAAGAAGGAAATAAATTAGAGAAATCAGAAACTAAACAAAAGGAGAGAGAACTTACTGTCGTTGGTGCGAAACCTTTGTTCTTGAAAGTTGAAGCCCTAAAAAACGCTTAAGTTTTAATTTCGTGGGAAACAAGTAATAGAAGGACTCGAAAAAGATTCAAACAAAATTATATTCCGTTGCCGGGACTTGAACCCGGGTCTCTCGGGTGAGAGCCGAGTATCCTAACCAACTAGACTACAACGGATTTGTAAATTGCCGCCTATAATATTAATTATATTTATGTTTTCCTCATAAATAAGAAATACCATTATATCTGTTATATAGGGTCATATATGAATAAAAAAGGTAAAAAAAAATATTTTTATTGTCAAAATAACGACCATTATTTCCTTTGTAGAACTAACCTCATTTTTTTTTTTTTTTCGATTTTGAGTGTTATTTTCGAAATAACGTAATGGAGTTGGGGGTTTACCGTTATAATGGATATTATTTTCATTATTAAGTTATAACGGTCATTTTTTTAAACAATATTAACATCCAGGGTTTAAAATGGACTATTTAATGGCTTATAGGATGACGATCGTCACATTATTTTACCAAATATATGGCGTATTTTAAAGATAATTTTATTCGAGCGCTATGGTTAATTGGTTATATGACTCGTTTTAAAAGCATGGGCATCATCTCCAGGTATCCTTGACTATGGAAAAATAAATCTAAAGAAAGAAACATTATATCAATCTCAGTCTCTAAGGTTTTCAAATCAAGTATTGGAGTAATCTTCGGCTTTTTTTCACCATCAACATACAATAGATTGCATCCGGTTGAAATACATGGTTCCTTATGCTTGCGATAAGTCAATTAAGTAATAGGGCTGTTGTAACGCCCTGGGCCCGCACTAGTTAGATATTGTCCGCTTTGGGGTCACCCCCCTCACGGTTTTGTTCTTGGTACGTGCCATTGCACGTCCAAAAGGCCTCCAACTAGTTAAGGTCCAACAGCCACTTATAACCCAAATCTTGGACAGCTACCTATCCGATGTGTACCCACCTGCCATTCCACATAGTAACCCCGGCGTGGTGCATCGGCTGGGCCATGATAGCTGTCAACGGATATTATTTGAATCAAATATAAGCACATATGAATATGAATCCGAAAAATATTTGATATCCAAATTCTATTTCAAAATCCAACTAATATTTTGAATCAATGTTTGAGTTGGAATCCGATAGTATTTGATTCAACTAATAAGTAAATTGGATATATAAAATAAATTATTAAGTTAATATCATATTAAATATAGTAATTATATTTAATATATATAACAATATATATAATAAATATAATATAATTTTTCTATAATAAATGTAATTATGATATTTATATAATATATCGAATAGGATGTTATCGAAGCAGATATCTTAATTTTTGAATTCATATCCGAAAAGTATTTGATATAAAAAAAAAATTATCCAAATTTGATATTTGAAATTTTTGGATAATATATGATTATTCGAATACATATTTAAATTTGGATTTAAATTTTCGACTATCCATTGACAGCCCTGTTAAGTAGCGTGGTTGTCTAACTTTTTGTCATACTAGTGAGTTCGCCTAGTATACATTGCATGCTTAAGGGCCATTTTTGAAAGAAAAGAGGTTAAAAATATTGTTAACAACCCAAGGATCAGCTCATGGCTCTAAGGGGTGAGTCCCATTGTAATAGTAGAAGTACTATTTTCAGGGCATATTTTAATTCTTTCAAACAAAATCGAGTTGACAAAGCTAAACTTACTGTAGAAGTTTGAGTTTATTGATAAAACTTCAGTGATTACATTACCCTACTCAAAGTTCTTATATAGAGCATTACAAGAGTTCGACAAAGGAAATAAATCTTAATTAAATCAAATCTAATCTTAATCAAACCCAATCCTAATCAGATCAAATCTAATCCTAATTGATACTTATCAACTTTGGTAAAGAAATAATGCATCTCGTGCACCTAACTATATTATAATACATTCCCGCAATCGCATGCCCTTTTGAAGAAGAAAGTTATGATTGGTTACAAGAAATATGAATCATATGATGAATGATCGAAACATCCGTTCGTATGCTTGATGTGGTCATTGTTTGTCTATAAAATCCATTACTGTTGCATCCCGCTCATCTTGGAGTTTGTCGGAGTCAGTGTCTCACTAGATCAGATCAATCGTGATCTTATCTCAAAAGCTTTGGAGGACGGAGTGTGCGGTTAAAAAATATCATTAGAGTTTTTTTTTTTTGATGGCTAGAGGTTTTATGATCTATGATTGATGGTTAGATATAAAAAGACTATTGATAACAGTAAGTTGTAGAAGGTGATGGTGGTTGGAGATTTAAGATGGACTGATAGTGAAGCATATGTGGTCAAGTTCAACGGGTGACGATGATACCGCCTATTGGAAGAACGACGAGTCAAGTAAATAAAATCAGTTGAGCACAGGTCATTGGATGATCCACTCTAATACCATGTAGAACAACCACTTTACTCTAAATGCTCAAGTTGTTATAGAAAGGGGTAACAACGTGTATATCAAGGGTTCACAAGTCCAAAAAAGACGGGGTGCTGTCCTCACAGCCAAACAATAATCTCCAACAACACTCCCCTCCAACACTTTGACAGGGACTCAAACCTACAACCTATTGGGATCTCCTACTGCAGGTAATTAATTAGTGTAATATCTAATATCTACCATGGAATAATGGAGATTGTGGCATGAAACGCACATCCTTCAAATATTTTTTCTATAGCACATTTTACTACTTGTAGAGCACCAATATCAATTAGGATTCATGAAAGGATATGGTAAAAGTTATAAACCGAACATAATGCGCCTCCATCCGGGCGCGAGACCGTCATACATGGAAAAAACTTAGATGCAGAGGACTTTGGGTGCAGTCGATGAAGACGGGTCTCGTGGCCCTACATAGCTCATTTTTGGGGCCCATTAACCGCATGGATGTTTAACCCACCTCTTGGTGGATATATATACACACGAAGAATCAGTCTCATTGATTTTCTCTAGCCATAGATTATAGCACCTTTTAGGATTGTGTGTAGCCGTTGGATTCAGGCATATTTTTTACATATTTTTGGACACTTAATCCAAAGGCTAGAAATTATCAACCAAGCCGATTTTTGGTATGCATATCCACCAAGTGGTGGGGTAAACATCCATGCGGTTAGTGGCCCCAACAAAATGAGTCATGTAGGGCCACGGGACCCCTCTGCAACTAAAATTTTTCGGTAATAGTGTTAAAAGCATTGATCTTGAGAGTTTGTGTTTTCCCTCCAATCAAACAATACAATAGTTCTTTTGACCTAACAACCCTAGCTGAACAGAGCTGTCTCTCCAACCAAACAACCCCTTTAAGGTGTGTGTCCTTCCCTCTCTATTCCAAGTAGTAGTAGGTGGTGCTATCTTTTTCCATATCCAGCCCCCATATGTCATCTTTGCCATCTTCTACCACTCCTCTCCTATTCACAACCTCCTTTGCTTGCTTACTTCTGGCAGCCAAAAAAATAGAAAAAAATAATAATAATGTAGATGATGATGATCGAGTCATAACTTATGCACGCGTGTCGATCTAGGGAATCTAGATGACAGTGCTGATTTCCCCACTCATTTCTATCAAAATCAGACATGATCAATGCACTAGAACAAACCATCAAGGGTACGGATCATTTGATTGAATTGATGCTCCATTCGATTTCTCCGAAATTCGCGTGTTGTAAATCTCGAGGAACATCAACGGTCTGGACTTAGGGATGAGGGCCACCTGGGGGGGTCTATCAGCAATAAAATACTAAATAGCCAGCAATAGGCAGATTCGACAGGGACCCACAAAGACAATATTAAATCATTAAAATAATCCTCACAACCCACCACCCCACAAAACCAAACAAAAAGAAAACTACAGCTTGCCAGTAGGTCTAATGGATGTTGTGTTAGTAGATAATATAGATGGAGCCACACCCTTAGAAAGATTCTTCTGCACTTCCTTTCCTCTCTCTTTTCTAAGCCTCAGCTTTTTTTTTTCCTCTCCTTCCTCAACTACTCATTCCCCTCCTCTTCCTCCTCATCCATCTTGTTTAAACGGCCTACATTGTCGTAAATTCGCCTCGATTTTTGTCTTCCGATGATATCGTCGAGGCTGTTCTTGCTTATCTTACTTTTCGAATGCTCGTGTTCTTCGTCGTCTTATCGAAATGGGTTGTCCGATCGAATGGTGGTAATTGAAAAGGCCTACTTGAATTGGATCAAACAGATGGGTTCCTTCATGACCCATTCTCAGTTCAACAAAGCAGAGAACAAGAACAAGTCTTGCTTAACCATAACAGTAGATCAAAATCCGAAATTCGGAGATTTTGTTTCAATTCAAAAGGCGATCGATTCGCTTCCTGTCGTTAATCTATGTAGGGTGGTTATCTACATTCATGCAGGGATATACAGGTAATTTTTTTTTTTTTAACTTATTAGTGGGATTTTGTTTTCTCACTAAATTTTGATTGAGAATGTAGAGAGAAGGTTGAGATTCCTGCAACCAAGGCTTACATTAAGCTAGAAGGTGCCGGTGCGGACAAGACCGTTATCGAGTGGGACGACACAGCGGATCGATTGGGGCCGAACGGGCGGCCATTAGGCACGTTTGCTTCTGCAACATTTGCTGTCAATTCTCCTTACTTCATTGCCAAGAACATCACCTTCAAGGTCAGTAAAATTCCAGGATTATTTTGTCAATTAGAGCTCAAATTCCAGGAGTCACATTTTTTGTTACTGTATATAATGTTTTGGAAATGTAGGGTCTCCATCTTATGGACCCTACAATCTATAAATGGCAATATATGACCCATTGTTAAATAGGTCCCACACGGTAGATTTCGTGGACTGACAAAATTAACACCATCGGATGGTTGTAATGATCTATCACATTCTTGTCGAAGGTCAAAAATATACGAGGAATGGTACGAAATTCGGAATCCGGACAAATACCGCATAATTAAGGTCCCACTTGAATTTCAACTTTAGGGTTTCGACTCGATAACCGGTTGGATCAGGCCCAATTCAGTTGGAGCACGGATATGCTTTTGGCTTCTCCGGGTTGAATCCAAGTGGGTTTTTTTGTATCCGAATATTATTGGGTTGGATCCAGTTTGGCCCTAATCAGTTTATGGATCCAACCCATTTCAACTTATAACCTGTTGGATTGGATCCTAGTCAAATATGATCTGGTCTCGGTATGCATATTGCATCTTGGGAATCAGGTAATCAAAGTCGGGGTTATTATCATCCAGGCCAGCCATATCCTGACCCGAACCCGAATTTGTACAATCAGACTAGTTACATGAAACTGATAATGGTGGCGAGTATGTTGATGCAGAACATGGCACCATTGCCACCTTCGGGAGCACTAGGAAAGCAAGCGGTGGCATTACGGATTTCGGCCGACACTGCAGCGTTCATAGGGTGCAAGTTTATCGGTGCGCAAGATACATTGTACGACCACATAGGGAGGCACTACTTCAAGAACTGTTACATCGAAGGCTCTGTCGACTTTATATTCGGTGACGGACACTCCCTCTACAATGGGTGTCATTTACACGCCGTCACGAACAGCTATGGTGCATTGACTGCGCAGAAGAGGGAGAACATGCTAGAGGAGACCGGGTTCTCATTCGTCAACTGCAGGGTAACCGGGTCGGGTGCTCTATACTTGGGAAGGGCGTGGGGCACCTTCTCTAGGGTGGTCTTTGCCTACACTTACATGGACAAGATTATCACCCCTAAGGGGTGGTATAATTGGGGTGATAAGAACAGAGAATTGTATGTATCATCTCCCTCTCTTCCTTTCTCTCTAATCACTGCCTCTTGGATTGGCAATAACCCAAAATCAGCTTGATCTAATGATCCTAACCGTCTGCTAAGCGGGTCTCTTTAACCTTCTAATCAAATGGTTAAGATCATCTAATTGAGCTGGTGTTGGGACTAAGGTGATCTTGGGGCCGGGAAAATTTTCTTAAGACATCATGCAAATCAAGGATCTCTTTGTGGACATACACAGCAATAATCAGCTTGACTGCTGATTTCTAGCAATTGGATTTGAGCATTTTAACGGATGAATTCTAGCCGTTGGAATTGATGCCTTTTTGTGTGTGTGCGTGTGTGTGTTAAAATCTAACTGCTAGAAATCACCAAGCAAGCTAAGTTTTCTGTGAAGGTCCATCAAGAGGTGGGCAAATATCCATGGGTCAATGGGCCCTAAGAAATGATCCACGTGGACATTTCGAGGTGAGGACTGCAAGACCCAGGGCCCAGGCTTGTATAAGAGTGGATATCATACAAAGTTTGATGGGACTCATCCCCCAAAATGACACGTGGCACAATATATGGGGCACTAGCTGACCCATGATTGTTGCCCAGGCTTTGGACCTGCACACCAAACATCAGCCTGATTGTTGATTTCTAACCATTGTACATGAGCTGATTTTATCATGGGATTCATGGACAGGCTTTCTATGGATGAGTTCCAAGCCCATGACCAAAAAAGGCTCAAATCCAACGGCTAGAAATGTGTGCCAATGGGCCTAAAAAATGCCCCTGGAATTTTGAGGAGGGGTCTTATCAAACTTTGTATGGTCTCTAGTCGGGCTTCTGTCAACGACGTCAACAGCATCTATATGTGCCACGTGGAATACTCTTGGAGACCACTGACCATATGAATGTTTGGCCCACTGTTTGGTGCCCCTACAGACCGAATATCAGCCTGATTGGTGATTTCGTTGAATTTCTGTATCCTATATATTGCTCAAATCCCAAAATCCATGAAAAGGCTAAAATCCAACGGCTAGAAATCACCTATCAAGATGCTTTTTGGACTGTAGGTCCAACTTAGGATGGGCCAAACATCCATAAACAGCGGCTGTTGAGAATTATTATCTTTGTACGATGGTCTTTGTCGTCCAACTAGGTGCGTGGGACACATGGACCATAATAAATCTTTGATGACGGACGCTTAGGGACCACTGACCGTATGGATGTTTAGCCCATCCCTAAGTGGACCGACAGATACAAATCAGCCTGATTGGTGATTTATAGGCAGTTAGGTTTTTAAAATTCTTTTCAGAGGTTGATTTTTAACTGTGGTATTCGAGCATTATTTTGGATGCTCAGATCCAACGGTAGAAATTTCCAATCAAGCTGATATTGGTCTGTAAGACCACTTAGGGATGGCCCAAACATCCATATGGTCAGTGGTCTCTGAGAGCGTGCCACGTGACTCATAAGACGTCATCAAAGATTTATTCCACGGACCACTAAAAGGGTAAGGTAAGAGTGCAATGCAGCATAAATGACATAATAAGGTACAAATGGAGTAATGGACCACTAAAACAGCAATTATAGTCATGGGAGGTCCACCTAACCAAAAGATGTCATACGTAAACCTGAGGACCATGCTAGCCCTTATGTCCACGCCGTTGGATCTACCACTAAACTAGTCCGACCAAGGGATCTCTTAGGTCAAAAGTCAACTTGATAGGATGATCACCATACTTTTGATCTATAGACTTTTTATTAGACTCCTTTTTAAAACCCTATAAAAGAATGAGATAGATCAGACGGTCACCACAATTTGATCAGATTGGGCATTATCCTTAGTGAAACCCATTGAAAGGTGAACTAAGCACCACTTGCATGTGCGACATGTGTGCTAAATTCTGATTATAGACGATAATCAAGGTCAACACACAAATTGACGAATGATTTTGTGGTGTAGGACGGTATTTTATGGACAATACAAGTGTTCGGGGCCAGGAGCAGATTTCGGTGGCAGAGTATCGTGGTCGAGAGAGCTAACCCAACAACAGGCCAGACCATTCATTTCCCTTACTTTCATCGACGGTTATGAATGGCTTTCTAACTTTTAGCTATCATAATTTGTTGATTTAATTCCATTAATGCACAAATTTTTATTTCCTAATAATAAATATTTTATCTTTTTTTTTTCTTTCTTTTCCAGTCACATCAATCGGGTCTATGGATCCATATTATTAGATGGGTCCAACCTGTTGACCCGAATCCGTTTCTGTCGGCTATTCGGGTAACCCATCGACACATACAGTCACCAAGTTCTTTTTCCTAATATAGCTATATAGTAAAATTTATGGGACATAAAAGTGGAAATCGGAATTTGATGAATTATTGCAAATAATACTTAATATACAACCCGCTTCAGTGTTACGCAAGGATCGGATGGTCCGGATCATAAGAAAATGATATGCTACTAAGTAAATCGAAGCGATTTTAGGACGGTATTGGAGTACAAAATATGCCTAACCAGGGCCGGCTCTACCTTAAGGTCATTAAGGCGGTCGCCTAAGGCCCCTTGGTGAGAGAAGGCGGCCCCCAGCCCAGGTCCCACTAACCACATGGATTTTTAGGCCACCCTTTATTCGATGTACAAACCAAAAATCAACCTGATTGATTATCTCTAGCCATAGATTTTAGTACTTTTTAGGACATGATTTTAGCTGTTGAATTCAAGCATGTTTTTTTTATAGTAAATCCAATGGCTAGAAATCATCAATCAATAAGCTGATTTTTTAGTGTGTTTATCCACCAATAAGTGGGCTGAACATCCATGCTACAACGGATAACCGGGCAAAAATATAGGCCATTGACCGTTGGATTCAAGAGATCATGATCGACGAGGCAACAAACCATTATTGAATCCAATGGTCAATGGCCTCAAGCGTGAATTTTTTTGTCCTCTTATTATATAGGAGCTGCATGTATCCAAGGAAACTTTTAGGAGTACCCTTCATCAACACGGCAAAGAAAATTCCTAGATTCCAACTTTGGATAACACTTTTAAGCACCAAATGACAAATGCTTTTATTTTTTTGAAACATCAAGATTTGGTTTCAGTGATCAAGACCACAGGTTGAGGTGGGTCCACATGTTTTTAAAAAAGGAAAATATTCCAAAGTGATGTGGATCCCACCTCAACAATTGGTCACCTTCTATTTACTGGCACTTCTTTTTAATATCTGTTAAATATTTTTCGCCAAAATTCTAATCTTTTATAATCACAACTTGTTTAGTTCGGATTTGATTTTTTATTGGGCCAGTTCTATCAGCCATATCTTTCAATTTTTTTTTTTTTTAAATTTCTGTCGGTGAATAATACAACTATAAACTATAACTAGTGTTTTAAAACTCGTCGAGTCAACTTGAAATTCGGCCGAGTTGACTCGACTCGGCAGAATTTCGAATTGACTTGAAATAAACTCAAATCGAATATACAACGGACTTGGTGTTTTGTTTTCTACGATACCTCCCCGAAATAGAATCTTTTATGCCGCCTTCTAAGAAAGCTTCTTTACAACTCCTGCTTTGTATTTCTATAAAAAATGACGCACCAAGTACATTGTTTTATAATCAACACACCAATAAGTTTCTTGAACGCTCAATCAAATTAAACTCAACCAAATCTTATAAATTCTGCTTATAAAAAATATGATATTTATATATTAATATTAATACATTATTCGAGTCGAGTTACTTCAGGTCGAATTTGAGTCTTCGAGTTAACTCAACTCGGTAGACTTTCGAGTCGAGTTTTCGAGTTTTCAAAAACTGCTATAAACATAAAGGAGAATGGACTTATATGATTAGCAAAAGAGGCTAAGGTACATATTCAACAGGTTGTCTTAAAGCATATTAATTTTATCGTTACACTTTCACGTACAGTATTGGTAATAGTTGTTCGGATGTCTACTCTTATGATTCAACAGCCGACTAGAGATATGCAGCACTCTAAAATCACAAGTACTTACGAACACATGGTGATACTACCATCAAGAAAAGATTAAAAGTGAAAGAGCTTAAATACAATAAAATGAAGAGAGAAAGAGTTCTCTTTAATTTTTTCCTCCAAAAACTTTCATACAAAAATTCATATTGTTAGCTTCTAAAAAATTGAGGGAAAATAATTCTTTTTTTAAGTCTAAGAAGTTATGGGTTCGAAAACCCTTAGCCTCAATTGTACAAGTAAGTTTTACCTTGTTTAAAGTATTTGAGGTCTTGGGTTCAAAACCTATTAACCTAAAAAACGAAACCAACAAATACTTAGTTTTTTCATTGGGATTGACTCTATTTTTATTATTATTATTATTATTATTATTATTATAATGGGCATTGACTCCATTGACTACTCATTTATTGTATAAAGAAATGTAAAATAAATGCTAAAAAAAAACTAATGCTCAAATTAAGAACGATTTTGACATCCGTGGCTCCATTATATACGTTGGCCTAGGTCCTCTTGGCTCAAGCTGCTCCTATTTCCAAATTACCTTGTTTACATAGAACAGGTTCTGGGCCGAGGTCACCTATTGTCCAACTGTTAATGAGAGTTACAGGTTACCTAGGGGCAGGGCTGTCTCAATGCAAGTTGAGGTCTAAGGTGAAAACTCCATATGAGGCCTTTTAATATTTAATATATTAATATAGGATCAGGATCGGGGGACAACCATTTTTTGACAACCATTTGGCAGACCTACTTAGAAGATGAATCAATGGCTGATTTTTGGTGAGGATGGTCTCTATGGTGAGGAGATCATCCTCACAAAAAAAATAAATCATTCTGATATTCGTAGACTGGTTTAGAAGTTGAAGAATTATGGACCGTTTATTTTTACCATGTTACTTGAAAACCACATTTGATGGGGTTAGAAATTTCAGAATGGGCTGATTTTTTTTTTTTTTTTTTTTTTGAGGGGGGTTACCAAAAATCAGCCATTGATTCATCTTCTATGTGGGTCCTCCAAAATGGTTGTCTATCAATCCTGACCCATTAATATATGGTATTAATTAAAACTTTTACTAGAAAATCTTATTAAACAATTATTCAAGATAATCAAAAGCTATTGAAAAAAATTTAGGTGAACAGGACTTCCGTTGCAGTCCCCTGCAGAGGACTCTCGCGGCCTTACATAGATCTTTTTTGTGCCGAATGACTGCGTGAATGTTCATCTCATGTATTGGTGGATAAACACACTAAAAATCAGCTTGATTGATGATTTCTAGGCATTGGATTTATTACTCAAAAAGAATGCTTGAATCCAATGGCTAGAATCAAATCCTAAAAGGTACTAAAATCTATGGCTAGAGATGACCACTCAGGTTAATTTTTGGTTTGTATGTCCAACAAGGGGTGGGCTATACATCGATGCAGTTAGTGGACTGGGGCCTTCTCTCACCTGGGGCCTTCTCTTACTAGCCTTATGGTTGAGCCGGCCTGCCTAGCTGATCTAACGTTTTATTTTTGAAAAACAAAACATGCAAAAGAAAGGGAAAAATCAGTTGACATGGTCTTGCTTTTTTTTTTTTTTTAAGTACACATGTCACGATTTTATTAGTGTTGGACACTACAATTATCCTACATAGAACTGGACTCTATTTTTTTCTTTTTTAAATGTCAATTCAGAATACTATTAATTACGGTTCCGGCACTGAAATTGATAGTCTTGGAACTGGAAAAATCGAGATCGAGTCCCGCCAGGTCTCAGTTAATCGGGTACCCATCCGTTGACACTCCTAATCTTAGAGGAACCTATTAGGGATGACTACATTTGATGGCGTACCATTTGAAATTTTGAGGTCGCAGTCAAGAGAGGGGGGCCTCCACAAACATACATGGGTCGGGCTCAGGGGACTCCCTTTTTTCTGACCCCTCTCGGTGTTCATGTGTTCGGCCATGGATATCAAGAATCCAACAGTGGTTTCGCGGTGCTGACAACCACGGATTCATGAAATCCACGCTGAGTGCGCGAACTCCGAGAGGGGCCAGAAAAAGGGGGTCCTCGGAGCCTGAGCCGACATATATATATATACCCAAAATTTTCCTTGTATTTATGGGGTTGCACCTGTGCAGCTCCATAGGCGTTGCTTGCTAACGGTATCGGCCGAGACCATTAATATTTCTCGTGTTGTATCACACAGACCCGGATTACCTAATCCTCATTACTAAAATGACGAAAGCTGTCAAAGTAGGTATGCGTTGTAATTCTCAATGATCCAAGTTTTCATCTATCCTGCAATCCACGGTGTGCAGTGGCCCACCAAATTGTTAATTTCTCCTTATTGTTTATGTCACACACGTGGATGTACGGTACTGGTGCCCGTGAGACCATTAATATTTAATACGGTTGGTGACCCGCAAACCCAATCTCCATAACTAAGCAATTTATATTTGGGTAGGTGACACACAAGATCAATGTCCAACCACTAAATAATAAACTTTTGGTTGACCACAGTCACCGTTTTAAAGCCCTAGCTTATCTGTCTTAGGCCAAAAAGTATTACATGACACGTAATCTTAACCGTACAAATAGTATACGTGCTCATCGATACGGATCCAAGAGGAGGCCCACCAATCGAACCATTCTTTGACAACCAAAGAATTCATAAGTCGTTCTCGTCATGATGCTGCATGTTCGTCGGGATTCTTGACACGCGGATCTCTTATCTCTCAGTACGTACATCAAGACAAACCAAGAAATAAAATGAAGAAAATTCTTTCTTTGAGGGCATTTCCGTCATTTCTCAAAAACACTTGGTATTACAAAAAAAAAAAAGCCTCTTCCCTCTTTCTTTACGACAAGATGAGAGACATTTATGGGATATGGTGGTAATTAATGTACATGAGTATGTCAAATGTGTTAATTAGGGTTAGGGTTAGCAACAAAGTAAGCAAGGGCACCAACTAAGGGTGCATTGATGTAGGTCGTCGGCTCGGACTTTCGGAAATCGGCCCTATCATCTTCGTAAACGTCGTCTTCCCCTGGCCCACCGACCACTGCCCCAACTAAGGTGTTAGGGTTAGGGTTTGATGAGTTAAAGTAAACAGAACCCTCCTTGCAGGCAAGGAACTGGGGATGGTCTTTTATAGACGGCAACGAAGATCCACGGTGGTGTATACGTTGTGGGTACTTGTTGCCGTATCCCACCATGTACGACATGCTCATCGGGTTGTCACCTAATATGTAATCAACCTGCACAATCATGAATATACGTTAAAGCGAATTGTAACGAACGGGCAAAAATGGGAAATGAGAAAATAACAGAAATTAATGGAATTGACAGGAAAAAGCGGAAAAATGGCATAGAAATTCAAAAAATTTAAATTTCAAAAACGAAAAATAAAGGCCGTTATTTTCTAGGAGTCAAAACGGTTCATAACGTAATGGGTTTGGGTGTTAACGACCCTTAAAAGGGCCTTATTTTCTAAGAGTCAAAACGGTTCATAAGAGAGTGACATTGATTGTCCCATCTTAATCAAAATTTAAAAATCTCTTGGTTTCTTAATCACAACCTGCTTCTTGGCTTGTTGTCGGAGAGATGTGGGGCCAGTGCTGATGGTACCGCAATTAACGGTCTGTGATGTTCGGGACAGATAGTTAGCATAAACAAGTAGGAGAAAGGCTATAGAGGTGACGTGTTGCATATTGCTTCCTCCGGGCTTGTATATGAGCCCACCAGGGGTGTACTCTATGTGGGAGGATGTCGACTCTGGTATTAGGGTGCACATGAAACTATCCGCCGATGCTTTGTACGACTGTAAAGAGTACACGTTCCCTTCGAGAAATTCCTGCAAAGATTACCCATGCACGTAAATAGGCGCTTGATCTGGTCCCAAACCAACTAACGGTAACTGTCATTTGTCCGTTATAACGGTCCAATTTAAAAACCATGTAACTAACCTTTGAGACGAGAACGTTGAGGCCAGCGTGTTTGTTGTCCCAACCGAATTCGTTGATGTTGTCATCTGCGCCAAGGGTTTTGCCGTTGTATTGTATGTAATTAAGATAAGTATCATTTTGAGACGCCCTTCTAAGCCATGCTGCTCCCCATAGCAACTCATCCTGTCCATTCCAATAGATAGGGTATTTTCGTCTTTCGGTCAATAATGTTTCTGATGATCAGAGCCACACGTTTGGTGTGGGACCCATAATCGTAACTATCTGATCTATATGACAATCATTTCTTTTGGTGTAAAATGCACATCTAGAGGTGCGTGTTTTACAAGAATCAAGGATTAAAATTTTGGTTTCGACCTACGGATCAGCGTTAAAATTTTCGAAAAGAATAAAATTAATGTTAAATTATACAAAATCTCTTATGTATAAGATTAAAATCTAGGGTCAGGCTCAGGGGACCCCCTTTTTTTTACCTCTCTCGAGTGTTCGTGTGCTCGGCCGTTGGATTCGAACTGGTGGTTGTCAACGCTAATCTGGCATCACTTTTTCACTTTTTGGGGACCGAGAGGGGTCAGAAAAGGGGTCCTCCGAGCCTGAGCCTAAAATCTAATCTCTTTATCTCCCTAATTTACTAGAGGGTCGAGCTCAAGGGACCCACCAAAAATCAGCCATTGATTCATCTTCTACGTGGGTACGCGAAGATGGGGTCAAAAACAGGGGGTCAGAAATGGGGGTCCATTGAGCCCGACCCTTAATTAGATAAGAATATATTAATTTATGCTTTAATTATCTATTTTCCAAGGTAAACAGAATAATTATCCGAAATTTCAGAATTTTTTATATTTTGGTTTCGGTGGAGTCCGAAATTTCGGCCATTTCGGTGAAATTTAAAACCCTAACAAGAATTGATAGTGTATAATTTACGTGTACGAGACAGTGTGTACGTGGCAAAAAGATGGCTTGCCTGATATCCATCGAAGTCGCAGTAGAACGGGCACACACCGGATCTAATACCCTCATTATCACTATAAGCTCCTTTGTAATTATCTGCAAATTCGAAGATCCGGATCGCGTTCCGTAAGAGAGTCTCAGAGTAACCCGGATCGGATGATCTGAACGCCATCGAAGATGCTGATAGAGCCGCTGCGGTCTCACCTGCCACGTCGGAAGCGGTGTTTGGCGCGTCAACGGTGTAAACGGTCCGAGCCGTATCCATGTCTTCGGGTCTTTCCCAGCAGTTATGGTCTATGATCGGATCCCCCACCTAATAACTTGAAAACAAATTGAGATTAAAAATTTAAGGAATTAATTAATAAATGGTGATTAAGCACCATGGAGGAGAGGGTACGGCTGAAAATGACATTTCACTTTATATCTTGATCAGATTGTGACCAGGTGATGGGCCTCAGTTCCTCTCAGAAACTCGTTTGTTTGTTTCATCTGATGGACACTGCCTCATCACCATCCATTCCTATCAGGCATCTGCTGATGCGACAGACTGGATCATTCTACACTTTCTTGTGTTATTTCTAGATATTTATTACTAGCAAGAGGCACGCTTAAGTAAATGAATATCATTGGTAATCCCTGATGCAGCCCCTATGAGCCACGTGGCTCATATTTAAGTGAACACTGACCGTATGGATGCTTGGCCAATCAGAAGGTGGACCATCAATGATGCTACGGTTGAAATCAACCCATGAAAATAACTTCAATCCAACGCTTAGAAATCAGCGAATCAAGTTTAGTTTTGGTTTGTAGGTCCACCGAGTGATTGCCCAAACATCCATACTGTTAAGTGTCCTCTTAAGAATGAGCCACGTGGCTCATATTGGCTGCCGTCAGCGGCGTCAGGTTTACTCCTCTTCCCAGATTGGCAGTAAGACCATCACAACCATCCAATTTTACGAAATGGAAGATTCTCCATTTACGCAGGTGTATTCGGGAAACACTAGATCGTTTCTCATTATTTTGGTTAATTAAAATTTAAATACCCTTAACCTTTATTAGAAAGACAATATAGTCCCCGAAAAAGAAATACCTTTAGATCTTGATCAAGAATATGTGGGACCCACAATCAATAACCGACAACCCGTGGACTCTCACGGGTTCGTTCGGTTATGTTCATGAAACAGCCCCATATTCTTTAAGAAAAAAAACTTCCCAAACTACCACCACTCCCCAACCCCAACCCCCACCCCCCCCCAGATGAAAATTACAAAAAATGCCACTACCGGTACCTGTACGAAAATCCGGTCGGGTTGTGAGATGGTTTTGAGAAGGTAATCGGTGGCCCATCGAATTGCAACCAAGGTATTCCGTAGTTCATTGGACGGCATAATGTCCCCAAATTCAACCACACTCCATGCTAGCATTGTTGTAGTGAAGGCCATCGGAAACCCGAACTTTATGTTATCCCCAGCGTCGTAATACCCGCCCGTCAAGTCGACCCCACGCTCCGAACCATCGGCTAGACCCGAAGTCGCCCGCCAACTGATCCGTTGGTCCTCTGGGAGCAACCCGGACCTCTGACCCTCGAAAAATAAGATACACTTGGATAATGCGTCCTGATAGTCATGACTAGTACCAGTCTGTGCGAAGGCCAATTCAAACAGAGCAAGAAGAAGAAGAAGAAGATGGTTAGAGGGGAGTCTCATCTTCTTGACTGCGAGACCCTCAGTCTTGGTGGGTGGTGGGTTCTTGGTACAAAATTTATAGAAGTAGAAGACTAACAGACTTAACGGAAAGAGTAGAGAGACTAATAACAGTAATAAGGCAAGGAAGAGGAAGGGGTTGATCACGAGATATATAAAAAGAGGGTGGAGTTAGGGTTTAGCTTGTGTCTTTATTGGCTTTAGGGTCTCGATTTAACAAGCTGTAGCTCACGCTTTTGACGTAAGCTAGCACCATTTTTTTTACTAACCGCCGCCATCTGGGCCCACTGACCGTATGTATGTATAGCCCACCCTTTGTTAGACATTCATACAAAAAATCAGCTTGTTTGATGATTTTTAGCTGTTGGTTTTAGTACTTAAAAATGGTTGAATCCCGGCTAGAATTCCGATATAAAAGTACTAAAATCTAATGGTTATAGATTACCAACCATGGTGATTTTTGGTGTGTATATCCACCCTGGGATGGGCTAAACATCCATGCGGTCAGTAGGACCAGATGGTAGTGGTTAGTAACAAAACATGGTGTAGCTCATGCCAAAAGCGTGAGCTAGAGCTTGTTACATCGCAAACCTAGGCTTTAAAGGAGGGGAGGTGCGTACATGCGCCGACACCAGTGGTAGTGTCAGTTAACTCACATGCATCACTAACGTGAGCCCACTACTCTTATCAGTTACCACAGAGAGGGGTGGGGATGTTGTGGGGCCCATAGCTATCCGAAAAGAACTAAAGCGTTTTTCACTCCACCACAAATAAAATAATAATAATTACATAAAAGGATGGTTTTTTTTGGGTCGGGCTCGGGGGACCCCCATTTTGGCGGACCCACATAGAAGATGAATCAATGTCTGATTTTTGGTGGGGATGATCGCCTCACCATATAGATCACCCCAACAAAAAATCAGCCCATTCTGAAATTTCTAACCCCATCAAATGTGATTTTCAAGTTACACGGTAAAAATCAACAGTCCATAATGCTTCAGCTTCTAAACCAGTCTGTGAATATCAGAGTGATTTGAATTTGTGAGGATGATCTCCTCACCATAGAGATCATCTCACCAAAAAAATCAGCCATTGATTCATCTTCTATGTGGGTCCGCCAAAATGGATGTCAAAAATGGGGGTCCCCCGAACCCGACCTTTTTTTTTATGCTTTTTGTAACAAACAAACAAAAGAAAGAAAGAAAAAAAGAGGTTAAAGCCCTAAATACACTTTAATAAAAATGATCTTAGTTTCGTTACTGATAGATTAAGGAAACGTGAAGATCCTTTATCCAACCGTTTATCTTTTAATTGCATTTGTGGGTCCCACTGTTAAGGAATCATCCTATGCTATGCACATGGTGAGTCCCACTCTTTACAGCCATTCGATCTTAGATCGGAAACATTGTTCGGCTAATTTACAAGTGCGTGACTCACATCCTATCATTCTTCTTCGAGAATTTAGACCTTTTTTGTCTTCTCCCTCCTCACTAAGCATCAACTAGAAAACTTCTCTCGCTCAAAAGAGAAAAAAAAAAAAAAAGCGTTATTCCCCCAAAGAGTTTTTCAGTTTTACTTTTTAAATTATTTTATGTGGGTCCCTATGTGATACACAGGTCATGTGCAACGCTTTCTGGAAACGTATTTGTTACTGGTTGGTTGGATGCGTGAAAGAGAGAACAACCTTTTTTTTTTCTTGTCCAGAAAATTTTTGATCCTGTACTTTTTGATCCATGGCGTTCTGGCACTTCACTATAAGTGCCAGAACGCCATGGATCAAAGTGCCAGGATCAAAATTTTACTCGTCCACCTTTGCAAGAGAGAGTTAGTTTGTCTCACTGTTTTAACGACATTTTTTTTTTTTCATTTAAATCGTTAAAGCGATGCAAAGCTGGGAGAGCGACACGTAAAGTCAAAGATAATGGGGCCTACAAGAAAGATTGTGGACTCAAGAGAGACAGTTCCAACAACAATCACAAGGCTTCTCACCGTTAAGTTGGCTGATCAACCACTTTTTTGTGTCACATGACTCAGCATGTCTAGGCCCATGCAGGTGGGGCCCGCTAATTGTTTGGAACAGTAATGAAAGACACGGTGTCCCCCTCCGTCTACCAATTCATCGATCCAAATAATGGGACACTTCTTGGATGGTAAACCACCGAAGAACCAGATGAAATCACTCACAATGCCTGATGTGGGGCCGAAAGTGAAAAAAGGTCACTGAATCATAGCCCAGGTAGCAATTTACAACAATGCCACCGTAATGTCAGCTTTTGGATTTGAGCATAATGACATCATACCTTTTTTCTCGAATTATTCGCGAATTATACATGAACCGTGTGAATTATTCTAAAAACGAACCGAACAATGTCCTGTTCAAAGATTTGGAAAAATTCCAGCATTTTTTAACATGATTGTATTCTTCTCGAATAATTCAAGAACTTTTCCGAATTATTTCCAGATCACTTAGTTTTGAACATGTAAAATCCTTTTATAAGTCAAAAATTGTCAATATAATTTTTTTACAATTTTTTTAAATTATTTTTATCAAATTGTTTAATGCATTTTTAAATGAAAAACCCAAATTGAACTCGAACATTTCCCGCACCGAACTCCGAATTGCTAACTATTTTCCCTACATCGAAGGGTTGACATCGCAGTCAGAGTACCACCGGGTTTGTTACGGGCACTGGCCTGTGTAAAATTATTTGATGGACCTGAGGCATATCACCATGATCCTCAAAATGACCTAACTCCCGTACCATACACATGGCCCACCAACTCATTCATCCAGAGCATCCAAATTTCTGGACTTTGTTTCGACTATTAAATGGTTTTTTCCTCTTTGGAAGTCTTCTAAGTCTCAGCTCTAGATTTGAAGGTTAAAATCATTTTGGAATATCTTTCCATCTGAGAGGGACCCACCAATTGGATGGTTATGCTGGATTGATAGATTCGCTACATGAGAGGTTTATGATGTTGATCGCTCTATACTACGGTAGGGGCACTACCCTACCTGTAATGTGGACTCTAACCTAAGTGAGAAGAGGGTTGGTTAGGTACTTGGCAGTTGGGAGTTGGGAGTTGGGTGTTGAAACTTGGGACTCAGAACTCACCATTTGTTGGGTCCCAAACTACTAGGCCTCTTTGGACATAAACTGACCTCATGAGATAAGAGTAACCATTTGATTGTTTTCAGGGTGGGCCACAGTCCCTCTTGCTAATCCGGCCATTTCCAAACCTGTATTTCCCACTAGACTTTGGAGTAGATGTCTATATGCCTCCGACAAAAGACATAACTCTAAATAGAGTCGAATTAGGAAACAAGATTCGTGTTACCAACCCCAGATAGTTGAGATAAGGCGACATCTGTCAAAATTCCAGAGGAGACCTCTGGAGGGGAGGCATCAAACTCTTGAGGGCGTGTTTGATTGCACAGAAAATTTACCGAGAAAATACATCTTAAATGGCTGATTGATTGCAACTGAGAACACATATTTGAGAAGAACAAAGGCCTATTTTGAGGTGGAAATGAATTCTCACCTATCTGGATGGGAAATGAATTCCGGGCTTAGTAGGAAAAATTATACAGATATAAGTGGCCATCTAACAAGGGACAGTCACTTGGCAATCAAACACGCCCTAAGAGGGGAAGAGATGATAGGAATTACGCTATCAGAGATAGGCCAAGAAAATGATGAGTTCTGCTCAAATTGTTTGTCTGCTACTAGCCCGTTCAACCTGAAAACGTAGTGTCAATACAGAGAGTAGGTGGCGGGCCATACACAGGAGGGACGTCTGTTGACGGAATAATTAGTACCAACTGATAGATGTGATTTTGGATTGGAAAAAGATGTAACAAGGTATGCCTGAAACTGTTCATTTGCGGAAGCAGCATATTTGGTAGTCACCGCTGCCATCTGGGCCCACTGACAGCTTGGATGTTTAACCCACCCCTTGGTGGATATCCATGAGGTCAGTGGGTCCAGATGGCAGCGGTGAGTAACAAAAATCGCGCTTCCTCACGCCAAAAAGCATCCGGTGTACCTTGTTACAGCAAATAGAAGACTAGACTACGTTTACCAAATGTCAAGACTCACCTGTTTTATCCCTCCCTTTAATGCACAGGGAAAGCCACTGATCTGCGTCTCAACTCAATACCTACGGTTCATTGACCGAAACAGAGAGATTACTGCAACCCACCTTGAAGAAGAACAATCATGCAATTCGAGAAGCACAGAACATTACAAAAGCATGAACTTTTCTTTGTAAATTTAATTACAGAAGAGACCTTGTCAATTACAACTGTACATATTATTTTCACATTGCTGTACAATTTTCATCGTTTGCTTCCAGCAGTGGTGATGATTAGTAGGGGACACAATGTTTTAACACCAATTGATGACTGTACAAAAACCAAGTGCTCCCTGTGAAAATGGAATCAACCAACTCAAAGTAATTAAAGGATGAACAGAATGAGCACAAAAACAGCTAATACGCAAATTAAGCCCCCCAAAAGATGAAACCTAAGAATGAGACAAGTTGTGAACCAAATCCATGGTATTGGATGACATGGTAGAAAGGGTCAACGTTAGTCATTGTTTTAATTATCGGAAAGGAAAAATGAAGCCATGTGATGTAGGACTATGAAATCTAAAGCCTTTATGATGGTGGAGATCAGAATTAAATTACTATGGGCAATAATAATCACAAAATAAATCTAACAACCTACCACAAATATTTAGATATGCTAGCAAATAATTAAATTGTTCCAACAAAAATCACAATTCAGCAGTGTAAAACTTCCACTAGCCTAGGGATCAACCAGCACGTGTAGGTTCAATGTTCATTATCCAAGATTTAATAGTTTAAATTAGGTTCAGAAGGATTTACCGTGTTTACTGGGGTTATAATTGAGTATCAGGGGGACCAAGTGGGTTTCGAGCTGAAAGGAGAATAGGTTCTAGGGTGGAGCCGCAGGGTTTATGGAGGGTATTAGGGTTGCTGCAGGGGTTTAGGGGTGTTTGGGGGTTGCCACGAGGGGGATGGGAGAGATTAGGGGAAGCAGGGAGTTTTTTTTTTGGATGGTTACTATTCACGATACTGTTCATGCAGTACTATTCACAGGGGGGAGTGGTGCAGCTAGGGTTTTGGGGGTTAGGTGGATTAGGGTTAGGGTGTTGGGATGATATGGTTCAGATTTTAGGTCAAAATTAGACCAAATAAAAATAAAGATGGAAGAAAAGAGAGGAGGAGAAGAGATAACCTTTGGCTTCACACTAGATTTCCTTCCACATGAGATTTCCCAAAACTTGAGTTTAATTTCATTCATTATTAATGGAAAAATATAGTAATGAGAGTTTTTATAATAACTCTAATAACCTAATCTAATCTTAGATCATCCAATAAAACAAATAAGATCCAATGGTGAAATAAAATATAACCCACTTAAAACAACTAAACAAAATTATAATGATCCCAAAACTTTTGACTATTTGCTAAGACACCCAAAACAACTAAAAAATAAAAATTATCACTAAAAAGCAAATAAAACTATCAAATAGAGCCCTAATGCAACCCACATGCATCTTTCCAATATGGAGTCTTCAAGATGTCATGCACGTAGTGTTTTCCGCTCCCACAATCATGGAGAACTTGAACTGGGGCCCACATCGAAGTCATCAAAGTACAATGACAAGGGTATGGGTCCAGTTCTCCTCCTCTAGTACACTCTAGGGTGGGACATCCTTGTTGACAACCACTTTACTCTAACAGAGGCAGAGTGATGGCCACACAGCCAAACAACACGCCCCCTCAGGAGTTCACCGAGACTCGAACACGCGACCAATTGGAATCTCCTGCTTTGATTCCATGTTGACAACCACTTTACTCTAAAAGCTTAACCTTATAGAGAGAAGCGTAACAATGTATATCGAAGGGTCCACAGGTCTAACAGAGGCAAGTGTTGGCCACACAGCCAAACAACACACTCCAACAACAATCCTGATGTCCTCATCACCATAGTTAAGTGAGAAATACAGAGGAAGCTTGAGGCTATGATCGATGCTAGCAGCACTCGGGCTAGTGGGAAAGGAGGTAACAACTCTCCCTCTTTGTGGACTACGTGTATATGTGAGGGTACTTCATTAATTACTTTACATGGGGTGATGAGGTGTTTAAAACCGCCAAAATACCCTCAAATGGATAGGTGTCCAACAAAAGGAAAGCAATTGCTCTTTTTCCACCATTGACGTTTTGGACTAAGATGACGTGGGTTCAAAAGTGTTTTTGGCAACAGATAAATGAAGTATGACATTGATAATTCCGTAAATATATGATCGACGGCTCAATGATAGTAACATCATAACATAGAACAAAAACAATCGGAGCCCGAAAAATTGTCACAACTAAAATTTAAGGACTATCTTTTCCCTCTCTGAAATTTCAAATGTAGTTCTTGGGGCTTTTCTTAAGTTACCATTGATACAATAACTGCATAAAGTAAGACCTCAAAGAAAAAGGTGGTAGAGACAAGTTTACCCAACTCCTATTTAGTCAAAAAAATCTCACAAAATATAAAAGAAATAGATGGAAAGATGGAGATATATTGATGTTGATGATAAAGGTGTGTGGCGAGACCTCACACAAGACGCAGCTAAGGCCTAGGAAAACGGTGGCCCTCGTGCAGTAATTGCAGTGGAAGGGGGTTGATGGTGTGGTCAAGAGGTCAAAGCTCTACGAGTGATGGTCGACTGATACATCCATTGTAGGGGGAGCTCCAAGAGCTTCTCTTCAAAGTAAATTTATCAAAATAACTAGCCAACTCTCTTCATAAAGGGGCTTTATATAACTCAGCCTAAGAAATCCACATCATTAGATTGCTTCAAAACGACCCTTTTTACAAAAATTCCCCAATTACCCCTGCTTAAATCAGTTCTCCCCACTAGGAAGAAACTCGTCATTGAGTTTCATCGTTCAGTTCTCCGAAGCTTCCTTCTCTCAATTGGATTTCACGTCTCTTCACCAATATGACAGCTGCTCACTCCAATATGTCAACTCAGGAGCTTTATGGCCAAAGGGGTGTGCTTTTGCTTTGTAGGCTGTAACATGACCATATGCCCATCCTTTATGCAAGTATAAGTATGTGTTTCACAATAATAGATTGTTTTTTGGTCATGTTGCCATCTGTGACCAAGAAGAACATAGCATAAGTCCATAGGCACCACGTCACACCAAACTAAATCTTTATAGCACCCTCAACCTTGAAATACACTAAACATTGGTTGCTGATAAGCATCTCATTCCCTACCACATGATCTGATGAGGTTGCAGGTGCTCATAGGTTTGTAAATCCAACTTCTTTACTAAAGCATCTGCCACTAAGTTTTGACAACTCCCGCTATCAATGACAAGGTCAAACGTGTCTCCTTCAACAATGCACTAAGTCTTGAAGATGCTCGTCCTATACTTTTCTTCCTCTTCTCCAATTTTGGAGGAAGTTACTACATTCTGGCTCAAAAGAACCTCCCCCACGGTGTCACCAGTGAGGTCCTTTTTAATTACCAGCTCTTCTTTGTCGCCATCTTCATTGTCGCCATAGTCATCGTACTTTGGCTCGCCCTGAATGTTGAGACACTCGTCCCTCGCCCCATCACTTCCAATGAACAGATGATTCGGACACCCGTGTGAGCGATGTCATTTCTCCATGCACTAAAAACATATGATTTCATATGTTTCATTGCATGTGCTGGGCCACCATCTTTACATTTTGTTTCCTCACTTGTCTTGGATGGAGGGATGGTCTGAGTTCTTTTTGAAACAACTTTTATCTCAGTGGTTAGTCAACTCTATCTAGTTGAGCTTCGACCTTTAACGCTAGTTGATAGGGCATCACAGAACTTGTATAGTGTGTGAAGTGCAACTTGATCTTGGATAGAGTCGTAGAACATTTACGTATCGGCTTATCAGTTGATCCTCTGTTTCGTTGGTGCGCTAATGAAATCTTTCGTGTATTTCTTCACACTCTTATTCCCTTGTTTGTGGTTTTGGAAATGCTGATAGAGGACTTGGGAGTAATCTCGAGGCAAAAATTGAGCTCTAAGATTTTCTTCCATTTTCTCCAATATTGTATCTGCTCCTTTCCATTGCATTCCCGAGACTATTGCAACTGATGCCACCACAAGGAGGCATGAGCCTTGAACTTAGTTCTCACAAGCTTAACTTTCTTTTCATGAATTCTTTCCATTCAAAGAAACTTACAATGTTGTCAAACCAGTCCAAGAAATCATTCGGCTCCGTGTCGCCGTCAAAGTTGGTAAGGTGGACTTGGATACCGTGAATATGATTATTCTCCAAAGCAAGATTCAAATGTTCCTCTCACTCAGTTTTTGGCTTCCCTGTGGGGCCTCTATTCAAACATGCCTTCAACATCATTCTCTTCACTCCCTTTAGTGTGATATATGCGGCTACTGCCAACCTCACTTCTAGACCGATTTGATGCCCGGGGACTTGTTGGGTCAAGTGAAGTCATCCTATCAGTCATTAATTGTGCCAAGTTTTGGATTTGCTGCTACGTGTCTTGTTGAAATTCTCGGAACGCTTCCCATATAACATACTCATCTCTACGGCCCCTCACTCCTCGAGCAACCATATTACTTGTCGTAAAAAGATAGGACTTGTTTTTATGATCACAAAACTTTGGAGGTCATTTGACCCTCAATCAAGTCAAAATGGTGCTAATGAATGTGATTTTCTATGCCCTCAATATTTGTAGGATCAGAGCTTTCTTTGTGTTCCAAGACGCTGGAACGCGATCAATCTCTTTATCACGATCACAACAAAATAAATTTTGTGCAGATTGGACACCGTTTGAGCTCATAACAGTCTGACAACATTTATGTATGTTATATGGATCCAACACCTTATCACTTTTTTTTTCAGCATTACCGCAGGTTTCTACGATGCACTTGCAATGGCACGAGGCATGACATGTTTCACAAACTATTTTTTCAAGCCACTGCGTATCAAGTGTTGCTCATCGGGGGTGGGTTAAGTAATTGGTCAGTAGGCAGGACTGGGCTTAGGCTTGTTGGCATGGGTTAAGACTCTAGGTCAATCACTTAAGCCCACACCTACATAACAATATGAGAAGGCCCAAAAATGGGTCTTCTTCTCCAAGGGAATGTGAACAATAGGGGAGGGCTTCCAGTAAACCCTCACATCCAACTAGTCCCCCACAACTCCAGTAGGGAGCACGATCGTACCTCGAATCCATGATGAACTAGTCTTCGATGGCCGGCGAAACTCTGATGAGGGCAATATGGCTAGAAAGTGTATTTGGCCTGATTTTCTTGAGAAAATACACAAACTACTCAAAATTCTTCAAGGGATGTGGGTAACAACACTTAACAACGATCAATTCAGCGATGTTTGTGTCATTAGAGGTGCAAAATACTATCAAGAAAACAGTGATATTGCTAGCACCAAGAACTGTGATCAATGGAAAGCCAATCACACCAAAAATTGTAGTTCAAAAACCGCAATTTGGGGACGAACTCGTAGAGCTCTTCAACCACGAACAAGCCCGGATCGGACTTGCTTTGAAACCACTTGGTACAGACGGGTTTACCCATCTCCGATTTAGTCAAAAAATCTCAAAAAATATAAAAGAGATGGAGATGTATTGATGTTGATGATGGAAGTGTTGGTGGGACCTCTCATAGGACATGGAGGTAGGCCTAGGAAAATGATGATCCTCGCACACAATGGCATGGCCGGAGCTTGAAGCTCTACATGCAACGGTCAATAGATACACCCACTGTAGGGGGAGCTCTAAAGACTTCTCTTCAAAGAAAATTTCTCAAAAAAAACTAGCCAACTCTCTTCACAAGGGGGCTTTATATAACTCAGCCCCTAACCCTAAGGGGGCGTTTGGCAACACAAAAATAAGTAACTTATTGACTTTTATAAGTCAAAAAGTTAAAAAGTTAGTTTGGATGTGTTTCATATTTTAACTTTCGAAAAGTTAAAAATTAACTTAAAACTAAAGCTAAAATTTTTAGCTTTTAACTTCTAAGAGAAGTTACTACTCAAAAATTAGAACACCCCCCGACATTTTAATTTCTATGACTTTTTCAGAGGTAAAAAATCAACTTGTAACTTCTACTACAAGTAGAAGTGCTTTTACTTCTCGTTCCCAAACGCCCCCTAAGCAATCCACGCTGTTGGATTGCTTCAAAACGATCCAGCCCTACCCTTTTCAAAATGGCAAAAACAACCCATTTTGTTTTACAAAAATTCCCCAATTGCCCTGCCTACAGCAAAAGGAAATAAAGAAAAAAAAGAAAAACTAGAAAGGAATCGGCATAAACTTTTTCAATTTCCAAAGACATGATTACTGCTAAAGAGAAAGGTGGGCAAAAGTTACATACCTAATAAATTTCATTATGTCTGGAAGAGTGTAACAGTGGCGATATAGCCAT
This sequence comes from Euptelea pleiosperma, assembly GCA_035048495.1. Classification (NCBI taxonomy): domain Eukaryota; kingdom Viridiplantae; phylum Streptophyta; class Magnoliopsida; order Ranunculales; family Eupteleaceae; genus Euptelea; species Euptelea pleiosperma. The sequence goes on along the minus strand of CM068552.1, from coordinate 5,024,977 downwards.
TTTTCATAACCTGATAAAATGTTACAACAATGGCATTGTTAGCTAACACTTTCACCATTCATCGCATGCATTTCATATCATAATAAAAATAATAGGATAAAACTTAGATGATTACAATAAAGATTGACAAAGCAAGATTGATCAGGCAATAATCAAACTCTCACCTCGAATGCAACATTTTGATACCCATATACAAAAGTAGAACCAAAAGGATTGCTGGTGGATCCTTGTGTTTGGATTGCAGCTCGCCCACAATCTCCGAAGATTTCCTATAATTAAGTGTAATTCTCATGCCATTATGGTAACGTGATGCAAGAAAAAGACAGAAAAAAGCAAGTAAATGCTACAACAAGAAAACAAAAATGCAGTACAAACTTAGTCATATGAGGAAGAAGAAGCAATTCGATACTGAGATTGATGATTGAAGAACACATAATACTCAAAACAAATGTAAGAAACTAGTAACACAAAAGCAGATCTACAACAAAATCATTGTCAGATATAGCAGTTAGGAAAAAATAGCCACATCTGCTATTTAGGGAGAAATGAAATCCCAGAGATAGGACACGGTTTTTACAGAAGACCAATCAAATCCTATAGCTCAATAATCCCATGCTGTTATGGGAAATCCATCAAGTGATGAATGTGAAACATGAACCAAACACATCCTATGTGCCCAATGTGAGCACATACATATACTACTTAATCCAGGCCATACACATGGCACACTTATACCCCAAGTATAAGATTGCTGATCAGCTTGCCAACCATAGTTGCCTAAGAAAATCAAGTAAATTCTTAAGAGGATGATGTTTATTTGCATATCTGACCTCTCATACGAATGTCCTACCAGATAAGACCCTGCAGAACTCAAATGTTTAAGACAGCTTGAAACCGATAACTAAAAACTGGTCTGCTAAGTCGGTCACTTATGATTCGCGGAAAAACCAAGATGGAAATGACTGGGCGAGCTTATCGCATCTGAAAATCATGGAGCATGTTCTGCCCACGATCCAGCATGACTAGCGCATATATGAAGCATCATTCGTCTATAAACACTAATCAGAAACATAAAGGTACACATTCATTCACTCTCAATACACTTACGCTGCCAGAATACTGACTTGAGCATCAGAATTTATTCTTGGCAGGTCCAGGTCTCCAGGAGCTGAATAGGGAGGACGAAGAAGATCGATTTGATGTGTATTGTATAGATTGTTAGTCAGAAGTTATACCTCAGACCCCACAAAACCTTTTTTTGTGCCAAAGTACAGAAAGTGGCAGCAATATTCTTCAAGAATTTCTAGCAAACAGGGCATAGAATGGGTGATTTTGCAGAATAAATACATCTCGAAAGCACAAGGGTACAAACTCAAACCACATGAAATAAGCCATGGCCATGTTTTCTAATGCCTAACTCATCAGCTATCAGAAGTCAATTATCAGTTCAATTCAAGGAATTTCATAGCATCGATGGATTAAATAGATTTAAGAGTTCTAAACTTCTAACATATTCCAAATCAGCACGACATTTAAAAGTTCTACAAGGAGGCAAAGAACAAAATCCAGGTGGACGATATGGACCCAAAACATAAGATATACCTTCTAAACCATATTTTATGAATCCACATTTCCGTAGCTCACTTTCATATTTTACATGCAAGCATAAACATAAGAACTTCTCAGAAAGAAACTATACATTTGAAATTTTGAATAATTAATATTTTACCTTTACTTGCTCCCACTTTGTGCTTGGAGTAACACAGCGCTTAGGAGCATTTCCTTCCTGAAATGGTTCCCCAAATGCTTAAAAAAAGAAAAGAAAAACTACTAAAGTAAGTGGACCAGCTTTTATGTTCTTGAGAAGAGGTTGCACAGTCAAAAAGTTCAAAGGCTTTAAGAAAAGAGCTTACCATCAGAACCATAGATAACAAAGTTGCATTTTATGTATGAATTGAAGTCTGCGTGTCCAGGAAAGTTTGTATGCAAAACGAACTTCTTGATTTTATGAGTCTGCACATTTACCAAGGTAATCTGAAAACTGAACAGAGCAAAGAATTATCATGGCAATGAAAAGAGGAATTCTAGCAAACAACACATTTAATGCATTGAACAGATGCAATGCAGTAAAAGACAAGAAAAACACCTCAAAAACCACACCTTGTACTAAAAAGTGTATTTTTTCCTCGTCTTTTGGTGCATTGCATTTGTGCAACTCAGGTAGTGTGTTGTGCCACTGAATGAAGAAAAAAAAGCACCTGCCCATCGAATAATATGTCCAGACCACGAGTGAAATAATTGTAGAAGTAATCACCACATAGAGTTGTCCGTGGACGAGGATCTGAAGCAGAGTGAATCACCATTTGGTCGACCTGCATAACAAACAAACATAACCTTCCTTTGAGACATGAAATTCAGGAATGGATTAAATTACCCACCAATTTGAGTCATACAACAGTTAATAGTTTACACCCATTTTTTTTTTATAATGATACAGCTTTATTGAAAGGAAGAACGGAAACAAAGCTCACAGGAGGTCGAGAAAACCTCCACGGAGAAACAAAAACAACCGATCTAACAATCTCGACACATGATAGTTTACACCCATTTCAAGCATCTTATATGCTTAGAAGAAAAAAGCAACTTTATATGAAACTCAAATTAGAACCAAAACTGACATTCCTGCTGGATTCAGTCAGCACTGCAGAATTTCCATTTTGTTGATAAAAAACAAGTAGAACAAATGCATTTGAAATCCAAAGAAAACATATGTCTTTACAGTTTAAAAAATTTCTCAAACTGATTCCTTTTTATGGAGAAATTGATCATGAATAGTGTCGCCAAGGTGCTCACCTGGTTCTCACTCCTTCAGGCTTAATAATAAAACAAGCTGTCAGCGCAACTAGAGTAATTAAGCGATGGGACCCTTGGGCTGCAGGTTGGTCATCTAAGTAACCAGGTGAGATTCTAGGCAACTCACCAGAGCCAGGCAAGCAGCTATGGATTTGCTAAATCACCCTTCAGTTGTTCACATATTCAAGGTAAAAATTTTATTTGATCTTTCATGATCTGATATTAGATCTTTATTATTTTATGATTTTTCAGATATCATCATCTCATAGTTATGATTGTTATTTCACCGATTTGAGACATGCCTTTGTGAATTCTGAATGATGATTTGTTCATTCTTATCACTGAATTCAGAGTTTAATCTTCTTACACAAGGCTATTGCATAATTGCATCCATAATTGCCAGGCTCAGAAAAGAAAGTGAAAACTTTGCACTAAATGGAAGAGTCCAACGCCTCATTTTACCACATCTTCCACATATCTGTGTGGGGAAAAAGGCTTTCCAAATAAGTATGAAAACACCCATGTGATATGTTATATTCACATATGTCGCATTGGCATTCATAAACACATTTAAATATAATATAAGCATATATTTAGAAAAACGTTACGTTCACATTGATAATTGTACCAATCTAATACTATATGCATCATCATAAGCCTTTTCCCAACAGTATGGGGTCGGTTGCGCAAATCATGTTCCTCCATTCAATCCTATCTAACGCCATCTCTTCCGTTAAGGCAAGTTTCTTAAAATCTCCTCTCAGAAACCCACACCATGTACGTTTTGGCCTTCCTCTCACCTTTTCAAGCCCCCTTTGACTTGCACATTCCTCCTCACTAATGTTGTCATTGGTCTTTGTTGTACATAACCAAACCATCTCAATCGACTTTCCCTTATTTTGTCACTTATTATGGCTACTCCTATATTTTCACACTATATTGATTTGAAATAAATGTTTATACATAATTATACCATTAATATGCAATTTTTTCGTAGTCACTGGCCACTTTCCTGGACACCAAGGATGATCTATGGCCTGGGACAATCACATGGGAATTTCAACAACCTTGGCCATGAATTTCTAAAAAAAAAGAGCAAAAAAGCTCATGTATCTCAAGTTATTTTTTAATTGCAGAAAACATTTCATTTTTTTTTTATAATTAATGTGTACATATTAAGAGAAGGGAAAACCCTGATGTACAAGGAAAAAGAGGAAGGTGAGGAAGGCCCTCACAAACAGGAAAGTACAAAATAAAACCTAGGCTAAACTAGCCAGGCCTCACTACATAATCAAACCATCTAAAGGCAAATACTTTTTAAGTTTTCAAACATGAATTTTCAGTTCCTCAATCCATACAAAAATTTTACTGAATGGTTTTCCCAAGTTATCAAAATCTTACAAGTTGAAGTTGTGATGGGTTGACAAAATTATTGTGCACCTATTCTTCAACCACCTATTCTCCGTCAAGGGGATCCTCTCTCCCCTTATTTGTTCCTCATGGTGGCTGAAGCTTTGAGTCGGATGGTTTCCAAGACGGTTGTAGAAGGTTTCTTGGAAGGCTTTACTGTGGGTCGCGTTGGCCCAACCATCTCTCACCTGCAATTCACTGATGACATTATCTTTTTTATGAAGGCTTCTCAATCCCAAGCTCAGGTGTTGAGAGGTATTCTGCGTTGCTTTGAGGCAGTCTCTGGGCTTCGTGCCAATCTCGATAAAAGTGAAGTGTTCAGGGTGGGAGCAGTCAGGTGTTTGGACTCGATTGCCTCTATTCTGGCTTGTAGGAAAGGGCAACTTCCCACGACTTACCTCGGTCTCCCTCTTGGCAGGAGCTACAGATCCAAGAGTATTTGGGACCTGGTTATTGAGAGAGTCCAGAGGAGATTGGCCAAGTGGAAGAAATCACTCCTATCTAAGGGCGGCAGACTCACCCTGGTGAAAAGCACCTTATCCAACTTGCCGATCTATTACTTGTCTCTTTTCTCTATTCCGATTGGAGTTGCTAGGAAGATTGAACGTCTTATAAGGAACTTCTTATGGGATGATAGAGAAGATCTCCATAAGTTTCATCTTGTGAGCTAGTCGAGGTTATGCTCGGAAAAGAAGGCGGGTGGACTCGGTGTCCGGCAGATCAAGCTTATGAATAACGCTCTTCTAGGCAAATGGCTTTGGAGATTCGGTATTGAGAGAGGTAGTCTTTGGAGAAGCGTTATCATGGCTAAGCAGGGCATCGACTCAAATGGGTGTGGAAAGGCATCTCCAAGATGACGGAGACTATCAGGAATGGTTGCACCTTCAGAGTGGGGAACGGCCTATCTGTTAGATTCTGGGAAGATAGGTGGTGTGGAGATCCATCTCTCAGTGAAGAGTTCCCTGCGCTTTATGCCATCTCCGATAAGAAAGGTGAGTCGATCCGAGCTGTTTCGACATTCCATAATGGGTCTCTCTCCTGGGATTTGGGCTTCAGAAGACGGATCAACGACTGGGAGTTGGAGTCAGTGGTCGCCTTACTATCACGTCTAGAAGGGATTACTCTGACGGATAGTGAAGAAGATAGACGATGGTGGATCGATGATCCCAAGGGGAGATTTTCAGTTAAGTCTCTTCATCATTCTCTCTCCGGTGGCTCCCCCAATTGTTTTCCGGCTAATCGCATTTGGAAAAACCCCATTCCCTCCAAAGTGAAGTTCTTCATATGGTGTGCCATGTTGGACAAGACCCTTTCCGTAGAGAATCTTAAAAAGCGTGGTTTCCAATGCCCAATAGATGTATCCTTTGTTGCCACGATGAGGAATCTACGGATCACCTTCTAATCCATTGCAGTATGACGAGGTCTATTTGGGAGCGATTCTTGGGATTATTCAGTACGTCTAGGGTGCTTCCCAGGTCTGTCTTCAGCCTGATTTCTGGATGGTGCTAGAAGTCTTTTTCTGTTAGCCGGTGCATTCTTTGGAGACTCATCCCTTTTGCCATTTGTTGGGAAGTTTGGAAAGAGAGAAACCTTCGGATTTTTGAAGATAAAGGGGTTGATGTGGAGCAGCTTATTCTGAGGATTAAAGCTACTATTTATTTCTGGGGATCAGTCATTCCCGAACTTCAGATGTTTTACTTTGAGGATTTTGTGTGTCGGTGGGATCGTCTGATTAGCTAGTTGTTGTTTGTTGCTTTTTGTTTTCGTTTGCCTTTGGTGGATCCGCGCTTTGCCTTGGTGCTGCGCCCTGTATAGTTTTTTGGGGGCCGTCTCAGCCCTTCTTAATATATATTTATTTTACCGATCAAAAAAAAAAAAATAATCAATCATACAGGTCTCAAGTTTAGTTTCTAGAACTTTACCTGCTTTTGATGGATTCCGCAAGGACGGCCTAATTCAGTCCACACGTCCTGCAGAAAACAAGTAAATATGAGGTAGAAGGCACTGGAATTGATACTAAATCACATAAGAGCATAAACAAAATTGAAGAGGAAAAAGAAGTCAAACAGAACATAAAACAAGCTATGTAACAATGACAAAGAACCGTGTGTCGGTGTCCGACACAGATAGGAGGTGTCTAAGACAATGCTTTTACGAAGCCCGACATGCAGACATGTCTGTACACATATTACAATACGGTATTTCATTTATATTTAAATCAAAAAAATTTAAAACTAAAAATAAGTAAAGAACTATATGGAAGTAAAAGGAAACATTTCTACACATCATGAAGCTACTCGATAACATAATAATTGTAAGTAGATTTATAATGGGAAAGACTATCAAACAACTATACCATTGTTTAACAGAACACAAGGAAGGCTATCAAACAACTATAGCATTGTTTAACTAAACACAACAACCCTCTTTCAGAAAGCATTTATTTAATAAGAAATACTAAAGAGACACTGGCATACGTGTTAGGATGTGTCAACATGCGTGCCCGTCTGTTGATGTGTCCAACAAGGCAAAACACCCTAAAATGCCGTGTCCTTGTTACGTAGAAAACAAGTACACACCATCTGAAACTTAATGTCCCCAGAAAAAAAAAAAAAAAAAAAAAAAAAACAGCAGCATTTGAAAACAGAGACAAAGAATTGTAATGGAACACTTTGTTCAACCTAGAAAACTGTATATGGTTCACAATATTAAAAATGGCATGCAAGAACACAGTAGAAAAGTTGAACCAAGGAAAGATATCTTTAATGTGCTTGGTTGAAGCTTTCTATCCTTGATGTCATGGTACATGGAAGAAAGAACTAACCAAGTTTGAATACATAAGGTATGTTTTTGTGTGACATAAATGGACTAATCATAGGAAGATGGTTTTCCCAACCATCAGCATCATCATCATCTACGCCTCATCCCAAATGTTTGGGGTCGGCAACATGAATCCTAATTTTCCATTCAGCTCTGCTTAAATCTTCGGTCATAGCATAAGTCTTAAGATCTTTTCTTACTACCTCAATCCCTGTCATTTTCAGTCTTCCTCCCCCCCCCCTAAAGGCCTTCAACTTACACCAAAGCGCTCATTCTCACCGGTGCCATCATTGATCTTCGTTGCACATGTCCAAACCATTTCAATTAACTTTCTCTTATTTTGTCTCCTATCGGGGCTATTCCTAGGTTTCTTCAAATAATGCTCATTTCGGATTTTGTCTTTCCTAGTTTTTTAACTCATCCATCTCAACATCCTCATCTCTGCTACATTCATTCTATAAACATGTTTCTTTATTGCCAAACATTTAGCTCCATCAAGCATAGCTGGTCTCACAGTTGTCCTGTAGAATATTTCTTTTAGCTTGATAGGTACACATTGATCACATAATACTCCATAAGCGCGTCTCCACTTTAGCCATCCAGCACCAATTCTATGGGTCACATCCTTACCGATCTCTCATTTTTGTAAATAATTGAGCCTAAGTAACAAAATTTGTTGCTTTGGAGTATTTTTTGGCCATCAATCATGACTACGATTTTCTCAACCCAATTATATATATAGGGCTAGGATAAAATGACTCATGCTATTCTTATTAAGAAATTACTAATGAACGTGGGGCCCACATGCAAATGAGCTGAGAGCTAATTTTTGGTGAAGATGATCTCCTCACCATGGAGATCATCCTCACAAAAAATCAGAAATTTTTGAAACTTCTAACCCTATCAAATATGGACCTAATTTTAACGGTGAAAATGGATGGTCCAAAAATTTTCAATTTGCAATCCACTTTTCACAAGGTTGCAAATGTTGGAATGGGCTGATTTTTTGTGTGGTTGATATCCATGTTGAGAAGAATATCATCACCAAAAATTAGCCATTAACTCATCTGCATGTGGGCTCCACGTCCATTAGTCATTCTATTAGTAAGAATAGCATTAGTCGCCCTATCCCTATATATATCTATAGGGACAACAATTTTTACAACAAATTTGATGACAGAAAATTGGCGCAGGCCAATGTATAAATTAGAAATTTTGGAATGGGATGATTTTTTACGAGGATGGTCTCTATGGTGAGGAGATCATCCTCACAAAAATTCAGATCATTCCAACACTCATAGACCGGTTTACAAGTTGAAGAATTATGGACCGTCAATTTTGATTGTTAACTTGAAAACCACATTTGATGGGGTGAAATTTCAGAATGTGCTGAATTTTTGTAGGGTGATCTATATGGTGAGGAGATCATCCTCACCAAAAAACAGCTATTGATTCATCTTCCATGTGGGTACGCCAAAATTGTTGTCAAAAATGTTGTATGAAAATGTTGTCCCCGATCCCGACCTTATATATATATTACACCCAGTGGTGGGGCTCACATGCAAATCATGTGGGACAATTCATTTGAAACGCTTATGTGGGACCCACACGTCTGATGTCCAAAAGGCTCAATGCGCATCTGGACACATTGGCGGTGACTTCCTTTAATTTTGTTCATTTTAATGACATTTTTCAAAGAAACTGGTTTTCGTCACATTTCCCTCTTGAAACCCTTGATGGTATCTGCCATATTTTGCAAGTTGTGTTTTTCTTTTGAAAATGAATGAGTTAACCCATTTACATAGAGAGTTTGTCCCAATTAGTTGCTATACTCTAGCTAGTTTATTTTCCTAATTGAAAAATAAAATCTTGAAGTGACACCATTCTTGTATATACAAAAATCCCACAAATTCTCACTAGCGTAAAGATACTTGTAAAAAATAATTTTATTTTTTTTGATAATTTACTTGTAAACAGTCATACAACAGCAGTAACTTCTTAATTAAAAAGGAGAAAAAAAAAAAATTTAAGACACCTTTCTGCGTCCAAAAAAAATTTAAGACACCTTTCTGCGTCCAAATGATGATTCCATTATGGGAGTGCTTTCAAATAGCACAGGGCAGAATTATTGAGCAACGGAAAAGGTGAAGGCATAAGATACAAAACGAAGACATCACAAAATCAAATATGAGAGTCCTTCAAATTAAGAATATACTCACCTGTGGTGATGCACCAAAAGGAATACGTTGACCACCCACAGTGAACCACAATTCTTCCCCAAGCTGCATGTGATCAGATCCAAACACTTGAGACACCTTTTTGAATCAATATGATGATTCTATATTTTACACGTGCTATAAACTATTCATTGGATAGAATCTAAGCAGACTATCCTGCCGCTGAGAGAGGGGATGGCTGGTACTTTCGTATTTTCTAGCAGCACTACTCTACCTTAATCACAAAGCCAATGAATACAAAAACTCTATGCAACAAACACAATGAAAATAATTCTGTGAACAAGAATAGAGTAGACATCAAATAAATAGTATATGTAACAAGGACACTCCAATTTTAAGAATTTTCCATGTCGGACACCATATCTATTCACGTGTCAGACACATGTCAACACACTTTACCAAAGAAATCTTTACTTTATTCAACATTTTTTTCATTTCTCGTTCATTTATTATTTATATGATTTTAATGTATAATTCTGCCAGTGTCATGCTTTTAACACTCTATTGCCAGTCCAAGCCCAGATGGAGAAGGTTTACAACAGGTTGGCAGCCAGTGTAAAAATTTTGGCATATCCTTTTACGAATCCTGATCCATTGTAGATAGAATTAAATGGAGGAATGGGATTCATGCAACTGACCCCATATAGTTGGGATAAGGCTTATAATGATAATATAATAATCCTATTGTATATCAGCTTTGAAATTTCTTTCTATATTGTATATTTAACATGAACTAAAATATATTAAAAAATATCTCTCCACATATAAAACTGCAGGGACGTGTTGAAATATCTGGTTTGTGGGAGTCAGTGTATCGAACACTTCGCATCAGTGTAGGACACAGCAAACCTGTCCGTCTTTGTTGCATAGTAAACGGTAACTCATTGACAACAAGAAGAAAAGGAAGGAGGTGGACATCTACTAAAAGATAGAAGAGAACTTCACTACAATGGCATCTTATCAAAATGAAGGCATAGCTGAAAATGAAATTGGTCAAACCTTAGCATGCACCTCTTCCATGTAGAGACTGCCAGCAGGCAATGGAGGAGCAGAGGCCTTATTCATAAGGGATCCTACACCAACTTTACTATCTGTAGAACTATAATATATTGAGACACGGCATGTAACTGGAGTAGTCCCATCTGGGAACTCGAGTGGCAACTCCGCTGTCACAATGAGGGAGAAAAGGGGAATTAATAAGAAAAATGCCAACTTGATAAAAAGTAAGCAGATACATGTGAGCAGTTAAGAATGTAATAACCAAGCCTCATACCCTCTCCATTATGGAAGCAATCCATATACTGTGTGGGAATTGGAAAAGCAAAGGATAATCCCTTAAAACAACAGATAACAAACAAACCATCAAGAAGAAAACTTTTAATGGGGAAGGAAAAATGGTTTTAGTCTACAATCATGTATTCAGCTAACATACCGGGTAGAATAGAGTGTAGACCCCTCTATCCTTATCATAAATTCCAGGAAATGTTGGCCCAAAAAGTGCATACACAGCTACAAAAGTGGCTAGAGTAGACGGTCCCCTGAAAGTAGAAAACCGGCATAAATAATAATTGTGTCTTATTAAGTAAGAAACTCAAGGAGAATTAATGACCCACCCAATCAGAGAAGTGGCATAGCGCATTTGAAGCCGTTTGACATCAAAAACTTCAATAAGGCGTAGCCTCTGACAAAGAAGCCAAAGTTGGATTGATCCACTTGTCAGTAAACCAGTAGCAAACACCAAAATCCATACAGATAATGTTTTAAAAACAGCAATTCATACATTAAATGTTCAAATTACTAACACATCAAGTAACATTAAAATACAATTAAACATGCATCAAGCGTGAGGATTGATACAGTCGTGCAGCCCAACCAAATGCAAAGCAACCAATGATTTTTGGACAACAGATTAAAAGCATCCATATATGGGCAATTACTGTCAGAATCTAAACATGGAGACAAATAAATGCTGATGATTCAAAGAATAGTCATTCTTTTTCACTAAATAATGAATGTTACCTTCCAGTAAGTAACTAAACTTGCATTAATAAGACTAGTAACAAAGGCTAGGGAAGAGAGTTCCTCATACGAAAAGCTCCCTGTTTACACTACTTTTCGCGAAGGAGTATGCGATACAGTTCACATCCCTTAGCAAATAAGAGTGAATAAGGGCCCATACCTAAATGACAATTTTTTTTATAAGTTATCTAAATGAAAATGCCTAACATCATACATAAGATGACAGTTTATCGATTTAATTCAAATTTGAAAATGCCTGCCATCAAACATAAGATTTTCTTTTATATTTCTTTATTTATTATTTATTTCTATATACAGTTAGAATATTAAGACCATAACAAACAGCAGTTACAGCCCAATAATTTTTTTTTATAAGTTACACCCCAATAATGGCTCATCAAAACCTAAATTGCTAATGCTCAGTTGAGGACCTCTATTATTCCTTTGTTTCCAATGTCTTTCCTGCTATAGCAGCACATAACCATCATACTCTTCTTTGGCTGGTTACAGCATCATTTTTATTCTTTACAGTAATGTTGACTTTTTTGCAAGAATTTGCATTCCTCCTATAAAGGGTACATATGACCAGCTAACGAATCACTTGCTAGAAGGAGAACAAAAGCATACCTGTGACCAAGGATCAAAGCGAAGATGAAATCCATGATCAGGAAAGCTAATGACGATATCCATTTTTAGCGGCTCCTGTAGGGTACAGGGAAAAATAATGAGTGGTCCATGGGATCTAGATAATCCTCTAATGTATACTAAATATAAGTATAATAAGATAATGCTACCGACAGCAAACAACCATAACAAATTCGTATGCAATCGATGGATGATAACTAGACTCACCATGAAGGAAAGGAAGAAAAAAATATAAATTTCAAACTAAACGAATTCCACGTGACTCAGACGAGATAATCAAGCAGATCTCAACTAGTATGCAACAGAAATCATTGGATCATAAATAGTTCATATTTTTAGTAGAACAGCAGCCTTGATATTACTGCAGAAAGTTAGACTGTACGAGTCTCTGTGTAAGAATAGTTGATCAACGTTCAAACATAATCACATCAATTACAGCAGATCAGCAGGAGTAGAATGTCTCTTCAGTGAAGAATCAAATAATTACATTGAAAGGCCTCCGTACAAGGAGAACGAGGTTGAAGGTCAATTACATGGACAAAGACAATTTTTTTCTGACACTTGTTCTTGGATAAGCAGGACTTTATATTCCAAGTCACGCACCTAAGACTCAAAAGAGGTAACAGGCATCAGTACGCTACTACTTAAGATTTTTTCTAGAATAAGTGTAAGTAGTAGCATTGTGACACCAAATAACTCGTGCAAATATTCTTCCTCGAAACTGTAACCTAGCAATAAAGTGTAACTATGCTCATAAGTGCAAATAATTCATATAAACCTTCCTTAAATTCCAAAGGTCCTAGATAATAATAATAATAATAAGATAGTGCCCCAAATAGGGGCAATTCTCGGGTAATTAATCCTTTGAGAGAGCTTATGCCATGTGAGGTTACCGGCCAACCAAGAAAAAACAAAAGAACAGAGAGAGGAGAAGTGTTCCCAAAGATTAAAAAACTCTCCATCAACCCCATTTATAGGCAAAAGCACTGAAAAAGTTGTTGGCCTCTTTGTGGATGTGTTCTGATAAACTCATAGACTCATACAAATATCCCCAATGTGTGGCACACTCTTTTGATTCTTGATGTGGCAAGCTAGATGCCAGGACCTTGTCTGCAGACCAGTCAGCAACCACCTAACTGCACTCAAGCAATCCTCTTTTTGTTAATTAGTTTGCCCCAACAAGAGTATATGAAAAAGATGTCCATTTTCTTCCACTTGCAGGCTTGCAGCCATGTCCATATTGAAGTGGAGGCTCGTCAAAAAATTTACCAAATAATCTAAAGATACAATCATGTTGTGACAGTTCCAGTAGCTTCCACTGAATAAAGTAATGAATCTTGTGCCCAGTGTCAAAAAACATACATTTTCAAGGGTATCAAAGAAAACTAAAAACCCATAATGACTTGATCCCCAATCCAAGAACGGAAAGCCACAAATCGAACTCACTGTTCCTTATCAACTTAAATCAACAATAAAGACAACTATCTTAATTCTAACCAAAATCGCATGAAGATTTCCTTTCTTCATATTTGGATAATTAAGATATGTAAACTTAAAAAAATGGGAATAAAGTTCCCTGAGTACAAGGATTGTCCATATACATCTTGTTTAGCCAATGAATTGTAAAACTTGTTAGCACTTTGTAAAATGCGCTTTAAAGACTTAAGTGAAATGCAATTAAACTTGAATATGGTACCTGAGAGATTCATAGAAACTATTCTCATATGTTCCATAAAGTTGATACTAGATTGGTAATAAGAACCAATCATTAACTGAAGGTGCGAAAATCAAACACACAAACCCTCAAATTGGGTTCCATGGGAGAAACAAGCATAAGTGGCCACCAAGTTCATGCAATAAAAAGTTAATGAAGGTTTGAATAGGATAACCAGTGGATCTCTATTTCTTTATCAACCTGAAACATTTGGCAATGGCCAAGGTGTGGAACACAACATGGACTACAGAATACTAGTAAAGTAGTAAGTTCCATAGTGATGCCTAAGCATTTGGTGTCCCTCCGCGTGGGTATTTCCCCCCCTTTTTTTTTTTTTCTGATAGGCAGGATCGCAAGATCAGACAAGGCAGGCTATAACCCACAGTGTTGGGGGTGTCAACTCAGTTGACACACAAAGACATCCTTCTCACAGCCCTTGAACTCACGACCTCTCCGTATCAGGCAAATGCAACTAGCCAAGAGGGATACGTGCATGAAGAGAGAACACTAATAGAAAATTGCGATTCACTTTCATTATCGACGTCAAATGAATAAATTCAGAACTGTGAGTTAAAACAGTTTACATGAAATATAAATTGAACCATCTCGACAAAGTTGTGAACTCAAACCTCGTCATGGTATTTCACATGGACTACATCGTATATGTTGGGTTGCTGCTCTATTTGAGCAAATGCTTCGCATATTGGCATCCCTGCATGACAGATCAAATAGTCAGCACAATGCAAGAGAAAGAATACTCAGCAGCGTAAAAAATAGAAGAAGAAGACACAACCCTATTCTAAGGATCATATTCTCAAATTTGAGCTGAAGATCAGATTGTTTTTGTTTTCAATATATTTCCTAATCAATGAACCATTGAACCACAATCCATTCGAATGATCGCAAAATTGATAACAACTCATCCAAATCGATCTACTGATCTCGACGATTATTAGATGCTCCAGCCATTGAAACAGCGAAATCAAGCAATAATTGAGCAATTCGAGTTGCAAACGTTGAATTAAATCTGACCTGAATCATTTCTGAGAACATTTTCGATCGAGAACTAAATCCAGAAGATCAAACAGAGATATCACTAACGAAGATGAAATTTGACTGAGAAAAAAAGACTACCGAGAGTAAAAGGTCCGATTCCAAGGCCGGGACGGAGAGCAAGAACAATAGCTCCCATGGCCGTGCCCTCGCACCTTCGTCTAGATCTCTGTGTCTGCGACATATCTTCTTTTCTGTTTCTTCCGTTTCTTTGTTGCTTTCTTCCGTTTCCTACGCGTGGCGACCCTGCAGGGATTATATAATTATAGGGCTGAATTAGAGTCAACTGTTGTTGGACATTTACGTCCAACTATGAAGGAGAGTTCCAGGCTACTAGGGTATCTATTCCTTTTTTGAAGAACAAAACGTGCAAAAAGAGGGAGAAAACCGATTGGCACGGTCTTCAGGTTTCTTAAGTGTACGTGGTACGACTTTATTGGTGTTGGACCATGTTGGACACTACCACTATCCGTAGTACGGTTGTATTTGTTGTATCGAAACGTGGACTCAAGAGACGGCTCACCAGGCACGAAAACTGAGAAAGAGTGGTGAATCGTCTTATCGTAACTTAGTTGCTCACCGAGTAAACCTTCGATGACACATTGTCTTACGATTCTTACCTACTGATTGTCCAAACAAGATGTTGTGACGGAAGCCGGTCACAGCACTCAATACGAGCCACGTGGCATACTATTAGAGGACGATGACCGTATGGATGTTTGGCCAGTTCCTCTGTGGACCGGTACACAAAAAATCAACTTGATTAGTGATTTCTAACCGATTCGATTGAAGTTATTTTAATGGGTTGATTTTAACGGTAGGAATTTGAGCATTATTGAGAGTTATTCGGGTGCAAAAATCCAAAGGTTGTAAATCACTAATCAGGCTGATTTTTGGTTTGTAGGTCCACCGAGGGACTGGCCAAACATCCATACGGTCAGCGCCCTCTGATCGTGTGCCACGTGGCTCATATTGAGTGCTGTGACTGGCTTCCGTCACAACATCTTGTGACACAAGTTTTACTTGGACATCCATACGGTCTGTGCGCTCTTAAGAATGTGACACGTGGCTCATATTAGCAGCGTCGCTGGGGATTCACTCTACTGGGGCGTCAATCCCAAGAATCCAACGGTGGTGGTCGTACATGCTGAGCTGGCATTCACTGGGATTCACTTTTTGCCAAAGTACAACCACCGTTGGATTCTCGGAATCGCCGGAGAGGGGGACAAGCAAAAAGGAGGTCGCAAATAAATTTGGGCAGTTGAGGTCATTGACATTTGGATTCAAAAGTCCATGATCTACGAAGCAACTGTAGCCGGTAAAATAGTTATTTTGCCCGTAAATAAAGTTGTCGTCTCGTCAACCGTGGATATGTTGAATCCAAGGTCATTGGCCTCAACGGCACGACCCATTTTGCAGTTAACCGTGGGATAGCACGACTATTATGGAAAAAGTGTGATGACAGCAACATGTGCTAAAACACTACATTCCTCGGTAAGAGAAGAATTTTGCTCACACAGTGCTTGTCACGCAAATCATTCACCACTCCATAAATTGACCCACCATTCAATGGATCCCAGCTAGTGATAGATCAATGCAACCTGATACAGTAACCATCCGATTTGCATGTCGTATCAACAACTTTTATGTAATAGTTAAAGAGCCCATCTAGAGGAGCTACACCCATTTCTTACATCCACTTCTCACACCCGGTGGTGGAGACCACATGGAGATCATGCCGGACAATCCAACGGCACAGCGAGTTTTTCATACTATTGTCACTCTCACAAAAAATCAGGTCATTTGAGCATTCCTAACCTCATTAAAATGGACTTTAATCCGAAAAATCCAGACCGTTAGGAGTTTTGAAATTAACTGATTTTTTGTTACAATGATCATCATGGCAAGGACAACTCAATGTATGGTTGGATTGTCCAACATGATCTCCATGTGGGACCCACCACCAGGTGTAAGAACGGGATGTAGCTCTAGACCCGACACATAATTAAATAGCACCATTACTCATCATCAAAAAAAAAATTATATAGCACCATCAAAAGCATGTACTATAACGAGCACTGACATTAATCCGTACGTCTCTTTCCCCTTCCAATGACAACAAGATTATTTCTTAATCAAAAAGCAGACAAAAAATAAAGAAGGGAACGGGAAAAAAACTAAATACTATAAATTAAAAGGCGACAATCGAATGACACCAAACCATCTCGTTTATTTTCTTGTTTATTATCATACATTATCACTGGGGTTAACTAGCTTACTTGGGTCGCCTACGGTAGGGGTATAGAATGTCATCGATATTGTCTTTGATATAGTTGCCCACTCTATGCATGTTCCTGGCCACACCCGACGCCACCAGACTTGCATTCCTAGTAAACCTGCATCATTACAAGCTTTAGATTTTTTTTTCGACTCTTGAATTGCTAACAAGGTCTACAACCTGCTTTGAAAGATTAGTAAAATATAGTAAAAAAAGAAATGTATAAGTCAACTTTCTGGCTTGCCTGCTCAAGAATTCCTCCCCCACGGAATGTGCTGGTTTGTATGATCGTGGCTGAGGGAGAACATGATCATCTTCAAGAAAACCGAGACCAGTGAGTCAGTTGTATCACATCTATGTTAAAATCAAATGCGAGGTACAAAATCATATACCATGCTATGTTCTTTCATTTTTATTTTTATTTTTATTTTGATAGGTTACTATATTATGGTTTAGAAGACAGGTAGAATGGCAAGCTCAACAGAGCTTGCTACAAATAGGGATGTCAGGACTCAGGAGAGACTAATTCTAAGAAATTGGTGTTGGCATCAGTTCCCAAGAGCATAACACTAGATAGATTGCATACTTGTTTAATTATCCAGAACTATCCAAATGGCAAATCAAGTTTGAAGAATGAGAAGTTGAGCAAATCACTATAATCCATCCACTGTTATATCCACAACACCATCCTCACTTATTTTTATGAAATACAGAACATTAAACATTAAAGTACAGATCAATGCAAAACTTAAGAGCTTGGTACTGTTTTATGGCATAAGCAATTTGAAATGAAGAACCAAAAGTGTTGAATGCATTCCAGAATTTTCTTTTCGGGAAGGCAACGCAGCTGAGGTGGGACCACAAGTCCTGTGGGGCACATATAATCGTGCTAGGCTGGTGAGCGGGGCCCACAGGGGTGATTTTACTGCCACGGCACCCATCACATGCAGAGGAAACCCGCCCAGTGTGGGATTGAATCCATGACCTTCCCACCAAGGGAGGGTGCACAACAACCAACTCAGCTCGAGCAGGTTGTATAAAACTGCAAATGCAACCTAGATAAGTAATGCTAAATGATGAATAATTTTCAAACCTTTCAAGCATTTCTTTTATATTCTTATATGGAAAAAATCTGAAGAAAAGCTTAGGGCATTAACTCCATGGCAGGCCCAATAAGGAAAAGAAAAGGTTTTGGAATCAACCCAATCCAGGGCTAATGATATTTTAGTCGTGGCGTCTGGTAATGAATGAAAGCACAATTTGCTCCTCCATGGCTTTGGAATTAAGAAGTTTAATAATGAAAGAAAGCACAATTAGGATGAGAACATAGAAACATAAAACAGCTATATTATCATAGTGTAACTTCAGTATGCAAGAAGCAAATTCATTAAATGAATCTTCATCAACTCCAAGAACAAAAGTCCACATCCAAAAAGTACAAATACAGTGGTTTTCACTACCTTCCCTGTTGTGAGCGTGAGCAGGAACATGGTCAACAGTTGAAGCTCTTTTATCCACCAAAAGCTGCAACAAGGATTATTCATGTGAGATGAATACTAGCTGAATGCTTATAAAAAATATATATATTAGCTGAATTAAGATAGGCAAACAAATACAAACAGAAACCATGAGAGATATCCCCAGAACAAAGAAAGACGAGCTTGTCATTGGAAGTAGATTAAAATACTTGGCACATTAGCAGATGGTTGAGATACAACCCTCCCTCCCTCCTACCCTTCAATTCGCACAAGAAATTCAGAATTTTCACCAAAAACGGGGAAAAAAAAAGGTGAAATTT
The DNA here is from genome assembly GCA_035048495.1 of Euptelea pleiosperma. Lineage (NCBI taxonomy): Eukaryota > Viridiplantae > Streptophyta > Magnoliopsida > Ranunculales > Eupteleaceae > Euptelea > Euptelea pleiosperma. The sequence continues at coordinate 5,006,150 of CM068552.1, read as the reverse complement.
GGGCTCCAACAAACAGTAGTCAGCATGGTTCCGGAGCAAAGACCGAGTTGACTTGAACGATCTGGACCTGAATCATGGAGGAGCAAATAGAGCATTTTTTTTCGGGGGCCTGTTTACGCCCAAGACACAGCCAAGTCATCTGAATCGACCTGAGTAAAGTCCAAGTCCAATCCAAGGTGATACAAATGAGTCAACACGAACAATATAAACGAAACATGGCTGAGTCATCCGATTCAACCTGAGACAAGTCCGACCCGGTGTGAATTTTGATTCACAGCTGGATCGTGACTCGGTCCCTTCCAAGACCAAGATGTCTGGCGAGTCAACTCAGTCACAGCCAAGACTTAAACCAGACGAAGGCCCACAGTGAACATAAATATATTCAGTTTGGCAATGCCAATCAGATATTCATGAGAAGGTAAGTGGGCCCCAGTACACTAGCATAACTCATTTAAGTAAAATAAAGTTTCAGCCGGGTTACTGTAATTGGTTTTTTTGAGCTTTGCAACATTACTTGCTGAAATAATGACTGCTCTGGCATGCCGCATGCCATTGAACCATTGAAGTGCACCAACTGCCAGTTTGGCAGTTTCAGTTTGCCATAGAGCATTTTGACCCTCGTTTTAGATATATATCCAAAAAAACACAGTTATTTCAAATATTAACGTGATGAAAAATATTAAAGAATCATTGGGATAATAACCTCAATACCAACACAGAATGGCAATTCTACTTGTCTCTCTTTTGGATCATCTGAAGGATTTCTGTTATCCATAAACACTGAATAACCAACACAAGCATACTTGAAGTCTGTAAGACTGGGACCTTCTTTAGTAGGTTCTATCTCAGATTCTCCAACAATGTAGTCCGGTACTGTCACAAATTTAAAAAGTCAGAATATCTTGTGGTATAAATTCACAATTTGAAATAAAAACAAAACAAAGATGTGGATTGAAGTAGTAAGAAAAGATTAAAAGAGACGTCTTAACAGAGGATATGCCTCTAGATAAAACTGAATGGCAAAACAGGATTCATGTTGCCAACTTGGTGAACTCAAACAGTTGGTATAAGCATTGTGACTGTCGATGAAGAATGATGAAATAAAAAAACAATCTTAGAAATATGTAAGGTAGTCAATACAAATATATGAATTTCACAATGCCACCCATAATCGAAAAATTCAAAAGCAACAAGCACATTGACAAGAGACTCCAAAACCATGGTCATCTGCAATTAAACAAACATTTTAGACCTAAGAATGAACAGCCATCTCATTAACATTTATTTGGTCCTATCTTACAAGCATATACAGTTGTAACACTTTCAATAAGACATAAAATAAGCAACAATATCACCAATTTGGGTATCCGGGATGATTTTTCCGAGGATACTTCACAAACATGGATAAATTTAAAATTTGCGTATCAGCACGGCTCGGAGATAAAATTAGAAAAAGGGATTCACAGATTTTCATTTGGTAGATGAACACAGACAGATTAAAGTCAAGCACTAATAAACAAGTAGGTGGAGCTAATGAGAGAGTCTGTGGAGATGAGGTACACTTAAACTCTTGCAATGAATTTAACGAGTGTCTTGAAGAAGCTGGTCTCAACAATTTAAAATGGCAAGGGTGCAAATTGACATGGACCAATAAATCTGTTTGTCCTAACTCCTAACATGTTTTCCTCTAAGATTGACAGAATCTTGGTAATTGTTAATTTATTTGGTAACTCTCCTGCTGAATTCTTGCCTCCTGGGATTTCAGGTCACAGCCCAGTGATTCTGTTCCTTAGAGGTTGTATCTCCTTAGGCCTAAATCCTCCACGTTTTTTTATGCCTGGACACCTCACCTAGGTTTTCTTGACGTAGTCAAAGTTGCCTGGCAAATCAGAGTGATTGGCAGTCCAATGTTTATATTCGTTAAAAAGCTCAAAGAAGTTACAATAAAGTCAAAATTTTGGAATTCAGAGGTGTTATTCGAACCTTGAAGTTGCTCATGCCGAAATGGAAAGGGTCCAAGTCAGCCTCCAAAATTCTCCGAACAATGAAATCTTATGGCACAAGAAGTAGAAGCTATCAGAAATTATAAAGTTTGCTCGATATTAAAGAAAAGTTCCTTCTGCAGAAGAGTCGTATCCAATGGCTTCAACTAAGTGATGGCAAGGTTTTTCCATAATTCCATTGTTGTCAGGCCGGCAGAGTCAAAATACAATATCATAATTAAAAACAGCACAAGGAATTGGGTTGAAGAACCGGAACTAATTAAACAAGGAGTTGTGGATTTCTTCAGGAAAATCAATGGCTCTCTAACTGCGGATATGGAAAGTTAATGTTTCCTAGCTAGATAAAGTACAGTTTGATAATAAATTTAATAAGGAGCAGGGCTTAGATCTTATACATCCTGTTACTGATGAGGAAATTCTCTCTGTTATGATTGATTGCCAAGAAAACAACGCTCCTAGCCCAGATGGGTTTAGTAGTCGTTTCTTCAAGGTCTCTTGGGATGCAGTGGGTCAAAACCTCATCAAAGCTTCTTCTGGTCTCGTAAGTTGCGTTCAGAAATTAATACTACTCATCCTTCTGTAATTCCTAAAGTGGTTAACACCTGTTGGTACAATGATTTCAGGCCAATAGCTCCTTGAAATGTCTTTGTACAAATTCATCTTCAAATTGCTTGCTAACAGGTTAAAAAGATCCGTTGGAGACATTGTTAGTTAAAACCAAAGTGCGTTCATTCAATGGAGGTCAATTCAAGATGACATTTTAATTGCTCATGAGCTTGTCGGTGGATTTGACAGAAAAGAAAGCAATTCTGTTTTTGCTATCAAGGTGCATCTTTTGAAGGCATACCATTCAGTTAACTTGTCAGCTTTAAGGAAGATAATGATAACGCTAAATTATCCAATTGTGTGGTTGGATTGGGTTGAAGCATGTCTTTCTTCCACATCATATTCTGTCGTAGTCAATGGTGTGCCGTGTGGTTTCTTCAAACGTATGAATGGGCTGCGAGCCTGCGACAAGGGGATCCAATCTCGCCATATTTATTTACTCTGGTAATGGAGGTGTTTTCAGTGTTAATTTTTTTGATAGCTTGGGTGAGAGTAATACTAGGATGGGTAACCTCCTGGGAAGTCCTCGTGTTGTACCCCTTCAAACCATCTGTGTTGTGGCGTTTGCTTCCTTTTGCGGTGAGTTAGGGCCTTTGGAAAGAAAGAAATCTTCGAGTTTTCGAAGAGGAGGAAGAGATGAAGATTATCATTCTCAACATAGTGCTTGATGTTTTTGTGGTTCAAATCCTTTATTAAGTACCCGGGACCTCTTTTTTGAGGATTTTGTTTGTCGTTAGGATCATCTTTGTTCTAGAGAAGGTGCTTAGTTCCTGGTGTTTTTGTTTTTTGTTTGTTCTCATTTAGGTGTTTTTGCTTTGAGTGGGTGACATTCATACATATTCAGACTAATAATATGTTCGTATTTAGAATATACACATGAGATATGGAGAGAGTAAGCGTGTCTTGACGAGAAATCTTAGTTTACACCAAGAGATGAGATACATGATGTACAATAGACAGGCTTTCAAAGTCCTTTCAGAGAAACTGCATGAAAGGTTCACAAAACATTTTTTTCTTAAGATGTAGAATTTAAGGAAGGGATCCCCGCTCAATGAAATATACATATTTATTAAAAAAAATCTACTCATCTGCACGTCTAAGGTTATAAGAAAATAGCAGGGAAAAATCCCAAGTCAACTCATGAACGGAATCACAAAGATTGGAAGGCATCCAACAACCACCTTTGCTCTTGAAGGTACAAGGACAAATAGTATTTTCTATCAATGTTTCATCGTTACCCCTTGCTCCATTTTGATGGTGTTTTGATGGTATGAATGGCATTTAAACCTTCATATAAAGACATTGCAGTGTGGAGATCTTGGCCAACAACTGCCCATGAATCCATTAGTTTAGATCATGGTTCCCCATGCGTTAAAGTCACAATTGAAGGAGTTCGAAATAGGGTGGAGTTTTTGAAAACTGCCTAGTAGGGCATTTCGTTGGGGCGGAACCCGAGGTAGAGGCAGTCTCCAAGGGCTTGAGAACCCCCAACTAAATCAAGATAAAGAGCTTGGGAGGAGGACTTTTGTTGTTCACATTGCCTTCAGAGACTGAATTCGTTGGCATTCTGCTTGGTGGAAGGAGGATTTTCACTGGATTGGAGTTGAGCCTCAACATACGGAGCCTCAAAATAGGGTCGTTATCGACCCATGGGAGGAGGAACAAACGGTGGGTCAAAGGTTTTGGCATTCCTCTGCACATTTGGTGCCAGGAAGTATTGCATGCAGATGTTTCATCAAAGTTAATGATAAAATGAAAGCCCCAGATAATATCATTTGTGCTAGGATTCTTGTTTGGATAACAAATACATCTATGATACCACTGTGCAGCTCATGCAGTGGTAGAAGGGGGAGACCTGGTTCTTAAGAAAGAATTGAATTGTATTCAAAAGGATTTATCGACTCAAAAACATTCCTTGAAACTCCGTAATAGCTGATCCTTAACAGGAAGAAATAGACCGATGAGGAGCCCAAATTTCCCCCAGATGGAGAGGAGTAGAAGACATTGGAATCATGCTAGAAATCTTGCAAAGAACAAGCATAGCAAAGGGCTGGAGAGCAGGAATGATGATGTGGCAAGGAGGGGTAACAAGCATGGTTCAAAATTTTGTTTCATCATTTCGGTACACTTCGTCTTGTGCCAAAAAGCCTAATTTAAGGACTCAAACTGGTTTTAAAGCTTATTTTCATGATGTGTCTTTTATAACACATATAAATGCTAAAAAAAGTTTGTAACCTAATTAAAGATTAGAATTTGGTTGAACTTTATTAAGACATATACTGTTTTTTTCATTGTCTCATTTTGTCATTTCGTTTCAGTTGATACGTTTTGTTCCGTCAACTTACTGAAACAACGAGACAAAACAATATTTTAAACCTTGGTAATGGGAGGACCATGAGATAAATAGGTGGCCCACAGAAGGCGCGGGATATTTGGACTAGCAATGCACACGTGTCCAAATGAAGCAAGGGAATACGTAGGGAGCAGTCCAATTTTAAATTTCAAAATAAAGATTTAATGCTATCAAACACGTGGCGAGATAGGAGTGGAGACAGAAAAAGTAGAGGCGGATGTCAAAGGCTACGATGTCACAGTATAGGTAAGGTGCACACGGTGGATGAGGACGCCCAAGCTTTTGGACGGGTCATGTACATCAGGTGACCCATGATATGGTTAAGGAGAAAAAAGGTGTGGATTTAATCAAGAACATTGATCAAAATGCTTACGCAAGGTCACAAAGTCGGGATTCGGCAATAAATCGGCAAGGGGTCAAGTCGGGAAAATTCGGATAAATAAGGTAAAATCAGAAAAAATCAACAAAATTATAAAAATTCAATCTTCCAAGAAAGTGCAATCAAAATTCAATCTCCCAAGAAAGTGCAATCCACTAGGGCAAGTAAAGTGATCTGGTCACTCTAGACCCAAGAAACTAGAAACTGTTTTATTTGTGCTGATAGTTGATAGGTTGATAGTTTGCTTTTAAGAAATATTATGTAATCACAGAATTAACAATGAAACCCTCTACTTTACAGAACAATTGAAGTTCTTAGTCTGTTATGCCACCTTCCCTATCTAGTTAGCCTTCTTTTTTCTTTTTTCAAATAATGAGATTAGAGGGGATTTTTTCAGAAAATGAGCTCAAATCCCTCCCTAATCAAATTCCCAGCCTCATAAGCTTGTCGCCTCATGCATGTTTCACTTTTATTGAATTTCGAGTCTAAAAACATTCACCACCGCTTTAATGCTTCTTTTTATACCAATCTTTCAGTTTTTTTCTTCTTTCTTTTTCGCCTTTTTTATAGGATTATAAATTTAATCTATCGCCATCGATTAAATGTAATAACCGAAACAACACATCAGCTGTTGTACTAATCGACACATAGAATCAAGCAAATCCAAAAGGAAATCGGCACAGATTCAGTACATTTTTGGGAAGGAAACTTGGCATTCGAACTCGACACTTTAAATGCCCTAAAAGGATAAAAGGAAATCATACAGATACAAACAACCGATCAAAACACAAAATGTAACAGAATTGGGACACAATTACAGAAACCAGAGCGTTTTATGAAATCTTAAAGACGAAAAGAACCATCAGAATCGAAAACCCTAACGCATCGAGAAGAGAAATATGGAGGGTAAGTGAAAGAGAGAGACCTTGTTTAAGGGTTCTACCGACGCCTACGCAGAGAGGGTTTCGAGCTTTGGATTTGAGAATGGATGAGTAGTAAAGACATCCCTTACACGACTTCCCTTTCGATCCCTTCACCTGGTTTTGGTTTCCCTCTTCTTCTTTTGCTGTGCTTTCTGATCCCTCCATCTCTCTCTCTCTCTCCCTCTGTGTCTCTTGTCTCTCTATCTCTCTCTCCTGATGATACAGATACCGGGTGAGCAAACTTTCATCTTTTCCTTCTAAAACGCCACGTGGCAATTATGCCGGACCCACTGACCTATGAATGTTTGGCCCACCCCTTCGTGGACCTACACAGAAAATAATCAACCTGATTGGTGGTCAATGAATTTGTGGGTCCACGAAGCGGCAAGAGGTGCACATTCACATGGTCAGTGGGTCAGAAAAGTATTCCACGTGGCATATTCTTCGAGACCACTGACCAAATGGATGTTCGACCTATAGAGGTGGACCTACCGACCAAAATTCACTCTGATTAGTGACTTCTAGCTGTTAATTTTTAGGGTGGCGATGTAACAAGCTGCAGCTTAATCCAAAAGCGTAAGCTAGCACCATTTCTGCTACTCAGCGCTACCATCTGGGCCCACTGACCGCAAGGATGTTTAGCCCACTCCTTGGTGAATATACACACCAAAAATCATCATGATTGGTAATCTCTAACCATTAGATTTTAGTACTTTTTTGGACATGATTCTAGCCATTGAATTCAACCATTTTTTTTTAGTACCAACACCAACGGTTAAAAATTATCAAACAAGCAGATTTTTTGTAGGAATGTGCCTACCATGGTGATGGCATGGTTTCATTAGACACGTGTCACAATTTTATTAGTGTTGGACACTACAATTATCCTGAAAGAAATGATGTGGGACTAGGGGTGTAAATGGGCTGGTCTTCTAGAGGTTTTGAGCCTATATTTGAATGAATAATAGTAGTGTCCATACACCAATAAAGTCATGACATGTGTACCTAAGAAAATGGTGAGACCGTGTCAATTGGTTTGCATGTTTAGTTAAAAAAGTAAAGGATAAATTTCCTAGGTAACCTGGAACTCATTCACAGTTGGACATTTTAAGTGTCCAATCATCAATCAGGCTGATCTTTGGTGTGTAGGTTCACCAACCGATGGACCAAACATTCATGGAGCCAATGGACCTGAAAGGGGTCCTATCAAATTTTGTGTAAGAGGCTGTCCTATAGAAACCAGACTCCCAATCTGGGCCTCCTATTCATATTTCCAACATCCCCTTAAAGCTTTTCCAATTGGAATAGGACTCCAAAGCCCCTTACCTGCATTTCACAATCATGCTAGACTGAAAATTTCATTTAGGGCGTGTTTGATTGCACGGAAAATATTCCCGAGAAAATACTGTTTTAATCCTAGGTTACGATCTTAGCTTTCTGCTCCACTATCACCAAGGTGCTTTTGGAGTCTTGGTTTGGGTCTGAACATTTGGTATCAGAGCCAACCCCACCTCCAAGGTTCGAGTCACGGGAGAGGCAACTATGTTAAAAAAAAAAAAAAAATTACACCGTGGGCTTGTCGTAGTATGGGATACAAATGACTCGCCATAGGATGGGCTATGGAGGTTAAATAAAAAAAAAAAAAAGGAACTCACCATAGTATGGGATATGGAGGGCCCGCCATAGTGGCCTACCGTGATCAATCTCGGAAGGGGCGACCTAGGGAAAGGGCTACCTCGGGGCTCACTCAAAGAATGAGAAAATAGGGGTATCGGAAAAAAAAAAAAAAAAACTCACCATAGTATGGGATATGGAGGGCCCGCCATAGTGGCCTACCGTGATCAATCTCGGAAGGGGCAACCTAGGGAAAGGGCTACCTGGGGGCTCGCTCAAAGAATGAGAAAATAGGGGTATCGGAAAAAATGTCAGGGCCCACTCACAAAAAAAGTGAGAAAATAGAGGTACCAGAGTGAAAGCCACCTTAGAGTGGGCCGCCGTGGACGTCGACTTTAAAGGGTGGTCGAATGTTACGATCCTAAGTTAAGACCTTAGCTTTCCGCTCCACTATCACCAAGGTGCTTTTGGAGTATTGGTTTGGGTCTAAATAAATACATCTGGTAAATGCCTTAAATGGCTGACTGGTTGCACCTGAGAACACATATTTCAATCATGTGAGAAAATAAAAGGTGTATTTTCAAGTGAAAATGAATTCTCACCTATCTAAATGGGAAATGAATTCCGGGCTTAGCAGGGAAAATTATCCAAGTTTAAATGGCTTGGTAGGGAAAATTGTACATATTCAAATGGCTAATCTAACGAGAAAACATTCGCTGTCCCCGGGGGACATCAAACTTTGAAGTCCCCCACCCAAAATGTCAGACACGACCGTCAATCTCTTAACCCAACCGGAGTTAAGCCCCTGGTTAGTGGTTAACAAGGGGTACTTGTCATACATTTTGGGAGGGGGACATCAAAGTTTGAAGTCCCCCTAGGCCAGCGAATTTTTTCTGCTTATCTAACTTTGGACAGTTGTGTTTTTCCAAGGAAAATAATTTTCCCACTTGGCAATCAAACACGCCCTTAGGAAAATAATGGTATCATCCTCGTGACAATATGGTATCATCGTCCCTGGGTATAAATGTCGGAAGTTCTTTGAGATATTGTAGTGCAAATCTCGAGGGCCATAAATGGTCTGGAATTAGGACAACCATAGGGACAATGGTAACGCTGCTCTTCCATTTTTTGGTTCCGAATGTCATGACGTTATTGTGTCAGGTACACAAGCACAGCCCTGCTCTTAAACACCAACATCCATAAAAAATAAAAATAAAAACAAAAACAGCAACAACAACATTCATTCTATTCACCTCATTAGGCAATGGTGGCTATCAATTGTATCTCCCACAGTTTTCTTATATTCCAAGCCAGCCAGTCAATGTACGTACAAACTCAACTGCATTAGTGGAACAAACAAACAAAATTGTGAAAAAGCAACGACGACAGCGACATCTGACCAAGTGCCAAATTGACCGATTTTTTTGAACTGAGTTACATTGGCATGCTTGATTGGACCATACGTTCTCTCCGGGCCAAAACTATGCTTCTGTCTATAAGAGGAGTAGATTTCCAGCAGCTTGAGGGCATGAATGGTCTGACTGAAGCAGGAGCTAAGTTTCTGAGCTTTTTTCATTCTGGGTTTTGGCAGGAGGGATCGTGAAAACAGGATAATAGGTATCCAGTTCAAGCCGTTCCAGAATCTGTTTTGTAGTCCAAAGATATGAAGAATGGCCTTCAATGAGTTCTGTTACGTCAACCTGGGAAACAATAGGAAAGGCATTTTATTTGAAGAATGCAGTGCGAGGATGAGTGGTCATGGACTACGAAAGGGGAGTAGAAGGCTTACATTCTCAATCCCAGGAACATCAACAGGTTGAATTCCAGCTAATCCTTGAGCAAATAGGCTGCGAACCAGAAACAGTTTCATAAAAGGAAGAATCAGGTAGCAGTAACATAATCTTCTAGTAAATGGTATAGCCAGCAATAAGCCATTCAATAAATGTGCCACCAACCCAGAACATCCAATCAATGGAACACATCTTCGATAAGCCACAGCCTCTAATCACATTAACAAGATCATCCGAATTATCTGATCAACAACGTTTTTTGTGAACAATTGCCATAGCTGTAACAACTGTCCCAAACGAAGCGACTAACTGGATGGTAAGGATCATAAGATCAGTGTGGTTTATGGGTTATGGTCTATGTAACAAGGACACTGACACGGGTGTTGGTGTCCGACACGGCAACCTAAAAAATTCAATACGGAGACACGTCCGTACATATATTTAATAAAATATATAAACATATATGAATGCTCAAAATTATTAATAAAATAACAAAAAATAGAAATAAAACAGAAAATATTTATTACTTTATTATTGTATGGAGGATAGAACACACCAACCTGCTTTTAAAAATCAATTTTATATAAAAAAAATTACTAAAACAAGGGGTGACACGGCCATAAGTGTCCAGATGTGTGTCGGGAAGTGTCGACATGCGTGTCCGGGTGTCGAGGTGTCCGACACGGCAAAACCCTAAAAGTGCAGTGTCCTTGATACATAGGTTATGGTACATTCAAGAGACGGCCCATTGTTTGGATGGTCAATAGACACCACATGTGCAGGTTGGATGGTAATAGCTAGTGTTACCATTTACATCACGGTCGATGATTCTCACTGGGACTTATCCATTGAATAAGCATGGAGAGACCAAAAGAGACTTATCCATTGAATCATGCATACCTTGCACGAAAAGCAACTCCAAGCGTCCAATCACTTGTAGAATAAGCATTCACAAATCTCCCAGCCACCCTCTGCAAAAAGAGCAGCAGGTTTAAAGGACTTATAAATGAGAGTGGGATAAAGATAGGGTTGCTTGAGAAAAGCAGGTATGTGAATGGAAAATTATTTGCAGTCACCTTTCTAGCAGTCTCCCAGTTCTCATCTTTAATCGAAATTGGTGCTCCAAGAAGAACAACCCTTTCTACTAGTCCAGCTGCCAAAATTCAGGAGTCCATTAGGATCGTTCAATCAATTCAACTAGTCCAAATTCAACGATGCTGCAAAGCGGCTGGTACCAACTACCATTATCTTCTGTTTCGGCCAAACACTCGAGACATTTGAAAATTACTCGTGCCCCGAGTGAGAAACCTATAAGTGTCAATGGCCTGAAAGATTCATAGAAAGCCAATGATATGTTTTGAGTCATTTGTTCAACTCAAAGAGATTTGCAGTTAAACTTGATAAGTGTTATCCTAATTTTCATGACTCGTTTACCGGTTCCCTTGCAATCCCTTTAGTAACACTTCAGCCAGAAGCTTTCCTGCCTTGTCTGATCTGGCAAAAGCAAGAGTCCAAGTCTTATAAGAAACCCATAAACTAAAACCTTCTGACCTGAAGAACTTATAGCAAGCATTACCGGACCTTAGTTTCTAATACAATGTTTCCTACCAGAGGATTACTCGAGTTAGGATGGAAGAACGGGAGGCTCTCCTATCACCTTTATCGTACAGGTTTAGGATATTCATGGAGATTGAAACCACCATTTGGTAGGTCCCCTCAGTAGTTCTCCCAGGCCAAAAATTTACCAGACTGATTAGATTGTTTACTTTTGCTATAGAAAAATATCACAGATAGTCCAGGGGAAAGTTTATAAATAAGTTGGTCAGCATCATCCAATCAGGACGAACTTTGTCTAGGAGACCTCTTAGGTGGGGCTATGTACGATAGCGGAGCTGAAGATGGTCCCCATCCTGACTTGAGTATTCCCCGTCCTGCCAAGTGACTAGAGAAACCTGTCCACTGCGATTGCCCATTTGCTGTCTATAAAATCAGTAGCCGCAAGTAATGTAGCCGGCCATGCCAATGCAGCTAAAAGTGTGCTTAATACAGTTGTCATGGCGCCTTGTTTCATCAGCTCCATTGCAAGCCCTGCACCAGTGGCCAACGATGAAAACATCACACATGGTGGTGGTAATAGGAGTAATTAATAAGTATTAGCAACTATGAGGTCCGAGACAATTACTTGATGTTAACCAATCCTGGATTGCAGTGCTTACTGCAATTAAATTCTTAGACTCCCACTGTAGCGCATACCTAAATATTGTTTTATTTTATCAGAAATACCAAACATGGATGCATGCCCTTTCAAGGCTCTGCAGGTCACCAGCATAAGAGTTGTTAACAATACAAGTTAAGATCATGTGAAGAAAGATTTAATCATTTAACAGCAGATCAAACAGTACATGAGACTTCCCTAGATATCTGCATCCCAAACTCCTAGTATCTTGCATACCTAACAAGAGGAATAAGTTTGGTTTTGGTAACAAAATATACTGAAAGTAGCATGTGATACATTACATCCGTATCCTTTATATAAGGCCATCAAACTAATTTAAGTTTTGACTTTTCTCAATAACAATGGAAAACACTTCCAATACATTGTTGAGATTGCTCAAAATTTATTCTAGAACTCACCATAATATATTAAAATTCTATTAGATGTCATTTAATAACTTAAAGTACACTAGGATACAGTTATTAATAGCTCACATGTGCCTCTAAGATATCTTAAACTACCCCCAAGTACCTGATAATCAAGCAAAATTGGAGGATATCTCAGAACATTTCAGCAGCATTTGAGACGTGTACCCTGTATCTCATGCTACAAGACACCCAGTTTCGACATGAGTACATGACAAAACTAGCTTTAAAGATGTATCCTAGTATCAGACATCAAAAATATCTGGGAATAGGAGAAACACATTACAGCAATCACACATGATTAATAGGATTACTTCTCCATTTCATACTTGCAGAAGACATCCAGTTGGTACACTGACCCAACTTCATGAATTCAAACATCTTTGCCAAAACTGAAGTTTCTATTCATAGCAAGATCTTCATTGGGTATAAGAAATTTTTTCAATGATCAGCTCACATATTCTCCGAAAAATGGAGTTAATCCTAACCAGCAGCCACAGACAACACTTTTGCTGGACAACTCCTTGCCACGAAATAAAGGATTTGAGGCCAATAGATCCCTCATCCAGACCCAGTTTAGTCTCAAAAAGTCTGCAAATTTGAAAAAGACATGCTACTTAAAACAAACCAAGGATATAGAAACCAGAGAAAAAAATTTGCACTTGCTGCTTTGATGTTCTACAGAGACTCAAAACTGGCAAAAAAAATTAAGGCAGAAGGGAGAAGAAATGCTAGAACAAGTGAGAATTCCAAAGTTAAAAGAATGGAAGTGAAAATGTGAATATTCAATTGCCAAATCTACACTCCATTGTGGAACCAAAAAATAAATAAATTATGTAGAGGAAAACATATGGAAACAAAAGCATAGATCTTAAAGTTTCCAACACAAAGAAAGGTGGTAAGAGTATGTGTTGTACCTCTCCAAGTTATCAATGTTTCCTTCCCAAGGCCTAATGAAATCTTCCTCCTCAAAAATGAGTCCAGAGACAAAGATGCCAACTGCCAGCCGCTGAAAAGGTTTATTGAGAGTAGAGGTCATCATTCATACATCAAACAATTGGGCAGCCCTGCTATCAAATCAAATTAAGAAGAGTAGCTCCCCTTAGAATGCCACAAAAAACTGAAATGGATAACTCACGCCCTGGTTGTGGTTTTCTCCAACAGATTTGAATTCAAATTCATCAATGTTGCCAATTCTCCTAGCCATTTTACTCCCTGTAAGTCCAGCTCCAGCAGCTGGGTTGCACAAAGCAAGCATAAGTAAAAATATAGAAGGAATGTTCTATAGAACCCATAAAGGATCTATGTTAAAAAAAATTCAGACTGACAATCACAATTATTTTGGTGGGTTATGTTAGAAGAGTTATTTGTAATGTGCTGGATGTGTAGGGGTATTACAACCGTTTTGACAGTTTTCAATAATTATATATATTTTGGGGAGTCGATTAGGACATTAAACTAGTTCGACTTCTCCTTTTCTCTCAACTCTTCTTCCTTTCATCTTAAAGCTCTAACCTAAATATGCGGGCATCTTGGCACTCTACAGGGTTTAACACAGGTGCGGGAGGAAGAACAAGGCCCACGTTGCATTGTGGGACGGTCACAGGTGCTTTTGAAGACCCACGAGCACATGCAGCACATCAGTGAAGACCCCACACCGGGAGGATGTGCACGTGGGAGATGTTGCTGCGTTTGGGAGAGATTGGGAGTACACGTGGCGCATGGAATCGCTCCATCGGGTTTGAAGGAATCACTCATTCAGGCTTAAAGGAATCACTCCTTGAGGAAGAATCACTCTTCCGGATTTGAAGGAATCACTCCTTTAGAAAGAATCACTCTTCCGTTCCAGGCATCTCACCGAACAAAATTGGAAATCACTCCCAAAAGAAAATAAATCATCATTCAACTAAATATCTCCCTCTATGGGGTTCTCCCATTACATTTATTTATAGAATTTTGAAATCCTAACTTTCCTAATTCTCCTAAAATTCTACTTATAAAAAATAAACTAAACTTCCTAATCTAATTTTAGAAATTTCTAACCAAGTTAAACAATCATAATTAACTTCCTAAAAAGAAATTCCTAATTAAAATAGAACAGATCTTAAGCTACTCTTGTGTTGTCCACTAGCTTAGATTCTCTTCACTGATTCGATGCAGCTCAGGACCACTGTGACTTGATGCTCTTGCATCACCTTGTCCCATCACACTGACATCCCTCTCATTTGAGATAAATCAAATTAAATTTTGATGGTAGATGCAAACAGAATCCAGACGAGATTTTTTTCTTTTTTTCCTTGAAAAGCAAAGATAAAAAAAATCCAAAATCAAATCAAAACTCAGGATCTGTGTATAACTACAGGAATTATATTAAATTCCTTTAGTAACCTCAAAAATAAAGTTTTAATGTTGTAATTTGACATGTGTGATATGGGTGTCAAAAGTTATGTAGGAAAATTTGGGTACAATGCAAAAATATTAAAAAAAAACAAAGACATGTAGACCATTTATTCACCTCCAAATGATGCAGCAACAGCAACCGAACCAACGACGGATCCTGCAGCACTTCCTACTGCGGCAAACCCACTTGCTCCAATCACAGGGACAATAGTGCCCAATGTAGGTGCTAAAGCACTAAATCCTGCAGCAATTGCCGGAGCAGCGAGACCTGTTGAAGAATGAGAATATAAACTGATAAAATAAAAAACAACCATGCCATCAGAAACTTGTTTCCAAGATGAAATTAATGACTTCCTAAGTGTTGGAAAGAAAATTTGGGGATGCCGTACCACCAGTCACGGCCAACAAGGTTCCCCCAGTTAATGCAGCTGCACCAATGATACCTCCACGTTTCCACCTGGACCATGGGCTTTCTGGTGATTTGATGTCTTCTTCCTTCTGTTCTTTTTCTTTCACTAAAGCCATTGCAGAGCAAGCAACCATTACCTCCATAGCTTCCTACAAAACAAGAATTTCCTATAGATGGAATATGGAATTCAATTCAAAACAAAGGCAACTATTAGAGTCCAGTATGTCAATTGCTCAACAGCCTTCATAAGAATATCTCATTTTCATATGATAAAGAGAAGTTTAACAATCCTTAGAACTGGGGACATGGGTCACCTTCTTCTCACCATGAGTTACTTCAAGGAAATGTTTGAGATCACCAGAATCGAAATATCAAGAAAAGGCTACAACACAAGATTACTCCCTATTTTTATACTAAGATCAACTCCTTATATATCAAAATCCCACAGTTTCAATCCTCTTAATTTGGATGATCTCTGCAATCTGTCAATTCTAATCTCTATTCCAATTTCCAACAATGACAGAAACTCAATGATGTGGATCATATGCTAAATATCCATAAAGAAGCTGACATTTCTTGCTACATTATGTTACCACATCAATTCAATCGACAATCAGGCATGCATGATATGATAATCAGAAAATGAACTTGCAGAAACCATGAAATTCAGAGACCCTGCAAAGACCATACACATGCTCTTGTAAGTTGATTAAAAAGATCAAAATGTTTGGTTACTTAAAGGTTTTTTTGATTGTCGACATAGTAGCTCCATCCCGGATATACTAAATCCTATTGTAAAACTATCAAATATCTGGCTTGCAATGATTATGGAGATGTGCAATCAACTTTTCTCCAAAAGGCATGTTTTCGTCCTTTATTCCGCCATTAGAACGGATAAGCATATTCTTTAAGAACATGTTCCCCACTTATCCCCACGTAAATCATATGGAAACCCCACAACCGAACCCCCAAAGGATCTCGGAGAGAATCAATCTTATCCATCATGCACGGGCTAATTCATTATTTACATAAACAGACATTGTCACACATGCGCGTGAGATCAAGCTGTGAGGCAACCACCAAGGTGGCCTACAAGATCAGCCATCTAGCTACTTAACAAATATGGAGAGGGGATTCTGGCTATTATATTCTCCTCTTGGGATACAAGTCATCCATACGAAAATTTTCAAGGTTTCACAAAATGTCACGTGGTGGAACATTATTATACAAATTAAAGTAGTTTACGATGACGTTCTTTTTTGTGTTGTACAAGATTATAGAGGCTACATATGACTTTATCCAAGGTTTACAACAATTTTCATGAATGGGAACAGAACAAATGCAGCCGAAAAACCCAACATGAAAATAATTGGGTGTTGGGCCTAAAGTGATAGGTAGATACTGGAGCATCTTTGTATGTAAACAATTAAGAAGACATATCACAGTTTTAGACACTTTATAGTCTATAAAATGTCATTGCATTGCTGGTAAACATCATGAACAGTGTAGCATCAAATCTTTTGGTGTTTGTTTCTTGCAACAGAATTCTGGACTCATCGTCTTTCGATAAAGGAAAGTAGTTAATTGCATTGTTGTTTAGGTAATTCCCAATTCTTTCAGAGAGTTACATTTTACTTAAAGAAGACTAAGGATTTACACAAGGAACTAAAAGATATGTAGAGGTTCGTAAGCAGGGGCTTCTGATGGTAAATGTAAGGTAGAGTCCACTTATTTTTCAATGGAGGTGGGGACGGGAATGTTGACATCGAGCCACGTTGTATATGAGATGAGATGCAGCTTCCAAATATGAGATGTAAGGTACAGTAGTATATGAGTTGCAGCTTACAAATAATGACTAGTTTGAGTAGACAGACCATTTTTATCCACTTGACATCGAGCCACGTTGCCAGCAAGCGTAGAGCTACACGGTGTCTAGCATCATATCCCTTTCTTAGTCGAGAATGTTTCTCGTCATCTTCAGGTGTATTTGCTAAACAAGCAGAAAGAAGTTCATATAGAACTATCACTTTCCTCTGATAGTTGAGCAATGTAACCTCTTCCATTGGTTCCTCGTCAAATTTGGTGCCAGGCCTATTGGGTGCCTCTTCTCTGCCGAATTTCTTGGAGCTTGTCTGCTGAAAGGTTCCAGAGGGAACATCTGTCACTTCAGAGGTTGATCGTATCTCCTTCGTGGAACCTCTCTCATGGAATTCATGTTCATACTCACAATGTTTCTCCCTAGCAGCCTCAATAGAAACAGGAATGGTTTCCATGCTCATCGTCATAGCATCAACAGCTTTTGTCAAAGCAAGTTCCTGATCCATCCTTTCTGAAGAAGTGTCATCACTTTCTTCTGAGAGTAACCTTAAAAACTGTGATAAAAAAAAAAAAAAAGAGCAAGCGCAACACTTGAGAGGATTCAATTTTAAATAATGAAGAATTATGTTTCACTCACATTTGAAATTTCTGAATATATCAAATTCAACATATACTTCCATGACATGCAGGTAATTTAAAGTGTCCCCCTTTTTTCATACTTCGCCTTCAAAAATTGGAGCAAATGTTCATTCAACCAATTGGGTATCTTCCAACACCATTTGCCAAGAAAGCAAAGGTTGAAGATTCTATATTGTGGATTTCAAGTCCATGTTCTCTCTTCAAATTACAGACTTCCAAGGTCATCGAATGAAATCTTGCAAACAAATAATCTTCAGTAAGATAATCAAATGACATGAATAGCATGAAAGAACAAAACATACGGCTCCAATACGATGCTTGGCTGGAGACGAGCCACTTTCCTCGAGTCCATGCCAGGCTTTGGAATCTATCTCTAGGAACCTGTTTTTGCCACAAAACCAATATAAAAGAGAATTAATCAAAGCACACTCCAGTAATTCTTGACGCACATTCGTCGAATGAACCTCCACTCAAACTAAAAATATTATAACCTAATTTCCAAGGTAAACAGCATTCATTTCAAGCCAAAGTAAAATTAACCCAAAATTGAACAATGAAATTCTACAATCATATCAACCAGTTTAACAAAAAATATTAGAATTTGGCCTCCAGTAACAGGGAGCGATCACGTTGATCAGTGGAAGAGAAATCAAATCAAAAATCCAATTCTCAATTCTTTCAGACATGCAAACTCCTATAATTCGCCTTTATGAGGAAAGCGGAAGCGAAGAAAACCTGAAGACGGGCCGAAGCAGACCAGAATTTTCGTGGATCCAGAGCTCAGGTTCCTCCGAGACCGAATCGCTAGTGCTGCTGCCACTACCACCGCCGCTCATTCGTTCTTTGCTTGGCTCTTCATCTGTAGAGACAGAAAAGACCAAAGGGCGAGTCTGGTGGACCTGTACCTGGTGAAGGGCGAGAGCGAGCAAACCTCCCGCTGCGTATCTCTGCGTAGACGTCAATATCGACATCGTCGTGATCGAAATTGCAGAGCTAATGCAATTCAATCCGCCAATTGTAACTAAATTAGGGTTCGAAAGGTCGATTTTGAAGAATCCAAATTTCAAAATGAAACGTTCTTCAGCAGAGCTGACAGAGAATTTTTCTTTATCAGTCGTTTGTTTACATAGACATTGATGTATAAGCGTCTGTTTGATCGGAGACTCTAAAGGGTTAACTTTTTCAAGATCTGATCGTCTCGCATATTACCTCTACACGTACGTGATTTCCCGACTTTACGAGGACTGCGACACGAAGAGTCGCCGACCTCCTTTGAGTTCTTTCCCTCCAAAAAACAACGCCAGCTGCTTCATGAAACGAGAAATCTAGTCTGCCTTCGATTACAAACTTTAAAAGTATGTGAACATTGCATCCACCGTTGAACGCTCCTTGAAAAACGTGTTTCAATCTAGCCGTTAGATTTTAGTACTTTTTAAGGCATGATTCCAGTCGTTGGGTTCCAACCAAATTTTTGGGCACAAAATCCAACAGGCGAAAAATCATCAAACCTTACAAAGCTGATTTTTGGTATGAATGTCTACCAAAGGATGGGCTAAACATCCATGCGGTCAGTGGGCCCATCTGCCCCACTTTGACGGTCGTTTGCAGTCTTCACCCCCTAGAAGAAACTCTTGGCTCTGCCACTGGCCATGTGGCACACGTTTAGAGACCACTGATGGTACGGATGTTTGGCCCATTCCTCTATGGACCAACAGATCAAAAATAATTTAGATTGGTGATTTCTAGACGCTGGATTTGATTTCTTTTCATGGGTTTGTTTTGAGCCGTGGGATTCGAGCATTATTTTGCGTACTCAAATCCAATGACGAGAAATCACCAATTATGCTGATTTTGATCTGTAGGTCCACCTAGGGATGGACCCCACATCCATACGGTCACTGATCTCTAGTGTGCCATATGTAGCTCGTACAGCCGTCAGTGAGCAAAATGGACCCAAAATGTAAATCAACAGATGTCGGTACAAATTGAGTCTATGGAGCATATTTTTGTGTGTGGAGCTTTACAACGCATTAAAACATACCACCAGACACACTCATTCGGGCCCACTGACCCATGAATGATTGGCCCACCACTTGATGGACCTACAAACCAAAACTCAGCCTAATTGGTGATCTCTAACCATTTGACCTGAGTATCTAAAAATTATGTTCAAATCCAACAGTTAAAAATCACCCCATGAAAAACGTTCGAATCCAATGGGTAGAGACCACCAATCATGATGATTGTTGGTGTGTAGGTCCATCGAGATTCATGGATCAGTGGACAGATGATCATAGCCGTAAAATCTACAGCATCATTTTGGGACCATTAGTAAAATCTAGATCAGATGGTCACCATCATGGTGAAACACTGAAAATAGATCAACAAACACGTATATTTATTTTTTGGTACTTTTTTTTACCACTTTGCCAATTGGTAAAAATAGTAGCCCTTTGCCAATATGGTAAAAATAGTACCAGCGTTTGTAAAGGGTATGATGAAATAAGGTAAACCGCACGAAGACATCAAGTGTTCTGTAGCCCACCCCTTGTAGACGTTCATCAAAAAATAAACTTGTTTGATGATTTTTAGCTGCTAGTTTTAACACAAATATCCATAAGGCCACGTGGCACAGTCTTAGGAACAACAGACCGAATGTATGATTGGCCCATCCCTAGCTGGACCTACATGATACAGGCCAAATCCCTCTCTCAAGATCAAAAGGAGAAATGGTTGCAAAGAAATAGTTGAAAGGATGAGGAAGGAAAAATCAAGATACAACTTATCAACCGGGAAAGGTCAGGGCGTCCCACACTCCTAACTCTAGATTTCAAATCAAATTCTATATTTTTCATCAGGTGTGTTCTTTTTCATCCATAGCTACATGTTTATAAGCCTCCAAGACAAACGTTTAACATATGTAACGTGGCCTGGCCCACACGGACGTCTATGAGTTTCCATTATCAAAGACATCAAGTGAGTAAAACTTATATGACCATCCTAGATGACCACCCACACTATGAGCCACGTGGCACACTCTTAGAGGACATTGGCCGTTTAAATCAACCCATGAAAATGACTTCAATCCAATGCTCAGAAATCACTGATCAGGTTGATTTTTGGTTTGCAGGTCCACGTAGGGATTGGCCATACATCCATATGGTTAGCGTTCTATAAGAGGGTGCCACATGGCTCGTATTGTGGGCGGTCATCTAGGGCAGTCATATAAGTTTTACTCATGTCGGGTAAGGTTACGTGCGTGTGGCAAATTCTTTCCCAGTTCTTTTAGTCGCACCATTTGGATGGAGGGCATGCAAGGCCTTAAATGAAAATTTACGTCCCTACAAGTAATTTTTCCTATTTTTATTAAAATTTCTTAAGAATGCCACTGATGTCATGGTGTGTGCGAGAGATTGGATGTAATTTAGGGAGTAAAACTTTACTGACAGCCGCAGTCAGTGAAGCCGATGAAAGCTCACAATATGACCCACATGGCACATACTTAGATGACACTGACCGTATGGATGTTCGGCCAATCTTTAGGTGGACCTACAAACTAAAAATCAACCTGATTAGTGATTTCAAAGCGTTTGGCGTAAGGTTTAGCCATCTGGGCCAACCGACCACATCGATGTTTAGCCCACCCCTTGGTAGACATTAATACCAAAAATCAGTTTATTTGATGATTTTTAGCAGTTGGATTTAGTACCCAAAAAATGGCCACAGCCGATTGAATGAACAAAACCTTCCAACTAATTTTGGCCAATCACATGGATCGATGGTCGTGAACTGTCTGCATGCTCAGCATGAACAGTAGCATATCTAGTGTTCAAACTTCAAAGCGAGCTTTAACTCATGCTCTATTGACGCCTTTTACAGCCCACATCAGCTGGGGGACCTACACCCCTGCATGGCCAACAAAAGGGAAGGCGGTGTATGCTGCTAAACTGCACAAATGTTACAGAAGATAACCAAACATTAGAAGCTAGACCAAAACCTAAAATGGAAATGACTGTACAGAAAATCCACTGTTTTCTCTACTGCTGATGTCTCCCTTGATCATGGGTGCAGATAATCACAGTCTGCTCCTTTCTTGCAATGCCCGCTCTCATGGTATTTGCACACTCTCTGCCCTTTGGGAGGAGGCCTGGAAGACCCTCCCCCTCCCCCACCTCCACTGCCAAATGACGACTGCCTGTTCCACGACGGCCTACCACCACCCCAGTCCCGATGACCAGAAAATCTGTCCCCATTGTGTTTCTGTTGGTTCCCCCACATGCCTGTGCTTCCAGCTGGTGCCCCCCAACCCATATTAGCATTTCCCTGTGGCATTGTTCCCTGACCAGTAGTTGTGTTTCCCTGTGGTGCTGCCCCCCAACCCATGCTCATACTTCCTTGTACCGATCCTGCCCAGCCCATGTTTGCATTTCCCTGTGGAGGCCGCCAACCTGGGTTTGAATTTTCGGGTGTTGGTCTCCAACCAGTGCTTGGATTTTCCTTGGCTCCCATGCCCCAACCTGTGGTGGCTAGCACAGGAGGCAGCACGTTTGGATTTTCCTTGGCTCCCGTGACCCAACCTGTGGTGGCTGGCACAAAAGGCTGCATGCTTGGACCTGTTTCCCATTGGTTACCGGATATCAGTGGTCTCTGAGTATCAGAGATGGCCAACAAATTGTTTTGACTGCAGCCCATGGCTGCACCAGGACCCATGTCCCAGCTCGAAGGCTTGGTCAATGGTAGAGCTGTTGATGATGTCGACTGATCATCACTATTTGTGTTTGGTGGACCGGCCCAGTTACCAGAGGGTGCTGAGTCCGGAACTGAGAAGCCAGGAATGGGATGATTTCCAGCTTGATCAACTGTACCCAAAGATGCAACAGAATTATGTTCGGAAGATGGACCATCACCCCAGTGGCCATAAACTGGTTGTTCTAGTACTTGAACTGCAGGTGCAGGTGTGGGACTTGAAGTAGGTGGTTCTTGTTTCTGAGCTGGAACAGGTCCCCATCCATGAGATACTAACCCAGGTCGGGGATCCATTTCTGACTTTTGAACTGAATCAGACCCCCACCCATGATTTTCTTCTGGAGCATTATAACTAGTGCCAGATGAAACCCAGTTCAAGACACTCGGATCAGCAGTCTTGGATGGAGTTACATCAGAAACCAAGTCGACACCTGTATTCGTTGAGGCACGGACCGAAGCAGGTGGAGGTTCTGGCACAAAGCTGTGGGTTTCCATCAACACATTAGCTGAAACATCATCAGGTCTTGTTTCCCCATCCACTTCAGTACCTGTAAGTAATTGTGCTCCAGACTTTTTTTGAGGATCAAGAACACCCTGTGAAACCCCATGTGGCTCATCTGTTGTCGTAGATTGAGAAGGAATTTGCCGAGCATCTGCAGGCCTTAATCCACCAATTCTTGGGTCAGCTTTTGGACTCAAACCATGCAGTGAACTTAAATGTTCATTCTTGGAACCCTGGATCAAGTCGCCACCACCCCTTTCCAATGAAGAAGGGGAAACCAAGCCACTTAAGGATGTTACATTATCATCTTTCCTGGGCAGATCAGAAACTGATTGATTGGCCAAAGAGCTAATTGCATTGGGTCCAGAAACATTCATCTGCTGACTAAACAATGTACGAGAGGCACCAGTACCATCCACCACCTCAGTTGGCTTCAGCGAAACGGGTGGTGAAGTGGAAGAAAGTGTCAGCTGGCCACTCTCAGGGATCACAGCAGCATCATGACCATCAGTTGTTTCATTTGGCTTCAACCCAGAAGCAGAACTAGCACCCAAGTCCCATTCCCCAACAGAAGGTTTTGCTGGAGTGGGGGACTGTCCACCCCAATCAGCAGCTCCTTTCACTGTGGGAGATGATTGCTCTGCCCCATTGCCTCCTGGATTTGAAGGACTGCCCCATCCAGTGCTTGTTTGCTGAACAGAAATAGGGGAAGCCATAGCCAATTTGTATTCAGCACCCTGACTCGGGGTGGGAGTAGGTGGATTCAAGAAATCAATGCTGTTATCCCGATCTGATGTTTCAGATGGCTTATGCATAGAAACAGACACAGAGCTGGAGTCCCATCCCCCAGCTGAAGGTGTAACAGAAATATGATGTTGCTCACCCCAACCAGAAGAGGTTTTGTTAGGCGCATTCAGCCCAGCAGCAGAATGCCTTGCTCCATTGCCTTCCAGGCTTGGAGCAATTCCCCAGCCAGAATTTGCTGGCTGAACAGGACTGGTAGGAGTGGGTGACCATTTGTTTTCAGAAATCTGGCCCCCTTTCCAGCCTGCACTACTTGGCTTTGGAGTAGGAGTAGGGAGGTTCGACAACTCACTTCGACTACCCTGGGCAGCAACCCATCCTTCTGTGGCAAATTTAGGAACCTCAACCGAGGATGGAGTAGCCCAGCCCTTTGAAGAACTATTTTCTGGTTGGGATCTCCAATCTTCTCCGGAAGATTGACCAGAAGAACCCCAATTAATGGATTGTTTCTCATAACCATGCCCACTACTAGGCTGAAACCCTGTGGATCTGTTTGAATTCCAGGTATTTCCACGATTCTGACCAGGGTTCCATCTCCCTCCACCTTGAACTTCTCTTCCTTGATGGGAAGGTGTTCGATATGGCTTCCCAGAAAATGAGGGTGAGTGGTGTGGGCTCTGCACTTGCGACTGACCAGACCAAGCATTGTTACCCTTCGATGAGTCCCAGCTATGTGAGGAATTTCCAGACTGCCCCCCCTTGAATTCTAATGTCGGTGCAGTCCAACCAGATGATCCAGAGCCCTGCCCATCACTTTGTTTTTTATCTGTCCATGTTGAACTATTATTCCCTCTCCAGCCACCATCCCAGTTAATTTCTCTATTATTATCAGATGCAGCAGTGCCTTTTTGAGGCTGTGAAAAGCTGGTGTCCCACTTTGGCAGCTCTTTATGGAAATTCCCAGTTAATGCGTCATTTAACAGTACTGAATCTTCTTGTTTTTCCGTTTTCCATATTCTCAGATCGACTGGGAAATACCCAGTTGTACTCCACTTACGCAACTGAACCATAGAAAAGGGTCCTTGAATTTTCCCAGACGGGTCCTGGTAATGCCATATCTTGTCTGTCTCACTGATTAGTGCTACCCCTGTAGAGAGAGATGCCTGTGCAGTTTCAGAAGATGATCCGGATTTCACCACAGCTTGACTGTTCCAAGTATCAGTGTCCAAACCAGTTGCAGCCGCCTCATTTCTGGGTTTCTCCCAACTGTTCGACTGGTGTGCATCTCTTCCATGATTCCATGAGGATCCATTCATTCTCTCACCAGCGCCAGCAGCACTATCTCCTTTGTCCCAGACACCTTTGGTGGACATATTTCTGCTTGGTTCCCAGGCAGTCGTTGAATTTTTCTGGGTTCCACTCCAGTGATCATTTGAAGTCGATCCTCCTTTTCCTGGAGAGATTGGCTCCCTCCCTTTCCTACTAAATCCAGCATCTCTTGGCCTCATGTAGTTCTCTGCATTTATCACAAGAAAAGTAACCATCGATTGATCAAGAAAATAAATCAATCAAATGTAATGATAGAAAAGGGGAAAGTTCAATATCCATCAGGCAAAACAAAGGACCTCGCTTCTTATCATCTGGTTCTGCTTCATCCTCTTCAGACTCATAACTTGGATCCATGTTTGGATCAGCATGTACTTCCGGAATTTCCTGTTGTCTACGCAAACGCTCCTCAGGTGTCTTCAGAAGCTGCAATTTTTCCACACATTCTCTAAGCGTGGAACAAGGTCAAGGATTACAGAGACCTGTTATTGTAACTTCTAGCACTAGTCACTATAAATAATAGGAATGGAAATAAAGATAATCAGCCTCAATGGAAACCAACTAAATCTTATAGTTATATGATGGATTCGTCTTTTCTTTCTTTCTTTTTATTTTCAATTTCTTTGTTCGTGTGTATGTAGTTGTATTGGAGCCACAACTTTAAGACAGCTCTGAGTCCTCCAAGTCCTAAGAAACTAGTGGACAAATCTACTGACTTATATATTTCATCTTAGTAACGAAAAACAAAAAATCACCCCAACCAATTATGCTCAACCATCCTCACCTTTTGGGCAGGGACACACTCAACTGATGCAGATCAAAAGATACTCCAGGGAATCCCCAAATCAATACCATCCATTAATTCAAGTTTCAACAGAATGGAGGTTCCATTTAATTACAGCAAACCAGATAGTACATTTTGTTCCCAAATAAGTTCAGAACATATTTCATTTCAGTAAACATTTTGTGACACATTATCTGAGACCAATCTTGGGGTAAACAGTTTCTACTGCTTATGTTAACTTCCGCATAACTTTGTACATAGGGAGTGAGATAATCTTTTTACGATGAATTTATAAGCTGTTTTGTTTCACTCATATAACTATCTGATTTAGTTCATTGCCCCAAACGATGAATAAAAAAAATGAAGATATCTATTCAATATCTTTGCTAGAAAGAAAAAAATATAGTTAACAGTTCATGTCCCAACGAATTGCAGGTAGAGATATTGATAATACAGGTGGATTTAATGGTATTTCATAACTAATCGATTGAGCAACAGCTCGTAGACTACGTAAAAAAGAATATTTATTATTCAATCCATATCCTTACATAAGAAGTCCAATAGGAGCAATACTTGAAATGGCAATCCATACGAAAACACCTATACTGAGATCGGCTAGAACAAGGCGATAGCCAAAAGAAACTACAGAATAACTTAGTAAAATTGATATGACTGCTATAGATGGTCCGATAATGAATAAACGAATATCTCCTCGAGATGGTAGAAGATCCTCTTTGAAAAGTAGTTTGGTCCCTTTTGCTTTGCCACATGACTCGTTATGCCCATGAGCATGCTATTCGTGTCGATTTATGGTAACTAAGTTCACACAAATGGCCATCAAAAGAAAAAGCAAACGATAATGCCAGGATAAATGTTCTATAAGTGTTGTTCTTTCAATTGAACAAATATAGCTGCATATTTCTTCCTAGTTACAATGGTAGATCTAGCAAGGTCACTTGGATGTACGTTAACCAAATTCTGTTGGTATGGAGAGTGTCTTTGTCGTTTGGGGTCATGGTACGTCACATATTTAGGGTGGATTTATAATTTCCTTAGCAAAAGTATTTTAGTCACTAATTAGAAAAAGAAGGGAGTAACTTTCTTTTTCTCATTAGTCTAAAAGTTCTCTTTTTAACAAAAAAGAGTTTTGATGGGTTACTACTGTATAGAAATCATTTCCAAGGTTTTCTTTATCAGCAAGTCATTTCCAAGAATTAATTTTCACCTAATAGCTTTGCCACCAAACCTGTGTCCCATGTCCCTCTTTTCTCCATTCTTTCCTTTCTTTCTGTAAGTATTGGACCAATCTATGGCCTCATATGTTCATAAAATTTGAATCAATGAGTCAAGAGAGATGAGATAAGAACCTTTTCCCTTTACCAAATTCAGTTTTGTACTAATGTGTCACCCAGAACCACACACCGCCTTCATAGATTATTGGACTACACACCATACATCCAAAACCATTTACAACACTTCCTACATATCTCTAAGACTCCTAGTACTCAATTCTCTAGAAATTTTGGCCAGTAAACTACCTTCCATTTGACCAAATGGAACTTCTTAATCTCATTATTGTCATTCCATAAAAAGTTTCTTTGACATTGTTAGAAGTAAAGTCCTAGGGTTTGAGAGAAGAAAGAGAAGAGAGAAAGAGAGAGTCACAAACTTAGATAGTTTGGCCTCCTCATTGTCATATATATGCTGGTCACATAACTGGCGTGGGCCCACTTACATTAATAGAACATATGGACCCAACACTCTACATAAAGCCCAACTATGTAATATAAAGATAAAGGAAATAAATTAAGAACTCTAACACTCCCCCTCAAGCTAGAGCATACAAATCAAACATGTCCAGCTTGGTAAATAGAGTAGAAAAGAGATTCCTAGGCAAGGCCTTTGTAAGAACATCTCCCAAAGGATTTGCTGACTTGATATATGGAGTGATGATCTGTTTGTGTAACACCATGTCACGGATAAAATGACAATCAACCTCGATGTGTTTTGTCCGCTCATGAAACACTGGATTGCTAGCAGCCTGATTGTCACAATACATACGCATAGGAGAAGGAACCTCAAATCCTATCTCCTTAAGAAGGGATTGAACCCATAATATCTCACAGGCAGTGTGGGCCATAGCCCTGTATTCAACTTCGACACTGGAGCAAGCGACAACATTCTGCTTCTTACTATGCAAGTCACCAAATTACTACCAACAATGTACAGTATCCTAAAGTAGACCGACGATCTGTACGTCTAACAGCCCAATCAACAACAGAGAAACCGATAATAGCTAAAGTCTGCGATGTTCTATACAACAACCCTTTGCTCAGTAACCCTTTCAAATAACGCAGAATCCGAAAACTGCATCCCAATGTGGCTATCGTGGCCTAGTTAGTAAATTCTCGTATTATACGCGTTTAATACCCGAATTTTTTGTTTTTCTGAATAATCGTTTAATACTTCCATATGAAATAAAAAAAATCACGAATTTTAAGACTGTGAATAAAACACGTATTATTCGCGTTTAATACACGAATTTTGCATTTTTTAAAATAAAAATGTAATAAATGGCCGCATAAAATGAAAAAATTGATAAAATTCAAGCTTTTTAAGGCTAAACAAATATAACATTTCAACGATTACCGAATTTTTGACTGGATTCTTTTATCCCGAAACCGAATTAAACTCGAACTTTTCCCATTTCGAATGTTTGCCGTATACCGAATTGCTAACTATGGTCGTGGGGCATGCATAAACTGACTAACTACTCCAACAACAAAGGTGATGTCTGGACGAGTGACAGTAAGGTAAATCAGCTTACCAACTATTATTCGCATTTAATACACGAATTTTGCATTTTTTTAAATAAAAATGTAATTAATGGCCGCATAAAATGAAAAATTGATAAAATTCAGGCTTTTTAAGGCTAAACAAATATAACATTTCAACGATTACCGAATTTTTGACTGGATTCTTTTATCCCGAAACCGAATTAAACTCGAACTTTTCCCATTTCGAATGTTTGCCGTATACCGAATTGCTAACTATGGTCGTGGGGCATGCATAAACTGACTAACTACTCCAACAGCAAAGGTGATGTCTGGACGAGTGACAGTAAGGTAAATCAGCTTACCAACTAACCGACGGTCACGACCAACATCAACATAAACCTCTCCTGCCAAGCATCAAGATTAATAATGGGATTTATAGGAGTATTAACCGGCTTAGAGCCTAGCGTACCTATCTTGGATAAGAGATCCAACACATACTTGCGCTAAAAAATGATAATACCAGTTTTGGAATGAGCAACTTCGATACTAAGAAAGTAACGGTGAAGACCAAAATCTTTAATATGAAACTTTCTAGACAAATGAGTCTTCAAGTCTGAAATACCACAGGAGTCACTTCTTGTGATAATGATGTCATCCACATACACAATCAGAACAATAACACCGGCGGAAGACCGTCTGACAAAAACCGAATGATCAGAAGTGGAGTGTAGAAAACCATAATCGAGCACAACTGAACTAAACTTATCAAACCAAGCTCGAGGCGATTGCTTCAAACCATAAATAGCTTTCCGCAGGCGACAAACCAACTAAGTCTGACGAGAAGGAACATACCCAGGTGATTGTTCATATAAACCTCTTCCTGCAAGTCCTCATGTAGGAAGGCATTTTTTATATCCAGTTGATATAAAGGCCAATCACAACATACTGCCGTAGATAGAATAATTTGAACAGAATTCAACCGAGCCACCAAGGAGAAAGTCTCAAAATAATCCACACCAAATGTCTGAGTATACCATTTGGCGACCAAGCGCGCCAGTAAGAGTAGGAACAGAAACAGCCGACATGGAGAGAGCAAAACTCCGAAAGGTAGGAGAGACACGATTAAGTGAAAAAAAGTCAACAATGGGATGTTTAGTGCACGTGTGAGTACCTTTCCTTAAGGCAATCGGTAAATCAGCAGAAACGGGGGAGGGAGCAGAAGTAGGAATCTCAAGCGAAGACAATGATGGATCGGGCTTGAGTACTAGGAGGTAGACCATGTCCATAAGGCACAACTGCACGCGATCTGGTACGCTCAAACATTTATCGGAGCATCTGTAGAAGCATCTAGGGAAATAACTGGTATAACAGAAGTAGGGACTGTAGTAGGTAATGAACTAGTAAACTCCCCCTGATGAAGAGATACGGATCCAAATCATAGGATGCCCCAAGAGACGAAAAAAAAGCACTCAAAAAAGGTGACATCAACACTGACATAATAACGACGAGACGTATGACAATAACAACGATATCATTTGAGTACGAGAACAGCCCAAAATACATACATTTAACAGAGCAAGGAGAAAGTTTGTCGTGACCAGGTCCAAGCACATGAACAAAGGACGCGATCAAATATACGAGGAGGCATATTAAACGGATTGACATTAGTGTATAACAAGGATGAAGGAGAACGATCATCTAGAACTAACGACAACATACGGTTAATAAGGTAGCAGGCAGTGATGACAGCATCACCTCAATAAGGCTTCGGGGCATGCATATGAAACATAAGGGTACGAGCAACATCCAACAAATGAAGGTGCTTACGCTCTGCAACACCATTGTGTTTGGAGGTATGAGCACAAGAAGTCTGATGGATCATGCCTCGATCATAACAAAAAGTCTGGATAGAGGCTTGCATGTATTCAAGAGCATTATCAGAACGAATTATTTTAATAGGCTTGCCAAACTGAATAGATAAGTCATTATAAAACGTGGTAAAAACACGAGGTAATTCGGATCGATCTTTTAACAAAAATAGCCATGTCATTCTAGAATAACCATCCACAAACACAACAAAATAATGAAAACCAGATCAACTTTTTATTCTTGAAGGACCCCAAATGTCCATGTGGACTACATCAAAAGGACTAGACTTACGACTCAATATGGCGCAGAAAAGAACTACAGTGATGCTTGCCTAACTGTCAAGCATCACATTCTAAAACAGATACTGGACTAAACTTAGGTATGGCACGATGTAAATTAGACAATGAAAGAAGGCCCAAACGAAAATGCCACTGGAGTGGCAACACAATTGAACTCATCGCAGATGCAGGTGCACCAAGATCCAGGTAATATAAATCATCTTTCTCATGCCCCAAACCAATCACCTTCGTCTTGAGATCCTGAAAAACGCAAATAGGAGAAAAGGTTACTGAGCACTGTAAGGATTTAGTGAGTTGACTAACAGATAACAAATTAAATAGAAAGTCAAGAACGAGTAAAGCGGATGACAAAGAAACAGATGGAACAAGGTGAATATCACCTTTCCCCATAACTTTACGAGTGGACCCATCAGCTAAAATAATATAAGATCTAATGGACTAAAAATGAGGAAAGATGGACGATATACCAAACATATGAGCACTCGTCCCTGAAACGATGACCTGGGAGGAAGGTGGCTTGGCAGCCAAACATACAGAATTACCTATATTTGACATAGTGGCGGTAGGCTGTGAAGAATTGGCTGTCAACGAATTCATCTCCTGAAGGAGTTGGCTAACCTGAGCAATATACTCAGAAGGAACAACACCAGCGAGTGCCTGAGAGGGTGGGTCTGTAGATGGCTGAGAAGACTTATCAGACACTTGATTGGCCAAAGCGGGCTTCCCCCACTTATCCCAACAATACTGCTCTACATGTTAAGAGTAGCCACAATACGTACACTTCATCTCACCACCCCAACCGCCACCATGACCACCACGAGTACTACTGCCTCTAAAACCACTACCACCACGACCACAAGAAGACTCAATAACACCACTTGAAACTTATGCGGAAGATTCCTTGGGAGGTCACATTCCCAAAGGAGGCACGTTGAAGACGAGAAAATGCATTGGCTACAGTTGGAAGAGATTCACTAGACAAAATCTGTCCCTTAATCGAACTATACTCATGATTCAAGTTGGACAAGAACATGGCAACTTGGAATTCTTCCCGCTGTCATTTCTGTTGCTCTAAATCAGTGGTCAAGGGATGATACTGCTAAAGTTCCTCCCACGCACCTCGAAGTGAACTATAATATTCACTGAGAGATTTCTCCCTGCTTCATAGTAAACATAGACTCAAACAAGTCATAAATGTGGGAGACATTCCGCTCTTGAGAGTACATCTCTTGAACTGCAACCCAGATCTACTTGGTAGTATCAAGATAGATGATGTTAGAAGAGATTGACGACTCCATGCTATTCCACAACCACGTCATAACCAAGGAGTTCTCACTTTTCCAATCTTCGTACTTATCATCTGTCGGTGGTGGATCTTCAATGAGAAACTTCGATTTTTTCTTGGCACACAAAAACTTCAACGAAGTGAGACAATGGAAGGTAGTTGGTGTCATTCAACTTCATAGATGCAATCTGAGCACCAATACCATCCCACGCAAGAGACTTGCCATCAGCAGAAACACCCAAAGCACTCGAATTGGCCGTCCAAGGATGTAAACAACCAACTTTCACAAGGGATGTCAAAAAAATATCAAACAAGAAGCAATCCCTAAAATCAATCTAGGGAGGGCAACAAGGGTAGGTAGAAACACCTGCTTGTGGTTTTTGAAAAAATAAAATACCCGACAAAGCTTCGAGAGAGAGATATGGTGGAAAAAAATCAACTTCTACTCGGAGCATCAGAAAATTCCCAAACCAACTTCAAACAACTCCTAAAAACGAGTTAGGAAGGGCGGCAAGGGTAGGAGAACACTTCGCCTTCACATCATGGAGAACACAAAAAACCCAAAAAAAACCTCCCGACGAGCAAAAACAGAAAACTACATCTTAGGGTTTCAAAACCATATAAAGAAGTTTCGCGACCTTCAGAAACACCAACAACAACACCATACAAACCCTAGATACACATCTAGGTGTAAACAAACCTCAAACAATTTCTAAAGTTTTGCTTGTACCAAAAACCTTAAAATTTTATTCTCACTCGAAAAAAATGAATGAAAAAGAAGAAAGGATGGGAAAACATGAAGGACTAGGGTTCTTAGGATCAAATATGCTCCAGTACCATGTTAGAAGTAAACTCCTAGGGTCTGAGAGAAGAGAAGAGAAAAAGAGAGAATCACAAACTTAGATAGTTTGGCCTCATAGTGATATATATACTAGTCACTTAAGTGGTGTGAGCCCACTTACATTAATAGAACATATGGGCCCAACACTCTACATAAAGCCCAACTATGTAATATAAACATAAAGGAAATAAACTAAGAACTCTAACAGACATCATTCAAGATGATCAATCATAGACGCGGAAGGAAAGACAATAAAGAGCTCTTTTTTAGGTGTTATTATTCTCTCACTGAGAGACACCTCTTAAAGTGGCAAGTCCTTTGTCAGATCTTTCCACAACAAGAACCAAGTCGTATCTGAGAACTTAGCATCCAAAATTATCCGAGGTAAAAAGGAATCGGTAATTTACCCAATTTACATCCCAAACTAAACTCAACCTTCTCGATGTTTTCCTCCTTCACACTGTCAATCACCTCGTTTTTGGAAAGGCTAATGCCAAGATCAGATAAAGCCTTGAAACACCAAGTCTGAGGATCATGATAGGTGGTGGTTACTGAATACAAAGTTTGTGGTGCATCATAGCTTGACCAACCTCTAAGAAATTCACTCAAACCTCAAGCTTTAACAGTGATATGACCAAATTTCCTTGGCATGGAATTAAATCTCAACATATTTCCACAAAACATACTGAAACATTTAATTTCCATGGGGATCAAAACAAAACATTATTGGAAAGTCTAGAATATTTCCATTTCTCAAAAATGCTTTTTAATTTATAAATCTAAAAAAAAAAAAAAAAGCAATTAATAATTAGGGATAGTGTATGATAATTAATATATTAGTAGTAAATAAGACATGTACTATGTAGCGAGGAACCCATTATATATTCAATAAATAGTATATATGAACTCCATAAGCTAATTTTAGTATAATCTAATTTTCATCAATAAAATTATTTAATATATAAAGTTTTCTAACTAAAATATTTTTTTCTAAAATAAAAAGAGACCATAGGCTGTAAGTCTTTGTTGTTATGACCTCCGCAGGTCCTAATGCAGCTGTTTTTTGCTTTTATTTACATAAATAGCATGACTATGAACACTTAACCCTCAACATGTATTGAATACTATAGATCTTGCTTTTCTTACTTCAAATGGTTGTTTATTGTAGTATGATGAATTATGAGTATGTTTTCATGCTTCTTTTATCATTTGTATATGTATAAAAAAAAACTAGTTAATATACTGTTGAAGTAGTGAGATATATTCTTCGTGTTCAAGCTCTTTTATCATTTGTATATGTATAAAAAAAAACTAGTTAATATACTGTT
This sequence comes from Euptelea pleiosperma, assembly GCA_035048495.1. Taxonomy (NCBI): domain Eukaryota; kingdom Viridiplantae; phylum Streptophyta; class Magnoliopsida; order Ranunculales; family Eupteleaceae; genus Euptelea; species Euptelea pleiosperma. The sequence continues at coordinate 4,972,075 of CM068552.1, read as the reverse complement.
GAAGTAGTGAGATATATTCTTCCACGTCTAATAGGAGGGATATGGCAAATTATCTAATAGGTCCCAATCATATGTAAGATATCATCATATCAACAAAACCGTGTAAAGACTTCAAAACAAAGGATATTCTTTTCTTCGCCCTTTTTCACTTGCTCGGTCGCGAAGATGACTAAGCCGCAATATCTCCGTTTCCAGCCACTACATTAGAAGAAAAAAGTATTACACAGAGAACAAAAGCCTCAGAAGTTATATCTTGGAGATACTTGTAAAATATAGTGATAAATTACGTGGATAAATAAATAGGCAAAGATCATACTACGATAGAATTCTTAAAATAAATTAGTTGATCTCTTTCCAGACGCCGAAGTACATAAATATTTTATGTATGGACACATAAGCATTGAAAAGCTGTTCACGAAACTCACATCATTGACTCTTACTGCCTGGAGAGCCATGGATTTCTCCTGAACCTCGCCCTATAATCCAGCAAACCACAAACCTTCGTAGGTTAACATAAAGGTCTGCATATTTATGCTTAAATGCAAAACTAGAAGTAGTATGTAGCATTACCACTGTCATTCGGCTAATCAATCCGCATTTTATGCTCTGTCGTAAACGCTTGCATTCATCCTGCAAACAGAACATTTTACTAATCAAAACAGGGGAAAAAGCAACATGTTCATGTATAAAGGCACAAACTTGGTCACTTAAAATCATAATGTTCCAAATTACTTTAATTGACTTGACGGCATCTGAACATCTAAAGAAAAGACAAGCATATGAAGCTATTTTGCTCTAATTATGACAAGTTTCAACAGGCTTGACAGTCATATCACAAAGAGATTAGAAAGATACGTTTAAGAGTGAAACATTAAGGAGCAACACCCCTTGTCAAGGTTCAAAATCTTGGTCCCGTTCTGCATCTCAGTACGCTAATATAAAAACAAGGTTTAAATTACTTAAACTAGGGGGAACTGCAAGTGCGATGCACGTGCACCTTACGAAATCCTCACCTAACGCACGTGAGTGATTGTAAGGGTGTCTTTGGAAGAAGTGGCACACTATTAGAGACCACTGACCGTATGAATGTTTGGCCCATCCCTAGGTGGACCTACATACAAAAGATTAGTCTGATTAGTGATTTCTAAGGGTTCGATTGGAGTCATTTTCATGGGTTGATTTTTAACCGTAGATTTTGAGCATTATTTTGGGTACAAAGATCAAAAGATTTAAAATCACTATTAAGAGTCATCAGAATGTTATATTAAAATAAGAATGATGGCATGGAATGTAAATTTCTGTTCATGAATGGGTATTTAATGAAGTTTCAGTAGAGGGGTCATTTAATGAGTTGAGTACGTTGGAAGGACAGGTAGGCAACAACTTTAATAGAATAGAATTTTGATGATAATATAACTCATCAACGATGATGAGGGACGACAATATGAGCCACATGGCACACTCTTAGAGACCACTGGCCATATGGAAGTTTGGCCTATCCCTCTAGGTGGATCTACATAATAAAATTCAACCTTATTAGTAATTTCGATCCACTGGATTAGAGTCTTATTCATGACTTATTTTAACCGTGGATTTCGAGCATTATTTGGGATACTCAGATTCAAAGGTTAGAAATCAGTCAAATCACTAATCATGCTGATTTTTGGTATAGGCAAAGTTTAAAAAGGCTAGTTCGAGAACTGAGGCGTTTTCTCTAAAAAAAGGCGAGGCGTAGCCTCGAGGCGGTATCGAGGCGTAAGCCTCATTCAAGCCTTAGTTTAAAAAAAAAATGGTTAAAAAATTCTAAAAAATATATAATTAATTCTAGAAAAATGAGAAACAGCATATCATGTGAAAAAAATAACTAAAATAAGCATAAAAGTAAGTGAGGCTATAACTTTTACCTTAGGAGTGACGCTGTCGGGACTTGGGAATGCCTGACATTGTAGGGTTGCATATTTGTTTTCATTCTTGCAGTATAAGTGTGCTCATATTAGATAGTGGTTGGCTACTTACAGTTTACTTGATTATTTACCTTAATCTTAGTTTTAAGTTGTTTTTACTCTGTTAAGGACTCTTTATAGTCCTAATTGTCTGTGTGTGTCAGCTGCTCTTGTTTTACCATGGTTCTCAAGCATAGATAAATTCTCATCATGCACATATTACTCTTAATATGCTATACATAAAGAGGTTATAGATGTAATGGTATGTATAGATCTAGTAGAGAGGGTATTTTGGAAAAGAAAATGAATAAGTAAAAAAAAAATGAAAAAAAGGGTCCATGGTTTTAGCATTAACTGTGCAAACTGAGGCTTAAGCCTCGAGGCGTACACCTCACTAAACTAAGGCTTAAGCCTCAGTTATATACCTTGAGGCTATAGCCTCGAGGCTATTTTTGGGCGCCTCGCGCCTCGAAGCTATAGCCTCAATCGCCTTTTTAAACTTTGCACCTAGGGATGGACCAAACATCCATACGATCAATGGCCTATAAGAATATTCCACACGGCTCACACTGTAGTTCGTCACAAATGTATGCTTTTTTTAAAATGGACTTAGCGGACTTGAAGAGGCATTTAAGGAGGGTTTTTTTTGCCAAACCTGCATTTAATGAACTCACAGATAACGTATGTCTTTTTTAGACACCAAAAGACAAAAGAACCCTTGCTGAGTGAATAGTTTAAGAAAAACAAAAATAGCAAAATAGGGGCATTTTCGAAATAACAGAGATTGGGGAAGTAATGCGGGAACACTCTTCATCCATTCATAAGTAGAATAGATTACATTCTAGTATGAGTTGATACATTGGATGAACCCATTGTATCATCTCAATACCTTACCGCACGTCTAGAACGAGAAGCCTCGGCCAAGACGGAAAGAGACTTTGAAGTTTGAACCATGTTCCTCATCCTCTGCAATTCCTAGGGTAACCCTTGGAAGGCCAAATAATTAGTAATAGCTAGATTCATAAAGTATATTTAAATTATACAAGTAACGGAACTAACCCTACAACAATTATGTAAAAGCTAAGATGTGTATCTGACCAAATAAATTTACTTATAGAACAACTTCATTGTAACGTTCTGACGACTACTCTTCTATAATGACAAGTAGGCATTGGGACCAAAATACCTTTACACCTATTTTCATACTGCAAAGCTACGCACATAGATCATCGATACTGAGATGGAGATATGAATATGGAAATGACCATGAAACCGCATTTACCAAGTACTTAAGCAAACAACTAGATGAAATATCCAACGCAAGAAGAAACCGTAACGTATGGTACAAGGATAGTTTTCATGAATCATAATAGAAATTGATTGTTAAGCACAACCAAAAAATTATCAGCATTTGGCCTATAGACATATACATGTTGTATCAAGTAATTGGAGCCACAAATACATTGACCTGATAGAAGTATCTGAACATCAAAGCTGAGAAGCCAAAATACCTAACACAAAATGCTAATGTCTGATTGAAACAAGAAAAAAATTAATTAACAAGATATAACAAATAAACATATTCCAAGCACAAATAAAGATACTTGGACCCCCTCTTTGTGCGTAAGCAAGGGTTGAACCCTATTTAGTTATAACTATGAACTACTGCAATATTTCGTATCAAATATTGTCATGGGTCATAATTAATGGTTGAAAATGACATGACATATAAATTACCCATAGTCACATAGTCAGGACTCGACAATAAATCGGCAAGGGGTCAAGTCAGGAAAAATCGACAAAAATAAAAAATATATCATGGCATATTTCAAGTTAGAAATGTTGGTTTGGTTATTGTTTCCTTGTGTATGAAGGGCACTTTTGTCCTTTCTACCTTATGCCTTATAATATTAGGTCACTAGTGAGTACGAGCTCATTTGATTGATCCTTTCTCTCTCTCTACTCCTCTCTAGAACCCTAACCCAAATAACATGGTATCAGAGCCACACTTCTGATCCGATTCAACTCCAATCCCTTGAAGTATCTGGAAAAATATATTTGGGCGAAAACAATATTACTCGCATCTATCAATTGGTGGAAGACTATTTTCACTACAGCAAGGGGAAATTACTCGCATCTCTCTCTACCCCTCTCTAGAACCCTAACCCAAATAACATGGTATCAGAGCCACACTTCTTATCCGATTCAACACCCATCTTGAAGTATCTGGAAAAATATATTCCGGCGAAAACAATATTACTCGCATCTATCAATTGGTGGAAGACTATTTTTACAGCAAGGGGATAAGCCTCTAACAGAGTATTATTCCTCCATCAAGAGTATTCGGAACAAATTAAATGTCTACCAACCTCTTACGTCGGATTTAGACTAGCAAAGTAAGCAGAAAGAACAATTTGATGTAGTTCGGTTTCTGTCTGGACTCAAGCAAGAATATGATCCAGTTCAAGCTCAGATTTTAGGGAGCAAAGAACTTCCAAGTATGACGGAGGTCTTTGCTCGCCTACAGCGTGCTTCCTTATCAGATACTAGTGTACCTGTTGACGATAAATCTGCCATAGCGGTCTTTGGCACAGGTGACCGGCATGGTCGTGGTGGTGGTAGAGGTAGCTTTGGCCATGGTAGTGGTGGACGTGATTCAGGGGGAGGTCGTGGTCGGGGGTGTGGTGGACCCCGGAAGTGTACTCACTGCGGTATATATGGTCACACGATGGACAATTGTTGGACCTTGCATTGCAAACTATGACAATTATGTTACATATGGTGAGACTGTGAGTGCTACTGCTGAGTTGATTGTCGTTATTCCAGATCAGCGATTGTCCACCCCTTCTGATATAGTGACTTTAGCGCGTGAAGAATACACCAAGCTCGTCCAACCACAGCATTCTGGTGCTTCCTCCTCTGCTACTCTTGCTCACTTAGGTACTGCTTGCTTTGCTTCAAAGGTGTCTGGGACATCTCCTGGGTCATTCATTCGGGGGCATCTGATCATATGAATGGGACCCCAAGTGTGCTTTCTTATGTCCACTATATGCCTTCTTCATCCTCTCAGTGTGTTACCCTAGCAGACGACACTACATCCCGAGTGACAGGCCTTGGTTCTGCCGCACCTAGTTCGTCTTTACTTTATCTTGTGTTATGTGTTCCAAAATTTCCGCTTAGTCTTATGTATGTTAGTAAACTCACCATGTCCCTCAATTGTCCTGTAACATTTTATCATTCATCTAGTGTGTTTCAGAATCTCAAGACGAAGAAGGGAATTGGTAGAAGGTATGAGTCTGATGGTTTATATTATCTGGATGTTGGACAAGAGACTACTGCACTCCAGACATCATCTCTTACACCGCATCAATGGCACTATCGCCCTGGGCATCCTTCTTTGCAATCCCTTAAATTGATGGTTCCAAGAATTAAACCCAAGAAATGCGAAGTGGGTGAAATTTCTTCAAGAATATACTTTTGTGCTCAAAAGTAAAGCTGAGTCAAGAACAAACCAACAAATGCTTAAGTCGTAAGGTCGCACTGATACACTCTGTGAGTGTAGAAGTGACTGGGTTTGAGCAGTTGAAGGATGCCTATCCTACCTGCCCAAACTTTGGGGAGTTGTATACTACTCTTTTGAGCGATCAGTTGAAGAGTAAGAAAACGTTTGCCCTACAAAATGGATTCATGTTCAAGGGCAACAAACTATGTATTCCCCGTACGTCCTTGTGAGATTTTCTCGTTTGGGAGCTTCATGCTAGAGTAGCCGACCATTTTGGTCGTGATAAAACCATTGCCCTCATTGAGGATCAATTCTATTGGCCTAGTCTCAAGCGAGACGTTGCTAAAATTATAGGGCAATGCTAAAAGGCAGAATGCAAGATTGTATACCCCATTGCCAATGCCACATTCTCTGTGGCAAGACATTAATATGTATTTCGTGTTGGGCTGCCAAAGACATTAGGCAACACAATTCCATCTTTGTGGTGGTGGACCGTTTCTCCAAAATGTCTTCACTTCCTCCCTTGTTCTAAAACTTCTGATGCCTCTAGGATAGGGATGGCAATGGATCGGGTTTGAGTCGGATTGGTACTGATCCGGTACCGATCCGATTGATCCAGACCTGATCGAATCAATAAAAATCAGTTTCGGAACCGTTCCAATATGATTGGATCAGTTCCAGGTCCAATCCGATTCGAATGATGCTCTGTGACTGTCTCTAAGATTGTTTAGGAGTTGATAAGACAATGAACAGGTAAAGCCACATTGAGCTCCAACGAAGAAAAATTGGCATAAGAAACCATATTAGTCCTTATTACACAAACACATACACAAGCGCACACAGATATATAGATAAATTAGATGGAGAGATCCCTATCACCCAACTCGCTCCATAGAAGGCTACTGGGACGTACGTGGGATGCACTTGGATACGATGCATCCAACTGTGCTAAGGTAACAACCGACGTTGAAAGCAACGGAATCAGTGACCAAGGTCCCTACTTTGTAGCTTGCATCCATAAAGTTTTCAATCAATGAACAAGTAGATCCATCGTATTCTTTTGGATGCTTGCATCAACCAAAGAATAAAAATGAAAATAAGATAATAAGAAAACTATTACAATGAAACATATAAGAGAAAAGAGGAATACTGATGAATCTGTATTATCGTTGTGGGTTACAAACACCACCCTCCACTCCAATCCAAAGCAACGTACAAAAAGAAACAAAGAGATGAAGAAGATGGCAAACGCTAGAATAGAAGAGGATATTAGAGATATTTAAGGATCAATTTAATTCTACCTACCAAACCTAGGGAAAGATTTGGGTTTATAAAAATCCTCGTTTAGTTAAACCATAATTTTATGAATTAATGCTCAACAGTAAAATCTTACTTGTCAACATGCCAATTAAAAAAAAATATAGTATATATATCGGGTCAATATTGGATCGGAACATGGTCGATCCAATATCAATCCGATAAGAGATCGGATCAGCAATCTTTAATCTGGTACCGATCCGATAACGAAAAATAAGGTTCTGTACCAATTTTTTCAAAACGGATCTCTAGGTCAATCCGTTCCATTGCCAGCCCTACTCTAAGATTGCCAAGATTTTCTTTGAAGAGGTAATTCGTCTGCATGTGTTGCCTAAAACCATAGTGTCAAATAGGGATTTGAAATTCATGAGTTATTTTTGGAAGAGATTGTGGCACATGATGGGCACTAGGCTTCAATTCTCGCCTGCTTACCACCCACAGAGGGATGGTCAAACCGAGGTGGTTAATCGGAATTTGGATAATCTGTTGAGATGTCTTATAGGTGATCATGCCAAGTCTGCCAAGTCGTAGAATTTCGTATTGTCTGTAACCGAGTTTGCATATGAGTGTGCATACAATAGTTCAGTCAATAGGACAACTGGCATAAGTCCATTTGAAGTCGTCAATGGGAACAAACCTAAGAAGCCTATAGATCTCATTGCCATGTTAGTCACACATAGGCCATCAGAGTCGACCGATACCTTTGTGCGTCACATTCATGAATTGCATGCTGAGATCAGGAAATGAATTACTGTGAACAATAAAAAGTACAAAATATCTAATGACTCACACAGCAGGTATAAAGAATTTGTAACAAGTGATTATGTGATGGCTCGAATGAGGCTCGAGTGATTTCCATCGGGAACCTCATTGTCTAGTGGAAACCATCGGGAGTCGTGAAGAAGTTACAAGCTCGCAGTGCAGGACCCTTCCAAATATTGAAACGAGTGGGTTCCAATGCTAATGTTTTGGATCAGCCACTGGATATGGGTATCAGTTCAACATTTAATGTGAAGGAGCTTGTTCCTGCTTAAGACCCAGAAGCCTCTGCCGACACCCTTTCTCCTCACCCACGATGTTCGCCCGATCAACCCCCACAGCCTTTACCTTCTCCACCGCCCATAAATAAAAGACGGGAAGAGATTGAAGATATCTTAGACGAGCAAGTGGTTTCCACTAGACAATGAGGTTTCCAAAAGTACATTGACAAGTGGAAGAATCGACCAGCGTCTGATAGCACGTGGATTAATAGTCTAATTTTGACCTAAAATCTGAACCATATCATCCCAAAACCCTAATATACCCAACCCCCAAAACCCTAGCCGCACCACTCCCCCCGTGAATAGTCTTGCTGACATTACCGTGAATAGTAACCATCCCAAAAAAAAAACTCCATGCTGCCCCTAATATCTCCCATAACCTTTGCGACAACAATCCCCAAACACCGCTAGACCCCTGAGGCAACCTTAATACCCTCCATAAACCCTGCGGCTCTACCCTAGAACATGCCCTCCTTTCTGAAACCCTTCTATCACCTGTTCTCCTTTCAGCCCACCAAAACCACTTTAACCCCCGGATACTGAATTATAACCCCAGTAAACACTGCAAATCCTTTTGAACCTAATTTAAACTATTAAATCTTGAATAAGGAACATAGTGAACCTACACGTGTTGGTTGAACCCTAGGCTAGTGGAAGTCCTCCCCTTTTTTATCAATAAAAGATCGTTTATTGAGGGGGCTGAGAAAGCCCCAGAGGAAAACTATACAAAAAAGAGGAAGGGGGGAAGGACAAAAGCCAAAGAAAACAAAGCCCCAACCATTACAACCCCGCTAGAAAGGACACCAACTACGAAACCAGGCAATCCCATCGGAAAACAAAATCATCAAAGCTAAATCCTCGTAACTCAAAAATGACTGAACCCCAATGGTATAAAATGGCCTTGATGTTCATGAAAATCTCTTCTATATGGGCTTCCTTATCTTCGAACGTCCAACGATTTCTCTCCTTCCAAATCTCCCAGCAAATGGCAAACGGGATGAGCCTCCAAGCATTCGACCGCTCCCAAATCTCCTTTGACGCACATCAATAAATGAGCAAATGATTGGTGGTCTCCTCATCACAACGACATAGAATACATCTACTAGGCAACTGGAGGCCACGTTTTCTAAGCTTCTCCACCGATAGAATCTTATCCAACATAGCACGCCAGGCGAAGAAAATGACTTTGGAAGGAATAGGGGTGCTTCAATACGAAGATGTATTCTATGGATAAGATTGCTATTTCATACGAAGATGGTCGGGGGGATCCCCGACCCGTACGAAGAGGAAGGCATCTATTGTCCCAACCGAGAGACGCAACACCCTGCTTTGCCAAAATCACTCTTCTCTATAAATTGTCCCCCTACGCCGAATCTCCATAGCCATTTCTCGAGAAGGGCATTGTTCATAATCTTGATTTGGCGGACTCCAAGCCCACCCTCTCCTTTAGCCTTGCATATTCTAGACCAACTGACAAGATGAAACTTGTGGTTATCTCCTCTGTCATCCCATAAGAAATTTTTTATGATACTTTCAATTCTCTTAGCAACCCCCATAGGAATAGAGAACATGGACATATAGTAAAAACGCAAATTAGTGAGTATGCTTCACCAAAGTGAGTCTGCCTCCTTTAGTACGTTTTCTTCTACGAGGCCAATCTATGCTGAAATCGATCTAACACAGAATCCCATATACTCTTGGATCTATAACTAGCGCCTAACGGAAGGCCTAGATACACCGTAGGAAGCTTCCCCTTTTTAGAAGCCAAAATCGCCACCACCTCGCCCACCACAAAGACTTCGCTTTTGGCTAAATTGACCCGAAGCCCGAAAACCATTTCAAAACAACAAAGGATCTCTCTCAAAACCTGGGCTTGCCTCGGGGAGGCCTCCAAGAAGAAGATGGTATCATCTGCAAACTGCAAGTGGGATATAGTAGGGCCCTCCTCCCCCACCTTGAACCCTTCCACAAAACCTCCCTCAACCGCTTTGGAGGTCATCCTACTCATCACTTCAGCCACAGTAAGAAACAGATACGACGATAGGGGATCCCCCTAATGCAACCCACTAGAACTCCTGAAAAATCCTGTTGGAGAACCATCGACTAAAATCGAGAATTTGGCTATCAATATACATGTGCAAATCCATCTCCTACATCTAACACCAAACCCCATGCAAGTCAACAAATAATCTAAGAACGACCAACTGACCTGGTCGTAAGCCTTCTCCAAGTCAACATATCCACCATGAAACGGGATATGTTGTTGGATCTCCTTCTATCATTAGCCATCCTGTAAAAGAATTGTGTTCCTGTCCCCCTCTTTAAGCTAATTCACCCTAGAGTTTTTCCTCCAACTGATTTCCTCCAAGTGAGCTAAAGATAGGAAATCCTTCTTTAGATCCACCCTCCTACTGAACTCCTCACTCGAAAGAGACCCGTTCTCCTCCTTTCTATCAATACGAGTAATCTCCTCAAAAACTCCCCCCAATTTCGCTACTCTTCCGAAAACCTCCACATTCCAAACCTTCATATTCTTTTTGAGGCAATTAAGCTTGCTCCAAAAGATGAAACCGGCCTTACCTGTGAACTCGAAAGAATTCCACCAGGAATCCACCTTGTTCATGAAGGATGCCTCTTGAAACCACATCAACTTGAAACAAAACGGAATGGGTCTCCACAGTCTAGTATAATCGGGCAGTGATCAGAAGTCGTATTAGGAATAGCCGATTGAGTGACTTTTGGAAAGTGCACCTCCCAACTACTAGAGACTAGGAATCTGTCCAGTCTGCAGAAGGTAGGGTTCGCCTAGTGGTTTGACCATTTAAATCTGGTACCACTAAAGGAAGATCCATCAAATTGTTTCTAACCACAAAGTTGGAAAAATCCTCATACTGGTCGTAAGTCTATAGCTATTACCCCCACTTTTCTCATGAGAAAATCTGATGACATTAAAATCCCCACCCCCCCCCCCCCCCAATACACCAGGGATGGTTCCACAAACCATGCACAGCATCCAGCTCATCCCAGAATTGGCTACGCATGTATCTGTCATTGGGGCCATACACGCCAGAGAAAACCCATGAAAAGTCATCTTCGGAACACCTACATAAAATGGAGAAAAAAAAAGCCCCTAATAATACATCTTCCACCTTAAGGACTACGGGGTCCCAAACCACCACCACTCCTCCAGAAGACCCAAGAGCTAGAATAGCTTACCAACCATGCCCCCTTTTGCCGTAGACTTCAACAACTATTCTATCGTCCATACTACCTAGTTTCGTTTCCTGAAACACCAGTAAATCCGGCTTCCATCTTCTAATCACGCTCCGACCTGACACCCTCCTATCCTTCCTTACTACCCAGTCCCCTCACATTCCAGGAAAGAGTTTTGAACTTCATTTCGATTGGAAATTGGCCTGGATTTAACTACTGCTTCGCCTCTCCTGGAGCTTCCCTTCGTAATTGATATGGATATCCAGTTTGTTGAGTTCCTTAGTGTGCTTACCCTTAGATTTGCTCACCTTACTGCCAATCAATTCCTACGCTACTTGACCTCTACCCCCACAAGAAGATGGCCTAGATATGCATTCCGATACCCCTCTTTCCACTTGGCCCGTGTTAGAGTTGGGGGATATGTACTCCGGCTCCAATTCCTTTCCCTTTCTAAATCCTGATACACCAGGAACGTTACGTTCCTTTACTAGGACTTCAAATTGACGGAATAACACCCTCGTCTTCTCTTCCAAGCCTTCATAAGCAACCAATAGCCTTTCCGAATTTGATGATTCCTGCTATAGACCAACTTCCCTCGCCGTCTGATTCAATGGATCTTGTATCGTTAACCGGCAAGGATGGAGATCCCGATCGAGTTCTCCCTTCAGTCCACCTATGCGAGGATGCTACGTTCGTAATATCGAGTCTCTTGCTGATATCAACCACACTGGAGGGGGAATGTGCCGAAAGGGCAAGGTTGTAATTAGAAAGACCCCCCCCCCCCAATTAGAATCTGAACCAAACCGATCTTCATCCGTGAATCCCCCAAGTTCCCTACAAGAAGACGAGATGGGGGAACAATCAGAGAAACCGTATTCCACTAGACGACCGTCCCACATGATATCCACCACTCCTGACGGTGCCGAAACGTTCGATTGAGCATGAGGAAATGAAGCGAAAGAGGGGATATTAGAAATAACCGGCCTCTTGTTCTCGTCTCCCTCGTGATTGGCCGAATGAGGATCGTCGCCCTTCCTAGAGTCCCTGCTACACATCTCCTCCTCGCAAAACAGGTTAAGTAAGGATTGATCCATATCTGGAGTTGGATCTCCATCTGGGGGTGGGATTTTCCTCCAATCCTCCAAAGGAATACCGCTCCCTCCATGGGGCCAAAGGGCTTCCAGAGCGAGAGATCTTCTATAACAGACTTGCTACGGTGTAGGCTAAGTGGACCTGAAAAAGAACCACCCATAAAATTGACCGTTGGATGAATTCCAGAGGCATTAAGCCCAGCTTTGCTACGGCGCTTCCCGGAACAACCAACCACATGTCCCTTATCACTGAGATCATCCATCCGTCGCAATCTAGTGGGGGTAGGCTGGTTGAAGGCTCCACATGTTTGGATAATTGGAGATTTTATACTACTGGATTTTAATTTTTGCCTTGGAACAATTAGTTTAATTATGTGCTAGCATATCTAAGTATTTGTGGTAGGTTGTTAGATTTATTTTATGCTTATTATTGTCCATGGTAATTTATTTCTGATCTCCACCATCATATAGGCTTAGATTTCACAGTCCTACATCAAATATTTAGGACTAGCCAATAGCCCCACCAACAACTGCGACTTAAACATAAAAATTGGCGACTTTACTTTCAGCCTGTTTTACTTTATTTCTAATGATCCATTTCCCTTCTTGTGATTAAAGTCTATAAATGAAATACAGACACTGATAGCATATAAAGCAATAAAATTTTAACATACCAAAGGCTGCCCAAAAAACACAAAGGATTCAAATGCAGCAAATGGGGAACAACAAAAACATCATGACAGGTTCTCTTGGCATGCATGCTTAATATCTTTGAGATCAGTATAAAAGAGATTTATTTCGACTAAAGCATATTAAAAGAGTTTATCATGAAGCTGTAGTATCTAGTAATCCATGAGTAGTGAAAAAATAGCCTCTAAAATCTGTGAAGCTAACAAGAATAATTTGCTTTTTTCCTCTTCTGTTCTTTCTTTCTTTTTTGGTAAGTAAAAAATGTCACTGGATACATAAGAGAAAAATTAAATATGTTAATATTTCTCCTCCGAGTTTCTCAAAGAGTTCACCACATGAAACAAACCCCATGCCGTACATGGTAAACTTAGGAGAGAATGAATTGCATGTAACAACTATACAGGTATAGGAGGACAAATCCTGTCCTTTTCAGACCTATAAAGTAAATAAATTTGGATAAAATCAAAATTATATTTTTTTTCCTACAGTAGCTGTAGTCAGTCAAAGAAAGGAAAACAAAAAGGAAATTGTATATTTAAGCTGTTCTGTTTAATTACCTCGGAGAACTCCTGATTCGAAATTATATCAATCGATATAATCTCTGTCTTGTTTAAATTTAATATTTCCAGCGTAATATCTGTTGTCCTTTTACCAGTTTTATATGGTTCTGCCACCCTCCCAGTACCTGTATTCAAAACATTAACTGGTTTACAATTTTATATGATTTGCATTCCAAAATGCACACGTCAAATTAGCATTGAAGAAAATAGTAATAATGAAAATTACCTACAACTTGAACTAGCCTATACATATCCTGTTTTTGACCAGAGCCAGAAATCCTTATTCTTACAAAAGAACCAACAACCTTGTCATTGAACTTATCAGTATCTTCAAGTAAATCCTCCATCAAGTTACGTCGCAAGTAAAGTAAGTTAATGTTGTGTACATCAATTGCTGCATAATCATCAAGATTAGTCTGCAATCCTCTCTTACGTGTTTTACGTCTCTTATCTGAACCTGCCCTTGTTGCTTCACTATTACCTTCAGCCTCCAACTGACTAGCCTCAGTATCGACAATCCCCGCTTGAACATCATCCACCTGAGTATCCTCTTTTATAAGAAAGTGTGATTCAAGAAGCTTTAACATTTCAAAATGTCCTACACGTGCTTTGCCAAATAGATTTTCCAGCATTGAATCGCAAACAATTTGACTTTTCCGACGAGGATCACGAAGATTGTTCCGTTTTATATAGTCCAGCAAGAGAGCCTGGACATCAAACTGAGATAGAACAGATTTATCGCCATCTTTCATGTGCGCAACAAGCTCCAAGAGCTCTTTCGAAGCCCACTCAATGTCATCAGACATAGCGATCCCTTTGCTACCAACTCCTCTCGCCGCACTGGGAGAATCCTCCACCTTGGACTTCGACCGTCTCTTGGCCTTTCTTCTTTTAGAACTACTTACTTCAAGATGCTCAGAAGAGCTGTCCGAATTAGAACCCTGGCCATCATTAGCATCATATAGTTCATCTGATGACTCCTCTTTACGAGTCAAGACACCAGATCCTTTCCATGGATGTCTAGCTTGAGTGAGCTCATCTGATGTTAACGATAGCTTCCCTTTTAAATCTATCCAGTAATCCTTGAAGAGATACTCCCAGCTATTTTTGTCATCAAAATCTACAGGAACCTATGGACATATGCACAAACCAGAAAAAGAATAGGCATCAGAATAATACGATAGAATGGGTCATAGAAGTGCAAACCAGACGAGGCACATATAACTTATAGTAAGCATCAAATTCTCAACAAAACAATGCTTGGATATCATTCATTCTTTGAAACAGGAAGACGAATACCATAAAGAAACTTTAATTAGCTAAACTACAAGACACAAAACACCTAGGATGGATCCAAACCGAGGCAAGAAACTCAGGAAGAGAAATACCAAAAGTACTATTGGGGCATAACTAAGTTCTGATCTAGTGCAAGATGTGATGGAGGTCAGCTTTAGTTCATCTATACACCCCACTAGACATAAAATATGTCACAATGCATTCATGAAATATGTCAATTACAACTAAAAAGTAAACAAAACAACGGTAATAGGAAAACAGGCAAGTGATATTACCAAACCGGTTTTTTATATTTCAGGCCACTCGACATTTTTACAGCAAATATATAACTATTATAAAGCCAAAACTGGGTTGGGGAACGCCACACGCTACCCAAAAAAAACACAAAAGTAAAAAAAAAAATCTATCTATAAAATAAAGAAAAAGGTTAGAAAACAGAAAAGGACAAAACATGAGTTGGACGTGCTTAAAAAAAGTTAAAAAACAGAAAAAGACAAAAATTGGGTTATAAAGCCAAAACCAGTTTCCGTCCTTCACTTTCTATTTCAAACTCTCCTTAAACCTTTGGATCTTTGTACCTAAAATAATGCTCAACGTCTATGGTTAAAAATCAACCAACGAAAACGATTCCAATTGAATGCTTAGAAATCTTTAATCAGGCTGATTTTTTGCACGTAGGTCTACCTAAGGATAGGCCAACCACCCATATGGTCAGTGATCTCTAAGAGTGAGCCATGTGTAAGGTGCACGTGGCGTCCCCTAGTGGAGCAAAAGTCATCTTTTCATGGGTATTTTGGTCCATGTGCATTATAAGTGGACTAGACATATAAACCCCCCCCCCCAAACACACACACTTAAAAATCGCTAGAGAAGTGTAGCTCAAAATCAGGGTAATCTTCGAAAATTAGAGATAGTGGCAAGTTAAACTGATGCAAGGCGAGACTTTGTGACCCCACAGTGCTTAGAAGTATAAATATACTTGGTTTCAAACATGATAAATAAATATATGTGAAATGAACAAAACAGAATCACTTAAACTACATCATAACCAACAAAAATTCCATCTAATTCTTATTCAAATACACAAAACCTTGGTAAAATTACGTCAAACGGTCGCAGCAGGTAGCAGTTCATTTCCAATCATTGTCCCCCCAACCAGCGGCTTGGATTCCAGTCATAGTTTATTAGCATGCAAATGGGGCAATGACATCGGTTTCCAATGTAATAAAAATGCAATTTGAAAATGCCCACCATGCCCAAACAAAGATGTCCTATGTTACCTAGATATGGCAAGGACACGAACCGATAGGTGGATCCAGCATTTACACCTAAATTGAAAAATCCAATACAGAAACCACACCCATTTTGAAGTATCTGGGTAATAAAGATGATGTCAAAATATGAACTGCAAGGTTGACCGCAGGGTCCATATCTCATGTAAATCTACAGGCTTCAACATCGTTAAACAAAATTGAGCAGCGAAAAAACTGTCTGCTTGTGTTTCACTTTATCTAATGTGGAGCCAGGAGAAAAAAATGAGTCCTACCAGAAAAATACAGAATATGGAACATAAAATATCTCTAACGACTACAACAGTTTGAGCATGAGATATTACAGCACAAAGCACTAGTTTGTCAATCTGCACAAATAATTACATGAAAACCCGCTAAGAACTTGACCTAAAGCATCCCCAATAAAGAGCAAAACCATCTGATAAAACAACATAGCATGGGAGAGATTGATTTGCATACCGTTTCCTTGTTTCCCTGCTCATTCTTTTCAATCAGCATTACAGTTCTCATACATGTTTCACAGAAGCCTTTGTTTCCTCTAACACATAAAAATTCAGCTTCTTTGATGCACCCCTTGCACAAGGAATTAGTACACGTATAGCACATATATTGGGCAGCCTTTTCACAGTTACTACATATATGCCAACCTGAAATGCATGATAATCATGACAGAGAGAAATTGACGAATGAGAAAACCCAGAGATGGAACCCTTGTTAACAGTGACTCTTACACAAAAAGTAATTAGACAAAAACTGGCAATGACTTCAATAAGAGTCACATCAACGAAAATTCTAGGAAAACATACAGACTTAAGAAGTAAGGCATCAACTATAATATTTACAATGGTCCTTCCAGGGCATCAACATCCACATGCATTAAAAGTTCATTAATTAAGCATGATTAGCAATGAAAATCAAGAATTCAAATATTATGTCAAATGTTTTTTTTCCCAGTTGATAATAATTAAACTTAATAGGAAAAGAGTTCAACAAACGAAAGAACAAGAGAAAGAAATGATGAAATCAAAAACCAACAACATAAGAAACAAAAACCAAGGGTTTCGATATTGAATCTTTTACATGAAATACCAGTGGTAGAAAAAGCCTCGAACACCAACAAAAAGAAGCAACAGTCCAAGATAGGCCTGTCAATGGATAGTCGAAAATTCGAATCCGATTCGAATCCGTATTCGAAAAATCGGATCTTATCCGAAATATTCAGATTCGAATTCGGATATCTATTCTACTTATTAACGCACGAAGGCCCTTCTTGTGTGCCTCACGCTAAACCCCAAAATCCCACAAATGCCCTTATTTTTCTTTTTTTCTTTTCAATTTAATTACATGGTAAGGACTTCTTCGTCTTTTATGTGTCAAATCACCCTACAAGCACACGTCACCCTGCAGCTCATTCAATGTTAAAAAAAATCCTTATTCCTAATATACCCTCGATTTTTCCTTAAATTGACAAAGAATGTTTCTTTCGGTTTTCAAAAAATTTTAATTTACAAGGGTGATCTGGTCATTCAAAATTTTCACATCTCAAATCAACTTTGCAAGCTATTATTACATCCTGACGTGTCACTTGTACTTTATTGCTAGCAAAATTTAGAAGATGAAATCCATCATCAAAGTTGATGATGGACCCACAACATGCGACACGTAGCATATTATTAGAGGCTACTGACCGTATGGATGTTTGGTCTATCCCTAGTTAGACTTATGTAACAAAAATAAGCTTGATTAGTGATTTGTATCATTTGGATCATAATGATCAAAATCTACGGTTAAAAATAAAGTAAGAAAAAGAATTTGATATAAATTACTAATCAAGATAAATTTTGATATGTAAGTCCAACTAGGGTAGGGAAAAACACCATCCGGTCAGTGGTCTCTAATAGTATGCCACGTAGCTCATAATATGACCCATCATCGATGGTGGCAAAACTCATTGTTGAAAAAAAAAGGTTAATGAGAAGCACGTACATATACCCATTGTTGAAAGAGTAATGATCACATGGTCCAAGGTCCATGGACGGGGCATGGTGGTGTCATTGGCGAAAAATGCACCTCAAACTGAGTGCTAAATAGTAATGCTAAAAATCTACGGTAGAAAATAAACTTTGGAAACGACTCTAATCCAATGGATAGAAATTGCTAATCATGATGATTTTTCATAGGTAAGTCCACCTAGAGATAGGAAAACATCTATACGGTCAGTCGCCTTTAAATGTGTGCCACGTGTAAGATGCTACAACGCGTAAGGTGCACGTGCATCGCACATGGCGTTCCCCTGGTGTTTTTAAGATTCGAATTAATTTCGGATACGAATTCGGATATCGACATATCCATTTCAAAAATATCTGACCGATTACTAACATAGGGGCGTTTTGGTATTTTCTTATGGGGGGTATATAAAACCTCATTCTCGTCTCAATCGACTCCTAACCCTAACCCTCATCCCTTTCTCTCGGAGGTGTCATTCGACTCTTAAACCTAACCCTCCTTTCTTTCTCTCTCGGAAGCGTCGTAGCTCGTAAGAAGAGGAAAGTGGTGGGATTGATAGATCCGACGAAGACTTCGAATAGTTTATCAGACAAAGAAGAACCATTTGAGGTCTCGCTCTACGTTTCTATAGAGATTCCAATTGTTTTGCTCAATCTTTTATTTTTTATTTTTAAACCTACCATTTGGTCACAGGCATTCAAACCGCCATTTAGAAGATTAACCCACAGATTCTGAAGAGTGTAATCGAATCTCCTCTCTTTTTCTCTCAGATCTACTGCTACTCTCTCTTTGGTTCGCCGGTGGCTCAAAGCAGGTCTCTCAGAGCTCGATTTCTCCCCTTTTCAAACCCTTTTTTTTCTCAACGGTTTCATGTTCGAATCGGATATTTTCGAATATCCGATAAGCAAATCGAACTCAAATTCAAATAGTGGTTTTAAATATCCGTCGGATACGAGTTATTTTTCTGATTTCGAATTCGGATATACCTATATTCGGTCCAATAGGTATCCGTTGACAGCCTTGGTCCAAGATGGCGACACTCCAAAAACGGAAAAGGAGTTTTCGGCCTATGTAGCACCTGTCCCAATGTCTATGACTTGCCACTTGAGCTAGAGATCTCAATCCTAGGTTAAACTTTGAAAGACAATTGATCAAGACTCTCTAACATCATACAATTCCAATAGAAGGCTTCGATGCAAACATGAAGCTTGTTACTTCGATGACCATTTCAATGGCTCTTAAAATCTTCAACGATGGTAGGTGGAGTAAAACAATAATGGTACTGAAGCAAACATCCAAACCAGTCTTGTATGTGTGTGTATGTGAAAGAAGAAAAGAAAATGAAAGAAAGAGTAAGACAAGGTAAATTTGCAACAAAAATGCAATTAAGAAAGAAATCTCCACAAAGTTCACCCCCAAACTTTGAAGATGCTAATGAATCATGCATGAATGAAATCAATTGAGCTCCTAGGCCTAACCCAATGTTTACACATAATTTTCCCCTCTTTTGTGCATGAATTGTATGACGCCACCAAATTGAGGCATGCATCACAACTTAGTACTAAACAGTTTTAACATTTAGTTGTTTGAGAGTTCTTTAAAGTTAAATAACATCTTTGTAGCCTTTAACCAATCAAAATAATTCCTCATGGGCAACAAGAAACATGTTCAGGCATTCAGTTCTATATAGAACTATATCCTCTATTAAGGCATGTGTATCCATATTCCTTACTACCACAAAATTCAGCAATATTAACCTTAGTTCCATATTCTTGATCACAATCTATGGTTTGAACTTCCCGATCTTCAAAACTCCATTCTCCCAACTCACCATATGAAGAATGGTGTAGAAAGGATTTCCTTCTAATTTCCCAAACCCAAGTTTCTTCAAATTGGCTTTCATCCATGCAATTTTACGGCTTTCAAAGCTCCACAAGTTGTGTCAAACTTTCCAATCTCCCTACATGAATCTTGGATTTCTTATTCCATCTAGAACTTTCTTCATAAAGGAAACAAGCTCTAGTCCTTGTTCCATTAGAGCACTATGATCAACTCCAGAAGCAATAAAACCTACTCTATTACCTAATAGTACAGAGAAACGCATAAGTTGTCTTCTAGAACGCCCTAGCATGAGTCAAAATCAACGAATTCGAATTCTTGTGAAGGGATTTGACATGGTTTGTACACCGGCTGTCAAAATGTATAATTTGAAACTATTGCCCTACAAAGTGACAGGCAAAGTGGTTTTATTTTTATATGACGTGTAGGAAAAGTATCAATTGGTAGATACACCAATATCACATAACAATTACTTAACCACAGCTATTATTGGTGAAGAAATTGATTAAGCCATTCAATTTGGCTTTATTTTCCTTTTTTTTTACCTTTTCTTTTGACTCCTCCCTTTTGAGCTCTGAATCACCATTCCATGAATTTTCTAGATTTAAATCTATGGCTATAAAATCATGCTTCAACACCTGCTGCATTGTTACTTCCAGCCCCCAAATTACTATTCCATTTTCTATAGCAAAAAATGACTGCATTAGCAAATGCTTATCCTTTTTCTATCAATAAGTCATGCCCTTGTTTAGATTAAAGGGATCTAAATCTCCATTTTTCTTCTTTTCAAGCGACCATGGTTCAAAGATTCGTCCGTCTCAAAATGTCTTGGCCGAGATGACTCGGTCTCAGGGGTGACTAGAACAAGACATTAGGGGTTTGTCTTGGTTTATGTCGACATCATATCGGTGTGTCCTCGATCAAGATGACTTGTTTTTCAATTGATTGGGACATACCTTGAGACTTAAACCATACCAGGGACAACGAAGACCATTGAAGGCACTGGCTAGTAGAGGTTTGTCGCATATTGTAGACTCTAAGGTTGTGTTTGGCTCGCAAGAAGTAGGTTTCCCTGGAAGTGGGTTTTCCAGAAATGCCCATTCCAAGAAACCTACTTCCAAGTAGGGTTCCCTCGAAGTGAATTTTTCTATAAATGTCACTTCCTACATTCATTTTTCTTATTGTTTGGTTGACATTGGAGAAAATAAATATATATAGATAGATAGATAGAGAAATTTCATGTGATGGAAGCCTATGTCATTGGAGCAAGACTAATGACTTATAATGGAGAGAGGGAGAGAGAATAGAGATTTTTAATGATGAGGGTAGGGATGGCGACAATCACCATGTTGGAGATTGCATCGTCGGCGAGAAAGAAAGAGAAGAGAGAGAATTGTTGGGGTTATGGTTTTCAAAGAGAGGGTAGATAAACGTGGGAAGAAGTGGATGAGTCCAATGGAAAATCAACTTCCTCTTTTTCAAAAAGGAAGTAGCTTTTCCTTATTTGGGGGATTTGGGAAGTTAGTTTTCCATGGGGCCCACTTTTCCTAATGAACCAAACATCGAAAAAATGAAATTTTCCCGGTTTTGGTTTTCTTTTCTGAGAAACAAGGTGAATCAAACACAACCTAAACAGACAAAAGTGGGACTAACATGAGAACCATCGTCATATCTCTTGTTAGCTTGTGCGCCTTCAAGAGATATGACGATGGTTCTCAGTCTCAGTCAATCTCGGCCGAGACACCTCATTCGTTCAAGGTACCAAGATGATATATTTGAGTTTGTATCTTCTCATACCAAACCTTAATTTTAGTAATTTAATCATTGTTTTAATGTATTTCATAAGGAAAAGATAAATAATATATTTTCAGCTCAATTAAGCATAAAAAATATTTAATGTAAATTATAATCATATCTTTCCATATAGAGACGTATGTTTTCCTCAATTACTTGTTTCATCTCAATTGAGATGTTTTGTTCCATCACCTTACTGAGTGGAATTAGACTGAAGTTTTAAACATTGGATATGGCTCTAAATAGAATACCGTGATTCATGTAGTCAATCCAAACAATTTGGACAAGGCACTGATGATGATAAGGCACTCAGTGTAACTTTTCACCCGCATATGCTACAAAGTAGTGGCCTTAATAATTAAGACCTGAATTCAAATTCAAGTGCCAAATTCAAATCCGAAATGCCAGAATGAACAAAAATTACATAGTCCTGTAAGAATTTGCACAACTCGAGGTGTTAGCCTCCGAGAAGCTAACACGTTTTTGCAACTTCAGCAAGTTACTTGTGGGCCAACATTTGTCTCTAGTCTTTGAAGATTTTTCAGATCCCCCACCAGTTGGGCATCTTCAAGGAAATTACACTCATAAGGAAGTAAAATAACTCCTTTGATTCCCAATCTCAAGTATTGCTCTAGGCAATTTTGCAAATGGAACTTCTTGTTCCTTGGCGCTGGTTTCCATTCTACTTCCTCTTCAGTAATCTTCCATCTCGTGTAATGCATCTTCCAACCTTTTATAGGAAAAAAAAATAACAATAGTTTTAACATGTATAGAAGTTTACCATAAATTTAAAAAGTACGTAAATGTGAACACGTGGAATACTTCGTATTATTTCACAACTTGACCACTAAAATCCCATTTTTCTAAGGGTGAATGAATCAACTTCTGAAACTATTGCTGTTTCTTTTTTTCTTTCTCTTTTTTGACAAATAATACCACTGTTTCTCAATTTGTCGTTATGGACTTAGTATGGTGGACTCATCACTTGCATGGCTCAAGCTCTCCCTCCCCTATGATTTACCTAACTACGCAATCCACATTACACAACAAGAAACAATCAACTGCATTCCATCAATCACAAAAACCAAAAGTCCGAAGCGCTAGAAAAATAAACAAAAAAAGTAAAACACTAACAAATGAGAGTGAGTGTATGTGCGTGAAAAGCAAGAGGCTGACGTACCGCAATTCCAGCGACCCTTGGAACGGAAGAACGCCTCATCCCGATTGATGCAAGCAGGGTGGTACGCCTTCGGGCAGCCCCTAACAACCCCAATAAACTCTTTTATCAATTAGCACAACCAAAAACAAATACACAATAAAACCTCAAACAAACATGATATCCCTTAAAACGAATAACCTTACCGGCGATCGCAGAGTACGAGGTTCCCGCCATCAAAGCAAATGAAACAAACGTCC
This sequence comes from Euptelea pleiosperma, assembly GCA_035048495.1. Taxonomy (NCBI): domain Eukaryota; kingdom Viridiplantae; phylum Streptophyta; class Magnoliopsida; order Ranunculales; family Eupteleaceae; genus Euptelea; species Euptelea pleiosperma. The sequence continues at coordinate 4,949,075 of CM068552.1, read as the reverse complement.
TCCTCTGTCTTCTTCTTCGATGGGGTTTTCGATGGGGCTTTCGATTGGACCCTCGCCGGCCGACCTCGCTTGCGCTTCCCGCCACTTATGCTGCTCGTCTCCGCAACCTCCATCTCCGTCTCCATCTCCACCACCTCCGCCTCCATCTCCACCACATCCGCCATCGGCGTCTCTTCATCTGCAACTGCAATCAAGGCAGGTTCTTCTGCGTCGACCGGAGAGCCTTCAACAAGCTGCGAATCCTCCATTTCAGGGACAACTTCGCACTGTTGAGGGTTCGAAAGGTCCTCGGCCTCCTGCAACTTGTCCTCACTTAAATGCTCGATTTGCTGAGGTATGTAAACGCCTGAACCTTCTTCCTCTTCTTCCATGGTGGATGAAAACAAGAACCTAAGAAAACCCTAGATTTTCAGTTATTGTGACTGATTTTAGTTTGGGTACTTGGCAGGCAGAGAGATATATAGATACGCGAAGAAATGGTACGGTCGGTGGTTTTGGCTTCCTATTCTGCGACGAACCGAAGCGCACGAGAGACGCTCACGCTCGAGAAAGAAAATAAAAATACACAAAAATGCCCTCTTTAGGGAGGGCTATGCTATCTATGCCGAGGGTTTTATCTTATAGGCAAATTCCCAAAATGTCCGTGTTTCAAGCTAAAGTATCGATAATGCCCAACTGTCATTTGGATTTTGGAGTGCCCTGCGCGGCTTCTGTGCGCCAGGGCCGCACAGACCAAACAAAACAGCCCTGTTCAAGTTGCGCCACGTCAGTGACAAAGCAAAAGCTTCTGCGAACACAACAGCAACCCAGGTTACTGAGTAAAACTTCTGTAACAATGGGATTGCGAATCACACAAACACAGCCAATAAGTTCTTGGCCGTACACCTATAAGCAAAAGCACATGGTTACGTTGCAAACTACTTGTGTACGTGCCGAGAATTCATTGGCTTGTGATTGTGTGATTCACAATTTCGTGTGATAGAAGTTTTACTCCAGGTTACTCGGTTACGTCAGTGGGCGCCGTACATTTTGGGCTGCTTTGTGGTGCAACTTGAGGGTAAAACTTGTGTCACAAGATGTTGTGACGGAAGCCGGTCACAGCACTCAAGACGAGCTACGTGGCACACGATCAGAGGGCGCTGACCGTATGAATGTTTGGCGAGTCCCTCGGTGGACCTACAAACCAAAAATCAGCCTGATTAGTGATTTAAAACCTTTGGATTTTTGTACCCAAATAATGCTCAGATTCTTACCGTTAAAATCAACCCATGAAAATATCTTCAACTGAATCAGTTAGAAATCACTAATCAAGCTGAGTTTTTGTGTACCGCTCCACCGAGAGACTGGCCAAACATCCATACGGTTATCGTCTTCTAATAATATGCCACGTGGTTCGTATTGAATGCAGTGACCGGCTTCCGTCACAACATCTTGTGACACAAGTTTTACTCCAACTTGAGCAGGGCCATTTTGTTTTGTCTGTGCGGCCCTGCCGGCTTCTCCAGTGCTTTGCTGCTCTCTTCAGGGCCACTGACCTTATGGATGTTTGGTCCACCTTTGATTGATCTACTGATCAAAAATTTGTTTTAATTGGTGACATCTAGCCATTAGATTTAGCATTTTAATAGCATAATTATTAGCCGCTTGATTTAAATAATTTTTTTGGATGCTAAAATCTAACTGTTAGAAATCATGGATCAAACTAATTTTTTCTATATAAGTCTACTGGAGGTGGATCAAACAGCCGTAAGGTCAGTGGGCCCTAAAGTGAGCTCCACGCGGCATTCTTGTGAGTGGAAACTTTAAATTTTGAAGTTCCAAGCGAGAGCAAATATTTTCTCTACTGGGTACTTATACCAACCACATCCAAATGCCACGTTGGACCATCCCTGGGTGGACCTACGCACTAAAAGTCAGCCTGATTGGTGATTTCTAGCTGTTGATTTGAGCAATTCTCATGGGTTTGAAACACGTACATGGGCATGTTCATGAGGCACAAGATGTTCAAATCAAATGGCTAGAAATCACCAGTCAGGCTGATTTTTGGTGTGTAGGTATGGACTAAAAATTTATACGATCATTTGGCTCCAAAAGAGTGTACCACGAGATATTTTGTGTATAACGAACTTGTTCATGAGGCACATGATAAAAATTGTGTTCAAATCAATGGCTAGAAATCACTACTCAAGACCGATTTTTTTGTGCGTAGGTCCACCAAGGCGTGGACCAAACATTTATACGATCATTTTGCCCCCAAAAGTGTATGCCACGAGGTATAAGATCCAATTGTTCTTAAGTTCTGGGGTATACAGTGTATTTTTGCCCTCTTTGACCATTGAAGTTGTTGGTCAACACGAACTCATCAATCTTCCTTGTTCATTGATATCGATCGATCGGAGGCTAAATCAAACCAATATTTGTTCTCCGATTGAAGTAGACATACTTTTCTAGAAGGATTTTTAACTCCGATCGATGCCAAATAACTAACTGATCGATCAGAGACAAAAACATGTCTGTCAAAACAATTTTCATCTCTAATCAATTGGGCACTAGAAAATCGATCGGCCAATGCAAATTTTGCACAAATCCTCTATTTTTGGCTCAAACACTTTCCAACAAGCTTAGAAATACTTAGGCAATAAAATATTATGTTGAATCACCTATTTTTTTAAGGTCTCTAAGTTACTTACCAATCCTAAGTGTGATTGGATTAAGCTTTCAATCAACAGATGAAACTTTGCCTTCTGGCAGTTTTCAGACAATCTTGATTGAGTAAACCACAAAATACACTCTTGAACCAAACTAAAACTACCAACACACTAGGATGGTTTACGTACAAGTTTTGTCACACGAGATTCACCAATCCTAAAATGTATCTAAAATATGAATCTTACAATCCCCCTCTTTGACAAACCCGTGATAAAAGCACAACCACAAATAAAAAAAAACAAAGAAATAGAAAATTACAATTCCCAAGTTCCTTTACATGTAACACTTACACTCACTCAACTAGACTCAGATATGCGAAGCTCTGGTCTCTTACGTCAATCTGCCTCTTGCACATCACAAGCAATACATACCTCAATGTTATTGGTCGTCATAATATAATGCGCAATAAAATGTTGTGCATATAGTCAGTGTAATGTCTAATCTAATATGCATATGAATGCTAAGTAAATAACTCTCTCTAGAGTACATTGTTTTTTCCCGCTTAATACATACATGTATAAGGTAACTCTTTTCTCCCTTTGTATAAAGAAGGGAATCCTTTTCCCTTTAATACACGAAGGGTAATGTCACCACTCCCCCTTACTACCTGAAGGGTAGTCTCTCCCCCTTTTGTCACAAAACGACAAAGGGTGAACACATAAACACACAAGAGTGACAGAAGTAGGAAAAATAAATGAGCAATCGAGTAATTAATAGACAAGAAAACAAGTGTCTTAGACAAGCAAAGATTTTTTCAATAAAAATCACAAGTATGGTCAAAAAGTTTAAATGTAGACATCAAGCACCAAAACATCAAAACAAGATATAAGCTGGGAGTTTATCAACGGGATAAGGTAACTCTCCAAAACATAATCAACATATCAACAGACGGGTTTATCAAATAAACAATAAAGCATATAAAAATAATCTGATAATTTGAAGAAGAAACTATCAAAATCTCCCTTTCTCATTCTAACACTACGTCAAAAAAACTCTCCTTCGCTTGCAGTCAACTATCACTCTAAGTTAGTATTGTCATCAGATATTTCAATGACCTCCAAGGAGAAGAAGGCTGCATTGGAGGCCTTAGTAGATCCTCTGGAATATAAAAGATATGTCTAGTGTAGCTAACTAATCTTTGATCACCTCCCCATCTGCAATCGAAACTCTAGCTGCTACAATCAACTGGGAGATAAGTACTCCAAATGGTAGAGGAGCACTCGAAGATCGTGATACTCCAGCAAAATAATCTAATGAACAATAAAGATTGGGAGATCAAAGGAAGTACATGATGCAATCTAGTACATGAGATGGGCTCTCTCTGGAATAATCCGATCAACAAGAGAGTTAGGATAAAGAATGAAAGCCACTATCAGATTGAGTAGCTTGAAATCAAGGATAAGTGCCTGATGGGGAATAGAATGCACCCATGGGAAAGAACAACTGTAAAGAAATCGAGTAATGGAGTCTTGAGAGAGAGAAGTATCAGAAGGCTTGAAAGGAGATGTATATCGGGTTTGTGTACGTCGAGCTTCAAAATCGAAGCAAGTGATCTAGGAGTAATAATCACATCATGAGACCCGATATAGGCTAAATCTGAGAGGGGGAACAATCATAAAACCAACATAAATTAGATGGACCAATTGAGTGTCGGATGGCCCCTCCAAGGAATAGATAGGGAGCCATCCGCGAGAATATATCCACTCAAACGTAAAGAGTCATGTCATACATAATGAATTGCTTTACAAGAACAGTGAGGCAAGAAAAATGAGCAATCAACCTCGCAAGCGTCTCATTAGGTGGCTCCATTGATTCCTGAGAAGTCGGTGCATGTCTCGAATCCCTGTCAGAATTCTCAACAATGTCTTTGCCCTTCTCTTCTCTAGTAGCTCATCTTGGCACCATTTGAGAATGTAAACGGTGAAATCAAAGGATAAATGCATCTAAATGGAGAAAATCAAACCAATTCTCAATTCTACCAAGGAGATCCAATCTCTAATGAAGAATCTTGAGAATAGGGTAGAGGGAAAACAAAATTAAATCGTTTGAAATGACAAGAATGAGAAAACACGTGAAGAAAAAGCATTAAAAGCCCGTAACCAACGTTTGAAATTCTCAATTCATGTTTGGTCCGATCGATCAGTCTACAAGCTCCGATCGATAGTCTTAGGAGATTTTTGTCAAAAAGCTTCTTTTTCAAAAAAATTCAATTCAAAACAAATTTAAACTTTATGGAAACCTTTCAAATTAGTACCAAGGGGGGTTGACCAAACCCCATATAGACTCAAAATTCATTTAAAGTTTATGCAAATCCAAACAAGATGTATCAAGTTAAACGTCATGCACGAAGAGTCTCCGATGGATAGCCATTGGCATCTATTGGCCCTAGAATTTCAAACAAGTTATACTGATACAAATGAGAAAAATCATAAGTATGCGATTCTAGGTAATTTTTCAGTTAAGTCATATGTACAAGTTCACTTTTAATTAGTAAGTTATTCAAAGGTATGGCCTTGAGTACAACAGTGGTCTAACTAAGCGCTAATTGAGGAACAAGGTAGGATTCATGTGTTTAACTTTGTACACATCCAATAATTCTTGAAGTATCTAATATCAAGCAATGAAGTCCACAGTAATGCTTTTTTTTTTTTGTGGTGGGGGGGGGGGGGGGGGGGGGGCAAAATGTCATTCAGAAAGACACTTTTCACATTTATCTGATAAAATTTAAACTTCAGATGACACGCTATGGCTAGGAGAATCTTGATAGACTCTAGCCTGGTAATAAGGGCAAAAGTTTCATCAAAATCAATCCCTTTAATCTGGGTATAACCATGTGCCACCAACCTAGCCTTATTACGAACAACGGTACCATTTTCATCAGCTATATTCTTATAGACCCACTTAGTGCCAATCACATTAGTTTCATTGGGCCTAGGCACTAGATATTGCACATCATTCTCGAGAAAACTGACTTAGCTCATCTTGCATAGCAAACATCCAATTTTCATCAGTCAAAGCTTTAGTCACGTTCTTGGGTTCAACCTGAGGTGTAAAAGATAAAGTGGACAACATTTTCAATTTGTCTTCTCGCATGTACACTACTTCCCGTATAACCAACTACTTCAGAGACAAGGTGATTCTTTTGGACCCAAGGAGAAGGTGGTTTCTCGATAGGAGATTGTGTATCACTAGATGATGTAGACAGATCATCAACACAATCCAAGTGAGTAACATCATCATCCTTACCTTCCTAGTTAGACATAGGTTCAGTGCCAGTGCCATCAATGGCCACATTAATAGACTCCATGATAGTCTTAGTTCGCATATTAAAACCACAATATGTTTTGTTATCAGTAGAATACCTGATGAAGTAACCTCTGTCACTCTGGGAGAAACTTACCAATATGCTCTCCGTCCCTCGGGATGTAGCACGTGCTCCAAAAGATTCGAAAGTACTTAACATTAAGTTTCTTGCCAGACCATAATTCATAAGCGGTATTTAAGGTTCCGAGTCTCAGACAAACTCTACTTAGAGTGCAATAGGTGGTGTTAACAACTTCAGCCCAAAGGTTTTGATGAAGGTTTTTGCTATGAAACATAACTTGGGCCATTTCCTGCACCAACCTATTCCTTCTTTCAATAATACCATTTTGTTTGCGGTGTTATGGGAGTAGAAAATTCATGCTTAATCCCATTTTGAGAACAATACTCATTAAATTTAGACTTCTCAAACTCACCACCATGATCACTACGAATTCATGCTTAAAGAGTCTAAAAGAGCTTACGAATTCATGCTTAAAGAGTCTAAAAGAGCTGGCTTTCCTATAGTAGTTTAAGCAAAAGTTGAAGAGCCGAAAAAGAGAAGAAAATTGTAAGCAAAATTGTAAATTGTAAAAAGGATAAAAGCAAAGGAACCAGAGCTTTCCTGGTCCTTAGGCCGCCACTTCGAGACCAACCCATTCTTGGCTGGACTCGATAGCACACAAGCCTCAATCGCTTTTTGCTCGCACATTACGACAGTGCAAAAAATAAAAGTCATGTTTTTGTTGTCGTTGTTGCAGCTGTGTTGTCACCACTTTTGCGTGCGGTTTCTAAATCCCTTCTCTGCCCACCAAAATCCTCTTCACGGCTTGAAAACTCATCCAAATGATTCAAAAATACTTTAGCGAGAATCAAGTCGTCAACAGATCTCCCAATGCCATTCGTTAGTAGACTTCAAAAAAATCATAGTCAAAGAAACATAACTTGGGCCAAACGCTTAACGCACAAAATTCGGTACTTGCTCAGGTGCCCACAAAAATGACTAAATACTCAAAGAAACAGTTCATTAGAGGGTTAGGATCATTTATTTGCCAAACGGGCCCGATAAATTTCATTGCATTTCGACAAAACCTAAATCCAAACCAAGTGATGTAAGTACTGATTGAGCTAAGACAAACACTGAAATTAAGAGTGTATCAGTCAGATCCAAATCATAATCAACGCTCCAATACCAACACCATAAATCATTCAAGTTCCCAGCTAAGATTGAGCACACGACTCTTTTAAAAGCAAATGTGAAAAGCTGACCAAGGGCACCAGGACTCACCAAGAGCCCACCATTACTTACACTTCGAGAATGACTAAAACCAAACCAACCAATGAAAAGCACAACACAAGAAAGGCCTATCCAGATCAGCAAGAAGTCAATACTAAAAAACACATCATACAAACCTTCGACTATCCCCGCATCAGTACCTTCAGGGTCCACGATCCATAAATCTCCCTGATGGGCTCTCAAATGCCAGGTGTCCTCGGCCACCACAGTTGTGGCAGATCGTCAAGGGGGCCATGCAATCCCTGCTCATATGGCCCACTTGATGGCAGTTCCTGCAGACTACTTCCTGGTAGCCACTGTTGCGGCCCCCACCACCCCTCTCTCCAAGAACTTCGGCCTTTGGGCACTGCCTAGCCACATGTCCAGAGATATTGCACAAGTTGCAGACAGGCTCGTTCTGACAGTCGCGGGCCAAGTGGCCCGTCTTCCTGCAATTGTTGCAAGCCATTTGTACAGTCAGCGGCGTCATGTCCTTGTTTGTAGCAGTTGTTACAAAGCCTTAAATCACCAAGGGGAAGGTCAGGAGCAGAGCAATCTTTGGCACGATGACCGGCCTTGCCACAGGTGTGACAGATGCCCTCATTCGGACAGTTGCTTGCCATGTGGCCAGGCTCTCGACAATTCCAACACAACGACTTGGTAGGTGCACTCTGATGCGATATGCCTGGAAAAGAATTTGCATGCATAGTAAAGATTAAGATTACAATACCAAGAAGCATTGAAGTCTTCTTTTTTATATATTTGTTTGTGATTTCAGTGTGATGTATTTGGACATTCTGGTGGTGCAGGATAGTATTTCATTACCCGGGAAGACCGCAGTTGTTACAAACTGCCACATTCGGACATTCTCTCGCATAATGACCTGGCCGCTTGCCATTCTTGCACAGATTATCTTGCCTGGAGACAAAATCCCACCAGGGTTAATGTGTGAGAAAAATAATTATAATGTTTAGAATTTACCAGAATTAAGTTGTCATAAACTAGCCTATCCCATACTCAATGTTTCCATCGTTCACTAAAAATAACAATAGTAATAAGAAAACTACTACTTCAAGAGCACACTTTACTTCTTCCAGAGCACCAATGTCTTTTCACTTCCATTTTGCTTCAGACCAGATTCTGCTTCATCCACTACAGTGAAAAAATATCGGTGCTCTGGAAGAAGCAAAATGTGCTCTGGAAATAGTACAAACAAGAATAACAATAACGATGTCGTCATCGTTGTCGTTGCTGCTGCTGCTGTTGTTACTCTTGTTATTATTTTAATCATTTGTTAATTGAGTATCAACAGGGAATCTCTAATTCACATCCTAAAGGTAGAAAGTTAACTTTTAGAAAGCAGATACCTATGAGCCTTATTGTTGATAAAAGAAATCATTTACATCCATAAGATAGCAGAAAGCAAGAGGTGGAAAAATGAGACTGACATCCACACAAATCATTTTTCAATAATAGCAATGGAAGCCCCATAAATCATTTAATCAGCAGCGACCCAAATTTTCAACCACAGATTGAAGTATCCAAGCGAATGGAGTAGACAGGCACCATACAACCCCATTGGCCAATTGAAGTTTGAACTCCCTTATTTCTGCCACATGTTGCATCATAGAATGAAGAAACATGAAAAGCAGAAAAATCATAGGCGACGCCTCCAAGGGGAAGTTTAGCAATAAGTATCTAGTCCAGAAGCCTTGTTACCGGAGAGGAGCATATTTTGAAGAGTGGACGGAGAGTGGTCGAAGCTGCTTATGGGCAGCCTGATGAGAATCCGAAGAAGCATCCAAGACTGATAGTAGGAAAAGCAAAGCAGGGCAAGATGCCAATGAAAAGAATACTTCAGAAATCACCAGGATTACCATCACTTTGGGAGTGTCTGTGCAAGGGATAGAAACCCAAACAATGATGGTTAATGGTCGAGAGTTGAGCCAAGCTGCTGCAAGGCCAACCCCTTTTTTAGAGAACTAAAATCTTCCCTCATTTTCTGCATTTTTGTGAGAGGGGAAAGGACGGAAACGTGGGGCAAGCAAACTCTACGTTACCTACTCCACAGGTAACCAAGCAATGAGAACCCCTTTTTCTGCAATAGGCAGTGGCAACATGGTTTACCGTCCCTTACAGGTGGATATCACTCCTAACTCCTAAGAATGGCCTGAGAAATCAACAGACAAGCAGAGGCAGATGGAAATTGAACAGTTATTCCTTCAGGACCTTTTTCTCCTACATGCTCCTAATTCCAGCAGTTTCATTTGCCAAGGCCGAGAAAAGAGTTTCCTGAACCTCCATTGGCATTCAAGGTACGTGAGGAAAGCATTGAGGCACCCGGTCTCCTTGTAGAGGACAGCAACACACAGCTTGAAAAGTTTGCACAACAGCTAATAAAAATAGTTAAGGTCTAACAGTCTAATCAAATACCCACCTAATGGGTAAAGAAACTGGAAAATTCAATTAAGAGCTTTCTCTAATGCAGAGAAGCTTAATGTTGTTGCCATTCCCCAAAGAGAGAAAAGCAACTGGATAAGAGAACGGTAGGAGCAAATAGAAACCAGGGAACTTGAAATCTTGGCCAACTCTCTCCTAAAATTCAGGTAAGCATCCTGCAATTTTCCAAGGGGTGCCACTGGTCTGTCTTATCTCCAAGCATTGCCTTTATCACATCAACCACGCATATCTGCAAACTCAACTACCACAACCACCAACATTAACAAAAACAAAATTACCAGTTTGTCCCTGCCTACACATCTGAAACTACCTCCATGAGTGCAAGTCAAACCCCCACCGTTTCACCTAACAAAAAAAAACCCAAATTTTAACACAAATACATGAACCTTATCCAATAGGAAGCCAGCTATTCAATTTCAAACCACTGTATCCTCAACCAAGACCCAACAACCCTTTCTTCAACTAAACTACTTCCTACAACTAGTTCTAAGATCCAAACCAATAACTACATCCTTCAACTTAATGAATGGCAGCAAACAATGAATCTCTTGAAAGGAAGCATCAGAAAGAGAAATCACCTAAAAAAACAAAATTGAAAAAAGAGAAAATACATTTTCAACTTTCCATTCAGTTTAGTTGAAAAGCTTATTTTCAACTCCATACGTTCCTTGAAAAAAAACCCTATATATACTGAAAGAAACATAAATAACAAAAAGAACTAGTGAGTACGGATCACCAATAAAAAACGCAAATTCAATACGGAAGTCAACAGTCTCTCTTTCCTCCCAAAAAAAGGAAAAAACAGCCAGACCACCACCAGTCCAGGTTTTTTTTCTTTTCGGAAAGACTTTCGAAATTCACTTTTGTTCGTAGGACATCAAATAGGAATAAGATTCCACTATTGAAGAATAAAATGAGGAAATTGTATAGCCCTGAGGATGATAGTGAAGGCAACCCCACTTTTATGAATTAAGAGGAGAAGGTAGTCATCCATCATTGACATGATTTAAATGTCCACACATCTTCGCATATGTCGGCCCACATGTTAACTTCCATAGGTCCCAACAAGAATGTTTCAGGAAGGCATGAATACGAAAATTACAATATGTCAGTTGACATATAAATAGGGTAAGACTTATGATGATGATGATGATGACGACGATGGTCCAACATATTGTTAAATGTGGAAAATGTCTAGACATATCAGCAAGTATCGGTGAAAGTGTTACAGAATATGGAATTGACTCGTTTTTACAATATGAGGATTGTCATGTTGGTACATTTTACTACGTTTGTGAGGAACTCTCTCAAAACCCTCTCAAACCCCATTTTTTCCCCAACACATTCTAGAGTATTAATCCACAAACATGATCACTCCTTTGTTGATTTTATGGTGTGACCACAAAATCATGGCTATAATAGCATGGTCAACTTATCCAAAACATAGAAGGTCGCATCCGTAACATTATTGATAGCATGTTCAATAACGATATCAAAAAATAAAGGGTCACAACCATAATATCTGGCAATTACCTACTGTGGGGGAAATTTTGGGTTACCCCCACCTGAGAGATATCATTGCAAAGATCGCTCGCACACATCCATCAAAACATAAAAACAATGAAGAAGAACAAAAACACAACACAATGCTTTTACATGGTCCTTGCAACATCAGGTACGTCCATGGGCTCTCAGAGCCATTCCACTATAAATCAGTCCTTCTAAAATAAGGATTCTACTCAATAGAATCCTTCCACAATTAGGATCTCTACTGATAGAATTAGTCTACAATTAGAAAGTTTCCTCTAACTAGGAATCCCTATTGTAGTACGACTAGGATACCAAGTCCTATTCTTGGAGTCTTTCCGGTGCTGATCTGGTGTCTTAAGGGAGAGTCTACCTATGTGGGTAGGCTAGACTTCTCCTTCCAAAAGGGATGGAGCTACCCAACATGCGGGCTAGCTCCCCAATAGAATATGCAATGTCATAGTAGCTCCAGGATCACGTGCGGAGCTAGCAGGAGGTCTGGCGGAGCTGTTCTGGAGCTCTACTGTACTGAAAGGAGCTCTATGAAGCTGAGACGAACTTTGCCCAGGAGTCTAGAATATGTCCACTGAGAGTTGGGCTCTCCTATGCTCAAATGAGCTCCATTGAGAGTCTAGAATATGTCACGAAGTGGTGCACTTCATCTACCACGTGTACGACACACACTGTGCAGACTTATGTACCTACACCTACTAAAAATTCCAGAAAATCCCTCATCCCTCAAAACTCGGGATGAAAATAACATTCCATAAGGCCACACATGCCAAAGAAGGATTCAGAAACAAATGTATGACACTACAAAGACATGATCTAATGTGAAAAATGAACATATTAGACAAACATGGCACTTCCTATTCACTACCCAAATCATAGAATACACAATTATGCGCCATTCAACATCTATGAGACCTAATCACACACCTTCTTTGGCAAGCAGATTTGCTTGAGAAAAAGGCACTTTTAGGCACACACTGTATATTCGGAAGACTTATCCTAGTTCATCCCCTTTTCTCTTTTTTCTTCCTTTTCTTCATAAAATCTCCTTATTACCCATCCAAAGAAAATACATAGGTAACTTATCTTAAAGATGATCTCTACACAAACTATGTAAAGTGTGAGGTAAATTAGGTTTTTACCCATGGCCTAACGATATCAAACTCCTAACCACTCATAGACACTATACTAAGGATTTAAAGAAAGATGCATTAGCTTGTAAAAAGCCACGATTAGACATTTAGAACCATGAAAGTAAAGTGCGTATTTCAATAAAAGACTCATTCAACAAAGATGGGGCTATCATCAAATTCAATGTCCATATCCAATGAACATTTTTTCCTTTCCCTTCTCCACACAAAAAAAATAGACAGAAAAGAATACAAGCGGTTGGAAACCAGAAAACCTGAAACCCCGATGTGACTCTCTCCTGTAAGGTGCATAACGGTAGGAAAAGCGTTCATTACGGATCCTGCGATCCCTTGGAGGAGTCCTGCTGCGCTGACTCATCTTCAAACTTCCCCTTATTCACACCCGCCACCACCAATCTGCAACAATTATCCCACCCAATCACCACAGCTGCTGCTACCTCCCTGTCCACGTTACAACCATACATCCAAAACCATCTCCATGAGTCTACATCAAACCCCCCTACTTTTCCCTTCTAAACAAAACGCCAAATTTCAACACTACAACAAAATCCCTATCCAATAAACAAACAACCCATCTTCATTACAAATCACTATATCCACACCGAGGCCTTGCAAACCCAAAAAAGACCCATCCTTCAACTACAATGATGCCTCGATAAAAATTCAAATATCCCATCAATACTCCCCCCTCAAAACAGCAACCTACTTATAGATAAAAACATACATCAGATCCAAACTCCAGAACTGCACAAAACACCCAATAAAATAGCAGAACTCTTTATTACACATGCGTGTGCCATTTACAAAATCACTTCGAGATCCAGATCCTCAACCTACTGAATCCACAAGAAACCCCCATTTTATCTAATAAGATGAAACCAACGAAAAAGAAAATCACCTTATAAAGCTAAGAAAGGAGAAGAAAACATCTGAAACTGTATTTTAATTTTAACAAAAGCTCACTTTCCTTCAACTCCACCTGCTCTTGAAAAAGAAAAGCATATTTTTAGAGAAAATTAAAATTAAAAAACTGCAAAAAGGAACTACCAAGAGGGTGTTTAATAACAAGGTTCAAGTTGTGCGGCAAGATACCATCCACAAGTGGTGTGAAAACCCAATGAAAAGTTGGATTAAGTGGGCGTTGCATTGATATTGATACAAGTATCAAAGTCCGACACAGGTGTGGAGTGTCTGATTCGGCAAATCTTGAAAAATATGATCGTGGATTTGGCAGTATACTTCAAATATATATTTTTTATAAGTAACGTGAAACAAAAATAATTGTTGTTTATATAATAATGAGGATAATGAGGATAATAGAGAATAAATTAATATAATATCTTATGAATTATATCATATACTTATAGACAAGATAATACATATGTAATGTTATATATGTTACATAGAAAACTTCAATTGTAAAAGATAGAATCCGTATTGTATATGATTCTGACACGTGTCCAACATGGGTACTTCACTCGCTTAGAAGAATCCATGCAACATAGGATTTAACCATCTCGGGGTTTGGTTTAAAAGGCACTAAGAGCACCTACATGAAACGATCAAAATTCCCACTCATAAATAAATCAGTATCAGATGCCCCTAAATTTGTATTCCCATTTAAATTGATGTCACACAACTTCATGCCTGCAACCAAGCAACAGAAAATTTTGTTCCGATTTAAATTTACATGACACAACTTCATGCCTGCAACAAACACCCCAAAATTTTGTTCCCATTCAACTGACACCATATAACTTCATGGCCAACACCAAAGAACTCCTGTCAATAAGAACTCATTTCCAACACCAAGCCCATTCCTTCCTGTCTAGACTTTTAGACCCTTCACCACCCCAATCCCCTTTATATGCCACCCCTCAACAATCAGATTCATGCTGTCGAGCAGACTCAATTTTACTTTCAAAAAAATAAATATAGAGAAACGAACAAGCATAAGGACAATTAGAGAGAGCAGGAGCAGGCCAATAATGTCATCCTTAGATTTCTGCATTTGATCAGGGGAATTAAGGGTCTGTTTGGATCGCCACAATTGCAACAAAAAAAATTCTTTTAAAAGCTTTGTTTAGCACAAAATAACCTTATTTTAGAGTAAAAGTGACAATCCAAACGAAAAACAGCCAAGCGTAAGACGTAAGGACAAGAAAGAGAGAGTAGGTAAATAATGTCATTCTTTGGGTGGGGTGGGGGGATTAAGGGTCTGTTTGGATAGCCACATTTAAACAGGTAAGGAAAATTAGAGAGAGTGAGAACAGGTAAACGATGTCACTTAGATTTCTGCATTGGATCAGAATTTAAGGGTCTGTTTGGAACGCCACATTGGCACACAAAAAAAAAAAACTTTTGAAAGCTTTGTTTAGCACAAAATTCATTTTTTGGCGCAAAAATGACAATTCGAACAAGCCCTAATTTCAAGCTGCACGCCCTTCATTAAAAAAATAAAAAATATAGAAATGAAAGATAGAACAACAAGCTTCCCATTGTATCACAGCATTATCGTAACATAAACGCTGAAACCTAAACCCTCAAACTCAATTCATCCACAGATGAAAACCCTAATTTCCAAGAACGGACCGACCATAGATATAAAATCAGACCGAACAACACGCTCAATCTATGTATCAGAGATAAAAACAGATCAGATATTTGAATATTCATTAAGTGATACGAAATAGAAATTTCACAATCTCTATTTTAAGATAAAAATCAAAGTTAGGGTTACACTGACCTCTCTCCGATATCGAACGGTTCTCTACTTTCCTTCCTCGGAGCTTTATCCAGAAAGCTGTAAAAATCTACACTAAAATAAAATGTTCCTATGTGATGAGCAATACTACGGTGGTGTGAGTAGCTGGTTATTATTCTATGGCCTCTACCGTAGGCGTAGAATGTTTTGGTTATTAATTTTGGATCGTTCAGTCAAAAGACCCCACAAATAACAAGCTGTAGCACCATTTTTGTTACTCACCGCTGCCATCTGGGCCCACTGACGGCAAGGATGTTTAGCCCACCCCTTGGTGAATATACACACCAAAAATCACCATGATTGATGATCTTTAGCCATTGGATTTTAGTAATTTTTAAGGCGTGAATCGGGTGGCTAAATATTATCAAACAAGCTGATTTTTGGTATGAATGTCTACCAAGGGATGGCCTTAACATCCATGCGGTCGGTCAGTGGGCCCGGATGGCAGCGGTGAGTAACAAAACTGGTGCTAGCTTACGCTTTGGGATTACATCGCGACACTTCCTAAATCTAGGCCCTGCTTGGTTGAATGCAAATCAGATGCAATATAGGCACTTGCCACGGTTTTGGGATAACAAGTGATTGGCTAGGGCGTGTAAATGAGCTGACGTGCAAGTGGTTGCCAAGCCCCTGCAAACTCTTTAAGAAAATGGATGCAAGCATGAGTAGCCCAAAGTGACTGCAATACAACTTGGTCACTGTTTTGGGATGCATTTTACACTCCAATGCGGCGAGTTGCATTGCAGTTACTTACCATGGTTTTTGGGTTGCACATGTTTGCATCCATTTTCTTAAAGAGTTTGCAAGGGCGTGGCAGCCATTTGCATGACAACTCATTTGCACTCCCCCAACCAATCACATGTAATCCTAAAACAATGGCAAGTGAGTGCATTACATCTGATTTGCATCGAACCAAGCAGGGCTGTAGCTTCAAAAGAGTAGCACCGATCAACAAAGTTACTGACCAACCAATTTATGAGCCATGTGGCATATCATGAGGGATTTTCGACTGTACGGATGTTTGGCCCAACACTAGATGGACATACACAGACCAAAACTTGGCCTGATTTCTAAGTGTTGGATTGGAGTCGTTTTCATGGGTTAATTTTTAACTGTGGAATTTAGCATTATTGACCATTATTTGAGGTGGGGCCACCTAGGGATTGGTCAAACATCCATACAGCCAGCATCCTCTAAGAGTATGCAACGTGGACCATATTGTGGTCGGTTAGCAACTCTGTCGAAGTTATACTCATTATGCTTATATCACTTGCAGGTGGAGAAAACCTGGATTATGCGACACGTTCAGGTGGTTTTCTTATTCAAATTTAAATTTATGAATCGTCTTACCACCTTTGGAGTAAAACTTAGATGACAGGGCCCTGTCATCAAGGGAGATGACAGTGCAGCAGATCTCGGCACGTGTATTTTGTACGGACGGACAACCTTGGCCTCACCGCACACGTACACAGGTGAGTATTTTGAAAAAAAAGCACTCACCTGGGTACGTGTGCGGTGAGGCCGAGGTGGTCAGCCGTACAAAATACACGTGCCCAGATCTGCTGCCCTGTCATCTCCCTTGATGACAGGGCCCGGTCATCAAAGTTTTATCCCAACCTTTGCTCCTTAAAAGAACTTATATTTTAATTATTTAGGTATATATTCTCTAAAATTTACTAAGCACAATACGGCCCTAATCCAACGCTTAGAAATCACTAATCAGGCTCATCGGGAGGTGGGCCCACAGCAAAGACATTTTTATGTAGGAACACTCCCTATTCCCGAGCAGCTGTATCTTTTACAAAGGATTCACACTGGAGCCCCCGTTACATCTGAGATTGAAACAATGTTATGAAACCGGTCCGACCGAATTGAACCAGAAAACAATTGCCCTCTAAAACGGCCTGCGTCAGCTTTGACATAGAGCTTTTGTTTTGTTATTTATTTATATTTTATATTTTATATTTAAAATAAAAAAAAAACTCATAAAACCTGGCTGGGTCGTCTTCTCGACCAACTGGTTGAACCGGTGAACCAGCGAACCAGTTAGTCCACCAGTTTGGTTACGCCGTCCTTTTTACCGGTAAATTTAGGTCCATATTTGATAGGGTTAGAAGTTTTAAAAATTGTTGCTTACCCTTTTGGTGAGGATGATCTCTATGCTGAGGAGATCTCTCTCCTCACCACCAAAAATCAGTCCCTAATTCATCTCCCATGTGGTCCTCACGATTACGTGTCATTCTATAAGTCAAAAAACATTATAAGTACTTTTATCCCAGTCCTATATATATCAATATCTAAATCTGTACCCAAAAAGTATTTGAAAAAAAAAAATTATGGGAATCCAATGTCCCAAACTTTTCGATAATATCTAATTATTCAAATATGGATTCAAATTTGATTGGTGACTTCTGACAGTTCGATTTGACTGCCCCAAATATACATTCAACATCTATAAATTATTATATGAAAAATGCCAAATCGAACGGCTATAAATCACCATTCAAGCAAACTTTTAGTGTGTAGGTCCACCAAGAGATTCATGGGTCAATGGGCCCGAAAGAATATTCCACATGGCACTTTGGGGGTAGACATCAAACGTTGCTTCCACCCAGAGAACATGGCTTTGTCAAGACTTATCGTCTTGATCCCTTAATTAAAATCATCATCATCATCATCATCATCATCATCATCATCATCATCGCCTCGAAAATGTTTGGGTAGGTTACATGAACCTTATTCCGCCATTGGACTCTCTTCAGAATTGTCTAGATTAAATTATAATCTTGTAATAAGGTTGACTATTTTTCAGGCATGTAGCTGTCAACTATGTTTTTTGCCCTTTTTTCAGTTGGCCCGAAAACACCCCTCTAATATTAAACATTTGATCACTGTAGAACCCTTTTCCGTCAACCTAAATTTTCCTCTAAATTACACGTGCGCGTGACCCTCCACTAGAAATAACTAATAATAATGAGTCGGAAACCATGCACTCACAAAAATGAACCAACAAGTTCATGTTTGTTCTGGGGTGTTGGATTTCGAGAATCCAAAGGGGAGTTGTGGTTTGGCAGAAGTGAATTTTAGCTCAGCACTACTGCCAAATCACCATTGGATTCTTGGAATCCAACACCCTAGAACAAACGTGAACTTGTTGGTCCCTGTGAGCCTGACCTAAGAGAACTACATAATTTGCACTGGATGCAAAGATGAAAGTCTCGGGTTCGGTGGGCACCAATCCAGAACAGGATCGGCCCATCTGATCTGAGACAAAGTGAGACTCCTTTGTAAAACAGTGATCTCGGGGAGACAGCCTGGTTTGGATCGGATCGGTGGGCTCCGATCCCGATCCCGGCCGAGACTTTCAACCAAGGTTTAAAGGGGGCCGTTATAACAGACTGGGGGTGTTACTGTTTTTTCCATTATAATGAAAAAAAATACTCAGGGCAAAAATGAAAAATAACGGAAATAATGGCGCTGAAATTCAAAAATAAAAAACAACAGAAAATAAAAAAAAAATGGCTGTTTATTTTCACAATTTTCCAAAAAATAATGGTCATTATTTTCATTATAGCAAAAAAATAACGAAAAATAACAGCCGTTATTTTTTGGGATTTTAACGGTACATAACATAACGGGGTAGGTCCGAATCCATTATAACGACCGTTAGTTACGTTACAACGGCCTTCTAAAACCTTGCTTTGAAGTTTTGAACCATGCTCGGATGTGAGAGCACTCGCGGATGTGAGTGTGAGAGCACTAATAATCATTCATGGTCGGCTGTGGATTTGAATGTGCGCACACCAGTGTAGAATTCGTATATGTGACGTACACTTACGTCTACACTTGGATGGACCTTCCGTCTGACTTACCTGTGACGTTCCGCACACCAGGACCCACCATTCAATATATCCAAACTAAGATTACATCACTGAATGATCCTAACCATCTGATCTATCAAATTCTCTGGGATCTGGTTAGAAAAAAAAGGAAATAATTTGGACCCATAAAGGTAGATCCTAACAGCATTACGCTGTTCACCAGGACCACGTCAAGGTAGGTTCATTCATCCTATAAGTCCAAGCGTCGAGGCCACACCTAAAAATACCACGTGGAACACTCTTAGAGATCAATGACTGTACGGATATTGAACAAATCAGCCTGATTAGTATTTTCTAAGCATTGGAGTACCCCAAAATAATGCTCAGATCCAACGGGTAGAAATCATCAATCAGGTTGATTTTTTGTCTATAGGTCTATCTAGCAAGGAAAGTGTGAAAGTTGGCAGCCAGCCCTGGAGAGCGAGTTTGATACACCACCCCCAAAGAGATGCCACGTGGCACATTATTCAGTCCCATGGCCAATGAATTTTTGGGGCAGTGGACGTATACGCACCAAAAATCAATCTGACATGTGAATAGGCCCATGGTTGGTGGGTTCGCAGCCTTGTTTTAAATGCTCGAAAACGTCTAGAAACCACCAGAAGTCGTGGGTCTGAAAAAGAGTCTGTCCCCTTAGCTTAATGGGGTCATAATTTATTTTTTTTAGTCACCGTCGTAGGAGGCCCCATGGATTAGCAGGTGAAACTTGTACGGACCCGGTCAAGCCGGTAAAGGGGATTTCTACTCTGGCACAATGCTCAAAGGAGGAAATCTACGAGTAAAACTTCTATCACACGAAATTGTAAATCACACAATCACAAGCCAATGAGTTCTCGGCACGTACACAAGTGCTTTGGCAACGTACCCATGTGCTTTTGCTTTTAGGTATACGTGCCAAGAACTCATTGGCTGTGTTTGTGTGATTTGCAATCTGATTGTGACAGAAGTTTTACTCGAAATCTACCTGTGTGGGTATGACGACCTCTCGAAAGAGGAGTATACACACCAAGCATTTGAGCTGCCATGTTGGGTGTAACGGGGTCATAATTAAAAGGCTGAAAACATAAGATAAGACTACGGTAAAATTTTTGATCCGGCCGTCAGGGAATCAGGGCTGCACCTAAAAACGATACGTGGAAATTCTTAGAAATCAATGACCGTACGGATGTTTGGACCATCCATAGGTGGACCTGCAGACTAAAACATCAGCCTGATTGGTGGTTTACAGGCGTTGAATCTTCGTACCCCAAAATAATGGTCGAATCTCACGGTAAAAAATGACGCCATGAAAAAGACGCGAATCCAACGCCTAGAAACACCAATCATGCTAATTTTTGGTCTATAGGTCCTCCTATAGATGGCTAAAACATCCGTACGGTCACTAATGGCTAAGAGTGTTCCAAATGGCATTTTTTTAGGTGCAACCCACGACCGGATAAGAAAAGAGGTCAGGATCAAAAAATTTCTCAAGGGCAAGAGAAAGTAAATCTTCCTCCCAAGTGGCGCAACCTAGCACACGCCGTTCTTCCCACAATCAGTGCCTTCTCCAACCCTTATCACTTTAAACCCTACAAACGCACAACAACACAATGCGCATTCCGCACTAACAGTGACACAGCCAAATCCTAACCAAAAGCGTTCTCTCTCCCTCCCCCCCCTCTCTCTCTCAGATGGCAAAAATCCAAGAGAAAACACAGAGATAAAAGAATTAATAACAAATTAAAATCTTACCAAACACATACAGAAGAAAATATTAACAATAAAACCCATCTTTGGTCTTATAAATCGGAACAAACCCTCTTTAATGCTCTTTTGCTTGTCTGGAAATGGATCTCCATTATCCACAAAAAGAGACTCAGACATTTCTCTTATTCTTACTTTCTTCACAAATAAAACAGAAAAAAAAAAGAGGTTTATATATAGAGAGAGAAATGATGAACTTTTGTCTCAAATTCATCAGAATAAAGAGCAGTGAAGACGAGGACTCGGTACACCAACGAGTCGAATCGCTCTAGGCGCGGTGAGTCCGAACATATCCATCATGTCCAGCTCTGAAGGTTTCATTCCATCGGGTAACTCCCATGAAAAGCTATGGACCAGGTGAGCCACAGCTGATTCTAACGCGTACAGTCCAAGTTGCATACCTGGGCAAGAACGTCGACCCGACCCGAATGGTATGAACTCGAAGTTGCTGCCTTTAAAGTCAGCTGCACTCTCTTTAAGGAATCTTGAAGGTTTGAACGATTCTGCGTCCTCCCAAGCTGTGTTGTCTCGACCGATTGCCCATGCGTTGATCACGACTCGTGAGCGAGCCGGAATCGAATACCCAGCAACCTCGCTGTCCTCGGCGGTCTCATGGAGGAGGAGCGGGATCGGTGGGTGGAGCCGGAGAGTCTCCTTTATTGCACATTTGAGGAATGTGAGTTTCTCGAGATCCGTCTCTTGAACTCTGCGGTCCAGACCCACCACCTCAGTAAGTTCTTGCTGTACCCTCTTCAATTCTTCTGGGTTCTTCATTAGATTTGCCATGGCCCATTCAATGGCTGAAGCTACTGTTTCAGTGCCACCAAACATTACGTCCTGTAATAACAAAGATTAGAAAACGAACTTATCTTTAAGAACATAAAAAGAAAATAAAATTATTTGGTGGGGTCAGTTTCTATATTTGATTTGTGTACCATGATGATGGCCTTGATGTTATCTCTTGTTAGGTTGATATAAGCTTGTGGATCGTCTGATTCTCCTTTTTTGGCATCTTCGCTGTAAAAAGCGAGTAGATCGTCTACCATGTCTGTATTCAAATCACCATCGCCGGTCGTATCGGTACCATTCCTATGTTTCTTCTTCGTCATGTGATCATCGATGATGTTGTCGATGAACCGATCGAGAGACTGGCGAGCTTTAGCGAGTCGCTTGTTAAAACCTTGTGGGTCGACCCAACCGAGCCATGGGATGAAATCAGCGATGTTAAAGGCACCAAAGAGCTTAGAGAACTCTTGCAATATGGACACGAATTCGTCCTGACTCTCATTCGAGGTCGTCCCGAAAGCAGCTCGGTAAATTATATTTTTCGTGAGACCAAACACCAACTCGCCGATGTTAACGGGTGATCCGGCTTTGGCCGCGACGATTCGGGTCATCGACTCAACCTCGTCTCTTACGGATGCCCACGACTCAGACCGTTTTCGACTGAAAAGCTTCATAACACAGAGCTTACGCATCTGCCGCCAGAAAGGACCGTAGTGAGCAAACGCCATGTCCGCCCGGTCGTACGTTAAGTACTTAATAGCTATAGTGGCCGGACGGTTTGAGAAGATGTTGTCTTGAATTTGAAGAACTTGCCGAGCAATATCAGGTGTTGATACGGTAACCATGTGAAGAACACCGATTCGAAGGTGAAAGAGTCCGCCGTATCGCTTAGCGAGTTGAGCGAGTCCTCTGTGTGTAAGTTGGTCTATCATGAACATGTTACCGAGTATCGGTAATCCCCGCGGCCCAGGTGGGTACGGGAGTTTCCGGCGTGTCCGTACAAAAAGACCCAGCAAGAACAACAGAGGAAGCACAAAGAAGAACAACATGGGCAAAGGTTGCAGAGCAGACTCCATGAATTCTCTCTTCAGAGATTTCTCTCACAGATCGACCTCGCTATCTCTTTATCTTTGCAAATATTTTTCTTTAAGATCGAGGAGGGTTTGTTTCCTGAGTTTCTTAGATATTATGGGACCTTTTATACATGTTGGAGCCTTTTCTTTTCTATATAGAGGGCAAGATATTATTTTTTAATTAATGGGTTTTTATTTCTCTATAGATTTCCAACTTGTAAAATTTAATATATTTTCATAAGAGAACAGAGTGTTTCACACTGCCGACTGAAGTGCTGTCATCGAGGATGATGACTGCGCGCATTATGAGCAACGTGATACACTCTTAGAGGATTCTGACCGTATGGATGTTTTTCAAATCCCTAGGTGAAACTATAAACCAAAAATCAGCTTGATTAGCAATTTCAAACCTTTGGATCTTTGTACCTCAAATAATGGACAATAATGCTAAAATTCCCACGGTTAAAATTAACCCATGTAAATAATTCCAATCCAACGCCTAGAAATCAGTAATCAGGCTGATCAATCTAGGAATTGGACAAACATCCATATGGTCAGAGTCATCTAAGAGTGTTCCACGTGGCTCATATTGCAAGCTGTCATCGGCCTCAATGTCATCAAAGTTTCTTGTATACACTATACAGTAAAAGTTACCGTTTCACACTATGGGGGTAGGTGGCTTACTCATCTCCGCCGTTTAATAATGGGTCACGGTCAATTGATCAGATAATTAGAACCGTTCATTTTTTATAATATATGGATTGGCAGGCTACTGCCCTTAAGGAAAATATTTAGATGAAGAGGACTTTGGATGCAATCGTGCAGAGGGGTTTCGTGGCCCACTAATCGTATGGATGTTTACCTGACCCCTTGCTGTATATATATACCAAAAATCAGTCTCATTGATTTTCTCGAACCATAGATTTTAGCACATTTTTAGGATCGATATTAGCCGTTGGATTCAAGCATATGTTTTGGGCTCTTAATCCAATGGTTAGAAATGAATAATCAAGCTGATTTTTGATATGCATATCAACCAATGGGTGGGGTAAACATCCATGTGGTTAGTGGGCCCAAACAAATGGAGCCATGTAGGGCCACGAGACCGCTCTGCATCCACTGCATCCAAAGTCCTCTGCATCTAAATTGTTTCACTTACCTATGGCAACGTTTTTCTTTACTAAGAATGATCTGTATTTAGACTAGTGCAATCTTTTTTTTACAATAAACTCTGAGATTTGATATCCGACCTTTTTTATGGTTCTCGTCCTTGTCGGGGTGACAGGCGAACCGTTGATAGTTTGGTTCACCATTTTAATTCGACATATTTATTTCTATTTATTCCCAATCTAAGATAAGATCAGGGCTCACATTTGTACTTATTTTTGGGTGCCCTTACGTGTTTATTAATCACTATGATGTAATTAATAATTTTATTTTTCAAAAAAAAAAAATGATGTAAGAACTTTATCTAAAAGGGACACGACATTAAACGTCACAACGGGTAGGTAACGCTACCGTTATTATTATTATTTTGAATTTATATTTTATTAAAATGTTAAAAACAGTTAAATTAATTTTAATTTCTCTGGACGTGTAACTAATACAGTGGCTCATACTATTGCCTGCGGAGCTAAAACCCTAGCGGCCGATAGAGGGCCTTCTATCTTTTTTGGTTCCTACAAAAAAAAAATAATAATAATTATTATTATTATTATAGAATTTTTGTGACCAAAATGCCCCTATTTATATTCAACATTTGTTAAATGTTTTAGGAGTGTTTTGGAAAAAAAGGAGTCTTGGGCGTTATAATTAGTGGTAAAGATTAGCCGTAACATGTGTTTCTTGACTTAAAAATTACATTTTATTTCTAATTTGTAGGTAAAATGGTGTTTTTAGTGAAGTTCCACCATCATTTACGCAAGAATTTTTTTGATCATGGCGGTTTTTATCTGGGCATCCCGGGCCACGTGGCATGTCTTTAAAGATCAATGACCGTATGGATGTTTGAACAATCATTGAGTGTACTTAGAAACCCAAAATCAACCTGATTAATGGTTTCTAACCGTTACATAAGAATCCTTTTCATGAGTTGATTTTCAACCGTGGATTCGAGAATTATTTTGGGGTACTGATATGCAACCCCTAGAAAACCTCAATCAGGCTTAATTTTACTCTGCAAGTCTACTTAGGGATGTTTCGTATGGTCATTGATCTTTAATAATGTACCACGTGGTATTTTAAATTTTGGCCGGACGGTCGGATAAAAAAAACGTCAGGATCAAATATTTTCACCAATTATACTTTTGGCCACGTGTTAAACTGACATCCTTCAAATGGTCTCATATAAACCATTCCCGCCGTCATTATAGATTTCTGCCAGCCACTGGACGTTTCCTAAGCTCGACTATTCTGACCACGATGCAAGTGGGGAAAAAACACCGTATTGTAGAATGTAGACCAACAGTCAAGGTTTCTCTCTCTACACACGCTTTCCTTTCACATGACAAAATCCGGGAGGGAATTTATCTGGTATGGTATGAGAGGGGTGTGGGACCCACATTGATTTAGTGGGCCCAACTTGCCCTAACTAATTAATTAACACGATCAGCAAAATCTGAATATATGGGAATGGTTATGATCAGCAAAATCTAGATCAAACGGTTGGCAAGCACTTGTTAGGTACAGTAAATAACTGTTCGTAGTGCTCAAATTTTGCTTCTTTCAACTCGACAAACGACAACAAAGGGTGGGGAATCGAAATCAGCCAGCCGGAAGATTTGACCCCGGTTTGTGGTAGGCGTGGTTTTGATTCAAAGAAATGTTTGATTACTGGGCCCACGGTTTGGGTCCTTAATCAGTTACTTCTGCGTGATTTTGATGGAATAATGTTCAAGTGTGGGATTTATCCTAATTTCACGTATAATAGTGGGTTTCAGTTCTGATTTTGATGACTATGACCTGCCAATCACAGGCGTCACAGGCCAATGAGTTCTAGGCATGTACCCGGACGAAGCAAGAGCACATGGGTAGGTGGCAAAACATAACATGGTACGTGCCGAGAACTCATTGGCCTGACGGGTAGGCGACAAAACATAACATGGTACGTGTGGAGAACTCATTGGCCTGTGACGCTTGTGATTGGCATACCACTGTCATCAAAATTTTACTCATATCATACGAGACTTGGTAGAAGTAGATTGAAAATGACCCAAAATTCTGTGTTGCGTCTCCTTATGTTCAGACCATTAGATGTTCTTGGGGATTCCCACTTACATACCAATCTTGTACATCATCTAATTGTCTAATCACATCAAAGACGTCGATCTTTGTCACGATGACAGAATCATTTTTTTATATTAAATTTGGGCCCAAATATTTATTTATTACACAAGAAATGAAGTATGTATGACATGGTATGTGCCAAAGAATTTAAACACTGTGCTAGTGAGAAGGATGGTTGGTTTCTCATCAGCATCATCAATTATGATTATTGGAGGACCCCACCAAGAAATTGACGGTTCTAGTCGATGGTTCCCTGACTATGGGATATGTGCTAGCCCAAATGAAATCATATTAAAATGAGACTTTGTTTCCGAAATGTTGGATTGATGATAGACAAAGATCATCATGCATGTAAGCTCACGATCCGTGATTAAACTGTTGGGGAACCGGTAGCATTTTAATGTAGTGTTGCATGTGCTATGAATTCATTGAATTGTCTAGGGTTGGGTTAGAAATGTCTTTTTAAGGCCGTTTATTTTTCACATAACTTGACATGGTAAGAAAAGAGGGGAACAAGCACACTTGGATGGAGAGTTGTTTGCTGAGTTGGAAAGGATGAATCAGTCTGGAAAAAGAATCTATTGATTCTCTCCCAATTGATTGGATATATATACCAAGGTTTAAAGGAGTCCATTTTAACGGTTTAACGCACTGAGGGCGTTACCGTTTAAATCCTTTAAACGGATTGAAATGACCGGGGGCAAAAATGAAAAAAAAATGGAAAAAAAAAATGAATTTTAACAATTTAACGGAAAAATGGAAAAAAATGGCACTGAAATTCAAATTTTGAAATTAAAAAAAAAATGAAATTAAATGGAAATTTAACGGAATTTAATGGATTTAACAGCCATTTTTTTTCAAAAAAAAAAAAAATCCAGAATTTAACGGCTGTTAAAACGGTTTTAACAACCGTTAAAACCCAAAAAAATGGTCATTTAATTTAAAGCATCAAAACACGTTTAAACGGTGTTTGCGGAAACGGGCTTGGGGTGTTACAGTTTAAACAGCGGTTAAAATCGTTTAAACGGCTATTTTTAAAGCCATGATATATACCAAGGTATAACGGACTGGAGGCATTACCATTTTTTCAGTTATAACAAAAAAACGCACAGGGGCAAAAATGGAAAAAAGGGAAAATAACTGAATATAACGGGAAAAAAAGGAGCTGAAATTCAAATTTCAAAAATGGAAAATAACAGGAAAAAATAGAATATAAAGGAAAATAACGGCTGTTTTTTTTCACAAAATTTTCTAGAAAATAACAGTCGTTATTTTCGTTATAATGGCCGTTATTTTTTGGGCGCTTTAACGGTCCATAACGTAACGGGGTAGATCCAAATCCGTTAAAACGGCCGTTATTTTCGTTATAAAGGCCATTTTTTAAACCTTGATATATACTATAATGAGCCAACACATGTAATTACACATAAATTATCAAGATTTATGGGACTGAATTGTAATTTAATAATCAAGTGAGCATGATTTTTTTTTTTTTTTTTTATAATTTTGATTTATGTAGTTGTAAGGAAGAAATAGCATAGGAAAAAAATTAAGAAAATTAAAATGAATTATTTTAAAAATATGGATAAATGGTATGATAAGTAATTTAATGATAATAAAGGGTTGGTACTGAAAATATATTTAATGGCATGAAAAGTAATTAAGTAGTTAAATGTGATTATTTTCGATGATTAATAAACTTTTTGAAACCAAAATTTTTGATTTCTGATGAAAGGGTATTTAATGAATTCATAGATTGTCTACCCAAAAAAAATAAATTAATAGGTACTAGGTGAATGTCGTGTAGTGTGATATCCAAGTCATGCACATATATATTGACACGGATCGGATCTGTGTAGCCCACCATGTTATGTGCTTAGTTCCTCTCTTGTAGACACCTTTGTGACATACCAATCAATTCGGACCCAAGAGCGCCATCCACCTACCAGCAAATCTTATGTTTCATGCTAGAACCAAGCACATAGAGATAGACATCCGATTTATGAGACATAGAGATCGATACATGCTTTCGATATATATATATATATATATAGTTAGAATTAACGATTTTCGATCGTCGATCAGATGGTTTGCGTCATTTGATTGGTGCAACTTTTTGTGTATGTCTGGCAATTGATTGGGTTCGGATTGAATCGATCGATATAGAACCGATCAAATAGTAGGCCTAGTTGATCAGACCCGATCCAATGGACCATCAAATATAGTTGTGGTGAACCGTCAACCCTAGAAGTAGAAGGACACTGATTGAACAATTTGCAGTTTTGCACCATCCGGGCCGTATGATTTTCGGGCAATTGTTGAATTACTCACCCGGTTCAGACTCCAGGGACCCCCATTGACCCCCACTTTGGCGTACCCACATAGAAGATGGATCAATAGCTGATTTTTGGTGAGGATGATCTCCTCATCATATAGATCACCCCTACAAAAAAAATCAGCTCATTCTGAAATTTCTAACCCTGTCAAATGTGGTTTTCAAGTATCACAGTAAAATCGACGGTTCATAATTCTTCAACTTCTAAATTAGTCTATGAATATCAGAATGATTTGAATTTTTGTGAGGATGGTCTCCTCACCATAGAGATCATCCTCACCAAAAATCAGCCATTGATTCATCTTCTATGTGGGTACGCCAAAGTGGGGTAAAAAATGGGGGTCCCTGGAGTCGACCCTAAGATTGACAAATATAGTTTTGAACAGTTTTCCATCCAAAAGACTCTTAAACCAACGGATGGGATGGTTTTGTCGCCATCATCTCCCAAGTTTGATTGATAAAGGCCCTTCTTCTCTTACAGGGGACGCACCGTATCAAATTAATCTAAGCCATACATGTGGCTCTGAAACTACCTACAAATACATTTCCTGGTTTTGGGGGAAGGGGTCAAAGTTGGTTAAGGAAAGCTATTTTTCAAACTGTACCTCAAATGAGGAGGCTACGTACGTACTCCAAAATCTTACTACATGATGAGATATCAGGTATTCTAGGACTTTCCTTTGACTTTCTCCTTGACTATTGACTTTGACAATGTCTGAGATCAAAAAGCTGTCCCTGTTCAATGGTCAAGGAAGGAAAAATCAAAGTTTTTCTAGGGAGAAATGCCTACTAGTTTTAAACCTTAGATTCCAGGAAAGGTCTCAACTAAGTGCCTGTTTGGATTGCCATTTTGTGTTAGGAAAAAGACGTTTTCCGCATGGAAAATTTTCACAATTAAGGCGACCGAGACAGAAAATTTCAATAACTTACTAAGTCCTCGGTCCTTGGAATGTCCTGCTGGTGATATTTTTAATTGACAGAATTACCCCTAATAGATAAGGAGCAATTAAAGGCCAACTTTTTAAATTATTCTCCAGTACTTGAAAGCCTCGATGTTGGGGTGTCCGTCACATTGATTACGGACCCCAATATGAACCGCGCAGCACACTTTCCAATATGAACCGCGCAGCACACTCTTAGAGACCACATCCCGTGTAGATGATTACGGACCCCAATATAAACCGCGCAGCACACCCTTAGAGACCACTTTCCGTATGAATGTTTGGGCATCCCTAAGTGGACCTACAGATAAAAAATAGCTTGATTAGTGATTTCTATCATTTGGATTGGATTTTTTCGTGGGGATATTTTTAACCATGAGACTCGAGCATTATTTAGGGTACTCGAATCCAAAGGTTAGAAATCACTAATGGGGCTGATTTTCTAGGTCCACCTAAGAATGGGACAAACATCCATACGGTCAGTGGTTTGTGTGTTGCACGTGGCTCATACCAAGGTTTAAAAAATGGCTGTTATAACAAAAATAACGGCCGTTATAACGGATTCGCCTACCCCAGTACGTTATGGACTGTTAAAACGCCCAGAAAATAACATCCGTTATAACGAAAATAACGGCTGTTATTTTCTGGAAAATTTTGTGAAAAAAAATGGCCATTATTTTCTGTTATATTCCATTTTTTTGTTATTTTCCATTTTTGGAATTTCAGCGCCATTTTTTCCGTTATTTCCGTTATTTTTCATTTTTTCCCAATTTTTTTTCGTTATAATGGATAAAACGGTAACTCCCCCAGTCCACTATACCGTTATAACGGTCCCCTTTAAACCTTGGCTCATACTATGGTCCACTAAAGATTAGGGGTGTCAATTTTACCCGTTTAACCGGAACCAAAAACACCGGTTCCGGTTCTACATTTTTGGGAACCGATTACAAAGGAACCGGAACTGAACCGAAAATAATGGTTCCGGTTCCAGGTAGTCTAATATGGAACCGAAACCGATAAGAACCGGTACCAATGTAAAAATAGTGTAAAAATTCTCATATTCTCAAGATTTGACCCATTATACCTGGAACCGGAACCGGAACCGGAACCGGATCCATCACTTTAAGAACTGGAACCGTTAAGGAACCGAACCGATAAGAACCGGAACCGATTGTTTTGGTTCTGGCCACCTTAGGAACCGAACCGGAACCGACCCGTTGACACCCCTACTAAAGATGGGCCAAACATTCAAAGTTGTGGGTGGTGACGCCGCCACAGACCTGAACAATCGGAAGATCCAAAAATTTTCATGAATGCGGTCATTTATTAATTTTGTTTTTCTTTGTCTTACCACACATCCATCTTAATATCTTCATCCAGGCTACGCTTATTCTATGCGCATGCTATTTCTTGATTGTTCAACATTTTACTCATAAAACTTCGCAGATTTTATTGCCATCTCACAAAAATTTTCTTTTAGTCTGATTAGAATTTGATCACATAGCACCAAATACATCTCAACTTTAGCCACCTACTCTAATTCCATGGATAATATCCTTTTCAATTTGTATGTCTTTATGAATAATAGAAACAAAGTAACGAAATTGGTCACTTTTAGGTCTCTTCTTATTAAAAGGGTCGGGTTCGGGACACCCTTTTTTTGCGTACCTACATAGAAGATGAATCAATGGCTGATTTTTGGTGGGGATGATCTCCTCACCATCTAGATCACCCCAACAAAAAATCAGCCCATTCTGAAATTTCTAACCCCATCAAATGTGGTTTTCAAGTTACACGGTAAAAATCAACGGTCCATAATTCTTCAGCTTCTAAACCAGTTTATGAATATCAGAATGATTTGACCGTTGATTAATCTTCTATGTAGGTACGCCAAAGTGGGTACGGCTAATTTTTTATTATGAACTTTTTGATCAAGTGATCCTGCAACATATAGTAAAGCGCCACCTGTCCTGGGGTTAAGCGTCTCTTAACTGTAGTTGCTTTTTTTTTCATTGTTAAGGGTAACTATAGTTAAGGGTCACTTTAACCCCAAAACAGGTAAGAGTCGAGGGAAGTTGTTGAGTAAATCTTACCTGATTACCGTTGGTCAGACCACCCATAATATAAGACACGTGGCAATTTGGTAGAGGACAATGACCGTATAGATGTTTGGCCAATCCCTAGTTGGACCTATGAACCCAAAATCCACATGATCAGTGATTTCTAAGAGTTAGTTGAAGTCATTTTCATGGGTTGATTTAACCATAGGAATTTGAGCATTATTTGGGTACAAAGATCCAAAGGTTTGAAATCACTAATCAGGCTGATGTTTGGTTTGTAGGTCCAATTAGAGATTGGCCAAACATCCATTAGGTAAGCGTCCTTTAATAAATTTACACGTGACCTATATTGTGGGTGGTCAGGGCTTCCCTCGATGGTCAGGCAAGTTTTACTCGGTTGGTTGGATAATGTGGACCTTCCAGTCGGAAAACAATTCGCTGGTCCGGGGGTCCTTCAAACTTTGAAGGACCCCCTCCAAAATGTTTGACACGTACTCTTTGTTAACCACCCTTAATCAACTTACCAAGGGGTTAACGTGGGTTGGGTTTAGGCCTTGAAGTACGTGACACACTGCAGTTAAGGAAACAGAGAGACCATTCCAACTGGTTTTCCCTCTTTCTTTTGCATCTTTTGGTTTTTTTTTAAAAAAAATTGATTCCTTAGGTAGCCCGGTACCCTCATTAACAGTTGGATACTATTATGGAGCAATCATAGCCGTCAAACTTTATTTTACGATTGATTGAGACACGGGCTCTAATGCCATGTGGCACACTCTTTGAAATTAACCCACTATAGTTGGCCCACCCATTTGATGGCCCTACACACCAATAACCAGCCTGATTGGTGATCTCTAGTCGTTCGATCTGACTACCAAAAAAAAAAAAATGATCGAATCCAACGCCTAGAAATTACCCCATGAAATCTGGTGGAATTGAACGACTAGAGATCACCAATGAGGCTGATTTTTGTTGTGTAGGTCCATCAACCCAAATAAGCCTCGCTTACAGAATTTCCCTGCCATAAACTAGGAAGTAGAGATCACTGGTGGGCCAATCAATCATGAGTCAGTGGGCCCAAAACAGTGTGTCATGTTTTCAACACAAGTCCAATGAATGTGTTCGAATTCATGGTCCCCCTTTTGCTTGTCTATTTTGAGCCTCGAAGAATGGAAATTTTTTACGGAACGGTGGCAGCAGTCCCAATAGTTGCCAAAATTGAAAATTTAAATTTTCAACAACTTAGCAATTTTGACTGAAACCAGTCCATGGAGGTAGTCCTACAAGTCAAAAAGCAAAATTGAATACAACCACGTTCCTTTGAGTTTAAATATCCATTTATCTCCTTTTCTACGTGGCAGCTTCTGAGAGTACTAGCTATCGATTTTTCCTTCCGTGACAAATTTCTCCATTGAAGAGCGCAGAGATGGATGCAAATCTTTGCTGAGTCCGTACATCCACAAAGATCTAAAAAGGCTAAAGATTGTTCTAATTTGCTGAGAAAATGATGACGACTTTTGCGCCATAGTGTATTTGTTTTGTGCAAGGTTCATTGTTGCTGGTTGGGGAAAAGTCAGAATAGCGCTTTCTTTAGAAAACATTTTCACACCGACTTTCACAGCCCATTCTGTTGGGACCATCTCGAGCTCAATCGGATCGATCCAACGTGATTGGGTACAGCTGGAACCAATAACTATTGGCACTTCTGGTAACTTCACGGTTCGATTTATACCGAAAAATCAGCCTGATTAGTTATGTCAGACTTTTGGATCTAATACCCCAAATAATGGTCAATAATGCTTTAAATTCTATGGTTAAAAGCAACCCATGCAAATGACTCCAATCCAAGGCTTAGAAATTACTAATCAAGCTAAATTTTGGTTTACAAGTCCACTGAGGGACTAGCCAAACATCCATACCGTCATAATCCTCTAAGCGTGTGCCCCGTGGCTCATATTGTGATGTGTGATCGGCTTTGCTCACACACAAGTGTGAGCGAAGACTTTCTCGGGATGACACAAGACAACAGTAATTTTGTCATCAAACAGACACTCTCTTAGCAGCCCAAGTTCTAGATAAATAACAAGAAGCTATATTCCAATTTGAATGGGACAGTGACTAACACTTGGGAGATAAGATCTTGGCCCTTCTTTATTGAAGTCTATAAGAGGTGGAGACAACTGAGCTCCCTTATTATATAGACTAGAGGGTGGCCAATGCCCTCAGCACTCCAACAAAGCATTTACCAAAATTGGGTGTGAGAGGCTGAGATCCACCGTCATTTGAGGGATAAGATCTCGGCCCTTCTTTGTTGAAACCTATAAGAAGGGGTATAAGAGGGGGAGACAACTTCCCTGTTTTGTTAAATAGTTGTATGGGGTGTCAGTGTGACTTCAGCATGAGCATCTCCTTTGGTTCTTGAATTCCTTTATTAATCATGTAATAGCAGTGATGGGTGGTGGGAAAGATAAATGGAGGGGGGTTTAAAATTCCTCTTCTTTCTGCAGCAAAAATAGACAGGTAGATTGTGTGGATACAAGTGCACACTCTTTCTTTTATAGATTTTTTTTCTTAGCTTTGTCCATAAAAATACTCTACTTTTTCATCTTCTTCTTCCTTCTGGTGTGTATAGGAAGAAAAAAAATGCCCAGTCTTGACTGTGTTTTCAAACAAAGAAACACTAGAACGTTGGTACGTTGGTCTTCAGACTTGGTCGCCACGGTTGTGGTTGTACTTGTGGTGGCGATGGGATGGTACCGGAGAGAGAGAGAGAGAGCAAATATAAAATGGCCGTTATAACAGATTCGGACCTACCACGTTACGTTATGGACCATTAAAACGCCCAAAAAGTAACGGCCTTTATAATGAAAATAATTTCCGTTATAACGAAATAATGATCGTTATTTACTGGAAATTTTTTTGAAAAAAAACGGCCATTATTTTCATTTTTTTCATTATATTCCGTTTTTTCCCGTTATCTTCCATTTTTGAAAATTTGAAATTCAAATCTTAAAATTCAAAATTTGAATTTCAGCGCCATTTTTTCCGTTATATTCCATTACTTTCCATTTTTTATTTTTTTCATTTTTGCCCCTGAGCGTTTTTTTCGTTACAAAGGAAAAAAACAGTAACACCCCCAGTCCATTATACTGTTATAACGGTCCCCTTTAAACCTTGGAGCCAACCTTCCCTGCGAATGGGTAGGGGTGTAAATTTGGCCTGTGACCCGTGGCCTGCCCACTTGGGCAGGATATGGGCCTGCCCTTGAAACGAGTTAGGAAACCAGCCTAGCTCGGCCCAACCCGAAAATGGCCCGCCCCAAGTGATAGTGAGTGAATGGTGCACTGAACTTATAGCTCACCCTAAAATTGCGCATACATGATTTCATTGTTGTATTTTCTTAAGGTTCGGGCTCTGGGGACCCCCATTTTTGACACCCATTTTGGCGTACCCACATAGAAGATGAATCAATGGCTGATTTTTGGGGAGGATGATCTGTATGGTGAGGAGATCATCCTCACAAAAATTCAAATCATTCTGATATTCATAGTGGATGGATATGATGGGGTGTACCACCGTATTCCACTAAGAAGATCACCTTGATCGGATGATTGTAACCATCAATGAATCTCCTCTTTTGGACGCTCAGGAAGAGATACAGCCCAGGATTATAGAGAGTAGGTAAGCATGCTAACAGTTCGTTCATAGTTAACCAAAGATTCATTTGGTGTGTGGGTCTACCAAAGGACAGGCCAAACCTTCATGGGGTCAGTGGGCCCGAAAGAGTCTCCCATGTGGCATTTTGGGGACAGGTCCTATCAAACATTGTATGAGACCCAGTCCTATACAAGCCAGACTTCTTTCATGCCTGCCCCATAGTTTTGTGGGCAAGTGCGAGCAAAGTTTAAGCCTAGCCCACAAATCGTCTTCGGCCAGGTTGAAGCCCATTATAGCTAAGGCCCATCCTACCAAATGATGGGACTTATAATAGATTAAAACGTAGATGTTAATATATAAAAAATGAAAATATGTTTTCTGGAGTGTCA
This sequence comes from Euptelea pleiosperma, assembly GCA_035048495.1. Lineage (NCBI taxonomy): Eukaryota > Viridiplantae > Streptophyta > Magnoliopsida > Ranunculales > Eupteleaceae > Euptelea > Euptelea pleiosperma. The sequence continues at coordinate 4,913,729 of CM068552.1, read as the reverse complement.
AAGCTACAAAACTCTTTCTGCAAATGCAAGGTTTTTCTTGTGACCTGGAGGGCCGACCTGGCAAATCCAGCACGTCCATCTGATAGGTGACTTTTTGGACTAGCCACACGATTACATAATATGCATCATATTTTTCCCTCATGAAATGCTGCTGTTTAATTTTTATAAATATTTTTTTTGCCATGGAAAACTTATCCTCAAATAGAATGCATGTGGTGCGCGATCATTGGCGCACGACTGCTTCAAAAATCCCGCCGCTTCAAAAAATTTCTCAATGAGCCAAATCAGACGACTTGGCAGGCCTCTTGAGCCATCCTGCTTGGATAAATTAAAATGGGCTATTGGGCCGCTTGTCAGTTACAAATCCAGCCCATTGTTTACAATTCGAAGAGAAGCACAGGATTGATTCACTGGGCCAATAACTTAAGCCCAATACGGCGCCTCTTGTAATTTAATATAATACCACCTCAATGACTTACAGCCGGGACTATTACATTTTATTTTTTTTTGGGCCTGAGGTGATCTATACCTATAAAAAATTACATGAATCAAACGGTTAAAAATAAAATGCTCGAATCCAATGGCAATGGATCACCATTCAGGCTGTTTCTTGTGCATAGGTCCATCAAAGATGGGCCAATCATTCATGGGTCAGTGGGCCGAAAAGTAGCGTGCCTCATGACTACATTTTTATGCTTCCCCACAGCGCCACGGGAAATGTTGGCCTCTGGCTATAATCTATTACTACTTTAAAGCCAAAACTGGGGTGGGGGCATGTGCCACGTGACACTCAACATTGATTATGTAGGAAGGTCCATCATCAACATTGATGATGGACGACAGTGTGAGCCACGTGGCACACTCTTATACACCAGTGACCGTATGGATGTTTGTCCATCCCTAAACTTAAACTACATACCAAAAATGAAGGGTCGGGATGGGGGCAACCACTTTTGGGGGACCCACATAGAAGATCAATCAATGGCTTATTTTTTGTGAGGATGATCTCCTCACCATATAGATCACCCCAACAAAAAATCAGCCCATTCTGAAATTTCTTATAACCCCATCAAATGTGGGTTTCAAGTTACACGGTAAAAATTGAGGGTTTATAATTCTTCAACTTCTAAACCAATCAGCGAATATCGGATTGATTTGAATTTTTGTGAGGATGATCTCCTCACCAAAAATCAGCCATTGATTGATCTTCTATATGGCTACGCCAAATGGTTGTCCCCAGACCCTAAAAAGAAATCATGAAAAAAACTCTAATCCAACGGATAGAAATTACTAATAATTAGGTTAAATTTTGATGATGTAAGTCCAGTAAGGATGGGGCCAAACATCCATAGGGTCAGTAATCTCTAATAGTATGCCACGTGGCTCATACTTTTGTCAGCCATCAACATTGATGAGGCCCCTACAATCTCCTAGTGTTCATATAATGGTAGATCCATCATACGTGGATGATGACATGAATAGCCCTTATACCAACATTATCTCTATCTTGTCTGGAATGCACTTATAACCAACACCATCTCTTATCTCATAAACCCACGCTGGCGGGTCCCACGCCCAATAATATAAGTCGCTGTGAGACCGCCCGAATTTTTTCTCCCCAAACCCTACATGTATATCCATGGTCAATTACTCTGGTCGGTCGACACCGTGCATGTTCACCACGTGTCATGATACCAACTTTATACACGGTAATTGCCATGTATAAAAGTTTAGTCTGTGGAGCATTTTTTTTTCTCTAGAGCTGTGAAGCGCACAAAAATGCACCACCTGGATGCGTGTGCATGCATTCCTTGCGGATTTACCCGGAGTGCCGAGAAAAATTTTAAATTTTGAAGTAGTTCTCTTTCGTTGTCGCACGCTCACGAGACCACCGACTATATGGATGCTTTTGGCCGTCCATAGGTCAATCTTCACACGAAAAGTTATACGGTGGGGTTCCGGTGACCAACATTTTTGACCAACACCTTGGTTTACCCTCAAAGAAGATGAATTAATGGCTGATTTTTGGTGAAGATGATCTATATGGTGAGAGATCATCCTCACAGAAATTCAAATCATTCTGATATTCATAGACTGGTTTAGAAGTTGAAGAATTATGGACAGTCCATTTTTACTGTGTAACTTGAAAACCACATTTAATGGGGTTAGAAATATCAGAATGGGCTGATTTTTTGTTGGGGTCATCTATATTCTGAGGAGATCTTCCTCACCAAAAATCAACCATTGATTCATCCTCTATGAGTGTACACCAAGGTGTTGGTCACCGGAACCCGACCCAAAGTTATACATCCTGATTGGTGACTTATAGCTGTTGGATTTTAGTCTTTTTCATGGATGATTTTCAGCGGTATTTTGGGTACTAAAATCCAAAAACTAGAAATCATCAATAGGTTGGTCAAACATCCAGCACCGAAGAGTGTTCCATAATCCATAATGCCATAAGGATAGAGACCTATACTTAGAAAAAAAATTAGCACAGCCGGACCAAAGATTAATTCTTTTTTAAGAAGAGTGCTAAACGACTAACTTAGGTTTCGGAAAAAAAAAAAACGGCATACAAAATGCACAGGCCGGGAATCAATCCATTGGGTTTTTCGCAATCGGGGCAGAGAAGTCATAGCCTTCTCAGTTCGTCATTTTTTTTAAGTACATTTTAAAAACGTGGTACTTGGTGTTATATGCGCTGCATAAAGACAACAGACCAAGTCCGTTGTTTCTAGGTGCACATTTTTTGTGTAGCTTTTTAGGTTTTTGGTGTGATGCAGTCAAACTGCCAAACCATGTAAAATTATTGTGTACGATTGATCTTTTTTATTATCTTGAAAGTCGATTTTCAACAGTAAAGTGGGGAATGTTGGTGGCTTTGGATGGAGATGGGGTAGCGGAGGAGGAGGTGGTGGAGGCAATTGTGGTGGGGTTGGGAGTGTGCAACACTTTAAAGCAAGGTTTAAAAGGAGGCCGTTATAACGGACTGGGGGCGTTACTGTTTTTTCCACTATAACGGGCATTATAATAAATTGTAACGCTCATGAGGAAAAATGGAATATAAAAGAAAAAAACGGCGCTAAAAGTCAAAATTCACAATAGAAAATAATGGAAAATAACTGGCATTTCTTCAAAAATTTTCTCAAAAAATATTGGTCGTTATTTTCATTATAACGGAAAATAATGGCCTTTATAATGAAAATAAGGGCCGTTATTTTCTGACCATTAAAATGGTGCATAATGTAATGGGGGAGGTCCAAATCCGTTATAACGGACGTTATTTTTGTTATATCGGCCCTTTTTTAAAGGGAGCTCATATTTGCATACTCCATTTCCTATCCCAGGGACTCCTAGTCGGGGCACACCCCAGAATGAGAGATCTCTCTAAAACTTGGCCGACTGGTGACCATCACTGGCCGCCCACAAAATGATCCACGTGGCATATTTTTAGAGGCACTGACTGTATGGATGTTTGGCCAATCCTTAGGTGGACCTACAAACCAAAAATCAGCCTGAACAGTGATTTCAAACCTTTCGATCTTGTACCCCAAATAATGGTCGATAATGCTCAAATTCCCACGATTAAATCAACCCATGAAAATGGCTCCAATCCAATGCTTGAAAATCACTAATCAGTTTGATTTTTGGTTTGTAGGTCCACCTAGAGATTGGCCAAACATCTATACGCTTAGTATCCTCTAAAAATGTGCTATGTGGCTCATTTTGAGGGTGGTCAGTGACGGTCACCAGTCAGCCAAGTTTTAGAGAGAAATCTCTCTTTTTGGGGTGTGCCTTGACTAGGAGTCCATCGAGATAGGTAATGGGGTGTGCAAATATGGGCTCCATTTTTAAAGGGACGGGGATATTGGCACCTGTGTTTTCGCTCGGTAAACCCATCACTCATCACACCCATCCACCCAAAAAAATAAAAAACAGAGAAGAAGAGGAGGAGTAGGCCGCCGCCGCTACCACCACCGAAGAAGAAGAAGAAGAAGAAGAAGAAGAAGAAGAGAGAGAGAGAGAGAGGAGGAGGACGCCGCTACCACCACCACCGGAGGTACATCTCTCCTTCTCTCTTTTCTCCCTCTTCTCTCTCAACAACCCCTGAGGCCGAGTGTGGAATACCACACCCAGCAACCCTTTGCAGCCCAGAATCGAGGGGGAGAGAGAGACGTACCTACTACGGCAACGGCGTCCTCCTCCTCCTCTTCTTCTTCTTCTTTCTTCTCCTCTATTTTTTTTTCAGTTTTTTTGGATTTTTTATTTTTTTATGGGTGTGATGAATGAAAAAGGAGGGAAGGGGATTTTTGGGTTTATTGAGTGAAAACGCAGGTGCCAATATCCCGTCCCTTTTTAAACCATGTTTTAAAGTGCTTTATGTCTTTGTTGTGGATAACTGCCACGTATACCCAAAGAGACCTTGAGACCATGCCAACCGATTTTCCTTCTTCCTTTTGCATGTTTATTTTACATAAAAAAAAAAAAGGGAGATTCCATAGGTAGCCTGGAACTCTTATTTATAGTTGGACGCTTTAAATGTCCAACTACAAGTGACCATGTAACACATCACAAAAATTTTCCCCAATCATGGTGGGACCTCTACAACTAAGTCATCTAATCAGGGTCGTCTAGAAATTGGGTAATTTTAAACTACCGTTGTCATAAGTACTTGCCAAGTGTAGGGGTTTAGTGATTGAGATAGGTCACTAAATTAAGTGACCAAAAATGGATTCTACTTCCATGGTTATCACGGCAAAAAAAAGTTGGGTCAGGATCCGTGCGAGCTGGCATTCACTTTACCAAAACAAAACCACCATTGGAATTCTTGAAATCCACAGCCGAGAGCATGAGTGAAAATAAGAGTCCTCTGATCCCGTTCCATAAAAGTTTTGGACCGGTTGGTTTAAGCATCATCAATTGTGGGCATAATGATTCAAACCAACATCTTGCTGTTGGCATGTGACTTTTTAAGTTTTGGGAAAATTGTTAGAAAAGGATTACTATTTGAATAAAGTAACCACCAATGAAGATGCCAGGTTGCTCAGTTGGTAAAGTTTGTGGGTAATTATCAGCGGCGGAGCCAGGAATTTGTTCAAGGGGGGGCACAATCAATTGAGTTGAACTGCCCATGGTTTAAAAAACAGCCGTTATAATGAAAATAACAGCCGTTGTAACGGATTCGGACCTCCCCTGTTACGTTATGTACCGTTAAAACGCCCAAAAAATAATGGGCGTTACTTTCGTTATAACGATCGTTATTTTTCCATTATATCGAAAATAATGACCGTTATTTGCTGGAAACTTCTGTGAAAAAATGGGTTATTTTTCGTTTTTGAAATTCAGATTTCAAAATTAGAATTCCAAGGCCATATTTTTCATTATTTTTTCATTTTTGCCCATAAGCCGATGAGCGTTACAATTCATTTGACAGAAAAACGGTAACGCCCCCAGTCCGTTATACCATTATAATGGCCCCTTTTAAACCTTGGAACCGCCTACGATATGAGCCACGTGGCATATTCTTAGAGATTTCTGACTATGGATGTTTGGCGCAACCCTAGATGAACATATAGACCGAAAATTAGCCTGATCAGTGATATCTAGGCCTTGGATTAGAGTCCTTTTCATGGATTGATTTTTAACTGGGGAATTTGAGCATTATTTGGGGTACAAATATCCAATGGTTTGAAACCTTCAATCAGGCTGCTTTTTGGTTTGGAGGTGGACTTAGGGATTGCCCAAACATCAATAAGGTCAGCGTCCTCTAATAAGGGGCACTAAGTACAAATAAAATAGAAAATTTCAGAAATTTTACTGGCTCCGCCACTAGTGATGATAACATAGACCTGGGTTCAAAACCTGCCTTCACCGAGTTACTGATCTCATTAAAAACAGGCTTAACTACCAAACCAAAAAAAAGTAACCACCAAAGATGGTGGACTAAAATATTGCTGTTAATGATAGCCTTTACACAAATCCTATTTTTAGTTCCCATTTTAACTTTCTACGTGTAAAACTGTTTTTAGAAACAAAATATGGTTCAAAAAATGTCCGTTTTTTGCGGAAAAAAAATATTTTAAAAAGCAAAAAATGATTTAACAAAGCATGGTCATGGTTACTATTATGACAAAATTACTTTTTATTTTAACACGGATTATATTTTGTTTTATTGAATAATTTAAGGGTCAGGCTCAACGGACACATATTTTCACACACAATTTCTAAAAAAAAAAAAGTGTCGGCGGCCAATATATAAATTAGAAGTTTTGAAATGGGATGATTTTTGGTGAGGATGGTCTCTATGGTGAGGAGATCACCCTCACAAAAATTCAAATCATTCTAATATCCATAGCATGGTTTACAAGTTGAAGAATTATGGACCGTCTATATTTTACTGTAAAACTTGAAACCCGCATTTGATGGTGTTAGAAATTTCAAATGGGCTGATTTTTTGTAAGGGTGATATATATGGTGAGGAGATCATCTTTACCAAAAATCCGCCATTGATTTATCTTCCACGTGGATACACCAAAACTGTGTGTGACAATATGTGTCCGCTAAGCCTGCCCCATAATTTAAATGGTAAAAGAACAAAACCGAAACTAAAAGTAAGATTTGAAATAAAAAGGACTTACGAGCAATTTTTTTTTTTAACGGCTATCTCAAACAAAAATATTTTCATTCCATTGTCCTTGATGGTTGTTTCTTCCCTGCATTTCATTGAGAAAAAAAAAATTGAATTTCGATTTTCCATTGTTGGGGTCCAGACCTCATCATCATTGACAATGTTCCAACTACTTTAGGGTTGGCAAATGATGAGGAGGCATGTCCCATGAATGTGTAGGTATTGACGTTTTTATTTTATTTTTCCCTGTGGATTCAAAGAGTTTCTATGATTTTGGTTGAAGACGGTGTTCTTCGTTATTAACTTTATACTTTTCCGCTATGTTAGTCAATAACTTCTTAAGAACACTGATACTATATTAATTCTCCCATGTACGTCAAACCTAATTCAAGAGTAACTTTTAACACTCTGTAAAACCTAATTCAACGCCTAGAAATCACTAATCAGGCTGATTTTTGGTTTGTAGGTCCACCTAGGGATTGGTCAAACATTCATACAGTTAGAGTTCACAAAGAGTGTGCCACATGGCTCATATTGTGTCTTGTAACGGGAGTCGGTCACAAAAAAGGTGGTCCCTGGAGCCTGACCCATTAAATATTACATGGTTTTGAAAAATTTCTAAATTTGGAGAGTCAAATTTGTGGCAACTCAGTGGACAGTTTTACGAACGTTGTAATGATTTTGCAAATAAAAAGATTAAAGAGCCCTTGTGCACAAGTAGAACTTTGCTGACCCCACAATATGGGCCACGTGGAATGCTCTTAGAGGACGTTGACAGTATGGATGTTTGGTTAATCCCTAGGTGGACTTAAAAACCAAAAATCAGCCTGATTAGTGACTGCAAACATTTGGATCTTTGTACCCCAAATAATGGTCAACAATGTTCAAATTCCAGAGTTAAAAATCAACCCATGAAGCAACTCCAATCCAACGCAGAGTCCTGCAACAGTGTGCCACGTGGCTTATATTGTGTCCCTGTCATTTATCTGTCATTTTGGATGTGTCAATGGAGCCCGACCCTTTAAAAAATAAATAGTGGCAAAAAAGCATGCTTAAATGTTACTAAGAACAAAAATAGGAAAAACTTCTCAGGCGGAACAGTCTTTTTTTCTTTTTTTTTGGTAATGAACGCTATTATAACATCTAACATCAGAAAAGAAGAACAAGTCTACAGAAAATGATGCTGACCCAAAAAGGATCTTGCTTGTTGCAATAAATAGATGATTAGCTTTGGGCGTTCAACGCCAAGTCCTGCCCAGCCAAAAACAAAAACAAAGAAAGGGTCGGGCATGGGGGCCCCCATTTTTTACACCCATTTTGGTGTACCCGTACGCCGAAATGGGTGTCAAAAGTGGGGGTAAAAATGGGGGTCCCTCGAGCCCGACCCTGACCCAGAAAGAAAACGCCAAGACATGGGGCCCTAGTGATAATTAAATAAATTCCCTTTATCCAAAGGAAAAAATAAATCTATCTTTTAAAGTCTCTTTGTTTGGTTTAATATTTTAATTCTCCCATGTGCGTCAAACCTAATTCAAGAGTGTGTCACGTGGCTCATATTGTATCTTGTAACGGGAGCGGGTCACAAAAAGCTGGTCCCTAGAGCCCGACCCATTAAATTTACATGGTGTTTTTGAAAAAGTGTGACAAAATAGGAAAGTTTCAACCCATGAAACAATTCCAATCCAATGCTTAGAAATCACTAATCATGCTAATTTTTTTGTCTTATGTCCATATAGGGTTGGGCCAAACATCCATAGTCAAAAATCGTTAAGAACATGCCACATGGCTCATATTATGAGTAGTCAACGAAGTTCTACTCCTTGTGCACCATGGAAATCAATAATGGAAATACATGATTATTAAAATAAATAAATTAAAGTGGCAAAAAGGCATACTCTATTATCAGTAGTAAAGATAATTGGTGAAGAGGGCAACACTAATGTTACTAGGGTTGGGCTCGAGGGACCCCCATTTTTGACACCCATTTTGGCATACCCACATAGAAAATGAATCAATGGCTGATTTTTGGTGAGGATGATCTCCTCACCATATAGATCAGCCCATTCTGAGATTTCTATCCCCATCAAATGTGGTTTTCAAGTTACACGTTAAAAATCAACGGTCCATAATTCTTCAGCTTCTAAACCAGTCTATGAATATCATAATGATTTGAATTTTTGTGACGATGAATCCCCACCAAGAATCAGCCATTGATTCATCTTCTATGTGGGTCCGCTGGAATGGGTGTCAAAAGTGGGGGTCCCCTGAGCCCGACCCGGAAAGAAAACGCCAAGACATGTTCTAAATAGGGCCCTAGTGATAATTAAATAAATTCTCTTTATCCAAAGAAGGAAAATATAAATCTATCCTTTAGGGCCTGTTTGGTAACGCACCACAGCGGGAAAATAAAATATTTAGCCGCGCTAATATTCGCCCAGGTGCGTTTGGCAGCCACTCGCCCTCGGAACTCTTTTTCTCACATACCAAACAGACCCTTATTGTCTCTTTGTTTGGTTTAATATTTTAATTATGGTGGCAGAATAGAAAAACTGACAAAAGTCTAAAGTTCTGTAGTAAATAATTCTGCTTTCAAATTTAAATCACATAATGGGAGGGGAGAAGGGACGGCCAAATGCAGTCTTCCCCCCTCTCCACCCACAATTAATAAATTCCCATCAATACAGGCCGCTCTAACAACAGAGTACTACTACTACCTCTTGAATGGCCATAATTTGCATCCACTAGACGATCCCAACCGTTCGATTCATGCTTTCTTTGAAGATCAAATCATTTTTATTGCCAAATTCAAGGAGTGTCCAGTCAGTGGGCCACTCCTTGAATTTGTACCCATGTAGAAGATGAATCAATGGCTGATTTTTGGTGAGGAAATCATCCTCACAAAAATTCAAATCATTCTGATATTCGTAGACTGGTTTAGAGGTTGAGGGATTAAGGACCGTCAATTTTTACTGTGTACCTTGAAAACCATTTGATGGGGTTAGGAATTTCAGAATGGGCTAATTTTTTGTTGGGGTGATCTATAAAAAATCAGCAATTGATTCATTTTCTACATGGGTACGCCAAAATAGGTGTAAAAAATGGGGGTCCACCGAAACCCGACCCATTAGCAATACCCCCTTATATTTTCAAATTCTAGGATTACCTCCCTTGACATAGTTTAATCATCATTTGACTAATGTTAAAACGTGACATGCATCATGCGCCTGTTTTTTTTAATCCCTATGCAATGCAGTTGAGATTGGACCACTAAACCAGTCACATCGATGGCCGGTTAACGCCAGGTACCCTGGGCCCCTGGCACAGCTGCGCAAGGAGGAAACTTGCCTCTGTGGGATTGAACCCACGACCTCCCACAAGAGGGTACACACTAACCACCATTTCATGCCCCCGTTAATGCACCTATGAAAAGACCATATTATTGATTCAAGTCTATTTTAAGTCAACGGCGGTTAAACTAGGTCAAGGGAGGGTAATCCGTAGAGTTTGAAAGTATAAGGGGATACTACTAATTACATTCAAATTTCAATGGGAGGAGGTGGTAGGGGTGTAGGACCTGTTATTTAAGTGGAATGCACGATAGGATCTCCACCCTCGACGAAGCGCGCCGGCTGGAATCAAACACTTACAAAATAAAGCCGTTTAAACAGTAACACCCCAAATCCTTTACATTAAGAGCCATTTTGATGTTTAGCAAATAACGGCCATTTTTTTTTTTTTTTTCCCCTGTTTTGACACTTATTTTCTGAAATAATTTGGGGAAAAAACGGCTGTTATTTTATGTTTTTTGTTTCTGAAATTTGAAATTCAAATTTTCAATTTTGAATTTCCGCGCCATTTTTTACCGTAATTTCTGTAAAATTCTGTTATTTCCATTTCTGCCCGACCATTACAATTCGTTTTAACTGTAACGCCCCCAGTCCGTTATACCATTAAAACGGCCTCTTTTAAACCTTGTTACATATATCGCTTTTAAATTTCTTAATCACCATCATCATCTTTTATATAGTAGATAGAGAAAGAGATGATATGTCCCATCCAATCCCATCTAATCCAACCGCTCCCATTTCTTAGTTGGTGCGAATACAAGAAGAACCCACCAACGGTGATAACAACCACCACCACCACCACTCTTTCGGACCCACATAACTTCACCTCTTGGTGGACCTACACACTAAAAATCAGCTTAATTGGTGATTCCTAGCCGTTGGATTTGAGCTTGTTTTTGAGTGCTGAAATTTAACCGCTAGAAATCAATAATCAAGCTGCTGTTAGTTGGCCCCAAAAAATATTGCACGTGTCATTTATAGAGGGGAGATTTCAAATTCGTCGGAATTTTATTCTCCATCCATCCATCCTCTATAACTTTTTCTTACACAATTATAAAAGGGAGAGTGGTTGGAGACGGTGAGAGACAGTCATCATGGGATTGGCATGAATGAGAGAGAACTGAGGGATAAATTCGGAATTTCACCATTTTTTGGGTTAGTTAATTTGGTTGGTAAGTGGGCTTGAAAATGAAGAAGAGGAAAGAAGAAGCACTATTCACATTTTTAGATGTAGATGACCTACGGGCCCACCCAAAATTAGTTTAACTGAAAAATTTTAACCATTGGATTTATATCCAAAAAAATGCTTGAATCCAATGGCTAGAATCAATCTTAAAAAAGTGCTAAAATCTAATGGTTAAGAGATATTCAGATAACCAATCATGTTGAATTTTGCTATGTATATCCACCAAGGGTCAGGCTAAGTGGGCCCATCAGAGTCATCCGCACCTATAAATTTTCCGGCAGCCCAAAAATAAACATCACGTCATCTCTGTTTATTTGTTTTTGGCTTTTTCAATGGCCACCCAAAGTAAACGGCTGGACCGTTTCGAACTCTAGACCACAAATCAACGCAAGAGCTGTTATATTCCTCCTATGGAAAACTGTCAAGAAGAAACCATCAATAGAACTCTCTCTCTCTCTCTCTCTCTCTCTCTCTCTCTCTAACACTGCAAATAAATGGATAATAACACTAAAAACCTAAAATTTAAAAAAAAAAAAACTAAAACCTAAAAGAAGACAGCGTAAAAACCTCCCTAAAATCCGTTACAAGGCTACAAACCTACTACCACCACAAAAAATGTACACTCCGGTTCGAACCGGGTCCAATAACCGGTTATCAATTTTTCCTCCATTTGCTATCTATTTCAAAAGATTTGAACCGCCGGAGCCAACCCAGATTCCGGTGGAGACGTATCTTTCTTGCGCCGCATCTCCAGCACTTTGCGGTGATTGTTAGAATGAACATCGCTCGAGAAAGTCGGACTACAAGCCGGTCTGTATTCGGGCAAGAGCCGACCCGATTTGTAGCGAACCCCACATGCGTTACAGAGAGTTTTAGCCCCTAAGGGACCGGTTCTCCATTGTGGGGTCTTCTGCACACCGCAATGGCTACACCTGCGTTGCGTCTGGGCTCCACCGGTCTCCGTCACCGTTTTCTTTTTATGCTTCTTCGCCGGCGGTTTTCCTAGAGAGTAGAATAATTCAGGGTCATGCCCGGTGTTGGTGAAGATGAGACAAGACGTTGAAGAAGACGAAGAGGAAGACGGAGACGACGAGGGAGACGAGGATTCCGAAATCGAAGGACATCCAAGTGACCAAACACGTCCGCCAGTTCTTGAACGTTTGCTTCTCGCTTTGGCCGGAACTGGGGTTTTAAATAAAGGAGTCTCCGTTTCCGGTTCAGGCCAGTTCTGATTTGGGGTTTGAGTTTTGTGTGGTGGGTTTTCAGCCTGGTACGGTATAGAGAATTCTGAGAAGGAATCCTCCACAAAATGAGATAACCATTCAAGGCTTGCTACATCATCCGCCTGTAAAAAAAAAATCGATTCTTTTTTCAAATATCTAGTAAAAAAATTTCAAAAATCAAACCAAACCGTTTTTTGGAAAAGAAAAACCGCTTACCGGAACGCTGAGTTCGCTACCGGGAACAGACCCAAAATCATCCTTAACAGAAACACGAGTTGAGTTCGAGTTCTGTTCTTGAGAAGAAACAGAGACACAATCCTTTTCTTCTTCTTCAACAAACCCCTCTTCAACATCTTCATTCGAGAAGTCAAGAAGGTCATCCACAAAAAAATCATCCCCAGAAACACCATTCTGTCCATTTCCACCCCAAAACTCCTCGTAAAACACTTGTTGGGTCGATTTCATGTTCAACTCAGGCCAGAAACTGGTTTTCAAAGCTTTTGTTTCCACGAACTCCATTTCTGTTTTCGCCTGAAACCCAAAATATACCCAAAAGAAAACAATTTGAGCCCCCAAAAAAATAACAGAGACCACGCTTAAATTTTAGATTTTAAAATCTTTTCCTTATCTTTTTACCTGAGATGAAGCAAAGCAGGGAAGAAGGTGAGAAGAAGAAAGAGGAGGAGGAGTTGCAGAAGAGGATGAGAAGGAAAGGTTGAATTGGAACAAATGGGGGAGAGTTTGGTAGAGCATTGAATAAGGCCTGAAAGCGTCCGTGGGCGAATCAAGTGCTTTCGTTTCTGGTTATCTTTTTAATTACCTCTCTCTTTCTGCTATTATACGTTTTATTCTACCATATAACGTTGCTCCCCCCAAATGTTTATTTTGTCTCTTTTTGTTTGAAAAAACAATGACGACTTTTGCCCTTGTTTAGACAATTCCGAGTCTCCGTGCGCAAGCCAGGTCGGACCGTATCCCATAGACCACACGATTTTGAATGCCCATCCCACCAAAAACCAACCAAAACGGATTTTCCACGAAACTACCACCTTTCTGTTTTACCCCCTTTTTCTTAAAAACATGCTCCCTCTTTTGTAAATAATTACAAAATAAACCCATACCTCGGCTACTTTTTCTTCGTCATTACCCACCGCGTTGATCGCTCTTTCGGGTCGTTTTCCATTTCTTCCCGCTCTCTTTTTTTCTAATTTTAAAAAAGAATAGATATTTATATTTTTCTTTGAGAAATCGATGTCAACAAGAGTAACGGTCTAAAATTAATAGATTCATCCTAGGGTTATGATCCTCTCATGTGGGCCCAGTGATTTACAGTGTAGTTTTTTTTTTTCCTGTTGGGATCACTTTTGCCGTACTAAAAGATCATGAATGACTAAAATGCCCTTCATGATGAAGGAAGCTCTGGACAAGAAGCGTACAGGACAGGCTTTGAAAACAAGTGAGGAAAAAAGTGTATGGTCCGGCCAGCTTTTGTCGACATGTTGCAAAGCTGAAATGATTTCTCTATGGTAAATCCAGATTGTTATATTTAAAAAGGGGAATTTAGGAAGAAATGTTTTATTGATATATGTTGGGTTAGGATAGCTATGGGCACCCATTCACTCTTCCAATTATTATTAAAAAAAATTTGACAAAATAGACCTCCCATTTGGGCACCCACTTCGCCTTTTCAACCATCAAGTGGGAGAGGCAGGATTCGAACCTACGTAGAAAAACTTCAACAGATTTACAGTCTACAATCTGTCACTTTTCCCTTCGTCATGCTTCACGAGTCGAGGCTCAAAACCTTGCATCAAGTGTAATGTTAAGGGCAAGAGATCTATTTAAGAAAGATTTCGTACGGATTGCGATTGCACAAAGACTCAGCTCAAAGGAGAAGATAGGACCGAGTGTGGCGGTCTAAAAAGTAGATAAGTAGGATTGACGTCTATTAGTTTTCTTAGAAAAAAAATATCCAATACCCCCGAACACTCTCTGTGTTTTTATAAGTGAGATGTTGGAGAGGAGTGAAAGTGGTTTGAATGACCAGATTTTAAATCTGAACCATTTACTACAATAGGTTTGAGGTAAGTGTCCAACGATAGATTGGAGTTCGTCCAAAGGAAAAAGTCGTAGTTGTTGGTCTCATGCATCATGCCAAGGATTGGTCTTGGTATGCTTTGCTAACGGAACGGCCAACACCACAATCACTGGCACCCCCTACCCCCACCTCCCTTCTCTTACTCTTTTTCTTCTCCACTATACCACCACACTACCATCACCCCACACATACAACTTAGCTCTGCACCTACCTCTTTCGTCCACCTCTCTCTTTTGCCGCACGACTATCATCTCTACCTCTTGCCATCACTTTGATTCTGCATTTTTTTTACAAAATGTTGAATCGGAGAGGTGGCAGGGGATGCGGAAGAGAGAGACAATGGGGTTGGATGGTGGTGTTGACTGTTGAAGAAAAGACAAAGTGGGTACCCAAACCGGAGAGGATTTTTGGAAGAAAAAAAAAAGTGGGTGGCCAGCCTAAAAGGTGGGTGTCCTTAGAGCTACCTCGTCTCGTTTAGGGGCTCTGAATAAAAGTCAAATCCTGGTAATCCTCCCGCGTTAAAGCTATTCAATTACAATCTTACCCCAGTTGTTAACTGACTATATCTGCGAAATGTAGGGAGAGATTTGTCATTACGCCAAGGAAAAACACGGCAAAAACAAGTCTGAAGGTTTACTGGGTAAGACATAAGAGTCTAAGACCGCCGGCTCGAGTCGTTATCGGCCGCTCGCATGCGTCGACCGTCTAACTTGTACACGTGTTGAGATTGGTGGGTAGAATTGATGGCAATCTATTGGCTTGCACTTCGAGGGATTTCAAATTTCAAATTATCTTGAATGATTTGTTATTTTACGAAACTACCCTTAGTTTCTCTACTGGAGGACGGGGGACGTGGACGATACCTTTTTGTATGTAAGAAAGCACTCAGTTTATACTTTGGAAAAAAACAAATCGAAAGTACGGAATCTTCGAAGCTTTCTAAATCGAGAGTAGAACTTTGCTGGTTGCCGACCGGCCACAATATGAGACACGTGGCACACTCTTAGCGGATGCTGACAGAATGCTTGGCCCAACCGTAGACTAAAAATTAGCTTGATTAGTGATTTCTAACGGTGGAATTAGAGTCGTTTTCATGGGTTGATTTTTAACCGTGACCATTATTTAGGGTGCAAGATCCAAAGGTTTGAAATTTAATAATCAGGTTGATTTTTGGTTTGTAGGTTCACATAGGGATTGGCCAAACATCCATACAGTCAGCATCTTCTAAGAGTGTACCACGTGTCTCATATTGTGGCCGGTCAGCAAGTCCTACGAGAGCACTTTGTTTTGCCGTTCTCAATAGTTAATCACACACCGTTAAGAAGGATGACCACACCTTCCTAACGACGATGGCGGCGGATGCTTGATACACCCGATACAGTATATAAGTGGACCGGATCTTTGATCGAAACTGGGTCATTGTTTGAATAGCCCGGATCCATGAGTTGTTGGGATAAGCGTGTTATGTCCTGGTACTGCATCAGCACTCCATCACATCGTGTAATCCTCCCACTCGTTTTTTATTTTTTTTGTGAATAGTCCTCCCACTTTTTTTCTCAAATTCAATTTAGACTACCCAACTGATTGGCTCCCATGACAGTTGATATGCCTACCACTATATTGACTTGAAAAGTCACCTAAGGTCACGGGAGAAATTTTTGAAGCGGTGGAAATTTAGAAGCAGCGATCATGTGGCTAATGATTAACCAAAAATCAGCCGTTGGATTTCCTAATGTTTTATCATGGACTTCGTGAGCATGAACATGCATGAATTTAGGCATGAAAAAGGTTGAACCCGACTCAGATCTAGGTGGATCCATATTTCGAATTCAATTTTGATGAAGTTATTCTGGATCCCAATTGCATTAAAGTTCCTTTACCAAAATCAAGTGTGAGTGACTGAGATCCACCGTCCATTTGGAGGATAAGATCTCAGCCATCCTTCGTTGAAACATATAAGAGGGGTATAAGTGGGGAGACAACTTTCCTGTTTTGTTATATAGACTAGTGGGTGGTCCATGCCCACGGCACTCCCTGACAAAGCATTTGCCAAAACCAAGTGTGAGTGGCTGAGATACACCATCCAGTTGGGGGATAAGATCTCGACCCTTCTTTGTTGAAACCTATAAGAGGGATATAAGAGATGAGACAACTTCCCTGTTTTGTCATATAGATTGGGTTTCTTTAAGTTATAATAAAATTAGTATAGAATTTGAGAATGTTTTGAAGTGTAATAGGAGTAGTTTTCGTTATATTTGACTAATAAAATTAGAAAAAAAATTCTCTTAGGTGAAGCATTTACTTGGATTACAATCGACTAATGTGATTCGTTAAGACTTGACGTGATTCATTAAATTTGAGTGGTAGATTCCATTAAAAAATTGGCGGATACTAGTTTTCCTTACATTTTTTATCAACTTCACGCATTCTGCCATGTCAGTTGTAAGATTGCCCCTATCTCTCTACATTAGTTGCTCGAGCGTTGAGCTATATTAGAGCATCTCCAACCCTACCTAAAACTCTCCTCCCTCCCCTAAGATAGGGTGAGAAACATAAAAAAAATTTTTTTATCTCCAACCCTACCCTAAAGTTCACCCTATTTTAAGGTAACCTCAGGGTGAGATTCTAAAAACTTATCCTCCTTTCTCCATCTTTTCTACTAATTCCATTGAATGTCCTCTCAATCTTTTCACTTAATGTCACCTATGTCCCCTTCTTATAATTTTTGTCATTTTTTCTATTTTTTATTGGTTCTTATATTTAGAAAATAGTAGAGTTTATGGTGGACTATTGGAGAGCTTTCAAAGTTTTAGGTAAGGGAGAGTCTTTTCTACCCTACTCTAAGTGTGTAGGGTAAGGTTGGAGATGTTCTTAGTACCTATGTTTAAAACTTTTTAACGAAAAATTTGGGCCTTTCAATGGAAGACTCAATAATCGTTGTAGGGTGCCCAATGATAGAGATCTGCATAATTATGGCCCAAAGTTCATAAATAAACATAGACAAGCCTATGATGGTGAGTTTAACGATGAAAACGTTGATAATATCATCCTTCATCATAGAGGACGTGGAGACAGGATGCATGATCGAGAAACCATATAAAATTTCAATAAACATGCTTACAAATTTCAAAAGAATACTTAGAGTAGAGTTCTTTCGAATTTTGTAGGTTTGTTGTGGGAACATTCAGGTTACTTTCGTTACAACGGACGTTATTTTCTGCTATAACAAAAATAGCGACCATTATTTTCTAGGAAAATTTGTGTAAAAATGGCGGTTATAATGGAATTTTTCTATTTTTCCATTTTTTTTTGTTTTTGAAAATTTGAATTTCTACGCCATTATTTCCGTTATTTTCCATTTTTGTTCCTGAGCATTACAATTCATTATAACGGCCATTATGATGGAAAAAACGGTAATACCCCCAGTCCGCGACCCCCTTTTAACCTTTGTTTTCATACGAAAACTGGTGGATTCCAGTTCGTCTTACATCGCTACATTCATGATTGACTTCACGCATTAGGATCGGCTATGTCGTTTTACATCAGTTTGTATAGTATGCTCACGAAAAGACCAAAAGATTAGACCACGGACTTCCCAAAAACTTAGAAAGTTACACCCATGAGTTTGTCGTGTTATATCCACTCAAAATGGGACCCATTGAGACCTAGTTGATACGATCTTAACGGTTCATATGTGACAATTGTCAGAGACATATTGTCTCTAACTTTCTTCTGTTTTCTCTTCAAAGTAGCAAAATCTGCCGGCCGGTTTTGTCTTGGCACTGACCAAGTTCTTTCCACGAAACCTACGGCAACGAATCATAACAACGGACGACTGGATTGACTATAAGGAAAGTCTTGGGTCAGTCAACCCAATAAATCTCAAAGTCTCATTCTAAATACAATGGCCCACTTAGCATCAAGTGGGACCGTTAGATTAGTGGCTAAGATTGTGCGACTGGTATGATTTTGGATTTTCTCACATTTTATAAAAATGATGATAGTGGTGGTGGGTGAGAGTGCTCTCACTCTCACTCTCACTCTCAATCTCAACCCGGCAATGAAGATTCCAAGAATAAACGCCAAAGTGAGGGATCTTAGAGTGGATTACAAGTTTGTGAAAGGATCTCATGCCAATGAGGTTCTACGAACCCGTGTTTGGTTGCAGCTATAACTCTGTCCGAATAAGACATGCAGCCCCATAATCCCCTCAGATCAAAAATAAAATAGCTCTTATGGTCCTATAACTGGATATAGTTACAGCTACATCCAAACACTCCATCCATGTCCACTCCATTGAGATGATCAAACGAGACACAACAAATGGTTAAAAAGGATGTTGGGTCACTACCATAGCTCTTTTTTTTTGGGCCCACTAACCAGATGGATGTTTAGCCCACCCCTTGGTGGATATACATACCAAAAATCATCTTGATTGATAATTTATAACCATTGGATTAAGTACCCAAAAAATATACAAACACCAATCCGAAAAAAATGCTAAAATCTATGGCTAGAGAAAACCAATCAGACTGATTTTTGGTATGTAAATCTACCAAGAAGTGGGCCACACATCTCATGATTCGTTCTCCAAAAATTTAGGGCCTATCTTCCCATTGTCTTAGTTTTCCGTTCCATTCTTTGTCCTCTTGCACTGTGTTGTCCTTGTCTTTCTTGTTGCAGTAACACCCAATTATCTTTGGACTTGTGCAATTGGTAAACAAGGAAAATGCTAGCGACGATTAACGGCATAAAAAGTTGCGCGGTTGAGGCCATCGACCATTGGATTCGAGATATACATGGTCCACGAGCGACAATTGCAGACGGTAAAATAGTCATTTTGTCTGTTAATAAAGTCATTGCCTCGTGGACATCGATCACTTGAATCCAACAGTTAATGGCCTCAACCACACAACCTTTTTTTGTGGTTAACCATGGGTAGCATGGCTCCAAACAAAATAATGAAGACCTAGAGGTGGTATTGTCTCTGGTTTTATTTGTTCATCTATAGTTTTTAAAGTAATACCACGTGTACCTAAGGAAACTGGGAGACCATGCCGACCGGTTTTACTCCTTTCTTTTGCCTGTTGTGTTTTAAAAAAAATGGTTAGATTCCTTAGGTAGCTTGGAACTCTCATTAATAGTTGGACACTTTAAGTGATTGGTAACCTTATAACACCCCGTGATAATAATATAAAAAATAAAAGTTAAATAGACATGACACTTTTTGCCACGTGCAGGTGTGCTACTGGGCTAAATTTTGCCTCGAAGAGAAATTATAGGGGAGTGAAAAGGGTGAACACCTTTGGGCCTGCCACCTCAGCTGCTAAGTGTAAGATAACCCAATTCATCTAGTAGACTTATTATGGACGGCCCAACAGCGGAGCTGGAATTTTGTTCAAGGGTGGGCAATATTGTACAGATTGTCTGAGGGGGGCAAAAGTGTACTTTTCCAAGGTGGGCGAAATGATACTTTGAAAGAAAAATAAAATTCCTTTCTGAACTTTTGAAGTTGAGGCTACGAGTTAAAACGTTCTCGGATTCGCCCCCTTTTTTTACGGGTCAGGATCCGCGGACTCAAATTTTTCACCCGAACTCTCAGCCTTAGATTTCTTGAAATCCAATGGTGGTTTTGCTTCGGAAAAGTGAATGCCAGCTCAGCAAACATAAGAGGAATAATTAACTTGGGATTCCAATAAAAATACTCAGAACTTAGGAGCATGTTCTCCCAAAGAAAGAAAAGGAGTTAAGAACTTAGGAACATGAGCTGGATGTTGCATGACACTGTTGGATGGTCATCGGGATACACACCACACAAATCCCAACGACCACAAACGGTTTGTACACTTGGGAGGACGACCTCCTGAAGCTTAAATCATCATTTTCCTTGGAACATATAAAACGATAGTTAATCTGTAAAGTTCAAGCTTTGCCTCCGGTGTTGGAAACCGAAGATTAGTACACCACTTAGAAATATGCCAGGTGGCACACTTATTTTTTTTGGATCCACTGACCCACAAATATTTGGCTAAGCCCTTTGTGGATTTGTACATCAAAAGGCCCATGGGCCTGTTCAAAAAGGTCATGATGATAATGCTCAAATCCAATGGAAATAAATCATCCATCAGCCTAATGAAAAAATTTGATGTCTGGCTGTTGACATCAAACTTTGATGTCCACCCCCAAAAATGTCATGTGGCACAATCTTTGGGGCCCACTGACACATGATTGTTCACACCAAAAATTAGCCTGATTGGTGATTTATGGCCATGGGATTTGAGCATTTTTTTTTATATGGGCAATTTCTAGCCACCAGATTCCAGCATTTTTTTGGGGGTACTCAAATCTAATAGATAGAAATCACCAATCAGGCTGATTTTGGGTGCATGAGTGCACTAGGGGGTCGGCCAAACATTAATGGGTCATTGGCCCAAAAGATTGTTCCACGTGGCATTTTTGGGGTGGACATTGAACATTCTCGTAGCAAGAGATCAGAAAAACATTTGTGTGTGAGGATTGCTCACCAACATCTTTTGTAAGGATGATCACCAAGGTCCATATAAGCCACGTGGAGCACTCTTAGAGACCATTGACAGTATGGATGTTTGACCCATCCCTAGGTGGACTTAAATACCAAAAATCAGCCTCATCGATAACTTCTAACCGTTGGATTTAGTCTTTTTAATGGATTGATTTTATCCGTGGGATCAAACATTATTTGGAGTACTCAGATGCAACGGTTAGAAGTCACCAATCAGGCCTGATTTTTTTTTTGGGTATTTAGGTCCACCTAGGGATGGGCCAAACATCCATACCGTCAGTGATCTTTAAGAATGTGCCACGTGGCTCATAGAACGTTGGTTATCGTTCCTCAGCAAAGATGTTTACTGGACTCGGCATTGATAGAGTCAGTGGTCCCAGATAATGTGACAGGCGTCATTTTTGGGGATGATGTATCAAACTGCCCAACATCCTGTTTTTTTTCTGCTTTCCCACGGATAGCCGGACCAAAAACTGTACGGTTGAGCTATTGACCTTTGGATTCAAGAGATCCACTCAGTTGTTGCCCTGTCCACTGTAGATATCTTGAATCCAATGGTCAAAAGGCCTCAAACCTCACAATTTTTTGTCTGGTCATTCATGGTATAGCATTTTCCTTTTTTTTTTTTTAATTAAATCAAACTGGCCAACATTGTACAGCAGTGTTTTTTTTTTCTCTCCTCTGCTCATCTTGAAAAAATAAAATAAAAATTCTCGTCACCGCCTCCGAATAACCAACGCATTTCAAACCCCTTCGCTTGATTCAATCGTGGTTTTTTCTCTCTACCTCCGTTAGATCTCTCTCTCTCTCTCTCGACGTTCGTGAATGGACGCAATCAGGAAACAAGCCACGAAGCTAAGGGAGCAGGTCGCCAAGCAACAACAGGTGTTCTTCTTCTCTTCATCTCGATTACCAAACCCTGTTGTTTGATTTTCCAAATGCTTTACTTTATCGATCAAGCATAATATTTCTCTATAATCTCTGCGAGAGATCTGCTTATATGCGTTGAGATTCCTCTCTGAAATGACTTTGCCCCTTCGTTTCTTCCTCAATCGATCGTTTGTACTTAGTAGTCCATGTAGTTAGGGCGATTGAATCACCTTTTTCTACACATAATTTGGCCTACGCGACTCAATTTGATTAGAGTTCTTGTGTTTCCTTGTCTTATTTAGGGTTAGAGATTGTTACATTAACGATACTGTTTCTTACATTTAACGGTTTGGGATTTTTGTTCTTTAATAGCTTGTTAAAGGTGTTGATTCGATCATACATTGGGATTATTGGGATCATAATAGGATTCGCAGTGCCCTTGCTTCGGTTGTCATGCTTGAGCAGCGCGCCTCCATTCCGGGGAGGCAAATTTTAGATAGTGTCTTGGTGGCCAACGAATGTTTGGATTTTAGAATCAAAGAGGGTAGACCTGGGTACGTCTATAAATTGGATATGGAAAAGGCGTTCGATATTGTCAATTGGAACTTTTTGGATTATGTCATGGACCGGATGGGGTTTTGAGGTAGATGGAGGGGATGGATAAGGAAATGTATTTCGACGGCTTCCTTTTTGGTGCTTGTTAATGGTCTCCTGCTGGTTTTTTTATGAGTTCTAGAGGTTTAAGACAGGGCAACCCTTTATCCCCCTTTTTGTTCATCTTTGTGGTTGATGTTTTCGGTTGGTTGATGAGGCGTGCGGTTGATCATGGTTGCCTCGCTGGCTTTAAAGTGGGAGTTAGCTGGCCGGTCGTTTCGCACCTCCAGTTTGCCGATGACAATATTCTTTTCCTCCAGGGTGGTAGAGTGGAGATGGTTTTCCTAGGGGGCTTTCTTTGCTGCTTTGAGGCAGTGTTTGGGCCCCACATCAATCTTGCGAGGTTCGAAGTTTTTGGGAGTGGTGGTGCTGAAAGCGTTGAGGATGCTGCTTCCATTTTGCAGTGTCAGATTGGGTCCTTTCCCATCTCGTACCTTGGTTTACCTCTTGGGGCTAGCTATAGGAGCAAGGCCATTTGGGATCCGGTTATAGAACATCTGGAGAATCGTTTGTCTAGATGAAAAGTCAAGTTTTTGCCTGAAGGGGGAAAACTTGTGCTTATCAAGACTACTCTCTCTAGCCTACCGCTTTAGTTTATGTCTCTCTTTGCGATGCCAGTGAGTCTTGAGAAGCAGATTGTTAGAATTATGATAAACTTCTTGTGGAGTGGGTCTGGTAAGGGTCAGAAGCCGCGTCTTGTCAGTTGGAGTTTCGTCATGAGGCCTCTCGAGAAAGGCGGGTTGGGGATTTGGAATCTTAGAAGTATGTGCGAAGCGTTGAGAAGTAAGTGGCTTTGGAGGTTTGTCTCAGAGAGAGACAGCTTGTGGCGCAGTGTGATTTTTGGGAGGTATAGCTAGAGTGTGAGGGTCAATAAGCTGCCTAGAGGTCCCTATGGGTGCGGGGTTTGGGGAGGTATTATGAGTGGTTTGCAGAAGTTTGAGAAATGAGTTGTTTTCAAAGTTTGGAAAGGCAATCGAGTGTTGTTTTGGAAAGATATCTAGTGCCCTGAGGTCAGATTGGAGTCTTAGTTTTATGACCTTTATACTATCTCTAGTAAGAAATTGGCCTTTGTTTGCGAGATGCAGGAGACGCTTTACCGACTTGGGATTTCGGCTTTAGGAGGAACCTCAACGATGGAGAATCGTGTTGTGTGGCGAATCTCCTCGTGAAAGTGGGGGTGCGTGCACCCTCTCTGTGCCAAGTGGAAGATGCAGATGGTGGAAACATGACAACAAAGGTCAATTTTTTGTACGCTCTTTTTATGAGGCTTTAGAAGAGAGTGAGGTTATTGATTTTCTTGTTGTTCGGGTGTGGGCCAATAGAACTCCCTCCAAAATTCGATTCCTAACATGGTGTGTGGTTCGAGGTAGAGTTCAGACTATGGATTTTTTGTGGAGGCGAGGCATCGAGGTGATAGATGATTGCCCCATGTGCTTAGAGAGTAGGGAATCTAGTGATCATCTCTTTCTGCATTGCAAAGTGGCATGGGCAATCTGGTCTGAGTCCTGTAGAGAGTTCGGTTTCGACTGGGCTGCTCTGTCAATCAAAGATTTGCTTTGGCTTGGCATAGCAAAGTGTTTGGTGATCTTGGGAAGAAGTTGTGGACTTTCGCCTTTGGCTATTCTATGGGGTATTTGGAGAGAACGCAATAATAGGGTCTTTGAGGGTAGAAGTTCTTCCCTTGAAGCTCTCTTAGTGGAGATCCAAGGTCATGTTTATATTTGGGTTAAGTTGTACGAGGAAGGGAGGGGTGTTAGTTTTGAGGAAGTGGTTTTCAATTGGTTGTCTTTGCTTGGGAGGAGTTGTGTCCCCTTGTGGGTGGTTGCTGTTGGAGTGTTTTTCATCTTTGCTTGGGAGGCGCGTTTAGTAAGGCGCGCGCCTCATTAAAATACATGTTTGTTTTGTAAAAATTATGTACTTTTGCCTATTATATTAAGCATCGGTATGATAAGAGAGATACAATTGAACCTATCTCATTGAAAGACATTGATGAAAGCAATGAATGGCTACTTAGGGAGGTGGAAACAGGTGGAGAAGTAGAAGATGAATTAGTGTTTGAGGATGATAGCTTAACATGGAGTGTATTTGCGAGAGCTGCTGGAGTTGGTGAATCAACATCAAATACTAGATCACATCAAGGTCAAAAGTAAGGGCAAGGGCTTCAATAAGGGAGCCGGAAGAGAAAGAGGCAAATTTGGAGGAGATAGAAGAAGAAGAATATATTGAGGAGGCTAACACATCCGATGATGATGGGGATGAAGCTAATGATTATATTTTAGATAATGACGATGTTAACTAGAACTAATTGTGGGCTATTTGAGATCTTGAACATTTGCTATCTTTTATGTTTTATCGCTTTTTGATTACTTGCTTTGTATTTAAATAATGACAATGTAAACTAGAACTGCTTTTGGGTTACTTGAGATTTTCGACATTTGCTATCTTTTATGTTTTATGGCCTAATGATTACCTATTTTGTTATTTTAGGATGTTATTTTTGTTAATTTTTTATATTTCTTATATTTATTATAATTTTTTATATTGCGCCTTGTGCCTTAGGCGCCAGAGGTCCTAGCGCCTTGCGCCCTTAACTACCTTGAGTTGAATGATAAAACAGGTTTCTATACCTGGATTCCTATTTCTTTAATTTTATACGGTACACGTTTATATATGTTTTTTTGAATTTGATACCAAAATTTTAAAGCACCACTTCCATTTGTTCTTTTGCTTCCATCTCTTTCCATTTCCAGCAACTGTATTTGTCTGAGCAAAATGTATAACTTTTTTCAAGCTCAAATTTAAGTTTTAGTCTTTTTTTTTGGCTTTGCTGAAAACATGTTTGTTACCGCTGCTCTATTTTACTTCAGGCTGTCTTCAAACAGTTTGGAGGTGGGGGATATGGAGGTTCAGATAATGTAGTTACCGATGGAGCAGAACTTCAGCAGCATCAAAAACTTGAGAAGCTTTACATATCAACCCGTGCTGGCAAGGTTGACCTTCCTCCTGTAGTTTATTTAGTTTCACTTCATTTTTCTTTGTCATCCTTTTTTTTTTTTTTATTGGTAAGTATTCTTTGTCATCCTTTAAATGCTGTTTTTCCCTTTTCCAGCATTTTCAAAGGGATATTGTTCGTGGTGTGGAAGGTTATATTGTTACTGGATCCAAACAAGTTGAAATAGGTAAACAAATGAAGTTTGATGCCCATTCGTAATATTCATGATATGGCATTTATTATGTTGCCAGGCTATGTACTCATATCACAATTTATCAACAGGTACAAAGTTGTCAGACGATAGCAGGAAATATGGTGTTGAAAATACCTGTACCAGTGGGAATACATTGTCAAAAGCTGCATTAAGTTATGGACGAGCTCGTGCTGAAATGGAAAAGGAGCGTGGAAATCTTCTGAAAGCCCTTGGTACACAGGTATTGATCAATTTTTTGTTCAGTGATGCCAAAATGCAAAATCTTGGTAATCTTATCTTTCAACATTTTATAACTCTGGAAAAGAGAAAATAGAAGTACTATACTAGTAATGTATCATAAGATAACTTTTCTCTTTAATTGTCAAAACTCTTCATGACACACTATAATGGTATGGGTAATCTTGATTTTACAAGTCTAAATTATGCATGACGATGGAGTGGTAGGTGATGAATGTATCTGGAAGTCATATTTTATAAATTAGAAGTAGTGTTCAGCTTCATAACTTCTTTCGTTCTGTCACCAACTTACCAGTTAAGGAAGCTTATATTATTATTTTTACGCTAGTCTCTTTTATGGCTGTAAAATCTCTTCTCAGCGAATCCTGATTATAGGATCCTAGAATGGACAGTCCTTTCCCCTTTTTGATGCATATGCTTGTTGTGCACATGTATTGTTTGTTTTTTATTGTTAACCGGAAAGGTCTTTTGCATCATTGTACTGTATGGTTTTAAAATATGATTATGATGGAGTGGACCTTATTCATTTCTAAAGTGCTTATTTTATAAGAAATATCAAAAAATATGATTATGATGTGGACCTTATTCATTTCTAAAGTGCTCCATTTAAAAGAAATAGTTCTGTGCTCAAGTGTTCTGCTAGGCTGTTTCGGAACAATAGACTCTATTACACAATATTAATGGTTTCTTTTGACACGTCTTGAGTGTGTAAATTTTAACTATTATAGTAAGTTTGTGTCCATCCACTTTCTAGTACATAGAAACATTACACTCATTTATTTTACTTCCCGTGACTCAAATTGCTAGGCTGCTAGCTTAAAACGTGTTATTGTTTCTCACAGGCCTTATTTCTTTTTGAATTGGTAATCTACTGTTGAGTAGCATAATAGTAGAACCAAGGTTGGAGCAGGAACAAACATGATAATTTGTACAATGGTCACCGGCTCTTGTCAAGGTCTGGTCATCATACTTTAGAGTTTAGGCAGCTTCATTGTTGCTTGTGCACCTGTTTCACATCCCTAAAAGTTAAAACTTGTTAATTCCACTTCAACTGCATTTTAGACCATAGTAGCATTTGAACTCTACCCCATAGTAAAGCTAAAAATGTTATTCGATTAAAAAATATCTTACTCAGTACATTAATCTCAGATAGTGATCTCTTTCCTTCGGCATCTTTCCATGATCTTATGTATAATAATTGTGCTTGGTCCCAAAAAGCATCCCAATAACTTTCCTCATCGATTCCAATATTAACTTATTCAAACAAGTCATACAAGCTGTATCACGATTTCGAATAAGTAGAGCTACCTTTGATTGTTATTTTATTTTATTAGTCTGAAACTTATTTTGATTCATCGAAAAAATTATTATTCTGAAACCTACCAAGGCCTTGAAACACATTCATTCTTTTCAAATTAAGTGAATGGATTCACCACTTGTGGGAAGACTCAGGCTCAACTTCCTCTGGTTGTGATCTGATTAGGAGAAGAGGAATCACTCCCTCTAATCTACCCCACACAACACTAAACAATGATAAAGAAAAATGACTACGAACAATGGAAAATAATGGAAGTAGTCTTCTTCTTCGTGTTTAATACACTCTTTAACAATCTATAGGAGGGAGGTTGGAGGAAGATGAAGACAATTTGAGGGAGCATGTAGTCAATTTCTACTCAAGCCTTTACTCCGAGACGAAAGATCATAGGCCTTCTTTAGACGGCTTGGAGATTGACAGTATCAGTCAGGCCCAGCAAGCTTGGTTGGAAAGGCCGATCGAGGAGGAGGAAGTTTTAAATGCTGTTAAGGCCCTTGGTGGGGACCGGGCTCCAAGGCTTAATGGGTTCTCACTTTAGCCTTCTTCCAAAGGTGCTGGGATATTATCCATGTGGATTTTATGCGGGTTATTCAGGAGTTTGATGATGAGGCTTATCTGGATGAATTTATGACCTTTACCTTTGTTACTCTCATCCCCAAGAAAGAAGGGGCAGAGGTTTTGAGAGGTTATCGGCCCATTAGTCTTGTGGGTTGCTCTTACAAGATTATCTCCAAGATTCTTGCCTCGCGTATGAAGTGATGGGATCGGTCATTTCTCCTTATCAAGGCACTTTTGTGAAAGGTAGGCAGATGGTTGATGGGGTCTTGGTGGCGAATGAATGTATCGACTCCAAGATTAAGGACAATAGTAGAGGTATCCTTTGTAAAGTCAACATGGAAAAAGCTTACGACCACGTCAGCTAGGCTTTCTTGGACCATATGCTAACTAAGATGGGGTTCGAACTTAAATGGAGAAAGTGGATCAAAGTTTGCATCTCTACAGCGCACTTTTCCGTCCTCGTGAAAGTTGAATTAGTAATTTAGGGTTAGGGTTAGGTTTAGGTTTCAGAAGAAGAGGAGAGAAGAGAGATGAGAGGAAAGGATGTCATGTGCTTAGTCACAATGACTCTATAAATCTTATTTATGTAGAGGAATTACAGAAATGACAAATATACCCCTCAAGGGGGTATTTATAAAACTACCCCCGATACATATAAAATACGTATTTCTACATATATGATAACACTCCCCCTCAAGTTGGTGCATAGATATCTCTCATGCCCAACTTGCACAAGCACTTATGGAGTTGCCAACTGGGAACTCCCTTCGCGAAAACATCTGCAACTTGTTCATCAGTCTTCACAAATGGGGTGCACACTGCCCCAGAGATAATCTTCTCTCTAATGAAGTGTCGGTCCACCTCAATGTGTTTGGCACGATCATGTTGAACGGGATTGTGAGCAATGCTGATGGCGGCCTTGTTGTCACAATATAAGCTCACAAACCTTGAAACTGGGAAACCAAGTTCAGCAACCAACATTTTCAACCAAAGCATCTCACACAAGCTATGAGCCATTGCTCTGAATTCAGCCTCTGCACTAGATCTGGCGACAATGGGTTGCTTCTTGCTTCTCCAAGTGACCAGATTGCCCCCAACAAAGGTGCAATATCCAAAAGTGGATCTCCGATCATCTTTTGGCCCCTGCGCAGTCTGCATTGATATAAGCCTTTATACGCATATGGCCATTCTTCTCAAGCAGAAGACCTCTACCAGGGGCTGACTTGAGATACCTCAAGATCTGATGTGCTGCCTCTAAATGAACACCTCTGGGTGAGTGCATATACTGATTGATCACACTCACTGCATAGGCAATGTCGAGTCGAGTCAGGGAGAGATAGATCAATCGTCCAACTAGCCTCTGAAAGCTCCCTACATCCTGTAGTAGCTCACCACTAGCATCTGCTAGCTGGTGATTTTGCTCTATAGGAGTTTCCACTGGTTTGGTACCCAACCTGCCTGAGTCTTGTAACAAATCTAAAGCATACTTCCTCTGAGAGATAAAGATCCCCTGACTGGATCTTGCAACTTCGATGCCTAGGAAGTATTTGAGAGGTCCTAGATCTTTGGTTTCAAACTCCTCCGCTAACTGAAGCTTCAGTTTGGCTACCTCTGCTGCATCATTCCCTGTGAGAATAATGTCATCAACATAAACAATGAGAGCAGTGGTGTTCTTCCCTTGATGTTTCACAAATAGGGTGTGATTGGCCTG
This sequence comes from Euptelea pleiosperma, assembly GCA_035048495.1. Taxonomy (NCBI): domain Eukaryota; kingdom Viridiplantae; phylum Streptophyta; class Magnoliopsida; order Ranunculales; family Eupteleaceae; genus Euptelea; species Euptelea pleiosperma. The sequence continues at coordinate 4,884,152 of CM068552.1, read as the reverse complement.
ACTTTGAGTGTAACCCAGCTTTCACGGTTATGGTGAATCTCTTGAACCATGCCCTTGGAGATTGTTTAAGCCCATAGAGGGCTTTCTTCAGTCTACACACCTTGCTACTATGTCCTGGTAGAGTGAATCCAGGAGGAGGCACCATGTAAACTTCTTCATGTAGGTCCCCATGAAGAAAAGCATTCTTTACATCTAGCTGATGCAAAGGCCACTCTTGGTTTGCCGCCACTGACAACAATACCCTGATGGAGTTCATCTTTGCCACAGGTGCAAAGGTCTCCACATAGTCAATCCCATAGGTCTAATGTGTACCCCTTGTCTACTAATCTCGCCTTGTACTTCTCAACAGACCCATCTGCAACCCACAGGTTTCTTGCCTCTTGGCAGGTCAACAAGCTCCCATGTCCCATTCTTGTCCAAAGCTTTCATTTCCTCTATCATAGCAGCTTTCCATCTTGGTTGAGCCAGCCCTTCTGCCAACGAAGAGGGTATAGGAATAGTGGAAAGGGAAGTGATAAAGGCTTTATAGGAGGGGGACAAGGAATCATAGGAGACAAAGTGGCTCAGAGGATGCTGAGTGCAGCTTCTGACTCTTTTTCTTAGAGCAATGGGAAGGTCAGAAGCATCAGTAGAAGGAGAAATGACAGGCATAGAAAGAGGTAGAGGATTACCTGGATCCAAAGTAGGAACCACTGGTATTAGATCAGCTGTGGCCTTCTTCCTTATGCTATAGACTTTGAGCTCCTTCTGAGCTCCAGGAGCACTATCAATCCCACTAGTAGTATGAGTAGGCGGAGAGCTCTCAAACTCTAAAGGAGAGGATAAGGATATAGCAGGAAGAGGAACAGTCCACCTCTCTTCATTACGACTCTCCCCCTGAAGAGAGGTGGGGGAGAAAAAAGACAGCTCCTCACGGAAGGTGACATCCATGCAGACAAACTTCCTCCCAGAAGACGGATGGTAACACTTGTATCCCTTGTGGGTAGAGGAGTAACCAAGAAAGACGCACTTGAGTGATTTAGGATCGAGTTTGGTGCGATGGGAACCTAGGATATGTACATAGCATACACACCCAAAGATGCGATGAGGAATAGTGAATAGAGGAGAGCCAGGAACAAAAACTTGAATAGGAGACTGGAAATTGAGCACTCAAGATGGCATTCTATTAGTCAAGTAGGCAGCTGTCAACACAGCATCCGACCAATAAGATTTGGGGACCTGAGAGCCAATCAAGAGAGACCGAGCTATCTCAGTCAAGTGCCGCATTTTCCTTTCAGCTACACCATTCTGTTGAGGGGTGTAGCTGCAGGAATTTTGGTGACAAATCCCATGGTCAATGAGGTAATGTTGAAGACCCCCAAACATATATTCTACACCCTGGTCAATACGAAGAATCTTGATGGAGACACCATACTGGGTCTGGATCATCTTATGAAAACCCTGAAAGATGGAATGAACCTCATCTTTGGTTTTCATGAGATAGACCCATGTACACCTAATATGATCATCAACAAAAGAAACAAAATAGCGGAAGCCAAAGATAGAAGTAGTGGGGGAAGGGCCCCATACATCAGAATGCACAATGTCAAAACAAGTAGAACTTCTATTACATCTGGAGGGATAATTCGATCTACAATGCTTGGAGAGCTCACAAGTCTCACAATGTAAAGCCGAAAAAGAAACAGAAACAAACTAGGAAATAAAAGTTTCAAATACTGAAAAGAGACATGCCCCAGACGGGCATGCCAGCTCAAAACATCTATCCTACTACTACTACTACTACTACTACTAGCAGACGACTGTAGTGCTTTGGGTTCAGGAAGGCGTCCATCCAGAAGGTAGAGGCCATTAGCTTCATGTCCAGTGCCAATTGTCCTCCTCGTCTCTAGGTCCTGAAAGACACAAGAAGTAGGAGAAAAAGTGACACTACAGTTTAGGGTTTTAGTCAAAGCACTAACAGAAAGTAGGTTAGAAGTAAATATGGGAACATGCAAAACTGATGAAAGAAGCAATTGGGGAGAGGAAAGGATGTTCCCTTTCCCAGACGCAGAAGATAAGGTGCCATCAGCTGTCTTCACCTTATCACGGCCAGAACAGATGGAATAAGTAGAAAATAAAGAAGATGGGCCCGTCATGTGTTCCGAAGCCTCTGAATCAATGATCCAAGTGGGGCTAGATGTTGGGAGAGACATATGATGAGCAAGTCTAGTGTTACCTGACTGTGCAAAGGAGGTGGATGATGTGGCAGATGGACCATCAAGCTGCTGAAGTAATCGTCGAAGGCCTGCATACTCTGTGGCTGAAAAACCACTAGGAGGAGCTGAAGGAAGAGGGCTCGCCAGAGACTGTCTTGGGGAAGGAGCAGAAGAATCCATACTGACTGTATGAGCACCGGAGGAGGCTGGCTGGCTAGGACGCCCATGAAGCTTCCAACACTTGGCACGCACATGGCTTAACTTGCCGCAGAAATCATACTTGGGCCTCTCTCTGGTCAAAGACTTCCCAGGAGAAGGTCCAATAGGAGCATAAGATGGAGCTGAGGTAGTCTGATAAGATGGACCCCTCGAAGGCTGCTGTAACTGCTGAGGCTGATAAGCAGGAGAAGCTGTTAGCGCTGATCGCTCTGAAAGGGGATGCTCACTTTGAGGAGAGTTCCTCCTACTCTCCTCACTCTGAAGATAGGCATACACCTCACTAAGAGAGGGAAGATCCATCCTACTACTCAAGATCTGAACACGGGCAAGCTAATAAGACGGATTGAGCCCAGCAAGGAAATCAAAGATCCGGCCCTTCTCTATATATCGACGAAAGGGAGCAATCTCTGATGAATTGAGAAGCTGATAAGAGTAGTAATGATCAAGCTCCTGCCACAAAGTACGAAGAGCAGTGTAGTACTGAGAGAGACTTCTCCCCCTGTAGAAAGTGGGAGATAGTCTGTCGCAGCTAAAATGCCCGTCCTGTGTTCTGCTGCTGTAAGTCTTCTCAGTGATCTCCCAGACCTCTTGTGCTATGCGCATAAATAAGAAACTCTCACTGATATCAGGTTCCATAGAGTTGAGAAGCCATGACATGACAGTAAGATCATTTGTCTACCACTGCTGATAAGATGGATCGGTCTTGGGAGGCTCAACTGTATCTCCCGTAGTGTGACCCAACTTCCCACGGCCTCCAATGAACAACTGTGCTAACTGAGCCCAACGCAAATAGTTCTTGCCATCTAGCTTCACTGATGTGATCTGTAAGCTAGGGTTCTCATAGGCCAAGTGATGCACCATAAGGCCTCCAATACCAGTGGAGGGAACATCAGTGCTCACATCTGACCCTGAAGGAGAAGGCAAGGTGGGCGGTGTAACCACGGGAGGTGGTGGATCTGCCATGGAGAACTATAGCGAAAAAAGAACACTAACAACCACACCGAAGATCAATAGATTGCCAGAAAGTGCGTAAACAGCCACACCAAATGACATAAACCCATCTAATGGAGCCTCAAAGAACAATTAGACCAAGAATATCTACCAAAAAAACCCTAATACCCAAAAAAGGTTATGGACAGCAACTAGAGGTGAAAAAACAACCTCAAGAACCCCCTCAAACAACTGGAGAACATATGCGTGGCTGTGGTAAACAAATAACAACCCACAAACCCTATAGTGTTTGCTCTAAACATCTCACAACAGGCTAGGATGGTGGAGAATGAAGTAAAAAACACTAAAGAGACAATTAACATGCATTAATTCATGTTAGAGAGCAAATCGCAGCCCAATAAGGGCAAAATTACCGCCGGCGGTACTAGAAAATGTGGAAAAAACTTCACCTACCTTCAATAGGCAGTGGAATCGCACAAGAGAGGTGTTAATAGATTGGACACATAATGGGGGATCAAATCGAAGCAACAAAATCAGGCAAGAAAGCCCCCACAGATCAGAAACACTCGTAGAGCGAAAGAACAATATTCCGGAATTTCAGTCAAAAAAGGTCCCAAAAACCATCAAGAAGGCTTCAAAAAATTCGGCAAAAATCACCATAATTCATGAAAAATCGAGATCTACCAAGAAGGAAGAGTTTCGACAGACCTCGAGATGCGTGACCGTACGGATGATGACGTCATCTGTTTGGTACGATGATGTCAATGGACATCCGCACTATTCCGGCGCCCCTTTGGTTGTTCTCCGACTATAGATCTTGATTATAAGCTCTGATACCAAGTTGAATTAGTAATTTAGGGTTAGGTTTAGGTTTCAGAAGAAGAGAGAAGAGAGAGATGAGAGGAAAGGATGTCATGTGCTTAGTCACAATGACTCGATAAATCTTATTTATGTAGAGGAATTATAGAAATGACAAATATACCCTTCAATGGGGTATTTACAGAACTACCCCCAATACATATAATATACCCCTCAAGGCGCCTTTGTGAAAGGTAGGCAGATGGTTGATGGGGTCTTGGTGGCGAATGAATGTATCGACTCCAAGATTAAGGACAATAGTAGAGGTATCCTTTGCAAAGTCAACATGGAAAAGGCTTATGACCACGTCAGCTAGGCTTTCTTGGACCATATGCTAACTAAGATGGGGTTCGGACTTAAATGGAGAAAGTGGATCAAAGTTTGCATCTCTACAGCGCACTTTTCCGTCCTTGTGAACGGGTCTCCATCAGGGTTTTTCAGTAGCTCTAGAAGCATTAGGCAAGGAGATCCGTTCTCTCCTTTCTCGTTCCTAGTAGTTGTTGAGGCCTTGGGTAGAATGATCATTAAGGCAGCGGAAGGAGGTTATTTGCAGGGCTTTAGTGTGGGGAATGGGGGCCCTATAGTTACCCACTTCCAGTTTTGCGGATGATACGTTGATTTTCTTGGGTGCGTCACAGGGAGCTCAGATGTATCCTTAGATGTTTTGAAGCAATCTAGGGGCTCCAGGTAAATCTGTCGAAGAGTGAGGTGTTCGATGTTGGGGACGTACCAAATATTGGTGAGTTGGCCATCAGTATGGGGTGTAATGTTGGGAAGCTTCCCACCAAATACCTCGGATTGCCTTTGGGTGCTAAATACAAGGACAAATCTATGTGGGCGCCGGTAATAGAGAGATTCGGCTCGAGACTTGCTAGATGGAAGAGAAGATATGGGTAGAATTACCCTCGTTAAAAGCACCTTATCTAGTATGCCTATTCACTATCTATCCTTGTTTCCTATACCAACTGACGTTGCTAACAAACTGGAGAAAGCTATGAGAGATTTCTTGTGGTCAGGGAAAGATGAGTCTCATAAATTCCACTTGGTTGATTGGGGAAAGATATGCTTGCCTAAGGAAGAAGGGGGTCTTGGTTTCCGTCACTTTCACGACATGAACACATCACTTCTCGGCAAATGGTTGTGGAGACTCGGGGAGGAGGACGATAGTTTGTGGAAGGGTGTGATAGGGGGAAAGTACGGTTTACTAGTTAATGGGTGGGGGAGTCTCCCTGTTCAATCACTGTATGGGGTCAGTATGTGGAGAGGGATTGTAGGGGCTAGTGAGAAGTTCGAAAGGGGTATCATTAATAAGGCGAGACAAGGTGACAGGGTCGGATTTTGGGAAGATAAATAGTGTGGGGAGGCTACTTTGAAGGAGGATTTTCCCAACTTATGCTTGTCATCGGATCGTCAAGGGGCGGTAATCAAGGATTACACAGTTCAGAGGATGGCTGCTCGTGGAACCTGGGTTTCAGAAGGAATCTTAACGATTGGGAAATGGATGCGTTAGCCTCTCTTTTGAATAGGATCGAGACTAATCCGAGCCTAGAAGATGAGTTAGATGAGAGGATTTCGAGATGGAGATGGGACCCGAAGGGTAAATTCACAGTTCGATCTTTCTACCTTCACAGCACCTTCAGACTCCTAGCGACTCTTCCGGTAGCGATCGTGTGGGGATACCCGGTCCCCTCCAAGGTGAAATTCTTCGCGTGGACGGCTTTCCACAACAAGATCTTGACAGCATATCACCTCAATAATAGGGGAATGTTGTTCCCTAACAGGTGTATATTGTGTAGAGAGGCAGGAGAATCGATGGATCATGTCCTCATCCACTGTCGTTTTTCCTTTGCAGTTTGGCAGACTTTCATCGACTTGTTCGAGATGGCTTATGTAGTCCCTCACCATGTATGTGACCTCTTCCAGGGTTGGGAGGAGAAGACCCTGGAAGGAAAAGGAAGGCTCCTTTGGTGTCTTTTACCATTTGCAGTCACATGGGCTATTTGGAAGGAGAGGAACCAGAGGATTTTTGAAGATCAAGCAAAAGAACTGAGATAGGTGATTCTGGAAGTGAAATCTCCTATATTTGTGGTCGTCTTGCTCCCCTCATTTCAGAGGTTGTTTTTTTGAGCATTTTGTATTCTGATGGAATGAGCTTATCGCGGAAACTAATCCTCTCTCGAGGAGATAGATTCTGGTCTCTTGTACATATTTGGGACTTTACCTTTTTATGATACAAACACATTTATCGAAAAAAAAACAATCTATAAAATTACTATTTATAGTGAGAGTACAAATAAAAAGTGCAGTCTCTCTTATATTTGTATTTGGAATTACAAGTACATCAAAATTCTCACTTGGAGCATTTACAAAATCTCTATCGATCAGGAGATATTCATGGTCAAAGACTTTATAAACATTAAGTTCAACTTTGACCATGATTTTGAAGGGGCAAATGATCAAGTGGCTTTTGGGATTCTAACCAAACTTTTAATTTGATCTAGATAAACGAGTGTGTAGATCTCTTTGTTATCTTTCTAACGGTACATGGATTGTCTCAATTGGACTTTGTATGTCAAAGTTGTGCTCGTTTTAGTGCGAGCGTCCCGTCAAACGAACTATCGATCTTCTGAAAATTTTCCTGAATGACATGCCTATGCATGCGGATCCTCCTGGATCATGGCTCCCCCTTTTTCAAGAATTTAGCTGTTGCTAAATTTAGAATTGAAGGTGTGAGGAAACTCCTTAGTTACCTAATCTTGGCCGTACCACTTTGACTATAATAGGCAACCTTCTTGCCAATGCAAAAAGTTATAGATCCCCTGTGTGACCTTTCTTTGTCGAATGCAGTCCTCAACCAGTGGTTCCTCTTGTTCCACTTAAAGATTATTAATGGATAGCAATCGAATAGGCATTTCCGCCCCCGCATCCGCTCTCCCTCTACACTCTGGTTACTTAGGTTTACAGTATTGGTCCGGAGGTATGTCTTGATCAGTTTAAAAAAATGAAACGTCTCAACCAAGACACCCCAGTGTATTGTTTCGGTCACCCCGAGGTTGAGACATATTGGCCGAGACATTCCGAGATGGAAGATACTTTGAACCATGGTTTTGTACTCCAAAATGACAGTGAATTCAAAGATACCAACTGATACCTTAAATTATAACTTATCTCTGTTGCAATGTTTGTTTATGTTGGCTGACACCTCCTCAACCAAAAGTAAATCTGGCCTAGACACAAGGATTTATTTCGACTACTTTTCATTATTATAGTTTTTGTATTAGTAAAATAGGCTCACGAGTCACAATATATGTACAAGGGATTCCCAATTTTGGGGGGATATAATGCAACTATGCTAGTTCTTGCAGTAGGAAGTTATTGTGGGCTTGCTTAAATAAATAATAGATGGTGTTTAGGTAATATGCTGCCTCCGACAATATTGGATGATATAGTGATTTCTTAGGCAGGTTCACAGTCATCACTGAACATCTTATATGATTTGTGTAATTACTGGCTTGCGTTAGTTATTTTAATACTCTATCTCAGAGCCTAATTCTAGATCTGAAACTGTTAAGCAAAATGTTAGGCGTGACTATTGTAATGGGTCTCAGTTGGTTTGCCATAGGTGCTTCCATTTGTTGTTTCCATAAATGCTAACCCAGTGCAAAGTGCCACAGTTCACTAATATGAAACACCACACATACTACCTATTTCTTCTGACACATGAGACATGCTATTTTAGTACTTTGATTGATGGACCTTCGTGTGAGATCTCTATAATATTCATTTTTTTGTTGAAAATTTATACAACTCTTTTTCTTGTGTCTTGGTTCTACCTGAAATGTTTTTGTTGAATTGCCTTGTTGGTATCATTCATAGGTTAATGCTTAATATTGTAAAAATATTTGATGAATTTCCTTTATCATGTCAATTCATAGGTTCCTATGCATTTGTCCCACAAAGCTGAGGTCCATAAATGAAATTAAAGGCCCCATAATTTATTGATTTTGATATTTTATGTTATTTCTTCATAAATTCCTGGCCTCATGATCTTTGCCATTATGATTGCGCCTTCTCATTCTCTGACTATTTGTTTTCACTATTCTTCATGCTATTGTAGCTTTTTATAATCAATTAATCATGTGGTGTGTGATGTTGAATCTCCAGGTTGCAGAGCCATTACGAGCAATGGTGATGGGAGCTCCACTAGAGGATGCTCGACATCTTGCCCAACGATACGATAGAATGCGACAAGAAGCTGAAGCTCAGGTAATATTAGATATGGCTCTTCTTTATTCAACAGGATGTATCTATTCTCTTTGACCATATTTGACATAGTCATAATCCCCTTTATTGTTGTGTGCTAATCGAACTTTCTATTTTGTCTTTTAGGAGAAATTCATCAAGCAATTTTCTTTTGTTTAAAATTTTAATTGTTTTGTAATTCTTAGATCTTCTTGACATTTAAAGAAACAATCTGGAATGTGTTGTCAGGGACCTACTTGTAATATCTTATATTCTGTAGGGAGGTCTTCGTAATATGTAAACTTCACTTAATATATATTAGGTGGAATAGTGTCGGCTATTTTAAGGTATACACGATTTCTCCTGTTCTCCCATTCTTCTTCTCTTCTCTCTTCCATCCCTCTAACCCTAATCTCTTATTCTGGTTACGATCCAAGATTACAACATGGTATCAGAGCATGGTTATGTAACCATGACTCAATCCTAGAGGTTTGAAGAACCCTAGGAATTGTGGAATCCGCTGCGAAGGACTTGCCAAAGAAGGAGATCATCTTCTATGGACAGTTGCATGCTTCAGAAGAGTCTGAAACCCTAGCCGCCCACTCTAAAAGGTTCGAGAAGTGCTCTCAAGCCTAGCCGCCCACTCTAGAAGCCTGAAGAAGAGCTACCAAGCATAGCCTCCCACTCCAGAAGCATGGAAAAGAGCCACCAGTCCTAGCCGCCGCTTCCAGAAGGTCAGAGAAGACCCTCTAGACCTAACCGCCCCTTCCAGAAGATCAGAGAAGACCCTCTGGACTTAGCCGCAGGTCTCATAGAGTCCAGAACCTCTCCTAGGTGCAGCCACACCTATTCTTTTTAGGTCTCCGGAACTGTTCACAAGTTTCACGTGGGTGGGTTTTTCTTTAATAGAAAATCTTTAAAGGAGTTGTTCCAAAAAGGTCTTAATCTTGTGAGCACCTCTCTAGTAGTAGTTCAGGGTGACTTTTTATCAATCCAAGTTGCTCTATTCCTCAAAAAGGTTTTCTTTACTATCATGAGTACATCTGAGGGGTCATCCTCTACCAAGTCAAAGATTATTGTCTCACCCAGTCTGGGAAGTCATGGTGATCACAGCTCGAGCCTACAGATCATTACGGTGAAACTCGACGGGACCAACTACCTTGCATGGTCTCAATCTGCCAAGATGTATATCACCGACGAGGCAAAGCCAGCTATATCACTGGACACGTTATTGCACCTGATTCCTCCGAAGCCACGTTTGAAAAGTGGGAAGCTAAAAACTCGATGGCCATATCATGGCTATTTCACTCCATGCATCCATTGATCAGCACAGGCTTCCTCTTTCTCTCGACTGCCAAGTATATATGGGACGTTGCATCTCAGACCTACTCCCGGGCTAGGAACTTTGCTTGGATGTATGAGCTTCAGTAGGAAGTAGCACATTTGAAGCAAGGAGATCTTCCTTTGGGATCATACTACGCTGTGTTACGCAGCAAGTGGGAAGAGGTAAACACCCCTGCATGTACCACAGATTCAACAAGAGTTTAGGAAGATGATTGTGCGCATTCGCATATTCAAGTTCCTTGGTGGCTTGAACCAGAGCTATGAGTAAGTTCGAGCCAACATCTTGGGCAGAGATCAACCCTCGCACAGGTCTATTCCTACATCCAGAGTGAGAATAGCAGGAACAGAGCTATGAGCTCTAAGACAGATGCCGATGTTCCCTTATCTGAGAAGTCTGCCTTGGCCACTCAGAAATGGAACAAACCCGTATCCAAGAAGGATGGGGATCTTGTTGATCGCGATGGACTCAGATGTGATCGATGTGGCAAGCGTCGCCACACTCGAGAGACCTGTTGGAGTCTTCATGGTCGTCCCACACAGTTCTCTGGGGGGGAAGCAAGGCTCCTCCAAGAAGCCCTCTGGTAGCAAACAAGGAGCCACAGCCGCTCATGCCACCAGTCAGGATTCCTCTGATGCGACCCCTTCCTCTAAGCAGTCCATCACCATCTCTAGCATGGACCTCGACATGCTTCGACAGCTCCTTACTCAGCTTGATGGTCCTTCCCTACCTACATCATCCTTTGCTCAGACAGGTTCATCCCATTCAGCCCACCATGTGTCTACGGCACCCATTAGTCCATCCCGAATCATTGATTCGAGTGCCTCCGATCATATGACTGGCATGCCATCTGTTTTTTCCACCTATCATATCTGCTCGGATAAGCACCTTCTCTATCTCAGGGAAGGGCACTATCTTTGCCACACCTACCTTGTTTTTATCCTCTGTGCTTCATGTTCCTAAATTCACCACTAACGTGCTTTCTGTTAGCCATCTTATTAAGAGTTTAAATTCCAGTGTTACATTTTTTTGACTCACTATGTTTTTCAGGACTTGAAGACTAGGCGGATGATTGGCAGTGATCGTGAGGATGGTGGATTGTACCTACTCAATAGCCAACCTACTTGATATTCTGTCGCATATTAGTCCAGTGCCAGTGCCAGCGTCAGTAGTTCTAGCGTCAATAATGACATGTTAATGCGATGGCATAACAAGCTAGGTCATTTACCGCTTTTAATCGTGAAGTATGTTACCTCAGTTTAGCTTCTGTTCTACTTTTTGAGTTCAATTGTGAAACTTGTGTACTTACAAAAAAATGTCAGGTGTCTTTTCCGACCAATAATAATAAAAGTACGTTACCTTTACAACTTGTACACTCTGATGTTTGGAGACCCAATCCCACCACTTCTATCTTTGGCTTCTCTACTTTGTGGTTTTTGTGGATGACTACAGTCTCTACACTTGGATCTACCTTATGAGATTAAAAAAAATGAGGTGCATACTATCGTTCAGACATTCCATAAAATGGTGTGCAATCAATTGGGCACCACATTGAAAGTCTTGCGCACTGACAATAGAGGGAATACATGTACAATGGCCTTGCCTCCTACCTTGAGGAGCATGGCATCCTTCATCAAACTTCATGTGCGGATACACATCAACAGAATGGGACCGCTAAGGGAAAGCATCACCATGTCCTAGAGGTTGCTCAAGCACTTCTTCTTGGTACTAGGGTCCCAAGGGTCATTGAGCTGATGCTGTGTTGACGACATCCTACTTGATCTATCGGATGCCCTCATGCGTCCTGGGGTCGAAGTCTCCCCTTCCACTCTTGTTTCTTGTCTTGTGTTCTCCATTCCACCTAAAGTCTTTGGTTGTGTTTGCTATATTCACTCCCATCACAGGAAGAACAAGTTAGATCCGAAAGCCGTTTGATGTGTGTTCCTTGGCTACTCATCCACTCAGAAGGGATATCGGTGTTTCCATCCCTCTACCTGTCGTTGGTTTGTTTCTCTAAATGTCATCTTCTTCGAGAGTCTTCCCTTCTTCTCTATTGATCGGACTTCTCTTCAGGGGGAGCTTGGGAGTCTTGACGAAAGTCCGATATCTCTGCAGGGGGAGATTCCTCAACCAGTACCCCTTGATTTGCCTCTTGATGAGTTTTCTGTACTCGTGTCCTCATCTCTTACTGACACTGTACCACAGGACCCGTAGCTGAAGACATATGCCAGACGATGTCCAAAAGAGAAACAGTCCGCCATCCAAGCTCACTGCTAGGAAATCCAACTCGATCCAGGTAATCGTGTCCTCAGTGACCCCTATGATGATTTTTTGTTGCTCCTGCTATCCTTCCCATAGATATGTACCTATTACTCATCGGAAGAATGTTCTGAATTGTGTTACCAAGCACCCTATCTCTCACTTTGTTTCCTACCAGCATCTCTCTCCATCCTACAGGTCATTTGCTGCTTCCCTATTCAGTGTCGCTCTGCCATCCAGTGTCTCAGAGGCTCTCAGCCAGCCCGAGTGGAAAGCAGCCATGCTAGAAGAGATGACGGCTCTAGAAAAGAATAGAACTTGGGATCTGGTTCCATTGCCTAAAGGAAAGAAACCTGTAGGGTGCAAATGGGTATATATATTGAAATATAAAGCAGATGGAAGCATCGACAGGTACAAGGCTCATCTCGTTGCAAAAGGGTACGCACAGACATATGGGATTGACTACCACAAGACGTTTGCTCCTGTGGCCAAGATGAACTCAATTCGAGTTCTGTCAAGAATGCCTTCCTCCATGATGATCTAGAGGAAGAGGTCTACATAACAGGTCCTCCATGGTTCTGTCCGACTGGGGGTAAAGAACTTGTGTGCAGACTAAAAAAAGCCTTGTATGGGCTTAAACAGTCACCCAGGGCTTGGTTCGAGAGGTTCAATTCAACAGTCAAGAAGATTGGCTACTCGCAGAATCAGGTGGACCACACTCTCTTCATTAATAGTAGTCAAGGCCGTCTTATTGCTCTTATTGTGTATGTGGATGATATCGTGGTCACGAGAGATGATCCATATGAGGTTTGCGAACTGAAGAAATACCTCGGCGTAGAGTTCGAAATCAAGGATCTGGGAACCTTGAGATACTTTCTGGGCATTGAGGTTGCTAGGTCAAAGCAGGGTGTGTTCATCTCACAGAGAAAGTATGTTCTTGATCTCCTTTGCAAGTCAGGAGGAAACTTGGGAGCTAAACCAGCCGATACACCCATAGAGCAGCAACATCGGTTGAATCCTGTTGATGGGGATCCCATTGCTGATATAGGCCAATTCCAGAGACTTGTTTGGCACCTCATCTATCTCTCACTGACACGGCCAGATATTTTGCATACGCAGTCAGTGTCATCAATCAATTCATGCATGCCCCTCGCTCTCTACATCTTGAGGCAACACACTGAGTGTTATGCTATCTCGAGTGTTCTCCAAGAAAATGACTCCTGTTTAATAAGAATGGATACCTGCGAGTTGAAGCTTACACAGATGCTGACTGGGCAGCTTCAGTCTCGGACAGGCATTCCACATTGGAGTACTGCACTTATGTGAGAGGTAATCTGGTGTCTTGGCGCAACAAGAAGCAACCAGTTGTCGCCAACTCCAGTGCTGAAGTAGAGTACCATTCTATGGCTCATGGTGTGTGTGAGCTTCTATGGTTGAAGACTATGCTCAGTGAGCTCGGATATCCTCTCAAAGGGTCTATGCAACAGTATTGTGACAATAAAACAACCATCAGTATTGCTCACAATCTAGTCCAACATGACGGGACAAAGCACATTGAGGCGGACTGTCACTTCATCAAAGAGAAGCTCAGCCAATGACTTATTTGCGCACCATATGTCCATTCTGCTGATCAAGTTGCTGATGTGTTAACTAAAGGTGTCACTAAAGGGATCTTAGAGCACCTGTTATCCAAGCTGGGCATGATAGATATCTTCGCTCAACTTGAGGGAGAGTGTTGTCAGGGACCTACTTGTAATATCTTATATTCTGCAAGGAGGTCTTTGTAATATGTAAATTTCACTTAATATATAGGCTATTCTAAGCTCTACACGATTTCTCCTCTTCCCCCCTTCTTTTTTCTTCTCCTCTCTTCCATCCCTCTAACCCTAATCTCTTATTCTGGTTACGATCCAAGATTACAACAGAATGCATCTTGAGTCGATTAATTTAAATTACATAACATGATAAAGCTCAGTTTCTATTTTCCTTCAACAAGTTTGTTGTTTACTTCTCATTTTGGACCTAGGCAGGCTCTTGAAGTCTCCAAACGCCAAGCGAGAGTGAGGGAATCTGCGAGCAATGCTGATGTTACTTTAAAGCTGGAAGCTTCTGAAGCCAAGCTGCAAGATCTGAAGTCAAACGTGGCTATATTGGGGAAGGAAGCTGCTGCAGCAATGGCCGCTGTGGAAGCCCAACAACAAAGGTTAACGCTGCAACGACTTATTGCCATGGTAATGCATTTTGACTCTTTATCTGATATAAGTCCTATTAAATGCAAGCTTGCATACTTATCAAAAAAAAAATGCAAGTTTGCATGTCGGATATTTTAGGAAATCAGATTTGAAAATTAAAAGGTTTGTCAAATTTTGTCTGCATGAAGGTTGAACAAATCAGATATTTTAGGAAATCAGGTTTGTAAATTAAAAAGTAATCAATTTTTTTCTGCATTGAAGGTTGAATCGGAACGCACTTATCATCAGAGAATCCTGCAGATACTTGATCAGCTTGAAGGCGAGGTATGGACTAATGTAACCAAGTCCTTTTGTCAGTTTCAACTTCTATTGTTGTTGCAACTGACCCCACCTTTAACTATTTGCTGTTTCGATAATTGTGATGATTTACCACTTGTTGTTGGTAGATGGTATCAGAGCGCCAACGAATTGAAGCTTCTCCTAGCCCAGTTGTGGAGAACCATATGCCACCACCTCCATCATATGAAGAAGTTAATGGTGTCTTTACTTCTCCTCCAACATATGATGGAGCTACAGATAGCATGGAATACTTTTTAGGAGAGGTAATTGTTTTGTATTTCTAACAAGTATACAACTGAGAAAATGTAGTTTTGGTTATGGGTGTTAACGCCTCTTTCTTTCTACATTGTTTCTTTGCATTTTGGTGTAGGTTATGCATTCATATCAAGCTGAGTCTGAGTTTGAGCTGAATTTGTCAGCTGGTGACTATGTTGTCATACGAAAGGTTTTTGAATCCTCCTCTACAGTATGCTTGCATTGACATATCATTTAGTTTATAATCCAGTGATGCACTCTTCTATATTGAATTTAAGTAGCTTTTTGCATGTTTTCAAAGTCTCTCAGGATGAAATACATCATATCACTTCTTTCTAACAAATCACAAATGGTGGTGGTAACTCGTAACAACTATTGCTGAAATTAAGGTTTTGGGGGAAAGAAGTGTTAGTATTTTTGGTCTGACCCTTTTTATGTTAATCAAATAAGTTCATAAGTATCGTAAATATACTTATTAAAACAAAGAAGTGTAAATATGATTATCACAAATCCTAGCAAAAAGAGTTCACTCCCAGTGCACAACATACATCATGTCGAAATTAAGTCTCTTGTGCAAAATATCCTAACCCCATGTACACACGGATATATAGATTTTCTAACGTAGATTTTTGACACTTTTACATGGCTGTGTGGGCCCACATGGTCCAGGGCTGATTTTTTATGAGGAGGTGATCCTCACAAAAAATTAGCCCTTTCTGAAATTTAAAACCCTATTAAACGCGGACTTAATGGTAAAATAGGCGGTCAAGATTTATACACACACAACACAAACAATATTTTAAAAGTGCAGGGCGTATATGAGGCGGTTTTCCTTCGTGAGACGAGGCTTAAGGCTGCGTTTGGTTCACTGAAAATATGAATTCTAGAGACCATATTTTCCTGTAAATTTCCAAAATGTTTCTTGAGCACTCTACCTTGTATCTTCAAACTATTTTTCGCTTTAGCATGTCACATGATTACCTTACCGAATATGGTTAAACATCTATCCATCGTGTAGCTGCTCAAAACAGAATTATGTAAACTGTTATGCAGCACTTTCATTTGACATCAAGGTGCCTCTACCTAGGTAGATTAATTACCTCGCTGTCTTGTTCTTGAATATGGGTCAGAACTGTCTGCCATGAACGGGTTATGAGTCTCACTTCACTGCTCTAGCTTTTTGATGGTATGACAAATTTCTTCTGGACCTTTTGATGGTAGAATCTCCTTCTCTCTAGTTCTTTGGTTTTTTTAGTTAATTAGCTCCCATGGGTGATTCAATTGGTTTGGCAGCTGTCATTCCATTCTTTTTTAACAGCACAAAAGTAAATTCCAAGCCAGAGAGATACCCTGGCTTGATCTTGCTACTTCAATACCTAGAAGCTATATTAGCATACACTTCAAATGGATATTGTACTCGTGTTCAATAGGTAAATGCCACCTTCATGACATACCTGCATCATGTCCTGCCATATCCTGGTAACATAGCCTACAAGTACCTTCCCTACTAACTGTTTTACAGCCAATATTCTGGACCAATGTTACATTGATAAACTCCATACCGCCCGCTAATTTAATTTCTCAGGAATTCAGTTTCAGCTTTATGTAGCATCTTCAAGATTTGTTTTGGTCATGTTTAGTTTTACTTACAATTTATCTAATGCTCAATTTGTGCTTTTAACAGGTATCAAACAACGGTTGGGCGGAAGGTGAATGCAAGGGGAAAGCAGGTTGGTTCCCTTTTGGATTCATTGAAAGACGGGAACGTGTTCTTGCACGAAAGGTGGCAGAAGTGTATTGAAATCTTTTCTGGGTTGGGTTTCAGTGGAGAAGCCTAGCATTTTGTACGTTTGTATTTTTTTTAAATTCAGAGAGGTAGAGCTTGTGTTGGTTATTGCGAAGAGGGAAGAAAACCTACTTTTGATATGTGATATAGATTGTTAGGTTTTCAGTTTAACACTATTCGAACAATTTTAATTACATGCACCACCACCCTGTTTTGTTTAGGGTGATGAAGTTTCCTGTCCTTTTATCTATTTATATATATTGTTGATAGATAACAATTGAAGGTACGTTTTATTATACTCTTTCCTTTCAGTTGTAATCTTTTTTTCCCGGGGAGCTCATGGTATGGATGGTAGCAGAGAAATTTTTTGAAGTGGTGATCATGTGCCATTGAATGCGCGCTACATATACCTGGGGTTACTTTTTTAAAACCAAATCCTAAACCCCAGGTATATGTGGTGTGTGATCATTGGGCACGTGATTGCCGCTTCAAAAAATTTCTCGTAGCAGAGGGTGAGGAGAAAGCATCTATATAACAAAACACAGCTGTTGTCTCCCCTCTTTATAGGCTTCATATATCCAAGGACCCATATCAACCCTTACAGAAAATAAAATTTAGACGGTTGGATTAATTTAACAGGGAAATTGTCTCTCCACCAATATGCCTCTTATCGGCTTCACAAAGGATGGCAGAGATCTTATCCCCCAAATGGACTATGGATCTCAACAACTCACACCCGATTTTGGGAAATGTTTTGTAGGGGAGTGCCGAGGGCACGGGCCACCCACTATACATCTATATAACAAAATTGAGAAGTCACTTACCCCCTCTTATCGGCTTCACAAAGGATGGCTGAGATCTTATATCACCCCAAATGGATGGTGGATATAAGCCACTCACACCTGATTTTGACAAATGTTTGTCAGAGAGTGCAGTGGGCACGGGCCACCTACTAGTAATATATAAGCAATCTTTTTAGAACCTGGTTTGCAAGGATTTCTGATTTACACGGTAACCATGGATTAAAGAATCAACTATGGCATTTTTTTTGTCATGAAAGGACAATTTCTTCAAGTCTTCCCCCTTGGACTCCCACGATGCCCAAGAGCATCTCTATTCATCACGCTCCCCATTGGTCGTCTTTGTAATCATGGTAGTTAGACTGCTTTATCAAATAAGAAACTGACTCCCTTTGTTCCTCAAGTCATGTCGCAAGAAAGAACAGCCCCTTCCCGTTTCGTTAAATCAGAAATGGAGAGTTGAAGCCACCAGCCAGTACAATTCATTCGGCTCATACCCTTCATTTCACTTACCACCCTAGAAAATCTTCAATTATCAATTTCCACCAATCTTGAGCTTGATTTACTCTGTGTTTCTCAATTTATTTCCTTTTGCTCGTTTGAGCTTGATCACAAAAAAGGGCCTTAGTGATTTCTTATTTCGCAGGTTAAGCCACCAACCCCGATACAATTAATTCAGCTGATACCCCTCATTTTACTTGCCGAAGAAAATGTCCAAGTTCCACCAATCTTGAATTCTTGAATTTGATTTACTGTTTTTCTTCCTTTTTTTCTCAACAGGGAGCACTTATTTATTTTTCTGAATGGAAAATGCTATCCCACACTTAATCGCAAAAAAGAGTTGAGCAATTGAGCTGTAGACCGTTGGATTCAAGAGATCCACGGTCCACATGGCAGTGACTTTACTAATACCCAAAATAACTATTTTACCCTTTAGTCATTGCCATGTGGACCGTGAATGAATTCAACGGTCCACAGCTCAACCCCACAGCTCTCTTTTGCAGTCATGCATGGCATAGCACGACCCTTCCAAATCTCCAATTTCCGTTTGCACAGTTATTTCACACTAGTCAATGCGAGCTGGTCGGGATAAAAACTGGGGGAAAAACAGAAGGTAAAAAACCAGGCACTTCTGATATACGGCCCTTGAAAAGGCAAATTTGCTCAATTTCCTTTCAGATTATGCCATTTACGGGTGTTCGGCACAATATGTTGCTTGCCTTGGCATATTTTGATGAGAAACAAAACTTTAAAGATTGGGAAATGAGTGCCTCAAGAATGTACAAGGATATTGATTACTGTAACAGTGCAGACCAACCTCAACGATGTAACAGTCCTTGAAACAAAGAACCAATATGAGCTAGCCTTCTAAGCGCTTGAGATGGAACCTGTGTAAATTTTCTTTTGAAGTTGGAAACGGAAACCTCGTCATTTCTTCGACTCAAGTAAAAAACTATTATAAGGTGCAATTTCATTTGTTAAATAGAGGGACTGAATTCTAAATGTTAATGGCAAAATTTTATTGAGCAGTGCTGAAAGCCACAGGAATAGTATCAGGCGTACATATTTGATATTGGAGCAGTCAATACAACACCCAAAGATTTTTCTACATACAAACAAGTGATGCGGAGCATGAAAAGACAATGTAACCGACGTTTCATTAAACAAGACAGATGCAATTGTGCAGCTTGATTGTCCATGACAACTGGAAATCCGGGAAGAGCCAGTCCTAAACAAAGAAATGAGCATCATATTCAGTTCCAGAACAAAGCAAACAAAGATTGGTCTATAGTGGCTATACTTACCCAGATCTGAATGAACCAGTCACTTATTACTGGAGAAAAACGCAAACATGATTGATAGCAGAATGAAGATTGCAATGATCTGCACAAAAATTACCTTACAATCAAAGCATATTCTTCATCAATAGCATCAGGAAGATAAAGTAGTTTAGGGACTCACCAGAGCTGAATTGAATCTTGGCTTGCTTGCACTTACGTATAAACTCCTAGGGAAACACATGAAGCAATGTCATACAAACAGAAATCGCGTTCATGGAGGAAAACTAGAAACAGTGAGTCAGTGACAAACCTTTGGTTCAGCAGCCCAGAGTCCCTGCAAACCTTCTGGATCGCTTCTACTCGGCTCAGAGTTTTTGTTGCATTGGGATCATTCTTATCAACCTGCAATAACCAATTCATGTGATTTCTCAATGTGTCCAAACAATAAAAATTCTGTTAGATAAAATGGCTATGACAAAAATACAGTTGAGTTGATGAAACTTATTGTCACTGATTTTCTCATGCACCATGTTCAAAAGACATGATGGCGTGTTTGATTGCCAAGTGGGAAAATTGCATTTTCCTTGGGAGCTGTCCATTGTTAGATAGCGATTTTAAATCTGGATAATTTTCCCTACTAAGCCCGGAATTCATTTCCCATCCAGATAGGTGAGATTTCATTTCCACCTGAAAATACGCCTTTATTTTCTCACATGATTGAAATATGTGTTCTCAGTAGCAATCAATCAGCCATTTAAGGCATTTCCCAGATGTATTTTCTCGGAAAAATTTTCTATGTAATCAAACAGGCCCTAAATAAAACTACTAAAACACCCTCAGGTTGATGATCCTACAAGACCACTTTATGGATTATGAGCATACCCATTACCTCTTTTTGGCATTTGTTACATTTTCTTGAACAGAAAAAAAATTATGAGGTTCATGTAATGGGATAGCAGTATCCCATTGGCATTGTTTGCAATTGAGATTGTTGATGGTTGTGGGAGTGCATAACTAATGCTGCCACACTGGCTATTATAAAGGTTAACGTCAAATTGTACTGTTGCTTCGGGATGAAACCGCTGGAAATCAAATTCCAAGTCCTCAGGCAATGGATAGTTTTGTCTCACTAATAAGCTTGGTGGTGCAATTTTCAGCATTAGGTTTTGAGAGAGTTTTTATTGGTCACATATCAAATGACTAAGAGCACATGAGTATCAAAAAGCTACTTTATTTAAGATGTTTACAGGACTCACTTTGAATGAAAATGGCCTCTAAAAAGTGATATCGTGTGTGTTTTGTTTTATTTATACTCGTAATTGGTACAATAAATCATCCAACACATATGAAGAATTAGTGCCCATCTGGGACAATTCCGGTAAATATTACCTAGTGCTAACTATCAAATCCAATGCCCAGGGACAGGAGCTAGGTTATCAACTTTTCACAAATGATATCACGTGAACAGTTTGCCTTCATGAACCTAAGTGCATAGCCAAATCCCTTTCCACAAGTCTCCGGTAGACTTTCAACGTAATGTGTGTTACACATGCAGTAGTGATTTGCAAATGAGACTTTTTTACTAAAAGTGTTTCGCCATGAGCACCATGCATGCAGTCTCAACCTCTTAGTCAGGTGTTTTGTTATACAACATTAGAACTCCTAAAAGCCTAAGGAGTTGACTGGGAAAACCGGAAAAATAAACTGCACTGAACTTTTGGATTGCAATTCCATCTCTGTTTCTCTAATCAAATATATTGAAGGACATCCCTTCGATCTCCTAATCTATATTAAAGACGGTACAGATATCCTACATCGAATTGCCCATCTAGAGTAAACAATCCCATATACTTGGGACAAGGCTTATGATGATGATGATGATGATGATGTTGCCCACATAAAGTACTACAAAGTAACATCTTGAAGAGTCCAATGTTATTAATACTCATGTACTTTTGAAGTAAAACTCAAGAATTATCGAAATAACTACCTCAAAACTCAAGAATGACACAATAACTATTTCAGAACTCAAGATTAAGAAAAAAATCAGTCAATCTATCTGAGTTGCCCAGATAGTGATATGGAGTATGGATACAAATATTGCACTTCTTTCAAATAGTGATATGGAGTATGGATACATATCACTAGGGTTCCAGATCAAGTTGTTGCACTTCTTTCAAGCGTCCAAACAAACCATAGGGTGCTTTGTTTCCCTTTTATTTTGCTTTTATTTACAGTCACTGTGTTCGTTTGAATCACCGATCAGCAAGTTTATTTATCTACATGAATAATTTTACTTTTTTCCTTCTTCTGGGTAGAAGATTGGTGTTAAGGTCTCAAAATACTTTTCACAACAACCAGTGGAAAATATGGGCATTTGGAGCTTTGTCGATGCTTTAAGACTCAAATATCATAAACGTAAGGGATGGCCAGAATTTTCCTATACTCTCTCCACTTAAAGACTAGGACTCAATATGTTGATGAAAAAACAGAGCCTCCCTTACAAGAAAAGATGAAACATCTAAAAGAGAAGCTGAAGATTTGTCCCCAACCCACTCGGGTTGGGCTCGGGCTGAATGCTCTGAAGATCAGTTTGGGCTCAGGCTGACTCCCAACCTGCCTGAGTTGCACACCTAAGCCCAAGTGAGGGTTTTCTAGTGGTTTTCTACAATACTTCAAGTATTCATTGCTGTACAGCTACTTTCTTATTTCCTTGTGATTTTCTAACTTTATTGCTTGAAATGAAGTGATGTCCAGCAACTATACAACCATCACATATAAAGAGGGCCTGTCCTACATCAGCACCGTGTCCCTATCTATTTATTTTTTTGTAAGCAGCGTCCTGTCCCTAATTCAAAATACTTAATGGAAGAAAATGACTTAAGGAAAAAAAAAACACATTTCACTGCTTTTCTTCGTGAAATTCAAGTGATACGTGCAAGTTGCAACAGACTGGTAGATGTAGAGACAGGCAACATGTACCAGAATATGACTGATCTGTCCTATTACTTCTAGTTTGGGCCAACAGAGCAGTACTTTACATGGTTGCTCGGGGAAAAAATATAAAGGTCAATTCCAACAATATCTAAGTTCATTAAACCTCCATTACAGCATCATTTGAGGCTTTGAATTTGGGTCTTTGCATCATCTACTATAGAAGCATATAATGGAGGGGGCTATTATCTGTTTCCATGTATGTAATGAATAGTAGAACCTTGAAAGGAAGTGAATTTTTTTAGAGACGTTGACAATCTTAGCATGTATCTTGTTTATTTGCTCAAGTGCACAAGGAGGACATTGGAGATGTGGATATTGGTCCAACTCTATGTTACGCAGTTACGGCAAGGATATGGGACCGGATACAGTGTGGATACGGCATTTACACTCAAAAAGTAAGTGTCCAACATGGATACAACACAGATTCATCACCCATTTTGAAGTACTCCCACTGCTTCATAGTCATCATTAGAAATTTGGGAGCTTTCTTTCTCCTTTTTCCTTTTTCTTTTATTCTAGTTAATTGCTTGACTATCTTTAGTTCCTTTATGTAGACCTTCTCTTTGTAAATGAAGTTCTGGTTTTAGCTTCTTCCCAATCAAAAGAAAAAGAACAGCATATAAATATTTGATTTATTTCATAGCAGATAGATTAAACAATATAGAATAAAATACAAGCCATATAGTACACATGATTTATCTAATACTAGACAGAAGACAGCATATAACTTTACTATAGCATTTTCCATTTTTTTTCGTAAGAAGGAGAGAATTTGAACCCAGGTCTGTGGTACCAGGACATACAAGAGTTTACCAACTTAGCAAGTTGGCAAGCCACATCAGATTCATAAGTCACTCTAATGAAGGCCGCATCAAGTTAAACAATCTCAATAAATAATCCTAGAATAAAACATGAATTATTAATTGCTCACGACTAACTTAGGTTACATATCGATTAACATCAATTGCAAAAGAGTATGCTCTTGCTAGCTAATATATGCATCTGTGTAGTAAATACTGAAACAGTATCTTCCAAAAGAAAAATAGATTCCAAAACAGTATACGGTGTATACCTTTGATTTCAGCATTGAAGAAAAATCGAAGAAAGCACCATAGACGTCAGAGATTGTTTTAGTCCGGTCAATAACTTTAGCAGTAAGACCTAAAAAAAGCCAAATCATAAAACAAGAAATTAACACTGGTTAGTTTGAGATCATCACGTTAACTACAATACCATGGCATTCATGAATGGCACAGAATATCAACACAACATCCAAATCATTGGTCTGTATAGCTCTGAGATTAATCACAGTATTGGTAACAGAACTGAGTTAAAGAACTCGCTTCGATAACCTTCTTCAACCACCTTTTATTTGTACGAATGCGCAGAGAAGTTATAAAGCAATTCATCTAATAGATTGTGGATGATGGGTAGTGTAATGTTTTTCCATTGCATAAAGAGAGTTACATGTTTGCTTTATAGGCGTGAAGTATATTTCAATCAAACCATACAAGTAAAAAGATCTCCCAGTAAAAACAATTCGACCCATGAAGGATATATTTAAGTAGTCTGGCCATTGGCCAATATGAAGTCCATCGAGGCCTTGTTCCAATAAGTTACAGATACAATACACTGTGGTATGTACATGGTACATACCATCTTGTACCAGAACGTGTCTTTTGTAACACGTATAAAAGAAAAACAACATATTTTTAACCTAATTAAAATGAATTTAATGTAATACGTATTTGTAACTTTGCACATCGAGATGTACCATTTTTTCCTCCCATGTCTCATCCTGTCTCGGTGGAGACATCTCATTCTGTCAGCTTGCCGAGGCATGGAACGAGATTAAGATTTTAAACTTTAAAGGTATCAAATTCTTACTATGTTTATCTTTGTGATTTTCCATTATCTCTCACATCTCTTACATGGAGATGTTCACCACCTTGGTTAAGCCATGAAATTTTAGCGTAACAGTCATCCAAGAAACAAGGTTGAGGTTATAACCTAATACAAGTGATTCATAAGTCACAGAAAAATGTAAGCTTTCCATATCAAAGAAACAAACAAGACACAAAGCCCAAAAGAAAAACATGAATCTATGCCCCCTCAAACATTTCTGAGCATGTGAATTCATTTTTGGCAAGAGACCTGCCATTAATACCCCATAATCACGGCAGGAATCTAGTATTAGGAATGTGGATTTTTCTAATGGGGGGAAAAAGGATTCAAGGCTCCAATGGAGAAGCCATGCAATATTTATCGAGTTGGTAGAACTGTGATTTTCCAGTCAAAAGTAAGTGAATCACAGAATCAAATATTTGGCATTTTCCACAAGAGAAGTACATAAATAATCTACAATGAGTCGTGTTACAATTCGCCAATGTGAATTAGCATACACACCATGTGAATGAGTTCCTAACATTATGCCGAAGAATTCAGTTAAGGCACCGGTTCAATCAAAAGGATCAATAGCTGGAAGCTTACAACCATGACCCCAGTGGCATAACTAAGGTTAACCAGATAGGTCTGATAACCTGCATTGTCGATCCCTATGGCCCAAACCTCGTACCTAGTCTATCAACCTATCAACAACTATTTACAAACTGAACAGCCCAGTCAGGCTACAGCACCAGCACATAGGCTGCGTTTGGGTAAGCTTAAAAACCACAATAAGCCAGCTTTTTTAGTGGTTTTTAAGCACTTATCGAAAAAACTATGCATTTGATTAATCTTAAAAAGCACTTTTTAAAAGACAAATAACCTCCCAAATCTCTATAAGCAGAAGCTGTTTCTGAAACGCTCCTGCTAATTGCTTTTGCGGGAAGCTGTTCTTAAAAAAAATTCTTTACAAGTTTATCTTTGAAAAAAATTGTAATACCAAAATTACCCTTTCGTAATAGCAAAACTTAATTTTTTTGGTTTTTACCACCAAAAAAACACCTTTTTACCAAACACCATAGAAGGGCTTTTTAAGAAATGAAGCAATTTTCTTGTATGGTTACCAAACGGCCAAAACAACTTAACTCAAGCACCTTGTATGTAAGTGCTACTGGGTAAGCACTAAAGCTAAGCTTTAAGCTTACCCAAATGCAGCCATACAAGCATAGGGAAAAGTAAATCGAAAAACTAAAAAAATCAAAACAGTCAATATGAAGGGAAAGTATAGATTTAGTCCCAACGATATCAATTAGCATAAAATAGAAACTTATCAATAAACAATGACAAGAAACAATCACATCATGGAATAAAGCAATTACTATTTCAAGAAATTTGAGCCTGTATCAACATCATTTACCTTGCATCCATTGCTCCCTGGAAAAGTATAAGAGTCCCACCCAATAAAATAAAAAAGAAAGAACAAGAGCAAAAACAAAGAAACTAAAAAATGGAAGGAATCCCTAAAGGTGGAAGGAATCCCTAAAGGAGAAGAAGAAGCCACGCATGTCTAGAAGTGTTGCATAGTGTTGAGAATGTATGTGTCCCCGAGTGATGGCAAAAAACAGAAATTAGAGTATCTAGAAAACAGTAAGCCAATTTTCCATGATTCTGCAACTGCCTCTTTTAAGCTACAAATTCCAACAATTTTGTTTCAAGAAAGATTCTGGACTTTGATCCACTGATTTCAACAAATTTGCAACCAGAATAAGCCTAAACATATTGGGTTGCAGAATCCATATAAGAATCGTTAATAGTGACTCCTTCAATGTATTTTTGGCTTAGTAACTGTGTCAAAGTGTCTTGGAGACAAACAGAATATACTTAAGGTACAAACACCAACAAAAAAAAGTACTACGCAAAATAATACATACCCTTCAGGGAAAAATAATTTAATCCATAGTATGAGAAAACAAAGTGGTTTAAATTCTTTCCACATAATATTTAGCACCTAGTTCAAGCATCCACATGACTCTCCTACACGCATTTCATCATTTTCGATAGCATTAACATCTAAAGATAAAAGTCATGGCATAGAATGGCTAAAATTTGAGTATTAGAGAGTTCTGATCAAGGCCATATATCATATGCCTCCAGTTTCAATAGCCAAGAAGGCAATGTCCAGAGATTGTTCTCTTACCACGCCTCATCTTCACTACCCCTCTGAAGACTTCAATGTTGTTGTAGCATAAAGCAAGAGTTCCAATTGCCATGATCTGGTACAAGTGGCACAATATCAGTTCATATGTTCCATCTATGAATATCCCAGAATCTTTAATCAATGATGACATAACAGTTTGAAACCGCCATATCATGAGATCTTATCAAAATTATGGAGTTCAACCCAAACTCAAAGCATATGTTTTGGTATAACCATTCTTGTATTAAAGTCAAATGTGGTATAGAATGAAAGATGGCTGATTACTGCAAGAGAAAGAGCTGCAGAAGTTCCATCTCACACTCCAACATGCCCAAAAAATACAGATTAGGAACAGCTAACACATCCAATTGCCATGATCTGGTACAAGTGGCACAATATCAGTTCATATGTTCCATCTATAAATATCCCAGAATCTTTAATCAATGATGACATAACAGTTTGAAACCGCCATATCATGAGATCTTATCAAAATTATGGAGTTCAACCCAAACTCAAAGCATATGTTTTGGTATAACCATTCTTGTATTAAAGTCAAATGTGGTATAGAATGAAAGATGGCTGATTACTGCAAGAGAAAGAGCTGCAGAAGTTCCATCTCACACTCCAACATGCCCAAAAAATACAGATTAGGAACAGCTAACACATCCAGAGGTGTTTTTGAAAAATCGAAAGCATATTTAGCAATAGCAGAATAAAAAAAAGAAACATTCAATATTCAAAAACAAGGAAATTACTACTTAAGGACAGTACCAGATTTTGAGACAGGTAGTAGCAAGTCTATCAGTTGTCAACTTTGGCATGTAACATAGGAATAGATGATCTCCACTATTCCTAGAACTTGGTGGTAGCCACCACACAAGAAAAGGTAGGATCGTGTCCAGATTCTTAAGGTGAGACAGAAAAGTGAGTCTAATTTTGAACAACACTGAGAAAATCATCCTATTTACAAACTATCATGGACACTGCAAGAGGCCAAAGCTCATTCCAACATATGACTAAGTAAATAAGAGGTTTGGCAAAGACCACTTCACCCTCATCATCTGGAAAGACACCTAAAGTACCAGCTTACCCTAGTTGTTTTATTATTCAAAGTTCAGTTTCAACCTAAACTAATTGCTGATAGAACAGCATGCAGCTACTACATTAGATTGTGACCATATCAGCTGTACAGATCCAGCTGTATTTAATCAGAGGACAGAATAGCATGACAAACAGGTCAAACGAAGCACAAAATCTGAAACACAACGTTAAAAGTTATGGTTTTTAGACACAAATTAAGATATATAGGGCAATGGAAGAAAATGCTAAACAGTTCAGCTGGGAAGATTTCACACCTGAGGAATAGCACAAAATCGGAATATGGCAGGATCTCGCAAATCGGACATGTACGTCAGGCAATCTTCCATATGTAGTAATGCATTCGTGACCATATCATTCAAGCATTGCACAGCTTTAACCGAGTTTTCTTCATATTTCAAGTCCTAAAGCACATATTATCAAAGCATATGAACCAAACCAAATGAGCTCAAATTCAAAATGATCAGCTAAAAGCATTCTTTTATATTTGTGATGATGAACCCTCCCACCTGTAGGTCAAGAGCATGTTCATAGAACGAGTGTAGAAGAGATGGGGATGTTATGATGTATCAGAGGAAAGACAAAGTCAGATATGAGCACATCCGAGAGAGTCTAAGAGTAACCCCAATAGGGGGAAAAGAAGGGAACCCGATTGAGATGGTTTAAGCATGTACAATGAAGACCAATGACAACACCAATGAGAAGGAACACTTTGGTCCAGGTTGAAGGAAAAAAGGGAGAGAGGAAGGCCAAAAATGACGTGAGATAGGAGTAAAGATCTAAAGACACGTGCCTTAACAAAAGATACAGCTCCAGATAGAGTTGAATGGCAAAGAGGAGTTATGTTGCCGACCCAAATAGTAGGGATAGATGATGATGATGATGTTTGCATCATGAAAATTCAAAGTAACCTGAAAATAAAACTTCAAGCAGAAACACGTAATAGAAATACACCTCAAGTTTGTTAACATATTTACTCCAAATTTGGCGAGGCCAGAACATGCGTGACTTTGGTATTTCATTTATATCCTCCAAATAGTCTCTAATAATATTTGTTTTCTGCAATTCAGTGGATACAAAATTATAGCATGTGAGATAACGAACTGTCAATAGATACCTCGGTTGAGCTGTGGAAATAATAAGTTACCGATGTCAAAATACACCACCTGAAGAAATAAACCCATTGAATTGGAGAGAGTATCTGGAGACAAATCTTCCAACCTGGAGGCATAGAAAAGCTTGGACAATCCCAGTCCAACAAGTCCTGCTACATAGTGACAATACTCATCGTAGTCATCAACTGTCTCTACCTACAAATAAGGAGAACAAAATCAGTGACACTTGAAATGCAATATAGACTTGTCCTTATGTTATGATAACCTACAGTACAGATGTAGCTCTGAGATATCACATATGCAGTTTTAAAACAAATGGCTCGATGATATGAACAGGCCTCAGCAAACATCAAACACTTCATGACCAATAAATCTTAATGATAGATTTGATCGGTCAAGTCGCAAATACTTTTGGGAAAATCTATAGTCTAGTTTATCAGATGGGGAATACTGTATATAGATTTCAGGGCAAACTGGAACTAATGCTGGGCGTCACAAACATCTACGATGGGGCCCCTACAAGGAGAACAATCGTTAACCAAAGTGGATCGTCACAATCATCCAATGAACAGACTTTTTCTCGACCATTCACCAAATTCTTTTTGACCATTCAAAGAGTGCTGTAGATTGGATGGTTATAACCATTCAACCAGGTTTCGCTAGGCGATATCTATTAAGTCCTAGCTCCCTGCATGCTTGCTAATTATCCTAGTATTCCGTTAATAAGCATAATTACAGTTTACAATACTCAGACCAAATTTACCTATTGATAAAATAGTAGTAGTAGTAGTAGTTGAGCAGTCAAGATACAACATGTACAGAGAATGAGTGTTGAGGTCCTTGAGGGTGCTGAGATGGATAAGTGGCAAGAAGACGAGGTAGCGAACTTGAACCCTAAAGGGGAAACTCAGAGTGCCCCTTCTAGTAATTTCACCCACCGAAAAAACTACAAACGAGCACATCCAAGAAAACCTAGGTCTATCCCCAATGGGTGATAAAATAAAGAGGATTTGACTGATATGGTATGCCCATGTGCAAAGAAGACCTAATATGGTGCTAGTGAGATGTGCTCATGTGTAGGTTAAAGGCTTTAAGAGGACAAGGGGAAGGTCAAAAAGGACCTGATCAAGGTAATGAGGAAAGATTTGAAGAAGGATGCCTTAACGGAAGTGGAAAGGCAGAATAGAACTCATGTAGCCGATCCCAAGAAGTGGGGGCTCGGGATAAGGCTTTCGGAAGATCTGGTAGATATATGAATTGAAATGGTCCAAGTCCATTGATTTCATTTATTCATCATGTCTATGCCTTATCCCAAGTGTTTGGGGTCGGCAACATGAATCCTATTTCGCTATTCGACCCTGTTTAGAGCTATGTCTTTTGTCAATGCATGTCTTCAGATCTTTACTTACTACTTCTGTCCATGTCATTTCTCTCCCTTTTAAGGCCTTCAGTTTGTGCCAAAGCGATTTGAATTACTCTTTGTATCAATATCTTTGGATTCCTTATCATTTGTATTTAGTATTTTTTTTAGAATTTTTCAACATTTTTTCCAGATTGTTTCAATGTGTATTGGTTTAGACACATGTGAATTAACGCTACGTATTGTATCGACAAGTGGAGATACGGCCATCAAGATATTTAGAACCATGGATGGTGGTTCTCAAATATATTATCAGTCGTAGTGATGGATCCATTACTACGCTGAACTGCTAAGTCCAAAGTTATAGCAGAACTCATTTCAATTAGATCTTACCTGCTTTGCCAGCAACGGATAGAAAATGCAGCAAATGACTAATCAACGAAGGGGGAAAAAAGACGAAGAGAAGAAAAAACTCTGTAATACACGCACCCTTGATAATAAATATCTAAGTTGAACTACAGACCTCTTTGCATATAAATTTTGCCATTCCAGCACCCATTCTTTTGGTTATATCTTCAATCGCTTCTTGATAACTGCAAAGTTGTTCAAATAACAAATATTAGAAATGAAAAGTTAAACCAGAAAGCCAAAAATACAATTTATCATGTTAGGTAAGCACAGCGAAACTTAAACCACCGAGCATATCCTATCCTTTCCCAGCTCATCCATGCTAGATCAATTAAAGATCATCAAACATGGATACAAGTATGCACATTGGGCAGGGTATTGTATTACATAGGCTCAAGATGCAGAACTTCTCTCGTACCCCAAAAAGTACTTTCAGCTTCAAGAAAGTGTCAAACATGTTTTTTTTGCTCAGCTAAAATTAAGTATTCAGTTCACAATGTTAGGAAATACATAGAAGAACAAGAAGAGCTTCATTTATCAGCACAGTGGTTCCAGTTGCTGCAAGTCTTAATACGTTGTATCATTCAACATTCTTTCATTGAACTAGCTGGATGCTTTTCAGATTCTACTAACCTTGGTGGTTGATTTCCAATTTTCTCTTACTGACCTGGTGTTTCTACTAGAGAGTTTCTGTCAAACAGATAACCTATGGAATGCAGGCACATAATTCACATGATACATACCCAACCGCAAGTTATTATGGTTCTCGTAAAATTATAACCAGTAAAAGCAATGCTTAAGGGCTAACTTGTTAAAGACACATGGCGTGAACCTACTGATGTGTCTTCAGCCCATTAACTAAAAACAGTAGAAAGTAGAAACAAACAAAAATATAGGCCCCAATCAGTTTTTTTACTTGCAACAACTGTAACAGAAATAATACTGAATGAATATAATATTTTTTCGAACTTCCTGCAATCGATTATTTCAGAAAAGGTGCCGAGACAGGATGTACCCTCTTCCAAGCTCTAAAAAGGAGGTTGAAACATGATGAAACTGGTCCATGAGAACTTTATAGTGCTTTGTACCACCTTAATAAAACAAATCACTACGATTAGTAAACATGTCAAGATTTACCTCGAAAACAAATCACTACGATTAGTAAACATGTCGAGATTTACCTCGAAAACAAATCAATACCATATACCAGTGCCCCTTTGAACACATCCTTTTAAAGGTATAAATTATGACTAATAAAGAAAGCATATACACTTAATTCGGAAACGTAAAGCATTTGAGTAGTTATCAAATGCCGCATTAGGAAGCTTATTGATCAACATACAACCACCTTACAGTAATTTTACTACAAGTTTTATTTTTTACCTACCTTAAGCATTTGAGTATTACTGCATTCGAGTAATACTCTTTCTACCATCTACTCACTCTCATTTGAAAACTATCTTACCATGCAATGATGAGCCAGAAAGTTTTTTCCATAAAAGGAAATCCAAGGCACACGTCTTGTAGAATGTAACAATAGTCTACCAATGGCATAGCAGTTCACGTTTTGCAAATACAAGGGGTGGACGCACCTTCAATGGGTCTCACCTAGAAGATCTCCAAGCAAAAATAATCCAATTAGACAGTCCTGACCATCCAAAATCTATCAATTGTCACCTTTTGGGGAAAAAAAACCTTAGTCTTGACAATTAGTCAAATCTTTTTCTAACCGTCAAAAAGAATGAGACAGATTGGATGGTTAGAATAATCTGATTGGCTTGATTTTTGGCCTAGGATATATCCCAAGTACAACCAATTGACCATTGTCTAGACCATTTTTACTGATGTACCAATGAATGCGGGATGGAACACCATATTATGGCACACCCAAGGAGCACTGCTGCAGATCTTATACACCTTTGTAAGAGGGCTTATGAAAGTGTGAAGAGGAGGAGGCCTATGGAAAGAGAATTTACTAATTACTATTATAGCAAATCAAGATTTTACTATTTATAATAAAAAAATCCCAATTTTGCTATTTTAACAAAATTTCACATTTATTATTATTTTATTATATATTTGCGCAGGTACAAGAGGTTCTAGGAATGCTGAAGGAGTTTTAGTCTTTTTAATAAGTTTAGGAAAGTATTTTAATTGCTTCCTATTATTATATGCATTAGTTTTAGGAGGCTTAGAAGTTTCCAATGTAGTTTTATTTGTAATAGGAAATCAATTTGCCTGGAATTTAAGTTACCTTAGGAGTTAGATAGCTAGTCCATAAATAAAGATAAACATATATTATGTAATTGGATTTTGATTATTAGTGAATTGAGTGGTTTTTGATAAGGGAATTGTTCATTTTGTTCTGTTCCATTAGTTTGGACAATCGGTAGTGTCTACGGAGGCTTGGAGTTGCATCTTCAAGCATTATTTGCAGTAAAAAATCTCCCTTTTTCAGCAATTGTATCCCAGCTTGGATGGTTGTACCGCTTATTCAATATTAATGACTAGGATTCAAATCTAATCAACCCCATTTTAACCAACAAAAAAAAAATCTTCCTTTTCCCATCTATTATTCTTTAGCTTTTTCTTTGGCCTACATGCTTGTAGAAAGCTTTACGCTATATCCAACGGCTACCTTAAATTTCCCCGTTCCACATATGTCATGATTCAAGAAGACAAAACATGTTTTCCGGTCAAGTTAGAAAAATTGGATGGTGTAGGCATTCATCATTTGCCTAAAGAACTTTTATTACTTAACCGCTCCAACCACATCCATGTGTTAGGTCCGCATAAGTGCAACTCATCATATTTCGACTCATAGATTCTAGTAAGCATCTACCATCTATGCCTTTCATGGGTGGAGAAATTATACGTTTTACCACCATATCATGCCATGGCACATGGCTTTCTGGGATCTTGTTTTCAGTTCCAAGATGCAACCCATTGTTTTCAGTTCCAGGATGCAACCCATAGGTGGCAGGTGCATGCACTGTGATGTACACATGCAACGTGTGCAGGTTGTCATTAAAGTTTCTAAATATTACAAAAAGAAAACCAATGAACTGAAACAGAGCTAATTTATATTGACCAGAATAACATCAGAGATGAGAGTCAACATTGACTTGCTCAGACTGATTGGTCGAATAATTAAATTGTAGAGTGGGACTTTGAAACCAAATTCTACAAAGCAGTGATTCTTTCAAGTATTGACACTATCTAGGTTCAAGAAAATTCCATCTATGACACTGATAAATTCTTGGACGCGGGTTTTTTCGGTTGAAGGCAAATTGTCTGTTATGGGAGCTGAACTTGAACCAAAGGAAAAGATGACGAAAGGAGCACAGGTTAAAGTGGGACCAACTCATTGACACGCCACGCACTCCAAGTCTCCAACAGGAAGACCAATCAAAAAAAAAGTCTCCAACAGGAAGTTGAAGTAAGTTTCACCGGCCAAAACTAATATTGCATCCAAATACCCCTAAGAGCTGCCTTCACAGCTCAATAATGAATCAAGAAAACACTATCTACTGCAAGAATCATTAAATGTTTACCATGTAAAATGCAGAAAAATTGGGTCTCTATAGACAGAAAAACTGGATGTTCGTATGCATAAGAATTTAAATCCTGATACTCAAATGGAGAAATAATCGCACAATGTTTTCTCCATTACAATGTACAATTAAGGAAAAAAACACAGAAGAATAATGCCACAAAAAAACTACTTACGTGCTAAGTTTGTCAGAATGCTTACACGAGAAAAAACTACTTAGGCGCTGAGATTTTCAGAATGCTTACATGAGAAATGCCAATCCTGATTATATATGTGTCGATGAAAAGCTTCCAAAATAGGTACTTTGATATCAGAAGGTATGCTCGTATCATCCTCTGCGAAATAACAATGGAGATCAGTTAGATGGGCAGGTAATGTTCATAAATATCAATTAACTTTCTCAATAAAACAGTGTGTTTGATTCTGACTCCCACGTCCATGTCCTTGCAGCACAGTTGTAGAACTATCATATAAATATATCATATATTGAAGGCAGGCCGAAGTGGCCAGACCTTGAACTGAAACAGGGTCCTAGAATTTGGTTTTAATTTGGCCCAAAAATGATCCACTATGTAAACTAAATACCAACAGAGAAATGAGACATAACCTGAGATTGCTGCTGCTGAGGCAGTAATGAAGAGGTTCAAGGAAACTTGCGTGTTTTGCAATGCTTTGATAGAAGCCAACCATTGGGAAAATTATTAAAGTAATAATATGTGGATAGGAGGAATAGATGACTCAATCCTCCAATGTAAGGCCTAAAATAGGCTGTCATTCCAAATTGCCAGTTTAAAACTTCAAATTATTACAATTAGACATGTTAAAGTTACCAAAATCATAGAAACTGTAAAAGAGTGGTCAATTGCGTTCAAATACCAACACGGATGATCTTGATTTATAAATTGAGAAAGTAAAAAAGCATGATGTGTGATGTCATGCAACAATAAAATATGGAACAAACAAGGCTAGATGATTCAAACATGGCAAAATGCAAAATATGGATGCAAAGCTAAATAGGGAAGATCACATGCAAAATATAATAGCAAAGATAATGAGAACAAACCAACAGTATCGAGGGCCCTGAGAACCAAATAAAAAATGCACACCTGCAGAAAAGGAAAGAAAAGTCAAATTGGATGCTTGGCAGTACTATGTAAGGCAGAACTAATTCAAGAGGGAAATGCAATAGAATTATAAAATATAAACGTCTTCAAAAACAAAATTGTAACAACCATCTCCACAGTAATCAAAGCTACCTCTAACAAGAATGTCTCTACTGCTTTTGAAAACGGAAGAGTCAAAAACCCATACACAATTGTTTACAAAGTCATACTAAAAGCAAGGGGATTCTTGCTTACACTTCACATTCCCAACAAACTAAGAAGTAAACAACTTTATGACAGTACTAAGTAAACAGTTATTAAAAAATTAAAAACATAAAAAAGGGCAACCTACCAAAAACATCCATAGTGGAAAAAAACAATTTTCAGTTCAAAATATTTTGCAAAAATCTTGTAACTACAAATCTTGTCTTACTAAAATTCAAGAGTGATTTTGTCATTTTGACAATACTATTTCCATTTCTATGATATATGATAGAACTGACATTTCTTATTATTCTTTCTTTTCCTTTTTTTTTTTTCCTTTTCTTGATTTCGAATTTAAAAAAAAAGGCCCATAATTATTAATATTATAATTCATTTATTTCTTCAAGAGACAGGTTTTATTTGAACACTTGAGTTCACGAAAAGTAATAAATTACCGTATAGTCTCTAATAAAAAATGCCCATACATCTACCAAAACATGCATGATGCATTTAATTTTGCTGAGCAGGCCAAGTATTGAAGATCTGAACTACTCCAGTTTCAATCAAGCCAGAGTATCCTAGTAGCAATTCCTATCAACCATAACAAAATTGTCTAGAGGATCACAGTAGAGTCTAAGCTGATGTTATGAAATTCTTTGTTTGTTCCTTGGTTCATAGTAGATGTTCACATCTGGATTAATTCATAACTATTACGAGCTATTAAATGCAACGTTTAAACTCAATCAAGTCGCATCTTTATAAACATCGTATACAAAGATTAAAAGGTCGTAGTGGAATCTACGCTGATGTTATGGAATTCTACATTTCCCACTTGGTTCATAGCAGATGTTAACATCTGAGTTACCTCCGATGAGCTAACAACCACAATATCCCTACATGCTCAAGGTAGTGGAGTGGTTCTGATTTTCGATTGTTCATGAGCAACAAATCCTATTGGCCTAACCCTGTACGTCAGTAATCAGATTTCAGATCAGTGCTTTCTATTGACAATGGCAAAATGCATTCCCTATGGCATGACATTTACACACTGAAACATAGGATAACTTTGCGTGTACATTACATAGACAAGGAGAAAGATCGTCCAACATCGCTCTATTTCTTGGGTTAGGTGTCTTGTATTCTGCAACAAGTACTGTTCTACAGGTATTATACTGTAAATGAAGCCACAGCTACCGCAGGTGGGTTGTAGGGGGGCAGCGCGCCCCCTGTCCAGGGTCCAGGGACAGAGCCCCCAGCCCGAATATTTCGGCATCTGAACAGCATCCGTATAGTACGTGCTTGGGGTATGTTAGGTATTTCTCTGTATCGAAGATCTATATATTCTCTAGAGGGACGTTGGGGTTTTAAGAAAACTTGGACACTGAGAGAGAGAGAGAGAGAACCTTCTCAAAAAAAACTATTTGGGGTCAGCTACATGAATCCTTTTCCACCATCCCATTCTATCCAGGGTCATATCAGACACAACCACGTCCACAATCGACACTTCTCTCAAACCTAACTCAAAAACCATCATCGTTCTAAACTATGAAGCTCATATAGACAATTGCTGTTGAGAGAAAGCACCGTATATCCTCGGCCTTCTAAATACCGTCTGCCATCTAGTTTAACAATCCCACACTATTACAGCCTTTTCCAAGCTTACCTCAACCTAGGCTCTGTATGGTTCCCTGAATAGATTTCTAAAAATGATTTTTGCATATAAATGTCATAAAACTTTTTCTGTATCAACACTTTCTAAACTTACCAATCCTTTTTCTGTCAAACTTTTTGTTGGTCAACCATACAGAGCCTCAGCATCAATTAGACCCCTGAACAAAAATTTGTGACAATTCCCTCGATTATAAAGAATTTGCTCGCCTATCTCACAAAATTCATTCCAATTCGTGAAATTGAAATTAACCCCCAACCCTTAGAAAAAATATTACAAATCCCTCCAAAAGTCAATCTAGCCTTTTCATTGATATCCAAAACTAACACCCAAGTTCTCTAAAAACTAATTGAACATCCATAAAACACAAATCTTCTTCAAGAGAAAATTAAAAATGTTCAATGAATTTGAAATTTTGAATCGAAACGAAGAAGATTATAAAGTCTAGTAGCTTACAGCGTTGCGAAGCTCGGGACCGAGCTGTTGGATGACGAGAGAAAAACTCCGGGAGACATTATGAAGCATGGTGTAACAAAATGCCCAATGCGGCTGCGGTGGGATCTGCTTCTCCGCATGCCTAGCAGCCATCTTCAGTTTCAGAAGAGGGTAGAAATCATCTGGGTGCTTCAGAATCGCTCCCAAACTCCCCATTTTTTCCCCTCTCCGTAGACCCAAAAGGATCAAAATCAAAGCAGATCTAGTAAAAGAGAGGAGAAAACTGAGATGGGATCGGTCCTGCTGCTCTTGGTTTTGGTCTAACAAGGCAGCTTCTTAAATAGAGAAGAAGTCGATCGATTAAGTCCACGGTCTACCACCCTACCTACCTCCTGTATATTTTTAATTTTTTATTTTTCAACGTTTAGTGTAAGAAATGTGCTGAAATCCAACACGAAAACGAGATTCATAGAAAGAGGATTAAAAGAATGGAGGGCTCCGAATGGAGGACGTGTGTGTGGAGTGTGGATAACGCCCCTCTTTGCCGGCGAACGAAAGTGTTTCACAGGAGGGTCACGATGTAACAAGCTATGGCTTACGCCAATACCGTGAGCTAGCACCATTTTTGTTACTCACCGCTGTATCTAAGCTCACTGACCGTATGGATGTTGCGCCCATCCCTTCGTGGATATGCACACCAAAAAAATCGCCATGATTGGTAATCTATAGCCATTAGATTTTAGTATTTTTTAAGGCCTGATTCTAGCCGTTGTATTCAACCATTTTTTTTTTAGTACTATAACCAACGGCTAAAATAATTAAACAAGCTAATTTTTTGTAAGAATGTTTACCAAGGGGTAGACTAAACATCCATGCGGTCAGTGGGACCAGATGGCAGCGTTGAGTAACAATAGGAAAATGCTATTCCACGGGTAACCGGATATAAGTTTGTGCAGTTAAAGGCCATTGACCATTGGATTCAAGAGATCCACAGTCCATGAGGCAACAACTGCGTGGATCTCTTGAATCCAACAGTCGAACGGCCTCAACCGCACATATTTTTGTCCGGTTATCCGTGGGATAGCACAACTGGTGCTAGCTCACGCCTACAGCTTGTTACATCGCGACCCTTCACGGAAAAAACGTGCACTAGACTCGTTATAACGACTGGGCCTACGGCTTAAATGATAGTATCGTCATCCGTAGGTTAGAACAGTTGGATCATCTTCGAAATTTGTTTGGTGAATCTCGAGGACTATTGACGTATAATCCTAACGGCAACAATAGGGACGGACGACGACCACTAGAGATGATGCTGACACTGCCCGATTTTTTATTTTATATTAATCTTTTATTTCTGGGCGCAAGTTACAACCTAGTTTAGAGTCTAAACTCTAGACCACCCCACAACTCTTTGTCGCGTATTCAGAGTCGAGTAAACCTTCGCTCACACCATGCTCGGGGGCGAAGCCGATCACAGCCAACGATATGAGCAACGTGGCACATTCTTATTGGTCAATGACCGTGTGGATGTTTGGCCATTCCCTCGGTTGACCTGCAAACCAAAAATCAGCCTGATTAATGATTTAAAACCATTGGATCTTTGGACCCAAATGACGCTCAATAATGCTCAAATTCATACGGTTAAAATCAATCCATGAAAATAACTTCAATCCAACGCTTAAAAATCACTGATCAGCTGTATTTTTGGTTCGTAGATCCATCTAGTGATTGGCCAAACATCCATACGGTTGATGTCCACTAATAGTGTGCCACGTGGCTCGTATTGTTGTCTGTGATCGGCTTCGCTCACAGCACGGTGTGAGAAAGATTTACTTCATTTTTCCTCGACTAAAATATCTCATCGATGACAGTCTGAGCCACGTGACATACTCTTCCGGACCACCGTATTAATGCTTTACATACTGTTAAGAATGCAAACATTGTCGGTACTGTTGGATGTCTCTTAAAAAATGTGCTATTTCAACGTTTTCAAAAAAATATATTTTATAAATTAAAAACACGTTTTTCAAGGAGCATTCAATGGTGGCTACAATTTGTAAACAGTTGCATACTAGATTCGTCCGGGACCCACAAACCCCACAAACCAAATATCAGCCTGAATGGTGATTCAATCCGTTCGATGTGAGTCTGACAAATAATGCTCTTATCCACGGCTAAAATCAATGTATTAAAAAGCTTGTGGTATGTAGGTCCAAGGTAAAACTTTCACGACCGCCCACAATATAAGCCACGTGGCATATTCTTAGACTACGCTGACAGTATGGATGTTTTGACCAATCCCTAGGTAGACTTACAAACAAAAAATCAACATGATTAGTGATTTCTAGGCGTTATATTGGAATTATTTTTGTGGTTTGATTTTAACCGTGGGAATTTGAACATTATTGACCATTATTTGGGGTACAAATATCCAAAGGTTTGAAATCAATAATCATGCTGATTTTTTGGGTGATAGGTCCACCTAGGGATTGGTCAAACATCCATACGGTCAGAGTCCTCTAAGAGTGTGCCACGTGGCTCATGTGACGCCCTTGATTCGCGTGACACCCTTTGGGTGAAGCAATACGTGAGTTAAATCTTACACCGAAGGCTTGACCTCCCCGATAGATACTGACCTTGTTTTGTGCGACGTCCTTCAGGTCACGCTTTGCAGGTGGACAAAATTCTCCCCATTGAATTGACCAAAAACAAATATGTAATACTTTTTTGGTGTGCAACCGAATATTCAATTTGGTAGGTAAGTTGCAGTCAACACAAGTAGGGGTGTCAACGGGTCGGTTCCGGTTCGGTTCTTAAGGTGACCAGAACCGGAACAATCAGTTCCGATTCTTATCAGTTTGGTTCCTTAACGGTTCCGGTTCTCAAAGTGATGGATCCGAAATCGGAACAGATTGTGTATTTATGTCGGTTCCGGTTCCGGGTATATGTGGCCAAATCTTGAGAATATGAGAATATTTACACTATTTATTTATTTGTACTGGTTCTTATCGGTTTCGGTTCCATCCCAGAACCAGAACCATTATTGTTGGTTCGGTTCAGGTTCAGGTTACTTTTTAATCGGTTCCCAAAAATATGGAACAGGACACCGGTTCTGGTTCTGATTCGGTTCCCAATGATGCTAACCATTTATAAAGAATAGGCCATGGGGCCATGGCTAGACCTCGCCTGCTTACAAACCGTAATACGGCTTCCCGCTATTAATAATATCTAACAATATTAAATTTTTAGAACGGCCCCCATGCTTGTACATTAATTATTCTAAGATTTTTTATAAGTAATTTGATCTGACGTGAAATTTCTCAAGATCCATGGCTGAGAGCACGGGTGAAAAGACAAGTACAAACAGGCGAGTCTTTAGAGCTTGGTAGAAAGAAAGTATGTTTACGAATAAAAGATAGTACAAGACACATCTAATGTGCATCAAATGCGGCACACCAAAAATATACGTCATATAATTGGGCAGCATTTAAGGTGATAGGATCTCAAACCAACTCATCAATCAATTAACCCCAGGGCGTAGATGGCCAGGACTATGCCTCAGGAAGCACAGGGATCCTAAGTTCGAATCCCCTCCCCTCGGGACTTGTCACCAGCTGAGCTTGCTCGGGTGTTTAAATGATGCGGAGTGGGCTGTGGCTTTACTCGTGTCCACGGAGAGTTAGCCGTGTGCTCTAAGAGGCCCGGATGCCTCGTGATAGAAAGGGAAAAAAATTTAGGGGTGGTAGTTTTCACGACTACTTTGATGATCAGGCTTGAATGGGGCGAGGTATAAGGTGAAAACTTTAATTGAGGCCTATTTTATTTTAAAATTAATATAAATTAAAATAATCAAAGATAGTCATTTTCTCTTAGATCTAAAAAAATAAAACTTGTCAATCAAAGGCTCTTAAAAGTCTTAGTAAAATCCAAAAAAAATAACACATCGGCTAAAGGCCCCCCTAACGACGTACATGTGATGTACGTGTTGTTTAAATAAAATTATGTTTATAAAAAATAATAAAGTTTTAAAATGGTAAATGTATAACATTTTTATAAGGGTAAGTGAGCAACTTAAAACAAAGTTATTACTTGCTTCTACCCCGTTATTAAGCGTAAAAAACAATTTATGTAAAGGTATTATAGGATTTTTAAATTAATATAAATATCATAATTATTTTTTAATACAAATATTAGTATTGGATATCATTGAATAAATCTCGAGATAGCTTTCAATGGATCCGTTCTCATTGCAAATGAACTTACGAATTGAAAGTTATTAGTTTTTGAAGATTTTCAAAGAAAAAAATACTTTCCTAAAATATTGTTATCTATTATCTATACTAAAGCTCGGCACTGCTGAGGTGGCACTCTCTTCATCTTTTTTCCAAAAAGTTTTTTTCAAAAATACCCCCCATCAATGTCCAACCATTTGTTTCTAAAAAAAATTAAATCCTCATCATCTACATGAACATTTCTTAACTGCCACATCATCACCCCTACGCCACTAGGTTTAATCTATTCCTTACAATTTTTTCAACATTTATTTATTTTTTTAAAAACGGCCAGTCTTTTGTGTTTATTGCCTGTCTTTTGGGCTTACTTTATACACGTTTTTATTGCTTTTCAATTAAAAAAAAGGTTTTTGGTAGTGATTAGAAATTGATTTAAATTATTTGAACCCAAAACAGCACCACTCGGATGGGGAATTTGTTTCCTTTTTTAATCGCTGTAATTCTAAAACGTCTTTTGATTTTTCTAAAACATGGGTTCTCTTTCCCATAACATCAACCCACGACTCTCTCCTATAATCTCTCATCTCCCTCCTTCCGTTTTCTTCTCCCATTGGAATAAAAAATTTGCTATACATACGACAGAACGTATGGTGGAAGACAAAAAAAAAAAGCATAGCAAAAAGTTGTATCCACGGTTTACTCCATAGCCAAAGGTCAGACGTCTCTCCAACAACAATTCAGA
Source organism: Euptelea pleiosperma (assembly GCA_035048495.1). NCBI lineage: Eukaryota > Viridiplantae > Streptophyta > Magnoliopsida > Ranunculales > Eupteleaceae > Euptelea > Euptelea pleiosperma. Next base: position 4,841,933 of record CM068552.1, on the reverse strand, counting down.
CGATGGGAGCAAAATACACTACTCATACCATATGTCCTTCAGTGTTGGACGTGTGGAGCAAATAAACACAAGAACAATATTTTTACCCGACAGAAGGTATAATGCCGATAGCATAAAAACGGTAGATCAAAAAAATATTCTTAGTGTTGTTTTATGTTTTTTTTTTAGATTCTACTTTTTGAGGACTATGTTTTTAATCGTATTTTACAGTTATTGGTTATGACCAAGAGGAATGCTCTTCTTGCTGCTCTAGAGAAGATCGATGAAGGTAATATAATGGGTTCCTAGAGATGCATTTTCTTCCGTTTCTGCTTTTTGTTAAGGCTTTTAGATTTTGGGAGTTCAACTTTTTTGGTTGTTTCTGCAAGCAGACCTATTGCTTTTTGGACTTCTACGGCTGCGGATGGGTCATTGGACGATATTAGGTATATTTATATTTGCATCAAAATCTTAAGCCTTGAGCAACCAATTCTACCCATGTACATTGGAAGATTACAACAGGGTAGCGATGCCTGAAACACGTTTGCTCGTGACACTATGTTGTACCGGTAACCAAGGTTTAAAGGAGACCATTTTAACGGTTAAACGGACTAGGGGCGTTACCGTTTAAACCGTTTAAACGGATTGAAACGGTCAGGGGCAAAAATGGGAAAAAATGGAATTAAACGGATTTTAACGGAAAAAAAATGAAAAAAGTGGCGCTGAAATTCAAATTTTGAAATTTGAAAATAAAAATAAAAAACGGAATTTAACGGTTTAAACGGAAATTAAACGGATTTTAACGGAATTAAACGATTTTAACGGCCATTTTTTTCAAAATAAAACGGTTGTTTAAACGATTTTAACGGCCGTTAAAACCAAAATACAGACATTTTTTTTTCAAAACTGATAAAATGGGTTTAAACAGAAACGGGCTTGGGGCGTTACCGTTTAAACGGCCGTTTTTAAAACCATGCCGGTAACCACGTGATGAACATATTTTATTGTAGGAAGTCACAGATACTCATCAGGTGCCCATTGAGTAGACTGCATGGGCAGTATACCAAGAGCATACAAGTGCACGTGTTACATGATAAACATGAAGGGGTTGGCAACCTTCAATGGATTGGTCCCATTTATGACAATCTACACCAAAATTTCACCTCACTGGATGGCTAAGATCATATTTTTTATATTTTCTCACAATCGTTCATATTCTTCTCTTCATCCAAAAGAATGTGGTGACTCAGATGCTTACATTCATCCAACCGACTAGATTTTTTTATGTAGGAGATCTTCTCCGTGGTTCCGTCAAACATTGGATCTCATCCTCTGCATGTGTGCTACATGTAGCAGCCTAATGGGTACATTAATTAAATGTCCTCATTGCATTGAGTAATTATCAGATTTATACACTACTAAAACTACAGTATTTGTTTTTGTGTTGTGTAGGTTCACAAAGGATACCCAACTAGGATTATTGCTGGCCAAGGCTAGATCGAAGATGCTGATTGACACGGGTCTCCAATTTACTTCCACGAAGCAAATCATCAAAGATGATATTATTCTCTGTGGAACTTTGGAGGACATAAGATGTGCCACCTTGAAAACTCTTTTGGATCCACTGATCAATGAATGATTAGTCCGCTACTTGTTAGATCCCACACGCCAAAAAATCAGCCTAATTGGTGATCATTAACCATTGGATTTCAATTTATCCTAAAAACATTAAAATCTAATGGCCAGAAATCACCTTTCAAATAAATGTATGCGTTAGATCGGATCACAACCGTCAATTGATGGAGATGGGCCATTGCGGCTATCATGGGATTAAGAGATGACATTTTGGGGATCATAAATTTTCTCCTCCACGTACAATGTCTATCTATCCTCTACAATCTTTATTTTTTCGTGGGTTTGCCTTTCCTAAATTAACTCTATATTAATAATTTTTTCATAATTTTGGGGCGTAAGTTTTTCATAATTTGGGGATATTAACAAGTTAAATATTTTTTGGGCAACATTCTCTCCCTTTTTTTTTTATACAAAAAAGTATTATTATTTTGTTTTATGGTTGGCTCCTACATAAAAACCTTTAAAGACATTATCTGCATGACTGCCTCTATATGGTGAGATTCGAATATACATGCACAAGGGGTGGGTTAAACATCCATGCAATGGGCCCCTAAAAAAGTAATACAAAAATACAACAATGATTTAGTTTCATAACTATTTGATATTAGAGAGATCATGTAGGCCGTCAGATATGCGTGTGTGGGAGTTGGTGAGGAAAGAGTATGTGCAACATGGCAATTAAAATATAATTAAATAGTTATTTTTATATTCCTATGTTTTATTACATATTATTTAATTTTAATTTCTACATTGAATTTTATCTCTCATGTATTACTCCACCTCTCTCAAACTTTTTAATTGTTTCCAAAAAGTGACTTGATTCCCACGACTTTCCCTCTCAAATTCCTCATCAATTCTTAAATTCCCTAACAAAAATCTATCCTTACTTTAGTACATTTGATTCCTATGAATTTCCCTTTCCATAAATCCATCATCCATTCTTTTTTAAAATATCTCCTCAAATAAATGTATAAACAATGTCTTCCATTATTCTTTCCATAAATCGCTCATTCATTATTTTTAAATTATCTCCCCATATAAATTTCTCTTCCTTATTTTTATCTCCTTCCAAAACCGTCTATTCACTTTCTAAAATGTCTCAAAAAAGTCTCTCCTTCCTAATATGTCTCTCCAATCCAAATTGTATGTTGTGTTTTCTAAATTGACAAAGATAGTTTTATGATATTAACTAAACAAACTTAACACCAGTAAAACAATCTTATTATTTCTTACATTTCTCTTACTTTAACAAAATTATTAATATTTTTTTTAATCTTTGTCCGTGCTTTAGCATGGGTCATAATAACTAGTTTATTTATTAAGGAGAGAGAAGAATACAGGTAACTCCACGTTTTTCTTTTCTCTAAACTAAACTTATAAAATTAAAAGATAATTTTACCCATATATATATATATATATATATATATATATAACAAACTTAATCACATTATTGCTTGTAGGGGCTTTTAAATAACTTTTGAAAAAGGACGAACGTATAAGGCAAAAAATGAAATTTGTTGCAACTCAAGGCATATCTTAAGATTTGATAGGAAAAAAAGGCTAGCTAAAAAGTAAGAACATGCATAAAAGAGCTACAAATTATAAAATTGGGATGGGTGGGAAACCTTAATTGATGTGGAGGCCTTGGGTGGTTGTCTTGTCTATCTAAGGGTTGAGGTGGCCATGCTGGGCATGCAAATCCTTTTTGGTGGCCATACACGTCAAATGGAAATGTTTGAAGAGTGGATCTCATGGTGTCATCACTACATAATCAACTATTAAGATGCCTTGTGCCTAAATTGAAGATTGGGCTCCTTACGAAGCCAACCAACCCTCCATCAACAAACAATTCAAAATACCGAGTTTATTAGTGTTGGAGTTAAGCGGCTTCTAAAGTGCTCGGGATACACTATTATATGTCTTATAACTAACCTTATCGAACAACTTATAAGACAAGACACACATTTTAAGGCAATACAATTGTACAATATAAGGTATATACATTCAAAGGCAAGACATGTTTTGAAACAAGGCATGCATATTCGAAGAAGTCATAAATTTAATAACTCGAAACATTTGCTAAACATGCAAACACTTGTTAACACCAAGTAAAAATCTCTAGAGAAATACCCGCTACACCAATTTTGAAAATTTGGAACGGCTTAAAATTTTGGTTAGGAATGACTCAAAATCGTTCAAAATCTGGCACAGCTCAAAGTCGTTCTTAATTAAAAAAGTTGTTCCAAAAGTGTGGGAATGATTCTAAACTGTGCCTAAAGAATATCTAGACCAACCATGTTTCAATCTTTAGCATAATTAGTGTTGTTTGGGTCATTTGTAGGATTGTATCCTAAAAAGAGAAGTGAGCGTCAACCTTATTTCTCCTTCGCATCGTGCTCATGTGGGCAAGCTTACCTCTTTTCTCTCTCTTCATTTATTTCTCTTCAACTTCATTTTATAAAATATTTGAGTGAATATAAATTTCTTTCAAATTATGTTTCTTACAACGTCTTAATTACCTAAAACGTATCAATCTCTCATTATTCTCTTCTCATAAATTTTCTTCACCATGTAATTCTCTAATTAAAATGTCTCTCCCTCTTTCACCAATTCTTATCCAAAACATTTCTCGTTCTTCATAAAATATCTCCAGTTTTAATTACCTAGAACGTGTCTCTCTCTCTCTCTCTCTCTCTCTTCTCCCATTCTCATTATCATTTCCCAAAATCCCTCTACTATTTAATTCTCTGATTAATTATATAAAATAAAATTATGTATAGTTGCTCGTAAGCACGAGCTTTTGATTACTAGTTTAGCACCGTTGGAGGTCTAGAAATCACTAACCATGTTTATTTTTGGTTCGTAGGTCCGCCCATGGATTGGTCAAACATCCATACGATCATCATCCTCTGAGAATGTGCCACATGGCTCATATTGTGGGCCATCAGCGGCTTCGCTCACCGTGGGCTGTTAGCGAAGTTTTATTCAGGAATGCATAGTCTCTGAATTAGAGGTAGCGGAGGCAACAAGACTGACCACCATGGAGTTCGCAAATCGACTCTGTCAGGCAACACCGAAATAAGTTACTTTTTTTGTTTCCAAAAGCAAAAAAGTTGAAAAGTTTGTTTGGGTATCCATTTTGAAACTGTTGTTCAAAAGTCAAAAACTTGGCTTCTGTAGAAGCAAATATATGTTTTTTTTACCGGAAGCAAAAGCTTTATTTTTGCATAACCGAAGCTTCTAATTTTAAACGAATATTTTCAAATGTCAATTTTACCCCTAGTTCAAATAAAAAGGAAAAAATTACATCATAGTCCTCTCCATCTTTGATGATTAGAGTATAATATGTATATAAAATTATAAGAAAATGACTTTTTAACTTAATCTACGTCAAACTAACTTTTTCACTTTTTGACTTATAAGTCACTATTTCACCAAACAAACTTTTGCTTCAGATAGCAACTTTTAAACTCAGCAACTTAATTTAAAAGTTACTTTTTGCTTCTACTCGTTTGCCAAATGGGCCCACAACAAGCCCGTGGAACTAATGCTCGGTCATATGTTCCACACGAGCTAACAACGACCACGCTTCCCTCTCCGAGAGTAAAACTTGTGTCACAAGATGTTGTGAGGGAAGCCGGTCACAGCACTCAATTAAGCCACGTGGCACACGATCAGATGGCTCTGACCGTATGGATGTTTGTCCAGTCCCTCGGTGGACCTACAAACCAAAAATCAGCCTGATCAGTAATTTACAACCTTTGGATCTTTGCACCCAAATAACGCTCAATAATACTCAAATTCCTAACGTTAAAATCAACCCATGAAAATAACTTCAATCGAATCGGTTATAAATCACTAATCAAGCCGAGTTTATGTGTACCGGTCCAGCGAGGGACTGGACAAACATCCGGACGGTCATCATCCTCTAATAGTATGCTACGTGGATCTTAGTGAGTGCAGTGACCGGCTTCCGTCACAACATCTTGTGACACAAGTTTCACTCGCTCTCCGATAACATAAGCAAACTGACGAAACTCTCTCGTGATTCACGCACTCTTCTTCTTCCGTCTCCTCGTCCCTGCTCTGCATCTCAATAGCAATCCACCATGGACATCAAAACACTAGCTAGCCCTTCTCACCTCCCGATTCGAAACCCTAACCGTCGATTCACCTCTCCTGTATCCGTCTTCAGTCATTTGGTTTATTCTTTTTCGTCATGTTCTTGTTCCGGTTCTTCTCTCGTTCCCTCCATTAAAAGTGATTTCGTGACAACGAATCGACAGTTCAGAACTGCTTGCATTAGTCCTGTCGATCAAAATCTTAGCGAGAAACCTAATTGCCTCACTGATGATGACAAAGAAATTGTTTTGACGCCTTCTTCTGCCATTGAAATGGACGCGTCGGAAAGTACCGTATCGGTACAAGAAGAAGTTTCGGAGTTTGTTTCTTCTGGACGAAAACGAGAGGAATTTGATGCGAATGAGAGCATTTGGATACAAGTGAAGGAGATTGCTTTGTTTACAGGGCCTGCAGTGGGGATGTGGATATGTGCCCCCCTTATGAGTCTCATTGATACTATTGTTATCGGGCAGAGAAGCTCCGTGGAGCTCGCTGCCTTAGGTACTACTTGTTTGGGAATTTTTAATTCTTTTCGTGGGTTCCGTTTTGGGTGGCGCAATTGTTTTGATTTCGGTTTCGGATGTGCAGGGCCGGGCACTGTTTTTTGTGATTATGCAAGTTATGTGTTCATGTTCCTCTCAATTGCTACCTCCAATATCATTGCCACTTCGCTTGCGAGAAAGGTTAGTTTTTTTGGACTTCCATCGATGATGATTTGGTTCCAAGCCTTGTTAACTTGTATAAACTCTGTGTGAATGTGACCGGACGACCTTCTTTATACCATACACACGCATGATACATGCGTACATCCATATATTGACGAATGGAATATATATTTATTTATCAAATTCCAGAGTACAAACAACATTGACAGTGATCATTACATTGATGTAATTGTTTCTGGTTCAATCTGTAGCCTGGAAAATAATGAAACTTTTGATGGGTATGAAGAAATGTATGATGCTTCTTTTTTTGAAGCAATTGATTTGGAATACTTTAATGGTCGTAGTGGCAAGAAATAGGATCAAAGAAAAACTGTGGAACAATGAACCCTTGAAGGGTGTATGGTAACTCAAATATCAACAGATTAAGGAGAAGGGTTTTATAATAGAGAGTGGTTAAATAGAGCAATCCCATTAGGTAGCAATTGTATGAAAGTGTATTGTAGATATCACTTAGAAACATCGATAAAGTCAACTCTGTGTGTCAAGAGCAACATGTTATGTGGGGTGCCACTTTAGTTTGTAACTAATGAAAAATGGTGAACATGACACTTTTAAAAATGGAAAAGATAACTTGAGGAGCAGCAGAAAAAGGAGGAAGAAGAGTCTAGGCTTCATATTCTATTGATATGATTCCATCTTTCTTTCATATTCCTAAACTAAAGTTCTTGAACTTCGTTAATCATACAAAAAAACTAGAATTTAGCATTGATAACCACCAGTCATCTCATCCTTCAATTGCTTCAAGCCTTCAATGAAAGAACCTTTTGGAAAGTGCAACTCATCTATGAAGCCACAAAATGTGGAATTGTAGTTATTTAACTGAACCTTACGTCAGAAGTTGTTTTCATTCTTCAAGCCAAGTGATTGGTTGAGGCTAGATGTATATACGAATTATGTTAGAGTTCTTATTTTTCTTATTTTATGTGTTAGATCTATGGGGGTATTTTGTTCTTTTCCATTCTCATTACGATGTAAGCAACAATGGAGGCCGATTAATGGGTATCAAACCTAGTTTGATTTCTCCTATTCTCTCTTCATTCTTTTTTCTTTTCTCCTTTTCCTCTATTGCTCCACTAAACCTTAATTTTCTCACATGGTATCAGAGCACCTCTAATTCTTATCCAAATCTCCATTTCTGTTCATCGCGTTACTATTCATCGGGGTACTGTTCATTGCGGCAATGTTCATTGGGTTTACTGTTCACTGCGTTACTGTTTATCACAGTACTGTTCATCGTGGCATGTGAAGGAAACCCTTTCTTTTCCTTTGTCATTAACACCTAGATTTTATTATTATTATTATTTTTTTGATAAGTATAGCTTTATTAAGAGAAAAGGGAAGATACAAAGAAGCCTAAGAGGCCGAGAAGACCTATAGAAGGTGCAAAGCAACAAAGGAAAGAGAAAAGAAAAAAAGACAGAAACAAGTTACGGAATGTTTCTATGACAAATTAAATCCCATCGGAAGACGAAGTCCTCGAACAACAGCCCACGGCACTCTTGGAACATTTTCGACCAATATAACAACAATCCCTTGATGTTGAGGATAACGTTCGCCTCCGACTCTGTCTTTCCTTTGAAAACCCTGAGGATGCGCTCCTTCCATAAACCCCAACATATGGCGAAAGGAAGCAAACGCCATAAAAGACGCCCTCTAAAAGGGAACACCGACTTGACCTAGTTGGTAGTAAGATGCATCAATGAAGACGGAAGAATCCAAGCTATCCCAAACTCTAAAAAAAGCCGTCCACACAGCTTTAGCCAAATCACAATGAAGAAGAAGAAGGTGATTGACCGATTCCCCACTATGTTTGCACATCGAACAAAAGTCCACAATAATGACCTTCAGAATCTTGTCCTAAGAGGCTAACCAGAAAAAGAAGGCAATCTTTGAAGGCACTTTAGAGCCCCAAACAAAAGAATCTGGAAACCTGGCTTCCTGAGGCGGTAGTAAAGCAGTGTACCAGGATCGAACTGAAAATCTCCCGTCTTTAGTCCATCTCTATTTGCGTGTGTTGTTAGTGGAGAATTTGTGGTTGTTGTAGTGTCTTATGAACCCTTGTTGATGCTGCCACAATGTTTATGTTGCTCGTTGCTGTCTTAGAAGTGATGTTTGCTGAGTTATTCTTTTTACATAATTTAATAAGGCTAGTTTGAAGTTTTGGTGAGATATTTTTATGTAGTTTCTTTTGTGATTGTCAGTTTTATTCCCATTTGAGTGGACTGTTGGGCTTTATGTGTGTGCTCAATCAGCTTCCCGAATTCTCTGTTTGATGTTGCCACCCCCTTTATAGGGTGTTGCTTTTGTAATATGTGTGTTAGGCTCTCCTCCTACAGCCCTAAAAATTGTTTCAGTTGACCCGGGAAGGTTTTCAGTTCTTAGTTTTGCCTTCATGGCTGGTAAAGGCGCTGGGAAGGGGTACAACATATGGTAGAAGAGTTTAGATAACCTCTGTAAAGTTGAACAGTAAAAATTATTTGCCTCGATCGCATTCAGTTAAGATGATTTTGTGTGCCAAGAAGAGATCCTGGTTTATTACTGAGGATCCTCCACCTCGAGATGATAAGATGTATGAAGATTGACAAGTGATAATTCTATGGTTATGACCTGGCTGTGGAACAACATGGAGGCTTCCATTTCCGCGAACATGATGCCTTTTGAGAGAACAAAGCAGATATGAGAAGTTAAAAAAATGTACTCTCAAGAAAGGAATGTCTCTCGGATTTATTGATTCGGAGCTTCAGAAGCGCCAACGGGAAGAATTTCAAGTTGCTCTTTTTCTCTCGAGTTTGAATCTCGAGTACAATGCTATTAAAGGTCAAATTTTGGCTAGTAAGTCCCCTTAGTGTGGCAAATGCTTATTCATGTCTTCAGCATGTGTCTCTTGGGAATGTGTTCCATTCTATTCTTAAGGAATCTTCGGCATTAGTTTCTAGTGGTCGATATGAGACTTCACGTGATCGTGGTAGCCGCAACGGTGACCTAAGTAGTCATGGTGGTCGTGGAGGCCAAGGTAGTCGTGGTGGTCGTAGTGACTTGTAAGTGTTCGTATTGTGGTGTCATTGGACATATGGAAGATTTTTGTTGGGATAAGTGGGGCAAGCCAGGTTGGGCTAATTAGGCGGGTGATGAGAATTCTCAGTTTACTACAGATGCTTCCCTATAGGCTTCCTCTGGTAGTGGTCCTTCTACAACTGTGTCTTGCCGAATATACTGCTCAGATTGGCCAACTCCTCCAAAAGTTGAATTTCCTTACAACAAGCTTCTCCTAACCTATAGCTACAATGGCTAACACAAGTAATTCTGCGTGTTTGGTCGCCAAGTTTCTATCCTCTTGGATCATTGATTCAGATGCGAGTGCTCATATGTCTAGTATACCCTTTATACTTTCTAGCTAAGGGTTCTACTCATAAGGTGTTGGGAAAGGATGACATTCATCCTAGCCAGTTTGTTTCTTTGTCCTTTGCTTTGTATGTTCTTGATTTCCCGTTTAATTTTGTCCGTCAATCAGTTTACAAAGTCATTATAATGTTTAGTAAATTTTTTCCATCTTGTGTTTTTCAGGACCTCAAGATGAAGAAGGTGATTGGTTTGGGGTGCAAGAAGGACGTACTGTATTATTTGGAGATTCTGGATTGTGTTAATCCTACGTCTGCGTTGAGTGCCATTTCTCCTCTTCAGTGGCATATTTCATCTAGGACATCCGTCATTATTCCCTTAGTCTAGGATAAGCAATTGTGGATTTGGACTAAGGATGGTTCTTTTTCGGTTCATTATTTTTATGGGTCTTCCAACACTACCTATCCCATTTCTCTTGTTTGGAATTCCAAGATTCCTTTTAAAATTGCGTTCTTCAGTTGGTTGGCTTCGAAGGAGAGAATTTTGACAGTTGATCATTTAAGATCTAGTGGGGTCATTATCATTGATTATTGTTCGATGTGCAATCATTGTGGGGAATCTGTCAATCACCTTCTTTTACATTGTGATGTAGCGAGGGAGGTTTGGTCTTTTTTCCTTTGAGTTCGGGATGAGGTGGGTGATGCTAGGCTCTTTTCTGCACTTCCTCAGTTGGGACTCTTGCCTTCTCTTCTAGAGGGCGGATTCTGTGGTGGATGCTTCCTTTTGCGATAGTTTGGGGTCTTTGGCGGGAGAGGATTAGAGAATCTTCGAAGGAAAGAGTGAAGATTTGGCTTTGATCATCCGTAACGTTAAGGGGTTGATGTTCCATTGGTCTAAGGTGTTTGTGGAGTGTAAAAGACTATTTTTTGAAGACTTTGTTTTCCACTGGGATCTCATTTGCACTAGGGACGCGTGATTGGTGTTTTCTTTTCCCTCTTCCTTTTCTTTTTTGCTTTTTCTTTGGGTTCAACTTTTAATAGGTCATCTTGACCTCTTTAGTTGTTCTGTTTGTATTGGTTAACCCTTTCTGGAGGACCCCTATTCTCTCCAAAGTCATCTTCTTTACTTGGTGTGCGATGCTAGACAAGATCCTTTTAGTGGAGAAGTTGAGAAAACGTGGCTTTCAGACCCCAAACAGATGTATTCTTTGCCGTGGCGAAGAGGAGACCACCAATCATTTACTCATCCATTGCAGTGTGTCTAAGAAGATTTGGGAGAGCTTTTTGTGCTTTTTTGGTATGTCATGGGTTTTCCCCAAATCTGTGTTTGAGACTTTTGAACATTAGTATTCTAAGGCTTTCTCCGATTGTGGCCGTACGCTTTGGAGGATTACTCCGTTTGCTATTTGTTGGGAGTTGTGGAAAGAAAGAAATTGTTGGATTTTTTAAGACAAGGAGACCGATTTGAAGGAGATTATCATGAACATTAAAGCCTCTTTGTACTACTGGGGTCCAGTCATCCCCGAGGTTCAAGGGTTTAGATTTGAAGATTGTCTTTCAGTGGGATCGTTTGATTTCCTAGTCTGTAGGCTTTATTTTGGTTTGTTTTTGTGGGGTGGGGTGGTCTTTTTGCTGGCTTTTGCATTCCTTGCCTTGCTGTTGTACAGCTTTTTGAGGGGCCTTCTCAGCCCTGCCTTTAATATATAACCCTTTTACCGATCAAAAAAAAAAAAAAAATTTCTGAATGTGCTAGGTCGTTGGCCAGAGATGTGTAAATAACCAATCTTTGTGTCTCTGCAATCTTCTCTTAACTAATGTTTAGTAAAATCTCTTTTTCCTTGTCAAAGAAAAAAGAGAAAATATAGGTTCCATTCATGGATTTGATTTACTTATATCACTTGAATAGGATTCAATTTGGTTGCTCTCTGTAAATCATTCATCATAAAAATTTTCATTTTGTACTTATCAAAAAAATAAACTAATTTCGGGTTCATAAAAATGTGGAGTTCATTTGTGGGAAAGTGCTACTATTATATTGTGTGTTACTAGATTTCTCGCTCTATCAAATTTTACTTGGTGCAACTGGTCTGCTTGACTTATACTTTTGAGGAAAACCCACATTTGAGAAACTAATTAGTTTATGGTGGTATGATAATTTTTTGTAACCTATTAATGTTTGTACTTTTCTATGTCATATTGCATTGCTTGACTATCGATATTACATTGCTGCAGGATAAAAATGAAGTACAACATCAGATATCCATCTTACTCTTTGTTGGTTTCTCTTGTGGCTTGGGGATGCTTTTGTTTACGAAATTCTTGGGTGCACCATTATTAACTGGTAATAATGACTGGTGTAGAGTTTGATTATTTCCTCATAATGGAGTTCTTAATTATTTGTGGAATTTCAGTCATGTGATTTTTTTTTCTTATATCATGCAAATGCTAAAAAATATCGTTAATAGAAGGAAAATACAAAGGAGATACACATCCACTGACTAATTGATATTTCTCTATGTTCCTTATCAGCTTTTACTGGGCCAAAGAATTTGCATATGGTACCAGCTGCGAACACATATGTCCAGGTTTATTTACTTTCAAGTAAACCCTTTATTGCGTTGTTTTACATTGCATCACAAATTCAAAATTTTCAAGGGGATGAAGTCCTCACTTTAAGATCAATGTGGATAACTTTTCTTTTTTAAGGGTTGGGATCCGGGGACCGGGACTCACCTTTTTGCACTCATAATTTCACTCGTCTTCTTGGGCGGGCATGGATTCTGGGAATCCAACGGTGGTTTGCTTTGGCAAAAAGTGAATGCCAGCTCAGCGCTATCAAGCACCATTGGATTCTCGGAATCCACGCCTGAGAGCATGAGTGAAATTATGAGTGCAAAAAGGTGAGTCTGTGGAGCCTGGTCCTTTTTTTTAATTTGCTGGGTAAATAGTTCCTTCTGTTCTTTCTGATAGACCATATTACTTGCTAACAAATTGAAAATTAAGGAAATAAAAGACAAACAAGCATTGTGCTCAAGGACTTTTCTGGTCCCATTGGTGTTGGTGGATTTCAACATGGTGGCGGAGGTTCGATTCCGCATTCAAGATCTGTGTATATTTAGAGATAGTTTTTCAAGTCCTGTGGAATTGGAGGGTACTTGACTTGCACAATTTGTTGTGTGACGAATTAGGAGGTTGGGCTTTGAAGATTGGAGAACCTATTGTAGCATATTAGTGAATTAGCTAGAGGGTGGAGAATTATTTTTCACTCAATACTATGGGAAGCTAATGATGTAGTCAATTGTATGGTTAAAGAGGGTATGGATGGAAACTTTTTTGTGTAAGGTGAATTCTCTTTCCCGTATTTGTTCTTTTTTATGAAATTCTTTTCCTTACACACACACACACAAGATAGGTGCTCTAATAATTTATCCTCAAGGTGGACATGTTTGTTACTAAAATTCTTATATGAGGAGAGAACATTTAAAGTAAATTATCTTTTAATTGTTTTAGAATAGAATATGAATTGTCAGTTGTTTATGGGAATTGGGAAGTACTTCGCATATGATTTAAGTTGGTACTTTTTAGATACAACTATTTATTAGGTTAGATTATATAATCTTTTTTTAAAGAAAGAATATATGAAATGTATGGAGGTAGAACCTGATATGTATAGAAAGATAAATAAAGGTCAGAATGGGGGAATCTGAAACCAGTACAAAGTGTTGGATTCTGGGACCCAAATAATAGAATTTGTGGATTTGTCAGAATAATTTAACTTTGGTAAATAAATACTCTACATAATCTAATTTGATGTATATTTCATATACCTAGCAAGAACATAACATATATAAACATAATGACATGTTTTCTTTATAAAAACTTTCTACTTAGAAGGTTGTGAGCACAATATTTCTGGGCCAGCTGTCAATTGCCTTGGAAATCGTATGATAAACCTGATATGCTGAAAATTAAATGGAACGGAACAGACAGACTAGAGAGAGAGAGAGAGAGAGAGAGACTATGCCGAGATTATAGAGAGAGAGTATGCTGAGATTATAAGTGGTTCGCAACCATTCCAGCGACTATGTCCACAGGAGTTGGGCCAATTCACTAATAGATATTCAATTTTTAAAGATTTTTCCTCACCTTTACAGTAATAATGTCCCCACCCCATTCCATCCCATTTTCATCCCCATCTTCCCCTTAAATCCAGGGGATGAGATCAAAGTTACAGCATACATTCTCCTCTCTAGTCTCTTTAATTATAGCACCAAACCCCTGAGCCATGGATCTACTGTACTCCCCCACCTCCACCAACTCTAAATTCGAAGATGCCACACACCTACTACTTGCTACATTTGGGTCACCCCAATTCTTTTCCACGATATTCTTCAACAACAACGACACCTCCCTTACCACCTTGGTCCAAACCAAACAAATCCAGGTTGCTCTCGGTTCTGCACTGAAGAACTGCAAACTCGCCCTCTGCTGTCTTTGTAGTGTCCCTTGCAGCATCTCCAACACGACCAATCTCTCCTATCTGATTGACGTAATCCTTCGCAATACAACTGTAATTCGATTCCTTCTCCCGGACCACTAATTGGCTAGAGTTGATCATTGTACCATCAATAGCAGAAGAAGATGACTCCAAAGTTGTAGGATTGCCAACAGCTACATGAGGTATTGATTGGTTATCATAAAGATCCTCACCTACCAAGTGAAGCTCCTCAGCAAGGTTTAAAATTTCGGTAGCCATTTCGGTGAAGGGCCGAAACCGAAAATTCAGCTGAAATTTCGGGAAAAATCTGGAAAAAATTTAGGTTATTTTGGAAAAAAATCTGGAAACTTTTTAGGAAATCTTATCTATCTCTCTCCATAATCTCCAATGAGAAGAGAATCTTAATTGTTGCCTTTAAAATAGGAAATAAGGCTTGAAATTTAGTAATCAATGTAGAATATAGAAGAGATTCAAGAGAGGGCCGAAATTCTTGGGATTTCGGTTTCGGTCAACCTCAAAACCGAACCGAAATTTCGAAGATTTCGCCGAAATTTAAAACCCTGCTCCTCAATGTCATCATCACCCTATTTCTTAGACTGCCTAATACTCCCCTCCTGGAGCTCACTGCACCTGTCAATTCACCTAGATAAATAAGAGATCTTCTCACTAGCATTTGGGACCGAACACAAGTGCCTTGTTACCTCTTTGTTGGAAAAAAAATGAGCCTGAAAACGAAGAAGTTTTGGGGACACAAGGTCCACCCTTTAACGAAGGTGAAGTATGCGTGCACTTGAATTTGACTTGATAGCCTTCATTAGCAGTTCATCATTCGGTCTAGCAATTAGATAAATTTTTATGTTCTGTTGATATATTGCTCATTCCTGTTGGATTCTATGTACACCCACGTGGCGGTGTTCTTAGTGGGCTGCGTTCCACTACCCCACGTGGGGTTTATTCTCTATTGCTTATGGGTTAAGTGATGGGTCCATCCACTTAACCCACAATCTCTTTATTTCATGTTAGTGGGTTAAGTGGTGGGCCCCCACTTGACCCACATGATTTTTCCTTTACTTGTAGAAGGGGTTTCCCCTACTTATAAATATTACTTATGGGAGGGTTTATTCTCTATTGCTTATGGGTTAAGTGATTGGCCCATCCACTTAGCCCACAATCTCTTTATTTCATGTTAGTGGGTTAAGTGGTGGCCCCCCACTTGACCCATGATTTCTCTTTTACTTGTAGAAGGGGTTTCCCCTACTTGTAAATATTACTTATGGGAGATTGAATATTCATTTCAATCTCCCCATTCTCTCTCAAACCCTAATCTCTCCTTCTCTCCCTAACCTCTATTATCTCTCTCTCTCTCTCTCTCTCTCTCAATCTTTAGCATATTGGTGACAACCTCAAACAACAACATGGTATCAGAGCATGGTTACTCTAGGGCCAAAATCATTATCTCCTAAAGTTTCCACAAAGATCTTATATGTGGGCATCCGAAGTCCGGTCAAGCTTTTGAGCAAATCGCATAGGGTCCTCCTGCGAAGTTCTTGGATCTTTTTTGAAGCAAAGGAACAAGAGATCTATCATTCCTGGTGTATTGCCTGTTATCAGTCGTCAGAGATCCACTCTATCCCCGTTCTTCAGGATTTTTTATCAGTTTTTCAGAGAACACGTATATCAAGGTTTTTTGGGTTTTGATTTTTCTCGAGATTCGTGTAATTTTTGGGATCTCTACCCAAACCGCTCCTCTCATAGGGCCAGTAAGGTTCGACTGAAACTTATTTCAAAATTTTTGGATCATTGGATCTCCGGTTCCAAAAATCGGATCCCCGGCTCAGATTTCGGGTTTTTTATTTTCTTGAGATTCATGCACTACTTGGGTTCTCTACCCTATCCGCACCTCCCTGTGGATTATCTGGGATCTACAGAGTCTCGTTTGAGAATTTTCTGATCATCGGATCTCTGGTTCGAAAAATCGGATCCCCGGTTCAGTTTTTGGGTTTTTTTCTACCTTGAGATTCGCGCGTTGTTTGGGCTTTCTACCTTAACCGCACCTCCCTGTGGATTATCTGGGATCTACAGAGCTTGGTTTGGGATTTTTCTGATTGTCGGATCTCCGGTTTGAAAAATCGCCCGGGTTTTTGCCCGGATCCGGTTTTGCATTTTTGGGTTTTCTACTTTTTTGGAAACCAAAGTTCCCAGGGCACTTCTACCCTAGCCGCACCTCCCAAAGTGCTCCTAGGAACCCCCCGAACCTTGGTTTAGGTTCTACAGACCTTCTGTTCGTCAGTTGGTTATTTCAAGCCTTCCGCTGCAATGAGTTCATCAGAGGTTTCATCAGTTGAGGATTGCACTCCGTCCCATGGTTCTCATGGAGACCACAACCCCCAATTATGCATCACTACGGTCAAGTTTGATGGGACAAACTATCTTGAGTGGAAGACATCGGCACTCATGTACATCGGGGGACGTGGCTACAGTGAGTACCTCATAGGAAAGATAGTCTAGCTTGCCGCCACAGACAAATCCCACCGGAAATGGGTTATGGAGAACCTTACGGTGATGTCTTGGCTTTTCCATTCGATGCAACCCCAGATCAGCAGGGAGTTCATGTTCATTCCTACAGCGAGGGAAATCTAGGATTCTGTTACCGAAACCTATTCCCAGGTTGGCAACTTTGTGAAGCTCTATGAGTTAGAGCAAGAGATTGCTTGTCTCCGATAGGGGGAGCTCAAGCTTGGTACCTATTATGCTTCTCTTCGAAGCAAATGGGAAGAGATAGATCATTATCAGGATTACACCCCGGTTTGTGCTACGGATGTGAAGCCTTTCCGTGCTATGGTTGAGCAGTCCCGGATATTCCAGTTCCTTTCTGGCATTCATCCTAGCTTCGAGGCTGCCCGTGTTCAGATACTTGGCAAATCTCCTCCCCCTACTTCATTGGCACATGTCTATGCCTACATTCAGGGGGAGGATAGTCGCCGCACTGCCATGTAGCTACGCAGTGGTAGTGACACTCATGATCAATCTACCAT
The DNA here is from genome assembly GCA_035048495.1 of Euptelea pleiosperma. Classification (NCBI taxonomy): domain Eukaryota; kingdom Viridiplantae; phylum Streptophyta; class Magnoliopsida; order Ranunculales; family Eupteleaceae; genus Euptelea; species Euptelea pleiosperma. The sequence goes on along the minus strand of CM068552.1, from coordinate 4,824,601 downwards.
TGCCTCTGCGTCTTAGAAGGGTCAGAAATCCTTCTAGAAGAAGACCGGTGATGACAGACGACGTCCTAAGTGTGATCACTGCAGCCGTCTAGGCCATGTGAGGGACACTTGTTGGGAGCTGCATGGGCGCCCACCGGGTCTGGGCCCAAATCCACGTCAGCGATCTTCAGCGAGACATGAGCCTCCTGCAGCACTTTCTGTGGCTCAGGACACTGCACCCTCAGCACCTCCTAACACTAGGGATATGGACTCTTTCTCTCCCAGTGATCTTGAGTGACTTCGTCGTATGATGGCCCAGCTCAATGGGCAAGCCTCCACTTCTACCTCCACCTATGCCCAGACAGGTACTGGATTTGCTTTCTCTGTATCCACTGTTCCTTCTAGTCCCTCTTGGATCATCGATTCAGGGGCCTCAGATCATATGACTGGTATGTCTTCAGTTTTCTCCAGTTATTCTATTTGTTCTGGTCTTGACAAGGTTATGATAGCTGATGGCACCCTTTCCTCTGTTTTCGGGAAGGGCAATGTTCATGCCTCTTCAGCACTAACCTTGTCCTCGGTACTGCATGTTCCTCAGTTTACAGCTAATCTTTTATCTGTCAGTAGCCTTACCAAGAATTCGAGGCTTAGCATGGCCTGCACTTCTTGTTGGCAGATTGATATATGTTGCCCATACACGGCTTGACATTGCTTATGCAGTAAGTGTCATTAGCTGATTCATGCATTCACCTCGGTCACCACATCTTGAGGCTGCACACAGAGTTCTTCGGTATCTCAAGGGGTCACCATGTCAAGGCATATTGTTTGGAGTTCATGGCCACCTCAGGGTGGAAGCATACAGTGATGCAGATTGGGCAGGTGCAGTGATCGATAGACGGTCTACATCAGGTTATTGTACCTTTGTTGGAGGCAACTTGGTGTCTTGGAGGAGCAAGAAACAACCAGTTGTCGCCCGATCTAGTGCAGAGGCAGAGTTCCGCTCCATGGCACATGGAGTGTGTGAGCTCTTGTGGTTGAAGATCATGTTAGCAGAACTGGGAGTCAAGGTGACAGACCCAATGAGCCTCTATTGCGACAACAAAGCGGCCATTAGCATTGCTCACAACCCAGTTCAGCATGACAAGACTAAACACTTCGAGGTTGATAGGCACTTCATCAAGGAGAAGCTTCAGCAGGGATTGATTTGTACACCCTATGTAATGGCTCAGGAGCAGGTTGCCGATATACTTACTAAGGGAGTCAACAAGTCAATCCTGAATACACTGATAGCCAAGCTGGGCGTGATGGATATCTTCGCACCAGCTTACGTTCCACTACCCCACGTGGGGTTTATTCTCTATTGCTTATGGTTAAGTGATGGGCCGATCCACTTAATCCACAATCTCTTTATTTCATGTTAGTGGGTTAAGTGGTGGGCCCCCACTTGACCTACATGATTTCTCCTTTAGTTGTAGAAGGGTTTCCCCTACTTATAAATATTACTTATGGGAGATTGAATATTCACTTCAATCTCCCCATTCTCTCTCAAACCCTAATCTCTCATTCTCTCCCTAACTTCTCTCTCTCTCTCTCTCTCTCTCTCTCTCTCTCTCTCTCTATCTTTTTAGCATATTGGTGACAACCTCAAACAACAACAATTCCATGCTCTTTATTCAAGTTGAATGTATTGAAAACCTGAAATGTATATAAATTTTGAATAGTAAGATATTTAATTAGTCTCATATTAGTATAAATAAGTTGCATCTTTATTGGCCTCAAACTTTGTGCATGTAGATCTTGTAATTCTGAACAATTTTGCAACCTTCAAACAGACTTAATTTTGTGGTATACTGACTCTCATTCTCTTGGTAGATTCGAGGCTTAGCATGGCCTGCACTTCTTGTTGGATGGGTTGCTCAAAGTGCAAGGTATGAATATTCAACTTCTTATTTTCTTAATATGTATTATCCCTGTAATATGCCTTAGCTACTGTATATGTCAATATATCCTACAGAAAAGTTTCCTCTTCATTGGTATTTAGGAACTATTATATGTTCTTACTTGTTATGTACTAGTAATAATCAACTTCATCATTGCATATTTCTCTTTGTGCTATACATGTATCACTGTATGAAAATGGTTGTTGACATTACTAGGAGTTTAGGACTTGTATGGCCTTAATTTATAAAGCTAAGTAATCTGATGTAGCGGGTTGTAGGATCAACAAACACGGCAATAGGAAGAAATCACGGCACAATATTTGAGTAATACACGAGATCTAACTTGAAATACTTAAAGAGAGAAGCATACAGCAAAGAAACACGCACAAATCAATATGTAACAGCCCAACCAGCAAGTGTTTATTGTGTTAGTACACCAAGAAACCCAAGATGGGGTTTATGCAGGCCGTGTTCTCCAAAAGAGGGAGAAAATTACTTTCTTCTAAAAAAGCTCCAGCAATCTTTGCAGTTTTGACCCTTACATTCTCTTATATAGAAAGAGAAACCCTACTCACATGACTTACCAAAAAACTGTCATGACTCACTTAAGCAAAAGACCAAAATACCCCTATTACTAAAACATATAACTATTTAAACATCCAGAACAGAAAACAGTCCCCGTTTTGGCCTGATCTTCATAGCGCGAGATCTCCTTCCCTAATTAGAATTTTATGAAACCCTTTGGAGTCCTTCTAGGTCATCACTCCCACTATCTTTTGGTGAAATTTCAGCACCGAATTCCAAGTTTTCATCTCCTGGTGGCTCTCGCATCAATCTCCCGTGGTTGGAAGAAACTCGTCCTTGAGTTCAAAACATCACTTTCTTCAAGTGCTTCACCTCGATAAGCTGTTAAATATGCAACATTAAATGTAGTTGACATGCCCATGTACTCTGTTAACTCCAAGTGATAAGCATTTTTACCAATCCGCTTCAAGCCTTTGAATGGTCTTGCTGATCTGTCACTCAACTTGCCATACTTTCCCCTTGAAAATATTTCCTTTCATAAATACACCCATACTAAATCTCCTCCTCGAAATTCTTGAGGTCAACAATGTCAATCAGCGGCCGCTTTGTATGTTCGGGTGGTATCCTCTAGCTTCTCTCACACCTATTGATGAATAGCGTTAATAATTTCAGCCAACTTCTCCGCATCTGCACTCACCACCACTTCTTAAGTTGGTAAAGGTACCAAGTCCAAAAGATTACTAGGATTCCGTTACAATTTCAAAAGGTGTTTTACCAGTAGCCTGACTATTCACACTGTTATAAGCAAATTTTTTATGAGATAGAGTGTTGTCCCGTTGTTTCTCTTACCTTTCACGATGCTTCAAAGTAAGTTTCCCAAAGTTCTATTTATCACCTCAGTATGCCATTAGCTTGGGCATGAAAGGCTCTACTAAACTGAAGTTTAGTCGCTATTTCCGTCATAATGCTCTCCAAAAATTACATGAATTGCGTGTCTCGGTCTTGTGTTCTTGGCAACCCCAACAGGACGTCTACACTTACATTTTCCCGTGGAGCCATTGGAATGAGTAAGGGTGAGTAAAGGCTTGTGTTACCTTTCACAATATGACAAATCTGATGATTACCCCGATTGACTCCGTGCCTTAATCTGTGAGTTTTGTGCTTACGAATATTTGGCCAGTTACACCCGTTGAGCTTTAATCCTTCTTTAAATTCTTAGATTACGGTTCAGGGGACCCAGAATTAATTATTGCGCTGATTCCCTAGGCTAGCGGGAGCCAAATGACCCTTAGACCATTGATTGTTAATTTCGTTGGACCGACACAGGAGTATTGTGGCATGATCTTGACTTTGAATAAGACCCAAATCGAATTATATGCTATTTGCATGATGATTAGCTGATTTATTATATTTGTTAGTGTTCTTGGTAATTTTAATTAATCTCAGCCTCATTAGTAATCAAGGCCTGTTATAATCATTGGGTCTAATTTCGGAAGAAAATTAATTGGATCGAAGATCGGGTCAGATCGGGCTGGAGATCAAATGGACGGCCGATATCGAGCCGCCCTTTGGGTCCTCTAGTGAAACCACCCCCTGTAGAACACCCTAATGAAGGCTCGGTCCAAGTTTGAAAAAAAGTTCTAATCTCCACATGGCATTTTTGGGAGGGGGAGACTTCAAATTTTGAAGTCCCCAGGAGACAACAAATATTTTCTCATTGTCTATCTTGCTATTTGGAGTAGAACTTTGTTGTTTGCGACTTTGCACTACGATCATTAATTGTATGCAACTGACTTGTTTGATGAACTAATATACCGAAGGTGACGTGTAGGATAATGTACCGCTTGTGAACTACTACATTCCAAGGTAACGTGTAGGATGCTATAACAATGTACTTGCTATCTTGGCGAAATGACTTTATTACATTAGACAAGAAAAATAAAAAAGAAGCCTGTAGACTCATAATATAAGAATATGATTACTAAAGTGGCGCCTCACCCTACTTTTTCTTCTTACATGGCGACATTTGTGGGTCTAAAGGTGATGGCGTGCCTTTTGATTTCACGGCCCTAAGATTAAGTGCATGTATCCTAGTGCGGGTGCATCGTGGCATTGGATGGTCTAATATAGAGTACTTCGATGCATAAATTATCATTTTCATTAATTTCAAAGGAATTGTCAAGTTTTGCGTACCTTGGCTAAGAGGCGTAGTCGGAAATGCACGCATTCTTTGGCTATAAGTTGTCGGCGGATTTGTTCAGCAATCAGTTCTCACCTTCCTTTCAACTCGATCATGCAAATCACCTCCCTAGCGGTCGCCAAAGTGTAGCTATGCATATTATATTAGCCATAGAAAGAAGTGCCACGTTGGGATGAATGGGTAAGTGAGAAAGACGAAGTGATTTACTAGAGGGTGTATATATATATATATATATATCACTATTTCTATTCTACTTCTACAAGTGGTCTTCCCCAACATATATATATCACTTGAGAGGAGATTGAACAATAAGTTCAATCACTCCATTCTCTCTCCAAATCCCTACTCTTCTTCTCTTTCTAATCTCTCCACTCTCTCTCTCAATCTTACACTTCTAGTGATAATCTAGTTCACAACAGCTTCCCAGTGCAACAATGCCCGAATGGTCATTTACTTGGTTTAGGCGGGGGTGGGGGCCATCTCACTTACCCATTCATCCTTACATGGCACTTCTTTGTTCTTTCTACAGCTAATATAATATGCGTAGCTACAGACATAATTGCATCTCTCACTTCAGCACCCGTTTGTTGTTATTTCAAAATTCTTAAATTATCCTTGCCTCTTTCCAAAACAACTTTTTCCATCTCAAACCTGTAAAAACTGAGAAACAAGAAAGATTCCCTCCCACCCTCTTGGAAAAAGTTACAGACCAAGCCTCTCTCTACTGGCCACCACATCAGTGCCAAATCTACCAGATATTGTTGGAAAATCCCAGCCCAACCAAACCCTAGCATATACCAGTCAAACAATCTAGACCATTATATCAATCAACAAACAAACAATTTTAACATTAAAAATTCCAAAAAGATGAGGAATACTCACTTGGGTCGTTCTAATAAGGATCAAGGAAACAAAGAAGATGAGCTTATCGTTAAGAAAGATCTTACAACACTAAAAATGTGTTTGAATTAAATGTCCTAGACTCCTAGCTTCTGAGTTGGCAAAGAGGTGATCACAATATGTTTTTTGACATTGAACTGTCAAAATTTATCGTAAATTCCCACTCTGTCCCCTTGAAGAACACATGATTGGAAATCATCGACACCAACAGATGCCCAGGTGGGAGCACAACATCCTTAGCTGATATTGCCCTGATTATTAGAGGATATTTTGGTGAGTTGGTTGAGGAAGGACATGAGGACGCAAGAGGTTCCAAAAATCTGCATTTGGAAGAACAATAAAGGGGTATTGAAGTGAGAGGGACATTTCTGTCAAATGAAAGTTAGAACCTTATGAGGCCTGGATGAAGCAAAAACAGGAGTGGAAAAAGTACTTCCCAAATGTTTATAATTCTCTATGTTCTCTTGCACAACTATGCTATTTCTGATAGTTTTGAACAGAAATGTGGGCAATTTTGGAATATGGGGCTATCTGAGTCAACTCTTAACTAATGCACAGACTATTTACAACATGGCTTATAGGCCAAAGTGGGTTTACGAACTAACAAAGTTGAGAGACCATTCTTGACCTACCACAAAATTACCGGTTAGTAAGCTGTGTTAGATTCTTCTAGTAAACTTGAAATTGCCACAATTGAGTGGTCTATATCTTAGTGGGCATGCTCACAACATAGGGATGTTTTTGGTTCACTTTCATGCTATATAACAAAGACACACTGTTTCCTAAGAATTTTTTGTGTTAGACACCTTGCCATATTCCCATTTACACATGCCGACACGCCTTTTGAAACAAATCTCAATTTATTCAAAAATATTGTTTTCAGCTATTATTTGTATACGGTTTATGTGATTTTAATGTATATCAGCTTAATTTAAATACATTCTTTCTATATTGCATACTTAACTTGGACTAAAGTTATTAAAAGATATATCTTTCAGCATAAAGAATGAATTGTACAAACGTGTCCATGAATTGGGTTTGTAGGGTTCAGCGTGTCTGACACTCTTTATTCATGTTGGACACCGACACACGTGTATGTGTTCTTGTTACATAGCTTTCATGTGACACGAAATGCAAATGTCAATGGATGGAGGCAACACAAGAAGCATGAATTTGAAAGGGGCTCCAACCCCATCATAGAACCTCTCTCTATTTCCATTTTGCAATTGCTCAATGGGGAGAGGTTTTGAGTAAAACCACATCAATTATGCAAATTACCCTGTGTATTTGGTTATTCTTTTTTCCAGAGGTTGACATTGACATTAACTTAAAAAACCATATGTATTGGCATGTTCATCATCCTCAAGGATCTTTTCAGTTTATGCCTCTATTGTCATGGTTCAAAGTAATCATTCCATCTCCAAATGTATTGGCTGAGACTTCTTGTGGGTGACCGGAACAATACATTGGGGGTTTATCTTAGCTTTGTCTCGTAGTGTTTCGGTTGCAGTCTCAATTTAACTGACCAAGACATTCCTTGAGACTGAGAATGCCTTTTGTCTTAAAATATTTTCTTGTGCCACAATTCCTTTCAAACTTTTATTCATAACTCTTGTTCGGGTTGGGGGAGTAGGTGGGCAATTGAATAGGAAACGTTCTTCTAATCTCCTTGCTAAGTTATTTTTAGCATTGTTCTACAAAGTAGATCTTTACAATAATCTGTACTTTAAACGTTGAAGAGACACAAATTATTGTCTGTCCCCTCGTTTGCAGTGTTATCATGAAAAATCATATACATTTGTCTTATCACTAATAGGATATCTTTCTTATTTTATGTCATATTCTTATTTGACTTGATTTTCTTTTGTTGTAACCAGTCTAGGCATGAAAGATTCTTGGGGACCTTTGAAAGCTTTGGTGGTAGCCAGTTCTATAAATGTCATTGGTTGTATTGTGTTGTGCTGTTTCTTAGGCTATGGTATTGCTGGTGCTGCATGGGCAACAATGGTGTCACAAGTACGCTGATTGTAGTTCTCAATTTACCATGCTTTATCTACGGTCAAGTTATTTAAGTATATTTTAAGTATACTTAAACTGATGTATTCTCAATGCTACCAAACTTGTATGTGTTTTCCTTTTATTTGATATTGTGACTTACTAGTGTCTGTTCCAGGTTGTTGCAGGTTTTATGATGATCAAAAATCTGAACAGGAAAGGTTTTAATGCTTTCTCTGTATCTGTTCCGTCACCTAGTGAACTTTGGAAAATATTTGAGCTTGCAGCTCCAGTGTTCATAACAATGATTTCAAAGGTTTTGTTACATTTCGATAGGTTCTCTAGTTGTATTCTGTTCACATGTAGTTATTTTACTATAGCTGAGATGTGTTGATGTTCAGGTGGCCTTCTATTCCTTTCTTACATATTCTGCTACGTCTATGGGTACAACCACCATTGCAGCCCATCAGGTTGATTTTACTCCTACTTTGGCAGATTGAGTTATTTGTCTCTCCTGTTACTTCTGTCTAATCTGTAAGGAATCTGTTGGACATATATCTTAACAAATTTTTGTCACTGAAGGTGATGATTCAGGTGTACTGCATGTGTACCGTATGGGGGGAACCCCTGTCTCAAACTGCACAGTCATTTATGCCTGAGTTGATATATGGAGTAAATAGAAGTCTGGCTAAGGTTGGTTTTCTTCATTCTCCATTTATGCCACAACCCTAATATCCTATGTGTCTAGTAAATGCTTCAATGACCATCTAGATTGAAGACTTCTGTTGGGGCATAGATTGGAGAAAACTTATATAGACTTCTGCTAGGGCATAGATCAGTGTTTCTGCTTTGAGTAGGTCATCTCGACCTCTTTGGCTTCCTTTGTAATTTTTTTGGAGTTTTTGGTTTCAATAAATTCTAAAATTATAAAAAAAAATGTTTTCAGTTTTCCATCAGTTGTTGAATAGGATCGACAAATATGTTACACTAAACTTTTCTGGAGAAAAAGTGATTTTAATTGCATAATCCGTTTCAAGTATGGTCTACTTTGTGGTAGAAATGTACTGAAAGATTTATAATATCAACCAGGCACGTACTCTACTGAAGTCACTTTTGATCATTGGAGCCATAATTGGATCAACATTAGGAATTGTTGGAACATCCGTTCCTTGGTTGTTCCCGTATCTTTTTACAGCTGATCGTGAGGTCATTGGAGAGGTTAGTTTTGTTTCCTGAGTATTCTTGTATTCTTATTGTCTTGGCCATTTAAAGCAACCAAATTTGCTCTTTCTTATCTTTTGTTATTGACTGGTGAAGTGATACCATCATCATATTATTACCATTATTGTTGTTCTTTATTATTATTATTATTATTATTTTTTGATAAGTTGTGAAGTGATTTCATTGAGGAAAGAACTGTGAATTTTACTGTTCTCTGGAAAAACTTTAAACATATTAACCTTTGTTAAACAACCATTTACCCCAAAAGATCGACCTGTTGAGGAAAGGTGAAACAACTATGTATACCAACGAGTTGTCGGGCCAACACAACACGTGCTCGGGAACACATCCTTTGCTAACAACCTTATCACTAAGTCATTGGCTAGGGATTTTAATCGCATGCATAAAATCCTAATAGATTCATTTTAATTAGTGATTAATCTAACCGACTCAGATCAAATATATCAAAGATATTCAATACTGATTCATTTATATTAATCTATCAATATAAAGCGCGGAAAACAAATCAATACACACGATTTTTAAGGAGGAAACCCATCACAGGAAAAACCTCGTTACCACATCCATATGTGAAACGATCACTATGCAAAGTTAACAAGATACAAAAGTTACTCACTCAACAATGTTATCACAGCATCCTCTTGAATCACTCAAGCCACTACCGTTGCATCCATGCCTTCGTCACAATCACAATCGCCAGTTCGGTCTAGCCCTAAACCACAAACACTCGATCAATCACGGACCAAGGATTGGTTTCTATGATTTATTAAGAACTAATATAGATCATTGTAGTCTTAGGATGATCAAGCTTGAAAGACATCTCAACAAAGAATTGAACTCAAGCTATGATACCTAAACAAAGCTCTTAAATTCTTACGGTTTCTCTTGGCTTCTTGGAGCTTATAGGGGGCTTAGAATCTGGCTTAGGTTTTCGAACCTAAAACAAAGTGTATATAGAGAAAGCAACCCTAGATGAGTTTGAGCAAGTAGTTGTGTTCAAAAAGGAAACCAACGGATTTTAAAAAATCTGCTTGCGTGGTCTGATTGATTGGAGGCAAAATAGTAGGAACAATTTTTGTTCTCCGAATGATACAGGTAGAGTTTTTAAACTTGAAATTTGGTCTCCGATCGATCGTAGGCTAAATTTATTCTGATAGGAATATTTTTAACTCCGATTGATTGGGCTCAAATCCAATCGATCGGCCAATGCAAAATTGACACAATTCATGTGTCCTTTTTCATAAACACACTATAAATCCAATATCCACTTAGAGATTTAAATATGGATTTAATCACCTAATTTCTAAGATCTCTAAGTCACTTACCATCAAAGCATGATCGGATGAAGCTTTCATTCTTCAGATGAATCTTGTTGGTCTTTTGGTAGACTTGAGTGATGTACACACCAAACACTCTCATACGAAACTACCAACACACGAGGATGGATAATGAACATGTTTCGTCATACAGAATTAGACAACACTAAAATAGATCTTACAATCTCCCCCTTTGGTAATTCCATGACAAAACCACAAACTACATGCAAAGGAAAGTAAAGCATAACCACAAATACAATACCCTCCCTTACACGAAGCACTCACTCATTTAGACACAGACACGCGAAGCTCTAATGTCGTTGACAATCTGTCGCCTGCACAAAGAAACACACTCAATGTAATATAGTCCAATACAATAAATAAGCTCATGAATGTAAATGTGCAGCAGTGAGTGTAATGAGTCTACAATGCAATGCTAAGGTATGTATGTTTATTAGAATTCTAGTCTATACCAACTCTCTTTTAATATATAGAAGGAAAATCCTCTCCCCCTTAATCCTTGATGGGTAGTCTCACACTCTCACCCAACGGGGTTACTCTCCCCTTTTTTTGTTACAGAATGGCAAATGGTAAATCAGACAACTCTAGAAGATGATAAGCAATAAAGGTACAATGCAATGCAAATAGGCAAAGTAGAATGAACACAATGTGAGATAGACAACAAAAATATGTCTATAAATATCAATGTCTAAATACAAATGTATGACGAGTATCTGATACAAAAATAATCAAAGTTAGTCAAATTACTCAAAAAGATCAAAAGATATACAATGAAGCTCAAAAGAAAATCAGAAAAAATCCTAGTCTATTGCTGGGGGTCAGAAGGTTTAGGAGGCACGTCGCCATCACCATCAGTCGGAAAGTCTGGTGGCAAGTCGATGTGGAAATGACGATATAGGTCAGTCATCAGACAGCGAGCAGCACTTAACATCGCATTGCCCAAGATACATCGTGCTGAAGAGATGTGACTATGCTGGAAAGATAGGACGGTCAAATGAAGTGACTCGAGAGTCACAGACTCAACAGAAGCAACATGCTCTGGATCAGCAGGCTGGTCCTGCGGTAGATCAACATCGGCTGCAATCTCATTGGGAGCGACAGGAGGTGGAGGCACACTTGATTGGGGTCTGAAATGCCATCGGAAGGAGAGCGGGTCTGACTGGAAGACATGGATGTTCATGTAGAATAGGCGAACAAGGCAAGGGTAGAACTCATCATCCCAATCAAGAGCTGCCAGCCATTTGCAAGAATAGAAGGAAAAATCTACTAGGGAGCCAGGGAAATCATGGAGACTCACAAAGCATTCACTCACAATCTTGCGGGTCACATAATAGTGAGCAAACCGCACCTCTGCATCATGGTCAAAATAATCACGGACTGTAGGTTCTGGTGATGAAGAAGATGGAGAATGCCTAGAAGCCGATGGGTGGTACACTGGAACCTTCCGAGTGCGGGAAGACGATGCTCTGCTACGAGATGCCACGGGTGGACAACCACCACGTGAAGTGACAACGCCACCATCACGAGTCTATATAGACGAGCGACATACTAATGGGGCACAAACTCCTCATCCGAGGACTTATGCACTGGACGGTCACTCACTGGCCGTTTCCCTAAGTTCTCGGCCATGAGAACGAGGAATGGAAGAAAAAAATGCAAAAATGCCATCTCGAACTCGAAATCCACAGAAGAAATCAGACAAAATCCAAGGAAAATAGGTGGATTGAGCAATGGAAGACGAAGAGAAGGAAGTAGAAGGGAGAAGAGGAAAAAAGTGCGCGAAGAAGAATGGGTTAAAATGACCCAGCTGACGTTTAAAACTCACGATGTTTTAGATACAATCAATTGATTTTACGGTCCGATCATTTGGGCCTAATCTAATTGATTGGTGACAAGGAAGGAAAAAGCCTCCGATTGATTGGTGGCTTACAAATTGGATTCTCTTAAACTATTTAAGCACACAAAAACTTTAATCTCAATTCACAAATCACACTAATCCTTCTAACGAATATGGAGTCCAACGGACAAAACTCTCTTTATCAAACAGACTCAAGTAAATCAAAATCAATGCAAAGCCAAACGAAATAAAGACATGAGTTAAATGCAATGCATGTAGAGTCTCTGATTGATAGGCACTGGCATCGATAGTCCCCTAGAACCTATGACTCGACAAAATGGTTCAAGTGAGAAGAGATCGTAAGCGTGCAATTCTAGGTAAATTTTTTGCCAGTTAAGTCAAAATTACTCGTCCACTTTTAGTAAATGATTCAATGAGATTTCCTTGTGTGTAACTGTTATCTGTCTAAACACTAAGTGAGGAACAAGGTAGGATTTTTGGTCATAACTTTATACACATCCATAAACTCATGAGATATTCAATATCAAGCAATGAAGGCCTCATTAGTGCCTTTTGGGGGTTTCTCACTTTTTCCTCTCATACAAGTGTATTTACCCTTCAATGTTTTTCTTTTTAAGGGAAATATGGATTTTTTTTACTTGTTTTTCATTTTTTCTTTTTTAGTTCTCATCTTTACGAGTATATTTCTATTTATCACTTGTTTCCAATGGTAGCTTTCACGCTCCTTCAGTATGGGATTTTCTGCATAGACGTACCATCTCCACATTGCACCTTGTAGCATTTACCACTTCCACTTGAGGTAGCTTTTTCTAGGAGAATTTTTTCTCTCAGGGAGGCCAACAATCAACTCGAATTTTTGCCAATTGAGGCAGGGGTAATAACTAATTTGAAATCTTGTGGGTTTATTCCGCATTCCTAAAATGGCACTACGTCAATCCCGTTAATCTAACCCAAGGTTTAAAAGGGGCCGTTATAATGGCATAATGGGTTCAGGGCGTTACCGTTTTTCCGTTATAACAACCCCTGTTAAAAAAAATGGGAAAAACGGAAAAAGCAGTGTAATGGAAAATAACAGATCTGAAAAATATTTTTTATTACATGCCTAAATAACAGGCGTTATATTTGTTACAACGAATTTATAACAAAAAATAATATTCTTTATTTGTTTGTTAAATAACGGATGTTATTTCCAAAATAATGGAAAATAACGGGATTTAACGATTATAATGGCCGTTATTTTAAAATAACTTTTTTAAAAATATCGGCCATTTTTTAAACTACTTAAGAAAAGTCATTATTATTAGTTTATTTAATTTTCAATAATCATCATTAATAACGGCCGTATAACTCAATAATCATTAATGTTTATATTCATTATTACTCTTAAATATTAATATTTTTTTTACCTTTCTTATAAACTTATAGTTTTTTATAATGTTGAATTAAATTTGTTCTTTCTTTTTATTAATATATTTTTTTAATGGGAAACAAAAAGAAAGAGAAAGAGTTAAAAGACCTAGAGAGATAATAATATTATTCTTGTAGAGAAAACATTATTATTAGTTTATTATAATTTTTGTATAACTTAATAGCCATTAATATTTATAGTTACTCTACTTTTTAATATTTATATTTGTTAGTTATTACTGTTAATGCAATAAATGTAATGGCCTAAGGCCATTGGGGGTTTGCAGGCCGAAGGCCACCGAGGGTTCCGGGGCCGGGCCGGGGCCCGGGCGAAAATTCAATGTCCGTACGTTTCTTAAGGGGTATTTCAATAATTTTCTTCTTATTGTTTTATGTTATGTCTATTGGGGAACGTATGGAGAGGTCATGTAGCTCCATACGATTCCCTCTCTCTCCCCAATTCTTCTCTCTCATTCTCCATGAAACCCTAACTAACTAACATGGTATCAGGCAAGGTTCTATATTGATCTAGTGTTTCATCTTCTTCCTCATTCTATCTTCCCGTTTCTCTTCTTTATTCTTTCTTGGTGGGATATTAAAATCTAGTGTTTGTCTGTGAAACCCTAGATTTGGTTTTTAGGGTTCGTGTGTGAAACCCAATAGTTTTGTGATGCGAAGAGACCAGTATGCAAGATTAATGAAGAACATGGTCTCCGTGTGGTGTGCTCTACATGGTATGTACAAGTGTTGCCCCTAATGAATATTGAAGTTGAGAGATGCTCCCAGAGTAAATCGCAAGGTGTTAAAAGGTGAGGGATTTGTTCTCCATAAGTTCTTCGTGTATTCTGTAACCCCTAGGGGGTGGAACTCTCTGGGCAAATTGCACCTGTCAAAAACCCTTCCTAGGTATTTTTCAAGCATCTGATTGATACAGGCAGAGTTTTTTTAAAACTTGAAATTTGGTCTCTGATTGAAGCATAACAAAGGTTTGATCAATTGGAGGCTAAATTTATTCTGACGGGAATATTTTAACTCCAATCGATTGGGGTCAAATTCAATCGATCGGCCAAAGCAAAATTGGCACAATTCCTATGTCGTGTTAGCCATTTAGAGATTTAAATATGAATTTGATCACCTAATTTCTAAGGTCCTTAAGTCACTTACCATCCTAAGCATGATTGGATGAAGCTTTCATTCTTTAGATGAATCTTGCTGGTCTTCTGGCAGTCTTTTGGTAGACTTGAGTGATGTACACACCAAACTACCAACACACTAGGATAATGAACATATTTTGTCATACGGAATTAGCCAACGCTAAAAATAGACCTTACATACCGAGTTGTTGTAGTTCTGTTCTTTTATCAGATTTATTTATCCGTGGCTACATAAATCCCTAAAAGCCTATGAATTGCGAATTAAAATTTGTCTGTATCTCCCTTCGTTTCATGAAATGTGGTGAATCGCAAACAAGGTAACTATGATTTGATTTTTAATTGCTGTTAGGATCACATGATCTTTATCTGTGCTGTAACCCGTATAGGTTACAATTTGTGAACTTGTCATTCTCCGTTTATCGTGAGCATAAAGTAAACTTGTTGTACAAGTCCTGAGATTTAAATGGAGCCAATGGATCTAATGAAAACTATTGTTTTAATACTTATTATTTGAATGATTTTAATGTGTATAGTAGGTATATAAATCTTCTTATTTCCTGGATATCCTCAATCTTCTCTGGTTCCTTGTGTCCATGCAGATGCACAAAGTGTTGCTTGCATACTTTATTGCCTTAGTGGTGACACCCTCAACACATAGCCTTGAAGGAACATTGCTGGTATGCTTGTTTAAATTTCTGTTCTGATGTATTCTTGCATGCGTCTTGGACTGAACATTGATATAATATAGAATAATGTTTATGTTATTAATTAATTTTAATGGCTCTCTTTTGTACTGATGTTTTTCATTAATCATTCCCAATGGTCCACGAGAAATGGATGGAACATTATCTGTTATGTCTTATGGATGAATGGAAGCATTCAGCTGGTCAAATTCAGTGTGAGATATTCATTGCAAGTTTAATTTTGTTATCAAGAGATGCAAGCCCAGAACTTGTGCCACTGTATTACATTGCAAACTCATGCTAGCTTAAGTATTTATATATTTAGTCCAATATTGGATAAAATGAACATTGTACTCTTAATCCCAACTCTATAAAAGAGCTCCAGTTTAAAGGATTCAAATTCTTGCGATTTCTTGTATGTGGATGTAACTTGTAAGCAGGATAGGTTTGCTAATTGTTAACGACTTCATGCATTTTCTCTACTGTAAGATTCTTTGCTTGAAAACATTCAGAAATTTATTTTCTAGCTTTTCAAAATATTTTTGTTTATTTGTGCAGGCTGGACGGGATCTTAGGTTTCTAAGTTTATCAATGAGTGGATGCTTTTCTTTGGGTGCCCTCCTAGTGTTGGTATGAGATCGTTTTCCAAGGTTTCCATCGTATGAATTTATTCTTTCAAAGCAGTAAATAAAATCTAAAGCTGTCCATCCACTCCACAAGAACTCTGCTTTTCATGATATGAGCTTACACTTATCTAATTACTTCCAATTGATGATAAGATGATGTTAACTGATATAAATAGCGCTTTTGTTGTTTGTGGTAGTTAATTCCTTATCTTCATGCTTTAAATTCGTAATCCTTACCATTATTTACTGCATCCTACAATTACATTTCTTTTTTTTATGAAGCACTCAACATTGAACCATCGTCTTCTTTGTGATGGGTAACAATCTTCTTCCTTGCTTTGGGTTGAGAATATTGACCCATTTTTACTGTTTATAGGATTATTCTGTGGTTTTCATTTTTCTGCCTCCCATTAGTATTCTGTCGTGAGCAATGGATATACTGTTTATAGTGGAAATTCCGTTAAATTTTATTTTTTTAATTCACTTTTAACTTCTATAAATGTCATTCTCTGGCTAATCTTTGCCCCAATTTCTCGTCAGCAAATGCTTCAGGCAATTACCTATGTACTGTATGAGTCATAAAACTTCAGCTAAACAATAGACCCAAGTTTGCTTTTTCTCAGCCATGTCTGAGTAATTCTCATGTACCTTATCTTATCAGCTGGTGAACAGTAGAGGTTGTGGTCTGCCGGGCTGCTGGTGGATCCTTGCAGGATTTCAATGGGTAAGATTTTCATCTAACATCTCATACATGTGAGGTTTTTTTTTTTAATGTGAACACCACCAACAGAACAAAGATCCTTCTTTCAGTCTCGGTTTTTCCTTGCTCTACGACGGCTTACTTCCCTTCATGGCGTACTTTATTCTGAGGAATTCAGCCTGCGTCAAATGCAGAGGGTGAAAGCTGCATAGGGATCCTTATTTATGCATTCAAAGATTGATGAGAGTTTGGCCTCATTTGACTAATATTATGGGTCATGCTGTCAACTCTCGTGCGTTGAACTATTGGTCGAATCCTGACAGAATTGGCATATGCTGTTGTTGGAGCAGCCAATGATTTGTTTTGTCTGTCATCAACTACATGGATCATTATCCTTGGATGCCTCCAAAGAAGCTTATGGGATTAGTGAAGTACCAATTGTAAACTGGGGTGGTTCACATCTCGGATGTTGAGGCTACCTGATCCATTTGTTGTAATTTCTCATCCCTGTATTAATTGAAAGAAAATTGTTCCTTAAATGATATCGTTGTCAGACTTATTTTTTGAGGTTTCTAACTTTTTTGGGTATTTTTGTAACATCCCTGAAACTTGAAAGTAATTAGCAATACCAAAGTTTGAAAGTATAGGGGGGTATTACTAATTACTATCAAGTTCAGGAGGGTGTTGCAATTTTTTTTTTCAATGGTTTGGATGTAAGCCAAATATATCTTGATTTGAGACCCTTCGATCAGGTAATGTATGACAAAGTTGAGACCCTAGTTTGCAATTTGGCGTACTAATAGTGTTATACGCAAACTGTACAATTTTGTGAGAAAATACATCATTCTGACATAATTTCAAATCATTTTTAGAAATGCATTTAAAAAGATGTAATGAAAATGTGTGAATCTAAGAAAAAGGAAATAAATATTAAAAAACACACCAGGTAAATATTTCACATCTAAGATGTAGAACGCCGTTATAATGGATTTGGACCTACCCTGTTACGTTACGCACCGTTAGAATGCCCAGAAAGTAACGACTGTTATTTTCTGGAAAAAAATGTGAAAAAACGGCCGTTTTTCCAGTTATATTCCGTTATTGAAATTTTGAATTTCATCGGCCTTTTTTTTTTTTTCGTTTTTTCTGTTATTTTTCATTTTTTTTGTTATAACGGAAAAAGTGGTAACGCCCCCCCCGACCATTGTACCGTTATAACGGTCCCTTTTAAACCTTGATGTAGACATCCATTCAAGGCCTTCAATACAAGTGCATTACAATATATTTTATAGATAATGACCAAAACTTAAACAAGAAAAAAAATTAATTTCTCTACAATCTAGTGATCACCGTATGCGGGGGGTCTTAATTGTTGGGACTATACAAAATAATCTCGCGGAATATAAAATTATTAATAAAATATTTACCATAATTTTAGATAATGCCATAAATAATGACATGCCAGCAATAACACTTAGAGAAAATTTATTTAATATTGATATATTTTAAAACTTATTTCACGTACATTGTACTGCGCATGCATTTAACATTAGTCCAAGAGGGGCCACAACATTTTGGGGGGATTATTAATGTATTTAGAGAATTTGTTAAATGTATAAAATATTCACCTGCTAAACAACAAAAATTTAAAGAAAATTGTAAATTTAGTAACTAAGACCCATAAAAATATAGAATTCCAATTATTTTTTTAATAGAAGGAATTCTATTTAGGGTTTATAATTAATTTAAATGATTATTCAAAATCTAGAAAAATAAGAGATATTTTTAAAGATTTTGCCGAGTTAACAAAACTTTTTACGAGGGTAAAATACATAACCTCTAATCAATTTTGTTTAAAATTGGTAGTATAAGATGACTTTAAAAGGAAAATGACTCGAGCTTTACTATTCAAGAAATTAATAAAAAATATAAA
Source organism: Euptelea pleiosperma (assembly GCA_035048495.1). Taxonomy (NCBI): domain Eukaryota; kingdom Viridiplantae; phylum Streptophyta; class Magnoliopsida; order Ranunculales; family Eupteleaceae; genus Euptelea; species Euptelea pleiosperma. The sequence goes on along the minus strand of CM068552.1, from coordinate 4,806,122 downwards.
AGATATTGGCTAGAAATTTCTCCCCGTAGCACTTGTTTCAATTTGGACTCTCGATATAAAATGAGAGTTTTATCAGTTCTTTAACAATTTACTCACTGTGACGATTATACAAACATGTCAATAAAATATAGATTAAGACTATTTGAACTTTTTTTAAGCATTATAGACACATGTTAAGGTTGCGTTTGGTAAATTAACTTATCAGTTCTAAAAGTTTGAAGTGCATAAGGCTTGATAGCTTAATGACTTATGACTAAATTGGATAGTTTAGTAAATGCTTAAGTCTTAAAATTAAATTAAGGGCAATGTGGGTATTTTGAAATGTTTATTGGGACACTTTTGTAAGTTTTTAAAAGAGAAAGCTTTAAGAAAAGGACACTATCGATATTAAAAGAGAATCATAGAATCTTTTGAAAAGATGATTTCACTTACCGCAATAAGTGAAGTGAGTGACTTTTTTTACTTTTCACTTAATTTCAATAGTTTTGGTGATCAATACTGAAATTAAGTTGTCTACTAAACGCCATTTAATCACCAAAATCACTTAATTTAGTTCATTCAGACTTGAGAAAAAGTTTTACCAAACGCCACCTAAATGAAAGTAGTAATGAAACATCATCTTCTTCCTTTTCTAATTATAATTAGCTTGATTAGTGATTTCTACCCGTTAGATTGGAGTCGATGTCATGAGTGAATTTTTATCTGGGGAATCTGAATGTTGGGGTACAAAGATCCAAAGGTTTGAAATCACTAGTCACGCTGATTTTTTGTTTTGAAGGTCCACCGACGGACTGGCCAAACATCCATATGGTCAGCGCCCTCTAAGAGTATGCCACGTAGCTCATATTGTGGGCTGTGATCGCCTTCCTGAGGGAAGGTTTACTCGGTTCAATCGAAACCGAGTAGGACTTACACGAGGGACGTCACTATGAGCCACTGACCGTTAAAAAATCAACCCATGAAAACGACTCCAATCCAACGCTTAGAAATCACTAATCAAGCTAATTTTTTCTACGTAGACATCCATGTAGTCAGCGATCTTTAAAAGTTTACCGCGTGGCCCATATAATGATCCGTCATCGACGACGTTGACAACTGCCGTCCGTCGTCAAAGTTCTCACTCGTTCAAAACCCCGCTGGAACAAAAACAAATAGGGTCGGGCTCCAGTTACCGCCCTAAAATGACAGGCTCCGGTTACAGGACACAATGTGAGCCACGTGACACACTATTAGAGGACTCTGACTGTATGGATGTTTGGCCAATCACTAGGTGAACATACAAACCAAAAATCAGACTTATTAGTGATTTCTAGACATTTGATCTTTGTACCTCAAATACTGCTCAAATTCCACAGTTGAGATTAACCCATGAAAATAAGTCCAATTCAATGCCTAGAAATCACTAATAAGGATAATTTTTGGTTTGTAAGTTCAATTAGGGATTGGCCAAACATCTATACGGTAAGAGACCTCTAAGAGTGTTCCACGTGGCATATATTGGGTCCTGTAACTTGAGCCTGTTAATTTTGGGCGGTAATGAGCCAAATAAAAATCCGTAGCATGAAAAGCCAAAGGAACTTCTTGTCTAATTAATGAAGCAAATATTCAGCCAATCGGACGTCACCAAATCCACGCATTAAATATGTAATCTTCAGTCTAAGAATAACGTTCTCCTTAGAGCTCAGACCTTTGGATGGTCTTTGAGATTCGTAAATGTGAATCTCAAGGACCATTCCAACGATGTGGACGTAGGAAACAAGGCTGACATCCAAACTCTGTAATCTAATGATGAGATCTCCTTTCCCATCCCTTCTTTCCCTCATTTAATCTTACTGATACAAGATACGAAAACATGGGGAAATGTCTCTACCGAGTAAAACTTTGGTGACAAGATCCTATCATCGAAGCCAATGACACGGCACAATATGAGCCACGTGGATTGATATTATAGGATTTGACCGTACGAATGTATTTACAATCCCTAGGTGGACCTACAAACCAAAATTCATCTTGATTAGAGATTTCAAACCTTTGAATCTTTCTACCTCAAATTCCCACGCTTAAAATCAACCCACGAAAATAATTCCAATCCAACGCCTAGAAATCACTAATCGGACTTTTTTTTGGTTTATAAGTCTACCTAGGTATTATTGGACAAAAATCTATACTATCGTCATCTTCTAAGAGTTATGCCACGTGGCTCATATTGCGCCTTAGCCTGTCATCAAAGTTTTAGGGGGCGTTTGGTAACATAAAAATAAGTAAATGACTGACTTTTATAAGCCAAAAAGTTAAAAAGTTAGTTTGGATGTGTTTCATATTTTAACTTTTGCAAAGTTAAAAACTAAACTAACTTAAAACTAAACTAAAATTCTTAGCTTTTAACTTCGAGGAGAAGTTACTTCTAAAAAATTAGAATGCCTCCCCACATTTTAATTTCTATGACTTTTTCAAAGGTAAGAAATCGCTTTTACTTCTCGTTCCAAACGCCCCCTTACTCTCTTCTATGTTCTACCCACAAAACCATCATTTCATCAAAAAATAAAGATAAAAAACTTTGAAAATTTTCATCTCAAGGTCAGTTTTCATCTTTCCGATGAAGTAAAATCTTCTTCGGACGAAGCAAAATGGAGTGAAGAAAGAAAAAAAATATAATCTACTCGGAGAGCACCATGTACTCACAATGGAGCTATTTGCAGTTTAATTTTTTTTCACAGGAAAATTTTGCATGGAAAAATATACCTCAAAAAGCTTTGATTGCATGTGAGAAGATATTATGCGAGAAAATAACAGCATGGTATGTAAGAAAAAGAGTTCCAACAGCAAATAATTAGTCAGATAAATATTATTTTCACTAAATATTTGTGCATATCAATATTTAGCAACGTTTGGTATGTGTAGTAACTAGCCTACTTCATTTTATTTCAATTTATGTGGGTCCCATATATCAAAGTCAATATAGGTTAGGTGAGTAGGATCCACATATTAGGTCGCAGAGAATCCAAACGTTCTCATTTTTATCTTTTTTATATATTAAGAACTCATTTTTATTGAAAATAATAATTTTCTTTGAGAAAATAAAATTTTTCTACCAAAACTTACTTGATTTGAAAATATTTACTCAGAGGGGAAGGGAGGTGATCAAATATTTTCCCTCCCGAGTAGACAAATTTATGGGCCTGACTAAATATTTGGTACGGGCAAATGCATACCAAACACGTTCGGATGAATATTAGTGCGTGTGTGCAATTATTTTATTTTTTTGCTACTATGGCCTACCAAACAGGCTCTAATGGTGGATTATCGTGGCAACGAATTTTTACTTATGTGGACGGATATGTTTTCTCTTTTTTTCCCAAAGTTTTCTAAATTTAAATAATTATCAAACAAGAGAAAATTATGTTTTTTTGAGATAATGCCATGGCAATCAAACACGCCCCAAGGAAAATTAAAAGAGCAGCGTTGCAGCCGTTGCTATCATCCCCTGGTCTCCATGCTGCCGAGTAATCAAATCTCGAACATAACATTATCCAACGGTTTGGATCCTAAGGAGAACGTCTTCCTCTGGATGAAACCATCGTTCCCCATATTAAATAAAAGCGGCCTCGTCCGATGATGTCCTCGGGGTTCACAACATGCAAATCCCAAAGACTATCGAACAGTCTGAACCCTAGGATTGACGTCATCCTCAAGATGATAGTATCGTCTGCTTATTATAAGCTTATAACATCTTTCCTTCTTTCTTCTTCAACTGTCAAAACCCTTCTCACACTCATCTCTCCGTAGTAATGGCTCCTTTGAACCCTAAAGCTCCTGAGTTCATCTCTGTAACTTCTTTCCTCCCGTACTATAACCAACATCTCCCCATCCTTTCTTACAGTAGTCCGACGCCGACCTACTTCTATCCTCCTTTTTCTGGTTTTCATGTTATAGAGAACCCAGCTTCCTTCTCTGTATACTACTGCAACGCCAACTTTATCTGTGTTAGTCCTCTGCAATGGCAGTTTAACCCGCCAACACCATCTTTATCGATGGTTCCTGCCCTCCCTTGTGATACAATGGCTGAGGAGCAGATGGAGGAAGAGAAGAAAGTAGTGATTGAGGTTAGACCAAGAGTCGCTGCGAAGGGGCAGGAGAGGAGTTTTTTTCTTAGGCGTGGGAATAGTACAGAGGGGATTCAAGGCTATAATAGCCATGAGAAGATGATTCGGAAACCTAGACTGAAGCTGGTAAATGGAGAAAGGTCACCTGGTCGAAAGATCGAGCCCAAGATAGTTGAAATTGAACCAATTGAACGTGAGGGCACCAAGACTACTTTGATGATAAGGAACCTACCAAATAAGTATACGTATGCCTTTGCTCAGTTGCTCTCTCTCTCTCTCTCTCGTTTTTTAATTTCCTTTATTTTTGTTCATCTCCCTGATTCCAACTTCCTCTCTCTCTCTATCATGTTTTTAAATTTCCTTTATTTTTGTTCATCTTCTTCATTCCCAGTCTCTCTCTCTCTCTCTCTCTCGTTTTAAATTTCCTTTATTTGTTCATCTTCTTCATTCCCACTTCCTCTCTCTCTCTCTCTCTCGTTTTAAATTTCCTTTATTTGTTCATCTTCTTCATTCCCACTTCCTCTCTCTCTCTCTCTCTCGTTTTAAATTTCCTTTATTTGTTCATCTTCTTCATTCCCACTTCCTCTCTCTCTCTCTCTCTCTCTCTCTCTCTCTCTCTCTCGTTTTAAATTTCCTTTATTTTTGTTCATCTCCTTCAGTCCCATTCCCTCTCAAAATTTTTAATGTTTTTATTACATGAGTGTTTTCAATTTACTTCAATACTGCAGTACTTATTTGGTTTCTCTGTAGGGAAGATTTACTGGGTTTTATTGGATGGCCCTTGCATGAGGAGAGATGGTGTTCATTTCCATCAAACCCTCTCCCAATCTCTTATCTCTATCTATTTGTCATACTATATAAATAAGGTGTTGTCGCTTCCCTCTAATTTTACTCTTTTTGGGATCTCTCAGTAGAGGGATGTTGTTGAATTTGCTTGATGAACATTGCATCAAGGAGAATCAGAAGCTGCAATTGGAGAAATCCACAGAAGTGGCGGAAAGTTTCTCATCGGCGTTCGATTTTGTGTACCTCCCCATGGATTTTGGGTATATTATTTAATCTATCAACTCAGTAAAATCATCTTTAAATTGATCGAGTTTGATTAATTAAAATGATACTGTAGTAGTTTCCTTGTGGTTTCTGCAATTCTGGTTAGTAAGTTTTTCGTTTGGTTGGATCGAGTGCAGGAGCAAGTGCAACAAAGGATACGCGTTTGTTAACTTCACTGAACCAGGAGCCGCATGGAGATTGCACCTCTCACTGCACAACCAGAAATGGGACATGTTCGGTTCCAAAAAGATTTGTGAGATTACTTACGCTAGGATTCAGGTAATTATGATCAAACTTAGATCGTCAAAATGTCCCCATCATAATCCATGCGTGATGATTATTACTTCTATTTTTAGTTTTTGAATCTCTCTCTCTCTCTCTCTCTCTAAGGAGCTTATTAAGTACTCTTTTGTTACTTGTCTATAGGGGAAAGACGCCCTGATCAAGCATTTTCAGAACACCACTTTTGCGTGTGAGACAGACGAGTTCCTCCCGGTTTACTTCGACCCAGGTCGTGACGGACTGGGTAAGTCGGTAGTACAGTTCACGGTGGGGAGACGTTTGGCCACGTCTCGAAGAACATAAAAATCAAGAAAACAGCAATCATCCATGTCCTTGGATTTGGGTGTGCGACTGTAGGGAGAAAAGTTTAGTTCTGCAATGTTGTTGGATCTGTTCTGGTAACTGTGGAGGAGAGACTTACATGCATGTAGTTAGTTCCTTTCCGAGGTTGTAGCTGATGAGTAAAACTTGTCTCACAAGATGTTGTGACGAACGCCGGTCACAGCACTCAACACGAGCCACGTGGCATACTATTAGAGGACGATGACTGTATGGATGTTTGGCCAGTCCCTCGGTGGACCTGCAAACCAAAAATCAGCTTGATTAGTGATTTCTAACCGATTCTATTGAAGTTATTTTCATGGGTTGATTTTAACGGTCGGAATTTGAGCATTATTGTGCGTTATTTGGGTGCAAAAATCCGAAGGTTGTAAATCACTAATTAGTCTGATTTTTGGTTTGTAGGCCCACTTAGGGACTGGCCAAACATCCATACGGTCAGCGCCCTCTGATCGCGTGCCACGTGGCTCGTATTGAGTGTGACGGGCTTCCTGTCACAACATCTTGTGACACAAGTTTTACTCGTAGCTGATTACATTACAGCGGGCGGTGGATCCCACCTCCTGAAATTTACCCTACGGGTGAGCAGGTGGTAGGGTCGACCTCAAACGGATGGATGTGATGTAGTGAACTGTGGTACTAAAGTACGTGATTTTGTTGGTATGATGGTTCTCTACTCTTTAGAACTGATGAATAAAGTCGCTTTCTACAGTAGTTTGTTTCTCTACAAACTCTCCCTCGCTTCCTTGTACTTCTTCGAACTATTGTCACCTCCCTTGACCAGAAATCAAAGTTGTAAAAAAACAATGGCTCACGCTCCAGTTACCGCGCTCTAAAAATGACAGGCTCCGATTACAGGACACTATTAGAGGACTCTGACCGTATGGATGTTTGTCCAATCCTTAAGTGGACCTACAAACCAAAAGATCAGCTTGATCAGTTATTTTTAGGCGATGGATTGGACTTATTTTCATGTGTTGATCTGGGAATTTGAGCAGTAATTGAGGTACAAAGATCCAACGTCTAGAAATCACTAATCAGGCTGATTTTTGGTTTATAGGTCCAACTAGGGATTGGACAATCATCCATACATTCAGAGTGCCTCGTGGCTCATATTGTGTCCTGTAACCGGAGCCTGTCATTTTAGGGTGGTAACTGGAGCCCGACCCAAAAACAATTTGGGTGTTTCAGTTGCAAGATCAGAGATGAAGCACCAAACAATCTGAATCTCTTAGGTCGTAGGCAAAGCAACTAGTATATAAGATAAATATTAGTAACAGCTAACTCATTGGGTTAATTGGCTAGCTCCTAGTTTTATTCGTTTGGGCTTCAAAAATTCATTAAAAGGCAAATATGCGGTATAAAAAATCTCTTCAAAAATTCGGTATTTTTGAAGGAGGTCAATTTATTTGTTATTATGGTCTAATGGTTTTCAAATGGCCCAGCGAGTGGTCAATTGTTGTTGTCATATGATGCTGGACTTTGTTCTGGTAGGCTCTATTTTGTACGCGGGGACTACTTGAGTTGAGAGTTGAGACAACCAATAAACATATTTTATTTTTCAATTACTTTTGATCTACGCCTAAAAAAAATCTGGGATGTGTGGGTTCCTGCGGTTTTTGTTTTATCTACTTAAGTCCCACATGGAGAAACAAGAGAGTTAAGGGAGTATGAGTCTGTAAGTAGGACTAGAAGAGAAGGGGGGTATGGGTTATCAACAAGGTTTATGGCCTAGGTTAACGGACTGCATTGCACTTGGAACTTGGGAGAGGCATTTGCCCATGACACAGCATAAAACGATGTACCAGGGCCGAATTTCTAAGAAAAACTTGAAACTGTACTTTATTCGTTTGGGCTTGAAAATTCTGAATTTCATGGATTTTTTTTTTTCAATTTATATGACTGTTTAATTAATACGTTTCTTCGAAAAATGAAAAATCGCATATTAGGCCATATTTGGTATCACCCCAAATATTTGTTTGCAAACATTATCAACATGTTTTTCTGCATTTTTAGGTGCTTAATTGATTACACCCCACCATTATTTACCCGGTTAAATATTCACCATGAATCCATATTTTGAATGATTTGAGTGCTAATGTTTGCACAAAAAATGATGCAAATAAACTTTTTGGCTCGAGCTTTCTTGAAATACTTATAATATTTGGCCTTGGCCCCTACATGAATAATACACAAATTTACTAACTAGGGGCTAGCTTAGGCACATGTTTAACATGTCTTTAAAGTAGATTTTTGCCCCTGGGAGTCTGCGACTATATATGTTGCTAATAGTTTTTTCGACGTCCACGTACCTTTAAGATTCAATGGTCAAAATTCATTGTAGGCAGCATTCCAAAATCACTTGAACTAGTCTTTAAAAATTGGAATTCCTAAGAATGCATGGCACGATCAAATTAATGATGCAAATCGACGATAAGTTTGTTTTTGGGCAGGGCAAGGCTTGCCAATTAAGGCAATATCTTAAAAGAGAGTTTCTTCTTAAATGCAGGTGGATTTTACAAAACTTTTTTCAGAGACGTCTCTGAGGAAAATTCTTCAAAGACGTCTCTTCACCGTCAGATCTGTGGTATATACTATATAGGTCCACTAAGAGGTGGTCCACTTAAAATCCACACTGTCAGTAGGCCCTAAACTAAGCTTGGGACGGGGAAGGAAGAAAGGAGTTTGAAGAAGATAGTAGATACGACGTGAGATTACATAGGGAAGGAAACAGTGTAATTATGACTAGATTTTAGATCATGAAAATGTCCCCATAATCCATGAGTGATGATTGCTTCTTTTAGTTTTTGAATCTCTCTCTCTCTCAAAGAGCTTAAAGTTCTCTTTCGTTACTTATCTAATGGGGGAAGGATGCCCTGATCAAGCGTTTTCGGGACACTTTTCTCCCTGTGTACTTCGATCCTCATCGTGACGGATTGGGTGAGTCGGTAGTACAGTTCACGGTGGGAAGACGTACGTTTGAACCCTTTTCGAGGAACATAAAGAAATCATGAAAACAAGTAACAACAACCATCTATGTCTTTGATTTGACATGGTGCCGGTTGCTCATCATGATCGGGGGTTTGTGTGTGTGGAGAAAACTTTTAGTTCCGTCTGCTCATCTAGAGTTTCTTTGTTAGTCGATCGAGTTGTTGTTGTGGTTCCTTTCAGAAGCTATCTGATTGCATTACAGCGGTCACTTTTTCTAGGAAATGAGGCGATGGATCCTACCACCTGAAACTTACCGTATGCTGACCAGGTGGTTGGGTTCGCTGTCATCAGAGGCCGTTTTAACGGTTTAACGGACTGGGGCGTTACCGTTTAAAAGGATTGAAACGGCCAGGGGTAAAAATGGAAAAAATAGATTTTAATGGTTTTAACGGAAAAAAAAAAAAAATAGTGCTGAAATTCAAATTCTGAAATTTGAATTTTGAAAATTAAAAAAAAAATTAAACGGAAATTTAAGGGGCCTTTTTTTTTTTTCCCAAAAAAAATTCAGAATTTAACGGCGTTAAAACTAGAAAAATGGCCGTTTAATTTAAAGCGACAAAATGCGTTTATACGGTTTTAACAGAAACAGGCTTGTGGTGTTACCGTTTAAACAGCCGTTTTTAAAACCATGGTACTCCCACAACCCAACCCGCAACCCAATTAATCAATCAAATCTCCCCAAGTAGGAGTGCCCATAAAATCTTATAGTAAGTATATACCGGGGTCCTTCAAACTTTGAAGGTCCCCCTGCCAAAATGTCTGACACGTACTTCAAGGCTTAAACCCAACCCACGTTAACCCCTTGGTTAGTCGGTTAAGGGTGGTTAACAAAGGGTACGTGTCAAACATTTTGGGAGGGGACCTTCAAAGTTTGAACTTTGAAGGACCCCGGTACCAGCGAATTTTTTCTCAGTATATACCAAAAGATTCATATCGAATTGGAACTTCTCTTGACATAATGGCTTGTGGATTCGGGAAAGAGATTAAGCTTTAAGAAACAGAAGAGAATAAGTCCCCTGCAGAAATGATTTCAAAGATCCAAAACCAAAAATAATGGTATTTGCTAGCAAACAATGCTCCCCGTTGGGCCAAACGATAGCCTACTTCCTAGCTAGGGTGGCACGTGAGTGATTATAGGGCCTCATCGATGTTGATGATAGACCGCAGTATGAGCCCTGTGGCACATTCTTAGAGATCGCTGACCGTATGAACGTTTGGCCTAATCCTAGGTGGACATACAGACCAAAAATTAGCCTGATTAGTGATTTCTAAGCATTGGATTAGAGTCCTTTCCCTAGGTTGATTTTATCCATGGAATTTCAGCATTACTTGTAGCACCGAGATCCAATGTTTTGAAATCACTAATCATGCTAATATTTGGTATGTAGGTCCACTGATCGATGTCGTGTGCCACATGGCCCATGTTGTGGGCCTTCATCATCATTGTTGAGGGATGTCAGCATGCTGAAAAACCTGTGAAAGTAAGGGCCGTGTGAGTTCCCTGTGAGCTGCATGCCCCAACCCAGGTTTTGGCTCATTTCTTCGTTCATCAGGTAGGAAGTGAAACATAGATCTTCCTTCCTCTCTCAATTTTTCATAGGATCGTCTCACTGTTCATCTACCATGGCACTGCTTCAAGGGGCCTCTCGGCTATAGAGAAAAGTTTGCTGGTCCCGGGGACCTTCAAACTTTGAAGGTTCTCCTCCCAAAAGGTCTGACACGTATGTCAAGGCCTAAACCTAACCCATGTTAAACCCTTGATTAGTTAGTTAAGGGTGGTTAACATATGGTACGTGTCAAACATTTTGGGAGGGTCCTTCAAAGTTTTAAGGTCCCGAATTTTGACCAAAATCCAACCAAAGCAATCGTGTCCGGGTCAAGTGTAATGTATGAGAATTTGTATGTCAAGGTACCCAGACCTGACCTAATTATAAATTGGGACCAGGCTCAGAAATGTCAGTTGGTAACCTGGTACTCATTGATACATCCCTAGTGTTCTAAAACAGAGTTGACGAAAATTGATACATGCATACTAGTGCTGAGATCATGAAAGACATCAAAGTTTGATGCTTCATCCCAAAAATGCCATGTGGCACATTGTGGCCCATTGACCCCATGAATGTTAGATCCACCACTTGCTAGATCCAGACACCAAAATTTAGCTTGCTTAGTGATATATGGCTGTTGTGATTCGAGCATTTTCTTCCGGTGATGTCTGACTGTTGGACCCTAGTATTTTTGGGTTACTCAAATCCTACTGATAGAAATCACAAATAAGGCTGACTTTTGGTGTAGGGCTGCTAAGGGGTGAGACGAACACGCATTAGTCAGTGAGCATGTCAATGACCTAAAAACACTATTGTCTTTATTCACACTAGAAGAGGGCACACGATTGAAGAGAAGTATAAATATACTAACTTCGTAAAATTCCAACCCAAGGGGGCAATTTCAGAGGATTCATGTTGAAATTTAGCAACTCAAGGGGCAATTCTGAAATATTAGGTATCTTTAAATCTGAAGGGGTAAGTTTGAAAATTGGGGCAACTCAATGGACAGTTATAGAAACTTCGTAATGATTATACAAATGAAAATACTAAAAAGCCATTGTTCGCAATAGAATAAATAGTGGAAGTGCAAAGGTAATCCTGAAGAAAAAGAGCCGGCAAAAATCATTAGTTAGTCACAAGTGGGGCTCTTTCGTTATAAGTAAAAGATGAGCTCATTTAGAGCCAATCGAATCATAATAATAATCTCGTAATCAACTTTTTTCTATTGAAATTTAACATCCAGGGGTTGATCCAATAGCTCATATGGTTAACTCTGCACCACAACTTAACAACCAATAAATGCCAGAACAACAATTTTGAATCGGATTGGCAAAGGCATCGCAGAGCAACTAAAACAAGTTTTTACAGTTTATTTCCTCATTCAGTATATTTCTTTTCATGCTATTGAATTTGGAGGAACAGTTGGGTCAATATAATGATGTCCTACAAGTGCAGTACACATGACACATACTGACATACAGAAGGGATTGGAGGACTAATCATGGTTAGATTCTTCTGATTGGGTCGGGTTTTTCCGCGTAGGAGACATCCAAGATGTAAAACATTGAATGGTAAATCCCAAGCTCTCTGCTTGTATGCCACACATACATCAACGATCCAGACCTTACTATTCCTATTTAAGTTGTCACATTGGGAATGCCTACAGGGCTTGACTTGGAATGGCCAACATACCCCAAGATCCGATCCGCTTGAGAAATATATTTCTGGCAGATATATCTTCTTCTCTATCCTGTTATTACATGGAGTTTTCATGGGCACCCTTCAATGCCAGTAGAGCAGCTCCATATGCAGCTTCGGTCTGAATTGCCCGACTTACTGGCAAACCAATCACTCTCTCCCGTATCTTTGTCCATTGCTCATTTTTAGCACCCCCTCCAGCCGTAAACACTTCTTCCACTTCGGTTGCACCTAGCTCCTTTAGTAATCCATATGCCTTTGCCTGAATCACATACAAGTGGAGATGTGTATATATCATGAAACCCAATTTCATTATGAATGACCTGACATATTAAATTGGTCTTGCAGTTCCCTACACTGGAGGATGGGATCCATGGTGTTTGTAAACCTTTAGAACAGAGAGAAGGGAGTTTTTCTACCTCTATGCGTGCAATGGATTCTAGAATGCCATGCAAGTACTCCACATCGCTTTCTGGGCGTGGATGTAACCTGCACAAGAACGGCAAATATATTCTTTTTAATCAACCCCCTAATTCTTTCAATGCATACATATATACATACATACACGCATGTTCCATTTTTTGCGGAGATCTTATTATTCCATTTTATGGACAGTGCACTTCAATCACCAAGAACTCTAGATCACCTAACTCAGCAGCAGACCTCCCTGCTCAGACAACATGAGCTTTGTGCCTTCTGAATAATCTCTTCTAGTAACCATGTCATCAGTACAACGAGAACTAAGTACAAAAGTTATCATTGCTTCAACAAAGCAAAACTCATAACATCCTCAAAAAAATTTAACCAAGTCTAAGGTGCTTGTACGAGGTTGTTATCAAAGGCACACAAGGCATGCGCCTGGAGGTGCAAGGTGCAACTACCGCACCCTGCCTGGGCTCAAACCGCAGTCACTAAGGTGCACGGTTTGTGCGCCTAGGTGTGGGCCTGGCTCAGCACACGCCTTAGGTAAATGCCCCAATATGACATAAATTACTTTTGCATGTAAAATATTGATGTATGCGTAACTACATATTAAAAAACTGTTGTTCTAGCATATTACTGTGTATAATACAAGTCATAGAGTCTAGTATATGAGATGGGATTGTGTTCACAACAGTACAACAGTAACGACATAATTGCGTAGTTTTATGCCTTGGCTTCTCACTTGCTCTGTGTTTTTATGTTTTAGTTATTTTAGGATCATTTAATACATTATTGCTTACTCGACTAGTGGTCCGTGGCTTGGTGCCTACTCGTAGAAATTGAATTATTGAATACGTACGTCATACATAAAACATGATTACATGGCATTATATTCATACATTTTATAATCGTGAAACTTCTACTTCTAGTATCATTCTTTCAATTCTTTTGAATTTGTTTTGTAACTTCAATACTTTTTATGTCCATTATTAATATTTTTTAACATATCGCGCCTTGCTTCAAAAAGTTATGTTCCTCACCTTGTGCCTTGCGCCCCAAGCACCAAAACCCTAATGCCTTAGGTGGGCTTTTTGGTTAAGGTCATTTGAAGTGTAGATTTTAATTATAAGGAAGGGAAATTTGAACTTTTTGAGAAAATGAAGGGTTAAGATTCAATAATTGAGATCAATGGCTAAAATTAACCATAGGACATAGGGTTTGCTGTAAAACCCCTTTTGTTGAGGGAAGAAGTTTTGATCATATTGGAAGAAGAAAATTAGAGTTGAGCTAGAGCTCCTTCACCATTGTTGGGTTGAACTTGCTCCCCATTGTAGGTTTTGTATTGAGTTTGGCTCTCCAGCAACCTTGCCAAGCAACATTAAGTTAGTGCTGGCCATTGCGTCCACCACCATTGCATCTTGCCTACAGAGTGCCCATTTTCAACTTATTTCCCCATATTATATTCCATTTTGCTTTCTAATTTGCAATGGATTTTTCCGTTTGCATAGGTGTGCCTTTTCCTTTAACTAGAAGCTATATTTCTTCAGCTTCCTCGTCCTCAAACCCCTAAGGTTGCAAGATCTAAATGTCCTCCTTAAACTCCAAGCTGATGTACAGACTACAGACTATTCTCTGGTGGCAGCAGCAGAATGGTTCTCATTGTTGACCACTTGACAAGTGGGTTGCATGTCCCATCATGGTAAAGGCTGTATTTCTTGAGTTTATCCTTGTGAAACTAGTCCTGAATTCCTGCAACATCTAGAACCTCTTAGGACCATCTATAATTATGTTATAAAATGTGGATATCTAAACCCCGAGGTTCCATTCTTGTGAAGAGCTTCAGCTTCTTGATTCATCTTCCATGGCATAACCATCATCTACGCCTTATCCCAACTATCTGAGGTTGGCATATTTTGCGCCATTCAACTCTATTAGGAGCTATATTTTCTGTCAAGGCATGTCTTTAAATCTTTTCTTGCTACCTCACTCAGTGTCATTTTCGGCCTTCCTGTCCCCCTTCAAATTTTACCAATGTGCTCCTTCTCAGTGGTACTGTTGGTCTTCGAATCCTTGGCAAAGATATTGATTCCTTTTCATTTTGAGAAACTCAAATAGGAAAGTAGTATTTTTTTCTTAAAGATCTGTTCTGGGTATATTCCACAATACAAATTAAGAGTTTTGAACCCATAGATATACCTTTTTGAGTAAGTCAATGACTCAGTGAGCATATTTTATCACACCTAAAAATTCCTGAACTATAGCTGAATGCACTTTAATGGATTTAAAGACAGCTGCTATTACTAGTTTCCTTTCGAAAATTAGATACTCCAAAGGTTAAATACCTGGGTAGCATATTTGGGTCTGCCACTGGAAATCTTTCACCAACTGCTGGGAGAGGGTAGTAGTCTAGAGGAGAACACTCATTGGGATTAATTTGTTGACTCAATTCCTCCAATTGCTTGTCGGTGAAAATCTGTCTAAGAACAGCTCCTCCAGTATTTGAGGCACCTCCAACAAGCCACTTATCATCAAGGCGATGGCTATACACCCCATATCGTGCATCATCAATTCGACTAGTACTGAGGAGTTTTACAGCAAGTGTTGAACCCAACGACGTTACCTAATAATAGTTGATACAAAATAGCTCATTAAGGACCCAAAAATATTAGCATGCTTAACTGCATTGGATAAGGACAGTCTAACAATGGCATAGCAATGGATGTGGAGCCCATGCAAAGGGTCTGATGTGCCAGAGAATAACGCATGAGTAAACATGATCCGACTGAATGATCCTGACCATCTCATCTGTCGATTTCTTTCTCGATGGTTGGTCAAATTATCTTGACCATCTGAAAGAACTAGATAGATTGGATGGTTAGTGTCATCAAATGAGGTCAACTTTTGACCTATGAAATCTCCCAAGTGAGACCAATCCAATGGTGGGGCACTACTCGATGCATGTGTGCCACATATATAGCCATGCCATTAAATCACCCTTACATTTCTACAAATAGGTATATTATCGTTTATCTACAGAAAGTGGGAGAAGCTGTGGAAATCTCACTGCTTTCCCAGGTTGCGTAGCACGTGCCGCAAGAAATGCAGCTATACTATCCGTGGTTCCTGTGCAGACAACACAGTCTTTTGAAAACCCTGCAAGGATGATTATTAATAAGATCACCTAAGGTCTCAAAAATCAAAAGCCTCCCAAGTAGAAACAGGTTTCAAGGTGTTCAATCGGCAAGTTTGAACTTCATTACATAGAGTTGCTACATTTTTAAGTATTCACTGCTTTTAAAAGATCCACTTCAGAGTCCCTGATATGAGCCATTATTTGTTCAAAAGCAAAATATTATTCAGTTGCTAAGAATAAGAACTTAACATTGATCATTGAGTTTAAGTTGCCCTAAGAAGTGTAAATGTTGAGAGTTAAGTAGGTTTGAACTGCATTGGTAAGAGTTGTCAACCCATGAATCCTCTATATGTAAAGGAGAAGATTCCTGTTTGACCATCATATGAAACTTTACATAATCCAAGAAACAATGTTATCTAAGATTTCAAAGTGTTCTGCAGCAGAAGAAAAAGGAGGACCTATTATGTAATAAAACTTTTAATCTTTGAAAACTTGAAGTCTGATAAGGAATGAAAAAAAATTTGGGGTGGAATAGGATTCACGTAGACGACCCAAAATGGTTGGTATAAGGCACTGCTGCTGCTGATGATAAGTAAGATATTGTATTAGTAATCAAAAGGGAAGCAAAAACTCAATGGAATTTTCAAATAGAAGAAGAATGTCAAATTTCATATAATTTAACAGGCATGGCCCTGTATCTGAGATTTAATAGATTTGAATTATATTTATCATTTTTCAAAATCATGGAAGTAATAAACACGAAAAATTTTCTCTGACCCTACTAATTATGGTTCATAAAAACAATTCCCACATGAAATTGTCTAAAGTCTAAACCTATGGAACCATTAAGGATCTAAGGTGTCTATTCCTTGTGTTTCACTCTGATAATTTGACTAGATGATCTCCAACTAATTATGCTGTCTGGATAAAAGAAGATCAGATACTTGTCACTTTACTGGTCCTGCAACTAGAACTTGTAAACCATGGCACAATATTTTGATACCATTAGTCTTTGGTACTAGGCTTCAGGATAGAGACCAAACATACCGAATTGAGTTCTAATATCCTCTTTTATAGAACCAATTGCAGTTCCAGGAGCTTTGACAGAAGGTAACATTTGTGAATATGGCTGAGAAAGCAGCCAATTGGGATACGAATCAACCTCGGGATCGTATCCAACCTGTGATAAGTACAGAATGTTATAGTACAGAAATTCGTAAATTAGAGGGAGGGAGAAGGGAAGAAGTAGCAAGTACAACTAAGAATATTAAATATTACCTTCAAAGCATTGTTGTAATCTGACACTCCAAGCTTTCCATGAAGAAGCCATAGCAGCCAATCTGCTTGATGAAGCAACATGGCAGAATCTTTATTTGAATCATGAGAATTCCACCATGAAACAAGTTTGCAGAGTGTGGAGGAACCAGAGCAAACTGTATGGTTTGCAGGAGCAATGGACTTAACAATTGGTAAAGCATCAGGATAGCTCTCATTGTAGAGAAAAGGTGTGCATAAGGGACCCCCTGTTTTGCTGCAGTTACAAATTTGAACTCTAAGTTCAGATAATGTATCCATGTGGAGGAAAAAAAACACACCTCTACAAGGTATTCACCTGTCAACTATAATGGTTGTTGCAGAAGTCCCATCAATAGATATGGAAGCAATAAATGGGCGGAGATTAACTGGAACATCTTCAAGGAGCAGAAAAAGTGTCATATGCCAAGAGCTCGCCCAATCCACCGTGTTTCCTCTCTGTCTAGACAACCAAGTACAAGCCTCTAAGTTTATCTAGAAATGGAATGTGGTACAAAAACCACATGATGGCAACTCAAAGTACAACACAATAACTTATCAATTCAGCTCCTCCATAACATAGATTGTACTCTCTACCAAGGGAACAGTATTTTTGTGATTAGAACAATTCAATAAATAGTTCATTTTAAGTGAAGCACCTAAGCAAAGAGAATGAGAAATATCAATTGGAATATAGTCCTCTCTTTAAATGGAGAAGAAGCCTGGTTTTTATGTATTCCATTTTGAACTTTGAGAATTCTAGTTCAGCATGAGATTCAGGATTGTTCGATCATACTAGAAGAAAATTCTCAGAAACTGAGACTCGCTAAAATGCTCTTTAATTTTACAGAAACAGCCATACTTTGGTTAACTGTCACAGTCAACCAGAGATTTGACTTCCAGTCAAATGTAGGCCTGGTATTGAACTGTTTCAACTAATAAACAACAACAGTTTTCCTTCACATTCCCTTGAATTGCATGGATTCTTAAAGTATTCTGACTTAATTATTGCCTCAATGTATCTGTTTCAAACATTACATCTCAAGTTTCCAAAGCGTTCTCCAGCAGAAAATGAAAAGTACTAACAGATAGAAATAAGAAATAATACTTACAAAAAAGATAAGGAAATGACAAATACAAGGTGTAGGAGCATTGAAGACTAAAGGGAACAAAATATGAACCAGGAAGAAAATTGTAATTAGGAAATGACAAATATAAGGTGCAGGAGCATTGAAGACTAGAGGGAACAAAACATGAACCAGCAATGTTGTGGATATGAATCTCTCATTGAAAAGCTAAAAGATGTGTATATTCCATTTTCCGAGGATGACACTAGGATTTGGTCTCTACAACCTAATGGCATTTTCTCTCCCAAATCCTTCCTTAAAATCATTGTAATGCTTCATCCGATTATTTGTCCCCTCCGTTCCCATATAAAGTCATTTGGAAACCGGTTGCTCCTCCCAAGGTCAAGTCTGTCTTATGGATAACGGCCCCTCCAAAAAATCAATACTAGTGACAAACTTCAAAAGATGAAAAAAAATGCCATATCCCCCCAGGCCCCCCACATATGCTTGATGTGCAAGAAGAATGGTAAATCAGTAAACTATCTCTTCATCCATTGTGAGATGGCTACTACGATATGAAGACACTATCTCAATCTTTTGGGGCTTGGATCTTTCTTATGACATCATGGACTTGATTTCTCAATAGGTGCCAAGGCCCTTTGGCGTTCATGGTCGGGTACTTCGGAAATCCTTTTTGCATGCCAATATTTGGGGTATTTGGGAGGAAAGAAATAGAAAGATTTTTGAAGACAAGTTTTCCAATTCCTAACGACATCATTGAAAGTATAAAATTGAGAATTTCTTCTTGGGTATCAACATCTAAGACTTTAAAAGAGTTAATAGTAATGACATCCTTTGAGATTGGAGTTCCGTGGCTTTGTCTTTCCCTTACTCTATTTGTATCCATAAGGAGTGGTCCCCCCAAAAGGAAAACGAAGTCAAACTCAATTTTGATGAATGGCTTTCTTGGCAACATGGGTCCCTTCGGTATTGGTGGTGTTTCGAGATTATGAGGGGAGAGTCATCTATCTTGACAAAGCTGAAGTTCTTGCTCTCCTTCAAGGTTTAAAATGTGCAAAGAGTCTCAATTTAGAAAAAAAATTGATTGGAGATGACTCCTCAAATGCCATTTGTTGGGATACCGGAAAATAGAAGGGCATGGAGAATTTTCCACATCATTAAGGAAAACCAAGATTTGGCAGCATCTTTGAACACCTTGTTCTTATACGTGCCAAGATCAGCAAATGAGTTGGCAGATAATCTAGCAAAAGGAGGTGTTCTTAGAAATGAATTGTATTGTAGAGTCAACATCCCTTAAGGAGTTCTTTTTGTCTCTCTCTCCTCTCTTCCACTTCCTTTTTGTATTTTATCTTCTGCTCCTTAATAAATTATCGTAACCAACCAAAAAAAAACCATGAATCAGGAAGAAAATTGTAATTACACCATTAAAACAACACTACTTATATCATCATGTTCTAAGAGAGAATCTAAGGTACCTATCGGGTACCAACAGAATAGCATACATGTGGTGTGCATGAAAGAGGATGGGACCCACCATTTGATCTAAAGCACTTAAAAAGATCTCCTATGCGAAACCCAAGCAGACAGATTCATAATATCCATGCTGTAGAGTTTTTCTTTTGCGGTAAATGATCATATTTTTCTTACCATCCAAATCAGTGTGATAGAACAAAATGTTTAAAATCGTGCTTTTGGGTTAATTTTCAACGTGGGAGATCTCTAATGTCAGTTTTTCCCACCCCCAGCCCTACCAGGCCCTTCAGTGCAGGTGAACCATTGTTCTGCTTATGTCAGTAAACTCTTACAACAATCTACCAAACGGATACCTAGGACTTCCACCACGTAATAAGAATTTTTGGTAGTCACCACAATGTAAGTTTAATTATAAAAATCTTACCATGTGTCGTGGATATTCCCTTTTTCCCTCAGCACGAATCGTCCCTTGCTTGTCGATAAGAACATATCGAGCTCCAGATGTGCCGAAGTCCATCCCAAGGTAAAGTTGTTCACTCACTTGGAGATCAACATTTGCAGCATCTTTACTTCTACTAAAGGCCATTGCACTGGTGTTCATTTTGTTTGAAAAGTAGCGTAGCCCACTTCTTGCAAACAATTTCATCGAACACGGGCATCCTACAATTTGACATCAAATAAGGAAGTCATAATGAACATATTCAGCTGTATCAAAGCCTAATCAATTGACATGCATCTTCTACTTATCACATCCAACAACTTATCCTTTCTTTAATCATAATTAACTATTTTGGAATGTGTAAAACATAAAAAATTTCAGAAAACGAAAATGTTTGGAATGCGTTTGGCTGTGCATTTGCGCAAACAAATGTTTGTCCACCATTTGAAGCCTTGGTGGGAAAATTTTATTTTCTCATCGGAAGAAAGAAACGGACAATACGGGCGTGCCCACATACTAACGGCATCATTTTCATGTGCAATCAATTATAATCACCATCATTTGAGCGCATAATTGTTTTCTGTTTGATTTTTTTTCCATTTTGTACCTTTTAATCAGAAAATTTTCAGAAAAAATTAAAATTTAATACAATCGAACTATAGATGTAAAAATATGTGAATTGCGGATATAAGTTATTGAGAATGTACAATTGAATAACAGATGCAATAATTTCTAAACCAGAAGTCCCCAAGCAATAGATCCTTGGGCAGCAAGTCTCCTAGTAGACCTAATTTTGTGCTGAAGATTACAATTGATTATGTCTTGGCTCTTGAGTTATTTTAATCTGTCAATTAAAATCAATATCTATTGCGTTTATGTCCACAACTGGAGAATTATTGAAACGCCTCACACAGCAGAGAGAGAGAGAGAGAGAGAGAGAGATACCGTGTTTGGGAAACGATGGGCAAGGAAAGGGAAAGCGCCGTGTCGGAGAGTGTAGTAACGGTAGCATCTCTGGTTGTGCAGCTTGTGCTTCGTCACTAAATGGATAGGAACCTAAAAGAGGAAAAATTTGTGAGAGTGGTGTAATGCAGTCACCACTTTGATTTAGGCTTTCCCTCAATACCCTCCCATCTCGCGACAGGTGGAGGGAAGTCACGACAACTTGGAAAATAAAAATAAATAAAAATAAAACTCTGGGAAAATGTTGTCATCCGTCTCATGAGGACGTCGTCTTTAGGGTACAAATCATTGGTGGTCGTCTTGATTGGTTTGATGTGAACCCGAGAACCATCCAATGGCTTGGACCCAAGGAGGATATACTATGGGTGATCAATCTAGACAGTTTAGCACTCCAGCATTTCTCTTCCGTTTTTTATTATGGGTCGGGCAGCTCGGGCTCGGGGGACCCCATTTTGGCGTACCCACGTAGAAGATGAACCAATGGCTGACTTTTGGTGAGGATGATCTCCTCGCCATCGCCATATAGATAAACCTAACAAAAAATCAGCCCATTCTAAAATTTCTAACCCCATCAAATGTGGTTTTAAATACCACAGTAAAAACCATCGGTCCATAATTCCTCAACTTCTAAACCAGTCTACTAATATCCGAATGATCCACACACACACACCCCCAGGCCGACCCTTCTATTATTATTATTTTGAACATGGATTGTGGAACAAGTAAACCTTCGATAACACCTGTGGTCAGCAATGCCATTGACTGCAGCCAATATGAGCCACGTGGCTCAAAGCGTTGGATTGAAGTTATTTTCATGGGTTGATTGTAACCGCAGGAATTTGAGCATTATTTGGAAGATCCAAAGGTTTTAAATCACTAATGAGGTAGGTCCACCTAGTGATTGGCTAAACATTACGACTCTGACCGTATGGATGTTTTTCCAATTCCAAGGTTGTCCTACAAACAAAAAATCAGCTTGATTGGTAATTTCAAACCTTTGTACCTCAAATAATGGTCAACAATACTCAAACTCCTACGGTTAAAATCAACCCACGGAAATAATTCCAAACCAACGCCTATAAATCACTGATTGGGCTGATTTTTGGATTGTAGGTCCACCTATCAAATCAGTCCTAGATCAACTATGTTCCAATCGTTTTCTGCTTTTGATCATCCTGATCCGGTCAATTAATTGAATCTAAATTGATATTGGGACGGGATCGGGGGACTCATCTTTTTGCACTCATAATATTACTTGTCTTCTAGGGCATGGATTCCAAGTATCCAACGGTGGTTTGACTAGGCAAAAAGTGATGCCAGCTCAGCACTATCAACCACTGTCCACGCCCGAGAGCAGTGAAATTATAAATGCAAAAAAGGTGAGTTGTCGAGCCTGGTCTATATTTTTTTCCAAAGTTTTGGTGTTGATAATGCGGTCGAGAACAAAAACCACTGTCCAAGTGAATAAAAAACCAGTTCTAAATAAGAAAACAAAACAAAGCCCATGTCCTTTAAGGGTCTGTTTGGTACATGAGAAAAAGAGTTCTGACGGCAAATATTTAGTCAGGCCAATATTATGTTGGCTAAATATTTGCTCATATCAATATTTAACAATGTTTGGTACGTGTATGAGCTAGCTCACTTCAACTTACTTTACTTTCTTTCAATTTGAGTGGGTCCCACATATCAAAGTAAGTTAAAAATAGGTTGGGTGAGTGTGGGAACCACATATTATGTCAAAGGATAAAAGAAAATCATTTTTATCTTTTAATATATTAAAAAATTAAATTTTATTGAAAATAGTGATTTTCTGGCGAGAAAATAAAATTTTCTCACCAAGGCATAATCGGCGTGTAAATATTTACACAGGGGGGGAGGTGATCAAATGTTTTTCCGCCACAGAGGGCAAATATGTGGGCCCTGCTAAATATTCGCCGAGGGCGAGTGGCTCCAAACGCACCTGGGCGAATATTAATGCGGCTAAATATTTTATTTTCTCGCCGGGGTGCGTTACCAAACAGGCCCTAAGAGATCTTTCGCTTTCGGAAACAAAGGAAAACATAGATTTTCAGAGATGATCCAATGTTTATAATGATAATGAAACACACAGGAAATGGTCCATAATCAACGATGGAATGATTGTGTTAAGGGTCGGCCTCAAGCCCCCGTTTCTCTGCAGCGCTCGGGAGTTGCGTCCTCTGCCATGGATTCCGAGAATTCAACGGTGGTTGATACTTGATACTTGATAGCACTGAGCTGACATCACTTTTTTTCATTTTTTGCAGTGCCAGCTCAGCACTATTAACTAGTTGGATTTTCAAAATCCAGGGTGGAGGACACGTCTCCTGAGAAGGGGGCAGAAAAAGGGCGCTCCTTAGCCTGACCCTTGTGTTAGAGCATGTCCAATGGTCAATATTGCATTGATTGGATGGTTAGATGTCGACGACAATGCGAATTTTTGGTTGTCACCCATGGAAGGGCAAATGATTACTGGATGGTGTAATTAGTCTTGGAAAAATGGGGCCAATTATAATTGCAATGTGATGGTGTGCATCCACGACAATGTCGGGAGATATCATTGACATGTTCCAATTATGAGACCTCTTACGGCCGACATACTACATAAATCGAAGGAAAATTGCTCATCAATCATAAATATTTTGTCAATAAATTTTCTCGTAGATCTATTTGGCTCAGGCTCCGAGGACCCCCTTTTTCTTACCCCTCTTGGTGTTTGCGCACTCGGCCGTGTTTTCACGAATCCAACGGTGGTTGTCATCGCCACAAAAAGTGATGCCAGCTCAACGTTGACAACCACCGTTGGATTCTTGAAATCCACGAGCACAAGAACATCAACATAGGTCAGAAAAAAGGGGGTCCCCTGAGCCCGACCCATCTTGCTATGCTTCTTTCTTTTTCAGTGTGTGCATGTGCGGATCATTCATTCCTTTTTTGGAGGGTCAGGCCGGGGACTCATCTTTTCACTTGTGTTCTTGGCGTGGATTTCAAAAATCCAACTGTAGTTCATAGTGCTGAGCTGGCATCACTTTGTGCCAAAACAAAATCACCTTTGGATTCTCGGAATCTACAGCTGAAGACTGAAGACACTAGTAGATGAGATCTTTGTTGATGGACGTCCATCGTCAATGTTGATGACAGACCACAGTTTGAACCACGTGGCAGGCTTTTAGTGACCACTAACCCTATTAATGTTAGGCCCATCCCTAAGTAGATTTCCATACCAAAAATGATAAGTGATTTCGAACCCTTGTTCTTTGTACCAAATAATGTTCAAATTCCACGGTTAAAAATCAACCCATGAAAACGACTCCAATCCAACTAGAATTCAGTTTTGGTTGGGCCAAACATTCATACGGCTAGCTTTCCCAAAGAGTGTGCCACGTGGCTCATACTGTGGTCCGTCAGCAAAAGTTCTACTAAACTTTTCCAGATGAGTTGAGACCATCAATTGTCGAGTCTCGATCACCCTGCATATGCGCCATACAATTAGGAGGATGTGACAAGTGACAACCCATGATCTTTTGCTGAGAATACATAGCGTAAAGGTTGGATGTGCAAAGCAGAGTTAATGAGAACTGAGCAAATTTCTTCTTCACTTGTACTCTTTCAAGAGAGTGCGAAACAGCGAAAATGTCATGTTGAGTAAGCTGCAATCCAGCTCCTATCGAGTCAAGTGTACCTTGGGCTCCTTACATTGGCTTGTGAGGAGCCCGAGGTACAGCTTTTATGGCTTGAATCCAACTGTCTCCCACGTATTTCATAAATCTCCCTACACCCTTTTTCCTCACGTTTCTCAACTTTTGAAAAACCCGTTTTCCAAATGCATCTT
Organism: Euptelea pleiosperma; assembly: GCA_035048495.1. Classification (NCBI taxonomy): domain Eukaryota; kingdom Viridiplantae; phylum Streptophyta; class Magnoliopsida; order Ranunculales; family Eupteleaceae; genus Euptelea; species Euptelea pleiosperma. Next base: position 4,781,450 of record CM068552.1, on the reverse strand, counting down.
TCCAGGTTCCACTATTAGAGCGGAAATGAGCTTAGATTAGGTTTTTTTTTTTTTTGTAATCAAGAGCTTAGATTAGGTTAAAAGCAAGGACTCGGTTGGTTCAAAAAGGAGATCTGATCCTTAGGGAATTTGAGCATTATTGACCATTATTTGGAGTAAAAAGATCTAAAGTTTGAAATAACTATCAGGCTGATTTTGGTTTGTAAGTCCACCTGGGGATTGGCCAAACATCCATACGGTCAGCGTCCTTCAAGGGTGTGCACGTGGCTAGTCACCAACTCACCGGTTCTACCCATGTTAGTTGCCCCTGTCGCGTGTCGGGATGCAAGATGCCGAGTGGTGCGCACTGCGCACTGTGGGCGCTACGCAAGTGATTAACAGCGACTGTAAGTGTAAATACGCCAAGTCGTCGGTCACATCAACTCTTCAGTCCTAGGTGTAAAGCGCGACAAGTTAAACAGGCATCACATGGGAGAATATCTCCATCCAAATGACAGGCTCCGGTTACATGATACAATATGAGCCAAGTGGCACACTATTAGAGGACTATGACCGTACGGATGTTTGGCCAATCCCTAGTTGGACCTACAAACCACAAATTAGCCTGGTTAGTGATTTCTAGACGTTGGATCTTTGTACCTCAAATACTGTTCAAATTCCCACGGTTGAGATCAATCCATGAAAATAAGTCTAACCCAAGGCCTTTAAATCACTAAATCGCATTTTTTTCTAGGATTTTATTTTATATTTTTTAGGATTGTGAGCTCAAAACCCTTCTTCATTTAGTTTTGGCCCAACCATAGGTGGACGTACAGACCAAAAATTAATCCCATTGTTAATTTTCAAACATTGGATTAGAGTAGTTTTCTGGGTTGATTTTATCCATAGAATTTGAGCATTATTTGGGGTGCAATGATCCAATGGTTTGAAATTACTAATCAAGCTGATATTTGGTATGTAGCTCCTCCTAACAATGGGCCCAACATCCATACGGTTAGTGACGTATAAGAGTGTGCCGCGTGGTTCATATTGCGGTCTCTCGTCATCATTGATGAAGGACATTAGTGTGCTTAACAACCTATGAAGGTGAGTTCCGTGGTCTGAGATTTTATATCCAATGCTTAAAAATTAACAATTAGATTAGTTTTTGGTCTGTAGGTCTACCAACAATTGGGGCAAAAGTAAGTGAATAAAGGTTTTAAGCTCACGATCTTAAAAAAAAATCTCAAAAAAATCAATTTTTTTACTTGTCCCCCTTACTTTATCAATGCAATTTGCATCACACCAAATATTTTTAAAATATTTGCGTCTCACCCAAGGTCATCATAGTCATTTAAAAAATATTGGAATGTCCGTCTAGAGACCGTTAATGGCCATCTATAGTCAACATCAAAGGGTGAGATGCAAATATTTTAAAAACATTTGGTGAGATGCAAATTGCATCAATAAAGTAAGGGGGTAAAGCTAAAGAGCTCTTGATTTTTTTAAAACACATATTAAGACAGTTTTGTTAGAAGGGCATTTTCGTTAAATATTTACCATCCGAGGTAAATCAATCCTCGAAGTAAGAGCTGTAAAATCATCAAAATTAAAATAATTATTATTAAAGCGATCATCACATAACCATAATATATGGGATGTGGATCACGTAGATATGGTCCCACCTTTCATTGATCCCACAAAGAGCATCTGTAGCATGATCGGACCGAGGTAACTGTTAGTATAATTTACTGTTGCTTTTATTAGTCGAAGATCCATTTACATGTAACAAGGCATGCCTGAAACTTTTCCAAATGCGAAAACACCATTTTTGTTACTCACCGATGTCATCTGGGCCCACTGACAGCATGGATGTTTATCCCACCCCTTAGTGGATATACACGCCAAAAATCACTCTTATTGGTAATCTCTAACCATTAGATTTTAGAACTTTTTTAAAGCATTCTTATTGCCGATCGATGAATTCTACCATTTTTTGAGTACTAAAACCAACGGCTAAAAATATTAAACAAGCTGAATTTTGTTACGTGCCCACTACGGAGTGGGCTAAACATCTATGCGGTTAGTGGGCCCAGATGACAGCGGTGAGTAACAAAAATGCATTTGGAAAGACCTCAGGTATACCTCGTTACATTACAACCCTTTATATCTGGTCCGTTTCATCCAATAAAGTTGATTTCTAAAACATATGATATGATCACACAAGTCGTACCCACGAGTGGTGGGTCCGGGTCGAGTATAACTTTGCCGAAGATGTCCCTCATCAACGTTGATGACCGACCACACCACAGTATGAGCCACATGGTATCCTTAGAGACCACCAAGCGGATGGATGTCTGGATCATCCCTAGATGGACGTACGTAAAAAAATTGGCCTGATTAGTGATTTCAAACCTTTGGATCTTCGTACCCACAAATAATGCATAAATTCTTCGGTAAAAAACATGGAATCCAATCGGACTTAGAAATCACTAATCAAGCTAATTTTTGGTACGTATGTTCACGGAGAGATGGCCAAACATCCATAACGTCAGTGGTCTCTAGGAGTGTACCACGTGGCTCATATTCTGGTCCGTCATCAAGTTTGCTGACGCACTCGGTCCGGGCGCTTTATTGTGCATCACGTGTGATGTAACTTTATATAATCGTCACCTAACGGTCCAACACGAAAAGCTGCGGTGCTCATCTAAGCAAAATGATTTGCAAGCCTATGACGTGGCAGTTAACGGGTTGAGTGAAGACAACGTTACTTGTCCCACGAGCCGTTCTATGATACGAAATTCTCAAAGTGCCATGTGGCAAACTCTTTGGAGACTACCGATCCCATGAATGTTCGGTCCAAACCTTGGTGGACCAACACACCAAGAATCAGCCTCGTTGGTAATTTATAGCCATTGGATTATAACACTTTTCATCATGGGCTTCGTAGACAGACGTATTGGGTTGGTTCCAATCCCATGACGAAAGATTTCTCAAATCCAAAGGCTAAAGAATTACCAATGAAGCTTATTTTTTGTGTGTAGTAGGTTCACCAAAGTGGGGGCCAAATGTTAATGGGCTTAATGGCCCTAAAACGTGTGACACGTGGAATTTTGAGGAATTTCTCAAGTAGCTCTTTGACGTAGAATCTGTATATAGATTTATCCTTTTCCCACTCAGCTGTGTCCCTTTTTACCCAACAACGTCGTTGAGCGAAAGCACTCGACAGCGTCCCTGCATCCGAAACACTCTTACAACTTACAACACCGTTTTTTAAAGAGTTCTGATATCCCACGGATAACCGTACAAAAATATGTGCGGTTGAGGCCATTTGACCGTTGGATTCAAGAGATCCACAAAAATATGGCGCCGCATATATTTTTGTCTTATCCGTGGCTAATTTTTCTTTTTTAAAATAAGTTCTAACATTTTAAGTTTAAAAAATGGAAAAAAGTGTTGTCAGGTCAGGTATTCGTCAGATACCCACAAAAGCTGTTGAGCTAAAATGCACTCTACTCCGAGTTTGCCTTTTGCTCAACCTATGTTGAGCAAAAAAATCCTCAAGGACCTCTTTACGAGCCACGTGGCATCTCTTCGAGATCATTGAGTGTATGCATGTTTGGCACATCCCTAGGTGGACCTACAGACCAAAAATCAGTTTGATTGGTGATTTTCAGCCTTTGGATTTGAATCTTTTTATATGTTTATTTTTAGCGTGGGATTGGAGATTTTTGAACTTCTCAGAAGTTAAGAGCCAATGGCTAGTATTACCAATGAGGATGATTTTTGCTCTATGGTCCACCTAGGGATGTCTATAGTCCACGTGGTCTGTAGAAACGTCGTTGAATATTAATGCCACGTGGTACATTGTTTTGGTCAACTAACCATATGAATGCCTAGCTAGCCTTTGGTGGACCTACACATCAAAAAGAGCCTGATTGGAGATATCTAGCCATTGAATTTCAGTATTTTTTCACCATGGGATAGAAACCCCTTCATGAAAAAAAATGTTTAAATCCAAAGGCTAGAAATCACCAGTTAGGCTGATTTTTGGTGTGTAGGTCCACCAAGGGTTGGGCGGGCCAGACATTCATATGGTCAGTGGGCCGGATAGAGTGTGCCATGTGGCATTATTTGGGAAGTGCACACCAAAGAATGCCACATGACACACACTAAACTAAAAATCATCCCGAGCTGATACACTAGGCCTTTTGACACCTCCGCGGCTCCGCCTATTCCCGCTCATTTAAGTTTAGTTTTCAAAGTTTAGCTCAAAGCGCGGCAGATTCCTCCGAAAAACCTTCTACCCACGTCAGCTTAATATGCCACGTAACCACGAGGTGATATTCTAAGGTCTTAAAATGTCAAAGAGAACTTAAAAATCCATTTCTCTCTCTCTCTCTTTCTCCATGTTTTTTGGTGAGGATCAACTGTCTCTTCTGCAACTCCCTCTCCTTGTCTTAAATAGACGGAAACACCGGCTCTACCTTCAACCTAAAAAATGAAGACTCTTTCCTCCTCGACTTCTCGGTCACTCACTCATTTCTTTAAAGCTTTAACCAGTAATTAAAAAAGGAAAGCGAAAAAGAAAAAAACTTAGTTGTTGTTCTTCTCTTTTGTCTTTCGGATCATGTGAGGACTGACAGATTCTCATTTCTCGTCTTCTTCTCCTACTTGTATTCATTATTCTTCGCTCTCTGAGAAGAGAATCGATCGGTTCTTTGTCGACTGATCGATCAATGGCGGCCTCTTCGTCCAGAGGACGGAGTAGTTCTCCGTTCGGTTACCGGAAACCTTCGAGTCCGTACTCTTCGTCGTCTTCGTCGCTCATGAGCGGGAGGGTCATCCATCGCTCTTGTTCTTCAGTTTCATCGTTCTATGGCTCTGGTAACGGATTCACTACCAGATCCATGACGCCGACCCGCGGCCAAAGCGATTCAATGTACAACGGTTCGAGAAGCCATGGGAGTTGTACACCGGTTGGATTTGCTTCTGCGGACGAGCTCATTGGAGACGTGGTCGATGCACCGAGATCAGGAGATAGCATTTCTGTTACCATTCGGTTTAGGCCATTGAGGTATGGCGATAGATCTAGATGAAATGTGGTAGATCTGTGGGTTTTGGGATTGGAGGGATTGGATTTGGGGATTTAGGGTTGCATTGTGAGTTCATGCAGTTGAGAGATTGTGTCTTGGACATTTGTGCTTGTAGTGAGCGGGAATTTCAGCGCGGAGATGAGATCGCGTGGTATGCGGATGGGGACAAAATTGTCCGGAGCGAGTATAATCCGGCTACTGCTTATGCATTCGGTATTGTTGCTGAATTTATAATTGAAAATTGGGAAATTATGTTCATTCCATCGAAAATTGAAATAATTAGTAGCTGAGCTAAGATCAAATCTATGCAATAGATGTCTTTTTGTTTACGATTTGAAGGTTAAGCACTTTGCCGCAAAATAGATTCAAATGGTGGATCAATCATGCTCTTTTTCATTTCTTTATGGCACCTAACTGTCCCATTAAATTGAAACTCTGTTTGTTGTTTATGGATTTGGGGATGCCTTATGGCTCCAATTCCTGATTTATTATCTTCTCTACTTGCTATTGTGTGACTTTTTGATACTTTGAACGAGACAACCGACATGGAATTTTTCTTTTTGGGTGCATGTATGCTCATAATATGTTCATTATTGTAAATGTTCTTTTATTATATTAATTGATGTTGCGGTACTACAGATAGAGTCTTTGGACCTTCGACAAATTCGAAGGCGGTGTACGATGTAGCTGGTCGACCTGTCGTGAAGGCTGCAATGGAGGGTGTAAATGGTACTGTATCCTATCCTCATAATTTCCTAAGTCTCAATCCCAAACATAAAATGAGTTTTAATTTCCTAGTTGAACACTTGTTAGTTAAGTGGACCTGATTGTACAAAAAGCTTGTTAATGGAAACTGTGCATGTTTACATTGCAGGGACTGTTTTTGCCTATGGTGTTACAAGTAGTGGGAAGACACACACTATGCATGTAAGTCCTCAATTCTCCAAGATGATTTTTGTCCCGTTAGAAATGGTGAATCAAGATCATAAAAAACACACTAAGTTGTGGTGGGTGTCTTAATTGCATAGCTGATTGCTTTGGTTTCTTGGAATAAAGCTTGTGGTCATTGGGATGAGTCACAATAGTGACCCATTGTCTTGCATATAATTATTGAAATTTTTTTTTTTTGTTCTTGGAAGAGTGGGAAAAGAAACGTTTATCCAGAAGATAGTCCAAAAAGATAAACTGAACATGAAGCCTCTATCCTAGGGAATACCAGTAGTAAGTTACATGTTTTCGTACTCAACGCAAGCTACACGCCCCTTCATCCTTAGTTTCAAAAGAGTTATATAATATTAGAGTTCTGGCTATTAGATTTCTTGTCCTTCCTGTTTTATGTTATTGGGTTTCCATTGTAACTGCTTAGCAGGTTAGTTGTGTAAGGTGTTACATAATTTGTGCTATCGAGTAACCACTTGATAGCTATCGATTTTCTTTGATTAAGGTAGTAATAAATAAAAGCAATATTTGAGTCATGTAATTCACTCTTATGTGAAGTCTTTACTCCCTAGGTTTTTAATACTCTCAACAGTAGTTACTACGTTTGTCATAACCTTCGACAAATTACTTGTTTCGTCTTTGGATGTCCCTTTCATTATTTTTTTTATGATAATTGTAAATATTATTGGAAGGCAAAATACATCTGAAGAGCACAAACAAGCCTAAGAGGTCGAGATGACCTACAAATGGCTAAAACCACAAATAAGACTCAAAATTGAAAAAAAACTAACAATCATCTCTTGAACAAAGGAGATCCCAACGAAACATAAAATCTTCGAAGAAAAGGCCCTTGCACTCTTTGAGTGCGTTAGACCAAAGATACATTGACGTGGGAGCATTCAATTACAATGGTCCGCCGCTACACCGAATCAGTGACATTCAAGCAAGTATACCACGTTTTTACTATTTATAGTAAATCCCGTTTTACTATTTATAGGAAATTCTGATTTTCCAATTAAATTAGATTTTATTTCCAATTAGGATTTCTAGATTGATTACAGCTAGCAGAATTGTACCAGGACTTTCTTGTTTCAGTTGGTTAGAATTAGGAAAGCTATGTTAGGGTTTATAAATAGTGATGTAATCCTCTGATTTAAGGAATGAATTATTATGAATGAATGTTGAAGATGCTTTTGTGCATGATTTCCCTGTGATGGGTTTGGCGTGAGGCCAAGGGAGCGATTCCCACCGTTAATCCTTCTATCTCTCTTTCTCTCCCTTTCTATCTTTCTCTCTCTATCATCCTCTCTCATTTTCCCATAAATCATAGAATGAGCCATCATCCCGTGTCATAAATAAAACCTTTGATGGTGATAATGATGACGTCCACCATGTTTTCCTTGCCTTCGAACACTCTGCGATTCCTCTCCTTCCACAGACCCCATCAAATCGTGAAAGGGAGAATCTGCCCTCTAATAGGGAATGCAAAAGTGTGCCAACCAGAGAGTCAGAGACTAGGATCTCGGCATCACCCACACCATCCAAAAGTCCACCAAAAAGGAAGACCAAACTTCTCTCGCCAAACCACAATGCATAAGAAGGTGATCAAATTCTTGCACATCGAACCAAAGTTCACAATGATAATCCCCCTAGAAATCAAATGATCCACTGTCAAAATCTTATCTAGAGAGTTTGTCCACATAAAGAAAGTGTTCTTTGAGCCCAAGATGAAAGAAGTCATATAGAAATTACTATTGTGCTAAAGTAAAGCCTTATAGAAAGACCGGATTGAGAATTGTCCATCTCTAGGCCATCTCCACAAATGAGTGTCCTGAGCTGAAAGAGATATGGCCTTGCAGGCAAGAGAGTAACCGGGACACAAACTCAATCTCCCAATCATTAAGACTTCTTATAAACTCGAAGTTTCAAGACACATTATCCTCCACCTGAAGAGAAACATCTTGCACCGGGCAATTCTTCTTATTACAAAGAGAAAAAAGCCTTGAAAAATCCTCTTTAAGAGAGCTTTCTCCGCAGTCTGCACCTCTTGTCCTCCCAGAATCTAACCCTGTTCCCAAGTCCCACCTTGTATTGAACGCCCTCAGTAAAAAACCCAAGAATCTTCATCATTTGCCTCCACACACTACACCTCTAAGATGAGCGAACTGCTCTCCCATCCTAGCCAAAATCTGACATCCCATATTTCCTTGTTATAGCCTTCCCCTATAAGCTAGAAGAAGGGGAACATGATCTGACACTGGTCTAGGAATCGCCATATGAGAAACCCCCGAAAAGTGTTCTTCCCACCTATTGGAGATCAAGAATCTATCCAATCTACTAAGAGGGGGGCGCTCTCGATTATTCGTCGAAGTAAATCTACCCCTTCCCATTGGAAGATCCAAAAGGAAATTCCTATTGATGAAATCTCCGAATGCCCTCATACTCCTAGTCACCCTGCTTCCACCAATTTTTCATGTGAAAAACGAATGACATTAATCACCACCTATACACTACGGAAGATCCCATAAACCCGCCACATCATCCAGCTCTTCCTAGAATTGGGAGCGAAACATTCTCTTGGTAGGACCATAAACCCCTGAAAGCACCCAAGAGAATTGTTCCCCCACACAATTGTAAACAACCGACGCCGAGAAGGCGCCCACCACCATATCAATAACATCTAGAAATTTTCGATTCCAAACAATCACTATACCTCCAGAGGATTCAATATTCGGAAGATTATGCCACCCAAAATCCTTGAAACCACACAACACTCTAACCACAAACTTATCCAACAATGCAAGCTTCGTGTCCAACCGAGGGTTCAATCAACACTTGTAGTCTCACTAGTTCAATGTCCAAGATTTAGTTGATAAATTTAGGTTCAGAAAGGTTTAAGGAAGTTTTCTGGGGTTTAAACGAGTATCAGAAGGTTCAAGTAGGTTTCGGGCTGAAAGGAGAACAAGTGGTGGAAATGTTTCAGAAAGAAGAAAATGGGTTAGGGTGTAGACACAAGGTACAATAGGGATTACTGTAGTGCTAGTCAATGTCCTAGGAGTGTTGGGAAGGTATTTAGGTCAGTATGGGATAGGTGGGTACAAGTTAGGGTTAGGGTTTTGAGGGTGCACAACTAGAATTTCTAGGTCAAAAATAGACCAAATAAAAATGAAAGATGTAGAAGAGATTAAGAGAGAAGAAGAGAGAAGGAGATACTTTTGGCTTTGTTCCAAATTAGATTGCTTCACACCAGATTTCCTTCACATGAGATTTCTCAAACTAAGCTTTTTTATTTTTGTTCATAATGGAAAATTACATCAATGAAGGTTTTTATATGAAGAATAAAACGTAAATCTAATCTAGACCATGCAAATAAACTAATAACATCCAATGGCTATAAAAAATATAGCCACTTAAACATCTAAGCAAAATTACAATGATCCCCCCAAAATTATGGCTATTTGCTTAGACACCCAAACTAACTAAAAAATAAAAACTTACACTAGGAAGCAAATAAAACTATCAATAAGCTCCTTATGCAGCTCACATGCATTTTTTTCTAACGTGGAATCTTCAAGTTGTCATGCATGTGGACTCTTCTGCTCCCACAATCATGGAGAACTCAAACTGGGGCCCACATAGAAGTCATCAAAGTACAATGACAATGGTATCCTCCTATGGTACACTCTAGGTTGGGACGTCCTGATGTCCTCATCACCTCGCCCAGAGATCCGATCCGAGAATCCATTGTACCGTGGGTGACTCGAGAAATAGTTTCCCGAAAATTGACCCGAATCCAACTGAGCACAGGTCGACGGCCGCCAAGAAACCCCTCCCCCAATAAACCTCTTATTTTCTTGCCTAACACGACTAAGGCTGTCGCATGCCCCATCCTTGAGATCCCCCTGATTACTCTTCGATCTACAACCCCTTTAACATGCATGTTGGGCACTAAACGCGTCCCAATTACCCAACCCCCTCCACGAATCCCACGATTATCCTGCAATACAAAGGACTCCTCGCCCTCATTGATCAGAGAAGCATCCTCCTGCGCTGCCATGTATTGAGCTTGCCAGACGCCAATAGTCAATAATCCATCTCTTGACGCCAAGTCTCCTCCTTCCACTGCAACTACGACATCTCCTCTTGCAACTTTGAGAGCACCGTCGTCTTCTCCAACTGCGGCCGCACCATCACCAACTCCTCCTCTGAGCTCTGCCATCGTTGAAGGACCAGATACCCTCATTTGAACCCCCGAGACCAAAACGGAAACGGTTGAGGGCGCTTGATACCCCACCGGATCAAGCGAAGAATCATCAATGAGCTCCTTACCACTAGGACTCTCCTCCCCACTGTCGACTAGATCCAACCTGACAGAGAACATAAAATCTTATCCAAAACCTCCATAGCCCTAGAAATCTCCTCAACCCTTCCCTTCACCAAAATCTTGCCCCTTTCATTATCATTATTTCACTTCTAATCACACAAATGCCAAAGATGACTGGCTGCTCCTCTCCAGTTCATTTTTCCTTTCTTGTACATTTCATTGGCTGTTTTAGAAGGTTGATGTTATTCTTATTTTTGATTCTACATGACTTTTTTTTTTCTGGGAATAGATTGGGCGTTTTTGTGGTTGGTTGTGCTTCTACAGTTTATTTCTCTACTTATATCTATAAATTTTGTTGAAAATTACATGACGATTAGCCTGCTTTACATCACATAAGTGTTCTGCTGATCTTTACCATGTGAATATTTCGCTTTGTATTCCTATTCTCAAACTTGAGGCATCAAAAGAAATTCCATTTGCATGAAGATATTTCATGAACAATTCTTTCTTATATCTTGTTTTTGACTTTTTTCCCATATTAATCTTTTCAGGGAGATCAAAATTCTCCAGGTATTATACCATTGGCCATCAAGGATGTGTTCAGCATAATACAAGATGTAAGTATATGTATATGTATATATATACAATCTGCAACATCAATCTGTAAACCATGCTTTAAAGGACAAAACAATCTGTCAGAAATTGTCTGTCTTTCATCAAGTTATCCCATTGTATTAATTTTATAACATCGTATTTTGTCTTCCTGTCCTGTAGTTATTTATTCATTATCTGAAACAACTTGTTAGCTGCAGTGTATTAACTTATTTGAACACCAGCTCTTGGATTTATCTGGTTTTTGAAATGGTTTTCAATCAGTTTCTGACTTCGTTATTCAATGCAGATTCAATGCAAATCTTAGCATTTGTGGTTTCTTTTCACACTGCCATGAAGATTTGGACACTTTTTGCTGTAGATAAACTTGAAATAATGCTAAATATTTTATACCAACTCTTCTAAACCTGTGCAGCATCTTTATGCTTGTTTTGGAACTTTACTTTTATGGATGACATAATCATGGCAACCTCCTTGCAGACTCCAGGAAGAGAGTTCTTACTTCGCGTGTCATATCTTGAAATCTATAATGAGGTCAGTAGTCCTATGCATTGAAGTAATTTACTATATGTTGAGATAATTCTTTATTTCCTATGCATCACTGTTTATTATTCTTTATTTTAGGGTTCAGCAGCTGTCTTTTTCTTTGTCACTCTCAAAGCTGTATCCATATGCAGTTATTTCCCATCTTTCTCAACTAAGAAATTTTGTCAACTACTAAATTATGGAATTATGTAGTGCTTTACACAATTTGCAGTCCTTAGTGCTTCTAATCTAGTATATTCTTTGGATTCGAGTACTTATTTTCATCCGTCTAGAACTTTTTACTGTTCTTTTAGTGAAAGTCATTGATATAAGATGTTTATTCTATTTCTGATTTCAGGTGATAAATGACTTGCTTGATCCAACAGGACAAAATTTGCGTGTCAGAGAAGATGCACAGGTCTGATCCCATAACTTATGAGCATTCCTGTTAATTAACGTACATTTGCACCTGCATTCTAGTTCTTTTTCTGCTTATTGTTCCTCACTTCCCCTTTATCTCTTTAGTATTGATTATGAAACTAGTAAGTCACTTGGTTCTGAGGAGTTACAATTATATTTTAGTAATTTACTGATGCCAAACTTACCACTGAAACCTGTTTTAGTCTTTACCCTAGGAAATATAATTTCAATTTTTTGAGATGGTCATGAGCTTTATGGGTGTAGGTTTAATTAGGGTTTCCTCGTAAACTTAAATTTTCTATTTCTTGCTCTCCATTATAGGACATTTTAAATTTGAACTTTGTAATTACTTCTGTGGGTTGCAAATGACTTGCAATCATTTTTGAATGTAAGATATATTTGTTTATTTCTTTTATTTAAGAGATAAGTAATAAGATTGTATTAAGAAGAAAAAAGAAGCTAAGGATCACTTCTAATGTGCAAAGAGTGCCGATATATACCATCTTTAGCCAATGAGTCGGCATAAATGTTGGCATTCCTATGAGTACGACTATACAAATATCATGGCCTAAACATAAGCTCCTCATATTATACCCAATATTTGCAAGTCTTTGAGTGCTTTTTGGAGCACCTCAAACCCAAGCAATGATGTTGTGATAGTCACTTTCAATAACCAAAGGAGCATCAAAGAAAGAGAGGTCGGTTTTTAATCCTTGAAGGAGAGCCCTTGCCTCAGCTCAAGCGAAGTCTTTGATGCCAATAGGCATATGGAAGTCTTGAGCTTGGGGCCCTTCTCATCTCATGCCCCATCTTTCAGGACCAGGGTTACCATACGCACCCAATAGAATTTAACTTCAACCATGCCTTCAACTTCTTCTATGTTGGCTACCTTCCTTCGTTTATATTCACATAAGCTTTCCAATTCATATCAAGTTCGGTAAAACTATCCTTTGAATTCCTTCAAAATTGAAACCCATTAGTCATCTTGAGCTTTATATTGTGAAAATATGGAATGCTAATTTTAATTTTCACTCCCTACATTCTTGGTGATTTGAACCCTTGATTCGTTTGATATAGACATTTTTTGTCCACAATGTCAACCTTCTCTTTCTCGAGTCTTTTTGTCTTGAAAATTTAATTATGCTATTAGATTTTCATTTTGGTTGCGCTGTTAATTGTGCAAGCTAAAAGTTTTGCAGGGCACTTACGTCGAGGGCATAAAGGAAGAAGTAGTTTTATCTCCTGGGCATGCACTTTCTTTCATTGCTGCTGGAGAAGGTATCTTTATGAATGTCACTAAAAGTATACATATATTTATATTTACATGTCTTTGATATGTGAAAGGTTTTATTATTTTGGTTTCTCACTGTTGGTTCTTATGATGGCAGAGCATCGTCATGTTGGTTCGAATAATTTTAACCTGTTGAGTAGTCGAAGTCACACCATATTTACGCTGGTACACAATTTTCAAACGAAGAAGCATATTCTGTTATGCTCTATTAATCATTCGACTGGATTTCTGTTGAATTATGGATTCTGTTTTATGGGTTTGCCCTGTTTTATTCTTGAATTGTTAGTGTTTTATTCTTCTGTTTTGGACTTTTATCGACTTTTGTTGTTCATTTTATTCCGCTTCATCTCTTTAGATGTGCTTATTTGTTGCAGTTTAAAATTATGTGATTCACCCACTAAAAATCAGAAGAGATTAAATAATTTGTGGAAAAAGAGTCAACTTAGGGGACCATAGGTTTATATATTTTCTTGAAGTTAGGAAGATTTGGAAGGATTCCAAGGAACACAAGGAAGCATAGGAAAGCTCTTCTTTGAAATGCGATAAATTTTTTACACATAATTTTAGAAGTGAAAGTTTAGGGCTTACTTGTTGGTGTGAGCTTATCACTATGTCGTAATAGTTAAAAATTTCAAATTTACACAGTTTTTTTTTGCTTTACAAAATATTAATATCCATCAAATTAATTATGAGATTTTTGGACAATTTAAAATATTATTATGATTCTTTTAGTTTAGCATTGGTCCTTTCAGGCTGCAGATACATCATCATCATAAGCCTTTTCCCATAAACCACTCGATGAAAAATAAAGTAAGTTTCCAAATCCAGAATATCTGTAGGACATGTCTACCTTGCAGAATTTCCCTAGGGTTCAATACTAGAGTTAAAACACATACCACCCATATCTGGAAAGCTAATTGAAAAATCTATCTAGGGAAAATATAAAAGAGGGGTGTTAGGAAACTAGTTTGGTTTAGAAATAAAGTCGAAGATAGTGAAAAGTTTCTGGTCTGCAGAAATAGAACCGACACCCTCACGATGTTTAGGCCATAACTCTCTCCAGAAGCATCTCCTTAGTGCCCATGACCCAAATCTGGTAAGCTAAGAAAAAAGCGCATCTCCCAGGAGTCTTAGGGGGTCCTATAGAAGAAAAATGAGAAGATCAATGAGAAAAACAACCATGGGAGCATAGGGGAGGAGAGAAAAACCTACCTTAGCAATCTTAAAAAGAGATGGTTTTCGGGTGTAAATCTCTACTCTTTCTTCTTTTTCTCTTCTTCTATCTTCTTCCTCCTTATAGGAGGATCAAAGAGGAGATAAAAATCTCCAAAAACAGCCCACGGTTTGGGCTTAGGGTATGTACAAAAGGGTGCTGAATTTTTAGTGTAAAAGGGAAGAGAGGGTTATGAGAGACAGGGGGCGACACCTTATGGTGGAATATGAGGGACGGCTAGGGTTTATAGGGTCTGCACTCAAGCTAGGAGGAGAAGCGTGGTAAGGCTACTAGGGAGAGTTTCTCCGGAAAAAAAAATACAATTCTCCATGATGAATGAAGGGGACAATCCCATAAGGTTGTTTTATAGGTTTTGCGTGAGAGAAAACTTTGTTGAACAGGGAAAGGAATTTCTATTTCTATTACAAATGGGTTTCCTAATTACAAAACAAATAGGAGCTGATGTGGAGTGGAGTGGGAATCACTCCCTAATAGATTTCAACGTCCAAGCATTGTGGGAGGAGAGATAGAAACTTTCTCTCTCCTAGGCGGCACAAAAGTCAACAATGTGAGTAGGCAACTTAATCATTAAGGTTTCATAATTATTTAACTTGTATTATGCTTATGTGGCATGTACAATCATCAAAGCAATTCCTTCAATTTAATTTAGTTATTTAGTGAATCTTAGTCATCATGTTTTGGAATGTTCGATGTAAGATGTATTGTCACACACATTCACTTAAGTGAATGCACTAAATGTATATACTCCAAACATAAGCAATTAATTAATTAAAACTATAGGTTATGAGCATAATATTAATTAGACAATTACGACATTACTATCAGAAATATAATGCACATCTATTTCTTGTCACATAGGTGAAGTTTTGTTTGAGTTATCTCCCCTTCTTCCCCTACCTTTGATCCTCTTCGGTTGGGAGGCAATCTTAGTAAGAGACGCGCGTTGAGGAGTAAGTGCCAACGACCCATTTGCAATTGAGGAGTCCAACTCGACATCCTTCGTTTCCGCCCTTCCATTGTTGCCTCTTGGTCTCCGGTTGGGAAATCCCATCATCCACCATTATCAATATATTTCTCTTCCAATTTTTTCAATTTTGTCTTTATTTTGGTGGATTTTCAAGTTTAACGTAGAGTGGTAAATCCGCTCTACACCACCTATGTGACAAGAAATCCCAAGATCTAAGTTCAATGGAAAAACAAGTTGTTTGAGTGATTGATGTGAAGGAGTTTGACTCCATGTTCATCCCTATGATGTTGTAGCACCACCTGTATCTTATTAATGAGGGTTGTATCTTTGACTCTTAATGTTTTCTATAACTGGTTGTTTTAGTGGGGTGTGGAGATCTAGGGCACTCTAGATAAAAAAAAATGTGAGGGTGGAAGTCGGGCGGCTTCTTATGAGTATTAAAGCTGATTCTCTAAAGCACTCATGAAAACATGGGAAAGCTTGTCACCAGAACAGGTGCAACCGTAAGAACTTGGTAGTGTTTTGCAGTTGTTGTCTATGTAGTCTATTGACTCGGTTTACATTATAAAGTTGGACAGTTAAAGACTTTAATTCACTAAACAACTTGTAAACTTGATGGACTTGCACTAAGCAAAGGTTTAAGTCCAAAAGATACCTGTGCCCATACACGATATATCCAAATTTACCCTTGATTTTATTTAAAAATTCCATTCATGTGAGGGATTGTTGTTTAAATATTTTGATTGAAATTTATAATGTGGGGCTCATCTCTTATTTTTGTTTATTTCGATCTTTATTTACTCATTTTATGAGGATTTATGATCCTTCAAATCTATTTAAGTGTTTGGACAATTTTTTTCATTATTATTATTTTTGTCTTTTATGCCCTCTTATTAGGATATATGACTTGGTGTGTGAGTTACATTTTGGGGGAGAGTGAGAAAAATGAAGAGAAACCAATAAAAAGAGAGATCACCTTCTTCTTTCTTGCTCCACCTTGAAAATGTTTTTTTTTCTAGTTTCTATTTTTTGTTGTTATTGTGTTTTATAACCGAGGGTGAAAAGCACTACGAGTTCACCCTTTTGACTATTGGAGTGCCTTCGGGAGAACATAGCCGTTGTCCCCTGGGAGGTGTACGCCACGGGCCTTTCAGCTCCAATGGTTCTGGCCTAGACGGCCAATAAACACCTTAAAGACAGCCTGTTTGACACGTGCCTCAGATTCCGATTAGATAAGTTTTCTATCATATTTTTCTTGTTTTATTATAGTCCTACAATGACTAAACGGTGGAGTTTATTTCTGTTATGGGGAGCATCAGGAATTCCCTATCAAAGGTATGGGTTTTAATATTTAATGTACTTTGGGGATTTTTAATTTTTTATATCAATTTTTTACTGTGGAATTTCCGATGTATATATTTAAATTATTTATCTCACGTGAAATCACTGATATTTTCCATTATTTGGATATATGTTGATGCCATATACTTTGAGGTAGTGATTTAATAAATTTTTTCTTGATTATTCCTAATAAAAGTTTCTTCAACTTTCGAACAAGGATTGATTGTAGCCGGCTCCAAATAGCTTGGACAGGGCTTGAAGTATGATGATCATACATATATGTGTATGCAATATATTGTGCGTGGTTTTTCATCGATAATTTTTATCAGAACTGGTTTATGTAGATTGTACACATGCTGTTTTGGTTTACATCTTCAAATATATGCTTCTATGCATTTGCAAGCATACAATCTCGTTTGTTTTATTACCAGGGCTTCTTTGTTATTTAATTTTATTTTGGTTCTCTTTTGCTCAATTCGTCTTAGTTGTTTTCTTTCCTGGCCTTGTGAATTCATTCTTTTTGTTTGTTCTCTCTCTCTCTCTCTCTCTCTCTCTCTCTCTATCCAATGCCTATTTCTCACAGATGATTGAAAGTAGTGCTCATGGCGATGAGTATGATGGAGTGATATTCTCTCAACTGGTATGTGAGGATTAATCATTAATTATAGAATCTAGAATAATTACTCTCTCATTGATGGCCCATCTCATCTTTCATTTAATTTTTTTGTTGTAGAATTTGATTGACCTAGCAGGATCTGAGAGTTCAAAAACTGAAACGACAGGACTAAGGAGAAAGGAAGGATCTTACATAAACAAAAGTCTTTTAACTCTTGGAACTGTAGGTGTTAACAGCTATTTGTTTCATTAATTTTGGATGAGAAGTTCTACCAATAACTGTTTAGTTGGTCTGGTTTCTTGTTTTCTTTTGTTTAAATTACACCATTTTATATTTATTGAAAAATTGTTGATTTTTTTAGTTAGTAAGCAGGGTTTTGGCATATCTTCCATCATTTGATTTTGCTGTAGACTGTTAGTGAAGTAGTTCTATGCTTTATTTAGAGGCTCATGCATTTTTTGGGCATTTCTTCTCATTGAAATTCATTTCTGTTTTTGAGATTACAAGTTTAAAGTTTCACTTTTCCGCTTTAAATACAGGGCAAATGTTTCCTTAAGGATTTATAGGTTGTGTATACCGTTGGGAACAGGCTTATGATGACGATGATGTATAGTCTTTTTACGAATGGTTAAATGACTATATGAATATCCATTTCCTTTTTAAGAGTATATTCTGACTATGAGCTTGAAACTTGAAGGTAATTGGCAAGCTGAGTGAGGGGAAAGCGTCACATGTTCCATATCGCGATTCTAAGCTTACCCGTCTTCTGCAATCCTCGTTGAGTGGCCATGGACACGTATCAGTGAGTTTGGCGGAGCAGAGTAATTTATGTTTTTAGTGAATAATGGTCTGATATTGCATATTTAATTTTTCTTGGAAATTCTTGAAACTACGTGTACAAGAAAGTACATCATTCTTCTGTACAAATATTCACTTCTCGAGTTCTACATTTTTGTCTTCTCTCCATGGCTGGTCCTTACAAATTGGAATAATAACTTCATTACGCTACTCATTTATATCTTGAAGTATCATAAAGTATATTAACTAATAGATCATCTACAGCTCATATGCACAATTACTCCTGCATCAAGTAATATGGAGGAAACTCATAATACATTGAAGTTTGCAAGCAGGGCAAAGCGAGTGGAAATCTTTGCTTCACGCAACAAGGTAAGTAACTAGTTGTGCTATAATCCCAGTGTATGAGGTTTTCAACTGGAAATGTCGACTGGTAAAAAACGCTATGTTGTTGGATTTACACTGTTGTTGGATCTTTGATATTGCAGATCATCGATGAGAAGTCGTTGATTAAAAAGTATCAATGGGAAATTTCAAGCCTCAAACAAGAACTTGACCAGTTCAAGAAGGGGATGCTTGTTGGTGTCAACCATGAGGAGATTATTAGCTTGAGGCAAAAGGTTTATTCCGTACTATATGTTTAATTTCAATGATAATGCTCTTTCTGTCACTTGTGTGTGCTATATGTATTGTTCTGTTTTAGTTTGTTCTATATATGAATTGTTAAGAACTTAAAATCAAAGTTTTTTAGGTGGCATTGAGCATTTCTTGCTCTGGTGTTTTTTGAACAGTTAGAAGAGGGTCAAGTAAAAATGCAGTCAAGATTGGAGGAAGAAGAGGAAGCAAAAGCAGCTCTCATGAGTAGAATCCAAAGGCTAACCAAGCTCATACTTGTTTCTACGAAGAATACAGTTCCTGGATGTTTGAGTGATGTACCCAGTCATCAACGGCATCATTCTCTTGGTGAAGATGATGTAAGTTTCTATTTTTTCTCTGGGGTAATGAAAGTTAGACATAACTTGTGTTCTTCAATATTCTTTTATTTTTAATCTAATCTGTATAATATTTTTAGCATATTTTATTAAGAATAAAGTATTACTGTCATGACAAAATATACGTAGAAATGATGAATAGCCTAGGAAACTTGTAAAGCAGGAGTTGGTCAAAATGCACATTTTTGTGAATACATAGTCATGCAGCTAAAAATCCGAGGTTCACTGTTCTTCTTACATAGATTGAAGGAAATGTGCACATATAATTTTTGACCATTCAAACTGTAAATAAAAAAGCTTTGGAATGGACAATCTGACAGGCAGTTCCATTTTAGGGATGCCATCCATCCAAGTAGTGTTCTACCTTCTAACTCATTTGGGCTCGCTGACCCCATGAATGTTTGGCTCCCCTTGGTTGACCACACACCAAAATCAGCCTGATCCAATGATTCCTAGCTGGTTGATTTGATCATTTTTTTTTATCATGGGCCTGAAACCCAATGCTTTTCATCCATGGGCTCTATGGGTCTGCTCAGTGCTCATGATGAAAAAAAATGCTCAAACCCAAAGTCTAGGAATCATGGATCAGGCTGATTTCTAGTGTGTAAATTCACCAAGGTGTGGGGACAAACACTTTGGAGTCAGAGGGTTCAAATGGGTGCCACATGTGGCACCAAATTACTTCTCTGTATAAAGAAGACTATGCGTCATGCATGCATTGCAGGGACCCTATATATGTATGTGGATTTTTGTGTGTTCGTGGCCTTGTTTTATTATGTAGAATTGTGGGAACATATACGAACTGCTAGAATATTCTGTTTCGTTGAAGGATCTGTGTCCTTTTTTCTTGTTACTTTGAGGTTTCTAAAGTCTCATTCTGGTACCTGTCACATCTCTCATTGTTGGGGTTGATCAAAATCATGATTCTTAGAAATTTATAAATCTTTTAAGGCCTGTTTATTTTCTCTATTGGCCATATGCCCTGTATCAATCTGGAGGATATTGTTTTGATTCTGATCCTTCATTCCATTTATCGTCAGAAATTGGATGTTTTACGTGAGAGTTCTCCACTGCTTGTAGAAAGTGAGAAGCAGAAAGATTCCCCATCTACCGCTCTATCAGTTCCATCAGAAGCCTCTTATGAACTTAAACACAGAAGATCTTCCAGCAAGTGGGGTGAAGAACAACCAACAGCTAGCAGTTCAGTTACAGAGTCAACTCAAGTGGGTGAACTTATCAGTGGGACTGCCAGTGGTTCTAGACTGCCAACAGTATGTTTTAGTTTCCATTTTTTTAAATATTGATATGTAACCATATTTAAGGTAATCGAGTGTTTTGGTTTGGTTATACATTGGTAGTGTTATAATGCTGTTACTACCATCAATTGCACATATCAGAACATTGCTCCAGGTCATGTGGATTATCATGGCTATTGTTCCTGGAACAATAACGTTTGCTTATCATGCTCCAGCAGTTTGAAGTTGACATGAACTAAAATAAAATCACTGAGCATAACAAATTTCATATAAGCATTCTAATAAGCATGATCTGTCTTGTTTTTCATTTACGTGCATTGTTTCCTTTCTATGTATTCATGATCTTTTTTGCCTTAATGATTCTAAAGCATGTTTAATAAATGAAGGCTATGTTTAAAATTATCGATTACATCCCTTGGTTAGTTGGTTAGGTAAGTTTTCGTGTCATTTATCTGTAACTTGAGACATGAATCTGTCACTATCACAAAAATCAATAAGCAAACTTGCACCTGTAATTCTCATTGCGTTTGCTTCTAGAAGATGATGTCTATATTATTAGGCTATATTCCTGTCATATTTTTTGAATGCTATTGTTTGAGAGTGGACCATTTAGTCATATCCTTTTCTTTTCTTGTTCGAATTTAGGCTGCGGTGACAATGTCAGATCAGATGGATCTACTTGTCGAGCAGGTTAAGATGCTTGCTGGAGAGATTGCTTTCAGCACCAGTACCCTGAAGCGCTTAGTGGAGCAATCTGTAAATAATCCTGATGGTTCGCAAGCACAGGTATATATTTCCTCTCTTCTGTCTAAATATACATGTTGAAAATGTGGTCAAATCCTATTTCCACATGCGACACCTTAACAGTATTAAATGTTGTGGGTTGCAAAATCTTCAGACTGTTTATCTTTTCATTTTCCTCGCTAGAAACTGTTTGAGTGTTAACTATTTCTTATATCAGTTCTGTGGATCACACTTTGCACTCTCTATCTAATCTTGACTAGCCATATGTCTTCTCCCTAGTTCAATTTCTTAATATCTTCAATTGATGTGGATGAGTATTCCATAGAATTCTATTACACCTCGGCCTCTCAAGCCTTTCAGTTTGTTTCCCTTCTTTGCCTTTATTTCTAATACAAATTTCACTTATAAAAAAAAATAGAATTCTATTTCACCTCCTTTTTGAGCTATAAAACCAAAAGTGTTGTGTGAAGATGTAATGACCTTATTTCTAGTGATATTATAGTAGACTTTTTATAATACTTTGAACATTATATGTTTGTCATTTTAAAGGTCTCAACAATAACTTTCTATCGGTATCAAGTTTGTCCAAATCGGACGTGCGAGTCAAAAGTTATTATGTTTAGTTATGGGCAACATTTTAAGTTTTTATATGCTATAATTTGATATCAAAAATATAAAATTTGAAAAAAAAGACTATTCAAAATTATAGTCCAACATTGGATAGGAATGAAAAGTTTTGAGTTTTCAACCTCTATAAATACAAGGCCATGCCTTAAGAAAATTACATCAGTTTGGGTATTTGCATTCTAACCCCTAAGGTAAGAATATTTGCAAAAAAATCCTCAACTAGAAGAAATTCTAGAAAAAAATCCAATGGAACTGCTTTAAAAAATCTAAAAAAATTAGAAAACAACCCTGCAAACTGACTAGCCTTTGCGATTTCATCGGAGAGATGCAAAGAAGCCTTTAGGGTTTCCAAAATAAAAAACCCAATTGAACAGATACCAACCTACACTGCAAAACCTAAGGCATCAAACACGCATATATCTTTCTCATACCTCCATCTACACCATAAACCTGGAAACGAACACCAAACAATAATCTAAATGCACATCTAGGTGTAAACAAACCAACAAAGAACTGTTCTAGGTTTTTTTTTCTCACAATCTTAGAGATAATTTGTCACCCAAAAGAAGAGGGAGGGAATAAAAAACGCAGAAAGAAGAATAGGGTTTACTAAGGATCAAAGATGCTCTGATACCATGTGAGTATCTAAACGATGAGAGATTGGAGAGAAGAAAGAGAAGAGAGAGGGGAACAATCTAGGGTGCTTCGGCCTCCTCTATTTGTATTTATATATTTTCACTAAGTGAGTGTTAGGCCCACTTACATAAATAAGACTTAAGTGAATTGTGGGCTCACACACTAAACATAATAAATATATAAATAAAAAAAGTAAGAACTCTAAAAAGTTGCCTATACACATCTCATTCTTAGTACAAATTGAAAACTTCATATACATCCTTATATCTTTTCCTCTTTGGCGTGCTTCCTTAGTGTTGTCTCTTGATTGGGTTCTTATTTTTTATAATTTGGATTGATGTGTAATGGTGTAAATTTGGCCCGACTATTTTTTGGGTCAGGTTGGACCAGGACAAAATCCTAGGGCCTAGGCTCGGGTCCAGCTCGAGGCCCATATGGGGGCGGGTTTCAGGCCGAGCCTTGGGCTGGGTCTCATTTAAAAAATGAAAAACTGTGGCCAACGGCTCTTTGGGTGCAGGCCCAGGCATGGTCAGGCCGGGCTGGGCTTCAAGGGAGCAGGCTCGGGCCTGGTCCAAAGACCTAATGGGCTAGGCCACAGGCTAGGATGCAGACTAAATTTACACCCCTATTGATGTGTTTAAATATGGTTACTGCTTGTTCATGATTTCTCTACTACTATCCTATTGATAAAAAATCATATCTTTCCCAATCAGCTTCACATCTTAAATATGACTTTAGTTTTTTTTTTTTTTCTCTTTGGAACTGCTAATTTTTTGATCTTTCGTTGCCATCTTGTTAAAGTGTCGAAATCCATCCAGGAATATGGGGATATGCCTCCTATACCAACTGTTTCATATTTCCATACCCACTATCTCAACTGATTCTCGAGTATAAGCAATTCCAGCTGCATCTTGGTAGCTGAACTATTATGGGCCTCCTTTTGCTTAAGGCCTTGGTAAAGGAAAAGTGAATCCACTGTTGCCTGATTGCTAATTATTTTAGTGGTAGTCTGCTAGACACTAAAAAAATTATGCAAATTGCTTATTTACATTGTAAATAGACAATTTGCTCCGCATATTTATATTTTTTTCATTTCTCTTAGCAACCATAACACAGAATTATATATTGAATCTACATGTTACTGTGTATTAGTGCCAAGCAGTACCTAGATGGACCCTTCACTGTATTTAGTGGTGGTGCATTTGCACAACATGCTTATTGTATCATAGGACTTTTCCTTTCTCCTAGGCTTGATTCACTATTGATGGATGATTTCCAAAATGCAGATTCAGAACCTGGAATGTGAAATCCAAGAAAAAAGGAGGCAAATGAGGGTTTTAGAGCAACGCATTATTGAGAGTGGCGAGGCTTCAATAGCCAACACATCGTTGGTTGATATGCAGCAGGTGGTTTGTTTTTTATCATTATCATCTTCTTCTTCTTCCTCATTTGTTTCTTTTCTTCTTATTCTTGAAGGAACTGACTATTTTAAATTATCATTGGCAATTAAATTGTAAATTCTTTTGCGAAACAGACGGTTATGAGATTGATGACTCAATGCAATGAGAAGGGTTTTGAGCTAGAGGTGACTTCTTGATTCTTTAAATTTTTATGGCGTTATTTATACATTGCAAAAGAGAGTGCCACACAGCTTTATAACATGCACTATATTTCATCTCCAAAAGTGGATGAAGCTTTCCTTACTAGAGTATTGGTCAATATTATTTCCCTTTTAGTTTAACTGCATCTGCTAGTGAAAAAAGATGCCAATTTTTCATTAAAGGATTCATATTTATCATTTGGTTAAACCCTATGAGTTATGGATGCAGATAAAATCAGCAGACAATCGTATCCTCCAGGAACAGCTACAGGATAAGGTTATTAACTGTTATGCTTTTCTTTTTGGCTTTCCAGTATATGAAGATTTTGGATGTTAGTCTTTTATGTTGCCCAGTATGATAATTGGACCTTTTGCGCTTAGGTTGGAAGAAATCTTTTATAAAGAAAAGGCTCTGACCTTTGCTCCAAATTTTTTATCCCTAGTTTATGTTTTACAAATTTTAAATCATTTTTTTGCTGGCAGTGTTCAGAGAACAAAGAATTGCAAGAGAAAGTACTCCTCCTGCAGCAGCAGTTGGCTTCAGTCATGGGTGATAAATCTCCATTATCTTCTGATCAGTGTGCGGCTGAGGAGTACATTGGAGAGTTGAAAAAGAAACTCCAGTCTCAGGTGATTGCCATGATCTTCTAGAAAATATTTATTTTGTGGAGTTGTTGATAGTTGATGGTTTGGTGTCAACTAAGTCAATATCCTGCCATATGTTACATTCATGCTTACGCGAAAATCTCTTTAGTTCAATTTCCTTAGGCAGAATATAGTTCCCCCTTTAAGCTGAAAAATATTCATCAGCAACTTGTCTTTGATGTATTGCAACAAGCTTCTAATAGGAGATGATGATTGATGAGCCTGGACATTTTGTTAATACAAAACTGCTTTCCAACACATATCTCTATTCAAGCCTTTTGTTTACATAATTACATTGTGTATACAGCATGAAAAACTTAATTGTGCAAAGGCAAACTGATAAATCTTTGTAGTTGTAATCTCTGAACAATAGAAGCTTGTGAACTGTAAATGAAACAAGTATATTCTTAAATCAAGTGGATCAATATGTCTGGTTGGGCTGTAGATTTAGTCAAAACTCGACTCTTCTGACAGTGGAGATGATGAGCTTTGTTTCTCGCAATTGCAATATTGTTTTTTTTTATATTTATGCATGGACTTGACCAGCCTTTTTCGTGTACTTTAGCTAAAAATCGTAGTATTTGTTTTTTTGGAAATATGTACTGCATTGAGATATTCTAATAGGTTTCATTATCAGTAACATATATTCCAAACTATGATTAAACGTAACCGGAAGCATATTTTAGTATCTTTCTTGCCATTGGGACTGAGAAACTAAAGCTAGGGGCTGTTTATCTTTTTTGGCAAGTAATTTAGCTTTATTTATTGTTCCCAACAGGAGATAGTGAATGAGAAACTAAAGCTAGAACATGTTCAGCTGATAGAGGAGAACAGTGGCTTGCACATACAGAATCAGAAGTTGTCTGAAGAAGCTTCTTATGCAAAAGAACTAGCATCTGCCGCTGCTGTTGAGTTGAAAAATTTGGCAGGTGAGGTCACAAAGCTTTCACAACAGAATGCAAGACAAGCAAAAGAATTGTTGACTGCTCAAGAAATGGCATATTCTAGAGGAGCTGGCATGCAAACTAGTAATGGTTGCAACCACAAGTATTCTGAAACTAAGATTGATGGTATCAAGCTTGGGAGAAAAGGTCGGCTTACTAGCAGGGGTAATGATTTTCCCAGCACGGTGTATGATGATGCTGAAAACTGGAATCTTGACCCAGATGATATAAAAATGGAGTTGCAGGCAAGGAAACACAGAGAGGCTGCTCTTGAAGCAGCTTTAGCTGAAAAGGAACTCGCAGAAGAAGAATTCATGAAGAAGGTTGATGAGGCAAGGAAAAGGGAGGCAGCTTTGGAAAATGATTTAGCAAGCATGTGGGTTCTTGTTGCGAAGTTGAAGAAAGAGGGAGGAGCTATCCCAGAGTCAAAAGTTGACGAGAGGTCTAGTGATGGAATAGAACTTGCGAATGATCTGAAAGTAAATGACAATGATGATAAAGACACTGTCCTCAAAGAGATACAAGTTTCAGATTGTACAAAACCTGTTCTTGATGGTTCTGAGCTAGAACCATTGGTTGATTGTATGAAGGTAAAATTGAATTATATCTTACTTGCATGTGGCTGATTCTTCTGGGTAAAGTTCATATTATTCTTCCTAAATTAATTTTGAGTATAAATATGTGCTTTTCTCCATCTTATTTTAGTGTATAGATTTGATTCATTGTTTTTCTCTCTGACCTTGTTCCTTGGGTTGCAAGGTTGGATATCGAATACATTTCCTCATGTCAACGTCTCTTATCAATTTCTTCGAAACAATAATCTCATTCGATGTAGTTGTTTTACTCATTCAAAAAAGTAACCAAGAATCATTTTGATACTATGGTGGGTCCACACTTTCCTAGCCTGTAAACAACCAATTGAACACACTAAAATTAGATTTGACAATGTTTTATCTAGATAAATCAACATTGAAATAGGTGGACCATATCATCTACACGTGCCACCACAACAATCTTACAGCACTTCCATCCTCTAAGCTTCTTGAGGGGACTGGTTGGATTTCATCTATCCAGTTTAAATAAGCGTAGTTCATGTTTCTTGGAATCTACGCCAGTTGGTTCTGATCTGAAGCTGGAAACTAGGAGGTGATCTATTTGCTCTTCACTGTATTTCAATGTATTCAGGTCCGGATGCAAGAGATGAAGGCAAAACAACTCGGAACCCTGGGGAATGGGGATGCAAATTCTCATGTATGTAAAGTATGCTTTGAAGCACCAACTGCAGCACTACTTCTCCCATGCCGGCATTTTTGCTGTAAGTGATTTTGAACTGTATATATAAATTTTAACCTATATACACACAGTAAATCCTTACCTGGGTTCAAAATCTGTCCTCATGCACTTACCACTAACCCACTGACCAACCTGCTTGCCTACCTAAAAAAATACTTAAAAAAATCATGTTAAATCAGATCTATAATAAGATAAAGAACTCGTCCACCATGTCTGTTCCTGTTTTCAAAGCCAATAACCTCTCAAGTTCCATAATATATAATGGAAAACTAAAAAAACACCTATTTAGTATCGTCATTGAAAGGGAAATTTTCAGTACATGCTACACCAAAAAAAAGAAGAGAATTTTTACACTTCAAAATAGTTGTGTGAATTTTTGTATTCTTTTTCCATTTGTTCTTTCACTAGTTCAGCCAGTAACTCTACCTCAGCTTTGATGAAGAGAAGTAGGATTTTTCTTTTACAAAAGAAAGCAATGTGGAGAGCAAAATTGCAGAATTAAATATACACTGACTTTCAAAAGGGATATTGTTTCAAAACTAGTAGAAATTCTGTCCACCAAGAGTATTGGTTGTGAGAGAATTATATATATGATACATATACATTATCAGTAAGATCAATAATCAACCTTGGTGTATCGTGTGCAGTGTGCAAGCCTTGTTCGCTTGCTTGTTCCGAGTGTCCACTTTGTCGCACAAAGATTGCAGACAGGATATTCACTTTCCCTTCCTAACAAAGCATAACGTTCCCTCCGGTTGAAGGTTGTACACAATAGTGATTTTGCTATCCTCTGTTAATACAATCTGCTTAAGCTAAACTGAATTACGTCTCTAATACATGCTTGTGGATTTTCTTCAGGCGGTTTATAACACCATTCAGCTGTTCGTTATTTTTCCTTGCATCGGGTGTAATTCTTTTATTAGTTGGCCTGTATGTAGCTGTCTAAAAGGTATATATATTCCATCTCTTGTCTCTATCTCCCTCCCTAAAGGGCTGTAAAATAACAAAAGAAAAAGAAGAAAAAAAATGATTTCTTAAGTTTCAATTCTTGATTGGTGCTTCGTGTTCAAATACATCAGAGTGTTTTGTTTATCGCCTTCTGAATTCCATTATCTTGTATATAATAACGATACTGAGCTTATATAAGGAAAATACGCATTCTTTTTTTTCCTCCTTCAATTCATTCCTTTTTCTTTGGATGGGTTTGAAGACTTGTACATTCCTATAATTGTTCCATGCTGCGGCTGTACGTTGAAATCTTCATATTATTTTTAGAAATGAAGAGGAAAGCTAACAAGCAACGTTAAAGGTATATTGCACAGATGCAACCCTGCAAAAAAGACAAGAAAAATTACATTTTAATTCAAGGAGTGATTTTCGAGGCAGTTTTTCTTGTATTTTGCGTGGTTGCATCTGTGCAACGCCAAGGCCTTGTTTGCTAGCATTCCTCATAGTAAAGAGATCGTCAATGTGATAACTTAATTGCACCTGAGAGATGATTTCTTGAGCGATCGAGTGTTTGAAGATTCCCGAAGCTTGTTGGGATCTTACCAGTAAAAATGGTTGGAGGAGAATGCCTGTGATTGTTGGAGGAGAATGCCTAGGTCGGAAACTGAAGAAGGAAGGCTTCCGTTCCGCTGGTTATGATTTTGATAGTGTAGAAACAGTTTGGAGAGTCCTCCATTGGATGGAGGAATGTTTTCTAATAACACATTTCCCAATAGAACTAGCTGTGAGAGCGATGTTAAAGATTCAAGAACATAAGAATGTATTACACCCGAGAGATGGTTGTCACCCAGGTATAGCTTCTTGAGCTGGACAACATTATGAAACTTCGAGGGGATTGAGCCGGTGAGCTTGTTGGAATCAAAGAAGAGGTAGGTGAAGTGTGACAATTTTCCAAGCTCCGGCGGTATGGGTCCCTTCAAGTCCTTAATGATTGGTAATCTCTAACCATTAGATTTTAGTACTTGTTAAGGTGTGCTTATAGCCGTTGAATTCAACTATTTTTTGAGTACTAAAACCAACGGTTAAAAATCATCAAAAAGGCTTATTTTTGGTATAAATGTCTACTAAGGGGTGGGCTAAACATCAATGTGGTCAGTGGTCCCAGATGGAAGCGGTGAGTAACAAAAATACGATTCAACATTTGAAAAAAATCTCAGGTATACCTTGTTACGTCAAGACCCTTAAAAATATTTTGAAAATATTTTGGATGCAAGTATAGACATAGCTGCAGCTAGGGGGTCCATCGTATTAAGGAGTTTGTGCAGTTGAAAATTCCCACCAGATCAACCGTTGTTCTTGTTGGATAACCTTCGTTGGTGTTTCAGAAACTAACATTCTACAATTCTATATATATTGAAAAACAGAAATATTATATACCTTAATGTTAACATTTTTTTACAGATGTATGTGAATTATAATTTGTAAGAAAAAAATGATGAACTTATTTGCTAGTTTGATAAGTGCCGAGATAGCGAGTTGAAGCTCTTATCACCAACCGGCCCCAACCCTTTTAATAATCCAACATTCGACCACAACTATTTTTGTCTATAGGTCTTAAACAGCGGGACCCATTGAATGGTGAGTTCACATCTAGGCACGTGTACCATGTGTTAAACATATTTTACATGGGATAATTGTAGTGTCCAACAATATTGGTCACAAAAAATGTCCAACACCAATAAAGTCACGCCATGTGCAATTATGAAACCTGAGAGGGTGCCAATCGATTTCCCTTTTTCATTTAACTAAAGGTCATTCTATAGAATGTGGCCAGGCGGTTTAAAAAAACGTGGTAAACCGGGTTTCTATCGTAAACCCAATCCCATTACCTTATTCGAAAAATAATAAATAAAGCTTAAATTCAAAAAAATACTTAGTTTTGTAGTGGTCATTAAAAAGGAAATATTGCGCTATTTGAAAAAAAAAATATTACCGTTTTTCCGACTGATTAAAAAAAATAGAACTGATCTTTTCTACTTGGTCACGCAGAAAAATTTGAATGTGGTAGGTTATGGATCAGTGCCAGGCTGCCAGCCCAACATCAATATTCCAGTCCAAACAAAGGCCACTTGTGGATGAAAAGAGATGGTTTGTCGTCACTTGAGTCCCCTTGACAAAAGTACAACTACCCAATTCTCCAAAACAGTCTTCTTTTTATTTTTATTTTTCATTTATGTTTTTTCAAACTTGAAGGAAAATGTTGCCTGTCATCCTGGAGACGACTTTCTCCCGAACGCGAGACAGAGAGAGAGAAATGGTTAGGGTCATTTGATCTAGCTTGAAAAGCTTGATTTGGGCCTAGAAAACCTAGTAGAGCGGTGGTTCTGAGTTCGACTCCGCCTTCGGTCACCCCCTGGCGCGTGTGGATGGGACACACTCGTGCCCTGGAGGACTAGTCGGGTGCGGTGCTCGAAGAGGCCTGGATAGCCTCGGTTTCAAAAAATAAAATAAAAAGTCTGAAACATGACTCGTATGATAAATTATCCATATAAGACCTGAATTTTAAACGGGCGATTATGAGAACGTCATCCGGCATCACAAATATGGCACAGGCATACTCATCCATCAGATGCCAGACTGTTCAACTTCAATTATTCAACCGTTCTGGTATCGTTGTACCTACAACTTGAATTCGGGGGGGGGGGGGGGAGGGGGGGGACACGTGTACATTCATCTTACACGTGGCACACACTTAGAGATCAATGACGATATGGACGTTTGGTCCATCTCTAGCTGAACCTACAGATTAGTAATTTCTATCCGTTGGATTAGAGGATTTTTCATTCATTCATTGTTTTCGACCGTGGATTTTGAGCGTTATAGAGGGTACTCAGATCTAGAGGTTAAAAATCCCTATTCTTGCTGATTTTTGTTAATAAGTCTACCTAGGGACAAGTCAAACATCCATGTGGTTGGTGACCTCTAATAATGTTCCACGTGGCTCACATTGTGGTCGGTCTCGTATCAACCTTGATGATGGACTTCCATCATTGAAGTTCTGCTCCCTAATAATGAGGAAAGATACGGTTTAGAAGGACAAAAACTTTGGTGTTTAATATATTTTATATGGGCTTCAAGCCGCACCAAAAAATGCCACGTGGCACACTCTTAGAGATTTATGATCATACGGATGTTTGCAAAATCAGTAGGTGGACTCATAGACCAAAGATCAGTTTGATTAGTGTTTTCTAAGCATTGAATCTCAGTACCCAAAGTATTTTTTTTAATCCACGGTTGAAATTCAATCAATTAAAAAGATTCAAATCCAATAGGACTCTATTAATATAAATAATTCAAAAAGAAGAATAGATGGTGGGTGAAAGGGTTCACTTGAGTGGATTAAAATTTGAGGGGGAGGGGGGGCATTTAAACTATATTTAAGGGTAGTTTTGAAAAATCAATATGTTTTCTTAAAGGATTTTGAAAGTTGAGGACGGGGGGTCGTGCCCCCCCTGGCTCCTTACTGGCTCCGCTGTCGGGCCCCGTGCCCATGGCACTCCCCAACAAAGTAATTTGCCAAAATCGGGTGAGTGGCTGAGATCCACCGTCATGTTGGAGAATAATAGCTCGGCCCTTCTTTATTCTAGCCAGTGGCAGAAGGGCAAAATTGTAAAAGTTTGCAAAGTTGGGGAGGGGGGGGGGGGCAACTGCCCCCCTCGGCCAGACAAATCTAGTCTGCAAACTTGAAAGTATGCAAACAGTGTCAGTACTGTTGGATATCCCTTGAAAAATGTGCTATTTCAATATTTAAAAAAAATATTTTATAATTTTAAAACACGTTTTTCAAGGAGCATTCAATGGTGGATACACTGTTTGCATACTTTTAACTAGATTTGTGACCCCTTCTTGGCTTCACCACTGATTGTACCCTATAAGAGGGGAGACAACTGAGCTCCCTTGTTATATAGACTAGTGGGTGGCTTGTGCCCACGTCACTCTTGGGCAAAGCATTTACTTAAATCGGGTGTGAGTGGCTAAGATCCACTGTCCAATTGGGGAATAAGATCTCGGCCCTTCTTTATTGAAGCCTATAAGAGGGGAAGACAACTGAGCTACCTTTTATATATACCAGTAGGTGGCCCATGCACACGGCACTCTTCGACAAAGTGTTCGTCAAAATCGGGTGTGAGTGGCTTAGATCCACCATCAAATTGGGGTGATAAGATCTTGGCCATCCTTTGTGAAGCCGATAGACAACCATCCTGTTTTATTATATAGACTAGTGGGTGCCCTGTGCCATCGTCACTCCTCGACAAAGAATTTGCCAAAATTAGGTGAGTGGCGGAGATCCACCGTCCATTTGGGAGAGGAATATTAGATCTCGGCCCTTCTTTGTTGATGCTTATAAGAGGAGGTATAAGTAGGGAGACAACCAATGTATTTTGTTATATAGAATAGTAAATGGCCCATGCCCACGGCACTCTCCGACAAAAGTGTATGCAAAAATCGGCACTCAAATGGTATAACGGACTGGGGCGTTATTGTTTTTTCCATTATAACGACTGTTATAACGGATTGTAACGCACAGAGGGAGAAATGGGAAAATAACAAAAAATAACGGTGTTAAAATTTAATTTTGAATAAATGAGGCAGATTGAGTGGCTGAAATCTAACCATCCACATTAGATCGATGGATTTGATCTCAACCACTCTTTATCTAACCGTCCACATTAGATGGATGGATAAGATAAGAGAATACAACTGAGTTGTCTTGATATATGCGTAGGTGGCCCGTGCCCACGGCACTTTCTAACAAAGTGTTTGTCAAAATTGGGTAGGAGTTAATCTCAGCTATCGATATGAAGCATAGTGGATCTCAGCCACTCATTAAAGCCATAAAAGATAACAGGGGTATAAGAAAACCATTAAATTTCCATTAAATTCTATTTTTTTTAAAATTTTAAAATTTCAAATTTTCAATTTCAGCACCACTTTTTTCCGTTAAAATCATTAAAATCTATTTTTTTTTTCATTTTTGCCCCTGGCCGTTTCAATCTGTTTTAACGGTAACACCTCTCTCGAGGCATAAAAAGTGGGCTCGTGGCTTGACCCTTGGGCTATATGTAAATCCAACCCATTTCATTCCTTATATGTAGGTAAATAGTAGGTGACCCGTGCCCACGGCACTCGTTGACAAAGCGTTTGTAAAAATTGGGTGTGAGTGGCTGAGATCCACCATCCATTTGGTGTGATAAGATCTCGGCCATCATTTATGAAGTCGGATAAGAGGGGGAGACAACCATACTGTTTTGTTATATAGATATATGTAAAATCCAAGTCCTATTGGTTTTGGTTCATGCATCAAGAACTGAAACTTATTACATACTCCAGTTTCGAGTCATTTTGGTTCGATTTTTAAATAATTAATTTTAGAACCCGGGATTATCGGGCCTGGTGTAATCTGTGTTTTTAATCAGGTACGTAGAAGTTGACACGTTTACATTTATGTGGTGTGACCATTAGAAATACCTAAACCTAGGCAAGACTCAAGGGTCCTTCTGAAGTTGACAACTCGTTACCTTAAAGGCACATGGGTCAATCCTTGAGGGACAGTGCAGTCAAGTTTCTTGATTTTCCATATAAATGGATAGGAACGGTTAGGTAGTTACGTGACCACTCACAATATAAGCCACATGGCAATTTCTTAGAGGACACTGACTGTATATATAGATGTTTGGCCAATCCCTAGGTGGACCTATAAACCCAAAATCAACCTGATCATGTGATTTCTAAGCCTTGGTTGACGTCAATTTCATGGGTTGATTTTAACAGTAGAAATTTGATCATTATTTACCTTTATTTGGGTACAAAGATCCATATGGTCAGCGTCATCTAAAAGTGTACCACGTGGTTCGGTGGTCAGAGTTTCCCTGACTGTCGGCTGTCAGGCAAGTTTTACTCCACTTTTTGCACTAATAATTTTATTAAGGGTCGGGTCCGTTGACGGATCTAAAATGACAGGGACACAATATAAGCCACGTGGCATACTGTTACAGGACTCTGACTGTATGGATGTTTGTCCTATCACATGGTGGACTTACAAACCAAAAATCAGCCAGATTAGTGATTTATAGGCTTTGGATTGGACTTATTTTCATGGGGTGATCTCAACTGTGGGAATTTGAGCAGTATTTGAGGTACAGAGATGCAACACTTATAAATACTAATCAGGCAGATTTTTGGTTTGTAGGTCCACCATGGGATAGGACAAACATCCGTACAGTCAGAGTCCTGTAACAGTGTGCCATCTGGCTTATATTGTCTCCCTGTCATTTTGGATCTGTCAACATAGCCCGACCCTTTTATTACTGCTCTCGGACAGTGGAGGTGGTAGTTGTGCTTTGGCAAAAAGTGAATCCACTGAATACCAGCTCAAAAATTACATCCACCGTTGGATTCTCCGAATCCTTGCCCGAGAGCATTAGTGAAATTATGAGTGCAAAAGGTGATTCGCGCACCAAGCAAATCACTATTATTAGAAACATTATTAGAAAATACACTATTAGAAACATTCATCTTCAAACGTACCAAACAGATCACTATGACACTCTCGGCGGCAAGTTGCTTCTGTCACAATGAAAATCACATCCCACGTGGCACACTCTTAGTGGACGCTGACCGTAGGGATATTTGGCCAGTCGCTCAGTGGACCTCTAAACCATAAATCAACTTGATTAGTGATTTACAACCTTTGGATCTTTGCTCCCAAATAACACTCAATAATGCTGGAATTCTTACCGTTAAAATCAACCCATGAAAATAACTTCAATTGAATCGCTTAGAAATCACGAATCACTGTTTTTTTGGTTAGAGGTCCACCGAGGGACTGGCCAAACATCCATACGGTCAGCATCCATTATGAGTGTGCCACGCGGACTGTGATTTTCATTGTAACAGAAGCATCTGTTAGAAGGCTGTGATAGAAGTTTTACTCTTTGAATTTTTTCACGAGGAGCGTTTGTAGTAGTGCACGGGAGGCATAGCGAGACCGAGACAACCCACGTGAATTAAGAGAAGGAATTGGAGTACGTGCACATGTTGCACCTGATTTCGACTCAGTAGCTCCACCTAAAAAAAGGGGATGGGATGTTGGCACCCGCGTTTTCGCGCAGTAAATCCAAAAAAACCCCTCCCTCCTTTTTCTCTCATCACACCCATAACCACCCCCCCCCCCCCCCCCCAAAAAAAAAAAAAAAAAAAAAAAAAACTAACAGAAGAAAAAAAAGAGAAGGAGGAAGAAGGAAGAAAGAAGAAGAAGAAGAAGAAAAAGGAGGCCGCTGGCCGTCGCCACCCAGGTACGCCCCCCTTTCTCTCTCCCTGGTTTTGGGCTGCTTCGGCAGCCCTCGAGGCCGAGTGTGTCATGCAACACTCGACAGCCCAATCGAGTATGACATGCTACACTAAGTAGCTCGAGGGAAGCCCGAGGTCGAGTGTGGCATGCCAAACTCGGCCTTGGGGGTTGCCGAGGCAGCCCAAAACTAGAGAAAGAGAGAGAGGACGCACTTGCGGTATTGATGGCGGCGGCCTCCTCCTCCTTCTTCTCATTTTTCTATATATATATATATTGGTTGAGAGAGAGAGGGAGGGAGGGAGCTACCTGCGGTGGCGGTGGCCTCCTCTTCCTCCTTTTTTTCTTTTCTCTGGTTTTTGGTCTTTTTACTCTACATTTTATTTTTATTTTTTTGGTGATGGGTTTATTGAGCGAAAACACGAGTGCCAATCTCCCGTCCCAAAAAAAGGGCTCCACATAAAGATGTCTTCTAAATATCTCATTCTCTCGCTTTCGTCAATTAATGATGTAGTTATTACTATTCGTTACAACTCTACGTTTTTTTAACAACGAGGCGGTCTTGATCCTTCAATAGCGACTCCACTTTTGCTCAAGGACTACTACGGACATATGTACAAGATGCGTGCCATCTTTTTACAGAGCACCTAATGTACAGATGTTGCTCTACCTACTCTCAAAGGATGTCCCAACATCGCTTTACATTAAAAATTGTCATTTCAAATCGTCGGATCTTTCACCCCAAATGATGCTTCAATCCCACCGTTACTAATCAACCTATGAAAAAGACTCAAATCTAACTATTATAAATCAGTAATCAGGCTGATTTTATATATAGATCCACTTAGAGATGGGGCAAACGATATCCATGCGTGTTAGTGATCTCTAAGAGTGTGCCATGTGGCTCATAAGTATGTCTAGGAGTGTTTGTGATTTTGGATGCCATATCTGACCTCATGTCCCGTTGGATATCAAATAATCTCAAGTTAAATAGAGAACACAACACTCATGTGGTTCATTGTTGGTCTTGCCAACAATTACATCCGCGGGAAGTCAATCTCTGGCTAATCTTTCATTATCAAATTCTTCATTAAACAATATTACAGAGCAGCTCCTTTTACATACATTCAGCCTCCCTTGCTCTCCACAAATTCTTATCTTTATATGCTCTTTTTTCCACCACGTGTCGACCAAAGAAGGTATTTAGGGGTTTGGGGAGTGATCTAGTCATTCGTGGTGTATCGGTCATGATACATGCATATGTACTATTTTTATGTATCTACAATACTTCTTTCTTGGCGTACAGATTCATTTGACGTTCAAGGCTTTGTCCCTTCTTCTCCAGACAGACTATCGAGGATTGTGCAGTGAAGGTAAAATTTCCCGTAATGCTCAAAGATATCTGTAGCAAAATTGGATTACTACATCCACTGCTCCTTTGTCCATAAGCTAGACTCTCACCACTATTGCAACACCATTAAGACTAGAGAGAGGGAAGACATACCTAGAATGACCCCATATAAATCTTAGTGCAACATAAAAAGATAATAAAATAACAGCACGAGGAGCAAGAGAATGCTGAGACGTATCGGAGATGAGACCACACCCTCTCGAGATCTGAAACAAACCGCAGTGAACAGTGATGATTCGACATTCTGCGTAGAGGAGTTCCTACACAAACTCCACACAGTAGGCGCCAAAGAGCCAATGGGAAGTACCCACTAGAAGAGCCTCTGACGCTTAAGTTATAATACGAACAAATGAAGAAAATAATGCTTAAATATATGAGATTCGACCCCTTGGCCAAAACGTCAATTAATAAGCTCTTGGCCGAGAGATCCGATATCTTGGCAGGATGAAGTTTTGGGACGACGGTGCTTCAAACACGTGCTTTTTTATGTGCACGTGTCACTATCTGGGTTATCAACCTGGAGGGGTTAGATATTGACACCCACAAGGACCATCAATATTTTCACTGCACCAAGGAATTAGGACATCCAAGTGTAAGCCCGCAAATGAACGATTCGTTGGGCCACACGTGTCCATTATTCCTGAATCAAATTTGTAATGGCTGACGCCGAAATTTGGATTAAACTTTGATGACAGGGCAGCAGATCTCGGCACGTGGATTTGTACGGACTGACCACCTCGGCCTCAGCACACACATACCCAGGTGAGTACTCGAGTGTTTTTTTTGGGTCGTAGGTATAATAGAACCGTACTTAGACGGTGGCCGTCCAATTAAAAACAAAAGTTTTTCCGTAGCAATTTTTCTTTGGAGTGGAGCACATAAAAACATGGCACGCTCTTTGGGCTCTACTGTCCTAGCCTGATTGGTGATCTCTAGCAATCAGCCTGATTGGTGATCTCTAGCCATAGGATTGGAACTTATCCTGGGATGATTTCAAGCCGTTGGATTTGAAATTTTTTTGGATACTCAGATTGAATGACTAGAGATCACCAATCAAGCTGATTGTTGGTACTGTATAGGTTGATCAAGTGGCAGGCCAATCATTCATGGGTCAGTGGGCCCAAAAGAATGTGCCATGTGGCAGTTTTTATACGCTCCATTGCTCCACAGGAAAAATACTCCACAGGCTACGGCCACCCACTCGAGCTAGAAAGGCGAATCCAAACAATTTTCCACACCGCGTCCCAAGATATTATTCAACACAAGCACCAGATTTTTTTTTTTTTTTTTTTGCTACTAAGGAGTACGATTGTTAGCTTTGATTCGAAATGTGCGTCACATTCTTGGAGACCACATACCGTACGGATGTGTTATCCACCCATTGGTGGACTAGTAGATTAAAAATCATCCTGATTTGTGGTTTCTAGCTATCGGATTTGGGTATTCCAAATAATGCTAGAATCATACGGGTAAAAACAACCCATAAATAAAACTATAATCTAACTGCTATAAATCACCAATCAATCTGATTTTTTGGTCTACAAGTCCACCAAAGGATGGGAAAAACATCCGTACTGTCAGTATTCTCCAAGAGTATGTACGTGGCACATACAAGATTGCGTGACGCCCTCTAAATTTTAAGAGGCCTGCGTGGGATTAATATTTACAAAAATTGTTTACAGACCAGAGAGAAGTAAAAAAAAAGAAAAAGATGTAACAAGGTATGCCTGAAACTGTTCATTTGCGGAAGCGATATTTTTGGTAGTCACCGCTGTCATCTGGGCCCACTGACCGCTTAGATGTTTATCCCACCCCTTGGTGGATATACATACCAAACATCACCTTGATTGGTAATCTATAACCACTAGATTTTAACACTTTTTAGCACCATTTAAGGCGTTCTTATAGCCGTTGAATACAACCATTTTTTGAGTACTAAAACCAAAGGCTACAAATCATTAAACAAGATGGTTTTTTTGTATGAATGTCTATTAAAGGGTGGGCTAAACATCCATGCGGTCAGTTGGCCCAGATGGCAGTGGTGACTACCAAAAATGCCGCTTCCGCAAATGAAAAGATCTCAGGTATACCTTGTTACATCACGACCCAAAAAAACATGAAAGAAACCTGCAAGCTTCAGAAAAGTAAAGAGAGCAACACACTCATCAGGGAGATCTAAGGAAGAAAGAAACATAAAGACAAGAAAACGAACATGTAAAAAGCACAGCGAAATCAAGAGACTGTTAATAAGGTCGATGGTAGTGTTCATCGTCTGATCTACTGAGTAAGCCTAGATCTCTTTGTGGATGGAGGGCTGATCTGAGGAACAGTAAAACCATCGTCGTTCCATCTCTGGATGAACTTTGGGTTTGGATTCTTGGCCTCCTTGAACAACGTCCCCTTCTTCTGCCCATTGATTTGGGGAGGAGGAGGAAGAGGAGGTGCTTGATGATGAACTTGAGGTACCCCAATCGCCAAATCTTCAGAGGCAAAACAACCCAGATTGGTTTCAACAATATCGATGTTCAAGAAGGGCAGAAGATCATCAGTCTGCAATCAACTCAGAAGAAAAGAAGAAGAGGAAAATGCGAGAAAAAATTATATTAAGAAAGAGAAACAAGAAATCAAAGAGATCTTCGTGAGGTACCCTATGACTGACATGTGGGTTTTGTTTGAGAGAAAAGAAGCTAGCTAGTGCTGGGTTATGTCTTGTGGAGCCATGGTGCTAGATGCTAGAGTACTGTAAATCAAGCCACAATACCGCGGGTCGAGCAAAGGGTTATCTCCGTGTACTTTTACATAGAGATATTACTGAAACCCTAGTTTCTTAGACGACGATTATAATTGTATATATTGTGATTTTTTTTTTGCCAATCGGCGTGAGTCCATGGATGTACCTCGATCTTGAGTGAACCACATAAATCTGTGTTGTGTGTGATTACATGTTCGTGTTATTTATTCTTTTTCCAGGGGTGGTAATGCAAAGTGCAAACCTTAACCTTAAAACCATGTGTTGGTGCAGACGAGGAAACGAGAAAGTCTTCAACGTGCCAGCCCGGCAACATCTCTATCAAATACTCCGATATGCTACTTGTCGAGTCCCTTTCGCTAGCTGCTGCCGTTTGATCACTACCCTTTGATGATGATGGTGTTGAAGTGTTCTCGGTCAGGTGTGGATCAGGTAGTTCGGGAGATACAGAAATAGAGACAGGAATACCCTTCTTCTTGATCCACGGCTGGACGTTGTTCATCATCTTAGAATCAGAGGTAGCATCACAACCGATGGATGAAGAGGTAGTGGTGGTGGGGAAGAAGGTGGATGAGGAGGAGAGTTTGACGCCTGTGAGGAGAAACCTATTGTGCTTCTGGGTGTGCTCGTTGGCCGTGTGAATGGGGAGGTCGCATTCTCTGCAGAGAATCGCACGGTCCTCTTGACAGAATACAAAGGCGCTCCTCTCCTATATAAAACAATAATCATCAAGAACAAAGGGAGGATTGAAAGAGTTGAAGCGCACAGCAGTGGAGTGTTCTCTCTACCTGGCAGACGTCGCAGCGAGGGAGATCTTTGCAGGAAGGGTTGAGGAGGGAGAAGCGGTGGTGCTTGCTAGCTAGCTTGTTGGCGTGGTGGACGCGACGGTCGCAGCCATCACAGAGGGCAGCCTCGTCAGCAGAGCAGAAAACTGAGGCTTCCTCGCCGTTACACACGTCGCACTGGATCTTCATCTATCTATCTTTCGCAGAAGTATCAGAGAAGAGAAGGCAAAACCATGGATCCAGAGAAGTTGGGGCTTGGAATTTGAAAAGGAGGTAAAAACTAAAAAGGGCGTGGGTTCAGTTCGGGTAAATGACAGTACTCAATTTAATAGTTCGGCTTGCCTCACCCATTTGGTTGAGGAAATCCCTCAACCCCAATCTTGTTGTGACATGTGGAGGAGAGCACAAGGGCTACCTAAAGAGTAGGTTAAATCTATAGAAAGGTTAAAGAAAAGGGTCGGGCTCCGTTTACAGATCTAAAATGAGGGACAAAATATAAGCCAGGTGGCACACTGTTACAGGACTCTTACCGTACGGATGTTTTTCCTATCCCATGGTGAACCTACAAACCAAAAATCAGCCTGATTAGTGATTTATAAGTGTTGCATCTTTGTACCTCAAATACTGCTCAAATTCTCGCAGTTGAGATCAGCCCATGAAAATAAGTCCAATCCAAAGCCTATAAAAGACTAATCAGAGTCCTGTAACAGTGTTCCACGTGGCTTATATTGTGTCCCTGTCATTTTAGATCTGTCAACGGAGCCCGACCCCAAAAAAAATGCTACCCTACGGATGACCGGACAAAAAAAAATATTCGCCTGAAGCCATCAACCACTGGATTCAAGAACAAGTAAAATATTCCACGAACCTCTTGAATCCAACGATCAATGGCCTCACCCTTGACCTCCTTCCACATCTCACAACATGATAGGGGTTGAGACATCTCCTCAACGAGTAAAACTTCTGTCACAATCGGATTGCAAATCACACAATCAAAGCCAATGAGTTCTCGGCACGTACACCTCAAAGCAAAAGCATATGGGTACGTTGCAAAAGCACTTGTGTACGTGCCGAGAACTCATTGGCTTGTGATTGTGTGATTTACAATTTCTTGTGATAGAAGTTTTACTACTCCTCAACCAAATGGGAGAGGAAAGGTTTTTTTGTCAATTTAATATTGTCGTATGTGACTCGGCCCATAAATGTTAGGCCCGTCCTTAGTGGACCTATACACAAAAAACCAGTGATTTATAGCCATTGGATTTGTCATGGGTGAAGTTCCAGCATTTCTTTGGGTACCCTAATCCAATAGATAGAAATCACCAATCAGATTGATTTTTTTGGGGGTGTGTTTGACATTCTAAGGTGATCATCGAATTGGGTTGATCATGAATTAGGATAATACCAACACTATCCCCATTAGGATATGGTAGCAACATATTTTGAAATAATTGAACCATCCATTATTGTTGTGCACCAATATCAAGAGTGACGTGTTTGAAAACGACTTTTCCCAAAAGAGTCTCAAGGTTGAAGAGAAACGAGTAAAACTATATAAGCCCTCACCTCCCACGATATGAGCCACGTGGCACGCACATATTTAGAGGACGATAACTGTATGGATGTTTGTCCGATCCTTGGTGGACCTACAAACCAAAAATCAGCCTGATTAGTTATTTAAAACCTTTCGATCTTGTACCCCAGATAATCCTCAAATTACACGGTTAAAATCAACCCCTGATTATGACTCCAATCCAACACATATCAATTACTAATCAGGTTGATATTTTTGGTTTGTAGGTCCACATAGGGATTGGCCAAACATCCATACGGTCAGTGTACTCGAAAAAATGTGCCACGTAGCTCATCTTGTGGCTGATGGGCACTGATCATCAGTCATGCAAGTTTTACTCCAGGAGAAACACCAACGGAGGGTATAAGATTCTAAAATGAGATTGTTGACTTTCTCAACACATATGGATTGGAGTGTTCCTACTCCAACTTCTTGTATTTTTTTAGTCAGAGATATCCACGTGTTCCAAGAAAAGTGATCCAATTAATGTTCACACCAAGAATAATTTATAGTTAGTCATGGAGGTGGGAGGTGGGAAGTGGGAGGTGTCGAGTGTATATAAAAGGCACAAGAATACTTGGATCACACGCCACAATTGTGGGACCCATCATTTTGGTGGGTCCCACCTGTGAGATGCGCCACTAAAAACACAGTCCTGATTTAATGATCCTAACAGTACTCCTGATTTTTGCACAGTTTTGAAAAAAATATAGTGGATCAATCTAGAGAATGGACTGTAAAATGGATGGTTATGATCATTTTATGGATGGCAAGTGGGACCCATCAAATGAGTGGGTCTCAAGACTATCTCTCAACTCCCTTTATATGTAAGGCACCAACCAATCCACCACGTACCCACTCCACATATGGAATTTTTTTGCTGAAGTTGGTCTCTTGACACGTTCACACAAAAAAAGTCAAAAACTAACTTGCCTCAGCTTATATGTTATTTGGTGTACACGTGGCATGTTTTAATTCGACCCACATTGCCACAACAACAAGAGACACCTGGAGCAAAATAATTTGTCGTCCTCATATTGGTAGTTAAGCACTCATTAGTTTGGATGAAGTGCATATCGAAATGAGATATGAGCGAATCACGACCCTTTAAAAAACCAAAGTAAGGAAGAGGTCGGCAGACACTAGAAGACAAAAAACGCTTTTTATCTCAAAGATATACGAATCTTAATGAACATAAGAAAATAGGAATAAACTAGAAATTGTCTGATGGATTTTTTATTAAAAAAACGATTTGGTGATCAACGAGAGAGAGAAGGAAATGAAGGAAAAAAATTAGATGCAGAGGACTTTGGATGCAGTGATTGTCAGCGGATAGTGTTTTCCCGTGCACGTGTTGTGTTGATCCGATAACATGTTCATGATATACATAGTTATTTCGCCTCTCCCCGCAAGTCGATCTTTTGGGGTAAATGGTTGTTTAACATGGTATCAGAGCTTTAAGGCCTTGTAGGGTGTAGGTTCAAGTCTTTAGCGAAGTGTATTCCTACTGAGGAGGCGTATTAGCAGATGATGTTTTCCAGTGCAAGTGTTATGTTGACCCGACGACCTGTTAATATACATAGTTATTTCATTTTTTCCCACAAATCAATCTTTTGGGGTAAATAGTTGTTTAATATTGATCCCTACATAGAGCTTTTTTTTTTGCCCACTAACGAGTTTAGCCCACCCCTTGTTGCTTATACACAGTAGCGAAGCTAGGGGGCCAGGCCCTCAACTTTGAATTCTTTTCACATCCCAAGTGTTCTACAATTTGAGCTAGTGCAACACTCCTTATGTAGCCCACCCTCAACTTCAATGTTTGGCTCATTCTTAGGTGGACCACAGTTTTTGCCACGTTCAACACTCTTAGAGATCACTGACCACATGGATGTTTGGCCCATCCTTAGGTGGACCTATATACAAAAATGAGCCTTATTAGTGTTTTCTAATCTTTGAATTAGAATTACCCCAAATTACGTTTGAAACCAAGGTTTAAAAATATTCCCATGAAAAAGAGTCAAATTCAACTGGAAATTACTAATCATGCTGGTTTTTGGTCCGTGGGTCCACCTAGGGATGAGACAAATGCCACGTGGCTCATACTATGGTCTGTCATCAATG
This sequence comes from Euptelea pleiosperma, assembly GCA_035048495.1. Classification (NCBI taxonomy): domain Eukaryota; kingdom Viridiplantae; phylum Streptophyta; class Magnoliopsida; order Ranunculales; family Eupteleaceae; genus Euptelea; species Euptelea pleiosperma. Next base: position 4,737,636 of record CM068552.1, on the reverse strand, counting down.
TTGCTGACCGACCGATGTTCGTTATCACAGATTTACTGGGAAAAAAATCGGTTCCCAATGGGAGAAATATTAAAAAGTTGATGGGCTTTAATTGACTATTTTTAGAACAGGTAATTCCATCAATTAAAAATATGTCATCAGTTGTTATTGACATTGTCGATTGAGTGTCGCTTGCCACTTTGCCCACCCTTGAACAAAATCCTGGATCCCCCATTGGTTATACACAGTGGCGGAGCCAGGGGCGAGTTGCCCACCCTCAACTTTGAAATTTTGCCCAATCCTAAGTGGTCTCTAGTTTGAGCCATGTGCAACTCTCTTGCCTTGCCCACCCTCAAATGTTTAGCCCATCCTTTGATGGACCACAGTATTTGCTATGTTCAACACTCTTAGAGACCATTTAGCGTATCGATGTTTGCCCCATCCCTAGGTGGACCTACAAACAAAAAAAAATCAGCCTCGGTAATGATTTCAAACCTTTGGATCTAATTACCTCAATGTTCAAATCCAACCGTTAAAGATTTTCCATGAAAAAAAGTCCAATTCAACGGTTAGAAATCACTAATCTGGCTGGTTTTTGGTCTGTAGGTCTACTTAGGGATGGGCCAAACATCCATACAGTCAGTGGTCTCTAAGAGAGTGCCACGTGGCCCATACTGTGGTTGTCATCAACGGTGATGACATCTGTCGCAGATTTACCCAAAAAAATTTGGAACCAATATCATCAGCTATTATTGACTGTCACTTGCCAATAAAATCCTGGCTCCGCCACTGGTTATCTCAGACCATAAGTTTTCGTAATTTTTTAGAATTGATTCTAGTAGTTGGAATAAGCATGTTTTTTGGGTAATAAATCCAATGGCTAGAAATCATCTATCAGGTTGATTTTTAATCTGTCTATTTTCCAATTAGTTGGCTAAACAGCTCTTTTAAAAAAAAAAAAACCAAATTTTCAAATAGGCTTTTTTGGGCAGGGCCCTAATGGTAACATTAGTGCCTTGTTCGGGCCTGATTCGGGCTGGGCTAGGTTCAGGCCCAGATCGGGCTGAGCCGGGCCACGTTGTCAAGCATCAGGCCCAAGTCCGTCCCAAACCTTCGCTCGGGCTTCTTCGGGCCGGGCCGTGGGCCAAATCTACACCGCTACCCTACCCTGCATGAATACATGGCTTGCTCAATTGGAAAAATATCCTTGACGGAAAACCGATTTGGAATTCACCATGCATTCCTACTCTGAAATGGTCCTGATTTTCGGAATATAGTTGATCTCTTTCATAATCATTTGGATTGTGATCAAGGTATGAGGGAACGGGTCAAGGGGGAAAGGCTAACTGATCGATGGCTATGATCGTCCAATCAGGTTGATTTTCCACCAAGGATATCAATCTCCTAGCTGAGACCTATCAAACTGTGGGGCCCCTAATTGCTTATACGAGCAATACATTGGATTTCAATAGCCATTATTACTATCTTACTTGGATTGCCGAGTGCCTACTACATTTTGGGTGGCGTTATTTGCACACACCTTTTTTTGAGTTACACCCACCCCTTGGTGTGTGCAAATAAGTTACAAAAAAAAAAGAAAAACAAACAAACAAACTCCACCACCGATAGAGAAGAAGAAGAGGAGGACCTCCTCCTCCTCTTCTCCCAACGGCCTCCCCTTCCTCCTCTTCTCCCAGCAGCCTCCCTTTCCTCCTCTTCTTCTTCTTCTCTGAGAGAGAGAGAGAGAGAGAGAGAGAGAGAGAGAGAGAGAGAGAGAGAGAGAGAGAGAGAGAGAGAGAGAGAGAGAGAGAGAGAGAGAGAGAGAGAGAGAGAGAGAGAGAGAGAGAGAGAGAGAGAGAGAGAGAGAGAGAGAGAGAGAGAGAGAGAGAGAGAGAGAGAGAGATCTTTCTCCCCCTCTCCGTAAAAAAAAAAAAAATCGCTCCGTATCTGTAACGCAGGGTGGACATGGCTTTGGCCTTATCGGTAGCCCGCTGTTGAAATGACTTTGGCCATATCGGTACCCTGCGTTATCGATACGGAGCGAAATTTTTTTTTTTTTTTACTGAGAGAGAGATAGGGAGAGGGAGATGGAGGGAGGAAGGGAGACACACACACACAGAGGAAGAAGAAGAAGAAGAGGAGGAGAAGGAAGATGAGGGAGGGAGAGATTTCTTTCTCCCCCTTTCGGTAAAAAAAAAAAAATTCGCTCCGTATCGGTAAAAGCCATGTCAGCAGCGGGCTACCGATATGGCCAAAGCCATGTCCACCCTGCATTATTGATACAAAGAAATTTTTTTTTATTGAGAGAGAGATAGGGAGAGGGAGATGGAGGGAGGAAGGAAGGGAGAGAGAGAGACACACACACACACACACAGAATAGGAGGAGGAAGAGGAAGCCGCCCGAAAAAGAAGAAGAAGACCAGGTAAGAGAGAGAATGAGGGAGGGAGTGATGGTGAGTTCCTCTTCGTCCGATTTTTTTTTTTTTTCCTCACAACTTTGGGCATGTGCAAATAAGATGTAGGTGTCACTCAAAAAAAGGTGTGTGCAAATAACGCCACCCTACATTTTTTAGGGCTGAATGCAACGTACCAAGGAGAAATTCTTTTGCCCCTACCGCCTGGGAAAGAGCAACTTTGATGTACTCCTTCTAAAAATGCCATGTGACATACTCTTCCGGGCCCACAGACCTCATGAATGTTTAGAACACCCTTAGTTGATCTACACACCAAAAATTAGTCCGATTGGTGATTTCTAACCATCCGATCTTAGTATCCAAAAAAAAAATGTTCAAATCCAAAGACATTTACCTCTTGAAAAATTGCTCGAACACATGTTAGAAATCACCCATCGAGTTGATTTTTTGTGCGTAGATCCGCCAAGGGGTGGGCCAAACATACATTTGTCAGTGGGCCTATTTTTGTGAGTGTAGGATCAGAGAGAGCCAAAACAGGCATGGTTGATCGTGCAAAGGTTTCTGCGAGGGAAATTTTAGGGAGCCGTTCTATGATACAGAAGTCCCTTAAAGTACTACGTGCCACACTCCTCAGGCCCACTCACTCGATGAATTGTCCACACCTTGGGGGACCTACACACCAAAAAATCAGCATGATTGGAGATTTCTCCCCATTGGTTTCATGAACAGGCTAATGGGTTAGTTCCAAGCCCATTATAAAGAAAAAATGCTCAAATCCAATGGCTAAGAAATCACTGATCACGCTGATTTTACGTCTACCAAGGAGTAAGTGGGCCTGAAAGAGTGTGCCAAAGTGGCAATTTGGGGGACTTCTGTATCAAAATTAGATTTTTCTGATTATGGGAAGAAGATCAATATCCAACGGAGCAGAGGACCCAAAGTGGGGGAATTGAGGACGCATTCGCACTGATCGACCGCCAAACAAACTAAGGTGGTTGATAACATCGTACATGGGTCCTCAAGATCATCACATTCCTGAGCTTGAGCCCAGGATCATGAACCTGAACTGAACCAGGATGAGGTCTTTCATAGTACTATCGGGCCTGGGTTGGCAATATCGTTAAGGGCCTATTAATATAGATGATGGGCCTGAGTCAACTTTTGGGCCTGTTGACAAGTATCATAGACCTGAGGCTGAAACCAGTGCCGCTTGGGCTTATCCTGGCCTGAACCATTTAGGGCCTATTTGGGAACCTAAAAAATGGGCCCATCCATGGCCAGTCTAGGCCTGGTTCTTCTGGCCTGTGCATGGTAACTGCATGGGGCCCACTTTTCAGATTTTACCCTTAAAACAGGGCCACATAGAGTTAGATTTTTTCACACCCAACATGACAGTGTGTATCATATCTTTCGGGAGGTTGTGGGGTCAAACCGACACAGGCAGGTTTCCTCCTTTGTGCGGTGTGCCAGGAGTAGAAATCCCCTTGACCGGCTTGACCGGGTCCAGGTTTCACCTGACTTCATCCATGGGTGCTGAAAAGACTTCCAAACAGACCCAACACTCGGTACTCTCAAGTCTCGAGCATGGTTTTAAAAATGGCCGTTTAAACGGTAACACCCCAAGCCCATTTCCGTTTAAACACGTTTTATTGGTTTTGAAAAAAACGGCCGTTTTTTTGTTTTAACGGCCGTTAAAATCGTTTAAACAGCCGTTTAATTCTGAAAAATTTTGTGAAAAAAACGGCCGTTAAATCCGTTTAATTCCATTAAAATCAATTTAATTTCAGTTAAATTGTATTTTTTTTTTTTAATTTTGAATTTCGGCGCCATCTTTTCCGTTAAAATCCTTTAAAACCCGTTAAAATCTGTTTAATTCCGTTATTCCCATTTTTGCCCCTGGCCGTTTCAATCCATTTTAACGGCCGTTTAAACGGCAACGCCCCAGCCTGTTTAACTGTTAAAACGGCCTCCTTTAAACCTTGCTCTCAAGCCCATTCACTCGCGAAGAGTTTTCCAATTTCCAACCATGGGCTTACCAATTAATTCATCATTTTGAACCATTCAATAGGTGGCCCACCTCTTCGAAGTCCCAAAACTTTGTGGATCGGGTTGCCTTTCTGCGTGGCACACATCTCAAGGGTGGATATGATCTCCTCCAAGGGTCTAGATTCTTCTATTTCAGTATCCCGAGAACTTTAGATATTGTGACACATCTCAAGGGTGCCAAGTGGCAGAATGTGTCCTTTGGACTATTTTGGTACTCACAGATACCATACATTGCGCTACATGGCAACCATCTCTCCTTAATTCTATTATTCATGGACTAATCTAGTATGCAACTATTTACATACTTAAAAGTATGCAAACAGTGTCAGTACTGTTGGATGTCCCTTGAAAAATGTGTTATTTCAACATTTAAAAAAATATATTTTATAAATTAAAAACACGTTTTTCAGGGAGCATTCAATGGTGGATACAATGTTTGCATACTTCTGAGTATGCAAACAGTTGCATACTAGATTTGTCCATTATTTATAATTGTCTTCTTTTAAAATACTTAGATTTTAATAAAAAGAAATTAGAAGAGAAAGATCTATTCAGATAAGATTCGTCTTTGAAGTAATGTACATGGACCTTTGACCTTTTTTTAGGCTTCCATAATTTGTTCAAAGGTCAAACTAACGGGCGAATTTTTAATATTTAATTATTATTATTATTATTTTTTTTTTTAAGTTGAGGAAAATGTGACATGTGCACAATTTAACATAACGGTAACGCCCAAATTCGAAAAAACTAACGTTATAATGGCGAGGTAATTGTCATAACCTTCTTTGACTTCAGATGTGAGCCGATGTAAATGACTGGTAACGTTAAGTGACAGTTATGCGGTCAATTTAAAACCTTGCGCTAAACAATTAAAAATAATAAATTTACTAGCATGAGTATAATCTACTGTAGTTTGAAGACCAATCCAACGGTCTAAACCCAAGGAAGGTATCACTTTCCAAAATTGAAATCTGACTTTTTGTTAGATTTAACTGAGAAATATTTTGCAATCATGTGATCATTCCGCCACATATACCTATGTTACTTTTAAGAAAAAAATATTTAACCAAATCCTATAACCCACGTACATGTGGCACGCGATCATTGGGCGCATGATCGCTGCTTCAAAACAATTCTAGATTTAACTGCAGCTGGTTATCGTTCAAAAATGTGGTCAGTGATCGGGTCTGATCTCCAATCCAATCCTCCCACAACAAGTAATCACAAGTTAATCCAATTATAAATACAAAAAACTAAGAATAAATCATAGATAATACAAAAGTTACATGGTTCATCGTCAATTTCTTGTTGGCGAATACATCTACGGGAAGCTAATCTCCGGCTAATCTTTCATTATCAAATCTTTTTCTTAGACATTACAGAAAATCCATTTTCTCTATAATCAGCATCTCCCTTTCTTTTTAGCCCAGCCTCATCTTCTTTCTATAAATTATTATTTTTACATGCTCCCCCTCTTCTGCCACGTGTCAGCTCAAGAGGGTCTTTAGGGTTTGGGGAGTGATCTAATACTTCGCAATGTATCAAACTTGATACATATATATCATTTTTTTGTATCTACAATCAGTATGTGCACAGGTGTAATCATGCAATATCTATAGAGGTTCAGGCTGGGTACCCGTGTATCAACCAACCAAACCAATGAAGGGGTCAATGGCCCCATCATGTACTAGGGCTGTCAATGCATAGTTGATAATTCCATTCGAATCCTTATTAAAAAGTTAGGATATTATTCGAAAATTTTAGATATCGGATTCGTATATCTTTTTAATATTCGAATATTTTTCAGATGCAGATTCGGATATTGATGTATTTGATTCGATAATATCTGTTCCAATATATATAATATTATATTTATCATATTAAATTATATTTATTATATAAAAATATAATATTTATAATAGCGTGCCATATTAAATATAATATTTAGAATCAGTGATTTCTAAGCGTTGGATTGAAATTTTTTTCATGGGTTGATTCTAACAGTAGGAATTTGTGCATTATTGAGTGTTATTTGGGTGCAAAGATCCAAAGGATGTAAACCACTAATCAGGCTGATTTTTGGTTTGCAGGTCCACCAAGGGACTAGCCAGACATCCATACGGTAAGCTCCCTATAATAGTTTGCCACGTGGCTTGTATTGTGGGTTTTGACCCACTTCGGTCACAACCCGTTGTGATAGAAGTTTTACTCTCTTCCCTCTCCAGCTCTGCTCAAGTTGGTACCAAAAGCCCTTAAATTTCATTCACATTTAAATTAGGGCTACACATCTTGAAACCTGTAGCCAATTGATAGCCTGACTTAGCCATTGACCGTATCTCTAAGGATAATCGTAGTCTCAGACAATGTCTCATACCAATAAATTTGTGACACATGTATCTAAAGAAAACGGGAGATCATGCCAACCGGATATCAAAAAAGGGATACATTCCTTAGGTAGCCAGGAACTCTAACTAACAGTTGGACGTTTTAAGTGTCCAACGATGGGTGACCTTATAACAACCCTGTTTTTTACCGACCAAAATAATGCTGCAGGTCTAATGGTCTTAATCATGGTTTTAAAAACGGCCTGTTTAAACGGTAACGCCCCAAGCCCGTTTCCGTTAAAACCGTTTAAACACGTTTTATCGGTTTTGAAAAAAACGGCTGTTTTTTTGTTTTAACAGCCGTTACAATCGTTTAAACAGCCTGTTTAATTTTGAAAAATTTTGTGAAAAAAAGGCAGTTAAAACTGTTTAATTCCGTTAAAATCTATTTTTTTTTTTTATTTTCAAATTTCAAAATTTGAATTTCAGCGCCACTTTTTCTGTTTTTTTCCGTTAATTTCGTTTTTTTCCATTTTTGCCCCTGACCATTTCAATCCGTTTAAACGGTAACGCCCCCAGTCCGTTTAACCGTTAAAACGACCTCCTTTAAACCTTGGTCTTAATCATCTCATCTTGTGTCCTGGGTTGTCATGGTGCATGGTGGTGTCGTTTTGTCATTGGCCAAAATTGTATTCGGATGCATACAAGTTAGTTTTAAATTTTAGTTAATTAATTATTAAAGTTAGTCAGTACACTTAGCCAATGAAGAAAAGACACCACCATGAACTATGAAAGTACTAATTAGATGATTTTTGGTTTGCAGGTGATTGGCCAAACACCCATACGGTCAGCATCCTCTAAGAACACGCCGTGACTCATAATGTAGGTTGTCATTGCTGGCTATCAGCGAAGTTTTACTCCCAAAATCTGGATAACACTGATAAAAAGTACGGTCCCACTACATAGGCTTGGCAGTTTGGTCTTACGGCCGGGTTGGCTAGCCCGAGGTGCGGGTTGGGCCGTAGCTACACCTGTCGGGCCAGGCCTGGTTCCAGGGCCTAGGGCTGGCCAAAGACCCGTAGGAGCCATGCCATGGTTGGGCTGGGGCATGGTCGAGTCGGGTCAAAGCCATTGATTCATCTTCTATGTGGCTACGCCAAATGGTTCTCAAAAATGGTTGTCCCCCCGATCCCGACCCTAAATTAAATTAGTTCTTGCAAAGAATGACGCTGGCAGGTCTAAGAGAAGCTAGGAAATATGTACCACGTGTCACTCTTTTAGACATCTGACAGTACGGATGTTTTGCTCACTCTTTGGTTGACTTCAGAAAAATCAAGAAAACCTTCGCTCACACTATGCAGTGAGCGAAGCCGATCACAGCACACAATACGAGCCACCTGGCACACTCTTAGTGGGCGATGACAGCGTCGATGTTTGGCCAATCAGTAGGTGGACCTACAAACCAAAAATAAACCTGATCAGTGATTTCTAAGCTTTTGATAGAAGTTATTTTCATGGGATGATTTTAATTGTAGGAATTTGAGCATTATTGAGCGTTATTTGGGTTTAATGATCCAAAGTTTGTAAATCACTAATCAGGCTGATTTTTGGTTTGGAGGTCCACCGAGGGACTGGCCAAACATCCATACGGCCCACTAATAGTTTGCCATGTGGCTCGTAATGTGTGCTGTGATCGGCTTCGCACACTGCATAGTGTGAGCAAAGGTTTGCTCGGAAAAACCAGCCCAGATTGTTGACTTCTAGCTCTTGGAGTAGAACATCTTTCTTGTTTTCTTGTGATAGAAGTTTTACTCGGCAAGACATCCGCACGGCAAACCTAAAATAAACTGATCAGTGATTTCTAAGCGTTGGATTGAAGTTATTTTCATGGGTTGATTTTAACCGTTGAAATTTGAGCATCATTTGGGTACAAAGATCCAAAGGTTTCCCTTAAATCATTAATCAGGGTTTGTAGTGATTGGCAAACATGCATACGGTCAGTGTCCTATTAAGAATGAGCCACGTGGCTCATATTGGTTGCAGACTGCACTGTCAGCGAAGGTTTTACTAGTTGTGATACGATGGGCGTACGGTCAGTGAACTCCAAAAAGTTAACACATTTCGCATACAAATGCGTGTTATAAAATTTTCCCCGTCCCCAAAAGAGTAAAACTTTGATGACATGGCGCAATATGAACCACTCGGCACACTCTTAGAGGACTCTGACCGTATGGATGTTTTTTCAATCCCTAGGTGGATCTACATACCAAAAAATCAGCCCGATTAGTGATGTATAGGCGTTGGATTGGAATCATTTTCATGGGTTGATTTTAACCATGGGAATTTGAGCATTATTGACCATTATTTGAGATACAAAGATCCAAAAGATTAAAATCCCTAATCAAACTGATTTTTGGTTTGTATGTCCACCTAGGGATTGGAAAAACATCCATACGGTTAGCGTTCTCTAAGAGTACGCTACGTGGCTCATATTTGCCATGTCATCAAGGCCCCTGTCATCAAAGTTTTACTCTCTCCAAATGTGTGACACGGGTCACAGACAGCACTGAGTGACGTCACATGATGAGTGTAATAAAAGTTTCCCAATTGGTGGTCCATTTTGCCCTTACAAAATTTTCATTATTACTAATTACTATTAACATCGAAAGAGAATTACAAATACAGATTTCAAGGAATCACAGGTCTCTTACACGCCGTTAAAGATTTCTGAACCCCACCTTGACAGAAGAAGAACCTAGATGGACACCGATACAAACAGTTATCCGCTAGGCTCACGATAGCAGAACCCGGTTTTAGCGACAATAACGGTCCTGGAATCGGTCCAAACAAGTAATTCCCTCCAAGCAACAGCCTCGCAAACGGTGAGGTCCCCACCACAGGAACAACGGCCTTCACAGCATACTGAGATGGTATCATCCCTGTAAACTTGTTGTTCTGTAGCGACAAAGCAGAGAGCTTCGGCATCGTCGCCATGAAATCCGGTAACGATCCTTCAAGCTCGTTGTAACTCAGATCAAGAGCTATTAACTCACTCTGGGTACCCATGTTTACCGGTACTTGTAAAAACGAGAACTTGTTGTGAGAGAGGCTGAGCTGTTGCAGAGATGGGTGCTCGAACAGAACTGATAAAACAGGTCCCGAGAGTCGATTGTGAGTCAGATCCATAACCTGTAAAAAACCCAAATCGCCAATCTTTTCCGGAAGATTTCCTTCCAGGTTATTGTTCCTCATTGAAATCGCAACCAGGGATGCAGGTAAATTCGCCGGAAGTCGACCAGAGATCCCATTATCGCTAGCGTCTAAGAACAATAAGTTTTTGAGAGAACCCAAATCGGGGAACTCACCAGAGAGCTTGTTTCCTTGAATCTCTAGTCTTTTCAAGCTCACCAGACCCTTGAAGCTCGTCGGAATTGGACCTTGAAGACGGTTGTTGTCGAGATAGAGCTCTTCGAGACTAGATAGAGACCCAATCGAAGTGGGTATCTTTCCAGAGAACGAGTTTCTCGATAAAGCGAGTCGGCGGAGACGAGTCAAGTTCGAGAGCGAGTTTGGAATCGACCCAGCGAAGAAATTGTCGGAGAGGTCGAGGGTTTCTAAGTAAGGAAGGTTCCAAGTGGAGGGAGAGAAGGAACCGGAGTACCCAGCTCGATCGAGACTTATCTCGGTTACTCGGTTCAACCCTGAAACGACGAGGTCGCATCTGAACCCACAGGTGAACCGCTCACTGAAGATGTGATCACATGGGTCGACCGAGAAGTCCCATGAGCTCAAACAAGATCCAGGAGTGACGGACGCAGGATCAAGCCCCTTCTTCAGCTCTTTCAAGCTCTCTATATCTCCCCAATACGTTCTTGAATCTCCTCCAACGAACAAATCTGAAACAGTTAGAAACAGAAGTAGAGAAGATAGAGAGAAACAAAGATTACCCATTTCCTCTCTCTCTCTCTCTCTCTCTCTTCACACTCTCCTTCTGGGTTTTGTGATAAACAGATAAAAGATTTTTGAAGAAAAGAGTAAAAAAAGTACCAATTTCAAAGGCAAGAACGCTAGTGGCTTTGTTTCAGAGATTTTTTTTTTAGTGCTTTCACGGGCAAAATGTCAGACCCTCAGGACAAGGAGAAAAAACACCAAACTGAGATAAAAAATCCTATCTACGTGTGTTTCTCCGGTGAGACTGCGTACGTGTGTCTTTTAAAAGGTCTGTCCAACCTCGTTGGCCACAGTATGAGCCACGTGGCACACTCTTAGAGGATGCTGGAATGTTAGGCCAATATTTGGTCAATAATGTTCAAATTCCAGAGTTAAAAATTAACCCAAGAAAACGACCCCAATCCAACGCTTAGAATCACTAATCAGACTAATTTTTTGTCCATATAGGGTTGGGCCAAACGCCCAAACACGTGGCTCATATTATGGACAGTAAGTAACTTTGCTGACCGACTACTCTTTTGGGGGTAACAGAGACCTGAGACTACTTCGGCAGCTTCTATTATTAATGGTGGGCCGCCTGGGTGGGCTGGCTATGGTGGCATCCATATCTCTTTTGCTATCATTTCCAAAGAAAAAAAAAAGAAAAGAAGGGGTGTTAAGAGTTTGGAGAATTAAGTTATGTAGCAAAAACCAAATAGATATCAAGTGGGTGGGGCTGGTCCCACATTGATGTGTGGGTAGAGACTAGAGAGAGATACAAGCTGTTCTTCTATTATGGGTCAATTGTTGTTAATAAAGTTGAATTATTACATCTTTTGGTAGGGTCCCTTGGATTCCAAGTTTGTTAAACAAGGATGATATGGTTTTGGTACACCTAACCAACAACCGCACCTCTCTTACAAATTTCTTATGAGTGATCTTGATCGTCCATTTGGCGTCACACAACCAATGAGATGTTTCTATTCATCTGATTGATCTTTTACTTTTTGGATGGTGGTGTTAACTGTTTAACATTGTTTGTACTAATGATGTTAACACAATGCCCATCAACCGAATACCTGTCAGGTCTTCATCAATTTAGTGCATGACGAAACTACTGGATGGTAGGAGTTGTGAAAGCAACGTTTCAACGTTTCTATCCTTTTAGATCTTGTCATTCCAACTATTCACAGACGTTATTCGCCTTGCTGAAATCCCACCCATCACCGACGATTAACCTACCGGAGTCTCGTGGCCACCGGCACACCATAGCTGTGCCATCGAGAGTTGAAGAAAATGGTAATTTTTAGTCAATTTGGATCAACGACAGTCATAGACGGTGGACCTGATCAAGCTAGTGATAGTCGGATGACTAAATGGTTGGGTCATTGTGTATTGGCACCCAACCCATTGACGAAACTTGTTAGTCCATTTTTATGTAGTTGATCACCAAGGTCATTCATTGGGTCCCACCTTGGAAGAATTTCGTATTATCGGATGATTGCAACACCACCCAATTTGTTGCAATCTTCATGAGTCTAGCCAAGTGTCTTCAAGTACTTCAGTGGTCACAAATCACCAGGCTATACCAAGTCGAGGCCAATAACTTACTGGATCGGGCCTAAATTGGAGTAATTATGTCCATTGGATCGGTTTTGGATCAACCTGATCTAATTAATGGTGCATATAAATCAATCTGTCACATCATTCACATGGGCTAGAGCCCATCAAAGAGAGTTGGGCCATTAATTGGAAGGTCTACGCAGATGGAACACCGGGGACTCAATAGAGCTTCATGTCTGTCTGATACCCCCCAGTACAATTCCCCATTATATTTTACATCATACAGATCTCGAGGAGATGCATTGGGACTACAACGCATCCAAAACAGAATTGAACGGTTCTGATGATGTTTATCTATACTTACGGAGGGCGCGGCGCACCATAAGTGGAAAGAAAACTTTTACATTCGAAATGTGGAATGTACATATATTAAAAAATTGGGAGTATTTTGAGTCTCCCCTCTCAAACGGGCAAGCTCATACAACAGATTGCCCATAGCTTAACTAAGCAATCCAGAAAGTCAAGAAAGAACACCTTAAGGCAACTTACTGAACCTCCTCAGCCGACCATTCGAACTTTGTACTCTCGTCTTGGCTCTTCTTTCTGGCAGTGCTAGCCAGATATTGTCTCACAAAACTCTGATTTGTCTCAAACATGAACCTCATGCCCCTTATCTGCAAGTTCATTTGCCGTAAATTAGTTGCGTAGCCAAAGTTGCACATAATAGTGCAAACAGGTGAACAAGCACCAAAACTTACAAACAGGACTATTGGCCCTTTCACCAACTCTTTTCAACAGTTTTTTATTATTGTCACAAGTTCACATTGCTAGACCTGTCAAATTTACAGGATTATTTTGTGCAATAGTGAACAGGAAGGCATTTTAGAACTTGTCACCAATCCTTTTCAATAGTTCAGGCTATAGCTATATGTTAACATTGTCAAAGCATCTATCCTCATCATCATAAGCCTTTTCCCCCAACAGTATAGGGTCGGCTGCACGAATCTTGTTCCTCCATTCAATCCTGTCTAAAGCTATCTCCTCCGTTACGGCAAGTTTCTTAATGAATCAGGATTCGTTTTACACCGGTTGTCAACCTGATGTAATCCTCCTCCATCCGGCTTGGGACCAGCGATGCAGTGTAAAGCACTACACCGGCAGAGTTTGTCAGAGCATCAAAAAAATCTAAAAAAAAAAATTCTATAGGAATATAATTGAATCCAATCAAAACACCATGAAACTAATTATTTCAATTCATTTACTGCCATCCAGCAATTCATTTTCCCCATCGCAGAACCAGCCACCATTTCTGCCAGTAGATTCAAGTATGAATAAATTGTTGAGGGTTTAGAAGACAGTCGGAAGTCGGTACTATAGACTTCCTAAATTAGGATCTAAGGACTGAACATCTGAATCCTTTTAAAAACAAGAAAAAAAAAACACTAGACCACAAGGTTATGACAGACTTAAATAAATGATAATGAAAGCCCTCTCTTGGAACATGACTAAAGATCATTTGCAACTCTTTGGAAGGAGGACCTCATTAAATTTCAGCCAAGATGTCAGATCATTCCAAGATGAAGGCATATGTCAAACAGTAACCTCAAAATGAGAAACTCAAATATCCACTTGATAAAACAATAGACGTACAATTGTCTAATACCATGTATATGACACATAAATAGGAATAAATTTGTGCTTGTTGAGAAGTTGTGTTGCATAGATTCTTCTATACAGGTGGAACTGTGAAAGTACCTGTGCGAACTCTGTTTTTTTTTTTTTTTCCTGAGTTGCCATAACATAACTAACATTTTTCTCTAGATATAATATATTCCATTATAAACCATAAAATACTTATTACATATAAAAATATTAATTTTTTCAAAAATTAAAACATAATGACCACTAAAAAAACACATTTTCTACGGCTTGCCGAATCCACTCAAATTTGTACCTCCGCAACATAGTTGAGAAGACAGCATGTGTATTTTATAGACACAAGTGGGATTGCTTATCATTATTCAAAGCAGGAAGCCATAACCTTGGTAAAAGTTAATACAAGGGAGGTCGCTGTAATAAGTGTACGAAACTGTGGGAGTGGGTATATGAGGGATGCTATTGACATCCAAAGCATATCTGGAGAATCTGCCATAGTAGTGAAAAATTATGTACGAAATATAGGTCATTCACAAGTTGCAGTTGGAGAACAAAAGCTACATACCTCAATCAAACAACTTGAGCTAAGACCCAGACACTGTCCAGTTGCTACTTCCTTGCTGTTGACTAAGATTGAACACTTGCCAAGATTCTTCAAACAGAAAGATCCATCTTCCTCCATCTTTATAATTGCCTAAGCAAATGAATGAACAGAAGTTATACTCACATCAAGTAACAGCAGTAAGTAAAGGATGTCCAGGTAAATGAAATAGGTCTCATAATTTCAAGATAAGCATCAAATAATACTGCGTATCTTTCCTTGATGAAAAGAGAAAATAGCATAAGCAAATGACAAGTAAACTAGTATAGGTGACTGAATAGAACGGTCAGAGTGACAAGGTGGGCATGAGCATATCTCTGTTTTCAATAGATCTCATTTCTAAAATGCACTTAAAGACATTCTCTATCATTTGTGGAAAGACTCAGGTAAAAGAATATTTCAATTGGACCACCATAACAGTGGAGGTATACATATCACCTACAGGTACGGGTAGTGACATATTTGATACTCCTGCGAGCATATTCTCCTGTAGTTGTGTAACTTGCATAAGGTGTCTACCTTTTGGCAAAGAACACCTAGTTTTCACAATACATGTACAAGTGTACTTGCTCTTGTGAGTGGATAAATACATGTTACCTGTTCAGTTAACTCGCTTAGGAATCTTAACAAACACTTACTAGAAATTATTTCTCCCATTGCCTCCCTAGAAACCATGTAACATACCATTTGTACATCTGACTTTATGCATATGAAGTATCAGTTGCGACTTCCGATCACATTCTTTGAGTTGATTTGAATCACATTGGCTTCAAAGTACAAACTACGTTTACCCAGATTGGGGTACAAGTGTCAGGTATGGGTAGTAGCCGCCTAGGTATGATACTTACTAGAACACCCCAAAAACTCTGGTCTCTGGACTATCATCATTTTTTTTAAATGGTATCAAGAAAATAGAATTAAAATAGAGAAATATCTTTGAGGACAAGGTCGAGATGCTTGAGTTGGTCATCGAGAAGATTTAAGGCCACGATCCACCATCCTCGAAGATTTTAAGGGGTCGTGCCAGCTAATTTACTTTTCAAGTTAGAATTTCAAGTATTCATCTGCTTAACCACACTATTCATTTTCGTTTTCCAATTTAATGACAAAAGACAACCTCAGACTTCGAAGACACATACTTAATTCTCCTAAAAGCTCCTGAGGAGCTCATGTTGCGTGGGGATCTTAAATATCATTTCATATGATTCCCATCTCTATAAAGTGAAAACCTTGGCTTCACTGCAACACCGCAGGAGGCATCACTTATCCACTATAAAAGCCAAAGCAAATTTTCCAAAACAGCCCCTTTGATTGCTAAAATTCCAAAACAATCCTTGCACTATAATAACTTGTCTAGTTTTAAACCATAACTTCAATCTTGTTAACTAATTTGAATATATCAATTTACTACTAACAAAAGGTAATTACCTTTTTGACTTGCAAGTTACAACTAATTAATGTCTTTCTGTTCCATTGCATAGCTTGGTAGAGTGTGAAGTGGCAAGGACCATAGACATGTTCCATCAAGTCACCTGTGCAATCTATAGGTCACCTCCAAGACGAGGTGTAACCCCAAATTATGTTGTTTAATGGATAGTATATGCATGAGTTGCAATCTGAATATAAAGTGTGCCAAACTTGGTGCGCCTCACAGTCACTATAGTACTCCTTTAGAAATTTGTTAATCATGTGCATACGCACATGCCACCCACTAGTACAATTAATATACGTGTTAATGCACGTGCACCTCAAATTCAGTACAGTATTCCTTTAGAAATTTGTAAATCATGTGCAAATGCATGTGCCACCTACTAGTACATTACAACAACAAATAATGTTTAACAAAATTTGGCCATGAGCTGAAGCTGACAAACTTATAACAATGTATGAGGAAAAAGAAAAAAAAGACAAGACAAGACCTGCTACGGCTTGATGATGCAACAATGTCAAGAGCCTGTTGTAGGCAAAACATGAATTATAGCTGATGATGGGCACTTTAAGGATTTGAGTTTTGACAAGAATGTGATAATTTCCAGACTGGAAATTCAATAAATGACCTTCCCTCTACATGTTTTAATTCAAACACAATTCTTCTTTACAAGGAACGTGCATTGTCATCTGTTAGATCTTTGACATCAGAACAAAAAAATCACACCGTTCTCATTTTCTATCGAATGTGTTTGTTGGACAACATTTCTTATTTGATGAAATCTTGTTTTGCAGGTCGCTCTTTAAGTGATTAATTGTAATGCTCACACCACACACCACTTGCTACTTCATTAGTCACTATTTTGCACATACACACTGAACTGACACAAAAACACAGATGCACAAATCCACACCAATTCGGTTTTGCTCACATCAAAAACTATGAGTGCTCAAGGATGAAGCTTACTCAGTCGTCAGCATGAATCTAGATCGCAATCAACTCTATCTAGAGCCCTAGCTTCTGTTAGAGCATGCATCTTCAGATCTTTTCTTACTACCTTAGTCCACGTCTTTTCGGACTTCCTCTCTTCCTTTCTCTTCCTTTAAGAGCCTTCAACTGCATCAACCACTCCTCACGGATGCCATCATTGGTCTTCATTGTACATGCCCAAACCATTCAGTCAACTTCCTTTTATTTAATCCACTATTGAAGCTACTCTATCCCTCAGATGTGTTCATTATGATTTTGTCCTTAATAGTAATTCCACTCTATGAGCACAAATATCCAAGGTGTTCGCTGTCAACACCTTAGGATTTGTGTCACACACGATCATAAGATCAAAAGTATAGAGTAAGAAGAGCATGGTTTAAAGTTTTTAATGAAACCAAAATGTTTTGCCTGAAAATTTTCGGTTTGGTCCCAGGGCGAGACAAAATAAGTATGGGACTCGGGAACCATAGGGTTTCAACTGTGTTAGAGTTCTTATGATCAAATATGCTTTGATACCATGTTAGAAGTAAAGTCCTCGGGTTTGAGAGAAGAAAGAAAAGAGAAGTGAAAAAGAGAGTGTCACAAACTTATGTTGTTTGGCTTTCTTATTGTGATATATATACTAGTCACTTAAGTGGTATGAGCCCACTTACATTGATAGAATATATGGGCCCAACACTCTACATAAAGCCCCACTATGTAATATAAACATAAAGTAAATAAATTAAGAACTCTAACAAACTGAAACTTGAAGAATTTCGTCTGTATCAGATGAAAGCGAACGAAACCATGTGAAACTCACAAAATGTTATGAAATGTCTTAAAAAAATCTGAAAAAATAAAAAACATATAAATGTAAGAGTCCGTCTAGAGCTACACCCATTTCTTACACCCGGATGTGGGGCCCACGTGGAAATCATGTTGGACAATCCAACCGCACAATGAGTTTTTCATGCTATGGTTACCCTCCTCACAAAAAATGAGGAAAATTCAACATTCCTAACCTCATGAAAAATAGATTTTAATTTGAAAAATCCAGACCATCCAATTAGATCATTGCTTTGGGTCAATTTCTTATACGGTTGGCAATGTTGAAATGAACTGATTTTTGGTGGTGATGATCATCATGGCAAGAGAAGCTCAATGTATGGTTGGATTGTCCAACATGATCTCTATGTGGGCCCCACATCCGGGTGTAAGAACTGGATGTAAGAAATGGGTGTAGCTCTAGACGGACTCTAAATGTAATATGGGTTTTTTTTTTTTTTATTCTTATATTTGATTTACACCCAACAATAGTTATGGAGGTTTGGTGTCGAGAGAGATAGTTTGTGGAGAAGGGTGATTTCTGCCAAGCAGGGAGTCGATTCTTTTGGATGGGATAGCAAGGTACCAACCTCGTCCTATGGGACAGGGGTGTGGAGAGGCATTTCCAAGACGTTGGGAGAGATCAGGAATGGTAGCAAATTCAAAATGGGAAAAGGTAATTTGGTGAGATTCTGGGAAGATAGATGGTGTGGGGACCTATCGCTTAAAGAGGAATTCCCATCTATCTACACTATTTCCAACCGCAAAGGCGAGTCAGTTCGTGTTGTGTTCGCCGTTGAAGAGGGCATCCTATCTTGGGATCTGGGGTTAAGAAGGAGGATTAATGATTGAGAGGTGGAATCGATGGCTGCCTTACTGAGTCGGCTTGAAGAGGTCAAGTTATCGGATAGCGCAGAGGATTCTAGATAGTGGATAGAGGATCCTAAGGGGACTTTCTCGGTTAGATCCTTTTATTCTAGACTTTTGGGCCACAGCCAGAGTGTTTTCCCAGCCAAGCGTCTATGGAGAACCCATATTCCCTCCAAAGTCACCTTCTTCTCTTGGTGTGCGATGTTGGATAAGATTCTGTCGGTGGAAAAGCTGAGGAAACGTGGTATCCGGATGCCCAATAGATGCATTTTATGTCGTTGTGCCGAGGAAAACACCAACCATATGCTTATTCACTGTAGTGCTTCCAAGAGAATTTGGGATCATTTCCTTCGTCTCTTCGGAGTTTCGTGGGTCCTTCCCCTATCAGTGTAAGACACTTTTAGAAGCTGGCATTCTATAGCTTTCTCAGCTAGTGGTCGAATGCTGTGTAGGCTCTTACCGCATGCCATTTGTTGGGAGCTGTGGAAAGAAAGAAACCGGCGGATTTTTGAATATAAGGACGCCACTTTCGAGGAGATTGTGATGAACATTAAAGCCATTT
Organism: Euptelea pleiosperma; assembly: GCA_035048495.1. NCBI lineage: Eukaryota > Viridiplantae > Streptophyta > Magnoliopsida > Ranunculales > Eupteleaceae > Euptelea > Euptelea pleiosperma. The sequence continues at coordinate 4,718,465 of CM068552.1, read as the reverse complement.
TGTTTCATTGGGGCTCAGTCAGCCCGGTGATCAATGATTTCAGATTTGACGACTTCGTTTTTTGGTGGGATCGCTTGATTATGTAGTCGTTTGTGTCCCCTGTTAGGATCGTCCTTGTAGGGTGGAACCCCGCTTTTGCTCTTTTTTAGTCTTTTGGTGTCGTTGTATAGCCTTCTTGGGCCTTCTCAGCCCTCCTAATATATCCTTCTTTTACCGATCAAAAAATAAATAAATAGTTACTTGCAGTGCCATCGCGCTGATTCGTAGTCTGTTGATCACTCAATCTACATTCCAAGTCTCCACTCTACAGGTAATTAACGTTTTCTACCTGGATTGGGATTAGTATTCAAAAACTTGTTATTCATACCCACAATCTTCTGATTACTCGTCCGAGCCCTACCCAACTGGGCCATAGATGTTATAGGTAGAAAAAGTTAATTAATTGTAGAGTAGTGACTAGGAATGCAGATTGAGTGATTGACAAACTACGAATCAGCATAATAGCACTGCAAGTAACTATTGTTGGGTGTAAATCAAATAGGATGTAGTTTTCTTATAAACTTTTGTACATTTATATGTTCTCTATTTTTTCTATGATTTTTCAAGAGATTTTATAATGTTTCATGAGTTTCACATGGTTTCATTCAATATTAGACAAAATGTTTCAGTTTTATCCATGGACGAAACCGAAACAAAACTAATGACTTTGATCCATGAAGAAGAGAGAGAAAGAGAATGTACGAATGGTTTTACGTGGATAGTCATACGAGTCCGGCAATTACGTCCACGAGCTCCGAGAGAGCGAATTCACTCGTCTTAGGTTTCGTACAAGATTTTCCTTCTCATTTCCTCCGAATGGGATCTTAAATAATAACAAAATGATTAAATTCCTCTCATCTTCCCACCAATTAAGGGGATTAATGCTTATCTACAATAACTGTCTTTCTTTATTTGCTTTTTCAGGATAGACTTCAATTCAAAAACAATCAAATGTATTTATCAAAAAATAAGTATAATAATAAACCATCGAATCTTATCCATATGAGGTAATGTGGCACAAATATAAGATATGAGCATTTTTTGGCATCCACACACTATATGCGTATCTCCACTTTAGCCACTTGAGCCACCCAACTCTAATTCTATGGGCCCTATCCTCTTTAATCTCTCCTTCTTTATGGATAACTAACCTAGATAAGAATTATGTTGCTTGGGGGTATTTCTAGCCTACCACTTCATCCATTTGTGTGCCCTTACTAAGTTGTACAACATATACTCTACTTTAGTCCGACTTGTTTTAGAACCTTTAATTTCCAAAGTAAACCACTGTAGCTCTAGTTTTGCTTTTACTCCCTCTCTAGTCTCGTCAACCAACACTACGTCGTCTAGAAAAAATATACACCAAATGACCTCCCTTGAATATGAGCAACTATTTCATCCATAACTAATGCAAAAATATAGACTCGAGAGTAATCCCTAGTGTTAACCTACTGTAATTGGAAATTCACTTGTCTCACTACTAATTGTTCTCACACTAGTTACCACTCCCTTATACATGTCCTGAATGGTGTCAATGTCTGATCCTAGATGCTTTTTTTCCCGATATTCACCAAATTAACTCTCTAGGGACTGTATCATATGCTTTCGCTAAGTCAATAAATTAAAGACCATATGGAGATTCTTCTACTAATCTCAAAATTTCTCTAGTAATTGTCTAAGAAGATAGCATCAATAACTGCTCTCCTTAGCATAAAGCGAAACTGCTTCTCTAATATTCTTGTTTCTTATGGTAATCAAAATGAAGAATGCTAGGAAGCAACACACCTTTGCCACCCCACTAAAAGACAGAAAAATTGACCTAATAATCAGCTCACACGGTTACCAATTGTGCATTATTTTTTCTTACTCAAGCGGTGGTAACTTTGTCTTGCTTCCTAGCATTCTGCTATCAAAATATGTGATTTTTGTTCTTTTTTGCGTGATAAATATGATAAAGTTTTCAAAGGGAGCTTTAAAATCTTCGAAGTATCAGTATCCCCAAAATTGGCATAAAAATGAACTTTTACAGTGATGGAAAGATTTGTCACCTGGCGTCTAGATATTTTATTAGCACGCCCTTCTTTTCCCAAGTCAATGTCAACATTAATATCGTCTGTTGCTCTCCCAAGTAAGACCTACATAGTAAAGAGGAATTTCATTTAGAACAAGAAAATAGAAAGCACACAGAAAGATGGATGATCCTTACAAGCCCAACATTAGTGCACAATTCAGCTTAAATGAAAGCATTATTGTAGATGGCATCCACAACAATAAAAGATATCCTCTAACCATCTGAACATCTGAATAATGATCTATAGGTTGGATTATAAGAATATATCATTTCAATGTTGGTTAATTAGTTCCCTTTTACTGTTAAGAACGTAACAAATAGTTTTACCTCTTCAGTAATTTAAGATATTATGAGATGTTTAAGCTTCCGCAGTTTAGAAGTGAGCACGTATTCTTATAATTTGGGGTGTAATAGTCTAGGTTCTGTGATTGGTTCGCTGCACTTGTCTTGGAAACGTGTATTAAATCCAGGACGAGTGGCATTCACGACTCAGGTTTCTAGTAGCAGGGCTTGGGGCGTGACAGAGTGGTATTCAAATTGATTGAAACCCTGTTTAACTATGGACATTATTCCCAGCCTAGTGTCTGCCAGGATCTTAATTAAACTATTCACATTCATAGAAACTTAAACAATGAGCATTTTCAATCCCCAGATTTTCTGCACTAAAATGTGATCCTTGCTGTACAAAGATAAAGACAAGTTCTTTTAATCCAGGTAATTATCCATGAATCCAAAATCCTGCAGATGTCCATACTATTTGATATTACTTCATACCGATCTAGGACACAAGAATTTGCAAACTAAAAAAATGGAAGTACAACACAATTGACAATATGGACCCATTTTGAGATGTCAAAATACAAATTTTAAGTAAAAAGTTGCTTAAAGCAGTAAAAACAACTAATAGTAATCCATAATTAATGATATTTGAAAGCAAAGTGAAGAAATTTCTCAAATAAGCACCTCAGATTTCTTTATATAATGCTTCAAATGGCGACCATACAAAATTGCAAATGCTCTATGAGATGCAAAAGCTCTTTGCATATAAGAATGGGCACCCTGTTCCAACCTTATGATTGCCTTCTTAGTATCCTCATATTGATACCTTGACACTGAAAACAGTGGAAAACAACACCAACTCAAAATCCGCATACCATATCATGAATAAGATAATATAACTGTCATATGCATACAAGAGGCTTGGATTAGTGTGTACGCATGTGTATCTGGATGAACATAGGAACACTACTCTGATAGGAAATTAAAAAATTAAAACATAATGGAGGACACAAACACACCATTAACAGTGCCTTTGCCCCAACCAAGGTTTAAAAGGGGCCATTATAACTTTTAACCGTGGACGGACTGTACCTGTCGTTATCTTGTTATGTTAAAAAATGAAAATAACAGTAAAAACGGCCTTTTTGACTTTATTTATGGTGTTATAAAGTTATAGTGACCACTATTTGCATTTCATTCAAATGATTTTATAATTGTCTAAAGCAACGGTCATAATACTATGAGAATGACCAATATAATCGTCATAACAACCAAAATAACAGTGTTACGACGGCCTTATAGCAACACTATTTGCTTAAGTTGTCTATACACTTTTTATGTTAAAAACAATAAAGAATTAAAAATCACTTTCTCACAACTCATATTTATTTTGTTAATCATCATCATCATCAGAAGCCATATAGTTAGGATAAGGCTTTTGATGATGAAGACCTTGATGCTTAATGAAATAAATGAGTTATGAGAAAGTGGCTTTTCATAAAGGCCATTGAACACCTGTTATTTGAAAAATAAGATGAGTGTTATATATAAGGTTATAATCACCGTTATCTGGAAGTGCTAATGAAAATAGTGGGGCTTATGTTGTTATTAAAAAATTATTTATAAAAAAGGCCATTGTTTGGGGAACAAAAAGTGCTATATTACATATAACATAACATTGTACGGTCATTACTAACGGCATTTGTAACAGGCAACAGGCGTTTTGACATTTTTTAGACAACGATCCCAACAATTTGGGTACACAACGTAAATTCTATTCAGACATTGAATTCTATCTACAGTCATATCTTTTGTTAAAGTATGTGTCTTCAAATTTTTTTGAAACAGTGGGTATCTGGGCCTCTTAGAGCTCCCGACTAATCCCCAAGCACGAGTCACCCCTTCCACACGTGTCGGAGTGTACTGAGAGAGTTAATGTGTACCGAGCCACTTATTACCCTACTCTTTCAGGGGGTCGCCCCAAGGAGAGTTGAACTCAGAACCTCTTACTTTTTGGAGTGGAGTCTTGGCCACCTGCACTCAACCCTTTTCTTACTACCTCAAATGCACTTCCAGTTTGGTCTTCAGCTCGCCCTTTTATAGTCTTCAACCAGGATCAGAGCACTCCTCGTTGGTCCAGTCGTGGTTTTCATTTTACATGCCCAAACCATCTCAATTGACTTACCTTTATTTTATCCGCATTGAAGCTACTCTTAGATTCTCTTGAATGTGCTCTGTTGACAACCACTTTACTCTAAAAGCTTAAGCTGTTAGAGGACGAAACCAACCGAAACCAAAGTAGTTTCAGCCAAAACTTTATACCATGATCATAAATATAGGTAGAGTTGTTGACATCAACTAGTTCGTTAATGGAGCCAAATCACCAATTGAGCTCCTCCAATCCAAGAGAGCTTCTAGTGATTCAATCATGTAGACCAGGTTGGTTGACCAATCTATAAGTTTGAAGATGGTCACCAAACCTAATATCACCTGCATTATTGAAGTGGCAAATCAGTTCATGCATGCATCTTGAAGCCACAGACAAGGTCTCCAAGTAATGGTGTAATGTGCACCCTCAATTATCATCTTGATACATAATCCTTTGCTGATTTGGTTTGTACACTGATTGGTTGAAGATTGGCCAGTAACTTTTGTTCATCCCAGATGGGCAAGTAGTCACTTGGAAGACTACAAATGAAGCCATGTCCAATTTCTATGGTTAAGTCTTGTGGTCGCTCCAACAACACATGAGCTTGTCTAACTTTGCATTCTTGGGAGAGAATGGAATTGGTATTACCCTCCAGATGATGATGTCCTAAGAAAATTAAGAAGCAATTTTCATTGCATTGCATCCCGTATTCCATCAGCAAACCAAAGACATCCAAGGCAATAGCGAATTAGCCATATTGTTTGTGAGAATGAAAGCAGTCCACCACAACTTTGTTGCATGGCATAGGAGTGGGTGCAAGAAAAGTGCTAAAAGGAGACTTCGTTCAATTGTGAAAGAGATTTAATCAGATTTACTAGTTGTGGTAGATCTCGTATTTAATATTTATAGTAAATTCCCGTTTTTACTATTGGTGAGTTCTTAGTTTATTTTATGTTAGTGTTGGGCTTTATGTAGAGTGTTGGGCCCACAGCTTAAGTTATGATCTATTAATGTAAGTGGGCCCACACCACTTAAGTGAGTATATATCAAGAGAGAGATGGTTGGTTCGGCCTCCTCTTGATGGTTTAAATATATTCACTTAAGTGGTGTGGGCCCAGTTACGTAAATAGACCATAACTTAAGCTGTGGGTGCAACACTCTACATAAAGCCCAACACTAACATAAAATAAACTAAGAACTATAACACTATTTTTAGTAAATTCTGATTTTACTATCTTTAGTAAATCTTGTTTTACTATTTTTAGATGGGTCTAAGAGATTCTAGAAGCTAGTAGGAGAGTTTGAATTACCTTAGGATTAATTGTTTGTTTCTAGATTTGTTTTAGAGTTTTAGTTGTTTAGAAATTGGTTCTTTGAGTTGTAAGAGAATTAGGATAGAGTTTGAGAATGTTTTGAACTCCAATATGAGTAGTTTGCCTTGTTTATAAATGTAGGACATGTGTAAAAACGAAAATTAGAGAATGATTAATGAAGATTGAGTTTCTTTTGGGTGTAATATCCAATTTTGCCGAGTGAGATGCTTGGACCGAAAGAGTGATTCTTCTCGAAGGAACCAATTCCTTCAAACTCGGTGGAATGATTTCACCGAGTCCCCTACACTCTTCCCGAAGGAGCGATTCCTTCAAATCCAGTGAAGTGATTTCATCGGAAGCCCTATCCGATTGTAGACCTGTGCCTATTTTGCATCAAATTTGTTATCAAAGCCGAATTGCCTATCATCACCGAGTTCACATTGCCAATGAATTCCTACGGTCATTGTGCATCATCGTTCTGTGTCACCATCTCTATTGTTCGCCACCAGATTTCATCATTGTCCACACAACACCGTCGTTCGTGTGTTCAGTCATCATCAATCATGTCAGATTTCACTCGCTATCGTCGGAGTAACGCAGCCAACATTGGAAGACATACCATTACAACCATCCAATTGATGTCATGCGGCATGCCATTGTAATCGTTGTTGCCGCTCATCCTCATCGCCGCTACCTTCCGCTATTCCTTGATTTTATATGCAAGACGGAGTTAAATTCAAGCTTGAATTCTTTTTAATTGGAGTGTTCGATGCGAGAGCATCCAAATTACGATGTATTCGCATTACACCAACTCAAACCCCTAAACAAAAGAGGTGGATTACAACAGGAGGAAGAAGAAAAGTGCCACAAGGGGACTTCTTTCAATTGTAAAAGGGGTTTAATCAAATTTACTAGATGTAGTAAATCTCGTTTTTACTATGGGTCGGGTTCCGGTGACCAATAGTTTTGACCAACATTTTTTACCAACACCTTGGTGTACCCTCATAGAAGATTAATCAATGGCCGATTTTTGGTGAGGACGATCTCTATGGTGAGGAGATCATCCTCACAAAAATGCAAATCATTCTGATATTCATAGACTAGTTTAGAAGTTGAAGAATTATGGACCGTCGATATTCACCGTGTAACTTGAAAACCACATCTAACGGGGTTAGAAATTTCAGAATGGGCTGATTTTTTGTTGAGGTTATCTATATGGTGAGGAGATCATCCTTACCAAAAATCAGCCATTGATTCATTTTTTATGAGGGTACACTAAGGTGTTGGTCAAAACTATTGGTCACCAGAACCCGACCCATAGTAAAAAGGAGATTTACTACATCTAGTAAATTTGATTAGACCTCTTTCACAATTGAAAGAAGTCTCCTTGTGGCACTTTTCTTCTTCTGCCTGTTTTAATCCACATCTTTTGTTTAGGGGTTTGAGTTGGTGTAACGCGAATATATCGTAATTTGGATGCTCTCGCATCGAACATTCCAATTAAAAAGAATTCAAGCTTGAATTTAACTCCGTCTTGCAAATAAAATCAAGGAATGGCGGAAGGTAGTGGCGACGAGGATGCGCGGCAACAACGATTACAATGGCATGACATCAATTGGATGGTTGTAATGGAATTTCTTCCAATGTTGGCTGCGTTACTCCAACGATAGCGAGTGAAATCTGACATGATTGCTGATGACTGAACACACGAACAACGGTGATGTGTGGAAATTTCATAATCGGTTGATTTTTTGTTGGGGTTATCTATATGGTGAGGAGATCATCCTCACCAAAAATCAGCCATTGATTCATTTTTTATGAGGGTACACCAAGGTGTTGGTCAAAAATGTTAGTTAATTCGCGTTTTTACTATTTATAGTAAATTATCATTTTTATTACTTTTTAGTAAATTCAGATTTTACTATTTTAGTAAATCTTGTGTTACTATTTTTAGATAGGTCTAAGAGATTCTAGAAGATAGCAGGAGAGTTTGAATTACCTTAGGATTACTTGTTTGTTTCTAGATTTGTTTGAGTTCTAGTTGTTTAGAAATTGGTTCTTTGAGTTGTAATAGAATTAGGATAGAGTTTGAGAATGTCTTGAAGTTCAATATAAATAGTTTTCATTGCTTATAAATGTAGGGCGTGTAAAAATGAAAATTAGAGAATAAATTTTTATAAGCTTTATTAAAGGCCTAAAGGCCAAACAAACAACAGGCAAGACTAAAGAGGTCGAGATGACCAGAGAATACTTAATTTTGATTAATGAAGATTGAGTTTCTTTTGGGTGTGATATCAAGTTTGCTGGATGAGATGCCCGGAACGAAAGAGTGATTCTTCCCGAATGAGAGATTCCTTCAAACTCGGTGGAGTGATTTCACCGAAACCCCTACATTCTTCCCGAAGGAGCGTGTCCTTCAAACCCAGTGGAGTGATTTCACTGAAATCCCTATCCAATCATACAACCCATGTATGTGCTGCATCATGTAAGTTTACAATTTATTCAAACCCTAATTGAGGAATGCTAGCCATTCTCGTGCAGGTAGGAAAAGCTTTCTAATAGCAGTATTTGACTAATGTCCATGAAGGGGTGTTTTGGTGGTCTACATAAGGTCACATAATTATCAAAACATCCTATATTACAGATAAATAAATTGCAAAATTCTAAGATACCCAAATACGAATACAAATATGGACACTAGCACGAGAAACAGGATACGACTCTTCATTTCCCGTATTCCAAGACACAGATTTAGATATGGGTATCCCATTCAATAACTTGATACCATGCTTTAATTTTTAGTTTTTTAAGCTCAATGTCATTCTTACCATTTACATCATAGAAAATGTAATGGAACTTCTGACATATGCAAAGTTTCTTACCATAAAAGTTGTTTGTTGTAACAATATACTATTTATATTTTTTGTAGCAGAGCAAATAACAAAATTTTTAGGAATCAAGAAAATACCCAATAGTATAATAGGAAATTGGAAAATGGTAGTGTAGAGGTATTTATAAAGTATCTGGTACCAATATCGGTATCAAATCATGTTGATATAGGACACTAGGCATGTTGAAGTATTTGGATATCCTTGACCAAATAACCTCAAATGGACACATGTCAAACAATGAGGTAGAAAACATTTTTTCTACCCGTATGTGCAGGTCTAGCATTCCTCTATCCTATTTAGTACTTCATGTATGGTAGAATTGTCCACTGTTTTAAATCCTCTTATGATAATAAAAGAGGAAATAACTCTTAACACTTCTTTTATCACCTGACTTCCTTTCTAGTTTCCCTCTTTATTTCATCTTCCCCTCACTACAATAATAACAACGAAGTTTCTTCAGTTTCTCCCAGTCCAGATGTAAATTGTTAGCATCTTCATAGATAGGTCTAAGACCAATAGCTATGCAAGTAGAAAGCAAACACGCCTCCTACTTTATAAAATAGAACAAAGTCTATAAAGAATATTTTACAAAAATAATAAATACTAGAAAAAAGATATAGATCACTAATCTATTTTTATCGGCATATCATAAGAATGGAGTTGTGACTTGTGTGGGTAACTTCTATTAAAAAAGATCCTCTCTGCCAATGAAACTGTTCTTCGCAAAAGGAAATAGAAGCAAAACAAAATATATATTCATCTACTAAATTCAAGCTAATTGTAGGGGTATTACCTTCCCTACTGAAATATGAATCCTGATCGCACGGACCCAAGTCCATATCAAGTATCTGCAAGCAAACATCAATGATGAAATGGAGAAAAGAAGCTTGGAAGAAGTGATAGATGAATCAAAAAAGAGATGAACCAACAACAAAAATAAGTGATGACAAAGCTTAAGATTCACCATTGCTTCAATATCAGAAAAATAAGGTACATCATCATCATTCTCAGAAATCTGCTGTTCCTGATCTGATGTCGAAGGGTTTACTACTGATTTTGGAAAAGCCATTTCTACAGAACCGAGTTCTGCATCTGTCGAGACATGTTTTTGAACTGCGACTGACAGATCTGCTTCCTGTTTACAATCACCAACAATGCTTTGGGGATGACTGTTGATGTGATCAGAACCATAAACTGGCCTCTCCAGAAAAGAGTCGATAGGGTTATCAAAACCAAGATGTTTCCCCAAGTCAACTTTTGCATTCTCTTCTTTCGGTGTACCATTAGAGACAGGGTGTGGAGTTACAGGCGCTGATCTGCATTGACTTGGGTCTCCTCCAGCAGTACCTCCATGCCTGGAGGCCACAGCTAGAGAGTCACTCTCAGGCAACTCCGATTTAACCCTAAGACCTTCGATTGGATGATTTGGACGCAATTCTGGCAACACCTCTAATCCTTTTGTCCAGGAAGCTACAAGGGGTTGTGCTGAGGTTTCTCCTTCTTCCTTGACCAGGTTTAGTCCTTGTTCACTAGGCTTTCGATTATCAGCAAAGTCCTTGGCAATGGAGGGAACTAAGTTACCAGCCTCCTCAGTATTGTGTTTTGTTACAGAGGAAACAAATTGTGGGAGCACCTGAGTAGGTGAAAAAATATCATCATTGCATGGTATTTCAGGGTCCTCTGTGTTCAATGTGCAGCAAATAACTCCATCACGGAGTTCAGGGGAATGGGGATTTGGTGCTGATGTGGATGATGGTACACTGATCTCAGAAACCTCATGTGCACCACCATGATCCGAATGCAATGGGTCACCATTATCATCTAATTCTCCAGGACATGCAACATCAGGGATCACAAGGCATGAATCCCGAACCACAGATGCTTTAGGTTCACTACTACTGGGTATATCATCTTGATGAACATCATTAGGAGAACTCAACAATAGACCATCAAGACAAGACTTGTCCATCATGTCTTTCCCATCAACATCCATGAAAAGGAGCACTTCCTCGTTTGAGAAGTTCAAAAGAGAATTTGAAAGCTCCACGAGATCATGTTCTGAGATAGCAGTTGGACTAGTTAATCCATCACTAGACACTCTCTCCTTCAACTTGGACTGTGAGTGGACAGCATCATATCCAGTCGAGCTCAATTTCTTAGCATCATCATCATGGAGTTCCAATGTGTCTCCTGCCTCCTGATCTTTCTCTCCAAGGTTCACATCATTTGGCATAGCCGGTGTAGAGATGTCCTCAATTGTTCTCCAAATAGGCATTGTAGGTAGTGGAGATGAATAAGCCAACTCGTGAAACGAGGCACTACAATCTGAAACTGGTGAGCTGAAGCCTGGACTTCCTCCAAATCCAGAGCAAACATTTCCTGGGTTATCAGTTATTGTACCAAAAGCAGATAAAGGTTTTACTTCTAAATTACCAGTTTCAAATAGGTTGCTCACTGACATTGCTTGAGGCAGCCCCATTTCCTGAACACCTGAACTATTCTCAAAAGCAGACAGATTTTCTGCAAGAATATGAGGAATATTTTTATGAACATTATCGTGTTCAAAAGAATGCCCCGTGTCATTTCCTACTGCTTCGTTGACTGACACAGGTGAAACATTTTCTGCAAATCCATATAAGCCGTCCCTACCCATTATTCCATCCGGAAGATCATCTTCTAGTGAGGTCGTATGAAATGCATGGGCAGTAGCACCAATGCTACCAGCAGCAGCATCAGACCTCATAATTTGTGGAAAGTCAATATCAAAGTCTTCGAAATGATTTGAGATAGTATCTCCAAGCAAGCAATTTCCAACTGGATGCTCATTATGAATTGTTAATTGCTCTTGACACCCACCTCCATTGCCAGTGCAGTTATGAAGACCAGGTGCAACGAGAAAACTTAGATCAACAGAGTTACAAGGTTCATTGCAAATTCTCTTTCGCATTGCATAGTAATGGCTACGAACACTTTCCACCTTCCTTTTCCCAAGAACACATTCATTTTCTTTAGAATTGCCCGATCTGTTAGATTTTGATGAAAGATTGGAAGCAGCAAGTTCAAGCTCAACCATGTGCGCTGAAGCTTCTGCTGAAGTATCTGGGTCATAGAGGAGAGAGTACCACCGTTCCTGCAGCTCTCGAATAGTAAATCGGCGAGAGAATAGCACTGCGCCTTTAGCAAGGGATTCTAAAGAAGCACCAGCCTGCAAACAGAAGACAAAGAAATACATCAATTAAACCAAGAAATCCAGTAATCTAAAGTATCAATTATGGGAAGAAGAAACAGCGAAACCCATCATCTTTGATAATCGCTTTAACAAAAGGTTCAAAGAATTCCCGGTCATCAGCTAATACATAGCATGACAGCATCACAATTCAAAGGGGCAGAGAGAACCAATGTGAAAAACACAATAACCAAGCAAAAGTACTACCACATCAGAGACAATAGTTGAGCTGCTAATAGCCCAGCCGTTTGCTGCTCTGTTGATCCAACGAATACATGCAATAAAATTAAACTACAAAAAAGCCACCAACCAGCACAGCCAACTAATCAAGCTATATGATCCATAGCTCTCAATCCTATAGGATACTGTTACAGTAAGTGAGAAGAGGATCAAAATGGCACTGCTCGCAGTTTCTAGCACATTTCTTTTGTACTTCTTGTTATATCCTTGAAACATTCTGGGATTTTCTAAGGTAAAAAAAATTTCTTTTCTGGTTCACAATTTGTTATGCCCCTTGGCTTTTATCTATTTCTGTTGTAACTAAACCGCACTATTTTAATTGTACTTCAATGTGACTATTTACATCAAAGAAGAAATCTAGACAAGAGATGTGAAAAAAAATTTTTGAGGTTCAAGTACAAGGAATCTTAGAGATTCCATTTGCAGGTCAGAGCATCTAATATGTCTTTCTACCTCACACTTTTCTTCTTCCAAAAGAGGGAAAAAAAATGACCCATTAATGCACTCTTATTATAGATATCCTTGCACAAGTGATTCAATCAGAAGACATGTAACCTAACCATGTTTTCTCGTCAATCGAAAGCTTGTACGATGTAGATCGACATCAACTCCAAAACCGTAAAAGTGGCATAAATTCCGTTACTGATTACTTAAACATAAATTGGAGGAATTCAATATATCCACTTCACTAAATCTAGTAAATTTGCCCAAGTCGCCATCGAATTTAAAGGTAATTTGCTAGAATTCAGTCGAATTGTGACTCAATTAGATAGGGGCTAGCTGGCGCCTACATGATGTTTCCACCACAAAACAACAACAAAACAAAGAAGCAATGAAGCAATGAAGTCCAGCATTTGTTTTTAACATTTCGCCTTTAAAAACAACCAACGTGTCGGATGATTCGCCGCGGGTTCAGCAACGATAACACAGATAACAAGAAAAAATTACTAAGAACTCCACAATCAGTTCAGTGTCTCCAATCGAACTAATTCCCCAAATTTGGAAGTACAGGAAACCGAGCGTTTGGGAGTAGAAGAAGAGTAATAATGCTATAATTAGTAAAACCGTGATAAAGGGGGCAAAAGAAACCCTCAATTTCGAAAAACCAAACTTATTTTCCCCCGAATAGAGAGCTATTTTTTCAGTTTTCTTTCTCAACGAGCACAGAAAGAAGAGGCTTAAAACGTTACCTCGACGGCATTCTTCAACAAGAGATCGTCTTCAGGGATCCAGGGAGCTATGGGAGCAAGCGCTCCCATTTCCAAAACCTAAAACCCCTTTCTCTCTCTCTCTCTTTCTCTAGAGTTCAACCTCCAGGCCTCCTCGAAAGAGTCGAAAGGCAGAGAAACAAAGAAACCATGAGAAACGTATAGGAAGTGGAGTTCAGACGCGTGAGAGAGAAGGCGGAGAAGCTAAAAACTTTTGAAAGGCGGGCAAGAAAATCTGTTCTTTAGTTCCAGTTCTTATGCGTCCTGGTCCAGCTCAGCCGGACCAAACTTTGATTTACAATTTTACACTCCTTTTTTATAAACCGATTTCCTATATATACTCTTTGGTCTCTAATAAATTAACCAACTAATTAATTAATTAAGAAAAAAGAGGAATTGGGTCTCTCTCTCTTGAACCAAAACTCGGTTGTTCATTCAGACCCTCATTCTCTCTCTGCCACGTGGTAGATGCCTATTGGCCTAGGTTATGCAGAACTTCTATTTTGGACGGCTCCCTTGGAGGAAAATTTTGATCTGGCATTTTTATCGACCATCAGGTTGATGGTCTGTGCCTAAAAAGCCACGTGGTACACTCTTGACCGTACCATGTTTGAAACATCCCCATGTGGACCTGCATACCAAAAATCAGCCTGATTGGTGGTTTCTAGGCATTGGATCTAAGTACCAAAAAATAATACTCCAAGGCCCATCAAGGAAACTTTTTATGTATAAAACAATGGTTGTTATTAGCAGGTGTGAAAGTAGAGATTTTTTTAAGCAGCCATCATGCGCCAATGGGCACGCACCACATATACTAGGCTTAGGATTTGGTTTAAAAAAAAATTTTAAAAGTAACCATGGATATATGTGGCGCGCGATTGTTGGGGCATTATCGTTGCTTCAAAAATTGTCTCGTGAAAAGGTGAAAGCAGGGTGGACGAAGGCATGATTTAGAAAACAGCTGTTATAACGAAAATATGGCCATTATCATCTATTGTACTATTGAAAGAGTGAAGGTCATTCTTGTGTTATGCCAAAATGTTCTTATTTTGATCATTTTTTAATTTAAGTTATTCATTTTGCAAGGGTTCTTTGGTTTTTTGGTGTGCTCATTAAATGCATTGTCCAATAAAAAAAATAAAAAACTACATTTCATCTCACCGTGAGGCTGATAATTAAGAGGACAGTGATCATATGGATGTTTGTTCCATCCCTAGGTGGACCTACATACCAAAAAGTCAACCTGAATAGTGATTTCTAACTTTGTAATGGAGTAGCCCAATTAATTCTCAATATCAACGAATTCAACCCTAATTCAATGGATAGAATTCTAATCAAGGTTAATTTTGGTACCTATATCCAACTATGGATGAGCCAAAGATCCATATGGTCAGTGGTCTCTATGAATGTGACACGTGTCTTATATTGTAGTTCCTCGTCATCATTGATGAGGGACGTCAGATCAAAGTTCTACTCATTTGTCTACCTGTCCTCAATGTACAAAAGTTTATTAACGAGCTTTCACCCTAAGCTTCAATGCTACAAACTCCTAATTACTTCTTATACCATTGAATAATCTTAAACCTTTAGTTTTTTATACCAAAAATAATGCTTAATGGTTAAGAATCAACCCATGAAAACGACTTCAATCGAATGCTTAGAAATCACTAATCAAATTGATTTTTTTGCTTGTAGTTCCACTTGGGGATGGGCCAAACATTCATACTGCCAGTGATCTCTAACAGTGTGCCACGTGTAAGATGCTGACACATGTAAGGTGCACATGCAACGCATGTGGCGTCCCATTTGTAATGGTAATGCTCCAACCCCATTCTATTTTTTTTTCTCGTTACAACATCCAAAACGGCAAAATGGATATTTGTTGTCATGGCTGTTATAACGGAAATAATTACAGTTGTCATTTCGAAAAAAATCAAAGTTTTTAAACAAAAATAATAAGGGTCCCAAATAATAATATTCCAACATTTTTTATCTGATGTAACCTAGTTATAATGGTTGTACCCGTCACATTAAAGGACACTTTATAAAGGAACATTTAAAACCTTGAATGAACGTGCCACCTTTGTGCCAGTATTGATAGAATAGAGTTGGATATAGGGGTGTCAATTTGACCCGTTTAATCGGAACCGAACCGAAAACACCAGTTCCGATTCCACATTTTTGGGAACTGATTAAAAAGGAACTAGAATCGGAACCAAACCGAAAATAATGATTCCGGTTGCGGGTAGTCTAATATGGAACCGAACCGATAAGAACTGGTACAAATGTATAAATATAGTGTTAAAATTCTCATATTCTCAAGATTTTGCCCATTATACCTGTAACCGACAAATACATAATTGGTTCCGATTCCGATTCCGATCCATCACTTTGAGAATCGAACCGCTAAGGAACCAAACCGATAAGGACCGGAACCGACCCGTTGACACTCTAGTTGGCTAGCAATTAAAGAAAAATGAAGTAGAGGTGGGTTTTGAACGAGAAAATTGTTGAAGCAGCGAAGCAGTGGCCAATCACAAAGTGCCACAATCCGCTGATGCTTTTTAACAAACAAAAAATGCTTTTGAACAGGGGATTGTGGCGCTATGTGATTGGCCACTGCTTCAAAAAATTTCTCGTTCAAAACCCACCTTCACATTTGAGTTACATCATCCCAGTCACAAAAATGTTGGATGGGTGTTTATTTTATCAAAATTTGATGCTTTGTGGGCCATCTTTTTCAAAAGATATTACACAAACAAATTATATTAATTCTTTAAGTTAGGCAACTTTATGCCCAAAAGAAGTTATGGGTCGACTATGCTCTCGTGGATATCACTAATGGATTCGTTGTGAAATACACGCTGAGTAGTGGGCGATGACAAATTCCTTTTATCAGGACAGCAAACACACCCTTATTATAGACTGTAAGGATGGTCTACAATAGGCATTTTATATCCGTAGGGTACATGCGAAGGGTTGGCTCAAATTCAAATGATCCCGCCAAGGGTCGGGTTCAATTCCATAGATCCCACATAGTTTTCTCTAAGTTCTGCGCCGTTTGAAATTTTGAATAGGCCAATTTACCTTGCAAATTTGCTGTCCCCCGAGCTTTAAGTCCGCTGGCCCTCTCCCAAAATGGCACGTGGAACATTCTTTTGGACCCACTGATTCTATGAAAATTTGTTTTGCGCCCACTCTTTGGTGGTCCTACAAACCAAAGATCAGCTTGTTTGGAAATATCTAGCTGGTGGATTTGAGCATTTTAATGGGGTCATTTCTAGCCATTGGATTTGAGCATTTTTTTTGTTCAGATCTTATTATCACTAGAAATCACCAATCAAACTGAATTTTGTTGTGTAGAGGGGACTTGGGTTAAGCAACTTTTTTCTCTTCTTTTCGGGGCGTTTGGCAACACACATATAATTAACTTATTGACTTTATAAGTCAAAAAATTAAAAGTTAGTTTGGATGTGTTTCGTATTATAACTTTTGAAAAGTTAAAAATTAACTTAAAACTGAAGTTAAATTTTTTAGCTTTTAACTTCTAACAGAAATTACTTTTGAAAAAGTAGAAGGCCTCCTGATGTTCTAATTTCTGTGACTTTTTTTTTTAGGTAGAAAATCAACTAGTAACTTCTACTACAAGTTACTTCTTGTTCCCAAACGCCCCCAAGCTAAAATAAAGAAAAAGAAGAAGATAAAACTGCAATTTCAAAGATCACCTTGCACTACAACGACCACGAGGTTCGGAGATAATTCTGATGCCCTTTGTGGATAACATATTTGAGTCCCATGAGCCACCGACAGTTTTTGCCACCCATTCTATGGCAAGGATCAATTCAATCAGTTGGCTGCCCCCTTATAGAGATTGATTATTGGTTTATTACCCAAAAGCACGATAAAAATCTATAAAATAAAACAAAGTTACACGTAAAATGCAACCCTGAATGGTCCCAATGTGGACCCCAAATAGCACACAATCCATGGTTTAAAAAAAAGCATTATAACCACGCTATAACAGTAACACCCCTACAGTACTGTTACCATTATTTACCCTTTTTTTTTACCGTTAAAACACGATAGCATCTGGTAAAAGTGAAACAACGGTAATGCTTGCCTACTACTAACGGTCCCTTTAAACCATGGCGATGCCAACATCTGGCAATACAATGGTTATAGAGCCTAATTAACTGTTGCTATTAAGGCATGAGCACATGTCATTACTCATTTGAGTTACATAATAAAAAAAAATCCAGTACATTTGTTTCATGTCAAACACATTTTTTCGACCGAAAATAATGTCATTTGGCTTTCTGTATTTCATCTATTTTCACATGGCTCAGGCTCCCGGACCCCTTTTTTCTGACCCCTCTCGGTGTTTGCGCACTTGTTCGTGGATTTCACGAATCCAATGGTCGTTGTCAGCACCACCAAAAGTGAAAAAAAGTGATGCCAGCTCGGATCTGACAACCACCGTTGGATTCTTGAAATCCACGGCCGAGCAAAAGGGGGTCCCCAACTCGAGTGAACAGGTTGAGGAGTGTAGTTTTCAAATAGCCACGTAGTGTAATCTTATTCTTTTGTATTTAACCTTTGATAACTAGCTAGGCAAAAAAAAAAAAAAGTTCTCCCAAGGTTTTGCCTTCCAAAAGCTAGGTTTTCTTAGAGAGAAGATCACAATTAAGGCCTTAAGCATAGTCCTTACTTTAAAAGGTGCAAGATGAGACCCTCATTCTTAGGTTAAAAGAGATATAAAGAGTTAAAATCAGCACCTAGCTATTTGAAGGGAGTAACGTATGTACTCCATCTGTAAACAATAGGCTTCGACCATGGATCCAGATACTAATTTATGTGTCGAACAATCTAATCTATGAACAACTTCCTACATAGGCTCAATCTTGAAATCACATTGAACAGGTGATCCTGACCATCAAACCAACAAATTAATTTCCTTGTAGGATATGGCACATACCATTGAATAATAGATGCTCTAAAAGCATATGAATGGTCAAATGGTTAGGAACAGTTGATTGACAATATTTTGGGTCTATAACAAAATCGATGACAAGAAAAAGCAGCTAACAAAACCATTGATGCAATAAATATACAAACATAATTTTTTACCCTCTATACCTTCCATATCATATATTTATAGACATGATACAATATTGTAACTCCAATACTATCATTGTTTTTATATGTAAAAGACAATTACTTTGTTTCACATGATTTAAAATATGTTGAATTCCATAAATACTATTTTTCAAGGTTTTCAAATCAGACAGTGTACTCCACACCCCCATGTCAAACTTTGACATCTTAAGACCCAAACCAATTCACCAAAAGCAATTAGGTGATAGATCAGGTGCCGAAGGTTTAAGCCTTAACCTTTAGAAATCCCAACATTCCTCCACGCTGGCCCACTCTGAGGTGGCTTTCACTCCAGTACCCCTATTTTCTCACTTTCTATTTAGAGCGAACCCCTGTCATTTTTTAAGTTGCCCCTATTTTTTCTCTTTGAGGGATCCCCTAGGTCGCCCCTCCCGTGGCTTGGACCCATGACGTGGGGTTGGCTTTGATACCAAATGTTAAGACCCAAACCAATACACCAAAAGCACCTAGGTGATATAGGTGCGGAAGGTTTAAGTCTTAACCTTTAGGTTATTCCTAACATGACATTTACATCTATTAATCTAACATAGCCGACAAACAAGATGCCAAAATGACCAGAGGAGAGCAAGAAAGAGAAGAGAATAAATTGAAACCCTAAGCCCCTCAAAGTACTCACTACAGTGCAGTTCCCACTAATGTTCAAAGTACTAAATAGTGCAAGATTAAGCTGTGTAGCAAGACAGGAAACCCATTCAACTAACAATCCAACAAGAAAAACATGAAATTCCATTCACACAAAGACATACTAGCAATTAAGAGATTAATAATATGTTAAAAAAACCAAACCAAACAGAATAGATAAGTAAAGCTGAGTGCATGTTCCAACTTCAGATGATAGTATGATATACTAGTTCAATTAGATATTATCCCTAGCAACAAACTTGGATGATGGTTATCCGACCTCTACATATACTCAAGCAAGGCGTAGATTGTGCGAGCCGTATCCTCCTACATTATGAAGATTGGGCTGGCTCGGTTGAAGGCGAAAAGCAAAAATGTGTGCCCCACCATAATCTCCTCCATCATCAACTAATCCATAGTGAGGATCCTCACCTATCCCTTCCTGAACTCAAAAGGGAATTCACCATTTTTTTTTTAATGTTAGAAGTTTTCTTTAGAAAAAATAAAAATGAAAAAAAGAGAAAATCAATGGCAAGATACATACAAATTCACGTCTGAGATTTCTTTGTTCCTCACGTCTGAGATTTCTTTGTTCCTCAACCAAGTTCTTTACCTGCAACCAGAGGAGAATAAAAGTTCAGTTAAGTTATTTAAAAATGGAAAAAGCGCAGAAACAAAGAAATAGACCATTATATATAGGATGTGTTTACACTTACCTTTTTCCTGTAAGTATCAGCCTGAGTCTTGAGCACATGAAACTGTTACACAATGATGAAAATCGATCTTGTTAGCTTGCATGATCTAAGAGAGAATCCCGAGAACTCATTTCTCTGAAAAAGAAGAAGAAATCTAGTAGAGAAATTAAAGAGAAACCTACTGCCATGGGAAGTTCACAAAGATCACAAACTTCAGTAGAAACTATCAAAAGATCATAAAAAAAATAGCGGTTTTTTTTTGTAGAACCTTTTGTTAAGATACATGAACTTCATCCATTAGAACTCCATGGAAGGAGATCCAAGTTCACAAAGATAAAAAAAAATGTCATTAGATCGTCAAAAATCACCAAAAAATGTCTTTTTAGAATTTTTCTTGAGAAATGTAGCCAATTCATCCATAAGAACTCCATGGGAACACTGGGAAGAGATCCTAGTTGACAAATATCAAATGATTCACTAGAAATTGTCACAAAATCATCAAAATACAGCTCATTTTTTTAGAATATCTTCTGAAAAGTTCGTCCATTAGATCTTTAAGGAAGGAGATCATTTAGGTCATAAAGATAAAAACTTCAGATTGTCAAGAAATCGTTAGAAATTGGAGTTTTTACAAAACCATGGATTGAGATCCAAGTTCTCACAAAGTTGAAGAACTTAACTGAAATATCAAAAAATTAAATCAAAATATGGTGTTTCTTCATAGATTTTTTCTTGATCATAAGAGGAAAGGAAAGAAATTTTCCAAACCCCTGTACCTTACAGATCCTCGTAAGTAAAAACTGTATTACCTTTCGATTACGAACAATCCTCAACGTACTGTCCAAATTTTGCTCAAGACCGCGCAACTCCCCGATGCTCAGATCGTTAAGATGATCTTCTCCTATCCTCTGCCTAAAACGAAAACAAAAATGCCACCAGTACCGAGTGGACTTATTTACGATCTATATCCACCTAAATAACAAGTAATTAGTGGCAAGGGCTCTCCTTATTACCTAATTTCTCTCCGGAGCTTATTATTAATCTCCTTCTGCTTGTTCAAGTTATCTAGCATTCTCTGCAAATCCACGGATAAACACGTTAGTGAAACAAAGAAATCTCTATTTCTCAGAGATCAAAGTCGATCGAAGAGAGGGAAAAGAGAGATCGAACAACCTCGTAATGCGAGTTCCATAGATTGATCCCTTTAACATGCTGATACCGATCAAATATCCCCTTCGTTCTGAATCGACAAGAACCAAAAGAAGAGAAAAAGAAAAAGGTCGAGTGCAAGAGATCCAGGGGTTTTAAGAGAAGATTAACAAAAGAAATGGAGAACAGAGATTGAATTAGATCGAAAAAAAAGAGAGAAAATGAATTTGATTTATAAACTTACGTTGTTGAAGGGCTGATGTATTCTGAAAATTTTGAAGTATTGGAGAACATGATGAGCGAAACCTCCGCATCACATAGAACAGTAAGCTCTTCAGCTTTTTTCATAATCCCCGATCGTCGCTTCGAGTAGGTAACCTGCCTGTTCGTCGAATTCTCTATTTTCTTAATCTCGATCTTTCCTCGACCCATCTCTCTTCTGCAACTCCAGTACTACCACCACACTCAAAGAAGATATTATAGAGATGAATATGAGAAAGGTTTTTTTTTCTCTCTCTCTGGTAGCAAGGTTGGGTGAAGAAGACGGGGAGGAAAAGGGAACCGACGACGAAGATAGAATTCCATTTCCAGTAAGCTGGTCCAAAAGCAATTTGTTCTATAAATGGAAATATTTGCCAAATTTGTGAAAGGTTTGGAGGGTAGTGAGCACGTAAGATGTCTTTCCGATTTAACAATCGGTCGTTATCAAAAGATTGAAGACCTTCTGTCTCAATGGTGGGACCCTTCGTTTTCCTTTCCTCCTCTAATGGTCCTCGAGATTCACATCACCTCTCTCCAAGATCATCAACGCTCCTGAACCTAGTTGAAAACCGTCCTCGAGGCCGACAGCATCATTTTGCCTCGGAGTCTCATATATTTCTTGTTTTAATAGTTCGGCTGTTTGATCTTACGGGTCTGAAGGAATATATTTGGTGTCGTGTGCTTTATACCACCAACAACACGGAGTTTGATAGATGGACGATCAGACCGTCCAATCTATGGTCTCTTGGATAAGGTTGTTTGATCAGCACACTTTGAAGAGATGACCAAGGTGACCGGTTGATCTGACCGTGAGGATCAATAAGGACA
The DNA here is from genome assembly GCA_035048495.1 of Euptelea pleiosperma. Lineage (NCBI taxonomy): Eukaryota > Viridiplantae > Streptophyta > Magnoliopsida > Ranunculales > Eupteleaceae > Euptelea > Euptelea pleiosperma. The sequence continues at coordinate 4,696,320 of CM068552.1, read as the reverse complement.
AATCCTTGTTTCCAAAATTATTAAGCGATGAATAGGTGTAGGGTTCCGGTTGAAGCATAAAGAAGGTTTTGATGACCAATCAGCGGGCCACACCGAGGCTATCTCTTTAATCGGTGGTCATGGTCCAAAATTCCAAATAAACCACCGACGGTCAGGCAATCCCTGACCACCCATAATATGAGCCATGTGGTATAATCTTAGTGGACGCTGACCGTCGACGGTCAGAAAAGCAACTAAGCTCACACGGCCGTGCTCAAAGACGTCCGTGAGCAAAAGTGGACAAGATGTATCAATAAAATGGAATAAAAAGTTTTAAGAAGGAAAAGGTATAACCCAACCCACTAAGAATAACATAACCTCTACCATGGTTAAGTTGATAAATACCACCTCCATGGAAGCCGTTGGATATGAGAATAATGATGTCATGCACGTCTCATGACGTCATGGTACCCGTTGCAGGAGTAAAACTTTGAGGACGGAGCCCTGTCATCGAGGCCGATACCTAAAATCCAAAAATTAGCTTGATTGTAACTCAAATAATGGCCAATATTCATCTCAATACTCAAATTCCCACGGTTAAAATCAACCCATGAAAATAATTCCAATCCAACGCCTAGAAATCACTAATCGGGCTGATTTTGGTTCGTGGGTCCACCTAGGGATTGGCCAAACATCCATGTGGTTACAGTCCTCTAAGTGTGTGCCACGTGGCTCATAGTGCTCCCTGTCATCGAGGACGAGGACGATGACATGGTCTTCTCTACAAAGTTTTACTCCCATTGGTTTAAATTTAGCTCGCAAACGACATCGTTGGCCTATTAACTAGGGTCAGGCTCCGCGGACACGTATTTTCACACACAATTTAGTTATACCAACGTAGAAGATAAATCAATGGCTGATTTTTGGTGAAGATGATCTCCTTACCATATAGATCACACCTACAAAAAATCAGCTAATTCTGAAATTTCTAACACCATCAAAATGTGGGTTTTAAGTTAACGGTAAAAATTAGACGGTCCATGATTCTTCAACTTGTAAACCATGCTATGATTGTCAGAATGATTTAAATTTTTGTGAGGTTGATCTTCTCACCGTACAGACTATCCTTACCCACAAATCATCCCATTCCAAAACTTCTAATTCATATATGTGCCTACGTTTTGCTTTTTTGTTTTTGGGTCGGGCTCCGTTGATAGATTTAAAATGACATGACAGGGACACAATATGAGCCACGTGGTACACTGTTACAGGACTCTGACAGTATGGATGTTTGTCCTATCCCATGGTGGACCTACAAACCAAAAATCAGCCTGAATAGTGATTTATAGGCTTTGGATTGGACTTATTTTCATGGGCTAATCTCAACTGTGGGAATTTGAGCAGTATTTGAGTTAGAAAGATGCAACACTTATAAATCACTAATCAAGCTGATTTTTGGTTTGTAGGTCCACCATTGGATAGGACAAACATCCGTACGGTCAGAGTTCTGTAACAGTGTGCCACCTGACTTATATTGTGTCCCTGTCATTTTATATCTGTCAACGGAGCCCGACCCTTTTTTTTTGTGTGTGAAAATATGTGTCCGCTGGACCTGACCCTATTAACTGTGGTTAGAGAATAGATAAGGTGGGTGAGACTTCAGAGCACCTTGTAGCTGTACGCTGTAGCTGGGTCTAAAACTGATAACTTGCACCTCTCTAGATCGAGGTTTGGACTTGGAGACGTTAACGTTGTTGAGCGTCCTAGGTTCTGTCCCATCTCTCTTACGGTCTCACCTCAGAAAAGAGAGGAGAGAAGAGACGGATCACATATATGACTAGATTAGATCTGATGTCTTTCTTTCTTAGAGAACTAATGTTGACTGTTGGTAATTCTGATGAACCGTCCCTATTGCAGATCTAACTTAGATACAATAGCCCCACCTATGATTTACTCGAAAACAAGTACGAAAAAACATTTTAAGGTGGGTGGGCAACCGTCTTGAATCCCGGTACCAACACAGAAAACATCCGTTCTTCAGCACAATTGGCAGTGGGCACCCACCAATCACTGGGTCCCATCTAAGAGATTTCATAGACTAAAAATCAGCATCATCACATTATTTTTAACCATCAGATTTCTAGACTTTCTAGAACTATTACTAGATTTTCTTTTTCACCGTCAAAGGAAAAAAATTGAATGGTTAAGATCGTCCATTCAAATTGATTTTTGGCGTTGTATCTCTTGGTGGGACTCAATCCTTTGAATGACGGCTACACGTAACACATAGGGGTGTCAATTTTACCCGCTTAATTGAAACCGAATCGGAACCGGAACTGAAAACACTAGTTCTGGTTCCACATTTTTGGGAACTACCGAACCGGAACCAGAACCGAACTGAAAATAACGGTTCTGGTTTTGGGTAGTTTTATATGGACCCAAAACCAACAGGAACTGGAATCGAACCGATAGGAACCGGAACTGATCGGAACCAAATAATTGGTTCCAGTTCCATCATTTTGAGAACTGGAACCGATAAGACCTGGAACTGATAAGAATTGGAACCGTTAGTTCCTGTTCTAAGTACCTTAGGAACCAAATCGGAACCAACCTGTTGACACTCCGAGCCACATGTATTTATTCTATTTAAGATTATATTTATATCTTGGTTCCAGTTCCTATTGATCTGGTTCCAATATCAAACTACCCAGAGCCAAAATTGATATTATCAGTTTGATTTTGGTTTCAGTTCTTATCTAGTTGGTTCTCAAAAATGTGGAACCAGAATCGAGGTTTTCAATTCCAATTAAATGAGCGCAAATTGACACACCTTCTCGTGACAAAATCATGAAAAATAATGTACTGTTTTAATCGCCATTTTGAGCCAGAAAAAAAAAATGGAATCTTTTTAACATCGCAAAAATGGTGATCGAAGCAAGCCCATACTTAATAGATAAAAACATCTTACTTTATATGGCATTGGAAGGTCTCCAAGCTAGATCTTATAAGGAATTTAAGCAGAGCATCCCGCATAGACTAACTGGCTTAATTCATCTGGATAATATTAGAGCTTAGGTTGGCATTATTTTGTTAACCTTGGCTCTGATGCATTACTTTCTTTTTTCACCTGTTAGCCTTATTCATCTAATAATGCTCGGATGATTCTCTGAACCCGTCAATTTTAACGACTTTAGCAAATGTCAAGGATAGTTCAATGAAGCAACAACTAGTACCATAGAGAGGCATAAACTGGATAGACTATTGAGGATAGTTCAATCAAGCTAAGTTTTGGTATGTAAGTCCACCAAGAGGTGGGCCACCACGTTGCATTTTTGAAGGGGCCACACGTTGCATTTTGAAGGGGCGGATATCAAACTTTGACGCTCCAATGGTCCACAATTCATAACCATCATCAGGACTCCTTATTTCGTTGCTTGTGGGTGAAAATTACAGTGATGAGTCCCATGAGTTTCCTATGTTCGTTGAGGGCGTGTTTGGTTGCCGTAATTTATTGCATGGTCTCCTTTTTTTTTGTAAGCCATCCATATAACAAAATAGGGAAGTTGTATCCCCCTCTTATAGGCTTCATATATCCAAGGGCCCATATCAACCCTTACATAAAATAAAATTTAGACAGGTTGAATTAATTTAATAAGGAAATTGTCTTCCCACTTATACCCCTCTTATTGTCTTCACAAAGTATGGCCGAGATCTTATCCCCCAAATGGACTATGGATCTCAACCACTCACACCCGATTTTGGGAAATGCTTTGTAGGGCAGTGCCAAGGGCATGGGCCACCCACTATACATCTATATAACAAAGTAGAGAAGTCACTTATCCCCCCTCTTGTCGGCTTCACAAAGGATGGTCGAGATCTTATCACCCCAAATAGATGGTAGATCTAAGCCACTCACACTCGATTTTGGCAAATGCTTTGTCAGAGAGTGCCATGGGCACGGGCCACCTACTAGTCTAAAATAAAAGTAAAACAAGATATAAACGACTAAAAGTCAAACCACCTAGGGTTTGGATCTGCACTCTATCCTTCTCCGAACATGCTAACAACCAAAGAGGTAATGATCCGGACAAAACAAGGATGGTAATGTCCAAGCCTTATGGACTAAAGAGTGCAGTAAAATTAGTTACACAACCTGAGAAATTAAACGAGAGTTTGGTAAAAGAGGCAGCTAAATCAAGAATAACAATGTAGATCCCCGAGGAATACCATCAAGCACCTCCGTGGACCCTCGCTTCAAAACGCCAATCAGATCCTTAGCATGCTCACATTTCTTTGATCCATTGATTTCTCTTGAATAAGTACACCAAACAGTACCCCACTAGTGGACCAATCTTAGGGTCTATCAAACAGTGATGCCGTTGTAACTCATTGATTGACGATCCAATGACTTGTCTCCATGAAAATTGGGCTGTTCTTTGATACCGACTTCGGTTTCAAAATTTTGATGCCGAAATCCCTCAATTTGCCACGTAGTACTTTTTGGGGCCAACTGACTCCATAATATTTGGCCCACATCTTGGTGGACCGACACACCAAAAATCAGCTTGATTGGTGATTTCTAGCCGTAGGATTTGAGTACTTTTCATCATGGGCTTTATGAACATGCCTATGAAGTGGTTCCAAGCCTATGATGAAAAAGTGCTCAAATTCAATGGCTAGAAATCTCTAATCACTCTGATTTTTGGTGTGTGGGTCCACCAAGATGTGGGCCAAATATTCATGGAGTCAGTCGGCCCGAAAGAGTCAACTACGTGGCACGGACTTCGGCATCAAAATTTTGATTTTTCCATGAAAATTAGTAGACAGTCTTACGTACAGTTGTATTAATTAGGACTTCTTTTTTTGGCTTCAACCTAATAAGAACGTAAAAACTACCGCGCGCGGTACTTCGCAATTTCCGGAAGATATAATCTGTGAAAAATAGACAAGAACCAGATCTTCGGACACTTTAGCGAGTGAGATGGGACGTAAGCAACGACCCACGACAACGTTAATATCTTCGAATGGTCAGAAGATATGTGGGTACGCTTCGATCTCCATCTTGATCTTGATGAACAAGTTATCAGATTTAGTCATTTAGGGTAGGCCCAGGCCTCGCTACAGCTACTACGCGTACCCAGGTGCTTTTTTGTTCACTCTATCTGAAGATTCTGATCGAACTCCAAAGTCCAAACCACAGATTTTGACACTTAAGTCACGTTATCAAACTTAACCATTTGGGTTCGCTTCTCTCCTCTATTCGGTAAACTTTCACGAGGGGGAGACAGCAAAATTTTCCTCTGAATCATTCCGAGTTTGATCGTGTTCCCTGCTCCCCTCCCAAAATGCCAAGTGGAGTAAGTTTTAGGGCCCACTGACCTTTCGGATGTTTAGTTCACTTCTTGATCAATCAACACATCAAAAATCAGTTTAATTGGTGATTTCTAGCCGTTGGATTTAGCATTTTAATAGCGTAATTTTTTTTGCGGTTAGATTTGAGCATTGTTATTTAATTTTGCAATTGCGAAAGAAATTGCAAGAGCAAAATTCTATTGCTCTTCACATGAGTGGCAGATTATCTTTACATTTTGGTTGCTGAGGTGCCAGGCACAGAGAGTTACACGCATTTAGCCACCTCAGCATCTTTCTGTGCCAAGTCTCAGCCAGAAAATATTTGAAAGGGCGGAAATTTAGAAGCAGTGATCATGTAGCCAATGATATTGCGTATTAAACGGATAATTGCTAATTTGTATCCCGACTAAACATCTATACATGGCAGTGGGGCCGAAATGATTCGATAGAAGAGTATTGCAAAAGTGCTTTGGATCCTACCTTACCATGTATAGATGTGTGGTCAGGATGGAACACAGTTCAACGCCTAAAAAAAACCCCACAATTCAAAAAAATGTTCCCAATAAACGGTTGGGTATGGGTATGGGTATGGGTATGGGTATGATATGGACAAATGCACTATTCCTGAGACAGGCCTTGTTGGGTGTGGATTCCGAGAATCCAACGGTGCTTTGCTTTGGCAAAAAGTGAATACCACCTCGGCACTATCACAACCGTTGGATTCTCGAAATCCACGTCCGACGAGGCCTGTCCCGGGAGCCCAACCCTTTTATTTTTATTTTGTGCTTTTCTTGTTGCCGTTTTGGTGTGTCAAATGTGGAATGAGTCACATATATGCTACCTGAGAATGAAAAAAATTTGAGTTCCAACCTTCCCAAATGCCACATGGCCACTTTGTGGATCACATTGACCCCATAGATGTCTGGCCCACTCCTTGGGAGCCATAAACACCAAATATTTGATCAATACCCAAAAAAAAGCTTGAATCCAACAGCTAGAAACATTCCAAAACCCTTTGTTTTGTTCTAATAAGATTTGAATGACATTTGTCGGTGTATATGGTAAGCTTGTTTAGAGAGAGCCCTGCACCCCAAATAAGAGGCCACAAGCTATCCACCAGCTATGCACGAAAAAGAGGAACATAGAGACACGAATATTTACGTGGTTCGACAATGTGCTTGTGTCTATGGGGCAACAATAAGGGAGTTTCTTCTTCTTTCAGTGTGGAGATCACAAAATTATAAGGCGCACAACCTTCTTCAAAGGTTTGAAATCATTTGACGGTAGTCCCATCTTGGGATTGGCCAAACATCCATACGGTTAGCATCCTCTAAATATGTGCATGTGGCTCATATTGTGGGCGGTCAATGTGGGCCGTCCGTGAAGTTTTACGTTGAGTCGTGACCATATGGATGTTTGACCAATCCTTAGATGGGCCTACAAACCAAAAATTAGTCTGATTAGTGATTTCAAACCTTCGGATCCTTCTACCCCAAATAATGGTCAATCATACATTCCGACGGTTAAAATCAACCCATGAAAATGACTCCAATCCAACACTTAGAAAATGTGGTTGATTCTTCGATTGTAGTCCCATCTTGGGAGTGGCCAAACATCCATACGGTCAGCGTCCTCTAAATATGTGCCACGTGGCTCATAATGTGGGCTGTAAATGTAGGCCGTCTGTGATGTTTTACTCTGCGTGACCACCCATACGCCTTATAAAATTTCCCCTCTCTCTCTCTCGCGTCGTGGTTATCGTTTTTTTTTTCTTTTTTTTTTAATTTTTTCTGTGTAAACGTCATGGTTATCGTTATATCGGATTAATTTGGTTGTGTGTGGCCAATCCCATCTCTCTCTCTGTCTCTCGTCACGCTCCCGCCTTCGCCTTCCCATCTCTACTTGACGCGGGCTCACAACCACAAATCCGCTCTTGCCAATGGCCATCACACTCTTCGCGGCGGCGCCCTCGGTTCTGCGATGCGGTTTCTCTCCTCCTCCCCTCCGCTACCACCACCTCCGGGTACTCTCTCGCTCTTTTTTCAAATCAATTTTTCGGCGAAAGAAATCACATATTTCTGAAATCAAATTGTTCGGACTTTTTTTTTCTTCCTCTGTATCACGATACAGAATTCGTGGCTCCAAAGTTGGAATATTGGGACGGTGGAGAAGGGGAGGGCGTATTTTGTGACCACTGTAACAGAATCGAAACGGAGGTAATCGATGCTCTCATTCGTCTCCATTACACAAACCAGCATTTTATGTATTTTCTTTAATTGATTTGTTAAGCGAATTAAATTGTTTGGTTGTCAAAACCCGATTGTTTGTACGCTGAAATTTGCAAACATACTCGGCCATTACAACCTGATTAGTCAGGTTTTGGTCTGAATTTGGATGTTTCGGGTACTCCATCCAACCCAATACCCCATACACTCGACAATATTTGGTTTGGTTCAGTTCAGATCCATTTGTAGAACCCTTGAATGGTAATTGGGTAAGGTATGGGGTATACTGGTATTCGTAATGTTCACACCCCCCAGCCTTACACAAAGTAATTCGGCATATGGGAAAATACAGTTCGGGCAAAGTTCGAGTATTATTTGGGTTTGGCATTCGAAAATTCTTTTAAAAATTCGACAAGCTGTAAAATAAAATATAATTAATAAAAAATAAAAATCTTTTTCATTTTTAGATTTTTTCATCAAAAAACAAGGTTTAATAATTCGGGAATAATCCATGGATAATAATACAGGTTCCTGATAAAATACACGGATTTTACTGAATCTCTGAAAAGTTCGGTCGTATACTATGTTCCCCACAACCGGAACCCCCCCCCCCCCCCCCCCCCCCCCAAAAAAAATAAAAATAAAAATAAAAATAAATAAATCACAAACTTATGTGGTCATACACATTAAAACTCTCAAATATGGAAGGTAGAGGATTGCTAGCAACAATGCAACATGCGCTACTGCCTGGAGGGTGATTTAAATTACCAAAACACTCTCAGATGTTGACAGGCCCCCAGTCAGTGGTGGCGCATGGGCTGGAGTGTGTGAGATAGCTGTGTTGCTAGAATTCCTCTTGGAAGGTATCGCTAAAAACAGATTAATAATAGAAATATATTTGATTGCAGGTATCACTAGTTAGTACGACATAATTTTGATGAGATAATATACTTCTATTTCATGTTCCTTTGTTGAACTTTTTGCGGCCTGTACCAAATGATGCTAAATGGTGTTAAGTTCTAAATGATACGCACATTACAGAGTGCCTTAATCAACACCTAAAATTTTGCTCCTTTTTCAAATGTATCAAAATAAGTTTGGGAAAACCAAATATACCTTAAGAATGTCCGAGGAAATATAATTTTAACTGTACATAACTAATATTCTTGGTCCTGTTTTTATTTTATTACCACATCTGATGGGACCCAGTCAGTTAACTTTGCATAGGACTGTTATCAAATGGGTCAAGGTCTAAGGCATCATTGAACCATAATATTCCCTTATCGCAGATCATATCTGTGTATTCTTCTTTGAACGTTGTCAGTGTGTTACAATACTTCATTGCTAAGAAGTTTTACATAAGATAAAATTGGGGTAATTTATAATTTTCTGAATTTAACTGGAGCCAACAAATGAAGCTAATGGATTGGACACTAGGAAACAAGGAGAGAACTATGGGAAATATTAGAACTAGGAGACTGCAGTAAATGTTTTAGGTGAACATAGGATAAATAATTGCTGAAGACTTCTTCCATAGTGTTTCATCTACTTCACAAGTTGTAATTGTTTCTGTTACTTGTTTTTTCCCCCTAGAAACACATTCGCAGATTCTGGTAAGTTCTTCTGAACTGTTTAGGTGCCACTTCCAGATTCATTCTTCCTTTTTAATTTTTCTAGTTATCTCTTACTTTTTCCTTGTATTTGCTTGCACTCTTTCGAGTGTCACATATCTTTCCTCTTTCATTTTCTTACCATATTCCTAGAGTCGATAGCTGGATACTCATGTGGATTGCATGTGGATAGAGGGCCATGTCTGGTTGCACATTTTTAATACTCTTAATTTTCTATTTGTTGCTGTTTTCATTTGGAGTTCTTGGGAGTTAATTGAAAACAATCACTCCAGTATGTTCCTGTTGTGTTTCCTTCATGTTAGCCAATGTCGAAAGACATGATTCTTTCAAGTGAGTAGTTCTGCTATTTTATATCTTATGGCTGGAGCTATTGATAGTAAAATAATATGTTTGGATATAATAAACAGGAGAACTTTGATCTGTGCAGTCAATCAAGATGCCGAGAAATCATTTAAAAAGACTGTAGAAGTGGATAGACTGATAGATATGCTGAGAGATGCAAATGGAAATGAAGTAAGTGGATGCTGCCATGCAATTTGTTTCCCAATGTTCCTTTATTCAACCTAAAAGCTTTTCACTAACTTGATTTCCCTAGGATTTGACTTTGGTTATTTTCTGTTTTCCTATTGCTTTTGGTAGGTAGCCATTCCAAGAACAGTACTAAATCTATATAAGTAGAAAAAGTTTTAAGGGCTATACATAAAAGAAATCCAAATGGCATGAGAATACACAATGCTCCCATGCAGGAGGACAAGATCCACCATTTATGGGCCCCAACGAGGAGATCTCTGCTAAAATTTAACCACATCAGATGATTATGATAATCCAATCCATCACATTTGATAGAATTGTGAGTAAAAAGTATGGTAAATGGTTCAAAAAAAGTCCACATAGTGAATGGTTACTGTCAAGCAATTGTCTTGAATTTTGGCATAAGAGATCTTCTTTGTGGGCCCCCGTCCTATGCGCATTTGCCACATGTACTCTGCCATATTGATAGACCATATTCACCATCTACAGGATGGGTACCTTACATATTCTCCTGTGGGTAAATGTGGATCCAATGTTTTGAACTGGTTTTGTTGGAAGTTCCACCTAGAATTGTCAACCTTGTTAGGCTGTGGAAATGGACATTTTTATTTTTATTTTTTTCATAAGTAATGTTTATGTATATATTAATGAGAAGAATGTACAATATACCCCAAGAAACAAGAAGGAAAATGCTAACGAGGGGGTGAACTCATTAGCTAAAACAACAAGGCCTTAACTTGGGTTAATGCCCAAAAAACCTGCCATCCAGAGTGTATACAATATCCACAAAACAATCACCAGAGAAATCCTTTAGAATAGAAATGGACATTAAAGCTAAACTGTTGATTGAAGCTTCTCTCTCGCTTATTTTTTTTATTACAGCTTCAGAAGCTTGTCGTCGAAAATGTCCTTGCATTCAATGAGACTTTCTGGATACGGCTTGCAGCTAGAACTGAGACGTGCAAATCTGAGGATGATAAAGCATGGTTTTTGACTTGGTTGATTTTGAGTTACTTTTTAATTGATGTATCCAACATTCATGTCAGGTCCCGCTTTGTTCAAAATGCTAATCTTAGCATAATAATTGTGTCTTGGCAGAAAGATTACGAGGAATTGGCTTTATCTGTAATGAGCATTGTGGATCGCCTTGTCCATAAGACCAATGTAAGGTTCACTCTACTCAGACAGTATCAAATAAAGGTTATTTTACAGTGGTTATTCTTTTGATTGGTTGTCATTGATATTTTTTATATGCCTACATATTACTTTTCACTATGTGTATCTTAGATATTTCATTTTTTTTCTGCAGGAAAAAATAGAATCATCAACTGATATTCTGAAGGAAATTTTAAAACCTGTGGTTGATGAAGTGGAAGAAATTTCATGGCCTCCAAGAGATCCTGAAGCTCTTGTTCTGATGGAGAAAGTAAGTCATTGTTTATTTTGTAGTTGAGCCAGATTTTTGTTTTTTGTGTATATTTTAGCTGATGTTTATAGAGATTAGAGAAGTCTCAAGTCTCGACATCCTTTACATGTACTCCTGCAGCCACTTGACAAGAAACATAAGATCTGATAATGGTATACGCAGACATTGGTACCTGGATGAGAACATAGTAGTGCACTGCCATCATATCTTATCTTAAAAGAAAAAGAAGTAAGAAAGTATGTAGAACCTAGATTTGTTGCACTTCCAATTTTCTCTTCGTTTTTCTTAGCTATCATACCACATAGAATAGCCATAATGATCAATTAGTCATCTACTTGGTTTTCCCAAGAAATATGTTGTTTCAGGTTGGAGCATCAAAGAAAATTTCATCTGCAGATTGTTGTTTCTTTGCTTTATTTTGGAAAGTTATATTGAAGTGTGAGTGGGTAACTAAATTCAATAGAATTTATGCAGTGAATTTTTTTGTGTGTGGCCCATCAGGAACTAGCTAAAAGGGAACAAGAAGGTCAACTAGACGAGGGGTTCCTTTCAGAAGTCAATGCACAATTGCGGCAAGTGAGTCTTTGTTGTTCATTCTCCCTGATATTTGAATACTCCCATTTGAGCCTGCCAGACTTTGTTTCCCATTGGTAGCTTAGGCGTATTAACTATCAGAAATGAGATTGTGGTTGACATAGCTTGTGGGGTTCAGGCTGTGAGAACGGGATTGTAGGTGACAATTTTGAAAAGAAAACGAGGGCAGAGTTTGAAAAGGAGTCGGAACTTAGATGGTTACAAACTTACAATGATCCAATCAGCTTAATTTGACATAGGAACCTCCTAGGTGGAACCCAGCAGTTGTAACTGCTGTCCATAAGACTAAAACCCTCAATTTCACCTCAAGAGTTCTAAACTCTTTAACCAGTCTTTTATGTAAGGGCATTGCCTCAAAAACCATTAGTGTAATCAATAGAAGCCTCCAGAAGTTTATTGCCATAAACATTAACAATCACCTAAAGTTCAATTCAGTTCTACAAAATTCTGAAAGGTTGAAAGTGAATATTATTCTTCAAAAGACAGAATACCTGGTGCTTCCCGCAGGAGTTGCTTTTGTAGGTTCGAAAATGGGATTTGTGATCTTGAACCTTAAATCTAGTGTAGTAGTGTCCAAACCAAAACATTGTCACCTCCTGCAACATTCAGCACCAATGACGGGCCTTTCTTATCTTCCTTTGAGCCTACACATTAGGGTAAAAATGCTTGTGGAAAAAAAAACACTAAATCTTATGTTGGTTGTTGGGCAGATCAATAGTGAGTGCTCTGGTGTAGGAAATGCTGCAGCTAGTAAGTGAAGCGAAGTAATTTCACTTCATGAATAAATTTTTATTATTTGAAGAGTGTTAAAATCTCCGTTGAGTTAAAACAATCAAGTGACAAACAATAATTTCCAAAACAAATGTTAATATTATTGAGACTAGGGGACAAGTAACAACTTAACAGATTAATGCCAAAATTGAAGTGATTTAACTTTTCAGTATTTGAAACAAGTGACTTAAAATGTGCACAAAAGAAGGGTTTATTAGTAGTCTTGGAGCCAGTCTTGGAGGCAAGCTGAGTGATCAAAATTGAATGAGTGCATAGCCAGTTTAAGTGATTGAAAATTAAGAAAAGTATTTAGGACTTGAAATTTTGAGAAAAGAAAAAAAAGAGTAAAACTACAATATGATGCAGCAGGATCAAAGGGAAAGATCTGTAATTTACTCCCTACTTTTTCAACTAATTTTTGTTTATTGTAGAAGTTTAAAATGGAGGAGAAAGAGACAGAGAAGAAGAGAAAAATGAGAGAAGATTAAGGTTGTGTATTATTGTTCAAGCACACCCTTTCTTATTTATACTTTTGAGTGGAAAATGTGCACGTATCCTTAATGAAGGGCAAAATGAAAATAGGAAAAGGGTTTTAGAATATCCATGCTAAGCAGTGGTTTCTCTAGAATGCACTAAAGATGCTAGCTTGATTGTCCCTCAGGTCTTTCTTTCTTTTTTTTTTTTCTTTTTCTTCTTTTCCTATTTGAATAAATTCATCTTACACCATCATTTAGATGTTAATCATGTCGATAACTTCTGAGTTGCTGATTTTGTTCTCAGTCATCTTCAGGCAAAAGAAGATGGGGATAAGCCAGGGCTTGAGGCTATGTTGCAAAAAGTCTTGCAACTCTATGCTTCCACAGTTCTCTCTAAACGTAGTTATGCAAAAAAAGGTATTTGAATTACAGTTAGTTTATAGTCATAATGGAGATCATTACCAAATTTAACTCGTACATTATGTGGTTGAATTGTAGATTATCCACCAATTGAAAAGCAAAGACAATTTGGATACTAGTAGCACTGGGATAGCATAAATAGTTTGTTATTTCACTTACCATTCATCTTGGATTTTAAATCTAAGAAAGTTTGCTAGTCTTGCTTTGAAAGGTAAAGATCAGCTGTCTAAGTAAATAAAATTTCAGACATTGTTTGAAACAAGGAATCAGTTAGAACTTGGCACCTTAAAGTCTCAAGAAAAGCTCAACTCCATAGAGTATGAAAGACAAGTTGCTATGGTTTTATGACCCGAATTTCCTCTAATGATCCTAACAAATTGAGCTTGTGGTAGTCTACCAAAGAGCGTCATGCCTCAAGGCATAAAATGGGCACTGCAAGCCATGACAAAAACCATCTTTGCTGCCAAATTTTAAAGACAGTTAAAGAGGTGGTAGTTATTGGTTTTTTAAAAGACAGACTTGGTGGAGAAGTTTGTCCACCTTCCAGTTTGGAAAGGTAGACTGATTCTCCTTTTGAAATTGCTAATATGAAACAAAACGATATACTTTATGTACCCAATCTACAATGTTGTTCTTTAAGATTACATGTTTAGTGCAAAAAAATTGAGATGATGCAAATAGTGCTTTTATGGTATGGGCATGAGAACAAAGACAAAGCAATTCTTGTTCTGGGGAAGGATGCAAACCTCAAAATGACATTTTTAAGTAAAGGATGGTGTATTCGTTGTATGGCAAGTGCTGACCTGTGTCTCCAAATAACACTTTTTTCTCATAGATTGGTCATTTTATCTCATATTTACAAGTCATTGTTTGATTATAGCAAGACAGCTTATTTCTATGTTTGTCACTTATCAATTTCCAATGACCATATCTCGGTTTATGTTTGTGGTACAGGGAGCGAAGTTTTAAAGGCTGAGGAGTTTCTTGAGACTGCAATCAAAGGTACAATTTCTCTCAAGGATGCTGCTTAGATTACTAACCCTGCTACTTTTAGAAAAACGTAATTCTCAAATTAATAAATGCTCAGCATTATCGGTTTCTATAAAAAGAAAATATTTGTAATTCTTACTAAATGTAAAAAGAAATTCTTTGGTTTGGATCAGTCACTTTATTTTGTCCAATACTTTTTGACTGTGGTTTCCTCCATATTTTGGGGGGTGAGCTTTATTCTCTATGTAATGATACTCATATGGTTCTATCTATCAACTAAAACAAAAAAATCCGTGATCTCTTTAAAGAGCATTACATGTTCCACATATTTTCCTTTTTAAAATGGTTTTGCTTACGTTTGTCTTTACCTTTTTGTCGCTATGGAGCAATGGCCTAGCTCCTTGGATGAAGTTAAAAGGACAGGACTGTCAAATCCCCTTGCCAGAGTTAAATCTGAATTTGATTAGAACAGTTAAAGGAGTCATATGCTCTTGGCCTAACAAGAGCTAGGTGGCATTTGGTTTGGAACCCTGGATGTGGTGATCATCTGGAAGGAAAAGTGATTAGAGTTGTTCATTTACTGTTACCGGATGCTTCATTTCATCCGAGTGCAAATTAGGTATAGGATGGAGTTGCATGGTCTGGGCACCATTGGGTTGCCTTATTTCCTTCCAATGCTTGGCAACCTTCTTCTTCTTCGGATTGATGTGGAGACTGTTCTGATCACATTTAACCCTTTCCTATAATGTGTGTTACAACCTTATTCTCTCATGAAGAAATCCAAGGTAACCATCAAGCAAACCACAAAAAAATATCTATCAATGCCATAGTTGAAAACGTGTCTAACATGCAGAGATGTGGAACCCACCATTTGATTGGTCCCAGATGGAATATCACCGAGGAGAAAAGATCCTGCTTGGATAGTGAGGCAGCCCACTATTCCTGACCAATGGATCAAATGAGAGGAACGGGCTGCCAATAGGGGTTGGGGGTCATAGGGGGAAGGGGTGAAACCCCGAAATCTGAGCCGCCCAAAAAATTTCGCAAAAAAATGAATCCCCTCTCTCATTGTCTATATTCCTACCCATCAGATTTCTCAACCTTGTTTCTGGACATATCAAAATTTTTTTCGGACCATGCAAAAACATGCGACGGATAAGATGGCTAGGATCATCAGGTTGGGTCAATATTTTACCAATGAAATTGTCTAGGTGGGATTTATTGAAGGACTACTCTCAACTTGCGCGTACTGCTGTACATTAGTAAACCGTCTGTATGGTCATTATAACAGCTTGCTCCTTTTCCATTGTTATGGATATCACCTGAGATAAATTGGACACAAATATCCTAACCTTGCTGACAGAATAATTTTCTGAGTTGCAGCACCCGAGGAAGAATGGAATATGTTGTTGATCAATGGTCTGACTGTTGGAAAAGGAGAAATTTCTCCAGAGGAATTCTACGCCGTCATTAAGAAAAGAATGGAGCGGACTTTGATCAGAACTGTAAGAAACACCCTTTGATCTCAAGTCGTAGCCGTTTCAAATGCTCCTGCTTTCCTGATGTTGCTTAAATTGTTTCACTGCAGGAGGGAGGGTCTTACCAGCAGCGAGTCCTAATCGAGTATCTGAGAGGAATCCAATCAAGAACGGAGGAGATCGTCCAAGTCCTTCAGGGAAAAACACAATGATTTGCAGCTCTGCACTGCACCAAAAATTGATCTCCTAAGGTGATTACTACCTAATACAAGAGGTGTTGCATTTGTTTCAACTAGAAGAGAAAATTTATCAGAAATCTTGAAAATGAAGATTGCAGCACTGAGGACTGGCAGATTCACAGTAGCCTGAGAACTTGCCTTTCTCGAGGAAGCTTACACATAACAATCCAATATATAACATTCGATAAGCCTTGTATGTGTCTGGAGAATCTATTAATTAGAAATAATTACTTATTTAATATCAGATATATTAATTTAAATTTTGATATCTTTTGGCGCATTGACGATCAGCTGATCAGATACGATACTTGTAGTCAGACCACATTGATGTTTTTATCACAATGGATGAACGGTTATCGTTGCCATGGTTTAAAAAATGGCCGTTATAACGGATTCAGACCTCCCCCGTTTCGTTATGTACCGTTTTAACGCTCAGATAATAACGGAACAAAGTGTTAAAATAAGTCTGTTATTTCCATTATTTTTCCGTTATTTTTTTATTGATTTTAGGACCGTTATTTTACATTATTTTCTGTTTTTGCCCATGTGCATTACAATCCGTTATAACGGAAAAACTGTGACGCCCCAAGTCTGTTGTACCTTAATAACGGCCCCTTTTAAACATTGATCGTTACTACTAGTAGCTACCAAAACAATTGGGAGGGTGGTCATCTTAGTGGCACATTCGTATTTTTCAGGCGAGGTTCATTTTTCGATAAAAACGCATAAGGTTCGTGTCATGGTTTAAGAGTGACCGTTATAACAACTTAACGGTAAGCTAAGCGACTGTTACCATTATTTTACCAGCTATGGGGTTTTAGCTGGCGTTACAGTTTCAATGGCATTATAACTGTTTTTTTTTTTTTTCAAAACATGATCTGTGTCTAGTCTAAAGTCTAAACAGCTAAATATGTTTTTTCGGGGTAGGAATCTAAATCATATAGTTGGCTATTACGGTACTACCCGTCCAACCGAGCTCCTTGTGCCTTAGATCCATACCATCAATGCTCAAATTTCCCACGGTTAAAATCAACCCATGAAAAGAATTCCCATCCAACGCCTAGAAATCACTAATGGGGCTGATTTTTGGTTTTTCGGTCCCCCTAATGATTGGCCAAACATCCATACGGTCAGAGTCCTCTAAGAGTGTTCCGCGTGGCTCGTATTGTGCCCTGTCATCGGCCTTGATGACAGGCCCTGTCATCAAAGTTTTATTAGCCTCAACGCTAACATCATGCTAACAATCAAATCGGCTCTGAGCTGTGACATCCAACCATCATATAGATCAGATGGTCTAAGATTAAATGCGTGATGAACGATCCAGAAAAAACAAAAGGAAAAAACAATGGACGGTGAATATTGATTGGATGTGCATATTCCTCAATGCCACCCAATTATTGGAACTCTGAAGTCTGAACTTGAGGGGAATAAATGGGGCTAGATTCATCCACACGCACACGCAAACGCAAACGCAATGACGCGTTGCTTTAAGGATTAGATTCAGTTGGAATAGATGGAAGCGATAACTGTGCACCGTCACAGGGTGTGCGTGGCTGCATCCTATCAACCAATAGTATTACATAAAGAGAAGGTCCAAGACGGCGTTGAATGGGTGATGAGAAAAAGTGCGAGTCTGGGAGGGGTGGGTGCTAGGGCGGTCATCCATACCATTCCAAAGCTCCATCCCTCTCCTCTGCAGCGCCAGCAGCCGAGATACAACGATCATCATCGTGTAGAGGTATCAAGGATGGCTGATGAGGCGAAGAAACGAGATGATTTGATTGAGAAGGAGAAGAAGAAAGAGGAGGAAGAAGCCGAGGAATTGCCTCCGCTACCGGAGAAGCCGCTGCCGGGGGATTGTTGCGGGAGCGGATGCGTTCGCTGCGTGTGGGATGTCTATTACGAAGAGCTCGAAGAATACAACAATCGCCTCAAAAACGATGCACAGTCCAAATCCTAATCCCATTAAATCCTCCTCTGCCTTAGATTTATAGATCTGTTTCTTGTTTAATTTCTTCTCTCTTTTCCATATTTTTTTTTCCTTTTTCGGGAAGGGATGTTTGTGAAAATCCATTATTCATTTATCAACGAATTCGGGAAAATCCATTTACTTTACTGAAGTTTGAAGATCAAGAAGGTTGATTATCAAATTTAAGGTATTCTGTCTTTCACATTCTTACCGTTGAAAATCGATCTTTCACGAAATAGCGAAAATAGAGAGAACGGTCAACATCCTCTAAGACCGTGCCACGTGGCTCATATTGTGGATCGTTAACCACTCTCACAATTGGTTGGGAATGGGTTCTAATTCTGCATTGTAAACTTGGAGGCATGGGCTGAGGCTGTGTTTGGTTGCGCACGTGCGTCTTTGCTAAAGGTGTGTGTCCTGATTGATGACGGGTCACACGACTCTCACCAAGGCGCACACCTACGAAGACACAGTGGACCTTGAAGACGCGTGAAAGTACCCTTTGAATCTTCGAAGACGCGTGTACTTCAAAGGTTCACTCTCCACCCCCAATGGGCTGAGCCCACCTAACGTGTAGCTCACTTATAATGTATGGACCCACTTGACATATGGCACATGTGTGATCTATCAACTCTCAGATATCATTTGGGACCCACATATGATCCATCAACTTCTGGTCTTATGTGGGGCCCACATGATTTATCGACCCCATTTTGTAAGTATAAGGGGGTATTACTAATTACTTTCTCATTTCAGGGGGTGTTACTAAAATACCTAGTATGAGGGGGTATTACTAATTACTTTTAAATTTCAGAGGGGTGTTTCTAAAATACCTGATTCTCTATCCTTCAATTGTAAATCCACTTGATTTCAGGGAATAGGATGACGATTTTGGTGTAATCTTTGAACCCTAATGTGATTACCCTTCATGGATCTAAAGGTGATGTTTTATCGATCATAAAAAGAAAAAAAAAACTTTGATCACTCAACTTCACATCAAGATCAAGGTCATACATTCAGAAAACGATCACAGGATCAACAAATGCCTTATCCTAGAAACCTTAACAAATGAAGTTGCAAAGCCAAGCAGTTTGGTGCTTAGAAAGGAGATTGAAAAAAAAATTAGGGCAGTGTTAGAATCTTCCGGGGTGGGTTGCCATCATCTCTATTGTCATCCCTAGGTCCAATCCAAGGGCAGTGTTAGTATCTTCCGGGGTGGGTTGCCATCATCTCTATTGTCATCCCTAGGTCCAATCCAAACCGCTGATGGTCATTGGGATTCCCACCACATGAATCTCAAAACGAAATTACACAAATTTCGAAGAACATCCAATGGTTTGAACATAGTGACAAAGTTACTTCGTTCCAAACAAAAAAACATATAGCATCTTCCAATGTGACATATTTTGAGATTTTTCCAAGCACATGACAAAAAGGGAGGTAGCAATATTACAAGACAAATAGGTGTTAAAGCGTTTGTCCCATGTTCTAGAATATAGAAAAATTTAGTCTATGGGCTGTGGGCCTCATGAAAACATACCACATGGTATATTCTTTCAAGTCCAGACCCATGAATGATTGGCCCACCCCCTTTATGGATCTACATACCAAACAATCAGCCTGATTGGTGATCTCTTGCCATTCGATTTAAGTATTCAAAAAATTACTCCAATCCAGCAGCTGAAAGTCATCACATGAAAAATGTTGGAATCCTACGGCTAGAAATCACAAATCTGACTTTTGGTGTATGGATCCATCAAGGGGTGAGTGGGCAGCCAGTAAAGGAAGCAGGCTGTTTTACAACTTTTGCTTCAAAGCAGTAAGGGTGTCAACGGGTCGGTTCCGGTTCGTTTCCTAAGGTGACCAGAACCGAAACAATCGATTCCGGTTCTTATCGGTTCGGTTCCTTAACGGTTCCGGTTCTCAAAGTGATGGATCTAGAACCGGAACCGATTATGTATTTATGTCGGTTCCAGTTCCGGTTCCGGGTATATTGGGCCAAATCTTGAGAATATCAGAATATTTACATTATATTTATTTATTGGTCTCGGTTCTTATCGGTTCGGTTCCAGTTCTTCTTCCACCACCACCACCACCTCGCCATCGCACCATAGCACGCCACGGCCCACCCACCGCACTACCACCATGTCACCGTCGTCGCCTAGTTCTTCTTCATTTTCTACCACCACCTCTCTCTCTAAAGAGGAATAAGAAAAATAGAGCTTCTACACTTGATGGAAAAATCATATGAAAGTGTGATCAACACAATCTCTTCTTCTTCCCTTGTTTCTCTTGTTTTCCTCTTAGCCGGTTATACCATTCAGTGGGTTTTAACATTCGATACCCACTTATCGATTATCCTTTGAAACTTTCTATTGTTGTCTCCATTCGATACCCACCTATCAAGTATCCTTTGAGACCTTTGAGTGTTGTTTCCCGAATTCCTATGATTACATTCGTCCCCGGTCTACTGAATGCTTTGTGATTTAATTTTTTTTTCATTTTTCCAACATTTCAAAAAAAAAAAAAAAAGTATAGATCACAAAAACAAGGTTTTCCCACATGTTGACAAGTAGAACCAAGTTCTGCAATTTTTTTTTGCACACACACATGAAGAGAGAAAAATATAGGGTGGGATGATTGTGTTGGCCGTAGGACCCACTTCCTTCGTCCTCCTCTCGACCATCAGAGAGAGAGAGAGGTGGTGGTGGTCGGAGACAAAGCATGTGGCGGCGGTGGTGGTGGTGGTGGTGGTGTTGGTGGGGTGGTGGTGCGGTAGGTGGGCATGGTGTGGTGAGGTGGCAGAGTATACGAGCTTTTAGGAGCATTCTGTGGACCAGTGCCAAATGTAATCATAGGTGAATGAGTTCAATCGTTTTGTTTTGTTTTTAGGAAGTGGGTATACGAGTGAAAAATGGGTATGTTGATCACTTTAGCGGGTACGATTATAAGGTGGGTAGGATGAACACAAATGGTGGGTATGAATATCCGTTCCTCGAAAAAGTGCTTGAATCCCTCAATTGGTAAATGCTGGAATCCAAAAAATTGCTCAATCCAACGGCTGGAAATCATCACATGGTAAATGCTGGAATCCAAATGCTAGAGATCATCAATCAGGCTGATTGTTGGTGTGTAGATCCATCAAGGGATGGAGCAATCATTCATGTTACAGTGGATATTCAAAAGAGTGTGCCATATGGCACATTTTTATGCCTCCACAGCCCTATACAGTATAGACAATATATTGCGCCCCCACAAACTAAATTTTTTCATAGAAAAGGCTCTACAAGTTTATTTGCAAATTCTCTTATAAGATTTGATTTTTACGGGTGGGACCCGTTAAATTTAGGATCTGTAATCCTCCATCTGGGTTCCATGAGAGAATCACCTTTGAGCTTTGATCACTCCAATAATTATTAGTTATAAAGATTTGAGTATCCGATACGATACCAGGATACCCAACTCAAATGCTACCATGCTGGGATCTGGGAAGTATGATGGGTCCCACTTAAGGAGATCTCTTAGGTCCAAAAATGAAAGTGATGGGATGGTTAAAACCCTCCATCTTGTGCATACATTTGGATGGTCAGAGATCAGAGACATCGAGATCTCCAAAATTACCTTGGTGGCATCTCAGCTTGGGGGAGGGGTGTCAACGGGTCGGTTCGGTTCGGTTCGGTGACCAGAACCGGAACAATCGGTTCCGGTTCTTATCGGTTCAGTTCCTTAACGGTTCCGGTTCTCAAAGTGATGGATCCGGAACCGGAACCGATTATGTATTTATGTCGGTTCCAGTTCTGGTTCTGAGTATATTGGGCCAAATCTTGAGAAAATCAGAATATTTACACTATATTTATTTATTGGTACCAGTTCTTATCGGTTCGGTTCCAGTTCTTATCGGTTTCGGTTCCATATTAGGCTACCCAGAACCGGAACTGTTATTGTCGGTTCGGTTCTGGTTCCGGTTACTTTTTAATCGGTTCCCAAAAATGTGGAACCGGAACCGGTATTTTCAGTTCCGGTTCGGTTAAACGGGTAAAATTGACAGCCCGAGCCGTCCCCAACAACTGTTTTCAAGTTGTTTAAAGTGTTTCCTTCCATCCAATGGTTGATTACGTACATGACAACATTTCAAATCAGATCGTCACCGTCGATGACCTTATTTTCGGACTTAAGATGGAAGCCTCGTGATACTTGTGATGGCGCTCTTAAAGTTATCTCGGCCGTTAAAATTGTATAATCTAACATCGTTTTCATAACATTTCAAAACCATATAAGGCTATCGTGTCAAAGCAGAGTAACCAAAATATTGCAAAAAGTGTCAGTACGGTTGGATGTCCCTTGGAAAATGTGTTATTTCAATACTTTTAAAAAATAATATTTTATAAATTAAAAACACAATTTTCAAGGAGCATTCAATGGAGGATACAGTGTTTGCATACTTTTTTAAGTATGGAAACGTTGCATACTAGATTTGTCCAGATAATTGTAGCATCCAACAATGTTGGACACAAAAAGTGTTCAACACAAATAAAGTAGTGACACGTGTGGATAGGGAAACCGGAGACCATCCCAACCAGTTTTCCCTTTATCTTGCATGTTTTTTTTTTTTTGAAAAAATGTTAAATTCCCTAGGTAGCCTGAAACTTCCGCTCACAGTTGGACACTTAAACTGTCCAACTACAGGTGACCCTATAACAGCCCGGAAAAGAAAAAAAAACAGAATCAACTCTCCGTCTCGCCCTCGTTTATTTTTGCTCTCTCTCTCTCGCGCGCACATACGTACGCACACATTTACACAGACACTCGTCGAGGGCAGATCTGCGAGAGAACTTAAAACCCTCGCTTTCTCTCATTTATCAGGGCATTCGATCCACGGTCTCCTTATCCTACACCCACTCTCTCCTTATCCTACACCCCCTTCCTCACCGACGTTTTTTATCTCTTCATTGGGTGCTCTGCCTATGGTGGCGATTGCAGAAGCGGTGATTGATTCCGCTTGATCTACCCTTCTCGTTCTCAGATCCGAGGTAAATTTTCTCTCTCTTTCTCAGATCTTCTTTCATCTCGAAGGCTTTGATCTCTGTAGATTTATATCTGACTAGTACTATTAGGCCTTCGGATCGAAGCCCTAAGATTATATTCTAACCAGTTTTTTATCGACAATTCGAACTTTGTTTGATCTGCGGAAAGATTGGATGGATGTGTTTGAGCCTTCTGTGATGGAATTGTTCTATACTTGATGCAGTTTTCAGTAGTTAGGGTTTGAGATTTGATTCGAAACGATGCTGACGAAATTCGAAACGAAGAGTAATCGGGTGAAGGGCCTGAGTTTCCACACTAAGAGGCCATGGATCCTTGCGAGTCTTCACAGTGGCGTGATCCAGCTGTGGGATTATAGGATGGGGACTCTTATTGACAGATTCGACGAGCACGACGGACCTGTTCGTGGCGTCCATTTCCACAAATCTCAGCCGCTGTTTGTCTCCGGAGGTACGGAATTCTGCCCCTGCATGTACATTTGGTTCTCATTTTCCATCCTTTTTGTGAATCTTCCATTCCCTGTGGTCGTTTAGGGTTAACTGTTCTGATTTCAGTTGAGATTATCTTTCATTTTGATCTTAAGATTTGGATTAGTTTCCTTCTAAAAGTCACTTTTCATTTCTGCCGGATTGGATTTGTTATTATTGTTGATTTTGTGTGCAATGTCTAGATCCGGGAAACAACTAATTCCGCAATCTATCTTGGATGATCCTGTCAATTCACCTGTTTTGTGTTGATGCGTGAAACCGTCAAAACTTTAATTTAGACGCAATTTCCATTGAATTATTGATTCAGGTTGCAGTCACTGATTGATAAAAGTGCTTGCTCGTGCTTGCAATGTTTTTGTATGCTGCATTATTCGCGGAGAGCTCTGGAGGTAGTATAGTTCTTGTTTTATAGAAAATGTTGGCTTTTGCAGGAGATGATTACAAGATCAAAGTCTGGAACTACAAGATGCATCGGTGTCTGTTTACCCTTCTTGGACACCTCGATTACATCCGTACCGTTCAATTTCACAACGAATACCCTTGGATTGTTAGTGCGAGTGATGACCAGACTATCAGAATATGGAACTGGCAGTCCCGAACTTGTATTTCTGTGTTGACTGGTCACAACCATTATGTCATGTGTGCCTCATTCCATCCTAAAGAGGACCTGGTTGTGTCAGCTTCCTTAGATCAGACGGTTCGTGTTTGGGACATCGGTGCCCTGAGGAAGAAGACAGTGTCCCCGGCTGATGACATCCTAAGGCTGAGCCAAATGAACACAGATTTGTTTGGTGGGGTTGACGCTGTTGTCAAGTATGTCTTGGAAGGTCATGATCGGGGTGTCAACTGGGCTGCATTCCACCCCAGCCTGCCTCTGATCGTTTCTGGAGCAGATGATCGCCAAGTGAAATTGTGGCGCATGAATGGTATTGTTGTGAAACTTGTGCTCTTTTTCCTCCTTGTTTTCATCTGTGCCTTTAGTCTTCACCAATTTTTTTTTTTTAGGGGGGGGGATAAGCCGGTTTTCACCATTCTTCTAGGGTTTTAGAACTTTATGGAGTGAGACCAACAATTTGAGCCAACTAACTCTTTTGTTTTTCAGATACAAAGGCTTGGGAAGTAGACACATTGAGAGGACACATGAATAATGTGTCGTGTGTGATGTTCCACGCTAAGCAGGACATTATCGTGTCCAATTCAGAGGACAAAAGTATACGTGTGTGGGATGTAACAAAGCGGACTGGTGTTCAGACATTTCGTAGGGAGCATGATCGGTTCTGGATTCTTGCATCACATCCAGAAATGAACCTTCTGGCAGCTGGTCACGATAGTGGTATGATTGTCTTTAAGTTGGAGAGAGAGCGGCCTGCTTTCTCTGTGAGCAGTGATTCTATGTATTATGTTAAAGACCGTTTTCTGCGTTTCTATGAGTTTTCAACTCAGAAAGAAACTCAAGTGATCCCAATTCGACGGCCTGGTTCCACCAGCTTGAATCAAGGCCCAAGGACTCTCTCTTATAGTCCCACTGAAAATGCCATCTTGGTCTGTTCGGATGTGGATGGCGGATCTTACGAACTTTATAATGTACCCAAAGACAGCATTGGCAGGGGTGATACCGTGCAAGAGGCAAAAAGAGGAGTTGGAGGATCAGCCATCTTTGTGGCTCGAAATAGGTTTGCAGTGCTAGACAAGAGCAACAACCAAGTGTTAGTCAAGAACCTAAAAAACGAGATTGTGAAGAAGAGTGGCCTTCCTATTGCTGCCGATGCAATATTCTATGCCGGGACAGGCAATTTGCTGTGCAGGGCAGAGGATCGAGTGGTCATCTTTGACCTCCAGCAGAGGCTTGTTCTTGGTGATCTTCAAACTCCTTTCATTAAGTATGTTGTTTGGTCAAATGACATGGAGAGTGTTGCATTGCTGAGCAAACATGCTATTATTATTGCTAGTAAGAAGCTCGTGCATCGATGCACTCTTCATGAGACGATCCGTGTAAAGAGTGGAGCATGGGATGACAATGGTGTCTTTATATATACAACCCTGAACCACATCAAGTATTGCCTGCCAAATGGGGACAGTGGAATCATCAGGACCCTTGATGTCCCAATATACATCACAAAGGTTTCTGCAAACACCATATATTGCTTGGATCGGGATGGAAAGAACCGGGCAATAATTATTGATGCAACAGAATACATATTCAAGCTCTCTCTTCTAAAGAAGAAATTTGACCAGGTTATGAGCATGATCAGGAGCTCACAGCTCTGTGGACAGGCCATGATTGCTTATCTTCAGCAGAAAGGTTTCCCAGAAGTTGCTCTCCATTTTGTGAAAGATGAGAGGACCCGTTTCAACTTGGCACTAGAGAGTGGTAACATCCAGACCGCTGTTGCTTCAGCAAAAGAGATTGATGAGAAAGATCACTGGTATAGGTTGGGGGTGGAGGCCCTTCGACAGGGCAATGCTGGCATTGTAGAATATGCGTACCAGAGGACAAAGAACTTTGAGAGGCTCTCTTTCCTGTATCTCGTGACGGGGAATATGGATAAGCTGTCCAAAATGCTGCGAATTGCCGAAGTCAAGAACGATGTGATGGGTCAGTTCCACAATGCCCTGTACCTGGGTGATATCCGTGAGCGTGTCAAAATTTTGGAGAATGCCGGCCATTTGCCCCTTGCTTATGTCACAGCTGCCGTTCACGGGCTTCATGATGTTGCTGAACGGCTGGCAGCCGAGTTAGGAGATAATGTTCCCTCTTTGCCCAAGGGGAAATTGCCTTCACTTCTGATGCCCCCAACTCCCATCCTGTGTGGTGGAGATTGGCCCTTGTTAAGGGTCACGAAAGGCATTTTTGAGGGCAGTCTTGATAATGTGGGCAGGGGAGTGCAGGAGGAAGACGAAGAGGCTGCTGATGGTGATTGGGGCGAGGACTTGGATATTGTTGACATGGATGGCATGCAGAACGGAGATGTTGGAGCAGTGGTTGAGGATGGGGAAGTAAACGAAGGAAATGAAGAGGAAGGAGGATGGGACCTTGAGGACTTAGAGCTCCTGCCTGAACTCGATACCCCAAAGGCTGCTATCAATGCCCGTTCCTCGGTATTTGTCACCCCAACTCCAGGCATGGCTGTAAGCCAGATCTGGATCCAGAAATCATCTCTTGCTGGCGAGCATGCAGCGGCTGGCAATTTCGACACTGCAATGCGCCTGCTGAGTCGGCAATTGGGTGTAAAGAACTTTGTGCCTTTGAAGCCCATGTTTCTTGATCTACACACTGGAAGTCACACCTATCTACGTGCTTTTTCTTCGGCTCCAGTGATCTCACTGGCCATTGAGAAAGGATGGAGCGAGTCTGCCAGCCCTAATGTGAGGGGTCCACCAGCACTTGTGTTCAAGTTCTCTCAGTTGGAAGAGAAGCTTAAGGCTGGTTACAAGGCCACAACAAATGGGAAGTTCACAGAGGCTTTACGTCTCTTCCTCGGAATCCTGCACACCATTCCTCTGATTGTGGTTGATTCGAGGAGGGAGGTCGATGAAGTCAAGGAGTTGATCGTCATAGCAAAGGAGTATGTGCTGGGGTTGCAAATGGAGCTCAAAAGGAGGGAAATTAAAGACAATCCAGTACGCCAGCAAGAGCTGGCTGCCTACTTCACTCATTGTAACCTTCAGATGCCTCACCTGAGGCTTGCACTGTTGAATGCCATGACTGTTTGCTATAAGGCAAAGAACCTTAACACAGCTGCTAACTTTGCCAGGCGGCTCTTGGAGACCAACCCCACCATTGAGAATCATGCAAAGACAGCCCGGCAGGTCCTGCAGACTGCTGAGAGGAACATGAAGGATGAGAGCCAGCTTAACTACGACTTCAGAAATCCGTTTGTGATTTGTGGGGCAACGTATGTGCCAATATATCGTGGACAGAAGGATGTTGCATGCCCGTACTGTGGTTCGCGGTTTGTGCCAGCCCAGGAGGGGCAGCTCTGTACTGTTTGCGATCTTTCTGTGGTTGGATTGGATGCGTCTGGTCTGCTTTGTTCTCCTTCCCAGATAAGATGATTGTGCCGCCAAACCAGTAGCACTGATTATGTTGGTTTTTCCTCTCTGCAAGCAAAGGTAGGAATATTAAACATGAGTTAAGTTTCAATGAATTGTTTGCTCTTTCTCTTAATCGGTTT
Source organism: Euptelea pleiosperma (assembly GCA_035048495.1). Classification (NCBI taxonomy): domain Eukaryota; kingdom Viridiplantae; phylum Streptophyta; class Magnoliopsida; order Ranunculales; family Eupteleaceae; genus Euptelea; species Euptelea pleiosperma. The sequence continues at coordinate 4,668,533 of CM068552.1, read as the reverse complement.
TTTATCTTTTTTAATTTCAGTGATCACGATTTCACTGTAATAATCAAATTGAGAATTTTGACTGGGCTGTTCTTGTTAGTTGTTCATGAACAAGAATGGCTGAGGACCTATGTTAAGGTCAGTGTATGTAGATGCAGATGGTAATTTACTGCTTTCAGTGAATTGGGTTATTCAAGCGTAGTACAACTTTCTTCTCTTTGATTCTTCTGAAATCCAAACTCACTGTCTTTTCCAAGAGAAATCGGTTAGTAAAATGAAGGGTAGGAACTTTCATCTTCTTATATCTCAGGATGCTTGGTGCACATGTAGGGGGGTTGGGGCCACCATGCACTGGTTCTCGGATGATCTTAACCGTCCAATCAATTACATTCTTGCATTCTTGTGGATGATCTTTACCGTCCAATCAATAGCATTCTTGTGGATGGTCGAAAAAAAATTTGGTGGATGTACCTAGAGCAAATTCTCTGTTAATGCTTGTGATCTCTCAACCAGGTTCCAAACGTATAGATCAGCCGACTCTAGATTCAAATGGAAATACTTTTAAGAAGATTGAAGGTTCATTTGAACTTGGACGAGTTAGGAATCCCCCGAATCATCGCCTTTTTTTTGCGGAAGAACAACCCCAAGTCGATGCTCCTTCTTGAGTAAATGCAGACTTTGAAGTCTTGACTCTTGGAGACCTAAACGTCTAGCAGAGAAGGCTTCGTGTATATTTTATAAATAAAAAAACACGTTTTTCAAAGGACATCCAACAGTACTGCAACTGTTTGCATACTTTTAAGTCTGCAAACAGTTGCAGACTAGATTTGTCCCTAATACAGCCTTATCAACTGAATGAGTGTACAAGGAAGGGTGTCATATCTGGGGCTAAAAAGATGTGGAATTGGTTCTCTAGATTGCTTGGTCATTGGAAGTTGGTTTCCTGTGGAAAAGCAAATCCTAGCAAAATGATCCATTTAAATTTTTATTTTTTATTTTTTTGATGTTTGGCTGCATGTGGGGAAGATTTATTGAAAAAAGAAGAAGAGCTAAATCTAAAACAGGTGGAACATTGATCCATGTAGTTGTTGAACCCAAGTCAGGTCTGGCTCAAGTTCGGGCCTGCTTTTAGGCCGTCGGATCAGATAGGGTTCCCATATTCCATGTGATCTTTACTATAAGTAGGGGTATTAATGGGGTGCTGTTAGTTCTACCAGAGCCAGACCCAAAATACAATTAGCCAGGTCCAAGCCCGTGTTGGCATATTACAAACACAACATTTTAGGCCTAAGCTCGGCCCATTAAGAGATAAAACGGGCTGAGGATTTAGTTTCGGAATTTGCTTAAGGTAATTTTGTTAAACACGAATCAGCCCAAAGGGCCTTTAAATGTAGCCAAAGCCCGAGACTATTAGTGCTGGGCCTAAAGCCCGTATTGGCCCACTACAAGCCCCACATTTTAGGCCTAAATCCATCCATTAAGAGATATAACAGGCCAAGCCTGTAGTTCCCAACTGTGCTTGAGGTAATTTTGTGAAACACTAAGACAAAGCCCAACTTTTAAATGTAGTCAACGCTACCATTAGTTGGCTAAAGCTCTTTGGCTAGATTGGGCCATTAACACCCCTAGCCTAACTATAAGTAGTTATGTTGTTGTTGTGGATGCAACCCATTTGGGTCAGATATGATTCGTCTTGGGCTTGGGATCAGATCTACTATTTTGTTAATTTGATCGGACTTTGGGCCTTGGATCCTTATTTTGTAGTGGATCCGACCCTTGTTTTCACATACGGGTCTGATAAGGATCTTCCCTGTATGGATCATAGTTTATATTTGATCTCATGTTATGAATCTGAGTTGGATACGGATTTAAATTTGAGTCACAATGGTCAAAGCCAGATCTAAATCAGAAATTACTGAGATTTGACCTCATCTGAACCATTTCATACCCCTAACCCAATTGAAAATGAAATCGATATGAATAAATGCATGGACTCGAGTGAGGGGGTTGTGCAGGTGAAGATGTCGGAAATCCATGGAAGCTTTCGAGAAAATAGTCGAGCCAAAATTTTCCCGTGGCGCTGTGGGGAGCTTAGTTAGCAATTTTCTACTTCATACGCGTACTTGACAACTCCTTCAACTCGGCAACTTCGAACTCTAGATTCTCAGTTACAAACGGATATGTGAAGATAAATCCCAAGCCATCACAAACGAGGAGGTGGTACCGCCTTGGCCCTAGAGTCAAGGGTTCAATGAAATTTTTGTCATTCAAAAAACGCCAATTTTTCTGTCTTGGGTCATCGTGAAGAGCATAGTCAGCAATATGTTGATACTTGAGGAATTGGCCATGAACCTACCTATCAAATATAAGCGGGCATAGTGATCTCTAGCCGTTTGGTTGGGAAGTTGTTTATGGGGATTGGGCATAAGGTGTGGTTTATACACAAACACACAAAACAAATAAACAAAAAACTGAAAACAGGATTTGGGCAAACTACACTTTCAACGGGCAATGTTAACTTGGTAGCCAAACACCTCCATCGTCGGAGTTTCTTATCCTCTCTTTGTATTGGTTGTCAGTTGGGAAAGAGTCACCATCTTCTCCTTGTTATATAGATGAACAACGATATGTACTGTACCATTATAAGCTCTCTCCGCGTGCTTATGCTCCTAATAAGCTCTCTCCGAAAGAGCAACCCCACGTGTCTTTCGTGGGTACAATGTTGCTTACAAAGGTTTTCGATGTTCGTGTTATGTTATGTGGAGTCTGATGGTTATGTTATGTGGAGTCTGATGGTGTTAGAGTATTCATTGTACATGAATTTACGACACTGCAGCGATGTTCTTTTGGGAGAGGTCTTTTTCCTTTAAGGGTGTTTTCGTACTTTTACATTGATATACGGAAACCCTAATTTTGTTTTGGGGTTATATATGCTTTTGTTGATCAGAGACGACGATCATTTATTGTATTGTGAGTGTTTCTTTTTGCCTCAGAGCATAGTGAAATTTGCGTGAGTCCGTGGACGTACGTACATCGTCATGTGTTGTCATTGATTGCATCTTTGTTTTTTGGATTATTCATTGTTCTTCCTTCCCAACAGTTTGCACTCTCCATCTCGAAAAAGTTTGCATCTCAAGTCATGTACCTTTTTATTATTAGAATTTGTTTCCTTGTACTATGAATTTGGCTCCTTCTATTTTTCTAGCTGATGCTATATTTTTCAGTGACCCCTTGAGACAACTTCATGCAAGATGTCCCAAACCCCTACTGCTGACGCATTTACCGTCCTTCAATTCCCGTTGTTGGAATATACAGACGAATCCATTACTTATGTGTTGTGTCCATATCTACTCCAAATTCTACTATGCCTTCTCCAAGTACATCTATGGGTGGTTCTCCGTCTAGTGATGCTAGCTCTAGTTTTGCCATACGACGAGCCCCGTGCATCTTACAAGCCTAGTTCATTATCACCTTCAGAGGTTGCACCAGCTCAGTTACATGAAGATCTTGAGTCTGGAATCTGGATCATGCTTAATCAACTTCACCTCTTAATACTCAATGATGTTAGCTCCGTTGAGCATAAGAGGTATAAATCAATTGCAAAGTCAACTCAGTGGCATGTAGCTATGAAACGATGAGCGTTAAGTCTTTTGGTTTCAAATGACCTTCTCGAGTTCAATCTTGTTTTAATTCAATTGTGCGCTATATTCGAATGACAGTTTGTCGGTTTATAATGCCATTTCTCGAGTGAGAAACATGTTCATTCATTTTGCTGCTATATTTGAATAAAACTCAAAGCAAAGTCAATAGAAGCGGGAAGATCGACCAAAAAGAGATACAAGGTCGGGAATTTTGTTCGAAACACTTATTCTCACATAAGGGCGTCAATGTAGAAAGACCTCAACTCAACAACGACAAAGTCGAAGCATAACATAAACTACTGGCATTTTATCACAAGTGCTTATCTGATTAGGAGAAGAGTTATCACATCCTCTAATCCGTCCGCCCTACTCGAATGCTAAACAATAATTCAAAAATAACAAAAAATAATAGAAGTAATCTTCTTCGTCGTGTTAATTTGTCTTCAATACAATCTCAACCAATATATAATAGTACGGTTTCCTAACTCTAGTAACTATTTATTGTAGTCTAAAAATAGAAAGTACAATTACTTTAATATTCAGATTTAGAATTACAATTACATCAAAACTCTCTATTTGAGCATCTATAGAATCTCCACAAATCGTAAATATTCTCGATAAAAGATTCTATAAATTAAACCTACAACTTTGATCTCGATTTTGAGGGGGCAAATGATCTTGAGAGAGTCCATATATAACAAATATTTCGTTTGGTCTAGGCAGCTCTCTCTTGTATGTCTCCTCGTTCTCTTCTAACAGTTCAAGAATCGTCCCAATCGAAGTTGGTATAACTAAGTTACACCCATATTAGACACGAACTATCGACGTCATGCAATTTTTCTCAAATGAAATGTCTATGCACGTAGATCATCCTGGATCAAGTGCACTTAGATCCTTCGACATTGTCTTCTTGGCATGAATGTTGTCAGGTCCTGGGAATACAAACGAAGTTCCTTCAAATAGTATTGTCGATCGATATAAAGTTCGTCTCGTTACATGGGCCGGGCTGACTTTGTTAAGAGATTCTACCAATTGATTAGTTCTAACATTAGCCACTGTTTAGAAGTAGAATTTACTGTCAGCTCGATTCGCAACCTTGATTTAACAATAATGCCATCCTCCGCGAAATTAAATAGGCATTGCAAGCTTGGTTCGAAAGTTTTCAGTTCCTTTCTACTCCGTGTCGGGTTTCTTTCTAGTAAAGCTTATACAACTATGTCCGTTCATTGGTGTTCACATGGCCTCATCTCTACGCTGTTCTATTTTGCGAGAATTAATAAATTAATTAAAGCGTCACTCGTATGTCTTCCAAATCCAGTTCTCTATGTTAACTCAAAGCATGTTGAACTTGATTATCATTTTATTCAAGAAAAAGTGATTGTTGGTTTGCTCTCTATTAAGTTCGTTGGAGATCCTCCCATGTCAGCAGTTTGAATCTCTTCCTTACAAGCTCTGCGTTAAGCTTCCGCCCTTGCTCAACTTGATTGGGGTGATAAGGGCAACACACCAAGGTGATTCGTATTTTGTTACATAATTAACACTCTTCGATACGAAAATATATATATATATATATATATATATATATATATAAACTTGATGCTAACAGCCAAATGGAGGATCCTCATGCCATTTACTATATATTTTCTTAATTCTTTTTGTTTCCGTCTGGGGTCTGGGTGTCGGGTCCGCAGGGTGCCGACCTAGTTGGGATGCCATAGTGCGACGCATCCCTCCTTAGAGTGGTTCTGTTCAGTTTTTCCTTTTTTCTAATACAATTTACATTTAGCAAAAAAAAATGATGCTAACAGCCACCACCACAAAAAAAAAAAAAAAAAAAAAATTAACCAACCTAGTTTAACTTGCCACGTGGCATTTTTTAAGGGTTTGAATCAAGTCAGCTGCTTCTCATTAGCAGCTAAAATTTGCTCATGCACAGCCTATACTTTTTGTTACAAGTGTCATCCTTGATATAAAGCCCATCCGAGAGATAATTGTCATCGTAGTATGCATGCACAGCTAGTAGCCTTGCAGCCTCCGTACTGCAGTCTGTCTTACAGTACCAGTGGTGCACCAAGGACACGGTAACAAATTTGGGTGGGACCAGACGACAGCGCAGCACCAATGCCAACGCCCACATAGTACAGGGTTATCTTCCCACATGCCAGATCTCAGCCTTACAAGGCCAAATGCACCACCGTATAGACTAGAAAAAACCCTAGAATCCAAATTGTTTTACCATATATTGCTCTTGGTGTTGCAGACAACAAGGAAATCTATCTGACGATTCGAAGGACAAAACTCCCTGTCTACCATCTACGTGTTTACGAGTGTGTGTGTGCCTGAGTGATGTTCGACTTTGTCTTTTATGTTTTCTCCATCATGGATTTTTAAAGAGTTCGGGCACAGACTAATAATGCTCGGCAAACTTGAAAAGCGACGAGCCAGCCGTCTCTGTGGCAAATCCAGAGGGCTTCAATGGTGCAGCCCATTCATGATATTAACACATTGGGCTCGACCTGTAGTTCCAATTGGTTTGACATAGTGCATTGCAATTTGCGACCATAGGTCGTGGACTCGACCGGTTTCCCCGTAAAAGCTCAAACTAAAAATTAAGAGACTATCTAGATTATCAATGAAAACATCTTGGGTACCCAACAAAAGTGGTGAAACACTAAAGATTTCTCACAGAACAATCTACTAGTAATCGGCGTTGTCTGACATTGTTTCTCATAAAAGAGAACTCCTCGTCCTACTTTTGATCACCCGAAGAAAATTAGGCATTAACGCATACATGACAAAGGTTATCATGGACGGAAGATCTAAGATTATTCTCAGGACCACCTCAATAAACGACATTTTTGACATACTGGTTCCTGCTCCCTACCCATAGTTAGAATGTATCTCCTCCTTTTCGTTCTACTTGGTTGAAGCAATCCAAACTTTCGACAGAATATGAAAGAGGACCACAAACCTGTGTAAACACCTCGACAAACTCATGTGGACACTACTGTACGGCGGCTGAAAGTCCGATCTTAGTCTTGATTTTCTAGCATTGATAGCATTTGGCATTTGGCAAAGAAAGATAATCATCGCATCCTAGTTTTTCTTACAGGTAAGTAGACGCAAGAACCATATGAAGACAAAAATATCGACAAGCTTAATCTCCTCGTATGGGATTTGTAAACAAAAATCATAAGCATTAATCCTTGCTTCATAAATGGAAAATACAAAATCTACAAATAACAAATTGATTGTGCGGGAAAGAAGAATATATAAACCCCAAATCGATTTCTTCGAGCGAGAGTTACATTAAATCAAATGGGAACATCCATTCATGTTTTCAAGAGATAATCAAGATAATATTTCTTCTGAAAATTGACCAACATTCATGAATATGATTAGTGCAAGCACCTCAACAGAATTGGTAAAACAGTTTCATATATGTTGCATTGTCTGACTTGAAGATATTCAAGTGGACAAACTCCAAAAATAACCTTATGGTGGCTTAGGAAAAACAATTTCTCCATGAATGATATTCAATATCATTTTTTTTTTTTGTTTTTGCATTTGCATTCCATCACATCTTTTCGGTATGGCGCCACGACCTTAACATGTGGGTTAAAAAATGCTGCCTACATAGACATACAAAAAGATATTCCCTTGACATTTCATAAAAAGACAAAGAACCATAATTTATTTCCTTCCTCTTTATCAAAAAAATGAATTATGTCCTTGCTATTATCCTAAAAGGCTCAATTCAAAATTGTAATATTGATCTATCCATTAATTGCTGCATATATATCTCTATTACTTAATTCTCATATATGGATCCCAACCTTTTTCTTGGGTTTATTCAACACACTGAACATGATAAATTGCGCTCTCCAATATATTTTTTTCTTCTCAAGAACACCCTCAAGGTAAAAAATGGTGTATGATTAATTAGGTGTTTCGTACGAAAAAAATGAAGTTGTTAATTGGAAGGCCAAACTCCCAATTCATGCTCAAGATCAATGAAATTATGTCCGATGAAGCAATCACTCACTAGTAAACTCACTCAAGTTGCATGGATTCTTCGAAGTGGGTAAACTGCCGACGATGATGCATTCAGAGTTTGACATTGACAGTTCATGCATGAGTACAGTCATGGCAGTTCAGGAATTCCTTTGCTTTTATTTCTTACATGTTGAAAAAAATTTAACATTGCGAGTTATTATGAGTTCTATCTTTCACAATAGAAAGCTTCAACATGAAAAATGTATTATTGTCCATGGATGTATGATGAAACCCAATATATATCCTATTATAACGCTATATAATTTTATTTTTTCTTCATACACTATTGAAGATATACTTCCGAATCCATGATTCCCATTTCCAAGGTTAGTAGAATCGGATTCTAACACTCGCACATCCAACATTAAGGCTCTTCACAATCAAAACAAAGTGAGCAACATTCATGTTCTTTCTTAGAAAAACATAGTTTTTAAAACAGCAAATCTGCTTGTTTCCCTTGTCAGAATTTTTTGTAATTTAATTGTATCTTTATACATTACTGTTCATCGATAAACGATATATAAATCTATTTTTTCTTCCTACATTATTGAAGATATACTTCCGAAGTTTGGTAGAATTCTCCCTTTTCCAAGTTTGGTAGAATCGACATTCTATAATTGTGTAGGATTCTAACACTCGCACATCCAACATTAAGGATCTTCACAATCAAAATGAAGTGATGAGCAACATTCACGTTCTTTCTTATGAAAACATAGTTTTTAAAATAGAAAGTCTTGTTTTCCTTGTCAAAAATATTTTTCAATTAAAATTGCTTACATGTTTTCGTATTCTACTTGTTCTTCTCACCATATCCTGGTCCAGTATATAGGATTTTAAGCTTAGCATCATGATAAAAAAAAATTAATTTTCGGACTACCTCCAAGGTATGATTCATGGGGTTCTCTTTGTTATTATCCCTATACAAAGGTTCTTATCCATTTAGGCATTTAGCAATTTATTGATATCATATTTTCTATTTTTTTGTCCTTTGAAGCTATGTTTGAATGGTTCAATTAATACACCATTTCACTTTTAAAATTGATCCATTCCTTTCTCCAAGATTTTTTTTTTTACTTTTATAAAAAACTTTAAAGCTCTAAATGAGAAAATCATATACTCTCTTGGTAGGAGATAACACATAATTTTTTAGACTATTCAAAAAATATATTATGATGATTTCTAAGGTATGTTGATGGTAACATTGTAGGATGACTAATCTTCCCATTTCTTTCTTTTTTTTTTTTTTTTTTTTGTGGGGGGGGGGGGGGGATATGAGGTTTATATATGATTAAAAACTCATTATCTTCTACAATCCATACGTTGCTCGATCGCCTAATTTTTTTTTTTATTATATATATCATCTAGAAAGAATAGCTTTTTAGCTTTACAACACTGATTCCCTCAACTTTTTTCATGACTTAAACAAACAACTACCAAAATCCCATTACTCATGAAACTTCTTTATCTGAAAAAAAAATTACCTAAACATCTCAGCAAATAAATCAAATAAGTAACCATGATCATGCAAGATGGGTTTGTTTATCTGTTAATTAATTGTGTTAATTTATTATGAGTCAGATAGTTTGCAGATTAGGGAAACTTTCACAATCTTCCTATTCCCTTCACATTTACTAATTCTAGAAAGCTGAAAAAGCATTCATCTATCTTCTACAACATACATACATACATGTGCGTGTGTGTCACATGCACATAAAATGTATTCCTACAGTATACTTGAAGGTGCATTAAACAACAGCAGCTGACCAGCACCATGTCTCATTTTATACAGTAAACAAGAACAGCTAACCAGCAACATGTCTCATTTTATACAGTAAACAAGAACAGCTAACCAGCAACATGTCCCATTTTACTATTAATGGGTAGGTTATGCATGTCCTATACGTAGATGACTGTGTGTAGATGACTGTGTGTGTGTGTGTGTGTGTGTGTGTGTGTGAGAGAGAGAGAGAGAGAGAGAGAGAGAGAGGGAGGGAGGGGGGTATTTTCTTTCAACTTTTGGACTTGAATGGCCATGCAAGGAAGACTTTGTAGGGTGGACTGCTCATACCCCAATAACAAAAAGGTTAAATGTTAATAGGTTTGAAAACAAACGAATAACCCCCCTTTACCCAACCAAACACGAAACCCATTTTCGTCTCATTTCAAACCGGCAAACAAACGGGTAAACTGGAGAAAAAGCGACTTCGAAGTTGAAAACCAATCAGAAACCAAAACCCAATTCAATTAAGAAAAGGAAAACTATAAACTATAAGGAAATAAACAACAAGAGTGAGTAGTACACGATACACATAAAAAGATTGATGAAGACAAGAAGAAGATCACAAGAAGATTAAATCATTACTAAGCAAATCTGAATCGAAACTCGAACACCCACATTTCTCATTCTCCTTTTTTTTTTTTTTTCCTTCCAGTTCAATTGGTGTTAAAAAGTACTACTACGAACAACAATGCAGATTGATAGACATTGAGAGATGGTTGGTTAGAAGGAGAGATGGGAAGAAAAATGACTGTTGTTTTAAGATCTTGGGTGTGGGAAGAATTGCGTACCCGCCATGAAAGCATTGAGGGGTGTTGGGTACATAGAGGAAGGATCAAGCAATGCGGCAGCGGCCGAAGCAGCTGCTGTACTAGATAAAGTGGTGGTGGTGGTGGTTGCGCCAGCCGTGATGAAATTACGGTGAGCTTCTCCTCCACCACCACCAGATGAGCTCTCGCCAGGACCGTAATGACTCTCAGGACCTTTATCATAAAGAATGCCCCTGAAGACGTGCCCTCCAATGTTCACAGCCGTCTGATACGCATAGCGCTCTTCCGGGCCATCCATGCCGCTTACTCGAACACAACGAAAAACGGCCTGAGCATTCACTTCGGAGGGAAAGTTGCCAACTTCTAACCCTAAAAAATAAACTCCAAGAACACAAAATGAATTAAAGAAAACACACATGTACAGGTACTACAGAGAAAAGATGCAGAAAAGTAGTCTCTCCCTATCTATTTCGTCAGTGTTACTTGCTAACAGTAGAAAAAGAAGAAAAAGAAAAGCTGTTGGGTGACGATGGTGATCGAGTTCATCACGCAAACGATATGGTTTTTGGTGGGTAGTACTGAAAATCGCTCGAGATTTCTCTCAAATTTCTCTCTGTATATCCAAGTATCAACCAATCTTTGTGGTATGTGTTTGTACTATAAACTATAACTGTACCTGACGTGGTGGTCGGTAAGCGAGTGCAGGCAAGAGAGGGAGCAGTGGGATTCTCTCTCTGCCTTTTGGGATTCTCTCCTCGGAGCTGCTGTTGCTGCTGCTGTTGTTGAATAGCAGCGAGCTGTTGCTGCCGCTCTCGTCTTCTAGAAGCAGGGACCCAAGTGCTCTTGACGTGAGTCGGGCACTGAAACCCTCGGCTCTTACAGCAAGTTCTGCACCTCATATGGATGCAGTCCTTCTTCGCTTGGTTACCACAGTCTTGGCAACTTATCCCACCACCTCCTCCTTGCCTGGTCATCATAGTTATCGCTCTCGATGACGACTCATCTGAGACGTTGATGCTTCGATTAGGAGTCGGACCCACCGCTAAGGCGGAGGAGTAGATATCTTCTTGTGGGTGGTGCCGTTGATGTTGATGTTGATGTTGCTGTTGCCATAGCTCGAAACCCTTGTTGTATGAGGAGATCTCTTCGTTTCTGTAAAGAAATAAGCTTTCTGGAGGGATTTCGTTTGATGGGTGTTGCTGGTTTCCCCCACCTAGTGAGAACCCAGCCATTGTATCCACCAATTAGCTGAGCTAAACCTCAATTGGGAGAGCAAATCCATAGCAGAAACTCAGTTTGGCGAGATGGGTATGGAGAAATGGGTATTGGGTAGCCAGTGAAGATGATGATTGTACTTGTGTTTGTGTAATTTTGAGTTTGATTTGTTTTGTTTTGGGGTGGGGTTTGTGGGTTGTGGCCCTGTGGGTGTTTGTTTCTTTGTTTTCTTCGTCTCTTTGTGAGTTCTGAATTCTTCTTGTGGGGGTGTGATTGCAGCTTTTCTGTACACACGTCGGATTTTTTTGGGGCAGCGCTGTTGATTTCTCCTTCAATTCCTTTTCTGTATTGGAAGCATTTAAGACACGGAATTACAGCCCTGCAACGCCGCCATGGTAACAGCAACCCTTCTGCAACTTCAATTTAAGACAACAGCAGAACCCCACCTTCTCTTCTCTCTCATTCATTGTGATGACGATGACTGGTTACCTGGACTCTGGACAATCTATCTCTCTCCCCCACACTCATCCAATCCTTTCAAGTTTCAACTCTTCTCCGATCGATCTCGGTTCATCATCGCATGCTCATCGCAGGGTCTCTTACCATCCACGTGACAGACCACCAGCTTTTGCTTATTCGTCCTTGCACCGGAAAACACGCTACTTTTTGTTCCCCTTCTTTAATGAAATTGTTTACTTATTTAATTTCTCTCTTAAGTTTAACAACCCCCCAATAAATCCTAATTTAAATTTTAAATTCCAAATACTCCATAATTTCTTTTATTTACCAAAAAAAAAAGATTCAGAAAGCACAAAAGTATTTCAAATTAAATATTTTATTTTGCATGAAATATAAAATTAAAGAAGCATTTATTCTTGAAAATGGGATGTGGGTACCTGATTTCTTGTTAATTTATTCACCAGCCAGACCCCAAGCTTAAAGAATAGAAATGGAGATATTGGTGGGAGGAAAGAGAGGCGAAGTTCTCGACTTTCCCAACAAAAATTCTCGTGTGTGATCAGAAGAGGAAAAACAACACTGCACCTGCACCACCACCACCTCCTCCTCCTCCTCCTCGTATTTCTTTCTTTGATTTTATTAACTGTAAGCTCTAGCAGGACGACGACTTCTTAAATCCAACCCGATTATGGTCCTCGGTATTCACATTACACGAATCAGAAAGAAATCCAACGGTTTAAAAACTCTAGGGAAGACATCTATCTTAGGACGTCAGCTTCATTATCCATCGTATATTATAATTTAATAATAATTAGTTAAATTACGGAGTCGGCTGGACCTGAAATCCGCCGTATACGGACTTTGATGAGAGCTCGGAAGGTGTGCCCTTCTCTCAAAGTCCTCAACCAAATTCAAAAATCTTAATTTTTTTTTAATAAATTAAAAACAAACAAAATTCAATCATTTTCTAAATTATTAAAATATTATTAGGAGCTCAAGGCACGCTCACCCAGACCACCAGAAGAAAAGAAGATCTAGCTATTTGCTTCATTCGTACATTCTCCATTACTGATTTAATGGGTTTTACAAACAAATTTAAAAAATTTTTTTTTTTTTTTTTGGGGATGGGTGAAAAAGAGAAGAAAAAGCAGAAAACAATCTTCTAATCTGTTTTTATTTGTTTGTTTGTATTTCTAAGAAGGAATAATATGATACACTGATGACTGAACCATTAAAGTAAAATACGTATAAGACAAGGGTTACAGCCCGTAAACAATTAGAGGGTGGAGGAGGAGGGAAGGAAGGTGATTTGCTAGGTGAATGATGTGTGCGACTCCCAATAATTGTGTTTCTGTCTGTCATTCTCGAGCCCTGTGCTGCCCCCGGGGTTGACTCCTTCTCTCTCCTGTTTTAGAGACTTTTTAGAGCGAGAAACACGTCTCTTATCAAGGTTTCTAACTTTTTCTTCCTAATCTTAATTCAAAACTGAGAGAAGGGAGAAGAGGACGAGGGGTGGATTAGGAAACTTGGAGAGATTAGGGTCACGGGACACAAATCCCAATGTTAACTAACTCTTTCTTCGGTCACTGCAGGCAGTGAAGTTAGAAATATACAGATGAAGGGTATGTGTGTATCCCATTGTGTTCTTGGTCATCTTGTTCAAGAAACCAAGCTAAAGAGGTGACTGGGTCCTGATGTAACCAGGTAGACCTGACGATTGACGACTCTCTCTTCTTCTTTTTTGTTACTCACGGCTGCCATATGGGCCCACTGACCGTATGGATGTTTAGCGGACCCCTCGATAGACATTCATGACAAAAATCAGGTTGTTAAATAATTTCTAGATGTTGGATTTAGTATTCAAAATAAAGTTCTAAATCCAACGTCTAGGATTACGTTTGAAAAAGTACTAAACTCTGAATGCTAGAAAGTACCGATCAAGGTGATTTTTAGAGTATATATAGACTAAGGGGAGGACTAAAACATCCATACGGTCAGTTGGGCCAGAGGGAAGCGGTGAGTAATAAAAACTGCGTTACCTAACGCTTTTGGCGTAAGGTCTACCTTGTTACATTTTTTTTCTGTTTTTTTTTAATGGTTTCCTTAATATGGGGGAAGGGTGCGAAAAGTCACTGTCAGTCATTTATAGGTTGATGTTAACTGGCATGTGAAGTCAATATGCTCAAAAGATTTCCTTGCCCCCGACTCTCCCGACTTCGAGAAAATATTTGCTGGTCCCAGGGACTTCAAAGTTTGAAGCCTCTCCAATATCAAAACGCCACGTGTAAACTGATACATGGTAATATATCAAGCCAATCTCTTGATGGACCTATAAACTAAAAATCAACTTGATTTGTGATTTCTAGATGTTAGATTTTAGTGATCAAAAAAATAAAAAGGAAGAACCAGAAATCACCCTATTAAAATGTTCAAAACCAACGGCTAGAAATCACTAAGTAAGCTGATTTTTGGTATGTAGGTCCATCAAGAGTTGTACCGATCATCCAAGGTTGAGTGGGCTTGAAACAATGAGCCACGTGGCATTTGTAGAGGGAGAAAGACAGTAAACTTGTGGTCTATACAATACAACGTATTATAATTTTCACAGCTACGTCTCACGGAAATTGAGTTTTTGAATAATTTCTTGTGCTGCGAAGGAGGAACTTTTTGCACGAACTCGTGCCATTCCAGACCGATAGCCGTTGAAAAAAAGGAGTAGATCACGATTCCCACGTACATAGTCACACGTAGATACCTACGCTTTTGATTTTATTTTTTATTTTTTAAAATTTCATTTCCCTTGTATGCTATTTTATAATAACGTTACAGAATGTATATTATGCATTAATATAAATATACTGGGGAAGATGGATCCCGTCAAGGAGATCTTCGATGGCAAGCCGTCCAAAATTTTACCTGATCATGTTGACTTTTGGCATATGAGATCTTCTAGGTGAGATCCAATATATAGTCGTGTCTAAGAAAATAGTTGCCGTCTCCTATCAACGTGGACCAGTCTTCCGGACCCACTGACCTTATGGATGTTTGGCCCAAGGTTTAAAAAACGGCCGTTATAACGGATTTGGACCTACCCCGTTACGTTATGGACCGTTAAAACACTCAAAAATTAACGGCCGTTATTTTTTGAAAATCTTTGTGAAAAATAACGGCCGTTATTTTTGTTTTTTTCCATTATTTTCGTTATATTCCATTTTTTCCTTTATTTTCCATTTTTAAAATTTTGACTTTTAAATTTTAAAATTCAAAATTTGAATTTTAGCGCCATTTTTTTCTCTTTTTCTTTTTTCTTTTCTGCCCCTGAGCGTTTTTATTTTTTCGTTATAACGGAAAAAGCGGTAACGCCTCCAGTCCGTTATACCGTTATAACGGTCCCCTTTAAACCTTGGTTTGGCCCACCTAAACACCAAAATTCAGCTTGATTGGTGATTTATAATAATTAGATTTAATCACTCAAATTCAACGATCAAAACCACCCCCATTAAAATGCCCAAATCCAACTGACCCTTCTGTTGGCCCGAAAGAATGTTCTACGTGGCATTTTTGGAGAAGGGGGACTTTAAAGTCCCAAGGGGACAGCAAACTCGGGCTCGACGTATGTTCTGTTGTCTGTGCATGACTACAACGTTTCATCAAACCATATCAACCCTTTTGCAGTTTGTTCTGGTTCCTTGATTAGAGTCAGATTCCTATCAATTGCATCGTTGTACATGTTAGGTTAGCCATGCAGGGAAAAAATCTCACCTTTTGCTCAACAACGCTAGTGAGCAAAAGTGCTCAATGACACTTGCCGAAAAGAGTTTAAATTACAAATATTCAAAAAACAGTGTTGTTAGGGGTATCTGATGGTGCAGACATGTCGCTGAGCACTTTTTGGTCATTGGCGGAGTCGAGCAAAAAAGAACACTAAAATCTCTACTTAATTGGACAATCTAACCATTCAATCTCTAGATTTTTTTGACCTCCTTTCGCGCAATTTTTCCTTCTTCTATCTCTCTTTTATTTTTCTTTAATTTTAATACCCACATTGTAAACAATACGGTCTCAATCCATGCGCGAAATTTTGTTTTGATATATGTTGTTCACAATTCGTGACATTTTTTTATGAAACTACGGAAAAATATCGAGAGCGCAATTTTGGCCATGTAATTAGCTAAATTGTTTACAATGGGCGCAATTCGATTATTTTGCTTAGGAGATCTTCTGAAGGGACACAATAGATGATGGTCCCAATCCTTGATTTTGCCTTTGGGGGTGCGATCCGCGTAACATTTTATTTCTAGACTAATCCGATGATAAGGATTGGGATCATTAAGACGATATCGGTCCCGACTTCCCCAACATCATGCCTTTATATGTGAGCATGTACAATTGTACATTTACATAGACATGACGTTTAATTGGACTTAAAGCAAAGGTTTAGTGAAAAAAGACGAAGCTACTTTTGACTCTTTACCATACATGCTTATCATTCATGCAAACACACACGCGCGTGCGCGCACACACACAAGCTCGTAATTAAGCACTGATAATAGCTAAATGTGCGTTGGGAGACATATACGTATGCATCATGTGTGTAGTCGTCTAAACGTCTAAATGTGTCGTTCTCTCAAAATTTCTCTCTATGTTCATGTGTCTAAGTATCTAAATTTTTTTTTATAGGTATAAACTGTTTTATTTAAAAAAAAAAAACCACTTGGAGGACTAGATGGGACCTCCCAAGCAAAACAAAAACAACATAAATTTACATCCATTTCTTACATACACTTCTTACATCTAATGGTGGGACCCACATAAAAATCATGTTTTATAGTCCAACCACACAGTGTTGTCCTTATCATGTTGATCATCATGACATTATTAATCTTATGTAAAGTTGACCTAAAGTAAGGGTTAAATTGAATGGTCCAGATCTTTCAAATTTAAGTCAATTTTTCATGAGGTTATGAATGTCAGAATGGACTAATTTTTCTCTGAGGATAATCTTCAGATTTTTATTTTTATTTAATTTCTTTGTTAAGCACCCACCGTTAATATAAAATTATAAATATCTACGATAATAACCTGAATTTCTTATATTTTCAGTCAATTTGATACACTTGGACCAAAATGCTCATGAAAAGATGACTTTAAAAAATTCGCTCTTAGTGCGGTAAAAAAAGTTTAAGTGGTCCGAAAAAATAGTCGTGCTATACCACGCTTAAGTGCGGTTGAGTAGTGGACTATCGGATTCAAGAGACCCACATTCCACGTGGCAACGACCGCAAAGAGTAAAACAGTCATTTGGGTATTAATTAATAAAGTCATTGCCCTTTAACTTCCATAACACGGGGTACTTAATATAATAAGAGTTCATCTACAGCTACACCAATTTCTTACATCCAATTCTTACACCCAGTGGTAGAGCCCACATAAAGCACATGTTGGATAATCTAACCGTACATTGAGTTTTCACTGCCATTATGATCATCATCACCCAAAATCAGTCCATCTCGGCGTTCCTAACCATAAAAAAGATTGACCTAAATTTATGATTTAATTGAATGGTCTGGATTTTTCAAATTCTTACAATGTTAGAAAACGTTGAAATGGACTGATTTTTTGTGAGGATGGTCACCACAATATGGAAAACTCAAAGTGCGGTTGGATTGTCCAACACAATCTCTACATGGGCCCCACAACTGGGTGTAATGTAAGGAATGGGTGACTAATTAAAGAAAGTGGCGCAAAATAGCAGATCACCGTATGATATGTAGTGCAATAGAGAAGAAGGTGCAAAATAGCAATAACGGATATGGTTGCCGTTCCTATCAGAGAAAAGAAAAGGTATCATCTCACATGGTGTCCAAAATGATTATTGTAGCTTCACTTTTTGGTGTGGCACAATATATTACTTTAAATTATGTACAGACGATACTATTCGTTGATGCTTCCCTTTGAACTTTCATCATTTCTGCGTTGCCTCTTAGAACAAGCAAACGCCCATATACTTCCCCCTCCTACCCCGATATCGGTGCATGGTGAAAGCGATGCACCGCCCAAAATAGTAATCTCGTCACACCCTATACCTTTTACATGCACAAGGAGAGATGAGAGTGACTTTTTTTTTTTGCTTATACACCTTCAAACAATACTAATATTTTCAATTTGCACCTCGTGAGTCCTTTTTTGCTAATATTAGAAGTGCTGTGAAGGGCTTCTTCCCCCCCTTCTGTTCCTCCAAACGTCAATAATGTTGCCTTTACTATTCCTAATGTGGTGCTCCATGTATGTCACGTCCTGGGAATCTGAAATCGACCTTTTACTGTTCTCTAACTTTAGGGATATTACAACTGGGTCCCAGGAATATGTGACTAATTAATATCGTACCTTTCTTATAGACTATAACTATTGTTTATAATATAATCACGTGTCATGCAGGTCCCACCTTGGAGATCTCCAACGGTTGAATAATTAATCGAAATTGTTGCAGATATGATTTATGAAGGCAACATGAGAAGATGGTTGTACATATTACATCAAATGGCTACAATTATTTGATCAGGTTATGAATTTGGCTAATAGGTGGGACCATGGTTAGTAAATTCTCGAATTATTTATGAATAATTCATGAACCGTTAGAATTTTTGAAAAAAAAACTAACCGAATAAGTCCAGCGGGGGAGCCAGGATTTTGTTCGAGGGGCACAATACTTGTAGTATACTAGTGGGTGGTTCGTGCTTATGGTACTTCTCCACAAAGTATTTGCCAAAATCAAGTGTGAGTGGCTGAGATCCACCGTTTAGTTGGGTGGATAAGATCTCGGCCCTTCTTTATTAAAGCCTACAAGAGGGGGAGACAACTGAGCTCCCTTATTACATAGTTAGGGTGGGAACTTTAAAGAATTAAAATTTGAAGAGGGTATTAAACTAAAATTTATAGATATTTTGGGAATAAAAAAAAAAGGGGGGGGGCACGTGCCCTTGGCTCCGCCCCTGCGAACAACGTCCTATTCAAAGGTTTGGAATTTTTTGTATGGTTAAATTATTCTCGTATAATTCACAAACTTTTTCGAATTATTCGGTTTTGAACATGAAAAATCATTTTATAATTATCCATATTTTTTTATTTTAAAAATATTTTTGTCGAATTTTTTAACGCATTTTTTTAACAACAAACCCTAATTCATTTTTTAATGACAAACCCTAATTGTACTCAAAACATTTCAAATAACCTATTTTTGCTTCACTCCGAGTTGCTAACTATGGGTGGGACCTATGGAATAGTGGGTCTTGTTTGCCTGCATGTGCGAAACATGAATGAGTAATCTGGTTTATAGACCTTAGGTTTCTCTTTGAGTTTATTATTCTTGTAGTGGTCGTTACCTGTCGCTAATAACAGAAAGGTCACACCCCACGTGCCAACGTCCCTTTTGAAGCTAATAACGGAAGCATAGGGTCCTCTCGGTCCTCTAAGCTCCAGTCATCCATCTCGAACTCCCTTGTCGTCATAAAAGCAAATGGGACGGGACCTTTTGTAATTCCTCTTAGGACTCTCTCCACCTCAAACAACCAAACATGCCCCTAGAAATAATAGTTCTTTTTCTTTTAAAATTAGAAGTCAGTCTTGTCTTGTCCATGTGGTGACTGATGACAGACGACCCTAGGGCACCAATGCCCTTAAGATGTCTCATGTTACATTTGATGATGGGACATTTTTATGATTACAAGCTAAGAACTATGAAGTAAGAAGATCAATTTGGAGAATCAAAATCCATTATTATCAAAGAGAAGTAGAAACCAAAAGAAAAAGAAGCACTCACACACATTTTTTTTTGAAGGTTGATGAAAGACAGGACGCTTTTTTATCAACCCTTCAAAGTAAGGTCTTAAATGGTCCGTTATAACGGTCACATAACGTTACTGTTATGTCCGTTGTAACAGGTCACATCAGGGTCAAAAAAATGGTCAGAATCTTAATTTTTTATTATTATTCTCAAAAATCTTTACAATGAAAAAATAAAAAAAATCAAAATATTGGTTGTCACTCGAAATAGGTAGTTATAATCATGGTTTAAAAAACGGACGGTTATAACGAAATCACGGTCATTATAATGGATTCGGACCTACCCGTTACATTATGTGCCGTTTTAACGCTCAGAAAATAAAGGCCATTATTTTTCCATTATAACAGAAATAACAGACGTATCAAATTTTAGAAACATTTTTCCGTAATTTGCCCCTTTTTTCGTTTTTGCCCCTATGCGTTACAATCGTTATAACCGAAAAACGGTAACACCCCCAGTCCGTTATACCATTATATCGGCCCCTTTTAAACCTTGGTTATAATGGTTTAAAATTTCAACCTGTAGGAACGTTATACAGCCTGTTATTTTTGGTATAGCTGCCGTTTTTTAAACCATGCTTCAAAATTCAAATCCACTTCCCAGCCCAAACACTTTAATCCCATCAAATTAGATTACTAGAATCTTATTGGTATTTGACATACAAGATCTACTAGGTGGGATCACAATGGTGGGTCCCTAACTATCCATATGCAGCACTTGGTATTGGTTGAGATTAGACCTCAAGAACTTTTTTTTTGATACCATGGGAATCTGGATCTCTTAGAGCACCCTACTAATCTCATAGGGCACGTATGTCACCCCTTCCACATGTACCAAGTCGCGTGTGTACTGGGGTAAATCCCAGGGTGACTTGGAGGATTCGAACTCAGGACCTCCGCTTCTTGAGCCGTCCGCTTCCTGAGGCGTGGTCCTGGCCAACTGCACCCAACCCCACCCAACCCTTGGGGTTAGACCTTAGAACTCTTTTGTTTCGTTTTTTTATCTCCGTTCAGAAAGATGAGGATTTTTTTTTTGGTGGGAAAGATTAAAGGAAACAACAGTCCTAAACAGACGCCTTGACTTGATATAATACTTATGGGGGTGTTTGGCTGCAGCTCTAACTCTATTCAAAAAGAAGTGTTGATTGTAAGTCTAGCCAATCTTCTACCCTTTTTGGAAGATGATGATTGATTAAAGTATACTTGAGCTCAAGGTTTAAAGGGGGCCATTTTAATGGTATAACGGATTGTAGCACACAAGGGCAATAACGGAAAAAAAATGGCACTAAAGTTCAAATTTTGAATTTCTTTCAATAAAATTTATGAACGGAAAATAACGAAAATAATGGACTTTTTTAACAATTTTTTAGAAAATAACAGGCATTGTTTTCGTTATAACGGAACATAACATAACGGGGGAGGTCCAAATCCGTTATATGGCCATTTTTTAAACCATGTTGAGCCAAGCAAGGAATTGATGTGGTGCAATAAATCTATCCAAACAGAGTTATTGACTGCAACCCAACACCCTATGTGGGAATAAAAGATTCTCTTTAAACTGCTTTTGTGAAGATGTTTGTTCCTTGTTTCTTTGACAATAATTGACTCTCCATTTCTTCTTTAGCCACCAACATATTGATAAAGTGATACTCAATTTCTAGGTATTTTGATGTGTTCTTGCAATAATTTACGTGTCACGATGAATAGCCATTGATTTTAGTTGATCATGCGTGTCATATACGGCGTCAAAACATAGGGATCAAATATGCAAAATAAAAAGAAACCGGTTACATGCGGGAAGATTACAACCGGTTCACTACTAAGAAGGAGAGATCACCAACGACGAGAACAAACTTTATCTTCGTTTTACAAGAGTAACAAAAGAAACCCTCAAACCCATACTCTCAAATTCTCTTCACTCACATAATCCAAAATAATCAAAGACAGCTTTAAATAAAAGTTATAAATCCTGAAACCGGCTAGTAATAGAGTAATAGTTTTCGGAGCTAATCTTATCTATCTTATCTTCATAAAAGATGGTCAAGATCTTATCCCCCCAACGGACGGTGGATCTTGGCAAATGCTTTGTCAGGGAGTGCCCTGGGCATGGGCCACCCACTAGTAATGAACATAATAGATTACCCTAACCCAGGTAATAGGAATATACCATACGCGACTGATTAGGCTTCACAATCCCATCACTATCATATTCTTCCTCTTATTATGCACTAGTAGGTGACCCATGTTCTCAACACTTTCCGACGCCAAAATCGGGTGTGATTGGCTTAGATCCACCATCCATTTGTGGTGATAAGATCTCGGCCATCCTTTGTGAAGCCAATAAGAGGGGGGATAAGTGACTTTTTCAATTTTGTTTTATAGATGTATAGTGGGTGGCCCGTGCCCTCGGCACTCCCCTACAAAGCATTTTCCAAAATCGCGTGTGAGTGATTGAGATACATAGTCCATTTGGGGGATAAGATCTCGGCCATCGTTTGTGAAGCCGATAAGAGGGGGAGACAACTTCCCTGTTTTGTTATATAGGTACTACTATAATTTCTCAAGTATTTTATTGTTAGATCTATACATGGGTGCGCCATTGATCATGCACCAATGATGGCACGCCACATATACCCATGGTTCATTACTTTTAAAAAGTTTTTTTAAAACTAAATCCTAAAGCCAAGTATATGTGGCGCGCGATCATTGTGTGCATGATCGCCACATCAAAAAATTTGTCGTCTGAATGAAAGGTGATCTCTTTGTCTTAGCAAATCTAAAAAATGGTTTCATCATAGTCAGTATCAATCACGAGTTGAATTGTTTGATGTTGCTTAAAATTGCTGGCTAACAAAACTACAAGGGTAGGGAAACACGTGACCTTGTCACAGTGATGAACACGACATTATCATATCCCCCTTGCCTTTTACCTTCATTATGCTTCATGATATTGAAATGTGTTTCCTTCATTTGAGACAACGATCATAGGGATTGGTTGGACATCAGCTTCAGATCTCTCTGAACTATAAAATCCTCTTCTCAAATATGTGGTTACACCATTAATTGTCGCTTTACAGCAAAGTCGTCGTAGTTGGTAGAACCATATTTGGATCAACGGAGCTTTGTTGAAACCTTCCAAAAAAGGTTCCCTAACATTTCTGCAACCCATCTGTACCATTGAGTTGCATCAAACACAAGGATCTGCTCGATTTTATTTGGGAAAACTCCAATAATCATACAGTTTTTGTCTTGATTGATTTGATTTGATTTTTTTTTTTTTTTTTTTGTAAGCTGGTTGGTGCACAAAATGATAAACCGCCCCCAGATAGCTTCTCCTTCAGAGATTTGATTTTATTACCCATGGAACCTAACCTATAGCCCATCACTGACTAATGTGGGCTTGTGATTAGATTTGGGCCTGAGCTAGGGTTAGCTGTAATGGACTTGTTTCGAGGTTCAATTAAATATGGGTTTGTAAATCAGGCCCAAATGGTTGGGCTTTGAGATAGGTCCAATCATTCTTTAAAGATTCTGGTTCTTCTCTTATTTCTTTCTTTTCTTTTGTTTTTGTCCTATTCTTTTCCTCGACTGTTTGATACGACCACAGAACAGAGGGAGAGAGAGAGACAGAGAGAGTTTACTTGCGTTAACTAGAGATAGATGGTAGCAGAGCTCGTCGGATCTGCGAGGACGCGACGGTGGTTGTGGACAACGGGGATGGGGTTGATGTCCATGTAAAATTCAAGTAATAGAAACACATCAAGGACTTAGGGGCTGTTTGGTAAACTTAATTTCAGTACTCAACACTGAAAATGATCTCGAGACATTTGATAACCCCTAAAAATTCAATACTTAATTTTAAGAATCACTTAAAATATAGCCTTTTTTTTAAAGTCATCCCACCATTAATTTTTTTAAGTGGCTTTCGCTAAATGTGGTAAGTGATGACATCTTTTGAGTATTCCACGATTCTGTCAAAATACACGATATGCCCTCTTATTCAAACTGTCTATACTGAAAACTTACAAAAATGCCCTGATAAATATTTCAAAATATCCAATATGGTATCTTAATTTTCAGACATAAGAACCTTTACCAAACAATGAAAATCACTGAAAAAATTCAGCTTTCAACACTTCAATTTATCTTAAGTACTGAAATTAAGTTTATCGAAGTGAACAAAACTTAATCAGCTTCACATGCTCCTCCTCCAACAGACTGGAAGTTCTTAATTACTAATTACCCGTCTCTCGTGAAGAATAAATTAGAGTTATGCTACCACACAGTAGACCGTGAGCAGAAAAACATGCAGTTGAGCTGTGTACCATCGATTTTGGCAAGATACGTCGTCCATGTGGCAAAATAATGGGTAGGGTATCAACCCATGTTCTCACTAAATCAAAAAACCAAAAAAAAAAAAATCTGAGATGTGGTCTTGTTTTAGTTTGGCTTGAGTTTACAGTGATTGGCGCCTCTGCCTCAGCCCTTTGAACATTGCCATCTTCAACTAGAATTTCCATGGCTTTATGACAGCCTTTCACATTTTTTTCTTAAGATGCTTTTAATGGAGAGTGAAGAAGGGTAGAAATATCATTTTAAAGAAAGGAACTCACCTGCCACATGGATGTTGGATGATGTCAAATCTGACGGTCCTCAGCTCGACTGCACGTTTTCCACCCACGGTCTACCAGTGTGGTAGCACAACTCAATAAATTATCCTATTCTACAAAATGCCCAAGCCATGATACATTTGCTGACGAAATGCTGAAACAAGTGATTGTTGGCTTCTGTTTCTAACACTTGAAGCACACGAGTTTCCAACATTTGCAGGAGGCAAAATTAAAGACATTGTAGGGCTAAAACATTTGTATAAAATTCCCTCAAAATCTTATAAGGCTGCAGGGAGTTCAAAACCATCCACATCCCATTGCTGATAAGAGTGACATGCGTAAACACTATCACAGTAAATACAGATAGATACTAGAGGAACCAGGGTTGGGAGAGGTTACTGTGGATCCAAACAGTTCAGCAACACCTTTACCTCCAGATTCTTCAACAGATTTTATCCAGAGCTGCTGCCTACCCAGCCGGATGTCTTTTCTTCATCACACCCAATGCGATTCAACTCTTCTACTCCCTTCAACAGGGAGCTTTAAACCAACCTAGTGCACAGTACTACAACTGCATTTTCACCTGTAATCAGTCGAAGCTCGAGGTTTTCCCTTCACGGAATTTAAATATTGGGAGACAAATATGACTCCCATCACAACTATAAGGCAACCCACTAGCGTGCTAAAGAAGAGGGCACCTGGCTGCCTGGTCTGCACAAACCCATATACCCCATTAGAGGTCACGAGAATAAGATCAGTGAGACCATCGTTGGAGAAGTCTTCACAGATCAGGGCATGTGTGGGAGGTGCAGGAAGATCGAGTGAAGCTAACAAGCTGCCACCAGGAGAGATAACCACGGCTTCTTGATCTCCTGCAGCCAGGATGACACCTTGATTGTCGTGTATGCGCAAGGAGAATGCCTTTAGTGTGGGCACCACCACCCCAGCTTCCATCATCCCCGCCGGAGATGGAAGGTTAGACCATGTTGCACCAGTCAAGAGCTGCCATCGCCAAACAGCATCGTGACCGTGCATGCCCGGGGTGTACGAAGTCACCTAGAAATAGAGATACGTATATGTATTGGTTATCAATGGCATAATCAGGTGCAGAACAGTAGCAGGTACTTTGCAAGCTAAGATGAGTGACTTAGCTCACTGAACACCAATTCAATTCCAATATAATTGCAGTGAAAAACACATTAGGTCCGAACTAACTGCATACCTCCCCCCGGTTTGTTAAGAAGACAACATCACCATGGCTTCCCTTCCGATGCCTATGACCATCATTTGTTTGGATGAGAATGGGTGTTGCTACCTCTAGTGAACCCGCATCGAGATTTCTACCAAAGCTTCTGGAAAATTCTCCATGTTGGAATAAATTAAAAGGGGAATGCTGGCATATTGAAGCATTGAAAAGTTGTTCTCGCACTGGTACACCAGATGTTGCAACTGCCCAACAGGGTCTCAGCACATCCATGGATCCGGTCACCACACTCTGCTCAGCACCATTTCCCCCAACAACCTACAAATGAAAGAATAGAATTTCTATTACATTGATCACCCTCTAACTCTTGCAAAATTTAAAGTGCTAGTATTTAACAATTTGAAGCTAGTTTGTACTTGTTCGGAATGTACTGACGCTTATATTTAATGTCTTTTATAATACAGCAAGTGGGTTTTGAACCCATAGCTCAATTAGTTGACGTACTACACCACAACCATGAGGTGGTGGATTAGATCAGAGCCTAACCCTGAAAAAACGAGTAGATGATGTCCATGTTCTTGGGTTCTCCAATTTTATACAGCTCTTCATACATGAAAATTAGCCTAGATTTAGATTAGATCATGGTTGGAGAGAGGCCAGAGGACTCGGACATCACCCAAATCTATTCAAGTTCCATACCAAGTCAAAACATGGTAATGGGACCAGAGAATGAATATATACAGAAGAAATAACAGTCCTTATGGCATCTATATTGCACACATGACCTTACCATTGTGAACATGAACTAAGGTACCCATGAATGGATTTGCATTTCCATCGTTTTTTTTTGTTTTTTTGATGGGCAGATTTTCATCATTCATTATACAAGAATAAAACCATCAAAGATGAGACAGGCAACGGTCAGGTAAAGAGATTTGGGCACCTGAACATGATCTAGGACACCATCTCCATTAATATCGGCATGGAGACCACCTTCTTGAAGATGAAGCTGGCAGCACATACAACATTATGAAATTCCCATCAAACACATCAGAAGTATTGTTGCTGGAATAATAAGAAAGATTACAGAGACACGATTTACTGTCACAAAACAACATAAAGAAATGCAGGCATGTATTAAGAGTTTTTTATGCATTAATTAAGAGTTCTGTATGTATAAAGCAGACTTAAGATGATCCACAAGATAAATGCCCAATTCATCAAAGTAGTTTAAGCAGCCAACAGTGGTGATAGAACGAGGAAAAATGTGTTCCCTCAATAATGTGCATGAAGAATGATATGGTAGAATTAAATGCAGAACTGTAATTCTGTGCCGAAAAGGGAGGAATGATTCATTCATTCATGATGATGCCTCATCCAAACAATTTGGGGTCAGCAACAAGAATCTTATTCCATTCAGCTCTATCTAAAGATATATCATTTATCAAGGCCTATTTTCAAATATTTTCTTACTACCTCAACCCATGCCATTTTCGGTCTTTCTTTTGCTTTTTTAGAGCCTTCAACCTGCACCAAAGTGCTCCATCTCACTGGTGCCGTCATTTGCATACATACCCAAACCATTCCATCAACTCTCCCTAATTTATTCTCTACTAGGGCTGCTCCAAGATTCCCTCGAATGTTTCTTTATTTCTGATTTTGTCTTTCGTAGTCTTCACTCATCCATCTCAATATCCCCATCTGTGCTACACACTCATTCTATGAACATGTTTATTGATTGCCCAACATGCTCTATATAGCATAGCTAGTCTTAATGCTGTCTTGTAATGTTATTGCTTAGGCAGCAAAGAAGAACGGTTCATTACTTCATGGAATTCATCACATGTGCGAATAGTCTCAAGTTTGAACATCTCATTCTCTCTTGTTCTGTGTCCGACAAATGAAAAGGCGGACCTTTTAGCAAATGAGAGTGTCTCCACTGTAAGTTCTTGTTTGGGACTTTGTTCCCATTTTTTCTTTCTTTGTATTTTTCTTCTTCTCCTTGTAAGATATTTATTTTCATCGTGTATCAAATAAATAATGATACTAAGCCAGATCTTTATCGGAAAAAGAAAGGGGGAAAACCATGAGAAGCAACCACGACAAGAGTCACAAGACACCCTTTTGATTTGTAGTCTAAGTTTGACTTTAGAATACCCTATTTGGAAAATTCTTTTCAATATTAAATAAGTTCACTTTATAAATAGAAGTCTAAATTTGCAAACTACTACATTATTAATTAGAGTAATTTAGACTATGCATATAGATTTCAAAATTTTCTTACTTCTAGAAGATGTTTTCCTCAAGTAGCACACAGAATAATGCTATCTCAAATGGCACGACTTGACAAAGGCCATTATGTAACTAACAGTAATCACTGTGACTTGAACAAAAGGAAGCACAACTCTACCAATAAAATTCCATCAAACAGAATAATATTTTCTAAATAAAACAACTACTTGATTATGCTTGATAGGTTCAACTTTTACCTTACAAACAGTGCGGCCAGAGGCCAAATGAATAGCCTCTATCCCTTCCTTTTGATGAGCCACAATCACATTAGGAACCCACCAAAGCTGAGTGTGGTTTGTTATAGTAGGAATATAAGGTGACCGCTGCAATAAAAAGTTAAAACAGTTATGGAAAGGTATCATCAACCTAAACTAACCTGCAGGCATATAGTGACTAAAAATTCTTACAGACATGAGGAACTACATCTTGCACCGTTCCTATAAGAAAAAAGAGAAGTAACTCTTGGGAAGAAGAGTAAAAAATTATCTTACACTAGGATTAACAGTACATCCGATTCTCCTCGTGGCATTGCTAAAGATAAACTAAAGAAAGAAGAAGAGAAGTAAATCTAACAACTTCCAACAGCATTAACGATTTGAAAGGATGAAAACTGGATTGGCAAGGATTCAAGCCAAAAAGCAAAATTCATGACCCACTGATATCGCGCAAGGAAGATACATAAATCAAATACAACTCTTTGAGTGGACGGATGACAGCACAATCCCGACAACCTCATGGAAGAAGCAACCATTGATCATACTGGATATATGCATGCACAGTTTATGGGCAACCATTTTTTTCACGACTCAAAGATAGGAAGCAATTGTTTCCACTGAAAGAAAGTACTTGAATCTGTGTTTCTCAATTGTGTGCTGAAAATGTGAATTCCACTTAAACGGGGAGGGAGGTCATATAGTCTAACACCTCTCCAACAAACCTAACGACTAAAGAAACTAAAGGTTCCAGTGTAAAAACTATTATCCGGATTCTCTTCCAACTTGTTTTATTTTTCCATTCTAGCAACAGCATATCAATGAAAAAAGACATGCTGCAAGTCAAAGATTGTGGAGAAAACCTTCATAAAGATATGGATAAATGCAATGCTAATAAACTATATGACTAAATATAATTGCCTAAATTTTCACACTTCACAACTAAGTAAAACTGCCTAAACTTTCAACTAGGAAAAACTGAAACGAATGCAAAAGGAAAGGGAGTATTGGATAAAAAATAAGCATGTCATTACAAAACAAAAACCGAAAGAAAAACATATAAATAAGAATATTCTGAAGAGCAATGAATCCAAAATTCGAAAAAAGATCATCAAAAAGAGAGTAGCATTTCTGTTGATGCAAAGAAAAATTTTAATTACATGAAAAACATGAGCGATTGATAATTAAAGACTTTTGCATTTTCACTTTATCAGTAGGGAATATTGTGTTCTTCAACAATACCAACTTAAAAACAAAAATATTAGATAGATTGGCATCGGTAGTAAATAACAACCAAATGTATCAGCCAAAATCCGAAGGTAACTATGATAAAAAATAAATAAACTAATATAATAACAATTCATGTGAAGGAAAAGAGGATGACAATAAAGTGTCTGGCCATCATTGCATTGGAGATTTAAAAACAAGAAGTTGAAGGCCGTGCCATATCTCAGTTAAAAATGCCAATCAACTATGTTGCATAGAGATAGTTACGGGTGTCATTGTTTGACACAACATATTCAACAAAACCTGAAAAAGTAGGATTCCTGGACGCAGCAATATATTTTAACAATGTAAACAAAGAAATTGCTTTTTACATAATGATAAAAATAATAATGGATTGTGTAATGGGATATCCTATGTTTGCATCATGTTCCTATAGGCAAGAAAAAACATACAAGTAATGGTATAGTTGCTAAATAGAAAATTTCAAGGTAGAACTCATAATCTACAGTAAATGGTAATTAATATGCAAGGAAAAAAAAAGCAAAAAAAGAAATCTAAAAGTTTTGCAACGAAATCCATGGACTGTCAAAATCTGACACATGTCAAACACAGGTACTTCACCCATTTAGAAGAATCCATGCAACATAGCCAATCACCTAATATCAATGCAGGAAATATCCATGTGAACTAATATATTATATAAACTGTACCTTCTTGGGTTTTGCTGCACCCGCATAGTTCGTAGCTTTCCCGATCAGGCGTGGAATTTTATTAGTTGAATCCTTCCCCGGCGGATGGTTTTCCTCAGGCATATGAAAAGGGTAGTTCGTTGTTTTCCCTGATGTTCTCTTCAATGATTTCCTTTTGTGCCTTCTGAAGTGTGCCAGCTTAAAAGAAGTATCTTCCCTTCTATCCTGATTATGGAGTACATGCAACATGAATTAACACTACCATCTTGTTAATCTATCAACTGGATAATGCAGAGGGAAAACAAAATATTTATTATTACCCAGTGATGTGGCATGACTCCAAGGATTGATTCTCTGAATTCTCTGCATTCAAACTGCAATTTAACATGTTTAGATGAGCTTATATTGGGCGAAGATGTATTTGTGCTTAAGATTTCACCAAAAAAATTTGCAATTCAAGAATTAAATGAATGAAGTGAAACAAAATTACCATATAAATCAGTAAGCAACAATTATTTCATTTGAAGCAGGGCAGGACTCTAAACCAATCAATAACTTATATATGGAGGTATTGATGGTTAAAAAGACATAATGTCCATAGCTAATACTTACAGTAGTAGCACCCTAAAGCACTAGAATATTTGACAGAGCACATACCGCACATGGATGACATACATCCTGAGTGAAAAAGTTATAGGCTCTCCGGATCCCAGAGTTAATAAGTTGAATTACAGCGAGCTTCTCGTAAAGTAAAACCCCATGCCAACAGTGGCTCCAAGTTGTGCATCCTTTAATGTAACTCAATAGTAAAATAGGGCTGACAGATTTTTGAAAAATTACGCATGATTTAAATACCTCAGAACTTCCAACTGCAAATCTGGTGCTAAAGTGGCTCAAATGAACACATAAGAATAACACTTTAGCTTTCTGCTAGAAATGGTAGTTCATCTAGACCTTAATTAAATTGTCCTGTATGGACGACTGAAATATATACAGGAAACGGAAAACTGTATGCATCATGTAATATATCAAAATTGCCAACTGCTTAAGGTGGCTGAAGTGAACAGATAAGAACGACCTACTTTAGCTTTATTTTAAGATGGTAAGTCATTTCGTCCTTAGTAAGTTCTTTTTTCTTTTTCCTTTTCTTCTTACCGTTTTGGTAAGCAATAGTAATTTGTCGAAAAGAATGCAACAATATTAGAAAGCCACCAAGCGATGAGAACTCCCCCATGGCTTTGATCAGACAGAATGAAGCAAAGTTGAAATTTGGGGACAAAATATCAAGGATGGACACTATTAATGGCTGAAGAAAAGATCTTCAGAGTTCTTATGACACCAAAATGACGACCAAATATACCCATTGCAAGCTTAGGATCTTCATCAATGGCATCAAGTTTAGAGAGAAAATAGATGCACAAACAATTCGCATACAGCCCTGGTTTGCAAAACAAGGAATCAAAAATCTTATCAATCAGGCAATTCTCGTGCATGAAATGAGCATACTTGTTTCCTTAACTTGAGTTGCCTGATCAAACACATATTTAACCAAAACGAAAGAGAATGTCAAA
The DNA here is from genome assembly GCA_035048495.1 of Euptelea pleiosperma. Taxonomy (NCBI): domain Eukaryota; kingdom Viridiplantae; phylum Streptophyta; class Magnoliopsida; order Ranunculales; family Eupteleaceae; genus Euptelea; species Euptelea pleiosperma. The sequence goes on along the minus strand of CM068552.1, from coordinate 4,636,989 downwards.
GCAATGTATGAAAATGCCCCACAAAGGAAAAGCAAAGTTAGATATCCTTGACAAAAGAAACTTGGGCAGTAGCACAAAAAATATTAAAAAAGAAACACTTAAAATGGAGAAATGGCTGATCTGAACATATTCAGGCTGATTTCAAAGTGGACCCACTCTAGCTCATTATGCATAAAAACTATTCAGTTCTGAAACCATTGTAAAGAATCAAACGTTGCTCCAATTTAGACATACGTAGTCATTAATATATAGTATCAGTTTTCAAAGATTCAGCTCAAAGATTACAAATGGGACTGATTAGCAGCTGGTAACCACAAAATTTTAATCAGACAAATCTTAAGAATCCCTTTCAAAGCATACCTCTCCAGGATGACGACTGTTTAAAGCATGAACATCAAGTTTGTAGTTATGCTGCGGGATCAACTTTGATGATTCGTCCGAATGTGTCTGAATATCCTACAACACCAAAATGATAAAGTGACTAAATAAAAAGGAAAAATTCTTGCATCTCCTTCGAAAAGTATCACAATAAAAACCTCGTTAGATTAATATACTAAAAGTGAAGCGTGAATTGCAAGCCTCCTTGTTTAATTAATGAATCCCGCCTTATAAAAAAAAAATTGAGGATGACAATGATCGCAAAAATTTCATGAATGATGCATGACAAGCAGTGTCCGAAAACTCGACTCAGCTCGAGTATCTGCCAAATAGAGTTAACTCGAATACTCAGCTTGACTTGGAATAACTCGATTCGATAATCAGCCTGGCTCCAAGACCAATAATCAGCCTAATTGAATGACCCTGTCCGTCATATCACTTTTATTCGCTTGGACTTCCATAAGGATAGTAACCTAAGTTAATGTATCAGAGGTTATTTTTTACCCCACTGTAGCAACGATGCTGATCTAGTTTTCAGAATTTTTTTCAAGTTCATCAAGGACGTTTGTTCTTGAAGATCTACAGATTCATTTTATTTTGCTTCTCTCAACATTCTTCAAAACCACAACGAAGTTGTTTTACAAGGCTCAATCCAATCGAGTCAAGAAGTAGGCAAGAAACTTGACAACTAAACAAAAACTCAATTGAGTCTTTTTTTTTTTGATAAGTGAAAGTTTTATTAATAAAGAAAGGAAAACGCGGGATACAGATGCCAAGGCAAAAAGAGGTCGAGATGACCTACTAAAAGCCTAAGCAAGCCCCAAGCAAAACAAACCCCGGCCGTCATCCCTAGGGAGAACCGCTGACATCAATCCCTAGAGCGAAGAAGGTCCATGTGAAAAACAAAGTCTTCGAAGAAGTCCCCTAAACTCCGAAAACGCCCTGGACCATAGTGAGGATAATCGAGCCCTCATCAAGATTCTTGCCTTCGAAAGCCCTTTCGTTCCTTTCCTTCCAAAGCCCCCACACTATGGCAGAAAGCAGCATCCTCCAAAGAATGTTTCCTCGAGACAAGAAAGTGTTAGACCGTTAGCTGAGAATGAGATGCAAAAGAGATCCCGACATCACCCAACTAATCCCAAACTCATAGAGGAAAGAAGACCAGACCCCATACGCCACAGCGCAATGTAAGAGGAGATGATCAACTGTTTCGCCGTCACACCGACACATCCAATAGTAATCTACTATGATGAGACCTCTAGAGCGCAAATGGTCCACTGTCAAAATCTTATTCAGAGAGGCCTCCCAGATGAAATAGGCCACCTTAGAGGGGACCATGGGACTCCAAATTGAAGAAGCTGGAAAGGTGAACCCTGCTGGAGAGTGTAAAACCTCATAGAAGGAACGAATTAAGAACAAAACTCGACTACGTCTTGTGAAAATGAATTCGTTTTTTCGAGTTAGTTCGAAATCCTACTGAGTCGAGTCAACTTGGATGAGTTTCAAGTTGACTTGATGAGTTTTAGTAAACTGATGACAAGATATATTGGGAAGTGATTGGGGTGCCCCTCCTAGTGAAAATCAAATATGACCTTACTAAATGTAATATTGAGCCCTTATTCCATTGACCAGAACGATGGTCATCAATATTTCCTCTAATATAGGCATATTTATCCTTTCACTAGGATGCTCAAATCAGACTCACTTCCCTATACATTCTTTCTATAATAGAATGTTAAAAATATCCCAAGGTCTATAAAGAGTTTCCACTTCAGTATCACATTTCTCTAGTGCACATATTGATAGGCTTTACTGCTTTGGATCTTGCACATAACAACACTCCCAAGATAAAAGCATAAAAATATAGAACATCAAAATACAAGAGCATAAGATTGTTGTCATCCTGCCTGAATTGATGAATCGCTAGCAACAATTGTATTAATGTAATACCCTGAATTTTCTCAATAGGTGTATTCACTAATTTTGCATGCTTAAAATTTATATTAGAAAATTAAATATGTGGAAAGAATTTATTTAAAGAAGATAATTAATGGGTTGAATGAGCCCCATCCCACCAAAAAAAAAGCATGGGTACCGTCCAAGAGAGTTATCCCATGCATTAATTTGGGAGAACTCTAACCATGTGAAGCCTTAGTGGATCCAAGGATCCTCATTAATATCAACTAAGAAGTCCATATTGAAAACTGTAGAAACCTCTCCCACTAAGGAAAAACATGCGTGGGTGGAGAGAATCTAGACAACTATAGCATTAAGGATGAAAGAAATAGAGATTTCATTTAATTAGAAAACCAACAAAAATAAATTTCTCAGTTAATTAATTAAATAAGCTTTAAGAGAAAAAAAAAAAAAAAACATAGGAGGTCTCACTCAATTTCTTTAGCCGGATCACCCATATCTCTCTTCCTTTCTTCTCTCTTTACACATTTAGAAGGTCACCATCACCATTAAGGTTACGACGATCGAAGTAGGTACTCATATTTTTATTCTTTGTGTTATTGTATGGATCAAGTATGTATTTTTTAAAGAATGATATGCCATGTGTATGGATTCATTTTTCTCCATGTTGATTGGGATCTCTTATCTATGAATCATTGATGCTCTAGTTAAATATATTAAAATTTCACATCAATATGACATTGGGATATTCAAATATGTATTTGTTCGAACTCTTTCCGAAGTCTGATCGACATGAATGTTTGTGATCAAATGGATCTATTCCTATAATTAAACATATAAAAATTTGAGATTGATTCGACATCCGGATATTGAGATGTGAATTTGATCGGACTCCTTCTGAGGTTTGATCGACTTAAAATTTTGCAAGCATATCTATCTATGTCTCTGATCTGACATCCTGAAAATTTTAGATCAATCAAACGGCCACATTTCGAGATACGAATTTGCTCAGGCCCCTCCCGAAGTTTGATCAACCTAAAATTTTACGAGCAGATGGGTCTATGTATTTGATCTGACATACTAAAATTTCAAATCGATCAGATCGCCAGATCTCGACATGAGAATTTATTTGGGCTCTTCCCGAAGTCCGATCGACTTGCAATTTTTTTAGTAAATTTATGTATATTTCAGATCGAACATACTCAAATTTCAAAGCGAACAGACAGTCATATCTTAATATAGTAATATATTTGGCCTCGATCTGAAAAATTTTGGACAAATTACTCTATGTTTCTGGATTGACATACTAGAATATCAGATTGATCTGATGTCTGTCTAGAGAAATGAATCTTTATTTAGTATTCATAATAGAAAAATTACACCGATCTGAAATCTAAGAAGTGATTTATTATGCTGCATTTGATGAGTCTTACGTATATTACGAATATAAAGTGTTAGTCGATTTTCTTCACTTGGTTTGCAGAGGGCCCAAGTTGAATTGAACTAGACTCCTCTTAATTTGGTTGCGGGGGGGCCAAGTTGAAGTCGGACTAGTGACTTTATATTATTCTCCAAGAAGGACTTCGAAGGGGAGCAGGAGAAGGAGACCCTCATAGGTTATGAGTTAGGGTTAGAGTGTCATAACGCACTTATCATTGATTTATATTTGTGATTTATGAATTAATTGCCTTGTTGTATCTGTATTTAATTCTTCTTTGATATTTGATGTATACCTGATTTAATGAAATTCCGGTGTTATTATGTTTAACTTGTAAGCAATACGGTACTTTACTATTGCGCGTCATTGCTCACGGCCTTTTATGCCACAAAATTCCAGATTTAGCAGAACAAGATCGCTTAGAGAACAATCATCAATGGGATGATGAGGATTACCTAGAAGATAACACTCAGAGAAACAACGGGCATCATGAGATAGAATCGGCGGAGGAACAAACTTAGTTTAAATCTTTTTACTTTATTTCAGCCATTAATAATGTAATTGGACCAGTTACGATTTAAGGTTTTCGATAGGATCTTTTAAGGACATAAATTGGACATTTTGAATACTTTTGATTATATCGAATGTACTAGACTGCGATGCATCATTTAATTCTAATTTTTATCACACCTGGAACTTGGGTAAATGGGTCGACCCTCGGGTATTTGCATCGGGTCATGGAACCCAAATTTTGGAGCGTGACAATTAAACTGGAGAAGTAATTAATTACAATGAAGATATGAATTTTTTCAGTAGTGTAGACAAAGCAAGAAAAGTTGCACATTCAGATGCTTAAAAGAAAGAAATCAAATGCATGTTTAAGGAAGCCATTAAACTCCTTATATGGCAGGAGTTGGGTTCATGTTGCACTAAATCATCAGTTCTAATATGAGAATACAGCTATAGGAGTAATCCACTCTATGTAACTTTATTGACTAGTAGTAGTGAAGGGCATTAGAAGATTTTATCAATAACATTAAGCAAAACTCCTTAAAGTGTTGTTTAGCATTAAATCATCAGTTCTAATGATTGCAGAATTTAATTGACAAGTAAAAGCAAAGGGCATTAGAAGAAATCAGTTAAACAAAAGAAAGAAAAAACTACTGAAACTGGACGATGTGATCCACTCTCATTACACAGACACGAGCTTCAATATTGACCACCTTTTCATCCATTGCTGCATGACGAGGACTATTTGGGAAAGTTTTTTGAGCATTTTCGGTATGTCATGAGTGTTTCCTAGGTCACTTTTTAACTTGTTCACAGGATGGCACTCGAAAGCCTTTTCGGATAGCAGCCGCATTATCCCGTTTGCCATTTGCTGGGAGGTGTGGAAAGAGAGAAATCTTCGTATTTTCAAGGACAAAGTGGTTGATGTGGAGAAGATTATCCTGAAGATCAAGGCTTCCCTTTATTTTTGGGGTTCGATCATCCCCGAGCTAAAAAGTTTCAGATTTGAAGATTTTGTGTGTAGGTGGGGTCGTCTGATTGCCTAGTTGTAGCTCTTTGTTGGGCCTTTTGGCTCTAGTTTCCGTCTTTGTTTTGCGCCTTGCTTTGTCTCGGCTGCCGCTGTATAGCTTTTGGGGGCCCTCTCAGCCCCGTTTTAATTTAAATCTTTTACCGATCAAAAAACAATATTGATAATAAAACTGTCTTAAAAATTAACAGAACTATAAACATATCGAGTAACTTAACTTTCTAAAGAAAAAAATTTGCAGGAATTAGTAATCACAATACAGGAGTTGGTCATGAATGTCCCAGTGAGAGCATTTCCGAAAACATATTAGTGGGAAAATAGATACCTCATTCTTTCTGCTCCAGCGAGGTGTGCCAGTGCGACCAGCAAATGCATAAAATGCAAAATGGCGTAAATCCACAGTTCCAGAGTTCTCAGAGAACTACAAAGAATACAGAAAGACATATATACATTGAACCATCCACAGCTAAATCACAGAAAATGAATATATGATGATGTAGGTTATGCACACTAGCTCTTTCAACCTATAGATACAACATTCACTTGGTATTACTGAATATCAAAGTTATGTAGTCCAGGATTAAAAGATCTGGCATTGGAAGAGCCACAGGAAAGGAAGCAGAAACATCAACTCCGGTTATGTCAAGAAAAGAAAACACTACACTACAGAAATTGAGAGTGATGAACCAACGAAAAAAGATAACAAATCAGAAATAATTTCCAGTTTTGCAAGCCCGGCTGGTGCATCTCTCACAATCAAGGCCAGAATTTTGGCTCTTTAAAATGGGATCCTTGTCCTTTCTAAGGGGCTCCCTGTCTTGAATAGAAGGGACTATCAATTAGCATTTTAGGTGGACGAAAAAGGAACCCTGTCCTCCATTCCAATTTTCTCTTTCAAGAGATAAACTACCTCCTCACCAACATATTCACGAGGAAGGCGATTCTCATGCTGACAAATTAGTTAACAATGGTGTAAATAGTACAGAACTAACTGTGTCATTGTGTGCATTGTATGGTTGTATCATAAATTCATAATTTCCCTAATAGAGTCTTCTTGTATTCTGTGACTTTTGTCATAGAAAAACTTCTCTAATTTCAAGAGATAGAAAGAGAGACTAAACATGCACAAGCAACTTATCAGTAACTGAAATCGAGCAAATTATTATGCAAAGTGCTAGCTATTAAGCCAAAAGAAACAACAGATTACTGCAGAAGATTATAGAAAACAGTAAGATTCGATAATTTACTGAAAGCAGTAAAAATGAGGGAATTTTTTCAAGTTCAAACAACAATTTTGAGCTTCAAAGGAGGTACGAGGCCTGTGTAGAATGACTAGCTTACTTTATTATGTTTGACAGTTGGATAGAGATCTTTTTGTAGTCATCTCCCATACTACTAGACAGGTCAACAAGTTAGCCAATGACTAAGCACAGAATGGTCTACATAGAAACTTTTTGTACATGAAGAGTTCGCTTCACCAAGAGCTTTATATTCATATTTTTCTACTTGAAAATATTTTTGTTACACCCCAAAAAAAAAGAATGATAGAGATTGACGTTGATAAGACACCAGGTACAATAGATTCGCATTCCAACAAGAACAAAATCAATTGTATATCAACACGAAGTTTGCAGACAATAGGACAAATTGTTTATTGAAATTTACAGTCAATATTAAAAGCACATTCAATAATATGACAGGTGTTGATCATTAAAAATAAACATTTCCCTACTTATCAAAAAAAAAAAAATTCCCTATACCCCAAAAAAGTGGGCTAAGCATACTAACACGAACAATGATACTATGAAGGTGAGCCCGAGCTAAAACTCACTGAAAGGAACTTGAAGGCTTTTATAGGGAGATAGTATCTTTAACTGCCGAGCCCGACCTGCATGATCAAGCTTTAAACATAGGCTCCAAAGAGTGGTGTGGGGCAATTGCTAAGCTAAAAATAAAAACCAGCAATGAAAGCTAGTGTTGGACCATAAGTCCAACCAACAGTCTTCCTGGTTGTTGAGTTTCAAGGTTTTATTTTAGTGTGAAATACTATAAAATAAAAATAAATAAAAAATTTGATGAGTAATCCTATAAAAAAATTTGAAATTATAAAATTTGATGGAAATCATGGAAAAACATTAGAGATGCATTGAAATTTTAAGAAATCAAAAAATACGCATGAAAACATACTTATCATACTACAATAAAGTGATAAACAACCATTTGGAGTAAGAGAAGCAAGATCGATAACATTGGATACATGCTGATGCAAGTACCTAAGACTCGGACTTTGAGAGTCAGACTCACACCATTGAATATGCATAATCATGTAATTAAAATACATAAAAATGAAAAAAAAAAAAGTTGCCTTACAACCTGAGGCGGTCATAACCATGTGGATCTACAACCTATGAGTCACCTAAATCTAACCTTATTTTATTGAAAAATTTAGACTATACCCATTGGAGTTGATATAAACTAATTATTGAAATTATATGCAATGGGTTCCTCATAACGTGTCTTATTGTTTTTTTGGCAATGCATAACATGTCTTATTAGCAGTTCCCACACATCATTCATAATCATTAATTAGTTAAATATTTCAATAAAGTTTCGTTTCAGTCCCCGAGGATTTGGAAAAGATTTGGTACATTTCGTGAATATATATCAAAATTAATAATATAATTGAGTCCTCTACTCTCCCAACTGCATCTGAATGCACAGCATTGACATGGATCACCCCACACACACAAACCCCACAAAGAATGATGGGCCTTTATTGATGAGCAATCTTTAAGGTCAAACAAAAAAGAGGCCAAGGCTTTGAGCCTAACTCAATTTCCTAATGATACTATAGTTCATGAACAAAAAGAATGCATGAAAATTTGGTGTTTATTAAAGCACCACCTATAATATAATGTACTGCGCCAGGACTAATCAAATGGTCATCATAACAAATCAGTAATCAAGCTTTAAACTTTAGCAACTATTAGCATGCCTACATGGAACTGATGGAAGTACTGTAATCCAGAGTAGACGCAAATGCATGCATACAAAACTATTAATATAAAGACAAAATGCATAAATTCAAAGTGCATACCTCCTTCTCATTAGCACTTCTTCTGTGCTGATCAGCATTTTTCTCTGCCATCCCAATTTCTTCAAAAGGGTCCATGTAAATCTAGAACAGTTTGAAAGTTCTATATGTAAGTGCACTGGGGAGAAGAGATAAAGTAATGCAAAATATATAAGCTTTAAATTTACAACTAGAAAAGAAGCTTGAGTTGTGTAAAAAGCATGGGTTCCATCATTAAAACAGCATAAGAACATGTAAGGAATATATCCATATTCTGTTTGGCATAATTCCGTATGAGAAACACATTGTAACAGAACCTAAGAGTGCTAGTGAGGACTTGAGGATGACGTGGTATGCATCTCTCATTGACTGCCTGAAGACTAAAAGACGAAGACCAAAGACTCAGAAGATTGAAGAATGATTCATCTGAGGAACCTCAATTTGTCCGTTTAAGATTGTGCACACTAGCTAGGAAGGTAAGTGACTTAGTGGTCTTAGAAGTAGGATATTAACTTAAATATTTTGGCTAAAATTTTGTCATAGAGCAAGACTTCAATTCAGGCCCGAAGTGGCAATTAAAAAACTGAACTAAGGGAAGTCCAATCAATTGAACAATTGGTACAATCGATTAGACCCTTTGCAAGAATCAGTTGGACAAATGGAGACATCTTCTCAAAAGTCCGATCGATTGGACTGTGTAAGAATCGATTGGACTCACGAAGACAGAACTTCCGCAGAAGTACAATCAATTGCACTCTGTGTAAGATTCGATTGGACTCTCGTAGACAGAACTTCCAGAAAAGTTCAATCAATTGCACTCTATGTTGGACCGACGAGGAAAGGTTCAAAATCAGATCCGAACACACACACACACACACACACACACTCTCAAGCTTCAAGAGTCATTATCAATTAGTTGAGTTGAGCCTCCGAAGAAAAACCCAATTAGTCGTTCCTTTTTCATTGAAGGTTTTTTCATCTCTCATTTTTTTTATAAGTCTTTTTCGTCTCTCGTGACCGTTGCTTGAAGTCTCTACTTCGTCTATAAGCTTGATCTAAAACCTCTGCCTAAGTTATCCTTAGTATCTGACCTAGTAAGCCAGAGAGTACCATGTGTGTCTCAATCACTTTGAGTTACGTTGAAGAGTTGGGGGGTATTGAATCATTCACTTCCGAGGCTGGACCGACGAATGAGAATAAGATCGGGGTGTACCGGTTGAATGGTAGGCTTAGGATATACCAAACTGAACAGCGGCAAAGGGATATCTGTTGAAAGGGCGCTCGTGGATTAGACACGTGGAGCCAGAGGACGTGAACGCACCGGCAGTTGGCTTGAGGGTAATATGTTGTAGGAACGGTATAGGTAACGTCTGTAACTCGAAAATTTTCGATTAGTGACTTTCCGTCTGGACGCGGTCCTGTGGTTTTCCTTGACTAAGATTTCCACGATAAAATTGCATGTGTAGTGGTTTGTGATTTATATTCCGCACTTTGTTTAGATTAGCAAACGACTTGGAGATAATATATCTTTGAGATATATTTGATCTATACGATTTTAATAATCAATATTGTAAATCACTAGCGAATGCATGCAAGATCAAACTACCCTGCCCAGTAATTTGAATTAGATTGTTAGTTTAATCGTTAAATTTAAAATACCTATTCAACCCCTCCTTCTAGGTATCAAGTAGATTGGAAAGACAAACTTTCATAACAGACTGTTATTGATAAGAAAATTCATGAGATTTTTAACGGAATAGTTTCGTATGAGATTTACCACATTCCTCCATAGGAACAGGATACAAAATCGGACCAGCATGACATCCATCACCACCAGGGGCAAATAAGGAAAGTGAAAAATGCAGATGCAAATGTTCGAGTACAAACAAGAAATGACTATATTCCAAGCATTCACTATAAAAAAAAGTCAGCGAATCAGTTCATTTCAACATTGCCAACCATATAAAAAATTGACCCAAAATAATGGTTTAATGGATGGTTTGGATTTTTCAAATTAAAGTATTTTTCCTGAGGTTAGGAATGTCAAATTTTCCTGATTTTTTGTGAGGGTAACCATAGCATGAAAAACTTGGATTGTCCAACATGATCTCCATGTGGGCCCCGCCCCCAGGTGTATGAACCGGATGTAAGAAATGGGTGTAGCTCTAGACAGACTCATATATATGTATATGTATATGTATATGTATATGTATATGGACTTTAAATCTTGTCTAATAAACCAAAGAGATGGCTAGTGTCACTCCATATACATGCCCTTCTCTTTCGGTATAACAGTTTTTCACCTTTACAATGACTTGTTCCAACTTTTTTGTGCCAAAGAAAGCACTTTCGTGTCTGGAAATTCAAATAATCAATATTACTTTGGACACATCACTATCAAGAAAGCCCCCACTTGACAAGACTCCACTCAGCTCCCCATGCCAATCCAACTAATGAGGCGGCATGCTCAAAGAGAATAAAAAAAGAACAGCAATGCAAAAAACAACTAATCTTTGGTGTTCTTCAAGGATTTTTTTTTTTTTTTGATAAGAAGATATGTATAACAATATATTTAAGAAAATAGATGCAAGAGTTACGGAAAAGGGAACCTGTATACCCACCAAAAGAAAAGAATTGTTAGCAAGGAATATGCACTGTTTTTTTTTGTCAAAGTATCTACCAACTTGTTAGCAACTTAGAATTTCTTAGTGTATGAGAGAAGATTATAGTCAATACTCTATCTAACATCTTGTCGGACAAGGAATTTGGATGTTGTTGAGAGCAGCTCAAGAAAGCTATGACTTATGAGAGTGAAAGCATCATGGAATGAGAAAACAATGATAGCATGAAAGTAATGAAATAGGTGAAGACAATGATAAAACAGTACGTTAACTAAATGTTGGGAATCTCATTCAATAAACGCAAACCAAATGAAAGTTGAATCGAACAAGAATAGAGAGAATTGCAAAGCTAATAAGCTGGACACACACAAGGTTACAAACCCAAGCAACAAATATAACAGAGTTGAGAGGACAAAGACTCTACAATAAGGACTCCATAAATTTCCGAGGGTGTTACTACAAAAGATCCTCGACCAACAGCCTTATATAACCATTGTATCCGCCTACATGTATGTTGGCCTTGATGAATTTGGGAAGTGCTTAAACCTACATTGAGGGAAAAAATAGAGGACCTTGTGACAGAGCTATGATCATATCAGTTGCCTTCAATATCTCAAAACCATGGATGGATTACCCTTTCATGATGCTCAACATTTGCCATTTTGTAAAGGTAGCAATGAGACAGTTGAACACCTCCTTCTTCATTGCAATTTCAGTTCTTGGGTTTGGCATTTTTTTCTTTTTTCAAGCCTATGGTATCAGGTAGGTTAAAGCCAAGAGCTTCCTTGATCTTTTTCAAGGATAGACAATCAACAATGATCAAGCTAAGGGGCAAATATTGTGGAGACTTACTGGTTGTAATTTGTTGGAGGATATGGGAAAAAAGAAACAGTAGGATTTTTGAAGATAGGTATGACAGAGAAGAATGGATGATTATACAAATTAAATAAAAGTTGTTCTTTATGGTACTCGATTCTAATAGAATTCAAGGGAGTTAACTGCACCAGTTTTACTTCAGATTGGGGGTCTTTTGTTGAGAATTCAGGGGGAGATCTTGCTTAGCGTTTTGTGTTTCCTTCTTCTAATTCTAATGAGAGTTTCTTCTCTTTAGCTTTTCTTGTTGAATATCTCTTCTTACTGTGGGGTTTAAATCCCCCTCCATTTATTAATATAACCTTTGTGTTAGTATTTATTAATATAACCTTCACACTTTACTTATCAAAAAACAATGTCCATGGAGATAACCATATCATCTACAAATAAGATTAGTATCACAGAGTTAGCCCCTATACAGTACACAGTTGTTGTAAATGTCAATATCATCTAAAACAAACTTCGGATAGAATTTGAACTCTTCGTAGGACCGTGTTGGGTTTGCACCAAGCCACATAACATATGGCCATATGCAATATCAAGGATTAGTGCTTCACGGCTGCTACTAATGCCTGCTCGCTGCCTTATGTATGTTTGCACTTCAGGCATGATGCCTTTATTGTTGAAAACACCATGTAAAGTGGGTCCGCATGGACACGGCATGGGTATGGCATTTACACGACTTTCCATGTTTCCCTTTGCTTGTAAAGGACCTTTTGGGTAGACTCGGTAGCAGATATTCATAAAATCGTTACCTACTTACCTTAATATCGTGAACAATTAGATTGATATTTTCAGCATTTTCTTTTCTATGCATACATGGATATCCATGAGCTACTTAGATATATGGATTTTTTTTGCTTAGTTCATATGTAAGTAAGACATTTGTCACCTCACCACACGACCATGTTAAGGTTTAGACAACCATAAAATTATTTACCTAGCAAATTTGCACTCCAGAAATTCTGCAAGTTGTATTAAATGAGTTATTATAGCTCAATACAATTGAGAAACATACATGCGGTTGCACTTCCATCCTCCCTCCAACAATAACCAATCCTGCATCTCCATGCTTCAATGTATAATTGCTTATAGAGATTGATATCTCCCTATGGTGAGCACCATGTGGAAAATCTTCCTGTCAAATTTTACAAAAAGGATAAGTGAATCCAAGGAACTTGAGATTGTGTACAGAACAGATACCTAAGGCTTCTATAAGATAGATAAATTGAACATTAGGAACTTATTGAAAATACATTTGAGAGGAAATCACATTTGGACACACCTGCAAATTTGTTTCCCATAGCTTTTTGAGATTGTGATCGAAACACATCACCAACCAACCTGATGTAACAACGACCAGGACCTGCTTCCGTGCTTCTCCGTGTTTATAAATGCGATCAATAACACCTGTGGCCATGGCTACAGCGCGTCTACCAGATGAAACACGGATCTTGTCAGGCAATAGGGAGATGTCTGCTAGCACACGAGCTTCATTGAATCCTTCATCTACTCGCCTAGCATGGGGTTCCAAAACCTGGAGACACCCATCATTACTTGAAAAAGGACAAACTCCAAAAATAATAATCAAGGTAAAAAAGTACAGTTTGAAGATGGAAGGTGCAACAACAACAATACCCAGCAAAGAGTCTTTTATAAGGTTTAGAAAGAAATTGACGAGATGGTATTATCCACCATAGATGCAAGCCTAAAGTCTCATGTCTATTATTGATGCCACTTCATATCATAACACCTGACAAAATATTAAATGTGTTGTAAAACACAAAAACAAATTCATTTGTTGCTCCATGGGATGATAAGGAACTTACAAGCTTTCAAAAGATCTGAAGACTTTGATAAAGGAGTTCGTTTTAAGGTCGGTTCTGGGAACAGAATTAGATTCTGGGAGGACATCTGGAGAGGGGATAATCCTTTAAGCGTGGACTTTCCGGTCCTTTACTCCATTTCGAAAGGAAGCACAGGTCTATCCGGGAGTGTACCCGGAATGAAGGGGACGAGGTGGGATGGAATCTCGGTTTCAAGAGAAATCTGAATGACTGGGAAATTGATTCTTTAACCGGTCTTTTAGCTAGATTGCAAGGTACCCATCTCTATCCATCTGCTCAAGATAAGAGGGTTTGGATCTGGTCGAAGGGAGGTTCTTTCTCGGTGAAATCCTTTTATGAAGCGCTTATCAGCTCCGACGATTACTCTTTTCCGGTGTCCCTGATCTGGAGGTGGAAGATCCCCACCAAAGTGGCTTTCTTTGCTTGGGAAGCAGCTCTTGATAGAATTTTGACCGTGAATCATTTAAAATCAAGAGGGTTCATCTTGGTGGATTACTGCTGGATGTGTAGAAGCAGCGAGGAATCAGTGGATCATCTACTTCTTCACTGTGATATGGCTAGGGAAGTTTGGAGCTCGTTCCTATTAGACTTTGGGATGAGTTGGGTCATGCCTAGCTCCGTTTTGCTCCTATTGCTTAGCTGGAACACTAAAGCCTTCTCGGCTAGAGGAAAGGTTTTACGGAGATGCTCCCCCTTACGATTCTCTGGAGCCTTTGGAAGGAAAGGAATCAGAGAGTATTTGGGGGTAAACAAGCAGATTTGCAGGCCATTGTTCTTAGCATCAAGGGGATGATATTTCTCTGGTCTAAGTTGTATCTGGATTGCAAGGGATTATTCTTCGAGGATTTTGTTTTCCGTTGGGGCTATATATGTACTCGAGACGTCAGTTAGTCGAGTTTGTGTCTTTGAGTCTTTGTAGCCTTTGCCTTCTGTAGGTCAACTCGACCTCTTAGGCTTAGGCCCGCTCTCTTTCGGCTTTTGGCCCCAATAAAATTTATATTTATCAAAAAAAAAAGATCTGTGTGGAATCGCTATGAAGCAGTAATACATATTGTGGTTCAATATGGATTTCCATAACTCGTAACTGGTCCACGTGGCCACCATGAAGGCAGGTCTGTACCATCAGATCCTAGGCAATATCTTAACCAAAAATTTCACCATACGACAGATGGACTTCTATGTGTTCTGCTGTTTCGAGGGTCCACAGAAACGGAAAAAAACTCTTCCGATTGATGGTTCGGATTATCCAATCAGAGTGATTTTGGGGACATAGCCCACCAATTGGATGGTTTGGGCCCCATCTGCATTTGCAGCACATACTGCACCTGTTACAAAAAAGATGCCCTTTCCAGATATATTTTATGTATAACTTCTCCTTCCATGTTGCCAAACAGGATTTATGTTGCTGATCCCAGATAGTATGGATTAAACAATGTTACTGAGGATAACAATGATGGTGATGACTTCCAAAGAGACAAGTTCTGATAATTCTCTGGCGTTAATTGCCAAAAAAATCAAAATAAATAAATAATTCTCTTAATTAAATAAAATTTTAGATGTTTGTGCGGGATTCTTCGCCTACCGTGTTACTTGACCAGAGCATTTCTCCGAAAAAGAAAAAAAAGACACAACCATATGATTTGGTCTTGCACTAACACAACCCCAAGATCTAAACTCTGTCGAAGAATTGCCAGACAGGAAAGTTAAAGTTTAACTAAGTTACCTGAATCTTGGCGTCGTGAGTGGCCACAAAAATTTCACTTCTTCCATCACCATTTAGATCAGCGACAATTGGTGGTGGGAGACGCTCGGCTTCGTATTTGATTGGGTAATCGTCGGAGAGATGGAACCACGCCTCCTTGAATGAAAAATCACCTTCGTGCTGATTAAAAAAAAAACAACAACCACCACCACCCCGACACGTATATATTGTCAGAATCAACTTCCGCAAGCAGAATTTCGATCAACAGAAGAGGACGAGCTGAACTACAACTATACTTCACAAGTGTCTTCTCGAAACAAACGATGATTCAAATCCAGATTAATCAAATAGTCTAGGATTTTTGGTGTTTGTTAGTCGTCTCGATAATTAGGGCCTTATGATCCGACAATTGAATAAAAATTTGAAAATATACGAACCTGAAGAGAGAAGAAGATTGCGAAAGCGGAGAGCAAGAGAATCGCCAAATCTCGCTTCCTCATCTCTCTCGTCTTCTTCGTCTCTTTGATCGATCGATCTATCGACGGCAGAAGAGAGCGGGCTCTGGTTTCGACTTTCGAGCAAAGGAAAATAACGATTGAAGAACAGACCGCCCAAAGGGTAAATCGCTATAATCAGGCTGATTTTTTGGGAGTAAAACTTGTGTCACAAGATGTTGTAACGGAAGCCGGTCATGGCATTCAATACGAGCCACGTGGAATAATATTAGAGGACGATGACCGTATGGATGTTTGGCCAGTCCCTCGGTGGACGGGTACACAAAAAATCAGCTTGATTAGTGATTTCTAACCGATTCTATTGAAGTTATTTTCATGGGTTGATTTTAATGGTAGGAATCTGAGCATTATTGAGCGTTATTTGGGTGCAAAAATCCAAAGGTTGTAAATCACTATCAGGCTGATTTTTCGTTTGTGGGTCTACCGAGGGACTGGCCAAACATCCATACGGTCAGTGCCCTCTGATCGTGTGCCACGTAGCTCGTATTGAGTGCTGTGACCGGCTTCCGTCACAACATCTTGTGACACAAGTTTTACTCATTTTTTGGTATGTAGTCTGTAGACTCTGTACTATGTTCCTAGGGATGGGCCAAACATCTGTTGGGCTTGCCTCACTAATTTAGTTGGAAGAAATCTATGATACAGACTTCTGTATCAAAATTTTGATGCAGAAGCCCCTCAATTTGCCACGTAATACTCTTTAGGCCCACTGGCCCCACCAATGTTTAGCCACACCTTGATGGACCTACACAGCAAAAATAGTGTGATTAGTGATTCCTAGCCATTGGATTTGAGCACTGTCTAATCATGGGCTTAGAGCCAACACATGGACTGGTTCATGAAGCCCATGATGAAAATTCCTTACATCTGTGTGTAGGTCCATCTAGAAATGGACAAAACATCTATACTGTCAGTCGCACGTGTGGTGTCATTGACCAAAAATGCACCTCAAACTGCGTGCTAAATAGTAATGTTAAACTAGGGTTGAAAACAAACCATGAAAAAGAATCTAATCCAATGGATAGAAATTGCTAATCAAAATAAATTTTCGTAGGTTGGTCCACTAAGAGATGGGAAAACATCTATATAGTCAGTGGTCTCTAAATGTGTGTCACGTGTAAGGTGCTGCCACGCGTAAGCGTGCATCGCACGTGGTGGTGTTCCCCTAATTAGTATAAAACTAACGATGCTTCCTTAAATATAGTAATAAATTTAGTAATGAAAGCAAAGCCCTCGTCGAGGTCTCCAAAAGTATAAGAATATTTTAATTTTAAAATTATGGAGTTGATTCGGATCGTTGAATGTATTTTTATTTTTTTTAGGCTTTGAAATATCTTGGTTTAAAACTTTTTTTAGGTTTTGAAATATCTTGGTTTAAAACGGGGAGTTTCGAACTATGCTCAAAGTAAGATATTTTTTTGCCATGGCCTCCTGAAAAAAAAAAAAAAATTATTAATGCCCCGGTTACTTTACAACTCTACATTAAAAGTTTAAAATTAATTAGGTGCCTCGGTAATATTTTAATCCCTTCATATGTGTATTAATGGGTGTCTGGTTCTTGTCTTGTTTTAACCTTGAGTTGTTAAGGTATACCTAAAGTTCGAAATCATAGGATGTATTACTGATTTCGGATTTTATGCGCCAGGGCGTTCTAATCAAATAGATGGCCCTCCTCAATTTATGCCACGTTGGGCAATAAAAGGTAAAACTCTTGTATTTACCAACACAATCGCAACCCGGTTATTCGATTTTTTTTGTTTTTTGTGTTTACTTTTTGAAATTGAGATAGCATGGAGAAAGCTCCGTGGAGCCGTTCTATTTGGCTAGAACGGTCCTGATGCATAAAATTCACGCCTGTGTGTTTTGTTAGAATGTAACTCTACTATTTTGGATCTTATACATAGTGAAATATGTGATTTAAAGAATATTGTTATTCACCGGGTTAATAAATATTTTATTATATTTAATTTTTTTTCGTACTTAAAAGTTTATTTTTTATTCTAATTTTGCATTTAAAATTTTAAAATTCATTACAAATTTTCACAATTTATGACTGTCTTAAATCCATTACAAATATAATGAAAAACATTAGTTTTATTCCTTTATTTTTCTATTTTTGTCCATTAAAATATCATAGGGTAATCTATAATACTTATGATGAAGGAGCGGCGTTTATGATGTTCTGCATTTTGTCCATTTTGTTCCTATAATACCCCTGTTTTGCTTCTTTCGTTTTCTTTAGTTTTACTTTGACGAAGCTTTTTGGTCATGCAAACTCATTAAATGCTCCTATCCTAAATTCTCTTAGAGGGAAAACATTTGTGAACCACAATGCGAGATACGTGGAACACTATTAGTGGCCAATAACCATATGGATGTTTAGCCCATCCCTAAGTAGACATATTTAACAAAAAATCAACCTGATTGGTGGTTTCTAGTTCCCCAAATAATGCTCAAAATCTACGGTTAAAAACAAACCATGAAAAAGATTATAATCCAATAGTTAGAAACTACTAATCAAGATGATGAATTTTCGTATGTAGGTCCACCTAGATAGGGGCTAAACATCTATACGGTCAGTGATCTCTATGGGTGTGTCACTCGTAAACGTGCATCGCACGGATGTCTCCATGTCCCCAGTAATTATAACGTAAATAACATAAAGCCCCATTATATGGTCCTTTTTTTTGTAGGGCCGGGCTCAAGGGACCCCCATTTCTGACCCCCATCTTGGCGTACCCACGTAGATCAATCGATAGGTTTTTTTTGGTGGGGATGATAACCTCACTGTATAGATCACCCCAACAAAAAATCAGCCCATTCTGAAATTTCTAACCCCATCAAATGTGGTTTCAAAGTTACACGGTAAAAATCGACGGTCCATAATCCTTCAGCTTCTAAACCAGTCTATGAATATCGGAATGATTTGAATTTTTGTGAGGATGATCTCCTCACCGTAGAGATCATCCTCACCAAAAATCAGCAATTGATTCATCTTTTATGTGGGTACGCCAAGGTGGGGGTCATAAAAGGGGGTCCCTTGAGCCCGACCCTTTTTTGTAAGCCAGCAATGTATTAAAGGAAACAGACAAAGGGATACGAAAACAACCCGTGGACGCGGACAGTTGCCCATCCTTAGACAATAGACATGGGCGCTAAAGGCCAGTTCCCAGGAAGTGACATTCACAACATTGGGTGAGAAAGAGTTTGTGCACGAGCTACTGTATAGAAGTAAAAGAGAAATCTCCAAGAAAGAAGATGAAATGTCCAAAATACTAGCACAGAGTCACAGACCCCTGAAGCAAACCAACCAGCATCCCTTGAGCCCGCTTTAAGAAGATCCACCAGCCATCTTGCATCCGATTCGACGATGATATGATCCAAGTGAGCATCTAAAGCTGCCTGCAGACCAACTAGGATAGCCTTCGCCCCTGCCTCCTCCGCAGAGAAGGCGTGAGGCAGGGAAGACTTGCCAAAATCCAAAGGGAAGGTCCAATCCATATGGCTGTTTATAAAGTCTACGACAAAAAAGTGCTCAAATCTTCACGCACTAGTTAACGCCAAAGTGTGGGCCAAACATTCTTGGGTAAGTGGGCCCGGAAGAGTGTTGCCACGCGGCACTTCGAGGGAGTTCTGTTTCATACAACGTGTCCATTCACGGGAGAAAATTTTTGAAGCGGGAAAAGTTATAAGCGGCGAAGCAGTGGCCAATCACGTCAAGCCACAATCCCCTGTTCAAAAGCATTTTGATTTGTTTTAAAACATCAGGGGATTGTGGCTTGACGTGATTGGCCACTGTTTCGCTGCTTCTATCTTTGGCGGCTACAAAAATTTTCTCCCATTCACGGACCCCGGTCTATCCGTCTATGAGATCATTATTTTGGACAAAGGAAGAAATCGGAGTTTTGGGAATCTTTGAATCAGTCGAGGAAAGCTTTGGGTGAAGACTCTGAAGAGTGAGGAGGAAGAAGAGGGAAACCACAATGGAGGAGGGCGGGTGCTGTCCGTCGATGGATTTGTTCCGATCGGAGCCGATGCAACTGGTGCAGCTGATCATTCCAATTGAGTCTTCCCATCAGACCATTAAGAACCTCGGAGACCTCGGCCTCATCCAATTCAAAGATGTAACTATATATCTCTCTTTATCTCTGTTGTTTCTTGTGATTCCTGCTCGGAGACTCTGCAGGTTCTGTATTCCTGCTCATGTAGATGAACTAGGATGTCATGTTTGACTTCTCTGTAGTTTGTCTGCTGAATGAATTCTGTCATTGTGATCTCGTAGAAAATATAATCCAGGATGATTGGACCCAAACAAATCCCTTTTTAGCTACCTACTGTAGTTCACGGCATTGAATCCTCTAAGCTCTAAGAATCCAATAGATGGTAAATTGGTAACTAGTGTCGTTAACCTTAGAAGAAGTCACTGTTTTGAAGTCGTTGACAATCCTAGTGCACATGGCGTGCATAGGTGTTAGTCACTTCTCAATGGGAGGGAATCCATTTGAACCTAATTAAAACATTATTGAAGATCAATCACAAGAGGGCAGTGAGAGGGTTTATTTAGATCCAAAAAGAGAACTACCGATCGTTTGGGATCACCATCCACGATTGTTGGAGTTAAGATTTTGAAATTTAGATAGGTATGTATGGGGGATTAGTCGACAGGTAGCGTATGCTTACTTGGTTTTACGTTACTCAAGACATTTCAAAATTGATGGTTTACCTGTCTGACACTACATCTCTAAGTATAAATTCCATGCGTCTGCCGCACCACCCTAATGACATAGTCTGGAGTTTTATCATAGAATTCATTCATCTTCTGGTCACGTAGAATGAGGGTAAAAACGAATTCTTACATCACTGGTAGGGAGAGGTGAGGCTGAGGGATAGTTGGCTGGAAAGACAATAGTAGGATCTATCTTGATGGGCCTAATGCATAAATTGCTTGGCCATAGACTGGCTGTGCAAAGCATTATTACTTGAAGCATTAATGCAATGGGTTAATTCCTAACGTGAAGCGTTACAACCTGAAGAGGAAGAACTTACCAAAACCAAGAGGAATCAGTATGCAGGGTAGGCTCAAGCTAGTTCCTCGTAAGTGAAGCGATAAAAAGACAAGCAACTATCAGAACAATCTTGTTAGGTAGAAGAAAACCAACATGACAGGCATGCCAGCCAAGCAAGCCTTGGCTAAAACTCGAGAAAAGTCACCCGATGGACATGGAACAAGTAGCTTTGCTTAGACAGGAAATATATATTTACAGGAAATGGCATATGGGCTGTCCATTGGAGAGGTAGGTTTTATTTTTATTTTTTTTAAACCTTCATACTTTGGGGTCTATAGACTTCACAAATGGCTTACCCTATGAACTTCGATGTTGACAAGTTAAGCACAACAATTGGGATGATTCACAAGCTGTTAAGCGTATACAGAAAGGACATCAAAAGATGATTTCATTTGCTATTCCAAAAAGAATACCAACATTTGGAAACTTAGCTTCTTCCATTAACCAGAGTGCTAGAGCCAGTCTATCTGTATCTCATCACTACAGTCAACGATGATTGTTTGGTTCAGTATTTCGCTATAAAGCAATTATCAAAATACAAAATCCGTCGAGAAAAAAAAGATTCATTGCTAGGAACGTCCTTCGGCTTGGAAACCTCTTGTCGCTACAGGATACCAATGATACCTATGGAGTGACGAAGCATGCAAGTTAGTGGATCTTCTTCATGGTATTTTGTTTCAAGCAACCGTTGTAAGAATATATGTTGTACCTTTTCACCCCTTCAAATTGCCAAAGGTTTGGCCAGTAGGAACATCTCGTGGGACAAGATTGACAACCCAAACACTTGGTTGGCATCAGATCTCGATGCTTTACCCTTTCACAAAGGGTATTGTTGCAGAACATCAACTAGGTTAGCCATAGTAGGTTGAGGTTAACCTTTGTGTTCACCATGTGTATTAATTTTTATCAAGATTCAATTGAAGATTGGTTGGTTAAGGAGGTAGGTCCACAAGTGCCTGATGTACCTCGTGGATCTACCTCAACGTCAATGGCCTAATGTACTTGTGGTCTAAAGCTTTTAAAGAGTGTAGAGTTCTTTTCTTGGAGGACTTTGTGTTTCGATGGGATTCCGTTTGGCGTTTTCCTTTTAATAAATTCTATATTCTTAAAAAAAGATCCACAACCTGACAATTAGTACACTCATGGAATGGAGGAACATACTTGAGAGAAGGTTCTTGTGGAGGAGGAAGAACTGAAGAAGTGTTTATACGGTACGAAGACAGGACAACTCACATGATCACGTTCCTCATGATGAAGCAGAGAAGGCAGCAATACTGACGACGATGATAGCTGCCAAGAAGGTGGTAAACAAAGAGGATGCTAGGATCAAAGCAGCAGAAGAAAGTGTTATGCTTCATGATGGTAATTGGGATGGTTGTGAGAGAGATGGCTATTTTGGAATTTTGATGTATCCAATGGGCCATGTGGGTAACAAAATATTCCAAGGTCTAACTTGAGAATGTTTTTCAAGATTAAAATTTCTCTGACAGACTTCAAAAGATGGGATAAACAAAATTTATACTTTCAGGGGAGATTATAAATTATTAGGTCCGGCCTGGCCCAGACCATCACTCAAGCTCTTGAGACAACTTCCTGAGAACTAGAATGAGAGCCTGGACAAGGGCATATCCCTGTAGGAGTTCTTGGAGCATGATTCCGTGACAAAGTTCTAGGGATTATACATTGACAACTATTTTCGATGTGGCATGTGGGCAGTGTGACCAGAACTAGGCACATGGCAGGTTCAAGAGACACGTAGACCACAATGTTAGGAGTATTACTTATATGTGTAACTAATACAATTGGCAGAGGTTCAACCCAAACAGGAAACTAAGCTAGCAGATAGCAACTCTATAGAATTAGAAATTGTCTCCAATAATAGAGGTCTATTGCCGATTAGGCGGAATAATCTTTAGAAAACCCGTTACCAATTGGGAAAGGGAATACCAACTGATTGGTAATCAATCTCAACCAAGGATTCTGAGATAGAAACCAATTAGCTGGAGGTCAGAACCTCGGATGTGGAAATTGAACCAGAATAGAACAACACTACATGATTGGAGATTGTTCCTAAATCTAAAAACTTATTGTCAATCGGGCAACGAAACGATCTTTAGACAAACCGTGACCTATTAGGAAACGAGAGACTGGCTAATTGATATCAATCTTGGCCAAGGAGTCTGAGATAAGAATCAATGAGCTGGACATCAATCCTCAGGGTCAAGGAAATCATCTACAAAAGGGTGGGAATCCCACCAAGGAAGGGGACAAGAATCCTTACAACTCCCTGCATACACTTCACTCAAATTCTAACTTGAGAGTCGGAGTGTCTTTTGCCAGTACCCCTGGTGGAGAAAGGAGCATTCTTCTCTCAGGATACTCCACTATTCTACTATTCAAAATCAATCAGCTCGCCAACTTGCCTTAATACAGTGTTCTCAAGCTTCATGATGGTCTCCGTTGAAGTTTAATTGCCAATCTACATAGCTGAGATCTCGGGAGCCTCGAGGATCGTATGGACCAGATTTGTCTCCACATCTTTTGGCACTGTCTATGGGAAACTTATGTTATACTCCTACAGTAAAAGAGGCTCTTAACCTGGAAACATGGTAGGCACAAGGTGAACATCAACATGTAACTAGGAGAACGCACTCCTAACTAATGGGCAATCTATCATCCGAGAGATGGAGATGATACAACAAGAGTTTGAAGCACAACGTGGAAAACTCGAGAAGATCCAAAAAAGATAATGAAAGACTCAAAAGAAGACCGGAAAAGATACTTATTGACCAGGATCGATAGGATGTTGATCAAACCACCCATAGGAGATGCCCACCTCCCAACAGTGAAGATCGGCAAGAGTTTGAGTCCAGTGTCTCAAAAAGGATAAACGAGATGTAGAGCGAGGGGAGGATCCTGAGATCACGTCAGTCCACAATCCCAAGAAGGAATCTTCGTGCTCCAGACGCTTCCTTCAATCACCAAGAAGACAACAAGACATATCAAGACAGTAACTACGAGGCTACGTACTTGACTTGAGGCCAGATAATCGAAGTAGTAATAGAACTCGTGAGAAAGAAAGAGACTATTGTTGACAAGATGACATCTATCGCAACCAGAATGTCGAGAGTCACCTTTTTTTGACGAAATCTAGCAATATTGGCCACCCAATATGGCATTCTCTATCCCGAGGTTCACTACATACAGTGGATTGGCGTATTCAGTAAATCACATCCTCTACTTTCGAAGAGGGATGACGATGTGGGAAACGGATGATAGCTTGATTTGTAGGATGTTCCTGTCTACACTCCATTACGAGGCACTGTTACGGTTCAACCAACTCCTACCGAGATCTATCAAGAACTTCTTGGAGCTGAGCTTACTTTTCACCACACAATACTCGTGCAACAAGAAACAATGGGAGGACATGGATGCACTATTTGAACTGAAGAAGGGGAATGATGAGTCCCTTCGAGATTTCACAAAAAGATTCTGGAAAGAGATAATTGAGGTAGAGAATTACAATGGTAGGTCTGCAATAACAACCTTCATAAGGGCTCTTTTGGTTACTTCCGGTTTGTATTAGTCTCCCACGAAGACACGTCCTGAGAGCATAGATGCCCTATTTGAGAAGGCTGATAAGTATACCAAGTTGGAGGATTATTCCAAAAAGACATGTCGCTGGCCCTTCTAGTTTGTAATGTTACATATGAAGTGTTGATAGACATGTCACTTTCATTGTTTGGTAGTTATACTTTTGACTTTTGATTGTTGCGCTTGTTACTCTTTCTTACTTGTGATTACTTTGTCATGGTATGGCATGTGGGGTAGCCATGTGAACTCGTGAAATAAACTACAAGTTTATGACAATGAGTTTAATGATATAAGAGAATATCTCATATTAGCAAGTCACCTACCAAAAATAGTTGTGTTGTTTCAGTTTATTGGCGTGCATTCCTCCTTGTGTCTTTCTTTCCCCAATATGTAGAAATCTCCAACCTTTTTTTTCTTCATTGACTTAGTTGAAGGGGTGGACTGGGTCACAAGTTAACTCAGATTCAACTCTTATTGAGTATGAGATGATTTTTGAATTCTCTAACGTAGTTTAACAACCAAATATGTCTAACATAACTGTGATGGTGCTTTAGTTATTTTCTGCTTTGTTCTTTTTCTCCAGTTAATAGTTTTAACAAGTCTGATGTATTCTTTCTTTCAGCTCAATGCAGAAAAGAGCCCCTTCCAGCGGACATATGCTACTCAGGTACATTACGGTCCCCACTTAATTTGTTAAGGCTATGCTTCTATATCATCATAACATTGTAAGCATTTGAATAATTGTTCCATTCTTGTCCCTTATGTCTTGAAATTCTATTTATAATTGTAATTAACTTAGATATACCTTCTCATGGGAGCTGATTCTTAATCACCACTTTCCAGACGAACGTGTAATGACCTATAATCTATGCGACTTGCCCATTGGAACTTTATAAGTCATGATGCATATATCCTAATGAAGTGGAATAGGGGACCTAATTTATTATTGGCAAAAATGTCATCAACTTAAATAATTTTCTTTGAAACTCATGTTTTCCTGCCCTATCTCTTAGGCTCATTCTGAATTAGCCATGCCTAACCTCTAACGGGCATTCTGAACTAGCTGATTCTGTTGAGGTTGTAATTCTTCGTTGGCATGATTGTTTCTCATGCTAATGTTGTTGAGTTGGTCTTTGTTCATTAACACACACAACATGCCTGTGTGTGTTTCTTACTTATCCATGCTTGCAGATTAAAAGATGTGGAGAGATGGCACGGAAGCTACGCTTTTTCAGGGGACAAATCGCAAAGGCAGGTTTTTCACCTTCAACAATGCCTATGACACGAGTTCATGTTGATCTTGATGACTTGGAGGTACATCTCCTCTTGATTACCTTGTAAGAAAAGCTTGTCATATATTATGTATTGAACACTTTTGTTGTTCATTTGACTAGATAAAACTCGGAGAACTTGAAGCTGAGCTGATAGAAATTAATGCAAACAGTGAAAAGTTGCAACGTGCTCATAGTGAGCTTTTAGAATATAAGCTTGTTCTGCAGAAGGTATGACTCCTTTTGCAGCTGTAGCCTTGAGGTTATCTGGTTGACATAGTGGGGAGAAACGAGAAACCTACGTTTCTGGCTACTATTAATACGCATGTGCCATAATCTACCTATGCATATAAGTAGTTGCTTGTTCACACCATCTTATACATTTTAGAATCACAATTGGTAAACGAGTTCAGTGCGTGCTTGGTCTAGCAATCTGCGTCTTCCTATATGCCCAGGGGATTATTTTTCAATCTCATTCCTTTACACTCTTTAATTAATTACTCAGGCTGGATTAAAGTAGTTCTCATTTAGCAAATGGAGAGAAATTCTTCCGGTTTCATCTATTAGTCTTGTATACTTCCAATTCTTCCATGATCTTCAGACCTATGCCACAGTTCACATGAAATGAAATGCTTCGTTTCTCATGGATGTTTTGCTTTGACCTTTCAGGCTGCTGCGTTTTTTTACTCAGCTCAAAGTAATGCTACAGCTCAGCAGAGAGAAATTGAAGAACGTCATGTTGGTGAAGGATCCATCGACAGTCCTTTATTATTGGAGCCAGTATAATTTTGTACATGCTGTTTCATTTTCTTAGTATCAATTGAAAACCTTTTCTTTGCCTTTGAATAATACTTTGAAATCGTCTGTTGTCTAGGATATGTCGATAGATCCCTCAAAGCAAGTTAAACTGGGTTTTGTCAGTGGTCTTATACCCAGAGACAAGTCCATGGCATTTGAAAGGATTCTATTTCGTGCTACCAGGGGTAACGTGTTTCTCAAGCAAGATGTGGTTGATGATCCTGTCACTGATCCAGTGTCAGGGGAGAAGGTTGATATTAGGACTTTCTTTAGCGATTGTTTAACTTGTTAAAAAGTTCTATACTGGAGTTGTTTCCTTATATATAGATTTTTCTGAGGACTAATCACCACCAAAGCATGGTGTATCATAGTATTGGCTTTGTTTTTTGACTTGCTTTTGTTTGGTTTTGGTTTTTGTTTTTTTTTTTCCTTTTGCTCTCCAATATTTCCCATATATTTCTAAAGGAATGGTCACCACTTGCTGAATTTGGTGAATGGTACCAGAATACTAATTTGTGGTAATGAATGTTCTTAGTAATGGATAACATTTAATCGTGCTAGACATGATATGATGTGGAGAATTTTGGTTTATGCTTGAATTTCAGTTTTCAGAGCTGAATGGTGAGCAATTGTTGAACAGGTGTATTCCCTTTTCAGTGGTGAAGTTTGTTTTATCTTGGATCATGTTCTTTCAGTGTGATTCATTGTAAAATGCCCATGTATCATCATTGTAATATTCTCATGTATCATCATGGATATAGATATTTCAAAGGCCATAATACAAACTAAGAGGCTCAAGAAAGTAGCATCTTATGGATTCCACTCCATCCTTCTAGTTTAATATATAGGGTGACACTAATAGCTTGTTAGCGAATGATTTGTTCCTGCGCACGTATTGTGTTGGCCCGACGACCCGTTGATATACATAGTTGTTTCGCCTTTCCCCAATAGGTTGATCTTTTGGGGTAAATGGTTCTTTAACATGGTATCAAAGCCTTATGGCCTGGGAGGTCGCGGGTTCAAGTCTCCAGCGGAGTGTATTCCCGCTGAGGGGGAGTGTTAGCGGATGATTTGTTCCCGCGCACGTGTTGTGTTGGCCCAACGACCCGTTGGTATACATAGTTGTTTCGCCTTTCCCTAATAGATCGATCTTTTGGGGTAAACGGTTGTTTCACATGGTATCAGAGCCAACCCCACATCATGGGTTCAAGTCATGGGAGGGGCGACCTGAGGAAAGGGCTACCTGGGGCCTTGCTCAAAAAAGAGAAAATATGGGTACTAGAAAAAATGTCAGGGGCTCACTCACAAAAAGTAAGAAAATAGGGGTACCGGAGTGAAAGCCACCTCAGAGTGGGCCACCGTGGACGGTGGCCTTGGAAGCGTGGTGGATTGTTACGATCCTAGAGGTTAAGACTTAAACTTCCCGCACCTCTATCACCTAGGTGCTTTGGTGTATTGGTTTGGGTCTTAACATTTGGTATCAGAGCCTTATGGCTTGGGAGGTCGCGGGTTCAAGTCTCCAGCGGAGTGTATTCTCGCTGAGGGGGAGTGTATTCTTGTCACGTCATTTATTACCATCATAGCTCTAATGTTTCCTTAATTTGCTATGCTATCATTTATGAAATATTAGACAATTTCCTTTTTTATGAGCATAATTATTATTTTTTAAACTTTTTTTAACCTAAATACAACCTGAAAAAAATTCAGACTTCAGCTATTGTTTCGTTGTTATGCTTGATGCCTCATCTCTCACTCATAATTATTAACTTACAGGTTGAGAAAAATGTATTTGTGGTCTTCTATTCTGGAGAAAGAGCAAAGACCAAAGTTCTAAAGATATGCGAAGCTTTTGGGGCAAATCGTTACCCGTTTATAGATGACCTGGGCAAGCAAGCACAGATGATAACAGAGGTACGTATTATGCTTTTTCTTAGTTGCTTGGCTATATTATCATGCTTCTGTTGATCATGAGGTTTGTAATGAAGATGATGATCTGGCAAATCATCCAAATTTTCAGTCTGTAACTCGATCGGGTTCGATGGATTGGGAGATGGCCCAATGGACTGTGATGAGGATGGAGCAGGTGAGGCCAGATCAGTCCCATGGTAATCCATGCTGGTTGTATGGAGTGATGGAGAGTGCTTAACAAAGCCCAAGTCTGCCACGGGATCAGTCCAATCTGTAAAGGTTGGAAGCTCTCCTTGAACCTGTGTCAGTGCAAATGAATCAGTAGGTTGATAAAAGGGGTATATAGCTTCATCAAATACCACATGGTGGGAGATGTACACTCTTCCAGTATGAGGATACAAGCATCTATAACCCTTGTGTTTGTCACTATAGCCCAAGAATAAGCATGGTAGAGAGCAAGGGTCAAATTTGTTGGTCGTGTAATTCCGGAGGTGGGGAAAACAACGACACCCAAACACTTGAAGAGCTGTGTAAACCGGCACCTTGGTGGTGAGATGTTGATAGGGTGAGGTCATCCCTAACTGTGAGGATGGCAAGCGATTTATGAGAAAGACGGCTGTACCAAATGCTTCAACCCAAAATTTTTTTGGAACAGACGCCTGAAATAGCATGGCCAACCCAAGTTCGACATTATGTCGATGTTTACGTTCAGCAACTCCGTTTTGCTCAGGTGTTCCTAGACAAGAGAGTTGATGAGTAATGCCATGATTGGCGAAGTGTGCCAAGAGTTCATTCTTAGTGAACTCTCCACCACCATCCGACTGAAAGAGTTTTATTTTCTTATCAAATTGTTTCTCCACCAGTTTATGGAAGATAATGAAGTATCTAAAAAAGTAAGATTTTCTTTTAAGAGGATATATCTAACTAAATCGAGTAAAATCATCCACAAAGAGAGCATAATATTTGAACCCTTGAACAGATGTTACTGGTGCTGGCCCCCAAAGGTCACAATGAATTTTGAACAAAGGTTCAGTTGATGCATTATTGGAAGGAGAAAAGGGAAGTTTAACACTTCTACTCATCTGACAACTACTACAAGTCTCTGAAGATTTGTTTTTATTCATGGAAATAAAACCTTGATGATGCAAATACTGAACTATTCGTGCTTGTGGATGACCAAGCCTCTGGTGCCATGCATCTTCTGAAGTAGCTTTAAATCTACGAGAGTAATTTGCCTCAACAACCCCACATCCATCAAAAGCATAGCGACTACCACGTTTACTCCCCGATGCCAATATTCTGCTTGTCGTCCAATCCTTTATAACAAACTGAGATTTATCAAACTCAAAGTAGCAAGGATAATTTGATGTTAGTTAAGAAACGGAAAGTAAGCTTTTCTTGATTTCTGGTACCAACAACACATTTTTCAAAGGAATGGAGACATCACCATTGGAAACTTGACTGTCACCAATGTGGCTCACATTTATATTGCGTGACATTGGTATCAGTCTTCCTACTCCGCTCACCTTGTTTTGTGACAATCTTAATGCGTTACACATGACTGTCAATCCAGTGTTTCATGCACGCACTAAACACATCGAAATTGACTACCACTTTGTCCGTGAAAAGGTGGCACTTGGCTCGTTAGTCACGCGTTTTGTCTCGTCCAAGCAACAAGTTGCTGACATCTTCACCAAGCCACTTCCTCGAGATGCCTTTCAAGATCTATGTCTCAAACTTGGCCTGTGGTTAGCTCCCCCGTCCAGTTTGCGGGAGGGTAATGAAGATGATGATCTGGCACCACCAGATTCTCTTCAATCAAAGGGATCCTCAATCTAAGGATTCTCGTCAATCTAAGGATCCTGTGGATCTTTAGAGGAGCCTAAATAGAAAGTTAGCCTTTGTGTATATATGAGAATATATTCAGTGTAATTGAGAATAGATACAGTGTAATAGATCTCTACCGTGTAACTCTATATATATGAGACTCTTCCCCTAAAGTAATTAAGGAAGAAGAACAAATACAAAAACACATTTCTGTTTCTGCGTATTTTTTCAGTTTGGTCTTTAATAATTGTAATTTCTTTCTTAAAACTCTTGACAACCATAATTAATTTACTCTGTGTATAGTTAAAAAACGTCTAATTTTGATATTCTGCTTTAGTAAATAACTTCACTATTTTGCATTCTGCATATTGATAAGCTAGTTCCAGCCTTCAGGAGGCATCTTGGTTGTTCAAGACAGTGTGCTTTGGACTAATTTATGGTTACAATAGAGATATTAATGATATAATCTGAAGTCTGTCTTGTTTAAATTGTAGGTTTCTGGAAGACTTTCAGAGTTGAAGACCACTATAGATGTTGGACTGATGCACCGGGACAATCTGTTGAAGACTATTGGCTACCAGTTTGAGCAGTGGAATCTTTTGGTCAGTTCAAATTTATCTTATTTGATAAAGTTCTTGTTTCAAAACTGTATCCTGGACCTTTTTTTGCATTTAATTTTTCTTTCTCCGTGTTGGGAGCATTTAGTGATTAATATTGGATTCCGAATTTGGTGTTTATTTGGTTGAAATCATGTGCAATCATTGAACTTTATATCTTTGAATATGTGAAGGTGAGGACGGAGAAATCCATTTACAACACTCTAAATATGCTTAGCATTGACGTGTCAAAAAAGTGTCTTGTGGCAGAGGGGTGGAGCCCTGTTTTTGCGACAAACCAGGTATCACCTTTCTACACGCGTTACTTTGATGTTTTGATACTATGTTTTTTTTGTTGTAACATGTATCATATCTTGCATAAACGAGCCACAAGCACAATCGTTTATAATCTAGATCTTAGTAAACAGGTCTAGGCTTGACTTGTGCAGATTCAGGATGCATTGCAGCGGGCAACCTTTGACAGCAACTCACAAGTTGGAGCCATATTCCAGGTTTTGCACACAAAGGAATCACCACCTACATATTTTCAGACAAACAAATTTACTTCTGCTTTTCAAGAGATTGTTGATGCATATGGGTGAGTTTTGCTTTGAGATCACCTGCTAATATTTATCTGTTATGACACTGAATTTATAATAATTAAATGTTACTTGCATGGCCATGCAAGTCTGATACATCTCTTTATGGAAATATATGATGTAAAGCCTTCTTGAGAAGGAGGAAATGTGGATATATAGGTTTGGAGAATATTGATGATCTGAGATTATCTTATCTTCATGATCCAGATTACGTGGAATACAATAAATCACCAAAAAATTCCACCAGTGGCAGTGTGCCACAACTTCAAGTTTGTAGAAGTTTTTTCTGTTGTGCTAGTTGTATTTTTTTTTTATATTATGTTAACAAGATGTAAAAGAATGTACTAAAGAACTGAGAGAGAAATTAGTTCGATGAATAGAAAGGCAAAGTAGGGAACCAGGACTCATCCAAAGCCGGTAAGAAACTTTATAATGGGAGTGCATTAAAATGTGGAAGGTATTCATGTCAATACTAACGGAGGCCTATGTAAAAAGGACACAGACACATGTGTTGGTGTCTGGCACTCTACAAAGTGTCAGATACACTGACCTCACAAAGCTGATGCTCAGACACGTCTATACAGTTTATTCCATATGTTTATAGATATATTTATAACTTTAGTTCATGCAAGTATAAAATATAGCAAGAATGTATGTAGATAAGCTGCTATACATTAAAATCTTTTAAATTATGTTCAAATACTAGCTGAAAAGAAAATATTTGAATCAATTTGATTTGTTTGAAGAAGTGTGTCGGCATGTGTCCGACAGGGAAAAATCTTAGAACATGGACTGTCCTTGTTACCTAGATGGAGCCAGATGTTTCATAACCATCTACTTCATAGACTATTTAAGTTTTGCTTCTCCTAGAAAGAAAGTACGATTCTTCTTTAGTTTACAAATTTGGACAGGAATAGTCTCTTTCTTCAAGGTCTGCTAACATTAGCACTGCCACTTTTTATCAAAATGGGGCAGGATGCAATAATTTGACATGTATGTGGCCCAACTGTCCAAGTAACAACAAGACCTCGATAGCTTCATATTCTATAGTTCTAGGCATTAGTAAATAAATCTCTTATGTTTTCATTTATCGCTACAGAAACAGGAGTAATCATAAATTGGGTAAACATATCCTTGTAGATGTATCGTACGCATATTGATTTCTTTTGAAACTGCTTCACCTACACATACCATTTTGATACGTCAAATGTACAACTTTTATGCGTTGTGTTTTTCTTCTCTGGTTTGATCGTAAATTTGTAATATGCCATGAAAAATTAATTCGTCCTGCTACTTTTCCACAAAACTTATCTTATATGATTTCTTTAAATTGCAGTGTGGCTAAGTATCAAGAAGCAAACCCTGGTGCATACACTGTTATTACATTCCCATTTCTGTTTGCAGTCATGTTTGGTGATTGGGGCCATGGTATATGCTTGTTACTTGCGACAATGTTATTTATAATCAGAGAAAAGAAACTTTCCAATCAGGTGACCACCTCACAAGTTCTTGCTAATTGACTCTGAGTTTTATATGTTTCACAAGTGGTAATATTCTGATAAGCTGCAAACATTATGTATGGCTATGTCCATCTCAGATTGATATTCAAGGCCATATATCTACTCTCGTACCCATTCATTATCGTGACTCAAGGTTTAAAATTTCGGTTCCGCATGACATTTCAGTGAGGGCTGATATCGAAATTTCGTGTGAAACTTTGGAAATTTTCGAAATTAAGATTATTGATGAAAATTTCACAAAAAAACTGAAATTTTACATGAAATTTCCAAAAAAATAAAAAATCGAAATTTATAAAAATTTCAAAATTTCACGGAAAAATATCTGAAATTGAAAATTTGTTTTTATGGGTTTCGGTTTCGGCACAGCCCGAAACCCGAACATTTCGCTGAAATTTAAAACCCTTAAGCATTCTTTATATCAGTGGTCATTTTCCTCTTAAGAGGCTTCATCTTCTATATGATAATATTTTTTCTATCAGTATAGAAGATTTTATTGGTAGAAATATGGAAAAAGGCTTGAGTATATCATCGACAATGTACAAAAAAGGCCTAATAGCGCATTCTTTAGTGAGGATGTCTGCCTTTTCATAGCGCTGAAAGTGTATGGTATACAAAATGACCAACCTGTTCACTACCTTCACATGCTCAATTGTCTTAATGAGCCTCCAAGGGCCCTCCACCTTACCCTTTACTCAAGTTAATACATAGGCTGAAGCCCCTTCTTTGTTAATCAGACCTTCAAAAAATTGTTTAAAAAATCTTAAAGCCTTGTAAGAGAGTGAGCGCTTCTGCTTCATTTGATGATATTAGTCAAGAAGACTCCATTGGATGATTTTAGTTAATGCAAACTCCATCCGCTGTACTTATCATAAGAAAAAAAAAATGTAATGCCTGTAGGGAATAAATCCACACACCCCCAAAATACGCGCTTTTTCCACGGGCTTGATATCCTTTGTGCTGTTGGATCCGAGGTCCCGGGACAGATCCGAGGTCAGACTCCGAGGTATCCGAGGTCAGGTTCCGAGGTATCCGAGATCAGATTCCGAGGAGTCCGAGGTGTCCGAGATCAGATTCCGAGGAGTCCGAGGTGAGGTTCCGAGACCGCCGAATGATCCTGCAAATAACTCAATGTGGTGGAACTCCACCAAATGAGCCTCCGATGCTTAAGTCAGTCTTCTGAATAAAAGTTATAATCAAGCTTCAATCTCCAAAATCGCCTCCTTTCTACTGTAGCAAATGCTGCTATTTATAGTATTCAAAACTAGATATTTATGCAGATATTTTATATGGACCAGTAAGAACTCACCATGTGTCTTTCGATAATAATTCTTCAAGTCTAAAAGTAATTCCGAGGTTACCGAATATCATATCCGAGACTTCCAAGGATCCCGAATAAGGTAAATAAGATCAAATGCCAAAATGATTAAATAGCACCCGAGGACCCGAGGTCATAATTCATGGACCCGAGGTGTCCGAGGTACCCGAGGTCATAATGCATCAGAGTCCGAGGTACCCGAGGTCAATTAGTCATGGGATCCGACTATTCCGAGGTACCCGAGCAATCCGAGGTACCCGAGGTCAATAGTCATGGGATCCGACTATTCCGAGGCACCCGAGCAATCCGAGGTCCCCAGTAAAGTTTTTCCAATTCCCAGTTTACGGCTACCCACGTGTCAGTCGACGCATGTGACACGTGGCACAATCGCATACGTCCACGTGTCAACAGATTTTATCCCCCACAATGCCACTGCCTTGTGTCCTGCTTTGAGTACTAGCTGCTTACTCCAAGAAGCACTATGATTACAAAAGGCATGGATATTTCAGCTTTGTTTTGAATGTTTGGAAACCTATGTGGCATGGACCCTGGTACATGTGCCACATCTAAGGCCGAACACTCAATAATTCTGAATACTCATATGGAAGTGTGTTGTGGCTTGTAAAAGGTTTGTCTGCTTTCGTTGAGAAGTGTTATCCAGCCATCTCTGTGACGAAGATTTTAAGTTAAATGAATCACCTTTTACTAAGTAGCAAACTCTCATTCTTGCTATTTGTTCAGCTAGCTTTTGTTAGACTACTTCTTGATGGTATAATGACGATTTTATTGTGAAATAATTGGGATAATGAGTACCAGGAAAATTTCTCTAAAATAGAAGTTGGATTGCTCAACTCGGGTGAAATTGATTTAAATCATAAGATATTCCATGATACTTTTAGAAAAAGTGAGAGAAAATATGGAACTATTTGTGAAAAAAGTTGAAAAGAGAAGTGGTGATTCGACTCTTCAATTGTCCTTTGCGGATTTATAAGCTATGGTGGCCCAAAAGGTTGTTCTTATTTTTAGCTGTTAAGATAGAGTTGGTGGTTGTGTGGTGTGGAACCCATCATTTAGGAGACATTTAAATGATTGGGAGTTGGATAGCTTGGCCAGGTTGCTTGCTTGCTTGATGAAGTTCAGTCCTTGGATCATACAGAGGATAGATTCACGTGGGATTGGGAATTTAAAAGTAAATTCTTGGTTCATTCTTTTGCTTTAGCTCTTATGAAATCAAGAGGATCGAGTGGCTTTTCTTTTTTACTGATATTTATAAGTAGTAATCCGGTTCCATCCAGGTAGCATTCTTTCTTTGAAAGGCCACCCTTGATGAAATTTTAACGGAGGATCATTTAATTAATCGGCAAAAGATTATGGTCAATATGTGTTTTCTTATAGACACAATGGTGAAACGGTTGATCATCTTCTTGTCCATTGTGCTTTCACATCTTAGACATGACAATATTTTTCTGGGTCTTCGGAATTTTGTGGATAATACCTATAAACTTGAATGAGGTCATTCAAGGAAGGAACATTAAACATTTTCACATTCGGGGCTGTATATTGTGGAGTCGTCCTCCATTTGTGATTTGTTGGAGTGTTTGGAAGGAAAGGAATAACAATATGTATTCAAAGATTGAGTTATAATGAAGGTCGAACCAAAGTTGTTCTTTTGGCATTCCTTTCCTAAAAAAATTAATGAAATTAAGGAAATCCCCTTTACCAATTTTTCTTCAAGCTGGGAGACTTTTGTCTAGGGGGATAACTTGAGGGGGTGAATTTGTATATCTTGATTTTGGTCTCTTATAGGATCTCTTCTCCTTGACCCTTTCTTTGTATGTAAATTTTTTGGGGTTCTTCCTCCTTAATGGATATATCTTTCATCATCATCATCATCTATGCCTTACCCCAACTATTTGGGATCGGCTACATGAATCCCATTTCGCTATTCAACTCTATATAAAGTTATATCTTCAGTCAAAGCACGTGTCTTCAGATTGTTTTGTACCACCTCAATCCACGTCATTTTTCGGCCTCCTCTCACCCTTTTAGAGCCTTCAACCTGCATGAAAGCTTTCCTTCTCATAGATGTCACCTTTGGTCCTCGTTGTACATCCTAAACCATCTCAATTGATTCTCCTTTGTTTTGTTTCCTATTGGGGCTATTCCCAGACTTCACTGGATGTGTTCATTTCTAATTTTATATTTCCTAGTCATATGATCCACACATCTATCTCAACATCCTCATCTCTTCTCCTCTTATTCTATGAGCGTGTTGCTTCTTGGTTGCCCAACATTCAACTCCATAAAGCATAACTGGTCTTATTGCTTCTTTGTTAAAATTTTCCTTTAGTTTGATCTCTATGCATCAGTTACATATCACTCCAGAAGAGTGTCTCCACTTAACTTCAATTCTATGGGTGGCATCCCTCTCCGATCTTTTTCTCTTTGTGGATAATTGAACTTGGGTAATGAAAATAATTGCATTGTGGTATTTCTTGCCCATCGGTATAACTAGCGTATCATTCCTATTGGTATCCTTACTAAAGTTGCACTGCAAATATTTTATTTTGGTCCTACTTATCTTAAAACCCATAATTTCTAAGGTATCGCTCTATAGTTCTAGTTTTGCATGTACTTCTTTTATAGTCCCAATAACCAACACTGCATTATTTTGCAAATAACATACACCAAGGGTCCTCCCCTCAGCAAGTTTTATTTGTCCCTTTTTGCCCTTTTCCCGCATTTGGTTGATTGTTTCTTGTTTTCATGCACTACTTGGTGCCACAATGATAACTCACCAACAGAAACTTTCTGTTACCCTTTCACGCATCTTCAGTTTGCAGATGACACAATCATCTTTTCTAATACTTTTCACAGACAACTCAGATATCTTAGATGTGTTCTCAGTGCTTTGAAGTGGTTTATGGACTTTGGGTGAATCTTCTTAAAAGTAGGGTTTATGGAGTGGGCGAAGTCCCCAATTTGACGAGTCTGGCTAGTAGTTTGGGGTGTGACATTGTGAGTTTTCCTTCCACTTATCTTGATTACCGTTAGGAGCTAAGTATAAAGACAAATCAATTTGGGCCCCCTTGGTGGAGAGATTTGGTAGAAGACTGGCCGGATGGAAGAAGAGGTTTTTATCTAAAGGGGCAGGGTTACTCTCAGTAAGAGCACCCTTTCTAGC
Organism: Euptelea pleiosperma; assembly: GCA_035048495.1. Lineage (NCBI taxonomy): Eukaryota > Viridiplantae > Streptophyta > Magnoliopsida > Ranunculales > Eupteleaceae > Euptelea > Euptelea pleiosperma. Next base: position 4,599,410 of record CM068552.1, on the reverse strand, counting down.
TTGCCCATACACTTCATGTCTTTTTTTTCTATCCTGGCTGCAGTGGCCCATGGTTTGGAAAGGGTTATGAGAGATTGTGGGCATGGAAAGATGATAGCCATAAGTTCCATTTGGTAAATTGGGAGAAGATATGCATGCCTAAAGAGGTGGGGGCTATTGGCATTAGGGACTTCCATGATATGAGCGTGGCACTCCTTGCTAAATGGCTTTGGCGATTCGGCGAAGAGGAGGATAGTGTGTGTCGGGAAGTGATGCGAGTAAGTATGGTGTTATGGAGAATGGTTGGGATGGTCTCCCTGTTCAGTCCTCTTATGGAGTTAGCATGTGGAGAGGGATTGCAGGAGCTCGCAACACCTTTGAAACAAGTCTGCTTATCGAAGTGGGGAAAGGAGACATGATCCGATTCTTGGAAGAAAATGGTGTGGGGAAGAACCTTTGAAAGAGTCATTCCCTAACTTGTTTTAGATGTCAAATCAGCAGGGTGCTCTTATCCAGAATTGTATAGAAAGTAGTGAAGGTCTCAGTTCCTGGAACTTTAGTTTTAGAAGGAATATCAATGATCAGGAGATGGACATCCTAGTCTCCCTCCTGGATCGGGTTGGTGTTAACCCTAGGTTGGATGAGGAACCTGATAAGAGAATTTTGAGGTGGGAACCTAAGGTGTCCTTCTCAGTTAGATCTTTATACCGGGGAAGGGAAGGAATTTCTAGCCCACGTAGTTTGGAAGCCCGTATTCCATCTAGAGTGAAGTTTTTTGTGTGGACGACGATCCAGAACAAGATACTTACAGTGGACCACTTGGCCAATAGAGGAATGTCGCTGCCAAACAGATGTTTGCTTTGCAAGTCTGAAGCAAAGTCAGTGGATCACATGTTTGTTCATTGTAGTTTCACCTCGGATGTGTGGCATACTTTCTTCAATCTCTTCAGCATTCCTTTCGTGGTCCTGTAGCATGTCTGTGGCTTCCTCCAAGGGGTGGCGGAGACTCCTTCACTGGAAAAAGGGCAATTTCAATGGCGGATTCTCCCGTTTGTAGTTTTGTGGGCTACTTGGAAGGGAACCAAAGGATTTTTGAAGGCAAAGAGTAAGGCATTTGTGAGGTGGTCTTGGATGTGAAAGCTCTGCTATACCTTTGGTCTTCTGTTTCCCTTCTTTTCAGAGGAAGAGTTTTTGAATCCTTTGTATATAGATGGGCCGAGTTATTAGGGGAACTCTCTCCTCCTTGAAGGAGTTAATTTCGCCTGCTTTTGTGTCTTTCAGGGGTTCTCCCCTTCTTTAATGATATACACTCACCTGTCCAAAAAAAAAAACTATATTGTTCACAGTACTATTCACTGTCTTGTTCACGGGTACTAGTACTGGTTACGACAACACCATCAACACCAAACTTGATAACTCGATTCCCAAGAAAGAAAAGGAAAAGGAAGAGAAAAACTTGGAAGAGATAAGAGGATTAGAGTTTCTTTAAGGTATCAAAACCATGCTTTGATATCATGTTAGGCGATAGACAATATTTTGATTAGTCGTTGTAACTTACTGTCTAATCAAACCTAAACTTGCAAACGCCAAACTATAAAATTAAGTATAGTACAAATAAGGGGTCGAACCACAAGGAGGGGTGAGAATGATGAATAACTTGATCAACCAAAATTTTCTAGCAAAAGAAAGCAAAACTAAACTAAAAAAATGCAAGAACAAAAACTAAAATAAATAGAGAATTAGAGAATAGAAGTGAAGAGATTCTTATTAATAAAAATTCATCCACTAAATGTTATCGTAGGATAACACAATTATAAAAATAAATTGAGAACAATGAGCCGAGGTAAGTGAGAATTGCCGTTTGATTCCAAATCCGAAGAGCAAGAAATGAGAAAATGTTTGACCAAAGAGTAGCCAAGAGAAGAACTCCCTCGATTGTCTAAGATGTGGTCTTTTTATAGGCTGGTGGGTATCCATCCCTTCCTAAATTAGAAGAGAATCCTATCCGTTCATCAAGGTTAGAGATGTAGTGTTGTGAATCACATCCAGCACTTGCCTTATGTGTAGACTCATCTTCTTCATTTAGAAATGCAACCTTCCATGTGTAATTAAAGAAATCTTATTTCTTTCCAAATACCTTATAAACAAATATTTTCTTTAATTGATAGGCAATCTTCTTTCCTTTATTTGTATTTATTTTCCTTTTTTAACAACTGCCAATTATTTATTTCTATAAATTTACACATGTCCATTCCATGAAGATCATTTCCTTTTATGAATCCAATGTTTGCAATCTTTTTAGGTCCGAATCTTGACCCAATACATTGGCCCGTCTACGTAGCCTACTATTTTGCTCAGATTTGGGCTTTTTGTACATAAGCTTTTGGGCTTGGACTTCTGCTCGCTTTAGTCTTGGGCTCGGATACCTAATGAGAAATCTAATACATAATTAGTGAAAAGAGAATATCCTATTTTTCATGTAAGTTTGAGATTTATGTAGGATAATTCTAATAATCAACTAAGGAAAATAAGGTAAAAATGCATAAAATGATGACTTATCATTAGGTTAGAGCTTTGAAAAGAAAGAAAGAAGAGTTGAGAGAAAAAGATGAGAAGTCAAACTTGCTTAATGTCCTAGTCGACTCCCCACAATATATTATATCATTGAAAACTGGTAAAAAGACAGTAATACCTTTACACATCCAGCACATTACAAATAAATCTTCTAACATTATTGTTAGATGCTCTAGCTATGTACACACTTCACTTCAAAGCTTCTTATTTGTATTTTTTTTTTGGCTTCCTTAAATTTCTCCATGCTTATCTATTGCATTAATTTGAGGTTGTTAGATTTCACACTTTTGACCTGCAGTCACAGATTTTGCTTAAACTTTTTTTCAGTTTCTTCAATGACTAATACTCACTGTAATGTACTTATTTTTGGTAACAGAAGCTTGGAGACATGACAGAAATGGCTTTTGGCGGCCGTTATGTTATTCTGATGATGGCGCTGTTCTCAATTTACACTGGACTGATCTATAATGAGTTCTTTTCAGTCCCATTTGAACTTTTTGGCCACTCTGCCTATGCATGCCGTGATCTTTCCTGCAGGTATTCAACAAGTTCCTTAGATAAAATTTATTTATCATGGAAGTTCTGCCATTATTTACTATACCCTCTTTCATCTTGGCCTCTTTGCTGCAGGGATGCTACTACAGTGGGCTTAATTAAAGTGCGCCAGACTTATCCATTTGGTGTGGATCCTAAGTGGCATGGTTCCCGCAGTGAGTTGCCCTTCCTTAACTCGTTGAAGATGAAGATGTCAATTCTTCTTGGGGTAGCCCAAATGAATCTTGGAATTGTGTTGAGTTATTTCAATGCTAAGTTCTTTAGAAATAGCCTGAATACATGGTAAGCTAGATTGCTAACTTCGATCCATACATGCATGCATTCACACAAACAAGCTTTCTTTCAATCTTTTCCAAAACCTTTATGTGTGCATTTACGTGTATGTCTGCACTCTCACATCATGTGTAGATATGTCTACTCCTGGTGGTGTTTTGATATAAATCATACAATATGATTGGATGTTTACTCCAATTGTTTGTGATTGCCATTCCTCTTGCATTGTTCCAGGTTCCAATTTGTTCCCCAGATGATATTTTTAAACAGCCTGTTTGGCTACCTTTCCCTCCTCATCATTGTGAAATGGTGCACTGGTTCAAAATCTGATCTATACCATGTAATGATATATATGTTCCTGAGTCCAACTGATGATCTGGGCGAGAACCAGCTTTTCATTGGTCAGAAAACCCTTCAGGTTTGTTCTCTGTTCATTCTGTCCATTATAATAATATCAGAAAAGTGTATTCATTTCTGCTGTTCCATTATTAGATTGTGTTACTATTGTTGGCTCTTGTTGCTGTACCGTGGATGCTGTTTCCAAAGCCTTTTCTTTTGAAGAAACAACACCAAGAGGTACGCTCGTAACTATTTTTGTCAAGTCCTTGCTTATATCTCCAGTCTTTTTGTTTCTTTTCCTCTCTATAGGAGTGTGATGTTTGTTTCAGAGGCATCAAGGTCAATCCTACCAACTGCTTCACAGTGCTGATGACTCTTTCGAAGTGGAGGCGAATCATGAATCCCATGGCCATGAGGAATTTGAATTTAGTGAAGTTTTTGTACACCAACTCATACATACTATAGAATTTGTCCTTGAGCAGTCTCAAATACAGCTTCATATCTTCGGTTGTGGGCCCTCAGGTAGGCAGCTGACAACTTGATACCATTTCTGTGGTGATTTGAACACCACGGCACATGCTAGATTTTAGCTTATACATATGTGAAGATATGCATACATATTGGTATGTAGTATACTAGATTACAGTATATATATATATACCAGAGAATACTTGTGTCAGGATGAAGGGATGGGAAGAATTAAGAGGCCTTCCTTCCTGCCTATGGCATACATGTGCACATGTAGGGGGATCAGGACCCACCATTTGATACAACTTGCCCAGGTGATCTATAAAGCTGTAAATCGACCCGAAAAGAGATCATACTAACCGTCTGATCTATTGCACTGAAAGGGCTGTCATAAAATAGATAATGAAAATAATTGTACAGTTCAGATGGTTACGATTGTATTTTGAGGATGATTTTTAATCTTGATTAGAGTCATGAGACCCATCCATGTGGATCCCTACCCCCTCTCCTACATATGTGTCACATAGGGCACAAGGTCACATGCAGGGGGGACAGATACGTAAGTCCAGACATTAGCGTTCATTTGATACACTATAGCTCCTTTGTGTTTTCACTAGCAGAGACTGATAATGCAAGTGTTGTGGTTTGTTTTGGTTCAGTCTTGCCCATTCAGAGTTGTCAAGTGTATTCTATGAGAAGGTTCTACTACTTGCTTGGGGGTAAGTTTTGCCACATATTGTGGTATGTTTTTCTATTGTTTAGTTGATTTTAGCAAATCTGTCTCACAAAATACAAAAAAGAGAAATTTAATGGAGATCGCAAAATTTAAACGGAATTATGTTTGTTTTGCTCAAACCCACAGGTTCAACAACGTCATAATCCTTATTGTTGGCATCATTGTGTTTATTTGTGCGACCATTGGGGTGTTGCTATTGATGGAAACATTGAGTGCATTTCTACATGCCTTGCGGCTTCATTGGGTAGAGTTTCAGAGCAAGTTCTATGAGGGAGATGGGTATAAGTTTTATCCATTCTCATTTGCATTGCTCATTGACGACGATGAATGATGCACTGCTTTAAGCCAAGTAACACTCAAGAAGATCAAATGAAGTTGAATGTGCCTGGGCATGGATCTACCAATTCATTCATTTGGACAAGAAGTTTTGAGAAGGCAATGGGATGATGTGTCCAATAAATAGAGGAGAATGCAGTTTTGGCCTGTGCACTCCTGCTTTCCATTTCTGTGATGTTTGTAGTTGTTTGAGTTAATAAAGAGTCTCCGAGTTAGGCTGGTTATGGATGTGGTGGGGGTTGGTTTGATCAGGAGCTATCTGTGGTAAGTGTAACAATAATATTTATGTAATGATAATATCTACTCCAGAGATGTGGAGACTAGTAGGTATGATTCCTTCAATCTCCCGGGTAAATTAACACGATACTGGAAACCAAGGAATCAGTAGGCTGTAGCTAGACATATTAGTTGAACCGTCAGCGTGTTATAATATTTTGGCATTTTTTATTCTCGTATGTTTTATATGAAAATTATGCTTACTGATCTTTTTATGGTTTTCGAAGTTATCTCGTCATGTTAGCTTTATCTTTTTTTCTTTCATAACCTCTGCTTTAATCATTTTTAGGAGCTGTTATTTGGGAAAAAGGTCATGCAAGTCTCCTGTGCCATATAATCCTGATCAGTGGGTGGTGTTCTTTCTGTGATTTATGCCAGGTGCCATAGTTGAAAATCTCGTACTGTAGTCTGTATATGTTTCGTCCTGTTCTGTTACCAGTATGATATGGGGATTTATCAATATATTTCAGAAAGTTAAGTTAATTGATTAAATTAATTTCTTTATGGAAAATATTTAATAAAAGGTTGTACTATATCGAAGCATTAAACAGTTTAGTGTAATGTATATTTGAATCTGTGTATTGTAATTTTCAGCATATTAGGTCATTTCATACGGTACTTTTTTTTAGCTCATCAATGATTCCAGTATTCTAAATTGTGTCAGACGTATTAATGGCATTATTCTACCACTCATATGAATCATATGATTAGGATCTGATATTAATCGACTTGTATGAACTGCCAAGATAACACTTACAAAGCAGGGTATATCCAACACTATGGACCTGTACGAATATGATTCTCTGTAGCTATAATTTCTTCAGAAGCATACCTTAGAGATCCTAATCATTTTTGGTTCATGCTTATCAAACATATTCCATGTTGTAATTTCTAACGATAACGTGTGTATTCTGTACGGCCACCCCGATGCAAGACTGGAAAAAACTAACATGAATTACAACTCGTTTCCTAATGGTGGAGCAGGATAGCTTACATGGGAAAATCCTTAAAAGTAATTTTCTTAGGCTGCATGCCCCGTAACCTCATCACATATATAACGAGTACCACCCTTGGGTTTTAGGTCAACAACATTATTATTGTGGTTTTCAGAATGGCTGGAAAGAAGCAGAGAACATTTTGGTTTTGGTATTTGGAGAATATGTATTATATTTGGAGTAAAAATTGGTTAAGGTGGACCGAAACTAGTTACATTTACAGCATGTTTGTCGACATGTGGGCGTGGACCTGCACTCAACCCAATCGAGCCAACACCTGTTTGCCATGTGTACACGAGTTACTAGCCACTCAACCATAGTGTTACCAGTTTACTAGTGGGATTGAACCTGACGACCTCCCACACACAACGTTTCTTGATTGTTTTATTATTATTGGTAGGTAATAACAACTACTGATAACGATCCATTACCAATATTGATATTATTACTATTTATTATTAGGAGCCCATTTAGTATATTTATTTTGTATACCTAGTGTATAAACACGCACATCTTGAAAAATAGAGAGCTGATGAGTAGCTTTGAAAGATGGTCTATGGTGATGTTGATTGAAGGTTGGTCATCGTCCAATACATTGCTCTAGGGGTACCCCTAAAGAAGATTTGGAAGAAGAAAGAGCATGGGTGGGACAAGGAAGATGCTTTTAGGGATGGAATCAGAGAAGCATTCTCTATTAGAGGGTGTGTCGTCTTATTTTGACACGCTCTAGACATGTATTTTGACTCGTCGTGTGTGGGGTCCTCATGAGGATGAGTTAGTGCTCAGCTTATTCTCTGGCATTTCTAGCTCTGTTTAAAACGGGTTACAAGTTGGAAAAAATCTTAAGACCACCATTTTACTGAAATTTTAAATCCACACTTGATACAGTTAGAAATTTCAGAATGTACTAATTTTCTGTGAGTACGATCTCCATAGTGATGAGGTTATCCTCACCAAAACATCCCTTAACTCATCTCCATGTGGGCCCCACAATCGGTGTGTCAAAATACTGTGACCATGAGATGAAATTAGATAAAAAATAAATAAAAATAAAAAACCATCAGTTAGTGTGATTTTTGTGCCACCCGAGAGGTGGTGGCCCATCAAAAGAGGAGTATTGACCGCAATAAAAGTGGGTCACCACACCTAAATTGGTGAGAGGTCCCTATCATTGATCCAGACAGTTCAATTAGTGGACCACCCCAATCAAACGTCAGAAACATTTAACAGCAAATTTACCTCCAATCATCTACCTTCTGCCCTTCTAACGTTCCCAATTCAGTGAGCGCCCCTCCAAAGGGTGATAGTGATTGAATGGTCCAAGCCTCTTTTTCGCCGGGTAAGCTTGGGGTAAGGCGGAGTGGCGGACCCCTACCTATCCTCAACAAAAAGTAAGTACCTTACCTTTAGCATCGCCATGAACATATTTACATAATAAAGATGGAAAATCATTTGGCACTTTGTAAAGGTATTATTGTAGAGGTCATCATCTACAAAGCTTTTTAAATAAAGCACTGGAAGCACAAATAGTTCCCGTTTAACAACATTTATACGAGTTTTTAGATTGCATTGGAAGCACAAATAGTTATTAAGTACATTTATACGTGTCATGAGAGAAAGGAAATCTAAGACACTGAGTTGCAATAAAAATATCACTTCTGTACACAACAGCTTGTGCATCCATGAATCTTACTATGGTAACTTCCCAATTTACTGTGAGGTGGTGTGAATGGCGGCAACAGTTGAGACCATGGAGTCCACCCCGCAGACGTTACGACCCCTACAGATCTTGTAGTATCCCTTCTCCCCCCAACTTTCTCCCCAGGAATTCTTAATGATCCAGAATGGCTTCTCCTTCAGTCGGATGGGAGAATAACCTGCAGAGCCATACCCCACCAGCAGCACCCCGTGATCCAACCGCTTTGAGCATATGTATGGGCACGAAACTCCCCCCACGTACGTTTGCATGAAAACTGCATTGATACCCACTGTATTCATGCAAAGCAAAAGAGTTATTACCGTTTGTAGTCTATAACCTGTCGTTGCTCATCATTGACTTGAAATCCACAATCCACTATCTGAACAATTAATAATAAAAAGAAGAAAAGAAATCAACGAAATGCATCCACAAGTTTAAAGGGGCCCACCAGCAAGAGGACCATTTTTCACAAGATTTGCAGCAATTTGATCTTCGTCGAGGGAGACGACACTGAAGTTAGACACTGAAGCAGCAATCTTGGTCTTGTCAAATTTGCAGGTACCACGATCAGTCCCAGTGTAAGGGTAGTCTTCCTCTCGCACAAGTCCACCAGCTTTGAGCGTGTATTCAAAGGCACTAGTCATCAGCCCGCCGTTGCACCCTGAGTCACATGAACCCTGTTCTTCTGGATCACACTGCAGATAAAAGCTCAAATTAACTGCTTAACAGAGAAGTTCGTGGACTTGGTCACTACATTTTTTTTTTTTTTTGCCACAAAACATAAGAGACTGGAACCAAAGTAACCACCTTTTCCACAAGGTGTTGTTAGAGGCATAGCAATAAAATATAGAATTCAACTCTGTCTAATCAAGGCACAGCTATGCATGAGCCAAGCAAATAAATATTATATGTGGATAAGTTAATGTATAAATGTCGATGTGTGAATGGACTAACAATAGCCATGCTCGAAATTTCATGACTTACTGATGGAAGCTGCTGGAGCATCAAAACTTACCACAAATCTATGGAAGGGCAGGTGTTGGCCTCCCAGCTTCAGTGAGATCGATGGAGATCTCAATGAGCAAAGATTATCAACTTCAAGATGATTTACCCTTGCACTAATACAACATTAGAACATAATTCTTCTTCTTACAGTATAAGCTACTAGAAATTCTGAGTTAACTTTTTTCCTTGTACTTTACGATTTCATTTAGCTGTAAAGTGAATAATACAAGGTTCCGGTGCTTAAATCGTTCTCCTTAATTACTAATTCTATCAGATCTCAAACAGTCAAAATCCTCAGCAATAATACTAACTTCAACTAATTGTCCACCATTATTGGCTCTAAAACAGGCAACAATGTTTGCAATTGGGGTGACCGACTTTGTGATGGTCATCTTGATGTCCAAAGCATGGTTTTAAAAACGGCTGTTTAAACGGTAACGCCCCAAGCCCGTTTCCGTTTAAACCGTTTAAACCTGTTTTATCGGTTTTGAAAAAAACAGCCGTTAAAATCGTTTAAATGGTCGTTAAAATCGTTTAAACAGCCGTTTAATTTTGAAAAATTTTGTGAAAAAAACAGCTGTTAAAACCGTTTAATTCCGTTAAAATCCGTTTAATTTCCGTTTAAATCCGTTAAATTCCAGTTTTTTTTTTTTATTTTCAAATTTCAAAATTTGAATTTCAGCGCCACTTTTTCATTTAAAACCGTTAAAATCCGTTTAATTCCGTTTTTTTTTTTCATTTTTGCCCCTTACCGTTTCAATCCATTTAAACAGTAACGCCCCCAGTCCGTTTAACCGTTAAAACGGCCTCCTTTAAACCTTGGTCCAAAGATCTAATACCAAATCAGACTACCACTTGTTACAATACCAGATATTTGCAACTTCAACTAACATTAACTTGCATTTACCATTTCATTTAATTGTAGTGTGATATCTAGATGCTTGGTGCACAACAACCCATTCTGCAAAAATAGCTCTTGCCTCTGAAGTTGAACTTTCCCATTCTCTATTGGACCTCAAGTCATCAGCCTGCTTGGAGAATGAGCTAGACCAACTTCAAGAATGCTCATCTGAATGGGTGAAGACCCGGCAACTTGAAGTAGATTTCACCTTACACCTTCCCATTCTTTTGGGAGGTTTGATGCAACCCTTTCTCCAGAAACAGTACTCTGACTTTTCAAAATTGTAATTCCCATCCATTACTAGCACTCAAGTCACCATGATACTTTCTTGGCAGAGTGCTGCAACAAAATCAACTCTGGGTAATGCCCATCTCAACGAGAAAGAATATTTTCCTTAATGCTTCAGCATTATTTTTGTTTCAAGTATAATAACACGGGGTATAACTCATAATTCATGCTCCTCACATATCATTCAAAATCTTCTAAGCGATTCACCATTATTTAGATGACAAACCATCAAGGAACATTCTTAGAAAATTGGGGAAGACCAACTTGAAGACATGCTCATCTAAACAAGAAAATATCTAGCAGCTTCAAGTATGATTTGCTTTAAACTCCCTAATAGTCCTAATCTCAAACAACTGAGCACATATAGCACAAGGTTTGATGCATTGCCCTCTTATTTCTTTCAAAAGAATAAATAATATATGACAATTTTGAGAGCATTGTAATAAATAAAAAAGAAATCCTATTCCAAAATGCGAATTCACAACGCTAAGCCATTGGCAAAAAAAAATATGGATGCTTCAATATTCGACATGGTATGCGTGAATCATGCTCTATCATTATAAATGAGAAAGTACAGACTCATTTGTCTTAAATTAGATTAGATATACAGATTACAGACTCCACAACAAGGAGTTAATGGTAGTAAGCTAAACCAAATAGGTCAACAAATCTCCACAATACAATGACTAATAATCATATAGACCATATTCAGCTCATTGCAGTGTGAACAAGTTTTCCAATTTATCTTCAACATTTTCTAGGTCTTGACTTGTAAATAGGTTTAACCTAACTTAGCATAAGCTAGTTGCATGGCAAATAAGAACTTCTAATCAATTTTACCAAGCACGATTTCTGACTCAGAACTCAGAATCTCGTTCTGCGTTTTATCCAATCCAAAGTCTCATTCACCACTTAATCACTTTATTAAGGAAAACTTTCCAATTACTATCAAGCACACAAGGAATTCATAAATGGGTAACCCGGAAAAGAACAGCAACCTTAACCATCGTATACTCATTATGCAAAAGAAGAACCCTTCTAACACTATTGATTAGATTGAACAAAGATAAATAAATTAAATTCTTCAACTTAATGAAAAATGAAAAACTACAGTGCAATCAATGTGTTACTAAGATCTTATTAATTTAATTAAACTGATTAATTTCAACCATTTCAGATAAGTTAATCAAACAATGACTAAACAACTACAAGTATCATGTGAAGCCTAAAACGTATCAAGAATCAACAAATTATACTCGTGGAAAGAGAAGAATAAAAGAGAGACAGAGAGATGCAAACCTCATGGTCACAATCGACAAGTTGTTGCTCGCTGAGGCTAACGAGTTCCCCTGTAGCGAGAAAATTGGCTCCTTCCAAGGCTCCAGTAGTGCTGAAAGACCAGCAAGACCCGCAAGAACCCTACACACCCCCAACATCTCAATCAGACAAAAAAAATCAACAATTCCATCCAAAAAACGACCAAATAAATGTAAAAAATCAATTTAACCTGATTCTTAACGACTGTAACGGCGCCGTGATCTCTCCAATCGTAATCGGTTGGAAGATCGTTGGTAGGTAAGATCGGAGCCTTATGGGCGTCATTAGGAAGTCGAAGAGGCTTCAGACCAAGACGAGTCCTTCGAAACTCCGACGGTGTAAGATCAGAGAACTGCGTGACACCATGGACCGCTGAGGGGTCAAGCTTCTGATGCCGTTTAGCACGGCGCAAGTTAGACTTGAACACGGATAATCGGTAAGCGTGCTCTTCTGGATTGGCGTAAGTCTTGCCGAACCTCTTGACGAAGCTCGTGAAGTGGTGTTCCGCGTTTAAGTTTAGATCATCCTCGTCGGATACGACTTGACGGATCAAAAGATCGTCGTCGGATTCATCGGGAGAAACGATAGAAGCGGTTGCAGAGAAGACTAGAAAGGAGAGGAGGAGGAGAGAGAGAAGGAAACGTGAGGGATGATCCATGATTGGGGGATTGGGTTTGCACTTTGCAGAGAGATTGGGCAGAGAGATATCTGTTTTCTCCTTAACCTACAAGTCTTCTCGAATATATTGGCTCCAAGAAAAGAGTAGGTGGGGGTTACGCCAATGCGATTACGACATGTGGTTGTCTTCTTCCTCTTTTTTTTTTTTTTTTCCCGGATTTGTTTCTTATCTGCAAGTTGCATCACGTGACGACAAGCGTAATTCGGTTCCTTGTTAGGTTAGATGAGAGAGGGTATAATGGGTATTTACAGAACTGAAAAAACCCATGGGTGGGCCTGGGATGTCATTGTACACTTGGAAGGCTGCAGCGACGGGTTTTTTCACACGTGGGGGATGACGTGGAATATTTATAAGTGAAAAATGAAACATAAGGTGCCTTCATCCCCGTCAGCCCGAGAAATTTTTTGAAGCAGTGAAGCTTTGCTGACTGCCGCTGGTCAGCAAAATTATTTACCGCCCACAATATGAGCCACCTGTCATTTTTTAGAAATATATGATCTTATGCATGTTTGGCCAAACCCTAAATGGACATACAGACCAAAAATTAGCCCGATTGGATTGGAGTAGTTTTCATGGTTTGGTTTTTAACCGTGAAATTTGAACATTATTGACCATTATTTGGGGTATAAAGATCCAATGGTTTGAAATCACTAATTAAGCTGGTTTTTGATCTGTAGGTCCACTAGGGATTTGCCAAACATCCATACGGTCAGCATCAAGTAAAACTTCTGTCACAACGCACAATACGAGCCACATGGCACACTCATAGTGGATGCTGACTGTATGGATGTTTGGTCAGTCCCTCGACCTGCAAACCAAAAATCAACCTAATTAATGATTTACAACGTTTGGATCTTTGCACCCAAATAACGCTCAACAATGCTCAAATTCCTATCGTTAAAATCAACCCATGAGAATGACTTCAATCGAATGCTTCGAAATCACCAAACAGACTGATTTTTGGTTAGAGGACCACCGAGGGACTGGCCAAACATTCATACAGTCAGTGTCCATTAAGAGCATGCCACGTGGCTCGTATTGTGTGTTGTGACAGAAGTTTTATCTTAATCAGCGCACCACGGAGCAAGCGGAGGAGCAAATGTAGGCCTAGGGCGGGGCAGTCAGCAACGTTATGACCATCGGAGGTCAGCAAAGTTAAGTGAATGATAGGGTTGAAATTTTATTTTTTAAATCTGAGGGGTAGGCTGAAACATACTACGTGGAGAGGATTTGAGGAGAAATTTTCTCGGATTTTAGGTGGTAAAACAGTCGGACAGAATTTTTTTTTATCTAGCCACCTCAGCTTCCACGTGTAAAACCTTGTCACTGCAGGTTCAACTGACGGCCCAGAAAAACCAATCTCGTTGAAAAAGTCAAAAAAGCAAAAAGTAACCGAAAGTAGGCAAAATTGCGAGGCGTTTATAAAAAGAAAAAAGATGAGGTGCTTTTTGGCGTGAGGAAGCACGATTTTTGTTACTCACCGCTGCCATCTGGGCCCACAGACTGCATGAACGTTTAGCCTAGCCCACACCAAAAATCACCCTGATTGGTAATCTCTCATCATTAGATTTTAATACTTTTTAAGGCGTGATTATAGCCGTTGGATTCAACCAACGGCTAAAAATCACCAAACAAGCTGATTTTTGGTATGAATGTTAACAAAGGGGTGGGCTAAAGTAACATCCATACATCACGACCCATATTTAAAATGCTCCTGTTTGTTTGAAACTCATCTGAACGATTTCCCAATTGCCAAAAAAAAGGGTTTCTTTCTGTTTTCTGTTTTTCCTTTTTGTGGGATAACTTGTGAAATTGGGATTATAATGCACATTCTTGTGTGGCTATTGGGATAACTCTGATCCTAATTCCTATACTACTGATCTTGTTATTTTTGATCGTACGCATATGATGCACCGGACCCGCATCTCAAAACTATACGACCAATCCAGTTCAAATCTCAATGAGATGTTCTTATTCATTAATTTCCATCAATGTGAACCGTCCAATTGATAGGCCACCTCTGTATTACATCAAGCCAAAGAATCAACTCTACCATATGATCTTAACTGGCCCATTAATAAAATTTTGTCTCGCTCATGTTATTTATTTTTTCATTTTCTCACGCCATCTCGTTTCATCTTGGTATATACGTCTCTTTCTGCTAACTTACCGAGACAATGAAACGGAACGAGATTTTAAACCTTGTTCTCATAATCCTTTGCCGGCAAGCTACCGTTGGCAGATTTTTTTTATTTTTTATCACATGAACATGGACTGATGGGGTGATGGGTGTCATCATGGTATCAGCAATTTGATCTTTAGTAATCACATAGGTTTACTTGGTCTGCATCATGCAAAAACTGGTCAACTTATATTGATTTTGTTTCCGCATGGAACACATGATTAGATGACATTGTTCGCATATCATATGCAAAATTTACGTATTTGTCCATCTAGAGCTACACCCATTTCTTACATCCAGTTCTTACACCCAAAGGTGGGGCCCCACATTGAGATCATGTTGGACAATCCAACCATACATTGAGCTGTTCTTGGCATGATGATCATCATCACCAAAAATCAGTTCATTTCGACGTTGCAATCGATATAAAAATTGACCCAAAATAATAGTTTAATTGGATGGTCTAGATTTTTGAAATTAAATCTATTTTCATTGAGGTTAGGAATGTTGAATTTTCCTGATTTTTTGTGAGGTGCATACCTATACCATGAGAAACTCATTGTGCAATTGGATTGTCCAACATGATCTCCATGTGGGCCCCACCTCTGGGTGTAAGAACTGGATGTAAGAAATGGGTGTAGCTCTAGATGGACTCCTTTTTAAAATGTATTATACTGCTAACCTTTTCAAAGATTCGGTAAAAATTGCATATTTTATGGAGTCCGTCTAGAGCTACACCCATTTCTTACATCAGGTTCTTACACCCAGAGGTGGGGCCAACATAGAGATCATGTTGGACAATCCAACCATACATTGAGCTATTCTTGGCATGATGATCATCATCACCAAAAATCAGTTCATTTCGACATTGCAATCCATATAAAAAATTGACCCAAAATAATGGTTTAATTGGATGGTCTAGATTTTTGAAATTAAAGTCTATTTTTCTTGAGGTTAGGAAAGTTGAATTTTCCTGATTTTTTGTGAGGAGCGTAACTATACCATGAAAAACTCATTGTGCAGTTGGATTGTCCAACGTGATCTCCATGTGGGCCCCACCTCTGGGCGTAAGAACTGGATGTAAGAAATGGGTGTAGCTCTAGATGGATTCATTTTTAAAATGTATTATACTGCCAACCTTTTCAAAGATTCGTTAAAAATTGCATATTTTATGAGGTACGGTATTATTCTCATATTATCTGTAGGGTGTAAATTTGGCCCGAGGCCCAGCCCGAGTCCAAGCCCAAGTCCGAACTTTGGCCCAGCCGGGCTCTCCCTTGTCTCTCCTTGACCTTGGGCTTGGGAAAAAGGGGTAGGGGGATTCCCAAGGGTCCACCTCCTCCTCCCCTCCCACAGTCCCACGACTCCCACCCCAAGTATACACTAGCCACTCCCTCCCCCCTTTTCACCTCCCCCACCACCCACTTAATCCTAGTTTCCCATCCCTCCTACCCCCTCCCAGCCTTGGGAAACCTAGCTGACGGACGTCATTGTAAACGGACCACAATATGAGCCATGTGCCAGACTTTTGGAGACTATTGACTGGATAATGTTTGGCAAATCCTTAGGTGGACACACATACCAAAAATCAGATTGATTAGTGACTTCAAAACTTGGAATCTTTGTAAAAAAAAAAAAAAAACAATTCGACGGTTATAAATCAACCAATGAAAATGACTCTAATCCAATGCTTAGAAATCACTAATCATGCTGATTTTTGGTTTGTAGGTACATATAGGGTTGGGCCAAACATCTATACGGTCAGCCATCACTAAGAGTATACCACGTGGATCATAATGTCAACAAAGTTCTACTCCTCAAGCCCAGGCCCAAAGCCCAGCCTGAAGTCGGGCTTTGGGCTGGACCTTGGGCCTCCCCTTGAGATTTTGGCCTACGTCCACAGGAGAAGAAAGAGAGATTTTTCACTCATTGGTGCTTCATGATGAGCTCATCAAAATATAAAGAGGATCCATGGTCGTTTTAGCCTAGGAAACGAAACACCAACTTTGGAAAGCAATCAATTTTAAGCAGGACACATGATCCACTCCACAATGTGAACGAAAGCCCATGATCCCATGATTACGCCCTTCTTCTCCAACTCATCCTCAAGTTGGTGCAACGACATTGATCGAGCCCAACTTGGACAAGATAGCTAGAAACTTCGCTAAAGGCAAACCTTTGGTGAAAATTAATGTCCGCTAATTGTTAACCATTTGAGAACATACAATGAATAAATAATTACGACTTGAACCTTCTCTCGTACAACGTGGCAATTGACCTCGACGTATTTAGTCCTCTCATAAAAATTGGGTTCGAGGCAATGTGAATAGTTGCTTAATTATCACATTTTGGGTGGGGAGACTTCAAAGTTTGAAGTCCCCCGGGGCCAGCGAATGTTTTCTCCTAAGTGGACACACATGCATCATTCAAAAAACTGGCATATTATCCATTTAAAGATGGGATGAAGGCGCATACGATTTAAATATGTTCCTATTGTCAACAAAATAAATTTTGATCCGAATACTTAAGAAAACAACGAAGATATCGAGATGGGCAATGCTATAATCGTCCCTAGCGGTCGTTGTCCCTAGGTCCATGCAATTGATGGTACTTGAGATTCACAAAACACAAATCTCAAAGAATATATATCCAATAGTCTAGACTTAGGGACGACGATGCTATCTTTTTCCTATTGAGATTTCTTTGAGAAGCTCCTCTCTCTGCTTTGGGCATATTGAGTTTCTCTAATTACGTTAGCATTTTCTATTGGAAGGGCAACATTTGCTCTAGAATTCAGATTCCATCTCTTCTTGCATGCTTCGGTAGTCATCAATGGTGGAAGTTAGATGCGTTCATGAAAAAAAGCTCTAGCAAGGTTCACAGGAATTTGATCATGGTTTAGGACTGGTTTGAAGGTCACATGTAGCTTCCTAATTATTTTCTATCAACTATACCCCTTTGAATCCGAGAGAAGATAATAGCATTGGCACTTTATAATGAAATGTTCTATAGAATGTGTTGATTTTTTGCACGAGGATGGGAGCATTTTTAAAATTCAGATAGCATATTAGGAGACTAGTTCATGACATTGAGAGACTAAACGTAAATGATCACCTTGCTTGCGACTAAATGTAAAGGACCACATTAACAAAATATATATGCATTTCTATTATATTCATCGTCTTTACAGATTTATTCCTATAAGAATTATAAGTTCAAATTTAATTTCTCTACATAATCTTTCTCCTGCAAATGTCAAATAATTTGCCTTTAGCTGCAGATAGTAACACAAGTGCGGATGGTGACAGGTTTATATCAAAACAATACCTACACATTAGTGAAACCTGCAGCTTCAGCCAAGACTCAAAAGCACTTCCATTGTCAGCAATATAGCAATGAGCTTTTCAACTACTCTTTACAGAATTGAAGCCAAGCCATTGGTATTGTGTTGCCTCTCTTGTAGTACTGGGCCGCCAAATTTGATCAGTTGTCAAAATCCAGGACCGAGCCCAACCTGAGTATTGAAGGGGCCAACCCAATCCTAGCCCAACGTTGGGTTCAGCCTGCCCAAGTTGCAGCCCTACATGAATTAAGCACTAGGGCTCACAGGAATTTGATCATGATTTAGGATTGGTTTGAAGGTCACATGTCGTTTCTTATCTAATTTCTATCAACTTAGAAGCTTCTCGAGGTGACGTATACCCCTTTCTTTCCGAGAGAAGATAATAGCATTGGCACTTTATAATGAATGTTCTATAGAATGTATTGATTGTGCACGAGGATGGGAGCATTTTTCAATTTCAGGTAGCATTAGGAGATTTCTACTTCATGACAATGAGAGACTAAATGTAAAGGATCACCTTGCTTGAGACCTCTTTCAAAAGGTTTATAATGGGTTACCATTAATAAGGGTCAGAGCTAGGTAGCTGCCATCCAATATTATTGGATTGCCATAACACCACCATGTATTATCACTATCCCATGGCTTATGGGGTACTCTTTGCGCGCCTTTCTAAGGTTTCATCATTACGCGCATTTCAACGATAAGTGCGCGCGGTAATTACTTCAACGAATCCACTAGATTCCTCACGATGATCACTACATCATACTTAACCCTAACCCACATCGACGAATGTGCTTTGCTTTTCATGTGCTAAGGTTATTTAATTTGTATTTTTCCCATATATTATTTTTGGACATAAAATCTCTATTGTCTAGGCAATTCTCAACCCTAGTTAGTAAATTTGCGTTTAATACACGTTTTTTTTTTTTTTAGAAACGTTTAATACGGCGCCCTTAGAATGAACTCTTTTGTTTTCTTAAGGCATCTTTGAAAACATGCTGGTAATGCATTGAGGGAGCTAGAGGCAGCTGAGTGTGACATGGTGCCTTAGAATGAACTCTTCCCGAGTGTCAAAGGTCGTTGAAGTGTCATCCACTGACACATGTGCGCGCGCGCATCTGACGAGAGACATGAGAATGGTGATGAAGATTCTTGAAAGTGACTTACTAGGAATCTGCTTTGTCATCTTGAATGATCTTAGAGCATCTTCTATCCCCAAAGATTCCAATACCATCTTCTCAACGAACATGTGTGTATCAATTTTTCTTTTCTAGTAAGCGATCGATGAGTATGTTGCAACTTGACGTGAACTTTATTAAGTGAGGGTGGGCAAGATACCCTCTTCATGGGACCCTCTACCCATAGTAATGAAGACAAGGTCACTCCCATGAACGAGGATGTCAAATGAACATATCATGTTGGGTACAATAAATGAAGAGAGAGAGAGAGAGAGAGAGAGATTTTCTAACTCAAATCTAGAATGGACTCGGCTCGAGGGGCTCACCTTTTTGCACTCATATTTTCACTCGTGCTCTCGGACGTGGATTCCGAGAATCAAACGGTAGTTGATCCCTACCCATCTAGAATATATAATTGGTTGGTTCTCTTTTTCACTCTAGGAACTTGAATGTAGCAAGTTTTTGGCGACATATAGTTGAAGATACTAAGCATGCCTTCTGATTGCTTTAATGGTGGGTCCTGTACGTTGTATGTGCAAGGCTAATGGAGAGTCATTTTTTTCTTCTTTGTCAGGGGGCTAGGGAGGTTTGGTTTACTTTTCTTCTCTCTCTTTGGGGTCCATTGGGGATGCCGAAGTCAGTGAGAGAGACTTTTAGCTCTTGACATGCATATCTTCTCACCTTTTCTTCTTATGGTAGGCACTTACAAAGTATCCTCTCTTTCATGGGGTTGTGGGGTTTTTGGACGGGGGGAACCAAAGAGTGTTTGAAGATAAGGAGGAGGAGGTTAATCGCATTATTATTTCGATGAAGACCTTTATATTTCAATGGTCTAATTCTTTAAAGAATGTCGATATCAATTCTTTGAAAATTTTGCGTTCAAGTGGGAGTTTTTGTTGTAGTGGGTCCTAGCCTACTGATAAATCTGGCAAGTGATTTTGAAGTTAGGGGTTGTTGTAAGGTCACCTGTAGTTGGACGGCTAACACCACTAAGACATCGAAACGTGGAGCCTTGCCAAGGTCTCCTGTTTTTTGGGTACACATGGCATTATATTATTGGTGTTGAATGCTTTCTCTGTCCAATACTGTGTGACACAACATCTATCCTTGTTCCTAACATAACTACCTTGGAAATAGTGATGGGATCAGAGGACATGTCGTACATATATATGGTGCGCGCACATGCGTGGGTCAGGAACCTTATTGGTCGTGTTGCATCTGAACGATTTCTTAGGTCCAAAGTTATGCTAGTTAAATGACCACTAGGGGGTGACACGTGAGTGATTATAGGGACCTCATCAACGGACCACACTATGAGCTCCTTGCACACTCTTAGAGACCACTGACCGTATAGATGTTTGGCCTAACCCTAGGTGGACCTATAGACCAAAAAGTAGTCTGATTAGTGATTTCTAAGCATTGGATTAGAGCCGTTATCCTGGGTTGATTTTATCTGTGGAATTTGAGCATTATTTGGGGTACAAAGATCCAATTAATAGTTCGAAATCGCTAGAAACTTTTAGCTCTTGGCATATACTCGAATTAATACAAAGTATATCCTCTCTTTCATGATACTGGTGTTGTGGGGTTTTTGGACAGAGAGGAACCAAAGGATTTCTTAAGGAGAAAGAGGAGCTGAGGATCGGAAGTGGTTAATCGCATTATTATTTCAATGAAGACCTTTATATTTCTATGGTCTAATTCTTCAAGGAGTGTTGAGATCTATTCTTTGAAGATTTTGCGTTCTGATGGGAGATTAGACGCCTTGTTTCTATATACTTTCTTTTCCTTCTCAATATATACTTATTAAAAAAAATGGAGGGTCCTACAAATAAATTAGGTAGGTGATTTTGTAGTTAGGGTTGTTATAAGGTCACCTATAGTTAGAGTACTAACACCAGTAAGATATCGAAACGTGGAACAAGAGTCACAGGCTACCTAAGGAATCCGTCCCCCACCTCGGTCATGTTATTTGAAAATTTGACATACCCCCCCCTATGACTCGGTCCACTGTCATTTGACCAGTGTTGACCCGAGTTGATTACCAAATTCTGTATTAATGGACAAAAGTGCCCTTGTCTTCAACCTTAGAACAAGGGTTTGGGTTTGGGCCAAAACCCAAACCCCAAATCAAACATGAAAAGAGATTAAAAATAAAAATAAAAACCATTGTTAATAAACTTGAGATTTTTTTTCCCCCTAATTAAACAAAGATTGAAAAATAAAAAACCATAAAAATAGATAAAACTCACGAGGGAATACGATTTCTTTTTAAAATTTAAAGAACCCATCTTTCCAAAACCCATGTCTCAAAAGCTTAAAATCTAAATTGCTCTTATTCTTATTTTTTATTTTTGTTAAATATTTTAGAAATATAATTGTATGTTTTATTTTTTTTTTCAAATTTTAAATTATTGCCGGAGTAGTGGTCGGCCAGCCATGAGACTCCAGTGGATTGGTCCCCGGTGATGGGTGACCAACCTATTGGAGTCTCTTGGCTGGTCGTCCTCCACATTCGTTCGATTTGGGGTTTAGGTTTTAACCCAACCCTTGTTCCAAAGTTGAAGACAAGGGCGTTTCTGTCATTTAATATAAAATTTGGTGGTCAACTCGGGTCAACGCTGGTCAAATGACAGTGGACCAAGTCATAGGAGGGTATGTCAGCTTTTTCAAATCATGGGGGGGGGGGGTTGTCAAAAATTCCTAAAACCAAAGAACATGTAAAAGGAAGGAGAACCAGTTGCCAAGGTCTCCAGTTTGAATGCTTTCTCTTCCCAACACTGTGACACTACATTTATCCTTGATCCTAACATAGTAACGACCTTTGGAAATAGAGATGGGAGGACATATCGTACATGTGGTGCACATGTGTGGGTTAGGAACCTTATTGGTTGTTGTGTTGCATCTGAGCGAATTCTTAGGTCCAAAGTTATCCTAGTGGTTAAATGACCATAACCTTATGAACATGATCCATAGTCCATTCTATACACGAGATGGCCTTTTGTGAAATATTAATCAGAGCTAAAGCAAAGTACAATGGTTGCTTCATTCACAAGTATTAGAAGGAGGCGTAACAATATATATCAAAGGGTCTACATGTCTAACAGAGGCGGAGTGTTGGTCACATAACCAAACAACACCTCCTCAGCACTTGTCGGGGACTTGAACCTGAGACCTCTCTGCTCTCATACCATGTTAAGCTTTTAGAATAAAGTGGTTGTCAACAATAAGTTGTTCAGCCTAAAGTGGTGCAAGTAAGCGATCGACTAGTAAAAAATTGGAGGTTTTTTTTTTTTCTAAGGGTAGACAAGCGAGTTTGCTATTGGGTTAGTGAGTAGGTGGGGTTTGAACCCAGGTCGTGGGATGGGATAACGCCTAATGACTTTACGAACTTACCAAGCAGGGATCCTCTTGCATTTCCATATGGGAAACCAATATATTGGAAGGGAAACAGGTTGTATCGGGTGGGACACATCTGTCAAGGAAGAAGATTTTCCTGTTACACCCCATTTCACAAGTCTCTTTCTCAATGTTGTTCACTGTTTGTGGTGCGAAAAGGGAATCAATTTATGTGCTAAAAAGGCCAAACACAAGAGCCAACCCAAATAAAGCTAGGAGCTATTCCCGAGAGATAATTGGTTTGGTTTTCAATCTCATCCATTCATGATTTTCTTGGTTTCACAACCCTTCGTGTTGTTTCTATCTCTACTCTTAATCTGTTAAAAGCACTGCTTAAGAAAGAATCAAACTAAAAACGGCCATCCTAATCTAACCCTACTTGCTACCTTAAGGGAAGGTATCAGCTTGCTAAGTTGGTAAAGTTTATCAATCGGGTCGGGCTCAGGGGACCCCCTTTTTCTGACCCCTCTTGTGTTTGTGTGCTCGGCGGTTGGATTCTTGTCAGCGCCGAACTGACATCACTTTTTCACTTTTTGGACAGTGACAACTACCGTTGGATTCGTGAAATCCACGGCCGAGCATGCAAACACCAAGAGGGGTCAGAAAAAGGGGGTCCTCGAAGCCTGAGTGCAGGTGGCCATGACTCCACTCCAAAAAGTAGGAGGTTCTGACTTCAGTCCATATTAAATCTCCCAGTACACTCTGGCACCCGTGGAAGGGGTGACTATTGTGCCCCGGAGGACTAGTCGGGTGCTCTAAGAAGTTCAGATACCCACAGTTTTAAAAAAATAAAAAGTTTGTCAATGTTGATACAACGATTGGCGTTCGAAACCAAGGCGTCGATTAATTTTCTAAATATAAGGTTTTAAGGTTACGATAAATGACGCGATATGTGGCGTCGTCCTTCCTTGGTGCAACCTGATATGGACCGTTCAACTAGTGGTTCACCCCTTCTATCTACAGTACCGAAATTCCTAGTGACGTACCCTACGTATGGATTTTTTTATTTACTGTCGCGACCATGTTTTAGTGCTACCGAGGTGCTGTCAGGTCAGGTCACATGGAAGTATCAGGTGGTAGATTGTTGAGAGGATGATGAAGCACGAATGTAGATAGCGACGACATGTTTGCCTCACCCCAACCAAACCAGACGTTGAATCTCAATAGATTATAGGCTTATAAAAGTTAAAAGTGACACTTAAGTGTTTCAAGGGGGCAAATTGTTCCCTCCTTTGGTACTAGCCCACGTGGTCCTGAACATGTCTTTAGATCTTTCATTAAGGTACTCGTCTTTAACGGTTGATTTGCCCCCTAATTTTTAGCAATTTAATGGAATATTTCAGGCAAAAAAAACTAATATTTTTCTGATCGAAGTCTGAGAAATGCACTAAACTAAATTTTAAGGGTACGTTTGGAACTAAAAAAAAATGAAAAATTAAGGATATTTTGAAAGGGAAATGCATATTCGCACACATCATTTCCTATTGGGGCGGACTCCTAGTCCGAGCGCACCCCAAAGAAGAGATCTCTCTCTAAAACTTGGTTGACCTGCGGCGGTCACTGACTGCCCCAAAACCCAAAACCAACCTCTAGGTGGACCCAAGGTTTTAAAGACGGCCATTATAACGAAAATGACGGCCGTTATAATGGATTCGGACCTACCACGTTACGTTATGTACCGTTAAAAGGCCCAAAAAATAATGGCCGTTATATCGAAAATAACGACCGTTATTTTCTGTTATAATGAAAATAACGACCATTATTTTCTGGAAAATTTTGTGAAAAAAATCAGCCGTTATTTTCATTTTTTTCTGTTATTTTTTCATTTTTTTTTCGTTTTTGCCCCTGAGCTTTTTTTTAAAATGGTAACGACCGCTATAACGGTTCCCTTTAAACCTTGGGTGGACCTACAAACCAAAAATCAACCAGATTAGTGATCTGTAAGTGTTGGATTTGAGTCATTTTCATGGGTTGATTTTAACCGTGTGAATTTGAGCATTATCGACCATTGTTTGGGTACAAGATGGAAAGGTTTGAAATCACTAATCAGGCTGATTTTTGGTTTGTAAAAGTCCACCTAGAGATTGGCCAAACATCCATATGGTCATTATCCTATAAAAAAAGTGTCATGTGGCTTATATTGTTCGCGGTCAGTGACCATCGTGGATCAGCCAAGTTTTAGAGAGAGAGATCTCTTTTCCGGGTGTGCCCTGTCCAGGAGTCCACCACACAGGAAATGGGGTGTGCAAATATGCGTGCCCTTCTGAAAGTTGAGGGGGCACTTCCTGGCTCCGCCACTGGTTACACTGAACTAGCAACGTGGTCACCATCATATATATGTTTGGACATCACCATGGTGGTCTTGGTCACATAGTCCCAAGACCAAATATGCCAACATGTCGTGTTAGTGACATCAGATAAACACCATTCCCTTTGGGTAGAATTTTTTTATCCATGACAGGTGGCACTTAACTATAAGTCCAAGGATGCCATAGATCAAAATGTCCAAGGATCAAAAAAATTTCTCCCATTTCAACATAGAGATAAGGTTTAGGTTTTACCTTTTCTTTCTTTTTTCCTTTTTTTTTTTTTAATATATTAGTTTATTTTTGCTATGCTTTTAAGAGTAAAGCTTTGATGATAGGGTCCTGTCATTGAGACCGATGACAGGGCGCATTATGAGCCACGCGACACACTCTTAGAGAACTCTGATCGTATGGATGTTTGGCCAATCCCTCGGTGAACCTACACACCAAAAATCAGCTTGATTAGTGATTTCAAACCTTTTGTACCTCAAATAATGGTCAATAATGCTCAAACTCCCATTGTTAAAATCAACCCATGAAAATAACTCCAATCCAACGCCTAGAAATCACTAATCGGACTTATTTTTGCTTTGTAGGTTCACCTAGGGATTGGCCAAACATCCTTACAGTCAGAGTCCTCTAAGAGTATGCCACATGGCTCATATTGGGCTTTGTCATCAAAGTTTTACCCCATTTTTAATATTAGGGTCTGGCTCGGGGGACCCGCATTTTTTACCCCCATTTGTTGACTCCCATTTCGGCGGACCCACATAGAAGATGAATCGATGGCTGATTTTTGGTGAGGAGATCATTCTCACAAAAATTCAAATCATTATGATAGTCATGGACTGGTTTAGAAGCTAAAGAATTATGGACAGTCCACTTTTACCGTGTAACTTGAAAACCACATTTGATGGGGTTAGAAATTTCAGAATGGGCTGATTTTTTGTTGGGGTGATCTATATGGTGAGGAGATCATCCCCACCAAAAATCAGCCATTGATTCATCTTCTATGTGGGTCTGCCAAAATGGGTGTCAAAAAATGGGGGTCCCCCCGAGCCCCACCCTTTAATATATTGGTCGTGAGTCTCGTGACTCGTGATTCATGTGGGGTAACTTATTTAAATCTTACAGAAGTCTTCAAACGGTATCCGGACCTTTCTCTTTCCGTCAGTTAAAGACATAAGTTGAAAGCGCACCAAACTTCCTCCTTTTCCCTACCATTCGGATCTCTTTTCCGCTCTAAAATCCTAAAAAAAAAGTTCAAAGTAGAGCAAAAGCAATCCCAATTTAGCTGTTTAAATAATGACCACTCAACAAAATGTTTAGCCGCGAGTTGAATCAAAACACACGACCGAGTCAAGCCGAGTCTAAACTCGTATGATTTGGTACACAGAATCTACTCTAGCTGTCTTCCACGGCTCCCCACGTAATTGTGTGATGAAAAAAGAAGATCACCCGGGGCGGCAGAGTGGTGTCCGAGACTGGTTTAGACTGGCCGGGTCAGCTCGGTCTCTTTCGTGGACCCTGCTTTTATAAAAAAAGCATGGGTGCGTCAGATAATTACAACCACTTTAACATGGAAATGATAATATATATATTCGTCCTGTGCAGATACCCTTTTGGACCAAAATGAAGATGGTCTCTATCGAGCGGGCAACATGTCTCTTAAAGCAACCCAAGACACGCCCACACAAGATACCAACTTTGGGAGTGGGATCACTTACGATTATAACCTTGTAAACAAATTCATTAACACAAGGAAAACAATTTTGATACGTGATCTTTAAAAGCTCAAACATAGAGATTCCTTGTGTTGGACTTCCGTACATTCTTACTATATAGAACCTATAGTGTACGAGTATATATATCGTACCATTTATCAGATGATCTTGACCGTCAGTGAAGATCGATCGGTATGACCGTATGGATTTTGGCCCAACTCTAGGTGGACCTACATAATAAAATTCAACCCGATTAGTGATTTCTAAGTGTTGGATTTTCATGGCTTAATATTAACTGTGGGACTTTGAGCATTATTGACCATTATTTGGGGTACATGGATCCAAAGGTGTGAAATCACTTATCAGGCTGCTTTTTTGGTTTGTAGGTCCACCTGACCTGGAGATTGGCCAAACCCATTCGGTTAGCATCCTCTAAGAGTGTGCCATGTGGCTCATATTGTGGGCGGTCTCTGCGAAGTTTTACGCCTTAACGATGAGTAGGGTTTTGATTGTCTAGTATGAGCCATGTAGAACACTCTTTTTGACCCAACCCTGCTGGCCCTACAGACCAAAAAAATTAGCCCGATTAGTGATTTCTAGGCGTTGGATTGGAGTTGTATTAATGGGTTGGGGTATATAACAGGGGATCCAAAGGTATGAAATCACTAATCAGGCTGATTTTTGGTATGTGGTACACGGAGGGATGGGCAAAACATCCTATACGGTCAGTGGACTGTAAAAGCTCTTGATTTGATGGTCATGATGATCAAGTCAACAATACTTGATTTTTCGTTTGTACCTTGTAGCCAATCTAATGGTGTCTCCGACTTTTAAATGATCCAAATCTACGATTGTGTTACACGTAAGGAAAAAAAAAAAGCTTGATTTCCTCTAATAAATTTGACCTCTACTTATAATAATATGTATATAGATTATTATTCCCGTGGCCATCTGGGGGGAAGTGAGTACCTCTTTGAGTTGTCACTTCAAGAGATTCAGTGAGAGTGTCAAACCCAACCGCATGCCATCAAAGCCAGCGATCTCTCTCTTGTTAAATCTAGATACAAAAACACCACGAGCTAGCTGCTATTCCAGTAGCCCTACACGACTCTTTCCTTCTCCAATGAGGTGTCAAGAGCAACCTATATTAGAAGCTTTAGTTGGAGAATAGTTGCTAAATCTGTTAGCATATTCTTATTACACTGAATGTTATTTCTGTACTATATGTTTTACATTATATAATAATAGTTGAGAGATTCAGTTATTCATGTTCTTCGTGAAAAGCTCTACTCGTTCCATTCTTCAACTATTAGTTTCTTCATTGTATCAGAACCAACCCAACGTCATGGGTTCAAGTCACAGGAGGGGCGAACTAAGGAAAGGGCTACTTGGGGCTGGGCTTGCTCAAAAAAATAAAAAAAGAAAGAGAAAATAGGGATACTAGAAAAAATGCCGGGGGCTTGCTCACAAAAAATGAGAAAATAGGAGTACCAGAGTGAAAGTCGCCTTAGAGTGGGCCACTGTGGACATTGGCCTTGAAAGCGTGGTGGAATGTTACGATCCTAAATGTTACTTTTCACACCTTTATCACCTAGATGATTTTAGTGTATTGGTTTGGGTCTTAACATTTGGTATATCAAAGCTCCAATGTGCTTTATTATCCTCTTTAGCAACTTCACTTGAAAGTCCAATCTTGCTTTATTATCCTCCTTGGCAACCTTCTTGTAAGGAGCTGAAGTCAGAATATTGGTCTTAGAAACACACCACTACCCATGCTCCCTACAGGACCACAAAACTGTGTAATAGCCTTCTTCAATGTGTTGCTCTGCTTCAATGAATTTAGTTTGCTTTTCTTTTCTTAGAGCATGACCTAAATTAATCAAATAATATATTATGGGTAATTATTAAAAAATAAATAGTTTATATGTGAGCAATAAATTAAATTTACCTTTGCACCATAACAAGATGTCAATGAAGTTGGACAAAATCTCACTCCATTCCTATTTGAAGTGTAATTGAGATGAAAATATATTGTGTCTATAAAAAAATTGATTTAATCAACTTTTTAATTTTTTATTATAGCGTGTCAATATTTTTAAAAGATTTCCTAGTTCCTTTATGCCAAAATAGGAACAACAAATAAAAAGAAAATAAGTAAAGAATTAAGCAACCGTAACATAAATCAATATCACTCAGTTTGGATAATCTATGTACTATGCAACATATACAGACCTCAATACTTGTATCGACGTACGCCCTACATCTAGATTGATAATGAAGAAAATAGAGCCCGAAAGGGCCTTGAGATTCGGAAGAATTTTTTTTTTAACAAACTATTTCCTATATAGAAAGACATCTATTATCATAATTAAATTAATAAATTACTAATTGATTATCTACCCAATTAACCTGACCAACCCAAAAGCTGAAATGTAAGTAGCTTGGAGTGGGTTCGGACTGAGCATATCATTCTTGAGGTCTGGGTTCGAGCTTGGGTTGAATGCTCTAAACGATTGGTTGGACTCTGGTCGACATGAACACGACCCAATTGACCAACTCGAGTTGCACTCCTATGTATGGTACAAATTGATAATAGGGCTGGCAATGGATCGGATTGATCAGGAGAATCGATCTAGTCGATTCGAAAATAATTGGAAGTAGAAACTTATTTTTCATTATCGGATCGATATTGGATCATAGATAGTCGATCTGATCTCTTATTAGATCAGTACTGGATCAACCCTGTTCTGTTCCAATACTGACCTGATATATATACTATATATAATATGTATTATATAGATATATATTTAATTACCTAAAGGTATTTAAATATATGCCAAAAGGCATTATATATGTATATTTATTATATACATATAGGATCGGATTAGATCGGACCTGAAACCAATCTAATCAAATCAGATCGGTCCTGGAATTGAGTTTTATTTATCTGATCGGGTCCAGAACCCCAGATCGATTAGATTTCTTATCGGATTGGTATCAGATTAGTGCCAATCTGATTTGAACCTGGTCCATTGCCAGCCCTAACTGATAATATTATATTAGAATAGTGATCATATAGTCTAGGGTCAATGTAGTGCCCAACTGCTTGCACATTTTGATTGGTGTTCACACCTCGGGCTACTAAAATATAAATTCAAATATAATAAAAAATTATTACAACACCAGTCAAAATGTGCCAGCAATTGGGCGCTACATGGACCCCGCCCCACTAATTCTATTAATACAGCAAAAATATAAATATAAATATCATAATACATGTTGGGGGAGACACAAGAGATGGAAAGCTCACTGTGTGAGGTGGGGTGGTGGGGTCAGGTGTTGGTTGGGGAATGGAAACGCATGGAGTACCCACCCCCCCTCGTGCGCGCTATCTATCATTGGCAGCTCTGCCTCTCTTCAATTATCATCATTAATGGCATGGAGCCAAAACAGAACCTGTTGGCCAACTCTCTCTTTCTCTCTCGTTCACTAGTGCGATGGGGCTTGTCTTGTCAGCTAAGAGTGGTGGGGGAGGGAAGAATGTGGGAGACAACCGAAAACAATTTTAAGAGTACTAACAGTTGACATAACGTCTTTTTAGGGCCCTCTTGTGGGTCACCCTCCACACTATCTCTCTTTCCTCTCGACTATATTTACATCCCCAACTCTCCTCCTAAGACTCAACAATTCTCCCATCTTTGCCTCTCTCTTTTCTCTCTCTGTTTGTGAATCTATCTTGGTGTCTAGCTCCTTCGATGGCTGATACTGGTTCAGCTTCGGTGAAGAGAATGTGTCACGTACCTGAACGGACCAAGCTGCACTTGGCCATGTTGGCCTTGCAGTTTGGTTACGCTGGCTTTCATGTTGTGTCGAGAGCAGCCCTTAATATGGGCATAAGCAAACTTGTGTTTCCAGTCTATAGGAAC
Organism: Euptelea pleiosperma; assembly: GCA_035048495.1. Classification (NCBI taxonomy): domain Eukaryota; kingdom Viridiplantae; phylum Streptophyta; class Magnoliopsida; order Ranunculales; family Eupteleaceae; genus Euptelea; species Euptelea pleiosperma. The sequence goes on along the minus strand of CM068552.1, from coordinate 4,568,932 downwards.
ATCATCGCTTTGCTTCTTCTCGCACCCTTTGCATATTTTCTAGAGAAGTAAGCGATTAAAGTTGCTTGATCAGCATGATCAGTTCTCTTCTTTACTCGGAAACTAATATATGTTGTTGCCTTTCTTCCTTGTTTGTGCAGGAAGGATAGGCCAGCGCTTAGTGTTTCTTTTCTTTTCCAGTTCTTCTCCCTTGCGCTTATCGGGTAAAACTTTACGAACTACAATTAAAGTTTATTTTTTTTGTTAAGTGTAGTAGTGTATTTGAAAACCGAGAGAGATTACAAAAAAAAAAGGCCAAGCTAAACCGCCAAACAAACCCAAAAGAGAGAGAGAAAACACGGTCTCTCTCGAACAAAGAAGATCCCAACGGAACACAAAGTCCACAAAAAATAACCGATGACGTACCAAAATTAAAGATTTAAGTTATTTAACTCCAGAAATTAAGAGAGAGATGTGAATAACTAATCATTTTGACTCTTCTCACGACAGAATAACAGCAAATCAAGGATTCTACTTGTTGGGTTTGGACAACACATCGCCAACCTTCGCTTCCGCTATCCAGAATTCGGTTCCAGCCTTAACCTTTCTCATGGCTGTTGCACTCAGGCAAAACACATATATCTTCTTCTCTCTCTTGACCGTTTCCTTTTATAATCTCTTGTTTTTCATTTGTTCTCTTTGATGTTTGGTTGGCAGGATAGAACATGTTCGCTTAAACAGAAAGGATGGCATCGCAAAGGTGTTAGGGACGCTTTCTTGTGTTGCCGGAGCTTCGGTTATAACCCTTTACAAAGGCCCAACCATATTTAGCCCTGCGCCTCCATTACACCAAACACCTCTATTGCTTTCACTTGGAGACGCAAATGGAAAGAACTGGACCTTGGGGTGCGTCTATCTCATTGGTCACTGCCTTTCCTGGTCAGGTTGGCTTGTGTTACAAGCCCCCGTTCTCAAGAAATACCCGGCTCGTCTCTCTGTGACCTCCTATACTTGTTTCTTTGGTGTTCTTCAATTTCTGATCATCGCTGCAGCTGTTGAGAGGGACTCTCAAGCTTGGTTGATTCACTCCGGGGGTGAACTATTCAGCGTTTTCTACGCGGTTAGTCATCATCATTCATCATTCATCATTTGCAATGCCTTATCACAACGATATAGGTTAAGAACATAAATCATATTTCATTATTATTTTACTAATGCATGCGTGTTCTACATTTTTTATTACTACCTCAATCTATCACTAGATCTCATCCTTTTAAGGCCTTTAACTTATATCATATCCATCTTTAGTGCAGTTGTTGGTCTCATAGTTAGTAAGTTCGCGAATAATTCGTGTATTATAGACGAAATTCTAAAATTTATTTTAAGAAAAAACGTATTATAGGGTGGAACTTTTTAAAGATTCGGTAAATTCAGCGTATTTTATGCGGATCCTTATTATTTTTGTATTATACACGAATTGTTCAGAATTATTAATGGAAAACCTTAATTTTTAAATATGAAAAATACACAAAAATCATTATTTTTTATATTGTTTTACTCTTTGCCTAATTTTTAACCGAATTTTCAAATGACAACCCGAATTATATTCCAACTTTTTCCATACCGTATTTTTTGCCGTACACTAAATTTTAACTATGGTTAGTTTTTGTATCCAGCACACTACAATTATATTTTTTATTTGCATTCAGAACAAAAGTACTATTGAAAATAAACATGGGTACTTTGGTAGTTTGGTGAGTGTGATAATGACACGAGGAGTTTTGGAGTTGCAGGGGTTCGTGGCTTCGGGGATCGCGTTCGCTGTTCAGATCTGGTGCATTGACAGGGGTGGCCCAGTGTTTGTGGCAGTGTATCAACCTGTACAGACCCTAGTGGTCGCTATTATGGCCTCCGTTGCTTTAGGCGAACAGTTCTACTTGGGAGGGTGGGTCGTACAAATCTCATCAGTCAACACTTCAACAGTCAACACCATATCTTCCTTTTAACTTTTACTATTTACTAAGGGGCATCACGTGCGATGCACGTGAGTGAGCTCACTGACCGTATGGATGTTTGGTTTAGACTTTAGGGTAGTACCAAACATTCACACGGTCAGTGGTCTCTAAGAGTGTGCCATGTGGCTCACACTGTCGTCCCTCATCAACGTTGATGATGGACCTCTCTGCGTGATCAACGTTGACTGTGAAGGGCGTGCACCAACCCCAGTTTGCACGCCGGGATCAGATGATATAACCACATGATTAAGGTCGTCCAAGTATGTGTTTCTCCGATGCCCTAACATTTCACTGTCTAATATGTGTTTTGAATGCGATGTACAGGATCATAGGAGCAGTGTTGATCATAATCGGATTATACTTAGTTCTATGGGGCAAGAGCGAAGAGAGAAAGTTTGCCATGCAAACGGCTGTGATTCCCGCTACTGTGGAGCACGGGAACAACAGGACAACAACAAGCCACACCAAATCATCTCTCGTTCAGCCACTACTCCCTTCGTCCACTGAAAATGTTTGATCGGGGAACACTTTAAACTTTAACTACGGTGTTGGTCATCTCAAACTACTATGTTATGTTCTTACTTTAATGGCCTTTGATTCGTTCACTGGTTCTTAGTGGAAAGAAAAGTTAAGATGATCATTATCTTTAGCTTACACTTACATGTGGGCCCATGAACTCAAAAATGACATTTGCTTTACACCTTAAAATTAAAAAAAAAAGAGGATCCAACTGCAAGTTTAAAAGTTATGGTTTGATTTATTAAAAGAGACGCACGTCAAGGATTGTTAATCATGATGATGGCAAGGATATGACATGAAAGACCCCAATATCTATCATCAAATGAACGAGCGGACCCCACTCTCCATGACCACTTTTTTGTTGTCTAATGAATGTGAAGCATGTTATCTTTTTGTCATCAGTCGGTTTATATTTGCCATTATCACCTTACTCATGATATCTCTCTCTCTCATCAGATATTGTTGATCTTTTGACGGGACGGGGGGGGGGAGGAGAATTTCCTAGGTTAGATCATCTGGGGTCAATTCCCGTCTGCTTGTTGGTTCTTATCCCCGCTTTGATTGTGGGACCAGCCTGAAGCATGTTGCCTGCCAAAAAGAGAAAAGGAAAAAATGTTTTGCAATCCAAAAGAAAGATGAGCAATGGAAAAAGAATCACACACACATGAGACAATGAGTTTTAATGGTTCACCACTACGGGACATGGTTCGAAGTCTCCGCTTTCTGGATCGGGTAATCCGGATTGGGTTCAGGGCCCATCGATCCAATCAAAAAATGGATCGTCTCGCCCCGAGCTCACTGTTTCCCAAAGGAGTACTCCCACTTTGTCTCGGGCAAGATGGGTCAATCCCATTTTGGATCGGATAGGAGCCCACCGATCGGGCCTCCGGATTTCGAACCATGCTATGGGCTAATCCATGAGGAACGATAATCGAGAAATTCCACTTTATGTAAATTGAAACTTACAAACTAATGGCTACCTAGACCATGAGGAACGATAATCGAGAACTTTAACTGTGTGTAAATTGAAAGTTACAAGATAAGCCCAAAGGGTACAGATGCCATGGACGATACCGAGTAAAACTTCTGTCGCAAGACTCCCAGCGCACAATACGAGCCACGTGGCACACTCTTAGTGGATGCTGACCGTATGGATGTTTGGCCAGTCTCTTGGTGGACCTGTAAAAAAAAGAACAGCCTGATTAGTGATTTCTAAGCGATTCGATTGAAGTTATTTTCATGATTGATTTTAACGGTAGGAATTTGAGCATTATTGAGCGCTATAATTGGGTGCGAAGATCCAAAGGTTGTAAACCACCAATCAGGTTGATCTAACCCTAAAACATTAAAAAATGAGATGTGGGACCCAACACCCTGGAGTAGAGAATCGGAATTTAAGCTGAAAAGACCTAGTTTTAAATCAACAAGAAAGCAAGCACCCTGAAAACAAGAAATTGCAATTTTTCTCAAAAGAAATATCCTTAATCAATTAGTAAGTGTGGCCTCCTATTAAGTCAAAACCTTACACAGGTGGGGGCTTTTTAGTAAAATTAATTTCAGTACTTAAGACTGAAAATGACATTTGGTAACTCCAAAAAATCCAGCTTTAATTTTAAGAATGTTTTATAATGTATTTGTTTTTTAAGTCATCTCACCTTCTTTTTTTAAGTGATTTTCACTTAATGCGGTGAGTGATGGCATCTTTTAAAAAAAAATTAAGATTCTTTCAGATGTACACAATATGCCCTTGTATTCAAAGTTTTCTCTACTGAAAACTTATAAAAATGGCCCGATAAACATTTTAAAATCCACAATCTAATAGCATTTTGCTTACTAGGGTGGTTGCACAAAACTTTGTATGAGGCCTGTCTCGATAAAAGCTGGACTTGTGGAAAAGAAGTGTACATTAGGGATGTAACTCGGGCAGGTTGGGTCGGGTTTGGGGTCAACCAGAGCCCAATCCGATCTTCAAGGTTGTGAGCCCAAGCCCAACCTAACCCAAGGTCGAGCCTAGAATTCAGCCTGAGCCCAACCCAATCAGGTTAGTCAGGTTGGCAAATTATTCTATTTTTTTTATTGCTAGGAAAGGTTGGTAAATTTTTTAATATTAATTTTCAATATAAAATACATAGACTAGGAAACATTAACAAAATATATACCTTTGCAGTAGTATTGTCGGGCTTGAGTTGGGTCGGGTTGTCCATAACCTCAGCCCGAGCCCAATCCGAGTACTTAAGGCCCAACCTGAGCCCAACATTGGGTTGAGCCCACCCAAGTTGGAGCCGTAGTGTATATGGTGGGGGTGAGACAAGGGTGTCTTATGGTTGCAATCAGTAATAAAGATTCATGATATATAGGTTTTTTAAGAAATTTAAAATGTCTAATATGCTCATTTGCATCCATAGGATAAATAATTTAAGGGCATTTCTGGAACAAATAGTGTTAAATTGTGAGCAAGGATGCTACATTCGGGCTGTTCTTTGATACCGACTTCGGTATCAAAATTTTGATGCCGAAGTCACTCAATTTGCCACGTAGTACTCTTTCGGGCCCACTGACTCCATGAATATTTGGCCCACATCTTGGTGGACCCACACACAAAAAATCAGCATGATTGGTGATTTCTAGCCATAGGATTTGAGCACTTTTCATCATTGGCTTTATGAACAGGCCTATGAGTTGGTTCCAAGCCCATGATGAAAAAGTACTCAAATCCAATGGCGAGGAATCACTAATCATACTGATTTTTGGTGTGTGGGTCCACCAAGATGTGAGCCAAATATTCATGGAGTCAGTGGGCCCTAAAAAGTCTACTACATGACAAATTGAGGGACTTCGGCATCAAAATTTTGATACCGAAGCCGGTATCATAGACTTTTCCTAGGTTGGACAATGGCCCGACCCCGGTTTGGTGCTTTTCTAATTCAAAGTTTCAGCCCCGCGTTCCCGAACAATCTCTATCGAGCGGCCCAGCACTACTGCGCGTCGCGCACCCTCGCGTACAGTTATCAAATCTTAACTACCGAATCCCCCACTCACAGAGATTTCCAGCTCTGATCCTGACAAAATTGGAGAATGCTCGAACAAACGCCCTCTGAAACAGTTTGATCCGGCGAAATGGAGAGGAGATTTGCAGGAATCCACGCAATACGACCCTAGCCGATGAAGAAAATCCATGAAATCTTCAACAATGGCGGACGGTATGGCAGAGAAGAGTTCTTCTTCGGAAGAGAAGAAAGCCACAGATACTGAGTTGTTCAGCTGTTTACTTCAGCCTTCGAATGCGGATTCCGATCCAAACTACGTCGGACTTCGCCGTTTGCTTCTCTACAAGAAGGCTGAGTCTGGTGTCGATCGCAGAAAGGTACCACTTGTTTTTGCCATAATTTGAGTGTGACGATTAGATTGAAATTTGTATTTAAATTGGCAAAAATCATTGGATTCAGCATGTTCAGGTTCGATTCAGAATGCATTTTCTGTTGCATTGTTGTCTAGATATTGAGAGGACACACAATCGAATAACGTAGGAATCAAGATGTGAGAGAGGTGTAAAGTGATAGGGAAACATAAGAGGGTGTTGAATTGTTGAACACATTATGACAGATTGATGTCTAAAACTGTTAGGATCCTAAAGGTTAAGACTTAAGCTTTCCGCACCTCTATCACCTAGGTGCTTTTGGTGTATTGGTTTGGGTCTTAACATTTGGTATCAGAGCCAACCCCACGTCACGGGCTCAAGTCACCGGAGGGGCTACCTGGGGGCTCGCTCAAAAAGAGAAAATAGGGGTACCAGAGTGAAAGCCACCTCGGAGTGGGCCACCGCAGACATCTGCCTTGAAAGCGTGGTGGAATGTTAGGATCCTAAAGGTTAAGACTTAAGCTTTCCGCACCTCTATCACCTAGGTGCTTTTGGTGTATTGGTTTGGGTCTTAACAAAAACCCTTCCAACTAAAACAAAATAAGACAAAACATGGTTGATCTCCTTGAATTTAGTGGTCAGTTATTGCTGTGGGTAAGAATTTGGAGACCTTGCCATGTAAATTGTGCTCTTAGATGTGATCAGGCAACTTCAGTAATTCATTAAGGCATTGGTTTGCGCTTGACAGATCCAGTTTTGGAACTTGATCCAGAAAAAGGCCACAGTGATGGTGCCCTCATCATTTGAGATAGCCCCTCTGTGGGTGTCCAGGCTTAGGCTTGTGATAGTTTGAGGACTTTTAACTATAGGATATAGAGTTTGAGATAGCTTCATGGTGGTCATTTCTTAGGATTTTTGAGGCATTATTTCACTTGAATAAATAATTATGTTTTCTATTGTGACCTTTCTCTTTCGTCCCGAAAATTTATTCTTTTTGAAGAAATTTTAGGGTCTGTTTGATCACTATTTTTGTACCCAAAATAATTATATCTTTTGCACCAAAAAGCTTAAAAAATTATGATAGTGTTTGATTTGTATATGTTCTAAGGATGTTGGTAAAATTTATTGGTAGTACACATTTTTCAAATCAAAATAACCGAACGTGATATGCGCCAAAGAAATAAAACTTTTACAGTTGCTAAAGTATTTCCAATCAATTATGTACTTGCAAGCAAACACTATCATAATTTTATTGAACACGTAAAATGTTATTGTTATTATTTACTTTGAGTTGTAATTTTTTTAATAATTATTTGTGTTTGAAATATTAAATTGTTTTTTGATAAGAAATATATATTAAATTACTAAAAATATTAAATTGTTTATTACAGGAAAGTTTAAGTCAAACACCAAAAGAAAAGAAGTTTGAACTTAAAAACATTTCTACAAGTGACATATGCTAAAAAAAACAAGTTGTACAACATGAAGATCTCAGTAATACCTTTGAAGAAAGTTCAATTGATTGTTCTCCATCAAAAAAGTTTGTAAGAAATTGAATTATAAAGTTAGAAAAAAATATTAATACTGATATTTTTTTAATTCATATAAAATGTTTAATATAATCTTATTAGATAATTAAAATTATCTATTATATTCTTATTTTAATTTACTTTTTGCAAGTTTAAAAGGCTTTGCTCTGAGTCTTATACCATTACTTATGGACAATAATTTTACTTTAATATCGTTCTGTGAAGTGAACATTGGTTTCATATTGTTATTGTTCTACATTACAAAATAGTGAGGCATATGAATTGTTGATTTACTTTTTTGATATTAGGTATTTGAATTTTCTTTCTAATTTCTATCAAAATATAAATAGGTGAATATTGGTTTCAATCTGATTATATAATTGAATAATTTTTATTAATATTTATTTGTTTTTAAATATGTTCATTATTTCTTGGTTATGAACTTATGAAGTTATATATGCTTTAGTTGATTATCATCATGAATTTGAACAACCCATTGTAAACTTCTTCTTCCATTTGTTTAAAATGTCGCACATGATGGCCTATTTTAAGTGTAATATTAATTTGTGGGAAAAAAAAGTTATTTTGCTCTGTCCAATAGTGTTAGTAAAATTGAGGTTGATCTAGTTATACTTGAAAGAATAAATTTCAAAAGTTGCTTTTAAACACTAACTATTATCACTAACCCAATATCTTATATTGACTATTCTTATGCCAACTATATATAATATTATTTGAAATAATATTATAAAGATAATAAGAATATCTTTTATCATATATAACTCAAAAGTGTATTTTCAAACATTAATTATTTTCACTAATCGAATATTTTTTAATGAATTTTATCTTAACATTTTAGATGGCACGTACCTTAGCACATGCATAACATAAATCACTAGTTAATTTAGTAAATCAGTACACTTGACAAATGAAAAAATGACATCCCCATGCACCATGACAACGTCCATGGACCCTGGACCATGTGATACAAAGGACGAAACTTAGGTGTGTCGCGTTGTTCACCTAGACACTTAATAGTTCTTTTGTTTTGCTGTAGCTAACGGAGTAGAACTTTGCTAACCACGCCAGTCAGCAAAGTTGCTGACTGACCATAATATGAGCCACGTGGCACATTCTTAGAGAACACTGACCGTATGGATGTTTGGCCTATCCCTAGGGGATCTGCATACCAAAAATCAGCCTAATTAGTGATTTCAAACCTTTAGATCTTTGTACCCAAAATAACGCTCAAATTCCTCAGTAAAAAATTAACCCCTGAAGTTGACTCCAATCAAACGCTTAGAAATCATTTATCAGGCTGATTTTTTGTATGTAGATCCACCTAGGGATGGGCCAGACATCCATACGGTCAGTGGTCTCTAATAGTGTGCCATTTGGTTCATAACAACTTAATTACTTAACATGCCATTATTTATATATTTTCAAAACAGTTCCTTAACAACTTAATTACTTTCTATGCCATTACTTCCGTATTTTCAAAACAACTCTTAATAACTACATATGGACAACTTTAGAATTTTGATTTTCTAATTGTCTTGAGTTGCCACAAAATACAGATTCATCCCTCCAAATTAATCTTCCAAACTGCCCTTTTTATTGAAACTTTCATATTTTGCCACTTCTTCCTCCCTACAATCACTCACGTGCAACGCATGTACGGCCCACTAGTAAGATGTGTAATGGGAAACCCCTTGCATATAATCTTCAATAATTAGGACATACAATCTCTAATGGCTATAATCTATTTTTTTATATACAAATAAAAAAATTAGAACCTAGGAAACTATGAGACTCGTTGGTCATAGGTCATTTAGTTATGACTTTCTCAAGTTGTTACGAACATTTTAATGTGTAAGTCTAACTCTCAAAGTTTTGAGTCTCATATACCTTTGTCAGCATGTACCGAACTCTAGTGCTCTTGCTTGTCTTACTCCAAATAGTTGTTTATTATAGTATGAGTGTGTTTTAGTGCTTATTTCATCGTTTCCTAAAATTTCAATGCATATTCTATGTTTTCCTAAGATTTCCAATATAGTTCCGTAAATTAAAAAAAAAAAAAAAAATTAACTGTGTTTCCATATGATTGAAATATTCCTATTTCTGAGCTAACCAAAATATACACTGAAATGTAAAGTAACACCTTGTAGTAACCACAGGTATTATTTTGGATAATTTGATCCATTTCGGAAGTTGGTTATTTTAGTACTTTAATTTTGGGTGGAGGGGTTAAGATATTACTTACCACACTCAGTTCATGTTGAAGGACTGGAAATGCCATGGAAAAGGTTATGTAGCATATCGGAATTACATTCGCAGGCCAAGAAATTGGGAAAGTTTGCAGATACCAAGTTGGCCAAGCACACCTGGACAGAGGTTAGTGAAACTATACTTGGTGACCATGGAAACTGTACTGTAGTTATCTGTTCCGAAACCTGGGTCAGTATATCGAATTGATGCCTTTGCATTTCTAGATCCACAACTGCAAGGGTCAGAAACTTTTCGCTACTCTTCTAGGGCCGATTCATTGTCTAAATCATCTACATGACAAGCCCACGGCCTTGATTTGCATTTTCCAAAAATGACTGCATTCAAAGAAATTTTCATCTCTTCAGACAAGCTCTGGATATAGAGAACAACAGAAAAATTCCTAATACTTTTTGGTTCTTCCACTCGTTTCTTATATATATGATAAACCTGATGCTCTGCCCAGTTTTTGAACATTTCTCGAACATCATTTTCTCTTGCCTAATAGTTTCATTGATTATTCCAATAAACTGTGTTGAATTAATATGACATTTTCAACTTTCTTATTTCTGAGTGCTCTGTAAATTTATGTTTCCATACGATTCTGACATCAGGGTACTGGTTAATGCATCAGTGGGCGATGGATTCCATCTCCAGGTCTAGTCTCTATTTTGTTTGAGGTGGATAGCTGGAGTTCTAGCAGGGTATGTATGAGATATTTGCAGAGCTTTAGTTGTTCATCTTCTGGAAAGCTTGTTTCTTATTGCATTATATGTTGATGTTAGGAATCAGTACTGGGATCATCTGGATTACAATATTAGCCCATATTTGTAGATATGATGATCCGTGGGGTTTGAGTATCATGGTCTATAAATTTCACAGATGTGAGGGGCCTGCACATGTGATGACCCGACTTGGGGCATCTCTGATGTTCAAAATTAAAGCGATCTGATGAATGTAACTATCCACTATTTTGCCATGTTAGAATTTGAGGACATCTAGACGCTTTTTGACACGGCATGACTGTCCTAGAAATAGGGTTTCGTTGTCAAAAAGTATTTTGTCAGTATGATAAAATGACTACTTTTTGAGACATTTAATCTCATGTATTGCTAAAAAAAAACGAAGCTTTGCATGTTCATCACTTTGTCTTAAATGTTGAACTAAGTGGTGTCATGTCATATATCCTTCATTTGAATATATATATATATATATATATGGGTCGGGCTCCGTTGACAGATCTAAAATGACAGGGACACAATATAAGCTAGGTGGCACACTGTTACAGGACTCGGACCGTACGGATGTTTGTCCTATCCCATGGTGAACCTACAAACCAAAAATCAGCCTGATTACTTATTTATAAGTGTTGCATCTTTGTACCTCAAATACTGTTCAAATTCCCACAGTTGAGATCAGCCCATGAAAATAAGTCCAATCCAAAGCCTATAAATCACTAATCAGGCTGATTTTTGGTTTGTAGGTCCATCATGGGATAGGACAAACATCCATACGGTCAGAGTCCTGTAACAGTGTGCCACGTGGCTTATATTGTGTCCCTGTCATTTTATCTGTCATTTTAGATCTGTCAACGGAGCCCGACCCTATATATATATAATCCATTAAACAATCGATTATCTTTTGTACCAAGGTTTCCCTATGTCTGAGTTTTTGGAGGTTGTTGTCTGAACACTGGCAGACACTGTGTCTCTTGGCAACCGCTTCATGTGTCCAGACAACTCTGCAAATGTAGTTTTTTTTACCCTTTTGCCATACTTCTTCTGATGGTCCAAAAGAATGTGGTAGATGGCATGGTTACAATTTACAATTTTTAGAGTCAACGATCTCCTAGTTGTCATCCACTGAATCGTGGTTCACCTGCATGTGCGAACCTTTACAACTATGCCATTTATAGATTTCAGTTATAGTCTATAAGACTCATACCTTAGATTCCCTCTTTGTAGACAACATCCGTTCCATGTTCCTTCTTCTGTGTAATCGATGATTGATTACTGGTTTCAGTAAATAATTATTTCTTTGCAGGATCTACAAGGCCGCAATCGATCTCTAAGCCACTGTACCAGTTTCGGCTCAAGCATAAGTGAGACTGGTCGTCCACTTCGCAGGGTTGAACCTGCATATTCTTTTGTAGGAATGCATTATATCTTTGACAATTGCAAAGCCTCGGGTAAATTTTCTTCATGAATTAGAGAGGGAACAATCATACTCTGCTTTTTTTTTTTTCCTTTTTCTGGATGGTCCATATCTGAGCGAAGAACTTATCTTTCAAATGAAAGCAAACTAATTGGTAACTATTTCCAGTTACGGTCTTGAAGTTTGGGCACATGAGTTCAGATCTACTTGCATATGGTGCATCTGATGGAACCTTGACAGTTTGCAACGTTTCTCAGCCACCTTCAATCATCAAGCAGTTGAGAGGGCATTCGAAAGATGTCACAGGTTGGACTAAGTGGTATCAGTTTGAGAGTCTTTTAACTTATGCAGAATTGTTTTATGATAAGACATGATTCAGAGTATTGTTCCGTCTTAAAATGTCTTGGCCCAGACGTCTTGATCTTAGGGAGGACTGAAATGATACGTTTGGGGGTTTGTCTCAGTTTGTATTATACTATCCCAGTCAAACATCTCTTGTTTCTTCAACCAACCAAGGTGTACCTCAGGAGTGAAATTTTAAACAATGATTATGGAGATAGAATTTGCAACTATAATGCTCTGTTTTCTGAATGTTATGCAGTTCTCCATAATTATCTAAATGTGTCATAGATCTTCAATTTGATATATAAACATTAACAAGCTGCAAGATTAGTTACATATGTCCTCATACACTGATAGAGTCCTTTAACATAGTGCTTTGTAGGAATGATGTGTGTGGCAGTTTGAATTCCTGATTAATACGATTAGTTGCTATTTTAATTGATGATAAAAAAAGAAGCTGGAAACCTTTGATTTGGAGAATTAGTAACAAGAGGACTATCGGAGTCGGGATGTGAGGATGAGGAGAAGCTCTCTCCCCACCCGTCATTGTCCTCATGGCACATATTCAGGGGGTTTACTTTCCATCTATCTTGAGTCACACCAAGGAGATCCTCTATCTAGGAGAAAGACCTGAGTGGCTGACGTTAAACATCAGACCTATAAACTTATTTGTGGTCACCTTGGATTCCTCCAATAATCTACCCAGTGTACACCAGCAAATTACAACTCAAGTGAACTCAGCCAATATCTTGAAACTTAAAGACTTCGTTAATACCAAATTACAACTCATTTGAACTTGGCCAATATCTTGGGAAATTTAAGACTTTGTTAATACCAAATCCTCAACTTACATGTTAGTCAATGCGCAGTCTAGATTTACTGTTTTTAAGGGCATATTTATGGCTAATTAGTCTCACAAGACGTACATTTCTACACTTATGTAATGTATTAAAAATTCAAACTACTTCAAGGTTACACCGTTACGCTTGGATGGAAAGTTTAAGTTACCTTATTTCACTCTATGTTCACTTTGTCTATATCCTAGATTCTTACTGTAATAACTTCATGCCAAGCATCATCATCATCATTAACAGTGCACTGTCCCAACTATTTGGAGTCAGCAACATGAATCCTGTTTCACTATTCAATTCTATCTAGATTCCTGTCTACTGTTAAAGCGAATGTGTTCATATCTCTTCCTATTTCTTTAATCCATGTTCGCTTCAGGCTTCCTCTCGCCCTTTTAGACCCTTAAACCCTCACCTAAGTGCTCCTTTCTCACTGGTCCCATCATAGATCTTTATTCTACATGTCCAAATCATCTCAATTGACTTTCTTTCTTACACATGCTATTACTGGTGCAATCATTTCACTTGTTCATAAGGTAGAGACTTATTATTTCTTAAACATGTGAGGTATATGCTTGTATTTATGATTTTTTACACCCTCAACATGTATTCATTTACTCTCATGTAATGTATATGTGCATTCTAGTTTGTTACAGGATGCTTAGTCATTTATACTGCATTGCATCTTCGAAGAGTGAAATGACTTACTTTCTCCCAATCCCTGTTTGTTCCTTTGTTGTATCTAAGTAAACTTTAAGTTTCTCAAGCATTTGAAATGTGATTAAGGGGCTGTTTGGACGGGCACAAGAATTGGTAGCACAAAACGAAAGGGTCTGAAAACATTTATGGAAATTGATGCTACCACTGTTTTGGCATTGTTTTGCGAGTGGCACAAATTACAAGGCATACAGTGGTCACCATCCAAATGCATGGAAACCCAAAATTCAGTTGGTACACATTGAAAAATAGGCCCAATTGCGTTTTGGGGTGTGTCCAAATGGCCCCTAACGATAGTAATTACGTGGGTAGGAACTATCTTGATGTGACCTAGAATTTCTTCATCATTGTTGTGCATGTTTTTGTATAGTATTCCTGTGGCACATGAATTATAAAATCACATTTGATGTTTAGTGGAGAGAAGCAATTTAGATACTCTTATTTCTTTGTGCACAGTGAGAGTTTGTATTCTTAACTTGTTTCTTATTTAATTCTTTGCATAGATAAATGGTTGATGAGATTTCACAGGAGGAAAATGCACTGTGGATCAATCGAAATCCTATGCTATTGTTGTTTGTGTAATATTGGACATCTTCATGTTCTAAAATGCTAATTTTGTTTGCAGATTTTGATTTTTCATCCAACAATCAGTACATTGCTTCATCATCAATGGATAAGACTGTGAGAGTTTGGGAGATATCAAAAGGGCATTGCGTTCGAGTAATATATGGAATCTCTTCTCATTTATGCATTCGTTTTCATCCGGTGAGTATACACTGACATTGATATTATTTCCATGAATGCTTTAAAAACCATTGAGATGTTCATGTACATTACTGAAACATCCCCCCCTCCCCCCCCACACACACACTCCCTCTTTGATAGCTTATTGCAAGACTGCAGAACTTTTTACTATATAATGATTTGTCTGTGGTTTTTGCCAGTTAAACATATGCATTGACAATTTGCAGAATAGGGGAATTATCTGGTAGTATATTTTTTAAAAATACCAGTGATTAGGTTCTTGAGGGTAATTTAGTCTCTCTTTATGTTGCATGAACCTAAACATGCAAATTACCTGTGTTGGACACGTGTCAGATTTTGACACTATACTGATTCTAGTGTGACACTTCTGGTTTTCTTTTGTTTTTTTTTCTTTCCTTACTTGCGAAGTATTAATTAAAATTTGCCATAGGTTACGAGTTCTACCTTTCCCAGTTGAAAAATATACATAAAGTTTGGGATATTCTGACGTATTTTTATGCTGCTATGTGGGGCCCATATAGAGATGAGTCAATACAAGGTGCCTAATTTTTACAAGGGCATTTATGTAGTTGAAGAAAGCATGGACAATGGCAATCTAGTAATTATTGATTCCCAATGGTCCATTTAATTATGAGAAAATGATGATATGCGAGATCACCGTCATTAAATTTAAAGGTGAGACCCACGTTCCCTCTTGTAACAGTATCTTAGTCATATTAATTTTGACTTTTTTGAGTAGTTTCCTTGGCTTAAAGTCAAGAGCCGCGTATTTGTTAATTATGAAACTACCAGAATGACTTTTTACATGTTATATCCTTACAAAAAACTTAGATTACCAGTTATGCACACAAGATTGAAGGGTGATTAATCAAATCAATTGGAAAAAAAAGTCTAATGAAGGATTAGCAATTTCACATATGCGGTGAATGTTATCAAAGCCATATATACACACACAACTCAGTCATGCATAGAGGTATACACGAGAGAGTGATGCTGATTGTGCATCCATGTGCTTTCACTCGTGCTTATCTTATTTACAGAGATAGATTATGTATTTGCCGTTCATTTAATGTCCTTTCTGAGAAATTTGGTCATCTGAGATCTTTTTATTCATGTGGTCTCACCTTAATGAAATGGTTACAGAGACCAAAGTTTCCTCCTCAGGGTACTAAATGAATGGAGAAGTGCCAAATCTACCTCATTTGCACACACAAAACTAGTACCTGTTGCCTCACTTGAATTTGAGAGATAGGGTGCACAGTAATGGCCCATTCGGACAAGTGTAAGATTAGATACCAACCAAATATTAATAAGAAGAAATAAAATTCACCGTTTCTGCTCTGTTGGCATCACCACTGTTTATTTGTTGTTCTCTGGACAGACCAAAAGATGCGCAAAGTGGCCCTGCCCAAATGCGTGGAAAACCAATGCAGTTGGCGCTACTTAAGCAATAGCTCCAACTGTGTTTTTTGACTGCCAAACTGGCCTCTGAACTTTTATGCATCTTTCCTCCTTTTGTATTCTGTTAGTTCATCAAAGAAAAACTTTATTTAAATATGTTGGGAAAAAGAAATTCTGTCTGGTCCGTGTTAAAAATTAGTGTATTCAAGCTCAAGTTCATAAACAGTGTTCTGACTATTGTGTTGGTATTACTTATAATATGAAACTTCCGTTTGCAAGTTATTCCTTTATTCTATGCATTATCATTATTGAGATGCCTTCCCTGATAATAGTATCAGTGCTGACATGCATGAGTACTTTGTGTTTAGGATACCTTGATACTTTTATATGCCTAATATTCCAATATTGACATGATGTGATATGGACAATTGTACAGAATACTGCATAGGTACTTGTCGGATAAATTGTTACCATATTTTATATATTATTCGTCATTTTCCGAACTCTTAATTTATTACTTTGTGTCATCACAAATATTAAGTGGCATGTTGTAATGTATTTTAATAGCGTAATACAAATGAATGCAATTTTTTTTTTCCAAATTTGTTAAAATGGCAAAGATTACAAATTAATACTTGGCTTGATAGAACTAAAGACATTTTAGTGCGGACAGGATACCTGTGTCCGTCCATGTCTTCAGATTTTGGGAAAGGTCAAGTCAGATACAAGCCTGTGTATGTGTTCACATCTGCATTAGAGTTTGGGCATCTTAGTACTAGTAACTTAGATGCTCATTGGTATTCACAAAGACAAAGAATTCAAGTTGGTCTTTTAATAATCTTTGTAAGTACTCAACTCCATGTCATCTTAACATATGCTGATGCAAGTTGAAGTTGCATAACGCCAATTTATGAAGATCATTATCAAGAAACTTTATTATTTGTGTCTATGAATACTTTAGAAAGTTCATATAATAATGATTGAAATTTCAGATCAATTAAATATTTCTGTGCTGTCAGTTTAATATATCTCTGTCTATGATTTTGGAAAAACTCTGTACTCAGTAGAAGCTCTTATATTGTAATTGAATTATGTGGTTAGTTATTGTTTAAAATCTTCAAATGCAACTACATGCTATTGAGCATTTGAGTCATGTTGTGTTTCTTCTTTCTTGTTCTTTTGCTGCAGGTGAATAACAACTTCTTCTCAGTCGGCAATGCAAACAGAGAACTCGCTGTAACTATTGCTTACCTTTAGCTTGTCACATCTTAGGAAAAATAGATATTTACTAAAGTTGCATGACGTTTGCTGGATTGTTATTGCCCTTTTGAAGTTTTATCAAGTACTTAAAGAAGTTAGCACAATAGCAGCTGATTTCTGTCATTCAATAGCTGCTTACAATAGCAGTTTGCTCCTATGATACCCAGATACTTCATCATGCCTATCGTACCTATCGACACAATAAGATCCTTATACTGGTAGTGGATACTGCATGGATACTTCTACAACTCCATTTCCTCATTTCCTATTATACGATTGTGTATAGTGTCTTAACTCCTAAGAATTTCCTTATTTGTTTTGTCAATATGGAAGTATTATAATGAATCAAGAAACATCGCTAATTTTAGAAGTTTCATTGCATTTCGTATGTTGTGAATATTAAAAGCTGAGACTTAGCTTGAAAATTAAAATTTAACGCATGGTATCAACATATTGGATTGGATACCTGTATCCGTATGTGTCTTGGATTTCAGGAAATGAAAAGTCGCATCGCCATTTCTAGTTCCAGTGTCCGTAACTGTATCCAGATTTGTGCACCATAGATTTTCTCTGTATCAACAGTGGCAGAGCCAGGAAGGGGCAGCTGCAGCTGCCCAACCCCTCCCTCAACTTTGAAAATTCATATATAAAAAAATTCCTTTCCCAAACTACCCTGGCTTAGAGGGAAATTGCCCCCATCGTTATTTCTTTTTGCGCTGCCTCCCCTCAATTTTATTGTGTGCTACCTTGCTCCCCTGGAACAAAATCCTTGCTCCGCCACTGTGTATCAAGGTTCTATAGACTCAGTTCTCGGTGTGATTCTGGCAGCACTGAAATAGATTTGAACCAACAGAAATCGGCTGAGTGTAATACAAGTACGTCAAGGCTTTTGTAGGTGTTTACTGAAAACACAGTGAACTGAAGGAGTCCAATTTCTGTAACAAGGTTTAGGTATCAACCAAATATCAAATAGGTAATGGTTTCAACTTAGTTCTGTTGACTTGGCTGATTATTAAATCATTCTCTCTATTTCATTTAAGATCAATGATTTCTGATATTCCCACCCTTGCTCATGATTGTTAAAGAAAATCGATTCCAGGTGATCAATTTCAGCACTGGGAGGACAAATAACAAAGTGATTTTTGAGAATGAAATAACAGCCATGGACCATGATCATACTGGTCAGCTTATTTTTTGTGGGGATGCTCAGGTGTGCTTATTTATTCATTTGGCATCTTATGTGTTTGATGAAGACATATTTTATACCTAGACATAGTCCCAATTTGGGTGAAATGCACAGGGATGCATATGCACTGTAAGAATGAACTCCCACACAGGGGCATTGTCACGATCATATCGGAATCGAAGCAGCAGTAAGCGCAAATCCCCAATCACAACCATACAGTACCGGACCTTTTCTCTGCTGGCACGGGGCCCAGTGCTGCTGGCATGTACTCAAGATGGAAATCTGTCTTTCTTCAGGTCTGATTTTCGATATTCTCCAATATACTTCTAATTGATCAATACCGTACAGTTCTTCCACATGGATGAAGTTATTTTCTAAAAATTGGAATGTTACTTCCTGTAGTGTTGCTTTGGAGATACAAGGTTTTTTGACTCTCCGTTGTTCACTCAAATTGGCTCCTCGAGTGCACAGTATCCGTGCTTCCTTCTGCCCACTACTTTCTCTTGAAAAAGGAGAATTCATAGGTCTGTATGCCCTGATCTGAAGGTTAATGTTATTGTTCGTCAAAGTTTAAAAGGGCTAGTTCGGGAACTGAGGCGTTGCCTCGAGGCGGTACCAAGGCGTAACTGCGTGAGCCTCAGTTTAAAAAAAAAAAAAGTGCTTAAAAAATTCTAAAAAAAATATAATTAATTCTATAAAAATGAGAAACAACATATCATGTGAAAAAAAAACTTAAAGAAGCATAATAGTAAATGAGGCTATAACTTTTACCATTGGAGCGGCGTTGTCGGGAATGGTTGAATGTTGATATCAAATCTTAAAAACATAAAGCACATATGATATGCCAATGCCCACTAAATTACCAAATCTCAATACTAACAACATGTAACTAACAAGATAGAGTTAAGACAGAAAGTAGAGCAAGTAGTAAAAGTTAAAATTAACTAGTTAACGCAAATTCAAATCCTATTCTTATATTGTCATACAAAAATGAAAAATCGTCAATCTTTCAATTCTTCATCCCCACTATCATCATCATCACTAGTGGGGTCTTCTAAGGAGTCATCATGATATCTGATGCCCCTATCATCTTCTCCTTCATCGGATTCAACCTCCACCCATTCATCTTTTTCGTCCACCAATTCTATGGGAGACTTTCCTTTACCTAATTAAAAAAAGATAAACATATTAATACAGTGTAGAGTAATTTTATGATGTAAGTTGTCAAAGTTTCTAAGTCTATAATTAATCCATTAACCTCTTCCTGTTCCTGCACTTGGTTGTCCTCTTCCTCTAGAGGTTGTACTCTTCTTTCTCCTTCTAGTTCCTTGTGGTTCTGACTGTGCCATTGCAATCTCAAGGGCATCGAAATTGAGTTCATCGAGATCATTGTGCCATGCAGGGCAAGACTCTTGCTCCACTGTTTCAACCTCTACACCACATTTTCCATTCCTCCTATGGCTTCCCCTTCCCCCCTTTTCCTCCCCATTGTTCAACAAGCCATTCATCATAACTATCAATGCTATCAACAACTAGTGGATCTTCTTCTTCATTTTCATGCCTTAGCCTATTTTTCAATTGCTTAGCCCTCAATTTCTTGTTGTACATGACAAAAACTAAGGCATTCAACTTTATCTGATCCAACCTATTTCTTCTCTTTGTATGCACCTAAAAGTAGAAAAACATACATGAATACATGATTGAAGTCCTAAGACTCCTTAGTAACTCCTAACTAAACTCTTAACTTAATTACCTATTTTTCAATTGCTTAGCCCTCAATTTCTTGTTGTACATCACAAAAACTAAGGCATTCAACTTTATCTGATCCAACCTATTTCTTCTCTTTGTATGCACCTAAAAGTAGAAAAACATACATGAATACATGATTGAAGTCCTAAGACTCCTTAGTAACTCCTAACTAAACTCTTAACTTAATTACCTGATTGAAAGTTGACCAATTCCGCTCACATCCTGAGGAAGTATAAGTGATACTTAGCACTCTAACGACAAACTTAGTCAATGTTGGTGTGCCATTTCCATAAGCTAGCCACCAATTTGCTACAAAAATTTACACAATTAAGTACAAGTATATGATTATATGAGTATATGATATAATTAACTATATATAGTGTACTCAAATAAATAATCATTGGCTCACCAGGAGTGCGCTTCTTTCTTGTTGACTCTGCTTGAGGCTGACCAAATAAACCAATTTTCCCACGAAATTGATCAATTTCTAAGTCAGCTTGCTCCTTCTCTTTTAGGTCTTGAATTAGCTTGTCCATGCAATAATATAGACCCAATTTAAATGGATCAAAAAAAAAAAAAAATAGACCCAATTTAATTTCTGGATGAGTAGAGAAGTTATGGTCATAGTGAAATTGCGGATTGAGAAAGTATGCAGGCAGATGCATTAGCAGTCACAATCTGCACTGCATGTTCTTCTCCCACCTCAACAACCTCATTTAGAAGCTTGAAATATCAGGTTGTTACCTTTGATTGCAGCTGATGCATCCACACTTCTTAAAAAAATTGTCCCCTCTGGATTGTTGACAAGAAAGTTAAGCAATTGTCAACCCCTCATATCTTTCAAACCAACTGACATGATGGTAACTCTTGTCTTGAGCCATGTTTTCTTGACTTCTTCAATCATTGAATCTGTTCTCTTCACCTCTTCCTTGAGGATCCACGTCCGCAGCTCATACATGCTAGGTGGTTTTAAACCACGCCCATACTCTCCAACTGCACATAACATATTCACAAAAGGACTATTAGCGACATTGAATGAAAGACTATTTTCAAAAAAAGAATCGTCCAAGGGACTTGTATGATATAGATGTTGCTGGAATCCACCCAAAATCATTTCATTTCAGTAAAGGGAAACAATCTTCAATGCAACAGATTGACTTCATAACTTTTTCAACTTTTATTCCTGCAGTTATGGTTAGATTTCTGAAACAAGCCTAACCATTTAAAGTGAACCCACATGGAAACTTTGTCTAACTAGAATTCCAACTTATGGCCTTAACAGGTATAACTATTGAGCAGAACTTGGCCTTGGAATTCAATAGTTGGGGGGAACACAAATCAAACTATGAATTGCAATTGTGACAAAAATGCAGACAATCAATAAACTACTTTTAGGTGTCTTCACTCACCTACCAGTAGCACACGTGTGATGCACGTGCAAATGGGTTGGGAACCCACTATCAACAGTTCCAAGTTTGGAGATCTCCTAGGCCAAAATCAACCCAATTGGAGGATCCTAACCAACCGATCTGTTGCACATCTTCTGATGCTCATTCAACGTTTACAGTCCAGTGAAAATCTATAGATCAGATGGTGAGGATCATCAATGGGTTGATTTTTAGCCAATGAGATCTCCTGGGGGGAGAATTAGGATGGCAGTTGCATGTGTCGCATCTTTGGCGCAGGTAGGAATGATAGTGGTCTAATACCCATTCAGGCTGACCTAAGGATTACTCTTATTTCTCATTCCTCGTAACTGCTTGATAGTTTTTTCCGCTTACTTTCATGCTGACTTGTTGAACATGAAGTTGCTGGAAGTGAGGATTCAAATGTCTACTTCTATGACTTGAGTCGACCAAGGCACATGTGTGTAAACAAGCTACAGGTCTGTCTGACTTTCATTTCCAAACTAATGTTTTGCTGTTTGCCAGTGATCCTGGATTTTCTCTCTCAATGGGACTGAACTTTTTTACTGCAGGGCCATGGATCTCCAGTTATAGGGATTGCTTGGAACCATGGGGAGAACTTGTTGGCTTCATCTGATTCTGATGGAACTGTTATTGTTTGGAAGCGAGCAAAGACAAGTTAAAAACAAAAATTATATACATGAAGGTAAAGATTAAAAGCACATACATAGAAGAGAAGTGTAGTAGGATATCAGTTCTCTCCACCCTCATGTTACCGTTCTTTTGTCAAATTGGCAGACCACATGCAACTCTCAGAACTAGAAGTATTCAATTTTTTGGTACATGTATCCACATTAGAAAACTGAAAAGGCGAGAAATAGAAATCAATTCTTTGTGATCTTCCGAATCCCCACTTAACTGATGAGATGCAGAATTATACTCTCAGCAAGAGTACATTGTTCTTTCAATAATTTTCTTGAATGACTCAAACCTTGCCTTTTATATCATTAGTGAGTCAGCTACGATATGGCTCAAAATTTACGGGATCTAATTAGTTTTACTTGCACAGAACATTGCCATGAACTTATGTATCGGACATAATTACATGTCAAAACAGCCGTCATGAAATATTTATGAAGCAAAAAAAGTGATTTATTGAGTAAAAGGAATTACCAAAGTCCCAGTAGTACATATTTTGAGAGCAGGGCTTGCATTTGTGACACAACTTCCTGAACATGGCCAAGTGGGAGGGGAAGAAAGCCATGTGAGTTGCTATCAGTCTTTACTTATTTTTTTGTTTTTGGTTTTTTTCGTTTAGTGTCGATCTTCAATGCCCATTTAGGAAGATGATGGGCGGCTTGATTACCTTGTCATTTTACATACTTGGCTTTGCTTCCAGGAAAAGAAGTGAATATTGTCTCCATGTTACGGAGAAGAGCTTGCGATCACCATGAGATGGCTTCCCTACCATACAGCTTTTGGTCTTCTGATCACAATGAGAGCTTGCGGTCTTCTGATCATCTGACTACAAATAAATGGTTTTTATATGAAATTCTATATCTTGGGGCTCCATCCCAATTTACCCACCAAAGAAAAAAAAGAAGAAGCCATGGAAGTTCTTTATTTCATGTAGTACAATAGGAAGAACCCATTTGACGCCCCATTATTATTTCAATATATGCTTTCCAATTGAAAGCAAATGCTCTAGGACCTTGAGCAAGGGTCACCATAGGTGGTGCGAGTGTGACAAGCTAGAGGAAGTTGACTCTTTGACCTTGACAAATCTGTACTTGAACACGTGGTAGAATCCAACGTTTTGAGAGAATGGATCTTCTCCCAGTCGACCCTGCAAACTGTAAAAATTTAATTTGGCAATTTGGGGAAAAGAGAAAAGGGAAAAGAACAATAAAATGAAACAAATTCTGATAGATTTTCAACACTCAAGTACAAGAGCAAGAGGAAATTATGGTCAAGGATTGTAACAGCTCCTGTAGTTTCATCTATTTTACTTGAAATTAATATCCAAGAAACATGTTGCAGAAGAGCAAGAATTCATCGAACTGGGTTTCATCGGAAATATCGTTTTTGGTATTGAAAAAATGAGAAAATGAAATTGTTATACGGCCATTATTTTCGGAACAATGGACATTAATGTATAAAGCATTTAGAACCATATAACTTAACGGGATTGCAGTGTTAAAATTGTAAAGGCGTTACAACTGGTTTTTTAAAAACACCCTTTTGTTAAGCAATTGGCACACGATCCTGTGCACGGATATTAGATGGTCTGATAATCCTAATCAGTTGATCTGTAGACATTTTGCCCGTCAAATAGAAGAAAAAAAAAACAATTAAGATCTCCATGTTGGGACACAGTGGTTAAGTCCCAGGGTTCCAGCATTCCTCGTATTTCAAACTTTTGCCTAATGGGCAAGATATGAAAAACATCTGATCACGGTAGGACCATGGGGAGGTCCGAGGGTTGATTCGTGGTCCTACAAAGGCTATAGTGGTTTTAAACAAATCTTGATCGTCCCTTGTGAGGCCATAAGATTTTTAAAATTTGGTGGATTACCATGGTGGAATTGACTAAATCCACACAAAATTTAATTTGTTCCAGTCACAAAATTAATTGTTTTGATGTTAGGGCATATTTTTGAAAGCCCGCGGTTTCAGGGCCTAGCCCAATCCTAGCCTGAAAGAACCAGTTCGACGTTAAAACTCTTTCCAAAAAGCCTACTCTGGTCCTTTTTTAAGGACACAATCTGAAAATGGGACCGAGAAAAGGGGGAACCGCACAATTACCAAACACAGTCGAGAAAAATTGAACCTGGACTGACCCCGGTTGGCCCCATTAACCAAGAATGACACATGAGCCAAACTAGGACAGGACTGATGAGAGTGAAAGGAGGGACATTTCTGTGAACATAATCGCACTCAAGTACCCAATGCTTCAACTCTGAACCGGCCTTTAACAGCAACTCTGTCGACAAAATAAACACTTCATTTAAATTCATTAGAACTTGAAATTGCCGTGTCAAACTGATATTCAAGCATTGTCACTAAATATATCTGAAATCAAAGCCACATTTAAACAATTTCAAGTTTTTCTCTTACGAAAGAAAGTAATTTGCTACTCTTTCATTTCTTGATATCTGGGAATTGGTTACGGCAAACCGGAACCTGACACCAATTAGAAAAGTTCAACCTTCCAATCTCTTACAAATATTCAAACAGGGTACTAACTACACCCTTGATCAAAAAGACCAGCAAGCTCGGATAAGACTAATTCGAAGGCCATTACTATGAAACGGTTTTTTTTTAAATTTGGCCAGTCAAAAAAAGGCACACCTCACCAAATGCCAAAACATGAACCAGATACATGAGACGGCCTGCTCTGCTAGACTTTTCACACGCAGGCTTTGGCAACTATTTTCTACCTATGACCTAATCACAGAAAAAACCATACAACCCACCATGATCTGAACTAGAATGAAACATGCTACAATGGCCCGTTGGCAGCAAAGTTCAAATACCTTCTTCATTTAGCTCTTGAGAAAAGTCTTCAAAGAAAATGTTGGAGGCCCATCCTGCAAATCCACAAGTAAAAGGAGTAAGAACTGCACTCTAAACCCCTTTACTTTAGGCCATTCACATTTCATATAATCATTTTCAGCAGTCTTGAAAAGCAGAAGACCAGAACTGCCACACTCGAACCAGATCCTAAGTGGCTTCCTTGTTGGTCCACCTGGCTCAAGACTAAGCTCCTGGAGAAGAAAAAACTATGCACTCTTGACACTATATCAGTAATTCACTTTAATAGAATGTAAGCCAACTAAAAGACGGAAGATGAACACAGTTAATTAAATGCACAGACTAAATATAACAGTTAATTACTTGAAAGATGAAGAGAAAGAACTTGTCCACAAGTTATTGCAGAAAAGTGACAGGTAAACCACAATAATCAAACCACACTACAGTGTTCCAAAGGAAGAAAGCAAAATCATATGTTACCTTGCCAAGCTCTTGATGTAAGCATTGTCTAACTACAGCGTTCTGTTGTATCAGCCTCTCCATTGCTGAATAACTAGGCAGGTTAGCGTGTGCTGACATTAATTACGAGTCATGAGAAAGGAGTGAGTTGGGTTGAAGACAAGACATATCAACTTCGAAAGCTAATAAGGAAACAAGAAATAATCTTAGTGTGAAAAACAGATACTTGTATAACCACCAGGAAACAGAAGATAAACCAAAAACGGTTGGAAGGTATAATAACACACCGAGAATTGCTCGGTTCAAACTATCTGCGACATGCTGCCGATACTCCAGGCTTAGTAGGTGAAACATTGGAGATTTCTCTGGCTCCTCATAGGCTAGCAAAGCCATAAAGTCCTGTAGTGGTGGCAAACTTGTCCTTAATTCTATAGAACCCATTTCCACAGTTGATCATGTAATAAAGAGCTAGATTTATATGCTGCACCGTGCGTATGCAAACATCGTTATGATGGTTTTTTTGTTATTTTGGTAAATTAAGACAGATTGGGCAGAGACGTTTAAGGTGGCATATTATCAGGAGACATACTTCCAGCTTCTCAACATATTTATGAACCTCCCCAAATGGTTTCAACTTGATCTGAGCAAATTCCAGAGCTTCTGTGCTGCCAAGAGAATATCGCATTCGGTTAAAAGGAGATCATGGTTCTCATACTATTGGGTAAAGCACTTCACTGTTTGGTGTTTTCTCACCATTTTCTAGAACAGACAAGTTCAACAAAATGAAGGCTCAAGAGATCAAAATGCAAGTCCTTGTTCTCCTCCAGCAAGTTATGTGCCAGCTGTTCAGTCAGTTCTATGGCCTTCAGAGCATTTCCCTCCAATGCAAAATGGAAAATTGCTAAGATATTATCAAAGACACATAATTAGCACCAAAATTAGTCACACAGTCCAAGTTCATCAAAAGAATTTTTTAAACTCTATTTCACTGTATCTATAACATATGAGGAATAATAGTGTTTACTAAACTGAGATGAAAAAATCAGTGTGATAAGAAACTTCAAAATTTGATGTGTTGCACAAAGTATCGTATCAAAGTTTAAATACTCGGGTCAGCCGACATGACATGTTAGAGTCAATTATGTTACAGTTGGTACTAAGTGTACATTATCAATATTGGACTCAATTAAGTCAACAGTATGCAAAACAGAGTTCTGGGCCTTGTCTTTGACACCCAAATCACATGGTCAATCAGGTAACAACCTGATATACTGCTTTCTGGCATTCTTGTATAGATTATGAATACTTCTCTTCGGAGAAATTGGGTATACCTGGAACGAGATAGAGAACAGTTGCATGACCCCTGCATAAGGATGACATACACAAATGGAAGAATGGGTCCAGAAAATACCTATACAATCATTTTGTGATTTTCACAGTTTTGGTGTTTAACACCTCTTACCAGTATTTAACACCCACATGTGTCTTTTTCCCAAGTTACTAACAAATTTACCCACATTGGGGTCAAGTCCATAACAATTGGATGGTTCTCCCTCTAGTAACCTGGAGGCAGTGGCGGACACAGGAATTTGATCAAGGGGGGGCAAAATCACAAAAAATTGATCCAAGGGAGGGTAAAATCGCAAAACAGAAAAATCAGGGGGGGGCAAACCAAAGGAAAAGGCACTATAGGAAGTAAAAAAAATTATTTTTTACAAAGAATTTCAAAGTTGAGGGGGGGCAACTGCCCCCCCTGGGCCCTTCCTGGATCCACCACTGCTTGGAGGTCAACAATTCCATTTTATATACCAAACCAAAAAGAGCAAAAACCTACTTTTTCTTTTGTCCATGTCCATGGGGTAATCGGCAAGCTGCTTCATCCCAGTACAAGCAATGAATGACTCTGCAGTCTCTTTGAAGCAGTTATGTACAAGGTATGATAGGACAATGTTGCGGATGTCGTTGTCATTTATAGCCTGTCAACAATGCACAAGACAAGACCCCAGAGTTTAATAGGACAAAACATGCCGGAGAGAGTTCTAAAATATATCTATATATATATATATATATATTGTATTCTGGTGCTTCATTTCATATAAAAAAAAGGGTACAAAGCAAGTAGCAGAACAAAGGCCATTATATATAGAGTGCGTCTGGTGCTCCTTCTTGGGCCTCTTTAGGTTTTCTTGGGTCTTCCCCAAGGCGATGGAGCAATTACTCTCGGAGTGGCCTAGGTGATCCTTCTAGAATTAAAGGGCAAATTTTGAGCAAGATTCTCTTATGTTCCTTTTGTAAGGCTCCATGGAGGAGCAGAACAAAAGAATCTTCGAAGATAGGATTGGCCGAAATATGCAATCCTATATGAAGATTGATGGTGAATTAGACCTTTAAGGTGAAGGAGTTTAAAAGAAATACCGTTTCAGACTTTATTGGTTATTGGCATAATGTTATTCACAGTAGTGGGAGGAAACCAGAAAGAGCCAAAGCTAATTGGAAGATGCCGAATGAAGGTTGGATAACTCTCAATTTTGACTGCAGTGCCTTCAGTTCTCCTAGGTCAGACAAGATTGGTGGTGTTTTTTGAAATCATAGAGGTGAAGTTCTCAAAACCTTCTCCAGGCCCATAGGAGTGGTGGATTCTAGTGTGTGGCAGAAATAAAATATCTTGTTCAAGGTCCCAAATCTTTACGAACGATTTTGAATGCCCTTTGGTGGTTGAGGTGAACCTGGTTAATGCCATTAAGTGGGCAGAAGGCAAATGAAAGGGACTAAAATCAAAGAGAACAGCACCACATGGGTATAACAGCCAAAGGGAAAAAACAAAATAAGCCAAAGCTTAGGAGGTTCGGTCACCTTTTTTACAAAAAAAACTTCAAGTCCAGGAAAAACGTTCACCATATTGTCTACCTCCCTATATATAAGAACAAACCAAGAAAGGGCACCTCAAAGGGGAGAACAATATGTCAAGCCCCACAAAGTAGATAAACTAATGAGACGCCCCTCACTAAAACAGAAAAAATGGGGAAACCGACAATAATACTCCTAATGATAAGTAAATGCAAAAAACTGCTCACTATGAAATATAATTAAGTAATAGAACATGCATGTTACTACAGCTTCCTCAAGCTAGTGCACAGATGTCCATTATTCCCAGCTTGTCAAGAAAATTATGAAACATGTTCCTCCCAAGAGCATTGGTGACAACATCTGCTAGTTGCTCCATTTATTGAGTTTACATTAGAATTGGGCATCGAGTTTAGTCTTCTAATTTTTATTTGACCAAACTATCCCTAACACTATAAAATAGATGCTAATTAACTTTTAAATATGTCAAATTTTTAGTCTTAAATTTTTTAAAGGAAAAATGTATTAAACACAAATATGTCCCTTGCCTTATTTTTGCAGTCCCCGTTTCTTTGATTGAACTTTTGAGCACGCTTTTTTAATGACGACCGAATTATGCTAAAAAAATTTCCTGTTCTGAATTTTTTTGCCCATGAACTTCTTGACAAGGTTTGCAACAGCTAAGGGCCATTGCTCTTATCTTAGGTTACATTTCTCTCTCCTTTTTTTCTTTTCGGTGGGTAGTTACATTTCTCACTCCATCATTACCGACATTATTGACTTTGGCAGACTCCCGAGAAGGAATCAGACGGATACCTATAATCTGTTGTAAACTTTGAGATCCTAGACAAGTTCTCTATCTCTAAATGTCATGTACTTAGAATGAAGTCCATAAAGTTGTCAATATCTTAACAATAATGTCTTAGTAATACTCATTCAGCCATTCACCTATCAAGCAGAGATCCTCCTCCCCATTCCCTTCCTCGGCATTACAACATATACTTCCCTGTGGTTCTTTCTCCACGCATCTAATCCTTATTCAAACTGTTAAAGCTCTTTTAGAATTTTGTAAGCACCTTCTTTTGCCAATTTCGATACCATGTCCGATTCGACAAGAAGACCCTTTTCCACGTATTGTTTCTCCTACAAAGACCAACATCTTTACCCACTCAACAATCTCACTTCGACCATGAAATACTCAATCACAGCCTCCCAATGCACAACACCCCAAAAATCTCATCGAGGTGGCTTAGGCTTTTAAATTAGCACTCAAAACTAAATCAATCACATCAAATTTGAAAGTTCTTCGAAATTAATCTACACAATCACAATTTCGTCACAACACTTAACACATAAACGAAATTAAGCAAGCCAACAGAACAGAAAATCTAAACCACGTCGTTCTACAGTCTTCCCGATTAATTTAATTGTTGATTTAAATCAAGTTCTTTCAGATGATATCCATCAACAAAGAAAAAAAGTTGTTTCAAATGGTTAATCGAAACTAAGAATCTTGGAAATTTAAGTCAAACGAGGGTTTCGATAATTATTCTCAAGTGGACGACAGATTTAAAAGCAATTGGATCATCAAGATCATTTATCAGAAACTATAATTGATTTAAAGACCGGTCGAGTGTTTCGCATGATCTGAATTTCCACAGAACCCGTTGAAAATCTGCAAAATGAATTTATCGAGAAATTGAAAGAGAACTTACGACGTGTTCGTACTGTCGAGGATCTAACTCCATCCGCGACCCTTAAATCTCAAACGATGAGAAATTTTCCGTCGGAGGAGACCTAAACGAGGGATTTCTCCTCTTTCTTCTCTCATCTCTTTCTTTCTCTTTTACTCTCTCCCTCGGACACTCGCGCGAGATTGTGCACTCGCGCGCGTGCAAATAGTCGTCTTTCTACAGTACGACAGACGCGATTCTTTCGTTATTATGAAACGAGGGATCGGCACGTGTGTTGCACGTGAGTGATTGTAAGGTGTCTTGGGGAGAAGTGGCACACTACTAGACAAGAGACCACTGACCGTGTGGATTTACCTAGATACAAAAAATCAGCCTGATTAGTGATTTCTAACCATTCGATTGGAGCCATTCATTGGGTTGATTTTTAACCGGAATTTGAGCATTAATTTTGGATACAAGTATCCAAAGGTTTAAAATCACTAATCAAGTTCATTTATGGAATGGCATGTGAAGTAATTAAGTGGTCATCGAAGTAATTAGGCTGGGGTCTCAAGGGTTTCAATATTTGCATCCATTGGATTAGAGCATGGTTTAAAATAATGTCATTTAAACAGTAACGCTCTAAGCCCCCGTACGTTAAAAACCATTTTGACGCTTAGAAATTAATGGCCGTTAAAATTGTTTTAACAGTCGTTACAATCATTTGGGAAATTTTGTGGAAAAAAAACGGTCGTTATTTCTATTAAAATCAGTTATTTTTTGTTAAATTCCATTTTCTTCGTTTTTCAAATTTTCAAATTTTCAAATTTTGAATTTTGAATTTTGAATTTCAGTGCCATTTTTTTTTTCATTAAAATTCGTTAAATTCTATTTTTTTCCATTTTTTGCCCGTCCATTACAATCCGTTTTAACAGTAACACCCCTAGTCCATTATACCGTTAAAACGACCTCCTTTTAAAACCTTGGGACATGATATAGGAAAGTTACATTGTTGCAGCCTAGAAAGCAGTTTTAGAAGATTAGCGTGGAGGGTTGAGTTTGTTAATTGTGGTAACTCAAGGTAGTTAAAATAAAAAATAAAAAAAATCCAACGTTGGAAAAGTCGAGCTACATGCAAATAGGTAGGAAAAAGACAAAATTGTCCGTGCTCTAAAAATTAATATGAATAGATGAACTAAAGCAATGGCATTTTGATAATAAAGGAAAAAGTGCAACCAACACTCCTATGTGGGTCAAGTTATAGAATATTACAAAGGGTTGTCTTGAAAATATGGATAAAATGGCATAGTTAGTAATTTAGTGACTATAAAAAAGTTGTATTGAAAATATAAGTAATGCCATGAAAAATAATTAATTAGTTTAACAGGACTATTTTTGAATTGTTGGTCAGCTTTTTTTGAAATCAAAATATAATGGTATGATAAATGGATTATTTTACTCCAAAAAGGATTCACTTGAAAAATTAGAGTAGATCTTTGTTGATGGACATCCGTTAGTAAAGGTGATGACGGGCCACAGTATAAGTCACGTGGCACACTATTAGAAACCACTGACCGTATTCGATTTTTTGGAAATCACAAGCACCCTTAAAAATTCGTTTTTTTGCTTGGACTGTTACCCATAATAAGATCTTTACTGTTAAAATTTGATCATTAGAAAATGGATTTTAGTGGATTACTGTGTGATGTGTAAAGCTAGTGGGGAAAACATAAACCATCTTCTTGTACATTGTGAGTTTGCCAGGCAGGTGTGGTCTCTCTTCCTAGATCTTATGGACTTGTGTTGGGTCTTTCCGGATTCGATAAGAGATGTATTGAATAGTTGGCCCCTAGTTCCTAAGTCTCCTAGAGGCAAATTACTTTGGAAGATGATACCGATGGCAGTCATGTGGAGGGTCTAGATAGAGAGGAACAAAAGAACGTTTCAAGGCAAGGAGAGCTCGTTCCAAAAAGTTATGTTAAATATAAAGGCTTTATTGTTCAGTTGGGGTAGCACTTTTAGGGAGATGCGGGGCACTTCTTTTAGTGATTTTGTGTTTAGATTTGATTATATTTTATGTTAACTTTCTTCCTTTTCCCTCTTGTACTATTTGAGATACTCTCGATCTCCTTTTGCAATGATATTTGACTTATCAAAAAAAAAAATCACTCACCGTATGGATGTTTGGCCCATCCATAGGTAGACCTACATGCAAAAAATCAACTTCATTAGTGAAGTGTTCAATTGGAGTCATTTATTGGTTTTTTTTTTTTTTTTTTTTTATAAGCATGGGATTTGAGCGTTATTTGGGGTACAAAGATCAAAAGGTTTGAAATCACTAATCAAGTTGATTTTTGGTATGTAAGTCCACCTAGGGATGAGCCAAACATTCATACGGCCAGTGATCTCTAGGAGTGTACCTAGGTGGCTCATGCTGTGGGGTAACATTTTCCTAAAAAAATTATTGTACAACACTAACGTTGTAGCTGAGGTATCCAGGTTGGTAAAAACAAACTCAGTATTTAGGGGGTGTTTGGGAACGAGAAGTAAAAGCACTTTTACTTGTAGTATAAGTTACTAGTTGATTTTTAACCTCCAAAAATGTCATAGAAATTAAAAGTGTCGGGAGGCGTTCTAATTTTTGAGAAGTAATTTATCTAGAAGTTAAAAGGTAAAAAATTTAGCTTTAGTTTTAAGTTAGTTTTTAACTTTTAAAAAGTTAAAATATGAAACACATCCAAACTAATTTTTTTACTTTTTGGTTTATAAAAGTGTATAAGTTGCTTAATTTTGTGTGCCAAGCGCCCCCTTAATGAACTAATAGGTAGCCTCGGTGAGGAGACATTTAATCAACTATTTGTTATTGGTAAAAAAGAACTCAACATTTAATGAACTAATATGACACATACGTCAGTCCCTTAACCCAATTCTCGTTAAGCCCTTGGTTAGTGGTTAACAAGGGGTATTTGTCAAGGGGGACTTCAAAGCCGGGGCAACGAATTCATTTCTTTTTTTTTCATGTAATCTCATCGAATTCATCTTTGATTTGATGACCTTTTCTTTCTGGATTTTGTGATTTTTGGTTGGTCGATAAAATAGTAGGCTGTGTAGTAGTAAATAAAAATCAATTATGGAGGGTTAAGATCATTTGATACTTGATATAGTTAGTGAAATGGCACTAATTCATAAAATCAACTTTAAGATGAAAAATCCTTAAAATGAATGGAGGAGATCAGTAGAAGACTAGGGCTGTCAATGGATCTTGATCGGGTTCGAAAAGGACGAAAAAGTCTCTTTCTCCAACCATAGAACAAGTAGGGTTGGGCCAAAACTCTAACCCCAAATTAAATGGTTGTGGTGGATGGCTGGCCACAAGATTTCAATGCGTTGGCCGCCCATCACCGATGACCAATGTACCGGATTCTCGTGGCCGGCCGACTACCAAAGTAATAGAGACAACCGATCCGTTGCTGAGAACGAGAGATCACCGACTATCGGAACAAAACCTCTTCTTTGTTTTCCAAGACTTACAAGGGACTTAAATATCTCCAATTCTCTTGCTGACTTTAAATAGAAATCTTTAACCTTTATCGCATATGATCTTATAATGAATGGATCACATTAATTTTTGTTGGATTACAATTTTATATAAAGAAAATTAATCCACATCCCGAAACCCTGTTAAGGGTAACTAAGGAAGTTGCCGCTGCAATGGAACCCTAACTTTGCTGACTGTCATTGGTCAGCAAAGTTGCCGACCGACTACAATATGAGCCACGTGTCACACTATTAAAAGACACTGATCATATGGACGTTTGGCCCAGCCCTAAATGGACATACAGACCAAAAAATAGCTTGGTCAGACGATTTTTAAGTGTTGGATTGGAGTCATTTTCATGAATTGATTTTTAACTGTGGAATTTAAGCATTATTGACCATTATTTTAGGTACAAAGATCCCACTGTTCATGCTGATTTTTGGTTTGTAGGTCCACCTAGGGTTTGGACAAACATCCATAGATCAGCGTCCTCTAAGATTGTGCCACGTGGCTCATATTGGGGCCGCTTACCAACTTGCAAAGTTCTAATCCTCATTTATAAGCAAAAATCCAAAAACATAAGTGAGAGGCCAAAAGCAAACTGCCTCGAGCTCCTCGTTGGACCTTTTTCTTGCCCATATTCCAGGAGTTCCACCCAACGCCATAAACACAAATCTTCCTAAATTCTCTGTGTCAAGATGGGTTTGTTTTGGTCTTCCCTTACTCTTCTTCTTCTTCTTTTTGTTAATTTTCATCTCTCATTCTCTTCGTTCACTTCTGATCTCTTCAATTCTTGGTGTATACAACATGGGAAGAGCTACTCTTCAGAGGAAGAGAAGCTCTACAGACTTACTGTGTTTGAAGACAACCTCGCCTTTGTCACCCAACACAACAGTATAGGAAATTCCACTCACACCCTTGCTCTCAATGCCTTTGCTGACCTGACCCACCATGAGTTCAAGTCCTCTCGGTTGGGTCTCACCATCGCTCCATCGGATGTCAATCGACCGCAGTGGTTGCTAACCGGGCACACTGTCGCTGGTGATGTTCCGTCTTCGATCGATTGGAGGAAGAAAGGAGCAGTCACACCTGTGAAAGATCAGGCTAGCTGTGGTAAGTCTTTAGCTTCTGATTCTTTCTTCTTCTTTTTTGAATTTTAGTTCTTTAAACTTATTGGATCAGATTTTAGCTGTTTAATAATTTCTGTTATCGTCTTTGAATACCCAATTGAGAATTTTCTCTCTTATGCATCCAAAGGTCAGATTCCTTTCTGAATTTGAGTTTTCTAGATTCTGTTGCCGTTTACACTTGTTGGGTCGAATTTTTTCTACTTAACAATCTCTGGTATTATGTTTGAACACCCATATGAGAATTTTCATCTTATATACCAAAATTTGATTCCTTGTGCTTAAATTAGAAAATACTGTTTTGTTTGTGTCTGATGTTTGCTTCAAACAGCAATCAATCCGTAAAAGATTCGAATAAGCGGCTCTTTGAAAAATTGAACATTTATGGAGTTTATATACGAGACCGAATGCATAACTCACAATAATCCTAACATGTTAATATTCTCTCTTGTATTTTCCAAACCAGAAGGCAGAAAGTACCCGTTGACATAGATTCAAGATCCCAATTGAGGGCACTCTCAAACACTCACTAATCTAATGATTACCCTTTTGGCCCCAGGGGAAGGTAATCCAACCCGTCTTACCTTTTGATTCAAGCTGTCAAGTACTCCATGTTTAGATTTTGGGTTTTCAGGGGTACAATCACCAGCCTGTATCAGGCTCTGACTCTGATTCCAGTCAAGACTTTTCTTTTTGTCGTCATCACCTTCGTCGTTGTCTTATACCAAGTATTTGTGGTTGGGATAAGTGTAACCTGCTGCCAACTTGATGTAACACTCCTTCATCTAGGCTTAGGACCAACAAGACAATGCTAAAAGCTCACTGATGGAGTCACAACTACTAGCATCCTCTTAGGTAATTCGATTGAGAGGGATAGGGAAGTGATGAATTGAAATAACAAACTCATCCTCCTGATATCTAATGAGGCCATAATGTTCACTGCAGTATTTCAAACTCGATTGTGACTCAGTCTGTGGGTTTAGTTCTAAAGTTTCAAGCAAACCAGGTCTGTGAATTGGGTTTAGCTTGTCACTTGTTTGGTCAAGTTAAGCCCAACTCATCAATCAAACACATTTGACTTGAAATTTTGTTTTGTTTTGACTTTTTTTTTGTGGCAGATTGAGTTGAATTTATCAAGCCATGTCATTGATTCATCTATCTACTTATTACAATTTCTGCAAATATGGTATTTCAATGAGATTTCCTATGGTACTTTGTACTTTTATAGTACTTGAATAAACATCTATGTTTTGATTTTGTGATATTGATCAAACTGCATGTAAAACAGTACGTAAATAATTGTACTACATACAACCAATCAAGTTCTCAGATTAAGATTGGACAAAGTCTTATCTTCAGCTGCTAAGCGATGCTAACAAAAATCAATAAACCTGTTTCAGATACTGGAACCAAAGATTACCACTAACGGGTTGAATCCATGAAGAAATGACAATCTTCGTACAAGAGAAAGGCTTGGAAGTTTGTACTTGTGTAGGATACCAGAAATCTGGTTGCACGTAAATGGATTTACAAAACCAAACATCAATGGCTGTGGGTTTTCCTAATATTTTCATCATTCATAGATAATTCACACCAGTTTCTTTTCCTTAGGGCTTGTTGAGCGTTCTGAGCCACAGGTGCAATTGAAGACATAAATAAGATCCTCACAGGATCTCTTGTGGGCTTATTTTGACTATATATTTCCCATATGAACAATAATATAACTGTTATGTACCCCTTATAAAGTTATTAATATTTTTGTTCTCAATGAATCATACAGTGACTACTTATTTAACTTTTTTTTCTTGATAATTCATCAAATGGTGAGTTTTCTGATTCTCATACAAAGTAAGTACCTCAGGTTTGTAGTAACATTGTCTGATAGTTTTTCTTAATTTTGCCGGATCGGCATGTTCGTCGATAAGACCATCTCTGTAAAACCTGATTGCAGATACTTTTATTAACAATTCTCCATTCAGAGATAATTCTTGTCAGTTTTCTTTTCCAGGTGCTTGTTGGGCTTTCTCAGCTACAGGTGCAATTGAAGGCATAAATCAGATTGTCACCGGGTCTCTTGTTAGCCTCTCTGAACAAGAGTTAGTTGATTGTGACAGAAGTTACGATAGTGGGTGTGGTGGTGGACTTATGGACTATGCATTTCAATGGGTTATAGAAAATCACGGGATTGACACTGAGGATGATTACCCATATCAAGCTGGGGAAAGAACCTGCAATAAGAACAAGGTAATCATATTCTTTTCAACATTTACATATTTGTCCATGAATGCTATTCTTTTCTTACTATGATTTGTATCAGACTAGCTTTTTCTTATTATATACATACTGATTTGTAAGTTCCTCATACACTGTTACTGCAGTTAAAAAGACACATTGTAACCATTGACAGTTATACTGACGTGCATCCAAATAATGAGGACCAGCTACTCCGGGCCGTTGCATCTCAACCTGTGAGTGTAGGTATATGTGGTAGTGAGAGAGCATTCCAATTGTACTCGAAGGTGGGTTCTTATAGTCAATTTTCAATAATAGAATACATTTCCATTAAGGAACAAAATCCTTGATTGTGGCCAATGTTTTTCCTTGACAGGGGATCTTCAGTGGCCCATGCTCAACTTCTTTGGACCATGCTGTATTGATTGTCGGGTTTGAGTCACAAAATGGGGATGATTACTGGATTTTGAAGAATTCGTGGGGAACAAGTTGGGGAATGAATGGTTATATGCACATGTTACGTAACAATGGCAATAAACAAGGCGTGTGCGGTATAAACATGCTAGCTTCATACCCGACTAAGTCTAGTCCGAATCCTCCCCCACCTTCCCCGGGACCCACTAAATGCAGTCTTCTGACCCACTGCGGAGCAGGGGAAACCTGCTGCTGCACCTTGCGCCTTCTGGGGATATGCTTTTCATGGAACTGTTGTACACTGATTCTGCTGTGTGTTGTAAGGACCATCGTTACTGTTGCCCACATGATTATCCAGTTTGTGATACCAAAAAGAAGCAATGCCTCAAGGTTTGTATTGCATTCTCTTCATTAGCCCTGGTTTGATACTTTTGATTTCATTCATGTTGGCTAATCTTTGGTTTCTTCAATTTCCCATTTTCTTAAACGTTTTCTCTTTTCCTAAAGATAGTTCATATTTTGTTTCTGATGCTATCAGTCTCCAAAAAAAAAAATTTGCATTGGTGACACAAAGAGTGAGCCTCTGATATTAATGAGTGGTTGGATATAATTTCATTTTTGGTGCTGCCAAAATATTTGAGCTTGCTTTAGTATTTCTCGGGCTTATTAGCAGTTTTTATCATGTCTACAGGTTACTGGGAATTCTACAATGGTTAAAATGCTTGAAAAGAGAGGTTCTTTTCGGAAGTTTGGAGGTTGGAGTTCCCTTATTGAGGCTTGGAATCTGTAAAATCTGGCATTTGTACCAGCAATTATGTTTCTCACTATCCTATTGTATCAATTGTATGTTAGACCATACAGAATTTTGTACCAGGTTTGAAAATCTTTGTGTTATATAGACACTCGTCTTGTTTAATTCAGTTTTAGAAATTTGATTGTGGGGGACGCGACTTATGGAATCTGTCTCTCAGCGAGGAACTTGTTCAACTTATATTCAATCCTGGTATATAGCATTAAAATAAAATCACTCAAGAACATGAATCCGTTGCAGTCATAGATGGTTTGGATAACACAGATTTTTTCAATGTTTTCTAGGGTTCATCTCTCCTTACAGCTGAGTGAAGCTCCAAAAGACATCCTACAATAGAAAACGCGTCGCTTGCTAGCATTGTAATTCAAGGTGTTGCTTGTTGGATAATATAAGCAGTGACGCCGTGACGGAGCCAGGATTTTGTTCAAGGGAGCAAGGCGGCAAGCGAGTACTGTCAAAGTGGGACAAGGGTATGGGGCGAGATTTGAGAGAGGGTGGTCATTTTTCCTTTAGCTATAGGTTAAAAGGGTATTTTTGGAAGGGTTGTGTTGTAACAGACCAAACGCCAAAGGTGTTAGGTGTAGCGATTTTTTTTAGGGTCGCTCTACGGGCACCCACGTCTTACGGCTGGGCACCCCACTTGGACCCAAATGCCCCTCCTTCAGCCGGGCACCCACCCATCCCTTCCTCTCTCTCTCTACTGTAACTCCCTCCCCTCTCTCTCTACTCTCCCTCTCTCTCTACCCTCTCTCACTCTCCCCCCCCCTCTCTCTCTCCCTCTCTCTACCCACACTGAAAAAAAAAAAAACAGAGAAGAAGAAGAAGAAGAAGAGGAGGACGTCATTGCCGTAGGTAACTCCCTCCCCCTCTCTCTCTCACTCTACCCTCTCTATCTCTCTCTCACCCACAATAAAATCCAAAAAAAATTTCTGACTTGGGCTCCTGGCCATGGTCGTGGGTGCCATGGTGACCACGGTAGTTCCAGGCCGTGGAGGCAAAAAAAATAAAAAAATTTGTGGGAGTATGGGGTGTGCTTCAAACCACCACTCTACCATCACCACCGCCTCCGGCGAGAGAGAGAGAGAGAGAGAGAGAGAGAGAGAGAGAGAGAGAGAGAGAGAGAGACGTACCTACGACGATGGCGTCCTCCTCTTCTTCTTCTTCTTCTTCTTTCCTCCTCTTCTTCTTCTTCTTCTTCTCTGTTTTTTTTTCTTCAGTGTGGGTAGAGAGAGAGAGAGAGAGAGGGGGGGGGGGAGAGTGAGAGAGGGGGGAGGAGTTACAGTAGAGAGAGAGAGATGGAGGGAGTTACAGTAGAGAGAGAGGAAGGGAGAGAGAAGGGATGGGTGGGTGCCCGGCTGAAGGAGGGGCATTTGGGTCCAAGTGGGGTGCCCGGCTGAAGGAGGGGCATTTGGGTCCAACATTGCCGAAAGACGTGGGTGACCGTAGAGCGACCCTTTTTTTTACTCAACATTGCCATATGGGCCCACTGACCTCATGGATGTTTAGCCTGCCCTTTGGTAGACATTCATACCAAAAATCAGGTTGTTCGATGATTTTTAGTCGTTGAATTTAGTACCCAAAAAATTTGTTGAATCCAATGGCTAGAATCATGTACTAAAATTTAATGGCTAGAGATTACCTATTAGGGTGATTTGTGGTGTGTATCTCCACCAAGGGGTGGGCTAAACATCCATGTGGTCAATGGGCCCAGAGGGCAGTGGTGAGCAACAAAAATCACTATACCTCTACCTTGTAACATCTTTTTTCCTTTTTGTAAAAAAAATTTAATTAATTTTAAAAGTTGAGGGGGGCAACTGCCACCCTTGGATCCGCCACTGATATAAGAAGGATGTACATTCGAAATAATTAAAATATTAAATAAGTAATAGAGAAAATTAGATCACACGAATGAATAATGAAGTTAAAACAGAGATGAAGAAACTGTAAAAGGAAGACAAAAATGATGACCTTATCAGTAGAGGCACATTCGAACAACGTTGTCCTCAAGGTGATTAGATGCCCCCTACTTGGTTAGAACTTCAGTGCTATCAACTTTTGTAAACGTTCACCTTCCAAGATACAACTATCCTTCTTCGCTACTTAAACAAGAGCCAAGCTCACCCTGGATGAACTCTTGATTGGAAAATAAGAGAAAAGTATATAAGTAATTAAAGAATTTTATTGTAAAACGATAGGTACGTGTTCCACCCACCTGACCGGATGTAGTGTGGCTCACTGTGTTATTTTTTAGTGTGGCATAAAGCTGTGCCCGTTGCGCACAAAATTGGGAGACCCAAGGGTTTTGTACCCTTTAAGGCCAGCTCTCATCCTTATATACTCAAGGACCTCCACACTCTCAAGCAATGTGTGACTAAATTTTTCTCAAAACTTTGAACTTTAAAGAGTAGAAGTAGAAGTAGCACTTTTGATTTTCCTCCCAAATTTTACAATTCAAAGTCCTTTTAAAAGTTCGTAGAATAATAGAAATATAGGTAAAAGTTCTAGATTCAAAACTCCTTATAGTAGCATTTTTACAATAAGTGTGCAATTTTTATTCAACTCTTTTAGTTCTTAAAACTAACAGTCTCTCATATGAATAAAAATTATACTGAATGAAATATCAAGAGTAGATTTGGAATTGTTATGCATGGGTAGAAGTGTCTTTTGGACTTGAACTTCTACTTACTGTAAGTTTATGGTAATATTTGGGAACTCTTTGTGGGAAGCGTTTCTCCAGCTTTTGGCGTTGAGAAGCACTTCTTTAGCAAACTTCTATTTGGTTTTGAAAAATGCTCTACCTTCTAGCATCTAAAAGAAGCTAGAAGCGTTTTTTTGAGAAATACCTCGGAGGGTGTGCGGGAAGCAGATCACTGTCAAAACGAGTTTCATGATTTGACTTTTTGTCCTTACTTGTTCATATTAAAAAATAACTTTTAAAACCCTTAGACTTTTATAACTTTTAATAGCCTTACTCTTATAACTTTTAAGGGTATTCTTGATATTTTAACAAAATCCAGAAGCTCATAGCTAGTTTTGCTAAATAGCAATACCAACTTCTACATAGAACAACACATCTCCAACATAGTTTGTCAGACGCTACTCTAAAATAAAAACGTTTCTCAGCAGTTGTTTCTAAGATTTTTGTAGAAGCATTTTCTATATTGCTTATGTAGAAGCATTCCCAAACATAGCCTACGTGTTTACAAGCTGTTCATTGAACTATAGTCTTGAATTGTCCAGTAAAAAACTGATTCAATAAAGTACTCGTATAATATTCCTTGTCCACAATAGGGTTCTTATAGTTATGTTCATTACGACCATGAGCAGTTTCTAATTATTCATAAGTGCTTTAGAAAATTATCTTATATTCTCATAGAAAACGACCCCACTTCCAAATTCATATAAATGCTTCTATCAACAGTTCTTTACATCTCTATACTCCATTGGAATTATCATCTAAAGAAAACACTAAGAGTTTGAAACATAATTTTCACATATTAAAGTTTCAACAATCAATCTGACACATTATTTTTTTCATTAAACCTAGATCTTGAGATCTCCAATCACATAAATACTAAAATCATTTTCTTATTTTATCCTTTGCCGCCACCACCTTTTTCTTCCTCTTAATTTTTTTTTTTTTCTATTGTTATTGGAAAAAAAAAAAAAAAAAAAGGAAAAAGTTGTAACAAGGTATGCTTGAAACTGTTCATTTGCGGAAGCGGCATTTTTGGTAGTCACCGCTACCATTTGGGCCCACTGACCGCTTGGATGTTTATCTCACCCCTTGGTGGAAATACATACCAAAAAACATCTTGATTAGAAATCTATAACCATTAGATTTTAACACTTTTTAGCACCATTTTAGGCGTTCTTATAGCCGTTGAATACAACCATCTTTTGAGTACTAAAGCCAACGGCTAAAAATCATTAAACAAGCTGATTTTTTGTATGAATGTCTATTAAAGTGTGGGCTAAACATCCATGCGGTCAATCGGCCCAGATGGCAGTGGTGACTACCAAAAATGCAGCTTCCGCAAATGTTGGGTGTGAAGAACAAGAAAAAAAAGAATTTCTCAACGGTCATGTCGGCTCTGAACTCTGACGTACAGGGTGACACCACCTTTCAAGCCGTTGCCTGAGTACCACTCGTCTTTTTGGGATAAAACGTGTAACTGACGTGTAACATCCATTGGAATCTCCTCCTCTTTTGTCCAACTGTTCACATAAGCCTTACCACTTACCAGTAGCCATCGAGTAAAACTTGTGTCACAAGATGTTGTGATGGAACACGGTCACAGCACTCGATAAGAGCCACGTGGCACACTATCAGAGGTCTTTGACCGTATGGATGTTTGACCATTCCCTCGATGACCTACAAACCAAAAATCAGCCTGATTAGTGATTTACAACCTTTGGATTTATGCACCCAAATAACGCTCAATAATTCTCAAATTCCTACCGTTAAAATCAACCCATGAAAATAACTTCAATAGAATCAGTTAGAAATCACTAATCATGCTGATTTATTGTGTACCAGTCCACCGAGGGACTGTCCAAACATCCATACAGTCATTGTCCTATAATAGTAT
This sequence comes from Euptelea pleiosperma, assembly GCA_035048495.1. Taxonomy (NCBI): domain Eukaryota; kingdom Viridiplantae; phylum Streptophyta; class Magnoliopsida; order Ranunculales; family Eupteleaceae; genus Euptelea; species Euptelea pleiosperma. The sequence continues at coordinate 4,526,215 of CM068552.1, read as the reverse complement.
ACCACGTGGCTCTTATTGAGTGCTGTGACCGTGTTCCGTCACAACATCTTTTGACACAAGTTTTACTCGTAGCCATCGTATGGAGACCACACGCGTTTGGACATTTTTTTTTAAATGAAAAAAAAATTAAGAAGCCGTAGCGGAGAAATATATTGTTCAACTAGATCACACACGTTGTAGCATGTGAATCGCGTAAAAATGTACCACGTGCCACATTCTTTGGGATTAATGATCGTATGGATGTTTGGCCCACCCTTTGATGGACCTACAGACAAAAATAATTCTAATTTGTGATTTCTACTTGTTAGATTTTAGTACCCAAAATAGTTTTCGAATCCTACCGTTAAAACTCAACCATTAAAAAAAGGTTAAATATAACGATTAGATGTTACCGATCAGGATGATTTTTAGTTCGTAAAACCAATTGGAGACGGACCAAACATCCTACGGTCAATGGTTCAAAAAAGTTGCAAATTTTTACGCGATCTACAATGCCACAAGAAGAGAGATGTACTTCAAAAGATTTCTCGGCCGACGGAGGTCTTCAAGGTTTTTAAGTAGACGTGGCGGAATTTTATTGTGTTGGACAATTTTGCGTCCAACAACGTTTGATAACTTGCGACCGCATCGTAGGGTTAGTTATATAAGGAGGTCGCAGAGAAGAGGTAAAGTTATACGTTTTCTGGTTTGTGAGCGTTTTGATTATACATTTGCTAAAGAAAGAAGAAGATATGGCAGAAGAGGGACAAGTGATCAGTTGCCACACTGTCGATTCGTGGAAGGAACAGCTTCAGAAGTGCAACGATTCTAAGAAACTGGTACCCATCTTGGAATACTTTTTTTTTCCTGCTTGATTTATAATGGAGATTTGTTTCTGATTTGATTTTTTTGATCTTGGATTTTTATGGTCTTGTGAATCTGAATAATGGGGTTGGTTTGATTTGATTTGTTGTTTCTGGTATTGGGAACAAAGGGTTTTGTGAGTTTCTGTTGATGGGTTATGTAATTTCTATTGATGGCTTTCTGATAATGGGTTTTATGGTTAGGTAAATATAAATTATGGGTTTGATTTTGTTTGTTTGGTTTTTTTTATTTTTTTTATTGATTTTATCTGACTTGATTTTGTGGTTAGAATGATTGTGGTTAGAATGTTGTGTTTAGTGTTGGGCTCAAGATTATGCGAGTTCTATTGATGGTTGGATGTTGATGTTATTTGAATTTGAATTATGGGTTTTTTTCTGGTTTGGTCTGACTTGATTTGTAGTTTTGGGCGTTGGGCAGCGTTTTTATGTTAGTTTTACTAATGGTTTTTTTTTTTTCTCACTTTCCTATTTTCCTGATCTGTGATGGGTGTTTCTGGTTGTTGGGTTAATAAGGTTCTATGGGTTTGAATGATGGGTTTGCTTTCTTACTTTGTGCGAGTCACTTCCTGCTTTTAGGGTTAAGGTTCTAACCTCTTTGATGTTTTTTTTTTTGGGAATTTTTGACATGGGTCGGGCTCCCGTTACCGCCCTAAAATGACAGACTCCGATTACAGGACACAATATGAGCCACGTGGCACACTCTTAGAGGACTCTGACCGTATGGATGTTTGACCAATCCCTAGGTGGACCTACAAACCAACAATCAGCCTGATTAGTAATTTCTAGGCGTTGGATCTTTGTACCTCAAAGACTGGTCAATTTCCCACATAAAAAAAAGATCAACCCACGAAAATATGTCCAATCGAACACCTATAAATCAGGATCAGGCTGATTTTTGGTTTGTAGGTCTACTTAGGGATTCACCAAACATCCATACGGTCAAGAGTCCTCTAAGAGTGTGCCATGTGGTTCATATTGTGTCTAACCGGAGCCTGTCAATTTACCCCCCCCCCCCCCCCCCCACACACACACCACAAACACAATTTACCCTTATGACCCAGTCCACAGTACGATGGCTGTTGACCCAAATTGTCTAACAACTTTTTTTTGATAGGACAAAAATACCCTTTCTTCAACCTTGAAACAAGTGGGTTTGGTTCAAAACCCACTCAGCGATTGGAAATTCCGTAACAGATTGACGATTACACCAACCACGTCCGATTCTGTTGACTTCACAGAGTAATATTCCATTTACAGTACTCACGTTCCCACCAAATGGAAAAGAAAGAATCATCTCTTCACCAATCACCTCCCAAGTTCAAGCGTTGTGTGAAACTCTCAATAACATTTACAACTTTCTTTCGAACTCAGATTTTGTAAAGGTCAATGTTGTTGTTGTCTTGAGGAGGAATTCTCACAAGGGTCGAAACCGTTGGAATGTCCTTGGGTTTGTGCTCAAGGAACAAGGACCATCCAAGAGTGTTGACCTAGAAAAGACATACTCCTCAGCAGGACAGCAACTGAGCTCTTTTGCAAACCTGAACCTTTCAATCCGAATGCATCAAACCGACAACTCAAACCAAAATTTCAGTCAAGAACATGCTTGCCAAAACATCAACACCACTTTCTCCAAAAGAATAAAAAAAATTCACTCACAATTCAACCAGGTCCAAAGTAGCCTCTCTGTTCATCCAAACAAATTTCAAACTAACAAAGGAGAAACCATCTTTGATTCATACAAAGCTACAGACATTTTTCACATAATGGTTAATTACTTGCTTAATCCAAAGTTTGATTGCTGAAGTGGTGGCTGGCCGGCCACAAGACTCCGGTGGATTTGTCGCCAGTGATGGGCTGCCAACCTACCAGAGTCTCATGGCCGAATGTTCGCCACAGCTGTTAGATTGGGGTTAGGGTTTTGAAACAAACCCACCAGTTTCAAGGTTGAAGAAAGGGGCATTTTTGTCCTTTCAAAAAGGTTGTTAGTCTATTTGGGTCTATAATAGTCAACGTACTGTGGGCCTGGTCATAGGGGGGTATGTCAGTTTTTTCAACTTGTCGGGGGGTATGTCAAATTTCCAAGATAACATTGGGGGGGATGTCCAAAATTCCCCTTTTTTGCATATAAGCAAAAAAATTGATTGACGTGTTTATTGTAAGAGAGAATTACTGTAGACGGAGTCCTTCATTGAAAGAAGGAAAGGAAATGTTTGTGACTTCCTGCGAGTCTGCTACCATATATATTTTAGGTTGCTGTAATCTTTATCTACATTATTGGGTGAAAACCTGTCCCCTTTTTTGCATATAAGCAAAAAAGTTGATTGACGTGTTTATTGTAAGAGAGAATTATTGTAGACGGAGTCCTTCATTGAAAGGAAAGGAAATGTTTGTGACTTCCTGCGAGTCTGCTACCATATATATTTTGGGTTGCTGTAATCTTTATCTACATTATTGGGTGAACACCTGGGTGGGGGCACACGCCCCCTCACACGGGCATCACAAGATGTTCACACATGTGCAATGCACGTGCCGCCCCTAGTCTATTTAGATAGAAATCTTTGTCTATCTTTTGTTGGATGGCAAGTTTTTTAATCACTTTTTTCTGTCGAAATAAACATCTTGCACACTGAAATGTGAATCATGAATGTATGCATATTCTCATTGAAATTTATTAGTTAGTTGCTTATTTCGTGTTTATTGGGATTGTGAAGAAGTTCCGCAGTAGGAAAAGGAGGGCGATTTGAACAAACTAATGTAATTACATACCCTTGGGTGCAAGAGGTCGCAAGTTTGATTCTCGTAACACCCCCAATTTGCTTGTTACCTTTATCTGGGGTTCAATTTTCTTTTGAAAAGAAAAGGATTTGGATAAGCTCCAGACAGCTTTAAATTGGCTTGTTTGCTGCGTGTTTCATGTCACTTACGAAGGAAAGGACATTGAATTTTGGAGTTCTTGGGCATAGACCTCGCCCACATAGTTTGACTTCTTGTGGTCTTGTTAGCTTTAATGTTCTACCCTCCAGACTGCACTGTCTTTTTTTTCTGTACCGTATGTGTGCTTGTTGACTCAATGATACCCTGAATGTCTTGTACATGTGGTGTGTCCGTTAACTCCTCTATCCATACTGTTGAATTCGCCTCTTGGATGAACAAACAATGAGACTTAACTCTAACCGCTCAATGCACGAACTTCTTCCCAAGTTGCTAAACTTGACTTTGCACTTACAAGTTACAACCAAGCACGTGATGATTGTAATCCATTCTTACTCTACCTAGGCCCTGGGAACTTTTCAGGTAATTATCCATTTGGAAGGTCCAGAATCCAGATGCCCCCTTCTTGGAGGACACGAAGCAAAATCCAAGTCCACTTCCTGGACAGTAGTGTTTTGCATCTTAACTGCCAGTGCATGAACTAACCAGGGATCTTGCCTAGTCTTTGGCTTACAGAGATTTTTATTTTTTATATTGCTTGCTAGTTCTTCAAATATTACTTGGGCCCCATTACACTATAGGTGGCATACCTTTAGGGTAGGTGAGGGCGTGTCCCATCACCATCACCATCACCACCTCATTAGTAACATCATTGTTACAACCGTCATCATATCCAACATATCATCATCACCACCACCATCATCATGACCACCATTGTCATTATTATAATCATCACCATCATTGTCATGGTCAGCAACATCATCACCATCACCACCGCTGCCACCACCACCACCACCACCATCATCATTGTTACTTATTGTTATTAGGGTCTGACTCAACTATTCTAGAGGACTCAGATGATAAACTGTGTGCATTGGTCAGCAGAAACTGTGATTTATTGATTAATGCACTACTGCACTATTGACACAACACTTAACTTGTGTTGTGCAGAAGATTTGTGGGTTGCTTGTGTGAATCTTTTATGGGCTTACTTTTATGTAAAATAAACAAGGGTCGGGCTCCGTTGACAGATCTAAAATGACAGGGACACAATCTAAGCCCGGTGGCACACTGTTACAGGACTCTGACCGTACGGATGTTTCTCCTATCCCATGGTGGACCTACAAACCAAAAATCAACCTGATTAGTGATTTATAAGTGTTGCATCTTTGTACCTCAAATACTGCTCAAATTCGCACAGTTGAGATCAGCCCATGAAAATAAGTCCAATCCAAAGCCTATAAATCACTAATCGGGTTGATTTTTGGTTTGTAGGTCCACCATGGGATAGGACAAACAACATCCATATGGTCAGAGTCCTGTAACAGTGTGCCACGTGGCTTATATTTTGTCCCTGCCATTTTAGATCTGTCAACGGAGCCGGACCCAATAAACAATTAACAAGAGACTATTTTCTGCTTTTGGGCTTGAGGATCAGTTATACATGCTTTGTGGAGATCAGTTCGTGAATTCTAACAATGTATATCAACATCGGTTGAGGTGAAATTATAAACCTTAAAGGGAATTTTAGGTTTGGGTTAGTGTAATTTTTTGTGGTGTTCTGATTATTTTATAACAACCTACGCCATGCTATCTCCCCCACACCATTACTATTTGGGTTTAGTTCAGCAGCCAGGCTGATGGAATGAATCTATTCTATTAAGTTTAACAGTGATTGTTTCTGGAAGATTGTGCTATGCTCCCTACTTTAAGAGCATTGATTGATGAAGAGGATGGAAAATGCTATGCAGACTTGGGATGCAACTCGGGCGGGTTGGGTTGGGGCTCAACCCGAGCCCAACCTGACGTCTGTACTGAGACACTCAGCCTGAGCCCAACCTGCTCAGGTTTGTCAGGTCTATTGGGTTGGCATACGTGAGAAGGGGAGAGAGAGAAGAGATGGAGAAAAATAGAGGAACTGAAAGGGAGGAGGGAGAGAGAGATGATGGAAGGGACACCGCAGCAAGTCAGAGAGTGAAAAAAGGACGTGATGTAAGAAAGAGAGGAGAAATGAGAAGAGAAACTAGGGACAATATGAGAGAGAGAAAAGAGAGCAGAGGAGTAAGAGAGAAAAAAGCAGGGAGGAGAGGAGAGGGGTAGGGGAGAGGGGTAGGGGAGAGAGAAAAGGACAGTAGGGTTTTTTAATCTGTTGTCTAGCTCAAATGTGCAAAGAGGAGGTCGGGCTTGGGTTGGGCCAAGTTGGCTGAGGCCTCAGCCCAAAGCCCAGGCTGACTTTTTTGTCAGCTTGGAAATCTTGGCCCGTACCCAACCCCAGTTCTAAAACTACCAAGCCAAGCCTGGCTGAGGGTTGGGTTGAGCCCGTCCAAGTTGTACACCTATTGCAGACTGCAAAGGACTCCTAAAAGCGTACTCTTCTACGGAAATCTTATAAGATCCTGGATTCAGTTCAGATGCGATGTTTAGATATGAAATCATTCTGTTTCCTGTCACCTGCACTCCAGAAATCAATCCTTCTGTTATTTTATCGACATCCCTCATTAGTTTAGCATTCCCTGGCAGATGTTTGCTATGGGGAGTGCCATATTTCTTTTTTTACTGCCTGGACAACATACTATAAACTATGTTCTCCATCTGAATTGGTGGAAAATGTTTTTTTTTGTTGTGTTATTTATTATTATTTTAATGTCCTTGTTCTTTTGTTATTTGCTCAGATTTCATTAATTACCTTAGTAGACATACTTACCAGGTTCCCAAATGGTGATATATGCAGGTTGTGGTTGATTTTACTGCTTCATGGTGTGGGCCATGTCGGCTCATTGCCCCAGTCCTGACAGAGATGGCCAAGAAGCTGCCTGATGTCACCTTCCTGAAGGTGGACGTGGACGAATTGAAGGTGAATAAATTCTAACGCCCCTTTTATCTCATTCCTTCTTTTCTTGACCCCATATCAATAGTGTAAAATCAGTCCATGATGTTTGTAATCGCTACCTTTTGTTTAATTATGGAAACGTGTAATTGGCAGACGGTTGCATCGGATTGGGCTGTGGAGGCAATGCCAACCTTCATGTTCTTGAAAGAAGGGAAGTTAGTAGACAAAGTTGTGGGTGCGAAGAAAGACGAGCTGCTGCAAACTGTCACGAAGCATATGGTTACCGCTACTGCTACCGCTACCGCTACCTCTACCTCTTCCATTTAAGATATTTGTTGTTGCCTTTTGAGGAGACTATAGACCTCAGTGAATACTTCTAGACTTCAGCTTTTAAATAATTAGACTGTGGAAATGAATCTTATTACTGCTATTATAATCTCAATTTGGAATTTATTACATAATATTTGATTGAAGCTAGCTCTGTGCATATGTTCCAAGATGCTCATAAGTTGTGATGGTGTTCATAGCAGGCCCATCCAAACAGTGGGTTCCATCTATAAGATTTCTTGGATCACCGGTCAAAAGTCAGCCAGTTGGATGATCCTAACCGTTTGAACACTATTTTATGGGTCGAGTGTTCTAGAAAAGTTTGGTTCTTAGATGGTTAGGATCACTTAATCAAGCTGATTTTTAGTCAAAGATATCCGTTATCTTTGGTCAACTCAATCGGATGGTTTGTAATGGTATCAGCATCTCATAGTTCATATTGAAGCTTAGAATCTGTCTGGAAAGCTAATGTCTCCAGGGCCTAGCCAAGTCCTTGCCCAGTTCAAGGATGGAATACATGTTGATATTCCAACCTCTTTTCAAATCAGCTCCTTCTGTTCAAGGACAATCTGAAATATCAAACACGGGCCAGAACAACTCGACTTGGACCGACGTATGCTGGCCCCAATTTCTAGGTTTGGCCTTTATGTGCCAAACATGTATTGTGGTTATTGATCAGTTGCTCGGGAGCCCAAGTAGTTTGGCTCCTGGGTTTTGTGAGCCCAAGTGCGTTGAGGTGATCTTCAAGAAGTTTGTGATTAAGGAGAGAAGTCAGATCTGAGTTGAGTGTGCGCGGAGGAAAAAATGAGTTGGAGAGAGGTTAGATCTATAACTACTCTGTTTTGTTATAGGGTCGGGTTCCAGGGACCGGCCTTTTTTGACTGGCTCCCGTACAGGACACAATTATTGAGACACGTGGAACACTCTTAGAGGATTCTGACCGTATGGATGTTTGGCCAATCCCTAAAGTGGAACACTCTTAGTGGGAAATCTTTATTACGAGATGAGGAAATCTTCTGTTGGCAACAATGGAGTCTAAAGTTAAAGGAAGGTGATAGGAACACAAAATTCTTTCATACATATCAAATCAGCTTAGAGAGCCCATGAATTTAAAAACAAATATGGGATTGAATAGAAAATTCACACGAAACAGATATGAAGCACTCATAGGGTAATCAAAACCTGTCGAGAGGTTTCCAAATCCAAATTTGGCGACCAGAGATCAGATGGTTACGGACATTCCACATGTACAAATACGAGAGGTCGATTCCCACCGACACCTAGTTCGGCCACAAGTCTTCATCTCCTTTTTTTTATCCAGAAATACCAGCTGTACTTTAATGGCACCATTAGCACAAGAAGTTTAGCTGAGAAGGGTCCCTGTCAAGGTTCCATCCACACACACCAGAAAAGAACTAGACAGTTATTGGCTATATATTATCAGTGTCATTCTTGCATGGAATCGTTTTGTCATAACTACAGGGATCGAACCTTATTGACCAATTGGTTGGGACTCGAGTGATTCCATAATTGGGCTCATGGGTTCCACACCAAAGATGGATTGAGACAGATAATCTGTGAAAGAGACCTTACTTTGTGTGAAAATTGTTGGGGTTCCTTGTGGAGGTGGGAGTGTGGGACCCACATATGTTGGACATAAATAGGTCCAACCTAAGGGCCTGTTTAGTACGTGAGAGAAAGAGTTAGAACGACGAATAATAAGCCAGACAAATATTATCTTGGCTAAATATTTGTGCATGTAAATATTTAGCAACGTTTGGTACGTGTAATAGCTGCCAAACAAGCCCTAAATGTCCTTTGTGAGAAACTTAAAGGTTTGAGTGCTTTTTTGACTTGGGGTGATTGAGAGCATTGCTTCTTAGAACTAGAGACAAGAGAAAAGGAAAAAAGAGTTTTCTATCGATATATACCATGGTAAGGTTTTGGAGGGTTTTTTGCGAGTATTGAAAAGTCCTCTTTGAAGAGAAGAAGAAAGAGAGAAGGTAGAGTGCATCTTTCTTATCTGGGTTGTAAATCTTGATCTACATCGCCAGTTTATTATTTCTCATCACTTCAAGGTCTTATTGGAGGTATTGTTCTTCTATTCTTTGCATTTCACCATCTTCTTGGTGAAGAAATTAGATATTCAAGAGCTATTGTTGTTGATGATTAACATCCTCTAAATTTATCTAAAAATGTTGTAATCTCATCATTATCATACCCGTGGTTTTTCCCTTCTCATTGGAGAGTTTTTCACGTTAAAAATTGTAGTATGTCTCATTTGATTTTTCTTTGTCGTGGTTATTGCTTTGTCTATTTTCTCTTGTGGCATTTTCCCTTTGATTTATACATAAACGGGAAAGTCAGGTTTCCCAACAAAAATGCCCAAAATTTTCATTTACACTGGACCCACCTTCCTAATCCTGAATATTTCAGTGGACTCACTGAACCAAATTAGCACTCACATGTTTCTGTTCAATTTGGCATACAGACATCTCCATGTGGTCAATTCAGAGAATATTATTCACCAGAGGACAAGTCCCTCTTGTCTGCATCACAAAATTCACATAAAATATCATCTATGGAGAACACAGATTTCTGTTTTCATTTTCTGGTCCAATAATACAATATCATCAGACATATAATCACACCAATTATTCACCATGACATTGTAATCATCATCAATGGAGAATACAGATCTCTGTTTTCATTTTCTGGTGATTATTTCCGGTTGAAAGTCCGGGGAACCAGAACCTGATATCCACCCTGGGGGCCACATTACAAAACCTCTGAACCTACTATCCTACCTACTTAGAACCCTCTATTTTACATAATCATATTACCCCATAAAATAGGAATAAATGCCTGTGGTATCAAACACCCTTACCTGAATCTTCTTTCACTATACAGGAATAACTGTGACTGGCATTTCACAGAGTAAACCTTTTATTTCCTTCTTGCCTTTCTTGCTTAACTTGCTGGAAGTACACAGTTGCAGTAAACCACTCCACATGATCGTTACGCGGGAAAAATACTTTGATCCCTTCTTTTGCTGCCCTGTCAACCCCTTGAATTGGGTTCAGTGGTTGTGGTAGTTTTAGGGGCACAAACAGCTTCCACAGCAACTCGCTTCAGCACCTTGGGACATGGGTCTCCCCCAAAATTACTAGCGGATATGGTTACCGTGCATCTTTGCTGTCCTATACACTTCTGTGAGAAATCAACAGAACAAAACTAAGCATGAGAATCCAATCCAAGTACATAATGCATGTATTTAAAGCACACACATGCACATATGCGCACAGAAACTATTACAATGGAAAATGTATACATGTCAATATAGGTAGAAAAGATGAATTAGTATAATGTCATACAAAAAGTCATACATAATACCATCTTTGCAAGTAAATGTTCATGCATGCAGGAATAAATGCACAGATACAGGTAGACCATAGAAACAGAGAGCAGTGTGTACCTTCTCTAAGATGTCATATGAGCTTGGTGAGTGGCATGTTCCTTGGTGGAAACTCCCACAAGTTCCTGAAGGAGTCCCGAAGCTCGCGAATTTTATGGCGGTGATGGACTGTCCCAGTGCACACCGCAGGTGAACCTTGGGGTTGTGGAACTCTTCTGACCTGCCGGAGTTCTCTATGTGCCTATTCTTTATGGTTGGGTGCCACTCAGAGACATCAGCACAAACACTGACCACCGATTTTTTCACAAGGGAAATGCCCGATGCATCCCCTCCAAGTTCCTCGAAAAATACCAACAGATTCTGGGTTGGCTTTAACCAAGATCGAGGCACATGGTACCTAAAACAGTTATTTAAAAAGGATTATAGTAAAATTTTTGACAGATCAAAGCCATCTGATCTTCCATCCCAAGCTCAATTGAGTTGGTTCCCATAAAATCTGCGGTGCAATTTTTGAAATTTCCACTTAAAGAGTCATTACCATCTTTGAGTTGGTTGGCCGCAACCGACTTGACACTTCGGAGGTCGGAAGGTCCCAGAATAACTACATCTATTGCAATTACCATTTGCCCATGCAGTCCAATATCTTCCGATGCTCTGCCCGTTGATCCATATTTGACCCTTTCCCATACTCCCCATGTCCAAAGCCAACGGCTCGTCTCCTTGAGGTGCATTGAAATAAGCCTGCAAATTCCAAGAGAGAAATAGTTAAGACTTCTAATGCTTCAAACCAATCTCCACTACTGGCTGGAAGTCATTTTGCCCTTGTTTTCTTACCTTATACCATGTTAGTGGCTGCTGCTTTTGTGCAACTAATGATCCTCGCATCCATTCCACAGACGAAATTCCATCCGGAGACACAAGATTCATGGCTTCTCCTTTCAGGCCAACCTGTATAAAGTATGACTTATAAGGCGAAAACTACTTAAATCAACAATATGTCAGTAAGAGGTACATTTGAACTTGAAGTAAGAATTTCTAACCTGATAAGACCATTTCTGCCAGGTCAAGTCCCTTTTTCCCTCATTGAGATCATGGAGCACAACCGGACCAATGACTCCAGTGTTCCAAGTCTCGAAATGTACCCCAACGTTCTTCGGCCATGACAAATGGAAATAGTTAAGCAGAAATTACAATAACTGTAAGGTACCTTATAACAAAATCATGACTTAATACTTGGCTGAGTTGACTCAAGTTTGGTAAGAAGTCCTTGAAACTAGGATGGGACTATCAGTCCCAACGTTCATCAGCCACTATGATGGAAATGGTAAGCAGAAATTAGAATAACGGAAAGGAACCTTGTAACAAAATCATGACTTAATACTTGGCTAAATTGACTCAGTTTTTGGTAAGAAGTCCTTGAAACTAGGGTGGGACTCAGAGAGTCCAGATTGCCTTTTTATTGGAATAGTTGCAAAAACATGGCCAAGTTGTCTTGCGATTGGCTAGACTCAGTTTCAGTCCTAGAAGAGTTGCATTCAGATACTGAATCTTTGAACCTTGATCAAAACAAGAAATTATTGAAGGTGGAACTAACCGGCAATCCAACAGCTATGCTGAGGAGAGCAATTCTATTTGTTCCAGCACGCAGGTTGACTTTTCCTGTAAATGTAAATCGCCTATTCTCCCTTGTCCCGTAGGCCGATCCTATCATTCGAGCACAACAGCAACGAGATTTAGGTATTGAGATGTGCTGTATGTTACTAGCACTAATTAACAGCAAAATAACATCAAGTAGCAATTGTTCACTCTATGAAAGAAGCAACACCAACAACATACCTGAAAGTTGTCCGTTGATAAAGACATGCAGAGCATGGCCCGCTGATTCAACAATGAGAGTGGGCCACTGACCTCCGTGTAGAAATGATTCAGATGGGTTAACTTCAACACTGGAGGCACCATGCAATTGGAAATGTTACACATAAAGATGAGCAAATTGTTTTGAATCTCCGCTCAAATAGCATCACCCTGCTCTACCCTGTGCATAATAGATGCAGGGGGAGCATGATCCACAATTGACAAGCCATACCTAGGATATCTCCTAGGTCAAGATTGACCCAGTTGAATGACTAAGCATTCACATTTTTTGCTGAAGGGTCAGCAAAAGAAATATGGCATATAGTCCAAGAAATTCCATTTTCATTGGATGGTCAGGATTATCTGAACAAGTCTATTATTCTTGGCCTAAGACATCTCATCATATCTAGTTGTTAGCAAACAGTTTAACCAAAATATAACAATAACAATTAATCACTCAAAAAATCCAGGAGGATAATAATAAATTGCTAACTTGATGCATTAGTCTCACCTAGTGATGTACCACAGATAGTCGCTGGTATCCCTCGTAACATTTATCTGCTCCAGGAGACCAGTGCTTGTGACCATAGGCTTGTAATCCAGTGAAGAAATGTCTTCATCATATGTCTCCCATGAGAACAAGTGAGCATTGCTGGGCAACATTTCCATCTGTGATGTTTGGACTCCAATCTGTGATGGATGTGCAACATATAATTATCAACCCCATGTTTTGTTAGAGTAAATTATCAGGAATTAAATTTAATATAATATTTGATGTGGGATTAAAAAAACTATAAAATGAATATACCCATCTCCCACCACCATGTGAGGTAATTCTTTTCAGTTTAATTTCATTTAAATAGACCGTGCCACTAGATTTTAATGATTAACTGAGTCAAGAAAAATTGATGACCCATTTCACTTACTTTTGCGGTGTTAAAGACTACGTTTCTGCAATCAGGAAGGATGCTGACGGACCAAGGTGGCAGGTTGTAGTGCATGTTATTGAACGTAACCCTTGCAGCAGACTTTGAATTGTAATTTGAGAGGAAAGCCGCACAATCACCCGACTTAGAAGAGAATACATGAGCCTGGAAAAAATGCGAAGAATCAAGTTAATTCAGTTAGACCAGGTAAGCTCGAATTGTCAAACTACCAGAAGCAGGGACAGTATCCCAGATATAAGGCGGCCACTGACCTGTTGATAGCTTCCTAAAGAAGTAACAGTTGGATCGGAAGAAACTAAAGCATGCTCACATAGCTTAATCGCCCTATGGAGCTCTTTCAAATGTCCATATTTAGGTTGCCTGATCAAGCCTGAAAAGTTGCCATGGATGTAGCAGTTAGTTACAACTCCAAGAGAGCATATTATATCTAGCAACCCGTATGCATGGTATATTTTGTGAAGCATAGGAGCACAGCTTTCTCACCATATTCGTCAATGGGAGCATCGTAGTCATAACTGGTTGTGATGAATGGGCCTCCAGCAGTTCGTCCAAAGTTGGTTCCTCCGTGGTACTGTTGCAAGGTATAAGCATGGGAGCTCAGTCTTATTGCACTGAGCTTCACATAGTAAAACTTTGAAAACAGAGAACTTAATCGTTAAAAAAAAAACTGACCATGTAGTAATTAATAAAGGAGCCTCCCTTCTGTATGAAGCGGGCAACTGCAAATGCCAAATCTTGAACTGGTCGCTGGTGAATTGTGCCACCGAACTCTGTAAACCTATTTAGTTTTGATCAACAAGAGACGGAGGAATGAGAAGAGTAAGTTTTACATTTCCATATGGTAAATTTCAAGTATTAAAAACAAAGCTAAATTTTACCAGCCACTCCAAGCCTCAGTCCACATTGTGGGCTTGTAAGGTCTGTTGGGAGAGAAAGCGTCACAGTAAAAACCATTGCACGCATTTATCTGTTACCAAGATTTGGAGAAAAGCAGATTCAGAGACATTCTCCTCTTGGAAGCTCAAGTGAGACTAAGAACAAAAAACTAATAATTTTAACTATCGGGTTTAGAATGTAGTTCTTTTTTCTTATTCTCTTTTCACAGATCACTAAAACAAGAGTGAGAAAGGATAACTCCAAGAGCCCAACACCAAGATCAGATGGAGGAAACAAAAAAGAACTTATGACATCACCCACAATAGAGTTTATTATCAAATGGACAAAATAGTAGGCTAAGCTAGATCTGATGAGCAAAGAGTAAAGGATTGCTTACCACTGGATCTGGGGCATCGTCTTCCTTGCACATCACCCATGGGACCCCTGTGTCCAAACCAACAGCCATTTTTGCAGCCCAATTAATGTATGCATGACCAGCAGCTCCAAATGCCTTACTTTCTGGCCCGTACTCATTCTCAATCTGTACAGAGCAAAATTAAATTGGATCGAACATTGTAAATTAGTTTAAAGTAGTGTCATCCATGAGTTCTTGAATCTTACTCCGATTTTCAACATAACCACATAACCAAACTAAGGTGATATATTTTACTATAATTAGGAAAACCCATATGGAGAAACTAAAATATTCACATGGATTCAATCATTTTACAGAGCAAAATACAAAACCAGTAATTCACCAAAAAACAAAATAATAGTAATAATAATAATACAAAGCCTGAGACCCAAAACCATACCTGAGAGAGAATGATGGGGCCACCCTGAGACTCGTACAGGCGTTCGTTCTTCATCATCTGCACTATCTTCTGGGTGAACCCTTGCATTGCCATCTGCAACATCAAAAATTAGTACAAAAAAAAAGTTACAGTAAATGAGAAAGAAAAATGGAAAGTACAAGTGGAGAGACAGAGACCTTGAAAGGCCCATTATCTGTTCTGAAGCTGATGCCTGGAACATACTTCAACCAAACAGGAAATCCTCTGCACAAAACCAAAAGCCCATTTCAAATCAAGCATTCACTCTGTACAAATTTAGAAAAATAAAAGGAAAAAACGAAAAACCCATCTCAAATCAAGCATTAAATCGGTACAAAAGTAGGGCAAAACCCATCTAAAACCAAGTGTTCACTCTAAAAAAATGGTGGGTACCCAAAATTCCACTCTGCACAAACATAAGGTCCAATGCGAAGATGAGCGTAGAGCCCTGCTTTCTGAACTGTCTTTATGAACCGAACCAGATCGTATCTCCCCTCGAAATAATACTGAAATCCCACCAAGAAATTAGAAACAAAAATAGAAAAAAGAAAAGAAAATTAAAGCAGAACAAGCAAAAAGAAGAAAAACAGATTAATCCGGTAAGAGAAAAATTGAAGAAAATAAAGGTAAGCAAAGTACATTGCCAGGAGAAGGTTCATGGCCATTCCAGAAAACATAAGTCTCTATAACATCCAACCCTCCATCCTTAGCCTTCTGTATAAGATCTTCCCACATCTACAACAAAACCCATTTCACCCAAACAACCAAATATCAGAAAAATCACACAAAACCAGCTACATTCATACCAAAAAATTTTGAAAAAAAAAAAAGAAAAAAGAAAAAGAAAAATAGAAAGTACTTCAGGGGTGCTTCTGGGATAATGTATGGAACCGGAAATGAGGATTCTCCTCTGCCCATTAATGACGATAGCCTTCTTATCGTACGTCACGCTACACTGGATCAGATGCAAACTCACTAGGAGCACCAAGCAGACAAAGAAGAACAGCTTGGAAGCTGAGTTAGTTCCCATTTTCTTCTTCTTTGAAGAAAAGATTTTCCCAGAAATCTATATTTGACCCTCTCTCTGTGGAGGGAAATATGAAGAAAGAGAGGGAAAATGCAGAAAGATGGGGGGAGAGGGTTCTCTTCTGGTTCTGACTGGCTGGACTACTCTGCAACTAAAGGAGAACAACCCATTCTTGATGGACTTTCCCTCCTTACCACAATTTCACTATTATATATACGCACACCTACGCTATTAACGTGAACTCTGTTGTTTTCACTTACACAGCCTGACATAAAGTGCAGAGAAAACTTAAATAAAGTCTGAAAGACTGAAACAGTAAAAATAAAGATCTTATTTTTTATTTTTATTTTTTTTAAGAAAAAGATGTAACAAGGTATACCTGACACTTTTTGGCGTGAGGAAGCACGATTTTTGTTTAGGGTCGCGACGTAACAAGCTGTAGCTCAAATTTTTGGCGCGAGGAAGCACCATTTTTTGTAAGTCACCGCTGACATCTGGGCCTACTGACCGCATGGATGTTTAGTTCACCCCTTGGTGGATATGCATATGCATATGCAGACCTCAAATTACCATGATTGGTAATCTCTCACCATTAGATTTTAGTACTTTTTTAAGCGTTATTATAGCCGTTGAATTCAACCATGTACTAAAACCAACGGCTAAAAATAATCCAACAAACTGATTTTTGGGATTAATGCTACATTTTTGTAACTCACGGCTGCAATCTGGCACCATTTTTGTAACTCCCCGCTGCCATCTGGGATTCTGGGCCACTGACGGCATGATGTTTACCCTTGGTCGATATACATCCCAAAAATCACCATGATTAGTAATCTCTAGCCATTAGATTTTAGTACTTTTTAAGGTGTTATTTTAGCTGTTGGATTCAACCATTGTTTTTGGTACTAAAACCAACGGCTAAAAATTATCAAACAAGCTGGTTTTTGGTATCAATGTCTAAATATGGGTGGGCTAAACATCCATGCCGTAAGTGGGTCCAAATGGACAACAGTGAGTTATTATAGTGCTAGCTCAACCCAACAGCTTCTTACATCACGACCTTATTTTGTTACTCACCGCTCACATCTCGGTCCACTGACCGCATGGATGTTTAGCCCACTCCTTTGTGGATATAAACACCAAAAAATCACCTTGATTGGTAATCTTTAGACGTTTGATTTTAGTACTTTTTAAAGCAAGATTTTAGCCGTTGGATTCAATCGCTTTTTCAGTACTAAAACCAATGGCTAAAAATCATCCAACAAGCTGATTTTTTATATGAATGCCTACCAAGGGGTGGGTTAAACATCCATGCGTCAGTGGGCCCACATGGCAGCGGTGAGGAACAAAAATGGTGCTTCCTCGCGCCAAAAAGCGTCAGGTATGCCTTGTTAATAGCCCCCCTCAACCTGGTTTTATCGAATCAGATGGTTGAGATGATCTCATCCATTGATTTCCTACCTCACTTATTCTTGAGGTGACTGGGACCCATTCGAAGTTTGATCTGATCAGATACAAGGGCTTAGTAGTAATAAAAAAGATCAGATGAGCCGCTAATAGGATTCTTCTTTAGCTGCTTTTGTCTTTGTGGACGCCTTTTTTAAAACACGGACGACCCACAATACCACCCCCATGTGCACGTTCACACCCACAAACCCTCTCTTTTTTGTCTCAGATCCTTGCCTGTCTCTTTATCCACTAAAAAGATCAAAGAAAGCCCAGCTGTGAATTTATAACAATTATTAAATATTATCTCACCTACACGGTTACAATCAGTGGGCCACTACACACAATCAGGATCATTCTTAAGAGGAAACTGACCGTACGGATATTTGGCCAATCAGTAGGTGGACCTACAAACCAAAAATCAGCCTGATTAGTGATTTAAAACCTTTGGATCTTTGTACCCAAATAATGCTCAAATTCCTACTCTTAAAATCAACCCATGAAAATAACTTCAATCCAACGGTTAGAAATTACTGATCGTTTTTTTTTTTTGTGGTTTTAGGTCCACCTAGTGATTGGCCAAACATCCATACAGTCAGTGTCCTCTTAAGAATGTGCTACGTGGCTCATATTGGCTGCAGTCAGCGGATGTTTACTGGATGGTGCATTTGTCAAAGAAATAGATATGGACATATATCTGGTGGGTAATTCTTGGGAAGTTAGGTTGGGTTTATCAATTGGACGGTCAGGATTCCTTTTCCATGTAGTTTCTTTCTTCTTTATTTCTCTCCCATTTGTTTCTTTTACCGTGGCGATGTGATCGTGGGTAAGCATAAAATAAACACGTCACACAATCTTCGGGCCCACTGACTCATAAATGTTCGGTTTCCCATTGATGGACCTTCGCACCAAAAATAACCTGATTGGTGCCATTCGATCTGAGCACTCCAAAATCACTCAATTATATTGGCTGTAATCCAATGGCTATAGATCACCAATCAGGTTGACTTCTTGTCTGTAGTTCATCAAGGTACAGCCAATCGTTCATGGGTTAGTGGGCCCCAAAGAGTGAAATGGGGTGTATTTTTTTATGCTCTCCGCAGCACCACAGGAAAAATTTGCGTCGGGCTAAATTTCCACGCAAATTTTTTGGAAGAAGAGTCGAACCCTAAGAAAATGGGCCCGACCTCGCACTCCGTGAACTCTGACACTGGTCAACCTCTTAGAGAGCACGATCTTCGGATCCCCTTGTGACGAGCCCGAGTCCCTTCTTTATTTCAACGTTTGAAGTCCCCTAAAATGCCACGTAGATTACTCTTGAAGGACCAATGACTTTATGGATGTTTGGTCCACCTAACGATGGATTTACGCGTCAAAATTAATGTTAATTGGTCATTTCTATCCGTTGGATTTAGCATTTTAATTGAGTAGTTTTGGAACGTTAGATTTAAGTTTGTTTAAATGCTAAAATATAGCTACTAGAAATTATCGATCGAGCTGAGTTTTGGTTTGTAGGTCCACCAAGAGATGTACCAAACATCGATAAGGTCAGTGGGCCCTAAAGTGATCTTCACGTGGCATTTATGGGATGGGCAGATTCAAATTGTGAAGTTTACATAGGACAACGAATATTTTCTCCCATTGGGACAATTACAAAACACAGTCTCCAACACTTAAAAAAAAAAAAAAAAAAAAGACACAAAGCATGAAGTATTTCTTACTTTATGAACTGGGTCGGGATCGGGGGACAACCATTTTGGCCGACCCACGTAGAAGATGATCAATGGCTGATTTTTTGTGAGGATGATCTTGTCACCATATAGATCACCCCAACAAAAAATCAGTCCATTCTGAAATTTCTAACCCCATCAAATGTGGCTTTCAAGTTACATGGAAAAAATAGACGGTCCATAATTCTTCAACTTCTAAACCAGGCTACGAATATCTGAATGATTTGAATTTTTGTGAGGATGATCTCCTCACCATAGAGATAATCTCACCAAAAATCAGCCATTGATTCATCTTATAAGTGGATCCGCCAGATGGTTGACAAAAATGGTTGTCCCCCCATCCCGATCTGAATGAATTTAATAACCTTACTTTATTTTCTCTCTCATCTCATGAGGGGTAGGGTACCCCCATAGTTTAAAGGGCACTGAAACCTTACATATCTAAACAACAAATTGAATCGTGAGTGCAGTCTTAATTAAATGGATAATTAAACCTCATATTCAATAATTCTTACCAAAACTTGTAGCAGATATGAAGCTTTTGGAAGGATCTATTCTTACTCTACTTTCTTGTTTTTACTTAAAAACATGACGGTGACGGGTCCCACTTCACCTAACGCTTTGTCTACATTTAGACTTCCTCATCTTAAGCATATTATGTAATATTGTTCTTTACAATAAAGTTTCAATTAGACCGTTTTAACGTTATAATGGATAGGACATGTAATATTACCGTTATGTCATAATTATTACAATGCATTAGGTTATTTTTCATTATAACGGGTCAAATTCAAGTCAAATTCATGTTTTAGGTTTTTTTTTTTTTGGAAATAATATAATGGAGTATCTATTTAGCCTCTAATCAATAAGTGGGTAAATTTTGTGGGTGTTGATACCATGGATGAGGGTGTTAGTAGATGGTTTGTTCCCCGCGTATGTATTGTGTTGGCCATGCGGCCTGTTGGTATGTTTCACCTTTACCCAACAAGTCGATCTTTTGGGGTAAATGGTTGTTTAACATGGTATCAAATGCGGACTCAAGTCTCTAGGGAAGTGTATTCCCGTTGAGGGAGGGTGTGTTAGCTGATGGTTTATTCTCGCGTGCGTATTGTGTTGGCCCAACGACCAGTTAGTATACATAGTTGTTTCGCATTTCCTTAACAGGTTGATATTTTGAGGTAAATGGTTATTTAATAGAGGGGTCGGAGATCGAACTAATCTAACGGTCATAATCATCTAATAAATAGAGATTTTCTTTTACAGGAGAGTTTGAATATTTTAGATTGTGATGACCTTAGGTTCAATGTTTGCTAATGCAAAGTTAAAATTGCAATTAAAACATAATCAAGTAGGTTTAGGTCTAAAAGGCATAAGATTCCATTTCTCAAAGTGAACAAACAAAATATCTGTCGCTCAAGGTCTAATAATAACATAGAAGAAAGATAAGTGATGGGACACAAAGCTTTTGTGCCGTTGATTCCATAACGTACAAAACCTCCACCCACTTCTGCATCAGATTATCATATTGGTGGGCCACCTCTTGCATGTATAGGCCTTGGCCTCAAAAAAGCAGTCAGCACCCGCTCACTGCAGCTATATATGAGCCACGTGGCTCATTCTTAAGAGGTCACTAACTGTATGGATGTTTGGCCAATCACTAGGTAGACCTACAAACCAAAAATTAACTCGATCAGTTATTTCTAAGCATTGGATTGAAGTACTTATTTTCATGGGTTGATTTTAACCCTAGGAATTCGAGCATTACTTTGATACAAAGATCCAAAGGTTTGAAATCACTAATCAGGCTGATTTTTGGTTTGTAGGTCTACCTAGTGATTGGCCAAACATCTATATGGTCGGTGTCCTCTTAAGAATCAGGTGTCATCAAAGGTTTACTCCAAAAAGCATAGCAATCATCTTAAGGGTCAGGATCAGGGGACACAAAATTTCACACCAATTTTGGCGTACCCATATGGAAGATAAATGAATGGTTGATTTTTCTTGAGGACGATCTCCTCACCATATAGATCACCCCTACAAAAAATTAGCCCATTCTAAAATTTATCACGCCATCAAATGTGGCTTTCAAGTTAACGGTAAGAAAAAATAAACGGTCCATAATTCTTCAACTTGCAAACCGGCTACGAATGTCAGAATAATTTGAATTTTTGTGAAGGTGATCTCCTCACCATAGATACCATCCCAATCCAAAACTTCTAATTTATATATTGCACCCCACCAATTTTTCGGTGTGAAATTTTGTGTCAAAATTTGTGTCCCCCCATCCTTATCCTAATTCTTAAGCATTGAATTCATCCCCTTTTTTTCAATCCACATACAATATGGACACGTGGTCACATTTGTACACGACTCCTGAGGGCCCACATGAATCATGGGCCAATTTTTGGTGAAGATGATCTTAGCATCATAGTGACCATCTTCATAAAAAAAAATAGCCTTTTCTAAACTTCATGAAATGCAATTCGAATTTCTTTACTT
This sequence comes from Euptelea pleiosperma, assembly GCA_035048495.1. Classification (NCBI taxonomy): domain Eukaryota; kingdom Viridiplantae; phylum Streptophyta; class Magnoliopsida; order Ranunculales; family Eupteleaceae; genus Euptelea; species Euptelea pleiosperma. Next base: position 4,504,637 of record CM068552.1, on the reverse strand, counting down.
TGTAATCTACTTTTCATAGGGTTAGAAATGTGGGAATTGACTGATTTTTGTTTTGAATGATGGAAGAGATCGACCTTACCAAAAATCAGCCTTTGACGCATCCAAGTAGGCCCCATGAAATTATATAATAAGGGTTGGGCTCCAGTGACCACCCTGAAATGATAGTCTCCCATTACAGGACACAATATGAGCCACGTGGCACACTCTTAGAGGACTCTGACCGTATGGATGTTTGGCCAAACCCTAGGTAGACTTACAAAACAAAAATCATTTTGGGACCTATTTTGATGGGTATGTGAGAATTTGAGAAGTATTTGAGGTACAAAGATCCATACGGTCAGAATCCTGTAAGAGTGAACCACGTGGCTCATATTGTATCCTGTAACGGGAGGCTGTCATTTCAGGGGGGTCACTGGAGCCCAACCCATATAAAAGAATATGCTAATCATAATAAAAAAAAACACTATCTTTACTTGATCACAACGTGTCTCCACAAGTAGAAAAGAAACAGAAAAAGAAAGAGGAGTTCTATCATTTGGACTCAACAGCTAGCTAAGTTATGCCACTTTATTTAATATAAACAGCGAATAATAGTGACGTTAAGGAAGAGACGTTTTCAAGGAAATTAGAGGGGAGAGTGGTGGTGGTGGACCTGTTGATGGTTCTATGGGCCCGGCCCACTATAGAGGGGGCGTCGGTGGAAACGTTGCATCATTATTGCTGGGACGCATACCACAATAGTGGCCGTCTCATTTATTAATATTTTTTTACCGTTGGGCGCCGAATAACCAGTCACCGACTCACCGTATGCTTCTAGCTACTCATTTATTTGGTCCGCGAGTTCTCCGTTTCGTCTACGTCGGTGCAGCGAATTTACCGATGACTTCACATTTTCACCCTCCCCACCAAACTTTTTAAAAATTTCTCGGTTTTAGTAAATTTTTGACGTAGAGTCGAGAGCCAATTTCGATAGGTATGTGCATCCAATCAGGGACCGATAATGTGTATTTTTAAAAAGGGTCTGGCTCGGGGGACCCCCATTTTTGACAACCATTTTGGCGTACCCACATAGAAGATGATTCAAAGGCTGACTTTTGGTGGGGATGATCTCCTCACCATATAGATCACACCAACAAAAAAAATCAGCCAATTCTAAAATTTTTAACCCCATCAATTGTGACACAGTAAAAATCGATGGTCCATAATTCTCCAGCTTCTGAACCAGTCTATGAATATCAGAATGATTTGAATTTTTGTGAGGATGATCTCCTCACCATAGGATTGGGTTGGGCTCAGGAGTCGTGTTCTCAGCTTTCGATTCCTAGAATCCAACTGTGGTCGATAGCAGAGCTAGCATCACTTTTTGCCGTGCTATCAACCACCGTTGGATTCGTGAAGAACATGACTCGTGAGAGGGTCAGAAAAGGGGGGCTCCGTAGCCTGACGTACTAGGATTTATTTACGTTGCCCACCTCCAACATGAGTAATGATCATATGGTCCGGGTCTGGGTCCGTGTATGTTGTCCTGGTGCATGGTGGTGTCATTTTTTTATTCGTCAAGGCCTTGATTTAATTATTAATTAATTAAAATTTTAAATTATTTTACACGTAACACCGACACATACAATTTTGGCCAATGACAAAACCATACCACCATACATACACCATGACAACATCCATGGACCCCGGACCTTGTGATCATTATTCCTCCAACATTTGGGATAAGATATAGATTATGATGATGATAACGTGGGGCCCTTTTATGCACGTCAAGCACTGCGACAAGGCAAAAAAATTTTATTTTTAAACAAGAAAAAGATATATTTTCCATTTATTATAGGTTATAATATGCATCATTTTTCTTGTTTTCGTGATTTGGAGAAAAAACATTTCAAGTGGGTCACTCTCGTTCTGAGTCACTTAAAAGTGCCACGTGGAACATTCTTCAGGAGCATTGATCGTACAGATGTTTGGCCCCTCCTTTGGTGGACTTCTAGACTAAAACTCAGATAGATTAAAGATTTCTAGCCTTTGGATTTGAGTACCCCAAATAATGCTCGAATCCCACGGCTAATAATCAATGTATGTAAAAGGCTCAAATCCTAGATTAGAAATCAACATTCAGGATGTGTGTTAGATCCACCTAGGGATGGGCCAAACATCCATACCTAAAGAGCATGCCACGTAGCATTTTTTTTACGCAACCCACAATGGACGGGTTCTATGATACAGAATTCTGTATCAAAAGTTTGACACAGAAATCCCTCAATGTACCACGTGGGACGTGGCACTCTTCAGGTCCACTGGCCCCACTTTGATGGACATACACACCAAAAATCATTGTGACTTGTGATTTCTATCCATTGGATTAGAGCACTTTTTCATCATGGGCATGATGAAGCAAAAGTGATCAAATTCAATGATTAGAAATCACCGATCAGGCTGATTTTTGTAGGTCCACCCCACCAAGGTTTGGGCCAAACATTTATATGGTAAGTAGGTTCAAAAGCGTCTGCCATGTGTCAATTTGTGGGATTTATGTATCAAACTTTTGATACAAAATTCTGTATCAGATATTTGTTAGTAAACCGTGGAGCGTGCGCAAAAAAGGATGGGGTCCACCGTAATGAGATTAAATACTCACTGAACGTGTCTATCAGGATTAGGGTCTCAAAGGATTATTGACTTTGGTCGGATCATCGTTGATTTAGAATTGATACAATAGCTCTGTAGATAAGAACGAATATTTTGAAAATGATGTGGGTCCCTTCCTACACAGATCAAGCATTGCGTGAGCCTAGGAAAAATGGGTCCATCAAAACAGTTCCAGTTCCAGGCCTGGGTTCGCTGCATTAGGATGCATTTTGCACACCAGTGCAGATGCGGTGAGTTGCACTGCAGTCACTTACCACAGTTTTTGGGCTGCAGATGCTTGCATCCATTTTCTTAAAGAGTTTGCAATGGCTTGGCAACCACTTGCACGCCAGCTCATTTGCACAGCCTCTAACTAGTAATCCCATAACCGTGGCAAGTGAGTGCATTGCATCCGATTTGCATTGAACCAAGCAGGTCCTTAATGTCAGTTCCAGGGCTGGGTCAGAACCAGGCCATGCCATATGATGGCAGCCATGCTACACGCAGAGTATCCTAGCTACTAATTTCTCTTAAATTTTATTTTTGGATTAGGTAACCATAACCGTCTATAGAGCCGATGGACGGTCTACTCTCCACACAGCTGCACATGGGACACACATGCAGATGAGTGGTCACAACCTACACTTTGAGTGGGATACAGTTATGTTGATCACATTTTTTTCGAGGTTCAATAACGGCCATTATAACTGTTATTAAAACCGTTATAATCCGATTTTGTTGATTTTGATCAATAGGCATCGAAATAGGCAAGGCCCAAGCCCATGGGGGCAAGTCTGCAATGAAGAGTGTTAATGGGCCGTGCTTGGTCTGAGCCTAGGTATACAAAAGCCCAGCGTGCAAACTATCAGCATAGGCCCACACTCAGCACAAGATTGTGGTGCGCTAAACAAGTTTTCCTCAGGCCTGGCTCATTAAAACATATACAAGTCCAATGTGTCAAATCATCTTGGGCCGGGCCGAACACCATGATTGTGATTTATTTTTGATTTTTTCAGTTAGTTCCTAACTTTAATAATGGATACTAGTTATAAATAATAATTACTACCAATTGGTTTCCTAATAAAGATCCAACGAAAAGAATGGGATGATATGTCAAGAAAAACGGGTCTAGTGAGTTTAACTTGTTAGGCCTTAACCTGGTCCAATTACTTATTGGGCCCAGAATCAAGCCCAATAACGTAGCATCCATACGGGCAGAGTACCGTAAGAGTATGCCACGTGGCTCATATTGTGGGATTTCATCAGCCTCGACGATCAAAGTTTTACTCGCTATTGAGATGGGTGTGACCAAAAAACGTACTACCTTACAAAAAAAAAAAAACACGCGGGGTATTAGCGAACAACACCTCTGACATCAAATTTTTGTTCTTTGCACCTTGTGATCTTTGCACCCAAATATTGCTCAAATTCCTACCGTTAAAATCAACACATGAAAAATAACGTCAATCGAATCTCTTAGAAATCACTAACGAGGCTGATTTTTGGTTTAGAGATCCAGCGAGGGACTGGCCAAACATCCATACGGTCAGTGTCCACTAAAAGTGTTCCACGTGGCTCTTATTGTGCGTTGTGACAGAAGCATCTTTCACAAAGCTGTGACAGAAGTTTTACTCGTATTAGCGAACAACACCTCAGACATCAAATATTTGTTATTTCTTACAATTAATGGTGGAAAGTTTAGGTGAAATCTCCGTCGTGAATGGTTGGAAAGTTGGAATATTTGAGGAAAGAAAAGGCACTTTTTGTAGAGATCGGATTCTCCTCTTTTTTCCTCCATATTCATATATAGTGGAACCTGGAATAAGCTTTCTCTGCAGCTGAACACATCCAACCATCTCTTCACTGCATTGCACTCATAACCCACGACTTCACATCCTTCTTTAATTCTTCTCTTAGTCAAGAAAAAAATGGTAAACTTAGTTAACTGCTTCTTCTTCTTCTTTTTATTTATTTTTTTAACGAATTTTTGTTAATTTAGTTAGGAAATGACATAATTCATGGTGGAATTAACAGAACTGTGAGGGGTACGAGAAGAATCCCATTTCTGTAGGGCCATGGGGAGGAGGGGAAGAAGGTGATGGGTGGGACGATGGAGTTTACACTACGGTAAGACAACTGGTTATTGTTCACGCAGCAGGAATTAACTCCATCCAGATTGAGTACGATCATAAAGGGAGCTCCGTATGGTTGGGGAAGCATGGTGGAAGTGGTGGCATCATAACGGAGCAGGTCGCTTCTTACTCATTCTATTTTTATTCTCCATGCATTTGGATACTCAATGACTAAAATGAGAAACCTACTATGTTTTAATACTAGTGGGTGGCCCGGACCGACGGCACTCCCCCACAAAGAGTTTCCCAAAATCGGGTGTTAGTGGCTGAGATCCACCTTCTAGTCGAGGGATAAGATCTCGGCCCTTCTTTATTGAAGCCTATAAGAGGGGGTATAAGTGGGGAGACAACCAATCAACTAACCAATGCTCAAATCTGATGGTTAGGAACCACCAATCGACCAACCTGATGATAAATCCCTGAATTAGGCTACTTGAATGAGTTATCTCATTGAAAGCACATCCCAAAAATATAGAATAGATCCGCCATCCATTTGGGGTGATAAGATCTCGGCCATCCTTTGTGAAGCCAATAAAAGGAGTGATAATTAAGTGGGGAGACAACTTCCCAGTTTTGTTATATAGACTAGTAAATGGCCCGTGCCCACGGCACTCTCTGACAAAAGCGTTTGCAAAAATTGGGTGCCTTCGGTACTCAAACGGTATAACAGACTAGAGCGTTACCATTTTTTCCATTATAATGACTGTTATAACAGATTGTAACACACAAAGGGAGAAATGAGAAACTAACAGAAATAACAAAAAATAACGGTGTTGAAATTCAAATTTTGAATAAATTGAGGTCAAATGAGTGGCTGAAATCTAACCGTCCACATTAGATCGATGGATTTGATCTCAACCACTCTTTATCTAACTGTCAACATTAGATGGATGGATAAGGATAAGAGAATACAACTGAGTTGTCTTGTTATATGCATGGGTACGTGGCCCATGCCCGCGACACTTTCTGACAAAGTGTTTGTCAAAATTGAGTGAGAATTAATCTCAGCCATTGATATGAAGCATAGTGGATCTCAGTCACTTGTTATATTGATAGCGGGTGGCCCGTGCCCTCGGCACTCCCCGTCAAAGCATCTGCCAAAATCAGGTGTGAGTGGCTGAGATCCACCGTCCATTTGGGAGATAAGATCTCGGCCATTCTTTGTTGAAACAGATAAGAGGGGGTATAAGTGGGGAGACGACTTCCCTGTTTTGTTATATAGATAGCTCTTTCTTATATAATACCCATTTATTTCTTAAATAACGGCTGTTATGTAACAGTATAAAACTCGTTATTTTCAACATGCCAATTAAGTCTCGTAGCCGACTGATCACCAAAGACATCAGATTTAGGAGTTAGGGTTTCTGCCAAAACCCTCCACATGTGTTCTAAGGTTGAAGAAATGGTTATTCTCGTCCTTCAAATAAACTGTTAGTCAAAGAGGTCAACGACTATCAAATGATAGCAGACCGAGTCATGGGGGTAAATCAGCTTTTTCAAATTGTGTGTGTGTGTGTGTGTGTGTGTGTGTGTATGTGTGTGTCGGGGGTGGGTATGTCAAATTTCAAATATAACATAAGGGATATCCACGCTTTTCTACGTTGCTTTTAGGGGTGTTTGATTGCGAAGTGGGAAAATTGCATTTTCCTTGGAAAAACACAACTGTCCATTGTTAGATAGCCATTTTAAATCTGTATAATTTTTCCTACCAAGCCACTTTAAATCTATATAATTTTTCCTACCAAGCCATTTAAATCTGGATAATTTTTCCTACTAAGCCATGAATTCATTTCCCATCCAGATAGGTCAGAATTCATTTCCACCTGAAAATACGTCTTTATTTTTCACATGATTGAAATACGTGTTCTCAGTTGCAATCAATCAGCCATTTAAGCCATTTCCTAGATGTAGTTTCTCGAGAAAATTTTCTATGCAATCAAACACGCCCATAATCTTTAAGGGCATGTTTGATTGCCAAGTGGGAAAATTGCATTTTCCTTCGGAAAACACAACTGTCCATTGTTAGATAGCCATTTTAAATCTGTATAATTTTCCCTACCAGACCATTTAAATTTGGATAATTTTCCCTACTAACCCAGAATTCATTTCCCATCCAGATATGTGAGAATTTATTTTCACCTGAAAATATGCCTTTATTTTCTCACATGATTGAAATATGTGTTCTGACTCTTCTGAGTTGCAATCAATCAGCCATTTAAGCATTTACCAAATGTATTTTCTCGGGAAAATTTTCTGTGCAATCAAACACGCCCTAAAGCCGTGTTTGATTGCCAAGTGGGAAAATTGTATTTTCCTTGGGAAAACACAACTGTCCATTGTTAAATAGCCAGTATAAATCTGTATAATTTTCCCTAACAAGCCATTTAAATCTGGATAATTTTTCCTACTAAACCCAGAATTCATTTCCCATCCAAATAGGTGAGAATTCATTTCCACCTGAAAATACACCTTTATTTTCTCGCATGATTGAAATATGTGTTCTCAGTTACAATCAATCAGTTATTTAAGGCATATCGCAGATGTATTTTCTCGGGAAAATTTTCCGTGCAATCAAACACGGCCTAAGTGATGTCATCACTCTTGTATTTTTTTTCCTTCAAGATGTATTAAGGAAAATATTAAGTTTCTCATACTCTCCCTCTTTCAATTGTCCACTTCTTGCAGGTCAAGCTTGATTTTCCTGATGAGTTCCTCACTTCGATCAGTGGGCATTATGGTAGTATCAATGACTGGGACCCTGTCTTTGTTCGATCAATTATATTTGAAAGCAATAGAAAAACATATGGACCATTTGGTACTCAACAAGGAACCCATTTCTCATTTCCAATGACTGGGGCCAAGATCGTCGGATTCCACGGTCGGTCCAGTTGGTATCTGAACTCGATCGGAGTGTATTTGAGGCCTCTTCAGAAACCAAATCCATCAAAAGCTCTAATTTCATCACAAAGTTTTGTACCCAATGGAACTGATAAAATTGGCTACAATGTAGTCCAAGGAAGTGTTGGTAAAGGTTATGACATTGTTCTTGCTGTAAGACAAAAGGAGGATTACAACAAAATTCCGTCGAACAACCTTTCAAGGCAAACGTCGAGCAGTAGTACTGAACAAGAATCAAATGACAAGGTGAGAGATCTACTGACAAAATGTAGCTTAAATCTTTATTTGTTTTACTTTTATATGATGGATCCTAATAAATCAAGCTGTGTTTGATCAGCTGCTTTCTTTTCCTTCCTATACTGTGAAAGGATCCTCAAACGTCGAAGGCGTTGTGTCCTATGGACCTTGGGGGGGCAATGGTGGGACTATATTCAATGATGGAGGGTACTATACGGGTGTTCGACAAGTTAATTTGACTCGCAGCGCAGGCATTGTTTCCATTAAAGTTCTATACGATCAGAATGGACAAGCTATATGGGGAAACAAGAACGGCGGAACTGGAGGGATTAAAGCAGACAAGGTGAGTCAAGCTCTTGAAAGATAATTTTCCTCGGGGAACTTGGGATGAGTCCTATTTCCATCCATGTATCATGCTGTTTTCTGTTGTTCTTGTGCAGATAGTTTTTGATTATCCGTCCGAAGTCTTGACTCACATTACAGGTTATTATGGACCATTGATGTTCATGGGGCCTAGTGTGATTAAATCTCTTACATTTCACACGACGAAAAGTAAGTATGGACCGTTTGGATACGAACAAGGGACCTTCCTCACCTCCAATTTGAAAGACGGGATGATTGTAGGATTCCATGGGAGGAGGGGTTTGTTTATAGACAGTATTGGAGTTCATATGCTCGAAGGGAAATTATCGCTGCCACAACCTTCTCGTAACATCTCACACAACATGAATGACATGACAATGACTGGTATGGATGATCCTCAACTAGTCCTAGCAAAGCAAGGATCGAGCGAGGAGGTAATTCTGTATTTTTTTTCGACAACTTACATATACAAATTCATACATATGTGAATATATGATTCAAGTTCATAACTTTTTCAGGTTATCTGTGGGGTGGTGAAAGAACCAGCTCCATGTGGGCTAGGTCCATGGGGTGGGGATGGAGGTAGGCCCTGGGATGATGGAGTATTTACAGGCATTAAGCAGATTTTTTTGGCAAGAGAAGAAGCCATTTGCTCGATACAGATAGAGTATGATAGGAATGGACAATCTGTTTGGTCTGTAAGGCACGGCAGCAGCTGCGGAGACACCACAAACAGAGTAATTAATGTTTTATTTGCTAGTTTTTCATGTTTTATACATCAATCCATCTTCCTTCTAATGGTTTTTATGTTTGTTTCTGTGCTTGTTTAGATGAAATTCGATTACCCGCATGAAGTCCTCACTTGCATAAGTGGTTATTATGGCTCCATCAGCAGAGATGAGAGATTGAAAGTTATAAGGTCTCTCACATTTTACACCAGTAGAGGGAAGTATGGTCCCTTTGGGGAGGAGATTGGAACCTTTTTCACTTCTACCATGACAGAAGGGAAGGTGGTCGGGTTCCATGGTAGAGGTAGCTTGTATTTGGATGCCATTGGAGTCCATATGCAACACTGGTTAGGTGATCAAAGACCCGTGAAGTCGATGATCTCCAAAATCTTTAGATGATCGGCGTTTCGATCATCGAGAGCAATGATGAAAATGTTATTCATATAGTACAAATTTCAGCCAAATATGCTAAACTCTAGTTACATGTACTCATGTCAATTGCTGTAAAATTCATGATTAAATCTTCATTGGACTTGCTCAAAAAAAAAAAAAAAAGGTTCAATGATGCTTAGAAGTATGTTGGGTCTGCCTTGAGCAAGATTACCTAGGTCCAAGCTTGGCTTGATACAGTTCAGAAGCTTGAGCTTAGCCATTGATAGGCCTGCTAGTAACATGGGATCAGATCAAGGCCTAATATATAACCTAGGCCCAATTCCATATAAAACCCTTACGAGCTGTTTGGAAACAGAAAAAAAATAAGGCCAGCAAGGGTTAATCCAGGTCTCACCGCTTTGGTGCTATCACCACAATCCAGGTCTCACCGTTTTGGGGCTGTTTGGGGATGAGATTGGCTGGAACTGGATGATAAATTCTTTAGCCCAGCTCTATTGTACAACATATAAAGGCCCATTGGGGCATAGTGTACAATGTCTGGGCCTGAAAATTGTACCCAATCACTTTAATTGTCCTACAAATTAATATAGTCTAATCCTGGACAGAGTAGGGGTCCTAATGCGTGTTGGGCCTACTTGGTCCATTGGTAGCCAATTATTTATGTGATTGGAAGAAATTCTTGGCCTTCTAGTGGAGCGGGCCGAGTCTGTGTGATTATGGCCCATAATACAAGGCTTGGGCCTAAAGTTGACCTGGTTGGCTGGTACACAAAATGTCGATCCAAACCATGGTTTAAAAAACGGCCGTTATAACGACCATTATAACGGATTTGGACCTCCCCCATTACGTTACATACTGTTAAAACACCCAACGAAAATAATGGCCGTTATTTTCTAGAAAATTTTGAGGAAAAAAAGGGCCGTTGTTTCTGTTATTTTCTATTTTTTGAAAATCTGAAACTCAAATCCCAAAATTAGAATTCCGGTGCCATTTTTTCCGTTATATCCATTTTTCTGTTATTTTCCATTTTTACCCCTGAGTGTTATTTTCGTTATAACGGAAAAAATGGTAATGCCCCCAGTCTGTTATACCATTATAACAGCCCCTTTTAAAAATTGATCCAAACAGGCCATTAAAGTAGTTGGAGCTAGGCCTGAACTTTTTTCTTATCCCAAGTCTGGCCCATCTATGTGTCAGGCCTAGAACTTAGGCCCGGTCCCTGGCAAAAGCAGGCTGGGCTTGGTGCTAGTTGACCCATCCTGGACCCAGGTGCGCTCGATCCTCACCCTTTGCCCACCCTACGAAGATCGGAAAAGTCGGATGAAACCAAATCTGATTTACTTGGTCAACGACCACACGAAAACCCACTTATTAAATTGACATTAACCAATGAAAAGTTAGCTAAATTGACCTACTTGACCTAATGAAAAATTGACCTAAATTTGAAAAATACGTACCATCCCATTAAACCGTTACTTTAGGTCATTTTTTTATAGGGTCGGGATCAGGGGACAACCATTTTTGACAACTATTTTGACAACCATTTGGCGGACCCACATAGAAGATGAATCAATGGCTGATTTTTGGTGAGGATGATCTCTACTTGACCTGATATTCGTAGACTAGTTTAGAAGTTGAAGAATGTAACTTGAAAACCACATTTGATTGGGTTAGAAATTTCAGAATGGGCTGATTTTTTGCTGGGGTGATCTATATGATGAGGAGATCATCCTCACCAAAAATTAGCCATTGATTCATCTTCTATGTGGGTCCGCCAACATGGTTGTCCCCCAATCTTGACCCTTTTTATATGGTTAGCAACGTCGAAATAAACTGATTTTTTGTGCTGAGGATCGTCGTGGCATGGATAACTCAACGTATGGTTGGATTGTCCAACATAATCTCCATGTGAGCCCCATCTCAATAATGTTGTAAGTATTTTGACATTAACGAACATTTACACGATCAAACTACTTTTTTCTTCCGCGTTCGTGCGAAATTTATCGAGAAAATAATAAATAGAGACAAATAGTATCCATGATTATCCAATCTATGTGTTTATGAGCAAGAACACCAATTTAAAATTAGAGGATTATCTTTCCGGATCTCACACTGTTGCGTCATATATTGCACCAAACATAGATCCAAAATCAAACCAACTAAGCGATTCATTACAATGGCCATAAACGCTGTTTGTTGCCACTATTTTCCCCGAAACACACCGACAATAACTGATATATGTTGAATATAAATTGAAGTATTTTTCATAATTAATTATAAAACCCTTTACACGGGCACATGCGCATAGCACGTGCCTATCCACTAGTATTATATGGACAAAATCCTCTCTTGATACATTACAACGCACATGTACGTTTTTCGATCTCATATTACTACATAATGCATATAGAGATGTATGTGTGTATATGTACGTATGTTAGTATTGCGTTGCATGGCATTTAAAAAACCCAACTACATGGACAGCAGAACCCATAATTATGTACTAGAACTTAGTCAATAATTTGAGTTGGTGTTAGATTCCATGACATATATTATTAACGAGATAATTCTGTTGGCGCGACGGGTCCCGTCATCCCGATCATGACATGGCAACTAATAACATGGGGCTAGGGACCGATGTCCCCGAATTAATGGACAAAAATATTTGGTGGATTTCTATTCCTATGGCACCATTGATCGTCCATCTACATAGTGAAAGACAACAAGCTAATAAAACCCATCACATATTTTAAATGTTCATGCATTTGAATGTAACATGTTTATTTGATGTTGATTAGGCGTCATACATACATACATACATCCATCCATCCATCCATCCATCCACCCACCACCCATACATGCATCCATCATGGATGATGAGTACATCCTTTATATCCCACTCGTTTTTAACATGTGGGGGGAAACTAAATTCAAATTTCCGTTACATATACGCAACGTCTTTGGTTGTGTGTTGAGTGGGGGAAGAAAATGCATGAGAGTAGGTAAGTTTCTGAATTTCTATGTAAAATTTGATCAGTTCTAAGATATTTTTTTTTGTAGATATGGTCAAGGATTACACCATGACTTTTCAGCTCATAGCTGATTTAGTCTACCAATTCGACAGTCACGATTAATGGATGAGTGGGTCATTTGTAGAATATGGTTATTAGTCGTCTTTGTTTAAAGATAAATCAATAAACACAACCAATCAATACGGCTATGTTGGGTTTCCCTTTCAGAATCGTTTTGCTTCTTTGACGGGTTGTCTTACTGTTTAGACTGGCTATAGGATTAGAAAGTCGTCGTGAACTTAGTCAAGCCGACATGCGCAGAATTCTAGGGTGATCTATATGACTCATTCTCGTAAGGCTTCCGTTTCCGTTTTTGGTTTGGGGGGCTTTCGGGACCATCTCAATCTTATTCATATAAGGGAAAGGGAAAGGAGTCTAAATCAATGGAAATTAATGAAGCACGGTTGATGGACATTGCACCTAACACGATTAGGACTCAAGGTCTGAGATGTATTGCATTGGAAAATCACACATTGATGTATTGACAAGGCTAGTGCGTCATAAGCTTAGGGTTCACCATTTTTTGAGCTCGAAAAATATTCTGTTTGGCAAGAAAGAACTTTCAATTTTTTTTTCTGACATTAAAAATGTCGAAAAACAGGTCTTTAGTCTCGAAGATTTTTTTTTGTAACGCAGATATCATTGAACGAAAAAACCACAAAAACACCATCCTACTAAGCCGAGGAGCACCCGAACACCTCGTGAGACATGGCTGTACTCAGTCAATCTAGAGGGTTCCGATCCACAGTTGTGGATGAGAGAAAGTACGAGCCCGTTGGACTAAAGTATGAGCAGTAAAGTTATACAAACGATCAGTGAATAGAAATGATACGTTTTGAAAGAAAACAGAGAGGTCCAAAATCTGAGCACATAGGCAATTTATCTTTACTCATAATGCTGATTGCTGGCTCGGATCGACGTGACATACATGACATGCATACATACATATATACATACATACATTTAAGCAGTACCCATCGTGCGATTTCGATTGGAACAGAGATAACTCATCACATTATTTACTGTGCTTAGTCTTGAAGAAATGAAATTAAATAGAAACACATTGGGGATTAAACAAAGGATGAATGAAACACTAATTGACCTTTCAAAAGTAAATCAAGCAATATGTCTCCCCTGTGACAATGCAAGCACTATTTACACTTTAATCTTGGAATATTCTGTGTGGAAAAGAAAAAAGGGTTCGGTTTTCCTTTCTCCACAGCAGTTTTGTCTAAGAAGTGACGGCTCTGTGGGGTCACAGTTTCACATAGCACTTGTTTAACCATAGACTCGAGAGACCAACTTTTTTGCACTAATGCTCTGGGACGTGAATTCCGAGAATCCAATAGTGATTGTGCTTTGACAAAAAGTGAATCCAGTGAATGCCAGCTCAGCACTGACGCCGGACGCGTAATTATAAAGAAAGACAAAAAGAAAGAGAGAAAGAGAAACAAAAAACAATGTAATGTAAGGATGAGAAAGAGAGAAGTGACCACTAACTTATTCTTATTAGGTAAAGTAGACACCGACCAGAAGCAAAAGTCGCGGTGTTTTGTTTAATGGGGAGGGGGAATTGGAAGAAGAAGTAAAGGCATAAGGAAGCACATAGTCTCGTTGTCACCCCCTCCATTTCAACTACACTCAATAAGTCATAAGTCATCTCACCACTACTGCTAATATATTTATATATAAAATCAATAATGATCATGGGTTACACGCGGATCCGTTAAGACCCGGTTTTTTGTGAGGACAAAAAAATTAGTCAATTCCGACATTTCTAACCTTATGAAAGTGGAATACAAGTTGCAATATTCTGAACCGTACGTCCATTTTTACCATTAACTTTAGCTTGATCCATTTCGACAGAGTGGAAGTTTCAGAAAATATTGTATTCGGCCTTGCTTGGTAGCACTATAAATGTTTGCATGCAAACGTTTGCAGCATTTGCATTTACTTGGTGGTGCAACATCCAACAAATAATTGCGGTATACCTAATTAGTTTTTGCCAAAAAGTGATCTAATGTTTGCAGTCCGCGGTAAACAATAGGCAAATGACTCTCTCATCCCCCTTGGTCGCCCCCAATAGCTCTCTCTTCCCAATCATATGAATATTTTCTCAAAATTGCAAACATTTGATTATCAAATATTTTCCTGCAAACTACATACATGATATGTTAGCCACGTGTCTGTATATATTATGCCTATGGACTGCGAGGGTCTGAATACAATAAAACCCCACTATAGTTTAAGAGTCCGTATAGAGGTACACCCATTTTTTATACCATATTCTTACAGCTGAAGGTGGAGCCCATTTAGAGATCATGTTTGACAATCCAACCCTACATCGGGTTTTCCTTCCCATGATGATGATCATCACACAAAAAAGACCGTCAATTTCGACATTAAAAACCATATTAAAAAAATGACCTAACGTAACGATTTATTGGGCTCCAATTTCGTAATTTCTCCAACCTTATGTTCTTAGAAATTCAATGTTTGATTCACAGAAGAAATGTTAGAAATGTCAAGTAAAGTGTGTTGCAGTCACGTTCAAGAACTTGCGTGGTTATCCAAAGGAGCACAAAGTGGCACATATTTCAACTTCCAAGAGAGTACGAAATTGTTGGGGGCAATTTGGTAAATAACGACGAAATAAAATGTCAATACACACTAAGCTCTGATGACATTAACGTTCAGGCTCGAGTACCCCCTTTTCGTGCCCCCTCGTGGGAGTCGGGCTCTCCGTCCTCGGATTCTCAGAATCCACAGCCAGTGGCAGAGACAGGATTTTGTTGCAGGGGGGCAAAGGGGGAATATGACAGTGTGTCAAGTTTGACACGCATTTGGTCAGTGACTGCAACTCATGCACACATATAACGGAAAAGAAGATCGACCACACACGGCAAAAAACACAAAAAGTGGAAAAACAATCACATGCACAAGAAATATAAGATTTTATGTCACCGTTGGCTAAAGTTTTTGGACTCTAATTCCATTGGCTATTCTATGGGGTATTTGGAGAGAAGGTAATAATAGGGTCTTTGAGGGAAGAAGTTCTTCTCTTGAAGATCTCATGTTGGAAATTCGAGGTCTTGTTTATCTATGGGTCAAATTGTACAAGGAAAGGAGAGCGGTTAGGTTTTAAGATATAGTGGTCAGTTGGCCTTCTTTGGTAGGGTGGAGGTGAGGGTCTTTATTGGGTCCCCTTGTTTGTTTTCTTTTTGAGTTGGTTTCTTCTTGTTTTCTTTTTGCCTTTGTAAGCCTTCTCAGGGTCAGGCTCAAGGGACCCTCCTTTTTCTGACCCCTCTTGGTGTTGTGTACGTGCTCGGCCATGGATTTCAAGAATCCAACGGTGGTTATTACCACCGAGTTTGTATCACTTTTTGGGGCGCTGACAACCACAGTCAGATTCATGAAATCCATGGCCGAGCACTAAAACGTCGAGAGGGATCAGAAAAATGGGGTCCTCGGAGCCTGAGCCTATATATATAAAGTTTTTACGTGGTTCACCATTAAGGGTTACCTCCACAGGCAACAATATTCGAGAGTTTTTTCATTATATGCGAATTTAAAGGTTACAAAATAAGCCTAAAACAATACGTTACATATGGGTCTAAAATCTTAGTCCCAAATCAAAAAAAGGAACCGCTAGAAAATAAGAAACTATGATAATCTCCAAAAAGTACTTGGCAAAAAATTTCGGGTCAAAGGGCTCCACCCCGCGACTCTTGCACGCCCAACGAGCTCCAGTACAGAACTCGACCTATGTTTTGATTCAGCGGGCGCGGCCCTCGGTCTTAACTTTACAGAAGCCCATAGAAAATTCAAGATACCAATTCCACATACAACAGATACAAGCGTCATATTGAGCGAAGGATGTTTCAAACTTTTGAACGTCGGTATCGCTCACTGAACTATCCCTTCAAAAAAGAAAAATAATATTGGATCTAAACAAATACTGGTGTCATAATCAACCCATTTTAGCAATGAAAAAGAAGGTAAATCAACAACTTTCATCCTAAATTTCGGTTTTGGAAAACGTTTTCAGTATAGAAATAGTTTTGGAAGTCATCGAAAGCACATATTTCTTTATTGCTTAATCCGAATTATATACATTAGGTACAAAGCTTATCTAACACGAAGTAATTAATTAATTAATCGTCTTTGTGGGAGTGACGATACGTGCCATAAACTTCATAAAAAAATACAAAGTGAATGGAGAATAAATAAATATATAAAAAAGGTTTTTGTTGGAAAACAGAATGAAAGATTTGCTGGTTTTTCAAAAAGGTTGAATCATATTGGAGGATTTCAACGGTGTTTTAATCATTTAAGTGAATGATGGATTTTTTTTAATGTGACAATTTGAAGTCTGTCCAATCAGGAACGGCTACCTATATACATTGGTGTGGCGGGAACGGCTACCTATACACATTGGTGTGGCGGTAGCACTTTATGTTTATGGGTTTGAGCATGACATGAGGTGGATATCACCCAAGATCCGTCTTCATCTGAACCTGTATTTACAGGTTTGGATTGTTGAGATCAAGGTTTAAAAAGGGCTGTTATAACGGTATAACGGACTGGGGCGTTACCCTTTTTTCTCCGTTATAATGGTCATTATAATGGATTGTCACGCAGAGGGGCAAAAACAGAAAATAACGAAAAAATGATGTTAAAATTCAAATTTTCAATAAAATTTATAATGGTTTTTTTTTTTTTTTTACATTTTTTTCAAAAAATAACGGCCATTATTTTCGTTATCACAGCCGTTAATTTTGAAAATAACAGCCACTATTTTCTGGGAGTTAAAATGGTACATAACGTAACGGGTGAGGTCTGAATCCGTTGTAACGGCCATTTTTTAAACCATGGTTGAGATTATCCAAATGAAATATGGGTCAAATACCAATCCGTGTGTACATTAATCAAATTCAGATTCAGGTCGAATTCGGATTGAGTTGGGTCTGAGCTAGGACAGACCCATACTAAAATTTGTCATTTTTGTAGTGGATCAACCCATAATTCCACATAATGGTCAGAACCAAATCTTCCCATATGATTTTTTTTTTTTGAAATGGTAGGTATCCGGGTCTCTCAGAGCACCCGACTAGCCCCCCGGGGCACGATAATCACCCCTTCCACACGTGTCAGGTGTACTGGGAGAGTTAATGTGGACTGAGTCACTTATTACCCTACTCTTTCCAAGGGTGGCTCGAAAGAGAGTTGAACTCAGAACCTCCTACTTTTTGGAGTGGAGTCCTGGCCACCTGCACTCAACCGTTGGGGTTAAATCTTCCCATATAATCATGGATCAGACTTGGATCATGTTTAGGATTTACCTAGGTATGACCCGAATCCGACTCACTTCATGCCCTACTTACGAGCCCTATAGGTGTTGGTCCCTGATTGGACCCATCAAATTTGAAGTGTTGCTCCACTTAAAAAAGAAAAATTCCAAGTTATAATAATCAAAATGCCCTCTACTTGTCCATCCACTAGCACAATAATACCACTTTGGGATGATACATGGCCAGCTGCTTATACACACATTTGAAGGAAAGGGGCCCACTAGTCAATGGGTCCTATTGGTTATGATCACCCAATAAGGTTCTTAATGAATGTCAAACTCTATAATATTTTTTTATTATAAGCTTTTCTAGCTAGCTAGTGGTTCAAGAAATACTTAGATATTTTTGTTAGGGTTCGGATATAAAGTAACAAAATGCTTTTTGACAAATAAAATGACACGCAATCGTGGGCCAAGATGATCACAAAAAATCAGCATTTTCTGAAACTTCTTATCCTATCAAATGTGGATTTAAAGTTAACAATGAAAATGTAGGATCTATATTTTTTCAATTTGTTATCCACTTTTCACAAGGCTAGAAATGTTGGAATGAGCGAATTTTTTGCAATGTTGATATTAATGATGACAAGGAGAATATCAACCACAAAACTCGAGCCTTATCTATCCGCCATGTGGGTCCCATGACCATTTGTCATGTTTATTTATAAAAATGCATGTATTGATGTATCCTGACCCTTCTTTTTATAGATTAAGAACTATTTAGGACTTTTCTACACATGAGAATTCTAATAGTGAAATTGAATAACTTATACAATATAGAAAACTTGAAGAATTTGACTTGAAAATACACAAAGCTTTAACCAAAAAAAGAAAAACACCTATTGGAATTGAGCGAGAATTATTATTATTAATTTTTTTAATAATGCATTAAGTGCGAAGTCGCTCAGACGTGGCTATCCACTCTGGAAAAAAAAAAGAAGAAAACTTTGCTGCTGTGTTTAAATTAGAAATTATTTTTTATTTCAATTTATTTTACAAAATACTGAACGAATGAATTAACTTCACATATCTATACCAAGGTTTAAAAGAGACCGTTTAAATGGTACAAAGGACTGGAGCGTTACCGTTAAAACGAATTGTAACGGATATGGGCAAAAATGAAAAAAAAATGGAAAAAAATAGAATTTAACGGAAAAAATGGTACCAAAATTCAAAATTCAAAATTCAAAATTCAAAATTTGAATTTCAAAAAATGAATAAACAGAAATTTCAAGGAAATAACAGCCATTTTTTTTTCCACAATTTATTTTTTCCATTATTTTCTAAGAGTCAAAACGGTTCTTAACATAACGGGCTTGGGGTGTTACTGTTTTAATGGACGACATTATTTTAAACAATGATCTATACTACTAGTAACAAAAATGATTTAAGAAGAGCATTTCGCCTTGTACTACATACTCTTAGTACTGCGTGTAAGGACTGTATGGCGCTGTCATTTAAAGAAAGGGAGAGGAGCATTTCGCCTTTGAGTGTGAATGCATTAAATGCGTTTAGACGGTGAAATGTGTGAAAAGCCCTTAGTAGCAGTCATAGATTTAAGAAGGGCATTGAATTACAGAAAGGCACTTTCTGAAGTTATTAATTAAGACATTAATAACGCAAGAAGTTCATTGGTTGTAGATAAAATACATATAAAAATTTTCAAGAGAAGCATCCCTCTACCTTTATAATTACCATTATATGTTCAAAGGGCAAAAATGGGAGATCATTTTGGTGTTACCCCTCGAAATTTTGTTGATTTAGTAGGACCCCTAAACTAATTGGATCATGGGTGGGGAATGATTCAGCAATTCGGCATATGGCAAAGATTCGAAACAGGAAAAGTTTGAATTTAATTCGGTTTCGGGATATAAAAATTTGGTCAAGAAGTGTAATATTCGCATAGCCTTAAAAAGCCTGAATTTTACCAATTTTTTTCATTTTACACGGCCATTTTATACATTTTAATTTTAAAAAAAATATAAAATTCATATATTAAACACGAATAATAGGCATTTTATTCGTTTAATCTTAAGATTTGTACTTTTTCTGATTTTTTATTTTATACGGCCGTATTAAAAATAAAAAATCCGCGTATTAAACGTGAATAATATGCGAATTTGCTCACTTTTAGTAGGTGGGTTAATTGGGAATTAACAGAATAAAGTAGAATTGATAATCTAAATCAATTCGAATTTACACGTAGGATTCTTGAAATTATAGGCAGCAAGCTATTAATGGATGCCACGTTTCAAAAAAATTACAAGAAAGTCAGTTTGTTTGGTAAGGGGTAGATTTAGTAATTTTCGATTCCGTTAAATATTTATAACTACATCGTAATCTAGTGATTAGCAAATGATTAAAAATTCAGTTAGAGTATCGGCGTCGGTCAGGTTGGCTGAGGCTGATAACAGATGTCAGACGTGGCCCCACTTTATTAAGACAGAGAGACAGAGAGACAGAGAAAAGAGAGTTTGGGTTTCCGTTTTAGCTTATTAGCCTTTAGCTTATTGCTTTTATTACCGACCGAAAACAAAAAAAGCTTAGCTTAATTACACCGTCCTTCTCTGCACCCACGTGAACCTTCGCTTGGTCACGTCCCCACACAGATCCTCCGTATCTATTCGTGGGCCCCATCCTGTCCTCCTCACGTGTGGCCCACTCCTGCTACCACACGTGGCACCTCATCCTCTCACACGTGACCTTGCCTCGTGGCAAGGATCATCTCCATTTTCCTCTCTCCTTTGTGTCCTATAAATTGAGAACGACCTGTGTCTTAAATCCTAGACAGAGAAATTGAGAGGAGTTACCTCGTGCCGTTCACTTCTCTCTGCAAACGTGAAAAGCGAGAGGGAGCGAATCTGTGCATGTTGCGTACAAAATCTTTAAAGAAAAAATCCGGCTTACATTAGCACCCCAACACTCCACGCTGCCGCGACAAGATTTTGTTCTTCCCTTACCAGAAGTTTCTCATCCCTCCGCCGGGGTGCGTACTTTTACTATCGCTCACCCACCCACACCATTTCCCTATAAATACCCGACCCATGCTTCGAAACACGCCACCTTGCTTATCTCCTCTCATTATAATGGCTACTAAGCTTCTTCTGACGTTCGTAATCTGTCGTTTAATCTCCACCGCTGGTTTAACGGTGGACCTCATTGAGCATCTCCGGCTCGGCGTAGACGGTCAGCTCAGCGTCGACATCACAGACGTCAAGACAGCTTCGCTTGATTTCGGTGGGATGAATCAAGCGAAGCCATTAGCCGTTTTATATCCGGCTACGGCCGACGATATTGTCCGCTTGGTCGGAGCCGCTTATGGGTCAGCTCAAGGGTTCAAGGTCTCGGCAAGAGGCCATGGACACTCGATCAACGGTCAAGCTCAGGTAGGTGATGGAGTTGTGATTCAGATGAGCGGCTGGAAGGGGACGGGAAACTCGTCTTTGCCTTCTCTTTCATTGGGAGAGAAGACTAGTTACGTAGACGTTTGGGGTGGAGAGCTATGGATAGATTTGTTAAAGTGGACTTTAGAGTATGGGGTTGCACCAAAATCATGGACCGATTACTTGTACCTCTCCGTGGGTGGTACCCTCTCCAACGCTGGGATTAGTGGTCAAACTTTCAATCATGGCCCTCAGATTAGCAATGTCTATGAACTTGACGTTGTTACAGGTTAATAAGTTCAATTGGGTTCTTATTAAGTTCATGAGCTGTGTTACTCTGCCCGCCCTTAAGTGGAATGGCTTCGCCTACTTCTTAAGCGGACCTGCCGGTCCGTTCCCACCCGTACTTGACTCGCTCGATTGATTAGTCCAATTATCGAGTGAGCTAAGGAAATGGGGACGACGGCAGCGGCCGGTCGAGGGGATTATTTTTATTTTTTACTTGGGATCTTATTAAATTACCTATATTTGGGTTACAGGCAAAGGAGAGCTCCTGACATGTTCAATGGAGCAAAATTCAGAACTATTCCATGGGGTTCTTGGTGGTTTAGGGCAATTTGGGATTATAACTAGGGCTAGAATCGCTTTAGAACCAGCTCCACAAAGGGTAATTCACATTTATTCTCTTGTCTTTTGATTATTTATTGTCATGCATGATGAGCTTCTCTCTCTTCTTTTTTTTTTTTTTTTTACTTCTTTGAAATGGGTCTTCTGGTTGGTCCCTCGGTGGAAGTGGGACACATTTTTTTTATTTTTTTTGGGTTTGGCCAACTTTCCTAGTATTAATTAAGGATACGACCAAACCTAAAAAAGTAAGCATATACGACCTATAATATGGGGCTGCTCTTTGATGCATACTTCTGTATCAAAATTTTGATGCAAAAGTCTCTCAAATTGCAACGTCGTAGACTCATTCGGCCCCACTTGCCCCTTGATGTCTGTACCACACTATGATGGATCTACACACCAAAAATCAGCATGATCGGTGATTTCTAGCCGTAGAATTTGAGCACTTCTTCATCATGATCTTTATGAACGGGCCTATGAGTTGGTTCCAAGCCCATGATGAAAAAGTGCTCAAATCCAATGGCTAGGAATCAGCATTCACACTGATTTTTGGTGTATGGGTCCACCAAGATGTGGGTTAAACATTCAGTGGGCCCAAAAGAGTCTACTATGTGGCAAATTGAGCGACTTCTACATCAAAATTTTGATACAGAAGTCGGTATCATAGATTTTTCCTATAATATGAGCTTAAGAGCTGTGCTAAAGCTGGCAATGCTGTTGATATGTCTTACTTTCTAACGTGGGTCTTTTTCTCTCTCTTTTGCCTTTGTTTTCTTGTTGGCTGCTACCCTACACCATAGGTGAGGTGGATTCGAGTTCTTTACTCCAATTTCTCGACATTCACAAACGACCAAGAGTATCTCATCTCTTTGCATGGACACCCTCCTCCTCAAAGGTTCGACTATATTGAGGGTTTTGTTATTGTAGATGAAGGCTTTATCAACAATTGGAGATCATCCTTCTTCTCCCCTCAAAATCCTGTCAAGATCTCATCTCTTGCTTCTAATGGGAGTGTCCTATATTGCTTGGAGATCACAAAGAACTATCATGAATCAACCGATGATACCATCGATCAGGTATATATCGGACCATGCACATATTCGAGTATAATAGGACATAAGAGATGCACCGTATCTTTATCAAAGTTGATAAGTATCAATTAGAATTAAATTTGATCTGATTAAGATTAAATTTGATTTGATTAAGATTTCTTTCTTTTGATTAGACTCTTGTAATCCTCTATATAAAAGCTTTGAAACATCAGCAGGTACTCCTTAACGTGAGATATATTATTCTCGAAGGTGTCTATTATAATATTCTATGGTTTACTAATCAATTATCGTATTTATAAAAACACCCACATAAGAACATGGAAGATCTTGTGTGATCTATGGTTGGATTTTTTTAATATTTGTACTTGATAAAAGTACTAAATCTAAAGCCACCCACCATCTAATAATTTCCCCTAATTAATTGATTTTAATAAAAAAAATTGATGAAATCAAAGTTATCCAGACAAAATTATCATTTTTATTATTATTTTTTTTGTTTAATTTGTTTATTTAAGTGATTAATAAAGAAAAAAAAAATTGGGTTGGGATTTTGCAGGAAGTAGAAGCTTTGTTGAAAAAGTTAGATTTCATTCCATCATCAGTGTTCACTAGTGATCTTCCATACGTGGATTTCTTGGACCGGGTTCATAAGGCAGAGTTGAAACTCCGGTCCAAAGGTTTGTGGGATGTACCACACCCTTGGCTCAACCTCTTTGTACCCAAGTCCAGGCTTGCTGACTTTGATAAAGGTGTATTCAAGGGTATTTTGGGAAATAAAACAAGTGGGCCCATACTCATCTACCCCATGAACAAAAACAAGTAAGTTATTATGGTACATCTCATCTTATCATATCTTCTTTTCCATAAATCTATCATGCAGTGTACTACTGTACAGGAATTTTAAGGATGAGGTCATACTTTTTTGATCTCTGAGATTAAAAAAGAAAGTTATGGTAGATGTTAAAAAGTCCATGTGATCAACGGATAAGACAAGTTATGAGGACAATTGGTGGTCCTCATTCTAAAGGACGGTTGACAGTCTGTCCCCAATGGACCCTTTATTTTGTTTTTTTATCAATTTGACTGATGGGATAGCACTAGTGGGGACTATATTATTATTATACTTACTATAGTACAGATTATCTACCGTACACGTGGCTCATATCATTACTGACGATTTATCTCTTGGTCCCCTAAAGCATTCATTTGAGTTGATTCTTTGGTTACTTAGGAGATCTTCTAGCTGGGGGCCCATGGATTGGATTGATTGGTCTATATCTATCTCATGGGCCCATGCATATCTTTGGATATAAATTTTTGTATCTTTGGGTACAAAAGCAGTTAGTAGTTAGTACAGGTATACCACAATATTAACTACTAGGTTTTTTTTTTTTTTTTTTTTTGAAGTTATAACAACGACCCATCACATTGGTGGGCCCCCAATTGCTACTGGACCTTCAAATTTCTAACTACCATGGAACTGCGATGTAGGTGGGATAATCGGAGCTCAGTGGTTACACCAGACGAGGATATATTTTATTTGGTAGCGTTGCTTCGATCAGCGTTGGATTCTGGGGATGAGACACAAACATTAGAGTACTTAAGCAATAAGAACCGTCAGATCCTCAGATTCTGTGATCAAGCAGGGATCAAAGTAAAGCAGTACCTACCAAATTACAACACAGAAGAGGAATGGAAGGAACATTTTGGAGAAAAGTGGGAGTTGTTCGTTAAGAGGAAGATAGAGTTCGACCCCAAGCGCATTTTGGCAACGGGACAACGGATCTTTCAACCTTCTTAGTGACAAAACCTCAAAAAGGACAAAAGAGGCCCCAAAAAACTAACTACAAAGATTTGTACAGGAAAAAAAAAGAAGAAGAAAAAATATAATTGCTAGGTTTATATATATGATGTGGGACGAGTTATGATTGGTGGGCAGCGGTTGAAGGGTAGTTGTCTAGGGCATTAAATATCTGACGGTGAAATGTGACGATGATTGGTGGGGTCCTTTGTCACGTCGTGCACATGTCATGTTGTGGAAAGGGATCACGCGCCCGTGATCCCGACCGTCCGACCGCTGCTTTTGAATCCTCTTTCTAGCAATCATAGCTTTTACACAGCTAGTTCCAGTGTTCCGCCCTTTTGTTTTTTTCTTCCATAGTGTTCACTCTCCTACTGTAATTAATTCCGTTTTCCCTTGTTATTATTATTATATATACATATTTATCTTAAAAACTGTGTTTTTGGATCACAGCTCCAGTTAATCACGACAATCATGATCAAGAAGCACATTTTTAAAATGTACGGTTCATATCGTTCGTAGCAATGCAATCGGAAAATATGCCCCCCAATTGGGCAATGATTTTTTTTTTTTTCTCTTTTTTGATAACAGGGACTTTTAGCTAGGCTGCATTTGGAGAAGCTCAAAATAAGCTAATAGTCAGCTTATAACTTATGAAAAACAGTTTTTATGGGTTTTAGCCAATTTTTCCAAGTTAAGTAGAAATCATTGAAATTCGACTTATTGCTTATAGCTTATGCCAGAAGCACTTGTGAAAATGCGCATGCTCAAATTAAAACTTGTCGACGACTCGAAACTCAGCCGAGTTATAAATTCCGATTATAAAAATTAATATAATATGATATATATTATTCGAGTCGAGGTGTTTCTTCGAGTTAACTCAACTTACAGACTTTAGAATCCAGTCGAGTTTTTGAGTTTTCAAACACTGATCAAAATTTAAGTGAAACTCTTTAAATACTTAAAATGTCTTTCTGTTCCTTCAACACAAATTCTAAATGACCATTATACCTTAAAAACGTTTTAGTGACAGAAATGCCTTTATAATCGTCGCATAACTTTTTTAAATGATCAATTCATCATTTCTTATCCAAACCCAATTTAACTTGTAACTATAAGTTATAAGCTAGAAGCTCAGGTTAAACGCAGCCTTGTTAAGAATCTAAAGAAGCCCACAAATACGTAAACTTTCTAAGCTCACAACTAGGGTGGTAAAAATTCGAACATCAACATCCAAAGAGAGATCTTGTTTAGCCGAAAGGTTGGTCACTAGATGCCTCTCCACTTGACAAGTACCTGTCACTAAACGACTCTCTGCTTGGCATGTACCCCCTGAAAATACTCATTTTTTATATAAAGAATACAAGATTTTAAATATTAAAAAAGGGGTTGTCAAGGGTACTTGTCAACTGGAAAGGCACTAGTGACCAACATGAAAATGAACTCTTATCTACTCTACTATACAAAGAGAGAAGGCTCTTCTTGCGTTAAAATAGGTGAAATGTCAAAATTGCCCCTACTATGCCCAAAATGTCCAATTTATTTTCTTTAACATTTTTAAGTCTTTTATTTTTTTAAAGGTACTTTAGACTTTACGTACATTTTTCTTATTAGTCTTTATCAGCAGTTGACGTCAATGCGGTCATTATTCCTAATATAACCGTCTAATTTCTTAAATTGGCAAACATTACTTTCCATTTTTAAAAGTTCTTAACATATAAAGGTGCTTTGGTCATTCAACATTTACACATTTCAACCCATTTGTGAAAGTATTTATTGAGTCGCCACATGACACGTAACTTTGTCCCTAGAAAAAAATTAGACGATGGTGCCTATCATCAAAGTTGATGATGGACCCACAGTGTGAGCCACATGGTACACTATTAGAGGCTACTAACCGTATGGATGTTCGACCCATCCCTAGATAAACTTAAATGTCAAAAATAGGCCTGATTAGTGATTTCTAACATTGAATCTGAGTAACCAAAATAATGCTAGAAATCCATAGTTGAAAATAAGCCATGAAAAGGACTCTAATCCAATAGATATAATTTACTAATCAGGACGAGTTTTGGTATGTAGGTCCAATTAGGGATGGGTAAAACATCTAGACGGGCAGTGGTTTCTAAGAGTGTGCCACGTGGCTCACAATATGGTCCATCATCAACGTAGATGTTTTGAAAAGAAAAGAAAAACCAAAAAGGTAATTATTATGTTACCTGTACATACGTCATTATTAAAATAGTATTGATCAAATGGTTCAAGAACCATAAATGTTAGCATGTTGCATAGTGGTGTCATTTTGTCATTGGCCAAATAATACTCAAAATCAACTATAAAAAATAAACCATGAAAAATACTCTAATCCAATGGATAGAAATAACTAATCAGGATGAATTTTTGTATATAGGTCCGCCTAGGGATGGGCGAAATATCTATACGTTCATCAATCTCTAAGAGTATACCATGTGTAAGGTGTTGCCACGTGTAAGGTGCATGTTCCCCTTGTTGGGAAGAAATAACAATAAATGAGCAATAAAACAAAGATACAAACAAACCACAACACAGAGATTTACGTGGTTCCCTCTAGATTGAGGTGCGTCTACGGATCCACACCAATTCCACTATGTTCTAGGGCAAAAGAAGATACACACAATACAAGATTGAGATACTTTCTCTCACAAACAGGGGTATATATAACCCTAAGACGAAATTAGGGTTTCTGTAAGGCTTATGTAAGAATTATGGAAAAGCCCTCAAAAAAAAGTTGGCCCCGCGGAATCGTGCCTTCATGTACAATGATTCAAGAATCATCAGTCTTTACATAACACAACACCCCTAATAGTTGTGTAAAGGAGAATCCCCTACTTGCAATGGCGCAGCCGGAGAAGGGTCGAGGGGGCCAAGTGACCGCCATCAACTTTAAGAGAAAATTTTTGCCGACTCCTGTGGACTTCAAAATTTGAAGTCTCCCCCTCCCAAAATTGCCACGTGGGGCTCACTTTTTGGCCTACTAACCTTATGGATGTTTGGTCCACCTCTTAGTGTATCTACATGCAAAATATTAGCTTGATCGATAATTTCTAACGGTTACATTTTAGCATAAAATTATGCTCAAATCCAAAGGTTAAAAATTTTACTCTATTAAAATGTTAAATTTAATGGATATAAGTCACCAATTAAACTGATTTTTTACATCTAGATCCATCAAAAGGTGGATCAAACATCCATAAGGTCAATGGGTCCTAAATTTGAAGATAGAGATAGAACCTGGTTGGAGTTAGATTTTGCATCTTTTCATCAAATATGAAGATAGAACCCCTCAGTCGGAAATGCTGATTTTCATTCCATTTTTCTACGCTCTTGCTTGCAATATTACAATTGGTTATGGATGGTCCTCGATATCCGCAACAGTAATTCGTCGACAAAGACATGTCCCATCCGTAAGACCTCGGTCAAGATTTCCTCCTGTGGCTCCAGCAAAAGATTATATTAGCCATCATCGTATAAAGGGCAAAAGATTGCTAGAAAAAAGAGGAGGAGGAATCCAAAACTTGTGTCCAGAATATTTCGAAATATGGGAATGTTCATATAATTCTGTGATTTTGGAATCAGATACGACCTTCTTCCTTTACTTCTGTGATTTTTGGCATCATAGTGGGACCCACATCCATATCAGATCTTAACATATCATGAACAATACCAACATGCATCACAAATTGGAGATATTGAGTAGTGGATCAAATCATCGAGTCTTACCCACAAGAAGATTAAAGAAGAAAGAACAATATATACAAGATTTAATTTTATGGTGTAGGTTTAATATGAAAGAATATACGAGATCAGAGACTTTTGCATCAACATGGGTCCCACAAATGTGATCAAAAGAATTATGTTTTTTTTTTTTGGGAATATATATAATGGATATGATCCTTTTTTTCCAACTTAGATGTGGGGTCCAAAATGATTCCTTTAAAAGGTGGAGATAGGAGTTCCAACTTCCAAACGTTCGATAATTCTGCAACTTGGGATGGGTCCCATATGTTGCTAAGCTAACAAGGACAGCATATAAATCTTTGATGCCATCATCATGATGTGAAAGTTAAAGGGACTTGACTTGCTTCCCATCTCTTTCCCCGGAAAACGGGTAAAGGGGGATTAGTGGGGCCCTGACTAGGAAACCTATGGATAGATGATAGACTCCAGATTTTCTATCTTTCTTAGATATACTTACATGGAATTGTAACCCATGTTGGGTACATTGGAATTTTTTTTTTACAAAAAAGATAATGGCTTTCCTCGCCTTATGTCTTATGCATGGTTCGAAGTCTCGGCCAATCCCGTTCTGAATCGGGCGATACATGCAGATCGCGATTAGCATTCACCAATCCGATCCAAAAAATGGATCGTCTCGCCCGAGATCACTGTTTCTTAAAAAAGTCTCACGTTGTCTAGAGTGAGATGGGCCGATCAGATCGGAATTGGTTCCCACCAATCTGGCATCCGATCCCGAGACTTTACAGTTCATACTCTCTCTCTCTCTCTCTCTCTCTCTCTCTCTCATGGAGTCAACACCATGAGTTCGAGACTTCTAGGAACATTGAAAGGAGGCTTGATGGAGATTTGAAGATTAATTAATCAATTAGAGAAATAAGCGCTATTATTAGAATTTATTGAAATGGGCTTAAGGTTTGGCAGATAAACACTTTAGTCTAAGGAATGATTTGAGTTCTTATTACTAAATGGCTCACGCTCCGAGAACCCCCTTTTTCTGATTCCTCATGGTGATATCTGCGGTGGATTTCACAAATCCAACAGTGGTTGTTAGCGCCTCAAAAAGTGATTCCAGCTCGGCGCTGACAGCCATCGCTTGAAATCCACGCGGAGCACACGAACACCAAGAGGGGTCAGAAAAAAGGGGGTCCTCTAAGCCCGACCCTTACTAAATAAGGAAGAATTTGAAGTGGGTGTTTGGTTGCAAAGCTAACATATTGCACGTTGTCAATGTAAACGGCGTAATTTGGTTACTCGGTCGTTTAAATCAGACATGATATTAGAGATTACAAAATCATGCATGTTCGCATCGTTTTTTTTTTTTTTTTTTTATAAAAAAAATATTAAACTCAGAGAAGAAACATGAATTTCACTTGTCAATTTCAAACTAGGGCCATGTATGGTTGCTTTCAGTAAAGTTTTCTTTTTTTTTTTTTTTTTTTTTTTGTGTGTGATAGGGGTGTCCGGATCTCTTCGAGACCCGACTAAATCTCCTGGGTGCGTGCCAAACCCTTTGACATGCACCGGGCGCTTCTAGGATAAATCCCAACAAGGTGGCCTTCAAGGGGCACAGTCTCGAAAGATTTTTTTTTTTTTTTTTGTGAGGACTGCATTTACAGTAGTACTATGCTCTAACCGATTTCTATCCCCCAAATAGACTTTATGGACACTTCTTCGATTGGCCATGGTCCAAAAACTTAGACATACTGAAGTAGTGTTTGGTCCTTGGAGCCTGGAACTTATTTTATGGCCTACTAACCTTGTGGATGTTTGGTCCATCTCTTCGTGGATGTACGTACCAAATATCAACTTGATCGATGATTTCTAATAGTTATATTTTAGCATGAAAAAAAAATGCTCAAATCCAACGGTAAAAAATTACTCTATTAAAATGTTAAATCCAATGGATATAAAATGATGAATTAAACTGATTTTTGATGTGTAGATCCATCAACAGCTAGATCAAATATTCCTAAGGTCAGTGAGCTCTAAAGAGTACTCTATGTGGCATTTTGGAGGGGGGCTTCAAAAATTCAAGCAACAACTTTGAAATGGACTACGATTGTCGGTTGATTGACATTGTCAGGGTACTTGTCAACTGGAGAGGCACTGGTCACCAATTTTGGCCACTGGCGATAGTGATGAAAAGTACTAAACTCCAAAGAAAATTGACAGGTTGTATGTGTCACGAGTAGAGGTGCTGATGAGATGTGGACCATCATAGGTAGTTTTTGTTTTCATCAACCAACCAAAATAACTAATTGACAGGATCATTGGAATCAGTTTTTACGTACGCTACTTAGGAGAAACAAATTTGGCTTTCTAACACTAAAATAAATCTCAAATAATGCTTGAATCCCATAATTAAAAATATAAACCTGTAAAAAACCAACGGTTAGAATCACTAATCAAGCTGAGTTTCAGCCTATAGGTCCATCTATGGATCGGCCAAACATCAATATGGTTACTGGTCTCTACTAGTGCCGTGTTGCTCACATTGTGGTCCGTCTATCATCAAAGATTTACTCCCGAAATTGGAGAATAATTCAAAAAGTTGATGGACTATATGATCAAAATAACTGAAATGCCCGATTTCTATGTAGGGACAATTTGATTAATTAAAAATGTCACCAACAATTATTGACATTGTGGGTTGACCGCCAGTACTGCACCATAACCATGAGGTCGCAGGTTCGATTCCAGCATACCCACTAAAAGAAAATGAAATAAAAAGTATGCAGTTGGTCAGGATTGAAGAGGTGGCCCACCAATTGAATTGATGATAGGCGGCCCACTCAATCTATTTGATCGACACTTGATCACAACTACTACTCGGATGTCTAAGGTTCATAAATTAGGATACCTGGATTTGTTGCATACAATGGATTGGACATGAGTTGGGCCAAAAAACTTTTAGTCCACACATTATGTGCTTGGGCTCCACCTCCAGCCCATGCTGCCAGCGTAAGCCTAATTTTGTGGCCCATTTAGTTAGTAAACCGAGTTTGGGCCTAGCTTTGAGGCTTTCACAGGTTTTAAGCTTTCACATGGGCTTACATATTCCGAAATGGACCCATTTGGCTAGATAAGTAAGGCCCATGTGGGCATAGGCCAGATGGGCTTATAGTGACTCCTCGACCCACGTCCATCTTTTGATTATTAGACAAATGTTTGAGCAGTCAGGCGTCAGGACTGATGAGCTAGCACGTTAAAACACCTTAGACATCTACGTATCAAAAATCAACGAGATCCGATGATCTCAACATCCAATTCTGTCATCATTTGGGGGCAAAAATCTAGTGAACGATTCAAGAAAAGGGTCAGCAGACTGAACAGCTGTGATCATCTGGTTATGTTGATTTTTTTGACTTAGAATTGCTCCCCAAGTGGGACCATCCAAATGGCTACGCCAGTTATGTGTATTTTGGTGCTCATATGATGGTAGATCTTCCAATTGTTCAATTACATTTTCCCTCACCCAACCTCCCCAATCTCTTGAACTGAAATTTAAAACCTAACCCTAAGCAAAATATGAGAGCCCGTGGGCCTGTGGGCCTATGTCGCATTGACACGGGTATGGGTGTTATGATCAAAGACGTGAGTACGATTGTTAGATTAAGCAAACCATGAAAAGTAGGATTGTGGACTCAGTAAATTCACAAGCTAAAACAACAATTGAATCTTGTAAATATACTCTGACGCTCAAGTTCAATCGGCCTTTCAGCAAAGTCCATGACTCCATGTAAAACTGCAAAGAGAGCCTTTACCTAGTAAATAGAAGTGCATTTTATAGACTTACTCTGACCGGTATTGGATGGTCGCGCCCTTCGTCTTTCCCAATCATGGAGATTGTGGGACACGTGGCTGTCCATTCCTAATCTTAGTAGTTATTAAACGGTTAGTGGGTAGTTGCTTTAACGTCACATCTCTACCTTGGAAGAAATTTCTTGAGAGATACGTCCAATATTACTTAACTTAAAGAGGGAGACAAAAACACCAAATATTTTCATCTTGACCCTAAGACCTCCCTGCTTCTTGGGACTGCAAATCGTCTTTCATCCTACTAGATGAAACTTGTGCCTCATCGATCTATTATCTCAAACGAAGTCCTTCTTCAACCCGTCGAACTTTTTAACCATATTAACCAAGATGATGAAGAGAGAAAGAAAGTAAATGGGCAAGCTAAATAGGGTGCTTTTAATAAGAACCACTTCTCCCCTTTTAAACAAATAACAGGATTTTTAAAAAGTCAATTTTCTCTCGCATTTTTCAATGATTGGATCCCATAGCACCTTAGAACGATAATTTGCCCTCAGGGCTAAACACAGATATAATGAAGGAAATGAAGTAGCTCCACACCCCAAGATATCTTTCCAACTCTAATAGATCTAAGAATCTACTTCTCGAACAGGTTCTTTAGTTAGTGACTTCGCTTGAAAAATAAAAATTTAAATTATTATTTTAATTATATTAATTATATTAATTATATTTTATTAATAAATATTAAATATTAATGTTTTGTTGCATATTATTTGAATTAAAATTAATAGGGTGAGCCTTTAAAGTCAATTTAGAGACTTTTAGAAATCACTAATCTGACTGGTTTTTGGTTTGCAGGTCGACCTAAGGACCGGCCAAACATCCATACAGTCAGTGCCCTCTAATAGTATGCCATGTGGCTCATATTGTGGGTTGTGACGGACTTCAGGAAGTTTTACTCCTACTTTTGGGTCTGTATGTCGACCTAGGGTGCAGGCGAGTAAAACTTGTGTCACAAGATGTTGTGATGGAACACGGTCACAGCACTCAATACAAGCCACGTGGCACACTATCAGAGATCTTTGACCGTATGGATGTTTGACCAGTCCCTCGGTGGACCTACAAACTAAAAATCAGCCTGATTAATGATTTACAACCTTTGGATTTACGCACCCAAATAACGCTCAATAATGCTCAAATTTCTACCGTTAAAATCAACCCATGAAAATAATTTCAATAGAATCAGTTAGAAATCACTAATCAAGCTGATTTTTTGTGTACCAGTCCACCGAGGGACTGCCCAAACATCCATACAGTCATTGTCCTCTAATAGTATACCACGTGGCTCGTATTGAGTGCTGTGACCGTGTTCCGTCACAACATCTTGTGACACAAGTTTTACTCGGGTGCAGGCCAAACATCCATACGGTCAGGAATCTCTAAGAATATGCCACGTGGCTCACATTGGTCCTACTTGGCACCTAGTGTAAGGAAGGTAGACCGTCATTTGGGTCTACCCGATTGGTAACTTCATTGTCGAGGTCGTGGAGCCAGGAGAAGCGAAGCTTGTATGTAAACGAAGCGCTTTTCAGTCTTTCAGGCTTAAGAGAAAAAAGGAGATGGGGTTGGGAGCCTTGAGAAACATCATTCGCCCTTTAGCCAGAACAGTCCTCACTCGAAGCTCCGTACGTTTTCCGGCGGTGATTTCCGGCACTTCCGCCTCTCCAGCCGCCGAGTTCCGGTCGTTTCTAGGTCCGATTCAACAGCACTATCAACCGTGGGTGTGCAGATCGAATGATTTTCACAGCTTAACAGACACTCGATTTCCAAAGAGAAGGCCCGGTTTCAAACCTCGAAGAAAACGAGCCAGCTTAAAACCCCCAGGTTCGTTTCGTCACTCAACATCGATTCTAAAACTAACTGAATCTGATAGTAATTATCTTGTTCAGCATTTTCCAATTAGGGTTTCAGCATGTTCAAATTAGGGCTTTGTTCCCTGTGTTCTGTTTCTGGTATCATAAGAAACACTATTTTGGAAATAAAAATGCGTTTTTTCTCAGTTTTTTTTTTGTTGCAGAAATTAAGTTATTTGAATGCTTTTGTGTAATATTAATGGTGGGTTTTTGAAAAAATGCAGGCCCATACGCTTGGGTACAGTACACACCTGGCGAACCGATACCCGCTAGCAGACCTAATGAAGGAAGTGTTAAGAGAAGGAATGAGAAAAAGCGGATGAGGCAGCGGAGGGCATTTATATTGGTATGTGATTCTGTAATTCTTATTACCATCTCATTTAACAATTATACCGCCAAATTGAAACTTTCTAACAAAGTACATAGAGTTTGTTTGAGAGTTTATTGAGTCCGTAGAAAACGTTATGCGAAGAATTGGTATGCCCAACAATAGTTTAAAAGGGGAAGAAGTGGTCAAAATTTGTGAACGGGACTAGGAAATGGAAGTTGATCTTTAGATTCGACAATGTGTCTTGACACCTTGAGTAAAAGACTATTGCGGTTAATTTGAACTTTTGGGCACTATATTGAAAAGAAATGAATGCTAGGGCACATTGTAAGCATCAGTTAAAACTGAAGGATGACAAGCTTTAATGCTCATTTTTTATTTAATACAAAGCCTAAAGTTGGAATTTTTTTGGTTTGTTAAGACGTATGGAATGAGAGTTGAAGAGAAAACATGAAATGCACTAACCGAGCAAGATTAATATGGTGAATCAAGTTGGCAATAAAAGCAACTTGAGGACAAACTGTGTCGAAGTGTCCTCTCATTTGTAGGAGAAGAGATTCTTAATGCACGATGTAAGGATGTACTGATGAATATATTAATTGATAGAGTTGGTTGCTGTATCAAAAAAATTTATTAAAAGATATATTCGAAATATCACTGCATGTTCAATACATGTTCATAATTGAATAATGCTTCAAGGGTTTATGTAAAATGATCATATCCATTGTACACATCAACTGCCTGTACACTTTATTTGGCGGGATTGGCTGTTGCGATGTTATAAACTTCACCATGATCTCTAATTTTTAAAAACTAAAGCTTACATCTCTCAATTATATGAACGGGTTTTAAATGTTGAGATGTTTTGTAGTCGAGCCTGCAATCATTTTGCAAAGAATTCACCTCAAGGCTTGGCAGCTCCTTTGGGTTGGGAAAATATTTAATTCTATAGGAAGAATTGATGCTCTTTCTTCTGTGAATTGATAATCTGAGATAAAATTTTGCACTGCTATTAACATTGTCTTGTGGGGGAGTTGATAGCAGTTTGATTGGGGAATTTTGGATACCCCGTCATTTGTTCTTACCCCCCTTTCTCTTAATTCCCCTCACCAATTTATGAAAATCTCTAATTGCCCCGTGGGCCCATCGAAATCTCTTATCACCGCCCCCTAAGTGAAACATGAAAGTAATTGTAGGGGTTTTACCCTTTCTCCCTTGGTGAAGTGAAAACCTAACTTCCTTCATCATTGAAGACAAGCGTGTCTGCGTGTGCGCCTCCTGCATCTCTGTTATCGCTATTAACGTTACGTAAGCCTCCTGCATCCCGGTGGAGAAAAGCTTCGACAAGCCGAAGAGTGGAGGCACCTCTCGTTCCGCAGGTACTCATCATTGTTCGGACCAATAAGTCCAAACAATGATTTATTGTTCAGACTGTTAAGTCCAAACAGTGAATGATCATCCAGACTTAACAGTCCGAATAATCAATTCAAAGACCATGACCAAGATTGCACGAGAAAAAAAAACCCAATGTATCGTTTCGGCGAGATTACTAAAAATTATTCTTAGAATGGTTTCGGTAATGCAGTTAGAATGATTTTGTCGATTAAAAAAAATTGAATTCAAATACATACATCATTGATTGTTTTACTCAAAAGTTCCCAAATGAGAGTTGTAGAAGATGTAAAATACAACCTTAGAATCATTTAGGTATTCTCCCTTTGCTTTTTCAATAGCCTCCTTTGCTTTGAAATAGTATCCCTTGGTCTCTCATGTGCTCTAACGGTTTGAATTTTAGAGGGGATGAGTAGAAATAGAAATGGGTTAATTGGAGAAACAAAGGGGGTAAAGTTGGTATCTTATATATCTTGTGGGGAGAAGATAAGAGAAAACACATGAGATATAGAAGTCATTTTAATTATAGTTTAAGTGGGGGATAAAAAGAGAAATTGACGGGGTATCCAAAATTCGCCATACAAATAACATATGTATACAGATGAGAGGTTAGATTACCTAAGCTTCTGCTTCCTATAGAATAGTCACTTGGTTGATATTTGTAACCTTGACTTTGCATTTACTACCGACTCGGTTTTATTTTGTATAAACTTGCTTGCTAAACTTATGACAATTCCATTTTTCATTTCATGTTTTATTCTCTTATTCCAGTTTCCTTCGTAACCACTCTAGTTGGTGACTGGCATGAATGCTTATTGTCTAAAGGTCCTTTGGACTGTCATCTTATATTTTTGACGACATTTTGATCTGAAGCTATATGTATGGACTTAACTTTGTGATCTGGTGTAGAACAAGACATCTTTTAGATCCTGATTGAGAACACATAAACCAATATTTATCGTTTTGGTTGAGCCAATTATTGTGGTTCAAATGTAGCAAATTACTACAAAATGGACTAACCACCCCTCAAAACAACTGTTTGACACCAAGTTTGATCTTGGTTTTCTCCTTTTTGTGTTGGAGTTGCTGCTATGTCATTATCGAAGTACACTGTCATCTACCCTCAATAGCTCAGATGACTCGAAATCAGTCGTATTGTTCTCTATCTAAGCCACCATGGACGTTGCAGTAGCATTAGTGGGGCTTTTTAAGCGAATTTCTTCACTAGGGTCAGCGCCATCTTAATACAAGTTGAGGCCTTAGGCGAAAACTCTAAATGGGGCCTCTTTTGTTTTGTTTTTTTTCAGAAATACCCCTAAACCTAAGTGAGAAGATGTCCCTTGAAAAATGTGTTATTTCAATGTTTTCAAAAAAATATTTTATAAATTAAAAACACGTTTTTCAAGGAGAATTCAATGGTGGATACAATGTTTGCATACTTTCAAGTCTGCAAACAATTGCAGACTAGATTTGTCTGGCTGTAGCATAGTCTTGTCTGATAGGAGGGAGTAAACATTCGCTCACTGCATGATGTGAGCGAAGCCGTTCACAGCACACAATATGAGCCATGTGGCACCTTCTTAGAGAGCGCAGACCATATGGATATTTGGCCGAATCACTAGGTGGACCTACTAACCAAAAATAAACCCGATCAGTGATTTCTAAGCGTTGGATTGAGGTTATTTTCATGGGTTGATATTAACCGTAGGAATTTGAGCATTATTGAGCGTTATTTGGGAATAAATATCCAAAGGTTGTAAATCACTAATCAGGCTGATTTTTGGTTCGCAAGTCTACCGAGGGACTGGCCAAACATCAATATGGCCAGCGCTCTCAAAGAGTTTCACGTGGCTCGTATTGTGTGCTGTGATCGGCTTCGCTCACATCATGCAGTGAGCAAAGGTTTACTCGATTGGATTATTGGAGGGGCCTGACGCAAATAGACAGGTGGGGGCCTTTTCATAAAAAAAAATTTAAAAACACTTAAAAATCTCTGAAATTTGGGGGCCTTACCAATGGGGGACCTTAAGCAACTGCCTCATCTGCCTAATGGTCAAGCCGGGCCTGACTAGGGTGTAGACACCCCATTTTTGCACACTTGCAATTGATCCAACTTCACTCAGACCTTTCTCAAACCTCTCTCAACCCCTTTGGATTCGTACCCTATCGCCTTAGGCCATTAGGATATTCTTTAGAATCCCTAGAGCCTTAGATCAAGATTTGACCTAACAATGGCACGTTTTTGCAAAATGATCAAAATTCAATCCAAATCATTGATTTCAATGCAACCTCAATTTTGTATTTACTACCAAAATATATTTTACCAATGCATATTGTTTTTTATAGGAGCAATCCAAGGCAATAATGTAGCTTTGTTACTTGTCACTAATCTTCTAATCACATTTTTTTTCTATTGTTTTACCTCTTGCAATTTTATCAATGTATCAAACGCAACAAAAATTTTATTGGTGGGTCCTGATTTACCATTTAACTTAGATGGAAAGTTGGGAACTTATCAAAAAAAATAAATCATCTGTTTGTACTCTTCTTTTTCTACTTTTGTACCTCATTCTTTTTTATCAATAAATTCTCATTGTTACCAATGAAAAAAATCTTCCAATCTCATTAAATTAATTAGTCAACTTAGTTCCTTTGGCGGAGCTTTTGAACTGGTGCAGTAACGCCAATGAGACTAATTCTCCAAAGTAGATCCATTACTGTGGTGTTCCCTGTAGCTCACACAATCACAGTAGAATGCACCTGTTCAACTCTGCCACAAATATCCCATGATTTTAAAAATCTCATGATATTTTCCAAGATTTCCAAGAAAAAAAACCTTTAATTTTTTCTGAGGAATTATATATTATGGACTATTTTTCTCCCAAAATATATGAGGTTTTGATTTTTATAATTTAATGAGTAAAAATCTTACCATCTATAACACACACAAGCACATGTATATCCTATTTTTTTCTTGTCTTTTCCTGATAAGCACCAGAAGGAAAGGCAAAAGTCTTTGAATTCTCCTTGAAAACGAAATCTTGAGATGGGACTTGTGAATTGTGACTGTGCTTATCACCCCTCAACCTTTACAAAAACTAAGCATACCTAAATATTCTCAAGAGAAGAATAAATACTATCATTTTATTATCTCTTAACTATGTGAACTGGTTGGTATTTGAATCTGTCTTGACTCCCAATACAAGAATGAGTACAAAAAATTCCAATTTTAAACTCATATGGTAGAACTACTACCTGCCAATCATTTTGAATATAACATATCTTATGTTGACATTCATCAATAATTGCTCCGTACTACATGCAACCTATTCCAGACAGGTAAAGGTATGTGTGGGAAACAGATACTGTCACAGAGCACAGGACTCATTAAACCAAGAAGGATTTGAGGGAGGGGAGAAGTAGAGAGATTAGAGGCAAAACAAACATCAAAGCTGCCCAGAGAGAGACAAAGAAATGCCCCCTCTTAGATAGCACATGCGTTGCTCAATATGTGACTGTCACTATGATAAACACCACATTGTTAAACAGAGCTTGAGATAGCTGGACACATGCTCCAGAAAGGATGAGCAGCATACTAGTTTCCAGTCACTGAAGAATTTCAAGTTTAATTTATTTCTTCTCTGTGCTGATCCCAAATAGTTGGGACGAGGCTAAGGCACTGGTGATGATTTACTACTCTGCCAGTTGAACTAAATTTATAGATATATTCTTTATGTTTTCTGTCTGAGGAATACTTGGATCAGACTGTCCGCATGCCAGACCTCCAGTCTCTGTAAAAATGCTTTGATATGTCAACAGTAGCAGCAAATTTTTTATTTTCCGACCTCTTCCATGCTTTCCACGGAGAGCCTGGTTTGTGCGTTGCCATTGCATTTTCTTTGTTTGCTTTTTGGATGCTGTAAAATTATCATCTCACTACAATCCCTGTTGCACATAGTTGTTACTTAAATTATATTGTGAGACTGCATCTTTTTTGAGTATGAACAGTCAGAAGCGAAGAAACGGAAAGTTCAGGTACAAGAAGCCAAAAGGAAGAAAAACATCAAGAGGATAGAGCGGAAGATGGCTGCGGTGGCGAGGGAAAGAGCATGGGCTCAGAGACTAGCAGAGCTGCAACAACTTGAGGCTGAGAAGAAGGAAAGCATGCCTTCGTAGCTGAATCCTGGATAGAACAATGACTATGAGAAGCCTTATCTGTTAATGCCACCGAGTTTTGTGGCCTTCTGCTTAAGATTGAACCCAGGTCCTTGGAATTTCTCATTTACCTCTTTCTTCATTGAAGTTTTCATAGAATTCTTGTGTAATTTTGGGTATTTCTCTTTAGCTCATTAAAGTAGTAAGTCCGACTGTCCTAGACTCAACCAAGCAATAACATAGAGTTTGGTGATTAAAACTCGGACATATCCATCAATGAATTGTTACCATAATGAGCGTGTGATCGCTTATCTGTGATAATGTACTGCAATCTCCAGTGTCCCAGTAGATCAGTAGTGCTTAATGAGGGTGGAATGTTCTTATAATGGCCAATGGAAAGCCTGAGCGGGATACACTTGCCTATCTGCATGCAGCATCTTAAGATACTCAACCTGCTCGACACGAGAATTGCGCTGGAGAACTGCATTCTGGCGACAACCAAGCGACCGACAAAATCATAGAGCAATTTGTACCACAAGTGAGAGCAAGGTCCAACTTGGTTTCTTGGCTCTCAAGTCCCAAATTCGTGCATCAGTGCAAGAAATGGAAGTAAAGGCGGCAGTGATTAAGTATATGCTCTGGATCACTTCTGGCCACGACGAGCTCTTAATTTGAAGATAACATGCTTTTTACACGTTATAGGTGTTACATAATTGCATCAATCAACAAGAATTTGACTCTTTTTACCAACTTGATGTTGATAAATCCGTGGATCTAGAAATTCATTTCGGACAATTGAACCTTCTCAAACTGTTTCTTTTTAAGAACCAAAAAGATTTGTGCCAGAATAACAGATGCCTACCTTTTGTGAAAAATGCAAAAAATGGCGGTTTTGTGGATCCCTCACTCCATATTCTGCTGCTAAAGTCTCAAATCATGGAAAGCACCCCACATCACAGCGCAGAGCCGATTCGTGACATTTTAGCCCTTAGTTTAAACTGGATAGAAGTGAATAACTAGTGTCTTTGGATGGAGATCCTAACCGTCAAAACAGGTGTGTATCTCAAGCTCTCCTTGTTGCTTTCACTTTTGATGGTGCTCCCAAATTCAACCGAACTTGCGTCTTCTTAAGCGTGATTTCCCATCAAAACCATATTTCTCCTCTAACACCCTGATCTGACCTACTAATGATCGAAATTGATATATTTATACATTTTAATGAAATATTTTGATTAATTAAATGTAAGGTTTTGTTTCTCTACGTTTAATTGAAGTGCAATGCACGTGATGATCAAGTAAAGATCGTGTTTTAAGTATCTTGAATTTTTTTTTTTTTTTTTTGCTCCTACCAGGTAAGTGCAAACTTTTATCCTTCCCCTCTCCAAAAATGCCACATGGCAACCCTTAATACCATCAACTCATGAATGTTTGGCTCACCTCTTGTTTTTTGACATACAAACCAAAATTCAGCTGATTTTAAACCATTGGATTTGAGTATTTATCATGGGGTGATTTCTTGCCATTGGATTCAAACATTTTTTTTCTTCTTTTGGGTGATGTGTGTGTCATTCATTATAAGAAATGGCTCAAGTAAAAGCATCTCTGGCTGACTGACCCTAACTAGTAAAGTTAATCTCTCGGTCGACTTTATCAACTAGCATAGAGTTTAGTTTGACGGAGGAAGAGCCAACTTTCCGATGAAGATTAGTTTGGGGCGAAGGAGCTTAGCTATTCGGGTAAGTCAGCCTAATTCCATTGGCAGTTACAATTCTCACCTGTTTGAGATGGAACAATTCTCACCTGTTTGAGATGGAACACGACGCACCTACCTTGTGTCTTCACACGTATCAACCACGCCATACTACAATTATATGTGACATGTAAGAGACATCACATACCACCTACACCTAATACCAGACTTTTATAAATAAATATCCTCCTTTACCATACAAAAGGATAAAAAAATTTCGACTGACAGAAATTTTTGACTAACATAAAGGGCCCTCGTGTCTGTCTTTTCGTTTCATTGATAGAAAATTATTGGGTCGTGATGTAACAAGGTATACCTGAGATCTTTTCATCTGCCGAAGCGGCATGTTTGGTAGTCACAACTGCTATCTGGGCCCACTGACCGCATGGATGTTTAGCCCACCCCTTAATAGACCTTCATACAAAAAATCAGCTTGTTTAATGATTTTTAGCCGTTGGGTTTAGTATCAAAAAATGGTTGCATTCAACGGCTATAAGAACGGCTTAAAAAGTGCTAAAAAGTGTTAAAATCTAATGGTTATAGATTACCAATCAAGGTGATTTTTGGTTTGTATATCCACCAAGGGGTGGAATAAACATCCATGCGGTCAGTGGGCCCAGATGGCAGCGGTGACTACCAAAAATGCCGCTTCCGCAAATGAAACAGTTTCAGGCATACCTTGTTACATCTTTTTCCAAAATTATTGGCCCCACTGATATTTTCTTTTAAAAGGTGATGATGTTCCCGCCCTTTTCCTCCATAAAGCTTCGTGAATATAATCGGATTCTACCACGTGGAAATCAAGGTACGTAGAGGCCATAGATTCTCATTCTAGTCGAGGACAGTATGGTCATCTAAAAAAAGCGTCAGTTTCATCTCCAGTAATTATTTTCCACTGCACAGCGCCAGAGCTTACATTTCAATTTTCAACAACTCCAATTCGATAATGGAGAAATGGAGAAGCTCACGCCGTTTCCTCAAACAATCTTCCAAAACCCTTCTCGGCCCTCGATCCAACTCTAATTTCGAGGATTCGATAAAGAATTCAGGTTCAGATACTTTCCACTTGTTCTTTTTTAATCCAACTTGAATTTCACAATTTCTTCGAGACATCTGAAACGATCTTCTCTTCTGCAAGATTTCATCTGTAATGGAAAATCTAGGATTTCTTTCAATGAAAATTTCCGTTTGTTTTCGTTTAATATGTATAGATTAAAATTTTTTCTTTCCCGGAATGAAGAGGTGTTTAGCTGCAGAGACGATCTGAAACAGTGAAAATTAATGAAATTGAGATTTAATTAACGAAGCTATGAACATCGATGAATAATCTGCGAAGGTTGGCGACAATGGCGAATCTATAGATTTCTTTCCTTGTTGCACTGTACACTATTTCTAGAACATTCGTAAGTTCAATATGTGAGCACAATTATAACTAGATAGTTTAGGTAAGTTCTGGATGTCAAGCCAATTCGGTTCGCTTCAATGAAATCTACAAAAAGACAGTTTCAACCACCTAATTTTGGATTGACCAGCTAAACCTCAATTTAGTTGGCCTTGAGCGACAAGGAGAGTCCTAATGCATGTACAATAATACCTTTTAAAACAAATATACCTTCAAATCTGATAAATTTTTATCCACCATGTTGGTTTCCGTATACAAAACTAGTAATCTCTCAAATTCCATTATAGATATTAAAATACCTATTCTGGGAGGAAATTTCTGAAGGGAGATGATGGATGGTGAGGGAGTTAGGGGTGTTTGAGTGCAGGTATAGCTATATCTAGATAGACTGAATCCAAGTTAAAAGTTTATCTACTCTTTAGCTTGTAGGGATAACACAGGGATAAGCATAACGAAGAACTCGCATACCTTTTTTTTTCTTTTTTTTTTGAGACTGCATATTCGGCTGAAAAGTCATTTTCCTCGAAGAGGGAAAGGTGCAGAGAAAAAAAAGGTCCTTGCCTTTCAAAACAAATAAACCTTTGAAAGTGTCAAAGCAGGTATAAATCCCTTTCACCAACAATATTGGCTTTGAGAGATATTACGGTGCTTTTAATATTATCTACTTAATGCTTAAAAGTTTCATACCTATACAAATGCATGTAATTTTAACAGTGTTGAAATCCAACCAGTTGCTTTCTTTTTATTTC
The DNA here is from genome assembly GCA_035048495.1 of Euptelea pleiosperma. Classification (NCBI taxonomy): domain Eukaryota; kingdom Viridiplantae; phylum Streptophyta; class Magnoliopsida; order Ranunculales; family Eupteleaceae; genus Euptelea; species Euptelea pleiosperma. Next base: position 4,460,746 of record CM068552.1, on the reverse strand, counting down.
TACTTAATAAGACATTTCTTGCAGGTTTGATTTATTTACATGGAAAAACTTGCAATAAATACTTAAAACCATATTTTGAACATCAAAAGCGGAATCTCCGGACATGTCATCCTTTAAGAGATTACATAGCAAACATTCAAGTTTCTGTACCAAGGAATGCGGACCAAACAAGCAGAATCCAATACAAATCTTTTGGTTCGGCAGCCACAAAAATTCAGAGGAACCCATTGTTTTCAACAATAAATTCGGATGACATAAACCAATTTAAGGAGATTTTGGGGGAGAAAAATGTCATTCAGGACGAGGATAGGTTGTTGACTGCAAACGTGGATTGGATGCGGAAATACAAAGGCTCGAGTAAGCTTTTGCTCCAACCCAGGAGCACTGAGGAGGTTCATATCTTATACTTTACCAAATTCCTCTGTATATTATGTTTTAATTCTTACTTCTTAGTTTGAACTTGTTTTTATCCACATAATCTGGTAGAAGTTTCTGAAAATATTTTGTTTTCAATTTCTAAGTTCTGTGGCAAAATTTTACTTTCTTGGAATTTGTTTGATCACATTCAATAGGACTTCAATATGGATGCCATATAGTATGATTAAATTTGTTTCTCCATCAACCAACAGTATTTTCTCAGTACTGCCACTAGTTTAGTTTGCAAATTATTTGTTGTTGTTAATTCTTGCTGCTGAAGCTACTTGCTCGAAATCGTAAGGAATTTTAATTGATTAGTCTAACTACAAAATTTTGATTTCGAATTGCCAATATACTTGTTTTACAGGTCTCCCAAATTCTTAAATATTGTAATTCTAGACACTTGGCGGTTGTTCCACAAGGTGGTAATACTGGTCTTGTAGGTGGAAGCGTGCCTGTTTTTGACGAGGTAATACAATTGCTCGCTTATTGATCAATAGATTTTGTTTCACCTCGTGTTATTCAGTTCTGTATTACTATGGAGCGGATATATTCTAGTCTTCTACTTTCACACGGGACCTTACTTATGCCACCAATTGACCTACCATTGTGACTTACTATTTCTCATGCAAACTGCAGAACTCTAGAATGTACAGAAAAATTGCTCGGATATTTTCTGTCCTCATTCTTTTTCTAAGTGGATGTAATTAGGGTTGGAAACAAGGCCATATTAATATTAATATATATATATATATATATATATCTTGGTTGTGCATTGATCTGTTTACACATGAATTACAGACGTAAAATTTTGCGTTACTCTATTCTCTTGAAAACATACATAGGTCTTTGCAAGTCCACATTCACATAGGCATAATCTAGAAATGCTCTAAGGCTTCTTTGAAACAAGTTACAATAGGGTGTTTCATGAATTTTCTTATCTTAATGTTACTTTAGAGCTCGAGTAAACTTTTATCTTGGAGAGCTGGTTAATTTGTGGTTGCTCCAAAGCCCTCAAGATTGGACTTGACATCCTCTCTTATTTTATCTTTATTCACTGGAAGCTGTTGTCTCTATTTCTACAATATAAAGGCTAGTTGATGCAATATTAATTTATTGTGTACTGTTGGAAATTACTGCCATATTTTGGATTTTATAGGTTTGGGGTGAAATATTGTCATAATCTGTACATACTCCTTGATCAAGCCAATCATATTGGTTTTACATCGCATATGCTTGTGTTTACATCGCATGTGTCCATGTGCATGTGCATGTATATACACATATGAGTACACATGGTTATTGACAAAACTCACGACCCAAAAATTTAAAAGTTCTTAGTAATTTATTTATTCTTTTTTGGTTTCATATCTGAGCATCATTGTTAATGAAACAATTGTGCAGGTGATTATCAATATGGGTTCCATGAATAGCGTCATATCCTTTGACAAGGTAGACACATGAACATTAGATGACAGTTTTATTTTATTTTATTTTTATTTTTGCATATTCTTTGAAGTTGATTCTCTCTGAATTGCTTATCTTACATGATGTTTTCAGGTCAGTGGTATACTTGTATGTGAAGCAGGATGCATATTGGAGAACCTGGATTCTTTCCTAGTTAATCAAGGGTAAATATTTGCTACCATATCACTTTTCTTTGCTGAGTTGGCATGTAATGCTGAGAGTTTGTGAAGGTTTATTGGTGTGCATGACAAACGATGTTAATGTGAATAGTCAGTCATATTTATATCCATTTTACATTGAATTTGAATGGGTCATCTAGAATAATGGTAGTAGTCTTCAATGCCATTGAGAAAGTTTCTACATGTTTAACGCATATGCTTAATGAATATTTACATAAAGAGTTTTAGGTCGTAATGATATTTAAATTGAAGTATCACTTTTTTTTGTTCTATTTGTTCTCATATTTTACCTCAAAATTGGATTGTCAATATTTATCTAGACTGAATAAATATTATCATTAGTCCTGGTATAGATGGAGATGTGAGGTGCAACACACTTCACTCTGTGTATAATTGAAGCTCACTCTTAAATGGTTGCTAGTATATAAAGAGATTTACTCCAAGTGTTATTCAAGTTCAATCTTAAACCCTTCCCAACTCAAAAGGTGTTTAGTCCTACTTTGTGGCTTATGAACCTCTAGAAAATTTAGTGGTAAGCTGCTAAGCTAATTTGAAATCACATTGATTTGAAATAATTGACCGGTCTCTGAATTTCTAATAACTGTCAATTGGTTTCATTGTCATGAGTGGTTTTCTTTCTTATTCTACGGTAGGTGCAATATTTGCTAGCTGATGTGGCACGCCCCAAATACGGGATCCATGGCCAGACCCACAATCCATGGACTTGACCCACGATCCATGGGTGGTCCAACCCGCAATGCATGGATTAACACAGAAACCCAAGATAGGGCATCAAGGTTGAAAAGAAAATATGGGTCGAACCACATATGAAGTCCATATGGGTCAAACCCAAGATCAAACATAAAATAAGGTACAAAGGTCGACTAGGTCAAGTCTAGTCACCTAAGGTCAAAGGAGGTCAACCAAAAGTTAAAACAAGTAAAAACCCAAAATTCACGAATTTTGACATGCAGGAAAACAATAACATAGAAACTTTGGAGGATCATATCTTAATCTCTGAAGATCAAAATGGGGTGATCTCAGAGGCCATTGGACTTGTAATGAGATGGCTTAAAAGGAAAAAATGCTTCTGGAGTGGAAGTTCAGCTCTGTCACGAAGTTATAGAGTTGTTTCCCCCGCTAAGATTGGTTTAAAAATCACAAAACCTATTTTTTCTAATTTTTAAAATCATAATCTGCATGCATGGCTAAAAGGCTTTTTAAAGAGATTTTTTTTGGAGATTTAGAAAAATATAAAACAGTAGGGTTTCAATAGAAAAGTTGGGAAATACAGAGGGTTTTCAAACCTGATTTTCTGTGAAAAAACAAAACACAGTTTTGTTAGTCTGTAGTGTAAAATCCATAACAAAAACGTTTGAGGGAATCTGAGGATGGGACCGCGGATTCGGAAAGAAGTGACTTTCATGTTTTATATGAAGTCTAAATCCAAGTCCTAATAGGTTCTGTTTTCGCCTCAAGGTAGGACATGTCTCTGTAGGCCCAGAAAACCTACAAGGAACAGTCCCAAGATGGCCCTCGGGAGTAGTATACTTCTGATATCCAAGAGTATACTTCTATTTTGCTGATATCCAAAAGTGTACTTCATTTTATATTTTTGTCTTGCTTTCGGTCTTTACTAATTATTCTTGAAGACCTATGTCAGTGTTCTACGTTCTTGATTTTCATTCTAGGTGAAGTTTTTTATAGCTAAATATGGATAATATCAAATGAGTGCATTGCCTGCTTTGCTAAGATTTGTGAGTAATTGATCACTTTCTTCTGCTTATGATATTCTGGGCTTTGTATGTGTGTATGTACACGGACACTGGTGACAAGTTATTACAATGCCACCTCAATGCAAACCATTGAATATTGGGACAATCATATCATACATCTTTATCATGGTGTCATTATTCTCATATTTAACGGTTTCATTGATGTGGTATTAATAATATATTAATTTATCACCATTGGTTTTGACATCATTAGCCTCTATTGGAAGTGGGCAAGATGGTGATGAATAGCGATTGGTCCAAACCTTCGACCAACAGCTTCTTGTATAAATACTATACAAATATATGTGCATATTTTAGATCTGTATATTTCTGCGGGTGCTCCTTGTGCAAAATTCTTATTATTGAACATGTGGCATTAAACCATTTTCATATATATTTTTTTCATACTTAAAACTACTTACATTTGTAAATATGTAGATTTATTATGCCACTTGACTTGGGTGCAAAAGGAAGCTGTCAAATTGGTGGAAATGTTTCAACCAATGCTGGCGGTTTGCGATTTGTACGTTATGGATCACTTCATGGGAACATCCTTGGTGAGGATTCTTGTTGCTCAAGCATATGGACTCTTTTGTGAAGTAGACATCATTATGCTTCATTGTCATGTTTTGTTTAAGTTACTATTTTAGATACATAGCAAGATATCAGCTGTACCATGCAATCAATCAGATCGTGCTTCAAGAATGATGCCTGTTAATATTGTAATGCTTACTTTACATGGAGTCATTACAAGATGCATTTTTTTTACTCTTCTTTTCTTCTTTTTTATGGGAGGCTTGCATTACTTTAGGACATCAATTAGTTTATGGAAGAGTTAAACGTTAATTAATGACGTAACCCATAGGAGATATGGCAGATAAGGATCTTTTTGAATTAATTAGTAATTTCAGTCTTAAGATTATCTCTAGACAAAGTCTGCTGGGATCATCCTCTTAGAAAGGTTTTGTCCCATATTCTTGCCACCTAGGTACCTCTACAAAAACCAAGTTATCTTTTATTTTTATAGCCTTTTCATATAGAAGAGCATAAACTTCTCAAAGACACATCAAATGCAGAATCAGTCTTGTACAACAATGCCAAAAAGGCACATAGAGAAAGCATTTGACTGAAACTTTTATACAAGAAGCTTGTGAAACCCTATTTTATCAGTTCCTGTTTCATTGGCAAATAAAGGGTAGTTATTAACGGACCTGAATGTAACATGGATTGGAAAAAGGACCTGCATAGAACAATTGAGTCGCACACCCACGCTAAGACAGAAGAAACAAAAACATTCCAAAGAAACATCAAATTTGAGTAGTAACAATATATTTGGCTTGCCTTTGAACTTGGTTGCTTTAGCAACTTCCTCTGACTTAGAAAGTACATATATTTTGGAGTTGCATATACCACTTATTTAGGGTTTCAATAATGTTATCACCCATTTAATCACATTATAGGCATCTCATCCATGAAGAGAGTGTACTGATGGTCAAGTTGAATTATATGGAGCTCATACGAGAATTTTCATTGTCCACACTTGTGGAAGCAGCCTTAGACATTGGACCTGCGTTAAGTTGCAACTCGAAATCTTCAGAGTCATGAAGGAGATCTTCCTGTCTCCTCTCAAAACCAGTTGCACCCAGGTTTCCCCTACTACTGTTAATAAGCAGAGCTTCATGGAATATCACAGCAGGTCCTTCACACACCATGCAACCATCATTTGACTGATAAACCCCCCATCCAATTCTAGTAGACCTAGATGACCTACCCCCTATTAAGACACAAAAATAGAATTTGGCCTTACTACATCTTTGAAATAAATATATTGATATTTTCCTTCTAACACCCTACAGTTCTTTTCATTCCTAAGTTTTATCTTCTCAATTCCCTCTATAACCATCAGAACAGATTGTTAGCGGATGATGTTTGTGAAACAACCATTTACCCCAAAAGATCGACCTGTTGGGGAAAGGCAAGACAACTATGTATACCAATGGGTCGTCGGGCTAACACAACACGTGCGTGGGAACACTCCATCCGCTAACACGCCCCCTGATAGGGAATAAACTCCACTGGAGACTTGAACCCGTGACCTCCCAGGCCTTAAGGCTCTGATACCATGTTAAACAACCATTTACCCCAAAAGATTGACTTGTTAGGGAAAGGCGAAACAATTATGTATACCAACTGGTCGTCGGGCCAACACAATACGTGCGCAGGAACACATCATCCGCTAACACTCCCCCTCAGCGGGAATACACTCCGCTGGAGACTTGAACCCGTGACCTCCCAGGCCTTAAGGCTCTGACACCATGTTAAACAACCATTTACCCCAAAAGATCGACCTGTTAGGGAAAGGCGAAACAACTATGTATACCAACTGGTTTCGTCGGGCCAACACAATACATGCGTAGGAACACATCATCCGCTAACAATGTTTTCCTGCGCATGTGTTGTGTTGACCTGACGACCCGTTGGTATACATAGTTGTTTCGCCTTTCCCCAACAGGTCGATTTGTTGGGTAAAGAGGGCGAAACAACGTTCCCCAAAGGGTGTGATGCCTAGGAGGTCCCGTGTTCAAACCTTCCTACCAGGTAAATGGTTGTTTAACACAGACATGATGATGGGGTTGCCTGGGGAACTATTAAGTCTGATTGAAAATGTTGCAACATGGATACCAAACCATCCATGAGAAATAAAGGTGCCAGCTTTCTAAGTTGGTAAAGTTTGTGACTATTGATACCACAGACCTGGGTTTGAAACCGCCTTCACCTACTGACCATTAACCCACTTGCCTACCATATTGTAATATGTTAAGCTTTAAATGGTGGAAAATTCTCTGTTTTGAGGTTAACATTTATATGCTAGCGATATATGTTGATTTTTCATACATAAAACTATGTTATGAAATTTTTTTTTTCCGGTTCATGCTAATTATTCAACACATTATAAATGGGCTGGCTTTCCTATACGTGCCTATGCACACTAAATTTTTGTATGAAAAACAAGCATTTCTTTCTTTACTCACAAGCATATCTTAGTATTTTATACATTATGCCAAGTGCTTAGTAAACATGCTTTACATGGTTTCTTATTTTTTTTATTCACAAAAAAGCACTAGAACTGTGGACTGTGCAGGGTGCAGATCTATTTTGGAATTTAATCAAACCATGCATATTTTTGTTGATGAAGTAATCCTATATTTCCTAACTTCTAGTAGGAGATACTGTATCTTCTTTCCTTCGTGTTTATCTCTTATAGTGGTCTTTCAGGTCTTGAGGCTGTCCTAGCAAATGGTACTGTGCTTGACATGCTTGGAACTTTACGAAAAGACAATACAGGGTATGACTTGAAACAGTTATTTATAGGTATGCTGTAACTGCTGAATGATCAGTTGCTAATCCAATGTAAATATATATTAACTTTGCAATAAGGATGCAACTACATTTAACTCTACCTTCATTGGTGTAGGAAGTGAAGGATCCTTGGGTATTGTAACTAAGGTTTCAATGCTTACCCCTCCCAGGCTTTCTTCTGTAAATCTAGCGTTTCTTGCTTGTAAAGATTATGTCAGTTGTCAGGTATGATCTGCTTCCTTACTTCAAAGGTTTTTTTCTCTTGCATAGATTTTGTACATAGCTTAACCATCATTGAGTTTATCTTTGTCAGCAGTAACGGAGTTATCTTGGTGCTTTTTTATAATGTGATGAATATTTATGCAATTATATGTGTTTAGTCATGGTTATTTCATTTAAAGGGAAAGTCAAGTTTCTGCGTTCTTTCTTTTCCTTTTTTTCCTGAATGGAGGGATGCGGAAAACCAATTTACTTGGTAAAAGTGATAAATAAAACTGAGTTGGACATAGTAGTAGAAAACTTGGATTATATTTTTTTCTTCTTTTATTCTGTACTCAGATGGTCATTTCATTACATTGATCAACTTTTGAAGTCCTTGCAGATTTATTAAGTTTGATAAAACTTGCCTGTTGTTGCCTGATTAGCTTGCATAAAAAAAGTGGGGACAAATGATCTTTTTATGAAGAGTCTTGTGGTTAACTTTACAAGGACACTCCTTACTTCTTATGAACCAATTTAAGTTTGAATATATAACGAGCATTATGTGTTTGAGATCCAGTTATTTGATCTGTTAATCATATGTTCTCTTATTAATATTACCCAGAGAAACCACACACATACGCATAGTTATATATAGTGCTCACTAACTGATACCATATTGGTCATGAACTGCATCTTAAACATTATAATCAGATGGGCCTTTAGTGTAAAAAGATTGATTTTTGAAGCTCTTTCTGTCGTTACTTGTTCAAGTACCAACAAATAGGTTGTAATTCTGAGATACTTTACCAGGGTTGCCATTTTTTTCTCTGATCAGTACTTCTATGTCTACACTTCAACATACTCCATTTGTGGAAGGGAGTGTATTGATTCTGAGTACTCGGACCCAGAATGTCAGTCCTGAAGCATCATATCTGTAAACGAATCTCATGTAGAATTGTTAAGGACCTGGTCCTGAAAGGGACCCTCCTAACAGATTTCCCATGCCGAAATCCGGCATGATCAGATGATTTTTAACCATCTGATCTGAATTTTCTTTGGAGTTTTACAAGAGAATAAAGTAAAATTGAATGGTTGTGATCATCTAATCATACCGATTTTTGCTATACATCTCGTGGGGTGGGGGGTGGGGGGGAGGCAGGGCAGGGCAATTGAATGTTTGGTCCCGATCCTATGCATTCCAGGCATGTGGCCGCATATTGGGCTTAAGGACGGTCATTTTAAGTCCTCAGAATCTAGATTTCCCCTTTGTGGAAACCATTAATGGTGATGATGAAATCCAGGAAAGGTTTAGCAATTATAGATCAATTGGTTGATGGAATACCTAGGAGATATTTTCATGCTTATGATGCTGATTGGAAATTCCAATATTGCAGAGAGATTCCATGGTGAAGATTAATGCGTTGATTCCCAAAAAATTAGCCTCACAAAAAGATCAACAGAATGAGATAATGAGTGAAAGCTGAATTATGGGAATTGAAGTTTAATGAGTCAATCCAAAGAATATTAGAGCAATGCTCTATAAGATAAAAAGCTTGTAAAGAAAAAGTTGTACACATTGTTCTTCCTACATGAAAGAATTCTAATTGGCATATTAAAAGCATAAGTAACAACAATTGGAGTAAATAGCTTAATAATACTTTGACCAATTGCAAATATAAGTTTGAGGGGAAATGTCAAAGCATATATTTATCCCAAGCTTAGCTTACACAGGAAATAGGTGTATTTAGTATTTACTATCAGTTCTTAATTGTAATCATGCATTTCTTAGAACATTTTTTGAACTTAACTTTTCTACGGAAAGTAGGGTTTGGTTATCTCATTGAGTCCTATATTTAGTCAGCGTATCTCTATAAAAGCGCCCATTTTGATTAGTCATCTAAGTCCTGCTCTTCTTGACACTGAACAAATCATTTAGTTTATTGTCTTTCGCTTCTGCTGGTTAGATTTTTTTTTATCTTTATAAAATCCTCAGTTTCTCAAAATAATAGTATATTTCTATATTTCAAAATTTGAAACAAATACTAACTTTTCTATCGTTACTTCTTTTCTTTTATCCTCTATTTAAATTTGGATGTAACTGTCCTGAAAGTTTAGACCAGAGTAATTTGGACTTTGGTCACCGACTCATGGCATGAAACTAATTCTTGGCATCTATAAACATCTTCTAGTTAGAAGGATATGTGTGTGTTTAGTTTTGTGCTTATGTACATGACTGCCTTAATTCATAGATGTGCCTGGATCATTTACGCCGTAAATCCTTCCATGCATATTTCATTCATTTGTGATATGAACACACAACATACACCAACACCAACTTCTGTGTTCTATTCTCTGTCGCATGGCTTGCTTGTGATTTTGATTTCTCAGTTTATGAGCAATAACTGTATGTAGTCTTGTCAATTAAATCTTGTTCCCTTCTATCCAGAAACTCCTATTGGAAGCCAAAAGGAAACTTGGGGAGATTCTTTCTGCATTCGAGTTTTTGGATAACCAATCTATGGACATGGTACAGTCATAACATAATGTTTCCTGTAGTAGATGTAAATGTTCTCACTGATTTATCAGTACTCCATCTGTTTTATGTTGTGTATTACTTACAAATCATAATTTTGTTGGATACGGTTTTGTAAGCTTAATTAATTTGCATACAAAGAAGTTCCTGCTGAACTACCATGTGTTTAGGAACACAACCAATGTTTTCAGAATCAAATCGGATCGTAAATTCATAAGGTGTAGGACTCAAATCAAATTGGGATTCAAATTGTTGGATCATAAGATTCATAAAGTGTTTTCTTTATGATTAAAAATATTGAAATAATATCCACAAATTTGAAAACAATATATAATATGCCTAACTATTCCATAACCCATCATGAAATGACTAGGTTTTGTACAAATAATGACAAAGCATTTTACCTGGCAATCCTAATATGCACTACAGAGACATTGTTCTAAACTCTAAGTCTTAATTATACAAACAAAAGATCTTTTCATAAAAATAAAAATAAAAATAAAAATAAAAATATATATTTTTTAATCCATCGTCAAATTAAACAAGTTTTCATCTCTCATCAACAGTCTCAATTCTCAATCTTTCAAATTATGTGCATGGAAGTGTTTGGTGGTGTTTCATGCAGAAGATGCTACCACGACACTTTTTTTCCTACAACATTATATCTCAAGAATTGCTTATTGTAGAATGTTAAGTTTATGCTTCTTCCTTGAAATTATAATCAACTTAATACCGTGAAAAGATGCAAAGATAGAGAAAATAGGCTACAAATGATCCCCTTATATATGGAATACTTGTATAAGAAACCCGCTTGTTTTCTTGCCCTAACTATAATCACTTGGGAGTTCTTTGTTAAGAGTTTTATTAATTTCTTTTTTTTAATGTTTAAGGGCCCCTTCAATTTGAACTATTAAAGAGGAACAATAAAGTCAAAAAGCAAAAAATTGACTCATGGTTAATAGTGAAACTATGCATGCTTAAATGATCTACATCTGTGTCGAAAGACATAAGAAACATGTTATAAATATATTTAATTAATAAAAAACAACCACTAAATTTCTTTTTTGTGGTGTTTAACGTTTGGGAAAAAACAAAAGTACAAATTTTGGAGTCATTGTTTTCACTTGAATTTTGCTTAATGTGCTCCAGTTTTATTCAAACTATAAGATTCGAAAGAATGGTAAGATTTAAATTGTGAATCGTTCTTCAATCACAATTCACATGGAAATCATAGGATTTATATCTAAAGCGATTCAGAATAAGATTCAAATCGTTTTTGTTAAGATTTGATTTGAATCGTAGGATTTTGATAACACCGAACACAACCATATGTTATGTTGCATTGATACTAGTGCAAGTGTCAGAGTCCGACACGGGTATGGAGTGTCCGATTGTGGCAAACCTTTAAAAATAAGATTTGTGGACTGCAGTATACTTTAAATAATGTGAAATAAAGTAATTGTTTTTATAGAGTAACGAGGAAAATAGTGGATAATGTGATAGAATATCTTATGATTTGTGTCATATACTTATAGACAAGAGAATAAATATATGTAACGGTATATGTTATATAGAAAATTTCTATTGTAAAAAGTAGAACTCATAACGTAGGGCAAATGTTAATTGGTATTTTGCAAGGAAAATATATAACAAAACACAATTTGGAAGTGTCACACAAGAATCTGTTTCGTGTCGGACTCCAACACGGGTAGTTTACCGATTTAGAAGAAGCCATGCAACATAGGCCATATGCGAGAACCAGTCTTTGAATTTGAGAATACCATCAAATATCTCCTTCTCGATGAACATAGCAAGAAAATTAGAATCTTGCGTGCAGTCATACCAGCCAACCATGACATCTTTTTTTAACTACTTTTCCTTTTTATTTCTTGAACATATGGAATTGGTGCAAATTTAGTCAGGAATCCGTAGCCTTGAATTCATGGTATATGGAGTATTTTTTTTTATAGTACTAGTGATCATGACTCTGGATTAGGAGCACAAAAGCTTAATCAATTGGGGTTACCTACAAAATGTTGAAAAATATTTGTTGGTTAAGGGTCATGGATTTCACAGCAGAACTTTGATGGAACGTGCTATATAAGCTTTGTGGACAATGTATAATTTTATTATAGAGTAGGATAATTAAATTTTTGTTAGTAGTGTAGAAATAGAGGTCATCTTTCTTCCATTTACTAAGTTATGGCAACAGGTTGCAGTAGTTTCAAGCAACTGCCAACATTCATAGGTGTTCTAGCTTTCCTATTCATGATTGTCTCATGCGAAATATTTTAATTTTATTCTCAAATTGTTGTAAATTCACCCAGGTGATGAACTTAGTAAAATTTCTAGAAAATATTCATGACATAAGCAATTCTGTCACCTTTATTATTTTTACAAACGATCTGTTTATATTGGATACAACAGGTTTTGAATTACTTAGAAGGTGTCCGCAATCCATTGCCTCCCTCAACGTACAACTTCTATGTTCTTATTGAGACAATGGGCAGCGACGAATCATATGACAAGTAACCTCTTTCCCAATTATTCACATTTATCTGCTAAAAAAGAGTGCTTTAAGTTTGTTTATTGGTGTAATTCTATATTATTTTTCATAAAATAATTTTCCTTCATATTAAGTTTAGGTTCACATTGGCTCCTATTTCATGATTCTCAATGAAATTCTAAGCCACTTGGGTATCCCTTTTTTCTTTGATACTTTCGTAACTTTATTAAAGAATCAAAGGAAAAAGTGAAAATACAAAATATCGGGAAAGAGACTTCTCTATATACGAGAAGCTTCTATTTGCACCACTTTTACTAAATGGCATCTAAAATTGAAGTCCATAGAGCATGTGAAAAATCAGCTCATCCTCCAGCCAACTCCTGGATGTGATCAATAAGTTAGCAGCCTATGTCCATACTAGATCCCCACCTAATAGCATTAAACGACTCCCATTCTTGCAGTGAAGGTCTGAAAAATGCTCTTTGAAGATGAAACTTGAAGGATACATATTCTTTTGCACAACATGTTAACTACAAACATTTCACCGACCATATTCTATTAGAAACGTAACGTTTAGGTGTATCTTATAGGAGAAACTGAGATTTCTTAATGTTCATTACTTCAGGGGCTTTGGTTTTAAAGCAATTATATATCATCTATACATATATACATTGTAGGTTCCTATAACAGATCATGTGGCTTGTGTACTATGAACCTCATGAATTTGCTTCAATCAAATAAGAAAATAAATCTCTCAACAAACAGAACCTCATGAACATGAGTCCTTTATATGTTTGTGTTTTCAACTAGACTGTATAACATTAGACTTTATCATATGACATCCGATAGAGCATTGTATCTGGATGGCCATAAATATGTTTAGTTGTAATATGTAATTATCTTATTCTAGTTAACTTTTACAGTTGATGAGGATTGATATTTTGTGGAACTATACTAGAATCAAGTTTCTTTGGGTGAATCACTCCATCACTTGAATGGTTTATAAATGATTAGATTCCTAAGATTCTTCATTATTGATTGATTCTTCTAGAGAGAAACTTGAAGCATTCCTACTTCAATCCATGGAAGGTGGTTTGATATCTGATGGTGTTGTCGCACAAGACATAAACCAGGCGTCCTCGTTCTGGCGTATTCGTGAGGTTCCATCTCAGTTTATTTTTATATTTTCATGAAAAGATAATTTATTTATTACTGATGGGGGAAATGTTTTGTGGGTCTATTGGGAAGATATATGTGGTGGTTGCTCACTGTCCTACAATTAAATAATGTCACTTCTGTCTTTATATTGTGCACTCATTTCATCATATGTTTAACTTTTGTTATAGCTCAAAACTAAGCAATGTAGCTGTAAGTGTCGAAGTATAAGCCAAGTGACAAATGTCTAGTGAGCGGAGAAAGGTAGTCCAGGAGAGTAGAGACCCACCTAAGCTAAATCATTAGCCGTTTAGGTTCCATATTCAGACCGGGAGAACATAAGAGATCATGACAGTTGGACATAGAGAGAAAATAGGGAATGAGAGAGAGAGAGATATTCGGTCACGGGTGTTGGTTGCTCATTCATGTACTCTTCTCTCTCAGTAGGTTAGTCCCAAAGACATGTTTATACGTCGACGTCTCATGTCGATAAAAGGATGAAATCGACGAGGCACCTCCATGGGGTGGCTCCTAACAACGTCAAGATCATGTCCTGCAAACTTATCTCTCGACCTCCAATCTTGTTTCTTATGTCACCCAAGTGCTGACTATGCATTGATCCTCTACCTTTAGGTATTTTGCGTGGCTCTAGTTTTGTCATGTGGCATCCACGTAAGCACATACATATTGAAGCATCTACAATAGCATAAACCAGCCTAAGCTGATTAAAGAGGTGATTGAAGGGATCATCAGCAAAGTATCATAATCACCTTCGTTTGGCATGCTTTAACAGTGTGTTGGTGGTTCAACGACTAGATGAGAATTATTGGAATTATTCCCTTTAATAAATTTTACAGATGTTTGTCTCGCATCCTTGACGGTTTGACTGAAAAAGCATATGATAGAAACTCAGTGAGGAAAATTCCGCTATAATTTTGGATAGAGATTCATGTACAATGAAGACCAATGACAGCACCAGTGAAGAGGAATGTGCAATTCGAAGGGCCTAAAAGGGCAAGGAGAAGGCCAAAACTTATGTGGAGCGAGTGTTTGAGAGGAGATTTCAAAAAACTTGCCATAACGGAAGAAATGGCTTTAGACGGGATTGAATGGAGGAACGTGATTCATGCAGCCGACCCTATACCATTGGGAAAAGGCTTATGATGATGATGATTTTGGACACAGATCCTGATGGTTAGACAGGAGCACCTACAAAAATGAGGTTACATGTTGCTTGGTGGGTGAATACTTAGTACAGAGAAGGCTGTACGTATATCTTTTTGTTGTGCCTCATTACTTCCCTTTTTGTGACTAAGTGTGCGAGTTTATTGAGTTGAGCACTTCTATGAATATTGCAGGCAAGTGCCCTTGTCAAGTCTGTTGACTGACATGCCAGCAAAGTGATGTCCCCTGCTGCTGCACAGGGCGTGGGCAAAATTTTGAGCATGTTACAAGAAGCTTCAACCCTCTTGTTGCCCACTCGTTGGGATCAACCTGGTGTAAAGGCACATGTGTGTCTTTTCCAGAGGAGAACTCTGACATTCTAGGCTCTGATTTCCCTTGGTATAACATCCAATTAGCTTCAATCAACCCTTTGAGGGGGAATCAGACGCAGGCCTCAGTCCTCTGGTCATGCACACAGCAGTCTTATATACAATCACATTTTTTACTTTGCAGCATCTTTAACCCCATGACTTGTTATTCTGCTATTTATAGCTGTGGTTACAAGAAATACCCCCAACCATACACGTGTTACTTAGATTAAGTAAAATAAATATATTAATGATAATTAGTTTAATAAGGTTGCCGACATCAGCACTCAGACCCAAGTTATATTCTACAATGGTTCCAAGAAATTACTCTACCATTCAAAAGCAGAACTGACAGTGTGAAATATCACTAACAACCTTGGAAACTATAACCCTCTAGCAAACCCAACCTATGCTATTCTCACTCGGGTAAGTTGCTCGGATAACCCGATTCCTAAGTTGGACTGCATCTAGTAATCCAAACCCAATGCATGACATGACAGGTGTCGGACCAGAGATACAGCGATGGGAGAGAAGAGATAGCTGTCAAAATGTAGTCCATGCATTATAACAGGTGGCAAATGGTAAATACTCCATTATCCGCTTAATTACTGTAAATACACTGTTGAATGCAGACTTTGCACAGTTGGGGGATTGGTCAAACATTAATGATTGCCTGATATACTGATACTTAGAACTTGGTTCTCATCCAGCACTTGTTCTCATCCAATGTTGAACTGTTCTTCAAGGGATTGTGTGTATTGATATATGATATCTTTGAGGTGTGGTTGTTAGATTCCACAATCAAAGGCTAGCGAATTTGACACCACAAATAGCCAATGGTGAATTTGCACCGTGGACAAGGGTTCTTGTGATCAGTCATTTTGGCTCAAATATTTAGTGAGCATGGTTCTGTATTTCATGTCCCAAGCCCATGGCTCAATCAGCCGTGCAACCATGAGGTCACAGGTTTGAGCCCAGATTACCCATCAAAAAATAAATAAATAAAACTGTATTTTAGATCTTTGTTTTTCTCTGCTTCAAGACTAGTAAGATAATGACATCTTTTCCAACCGAAAACTTACAGCTTGATGTTAAAGTATACATGATATGCAAGGTTCTTTTCCTTTTCTTTTTATTTTCAGTTCATGAATTATTTGGTTATTCTTAGGATGGATTTTTTAGGAATCAATTATGAGTATGCCCTCGAAACTATTTTCCCCATGGTGGGTTTTTTAATCTCTAATGGTAATTTTTGAGATAAATGAAGAACTGCAGTTTCTTTATCATGCTCTTGAAAGTTGAAACTATCCTCAAGAAGTGCACCTTAGCAAGCCTTTCCTTTATGGTGGCAGGGTTTAGCAGAAGCATTGAGTAAAGCAGGGGCAGTCTACAAATATGATTTGTCATTGCCTGTTGAAAAGATGTACAGTATTGTCGAGGAAATGCGACTGCGGCTTGGTAATTGATCTTATAATTGCCACTTATAACATTCTCAATATATTATTGAGTGCCCCCAATTTGGTCTAGGATAACTTATCAAAGATTTCTAAACAGTAGAAGCCCAGTATTGTGGGATGACATTCTTTCTTCCTGAGTCCAAAAACCTGAACTACATTATCACTATCATCATGATCATTCTGTGAAAGGAGTACAGATCAGTTCCAAATTCATCACTTTCATTAGTATTTGAAATTTCCAGGTCAGTCAGCAAAAGTATTAGGATATGGACACCTTGGAGATGCTAACTTGCACCTGAATATCTCAACACCTCAGTATGATGATACGGTAAATTTCTTGGTCCTACTTTAGCTTGTCAGAGTTTTTCATATATTCTGAAGATTTTTCATTCAGTTCCTCGTTCATTACAGGTTTTAGCACAAATTGAACCCTTTGTCTACGAATGGACATCCAAGCACCAGGGAAGTATCAGTGCAGAGCACGGACTAGGACTGATGAAAGCCAATGAAATTCACTACAGCAAGTCACCTGAAACTGTACGTGTGCTATGAGATCCCTTTGTCATAATTTTACTGGAGATTTGTTTGCTGGCAATGAACTGTTCCCTCTCATGGGAGGTTATAGTTCTCCCTAATTTTTTGAAAGTCGCCATATTTTTCTGACTACACAAATTAATGAAGTAGGTTTTCTCAAATAGATGTGAGTATCCTAGGATCAGTATAGTCGAAGCTTCGCCTAAGCGAGCGTTTCACCAAGACAATATCCGAACACTTAAAACAGTGACTAGGCAGGCACTAGTACGGAAGTGCTTGCCTAGGCACGCCTAAATGTTAGGCATTAAAGCGTTCGCCTAAGTTTTACTGGAGATCTGTTTGCTGGCAATGAACTGTTCCCTCTCATGGGAGGTTATAATTCTCCCTAATTTTTTGAAAGTCGCCATATTTTTCTGATTACACAAATTAATGAAAGTAGGTTTTCTCAAATAGATGTGAGTATCCTAGGATCGGTATAGTCAAAGCTTCGCCTAAGCAAGCATTTCACCAAGCCAAGACCCGAACACTTAAAACAGTGACTAGGCCGGCACTAGTACGAAAGAGCTCGCCTAGGCATGCCTAAGTGGTAGGCATTAAAGCATTCGCCTAAGCCATCGTATAACATTGATGTTATATGTGCTTTATATATTAAGAATAAATTATACCTACGAGGTTGATGTTATACGTACTTTATCTATATGAAAAATCCAAGGGTATGCATAAATATAAACCTTATAAACGAATCATTCTCTAAACCCTAACAAAAGGACAAAGTAAGCCTTCTGCTCTTATTTTTTTGATGGATGATTGTCGAGATGTTGAGTAGCGGGACTTTAAGGATTTGGTTCTGAGACTTTGACATTTTTTTTTTAATTTTGAACAGTTATGTGTTGGTTTTGAACTATTAGATGAGCCTCTGGATCAGTAAAGTACTTGAGTTTTAAACTATTAGATGTGGCGCTTAGCCACTAAACTATTTCTGTTTTTTCCGTTTACTTTCCCATATAGTTATGTAGTACTCAGTAATTAGCTTTTCTCTTTCGTTTCTACTTAGGTAATATGTGGCTACGTGCTTTATCTTCTTTTCCTTCAATCTTTTTAGCAATAGAAGTTTCATTTCTTTAATTCTTATAAAAGAAATTATCGCCTAGGTTTCATCTAGGCATCACCTCGCCTAAGGGACCCGTTGCCTAGGCATTGCCTAATGCTTTTGACTACATTGCCTAGGATATTTAACATGCTTATTATCTTTGATACTACTGCAAGTTCTGGTTTCTTGAAGAATATTGTATACAGTAGCCCATTCTTTTGTGTCAAAAAGTAGAAGAATTTTGGTTTTTCAGTTACTTGAAGATATCATGGTGAGTAACTATATAAACAGATTGAAAAGATTGGTATATCCTTTTAAATTGTTGTTCTGGAAAATGGTCTCTGTTACCAGCATCTCTGATATGTTAAAAAACCCCACAAAAATTTCCAGGATCTAAAAAATTGATAAGAATGTTTTTATCTTGGAAGATTAGATGTCTTCGTGAAGTTGACTTCTTTTGCAAAATTTTGTCAGGTATCATGAAATTTTTATGCTTGTATTTAATGAATAAATTACTCAAGCCTTCTTTAATGTACGTATTTCTTTTTTTTTTTCTTATTTAACCTTACACGATTTTTGCTGCAAAGAAAAAGAAACTCCTTAAAATTCCCTGGCTAACAATTCCTGCGAATGAGATTTGTGACTGAATCTACTGATAAATTCCTCCGACCTGATGAAATTTAACATATCCATTGCCATCGACATTCTAACAAACAAATGCAATTGCATTAACCGAGCTCAAAATCTGTTGTAAGTTGTTGATTCAAAAGGCACATTTTGTCAATTTGAAAGAATAGTGCTGTAAGCTATTTGCTGTATGTTCTAATCAGGTGCAACTTATGGCTTCCATCAAGAAGTTGTTGGACCCCAGTGGGATACTGAACCCCTATAAAGTTCTTCCACACTCCCTCCTTCCTTTGGGCTGAGGTAAGGCAGTTGATCCTAGAACCAGTTTCTCGCGAAGACTGGTTAGTCATCTGACTTTATTATACTTTCACAGATGTCGACATTGTGTAGTCACTGCATCATGTCAACTCTACACAGTACGTGTTTGAGGGATCAGAGCTCATCACAGAACTGGTGCCGACAAAACATGGTAAGGATACCGAGAAAATAAAGATAATCATGCAAGTACAGGAGTTAATACTAGACATGATTTTGAGAGGAAGACCTTTTTAAATGCAGTAACTAAATGGGTGGCTACATTTGATTGTGATCTGTAACCGATGTCGAATGTCATAAGAGAATCACCACCCTCCACGTAGTAGCTCTGTCTTGATATTAAGTTGTCAGGTTTAATACAAGCTTTCTCAAATCTCAACTCAATTTGGGCTTGCAAGTGAGAAAAGTTGATTAGTAAAGCACCTGAAAAATGGGCTTTTGGAGCCAAGGGTGTAAAGTCTGAATCAGACTGAGGCCTGGATAGGGCTTACAGGCCCAGACTCGGCCCATTTATAACCATATTTGGAGCCTTATCTTTGGTCTTTCAATGGGCTGGTTGAGGCTTGGTCATTTCATTTTTGTCTGGGCCCATCCTGGATTGATAGACCTTAACCCTAAGCCCCTCCGTCATGGGTCCTGGATGGGCTTTAAAAAGTTGGGCAGGCACATCCCAGGAACATATAACCACAGATCGGTGTGGACCTGAGCTAGCCTATTAAGCTTTCTCAACGTTTGATCTGGACCTGCTCAGAAAGGAAAATGCCTTTAAAAGAGGCAAGCTTATATGAGGGTTCCAGGGCACCGTGCGCAGGACACGTTAGTAATTCAGTAGCTTTTTCCCGCTAGTGATTGCACGGGAAACTGGAAAAATCTATGATACAGATTTCTGTATCAAACTTTTTATGCAGAAGTCCCTCAAATTGCCACGTAGTAGACTTTTTCAGGCCCACACCAAAAATTAGTGAGATTAGTGATTTATAGCCATTGGATGTGAGCACTTTTCATCATGGGCTTGAAACCAACTCCATAGGCCGGTTCATAAAGCCCATAATGAAAAAGTGCTCAAATCCTACGGCTAGAAACCACCAATTTCGCTGTTTTTGGTGTGTAGGTCCATCATAGTGTGGGCCATAAATTCAGGGGGGCAAGTGGGCCGGAACGAGTCTACTACGTTGCAATTTGAGGGACTTCTGCATCAAAATTTTGATACAGACGTATGCATCAACGAACAGCCCTGGGAAACTTGGCTTCCTACAGTGCTTGACCGAAAGAGGGTCAAGCAAAACAAGGACCACTACTCTAGAGTCTAGACATTAGGTGGGCTCAACGACAATTTTTTGTAATATTCCCGTCAAATCACGTGGGCCCACATCCTCGAGCACAAGTGAGTGACACTTGTTGACGCCCCTTTCAGTTCGTGAGAAAAGCAAAATTGCTTGTTCCTTCCATTAAAATTCCGAAATATTGATTCTCTCTCAAAAAAAATTGGTCTCACGCAATGTTTGAACGAAAGGGCGTAACGCAAAACTTGGTAATTGAGGACGTAGGGGCCACGTGATTTGATAATGATTATTCGAAAGTGTGGTGGACCCCACCACGCTTAGTGGCCCTTATTTCGTCTGACCCCCTTTTCGGTCAAGCATTGCGCGAGGAAAATTCTTTCAATTGACACATTCGAAAATGACCCGACCCATCAAGTTTGGAGTTAATCTTACAACAGATACTTCCAGCATCCCCACTCCTCAGTTGCTGTCCAATTGTGGACTGGTATGTCTCTAAGGTTGTCACTTCGCATGGATAACAAAATATTTGTGACCTTATCCATTCTTGAAAATGCTGCACTAAGTACAAAACAAATACCACTTCACATGCACTCCATGTGCTAGCAATCGTGGTATCGAGTTCTTTGCTTTCTGATACAACAGATTTCTTTAAAAAAAAAAAAAAAAAATTCCATAATTCCTCTATAGATCATGGTTTGAAAAATGGCTGTTATAATGGATTTGGACGTCCCCGCCGTTATGTTATGTACCATTTTAACGGCTGTATTTTCCCTTGTAACAAAAATAATGATTGTTATTTTATGAGAAAATTAAAAAAAAAAACCCGTCATTTTCTGAGAAAATTTGTATAAAAAAAACCCACCCGTTATTCTACCTTATTTTTTCTTGAAATTTTTTTATTGAAATTTTGAATTTTAGCGCCGTTCTTTCTTTTATTTTTCTGTTATTTTCCATTTTTGCCCCTGAACGTTACAATTTGTTATAATGGCCATTATAATGGAAAAAATGGGTAAAACCTCCAGTCCGTTATGCGGCCCATTTTAAACCTTGCTATAGATAACCATTGTTTGACTATTACAGAAACAATATAAGGATTCAGGACACAGGACCCACCCACTCTTTAACTCCCACCTAGGAGATCTTTGTCAAAAATCAACATTCATAACCACCGTCGGATCAGAAAACAATTTATTTGTTAATTAATTTATTTTGAGCTTATGTGGGCCTACATGTTCGTAGATGACAAGTGAAGCATTGAATCCATAAATTTGAAAAAGTAGGAATGGTTGAACGGAACCCCCCCATCTTTAGATGGATCGGAGCATAAGAATTAAGAAAAGTCGAATCAATCCGAAAGGAATAAACTCATCACAAATAGATGAGAGATGCGATTCACCACAAGAAAGAGACCCACACAAATTGTAAAAAGGAACAAAAATGACACGGATTCTCTATTCCTCTTATGTAAGACTTTGATGACAGGGTGCAATAGAAGCCACGTGGCATACTCTTAGAGGGCTCTGACCGTATGGATGCTTTTTCAATCCCTATATGGACCTACAAACAAAAAAAGTCAGCTTGATTTGTGATTTTAAACCTTTGGATCTTTGTAACTCAAATAATGGTCAATAATGCTCAAATTTCCAACGGTTAAAATCAGCCCATGAAAACAATTCCAATCCAACGCCTAGAAATCACTAATCGGGCTGATTTTTTGGTTTGTAGGTCCACCTAATGATTGGCCAAACATCCATACGGTTAGAGTCCTCTAAGAATGTTCCACGTGGCTCATATTGTGCCCTATCATCAAAGTTTTATTCATCCAAAATACCCTTCTACTTCGAGAAGATAAGTATCATTCATCCAAAATCCAAAATACAAAATTTGAATTTTAGCACCGTTTTTTCAGTTATTTTTCATTTTTGCCCTTGAGCGTTACAATCTGTTATAATGACAGTTATGACAAGAGAAGAAAAAAAAACGGTAATGCCCCAGTCCGTTATACCGTTATAACGGCCCAACCTTAGTTGATAGTGCTGAGTTGACATTCACTTTTTTCAAATATCAACCACCGTTGGATTCTTGGAATCTCTATCCGAGAAAAGGGAGTGGAAATTTGGGAGTAAAACAGAGAAGTCCGCGTAAGCTGGTCCTAATTTTATTGAATCAAACAAACGGAGGACAAGGCGTCCTCCAAAAGGCACGAAAAGAAGAGCAATTCCACTAATACAAAATCTAAGTCCTTTGCAAAGTAAAAGAGACATCTTTTCTACCTTTTTATTTTCTTTGTGGGTAAGACGGTTTTGAATTTTAGGGCTGAGACCTTAAAGTTTAGGACCTTTATTCCTACAAATCAATTTCAAGTGGCTGCAAGAAATGCTTTTGTTCCTTTCCGCCAAAAAAAATGCGTTTTTAAACTTTTTTCCTAGTCAAAATTGTATTTCTTTATACTTTTATTTCCCATGTTTTTCTCACCCGATTTTGTCTTTGGGTATCAAGTATATGCCATTTGAAGGTGCCAGCTTGCTCAGTTGGTAAAGTTTGTGAGTGATGATACCAAAGACCTGGGTTCAAAACCCACCTTCACCGAGTTACTGATCTCTTTTAAAAACAGGCTTAACTATTAAAAAAAAATAAAAAAAATATATGCCATTTTATTCAAGCTGACTTGACCACTAAAGGGTCGAATTTTCTTGATTATCCATGGAATTGTATTGTTATATTGAAATTAAGAAAATTCTACTGACTTCGATGATGATTTTGAACGAAAAACAAAAATGCCAATGACATCGCATAAAAGAAATGGCGAACTGTCAGAAAAAAAAAAAAAAATTTGTCAATAGATCAGATGATCACAATCATCTTATTTTTTGCGCGACTGAACTTCTAGGGCAATCCATGACTCATCATCTTCACCATCATCATCAATTGTATATGCACATTCAACCCTGAACTCATCGGTCAACGATGACCAAGGTTTAAAAGAGGCCCTTATAACGGTATAACAGACTGGGGGCGTTATCATTTTTTCTTTTACAACTGCTCTTAAAACAAATTGTAGCGAAAATAGGCAAAAATGGAAAATAATGGAAATAACGGATAAAAATGGTGCTGAAATTCAAATTTGAATCTCAAATTTTCAAAAAACAAAAAAAAATGGAAATAACAACCGTTTTTTCACAATCTTTTTTCAGAAAATAACGGTCATTATTTTCTAATCGTTAAAATGGTTCATAACATAACGGGCTATGGGGCGTTACTGTTTTAATGGCTATTATTTTCGTTAAAACGGCGTTATTTTTAACCACGACGTTGACAATTATAAAAGACCCCAATTAGCATATTATAGATCATCATTATGTCAACATCGCATATTTTCTTCCAATTATTTATGACAATTTGCGACACGAATATTTATTTAACCAAGGTGAAGCTGATCCTAATTTGGTAGGCCCCTGGGGTTAGAGAGAGAGAGAGAGAGAAGTCAAAGGAGACCGGCATTTTAAAAAAACAAAAGTCATAGTCAAGTGGAACATGCTAGGTGCCATTTTTATGACTCAGAAAGGATAAGATGGAGAGGGAACATGGCAACCATTACATAAAAGCAAGGTTTTATGGTTAAAAGTTCCTCCATTGTTATTCCTTCCATTTCTGGGGTTTTTTTTTTATTTTTTTGTATTTTAGTAACACCCCCCTAAATTTTGAAAGTAATTTGTAATACCCCCTTATACTTTAAAACTTTAGGATTAGCCCTTGACCTAGTTTAACTATAATTTGACTAACCTATAAATGGTCCTTTCATAAGTGCATTAACAGCCGCATGATGCATGGCACATTTTTACGTTAGTCAAATGATAGTTAAACTAGGTCAAGGGGGGTAATCCTAATGTTTTAAAGTATAAGGGGTATTGCAAATTACTTTCAAATTTCAAAGAGAGGGGGGTTACTAAAATACCCTACATTTTTTAATTAGAACTTTAAAACATGATTTTAAAACAGGCCGTTTAAACAGTAATGCTCCAAGCCCGTTTCCGTTAAAACCGTTTAAACACGTTTTGATGATTTTAACGGCCGTTAAATTCTAAAAAAATTTGAGAAAAAAAAAGGCCATTAAATCTGTTTAATTCCGTTAAATTCCATTTTTTTTATTTTTAATTTTCAAATTTTAAAATTTGAATTT
Source organism: Euptelea pleiosperma (assembly GCA_035048495.1). Classification (NCBI taxonomy): domain Eukaryota; kingdom Viridiplantae; phylum Streptophyta; class Magnoliopsida; order Ranunculales; family Eupteleaceae; genus Euptelea; species Euptelea pleiosperma. The sequence goes on along the minus strand of CM068552.1, from coordinate 4,436,135 downwards.
CAGGGCCACTTTTTCCGTTAAAAGCTGTTAAATTCCTTTTTTTTTTCATTTTTTGCCCCTGGCCATTTCAATCCGTTTTAACGGTAACGCCCCCAGTCCGTTAAACCGTTAAAACGGCGTCTTTAAACCTTGCTTTAAAGGATGAATTATTTCCTTTTTCAACAGGTTGGTGTTGAGAATGTAAGTGGAAATAAACTTGTAAATGAAATTCACATACATGTGGATTAGGATCTTTGGACATGCCTATGTAGGATTCATACGGAGATGAGTTGAGGGCTGATTTGGAGATCATTTTTATAGACAGTCAACCCAGATGTTGATTTAGGTTAATGTTCAACTTGTAATCCAGTTTTCTAGGACTGGTAGAATAGGCCAAGGTTTAAAAAACAGCCGTCGTAACTGATTCGGACCTACCCCATTACGTTATGGACCGTTAAAACGCCCAGAAAATAACGGTCGTTATAACGAAAATAACTGCCAGTTATTTTCCGCTATAACGAAAATAACGACCGTTATTTTCTGAAAATTTTGTGAAAAAAATGGCAGTTATTTTCATCTTTTTCTGTTATTTCCCATTTTTTTTTCATTTTTGCCCCTGAGCGTTTTTTTCCTTGTAACAGAAAAAATGGTAATGCCCCCAGTCCGTTATACCTTTATAACGATCTCCTTTAAACCTTGGAATAGACTATGGTTTTTTTTTTTTTGTTTTGTGTGTGAAAGAGGAGCAGGCGCCTTCTTTGCGCCTGGGCCGCACAGACCAAACAAAACGGCCCTACGGAGCTTTCCCCACGTCATCTCAATTCAAAAAGTCAAAACAGACTATCCTGGGCTGCGGTTGGAGAAAATTTTAGAAGCGGTGGACTTTTGAAGCGGCCAATCACATCATGCCACAATCCACTCTTCAAAAGCATTTATGGGTTGTTAAAAATCATTTATGGGATTGTGGCATGATGTGATTGGGCACTGCTTCGCCCCTTCAAAAGTCCACTGCTTCTAAAATTTGTTGGTAATTACAAGAGCTTTTGCTGATGTGGCACAACATGAGCCTGTGCGGCCCTGGCGCATAGAAGACACACCCCGTGTGAAAGTAACCCTTAACTCATCTCCTATGTGGGCCCCACATAGGCATGTATATATATATATATATATATATGTTGGGCCCATGTAGAGAGAAGTTGTGGTTGAGTTTTGGTGAGGATACTTCATTTTCATGCTAATTTTAGAATGGGTAATTTTAGTCGCTCCCCACAGAATGTGAGGGCACCTGACCTGTTGAGAGCACCCCACTTAGATTTCTAACTTTTCGAGGGCACCTTCCCTCATTTCAACGCAAGAGAATAATGAGTAAAACTTGTCACAACGGGTTGTGACCGAAGTCAGTCACAGCCCACAATAGAAGCTACATGGCACACTCTTAGCGGATGCTGACCATATAGATGTTTGGCCAGTCCCTCAGTGGACCTGCAAACCAAAAATCAGCCTGATTAGTGATTTACAACCTTTGGATTTTTGCACCCAAAGAACGATCAATAATGCTCAGATTCCTACGGGTTAAAATCAACCCATGAAAATGACTTCAATCCAACACTTTGAATTCACTAATCAGGCTGATTTTTGGTTTGGAGGTCCACCGAGGGACTGGCCAAACATCCATACGGTCAGCATCCACTATGATGTGCCACGTGATTCCGTATTGTGGGTTGTAACTGGATTCGGTCAGAACCAGTTGTGACAAGTTTTGCTGCAAAGGGGTAAAACTTCTGCAGAGAAAACAGTTGGTTAGAGGGTGCGTAGAAAATTTTGAAAAGGGTATTTTCATAATAAAAAAATATGGTAAAAAAAACAAAGGGTTTCGGGTGCCCTCACATTTTGTGAGGTGCGACTAAAATTACCCTTTTAGAATTTCTAACCTGATCAAATGTAGACTCGGTGAAATAAATAGTGTAGAACATGGTTTAAAAAAGGGCCGTTATTACGGAAATGGACCTTCCCCATTATGTTACATACTGTTTTGACATTCAGAAAATAACGGCCTTTCTTCTTTTTTTTCGGAAAATAACAACCATTATTTATGGAAAAAAGTTCGTAAAAAAGGCCGTTTTGAATTTTGAATTTTAGATCCCTTTTTTTTTTTTTTTTTTTTGCCTTTTTTGATCCTGTACGTTGCAATCCATTATAACGGAAAAAAAATGGTAACGCTCCCCAATCCGTTATACGTTATAACGGCCCCTTTTAAACTTTGGTGTAGAATTCTTCAACTTCTAATCCACTTTTCAAAAGCCTTTTTTTTAATGAAGCCTTACGCTGGAAAGGCTCAAATCCAATGGCTAAGAATCATCAATTATGCTGACTTTTGACGTGTAACTTCACTAAGAGGTGGGTCAATCATTCATGGGATCAGTGGGCCCAAATGGGTCACGTTACGCACAGAGAAACTTCCTTTTTGTGTCCGACGACGCGTAAGGATTGGCAAAGTTTTTTTTTGTTTACTTTTATGTCTTAAAAATTTAAACTAGAGTCGGGCTCCGTTGACAGATATAAAATGACAGGCAAAATAACAGGGACACAATATAAGCCAGGTGGCACACTGTTACAGGACTCTGACCGTACGGATGTTTCGGGATGTTTGTCTTTGTCCTATCCCATGCTGAACCTACAAACCAAAAATCAGCCTGATTAGTGATTTATAAGTGTTGCATCTTTGTACCTCAAATACTGCTCAAATTTCCACGGTTGAGTTCAGCCCATGAAAATAAGTCCAATCCAAAACTTATAAATCACTAATCAGAATGATTTTTAGTTTGTAGGTCCACCATGGGATAGGACAAACATCCACACGGTCAGAGTCCTGTAACAGTGTGCCACCTGGCTTATAATGTGCCCCTGTCATGTTATCTGTCATTTTAGATCTGTCAACGGAGCCCGACCCTTTAAATTATTAAACGTGGGTCCCACTAAATCCCTCCCTTCTTTAATTAATCTGTAAGGGTACTCCTGTAATTTCAGGTTAAGATTAACAAAATGAAATAAATAAACACAACGCAGCGAACAAAAGGCGTACTCTACGACGAGCAACGAGGACGGTCCCTCTCTTTCTCTCTGTCTTCGAATCCCGTCAGCATGACTAGCTCCTCGGCCTCTTCTCGCAAGGTTTTCTTTCTCCGAATTTCTCTCTCCCGAACCCTAATTTTGCCCTAATTTTGATTTTCTCTGTTTCTCATCTCAAATCTGTCCGTGTTTAGGCTCTGAGTAAGATCGCTTGCAATCGACTCCAGAAGGAGCTGGTTGAATGGCAGGTTAATCCTCCCGCCGGATTCAAACACAAAGTCACCGATAATCTTCAGAGGTTATAGTTAGGGCTTAGGTTTCATTTTCCTTCGTTTTTTTTTTTTTTTTTTTAATTTCTGTTGAAGTTCTTGCATCTATTGGTTTCACTGTTTCCGTTGAAAGGTGGATCATCGATGTCAGTGGAGCTTCGGGAACTCTTTACGCCAACGAATCTTACCAGCTTCAGGTCGATTTTCCCGAGCATTATCCTATGGAAGCACCACAGGTGAGAAGTGAGAGCAATCGCAATTGTCCTTTCGAAGGTCTATTCTAAGTTGATTTTCGGGTTTTCTATTCTGTGTTTGTGTTGGACAGGTTATTTTTCTACCTCCTGCTCCTCTTCATCCTCACATTTATAGCAACGGTCATATATGTTTAGGTAATTCTGGATTTTTATCATTATTATTATTGCTTTTGTTTGTGTTTCTGATCTTTTTCGCCGATTCCTGGTGATGTGTTGATTTTTTTTGTCCGTGAGAGTGTCTTCTGTAGAAGTTTGAATAGTTGTTTTATAATGCTCATAAGACAGATATCCCTTTTATCAAACTTGTTTTATTAGTTTCTGGGGTTGCTCTTCTAGTGATGATAAATGATTTTTCTCCTTTACCTGGATCAATCCTTTTACTGCAACAATATTGCATTTCCTTGCTGTTATTCTTTTGTCGAAATCTGTGTGAATTCCTTCTTTAGTTCTGAATCATTGTTTTCAGTTTTGATTTTCATATCTTGTATGTATGTCTTGGAAATGAAATTGGGTGGGAAGCATATGTAGGTCTGGTGTATCTTAGCGGCTGAATCTTAAACATGTATATGGTCAATGTCATCCTTTGGGTGCATATATTCTTTGTTTGAATCTTATCTTCGAAGTTGTATGCGCATAGCACTGAAAGAAATATGGAGAGAAAAAAGAGAGATATAGTTGAACCGGATGTCTATAAATGTTAATATATTTCAATTCCTTGATTGTTGTTTTTTGGTCTTAAATTCTCAAGTGAATAGTTAATGATTGCCATTCTCTTCTAAAACGATAATTCATAGCATCACTTTGTCATATTTGGACACTAGCAGCAACTATGAAGAGAAACCTCTCCCTGAAATTTAGTTTACCACGTGATGTTTTATATTATTCACCCAAAGAAATTGGTGGTTGAGAATGTGGAACTCTTGCCAACTTCTAAATTCCATGTGAATTTTTGCGTACATTCTGTATCTTTTTTTTTTATGGGTAAAATGAATTATATTAAGAGAGGGCGCGTACATTCTGTATCTCCCTTTTTATTAGAATATACTTTTAACTGATAATAAAAAATAAAAATAAAAATTAGGCTTCCAGTTTCCTTGGACCATTTAGGAAGTCTTGGCATTTGACTCATGATTCTATAGGAGTATCCACACCTTCTGATCAACGAATACTAGCTAAGGCAGCAAGTCCTGAACCATGGAAATGAACCAACAACCCACGGAATATTCCGCCAGATCAACAACAATTTCTCATCACCACCACAAAGAAGATTACTAAATACAAACTTCAAGATTTCCACAATTCCAGAATCGATTAATTAAATTGATCTCCAACTGAGTGAATACAAGATAAGGAATTTAAGGAAAGAGCAAGGTGACATCTAAAGTACTTTACAGTTCAATTGAGGTATTCTTCCCCTGAGGAAGATCAGAGAATCTTAAAAAAAATTCCCAATTAGAGTTTCAATCATGTAAGTAACAGATTGAAATACATTGAGAAAGTGGACTAATGTTGAGTTAAAACTTGCTCTAATATTTAAACTGGTTTGGTGGCTGATTTAGTTGCATTTAATATTTTCACATTCAGCCTGGCTGGTTTCAACAAAGAGAAATTTAAGCTTATCTTATGTAATTCCGGAAGAACCTGTAAATGTGCCAAAATTTTCAAAATGCACGTTAGTTGTGCAATTGGCGAACTTGGATGTAAAGTGCTTCTTGTGATTAATCTAGGCAGAAAACAATCAGTTTGACAGTGATAGAGTTTGCTAGAAATCACTAGAAACATATGAGGTTGACAAATGTTTTCAACTTGTTTAAGGGAGGTGTTTATTTTTCTAGAAGAAATAAAAAATATAATCAAGATTGTTTATGCCTGTACCAAAGATAACTGCTATAGTATCTTGTTCTTTTTTCCATGGCTTTGGTGGTTGATTTGGTGCATTTATTTTGAGTACATTATTATGGCTATAATTACATTGTCATTTCAGTGAAAATGAAGTAAATGCCCATGCATTCATTTCTCATGTTAAATGCCTTCTTGATGTAAATTTATTTTGCTACACATGAATCCAGCCAAGGAAATGCAAGCTGACTACTATGTTATTCGCAGTGCATGTTCTATTTCTCTTCTTTTATTATTGATGATAGTAAGACCAATCAAATAAAAAAGAAAAGTTTCCTATTGAGAGACAAAAGAAAAAGCTGAATCCGTAGTAGCCAAGCTTCTTTTTTTCTCTGATAATTAGTAGCAAAGCTTAACTAAATGGAATGGTTTATATACAACTCAGACCTATGTCCAATTGTTTGTAAGTTCAATTCTCTATTTGCATGGCTACTACTAGCTGCTTATGTTTTCCAATTTAATGGTTGTATGCTATATGAACAACTTTTTTTGTTCATATTTAAAAACTATATTGAAATACATGTTATTTATAGACCTTTGTATGGTATGTTAGATGTATAATAACCCCCCTTGCATATGATATATGCGATAATTTGGCACATATGTTATTTCGGTGTAATTATATTCTATGACAAAGAAACCAGGTTAATCATAAGGTGATTATTGATATGTATAAATTGTTTTCTGAAACAGTTGAAATTCCTTCTTTTAAAAGCAATATTCCTGCAAAAATGCTCCTTTTGCCTTAGCGAATGTATATAGACACTAGATCACCTTTACCTTAGTGATGCTGATGCAGCAAATACAGATGACTGTATGTTGCCAAAAAAAAGGATGACCAACAGAAACTAACACATATTTCACAAACTGCTCACAAAATTTTTATTGATAACTATAAAAATATTGTTGAGGAAATACATACAAAAGAGGGAAAGGAGAAGTAAACAAAGACAAAAAGAAGAAACAAAACTACAGCGGTGGCGTTACGTCAAAATGTGAGATCAGTTAACTCATTCCCGTGCTAGGATGTAAGCCTTCTCATTGGCTGTCCTAGGCACACGAGAGAATTAGATGTTGAAGGAGGAGGCTAAGTGACGGATATCTTTGAAAACATGGAAAATTCTCCATGAACTATTTTCTTACCAGGAAGCTTAATACATGTCATTACTAGATCGCCTTCAACTAATGATTTTGGCTAAGTGAGAGTGAGATGCCAACTGTTATATCTAGGGTTACTTAGTAAAATAAAATAAAAACTACTATATCTAGTCTAGTGTTTGAAAAGAATCTAGGAAAGTAAACAATAACCACTTCTTGAAGCTAAAAAATCCCTACTTGTAAACTGCAAAAAACAATTGCCCTAAAATAGAATAAAATAAGAAAATTTCAAGAGTACATTTATTTTAATTTTTTGTATAGTATAGGAACATAAAAATTTTTTGATCTAAAATCCTATTAAACCAAGACCTCTTATTAAGAATCAAATAGCATTTTATAACCATGTGCCTAACCTGAACTTTATGCAATTCACTTTCTGTGAAATTGTGAAAATGCCCTTACGTGGGAAAACTCCTAAATCTTGAATTTGGTATGCTGGATGAAGATGCTATAAAGGGCAAAGTTGCTCTCCGTATTTTCTGAATCAAAATATATCTCCAATTATTTTTAAGCCTGTTTCTTTAGCGTGGGCTGAAGTAGACTTTGGTTGACCAAACTGGTTACCCTTTTTCTTGACCATAAATCCTGTGCATTGGCCTCAAATTTCAATCACTTAGGCCTCTTAAGCTGCGAAAGAAATCTTTCACTGGCATATTGATCATGATTCACAATAGAGATCTGGTATAAGGAGATGCATGCTGAGATCAACTGACACGAGTGTGTACTAATTCCCAATCTCTCTAATATTTAGGATTTAGGAACTTCTGGTGCACAGTCATAGGCATTCTCCATCTTGAGCTTTAAACTTTGTAGGGTATCCTCTGAATCAATAGTCCAGAACCCAAGATAAAATTAATAGTGTCCACATGTCAAAGAACCTAGTATAAGATGGATGGTATTATCTAAGACATTCTTGAGGCTGTACAAGAACTCATCTGAGATCCTGTAAAAGTTACCCACTATCTGTATGGTTTCATGGGCTTTACTCTTTGTGGAATAATGACAACAAAGTTGGAGTGAGATCTGTACTAAGGTGAGCCTGCAGTGAATCTACCAAAGGCTTCCATAAAATCATCCTTGATAACCTCCCTAACCAAATTTCAAGGAAGTGGCATGACCCAGTTAGGACCTGGGACTATGACCTGCCAATTCTTAAAGTAGCTCATCTCGAAAGCTGCTATTTAGTCAATTCTCTTCCAAAAGAATTGGCGATTGATGTGCATAACCAAAATCAAAGATTCTAACCCAAAAGAGTTGGCAAGCAAATGTATGGCCTCTTAAAGCACTGTGGTTGCAGCTGGACATGGTTGGTGGTGCACTGACAAGTTTTTTTCAATGTTTTTAAATGTGGAGTGTGGGGCGAGGTTCTTCAATGACCTAAAGCATCACGAGCATGCCTTGTTAAATGTATTCTAAAAATAAAAATAAAGAAATAATATGTTAAATGTGATAACAGAACAAAGAGAAATTCAAGAAAATCTATGGTAAAAAATACATTGATGATTGATCTATTTCATACGGAGGGAAAAAGATGTTTTGTTGATGTCATTTAACTTAGAATAGCTTATTATTATTTAACAAAGGGTTAGGGGGAAAAAGGAAATATATTGAAACTGACCTTCATTTTTCACTGAGGCAACCATAAGAATGTTGAGAAATTGGGAATGAATCGGGATCACTACCTTTTCTTTGCAAGGGTGTAGTCTGTTGACATGGTTAACATTTTTAATAAAATAACATATATATAGAGAAAATGAGGGGGGGCATGTGCCCCCCCCTGGCCCCTTCCTGGCTCCACTGGTGGACAATGTGCACTATTTTTTTTATACATAATAGTGTTTGAAAGTAGTTGATTATTTAGAAATTTGAAATTAAAACCATGTAATTTGCATAAGACAAAATGGAAAAAACAACATATAAAAGGCTTCCGAAACCCGTTTGTCCCACAGCTCTCATCCTCCTGCTTCAGTAACGATGGTATTAACCGTTCTTGATTAACTATTTTGTTTGATGAAATTAAACTAAATCATCAATTTGGGAATGAGTTCCACTTAAAGTAACCATGTGCATTGTTTTTCTTTTTTTATGTTAAGCCAGTAAAAAGAAACCATGATTAGTGTTAAACACGTATTAAGCATTCAAGCACTCTGTTCCTTCACAAAACTGATGCTTTTATTGTGCTGGTTTCCTCCGGTCTGCCAGATATTTTGTATGATTCTTGGTCCCCAGCCATGACTGTTAGTTCCATTTGTATCAGCATTCTCTCCATGCTATCAAGCTCGACTGTGAAGGTACAAATCCAATGCCAGTAACTTTCGATTGCTTTATTTATTAATTTTTTTCAAATCTTTTGGCCAGTTGAAATACGTATAATTTCTTTCTTTCTTTCTTTTCTCCTGATTGGTTTTGACTTTGTGTGCAGCAACGCCCTGCAGATAATGATCGCTACGTGAAGAACTGTAAGAACGGTAGATCTCCCAAGGAGACGAGATGGTGGTTCCATGATGACAAAGTGTAATGGCACAATGATTCTGTTAGTCGGTCAAGAAGGTAGACATATTGTTGTCCCCTCTTTTTATTTTAGGGAAGAAAAAAAAAAAAGAAAAACGTTTCTACGCCATCCCACATGGTTGGGCTTCAGAGCAAGTGTTCATGAGCTGCTGTAAATTTGCATGCCTGGTACTTGTAAAGGAAGCTTAGTTTGTGTTTTAGCAAATATGTAAGGATCAAACAAATGGGTTGTTCGTGGATAGTTTGGGTAAGCTACTTTGTTCACTTTAACCTCGCGGCTTTTCTTTATTCTATTTGTCCATGATAGCTGATGAAAATCACTTGTTTTTCTACATTTTGTGCTCCAAATCTGTTTTCTCATAGAGAATCTCATAACCTGTCAGTCTCTCACTAAAACCCTAACTTCTCAAGTCCTGATTTACTATCTGAAGCTGGTTAATCTGGATTGCTTGTGTTGGGAGCCCTTAGGTCGATCGTTCCATCTCGTCCGAGACAAAGTGAGACCCATTTGTAAAACAGTGATCTCGGGGCGAGACGCACTGTACATGGCATAAGAATTGAGAATTTTTTTGAAGAGGCGGGGTTTTTTAAACCGCGATCGTGCGCCAATGATCTCATGCTATATAAACCTGGGGTTACGTTTTAAAAAGTTTTATAAAATCAAATCCTAAACCCCAGGTATATGCCGGAGCGTGATCATTGGGCATATGATTGCCGATTCAAAAATCTGACGCTTCAACATTTTTCTAGTAAGAATTTAGAAAAATGCTAGCAAAATGACAAGAAATAAATACATATTTTAATTAAAGGTGTGGTTTGGAGATAATTTTTCTTGTACTAGTAGGTGGGAATTAGTTTTCGAAGACCCATTTGTTAATGAAACCAACTTTTTTTGACCCATTGTATTAAAGTAATATGTGTTTTGATTAATTTTTAATTTATTCAGACCAAAATCCAGATGGACTTTTTCTGTTGGTTCGCTGTCAACCATCTTTCCACGTCGCCTTTTGCTCCCAATGTCTGTTGTGGCATTGTGGGTCCAATAAAAACATGCCACCAAAAAAGCATATAGAAACTCCCTGTTTTTTCTTTGTTTTTGGCTGAAGTCTGCTCTCTTGTTGTTGTACTAGCGGGTGGCCCGTGTCCACGGCGGGAAACTTCCCGAGAAAGCATTTGCCAAAATCCGGTGTGAGTGGCTGAGATCCACCATCAAGTTGGGGGAGAAAATCTCGGCCCTTCTTTATTGAAACCTATGAGAGGGGGACACAACTGAGCTCCCTTATTATATAGATTGTAGGTGGAACAAAAACATCCCCGTTACATATAGAACTCAAAAAATAAAAAATACCTAACCAAGTCTGGCGGATGATGCAGTCAACGCAGAGGCCTTTGATGACCTTTGATGACCCTATGTAATGCATTTTATTGGGCCCACCAATCACACGAATGTTTACCATGGTTCGTATCCCATTCTGGATCGGGCAATCCGGATCGGGACTTGCCGATCTTAACGATAATTGGGTGATCCGGATCAGGGTCGGTGCCCTCCAATCCCGAGATTTTGAACCATGATGTTTACCCCATGCACCCCTTGTTGGATGGTTAATCTTTATCCATGAGTTTTTAAACTTTTTGGAGTGTACATGGCAAGGTTTTATTTGACGACAATGCCACAACGTGAGAGCAACTTCAGAAATAAAATTTTGGATATTTTAGTAACACCCCCTTGAAAGTTGAAAGTAATTACTAATACCCTTTATACTTTCAAACTTTAGGATGACCCCGTTGACCTAGTTTAACAGTGGTTGACTTAAGTTAAAACAGACTTCAATTAGAAAAGTACTTGTAATATTATGGTCCTTCCCTAAGTGCATTATTAAAACGTTAGTCAAATGATGGTTAAACTAGGTCAAGGGGTTAATCCTAAAGTTTGAAACTATAAAGGGGTATTACTAATTACTTTCAAATTTCAAGGGGGTGTTGCTAAAATACCCTAAAATTTCCGAAGACTTTCCGTGTCTAGCTTTTCCAAATTTCCGATGACTCGTAGACTGATAAAAGCCGCCATTCATGAAACTGTATTTCCATGACTCTCTCTCTCTAGTCTCTATTGATCATAGGAGGAGAGAGAGAGAGAGAGAGAGAGAGAATGGAAGAGGAGGTGAAGCACCGAAGGGTTCGAACGAACGGTATATGGATGCACATAGCAGAGCAAGGAAGCGGACCTCTTGTTCTTCTTATCCATGGATTCCCCGAACTCTGGTTCTCGTGGCGTCACCAGATAAACCAGTTAGCCAATAGCGGTTACCATGTGGTTGCACCCGACATGAGAGGCTATGGAGACACAGACTCTCCACCTCATCACACTTCATACACTCTTCTACATCTGGTTGGTGATCTCATCGGCCTTCTCGACGATCTCGGCGAACAACAAGTAATTAATCATCTCTCTAGAACTAGAACAGTAATCTCTTTCTATAAATATAAATATTTTTACAAAGATAGAGATCGAATTCTGTATATATTGGTAGGTGTTTGTGGTGGGACACGACTGGGGCGCTGTCGTTGCTTGGCATCTCTGTCTGTTTAGGCCAGATAGAGTGAGAGGACTTGTTAATTTGTGTGTCCCTTTCCACCCACGATCACCCACTTCCATGACTGTCCAATCCATGACACAAAGGTTCGGGGACGGCTTCTATATTTCTCAGTTCCAGGTATCATCTCTCTCTCTCTCTTTGGCGTGTCCATGGGTACCTGATTACCCGACATATACGAATCCCATGATTCGGGTCCGTGCACATCTTTTTTACCTGATTAATACTTGGGTAACACTCAGGTATCCTATGCAAGGTTTAACATGGGCCGTTATAATGGTATAACGGACCGGGGCGTTACCATTTTTTCCGTTATAACGGATTGTAATGCACAGGGGCAAAATGGAAAAATAATTGAAATAACGGTGCTAAAATTCAGATTTTTAATAAAATTTATAATGGAAATAACGACCTTTTTTAACAATTTTTTCAGAAAATAGCGGCCATTATAACAAAATACCGGCCGTTATTTTCTAAGTTAACATAATGGGGGAGGTTGGATCCGCTATAACAGCCGTTATTTTTATTATAATGGCTATTTTTTAAACCATAATCCTATCTACAAATCTTTTGTATGTTATCCGGACGGGATACCAGAATATCCAATAGGCTTGATTGACTTAAAATTGCATTCAGTAAAACTTAATTTCTCAGGGAAAACTTAAAATGCATAAGGGCTGAAAGCTTAATTACCTTATGTCTAAATTAGATCGTTTGGTAAAGATATTATATTGTGGGTATATAAGTTTTTTAAAGAAAAAATTTTCATAAAAGGACAGTTTGAGTATTAAAAGAGAATCTTAGAATCTTTTTTAAATATGCTATCACTTATCTCATTAAGTGAAGGGAGGATGAGTTTAAAAAAAGTCAATAAAATGCAACATTCTGAATTTCAAGACTGAAATTAAGTCGATTACCAAACGGTCTGAATGGGCCATTAAGGTCTTAAGGACTTAATTTCAGACTTGATAACGAGGTTGGATCTGGATATACAGGCTACAAGCTGTTGACAACCATAATCTCCGTCAGTTCAAGTACATTTCTTTCTTTGGTGAACCCTCTTTTGAAGCAGATTTTAATTGTCCGTTATAAGGTCCCATAACGTTACCGTTATGACCATTATAACGGGTTAGATCAATCAATCAAAAAAGGTCAGAATATTACTAAAACATTAATATTTAATTATTTAAAAAATCTCAATAACAGTCAAAAATGTTTTTAAATAACAATTATTATAAGGGATATCCTGATTTTTTTTTTTTCGATAAATAGCATTATAACGGGATATAACATAACGAGGTTGGGGCGGTACGATTATGGCTGCGTTTTTAAAACCATAATTTCTAAGTACCCACACCCTTAAGAATTCAAGTGGCACTCATTAAGTGACTTGTTTGTGTTGGATAGGAGCCTGGGAGGGCAGAAAAGGCTTTTGCTCGTTACGACTATGTGGCAGTGATGAAGAAGTTCTTACTGATCAACAAGCCTGATCTTCTGATAGCTCCTCCTGGTATGGAGCTTATTGACTTTCTTGAGACCCCGTCCTCGTTACCAGCATGGATTACTGAGGAAGACCTCCAATACTACGCCGACAAGTTTCTCGAATCCGGGTTCACCGGTCCCTTAAACTACTACCGAGCAATGAACCTGTAAGTACACTATCTAATTTATGGACACGTGTGCATATGTATGCACAGTTTAATACAACGATTCAGTGGGTCACAGTAAAGGAAATTTTCTAGGCTGAAAGAATAGACCTGTTGGATTATCCTAATGGACCGGGCTGGCCCGATGAATTAAAAACCCAACTTCCATTGTCTTGGGCTTCGGCTATATTTACAGGCCTGACGGACCCAAGCCTGGTATTGGTTTTAAGGCCCACTAGATAAATGGGCTGGTATTGTGTTCAACTTTTAACAAAGTTACTTTAGGCCCAAATATATGATCCAGGCCATTATATCTAGTGGTCGTTCTATGGGCACTCACAAGCCGAGATGTCCCAGGCTATGTCGGCTGGCTGGCACAGCCGACATGGTGTATCACATGTGGGCTCTAATGGTCCAACTAGCAAAAAATCTGCTTTGTCAGGCCATCATCAGAGGCAACATAGACTAGGACATGACATGGTGCACAGCTTAAAGACGTGGGTGCCCGTAGAGCGACACTATATCTATTAATTGGTGGGATTTTGACCTAAAATGTTGGGCCCAAACAGATTGGGCTGGGTCTGGCCAGTAACATCATGTAGTTGTTGCTTGTTGGAATTTGACATTGGATCTAAACTGAATACTATGTAGGAATTGGGAGCTTCTTGCACCATGGCAAGGATCAAAAATTACAGTTCCAACAAAGTTCATAGTTGGTGACAAAGACATTGGGTTTCAATCCGCTGGTACAAAGGAGTATGTAGAGGGAACAGTTTTCAGGAGCCTTGTACCGAACCTTGAAGTCGTCATCATCGACGGCCACCATTTTATCCAACAAGAGAAAGCCCAAGAAGTCACAAACGAAATTCTCTCCTTCCTCACCAATCTTTCTGTTGAATAATTTATGATGGGATCCTTTAGATTGTGCTGTGGATTATTATTTTTATCTACTCTGTTTTTCAGCGTTTTTATGTTTGTACTAATTACTTTTTCTTGCTGGTTAATTTTGGATGACAAGAAAGAAGGAAAAGGTCAAGAAATCTCATAGTTTCAGGGCCTAGCCCAGTTCAGAGATGGAAGAACTGGTTCAATGATGCAACTGCTTTTCAAAGCTACTCTCATCCTGTTTCAAGGAACAAATCCGAAAAAATGGGGTTCAAAATTTGGGCCTCAAAACAGGTTGTAGTCAACAATAGGCAAATGACTCTCTCATCGCCCTTGGTTTCCCCCAACAGCTCTCCGCTCCCATCTCCAACCCTACCAATATTTTCCCAACAAATATTTGTCATTGCAAACATTCGATTATCAAATATTTGCCTACAAACATTTTCCTGCAAATTACAGGACGATACCAAGCAAGGCCTACAAGCAAACTTATGGACAAGTTCACCAAACCAAGGTTTAAAAGGGGTCATTATAAGTTATAACGGTATAATGGACTGGGGGTGTTACCGTCTTTTCATTGTAACGAATTATAACACGGCGCTAAAATTCAAATTTTGAATTGCAATTTTTGAATACAATTTATAACAAAATAACGGGTTTTTCACAAAATAACGGCCATTTTCTGAGCGTTAAAACAGTTCATTACGTAACGGGCCTGGGAAGATCCGAATCCGTTATAACAGCCATTGTTTTCCGTTTTTTAAACCATGCACCAAACAACATGAAACGGTACAGAAAATAAGTAGATCAAATGGTAAGGTTATGTAATAAGGTTGACCATTAGCCTAGGAGATATTCGTAAGTGGGGCCATAACATTACTAGCAAGGAAGGTTCTGTCCAAGAAAAAAATGTAAGGTAGCGATAAAATATTGAATATTCCAAAGAAGATGACAACGCCACCAGCTTTGAAAATGTTGTCACCCTCGTGACTTATGTAGCTTCATCTCTGAATCTCTGATGAGCAATTAAGAAATTAAAGAAGAAGAAGAAGATCAAGCATGAGCGAGCTAAAGCATCGAAGGGTGCGTACCAATGGGATATGGATGCACGCAGTAGAGAAAGGAAGTGGACCTCTTGTTCTTCTCATTCATGGCTTCCCCCAGCTTTGGTTCTCATGGAATTACCAGATTACTCAATTGGCTAATCATGGTTATCGCGTAGTTGCACCTGACCTGCGAGGCTATGGGGATACGGATTCTCCGTCTGATCCTGCTTCATATACGCTTTTCCATCTCGTAGGAGATCTGATTGGCCTTCTCGATGAGCTCGCCGAAGAACAGGCCCTTGTGGTTGGACATGATTTGGGTGCGCAGGTTGCATGGTACCTATGCCTGTTGAGGCCAGATAGAGTTAAAGGTCTCGTTAACTTGGGCATCCCTTACCGGCCAGCCTTGCCTACGTTCAAGCCTGTCGAGTGGATGACACGGATTTATGGGGAAGGCTTTTACATTGCTCAGTTCCAAGTAAGATCTCTAACACATGCACAAATTTCAAGTATGGACGGCCGTTATAACGGATTCGGACCTCCCCTTCGTTATGTACTGTTTTAATGCTCAGAAAATAATGGCTGTTATTTTTCGTTAAAATAAAAATAATAACCGTTATTTTCTGAAAAAAAAGGTCTTAAAATAACATCCGTAATTTCTTTTCTGTTATAAATTTTAGGGAAAATTGCATAAAAGAAAACCAACTTTAATTCATTTACAAAAAAGAATACAAGTTTTCGCAAATCCCAAAAAAGAAAACGAAACGCTCTTTAAAAGGGCGTTTCATGACGTGGCACATGCTTATTAAAAAAACGTTCTTTAAAAGGGCATTTTTTCTGAAAAACGTTCTTTAAAATGGCGTTTTTCAGTAATAAACGCCTTTTTGAAAAACGTCTGTCAGTGTCGGTCCGACATCTGACAACCTGACATACGTTATTTTAAAGGGCGTGTGTCAGTAGAAAACGCCCTTTTAAAGGGCGTTTTTTACTGACAAACGCCATTTTAAAGGGCGTTTTTTGATACCCCAAATTTTACGCCCATTTTGGCGTACCCAGAAGATGAATCAATGGCTGATTTTTGGTGAGGATGATCTCTACGGTGAGGAGATCATCCTCACAAAAATTCAGATCATTCCCATATTCGTAGATTGGTTTAGAAGTTGAGGAATTATGGGATGTTTTTTTAAAATTTCTCAAGAATAAACGCCCTTTAAAAGGGCGTTTGTCAGACGTGTCAGCCATCAGTCATTCGTTAGTCAGTCGACGACTGATTGGACTGACAGCAGACGAAACGCCCTTTGAAAGGGCGTTTCGTTTTCTTTTTTGGGATTTGCGAAAAGTTGTATTCTTTTTTGTAAATAAATTAAAGTTTATTTTCTTTTCTGCAATTTTCCGTAAATTTTATTGAAATTTTGAAATTCAGATTTTGAATTTTAGTGCCATTTTCCTTTATTTCCGTTATTTTCCCATTTTTTCATTTTTCACTTTGTGCGTTACAATAATACAATCCATTATAAGTTATAATGGAAAAAAGGGTAACGCCCCAGTGCGTTACAACGGCCCCTTTTAAACCTTGATTTCAAGTGGTGTGAACCCCGCCTCAACGGAAAAAATTTAGTTATAGTGGACTTTGGATGAATCGATGCAGAGGGGTCTTGTGGCCCTACATGGCTCATTTTTTGGGGCCCACTAACCGCATGGATGTGTACCCCACCCCTTGGTGGATATGTATACGAAACATTAGTCACATTGATTTTATCTATCCATGGATTTTAGCACTTTTGTAGGATTGACTCTAACCATTGGATTCAAGCATGTGTTTTTGCATATATTTTGGACACTTAATCCAACGGCTACAAAATATCAACCAAGCTGACTTTTAGTATGGATATCCACCAAGGGGTGGGGTACACATCCATGCGGTTAGTGGGCCCCAAAAAATGAGCCATGTAGGGCCACAAGACCCCTCTGCATCAACTGCATCCAAAGTTCTCTGCATCTAAAATTTTTCCTACCTCAACATGAGGTCTTGGTTAATGCCATCTCACCCTTGAAGTGGCAATCGTATTGCCACTGCCAAAGTTTTCTCACACATAGGGAAGCTTCTCCATGTTTGGCGGCACATGGCATATTTCTGCCCAGGACCTTAAGGTTAGGTGGCAACTTGGGCAGGTTGGGTCGGGTTAGAGGGTCAACCCTAATCCAACCCAACTTTCTAAGCTACAAACCCAAGCCCAACCCAATTTCATGAGGTCGGGTTAGTCAATTTCTTAATTTTTTTTATTGGTTGGAAAAGTTGCTAAATTTTTTCTTAGTGAAATTGTTTATTGGTCAATACAATGACTGTTTAAAGGGTCCGTTATCCCTTTTTCCGTTATAACGAATTGTAACACTTGGGCAAAAAGGGAAAATAACGCTTTAGCCTTTCTAGGGCTGCCTTCCTTGTTCTCTTGAGATCTTCTCGATCTCTTCCTTTTTTTCATATATATATACTTATTATCTTGATTTTCTCAAAAAAAAAATGAAAAATAACGGAAAATAATAGCACAAGAAATTCAAAAGTTCAATAACAAAATAACAGAATATAATGAAATATAACGGGAAAATAACGGTCATTATTTTCTGAGAGTTAAATTGGTACATAATGTAACGGGAGAGGTCCTATTCTGTTATAATGGCCCTTATTTTCGTTATTACGGCCGTTTTTTAAACCATGGTGTGAACTAGCAAAGTCACTAATGCTTGTGACACAGCAAACATATTCCTCTACGACTACTCTCAAAAGCTGGACCAGACCCGTGGTAATAGTGACTTGATTTACAATAATCTAGCACCATCAGGCTCCACAAAACGTGACAAACCTTGTATTGCAGGAGCCACGAAGAGCAGAAAAAGCTTTTGCTCGTTACGATAGTTTAACAATCATGAAGAAGTTTCTACTTATTGATGCACCTGATCCTCTAACTGCTCCTCCCGGTGTTGAGATCATTGATTTTCTTGATACCCCATCATCCCTACCTCCATGGATTACTGAGGAAGAACTCCAATTCTGCGCTACCAAGTTCCAAAAATCCGGCTTTACTGGCCCTCTAAACTACTACCGCACTATGGACTTGTAAGACAAAACTACTAATACCCGCCTCTTTTCTTCTTCTTTTTCCTTGTGGTACTCTGCTTGTTGGATCTAAATTGATTGCTTTGGTACAGGAATTCGGAACTTCTTGCACCATGGCACGGAGCGAAAATCACAGTTCCGACGAAGTTAATAATTAGTGACAAGGATTTTGGATTTCAATCATTTGGAACGAAGATTATGTAGAGGGAGAGGAATTCAAGAACATCGTGCCGAATGTCGAAGTCGTTATCATCGACGGACACCATTTTATCCAGCAAGAAAAAGCTGAAGAAGTCACTACTGAAATTCTATCATTCTTCAATAATCTATGTCTAATGTAGGTCTTTAGAGTTATCTTCATTTTATGGTCTGAATCAGTTTAATTGGCATATTTATCTATGTATTATTTACCATATTTGCATATTTACCATCTAACCTAGATGGTATGATCATGGTTTAAGAAATGGCCGTTATAATGAAAATAATGTCTGGTATAACGGATTCGGACCTACCCGTTATGTAAGAAAATGATCGTTATTTTTCTTTTTCTCCATTACAAATTTATTGAAAATTTGAATTCTAGTGCATTATTTTTTTCTTCCAATATTTTCGTTTTTGCCTGCGTTACAATTCATTATAACAGCTGTTATAACGGAAAAATGGTAATGTCCCAGTCTGTTATAGCCCTTTTTATACCTTGGTTATGATGTGTATCGTCCCTTGTGCATGTCAAAGGTTTAAAACTTCACCAATTTGGCTGTGTATCAAGAAGAATTAGTTTGCAAACTATTTTTCTGAAAGGGGGACTGACCTTTTTTGACCGGCTCCCTTTACTGGACACAATATGAGCCACGTGGCACACTCTTAGAAGACTATGACTGCATGGATGTTGGCCAATCCCTAGTTGGACCTACAAATCAAAAATCAGCCTGATTAGTGAGTGGACTTATTTTCATGGGTTAATCTCAACCGTGGGAATTTTGCAATATTTGAGGTACAAAGATCCAAAGGTTTGAAATTACTTATCACAAGTTTTACTCGATAACTTGGATCTCGTTTCTGGGACATCGCCGTCTGTCAGAAAGCCGATTACCTTTAGATGCACACGTGGCGAGGCTTCTTGGGTTTTCTCGCCATACGAACGCAATTCCGTCCAATCGAAGCACGCCGTTTGTTAAACTTAGATTCCCGTATCCCAATGTAATGTTTGGGCCTTTTGGCGCCTCTCTGCCTGAGTAAAACTTCGCTGACCGCCCACAATATAACCAGCATGGCACATTTTAGAGGACACTCAGCATACGGATGTTTGGCCAAGTCCTGTGTAAACCTACAAACTAAAATTAACTGATTAGTGATTTCTAACCGTTGGATTGGAGTCATTTTCATGGATTATTTATCAATGTGAATTTGAGCATTATTGACCAATATCTGAAGTACCAGGATCGAAAGGTTTGAAATCACTAATGAGGCTGATTTTTGGCATACAAGTCCACATAGGGATTTCCGAAACATCCATACGGTCAGCGTCCTCTAAGAGTGCAACGTAGCTCATTTTATGTTCGGTCAGCGAAGTTTTACTCCTCCCTATCTCTGCAAAGCGTGATGGATAGGTTCCCACGTCAATGTCTGCGTGATTCTGCCTTTCTGCTCCTGCACCTACATATTCCCCCTGGGTTATGGGAAATTATTACGAGCATGCCATTTTTTCTTAGCTTGCAAGCCAAAGTAGATGGATAAATTAAAAAATTAATTAAAAAGAAGAAAATCCTGGTTCTGTTTCACCTAATTAGGCTACAAGAGTAATGGCGGCTTGAAACATGTGTTTCTAGAATGGTCCCACATTCTGATCACAAATCGAATTAACAATCCTACGGTGATCTTTTTTTGTCATTTTTTATCATTCCGCCTTGGATATTTTAGTAACACCCCCTTGAATTTTGAAAGTAATTTGTAATACCCCCTTATACTTTCAAACTTTAGGATTACCCCCCTTGACCTAGTTAAACCATTACTTGACTAACATTTTAAGGTGTACTTACGAAAGGACCATAATATTGTAAGTACATTGCTAATGATGCGTGATTCAAGTCCATTTTAACTTAAATCAACCACGGTTAAACTAGGTCAAGGGGGGTAATTCAAAAGTTTGAAAGTATAAGGAGGTATTACAAATTACTTTCAAATTTTAGGGGGATATTACTAAAATGCCCTTTTTTCATCTTGGGCATTATAAGGAGAAAAAACAGAACAATGTAACAGCGTTACGAGTAAATAATATTGTGTCAATTACACCATGATTAACCTCGCGCAATGTCATTACCCCTACATTTAGGTGTACTTGGCGCATGATCGCTGCTTCAAAATTTTTCTCAGGCATTACCATCATAACAGCTATTTTTTTAAACCATGATGGAAATCGAGATAAACCATAAACCCATAGCAATCACAAAGAAGAAGAAAACAAAGATAAAACAATCGCACACATAAGACAAAACGATTGATTTAATCCAACCACAAGGTAGGACCTGTAAATTGAAAAGATACAAAATAAGCTTAAAACAATAACTTACATATATGAGTCCCAAACCCTAATTTTACGCAAACACGGAATATCCTTTAAAATATACAAAATTGTGCGATTTTTCCAACAAAAACATACTAAAAAAAAATTGTGTGACACAATAGGGGCCTCACCAACTCAATTTATATATCTTCTTCATTAAAGAAAACAAATCATGGGTCGTCCACCTCATTTTGGTTTGTTAACAAACTAAAATAATCACCTTTTTAACCCTTTTTTTTGCATAATTTCGTTACTGAAGTTTGAACCGGCCTCCTAATTAGAATATAATAAAGAAAGAGAGGTTTTAACTTGGAAAGTCACTACCTGAGTAGACAAAGGAGCTGAGTTGACTCAGTTGGGAACATATTAATTAATTATTTAATCACTTTATTATTATTATAATCACCATTATTAAAGATATTAATATATTAAATATTATTATGGTGTATATTGTTTTATATTTAGGGTATTTTAATAACACCCCCCCTTGAAATTTGAAAGTAATTAGTAATATCCCCTTATACTTTCAAACTTTATGATAACCCCCCTTGACCTAGTTTGACCATCGTTTGACTAACGTTTTTAATATGACAAGCATCACGCACCTGTTAATGCACCTATGGAAGGACCATAGTACTTTTTTAAGTCAACAATTAAACTAGGTCAAGGGGTAATCCTAAAGTTTGAAAGTATAAGGGGGTATTAGTAATTATTTTCAAATTTTAGGGGTGTTACTAAAATATCCTTTTATTTAATATCTTCCGAAGCTCAGGGATGAGAGAGAGTGGGGGTGAGGTAGACGAAGAGAAAAGCAGAGAGGGAGAGAAGAGGTTTTAAGAGAGGTTTAGGTCCACCTACTGGTAGTTAGAGGATGAACACCTTAACCACAGCAACAACAACGACGACAACAACAGCAAGGCAGCAACAACAACAAGAAGACAGACAAAAGTAAAAGAGAAGATTTGAGTATTGGTGGGTGGAGTTCTGAGAGAGCTTTTAAGAGTTTTCATGGCGGAGGGGATGGTGGGGGGTTTATCTCACGTGGGAATGATGGATAGAGAACGTGTATATTGAAAAACAAAGCACAGTACCAAGTTGTTGTTCTGTTTATTTTTCTTATAATAATTTGTTGTATTGTTTCGATGAAAAGGAGTTGCTGTTTTGGATCTCGGGATCGTTTTGTCTCTGTTTTAGCGGATCGTGCATGATTTCGAGCTTTTTGGCTCCCCACGACCCACACACTCTCGGGTTTTCAGGTATTTTTCTTTATATTTTCTTCACTAATTAGAAAAGTATGATCCTTTTTTTCTTGGGCTTCTGTTTCTTATTTTGATGTGTGATTGAATCAACGGTGTTTATGATGTGGGTTTTAGTGATGATGACGTTAGTGATCAGGAAAGAGAAGAAACAAAATTTAATGGATATTTTTGTTCTGGGTTACTGGGTTACTGGGTTTTGGTTAGTTTGATTGTTTGTGTTTTTCTGGTCTCTGTTTTGTAGAATTTCTAGAATCGAGTTATTTGGTTTCTGGGTAATCTTCTCTTTCTGGATTGTCTTTGGGGGTTGTGGGTTTATTTTGTTTTTTTTCAATTTTGTTTGACTCCTTGGATTTAATGAGATTTAATGACTGATTTTGTCCTTTTTTTTTGTTTATTAATGATATATAAGGCATTTGGGTTATGGTAGATAAGGGGATTTCTCTCTGTTGATGTTCACAGAGACCCAAGAAGTGGAAATAAAACATAAGCAGGATTTGCTAGAGGTCTCTTTATTGATGTTTGATTCCTCTCTGTCTGTAATTGTATGCAACATTGGATGTTCATGTGCATCCGGAAGTCGTCGCTTGTAATAGATTCCCTGTTCATGAAAACAGCCATGGATTCTAATATTATTAATCATAATGTTTCTTAAGCTTATAGTGGTGAAACTAAAAATTGGGTTTAAGCTTTTGTAATTGAATTTGAGAATCTTCCAGAGTTTTGAACTGTTTCTTAGAGGTGTTAACACCTAACAGCTAAACACTTTTTTTTTATCTTGGACACAATCAGTACCTGGAGCAACAAATTTCTTTGCAAAGAACGCTGGTAATGGTTTTTCCAATTCGGACGCCTCGAGAAAAGATGGCTACTTATTACCCTAGTTCAAGCAACCAAAGAGACGTTATACCAACCCTCTATCTGAGGGACCCTGCATCCGCTTCATATCCTGAAGCACCGGTTCATCCCGGTAACATGACGATGTATCTGAACTTCTCATCTTCCGCCGGCTCCTACTCAGATACCTTAGCTGGAAATTCTCAGCTGCAGCATGAACGCGTTGAGCTCACATCTGTGGGAATGTCAGATTCAACCCCTTCGCAGCAAGGGATCTTATCGAACCTTGTTGATTCCCAGATTGGGGAGCAAGCTTACAGTGTGTGGAGGGATGGCAGGAATGAGATGTTGTTCATACAGCCTATGGGTGGCCCCACTAGCATGCAATCCATTGGTGAGCAGATGAACAGTGCAACAGATGATCTGGTCCGCAGCTCTGTCACTGGGGATCCATCGCCGGGTCTCACAAGCACCGTTCCCAAGTCCAAATACCTCAGGGCAGCACAGCAACTGCTTGATGAAATCGTCAATATCCAGAAGGCTCTGAAACAGAACGAGTCTGACAAAAACCAAAGCTTCCAAGGGTTTGGTTTAAAGGTCTCCAAAGAGACTGATTGCAGATCGAAGGATGGGGGTGCATTGCCTCCCACAACCGGGATGCCTTCAAACCCTCAAGAGTCAAGCACAAACCCCACAGGTGAGCTTTCACCTGCTGAAAGACAGGATTTACAGGACAAGATGACAAAGCTTTTGTCCATGTTGGATGAGGTGAGCTCACTGCATTCATTTTAATGTGCCTAATTCAGTAGTCATCTGGGCATGAATACTTGTTTCTATTTTATTGGGTAGCTAAGCTTGTGGACTATGTTAATGTACCTATCTAAAAGGTTGTCAATTTGGAAAAATTACTTCCAACTTCTTCCAGTTCTGTGGAATAGTATTACTCCTTGTTGACGTTATATTGCATTCTTTCTAGGTATATGATATGATGTTAAATATGTTTGCTATCTCATCATTATACCTGTGTTTTTTTTTTTTCTGTATTTTGGTTTTCTGTAATTTTTCATTGCCTTTTTGAGAAGTTGTTTTCTTTAAGTTTGATGTTTCTGTAAGCAAAACTGATTTTAACAATGAGAACTATTCTGGTGTCCCATTGCAATAGTTCATGGAGATGTCTGCAATACCTCTTCTTATCAGTCCTGGAGACTGGACAATCAGGGAGTGCTACAAGAAAAAGGTTTTCTGTGCTACCCCGACTTCATTATCATCATCATAAGCCTTAGCCCAAACTGTCAACAGATATTATTCGAATCGAATATAAGCATATCCGAATTCAAATCTAAAAAAAATCCGATATCCGAATTCAATTTGAAATCCAACGGATATTCTGAATCAATATTCAAATTCGAATCCAATTCACTTATTGGATATCCGATGGTAAATCGAATCCGAATAATATCTGAATCTGTATCCGAAAAGTATTATTATCCAAATCTGATGTCCGAAATTTTCGGATAATAACCGATTATTCTAATTCTCGACTAGTGGTTGGCACCCCTAGGATTCATGAAAGAATATGGTAAAATTGAAAGAAATCAATTAGAGATCAATGTGGGCCTTTTTCCTCATTCCATCAGAAGTCTGGGGATGGATTCCTACTCATCATAGTCTTCCTGAGATTTATACAGGAACCACAGCTAGCCTGCAATTTGTCTTGGGATTGTCATGTTCAAAGAAGTGAAATTAATCCTCTCAGTGCTAGTCTCTCTTTCACTGATTCTGACCATCCTATCCCTTTCACTCATTTTTGTCATTTCTAACATTTATGTTTTTGTCTTCTTTTGTTCTGGTTTTAATTATAATAGTAATAGTATTGATACACGAGATGTCTGTGCTGTCTCCTATGTCATCTGTAGTTCTTCGACTTCTCAGGACCAGTGTTTTGAAAGGCATTTTGAGGTGTACCCCTTGTGGTGAGGCTTCCCCAAAATGTACTCAAGTTTATTAAAAAAAGTGTAAAAGCTCATGAGGCATATGGCCCATCCACAAAGTCTTTAGAAAGGTCGCACGCCTCACGCCTTCCACACCTTTGTTAAACACTTGTGTCAGAGGTGGTGGCAATTTCAGGTTGTTGGTGGAAATTTAGCTGTCTTTTCATGTTTCTGTAATATTTTGAATGAAAATGTATTCACATCGAAAATTCCAAGGACTTGGTTGAGTCTCAAATTGATTCAGACTAGTATCATCATTGTCAATTCTTAGGTTTTTGTTATCTTGTTTGCTAGACATTAGAAATACCTTGCATTTCCGATCTGGAATTAAAGAATTGGTGCCTTTGATATTTTTTATGGCATTGAGGTTGAAAAAGCAAATAAAAGAAATCTCTCCTTAACATAAATTTTTTGTTGATACCCTCAAGTATAGAATGAAAAGTATAGATGTACATGATACACTATATAGGTGTATCGAATATGAGTGAATCTGAGATCAAAGTTCTTCTCCAAGTCCTTCAAATCTTTAAAGATCACTGTACGAGGTCTTTGGTAGTTGAGGGCAACTCTTTGGATGCTAGTCAGTGAGCAGAAAGAGGGGAATAACCACGAATGTTAAGTTTAACTAAAGAGCGGGTAATAGCTCCCACATTATGGAGCTAGTTTAGAGGTTGTCCTCTTATTTTTTTCCCTTGTGTAAGAACACAAACATGGAGGTGAATTCAGTTGGCCAAGAATGGTGCTAATAGATAATCTGTGTACAAGGGACTTTCTTCCCTATCGTTATACACATATCTTTTAGCAATACAAATTTGTAATCGTTACTTATCAAAAAAATTTGTTTATCTGTGTACAAGAGAAATGAAGAATGACAATTTGCAGCTCTGGGTTATTTCAGGGTTTCTACAAATCTCATGTTTATCTGATTTCCGACCAGACTTAAAAATTGTCAATCAGGTTTTGGGTACATGCAGAAGCCCATAAATTCTTACCTAATGGACATAAAAAGGGTTGTGACATTTCGTAAATGATTTGCAAACTGGTATGTTGTAAAGTGACCTGCTATACTGCTGTTGATCAAGTCATTACTCTATATGATCAGAGATTTATTTTAGGGTATTATGTACTTGTGGATAAGAATATTGCCTCTTCGAGGAATGGAAATTATGGAATACTTCTGTAGCTTGATCAAGTGATAAACCTGAAAACTGTTCGAAGGTGGCTGTGCTTTAGATGTATCATGACTTAAAGCAATTATGAAGGACCATTACACAAATCAAAATAGTCATGTTGTGACAATAGAGGTGCCTTTATCTTTTAAAATTGTACCGCAGAAATATTGAAACCAACTTTTAGCACTTCATAATGACAAAATGCTAACCTAATAGATGAGGTTTTTGTATAATGACCGAAATCCTAGCATCCCAAAAAATAGCTTACTGTTGTTGTCTATCTATTTCACAATAAAATCTGAATATATAATCAATATGAAACCTATTGTGTAAAACTCTAGGATCGTTATTCTTTTGAGAAATTTCATGTGGGTTTCAGTTCTTTATAGAAGCTGAGCAACCAAATACATTTTTCTCTTTTTAAGGTGTCATGAGGTAGCTTTGGGCTTCCTTTTGACTTTGAAGTTAGGCTCTCTTACCTAATTTTTTTATCAATCTCATTTGGGGCAACACCAAATTCCAACATAACTTGTAGTAAATGACTTACTTTGTCCTAGAAAAAGGCATACTGCTGCTGGGTGTTTCTAGTCATTTCTCCATGGCCATCCCCCAAAATTAAACCATTGATATAAGAGTAAAAACACTTGTAGTGTTGCATAACTGCCTGTAGAAATCACTGATGATTACTTATCAGGCAAAAAAGAGAAACTGTTGATTTTGGTATACTACCACCCTGGGGCTTTCTGAGGTTTTGATGGTGACTTATGACTGGAATTCTGCACCCCACCCCACCCCCACCCCCTCCCCCTCCCCCTCCCCCTCCCCCTCCCCCTATTTATTTTTCTTTTTGATAATATATCCAGAGAGATAAGAATTTTGCCCCAAGTGTTGGTGGATATTTAGCTGTGATCCCATGCCCCTAAGTTGTTAAGTTGTAACCACGTTGATAGACCTGGCTCAAATTCAATCTTCATCCTCTAACCTGCTTCCCCACCAACAAACAGAAAAAGAGGAAGGGAGGGAGGGCTTTACATACTTATTAATTTTCAAATTTTGAGAACTTATTTCATAAGTTCAATATTTGAGACAAAATTATGTGTGGGTTAATTGAAATATTGGAGCAGAAACACTCTTTGGAACCTTATGTCATGTTGTTTTATAGTGTTGTAACTGGTACATTCTTCTAATACTGTTTTACTTTATAATAAAAAGAGGTCGTGTGGTGGCATAATCGCCAATTGTAGAAATTGGGTGGAATTCCTGTACAAAAGTTCATTCAGATGAGATACTTGTGGAAAAGAATGTTCCTAGTCGATATGAGTATGATGAAATATAAACTATTCTTACACGAAAATGAAATTTGGGCCCACTTTATGAGTCATAATTCACGATATACGTTCTCTTTTTGCAGGTTGATAGAAGATACAAACAGTACTACTATCAGATGCAGATCGTAGTGTCATCTTTTGATGTTATAGCAGGGCGTGGGGCTGCTAAACCATACACAGCACTGGCCCTCCAGACAATTTCCCGCCACTTCCGCTGCTTACGAGATGCAATCAGTGGTCAAGTTAAAGCTAACCGCAGAAGTCTCGGGGAGCAAGATACTGCAGGAAACAGCAAGGGAGGTGGAATATCTCGTCTCCGCTTTGTGGACCAGCAGCTCAAGCAACAAAGAGCTCTTCAGCAGCTTGGTATGATGCAACAACATGCTTGGAGGCCACAGCGAGGGCTGCCTGAAAGCTCCGTTTCAATCCTTCGGGCTTGGCTGTTTGAGCACTTCCTTCATCCGTAAAGCTCTCAGCTCTGCCACTTTTTTCATTATCAGAAAGCAATTGAGCCCCCCTAATTCTTTGCTGGTTTTTATGTTCACTAGTTACCCAACGGATTCTGATAAAATCATGCTAGCAAGGCAGACGAGCTTGACCAGAAGTCAGGTAAGACAAGTAGAGAGAAAATCAAAGCTACCTCTCAAGTTGACTCCAAGATTGGGTCTACCAATGGTTCAGCAATACATATGGGCCAAACGTGGGGGGTGGTATCCCCGGTTCAATAGGTTCAATCTAGTAGATCTCCTAGGTGGGGACCTATTGAATGGTGGATCTCATTTCCCTACATATGTAGCATGTGTACCTCTATCACTTCGGTAGACTGTCGTTATCATCTAATTGATGGGTGGCTTAGGTTTCCTCCAAAATTAATAAACAAAAGGCTAAATTACAGCCATTTTTGTTTTCTTCAATTCATGCGTGTGTAATCTTTCTTTTGGCTCAGGTTTCAAACTGGTTTATAAATGCACGGGTGCGTCTTTGGAAACCGATGGTCGAGGAGATATACAAAGAAGAGATTGGTGACACTGAGATGGACTCAAATTCTTCATCTGATAACACACCCAAGGCAGCAAGAGACGACATTAGGGTCTCTAAGGATATGGGGGAGGAGTTGCAGCAAAACATGAAGTCTGCAACCACTGAGAAGTGCCACCCTGGACAATTCCACGAATCAAAATCCGATCTATTTCATGATGTAGAAATGTCTGGGACTACAGCAGGAGCCAGCTTTCAGAATGGGACTCACGGAGAAGATGATACAGACTATGGAGGTATGAAACTAATGGGTGACGAGAGACCCAATGCAGATAACTGTAGTCTTCTCCAGGATGCACTCATTCACTCTAATGGGAGTGACAACAGGAGGTTTATGACCGCTGCCGCTTCATACCAGATGACAGAGTTGGGGAGGTTCGGTAGTGGCGGTGGGGTGTCACTCACGTTGGGGTTGCAGCATTGCGATAATGGTGACCTGACCCATCACAATTTTGTATCCATGGTAGGGGAAGAGAGGTACAATTCAGCAGCTTCTTCTGTTGGGCCTGACACAGCAGATTACGATTGTATGGATCCCAGTAACCAACGGCAGAGGTTCAGTTCCTCCCATCTGTTGCATGACTTTGTAGCTTAATATGATGCTTGCTTACAGATTCTGCAGGTGGCAATTCAAGCTCTTCTTGAGTGTAGAAATAATAATAGCATACCCTGGGCTATCCCTTTTGGTATAATCCATTGTGCTTGCATGGAACGCAGTCGGTAAAAATACGAATATGATGTGAAACACGGGTGTAATATAACAAAAGATCGATCGGAAGGTAGAATACTTGTAAAGATAGGATGCATATATTTTTATGTAATCTGTTAAAGGGGAACTTGTACCATTACTTTCAATTGTGGTATTGAAGAAAAGGCTCATTCAAGAACAAGATGAGATAAGAATTAGTTAACTGTGATTTTGCTGCAGATGTTCATTTTGATGGTTATGGAAGTGGTAGAGGGATTATTACAGGGTTCAAGGCTCCAAGATGATCTATTGGCCCCATTGACCAGTAAATGATTGCCCCATCCCTTGATGGACCTACACACCAACAATCAGCTTGCCTGATTAGTGATCTCTAGCCATTGATTTAAGCATTTTTCATGGGGTGATTTCTAACAGTAAGGCCGTGTTTGATTACCAAGTGGGAAAATTGCATTTTCCTTAGGAAAACACAACTGTCCATTGTTAGATAGCCAGTATGAATCTGTATTATTTTCCCTAACAAGCCATTTAGATCTGGATAATTTTTTCTACCAAGCCCGGAATTCATTTCTCATCCAGATAGGTGAGAATTCATTTCCACCTGAAAATACATCTTTATTTTCTCACATGATTGAAATATGTGTTCTCAGTTGCAATCAATCAGCCATTTAAGGCATATCCCAGATGTAATTTCTCAGGAAAATTTTCCGTGCAATCAAACACGGCCTAAGGTTCAATTCTTTTTTTTGGGTACTCAGGTCGAATGGCTCGAGATCACTAAATATATTAAAAAGAAAAAAAAAACAGCAAAACAAAGGATCAGCAAGTGGCCTAATAAGAGTGACAGCCTAGGCAATAGGGGTGTCAACGGGGACCTAAGGTTTCTCAAGCGGGTACCCGTCGAGTATTAAGAATATATATAAAGCATTTTCATATAATTTTTATACTAATATTTAGAAAAAAAAAACTTGATATATTTGCATGACTATATATATCGGTTCCGGGTTCCGACTCAATCCGGAAACTAGTGTGTCAAGAACTGGAACATTTCGGTTCGAATCAGAATCAGTTCCGAATATTTTTGGTTCTGATTCTGAAATAGCTAGTCTCAAAACACCCTACTAAGTGGTGCCTATCTCCTAGGTTTATTTATGATTAAGCCTAAGCCACTTAAGAAAGCACCTTTAATCAAGAAAAAAAAAATTCTAAGAAAAATTAGGCCACCACACGAGTTCCCAAAGAAATTATCATATCTTCCCCTCAAACAAAGAGATCATTTTTTTTTTCACTTCTTAAATATATTCTGTGAGTGTTCAGATGCACAGAACACTTTAATCTAAAGGTGGGCCCCACAAGATCCCATTAAAGAACAAAAATACGGAATCAGAGTGGGACAACTGGAGGAGGCTAGAAAGAACAAAGATGGCAATCATTACAAAAGTATCCATACCAATCAGAGACCCAGAATCAATCTCTCATCAGTCATCAGCACACTAACAAAGAAAACAACCCATCTCTCTCTCTCTCTCTCTCTCTCTGTGATCCGTGGAAAAAAGATAGATATTCCCATTTGTGTTCTTTCACAGACTTAAAACTGAGAGTGTGAAAAAGAAAGCCCACTTTTTCTCTTCTTTTACAGAAACCCATTTAACATGTATTGAGCCCACTTCTCTGAGACACATAGCAGGAAGAAAAAGATATGAAAACCATTGAGTTGGGCTGCAAAACTTGGAGTCTCCCCAAGAAATATTGCCCCAGACATTAAAGCTGAAGGGTTTTATCTTTTTTCCTGCTTGTTTTTATCTCTCTGTTGTCAGGGAACGTGAGGGGACCATCTTTTTCTTCTGCCATTTTTGCCTTTTACTTAGCTTTGCTTGTTTGGAGGACTTGTAGAGATCTGTGCCTTTGGGTTTGGGAGCTTAGAACTTCTCAGAAAATAGACCAGTTTGGGGAAGAGTGTGTGTGTGGGTGTATCCGTACTCATGGACTACTATTAATTTGATTTGTTCCAGAAGAAAGGAAAACTTGGTTTGTTTGAGCTCTTTTGTGGGTTTTTTGAACATGGGTTGTTTTTGTTTCAACTTTCAAGTATGTATAACTTGGGTTGGATTTGGTTTCTGATGGATTCTTAACAGGTGGGTCTGTTTTTTATTTTATTTTCAGTTTTTTTTAGGTTCCTTGACTGTGGGTGAGTGCTGTTTCATTACACCATTAATGGTTCTTTCAGCAGATGTGTTTTGCTTGTGTTTCAGGTCTTCCTTGACTGTCTCCTCCCTTCTTTTTTAAATTAATCTTCTCATTTTAATGGTTTTAACTATCTCCTTGCTAAGTAGCTCAGGAGCTCTCTTTGTTCTTGATTTTAGTTGTTTTTTCAGAGTAGATAAGCATAGATTCTCATACATGAAGCCTTGTAATGCTTCTTTGGAACACTTGGAAAACTGTAAGTTTTAGCTTGTTTCATAACTTGATCTTACCTCTTATCATTCCCAATGCTGGTCCTGTGAAATTTGATTTTTTCTAGGCTTTTGCACAATATATGGTTTCTCTAGTGATCCAGTACTAGTAATCAAACCTTAGTAAGATAACTGTTATTTCTTCCAAATTTAGAGTTAGTTGTTCTCCACCCCCCACAAATGAGAAACAGTGGATTCCTGCTTCTTTCCTAGCTCTCCTGATCAAGACTTCACTCCCCCCCACCACCCCCACACCAAAATCTCAATACAAGAAAACATCGAAGATTGTGGCTTGCTAATGCATATAATGTAGTTGTGGTTTCCAATTCTGATTGATATGGTTTCTCAAGAATCATCCATGGACCCAGCTTCGAATGTTGTACATCAATTCATCATCTCAGACACAGTTACAAGCCAGACCCGTTTCGAAGATCATGCTTATTCTTCTTTCCAATCTAATGGAAGAAATACAAACATGTTCCCTCCATCACTAAGTGTACTGCCTAGTCTTCAATCACTCGGGGAACAAATTTCTAGATCAGTAGAACTTGTTCAAGCTCCGGCAATATCAGAGGATTCCCCAACCTCAAGTAGGAGACATTTAATGAATCTTCTTGGAGCAGCAAAAGAGATAGATCACCAAGGCCAAGGACTGTCCCTAACACTCGGTTCTCATCTCCGGTCACGCGGGCTAGTTCCGTCTCTCCAATACAGGCAAAGATCCTTGCAATCGGAATTCACAGGCTCTAGTTATTTAATTGCTGGAGAAGCGAGAGAAGTTCATAGCCCGGGAGTGGAACACATAAATAATGATAATTCCTTCATATGTAGCACCAATGCCTCATCTTCGAGCTCACAGAACCAATCTTGTTCTACTCCATCGGAAACAGAACCTTTTGCTGCTGCTGTTGGGAATTCTAGATATCTAATTCCGGCTCAGTCTCTTCTCGAAGAAGTTGTTAGTGTTGGCAGCAAGGCTATTGATTTGGGTTCAGATAAATTAATTGGACGACTAACCCTTAATGGCAGACGAGGAGCATTTGTAGTTTCCCCTGAATTGAAAGCAGAGTTGTGCGATAATGGGTTCTTATGTTTGGAGAAACGCGAACTTCAGATTAGAATTAAGAAACTCATTGCCTTATTGGATGAGGTAGGTGTGACAGAGTATTCAATTTTGATTCTATATATTCCGTTACCCGAATCTGATTAATTTAAAACTAGACAGAATTTACTTCAAATCCTTTCAATTTTTCAGGTTGATAACAGATATGAGCACTACTATCATCAAATGGAAGAAGTGGTGTCATCATTTGAGGTGATAGCAGGCTTAGGAGCAGCCAAGACTTATACTTCTCTTGCCCTCCAAGCCATGACTAGACACTTCTGCAGCTTAAGAGATGCCATAATCGCTGAAATAAATGTGGCGCAGAGACAATTCTCTCAAGATTTACCGAGAATCCGCAGTGGTCTTTCCCAACTTAGTTTGTTTGATCAGGAGACGAGACATAATCGAGTGACTCTTCAACAACTTGGGATCATCCAAAACCAACGACAGGTGTGGAGACCGATAAGAGGGTTGCCAGAAACTTCAGTGGCAATCCTTCGCGCCTGGCTTTTTGAACACTTCCTCCATCCGTAAGTGCTTCGACAATTTGCAATGTTATTTCCTGTGTTATACTTTTCAGCATCTTTCCAACTACTTAGTGATGGATTTCACACAGTTATCCCAATGATTCTGAGAAGCTAATATTGTCATCACAGACAGGCCTGAGCAAGAACCAAGTAACTTTTGAACACTCCTCACTCTTTTGACTGAATAGAAACTTTCGACGTTATTTTTCGTTCGGCGCTGGGCTGATTTTGGTATCTATATGGATTCTTTATGGTTGTTTCAGGTTTCAAATTGGTTCATAAATGCTCGAGTTCGGCTTTGGAAGCCTATGATAGAAGAGATGTACAAAGAGGAATTCCCAGAGTCTTCTATGGATTCGGATCCATCATCAGAAAACATTTCTATGACAAGGAAGAGTGACTCAGATCATGTATGAAAGTAAAGAGGAACCTGAGATTGAAAGTGGGAGTAATGTTAATTGAGCTTAGATGTGTTGTTTCTTAGTCCAAATGTAAAAGAAGGAATGCAGTTCTAAGGAAGAAAGCTCGTCTTCATTCTTACTTTTCTACACATCTGAACTGATATAATTATTTCAGGTAAAATGAACTGAGCATGATGACCACTATATTAGAAGGATTAGCAGTAAAATATCAGATTTTGGTCAAAGTTCTGGCTCACCTTGCATCCTTTAGAGTTTCTAAAGGCCTGGTTTGGGACAGCACAGGTTTAGATCATTGAGAAAAACAAAATCAGCTTAACACCAAGTCAGCGCCGATACTGTTTTGAGATCATTCTCGCACCAAGTGCGGTCCTAATGCATGTTAAATATATCGCCTTGTTATTACAGTTTCATGCACTGGCAACATTTATACTACCAGTGCAAACAACATCATATATTCAAAAAGATTTCCAGTACAAATTTGAGTTTGTGCATGAAGATATTTGTGCATGATCTCCAGTGTAACGTTTCACTTATTGATGGTTATAAACTGGACAGAGTAAAACTTGTGTCACAAGATGTTGTGACGGAAGCCGGTCACAGCACTTAATACGAGCCACGTGTCACACTATCATAGGTCACTGACCTTATGGATGTTTGGCCAGTCCCTCGGTGGACCTACAAACCAAAAATCAGCCTGATTAGTGATTTACAACCTTTGGATTTTTGCACCCAAATAGCGCTCAATAATGCTCAAATTACTACCGTTAAAATCAACCCATGAAAATAACTTCAATCAAATTGGTTAGAAATCACGAATCAGGCTGATTTTTTGTGTACCGGTCCACCGAGTGACTGGCCAAACATCCATACGGTCATCGTCCTCTAATAGTATGCCACGTGGATGGTATTGAGTGCTGTGACTGGCTTCCGTCATAACATCTTGTGACACAAGTTTTACTCGTCCAGCAACATCAAGCGAAAACCCATAAATCAGATAATTAAGATTCCTAATTCATTATTCTGACCCGTATAGATAATGTTGATAGATAGAAATGGTTAGGAACTTAGATCACCCCGTACGGCCTAGTGTTTGGAAGCAGGATCAGGTCTGACTAGACAGACCTAGCCCATTATAGGACCTTTAACATCTTATTTGTGAGAGTTTGTCTCCCCTGGAACCCCAACTATTCAAAATTGTCCGCTGATTTTTCAGCTGACCCATTTCCAAATCTTGTGAAAGGCAGATTGCTCTCAAACTAATTGATTGTTGAACCGTAACCGAGCTAGGTTACTAAACATCTTGCATCCAAACATGGGAATTAATGATAGGTCCATGGACCATTCCTACAACTAAAAAAAATCCGAGCATTCGAAGACAGGTCCAAACCAGGCCCTGGAAAGTCCATATCATCTAAGAGTGTTGGATGTCCAAGAGATGGGTCTCCAAGACAAGTCCAAACCTGGCCCACATAGACCGGGCCCTGGATATATTCCAGGATTCCTATATTATTGTTTGGGTCATCATCTCAGATATTGGACCTCCCTCTTATCTGTCAATTTGATGTTCTAGAATTGGAAAGATTGTATTCTTCTCATTTTGCTTCAAAAAAAACAACCTTCCATTGACCAGACAGCCATGATTATCTTACCTGAATCAATTTTTAACCAAGGAGATCTGCAGTGGCTCCTGCACCTTACAAGTAAACATTATGGATCATCCCATCACTAGGTAACTAAGAAAACATGATTATCTTGATTATTACCTCGAACACTGAGAGCGTTCGCATGACTGCCGAATTAACAAGAAAAATACCAGTGGACCACTCCTAGCATTTGGTATAGAGTAAGTGATTTCTACAGCTCTATGGATCAACCATAGTCAAAAAACCGGGCAAATCGATTATGTGCAGAGCAACAAATTACCTGTGGTAGTCGCACCAACTGACAACCATCCAGTTGGCAGGTCACAAATTTAGCCTACTGCACTTACATGTACTGGACTTCAGTACGTGCAAATGTAGGCCTAGGCACATCCATTAAACTGAAAGTTCAGGAAACACCACCATTCAACTTTTAAAGGATCAAACTCGCATTTTGATCTATGAGACCTTACGTCATCACTCGTACAGAAGAAGACGACTCCATAAAATTGAAACAAATATAACAGAAACTTACCGCTGTTGAACCACTTCAAATGGTAGAAGTGATTTATTGATTCCAACCAGGCAAGGTAACCAAGGGTTAAAACTAATTCCAGAGGTTCTTCTTTCCCAGTTGCCAAAGCAGAACTTGGATCTGAAAACAGGCAGCAGAGCAAGTCAAGTCAACAATTTGATGGGGAGAAAAAAAAAAAGGCAGCCCTTCTATAATTAACAGTACCTTTACTAGGGGAGTGTTCCCCTTCCCAAGCACACGTCAAATTAATATCTTCAAATACAATCTGAGTGGACCAAAATTTATAAATGTCATTGGGCACCATTTTCGTTGAGACGTGATTTGCCTTCATCACCACAAGCCAACCTTACTCTGGTGTCTAGCAAACCATGATTGAGGTTCCTCAGGTTCTGCCTGCTTTGGACTCTAGCCAAGGGACTGAGTGGACAGTCCCCAAGACCAATTTCTCAAACTATGGTTCTTACGCTTAATAAAAAATGGGGAAACAAAATATTTCTGAATTTTGAAGACTTTTTACTTCGGATTTGTGGACACTGTTCATACTCCAAAATTTCCAAGTGAAGACGACTTCGGTTTGATGGATACATTGTTCACCATACATAAACATGTCAAGTGCAAGCCATAATTTTTTTAACAGAACATTGGAAGGTAATTTGGTCCTTGATTTTCAATATCCAAAGCTCTAGTAGACACATATATGGATTTTCTGGCTTGGCTCACACAGATACAACTCACCCAATCACTCTATACAGCTTTGATTCACAAAAGAAGCAATGAGTGGTTAGAGAAAAAGTGTCACCACAACAAAAGTTTAAAAAGGAAAGTCGGTTCTAAAGCAGCTATACAGTCCATCTATCCACATACTTGCAATGCTCTTCAATGACCTGCAAACAACACCCTTGGGAGTCCCTGAAGAAGAAAAGAAAAGAAAAAATATAAAGAAAAAGTAAAATTTTGGATATAATAAAACTCAGAACCAAGGCGCTGTAGGTAAAGGACGAGCATCATAAATGTCAGTATATTTTGTCCGGACAAAATTTAAAAATAGAGTAAGACAAGTTTACCACTAGTAATCTGCAATGAATGCAGTCTTGTTCAATCAACTTCCATCTAGACCTGCCTCAATACAAGAGGATTCACCTGAACAAAAGGATATTCTTGCTGATTAGATCAAGAAGTGGAGCAATTTATTTAAGGAGACTTGTAATAGATAAGAATGACTTCCACTAACCTTTTGTACACAACTTTAACATCTTCCCCTAATAAAGGGCTTTCCCAGAACGGATCATCACAGTCCTTCACATCGACTGTCTCCATTTCAAAGTCTCGATGACCACAATACTCGGTCCACTCGAACCACATCTTGGAAATTAACTCCTTTCTGAAGCTGGTGTTGTGGTCTTCCTCCTCTGGGGAGTCAGCAGCAACCAACCTGTAGATATAGACTTTTCTCACTTGGCCTGGTCGGAATGCACGGCCAATTGCTTGACGGGTGACCGATGGGTTCAAATGTACATCCAAAATCAAGAGGCGAGATGCCCCCACAAGAGAGATACCCTCACCACACGCCTTGATTGAACCAAAAAAGACCTTGGCATCAGGGGAGTTGTTGAAGCGCTCCATCGACCACTCCCGATGGTCAGGACTCGAGTCGCCGGAGATCATAAAGATTTCCTTCCCAGGGCTCCAACCCTTAGTTTTAATTACCAACCTTTCCAAGAATTTCAGTGGGAGGAGATATTGACTGAAAACCAGTAGCTTCTCTCCGGCAGATTCACACAGGCCCAAGATATTGAGGAAAAACTTGGTCTTCACCCCATCTTTGACATCCATTTTGTTTAACAAGTCATCTATCTTGTCTTCATTGAAGTTACCGCCTTTGTCTTCTGTGGTGGCATTCTCTGAGAATTCTTTCAACTGAGGATACACATAGACAGCACTCCCCATGGAACTTCTCTTGAACTTCTCCAATTTCTTCAACTTTTCAACTGCATGTTTCTGCTTGGTGCTGAGATTGAGAAGTACGGTTAAGTCAACAAGCCCAGGCAGTTCCTCCAGGAAATCTCCTTTATAATAATGGAGAACCTTGCTTGTCATCTCACGAAGGTCTTGTATGACTGTTACCTTCCTTTTGAAATCTTCATCGTTCTGGAGTGTCTCTTCAACCAAGTCATAGAACATTGCATCCGCACCAGTTTTAACCTGCCTCCTCCCACCTGATATCTGCACTCTGCTCATGACACGCCTAACAACAGCCCGGGAAGTATCCAACTTCAGAAACTTTGGACGCACAAGGTTCAAAATATTGAATACTTCTTTGACATGATTCTGAAATAGGGTGCCTGATAGTACTACTTTGCGAGGTGTTTGGACCTTGGCAAGGGAGTGGAGTACGTCTGTGTTCTCGTTCCTCGGAGTGTGTCCTTCATCTAGAATAAGAATGGAGGGAACCTTCAGGAGTATGTCATGACAGGCAGCTGCAGTCTTGTTGCTTGCACTGCCACAAACAATGGTTGCAAACTGCTTATACCCTAAGAAAAGGATGCTCTTGTGCTCTACCCAGTTTTTCAACAGATCCAATTGCTGAGTCCGTTTTTCTGCCTTTGAAGAATAGAAGTCGTACAACGGAATGTCTTCCACTTGCCATCTTTGGAACTCTTTCCTCCATGTAGCAAGGATGCCTTTTGGTAGTACAACCAATGGTCTGGCTTTGGGATACTTAGCTAAAAAACTCTGCATAAAGCTTATAATCATGAACGTCTTTCCAGATCCTGGAGCATGGGCCAGGATGCACCCACCCGGTTTATCTGATACTAAGTTCCTTAGCAAGAAATTGAAGCCCTCAAGTTGATGGGGCTTCATTTGCTTCATATGCCTTGGATGTACAGATATTTCAGCCGCAGTTAGATCATGCTCAGACACATTAAGTCCAGAAAAAGAAGCAACTTCAGTTTGTTCTCTATCCTTGGTATTCTGAGATTCAGAAATGTAAGTTCTTGAAGTCCTTGTCCCCTGGATCAAAGGAGAAATCAAGTTACAAGATATTAGAGCGTCCATTCTGAAGCTTATTAACAGAACACGAGGTACCATGATCTCTAATTTATTAATTCATTATTTGAGCCGACGGTACTTCATTGATTGATTGTTCAAAATTCAAGAACAGTGTGCACAGATTTTCCACAAATAGAATTAACAGCACCTTTAGCAAATAAAGGAAAGGTAGGAACAAAAACTTGCAAGCAGGAACAGTGGTTATACAAGTTAAAGTGCAAGACTGCCAGTCTAGTAATATAGTAGCTGAGAACTATGCCATTGAATAGTGGATCAGCTAATACTAGAGTATTTGAAAGTACAGTGAAGATCATTGTTAATTCCTTGAACTATCGAAAAGCATTCTCTAATTTACACAAAAAAAAGGACAACTGAAGTTATTAAATATAACTAGATCTATGAGCACAAGAGCATCATTATTCAAATATATTAGGAAGCCATTGGCCAATCATAATATATCATGAAGAAATTCATAATTATGTTCAACAGTCAACGCTAGGGATTTTATTTGTAAGAACAGTCTGCTATTTCCCCAGAAGTTAAAAAATTTCTGCACAGCTACATCAACCCCAAAATCGCAGGTCACAAAGGAGACAGCTATATGTAACTACGATGTAAATGAATTTTATTTGGTATTTTTCCCAACATTTTACACTCTTTAATATATTATTTCAAAGTAAAATATTTTGGGGTTCTGAGTTGTGTAGTTGTATCCAACATAGATTCCAGACCCACATGCATGTAGAGCCATGTCAGAACATGTACCCTTAGAGGGTATGAAGGATACAAAATATGGGTGCCATGGGACAACACAGTAACACATTAAACAAGATTTCAGAACATAAATGAAATTTGAGAGTAGTTAATCCTTATTTTGATATATGAAGTTTTGGATGCTGAGGTTAAAGACATCACTTACATAGCAATAATTAGGCAGTGCTCCAAACATTAAAAAAAATTCTTAATGCAAAAAGTGCAATTCATTTTAGATCAAACAGAACAAAGATATATGTTGACATTGTCAAGACCTTTGTTGTAGGAAGTTTTTAACTAAGGGTTTCCGCACTAAACCTCAGAACTTCCCAACTCCTACGTAACAAGGGCACTTCATTTATAAGAATTTGTGGTGTCATACTCACGAGTCAAACACATGCCGACACACTTTTCCATAGAAATATATTATTTGTTCAAATATTTTGTTTTCCAATAATAACTATATATTGTTTGTATGATTTTTATGTATATCAGCTTATCTAAATACATTCTTTCTATATTGCATACTTAACATGAACTAAAGTATTTTAAAAAATATACCTCCCAACATATAGAATAAACTGTACCAACGCATCGGCATATCGAGTTTGCGGGTGTTAGTGTCTGACACTTCGTCTCGGTGCTGGACACCGACACACGTATCCATCTCTTTGTTACATAGCCCATCCAGATATCAGTACCATAATTTGTTCTAATCCATCTTTGACACCATGAACTTTTTCATATTATTATTAATTATTATTTTTATTACACACACGCACATACACAACACATTAATGTTCTTAATATATTATTGATGCTTTCTTGCCGCTCTAGCAACCCAAATTTTAGAGAACCAACACTTCGCCACACCCGTTCCCGAATTAGCACCTGCTTCTTCTCCCGCCTCATGAAACTAAGATAAAGACCAATCATGAAATTTAACACATTCTACATAGCTTCCAGCTACATAATGCAACAAATATTTCATTAGAGCAGATGTAGATCCATACCTTTACATACTGGAAGTCAAATATTGTTTCAATGCT
Source organism: Euptelea pleiosperma (assembly GCA_035048495.1). NCBI lineage: Eukaryota > Viridiplantae > Streptophyta > Magnoliopsida > Ranunculales > Eupteleaceae > Euptelea > Euptelea pleiosperma. Next base: position 4,395,284 of record CM068552.1, on the reverse strand, counting down.
CCTGTCAATAACTCCACAAACCCGACAAACGTACCCCAGATCATCCTTGAGGACAAAAGAATGGTTGCATCCTTCTCCTTCCTCTCCACCACTGCGTTCAGCAGCTGAACTCTCTGTGGCAGCATCCTGACAGAAGCAGCATAAAAATGGAAATGAATTCTAATATGAACTCCGACAAGACTTAAAGATTCTTGAGCATATTCAAAGAAACTCAAAAATTCATTAAAATCCCATACTGCTATACCTAAAAACTCCAGTATCTACATAGGACATTCTTTTTCTTCTTTTCCCGTCTAGGGAAATCATTCAAGCATTGCGTAAAGTTACTAGTATCTCCTGGGAGATTGGAGAATCAAGAAACAGAAGATCTAAAGTTCCCTCTTCAGTTCTACGAACCAAAGATCTGTCTAAGTCTATCAATAAAATCAAACATGCTTGTAGTGTATTTTTATTGAACCATACATCATGTTATCCTAGATTGGAATGTAAATATTTAAATCAATATCATGATAAATGCATAGATATTAATGGAACCAATTGGATTGATTCTTCTAATATTCTTTTGGGGGGGTTGTTGCACCCATCAGCTAATTGTGTTGCATATTAGAGTTTGAGTCATCAATGGAGCTATAGATGACTTGAAAATGAAGAAACAATGTTATCTTCACCCCTCAGCCAGTAGTCAATAAAATTAAAGCTCTAGTGATGGAAACTGCTCGTCCATAGTTCAGAGGGGTGGTTTCTTCAAAGCCTGATCTGACTCCAAATAGTTACAATTATGATTTGATTATGATGAGGTTTTCCAAAGCTTAAACATGGGATATCATCATTGAGCAGTCCTAGTTTTTATGCATTAAAGAAGACCCAAATCATGAGCAAGTTAAAATAATTTGCACTTAACAGTATGGGCAAGTTTGAGCTATCCAATCAAGGACTGCCATGCAAAAGAGAACGTGCATGGGTATTTGCAAGGAAGAAGGGAGAAATGGGATAAAGAGGGTGATTCATTGCCTTGTGGGCCCTTTCTAGTAACAGAACAACAATCATGGAGAAGGAAGAAATCATATGACCCGGATCAATGTATTTGCCTTGTTTTCTCATAGGTACATACACTCAATGTTACCCGGATACTTTAAAATGGGTGCCATACCCGTGTCGGACACCTTCATGTTTTAACCGTAGATGCCGCGACCATGTCCTTGTCATGTCTCAGCCGTACCCGGGTAACATAGCCTACTGTTGGCAGAAAGCATCCCAAGATGGCTAAAGGATGATATCAGAGATGCTAGAGTACAAGGAGCTAGTCCTTGCTCCATAGCATCATGTGTATCTCTCACATTCCTAGGAGTGAATGAAACAACACCGTTAGCAAACAAGAGTCTCAGGATAGGTCTCCTATAATTGGCAATAATGTCAAGAAAGCATCAATGACCTGAAAATTGAAAGTAGCACAATGTGCTCATGCTGGAAAAGAGTTAATCTCTTTTCTCAGTGGGAGAGTTCACACGTTCCAAATAAAAATTTATTGCTTCCATATCATATCTTATTTTCCTGTCTCTGTTTGTAATTCCAATTCTATCCATAAAAAATAAAGCCTTTCCCGATTCTTTAACTTCTACGAAAAATATGTAATATTGTAAGCCAATGTCATTCAAGCAAAGAAACCATTATGACAGGTAATGAAAGAATATTTTACTAAGAGAAGAAAGAAAAGGATTCCTATTACAAAAATTGCCCATGAGTGCAATCTTTACAAAGAAGAGCCACTTTTGCTTAAGCACTCGTAAAAGTATCACACTATCACCATAAATTTGCATGAGTGCATTTTTTTAGCAAGAAGAACAACATTTGCATTAGCAACAAGAATCATGTCATCATTGTCATTGCCTTGTCCAACTATTTGGGGTTGCCAGGTCCGCAACAAGAATCATGTTCTGCCATTCGTTGCTGGTTTCAATTTTGGATCAAGGAGGGTTGCATCAGGTTGGCAGCCAGTAGATAACTTTTACCAAATCCTTTCACATGAACCCTGGTTCCTAGCACTCTTAAAAGTACGACTACACAAAATATTAACATTATCTAAAATATCATGAAAATTATCCATAGCATTAGAGCACCTGCAAGGACCTAGTACATTACTAGATGCTCAAGAAAGACTCAATGGCTGTGTTTGGTTCACCTTGTTTTCCCAGAAAAGAAAATAAAACTGGGAAAATTTTCCCAGTGTTAGGTTCATTAGGAAAAGTGGCCCCACAAAAGAAGAAAAAGAGACTTCTTTTTTAAAGAAGTCAATTTTCCATTGGACTAGTCCACTCCTTTCCAAATTTACCAACACCTCTCTCTCAAAAACCTAACCCCAATAACTTTCTCTCTTTCTTGCCGGCAACACCATCTCCCCCATATGTTGATCGTCGCCGTCCTCCCTCTCCTGTATTTTTTTCCCAATGTCAAACAAACAGTGCGAAAAAGTCTATTTTTTTCCCAATGTCAACCAAACAATGAGAAAAAGGATTCTAGGAAGTAGGTTTCTCAGAAGTGACACTTTCTGGAAACCCACTTCCAGGGAAACTTACTTCTTGCAAACCAAACGCAGCCAATATGTGTGTGTACATCATTTGGCAAAAGAGCCAGCACAAATCCATAACTTTAGCCATAAAGAGAGAGAGGTGGTGGGAAGCAACTTTATCAAGTACTTTCACTTTTCAGGTAGCATATAATAACCCCCCCCCCCCCCGCCCAAGAGAAAAAGTGAGTTTAGATGAAAAAATGACACAGGAGACTCCCGATAAGGTCGTAGATAATGATTATTAAATGAAGATACCTTGGAACATTCAAACGCAAAATCCAGTTCCCTCCACATGTCTGCAAGACCATCATCTGTATCACTTTGATGATTGCTTTTCTCGGTCATTACATCGTCTTGTACACCGACATATACACCTTTTTTTCTGGTTGCTGTTTCAGCATCAAGACTTTTCTGTTCTTCTCCTGCTACTCTGCTGTCCCCACCATCGGTGCCCTGAATATGATAATAGAATCCATTATTTTTCACAATCAAATCAAATTGTCGAAGGCCTTTAACACAAGAAGAGAGCATTAGTTATGGTTCAGTAAATGAGAAATAATCATAGTAAATTTATGGAAAACCAAATACATTGTAGTCAATTATCAGGAATGAATTAAAATACGAAAGCCCAAAAGTTTGGAAACAAGATTAAACATTATTCACATTTTCACATAAAAGCATGAAAATATCTCAAAAGAGAAAAGCAATAAACAACTTAAGAAAAGCAACAATAATGAACTTGCTGCTACAAGATTTTTTTTTCCTTTTTTACTCATAGGATATCCCGAACTATTTCAATTATTACAACGGAAAGCATTAAAAGAAAAAGATAGGGAGAAGAAGTTAAAGATTGATAAGGAATTTTAAAACACCAGTTAAGGTAAAACTTAAAACAGATGTTATATATGTCATTTCACTTTCTTAGTAACAAAATCAAACTAAACTTTATACTTTAAAGATAAAGATATTGATATTTAGAAACCATGACCATGTAAAACAACAGTTAGAGAACAGACATGAATTCAAGCAGGGGCAATCTACAGCCAAACCCTAATGCTCCCATAGATGCAAATACACTAACAAGGAGCATGCCCTTATCCCTCTAGTCTGGACTCAGACCCAGCTTGCAGCATTATCCATCCATGGAAGAAGCAACCCATTGTAGAAGGGAATGAGCCCTCAGAAATTTAGAAGAAATTGAGAAAATTCCCAGGAAAAAAAAAAAGAATGGTTGGTTGAGCATTGATGCTCCCAGTTCCTTTTGCTCAGCAATCAACCACACTGATTCCAGACTAATTAACTTGGTATCATTTTCAAGAATCTTTTCTTAGGAAAAAGAAAACTGCCCCAAGTTAAAACAATTGGGAGATAAACACTCAGTGTCAACCTTTTTCATCATGCATGAGTGTGTGTCAATAGGGCTAAGTTAATATGCTTCCTGACCATGTCAAACAGAGTTGGCGATTCCTAAGTCATTAAAGCTTGTTAAAGAAAGAGTGTACATTTCGACGGACCCCAAAACACAGTTACTGCTATTTTGAATGTGCGCCAACTGTGTTTGAGATTCCGCTCATTTGGACGGCTCCCATCTTGCACCTTGAAATTCAAGCACACATATAGTGCAGAGGTATTTTCTCTCAATCACCACACACACACACACCAATTTCCATATGTGCCACAGAATCTTGCACCTGTCCAAATGTGACATGAGCCATTCAATGTATGCATTCTAGATATGCAGCTTCAGAAATAGAAATGCACGAAAAACTTACTACTAAATACTTAATTTGGTTTTCATCAATTGGCTTCTTCAAGACAACTTCCTGATACGGATAAGATGCCTTCCGATTTGCTGCATTCGCAGTACCCCAAACCATTTTAGCGTTCCCTTGATCGTTATTTCCTTGTTGATTGTACTGTACTTCACGAACTAATGTGCTGGTATGAGTTAGAAGATTGTTTCCTCTCTTTAGATTATAGAAGCTCTGTACTTGAGATCCCAGAGGTGCTTCAAAATTACAAGCCTCGAGGTTATAACTGGAAGCATGTCCTTTCCCAATCTGATCTCCAACATCTTCTTCATCTGAATCAAGAATTACGACTGAATTGTGAAGGTCATTATGTACATATGGTGTTTCCTTGTGCCCTATGGAACTAGCACCAACAGGTACGCATAGAATACTTTGACCACCGCATTCTTGCATTTCTTCACCAGATGATTTGCAAGGTGGTTTTGAATTTTCTACTGGAGGAACATCAATTACAACACAGTCATCGTCCAACTCTGGAACTTCTTTACTCTGCCCCTTAAACATATCACAAGTACCTAAACCACCTCCAGACGAATGGGTTGCAAAATCTACACGGCGACTAGAAAGTGATGGGTACATTGCAAATAAAGGATTCAGCATTTGCAACTTTCGAGCACGAAGGGCTTCAATCTCTTTAGTCACACTCCCATATATACCGCGATCCAATTCTTCCTTCAGATTGGGTACTGAAAATGGATCAGAATAATCGATAACATTTGGAGGAGTCTTTTCCTCCTTGTATTTGGCTACAGCATGCAAACTTGAAACCCAAGAGATGCTACTGATATCTTTTCCTTCACTGATTGTTTTCATCCTTTTATGCCTCCTGGAGTACACTTCTGTTTTCAAACAGAAAAGGTACACCATATAAGTACAAACCTTGCTATAGAACTTTAAAAAAAAAAAATTTAGCAGTTGAAGGAGTCATAAATTACAGAAAATACTCAGAATTAAAATAAATAAATAAAATTGAAGAACTGGGTATATTTGTAAGTTGCTAATTATTGTTCTGAGAACGGATTGAATTATAGTTTGATAACTATCAGAAAATATAGAAAAACAATTACTACTAAAGTTCTTGAAAATCCATATCTGTACCGTTGGGACTGTATTGCTCGAACTTCCCAAGAAACGGGTTGGTCCTGGGGGTTTGATCGAGCGGCCGAACCTCACTTTCTGCCATAACTTGAGACCAAATTCCTTCTCTCGCCATTAATCACTGAAACAAAAAGGAGAACAAAGGTTCAGATTATCAAATAGAAACAACCAAACCACAATTGACCAAGCTATCTTTCACGATTTCTGAGAAATCAAACCTCTGTACTGCATTCGAAGCTTCATAACTTGCATTGCTAAGAAAAGTCATGTTTCGATATCGAAATTTGTTTCTTGATCATCCATGAAGAAATTGAAAAGGGGCTAAAGAGTAAACGCTATAAATTTTGCAGAAGCTCTTTGTACCCCCCAAAAAAAAAAAAACACAAAAAGTAAACCCTAGTCCATAGAAATTATAACAAAGTTTGTAGTAGAAGATTCTAGAAAATAAAAAAAAAACAAAGAGAAGAGCGGACGACTCACAGGTTCTCTCTCTATCATGGAACGTACTTCTCTTTTGTAGTTCCTTCTCTGATAATTTATTTTTCTCTGTTTTTCGCCTAAGCTGAACTGCTGAGAGCAGTCCTGGATTAAGAGAGAGAAAGAGAGAGAGACAGTACAGCGAACGCATGTCACGTGACCTCGGGAGAAACGAAAAGACAGTGTGGAGGTAAAAGTGGAGTAAAACTTCAATGCCGGTCGATGCTCGTGGAAGCCGCTGCTTACGGACAATACGAGCCCCGTGGCACACTCTTAGAGGACGCTGTCTGTATGGATGTTTGGCGGCCAATCCGTAAGTGAACCTACAAACCAATATCAGCCTGATTAGTGATTTCAAACCTTTGCATTTTTGTACCCTAGATAATGGTCAATAATGATCAAATTCCTATGGTTAAAATCAACCCATGAAAATGACTCCAATCCAACATTTACAAATCACTAATAAGGTTGATTTTTGGTTTGTAGGTCCACCTTGAGATTAGTCAAGGTATACCTGACTAATCTCCAGGTAAGTGGGGGAGAAGGGTCGTGATCTAACAAGGTATACCTGAAACTTAAACTTTTTTGTTTGCGGAAGCACGATTTTGTTACTCACCGCTGCCATCTGGGCCCACTAACCGCATGGATGTTTATCCCACCCCTTGGTAGACATTCATACCAAAAATCAGCTTGTTTGATGATTTTTAGCCATTGGTTTTAGTACTCAAAAATAATGGTTGATTCCAACGGGTTGAATCATGCCTTAAAAAGGTACTAAACTCTAATGGTTAGAATTACCAATCAGGGTGATTTTTGGCGTTTATATCCAGGAAGGGGTGGGCTGAACATCCATGCGGTCAGTGGGCCTAGATGGCAGTGGTGACTGGTGAGTAACAAATGCGCTTCCGCAAACTGAAAAGCTTCACGTATACCTGATTACATCTTTTTTCGGTGGGGAATTTACTGCAATAGGACCCACTATTTATCGGGTCCCCCCAAAAAAGATGTCCTGCGGGCTGCGTCACACCAATATGTTCGGACTGATTTAAGCATCAAAAGCCTACATCGGATGGTTGTGGGTGATCTGGTCGTGGAGATTTTTGACTCAGCTAATAAGGTCAACCGTCTTATGGAGGTAGGTGGGATTAACAGTAAACAGTCTAACTGCCCTTAACGGTTGTTTGGTTGTAGCAGTGAAGTATACTCCGATTTGACTTACGGTATACCACAAGAGCTATTCTTTTGTTTGGTTTGCACAGTTTATGGGATCTATTTAATTCAACTATTTTTCCTCCAAAAAGCATACGGAGGGGGACAAAATTTTCCCATGGGAACTTTTTTCCGTGGCGCAGTGGGAGCATAAAAATGCGCCACATGGCACATTTTTTCCAGCTCACTATTCCATGAATGATTGGCCCACTCCTTGTTGGACCTAGACACCAACAATCAGCCTGACTAGTGAAATACAATGGCTAAAAATCACCCAATAAAAACGCTCGAATCCAATGGCTACACATCACCAATAACGTTGATTGTTGGTGTATAGATCCATCGAGCGTTGGGCAATCATTCATGTGTCAGTGGGTCTGAAAACATCAGTTTCTTCTCCCGTCTGCCTGAGACAAACATCGTCCCCAGTCCCTCTCCGGTTCTCCTCAGGCAGTCGAGAGAAAAAACCTCCACAAAGAGTCCAAGTGTTTCACCAGCTCAGCCTCTCTCCATGTGGCTGGAGGTGTTTGGTAAAACTTTTCTTTTGGAAATCACTAAAAAAAATTGACTGTTTGGAAAAACTTTTTTTTAGTGCTGAATTTACAAACTCCACTGAAGATAAGTGATTGGTCATCCTTACTTGCCTTTTTCTTTAAGTGGCAAATCACTCATTGCAGGTAAGTGATTGAATCTTTAAAAGATTCTATGATTCCTTCATTAAATATCTAATATGCCCATATAATTTTTTTTAGGGCTTTTTTGCTTTACCCCCTTACTTTATTGATGCAATTTGCATCTCACCCAATATTTGTCTCACCCTTTGACCATGGTCAACGTCGTTGACCATAGACGGTCTTCGGATGGACATCCCAATATTTTTTAAATGACTATAATGACCTTGGGTGAGACGCATGAACTTTGTAAATGCGTGTTCATTAATGTTCAGTCTATCAAAAAAAATTCACTCTACAAATAAATCCTTGGGAAGTTTAAGTCAATCACCAAAAAACTACCATAATAAGGGATCAATCCATGCATGAAAACCAACCCAATTTTGTACCAATTCAAGATAACTCAGCCAATTCGTAATTCAAGTTTCAAACAAATAGTAGTTTGAAAAAACCACAGGTCATATCCCATTTGCTCACATCCATACTTTGACAAGGTACATTTCTCAATGTGAAAATCTTTACCCCTGAGCTTTTCTCATCGTCGTCTTTTTCATGATCAATGTCTTCTTCTTTTGCCACTTCTTCCCTGCTAGGAGTTTGGGATCACAACCAACAACCTTAAGGAAATTACCCATGTTTTATCAATTACAACCTAGCTGATAGTTAAACTCATCACGTGATAATAAGCAGATCAAACATGATTGGTAAGTTAATTGGAAAATGCTTACGAACTTGTGTTAAGGAACTTAGTCTTCAAAATTGGGAAACACAAAGCTATGATTTCTTCGAGAATACCATAATTTGCAGAGAAGGAAGAAAGTGTCATGATCGGTGATCAGATTCATCATTAAAGAAAATAAGACCCAATAGACTATTGCCACATTGCAGACTGGGAACATAAGACCAATAGACTCTTTTCATAATGGAATATCCAGACTTCTTACCTATCAAAGAATACAAGTCCCAACAGTAATAGGAAATGAACTTTTCTTTCTGGGTATGTAAAGTCAATATAGAACCCACAAAATAGAGGTTGGTAAAGAGCACCATCATACTCAACCAATAGATAAGAGCTGACATAGCATAACAGAATTATCCCACAGTAGTAGTTGCTTGTGTGAAGAGAAAATCAAATATTGATCCATCTCTTAGAACATTTGGCCTGTTTCATGGTAGATAACGGGTAGACAAATTAAATTATTCACTCCAGTCATAAGGAGACAAAAGTATACATACTATACTATTCACTCCAATCATAAGGAGAACACCACCACTTCACTTGCCCAACAATTAAAAACGTTTCTGGGGGTTCATACAGTCCTCCATGCTTAGAGCGAAAACCTGGTTTGCCGAAGAGACCCTCATAATAACTATTAAAGACAACATAGTCCTTTCATATCTAATTCAAGTATTCCTGATTCACCACCACTTAATTTTTCTTCCTGTCCCATATGGCCAATTAAGAGACATTATAGAACGCATCTAAGATGCACCATACCTTCAACATGTTAAGAATATCCACCGTATAATTGGGTAGCATCTAAAGCGCTAGGGACCACAAACATGGCCCAGCTACTCATCAATGTCATCCCGTAGAATACTGTTGCTTGACTGATAACACGTGCATGAGTTGCAGTCTTGAGAAAATGTGTCAAACTTGGTACAACCCACACACAGTAAATTCCTACAGAAATTTTTGTAACGGATGTGTACTAAAGAAAGAAAGCAATAAATGATCACCATGGATAACTTTTTGCAAGTATGATGCAAAACTTGATGGAAGACAGACACACGGGGCAGAGCTCATTCCAAAAGTGCCAATATTGGTTTTCAAGGCACAATATGATGATAGCAGAAAAATAACAAGCAACTCACATGGTTAAGGTTCTTATGTGTAATCACAAGTACAACTTGTTTACCTACATGGTGTTCAGAATAATTTTCACTCCTCAAAGTACAGTCTATCTACAGTTTCTTGAGTCCACGTGCCATTAATCACAGACGGACAAGATGTAGCATGTGGAGAAGCCTCAGATCTACCCTGTGACCATTTCATTAGTAACACTTCCTATATGTTATTTGCCCACAGATATCAACCATAGAATGCATCCCAAGACTAATTCTCAAACCCCATTTGTAGCGACTAATTAATAAGATAATTTGACACTAATATCCTTGTCAGCCAAGGTTGCTCCCATGCCATGGTATCGAGTGAATAAGAAAAAAAATGCCAAAACTTTAAAATACACTTGATAAACAAGTAAAAATATTTGTGTCCATCTGACTATCTCAATAGGAAGGATGAAAAGATAAGACAAAGGGGATTAACATAAATAGACGACGTCCCAACATACAATATAATCCTTTTGCCTCAATTTTTCTATCAATTTCTAAAATACCAAATTGACTCATTAGAGTCATCTAAGCCATCATTGACTCAACCAAGTCAATCCACCTAACCTCAAGTCAGTGTTTTTACTACATAATGTGGGGTTGTTCAAGTCTGACTACAAATATACTTTTTCTACAAAAGGAATTAATGGAGAGAAAAATATTAAACCCTGATCTCTGGGAGGTAGAGCCCCTCTCTGGACTTCTCCTTCGTTTGCATGATATGTCCATTTCCCTCCCTTGGGTCGAGATAGGAGGATTTGGATTTAGACAAAAGGCGGTTCGTTCTCTGTTCCCTCCCTCTACGAGGTCTTACACTCTTCACATGAGCCTAAGTTCCATGCCTCCTTGATTTGGAGTCCTATTATCCCCTCTAAGGTGGCCTTTTTTTACTTAGGAAGCCTCTCTGAACAAGATTCTGACAGCGGACCGCCTGCAAGCCAGAAGTATTATCATTGTCAACTTCTGTTGGATGTATCGACATAGTGGAGAAACAACGAACCACCTTCTGTTACACTGTGATGTGGCCAAGGAGGTTTGGTCTACATTCCTTTACGAGTTTGGGATGTGTTGGATAATGCCGGAAACTTTCATGTCTCTACTTCTCAGCTGGCGGTCCAAAGCTTTCTCCTCTAGAGGTAGCATTCTGTAGTAGATGTTGCCTTTCTCCATCGTCTGGGGCTTGTGGAAGGAAAGGAACCAAGGGGTGTTCAAGGGCAAGAGTGAAGACACGGCATCGGTCATTCTCAATATCAAGGGATTGTTGTTTTTATGGTCCAGGCAGGGCGTTCTCGTAATGTAGGGGCATATTGTTTGAAGACTTTGTCTTTCGTATAGACCTCCTTTGCACTAGGGATTGATGTCCTAAGTCCCCTTTTGTTCGGGGTTTTTTGTTTTTTTATGATACTCCTTTGGCTTCTTTGGTCTTCTCGACCATTGCAAGCCTAGGTGGTTGTAAGTTCCTTTTCGTTTCCAATAAAGCTTATACTTATTAAAAAAATATATTTGGTTCAGCCAAACAACCACCACAAACTGTAAAAATGGTTATGGAACAGGAAGGAAACCCAACCAGAAAATCTTAGCAATATTGTTCTACTAGCGCTGGAAAAATTGGTCACCCTTATCCTATTTAAAAATGCTAAGAGTAGAAAACTCTCCAAATTCATACATCCAAGGTTCCTGAGCTAACAGGGTCTCTTTTCTTTAGAAAAACAAATTGCAAGAATAGAGAACAGAGGAGTCATTCGAAAAGAATTGCGAATTTGGCATGTGATCTCAAGATATTGGAAACACTTTTTACACCTACATTAGCTAACTTGTCAGCTCAGAAGAATACTTCCCTCTGAATATGTGTAACTCAACCAGCAACAATGTTATAGAGGAGACAATGTTCACTAAGGAGATGCATAATCAAGAATAATTTATTCCTACCAGGTCCATCTAATTGTCAACTGAGAATCTCTTCCTATCCGAAGGAAAGAAGCAGAGCACTTGGATAGAAAATTATTCCAATTCATTATGGGCTTAGGGCTGAGATTTTGGCATCTGTTGATTGAGGTACGCCAGTCGAACCCATATAGAAGAAGAGCACTTTGCCACTACTATTACAGACACGAGCAACAAATTCCATTCTTGCACAGTCATCCAGTATTTCTTTGCTTATCAAAATTTAACTTGATCCATCCAACAGGTGGAGTAACCTTGTGTTCTTCAATCTTACAAGGAGCATCTTCCTGCACACACCATCCAAATTATTCGTTGGGACCTTAGTGGATTAGAGGCACAATTTTTTGCCAGATAAATTTATGCTCTTTCTAAAACTTCGTTGACTATCCACTTTATTAAAAAAAATTAGCTACTTAACCCAATTAAAGATCCTGACAATTTTTTCTTGCTAAACACACCAAATAGCAGGACTTTAAAGCACTGAGATCAGAGTCTTCAACAAAAGACAATAAGGTTCCTCCTCTTCTCATCCCCTCACCGACGAGCTTCTTCCTTTCCCTCTCTTCTCCGATGAGTCTCCTTCCTTTGTATATTTGCTCCTCCTCAATCTTATCAATTACATTGTTCTTCCATTTCTATGGAACATGAGCAATGGCCCTCTGCCCTTATGCTTTCTTAGAGGAGTTTGGTTTTTTGTCCATCACTCTTAACCTCTATCCCGTCAAACCCCAATCATTCCTAGAAGTTGAGAAGGAGACACCCTCTTTCAAAGTTTTCAGGTACGGAAAATAATTCAATTTATTCCTCGGGAGGATTAAAGATTGAACACCTGACAGCTTAAAAGATGATTGATCAACAAGCCCAATCCATTAAAACTGGAATTCAAGTTCCTCTTTAACTGGATGTACAGAGTTTCAAAGGTCCAAGTCTTTGCAACCCCAATGAAGCAAGCAATCATCTCTTTCACTCATTGTCTTAACAGTATGGAATCCATCTTGTCTCTAGAACATTTAGAAAGTGTGGTGTCGCAATGCTAGAAACTCAATTAATGAAATGCATGTAAGGCATCCTTTCCCCTTTAGTAATTTGGAGTGTTTACCCTTTACCTTTTATTTGGTGGTGGATGTGTTAATATGTTTTACAATTACCAACTTGTTGGATCTGGTTCTGTTGTTAATAATCTTTACAAGTTCAATCACTAGTTATGTCAAATCATTATTTTGTACGAATGTTAATGCTCCTGATTCGAGATTACTGGTACTAATGAAGTTTGTATAATGAGAAATCCTCTATAAGCCATTTATTAATTTGGAGTGTTTAGTGATGCAGTCCAAAATGAAAACCAAGTACAAGAAGAAGTGATAAAAGATTGGTCGAGAACTACCCAAGCAAAAAAATATTATATCCCTCTCCTTTGGAAAATACCAAAAAAGAGATTTCCTAAACATAGAAAATGAGCACCATCGGACTTGCATCATTTAGCAACAGTGTCACAGCCTTTAATAGTGCTGAGAACGTATTGAGAGGAAACCTGTTTCCGATTGCAAAATCCACGGTTTCTTACTTACAATTCAATCACTTGTTTCTCGCATCAAAACAGTTACTATCACAAAGCTTAAAATTGATGTGTTTCACACATTTTTCGTATCTCTATTTCTTAGCCTGGGAATTACTGATAACAATGAGTTGAAGTCCATAGTTGAGTAGATAATCCACGTAGATTCAAGAAGATCCATAACATTGTCATGTTCTAAGGATATCTTATCAATCCTCTGGACTGACTAGATTGGTATTTGTAGTTCCCACCATCCCATTTGGCCGAAGGACGTGGCGCTACCTTCCATTATATGAGAAACAAAGCTAAATTTTGATGGAAGGTGTTAAAAATTAAAAGAAAAAATAACCGAGGGTGGAGATCAATTGGTTAACAAACACTGAAGATTTGTATAGGGTACGCAACTATAAGTGCATAAGTAACCTTGATCCAATGCCATTAAATTATCAAAAATGGAGTTCATTCTCAAGCATCGAATACAGCTGAAATTTGTGTATAAGATCCAGTTTCTCTTATTGGAACCAAACAATTCCATCAACTGATAAGTTAATCTTCGGGTTTCTTCAAAAAATACAACAGGTAAGATGCTACCTTATTCCATTACAACTTTGGCGCCGACCTCCTTCATCTTCTCAATGATCTTCTCCGCTTCCTCCTTCGGTACTCCTTTTTTCAACAGAGTCGGGGCTTTCTCCACCAAATCCTTTGCTTCCTTAAGACCCAAATCAGTAAAGGTCCTAACTTCCTTAATGATCTTAATCTTCGCGGCAGCATCAAAACCCTCGAGCTTCAAATCAAAAGCTGTCTTCTCTGCCTTTTTCTCTTCCGCCTTTGAAGCTCCAGCTCCTTTCCCCGTGCCTTTACCTCCCATCACCATCCCAGGCATCATCATAGTCATGATGGGCATTTCATTTAAATCCAATTTCTTCCTCAAAACTTCAGTGAGATCGGCAACTTCAAGCAAAGTAAGACCAGAGATCTCATCGACAATCGCGGAAACCCTCTCAGTCGGGGTTAGCTTCGTTTCTTGCGCAGCCGAAGCGGATTCCCGCGCAAAACTCGAATGACTCCATGGTCGTTGACTCGGGATAACGATATCATGTCTCCGGAAGATATCAGAAAACGACGAAGTTGAAAAATACACAGGTTTTTGACGAATAAACCCTAGCAAACAAGGGTTTTTGAGTGTTTGGAAGTGAAAGCTGGGATTTCGAGAAGCGATTCTGGAAAAGCAGGATATCTGTGCCGATATGGAACGCAAACGCCTCATCGTGTCAATTTTCCTGAGACCCTAAAAACCATGGGGTGGATTTGTTGCAGCGAAGGCGACTCTAGAAAGTTTCAAAAAGCCAGATTGAGCACTTCTTCGGAGTTCAGACTTCAGACCATAAACCCTACTCTACGGCTGGGCTTTTCGCTTTGGTGGTGACAGTAGACGGAAATGACCGTATATGGGCACCCGTTATGACAGAGACAGACATAGGAGTAGAATTTTGCTGACGGGATGTCCGTCGTCAACGGTGATGACGGACCACATCAGAGAAAATGTTTGCTGTCCTATGGAGCTCCAAAATTTGAAGTCTCCCCTCCCAAAAATGCCATGTCGAGCTCACTTTAGGGCTACTGACCTTATAGATGTTTGGTTCACCTCTTGATGGACCTACATACCAAATATCAGCTTGATCGATGATTTCTAGCAGTTATTTATTAGCATCTAAAAACAGTGCTCAAATCCAACAGCTAAAATTTATACTATTAAAATGCTAAATCCAACGGCTAGAAATCACCGATTAAATTAATTTTTTAACTCGTAGATCCATCAAAAGTGAACCAAAAGGTCAGGGGGCCCTAAATCGTACTCCAACGGGCATTTTAAGAGAGGCACTCGGACTTCGCTTAGAGACCTCTCACCGTAGGCATTTTGGCCCTGGAGAGGACTTCACATTAACGATTTTCCTTCCATCCCAAATGATCTTATGCACAATTTTCTACTTCCTCACAGTCTCTTTCACTTCTCATTTACATTTGTGTATCAGGAGTTGATTGTCTCAGTTTTGTCCAACTTGAAATCGAAAATCCCACACACAAAAACTAGGAGAGAGGAATCAGACGTAGAAGATGGAGGGTTTCTAATTAAGTTAATCTTTGATTTGATTTAAAAGTAATATAATATAATTTTAAATAGTCAAATATTTTGTTTTAGCAATAAATTGATAAAATTGCCACGCAGCCTGAGGTGAGTGGGCAACTAATCAAAAGTTGCAACAATAAGCACCGTCGCAGCATGTACATGGACCCCCAGCACCGTCACAGCGTGTACATGGACCCCCCGGACCACGTGATCATCACTCTTAAAGAATTGGATTTGGGTGAGAAAGGATGCGTTGGTCATTTAAAAATTATATGAAATAATTAGAATGAAACGTCTACCATTTAAAAAGTTTTTTAATGTTTATTTAGTGGTCGTTTAGAAATTGTATTAGAAGCATAGCAGGGCATTTTGGGAATTTAAAGAGTTTCACTTAAGTTTCAAATTGAGCATGTGCGTTTTTACATTGCATAAGTTATAATCAATAAGCCAGATTTCAATGGCTTCTGCTTAACTCAAAAAGTTTGGCTTAAAACCTGATCGAGCCCATATCAAAGGTATTTGTGAACTTCGTAAATGTTCGTTTCTTTACCAAATAGAGAAGTCAATCGTACTAGATGGTTCACCTGAGAACCCACTCAATTCATTTATGTTTAGAATCTCTAGATTGTTGCTGTGGAGTCAAAATTTGGTAGTGCCATGTTGAAGATTGGGGGAGACTAAAGTGGAGGGAAGATCGAAGGATGAGATACCCCATTTGACAAAGGTAGGATCGTTTGACGTGGATGTGAGCATGGAAGTCAGCCTCATACTCTGGGCAAGTTGATCAATGCGTCCCAGGTGAGGTAAACATGAATGCGAGCTTTGTGAATGTTGGGAGGATCACTCCACAAAAGCAAGCAATAATGGCAATCGGTGTGGACAACGAACCATACATGGAAACCCTAAAGACAGTGCCAACCCGCCCGAGCTCTAACCATACAATTAACTTGGTCCTAATATTTACCGATGTTATACACCTCATCGGAGTGTTGCTTATCACCAAACGCCATCTACTGGAGAGTCACGCGGCTAGCCAATTATCACAATCATCCGGTTTGAGGTCAGCCGTCTAGAATCATCCTCCCACCTATTTTGTGATTGAAGATTGAAGAAAGGGGTACTTTTATCGTTTTGAGTAAAACCTTTGCTCACAGCCTACATTACGAGCCACGTGGCACACTCTTAGAGGATGCTGATCATATAGATGTTTGTCCAGTCCTCAGTGGACCTGCAAACCAAAAATCAGCCTAATTAGTGATTTACAACCTCTGATCTTTTCTCCCAAATAATGCTCAAATTCCTACAGTTAAACTCAACCCATGAAAATAACATCAGTCCAACGCTTAGAAATCACTGTTCATGTTTATTTTTGGTTTGTAGGTCCACTTCGTGCTTGGCCAAACATCCACAGTGAACGTATACTAAGAGTGTGCCACGTGGCTCATATTGTGTGCTGTGATCGGCTTCGCTCACAAAAGGTTCACTCTATCATTTTCAGAAAGGCTCAGGCTCTAGTTACCGCCCTAAAATGACAAGCTCTGGTTACAGGACACAATATGAGCCACGTGGCACACTCTTGGAAGACTCTGACCATATGGATGTTTGGTCAATCCCTAAGTGGATCTACAAACCAAAAATCAGCCTGATTACTGATTTTTATAGGCGTCGGATTGGAATTATTTTTATGGGTTGATCTCAAATGTGGAAATTTGAGAAGTATTTGAGGTACAAAGATCCAACGTCTAGAAATCACTAATCAGACTGATTTTTTGGTTTGTAGGTCTATAAACACCCATACAGTCAAAGTCCTCTAAGAGTATGCCACGTGGTTCATATTGTATCCTGTAACTGGAACCTGTCATTTTAGGGCGGTAGTTGGAGCCTGACCCTTTAAGAAATGTCGTTAGTCAATCTGGGTCAACCACGGTCCATCAGGTCTTGCATATGTCAACAATTTCAAGATGTGAGGGTATGTGTCAAATTTCAAAGACTGCGCAAGGAGGTACGTCAAAAATTTTCTTTCCCTTTTTCATTTAGGGGCTGTTTGGTACGTGAGAAAAAGAGTTCCGACGGCGAATATTTAGCCTGGCAAATATTATCTTAGCTAAATATTTGCTTATAGCAATATTTAACAATGTTTGGTAAGTGTATGAGCTAGCTCACTTCAGCTTACTTCATTTTCTTTCAATTTGAGTGGGTTCCACATATCAAAGTAAGTCAAAAAT
Organism: Euptelea pleiosperma; assembly: GCA_035048495.1. Lineage (NCBI taxonomy): Eukaryota > Viridiplantae > Streptophyta > Magnoliopsida > Ranunculales > Eupteleaceae > Euptelea > Euptelea pleiosperma. The sequence goes on along the minus strand of CM068552.1, from coordinate 4,377,704 downwards.
AGGGTGGGCGAGTGCGGGAACCACATATTATGTAAAAGAATAAAAAAAATATATTTTTATCTTTTTTACATATTAAAAAATTAATTTTTATTGAAAATAGTGATTTTCCGGTGAGAAAATAAGGCATAATCAGCGTGAAAATATTTTCACAGGGGGGTGATCAAATGTTTTCCCGCCGCGGAGGGCAAATATGTGGGCCCGGCTAAATATTCGCCGAGGGTGAGTGGCTGCCAAACGCAGCCGGGCGAATATTTGCGCGGCTAAATATTTTATTTGCCCGCCGCGATGCGTTGCCAAACAGGCCCTTATTTTCTTTTTGGGTCGGACTCCAGGGACCCCACTCTGGAGGACCCACGTAGAAGATGAATCAATGGCTGATTTGTGGCGAGGATGATCTCCTCATCATATAGATCACCCCTACAAAAAATCAGCCCATTCTGAAATTTATAACCCCGTCAAATGTGGTTTTCAAGTTCACGGTAAAAATCGACTGTTCAAAATTCTTCAACTTCTAAACCAGTCTATGAATATCAGAATGATCTGAATTTCTGTGAGGATGATCTCCTCACCATATAGATCACCCCTACAAAAAATCAGCCCATTCTGGAATTTCTAATCCCGTCAAATGTGATTTTCAAGTTCACGGTGAAAATCGACTGTTCAAAATTCTTCAACTTCTAAACCATTCTATGAATATCAGAATGATCTGAATTTTTGTGAGGATGATCTCCTCACCATAGAGATCATCCTCACCAAAAATCATCCATCGATTCATCTTTTACGTGGGTCCGCCAAAGTGGGGGTCATAAATGGGGGTCCCTGGAGTCCGACCCTTTCTTTTTTATAAACGTCTTGCTGCCTAGTTGGTCTTAGGAGTCAGGCCCCCCATCCAGAAAGTCAATTCTCTGCCATGACCACGAGCGGGTGCTTCTTCCGTTGTATCATCTCTCCTCCAACCGTAACCCCAAGAGCAGCTCTTCCATGGTGTCTGAACCCAGTTACAGCAATATCTACTAATCAGAGAAAAACAAGTCTGAGACCCATCAGAGTTCTTAGAGAAGATCTCGAAGTCGTATCACCCGAGACTGCTCTGGTGCAGCAAAACCCAATCATTAGTGCCAAAGAAGAAGAGATTCACGGCTTTAGTAATGGAGTTGCAGAATTCAGTGATGAAGAGAAAACACTAAGTTCCCCCAAAACTTCTTCGAACAGGGTTCTGAAGAAGCAGAAGAGAGAAGAAGACGAGAGCAGCGACGATAGTAGATTCAAGTTGCGGAACGGGAGAGAGGTCGGTTCTCGTTTTCTTTATTCCTTAAAGTTTTTTTTTTCCCTTCCTGTTTGTGCATCGAATTAATCAGTAGGAAACGCGAAAGTAGTTCTAGTTGTTGATAAACGAAGTATAAATTTATGAGGAAACTTACTGAAAACAATTCCGTAAAGTAAACACAGAACACCTGTACAAAGATAGATGGCACTTCCCATTCAGATTTCACGACAAATGGAACAGTAGCCTCTGAATGTTTTTAAAATTATTTGTAGCAAATGTAAAGATTAGGTTATAAATTCTTTAAGAACAGAGAGAGTTTCTCTGTGAAGCAAGAGGATTTGCGATCTTGTTGGTCCTCCTCAGGAGACGGTTGAATGAAGAGCTCAATCCATGGGCTCAAGCTCATAGCTCAATTGGTTGATATTCTGTACCCCAATTAAGTGGTCATAGGTTCCATCCCAGCTTTCTCTCGAGAAGGGAAAAAAATTTCGACCATTCTTAATTTCATTGGTATGTGCTAGACTAATTATACTACTGGATACCCATTACATATATATCTGGTTCAGGATTGGGTATACTAGAATGTCTTCTTGATATTTAAGGATAAGAGTTTATCTCACATGCATACACTCAGTAATGCAATTATAAGCACTAATTTGTGATGCCTCATTTTTCTCTATTATTGGCTGGCCTAGACAAGACTAACCCCTAGATCGTGCTCCTTGTTCTTGATAGCATGCTCTATTTGGAAAAGAATTACTAAGTCTGATTTTAGACTTTTTTCAGGTATTTGCAGAAAAAGCATACCTTGTTGGGGTTGAACGCAAAAGTGATCAAAATGATTCCTTCAGTATAGAAGAATCACTGAAGGAGCTAGCCCAGCTAGCTGACACTGCCGGGGTTACCGTTGTTGGTTCTACATCTCAGAAGTGAGTGCCCTGGTTATTCTTGTAATTCTATGCAAGAAAAAAAATTTGATGGTGTTCAATTGAAGTCAAACATATGGGACATATGAGTTTACTCGAGACATGCAATTTGATTCTATATTATGGCTTGCTCTAGTTCTGGTTCTCTATATGAAGTGTGTTAGGAGAAGCTGATGACATCATATAAACTAAAAGCTGGTTCAGTCCCATTGTGGTCATGAGTCATACTTGGACCCATTTCTTAATATAAAGGATTTAGTGCATGCAAGATGTGAACACCATGCTATGAGGTGCCCTTCTTTGCTTGGGGCTTCCTTAACTTCCTTCTTTATAACATTTTTTTGCAAGGCGTGCATTTTTTGTTGTCCTAGAATGATTTTAAGTCTTCTTTATTGTAACAACACACATAAACATGCCAATTGACGGTGGACCATTTGATTTTGAGAAGGATGATCATAGTTGATTATTGTTCGATGTGCAAACACTCATGGGAATCAGTTGATCATCTTTTCTTGCACTGTGACATCGCTTTGGAGGAGTTCGGCATGTCTTGGGTTATGCGGGTTCCTTGTCATCTTTTGTTGTGAGCTGGCAATCTTGCGCTTCCTCTTCTAGAGGTCGAGTGTTATGGAGGATTGTCCCATTTGCGATTTGTTGGGGCCTCTGGAAGGAGAGAAATAGTAGAGTCTTCAAGGGCAAGGAGGAAGAGGCGGCTAAGATTATCCTCCATGTTAAGGGCCTTATTTTCTTTTGGTCCAAAGCCTTCAGAGAGTCTAGAGGCCTCTGCTTTGAAGACTTTGTTTTCAATCGGGACGTCATAGTTTCGTTGTCTTCTGTTGTAGCTCTTCAAGTTACTAGGAGGTCATCTCGATCTCTTAGGCTTGCTTTGTCTCTTTGGCAGCTTTTGCCCTTTAATATATTTTTTACACTTTACCAAAAAAAAAGAGCCAGCTCTGCCCTGGTTTTTCCTTTCTATTATTGGGCTACCATTTTCAATAGAAGGTCTCTACATGAAAATAGAAATGTTACATAATCACAGTAATGATTTATTTATGATATTGTCACTAGATATATCATATTCATATACGATACAACCCAAATATATCATATATGATATAACCATTGTTATTATACAGAGAATATGTACTTTTTATGATTTAAAATATGCTGCCAAATCCCTGAAACCCTTTTTGTGGGGTTAGCTAAATGCAAAACTATGTATTTGTGTTGAATCCCAATACTCTTACCTGTACCTGCAACATAGGCAGTATTATTATTTCATTTTCTTTTTGATCTAGTTGGGGTCTTCTTCATGTTATCTTCTTCTGAGAATTTTGAATGTCTCACATGTTCAAAAAGTTACAATGATGAATATATAGTTGTAGAATATGAAATATTCACTACGGGCCATGTACATGGGTTCTTTTTCATCGTGCTTTAAATATCTTTTTAGCATATCTATCATCTAGCTTAAATGCTAAATGCTAAATGCTGCTCTATGGTATGGTGCAGACTTGTTACTCCAAACCCGAGGACCTACATTGGATCTGGCAAGGTTGCAGAATTGAAGAGTGCAATTCATGCCCTTGATGTTGAGACTGTAATATTCGATGATGAGCTGTCAGCAGGGTAAGATTTCTGAATGACTATATATTTATTTACCCATGAATATGATTTGGATTGAACTTTCAATAGTTCTTTAAAGATGAAACAACTTCATCATCAGTATCATCATTATAATCACTGCCTTGTCCAAGTATTTGGGTTCTGTGATACATCCCCTCATGCCGTTTCATTTTATTTAGGGCCATGTCGTCTGTTAAAGTGTACTACTTTTAAACCTTAAAGCCCAAATGCTAAACAAATTAAGTTTGCAATTATTTTGATTTTCTTGGTTTCATTATGTTTATTCAATTCCATATTTCATTCTTTTGTATTAAAGTGACATACTCATCAATGAGGAGATGCAAATGCAAAATCAGAACGATTTTGGTTTATTTTTATATTAATGAAAATGTTAACTTCTAGGCAACTTCGTAATTTGGAAAAGGCTTTTGGCGGGGACATTCGAGTTTGTGACCGCACCTCCCTTATCTTGGATATCTTCAACCAAAGAGCTGCAACACATGAAGCAGCTTTACAGGCAAATCTATCACCATGTTTTGAAATAATATTGGCACATCTGCCAATCATTTTTATATTGATAAGAATAAATTGTCTTTTTTAGGTTGCATTGGCACAAATGGAATACCAACTACCTCGTCTGACAAAAATGTGGACTCACCTCGAGCGTCAAGCGGGAGGCCAGGTGAAGGGAATGGGTGAGAAGCAAATTGAAGTGGACAAGCGTATCTTACGAACTCAAGTAAGTGGTGCTTTTGGAATTCAAAAAATTAAATCTGTAAAATTTGTATAGTTTGAAACCCCTATTTAGATCATTGTTCATGTATAGAATTTCCACGTCACTCCTTGGTATCTTTATGTGATTTATTTCTATCATTTTGTAGACTATAAACTTCTCATTTGCTATTAGTTTGTTGATGGCTCGGATATCTTTGATAACCCCCTCTTATAGCTGTTGTCTATCATGTGGCACCCGTTCATTTGACCTTTATTCAGGGGGGTCCACTTCACATCTAAAAGAGCTTTATACTGATCTATAGCTCCTCCCATCTCCTTGTCCCTAATGAACCAATAGTTCTCATTGGTGGTGTCATATGAGAACTCGCTAACTTGAAGACCTTGCTTGTACATGTGGCCAAAATAATCAAATTTCCCTATGTTTCCCTTGGGGGCACTGGTTCAAAATATGCAAATTGCGAGGATGAGGAGAGTATCCGAAAAAGGGTGGTTGAGTACTATTTTGACTTGTATTCAGAACTGGCTTCGTATAGATCACATCTGGATGGCCTTCATTTCGATTGTATTAGTACCGAGGATAGAGATTGGGTGGAGAGACCTTTTCAGGAGGAGATTTTGCATTCCATTTCCGAGTTGGCCGGGGATAAGGCTTTGAGTCCTAACGGTTTCTCGTTGGCTTTCTTGAAGCAATGTTGGGATGTGATCGGGTGGGCTTCATGAAGGTTATGGTGGAGTTTCAAGAGGAGAGCTATCTGGACTATATGTCCAATAGCACTTTTTTGGTGTTGATCCCCAAGAACCAAGGTGTTGATAATATTTTGGGTTTCAAACCTATTAGCTTGGTGGGCAGCGTGTATAAGATTCTGGCTAAGTTTATTGTGATGAAAATTAGTAAAGTTCTAGCACAAGTGATTTCGCTATCCCAAGGAGCATTTGTGAAGGGGCGACGGATTCTGGATGGGGTGCTTTTGGCCAACGAAAGTATAGACTCCATATTAAAGGCATGGATTCTTGGGGTGGTATGTAAATCGACATAGAAAAGGCTTATGATCATGTTAGCTAGAGCTTTCTGGATTTCATGTTGGGAAGAAATGGGCTTTGGGATGAAATGGAGAAGGTGGGTGGGAAAGTGTATCTCTACAATTTCTTTCTCTATTTTACTTAATGGTTCTCCTTCAAGGGGATCCATTATCACCTTATCTTTTTATCGTGGTGGTGGAGGTTTTAGGCAGAATGGTATCCAAAGCTGTTGAAGTACGGGAGTTTGCCGGGTTCGAGGTGAGAGCAGGGACCCCAACAATCTCTCATCTACAGTTTGTGGATGATACTCTAGTTTTCTTTAGAACGGATCCGACTCAAGCATCCTTTCTGAGAGGCATGTTGTGGTTTTTTGAGGCGGTTTCAGGTTTGAGGGTCAACCTGGGGAAGAGTAAGATCTTTGGGGTGGGGGATGTGGAGATCATTTCTGCTATGGCTATAATTTTGGGGTGTTGCTCGGGCAATTTACCCACGCAATATTTGGGGCTTCCCTTGCGGGCGAGTTATAGATCGAAGGTTTTATGGAATCCTGTGATTGAGAGATTCAGGAAGAGGCTGACTTCTTGGAAAACTAGATTCCTTTTGAAGGGGGGCAAGCTAGTTTTGATCAAACATTGTCTTTCTAGTTTGCCAATTTATTATCTTTCCCTCTTTTCGATCCCTAGGTGTGTTGCTTGCGTTTTGGAGAGGATTATGGGTTTTTTTTTTTTATGGAACAACAAGGTTGAGACTAATAAATTTCACTTGGTGGATTGGAGATTTGTATGCACCACGAAAGCTCAAGGAGGTTTAGGGATCATGAGAATTTCGGTTATGGACTAGTTTTTGCTAGGAAAATGGTTGTAGAGGTTTGGGAGGAGACAAGTCTCCAGAGGATGGCGGTTGCGGGCACATATGGTGTTTCAGAATTTGATTGGGAAGGTAGGGTCGTGCATTCAGTTTATGGGTGTAGTGTGTGGAAATGAATTATGAAGATGGTGGGATGTTTTCTAAGAGGGTGAGATTCAAGGCAGGCCTTGGCGACATGGTGAGGTTTTGGGAAGATAGATGGTGTGGAGATGACCCTCTCATGGAAGCTTTTCCAAGACTTTATTGTCTTTCCAATAAGAAGAACTGCTCAATTCAAATTTGCTCTTGTTGAGATGGAGATGATGTAGTGTGGAACCTTGGTTTTAGAAGAAGACGTAACGACTGGGAGATTGAGGACGTGTCTCGATTGTTTGTTCTATTACAAGATGGTATTCAATGACCCATGATGGCGGATGGGTGTATTTGGGCGAGCTCGATAGATGTTAAATTTTTGGTTCGATCCTTTTATGGTGATCTCATTAGGCATTTACCAAATAGGTATCTTGATGGTAAAACAATCTATGTTTGGACGTTCGAGTGTTGAAGTTGAATATAAAGCAATGTGACTCATACCACTTACTAGTTAACGTGGTTGAAACACCTCCTTTAGGAGTTGGGTGTTGATGTGGATTCTCTAATGAAGTTGCATTGTGATAATTAAGTAGTTTTCTATATAGTTTCTAATCCAGTATTTCATGAACGAACAAAACATATTGAGGTTGATTGCCACTTTATTAGAGACAAGGTTGTGTGTGGTGATATTTCTACGTATGTGAAGTCTGAAGATCAGTTAGCGGATTTGTTCACTAAAGCCTTTATTAAGAGTCGTATGGATTACATTTGTTCCAAGCTGAAGTTACATGATGTTTACTCTCTAGCTTGAGGGGGAGTGTTAGAAGAGTTATTTGTAATGTGCTGGATGTATAGGGGTATTACTGTCTTTTTGACAGTTTTCAATAATATAATATACCGTGGGAAGTGGATTAGCACATTAAGCTAGTTCGACATCTCCTCTTCTTCTCTCAACTCTTCTTTTTTTCTTTCTTCTCAAAGCTCTAACCTAACTTACAGTATCAATTGGGTTTGTGATATCGGCGAAGTTCTCTCTACTCTCTAGTTGGTCTAGCGGCCTTTTCGGCTTTAGAGGCAAAATTCTTTGGAGGTTGCTCCCCTATGCTTTTGTTGGAGTATATGGAAAGAAAGCAATAGCAGAATCTTTGATGAGTCTGAAGGTTTGCAATTGTATTTGGAGACTGTTGGTTGAGTGGTCAGGTATCTTAAAAGAGTTCCGGGATGTCAAGGCGTTGGATTTTGCTAACAATTGGGAGTCTATTATTAATTGAAGCAAGATAGATAATTGACCTGCTGATCTAATGTTGTACATAACATCTTGTAATTTCACTTATCAAAAAAAAAAATCTTGTAATTTGGGCATTCTTTTTCCTATTTGTTTTGTAAATTTTCTTATACATTATTCTAAAACTGAAAGGGATTGATATACTTTTGTAGTTCTGAACCTTGGGGTTGTCCTGCCTTTTGGCAGTCTCCTGGTGTTTTACAATTGAATATATGGCTACTTTTTTAAGTTACTAAGGATATTTCTTTTCCTGTAATCTCGTGTGTATATGTTTGCTGCTTATTTGGTAGGTTGAAGGATCAAAGGTGCTTTCGAAGCATCATGTTTTCAGTTGTCAAATATTATAAACAGATTTGAAATTTCCACAAATTTAAACTGTGGCTCATACATCCATTGTTAGGTTTTTATCCCCTGCACAGTCTTCTGATAAATATCTTGAGAAGAGATGCAAATGTTCCTTGATACTTATTTGTGATGATGTCATTGTTTCTTTGACTTTTGCATACTGTAGTTAAGTATGTATTGTGAACTTTTAGTTGCTTTTATTTATGTGTGTCTATGGAGTTATCAACACTTCTTTCCTGACAGATTGGTGTTCTGAAAAAAGAATTAGAATCTGTTCGACAACATCGAAGGCAGTACCGCAACCGTCGTTTTTCCGTTCCAGTCCCTGTGGTATCATTGGTAAGTAAGCACATGGATAGTTGGCATTACATGAAGTAGAAAAAAAATGATTCTTTGTATCACTGAATTTTGCGAAACTTGAAATTGATCATAAAATATTGTAGGTTGGATACACAAATGCCGGAAAGAGTACACTACTAAACCGGTTGACTGGCGCAAATGTTCTTGCCGAGGATCGGTTATTTGCAACACTTGATCCGACTACTAGACGGGTACAGGTCAGTTAAGATATTCAGATAGACCTTGTATTTCATAAATTAATTTTGGAAAAAGTTTCCCAGGAAACGTGTGTCTTATGTGTGGTAGCAAATTGACCCTGATTTCTAGAATCATCCTTCCCCCATGCTATCATGTTAAGAGAGTTTCTATTGAAAATGGTCCTCCAAAATTTTAATTAAGTTTGGATCTTTCTGGAAAACATCATTAATTCTTGCAGACCAAATTTGGGAGTAGATAGAAATGTCAAACATATTTTAATTTTATTCCATAAGCACTACCATGACATGCTTGTTTACCGGCTTGCCTTACAGATGAAAAATGGGAAGGAATTCCTTCTAACAGATACTGTAGGATTCATCCAAAAGCTACCTACTACGCTGGTGAGCTCTTTCACAACTGCAAGATAATTTTGTTGTCGTAATCGTCATTCTTATCATGCTTTGTAGTAGATCAGCTATTGGTATATTTTGTCTTTCTTTTCCAAAATTTGCTAATTTGTTTTGGGGATGAACACCGTAGAATGAGAGTTTCTATTGAATATTTATCGAACTTATCTTGGGAGTGATGAGGCCACTGGAATCTTGCCTGTTCCATCTTACAATTACTTTTTTGCAACAGGTCGCTGCTTTCAGAGCGACACTGGAGGAAATATCCGAGTCGTCACTTTTGGTGCATGTGGTGGATATCAGGTATAATTTGATAAACCTGTGATGTGTCCTACTTACTTTTGTTGATCAATATTATTAGCTTATTTTATATTGTATTATCAAGTTCAGCCATCCACTGGCACAACAACAGATAGATGCTGTTGACAAAGTTTTGTCAGAACTGGATGTGGCATCAATTCCAAAGTTGATGGTCTGGAACAAGGTAGAGCTAGATACTTTTCTTATTCATACAGTTCTGGCACTGGTTTGGTGGGATGACAAGTTATCTCCTTTTTATCTCTCTTTATTTTAGGATACTATGATTTGACTTATCACTTATGTTATATACCGAGTGATACACCATCAGTTGCAGGACAAAACCCATGAGTTTTTTAAGATTCTTTTCTGTTGAAAATCACACTGATGATGATAGTGGTTTATCAGACAGTCAGTTCTGCTATTTTAACGACTGAATATCTAATACATCAGTTTGGTAGACTGTAAGGACATTCTACCAATTGCCTAGCGGTACACATGGCTCACATGCATGGGGATTGAGACCTACTGTTCAATGGATCCGACCTAGGAGATCATCAGTGCCAAAAATCAACCCAATTGGATGATTGTAATCATCCAATCTAAAGACTTCTTTCCTGCACTGTCCTGCCATGACAAAATGAATGAATTGGAAAGATGGTTAAGAGCATCCAAGTGTTGTTCTTTATATAGATCTATAAATCCTGCTTGTGCTCCATATGTGCCTGTAGGCTGTTGGTAGGCCATCTTATGGTACACAGGACCAGTACCATAACTTTCCTCTTTTGATCGTTAAACATAATATCTTATATCAGTAATGGAAACCATTTCCTATTTGGTTTCGAAACTAGCCTGGCAACATGTATCGAAGGTTGAACATTGCATGATTTCTGCAACTTCTTATTTCAGGTTGATAAAGCTAGTGATCCTCATAAGATCAAGATGGAAGCAGATGAAAGAGAAGATGTTATTTGCATTTCTGCTTTGAATGGTGATGGATTAAATGATTTTTGCAACTCAGTTCAGGCAAAACTGAAAGTATGAGTTTGACTTTAATCTTGTAATTTCCTCGAGAATGGTTAATTCGTGTTGGTTCTTGATATTAAGAGTCCATGCCTGCCTGTAAATTCTAACAGGATTCTATGGTCTGGGTGGAAGCTCTCGTCCCATTTGACAAAGGGGAACTCCTCAATACCATACATCGGGTTGGAATGGTAGAGGAAACTGTGAGTATTATTATTTCTGGATCCTGAAAACATTTCATCCATATGATCACTTGTCTATTTACTGTGGATAATTGAACAGTGTGCATCTATATCTCTGTGGTTGGCATTTTTAAGATAAAATTTGTTAGCTAGCCATATATCTTTACATATGATGGTTGTTTTTCGTCGGTGCATCGTGTAAGTTCTCTAGATATTATATTTTGCATGTTATCTTAGTTGCATCAAGTGCGAGTGGCTTTGGATATGCAACAATTGGATCAATTCACAAAAATTCAGTAAGCTTGAGCTCCTATCATGATCTGCTTGAAATATATCTAATAATATAAAATATCATGTTCAAAAGATTATGGAAATTGATGTTTTATTGTATTATAAAGAAACAGAATATCTCTACTTGACAGTAACAGCTCTATAAGTAGTGTAAAACTGATTGACTTAAGACTGGTCATGATGGTATTGAACCATTGAGGTTTCTGGATGGTGCTAGGAGCAGTACGACTTTCAGACCCAGGAGTTGGCAGGACAGAGATTCCATAAATATGGAGTGGCACCTTGTGTAGAAAATTCTAGGAAACCCAGGATACTAGTCTTGGTGCTCTAGACTAACGTATATCTGGAAAGGAAATGGCTAGAGTATGTATCACCGGGTAATGTGCGTGCATAGCTAACTCACTCCGTCATTCTGCCATGATGTTTTATGCATATCCATGCTTGTGTGGCCGGAGAGACTGCATGCATTGGAGTGGTTGGCAATTTGTAATTAAGAGAAAAATGATTTGAAGAATCATTTATCCACAGGCTCATCGAGTAATGGCCTCATTACTTCTGGTCTTAACATTGAGAGAGACTTAAAATTACCCCTGATAGCTGCAACCTTGAGGTTGTGTGTTAGATCCAGCTTACATTCCAAAACAAGCAAAGCTCCACCAACGGTAACCTAGACAAGGTGATCTCGGAGAGCCCGACTTGCCCACATATCTACTTTAATATAATGATGTTGGACGATACGTTGTTCAATAGATGTCAATTAGGAGAAGTTGGGATAAGGCATATATGATGATGATGATGAAATATCAATTAAGAGAAGTAAACTCTATTCATGTTAAAACATCTCCAGATAGATATTACCAGAAAGAAATAAGATTAGTTGATTAATATTTTATCTTATCACTTCAAAATGTGTTTTTTACTCGTTAGTAGCAAAAATTGTATAGTTTATGTTAAATGTGTGATGCGTAGCATCTCTTTTGTTTCTTAACTCTTTTTCTTAACACAGTAGGAGCTTCAAACATTGCTGTGGATCTCTGTAGTCAAGGCGCGCGCCTCAAACCAGGCTCCAGGCGGGCGCCTCAGGCGCAAGGCACACCTAAAGCACCTTAGAATGGTCAAGGCGAGGCGCGCGCCTTATACTCAAGGCGCGCGCCTCACTAAAATATATGTTTTTTTGTAAAATTTTTGTTCTTTGGCCTATTATATTAAACATCGTATGATAGGAGTGATACAATTGAACCTATCTCATTGATGAAAGCAATGAATGACTACTTGGGGAGATGGAAACAGAAGGTGGAGTAGCAGAAGATGAATTGGTGTTTGAGATGATAGCTTGACATGGAGTGTTGTTGCGAGAGCTGCTAGAGTTGGTGAATCAACATCAAATACTAGATCACAATCAAGGTCAAGAGTAAGAGTAAGGGCTTTAATAAGGGAGCCGGAAGAGGAAGATGCCAATTCGGAGGAGATAGAAGAAGAAGAATATATCGAGGCTAACACATCTGATGATGATGGGATGAAGTTAATGATTATATTTTAAATGATGGCGATGTTAATTAGAACTAATTGTGGGCTACTTGAAATTTTGAACATTTGTTATCTTTTATGTTTTATGACTTTTTGATTACTTATTTTGTATTTAGATTATGACAATGTTAACTAGAACTGCTTTTGGGTTACTTGAGATTTTCAACATTTGCTATCTTTTATGTTTTATGGCCTAATGATTACTTATTTTGTTATTTTATGGTGTTATTTTTCTTTATTTTTTTATATTTCTTATATTTATTATAATTTTTAATGTTGCGCCTCGTTTCAATCAGGCGCGTGCCTTGCCTTGCGCCTCAGGCTCTAGAGGTCCTAGCGCCTTAAGTGCGCCTTGCGCCTTTAACTACCTTGCTGTGGATGTAACTTTCAACAGCACGGTGCCTTTAAACTTTCCAAACCATACCCACGTAGCTTGTTTGAGTCCAACTGTTTCTTTCACAACAAGAGGTGCATGCTGTCCTGCAGGCTTATACGTGCACACTTTTTCCTTTAAATGCTCCATGTACAGAGAACTGTCTTTGCATCCATTTAGTGAAGGACAGTTTTGAGTAAACACAATACCCACGTCATGTCTGACTGTACAACTAGATTAATCTTCTGTCGTAGTCGAGACTTTGTTTATGACAAAGACTTGCGAGATGTTTCCTATGCATTCCATGTAACCTTCTGGTGTCTGAAACTATGTTGTGTATCCACTTTGATCCCTCGACTTTTCTTGTAGCAACTCAGTTCTGTTTTAACAGTGGTTGAAGTAGCTCCATTGCACTTTTGGAAGTCCCCCTTCTGAATTTTTGAAAATTGAGATGCCATTGTAAATCCTTCGATGCATTTCACAAGGTAATTATATTGCAGATGGTTGGACATTCATCTAAAGGGTCTGATGTAATTCCATTTCACAGATTCCAGTTTGTTGAACAATGTTTGGAATATCAGCTTTGCCTTTCCTAGTCTGGATTACTGATACTGCCTAATCACTGATGATATGGTTATTATTGGAAATAGTTGCATTGTAACCTTTCTGATGCATGTTTGCTGTTTGTAGGAATACATGGAGAACGGGACATTGATCAGGGCACATGTGCCCCTTCCGCTTGCGAGGCAACTCACACCAATGAGACAAATTTGTATATCATAACTACCAAGTTGCTTGGATAGTCCCCATACAATGTTGCTAGTGTTTTAAGACCATCCTCCTCTGATAATGTCTGATCTGACAAAACCAAAGCATTTTGGTTCCCATTGCCTTTGGTTGTCCTCACTCGTGTATAAAATCCCTCTGAGGCTAGCAAAAGCTTGGTTGTATACCCAGTAGTGCATGAGTAATCTTCTTGTAACATTCTACCAAGTAGTGTGAAATAGCAATCTTAAGAAAAAAATGACTGTATGCCCGTAACTTTTTTCTTCGGTAATAATAGTACCGTTTATAAAGAGAAATGCTGCAGTCTCATTATATTATACTGAAATCATATTTCTACTGTACTACAGACTGTTCAGTGTTCAATGGACATCCACCTCATGGACTGCACGTGGCCCGAAAATTGCTCACATCAGATTGTCTAACTTTTTCTTAGTTGTATGAAACCTGGTTTTCAATGACAAGCATGGCTATGTGAAATTTTGGGATTAAGAGATTGGGGAGAACTCCATAGTTGGAAGTTGGTTCAATCTACATATTTTGCAGTTTGGGAAAGCAAGTATAGTCTAATCTGATTGATCATGTTCTTTTATACGTCTTTGCGCATATCAGCCTGATTCAAATGTTCCTAATCATTGTAAAACCTTAAAAAAAAAAAATAAAGGAGAAAAGGCTCCAGATGTTTGATGGCTACTAAAGCTCATATAATGAAGCTGACATTTGAGTTGGGCCCATCCTGCAGTGAGAGTACAGGGGCCTTTTGAATGAGTGCATAGCAGGAATACATTGATTGAAGGCAAACAACTATCAAAGTGGCGCTAATGCTTTTTTCGATTTTTTTTTGCTCGTGGTGCTAATTACGAGGTGCTAATCTGCTGCTGTCTAAACTTGTGGGATCCCAAGCACAGTTAGCGAATATCCAAAACAGCGCCAACTGCAATTTTAGTGTCCATCCAAACGTCTCCCAGCAAACCTTGATTGTGGACATTTCTTTCCATCTTATAGATTCATTGGCATGTCCTAAACAATGGTGGCTGCTCAGTCGTACGGCTTTTAATTGATCCGAATCGAATTAGGGTTGATCCAGAACTGATCCAATAGCTTATCGGATCATGGTTCTCGGATCCAGAATCAATCTTATAACCTTTCCAAATGTATCAGATCGTGGCAACATAACATCAACTTGATCTGATCAATAAACTATTGACTTTGATTTTTAAAAACATAAAAAAATTGCAAATTGTTAAGTCAAATAACAAAGGGTATCAATAGACCTATTAAAATGTAATATATATTTCATTAGTAATGTTAGGTTTGGTCATTATTGGATCGGATCAAAGTAGATCCGGAACCGATCCTATAGCTTAGTGGATTATGATCCCCAGGTCCAGACTCCAGACCAGATGTTATTACATCGGGTTATTGGGGAGACCCAGTCGATTGACAGCCCTACTCAGGTGTACTGAGTTCTGACTCATTGACCCCCGAGTCCTCACCGGTTCGGCTACAGATCCGATAAATCGCCATAATCCTGGCAGACCCAACTCTAGTTAGAAACTTAAACCATGGTTATCTCAATCTAGGAGTGAAGCTAACTCGATTTGAAAGTGTGCCTCTCTCTCTCTCTCTTCTTAAAGACTAAGATGGAAGAAAGAGGGTGGTTCTTTTTTGGCGCCCTTTCCACGAAGCATTCGGGTCACGACGCCGACGACCCTTAAGATTCTCTCTTCTTTTCCACTTGGTTTTTATTCTCTTAAACTCAAAACCCTCGGTCGCTCTCCATTTCCCTTTCTCTCGCTCTGATTTCTTCTTCTTCGTCTCCATTTCTCTCTATTTCCCTCTCTCTCCATCTGTCCTTTAATGGCGTCCGAGCAACAGCTACAGGCAATCAAGGTACTTTTCTCTCCTTCCCCTCTCTGTCACTCTTTTAGAACTCAATTGAAGTAGACATCGTTTCTTTTATTTTATGCAGAGCGCGAAAGTGCTGATGGTTGGGGCGGGTGGCATCGGTTGTGAACTTCTCAAGACTCTCGCTCTCTCTTGTTTCCAAGATATTCATATTGTGAGTTACTTTAATGGGTTACTGTTTTTTTCTCCTGCTTTTTGATGGGTTTCTAGAGATTGGTCCTTTAATTTTTTGTAGGACGAGGTTTGGGTATTCTACTTTTTTTTTTTGCTGGTTCTAGGGTTTAATTAGCGAAATTCTGTTTTTCCTTACTATGTTTGTCTGTGGAACGAGTGTTTATTTCTGGGTTTTATGGACTAGGGAAATTCAGATTGTTTTTGGTTATTTTAAGTGAAAATAAATCTAGTTACGACATCAATTTGGATTCATTTGTGTTATGTTGAAGTTTAAAATGACTAAGCGATACAGTAATTTTTGTAACTATTGAATTAGGGAGAGCCTTTTTTATGTTGATTTTAGTCTTTATATATATTACTCACATCACATGCACGGAGAATGCAATTCAAACTAAGTCTGAATCATGTTGTGGTTTTGGAATGTATGCTGGACTTGCAGCCTATAGTTTTGGGTCCTCATGGATCACTATGTGAATACCCAAAATATAATGTTTGAAGCAAGAGTAATGTGGATGTTACATTCCTGTGATGAGATCGTCATTAGATTCTTTTTGTTTTTTGTGATAAGTAAAGAAATATTATTGAATATAGGCTTTTAGAGGCTAAGGGAGACTACCAAAAACCAAAACAGAATACATAGGAGTTGAAATCAACAATCAGTAAACAAAAAACTGAAAGACTTCCACTACACCTTGTTTTTTTACCTAATTACAGAGTCCGGAATTGGGTATTTATTTGATGCAAAGACTTCCGTTGGAACTTAGAAGGGTATGTAGGAGCTAAGTGCTTCTGATATATTTCTTGGTTGATAACTATAAAGATATATTGAAGAAAAAATTGAGAGAAGGTACAAAGAGAGACAAAGAGGAGGGAAAAAGATAAAATTATGATGTCAATTCAACATTACTGCACTACCCCTCTGTAAATACTCCTTCCTTGGTCTAAAGATTCTGCCTTGTCATTTGCTAACCTTAGGATTAGTGAGAATAAGATGTTCAAAGTCCAAGCCAAGTTCTGGATTTTTTGTATAATATGTGATAGTTTCCCTTTATATTCTTTTATTTTTGGAGGTCTAACCTATAACATTACTCGTGTTCCCTATGACTACGAGGATCACCAAGTTTAAGCCTTGAAAGATCATTAATGTATTAAGAACTGGTAAAGCTTCAGCCTATGATTCCCCGATACGGATACGGATACTAATACGTGGAAGCGGGGATACGACTCGACATTTTCCAAAATCAGGGACACGGATATGGATATGAGTATCCTATTTTGTAGTTCAAAATTTTCATTTTTTCAACTTTTTATGAAGGATATGTGTCGGTGGAGTATCTGGAGTCGACACAGATACGATGGCCATGTACAGGTATCCGGGTATCAACATTCCCCTAAAGGGCCTGAAAAGGCATACATGACTCTCCCCTTTGGTCCTCAAACAATCTCCCAATTACTAACGGCCACGGGCTACCAAGAGAATACGAATCAAAGTTTAGCTTGATAGTTTCCTTGCTTGGAGCTTCCACTCAACGTGTATATCAAGAGGGAGGGAAAATGTATTACTTTGACTTTGAGTAGCTGAATTGTTTCTCCATTGAAGTATCATCTTTTAGTATCTTTTCCCATTTTATTCTCACTTTTTAAGTGAAAGTATCATACATCTTACACAAGGGATTTTGTTTTTTTTGTGTATGTTTATGGGAGTTCTATAGTGGCTTGCCTTATATATGCTAGTATAAAATTTTCTTTTTTACTTTATTATACTTATTCATTTCCCATATGTTTGCTCCCACATGCAGATTGATATGGACACAATTGAAGTGAGTAACCTAAATAGGCAATTTTTATTTCGGAAATCACATGTGGGACAGTCTAAGGCCAAAGTAAGTAGATTGTATATAACCATTTCTTGTTGTGCACATGCAAGTATGCTGTTGGTTTAATTAAAATATTTATTTCAACCAGGTTGCTCGAGATGCGGTCTTAAGATTTAGGCCTCACATAAATATAACATCATACCATGCAAATGTTAAAGATCCTGAGTTCAATGTGGACTTCTTTAAGCAATTCAATGTTGTTTTGAACGGCCTCGACAACTTAGATGCGAGGCGACATGTGAATCGCCTTTGCTTGGCATCTGATGTCCCTTTGGTAGAAAGTGGTACTACTGGGTTTTTGGGGCAGGTGATATTGTGTTCCATATTGTATTTTGTGCATCTAATTCTTCATTCTTCACCAATCATACTTGTTTATAGTTTGGCTTTATTTATTCATTTCGTTTTAGTTATGAGGTTTTGCATTTACTTTGCCCAATATGCTATTTGTCATAGAATTGAAGGTTTGAGAAAAGTGTCTTGGTCTCAGGACTTGTATTTACAAAACCGATTTTCAGACCATCTAGGGACTGAACCTTGTATTTCTTCCATACCCTCAGTTTCTCTATTTTCTTTTATAAGTAAGGATATAAAACTTGCCGAAAAGAACACAAAAGCAAAAGCAAAAAATAAATAAAAAAATAAGGGAATCATACCCAATAAACAATTCTGAAATACTATTAATTTAAGATGGCCCTTGGTCAAAATTACAATTGTATTATTTCATCTTGAGTGCTATTTATTTGTCTTCATCTGAAAAATTCGTGAGAACTGATTTGGACCCAAAAGTAACCAATCTATTTTCTTTTAAGCAATATCTCTTGGAGGTGCACTATATCTCTGGACTTTTTGCCGATGGTCCTATTATAGAAGAAAATGAGAAGATTAGTGAGGCCGTGGGGGAGTTTTGTTCCAAGCTTCATTTCGAATCTTGCTATTCTAGACATAGTTTTGATGGGCCAAACTTTGATCTTATTAGCAGAGAGCAATGTGATTGGTTGGAAAGGCTGTTTGAAGAGGATATTTTAAAAATATCATTGAAGATTTGGGTTGAGATTGCATTCTTGGCCCGGATGGATTTTCGCATGCTTTTTCAAGAGTTGTTGGGGGATATTATGAGAGTTGATTTCACGAAATTGTAAGTAGTTTTATAGTGATACATACTTCGATCGGAGCTAAATATCACTTTTATTACTTTTATTCCTAAGAGGAGGAGCATAAGTATCAAGCTTGGTTGGAAGTGTATACAGGATCATTGCAAAAGCCCTAGCCTCAAGGACCGAGGAGATGTTTTGTCGGTCATGTCTCCTATAAAGGCGCCTTCATTAATCGGCAGTAAATCCTTGATGGGGTCCTTTTAGTCAATGAACGTTTGGACTCAAGCACTCACTTGGGTGAAACAAAGATCTTTCGTATAGTTGATATGGATGATGCTTATGACTATATTAATTGAGGCTTCTTGAGTTACATTTTTGGAATGAGATTTGGTCTAAAATGGAGAAATTCGACATGTATTGTAATGGTTTTTTTAAAACATGTTATTGATTTCTGACCTGACCAGTTATTTTAAAAGTTCATAGAGGCCTTAGGAAAGGTGATCCTCTTTCTCTATTATTGTGTATAGTTGTTAGAGATGCTTTCAGTGTACTTACTAAAATAGAAGAAAGAGGCGTTTTTGTGGTAGAGAACGGGTTGGTTATTTCTCACTTACAATTTGCGGATGAAAAAATAATTTAGTCACTCTTTTTAAGGCTTGTAATTGTCGATTAGGTCCTTAAGATTTGCTCTTAGGTGCATTGAAGTTGTGTCGGGTTTATTTGTCAACCTTTCAGATAATGAAGTATTTGGTGTAGGTAAACACCTTTCCACTATGTATCTTAATCATCCTCTTGAAACAAACATATATTGAAAGCTATTTGGGACTCAGTATTTTTGGAGGTTTGAACGAAGACCAGCGTCTTAGAATAAGTGTTATCTTTTAAAGGGTGGGAAGGTAACTTTAATTAAAACCACTCTCTCTAGTTTCTCAACTTTTTGGCCTTTATTCATCGTTCTGGTTTGCATTGCTAGTAGATTTGGAGAAAATAGAAAGGGACATTTTATAGAACAAAATGAAGGTTCTCATAAATACCACAGTTGATTGGAGGATGGTCGTAAATGGAGAGGTGGGTGGCTTGTCTTAACCGCCGAAGGCCCTTTAGCGATATGGACGAAGCATTATTAGGTAAATGGCTTTGTAGGCATGGGGAGGAACCCATAAGTCTATGGAGGAGAGCTATTCATAGCAAGTTTGGAAGTAGGAGCAAAGTGTAGGACAACAATACGATCATTACACTTTATGGCATTGGTGCAAGGGCATTTCATAAGTTTATGAAGTATATTGCTGATATCTGTGATTTGTCCACTAGCATCCTAGATCATTAGAACTTGGGACCGAGTAGAGAGATGAGAATCTCAATTCTATGATGTTTTCTTGAGCATGTTTCTCTTGGCACAATAAAATGGAAATAAAATGAGAACTGCTTGCAATCCACACTACAATATTGTAACTTTTTTTATTTGTATTTGTGTTCTTAGTTCTTACTCTCTCTCTCTCTCTCAATTATTTCACATATGTATTATAATATGCCATTGGAAGGAAAATGTAAAAGATCAAGCATATTTGTTTAATTTACGAGAACAGATTGGAGCATCCTCTTTCCTTCCATGATTTTCTTTAGATACTGCTTGGTGGTGTGTCAGTAGTTTTCTGGAAAACTACAGACACCAAAAAGAGAATTTTCGTTGTTGGTGCATGTGAAACAACTGCAAAAATAGTCCTATTTTTGATGGTCCCACACTTTTGGCCTCAAAATCATTGCAAACAAATTTTGAAAAAACGACAACTTTTATCGAGCTCGACTTTGACAGATACCTCCACACCGCTCCCTCCCCTCCATAATCATCCCCACCACCTGAGGTGATTTTGCAGTTACCATGCCACCGCTGCAACTCCATTCATGTTATTCTCTCTCTCTCTCTGTGGCAACCCTCTACTTTGAACCTTTATCTCTCTCTGATATATCTATCCATCTATCCATCTATCACCTTCCTCTTAATGCTCAAGCAACAGGAAATTATATGCGATTTCTGTGTTTTTTCAGTATGTAGTTTTATAGGGAAAGTCTTTTCTTCAGGAAAACTACAAACGGGGAACCAAGCGAGCCTTTTGTCCCCTATCTGTACTTGTTATTTAATTGGGTAAATCTTTATCGAAGAATTCTCTTACAATATCTTCGATGGTATTCTTACTTGACCTTGCTACATTGATTTTTTTGATTGGTTCTGATGATTTTGTTCTTATTTTATGGTGTGCAGGTCACCGTGCATGTGAAGGGTAAAACAGAGTGCTATGAGTGCCAGCCAAAACCCACCCCAAAAACATATCCTGTGTGCACCATTACTAGTACTCCGTCGAAGGTATTGACAATTGAAAGTATAATAACAATATTCACTGGCTTTTTTCTCGTCTTTATAAAGAGGAACTGCTCCTGAATGTGTTTGGACTGGAACTGTTGACTTGGCAGCATTTTGTTCTGAATGAACTGTTCCACTTTCACTGGATATGTGCATTTTTTTATTTTTTGGTAGGCCACTGGATACATGCATGTTATTCATTTGTTTTCATACTACTATAATCATTCTGTATGAACATTGAGTTAATTATGGGTGCTGCTTATTTTGATGCGAAATCCGTTGCAATATGTGGAATAGATACAAATGTTAGTTAGAATTGAGGCTTTAGATCGAAGTAGCTCGAAAGAAGAACATAATGGAATTTTGATTAGATGGAAGCTGGGTTTTGCTCGTATCTCCTGCAAACCATTGAAACTGCCATTTCTATTATTCGTTCAAAGTGCAATGGTTGGTGTGTGTTATCTTGACCACGTTGTCCTACTTACAAACCTCTCTCTTTTTTTTTTTAACGTTTGATGGTGCTATAAAGTTCTAAATGGCTGAGCTGGTAACTTGATTTATCTTGTGGATTCAACAGTGGAACTCACAACCACGGTGGGTTCCAAATAGTTGCAATATGGCAATGATGATGATTCCAAGAAGTCACAGATACAAAGCTTGAATCATGTTGACATTATATTTCAAGGGTTTAAGCACTGGGATTTTAGGATCCATAGTGTTGGAAATCCCTATATGACCTTATTAAGGTAGCTTAAGAATTTTTTGATAATTGATGTTTCCCATTTACTGATACCAATAGTAGTTTAATTTGCTCTTTTACGTAGTCCTTACAACTCTTGGCTGAATTTCTTCAATTATAAGAGGGGTTGGATATGTTTCATTAATATTGGAGGAGTTGATATTAGGTTTCATTAATTATTGTAGGAGTTGATATCAGAGTGTGTGTTTGTGTTTGTAATCATGTGTGTGTGTGTGTTACAACATACATTTTCTTACGTAGGTCTGTTGGGGGATAGTCAATGACTAGTTGTGGAATTGGAAACTATCAAATAAGCAGGTTTTCCAAATCTCGGATCTCATTTTACTCACTTTTTTTTGTGGCTGATTCATTTATTTTGTGGAAAAAAAGTCTCCTTGTATATAGATACAAATTTGATCTGTTTTCTATCCACCAATTCACGACATCCAATATTGTCTGGAGGCGAACATGCTATCTGTATTCATCATAAATCATATCATCTTTAGTACTTTGATTTAGGTCGGAGTTATTTACTGAATTCATGTTTTGTTTTCTTGTGGAGTCCTTCCCTTTGTTTGTTCATTGAAGTTTTAATGAAGTTATTCCTTATAGCACATGTTTGACATTTCATGCTTATTAGTGAAGGACAGCTTGTAGGTTTCTGTTTTCTGTACTCAAACTATAGTTTGCATTCTTATTTACCACCACTGAATACCCTGCTTCAGTAGAAGGCTATGTTCTTGATGTGTGTATATTACTCATTATTTTTGTGGATAGTTTTCATTTTAATATTAAGTGATAGTTTCATGGTTGAATTGGAATGGAACTGATTTGCTAGGTACATGGTTTCCAATGAGCTGTATTATTATTGCATCTTCATAACAGTAATACGCTGTGAACTATGTAGGATAGAGCTACTTGGTGTAATTAGCGGTGGCTATGGGTTGGGTTAATTGGTTACCTGAAATGACACAACGCAGTTTTGGCAGGTTCAGAATGGGTCTATTGGGATGGGGTTGGGTTGGGTTTAGGCTGTTTGATTTGTCTGGTTGGATGTGGCTTGATCCCAAACTCACTAGTTGTGTCATTGTACTCTATAACCGGTCCAACAATTGCACCCCTGAACCAACCTGTCGGGTCAATTTAGTCAATAACCGATCCCACGAATGCCATATTATTGTTGGTTATAATGTTATATATTTATTTTTCTTGTTTCATTGTAACTTGGGGTACCAGGGGTATTTCTAGTATTTCTTTGTTTTTCCGTCAATAATATAAATATGCTGGAAATTGTGCTCCACAATATACCCAATTTCCCCTTCACCATTCTTTTCTCATCTTTCTCTTCTTCGCTTCTCTTATAATCTTTTGTACTTTTTTTCTCACTTCACTGATTTAATTTAAACCCTAGGTATATGGAGTTTCGAACATGGTATTCGAGCATATACCTAGGGTGTTGTGTTTCGAACACTAAGGCTACCCACATGTGGTAGAACTACATGGTTGGGTCTTACGCCTAAGCAAATCACAAAGTTTGTTTGGTGTTGGGTTTATTTCCCCTTCATACTGTTCGCGAAGTACCGTTCATAGAATATTGTTAATTATTACTACTAGGGGAACGCCACGTGCGATGCACGTGCACCTTACACGTGGCAGCACCTTACACGTAGCACACTCGTATAGATCACTCACCGTATCGATATTTGGCCCATCTCTAGATGGACCTACATGCAAAAAATCAGCCTATTAATTGATTTTTAAGGATTTGATTGGAGTTGTTTTCACGGGTTGATTTTTAATCGTAGATTTTGAGCATTATATGGGTATTCAGATCCAAAGGTTTGAAATCACTTAACAGGCTTATATAGGTCAACCTAGGGATGGGTCAAACATCCATGTGCAGTGGCGGAGCCAGGATTTTGTTCAAGGGTGGGCAAAGTAGGAGTAAACCTTCGCTCACACCCCGAGCGAAGTCGATCACAGCCCACAGTACGAGCCATGTGGCACACTCTTAGCGGACGTTGACCGTATGAATGTTTGGCCAATCACTAGCTTACAAACCAAAAATGAATCTGATCAGTGATTTCTAAGCATTGGATTGAAGTTATTTTCATGGGTTGATTTTAACCTTATGAATTTGAGCATTATTTGGGTGCAAAGATCCAAAGGTTGTAAATCACTAATCAGACTGATTTTTGGTTTGCAGGTCCACCTAGTGATTGGCCAAACATCCATAAGGTCAGCACCCTCTGAGAATGTGCCACATGGCTCATACTATGGTCTGTGATCGGCTTCGCTCACACCGGGGTGTGAGCGAAGGTTTAATTGGCAAAGTAGCAAGTGACGGTCAATCGAATGTCGATAATAGTCGATGACATTTTTAATCGATGGAATTACCACTTATAGAAATGGGCAATTAAAGCCTATTTACTTTTTAATTATTCTCTTGTGGAGCCAATTTTTTTAGTAAATCTGTGATGATGGACATCGATCATCAACGTTGATGATAGATCATAGTACGGGCCAGATGACATACTCTTAGAGACCACTGACTGTATGGATGTTTGGCCCATCCCTAGGTGGATCCACTGGCAAAAAACTAGCTTGATTAGTGATTTCTATCCATTGAATTTGAATCTTTTTCGTGGAAATATTTTTAACCATTGGATTTAAACATATTTTGGACTACTTAGATCCAAAGGTTAGAAAACACTAATGAAGCTCATTTTTGGCATACAGGTCCACCTAGAGATGGGCCAAACATCCAAGCAGTCAGTGGTATTGCACGTGGCAAATACTGTACAACACATAGAGATGGGCCAGACATTGAAGTTGAGGGTGGGCAACGTTAGAGGGTTGCACGGACTCAAACTGTGGGTCACTAGGGATGTGCAAATATTTAAAGTTGAGTGCCCACCCTCGCCCTTGGCTCCGCCACTGTCCATGCAGTTAGTAGTCCCTAAGAGTGTGTCACGTGGCATATACTAGTGTCCCTCATCAATGTCCCTCATCATCATTGATGAGGGATGTTGGTGTGCTGGACATCCTGAACTGTGCGGGCGTACTCCAACCCAGGTTTGTCTTTTCTTTAGGATAGAGGCATTTAATGAAGGAGGGTTTTGCATTTGAAAGTAGAGAAGCTTTTTATCGTCACATGTGTGGCACTACTGGTTGTTGCTTTATAATAGTATAGATTCATGGTAGTTCACAGAGTACTGTTCACCGCCATTGTTCATGGGAATACTGTTCATAGGGCATGTTGCAAGTTATTTTTTTGGGATTTCTAATGAGAACTCTAGGTTGAAATATGTCTAGTGATAGTTTGTTTGGTGATTCATTGACCACATCTAGATTGATGAGTGGTATGTCACACATGGGTACCCATGGTGATCATCACTCAGGGTACCATAGTGAAATTGGATGGGTTGAATTACCTAGACTGGACACAGTGCCTGTATGTATATCAGTGGACGTGGTAGGTGGAGTACATTGATGGTGAGGTGGTAGCATCAACCCTAATTGATTCCAACTATGATAAGTGGGAGGTTGAAAACTTCATGACGATGTCATGACTATTTCATTTTATACAGTCACACATTAGGGTTTCTTATTTCTCTCGACTGCGAAGAAGATATGGGATGCTATAGTGCAGACTTATGTCCAAGTTGGGAATTTGTGAAATTGTACGAATTGCAGTAGGAAATATCTCATCTTCGTCAGGGAAGATGTCTTTGGGAGTGTATTATGCTACTCTACACAGTAAGTGGGAGGAGTTGGACCACTACGAGAGCTATACCTCAATTTGGGCTAATGATGTGTCAAGATACCAAAAAAATGTGTCAAGAAACAAAACGATGGTAGAACGCTAATGGATATTTGAATTCCTCACCAGTCTGAATTAAGCTATGAGCATGCTAGAGTTCAGATTTTGGGTAGAGATCCTCTACCTTCCGCACTCTTAGGTTTATGCCTACATTTAGAGTGAAGAGAGTATGCGATGTGTTATATTGTCGAAGCCTGGACATGACCATGTTTCTCATGATAAGTCTACTTGCGACGACGACTCAAAACAAGCAAGGTAGGCCTGAATTTTTTTGGAAAGGGGCATGATATGGACAAGTTCAAGTATGAGCATTGTAGGTGAAGATGTTACACAAAAGACAAGTTGGGATCTACATGGTCGACCACCTCAATTTAGCTCTAGTTCTAGACCGGCCATTTTCAGTGCACTCAGTAGCCCAAGATATAATTTAGTCAGTTTCTACATCTCTGGGGTATGGTCACGTTTTCCATTATTGAGATGGAAAAGTTTTGACGGAGGATGTCTCAACTCGATGAACAATTAAATGCTCCTTCCACTTCTACTCACTTAGGTACTTCTGGGTCAGCTTCTTGTATCCTCTATGCCTTTTGACCCTTCTTAGGTCATCGATTCTGGGGCCTCTGATCACATGATTGGTATGTTATCTGTTTCGTCGTACATAATTTGTTTTGGTAAAGACAAGGTTTCGAATTGTTGATGGTACTTTTGCCACAGTATCCAACTAATGCAGTGTAGCCGCTACACCATCCCTAACCTTGTCTTATGTTCTTTATGTTCCTAAGTTCACTACTAATCTTCTTTCTGCTAGTAGTATCAATTTTTTTTTGAATTGTAGTGTCACATTCCCTTCTTACTATATGTTTTAGGATTTAGAGATGAGGAAGATGATTGGCAGTTATCATGAGGACACAGGGTTGTACTGTCTGGACTTTGCACCACAGTTAGTAAATTCTTGATTGCGAATCGTAAGAATTATTTTAATAACGAATCAAGTAACGTCATGTTCAAAGGTTTGGAAAATTTTGCGCATTTTTAGCATCAAATTATTTAGTTTTGAACATGAAAAATTATTTTTTGATAAATATAAACTTTATTGGGCCAACGCCAGAAAGAACAAGCCTTAGCTAAGGAGGTCGAGATGACCTACGAAGCACCAAGGCAAGCCAACAAAAGACAAGAAAAGAAAAGCTAAGAGCGTTCCCGATTACAAATGATATCCCACCGATAAACAAAATCCTCAAAAAATAAGCCCCTGCATTCAGGAATCGTTTTAGACCAGAGATACATTAACCCCTTGATGTTTAGAATAATGGCGACCAGATCAGCTTCCTTGCCCTCGAAAACTCTTTGGTTCCTTTCCTTCCAAAGACCCCAAAGGACCGCGAGGGGAAGGAATCTCCACAGAACATTACCTCTGGTTGAAAAAGCTTTGGATATCCAACTGAGCATAAGAGACTTAGTAGAGCCTGGAATAACCCAACACATCCCAAAGTCAGAAAGAAACGATCTCCAAACTGCCATAGCCATATCACAATGAATGAACAGATGATCCACTGATTCCCCACCCCTTTTGCACATCCAGCAGTAGTCAACCATAGTGAACCCTCTAGCCTTCAGATGGTTGATAGTCAAGGTTTTATCTAGAAAAGCTTCCCATGCAAAAAAAGCTACCTTCGAGGGGGTTTTGGATTTCCAAACCAAGGACACAGGGAATCCATAGTTATCCGAGTTGTGAATGGCCTCATAAACGATTTCACCGAGAATTTTCCACCTTTCGACCAGGACCATATCCTTTTATCTTGAACAAGAGGGCGGAGATGAAGGCCCTGCAATCTAGACATCAGTCTAGTCAGGGGGTCGATTTCCCAATCATTAAGATTTCTCCTTAATCCCAAATTCCACCCATTATCCCCTCCATCATTCATGAAACAATCCTGAATAGACCAATGCTTCTGCTCTGAGAGTGAATAGTGATTCGGGAAATCCTCACACAAGGGATTATCCCCACACCAGATGTCCTCCCAGAAGCGGATCCTATTCCGTGAACCAACCTCAAAACGCACCCCCTTCGCGAACTCCTCTGAAGCCTTCAGGATCCCCCTCCACACACTACACCCGTACGGACTTCTCACCATTTGGCTAGCCCACCCGAAGAGAAGAGTCTCGTACTTTCCTGCTATAGCTTTCCTCCAGAGACTGGTGAGATCCTCCCCAAACCTCCATAACCATTTCCCAATAAGAGCTAGATTCATGGCTTTGAGAGATTTTATGCCCAAGCCGCTGTCTTTCTTCGACTTGCACACCCTTTCCCATTTAACCAAATGAAATTTATGGTGGTCCGCATTCCCTTGCCACAGAAAGTCCCTCATAATCTTCTCTAGGATCGTATGCACCTTTCTCGGCATAAAAAACAGCGACATATAATAAATCGGGAGGCTCGATAGGGAACTTTTAATCACACCAATCTGCCGCCTTTGGATAAATATCTGGACTTCCACAAAGCTAGTCTTTTCCCAAAGCTTTCTATCACCGGATCCCATAGAGATGTAGATCTGTTGGGTGCCCCAAGGGGGAGGCCCAAATAGTGGGATGGGAAGCTGCCAATGCTACATCCCAGAATATTAGCTTACCCCGTTATATCTGCCACCTCCCCCACCCCAAACAATTTACTCTTCAAGAGGTTAACCCTTAATTCAGAAACGGCTTCGAAATAGCAAAGAAGGCCTTTTAGAAATCTAACTTGGGAAACCTCCGGACCAAGGAAGATAAAGGTATCATTGGCGAACTGAAGGTGGGAGATGACCGGAACTCCATGAGCTACCTCGAAACCTTCTAACTCCCCTAAATCCACCGCTTTGGAAATCATTTTTGCTAGAGCTTCCACCACCACTATGAATAGGAAGGGGGATAGAGGATCTCCTTGCCGCAGCCCTCGAGAACTTTTGAAATAACCAGCTGGAGTGCCATTGATTAGGATTGAGAAGGCGGCTGAGGATATGCATTTAGAGATCCACCGTCTCCATTTGGTCCAAAATCCCATCTTACCAAGCATAAAATCTAGGAATTCCCAATTGACGTGATCGTAGGCCTTTTCCATGTCAATCTTACAGGCTAACCCCGGCTTCCCCGATTTAATTCTCGAGTCGATGCATTCATTAGCTATAAGGGCCTCGTCTAGGATGTGATGCCCACTCACAAAGGCACCTTGGTTGTGAGAGATCACCGAGGGGATTACCTCGCTCAACCTCGAGGCAAGCACCTTAGCTATAATCTTGTAAGTGCTACCCACCAAACTGATGGGTCTATAGTCCGATAAATCTTCAACATCTTTGGATTTCGGGATCATGGCGATGAACGTGTTATTGGAAGGATAGTCCAGATAGCCTTCCTCTTGAAACTCCGCAACTACTCTCATAAAGTCGACTTTTATGATGTCCCAACAATGCTTGTAGAAAGCAATAGTAAACCCGTCGGGGCCTGGAGCCTTATCGCCAGCCATATCCAAACATGAAAAATTATTTTACAAGACAAAAAGCTGTCAATACTTTGCTTTTTAGTTTTATTATATTTTTTTAAATTATTTTGTTGAATTTTTATTACATTTTTTAATAAAAAATATGAATTATTACGAACATTTCTCGTATCGTATTTTTGCCGCACTCCACATTTTAGAAGCAACTTCTTCTTTGGCAGCGCATCATTCTAGTCTTAGTAGTAGTAATAGTAGTGTCAATAAAGACCAGTTACTGTGTTGGCATAATCGATTAGGTCATCTACCTGTTTCTAGGTTGAGACGTTTATTTCCGCAATTAAGTCTTTTGCTTCTATTAAGTTGAATTGTGAAACGTGTGAGCGGGCAAAGCATTGTTGTACTTCATTTCCTAATAGTGAGAACAAAAGTATTACTTTTCATATTGTTCACTCTGATTTTTGGGTTTGTTCCGTATTCCTCTATTTGGTTTTCGTTATTTTGTCATATTTGTTGATGATTACAGTTGTCGTATGTGGATGTATCTGATGAAGTCTAAAGATAAAGTGTTTTCCATCTTTAAGACTTTTTCATTAGATGGTTCAAACTCAATTTGGTGTTAAAATCCAAATCTTTTGGTCTAATAGAAGAGAGTATATGGATGTTGTTTTTGAATTTTTAGACTCCCATTTCACTTTTTTGTTTGGATAGTTCCTCATTCTTGGTTCCACTAAAGGTCTTTGGTTGTGTGTGTTATATTTACATTCATCGTCCTGATCGTGCCAAGTTGGACCCGAAGGCTCTGAAGTGTATATTTTTGGGATATCCGTCGTCGCAAAAGGGATATAAATGTTATCAGTCTAGCACTCGTCGATGAGTGATATGCATGGATGTTACATTCATTGAGTCTGTTCCTTTTTTCAGTGATGCTTGGATCTCTCTTCAAGGGAGCGTTGGAGTATTGAAGAGAGTCTTGTTCCATTGCCAGTTCCGGCTTGTATGTTTAATTTTTCTATTACTAGTTCTATTGGTGATGTGTTCCAGGAAAAAAAACTTCAAGTGTATACCTGAAGACAAACAACCACCATTCAAGGGCCCTGTCAAGAAGCTCCCTCTGATCAACATCTCCTATGTTGTAGGGTTGCAACGCGGGCAGGTTGGGTCAAGTTTGAGGTCAACCCGAGCTTCAAGGTTGTGAGCTCGAGCCCAAGCCGAAGCCGACGTTGGGCTTAGATTTCCCAGTCCGAGCCCAACCCGATTGTGTTCTGTCGGGTTAGTGAATTACTCAAAAGAATTTGTTCAATTTCCCAGTTCTCTAGGCTAGATTCACATTACTTGCAAAAAATGCCATAACAACAATTGATCTTATCAAATAAGCAAATCTCATTTCTTAAATATCTGTAAAGAGCCAAAAACAAGACAATAGATAATTTGTTCTTCCACCAGACATTGTAAACAATTGAATTCTTAACAAAGCACTATAAATGCAAAAGAAACAATTTTTTTCATTTAATTTTAGAACGATGACCATACACCCTACCAACCAGTGACATTGTAAGGTGATGCTGTGGACGGACAACACAATAGTATACCATTTTGATTTTTGTTGGAGAAAAGTGGGAGAAATGATTTTCGTTGTATATATTGTCGGGCTCGAGTTGGGTTAGGTTTCCCCAAGGCTCAGCTCGAGCCCAACCCGATTTTGGTTGGGTTTTTAAAAACAAGGCCCAAGCCCAACTTCGGGTTGAACTTGTTGGGCTTAGGTTGAGCCCGCCCAAGTTGCATCCCTACTATGTTGTTTCTTTTGATATTAATGTTCCTATTGCTATTTGGAAAGGTATTCGTGCGTGTACACTATCCCATTATGAACTTTGTTCCTCTTCATTCCACGTCTCCATCATATCGTGCATTTGCAGCTTCTATGGCCTCTTTCTTTGTCATTTAATATTTCAGATGCCATCTCTCAAGTGGAAGGAAGTCATGTTTGAAGAGATGAGGGCCCTTTAAAAAAATGACACATGTGCTATGTTACCTTCCAAGGAGAAAGAAGCTACTTGGATGCAAATGGGTATATACAGTAATGTATAAGGCGATGGCTCAATTGATAGGTATAAGGCCAGGTTAGCGGCAAAGGGTTCACTCGGACATTTGGGATTGACTATCAAGAGACGTTTGCACCGGTTGCTAAGATGAACGCCATTCAAGTTCTTCTCTCCCTGGCAACAAATATGTCTTGGCCTTTACATCAATTGAATGTGAAGAATGCCTTCTTCCATGGTGAGTTGGAAGATGTGTATATGATGATGCCACCGAGATTCAAACGTGAGGGTAGTGAGAATCAGGCTTGTAAACTAAAGAAAGCCTTGTATGGGCTGGAAAAGTCACCTTGAGCCTGGTTTGAGAGATTTGTTGGGGGCAGTCCTAGATCAGATATTTTTTTTTTGATCGATAAAATGAGATGTATTAAGAAGGGCTGAGAAGGCCCAATGCAAAATATAAGGCAAAACAAAAACGAAGGGGAAAACAAAGAAACACAACTGCACAAATGAAACCCCACAACCCCTAGAACCCCGAAACCAAGGAACACACTAGGAGGCCAAAAGACGATCCCACCAAAAAACAAAATCTTCAAAACGGTTACTCCTAAGGCCAAGAATGACTGAGCACCAATGATAGAGAGAAGCTAGAATGTTCATAAAGATGGTGTCAGTGTTAGCTTCTTTATCTTCAGAAATCCGGCGGTTTCTCTTTTTCCATAGCTCCCAGTAGATGGCTATAGGGGCGATCCTCTACAACATGTGGCCATTGGCTGAAAAGGCTTTGATGTTCCATTCCTCAAAAGTGTCTTTCAACGATTCGGGGAAGGCCCAGGAGATGCCGAAGAGATGAAGGAATCGCTCCTAGATTTCCTTAGCGACATTGCAGTGGATGAGCATGTGGTTGGTAGTTTCCTCTTCCTTACAACACAAGATGCATCTGTTGGGGAGATAAAGTCCTCTTTTCTGAAGGTTCTCCAAGGAGAGAATCTTGTCAAGCATGGCACACCACAAGAAGACTTTGACTTTAGATGGAGTGGGGGTGCTCCATATTCTCTTACCGGGGAACTCGCCTTGACTAGGCCCGAGGACTTTATCAAACGCAAGTTGACAACACATTGTTTATCAAACGCAAGCTAGACAAAATTACTGCTCTCATAGCTTACGTGAATGACATTGTGGTGATAGGAAATGACTAAAAGTGCAAGGGTTAAGAAGTTTATGGGGACAAAATTTGAGATTAAAGATCTTGGACTCATAAAATACTTTCTAGGAATTGTAGTAGCTTAGTCAAAGAAAGGGATATTCATCTCTTGAGGAAGTATGTCATGGTTCAAAGGCTCGGGTTTTGTTGGGCGAAACCGAAATGTTTCTGTGGTTTCGGTCCGAAACGTGGCGAAACCAAAGTGAAGGAGAAGTTCGGTAGTTTTGGTATGAAACTTGGAGAGACCAAATTGAAGGAGAAGTTCGGTAGTTTCAGACCAAAACGGTCGAAACTGGGCTGAAACTTATGGGTTTTTGAAACCTCATGGTATTTGATTTCGCCCTTGATCGAAACCGAAACTTTGAACCATGAAGTATGTTCTTGACTTGTTGAATGAAACGGGTAACCTTGGTGCCAAGTCGTCGATACGCCTATTCATCAGAATCATCGGCTGAATGATGTGGATGGTGACTGCCTCTTTGATGCAAGCAAATTCCAGAGGCTAGTTGGTGACTGATTTACATGTTCCTTACATGCCTTGACATTGCGTTTGCGGTTAGTGTAATAAGCCAGTTTATGGATGCTCTTCAAGCATCTCACCTTGAGGCTGCAATCAGAGTTCTTACGTATCTCAAAGGTTTTGTAGGCAAACAGGTCTACTAATTGGGAGATATGGACACTTACGTGTGGAAGCATATACTGATGTTGATTGGGCAGGTTCAATTAGTGATTGTTGATTTACATCCGGTTACTGTACCTTTGTTGGGGGTAACTTGGTTTCGTGGAGAAGCGAGGAACAATATGTGGTGGCTAGATTTAACGCAGAGGCAGAGTTTTAGTCTATAGCATATGGAGTGTGTGAGCTCTTATGGTTGATAACTAAGTTGGGCAAGTTGTGAATCAAATTTCAAGAGCCAGCGAGCTTATATAGCGACGATAAAACTGCCATTAGTCTTGTCCATAACCCAATCCAACATGATAAGACCAAGCACATAGAGGTTTATAGAAACTTCATCAAGGAGAAGTTGAGAAGTGACTAGATTTGCACAGCTTATGTCAAGGCAGGAGGGCAAGTTGCAGATCTTCTGATTAAGGGTGTTAGTAAGAGTTGTCTCAAATATTGTTAATCAAGCTGTGCATGATAGATATCTATGCATCAGCTTGAGGGAGAGTGTTGGTTATGTTTTTATTTTCCTTGTTTCATTATAACTTGGGGTAGCAGGGATATTTCTTTGTTTTTCATCTCATTAATATAAATGTGGGAAATTGTGCTCTGCAATATCCAAGATTTCCTCTTCTTCATTCTTCTCTCATCTTTCTCTTCTCCCCTAATATTTTCTACTTTATTTTCCACTTTACTGATTTAATTTTATTTAACCCTAGGTATGTGAAGTTTAGAACAATTATCTCACATCTATATAGTACATATTTGCAGAAACCGTACCTAAAGAAAAGAAACTCTTTGATAGAAAAATACTAATTGTTGGTCACCTTCATCCTATGATTAAGGTCACCCTTTCTTGAATTGTATTGACGTGTGAAGTGTCAACAACCGAGCTTACCCCTAGAGATTTAACCTATCTAAAACCTTGCACCTAATTTTATTGTAAACATGATACAACAAACTCAAGGAATTTCCTATGATCCTAGATTCTTTGCTATTCCCCCTCCCCACCAAATCATCTTACAGCTCAAACTCGGCCCTTTGACTAGGGCTGCAATTCGGGCGGGTTGGGGATCAACCTGAGCTTTAAGGATCTGAGCCTGACCCTAGCCCGAGGTCAGGCTTAACTTTTTCAACCCAATCCCGGCCCAATCGGGTTGGTCCAGTTGGTAAAGTACTTAAAAAAATCTCTACCGGTATAAGGACGACGGTGTGTAGATCACCGATGGAAAGCAGGCGGCGTGCAACATCTGGCCTGCTAATCCATGGATACTCGAGAAGGGTAGAGACATTACAGACAGATCTTTCTCCTCGCAAGCGAAGACCCTATTTCTGTATTTTTTAGGGTTTCTTTGTTTGATGAAATGAGGGATATTTTCGTGGCTGGCAAGGATTGCAGCGGCGTGCTAGCAACCAGTCCGGAGATAATCCATATGACCAAGGATGATGAGGACGGAGGAGGGACGATGTGCTGCATCGTCATTCCTTGGGTGACTTCTCCATCTCCGTCATCCAAGCTAACGAGATCCTCAAGGATCCAAGTTGTGCGGTGGTAAGTTTTATATATATATATACGTTAGGAGTTACTACTATGTAACATATATGTCTGTGTGTGTGTAAATCGGGCTCAGGTTGGCCAAGGCCTTAGCCCGAGCCCAACCTGATTTTGATTGGGTTTTGAAAAACCTGGCCCGAGCCCGAGTACTGAATAGGCCAGCCCAACCTGATCCCTGTTTGGGTTCCTCTAGATGTTTATTCCTTCAGATCTTCGGACTATTCGAATTCTCAATGCTGTTATTTTATTTATCCTTTTTCATTTTTTAGTCCATCATATTTAATCAGGTTGGTTGCGTTGGTAGCAGGTATGTTTGGAACATATCGGGTGGTTTTGGTTGGTGTCGGTTATACTCTGGTCAAGTTAGGGTTGACCCGACTTGTTGCAGCCCCTGGGTGTAATATATTTACGAAATTCCAGACTATTAGTGTATCATAATGAAATCCACGGGTCTTTTACATTTGCATGTGGCATCTACATCTGTTATGGTGCTTCGTACTCTGATGATCTCGTGAAACTTTCAGATTACGTTGGGCTTCGTTGTTTGTTTTCTCATATGTTTGTCCATTTATTTATTTTTCATAGCTTAGTATTTTTCTTTTTTTTTTTTGCTATTTTAATATGTGTTTGTGTGTGCGCCTGTGTGCTATTCATTTTTTATTCATATTTATCTATTAGAGGAGAATGGTCTCTGCATACATTGAATATTCATTTTTATTGCTACGTTTTATATATGGGCAGGACATGTCTGTCAAGTTAAATTTATTTTTGCTGACTCATTTTAAGAAAATTTTCTGTTCCATCAGTCCTTACCATTGACGGCATTGCTTGTATTATGCAGTTTGTTCACTGTATTGTTTGGGCAAAGGACCTACTTTTTGCAAAGTTGTTTGGAGACAAGAATCAGGAAAATGATCTAAATGTACGATCTAGTGATGCCGCTAGCTCATCAGAACGTGCAGAGGATGTATTTGAACGAAGAAAGGATGAAGATCCTGAGCAGTATGGGCGAAGAATATATGATCATGTCTTTGGATATAACATTGAAATGGCTTTAGCTAATGAAGAGACATGGAAGAACAGAAATAGACCAAAGCCTATGTATAGTAGAGATGTCGTGCCTGAAGAACTAGTTCAGCAGAATGGAAACTTGGACAAGGACTGCACAATTGACGACCCATCATCAATTTCTGCAATGGCTTCTCTGAATCTGAAGAATCCACAGGATATTTGGAGCCTTGTGGAAAATACAAGAATCTTTCTGGAGGCCTTGAAACTGTTTCTTATGAAAAGAGAGAAGGTTTGGCTTGATTCTTAGTTTTCTGAAGTTGGTACTGGTCCCTTGGATTTCTGCTTTTGTGCTTTATATGTGGTGCGTTTTTTTTATTTCATTTCTGATCAGCACTAATGCTTCTTTTATCATTTGTTTCCAGGACATTGGGAACCTGATTTTCGATAAAGATGATCAGTTAGCTGTAGAATTTGTTACTGCTGCTGCAAATATTCGTGCAGCTTCTTTTGGTATTCCTAAGCACAGCCTTTTTGAAGCTAAAGGTATTGCCGGTAATATTGTGCATGCTGTTGCTACAACAAATGCTATTATTGCTGGGCTGATTGTGATTGAAGCAATCAAGGTGCTCCAAAGCGATACAAAGAAATATAGGTGTGGCCCAAAACCTTTTCTCTTAGTTGAAGTGTGATTTCTGTGCCAAGTTACTTTTGGTAGTTGTGGTTTCTTTTTGTACCCATATTATAAATTTGAAGGAGATGGTGAAAAATGATATCTGAAGCTGCCGTTTCCATTATAAATGGCATGTCATTACTATCCATGGTCTATTCTGTTGATGACTGCATTTTATCCAGTTCCAATGATTGTCATAGTGTGCCACATTTATGCACACTTTGGTAGTGAGATGCATTGAAGTAGCTGAAATGTGGGGAGTCTGGTGACACACTTGCATTAGAGACTTAAAAGGCCAGATGGATTTGAGATTCTGCCCAGAATAGCTGGTTTGGCAAGAAAAAGACACTTCATGCTGCAGGCATTATTTAAGAGCATTCTGCTTGTTTAGCATGCTTGTGGAGGAAGTGGGGCAGCTTCAATAGGCAAACCATAGCTGAGATCCAATTTATGGTGTTATATTGCATTTGAGTTGGTGTATTACTGTAAAATTCTATGATGTCATAATACGACTTAGATGCACTTTCTAAAGATTTTGATAAATGGGTGACAAACAGATCAATGTTTGACCAAAATAAGTCATGCTTTAGTCCTTTTCTTATATTTTATATTTTAAGTTGGTCATTGTTTGCTAAAACTAAGTGGGTTTGGTTGGTCCAGTTTTAGAAGATGGGTTTTTACGTACGCGTGAGTGTGAAATCTAATTGACTGATTCTTTTGCAGCTGAATGTGCACTAATCTAATTTGACTGTCTATACAGGATGACGTATTGTCTTGAACATCCATCTAGAAAGATGCTTCTCATGCCAGTGGAGCCATTTGAGCCTAACAAGTCTTGTTACGTCTGTTCTGAGGTATTTTAACGTTCTTTGCTGACTATGTGGAATTCAAAAAGACAAAAAACAAAAAGAAGTTTTGATGCATCACATACCATATTCTGATCGTGCAATGTGATTGAAAATAGACTCCGTTATCACTCGAGGTTAACACATACCGATCAAAGCTGCGGGACTTTGTTGAGAAAATTGTAAAAAATAAGCTTGGCATGAATTTCCCATTGATTATGCATGGGCCAGCCCTTCTCTACGAGGTTGGTGACGATCTTGAGGAAGATATGGTAGCCAATTATGAAGCAAACCTTGACAAGGTATATGATCTTTTTTATATGTGTTGTCAGTTCTGATTTGTTCTGGTTTTTGCAGTGTCTAATGATGATCTCTTATTGTGCATAAATGCATTTTTTCACAGGTGCTAGCTGAGCTTCCTTCTCAAGTTACCAGTGGGACAGTGCTCACAGTTGAGGATCTTCAACAGGAACTCAAATGCAACATTAATATCAAGCACAGGTTTTCTTTCATGTTCTCATTTTATTTCCAGATCTTTATGCTGAGGAGAGTTTCCAAATATATAGAAATTGTAAAACACCTAACCTGTTGGGTTCACGAGAAAAATTTCATAGATGACATGTAATTTAAGAGTTGCACTAAGAGATGATTGAGGTCGCTTACCCCACTTATTGAAAGAAAGGTCACGTACCTAGCTTGATTCCTAACTCACTCAGTGACTCAGTGCTCGTTGACTAGGAGTATTTTGAATCTTTTTCTTTGTCCTTGGGTTCATTCCTGTTGGGATTTCATTATCTTCTTTTTCTCATAAATCAGCTTCTTTGGTTAAAAAGGAAATATTTCCTGAAGATTGTACAATGAGGAGCAGGGACGCCATGAGATGTGGGGGATAACCTTTTGACTTGCTTTTGGTCTATGTTTATGTTATAACCTAAAATATTTTTGTGGTTATGTTCCAGTTGCCCTTCTTGTTGTGGTTGTCTGGGTTTCATATGGTGATTAATAGTCATCTGTTCTATTCTAACTTCTCCAAGATTTAGGGTCTAGGTTAATGAATGTGTATTTTTACCCAAACTTAGGATGTTTCTTATCAATTTAGTGCCTTTGCATGAATTTATTATTATTAGTATTATTATTTAACTTGGCCTTATTGTATTATGACTTGTGATGATCCATGTCTTGTTCTAGTTAGTTTATTTTTTTTGGTAAGTTTTCTAGTTAGTTTCATCTAAGAGTTTTATGCAAAATTGTCTTGGCCACTCGAGGCTGGGGTTATGCGACTTTGATTTGTAAGATACGTGAACACCACATTGATTGCACGAAATTTTGTGATTGCAACCTCCAATTGTTGTTCATAGCAACGAAAGCACGGTGAAATGTTTACTTGTTATAGATGTCAGTAACTGGCATTGAACTGGCTCCTGGGCCTTGTCCCTTGTCCCTTGTCCCTTGTCCCGCAGGACTAAGGCTGGATGGGTAATGCAGTATTCATGCACATATTTTCTCACACACAATAAGTTAAATAGAACAAGAGAAAGTCACCTTGTCCATACTCTGTTACCCAAGCAAGTTTACATGTGTCATGAACTAGATAGGATAGGTACTCGGACATGCCTATCTTGTGAAATGGGAGTACTGGGGTACAAATCAGTTTTTTATTTATTCACTTGATAGTAGGTTTAAAATTTAAACATGGGCAATTTTGCACAACAATAAACTTGCATAATAGATGGCTACAAACTTCAGTAGACAAGAAAAACAAAAATAGAAATAGGGTAGGAGTAATAGTAGATAAATATGAAGTTGTAGGAGTAAGGAGAATAGGCGATAGGTCGTTGCCGACAAAACTAGAAATTTGTGGAGAGATTATTAACATAATTAGCGCTTTCGCATAGAAGAAAGCATTAAGAGACAATTTGGGAAGACATGGATAGATTGATGCAATGGATTCCTGATGGAGAGAGGATATTTATAGGAAGTGACATAATGGGCACGCTGGGAAGGAAAGTAGAGGGTGTAAAAAAATGTATGGAGGATATGGATTTGGAGATAGAAATGAAATGGAACGTACAATCCTTGAACTCACAATGACATATGACCTTGCAAATCCATGTCTTTTTTTTTTGTAATCAAGCTGGCCTTGCAAATCCATGTCATTGTATGAAATTGTATGTCTTATCAAAAAATTCTATAAGATGGCAATAAGACTGTTGATAACATGTTCATAAAATGAGCGTAGCCAAGATGTGGATGTGTAGTAAGACAAGGAAAGACAATTAGAAATGAACGCAATCATAAAAATATAGTAGCCCCAATAAGTGACAAAATGGGGGAAATTCGAATGAGATGGTTTGGTCATATACAACGAAGACCAATGATAGCACCAGTGAGGAGGAATGTGCAAGTTGAAGGGTTTAAAGGGGTGAGGGGAAGGCCAAAACAGACGTGGATTGAGGTCTTGGGAGGGGATTTTAAGAAACTTGCCTTAACATAAGAGATGGCTTTAGATAGAATTGAATGGAGGAACAGGTTTCTTGCAGCCGACCCCATATCGTTGGGATAAGGCTTATGATGATGAGGATGATGAAAAACTCGCATAATAATCTTTTCCTTTGTTTGAGAAATGCCAATTTTTGTTAAAATGAAAAAGAAAGCAAAGAGAAATTACAAAAGGGGATGAGAGACCCAAAGACCTGTAATTATCCATGAATCTCACAGAATTTATTTATCATTACATGAAAGTTTTAACATTAATCGGACATTGTATTACCATAATACCACTTAAGTCTAAACTCTTCAATTAGTTGTATAGGTTGGAATTGAATATTGGCAAATGAGAGGGTTTTAAACTTATTGATAGGGAAATTGAAATTCTGTGTTTCTTCAATCAGAAAAAGGAAGTTTTTAACAATTATTTATTCCCCAAAAGTGGCATTGTGAATTCTAATTTCAAAATATACAAGTAGAATAGTGTGTAAGATATATAACCTGAAACTTTGTTAAGCTCAGCAGCTAAATCTGTTCATGGCATGAACACCATGTCTCTAAAAGTACTTTTATCCATTATGTTGTACTTGCATACTCCATCTTTTATGGCGTTTCTGGGCAACACTGTCCATGGACACCAACCCAAAATAGTTTTTCTTTTGATCTAACTGATATTTTGATTAAGGATCACTCTTATTATAGTGATGTTTGACTAACTGTATATGTGGGTTCGCCTATGATCTTGTTTTGCAAGGTCTTGGATGTAAGCTATATTTTGATTGTTTAAGTAGGTTTGAATGTTACAGCTAGTTTGATACAGAAGATATATTGGGTTGTATTTTTCCTTAGTCATCTATTTGCTCTTCATATTGGTCGAGAGAAGTATATGAATTATTTCATACAAATTCTTGCAGAGAAGAATTTGACGAGGAGAAGGAACCTGATGGGATGCTTCTCTCTGGATGGACGCAAGCTCCTCCAATGGACGAGAAAGATCATAACATACCTGTTGGCAACGGAGAGAGCACATCAAGTGCACCTCAAGCAGCAGTGTTAGAGACTGAAGAGGACGATGAGATACAGATACTTCCAACAGGAGTCGGGATTGTTCCATCTGGGACTAAACGAAAACTGTCTGAGATTAATGCAACCCCTTCGGCTCCTTCCTGTGTTGCTGATGGTACTAGTTGTGATAAAAAACCTGAAGTTGCTGACAGTGGCGACAACGATGATGTGGTTGTCATGCTCGATGATGGGAAGTTGGACAACAGCAAGAAGAAAAAGAAGTTGTAGGTGCAGCAGCTATTACCCGGCACCGACTAAAGGGGCTTACTCCATCCTAATTTTGTACCAATAGAGAGTCGGAGATTCTTTTCATGGTCATAGCTCCTTTTGAACCTAGATTGTTAGCTCTCATC
Organism: Euptelea pleiosperma; assembly: GCA_035048495.1. NCBI lineage: Eukaryota > Viridiplantae > Streptophyta > Magnoliopsida > Ranunculales > Eupteleaceae > Euptelea > Euptelea pleiosperma. The sequence continues at coordinate 4,336,808 of CM068552.1, read as the reverse complement.
TTGTAATTTTATGTCCCCATTAGATCTGATTTAACTTTTTTAGGATCAAGGTGTATTGAAGAAAAGCTGTACCGCTTTTAATTTATTCAGTGAAAGAATGTCAAAATTATGGAAACTTTTTGTGGAAGGCGTACTTGGTGACCTTGTGCAAGCAAGCCCTTGTGACCAAGTTTGCTCACCCCCCATGCAAAATTGTGAACCAATTTAATGAAATCAGTGGCCAAATTAGGCTATATCCCACTAATTTTTTATTTTTTGATAGGTAAGCCTGTTTTTAAAGAGATCAGTAACTCGGTGAAGGCAGGTTTTGAACCCAGGTCTATGGTATCATCACTCGCAAACTTTACCAACTGAGCAGGTTGGCACCTTCATTTTCCCACTGAATTCCAGTCACAAATTTGTGAACCATGTAAATCAATCCAATTGCCAGATGAAAATAATGTGTTCTTAGCTCAATCACTAATAACCAAGAGTTCCAAGTCTTGAAAAAAAAAAAACAAATATAATAAAAAGGGTTATCTACTATCACATATTTTCTTTCTAAAATTGTTGCTTGTCTTCTCTGCTTGCTTAATATTTACACGCCTAGTCGATATTCTTTGACATATACCTCTTTATCTAACACTTCTCCCTTTTCTTAGCATCAGGAATTTCCTGCTTCTTGAGATCTTCAATGCAGTGGACGTCTGCCATGCACGTAAACGACTGCGATTTCCCTGCGTAGTACATTGATAACCCTGTTCTGCTAAGAAAATCAAAAGCCCATTAATGAAAACTATAATTCATTCAAATGGAAATGATCGATGTCGCCGCATTCTTACTTTTGAGGTAGATTGGTCATTAGTGCACCCATGTCGAAGTTGGTCGTTTCATCAATTTCCTTTTTTGGGCTCTGCCGGCTCGCATCGGATGCAACCGCCATATTGATTTTGTGTGTATGTGTATGTGTGTGTGTGTGTGAGTGTGTGAGAGAGAGAGAGAGCGAGAGAGAGAGAGAGAGAGTATAAGGAGAAGGGTAGTGGATTATGAGGATTTATATATGAGCATGTCATGCGAATTGCGAAACCGTTTGAGATTGTAACAGTCAGGTTTCATGGTTTCTAAGGATAAAAGAAGAGAACGCACATGTCATGGATTGCAATGGAGCATTGGGTTCGATAAAACTGGGCTGGTTTTGAGCCTCTACACAGTAAACACTCGTTTTGGGCCCCACCTGATCTCCATCTCACTTTATTAGTGGTGCTTATCTAAAGTCCGCCTACCATCCCATATCTTTCACGTGTTGACATGCAAGATTGTGGGACCAGCCATATGATGGGTGCCACTAAAGGATACAAGCAGAAATGATGACCCAATAGAATGATGGTGACCACTAGATCAAAGTGGGTCCCATTCGTTTTATACTCCCATCAGTCTCCTTGTTCTGACACGTGGCATCAATATATACCATCTATTATAACACGTAAGAGTTCAGCGGAGCTGATGACGACTGTCGTTTTCATGCCAGCCAATCGGTGAGTAGACCTAAGAAGCTTTACGTGGCAAGAACAAAGAAGCTTTTGGGTGACACAAGACATCTTTTTCTGGTTTGTCCACATCGTATACAAGACTACAACTGTCTCGAATCAAGGAATCAAATAAACACTTGAATTTTGAGATCGATGTGGGTCTCACACTCTTATCTACAGGACAGAGACTCTAGGCGCTATATAGCCTATATTTTAAAAAGCACTTGAGGACACCGAGACAATGTTGTACATGGTTGGGACCCGACATTACAAAGGGACCCACAATGACATCACTTGGTGGAAATCAATCTCATCAGATGATTACTACCATCCGAGCTTCAGAGTTCAGACTTTTCTGTGCATTCAATGTGGTGCATGGGTGGGACCCAACATTACAAGAGACCCACACAATGGCATCAGTAGGTCGAAAAATCAATCTCATCAGATGATTACTAGCTAGCTAGCTAGCTACCTTCCAAGCGTCAGACATTTCTGTGCACTCCTCAATTAATTGACAGTTAAAAAAAAAAGTGAAGGATGAGATGGCTGCTACGTCAAGTTGACTTTTGACCTATCAGATCTTATACGTGCTTCCCAGATGACTTTGAGACCCACCCTTCCTCCCTCTGCTTGTGCTACACAATCCACATTCCCCCTATCGTTCCCAGATAACTGTGAAACCCACCCTTCCTCCCTCTGCTTCTCGTTCAAGGAATATTTATCTTTTTAGGGTATTTTAGTAAGACCCCCTGAAATTTGAAGGTAATTGGTAATACCCCCCTTATACTTTCAAACTTAAGGATAACCCTAATTCAAGTAATTAGTAAGACCCCTGAAATTTGAAAGTAATTGGTAAAACCACTAGTCTTAAAACGTGACACGCATCTTGCGCTTGTTAACACACCTAAGAAAGGACCATAATATTACGAGCACCATGCTAACGACGCGTGATTTAAGTCTGTTTAACTTAAGTCAGCCACTGTTAAACTAAGTTGGGGGCGGGCGGGGGGGGCGGGAGGGGGGGGGGATTCATTAAGTTTGAAAGTATAAGGGGGTATTACTAATTATTTTCAAATTTCACGAGGGCGTTACTAAAATACCTATAATTTTATACCAATAAACATCAAAGCAAAGAGAACTCGGAAATTTCATAAATTAAAAGGAACCATCACTCAAGAACTGCAAATTACAACCACAGCACACCACCTACAACATGTCAAACACTCGGAATTGCAATAAAAATTAAAAAGAAGAGCACGCACGTCTGTACGTGGTAACGGTATCTCGCCTAATTAGTGTTAATTTTCCTACAGTTCTTCCTGATCTCCCCCTTCGAACCCGTCAACGGCGAGATATTTCCCATTTTAACCATGGATTTAGCGAATTGGTCGAAGAAAATTTCATTGTTCCCTGCATATTTCTTCACTAACTCCATTGATGCTTGGCTCTTTGTGAAGAGAATTTGATCAGAACTTAAGAGGCCCTTTGAAGCTAAAATGTTCTTGAAGTAGAAATTATCGAATTTTGTGGGGCTAACAAAATCCAAGAAAAAGAGGTTTTGGTCGCCGCCGGATCTTGGGCACCGGTTCCGCAATTGAGCAGCGTATGATTGATCGAGTGAGAAATCTGGTTGCCCATTGCCCGATTGGTTGTAGAGCCTTTGCCTGAAGCTGGTGCATCTAGCGTTTCCAATTGTGTGGCTCCCTGCATGATCATCACTTAGATTATAAAATAAATGAGAACATTTTAGTCATAATAGGGGATTTTGATTATTGCCCTAAAGTAATTAAGGGCATTTTAGTAATTTAAGTTTAAAATAGAGCTCATAATAATGTTCTTGATGTATAGCTGACGCATTTTTTTTATGATATTTAGCTGTTGGTTTTAGTATTTAGTTCAAAAAATGGTGGAATCCAACGGCTAGAATCACGCCTTAAAAAGTACTAAAATCTAATGGCTAGAGATTACCAATCGAGGTGATTTTTGGTGTGTATAAGCGGGCCCAGAGGGCAGCTCTAAGTAACAAAAATTGCGCTAGCTGATGCCAAAAGCATCAGGTATAGCTTGTTACATCTTTATTTTTAGGGCACTTATTTTTATCAACAGAATATAAGATCAATCAAAATCAAGTTGGTTTACAAAAAAAAAAAATAAAAAATCAAGGAGCATATTTTTTATGTGGACCCTTTTTCCTCTGTGGAGCCATTTCAGGTGCTGCCATATGTACATGTGGGACCCAAGTGATTTGAGAGGAGAATAATTCATGTGCTATGTACAGATGGCAGCACTTGAGATTGCTCCACAGCTCCACATAGAAAATGGGTCCACATCAAAATATACTCAAAATGAAGTCTTAGAAAATTTACCAGAGAGTGCAACAAGATCAACAATGTCAAGCCCTTTGAGCTTGAACTTAGTGAGGATGGTCTGGAATGTGTTGTTTGGTGCAGGAATGTTGTTGTTAGAGCCACTTAAGCTTGCACCTTTGGAGTCTCTTCTTCCCAATGGGACCACCCAACTTGGTCCACCTGCCTATACACACAATATTAATTAATTATTATCAAGTTGTATAATTCAGTTTCATAAACTTAGTATTTTGATCATTTTGACCAAAAAAAAAAAAAAAATTGAAATGGGTTTGTACCAGAACAGTAGAATCTCTAGCAGCAATGGTCAGGATATCGGCACAAGAGACGGTGTGCGGGCATTCCTTCTCCAATGCAGATTTTATATCGTCGAGGACTTCGAACCCCCGCGCCGAGTTCCGGTTCGGGTTCGACCGCTTCTCGCTAATTATACTTCCACTGTTGTCTAACAGCAGGGATGCATCACAACCCTTCAATCCAAACAGAAGATATATGTAAACAGAGGGTATTTTAGTCATGCTAAAAAGATAAACAGTACATTACACCATAAACATATTTATAAGTAGAGAAATTCTTGTTCATTATATTTATAATGACCAAAGTACCCTTGAGATTTCCTGACACTGAAAATGGGTGAGGGGGGTGGGGGAGATCGAACCTTAACAAAACAATCATGGAAATGGAGCCTGAGCAATGAAGCAGCCATTCGAGCTTCTTTCGCTACGGCTTTTGCGACGACGGACTTAACGATCTCTAGAGCTTTCGGGCACGAGTGGTGGTAGAAATGTGGGGAGAGGGAACCACCATTGCTCTTGTGAGAGAAGCAAAATGGATGATCAGCAAAAGCAAGAAGTGAAATAACCATGAGAAACCTTGCAGGGAGAGCCATTTGAATTGCAAGAAAGTTCCTTTCTCTGTCTCAAGGAACTTTCTGAAGGCTTGTTTGTGATGAAAGCTCAAATGGGTTTTGATTATATATAGAGAGGAGGCTTCAGGGAAGAGTCTGGAGAAAGAGAAAGAGAAAAAAGAAGAAAAATTCAAAAAAAAATATTAAGAATGCTAGGTGTTGGTAGCTTTGCAGCTTATGCTTATTCTCTTGCAATTACTCCTTAATTTAAGGAAATCGTGTTTTGTTAGCAAAAAACCTTTCCACACCCACTTGGGTTCAGGCATCTCCTCAACCCCAATCATCAATCAGCAGGTAGAAGAGTGTTTTTTTTTGTTTTTTTAAAGTTGGAAAGCTTTTTGTTTAAAATTACTAAAATACCCTTATGTGGGAAAAATTACCTTTATTTGGGATGTGATGGTAGAATTTGGCAATGTCAAATCAACATGCATTGCACATTTTGTATGCTAATTTAAAAATTGGTCTTGTGGAGATAAATTTTTGTCGCTAATGATAAAGCATGTCGTGTAAAAAAATATTAAATTAAATTAATCAAAGTAAGAAATTAATTTATTGTTTCTAAAGATTAGTAGCGAAAATCGATGTTAACACTAAATACGCGTCGACCTTTTATTTTCCGGAAAAAGTTAGGGGGTGTATGCATTGATTCTTGCTATCATTGCTTGAATCGAGGCGTAAAAAACTTGGCAATTCTGGAATAAATAAATAGAAAATTTGGTTAACGGGTCATTATCATTATCAGTACGATTTATCTCAGATTAGATGATCTAGATTAGTACTGCAAAAATGACAAACTAGAGTCAATCAAAGTCTTCTGTTTCATTAGAAGAAGCTGAAGCTCTAGCGGTTCTGTGGGGACTTCTTCAGGCTATTAAGCAAGGCTTTTCTGCATCTGGAGATTGAGCTTGACGCTCAAGGTTTGATGCTCTCTCTTCAGAACAATTCTCCAGAAGTGGGATGGATTTCTACTGCTTGCTGTGTAGATATTTTAACCATTACTTCCTCTCTCTCTCTCTCCTCTTTTTGACCCCAAGGGATTCAAACTGGATAGCTCATGAATTAGCAGCAAAGGCCAAATCTTGACCTTCTGCTCTCGAGTGGTCCCTTACTCTCCCAATATGGCTTTCTAATGACATTCAACGAGATAAGAGTAATGTCCACTCTTGATGTATGTTTTACTTTTTTTATGGTTAATGACACAGTTGCTTACAAAAAATAAAAAAAAGTCTTCCGGTTCAAAATAAAGACTCAAAATATATGAATTTGTAAGTTGGGATGTTAGCACTGGGTTCGCCAACATCGAAATAAAGCTCTCTCTCCTTGGTTGGACTTGGGTCATGAACTCGCTGCTTGTGAGCCACATATCTTTAAACATACTTTATGGATGTCAATTTGTTTTTTTGATAAGTCGAGATTTTATTAAGGAAAAAGGGGATCTAGCAGATCTCGAAATAAAAAAAGCTACGACCCAAGTTAACTCATAATTTGTTCGAACCTAAAAACCATATCACAAAAGAACCTTCCTCTCATCTCTTGATGTATGCTTCCCCATCTAAATAGGAATCTTTTCATGCTCAAAATTAGTTCTTGAAGAGAGCTTTACTACTATAAAATTTAAGATTCTATTTTGTATCTCGTGAGCCACCGTACTAAATAGACTTGAGGGTTTGTGGCCGTATACCCCTTAATTGCCAGAAATTGGACTTTGTCCCTTTAAATTTTTTTTGTTTTTTTGGGTGTAAGCATAATTTCTTTAATTTAAAATACCCTAAAAGAACATTTATCATTTTAGGGTATTTTAGTAACACCCCCCTGAAAGTTGAAAGTAATTAGTAATACCCCCTTATAATTTCTAGATTTTGGGTTACCCCGTTTGACCTAGTTTAACCATCATCTCACTAATGGTAAAATGTAGCATGCATCATGCGCCTGTTAATGCACCTACGAAAGGATCATAGTAGTACAAGAACAATGCTAATGACGTGTGATTCAAGTCCGTTTTAACTTAAGTTAGCCACTGTAAAACTAAGTCAAGGGGGGGATTCATAATGTTTGAAAGTATAAGGAGGTATTACTAATTATTTTCAAATTTTTCCTGAGTGTGTTCCTAAAATTCCCATAATTTTATACCAATAAACATCAAAGCAGAGTACCACTCAGGAATTTCATAAATTAAAAGGAAACATCAATAGAGAGCTGCAAATTACAACCACATCACACCAGCTACAACATGTCAAACACTCGGAATTGCAAAAAAAAAAAAAAAACGAACACGTACGTGGTACGTTAAATCCCAACGATTTCTCGCCTATTTAGTGTTAATTTTCCTGCAGTTCTTCCTGATCTCCCCCTTTGAACCCGTCAACGGAGAGATATTTCCCATTTTAACCATGGATTTAGCGAATTGGTCGAAGAAAAGCTCATTGTTCCCTGCGTATTTCTTCACTAACTCCATCGATGCTTGGCTCTTCGTGAAGAGAACTTGATCAGAACTTAAGAGGCCCTTTGAAGCTAAAATGTTCTTGAAGTAGAAATTATCGAATTTTGTGGGGCTAACAAAATCCAAGAAAAAGAGGTTTTGGTCGCCGCCGGATCTTGGGCACCGGTTCCGCAATTGAGCAGCGTATGATTGATCGAGCGAGAAATCCGGTTGCCCATTGCCCGATTGGTTGTAGAGCCTTTGCCTGAAGCTGGTGCATCTAGAGTTTCCAATTGTGTGGCTTCCTGCATGGATATAGCATGATCGTTAAGCATGCATGGGCATGTAAAGCTTAGAACATTTTAGTCATTAAAAGGGGATTTTGATTATTGCCTAAAGTAATTAAGGACATTTTAGTAATTTAAGGTTAACATAGAGCTCACAATGATGTTCTTGTATATCTCACACAATATTCAAGCTAAAAAGAATAGGGGCGTGATGTAACAAGCTATACCTGACGCTTTTTGGCGTCAGCTAGCGCATTTTCGTTACTCACCGCTGCCATCTGGGCCCATTGACTCGCATGGATGTTTAGCCCACCCTTGGTAGTAATTCATACAAAAAAAAATCAGCTTATTTGATGATTTTTAGCCGTTGGTTTTAGTACTCAAAATATGGTTGAATATCACGCCTTAAAAAGTACTCAAATCTAATAGCTAGAGATTACCAAGCAGGGTTATTTTTGGTGTGTATGTCCACCAAGGGATGGGCTAAACATCCATGTGGTCAGTGGGCCCAGAGGACAAAGCTGAGTAACAAAAAAGTAGCGCTAGCTGACGCCAAAAGCATCAGGTATTTCTTGTTATATCTTTTTCCAAAAGAATATAAGATCAATTAAAATGGAGCAAAAATTTTATGTGGACCCTTTTATCTCTGTGGAGCGATTTCAGGTGCTGCCATATTGTACATGTGGGACCGAAGTGATTTGAGAGGAGAATATCTCATCTGCTATGTACGGATGTCAGCACTTGAGATTGCTCCACAGCTCCACAGAGAAAATGGGCCCACATAAAAAAAAGAGGGCTACTCAAAAATGAAGAAGTCCTTCATGCATCTTAGTAAGTCTTAGAAAATATGGACAAGTAAGGACTAATAATAATAAGTCAAAAGACAAAAAAGGACCTAGGAGTTGAGTAAATTTACCAGAGAGTGCAACAAGATCGACAATGTTAAGCCCTTGGCGCTTGAATTTAGTGAGGATGGTCTGGAATGTGTTGTTTGGTGCAGGAATGTCGTTGTTAGAGCCACTTAAGCTTGCACCCTTGGAGTCTCTTCTTCCCAATGGGACCACCCAACTTGGTCCACCAGCCTATACAAACAATTTTAATTAATTAATTAATTATTATCGATTAAGTTGTATAATTCAGTTTCATAATCAAGTTTTTGATCATTTTGACAGACAAAAAAACAAAATTGAAATAGGTTTGTACCAGAACAGTAGAATCTCTGGCAGCAAGGGTCAGGATATCGGCGCAGGAGACGGTGCGCGGGCATTCCTTCTCCAATGCAGATTTTATATCGTCGAGGACTTCGAACCCTCGCGCCGAGTTCCGGTTCGGGTTCGATCGCTTCTCGCTACTTATACTTCCACTGTTGTCTAACAGCAGGGATGCATCACAACCCTTCAATCCAAACAGAAGATATATGTTAACAGAGGGTATTTTAGTCATACTAAAAAGATAAACAATCCATGTGGGACGTCAACCCACAACATTACAACATAAACTTATTTATAAGTAGAGGGAGTGAGATCGAACCTTAACAAAACAATCATGGAAATGGAGCCTGAGCAATGAAGCAGCCATTCGAGCTTCTTTCGCTACGGCTTTTGCGACAACGGACTTAACGATCTCCAGAGCTTGCGGGCATGAGTGGTCGTAGAAATGCGGGGAGAGGGAATCACCATTGCTCTTGTGAGAGAAGCAAAATGGAGCAAAAGCAAGAAGTGAAAGAACCATGAAAAACCTTGTAGGGACAGCCATTTTACTGGTGTACGTTCTTCGATCTCCAGAAACTTTCTCAAGGCTTGTTTGTGATGAAAGCTCAAATGGGGTTTTGATTATATATAGAGAGAGGAGACTTGAGGGAAAAGTCTGGAGAAAGAGAAGAAAGATTCAAACAAATATTAAGAATGATAGGAGTTGGTAGCTTTGCAGCTTATGCTTACTAATTCTCTTTCAATTAATCCTTAATTTAATACAATCAAAGGAAATCGTGTTTTGTTAGCGAAAAACCTTTCCACACCCACATCCGCACCCACACCCACACCCACACCCACTTGGGTTCAGGCATCTCCTCAACCCCAATCAATCTCCTCAACCCCAATCATCCATCACCAGGTAGAGGGGTCCTTTTGTTAGAGTGTTTTTCAAGTTTTAAAATTACTAAAATACCCTTATGTCGGAAAAGTTATCGGTCATATCAAATCAACCCACATTGCACATTTTGTATGATAATTAAAAAAAAATTTGTCGCTAACTATTAGTATCAATAATTGATGCTAACACCCCCTAAACATCTCACGTAAAATAATATTAAATTCAATAAACCCGGGTAAGAAATTTTTTGTTGCTAATGATTAGTAGCGAAAATCAATGCTAACACCAAATACGTGTGTCGACTTTTTATTTCTCGATAAAAGAGGGGTGGTAGCATTGATTTTTGCTACTAATGCTTCAATGAAGGCTTAAAAACTTCATAATTATGGAGTGAATAACTAGGAAAAATTGGTTAAGGGGGGATCATTAATCATCACTATCAATACGATTTATCTCAGATTAGATGATCTAGATTAGTACTGCAAAAATGGCGAAATGAAGTCGATCAAAGTTCGTTGGATTCAAAATAAATACTCAAAAAATATGGGTTCGCCAAAATCAAATTAAAGCTAGCTCTCTCCCTGGTGGGACTTGGGTACGTCATGAACCCAATGCTTGTGAGCCACGTGTAAAGGGCTAGGAGGGGCAATTTGGTCATTTTAGCTCAAATAGGTAATTTCTGGCTATAAGGGTATTCTTGTAATTTAATTTTTGAAACCATAAAAAAATCTTGACGGTGTGTGAACTTGGTTTACTTTTTCAAAGGTTGGACTTGATTCACGTTGGAAAGAAGATGCATGAGAGAGAGAGAGTATGAGTAGCAATGTATCATCACCTGCTCTGTTGACAAAATGGGATGGTCTTTACTGATTCTTAAGACCACTTCTTATTTCCCTTCAATTTTACTTCGAATTTTCTATCTGTGTTTGTGAACAAGAAATCAGATGAGAAAGTTATCAAGAACCATCTTGGAAAGTAGTAGTTAGCACACCAAATACTATTGTAGCTTGAGGACCAAGCTATGGCGCTTGGACACTCATCATCGTCGTCGTCGTCATCATCTTCATCATCACACTCATCATCATCATCAGGTCGAATGCATAAATTTCGTTCACCCATGCAATATATCTGGAATATTCATGAAAGGATAGCCAATCTGACATAATCCACCGGTACGAGAAATTGTTATAGCTCATCTCGTCGAGAAGATGAAAAAAATATCTAAAAACAACCTTACAAATCTTTGCAATCATCTAAGGGCGCGTTTGATTGCATAGAAAATTTTTCTAGGAAAGTTTTGTTAAAAAATATTCTTACAAACTTGGATGGGAAAATCTCATTTTCTTAGAAGGCTATGAAACAATGTAAAATTATGTTTTCCCGAGAAAATGCGTTTTTTCCAATAGCTATAGGGTTGTGATTGTGGAGATTTCCTAAGTGGGACCCTTTGTACTGCGGATCTTGATTTGCTTATAGACAATCATTTTCATCTATAGTACTTGGAAAAAAAAACAAAATAACTTTAAATCCTGTTTTACTTTCTATGGAGCCAGTGAATGTGGAAGATTGGACTCAAATTTGCTAGCTTTATGGCTACAGCTTGACCCCATCATCCATTCATGGATACCATATTTGTTTTTTTTCGTGTGTCGGTGCATGGAGACTTCCAACTTCGGAATCTATTAGGTGATATGATGTGCGATTTATTGTTTAGAAAATAGGTTAGGGGTAGAGGACCTGCTCCCCTACCCCTACTTTTTTATAGATATTTTGACATATTCAATGTCGCATATATATATTTTTTATTTTTTCCTTTTTGACTATATAGATTATTTGGATAATTACGAATGTGGTGGACATGTGGCACAATCTCATGGTGGCATCATACATTTTAAAACCTTTTGTTTGACTATACACGCGGCACCCAGAGTATACAATGGGGGCCCACTCCATTTCCAAATGTTCGACTCTAGAAACCTTTCTTTTGATTGCATATAGCGCGGCCATGTAACATAAAAAAAACAAGGGAGGCTATGCAGGGAAACCTAGTTTTTATTTTATTTAGGGAAATACAAGTGTGGGGCCCACTTCATTCAAAATCCTTACCTACCCATTTAGTTTTTTTTTTTTTTTTTCGATTGTTTCATTAGCATTTGATTTTAAAACTACGGATTATAATTTAGTGGTTTTTTAGTAACATCCCCATGAAATTTGAAGGTAATTAGTAATAACCCCTTATACTTTCAAACTTTAGGATTACGCCCCCACCCTCCCTCCCCTACCTACCAATTTAGTTTTTTTTTTTGATTGTTTCATAACTTTCATTAGCATTTGATTTTAAATTATGGATTATAATTTAGTAACATCCCCCTGAAATTTGAAAGTAATTAGTAATACCCCCTTATACTTTCAAATGTTAGGATTACCCCCCTTGATCTAGTTTAGCCATCATTTGACTAATGTTAAAACGTGACATGCATCATGCGTCTGTTAATAATGGACCACAAATTGAATTTTTTTAATATACCTTGTTTAAATTAATGATCAGTAATATTCACGTTTGACTGCATGAGTTGAAGACTCAACATCCGAGTCTTGTAAGATAGTAGTAGGTGGCCCGTGCCCACGGCACTCCCCGACAAAACATTTGCCAAAATCGAGTGGGGGATAATCTCAGCCAGTGATACAAAGCATAGTGGATCTCAGCCACTCTTTATTGAAGCCAGATAAGAGAATGGACCACAAATTGAATTTTTTTAATATACCTTGTTTAAATTAATGGTCAGTAATGTTCACGTTTGACTGCATGAGTTGAAGACTCAACATCCAAGTCTTGTAAGATAGTAGTGGGTGGCACGTGGCCACGGCACTCCCCGACAAAGCGTTTGCCAAAATCGAGTGGGGGATAATCTCAGCCAGTGATACAAAGCATAGTGGATCTCAGCCACTCTTTATTGAAGCCAAATATGATAAGAGGGGGTAAAAAATAATCACTGTTATTTGTTATATAGATGTAAGCAAGCGCTAATCACCTTGACAAGGAATGTTCATCAACCATTTTGAAGTTGTGACTCTTTGAATATTTACCATTTCAACAAATTCTTCTTTTGTCGAGACTCAAGTTTACGAGGTTTTTCGCAATCTTGTGTCAACCCATTTCACCATCGAGTAAAATTTGTTTCACAAGATGTTGTGACGGAAGCCGGTCACAGCACTCAACCCGAGCCACGTGGCACATGATCAGAGGGCGCTAACCGTATGGATGTTTGGCCAATCCCTTGGTGGACCTACAGACCAAAAATCATCCTGATTAGTGATTTACAACCTTTAGATTTTTGCACCCAAATTAATAAAGCTCAATAATGCTCAGACTCCTACTGTTAAAATCAACCCAAGAAAATAACTTCAACCAAATCGGTTAGAAATCACTAATCAAGCTGATTTTTTGTGTACGGGTCCACCGAGAGACTGGCCAAACATCCATACCGTCATCTTCCTCTAATAATATGCCACGTGTCTCGTATTGAATGCTGTGACTGGCTTCCGTCACAACATCTTGTGACAAGTTTTACTCTCCACCATCTTGTTGAAGTGTTCATGACCTCTGTTTTGAGCTTGCGTGTTCCATGTACAATCTAGGCTGCTTCACCAAGTTAATCTACTAGTTTTGAATAAGTCAGTTCATCCTTACTTTTCAATTAAAGTATTTTCATTAACCAGCTGTCAAAACTCTCTCTCTCTCTCTCTCTCTCTCTCTCTCTCTCTCTCTCTCACCCTCTCCCTCTCCGGAGTTGTTGAATCTATATAACGAAACGGGGATGTTGTCTCCCCACTTAACCCCCTCTTATCGACTTCACAAAGGATGCTCAAGATCTTATCCCCCCAATGGACGGTGGATCTCCATCACTCACACTCGATTTTGACAAATACTTTGTCAGGGAGTGTCATGGGCATGGGCCACCCACTAGTAAAGTATAAAGCAAGGTTTAAAACGGGCCATTATAATGGTATAATGGACTGGGGGCGTTTATTATAATGGGCGTATTTTAAAATAATTTTTTTTCAAAAAATAACGATGGTTATTTTTTGAGTGTTTTAACGGTACATCTATATAACAAAACAGGGAAATTGTCTCCCCACTTATAAACCCTCTTATACGTTTCAACAAAGAAGGACCAAGATCTTATTTCCAAAATAGACAGTGGATCTCAGCCACTCACACCAGATTTTGTCACCCGATTTTGTCAAACACTTTGTTGGAGAGTGCTGCGGGCACAGGCCACCCACTATCTATATAACAAGTGACAGTGGTTGGCTTATACCCCATCTTATTTTATACTAGTACATGGCCCGTGCCCATGGCACTCTCTGACAAAGAGTTTGCAAAAATTGGGTACCTTCGGCACTCAAACAGTATAACGGACTGGGGCGTTACCTTTTTCCATTATAACGGATTGTAATGCACAGAGGGGAAAATGGAAAAAATAGAAAAATGACATAAATAACAAAAAATAACGGTGTTACAATTCAAATTTTGAATTTCACATTTTTAATAAATATATCGAGGTCAAATGAGTGGGAGTGAATGAATAAATGAAGGGGAGTAGATGGATGGATTTAATCTCTCAACCACTCTTTATATATCTCATGAAGCAGGATAAGATAAGAGAATACAACTGAGTTGTTTTGTTATATATGTGGGTGGCCGGTCGTGGTACTCTCCCGCAAAGTGTTTGTCAAAATCGGGTGGGAGTTAATCTCAACCATTGATATGAAGCATAGTGGATCTCGGCCACCCATTATTGAAATCATATAAAATAAGAGTGGGTATAAGACAGCCACTATCACTTGTTATATAGATAGTGGGTGGCCCATGCCCACGGCACTCTACAACAAAGCGTTTGCCAAAATCGGGTGAGTGGCTGAGATCCGTTGTCTATTTTGGGGATAAGATCTTGGCCCTTCTTTGTTGAAACATATAAGAGGGGGTATTAGTGGGGAGACACTTTCCCTGTTTTGTTATATAGATGGCTTCAATAATGAGTGGCTGAGATTAACTCCCACTCGATTTTGACAAACACTTTGTCGAAGAGTGCCGCAGGCACGGGCCACCCACACATCTATATAACAAAACAGGGAAGTTGTCTCCCCACTTATACCCCCTCTTATCTATTTTGACAAAAGACGCCCAAGATCTTTTCCCCCAAATGACGGTGGATCTCAGCCACTCACACCTGATTTTGGCAAATGCTTTGACGGAGTGCCGAGGGCACGGGCCACCCACAATAAATATAACAAGTGATGACTATGATTTTCTTATACCCCCTCTTATCTTTTATGGCTTCAATAATGAGTGGTTGAGATCCACTATACTTCATATCGATGGCTGAGATTAACTCTCACACGATTTTGACAAATGCTTAGTCAAAAAGTGCCGTAGGCAGAGGCCACCCAAGCATATAACAAGACAACTCAGTTGTATTCTCTTATCTTATCCATCAATCTAATGTGGACGGTTAGATAAAGATTGGTTGAGATCAAATCCATCGATCTAATGTGGACGGTTAGATTTCAGCCACTCAATCCGCCTCATTTGACCTCAATTTATTCAAAATTTGAATTTCAACACCATTATTTTTTGTTATTTCTATTATTTTCCCATTTCCGTTATAACAGCCGTTATAATGTAAAAAATGGTAACGCTTCAGTCCGTTATACCGTTTGAGTGCCGAAGGCACCCAATTTTTGCAAACGCTTTTGTCGGAGATCAAGTGCCGAGGGCACGGGCCATTTACTATTCTATATAACAAAATAATTTAGTAGTCTCCCTACTTATACCTCCTCTTATAAGCACCAACAAAGAAGGGCCGAGATCTAATCCTCCCCCAAATGGACGGTGGATCTCCGCCACTCACCTGATTTAGGCAAATTCTTTGTCGAGGAGCGGGGCACCCACTAGTATAACAAAATAACTCAGTTGTATTCTCTTAGCTTATCTTGCTTCATAAGATAAAGAATGGTTGAGATCAAATCCATCCATCTAATGTGGACGGTTAGATTTTAACCACTCAATCCCCCTCATTTATTCATTCACTCCCACTCATTTGACCTCAATTTATTAAAAATTAAAATTTTAAATTTTAATACTGTTTTTTTGTTAAATTTTCCCATTTTTTTCTATTTTTCCATTTGTGCGTTACAATCCGTTATAACAGCCATTATAATGGAAAAAAGATAACACCCCAGTCCGTTATACCGTTTAAGTGCCAAAGGCACCCAATTTTTGTAGATTCTTTTGTCGGAGAGTGCCGTGGGCATGGGCCATTTACTAGTCTATATAACAAAACAGGACGGTTGTCACCCCCTCTTATCCGGCTTCATAAAGGATGGCCGAGATCTTATCACACCAAATGGATGGTAGATCTTAGCCACTCACACCCAATTTTAACAAACGCTTTGTCGATGAGTGCCGTGGGCACGGGTCACCTACTATTTACCAACATATAAGGAATGAAATGGGTTGGATTTATATATAGCCCAAGGGTCAGGCTCAGGAGCCCCACTTTTTATGCTTCGAGAGGGGTATTACCGTTAAAACGGATTGAAACGGCCAGGGGCAAAAATGAAAAAAAATGGATTTTAATGATTTTAACCGAAAAAAGTGGTGCTGAAATTCAAATTTTAAAATTTAAAATTTGAAAATTTAAAAAAGTAAATAGAATTTAATGAAAATTTAATGGTGTTCTTATACCCCTCTATGCGTGGGCACGGGCCACCCACGCATATATCAAGACAGCTCAGTTGTATTCTCTTATCTTATCCATCCATCTAATGTGGACGGTTAGATAAAGAGTGGTTGAGATCAAATCCATCGATCAAATGTGGACGGTTAGATTTCAGCCACTCAATCCGCCTCATTTGACCTCAATTTATTCAAAATTTAAATTTCAACACCGTTATATTTTTGTTATTTCTGTTATTTTCTCATTTCTCCCTCTGTGCGTTACAATCCGTTATAATGGAAAAAAATGGTAACGCCCCAGTCCGTTATACCGTTTGAGTGCCGAAGGCACCCAATTTTTACAAATGCTTTTGTCGGAGAGTGCTGTAGACATGGGCCATTTACAATTCTATATAACAAAATACATTGGTTGTCTCCCTACTTATACCTCCTCTTATAAGCATCAACAAAGAAGGGCCGAGATCTAATCCTCTCCCAAATGGACGGTGGATCTCCGCCACTCACCTGATTTTGGTAAATTCTTTGTCGAGGAGTGCCGATGGCACGGGGCACCCACTAGTATATAACGTAATGGGATAGGTCCGAATCGGTTATAACGGCCGTTTTTTAAACCATGGAACAAAGAAGTAATAGCTGTGTTTGAAGGGAGTTGGTGCTCAATTAAAGAAAGTTATCCCAAATCACGTTTAGAAGAAATGGAGACAAAGCTAAGTGGTCAGGTCCACGTGCATGGGTTCTTGGAGCAGGTAAAACTAAAAAATTCACCATAAAGGTTTATATTCATTAAAAACAGAAAATATCCTTATGGCTGGGTAGTGACCAGCCATGCAGAAACTGAAGTTACAGTTTCTAGAACTATATGGAGAAATAAAACTTTGTATCTAAAAATATTTTAAAAAAAAAATCTAAAACTTTTTGCATGGTTCAAAAATATTTTTTTTGTCAAGGATGTAAATCATTAAGAAATTTAAAATTCACAAAAAAAAAAAAATTAGAATAATAAAGAAAACTAATATATACATATGTATATTTATACCCAATTATTGGCGACATTGCAACGGCATACCGGGGATCCCATTCGTCCAATGCATGGTGATCTAATTGACTGGTAGGTTCTGTAATATTCACAAGCATGCCTAGGTATGAAACCACCTTCTTCCATTAAAACTAACAACTACCCACTTTGCCTACATTACAAAAAAAGGCGGACTGAAACGACGCCACATCGATCTTTCTAATGATAGAATATTTACATAATAATTCAAAGAATTGCAAGAGAGAATTGTTCATTATATATCAATTACACAAAAAAAAAACCCAATTGAAGAAGTGGATATAGAAATTGAAATGGTCAATGCAATCTATATTAAGTTCCCCTGAGAGGATTTGGTAGGGAGAGCAGTTGATTTGATCACTTTGAGCAGTACCCTTATAAATACAAGCAAAGCCCAACCCACATACCCATCACAAAGAATATTACAACATTGTGACTTGTGAGACAATGGCTTTCTTGAGAGCTTCTTTTAGTTTCATGGTCATGGTTTTTCTCTCTTCCACTCTTTCCATAGCTCACCCAGGTTTCAATTTCAACTGGGGTGGTTTTGGTGGAAGCGGCGGAGGGTATTTTAGTCTTTTCCCTGAATATTATCAATATTCATGCCCTCAAGCTAATGACATTGTCATGTCAGTCCTGGAGAAGGCCATTGAAAAAGAACCTAGGATGGCTGCCTCTCTGCTTAGGCTTCACTTCCATGACTGCTTTGTGCAGGTTGGAAGAAATGAATTAGAGAAAAAAAATATTTTCCTTACTTTTTTTAAAGATAGTTTTTCCTTGGCACAATTTTCTTGTCAGAAAATGTCATTTTAGAATAGATTTATGCACCATATATGGACATTATGTCTTTAGTTTATTCAGTACTCCTTGTTCAACCACGAGGGCTTTGTGGCATTGTAGTCCTCATTATTTCTCAATTTGTTCCTCATCAGTTTAAGGCCTCAGACCTCTCTGAAGTTTGATCTAAGCTTTAAGGAAACTTCCATTCCATGCATCCTCCCATTCAGTCTCTTATCCATCCATTCATGCCTGCATTTAGTCGACCAAACATGCGAGCGAATTATCATTTTCATCCTTAGTTCAATACTTGTGTCTAACAACGACGCATTCATCCATCCACATATGCACCTATCTATCCATTTGTGGAAGAAACTTAGCTCGCAAATTATGCCTTTCAGGGTTGTGACGCATCTTTGTTGTTGGATGATAGCGCGACAATAGTAAGCGAAAAGCGTTCGAATCCAAACAGGAATTCTATTCGAGGATTTGAAGTTATCGATGAGATCAAGGCTATGTTGGAAGAGGCATGCCCTCAGACTGTCTCTTGTGCTGACATTCTTGCACTGGCGGCTAGGGGCTCCACTGTACTGGTATGCAACTGATAATTTAATTGGTTAGAATTCAACCCTGGCCTCCTAAACACCAAATGCATGTAAAATGGATCACAGGCATTCAAGTGATATCGAAGAATCCGATAATTACAAAAAAATCTTTTAATTGGCTCTTGGAAGTTTTTTTTCTTTCTTTTCTTTTCCCTTTTTTTCTTCTTTCTAACCAAGCTTGGTGGGTTTGGTGAAACAGAGTGGGGGACCCTACTGGGAACTTCCACTGGGAAGGAGAGACTCAAAGACAGCAAGCCTCAGAGGCTCCAACAGCAACATCCCCCCGCCAAACTCAACTCTCCAAAACCTCCTAACATTCTTCAACCGCCAAGGCCTTGATGAGGCAGACCTTGTAGCACTCTCAGGTGAGTTTCTAAATCCATTATATTAGCTCTCTCTGAAGCAAGTGGGTCAGATTGAAATCCTCCAATTTTCAATTTATGACATTACTGCATTCTAAATTTCTAACTGTTTTTATGTATTTTCATGTAGGGAGTCATACTATTGGAGTGGCAAGATGTGCAACTTTCAAGCAGAGGTTGTACAACCAGAATGGAGATAACCAACCAGATGAGACTCTAGAGAGAACCTACTACAATAGTTTGACATCAGTTTGCCCTAAATCAGGGGGAGATAACATCATCTCCCCTTTGGATTTTGCCTCTCCTGCCAAGTTTGACAACACCTACTTCAAGCTGATATTGTGGGGGAAAGGGCTTCTCACTTCAGATGAAGTACTGCTGACAGGGAATGGGGGGAAGACCATGGAGTTGGTTAAGGCTTATGCAGAAGATGAGGGTCTCTTCTTCAATCAGTTTGCAAAATCAATGGTTAAAATGGGGAACATCACTCCTCTCACCGGAAACAATGGAGAAGTTCGGAAGAACTGTCGCCGAGTTGATTGAGAAACTGAACTACTATGTTTGAATCCAGTGCTGGGTATTGGGTCTGCTTCTTTTCTTTCGTAACCTCGAAAGCTTATCAAGTGTGTTATTTGTACTCTCTGAATGCATCGGTTTTCTTAATTCCTTATTGTTAATGGGTAAACAGGGAACTGATCTGTCCATCTAATAAACTATCTTTAGCATATCTATGGGATTAGAAGGAATAAAAAAAAAAGGAACGCTTCTATAAGGACGGAAGAAAGGGAAGAAGCTGTCCTCCCTACTTTCGCACACATGGGACACATGCATGAATGAGATCTTGAATGTCCAAAACATTTGACCCAACCCCATGATCCTACTCATCCATTCAATTGCTTTATCTTAGTCAGAAAAGAATATGAGGATTCCTGAAAACTCTCTATGAGATGGCTATCAGGAGAACCCCTTCGTGGGACTCATCTAATGCTAGGACCCAAGACCCTTTCATATGTGGCAGAGACAGAGGACGACATTTTCCTATTCTACCATGCTGATGCTAGTATTCCGCTGACAAAAATAAGCATCTTTGTCCACTTTGTAATTCCCTACTGCCCCCTTCTTGATTTTGTATAATAGTGCTATTACTTAGCATCTAATTTGAATTCTCTCCCACCCTGTTAATGATAATGATAATAACAGCATCCACGGTATTGCTAGAGGTATGACAGGATTTGACCATAAAATGTGACGAGCTGCAGAAAACCAGCCAAAATGCCAGGTCAATAGACATTATATTACAACAATGTTCTTTCTGGAACAAGTGGATGATGGGACCTAACAGTTGGCGAGTCCTGGTAAGCTTTAGAGTTAATCCATAAAAATTTTAGAAGTAGAAATGAAATAACAGAAAACCTGAAGCTTTGAAGTGCATCAGATTCAAATCAGATCGAACCATATTTACTTTCATTGGTTCTCTGTGTTCCTTGAGTAGAAACAGGCTGATGTTCCCAAGAGGCTTGATTGATGAAGGCGCTGTTAAGGTCCTCTGCTCGTGTGTAGCCTCCTCCTCCTCCGTTCACCTAATTTTTGCAGTTCAATCAAATCATTAAGAGTCAGCCTGTCATAGTGGGGTACAACATTGAATTGAGCAACATTCAACAAATTGCCGATTGAGTCCAAACTCTGCTGAGTAGACTCTCAGCCAAATCTTGACGATTGGGACTTGGAAACCAAAGAAGAATAACCAAGTTGAGTCCGAGTTTCTGAACCTCAACATTAAACCACAATTTATGCTGAAAAATAGAGATGCTGTTGAAGTAAACACCACTTACAGCTTCTAAACAAGCTGATAGAATTGTCATGCCTGGCAAAGCGTCGAGCCCATGCTGCACGTAAATAAATTAATAAATTAATTGTTGACCAGCAAAACCAAATTGTGCTGTTCGTACAATGCTGATGCACAAAAGTCAGACAACCAACCTGCTGTTCCACTCGTGTCTTGTAAACGAATCCTCCACAGCAAAATAGTGTTGATATCACAATGAATCTGCATGGTGCCGATTTGTGCGAACATCACAACAAAACAGGAAATAATCAACATAGTTCCAAGATGCCAACAAAGTTCTAACAATCAGCCATTGCTTTATAAATATAATCTACTTGAGAATATATATGATTCAGCCAGCTGCAGCATATTTATTGCAACCTAGACCTACACATGACCCACAAACTACCATAGGGTATATTCTTGGAGTACAATCCATTCAAATCATGACCGCAAATTATAAGGTCCTGGTGGATAAGATAGATGTATATGGCGGCAGGCTGCCTTTCATATAAGGCATCCGCTAGCATCATATATTCTGTAATCTACTATCAGAATCACCTGAATATATAATAGAAATCAGCTACATAGAATTGAAATGGTTGAATTCGCATACATGCAAGAAAGCACTCCAAATGTAGCCCATCCTCTTGTAGCATCACCTTTTCTATCCTGCCTATACTCTGCAAAATAAAAAGCAAACACTTCAGGGTTCGAAGCACTGGGCAAATGCGACTAACGAAGTGAGAGAACCACTCCATAGTAGAACATATAGTAACTTTAACACTGCAAGATTTTTTTTTCTGATATGTAACAAGTGAATTTATAGAAAAAAGGAGATACACAACGAGGCCCAAAAAAGAAAAAAAAAACTAATGAGTGGGCAATCTCAAAGCTAGCATTAACAAGAGTTAATACAAGAAACCAAGATCTCCAAATTGTTTACAAAATCCACAAAAGTAGACCCGCTGAACGTTTTAAGAATGATAGCCCCATCCAAGATTATAGCTTTAATCATTGTGTCTTCTGAACTGTAAGTTGCAGAAATCATGGATAGACCACACAAATGATGGCAAAAACAAAGAAGAGAAAACAATCATGCTAAACTATGGCTTATATACGAGTCCCAAACCCTAGTATAAAATCAATAAGGAAACACACCTAAACAGGAATTTATACAATTTTCCAAAAATAATCATAAAATTTTGTTAATATTTCTATGGAATTTTTTGAGTTTTTTTGGAAAGAAAAATTGAGGCTTATGTTGTAATATTGGATCGTAACCAGAATAAGAGATTAGGGTTAGAGATGGAAGAGAGGAGAGGAGAAGAGAATTGGGAGAAGAGGAGAAATCGTGTAGAGCTTAGAATAGCCTACACGATTTCACCCAGTATATATATTAAGTGAAGTTTTACAATATTACAAGGGCCCCCTGTAGAATATAAGATATTACAAGTAGGTCCCTGACAACACTCCCCCTCAAGCTGGTGCGAAGATATCTATCATGCCCAGCTTGGATAACAGGTGCTCTAAGATCCCTTTAGTAACACCTTTAGTTAACACATCTGCAACTTGATCAGCAGTATGGACATACGGTGTGCAAATAAGTCCCTGACCAAGTTTCTCTTTGATGAAGTGACGGTCTACCTCAATGTGCTTTGTCCTGTCGTGTTGAACTGGATTATGAGCAATGCTGATGGCTGCTTTATTGTCACAATACAGTTGCATAGACCCTTTGACAGGATATCCGAGCTCACTGAGCATAGTCTTCAACCATAGAAGCTCACATACACCATGAGCCATAGAACGGTACTCTGCTTCGGCACTGGAGCGAGCGACAACTGGTTGCTTCTTGCTGCGCCATGACACCAGATTACCTCCCACATACGTGCAGTACCCTGATGTGGAACGTCTGTCAGTGACTGAACCTGCCCAGTCAGCATCTGTATAAGCTTCAACTCGCAGGTGCCCATTCTTACTAAACAGGAGACCCTTCCCTGGAGCCCCCTTAAGATAGCGTAACACTCGGTGTACTGCCTCAAGATGTGGAGAGCGAGGGGCATGCATGAACTGACTGATGACACTGACTGCGTATGCAATATCTGGTCGTGTCAGTGAAAGGTAGATGAGACGCCCAACAAGTCTCTGGAACTGGCCTGCATCAGCAATGGGATCCCCATCAACAGGATTCAGCCGATGTTGCTGCTCTATAGGCGTATCGGCTGGTTTAGCTCCCAAGTTTCCTGACTCTCGAAGGAGATCAAGTACATACTTTCTCTGTGAGATAAACACACCCTGCTTTGACCTAGCAACCTCAATGCCCAGAAAGTATCTCAAGGTTCCCAGATCCTTGATTTCGAACTCTGTGCCGAGGTATTTTTTCAATCTACAAACCTCATCTGGGTCATCTCCTGTGACCACGATATCATCCACATATACAATAAGAGCAGTAAGACGACCTTGACTTCTCTTAATGAAGAGAGTGTGGTCTGCCTGACTCTGCGAGTAGCCAATCTTCTTGATTGCGGAACTGAACCTCTCGAACCAAGCCCTTGGTGACTGTTTAAGCCCATACAAGGCTTTCTTCAGTCTGCATACAAGTTCCTTACTCCCGGTCGGACTGAACCCCGGAGGACCTGTCATGTAGACCTCTTCCTCTAGATCACCATGGAGGAAGGCATTCTTGACATCCAACTGGTGGAGGGGCCAAGAAAAGTTTGCCGCGAGAGATAACAGAACTCGAACTGAGTTCATCTTGGCCACTGGAGCAAACGTCTCCTGGTAGTCAATCCCATAAGTCTGTGTGTACCCTTTTGCAACGAGACGGGCCTTGTACCTGTCGATGCTTCCATCTGCTTTGTATTTCACTGTATATACCCACTTGCACCCCACGGGTTTCTTTCCTCTAGGCAATGGAACCAAATCCCAAGTACCATTCTTTTCTAGAGCTGTCATCTCCTCTAGCATGGCTGCTTTCCACTGAGGCTGGCTGAGGGCATCTGAGACACCGGATGGCAGAGCGACACTGGATAGGGAAGTAGCAAATGCCCTGTAGGATGGTGAGAGCTGTTGATAGGAAACAAAGTGAGAGATAGGGTGCTTGGTAACACAGTTCCGAACACCCTTCCGATGAGCAATAGGTACATCAATGTCTATGGGAAGGATAGTAGGAGCAACAGACATATCATCATGAGGATCACTGAGGACACGATTACCTGGATCGAGTTGGATTTCCTGACAGTGAGCTTGGATGGTGGACTGTTTCTCTTTTTGACATCGTCTGGCATATGTCTTCAGCTGCGGATCTTGTGGCACAGTGTCAGTAGGAGATAAGGACAAGGGTACAGGAGACTCATCAAGCAAATCAAGGGGTACTGGTTGAGGAATCTCCCCCTGTGGAGGTATCGGACTCTCGTCAATACTCCCAAGCTCCCCCTGAAGAGAAGTCCGATCAACTGAGAAGAAGGGAAGACTCTCAAAAAATGTAACATCTAGAGAAACAAACCGACGACGGGTAGAGGGATGGAAACACCGATATCCCTT
Organism: Euptelea pleiosperma; assembly: GCA_035048495.1. Lineage (NCBI taxonomy): Eukaryota > Viridiplantae > Streptophyta > Magnoliopsida > Ranunculales > Eupteleaceae > Euptelea > Euptelea pleiosperma. The sequence goes on along the minus strand of CM068552.1, from coordinate 4,312,322 downwards.
CTGAGTGGACGAATAGCCAAGGAATATACATCGAACGGCTTTCGGATCTAACTTGTCCTTCCTGTGATGGGCGTGAACATAGCAAACACAACCAAAGACCTTAGGTGGAATGGAGAACACAGGACAGGAAGGAAACAGGAGTGAAAGGGGAGACTTTGACCCCAAGACACGAGAGGGCATCCGATTTATCAAGTAAGATGCCGTCAACACAGCGTCAGCCCAATAACCCTTGGGTACCCGAGTACCAAGAAGAAGTGCCCTAGCAACCTCTAGGACATGGCGATGCTTTCGCTCAGCGGTCCCATTTTGTTGAGGTGTATCGGCACATGAAGTCTGATGAAGAATTCCATGCTCTTCAAAGTAGGAGGCAAGGCCACTGTACATGTATTCCCCCCCATTGTCAGTGCGTAGGACTTTTAGGGTGGTGCCCAATTGATTGCACACCATTTTATGGAAGGTCTGAAAGATAGTATGTACCTCATTTTTTGATTTCATAAGGTAGGTCCAAGTGTAACGGCTGTAGTCATCCACAAAAACCACAAAGTAGCGAAAACCAAAGATAGAAGTGGTGGGATTGGGTCCCCAAACATCAGAGTGCACAAGCTGTAAAGGAAACGTACTTTTTTTATTACTGGTCGGAAAAGACACCCGACATTGTTTTGCAAGTACACAAGTTTCACAGTTGAACTCAAAAAATGGAATAGACGCAAACTGAGGTAACATACTCTTCATGACTGAAAGCGGTAAATGACCTAGCCTGTTATGCCATCGCATTAACAGGTCTTTATTAACGCTAGAACTACTGACATTGGCACTAGACTGATGTGCAACAGAATATGAAGTCGGCTGGCTATCGAGCATGTACAATCCACCATCCTCACGACCACTGCCAATCATCCGCCTCGTCTCCAAGTCCTGAAAAACACAGTGAGTAGGAAAAAAGGTAACACTGCAGTTTAGGCTCTTAGTAAGATGGCTAACAGAAAGCAGGTTAGTGGTGAATTTAGGAACATGAAGTACAGAGGATAAAGACAAAGTAGGTGTGGCAGAGATAGTGCCCTTCCCTGAGATAGAGGAGAAGGTGCCATCGGCCACACGGACCTTGTCCTTACCCGAGCAGATATTATAGGTGGAGAAAAGGGATGGCATACCAGTCATATGATCGGAGGCACCAGAATCAATGATCCAGGAAGGACCAATGGGTGCCGTAGACACATGGTGGGCTGAATGGGATGTACCTGTCTGAGCAAAGGATGATGTAGGTGGGGAAGGGCCATCAAGCTGAGTAAGTAATTGTCGAAGCCTGTCAATGTCCATGCTAGAGAAGGTGTTGGACTGCCCAGAGGAAGGGGTCACATCAGAGGAATCTTGACTGGTGGCATGAGCAGCTGAGGTTCCATGTTTGCTACCAGAGGGCTTCTTTGAGGAGCCTTGCTTCCCCCCAGAGAACTGTGCGGGACGACCATGAAGACTCCAGCAGGTCTCCCGAGTGTGGCGACGCTTGCCACAGTGATCACATCTGAGTCGATCACGATCATCAAGATCCCCATCCTTCTTGGATGTGGGTTTGCTCAATTTCTGAGTGGCCAAGGCAGACTTCTCAGATAAAGGAACATCAGCATCTGTCTTAGAGCTCATGGCTCTCCTCCTGCTGTCCTCGCTTTGGATGTAGGAGTAGACCTGTGCAATGGTCGACGGCGGTGGATCTCTGCCCAAGATGTTTGCTCGAACCTGTTCATAGCTCTGGTTCAAGCCACCAAGAAACTCGAATATGCGTCCGCGCACAATCATCTTCCGGAACTCCGTAGCATCCTTGGTACATGCAGGGGTGTAGGTCTGGTAGTGATCTACCTCTTCCCACTTGCTACGTAACGCAGCGTAGTATGATCCCAAAGGAAGATCGCCTTGCTTCAGATGTGCTATCTCTTGCTGAAGTTCATACATCCTAGCAAAATTCCCATCTTGGGAGTAGGTCTGAGATGCAGTGTCCCATATATCCTTGGCAGTCGGGAGAAAGAGGAAGCCTGTGCTAATCGATGGATGCATGGAGTGAAGCAGCCATGACATGACCATCGAGTTTTCCGCTTCCCACTTCTCAAACGCAGCATCGGAGGAATCAGGTGCAGTGACGCGTCCAGTGATATAGCCGGCTTTGCCTCGTCCAGTGATGTACATCTTGGCAGATTGAGACCATGCGAGGTAGTTGGTCCCATCGAGTTTCACCGTAGTGATCTGTAGGCCCGGGCTGTGATCACCATGACTTCCCAGACTGGGTGGGGCAACAATAATCTCTGACTTGGCAGAAGATGACTCCTCAGATGTACTCATGGTAGTAGAGAAGACTTTTCTGATAAGAAATCACCCGAACTGCTGCTGCGGAGGTTCAAATCACCATGCAGATTCAGGCCTTTTTGGAACAACTCCTTTATAGATTTTCTATTGGAGAAAAAACCACCCGCGGGAAACTTGTGAATGGTTCCGAGGACCTAAAAAGGGTTCTTGGATAGGTGCGGTAGCACTACGGAGAGGTTCTGGACTCCTCTGAGACCTGCGGCTAGGTCCAGAGGGTCTTCTCTGACCTTTTGGAAGGGGCGGCTAGGCTTGGTGGCTCTTCTCCAGGCTTCTGGAGTGGGCGGCTATGCCTGATAGCTCTTCTCCAGGCTTCTGGAGTGGGCGGCTAGGGTTTCAGACTCTTCTAAAGCCTGCGGCTATCCATGGGAGATGATCTCCTTCTTTGAAAAGCCCTTCGCATCGAATTTCGTAATCCCTAGGGTTCTTCAGACCTCTAGGATTAAGCCATGGTTACATAACCATGCTCTGATACCATGTTGTAATATTGGATCGTAACCAGAATAAGAGATTAGGGTTAGAGATGGAAGAGAGGAGAGGAGAAGAGAATTGGGAGAAGAGGAGAAATCGTGTAGAGCTTAGAATAGCCTACACGATTTCACCCAGTATATATATTAAGTGAAGTTTTACAATATTACAAGGGCCCCCTGTAGAATATAAGATATTACAAGTAGGTCCCTGACAACAGCTTATGCCTCAACTCATGGAGGCAAACCGCCTAATATACACTTTGCACTCTTTAAAACACTTTACAAACCAAGTTGCATGTAGTGCACATGTAGGAGGAGGGTACCACTATTTGATAGTCCATCCATAGAAGATCTTGAACACCAAAACCTGATTGGATGATCGTAGCTGTAGGTTCTACTGATTTCTTTTTTTGGCCAAGTAACTAAATTTATAAGGAATTTTTTTTTAAATGCAAAAGAAGATCTAGGGAAGAGATTCGATAGTAGTACGTAAATTTACACGGCTTTCGACCAATGAGTCAGCTAAATCGTAAATGTGAGTTGAAGCAGGAGAACATTTGAGCTGTTTATTCTGAACCATTTGCCATACAGACCATCCAAAACATTGTGATAGATCAGATGGTTATAATCATCTAAATGAATTTTTGTCATAGGAGGTGGACCCAGGTTTAAAATTTCAATCTTATTCACCGTCTTGATAAGATAACAAAAGGAGACATCTCCAACAAAACAAAACGAGATGGAATGATACATAAGAAAAATATTGATATGTCACGAAGATATATTGCAAAGCTATTTTTCGTTCTCAATTAAGCTATAAGCCTATAAATATGTTGTTTAGTTAAGTATTACTACTTTTTTTTATTAAGTAAAAAATTTATTGACGAGGCAAAAGCCTAAAAAAGGAACAAGTAGGAGGACGAGGAGACCTCCAAAGCACGACACTAGCAATCTGAAATAAACAACACTTAGTCACCATCATTAAAAACTAAATCCCATCTAAAAATGAAATCTTGAAAGAAAAGCCCTCTGCACACTATTATTTAATGTTAAGGATAATATCCTGCAACTCAGTCTCTTTCCTTTCAAAAACTCTACAATTCCTCTCCTTCCAAAGACCTCAGTACTCTGTGCATGGAAGTAACCTCCAAAGCAGACGCCAGACGGCCTCTATAAAAGAAAGAGAAGATGGACCAGCTCCTGAAAGTGTCACTAACAGACTTTGGTAATATCCAACTCAATCTAAAAACAGAGAAGAATGAACCCCAGATTGCCCGAGCTAGATCACATTGAAAAGAGAGATGATTCACACGTTCGTTGCTTGCCTTGCACATGGAACAGAAATTGATAATGATCCTTTTACGGCTTCTGAAATGATCAATGGACACCATCTAGATAAAGAAAGCCACTATAGATGGAATCTTAGACCTCTACAGTATTGGAGTTGGAAACTCAGTTATGCAGCATTAATCTAAAACGCAATACAAGGAGCGTACTGAAAAGGAGTTGTCACAGCTACCACAGAGCCATAATGGGTAGTTTTATTCTTCTGGCACCATAGCCCCTGGTGCCTGAGGCGCAAGGCGAGGCACGCGTCTAACTGAAGCGAGGCACAATATTAAAAATTATAATAAGAAATATAAATAAATTAAGAAAAATAACAAAATAGGTAATCATTAGGCCATAAAACATAAAATATAGCAAATGTCCAAAATCTCAAGTAACCCAAAAGCAGCTAGTTAACAATGTCATTATCTAAATACAAAACAAGTAATCAAAATTCATAAAATGATTGGGGAAAGTTTAAAAGACAAAAGTCGCAATTCATAAAAAAAATACTAATAAGCAACAACAAAAATAGATGAATTAATCTTTTTTTTTTTTTTTGATAAGCTATAGATGAATTAATCTAATAAACTAATAAAAAGAAATAACTGATGAACTACGATTAGCAATTATAAGCTAATATTGCATGGAAGTATGGTTATTTAAATCACAAAAGGAGAATAAGAGTAAGAAGAAAATCACAACCGAAGAATAAGAATAAGAAGAAATCAGAATAGAAGTAAAAGAAAATCAGAGTAAAAGAAGAAGAAAATCAGAACCAGAGAAGATGAAAAAAATCAGAATTTGAAAATTTTAAAAATTATGTACTTTAGTGAGGCGTAAACCTGATGCGCCTAGAACCTGGCTTAAGGTGCGCGCACCTTGACTCTGCGCTTTAGGTAACTGTATCTTTGTATCTTTGCATTTGGAGACATACCAATACTTATAACGCAGTAATTGTAAATAGTGTACTCATCACCGAGTGTATCAACTCTAGAAGACATGTTGGAGTTGTCAGCAAAATTGAGAAGGCGTAGGACCATGTCATTTGGGATTTTCTAGAGTATCTTCTCAGAAGGATGGGTTTCGAGTTGGAGTGGAGGAAGTGGGTCGAAAGTGCATCTCTCCAGCCTAGTTCTTGTTAACAGTTCTCCGTAGGTTACTTCAAAAGTTTGAGGGGTTTGAGACAGGGGGACCCTCTTTCTCCTTTCTTTTTTATTGTTGTAGTTGAAGCCTTGGGGAGGATGATTACAAGAGCCCTGAAATGGGCGATTTGGAGGGTTTTCAAGTGGGGTGAAGGAGGTGCGCTCATCTCCCATCTGCAGTTCATGGATGACACGTTATAGTTTTTTTTTTGATAAGTATAATTTATTAATAAGAGGGAGTTATACAAAAGGCCTAGGAGGTCGAGATGACCTGCAATAGGCAACAGCAAAAATGCAAACAGGAAAGAGAAAACCCGAAAAAGCCGAGATCCACACTGCTTAGCTACAGATATAGTTCCATCGGAAGACGAAGTCCTCGAAGAATAGCTCGCGGCACTCCTTAAAGACTTCGACCATAAGAACAATAGGCCCTTAATGTTGAGGACGATGATCTCCTCCGACGTTTCCCTGTCCTCAAACACCCGAAGATTGCGCTCTTGCCACAAACCCCAACAAAAACAACACGTTATAGTTTTTGGGAGCATCATATTCTCAATCGAGGTTTCTAAGGAGCTTGTGGTGTTGTTTTGAAGTTGCATCTAGTTTATGCATTAACTTGGCTAAGAGCAAAGTTTTTACGGTAGGGCAGGTGGAGGATATCCCTAATTTGGTGCGAATTTTGGGTTGTGTGGCCAACTCCTTCCCCGCTACTTACCTCGATTTGCCTTTGGGGACCAATTATCGCTTTAAACTCTTTGGAATCTGGTCATAGAACAACGTGAGAAGAAGCTGGCTTCATGGAAAGCTATTTACTTGTCAAAAGGGAGGAAGGTTGTTTTGATTAAGAGCACATTATCCAGTTTACCAATCTAAAAACTCTCACTTCTCCATTCCAATGTGCGTGGTCAAAAAGCTTGATAAGTTGATTAGGGTTTTTTGTCGAACGACAAATTAAGAAGATCCAAATTCAACCTTGTTGACTGGAATACAATTTGCTCTCCTATGAAATAGGGTGGCTTAGGGATCAAGAACTTGAAGACTATGAACACAATGCTTCTCAACCATGGTTTTAAAATTCGCCGAAATTCGCCGAATTTTGAATCACCGAATTAAAGTGTACATGCAGTAAAAAAATTACAAAAATTCGCCAAAACTTCGCCGAATTAATTCGCTTAATTCGACAAAATTCGGCTAATTTCTCGCAATTTAGCCGTTTTCAGTACAAAAATTCGCTGAATTAATTCGCCAATTTAGAGAAGTTTGGAGAATTTTTGCCGAAATGTTCGTAAAACACACTGATTTTTAAGGATTTGATAAAATATGCATGTTAAAACACTTATAACTTACTATATCCTAAAAACAACCATTTAGAGGCACCTAAGTAAGATTAATATCGTCTCACTAAAAAAAATATATATCGTTTCACTCAAAAAAAAAAAAAAATTGTTTAACTCATATTGACACAAGTATCAAAAGTTTGAGATTCTTTTTTTTAAGCAAGTACTAAGACACTAAGTCATAAACTCATAAGCAGTATAACACACATTTTTGTAATTTTTGTACTAAAAATGCTAAATTCCAAGAAATTAGCCGTATATGATAAAACAAGCATTAATAAAACACACTGATGTTTAAGGATATGATAAAAGAGGCACGATAAAACACTTATAACTCATCTTAAAAAAAATTCAAATACTTGCGTCAATATGAGAAACGATATTAATCTTGCTTAGATTGCTCTAAATGGTTTTTTTTTTATGATATAATGAGTTATAGGTGCTTAATCATGCTTGTTTTATCATATCCTTAAAAATCAGTGTGTTTTACTAATGTTTTGGCAAAAATTCTCCAAACTTCTCTAAGTTAGCGAAGTTTTACAAAAATTCTCTAAATCGAATTGAACTTTCCTGAATTACTTCCGAATTTTAACTGACCGAAGTTCAAGTCAAAGTCGAAGTTTAGAACCTTGTTCTCAACAAGTGGTTGTGGCATTTTTGGGTAAAGGCATTTTTGGGTAGAGGCTGATAGCCTTTGGTAAGGAGTTATTATGGGAAAATATGGTTGTAGTTGGGATATTGGGGAGGTTAGAACCCCATATGGTGGAGAGGAATTATGAACATGTTTATGGACTTCACCAAAGACCAAACATGTGCGGTACAAGGTTGGTAAAGGAAATCGCGTCTGATTTTGGGTTGACCATTGGTATGGTAATTGTCCTCTCAATGATGTTTTCCCTTTGTTTGTCTCCATATCAAATAAGAAGGACAAGGAGATTCATGTTTTTCTTATTGGGGTAGATGAAGGAATTTCCAAGAATTTCGGGTTCAGGCGAAACCTTAATGATGGGGAGGTAGATTCTATAACAGAGCTACATGGTCGTGTTAATGCCATTCCTATACAGATCTTTAGAGGATACTTGGTTGTGGTCTTGCAATGGCAATGGTGTGTTTTCTGTTAGATCCTTCTATTTGGTTTTGGAGTTGTCTTCTAGATCTTCATTATTGTTTAGGTTCTAGGGTTTCATCTCAAGTGGCCTTATTTGTACATTGTGCTACCCTAGAGAAGAACTTGAACATTGACAATCTCATCAAGAGAAGATGTATTGTGGACTATTGCATTATGTGCAAGGCAAAGTTTTAAATTTCGGCGTTTTGGTTGAAATTTCGAGTTGTACTGAAATCCCAAAAATCTGGATTTTTAATCGGAAATTAAAAAAACGAAATTAAATCGATTTATAAAAAACAATACTTGTTTTGAAAATTTTGAAAAAAGAATACAAAACGCTATTTCAATTGGCGTCAAATTTTCCAACAATCAATCCCCAAAATACCCTTCGAGAAGCCCTTTGAATTGGTGTCAAATTTGATTTGACGCCAATTCAAATGGCGTCAGATTTGCGAATAATTTGCGAACCATACAAATTATTTTAAAAACAAATTGAATAACATCCTTTTCAAATGTCTGAAAAATTTTACGCATATTTTAACATGATCCAAAAAGAGGAATTAACTGAGTGAACTGTGAAGGAGAAACAAAGGCGGGGAGTGATCCAAAATAATAATTTTTTTGTTTATTTAGCACATTCTAGTGCCATTTCAATTGACGTCAAAGTGGTTCTGGGGTCAAAACCGCTCTGATGCCAATTGAAATGGTGCCAGAATGGTTGACACATATTGAAATGGCGCCAAATCCATTCTGATGCCATTTGAAATGGCGCCATGTCCATTCTGAAGCCATTTGAAGTGGCGTTCAAACATTGGGGGTAGTTTCGATTTTTTTTTAAAAAGATATCTGACGCCGTTTAAATCGGCGTCAACAAGCTCACGCCAATTTTTTTTTTTTGATAAAGTGCAGAAATTTATTGAAAGAGGAAAAGATACAACAAAGGAGGAGATCAGAGGTCGAGAAGACCTCCAAACTCGAGAAACCAAAGCAAAAGGCAAAGACACAACTATCCCTTATACATCACAGAATCCCATTTGAACACTAAGTCTTCGAAAAACAACCCTTTACACTCGTCAAACATCTTAGACCAAAGGAGGAGAGCTTGATGGATAGGGTGATTTCGAATAGTGTAGCCTTTTTTCCTTCAAATACTCTTTTGTTACTCTCCTTCCATATACCCTACCAGATAGCGAACGGAAGGAGGCTCCAAATGTGTCTCTCGCACGGAGGGAAATGAAGATGCTTCCAACTACTCAACGTGTCCATAACCAATCCTGGGATGACCCAACTCAAACCAGTAGAGGAAAAAAATAGGCTCCAAATGTTCCAGGCTAGCTTGCAAAGCAAAAGCAGGTGGTTCGCGGATTCACCATCGTTCTTGCATAAGAGACAATAGTTAGCCATCACCCACTTCCTCTTGATGAGGTTATTCATAGTGAGGATTTTGTTTAACGATGCAGTCCAAACAAAAAAAGCCACTTTGGATGGTACCTTGGAGCCCTAGACCCGTTCTCCCAGGAAAGGAAAGACTCCCACCAGAAAGAGTAGGCGATGGCTCAACACTCGCCGTGCTATCTAACAGCTCATAGAAGGACTGGACTGTGAACCGCCTGTCAGATCTGCCAATCCAACGAATAACATCCGCCCTTGACCTGTAGAGAGGCACGCCCTCCAATCTGAGAAGGTCGGCCAAGCTGACGCCAATTCAAACGACGTTTTGTATTCTTTTTTCAAAATTTTCAAAATAAGTATTGTTTTTTATAAATTGATTTAATTTCGCATTTTTTTTAATTTTTCGTTTGTAAAAGAAACTCACTAAAATTTTCAAATTTTAGGCAGAACTTCGGTTTCGGCCCTCACCGAAATGGCTACCAAAACCGAAATTTTAAACCTTGATGCAAGGTGAGCGAGGAATCCGTCAACCACCACCTTCATTGTAGGTTAGTTAAAGAGGTATGGTGTCATTTTCTCTCTCTATTTCGGATGACATGGGCAATGCTTGGGACAGTTACAGATACTCTTAGTAGTTGGGCGATTTATGTTTTTTCCTGTGTGGAAGGCGTATATGGAGAATTGTCCCGTTCACTGTAGTGGGGGGCATTTAGAAAGGAACAGGGCTCTTGAAGATAAAGAGGAAGGGTTTCATGGTATATGTTATTTATAGATGATGTAGTATTAGTTGATGAGACTAGAGGGTGAGTAAATGCAAAACTAGAACTATGGAGAGATACTTTAGAAACTAAGGGTTTTAAGATAAGTTAGTTGAAGACAAAATATATGCAGTGCAACTTTAATAAGGATACTCATGGGGAGGAGACGTTAGTTATGATCGACAGGCAAGTCATACCCCAAAATGACCACTTCTGTTATTTAGATTCGATCATCTACAAAGAATGAGAGATTGATGAGGATGTGACCTATAGAATTAGTGATGGATGGCTAAAGTAGAGAAGCACATTTAGAGTATTATGCGATTGATGCGTACCTATCAAACTAAAAAGAATTTTTTCCAAGACAACAATATGATTAGCCATGCTTTATGGAGTTGAATGTTGGGCAATTTAGAAACAACTCGTTCATAGAACCCGTGCAGTAGAGATAAGGATGTAAATAGGCCTGCCCACAAGAGGCTTCAGGCCTGAATTTGAACTATATATCAAACCAAGCCTCGGGCTTGGGCCAATTCAAAATTTAACAAAAGTCAAGCCCAAGCCTAGCCCATTACACCCCTAAATAGAGATGAAGATGTTGAGATGGATGAGTGGGAAAAGTAGGAAAAACAAAATTAGAAACAAGCACATCCAGGAAAATTTAGAAATAAGGGGAAGCCGATTTAAATGGTTTGGGAGAGCACAATAAAGTCCAACAATGGCACCAGTGAGAAGGAGAACTTTGGTACAAGTTGAAGGCCACAAAAGGGAGAAAGGAAGGCCGAAAATGACATAGAGCAAGGTAGTACGAAAGGATTTGAAGACACATGCCTTAATAGAAGATATAGCTTTTAATAGAGTAGATTAGCGAAATAGAATTCATGTTTCCGACCCTAGATAGTTGGAATAAGGCGTATGATCATGATAATGTTCAATTCATAACAATCCAATGATTTCTAAATTTAATATCATATTTAATTTTTTGTCAAAGATTTCTAGATTGATAAATTTACAAATTCACAGAGACAGGGTTAGTTCTATTTCTATTTCAAGTCCTCCATATGGCAGGATATGGTGCAGCGAAAAATAACTCATTAAGGCATTTACCTGACTATTAAATTATTAATCTTGAACTTCAGAAGCATGGGATCCCAAAACGAGAACAGAACAACCAGGCCAAGTTGTGAAATCAGGATTGATTTATTCTTCAAGATTTGCAATAAGGGACTTTTACTACTGAATCTTCACCAAAATACTAAAGACTTGGAAAGAGTTTTACTGATGCTCATTAAGATGATTAGCAAATTGAAAAACTTACCACACATTTTGGTAAGAGTGAACTCAATGGGCTCATAACCCTCCACTGGAATAGAAATAGCAACTTCATATGGAGTAGCACGGGCCTTCTCACCTGCAAAATAGTACAAATGGAACTCCAGAAAACTGTGCATCATTGAAGAAATAACTATATCACAACAGCATGTAACAACCCATACATCTCCAATCCACAATCAAAATGGTAGGTGACAAAGTTGTAGGTGGGCTCCCACTTGCCCCTGAACCTGACAACTTAACCTCTAGGCCTTTGTTTGGGTTAACCTGTAAAAGAGGAAAAGAAAAGAAAAGACCATTATTCTATAGGGCACTCAATAAAAGAGCACATGATATCTATATGTCAACTTAAGAACATCCCACTTGGCTGGAAAGAGCAGAAATAAGACTACCTTCATGACAGGTTTTCTCACCAAACTGGAGACAGCAGAAATTGCAGTCATATAAAGAGATACGTGAGTCTGTTCAGTTCCGAAGCTGCAAAATTCGGAAACTCTGGGATAAGTATAGTAACAATGACGATCTACACATTAAAGCTAATGGCCAATCCACTTTGAAGGTTCTCATGCAAACTTTACTTGATTGCTGAGTCACATACTGACAGTTGAAGATAAGGAACATAATTTAATCAAATATTTGTAATTGCATGCTTGAAATTCATCAAACCTTGATATTCAATGGGATTTCTTAATTAATTCAAGAACAACATGGCACACTTTTGATCTATTTGAAATCACATACACAAATGTGTCTGAGCATATATGAGCACACCTGCATGCAATGCAGTGATTAGTGGCATTGGCTATGATTCAAACACTAGTTGGTAGTTTGTCAACTCTCTGTAAGTTCATGGAAGCCCCAGTAATTTGAATGGAGATTCCAGAATCAAGGTTTCATCAAGTAGGATTGGATCTTCACACAAATGTATCGACATGAAATGCAGTGATTATACACAAACATCTATACCACTTATAGTGCCTTTGTCTTGATACAGAAAGCAAATGGTTGAGGTGCATATTTCCATACCACTAAACTCAACAAATTTTTCTTGACTTTTTTCAGCCGTGTATAATAGCATTCCAGATGCACCATGAACTTTAGCCAGATCATAGCAGATAACATTTACCACTCAAATAAGAACAAAATCCTATAAATATCCTTTAGCGAGTATCAAATAAAAATAAATAAAATAGATCCTAGTCGGTATTAGATAAATACTAAAGAGTTCCTCCAGTTAAACCTGAATTTAATAATTAAGAAACAGACAACGTGAGGTATATTTTATCGTATATGCTATCTAATGAGTGACAAGATTTAGATCCTTAACCAAGAGTATGTTAACAAATGAAAAAATGAAGCAAAATTACATGCAAGAGAAGCACTATACCTGAATTCATGGTGAAGCTTTTCAAAACCCAGTTGAGTCATTCCATTGTAAACCTACAAGTCCAAGAATTAGAAATATTTCTAATGACTGTTGGTTATGCTTGAGAAAATCATCAAGAGCAACATAAGTTCTTACAACTTCCCATGACCGAGGATGAAGGCCAACGGTGAAACCCTCAAATACCCGGGAACTGTGTTCCTCGCATGGAATGGCAAGCTCAACGCTAACCCTGAGATTCAAAGATTAGAAATATGAGTACAGTTATAGAATTTGAAACATAGAATCAGTCAGTTAAAACAGCATAAAAGACAAAAAACTAATAGTAGTGCACAATACAAAACATGCTGGCAAAGACTAACAAATAACGAGTGAACGGTTATTTGGATTATTTTGAAGTATGAAAGAGTGCATAATGAAAGAATATTAAAAAATAAATAAATACACATTAAGTTTAGATCAAGAGAAAACCTGCACGTTGAATCGTAAGTTACACTGCAAATGCAGCCAAGCTCACCTGAGAGATGCAACCAAAATAAACATAAATTGGTGAGCTTTTAAGCAATGGGACCTTTGGAAGAATCATGATTCTACTGCACACGACACCCTGGTCGAATTAAACCCTAATAACTCCCAATAATACATTCGAGGTGCAACCACAACTAAGTGAGGAAATCAATGCAAACAATAGTATTTGATAGAAGACAATCCGAAAGTACTAAACTTATGAAACAAACAGGTTACTATCAATTAACCTAAGCCTTTTATATAAGTGCAAATAATATACGCAAAGTACTAAATTTCGACCATTTTGGTAAAAGAATTTCTGTTCCACAGGGCTGACAGAAAATAAGGGGTGCAGTGTTGAAACTGCATTATGTTGACTGAAATTACTGCTCATGAATATGAACAGTAAATTTTGACAAAAATATTAAATTTTTGGTACAGAAAATGGAATATTTCGACCATAAATTTCCAATGAAGGAAGAAATAAATAAAAGAAGAAGAAGAAGTCGTCTTAACTTCTGCAATGGAAGGAATTATAGGTAAACACCAAGGGGAAGGTTCACACACCTTTACATGCTCCGTTTAAACAATTTCCGCATATAATATTTACCTGAAATTACAAAAAGATATTATCACAAATTTATATACAATTACAACATCAGGAAGGTTTTTAGTGCACAACACTAAAAAGTCAACAGTGTATAAACTTCTTTTCAACCATGTAAACTGATAGAACCCCAACCTGAGCTGTACGTCCCATTTTATCGAAGGTTTGCTCACAATTCATCAGGTCACCCTTGTAAAATCCCTGGACTTGTAGAGAAGCTTGAATGAGATAAGGCATTAAAATTTACAGGTTCTAGAGTGAACAATATCAAGTCATTATAACTTTTCAAGAAAATCATTGGTGCAATATTCGTTTCAGAACTGCCTAATTTCCTTTTGTTATAGAACACAAGAACACTATACTTCTGCAAGTCAGTGGTTGCTGGTGTAACCATGTGTGTGCGTTTGCACACAAGGGGTATGGGGAAAAGATGTAGAGCAATAAAATTAGATTTTGAAAACAATTATGAAACCAACTCTTTCTTGAAAGTAGAAATCCCACTGGAGAAGTTTGTAGTTTGCACCTTTGAAGAAGGGAAATGAAAACAAAAAATAGTCATTAACAGACTGAAAACGGAATACTTTCTCTCCTTTATTATTGTTTTTTGATAAGCCAACAGCAGGAAACAAGCCAGCTGGTGCTTTTCCTCTTCTTAACCTATGTCCTAGACTTGGAACCCCAGTCTGATATATTTGCAGTAGCTACCTATAGGAAGAGTGGAGAACTTATGTCCAAATACCTAGAGATACTAGTCTTGTGTTATCTTTCCTTCAGAACTTCATATTGTAAGAAATGTGCATGTAAAGTGGGGAAATATTGCATAGTGTTGATGCTCTATCTGTAGACACTCCACCAGCATTCTTGCAAGCAGTAGCGTGGTTTAACTTCAAATTTTTCATGCAGTTCATTTTCTTCAGAGTTGGTAGACCCTGAAATCATCAAGGACACGTGAATGCTCATTTCCTCACTGCTAACAATGTTTACCAAGTGAGTTCTACTTTCCAAATGACCAGGTTCGTCACCTTCAGACACAGGTCATGATGTGTTAGTGAATGGCAGGCAGGTCATGTGTTTATAATTCATTTGAAGGCCAGAACTTTTTCGGTCTATGGCAACCAATAAAATGCCCATTTGCTACAAGAGTATGTTCATCATTTTCAGGGGTATATCAAAGGGTGTTACAGGTCAATTTGCTCTGAAGTAAACAAGTATCATTCATTTTCCATCAATGTCGATAGGCCACCATAGGAAGAACCAAACACCAAAGAGAAATACTGCGCACCATACTGACTCCTCCTCACTTTATGTAAGTATAGCAAGTTTAGAAGGCTTGCGTTTAGAAGGGACTTACTTGAACAAAGTTAGCAGGCCCAGAGCCAGCTACAAAATAGTTTAAAGTATCGAAATGACCAAAATCAACATATCCCTGCACAATTACAACATATAATTAAACAATTTGGACTATATTTGGATTACAAGGAACAATAATCAATGCATGAGGTACTTGTTCATGAAGCAAAATTATCTGATCAGGAAGCATTTAAATCATGCGTTGCATAGTTGTTGTTTGATTGTTTCTAGGTCTGACGCGGACGCCAATTTGAATCTTAATCATTGATGGCCATGTAACATTTTGCACCACACAGTTATTTCTTAAGGCCATTGTAGTAGGATGATTTTTTGTGTAAGAACTCCTGTAGCCCTGTTTTTGACCCATGTCAGATATGTGTGTAGGGAATATCTAAAAAGAAACAACCTTGACGTATTTTCCTATTATCTGTTTTGTATTCTTCATATGCCATTTATGTGATCTGAATGTACTCCTGTATATCTAGATCAATTGTCACATGTTTATGTCAGATATATCATCCTTTGCTATGATACCCGGATACCTGTATATGCCCAGAGTACTAGTATCCACAGGATACGACACGGATACAGCTAGGATACGAGCAGGATACTTCATGTATTTATTTATAACAAAAAAACACAAAAAATAGTACATTAATATTAACATTAGTTTAAATCAATAGTCCAACTATATTAATTTTATAAGTAATATAAAATAAACCATTTATAGCACTTATTTGATTATCATATACTTTTTTATTACATGTTTACACACTCAAGATTGTGTATTTATGTGTGTACACTTTATAACATCATATGTAGAAGTACCTATGCCGCAAATTTTAGGAAATGGGTAGGATACTCGTATCCGTATCCGTGTCCCTAATTTTGGAAAATGTTGAGTCGTATCCCCGCTTCCCGTATCAGTGTCCGTATCCGTATTCGTATCCAGGCATCATAGATCCTTTGGGGTCTCTTAAATGGTTCTTCATTATGCCCAGCCAGGCTGCCATAAGAGCAAAAGTACTGAGCAGACCAAGTGCCCTCTGTCATGTGCAACTACAGAATGAAAAGGAACCGCTACTAAGTTAACAAGTGCAAGAAGTTCAATGTGCTGGAAACTGAAGCCTTTGTGATTTCACTTGCAAAATACTTCAGAATAAGTCAAATTAGTCAATATGTAATTTTGCTGCAGACCTCTTGTCATACGGTGGTTAAGGAGAACAGTTCCCTCGTTACTAGTGACAGTGAGCACATTTCAGACTTTTACATTTATGTTATTTGCTTAAGATAAGGGAGAATAACCTATTCTGAAGAAATAACCTGCTCCTGTAGGCCGGCAACATTATGGGAACAGTTGCAAATGAATGGCAATAAAAACATACAAAATATTACTTAAAACAACCAATGATAAGCAATGAAAAACTAGTTGATAAATGTTGTAATGGATTACCGTCTGTGATCTACTCTCCACATCTTTGCAGAATCGAACAACTGTGTCAGAATCCTGCATGAATGCAATGCAATGATCTCTAAATCTTTTGGGTAAAACGACCAATAAAAGAATCAACATATCACTGGAATAAAATGATATTGCATGTATATTACAAATAACTGTAAATGTTACCTTCCCAACATGTTCAAAAGGACGACCAATCCAACTAGTCTGAATTAAAGCTTAGAAGGCAACAATTTCGTGGAAAATGATAATTCAAGATTCAAATTGAATACATTGTAACTGCACAGAAAATTTAAGGTACCCAGTCACTGGACCATAAGGACAGTCTACTAATGGCATACTCAGACAGGTGGCTAAGATGCAAACAGGTATAGAACCACCATTAGATAGATCCCACATGGGAGATCTCCTGTACCCGATCAAATGATCATGTCCATCTGTTTTATGAACCTTATTCTGGACTGCTCATCACATCGTTTCTGAG
Organism: Euptelea pleiosperma; assembly: GCA_035048495.1. Classification (NCBI taxonomy): domain Eukaryota; kingdom Viridiplantae; phylum Streptophyta; class Magnoliopsida; order Ranunculales; family Eupteleaceae; genus Euptelea; species Euptelea pleiosperma. The sequence continues at coordinate 4,295,314 of CM068552.1, read as the reverse complement.
ATTCCAAAAACTACAATACATTGGAGGGTTATGATAATCTGAATAGGGTAAACTTTTGGCACAGGAGATGTCCTAAAGTGGGACAAACTGAATGGTGGGTACCAACCCTTGCATGTGCAACATTGGGTAGTGGTCTTTCCACTGGTAGATTGTCCTTCCTTAGACTTCTCCAAGTAGTTGATGATGTAGTGCTGTAGGATACAAAATCAAATATGTGACTGCTATTATCAAGGGCGTAGCAGTTGGAACTCGGTACCACAATTGAGGCAGCCTGATGTAACTGTAAAAGGACAGCTGGCAAAAAGCAAATCATATTAGAAAAGTCGTATTAAAAGATCAGCTCAAGGGAATTGTAAAACATAAAAGTAATGGATGGCTTTGAAGAAATGCTTCTCCATCAGAACTCCACAAATGCAAAACTTACAGATGAGTAGGCTTATGACCAAGAAGTTAGCAGGATGCACATTCAAAGGGCTTCCCCTACTCAGCATCTCTGTCAAATTACGTGCACATTCAGTTAGGTAGTTAACATAATTCAACGAGCATTACAAGAAAATATTAACAATAATTCTGCAGTCTAGATGGCATGCATATTATTGTGCCAGATTTACATGGTTGATTGCAAGTTACACGCATTCGTTGTTGTATCACATTCTTTGGGATGGTTAAGAAACAAAAAATGAGGGATGCCTGAGATAGTGAGATATCTAAAGGACAGATGTAATCATCCATCAAATAACGTTGATTTTTTACGTCGGACATCTCTGGGCAGGACCTGTTTGAATGGTGGGTCAAAGGCCATGTCTTGACATTCTTTTATAGACGTTTCAAAGTATGGATTTAAAACCCCAAAAAATGAAGGGTTTAAACAAGTTGAGGTATATGGGAATGCTTATGGAGACTGTGGAACATCTTGCCCTTCGCTATTTGGAGGGGACTGTGGAAAGGAAAGGAACAACAGGGTCTTCGAGAGCAAAGTGGCATTCAGCTTCAATATCCTCCTCTCTATCAAAGTTATCACTTTCTTATGGTCCAAGCTGTTTGAGGAATGTTGAGGGATCGCCTTCGAGGATTTGGTCTTCCGGTGGGACTCTATTATGTTGAGGAGCAATTAGGAGGCTTTTTGTATTTTGGTTTCTGTTTTTTGGAGGTTTCCTCGACCTCCCTTTCGTTTCTGTATCTCCCCTTCCCTCTAATAATATTTCACCTTTTCAAAAAAAAAAAAATGGGAATGCTTATGGAGGACGTAATCTTCCCATTTCAATTAAAAATTTGGCAATTTCATTTGTCAATTGATAAATTCCAAGTCTTGGGACAAGGACTACATATCTTGCATGGGTACTGTTCCGATATGAACTAAAACATATTTTCCAGTAAAATAAATTGAAAAACAAAAAAGATTTGAAAATGCAATTTCACTTTAATTTCTATAGTAGGCAGAACCATTGTGAAGCGTAAGTATTTCGAGATATCAAACAAAACGAGTGATCGGTGATTTTTATACTTTTCTCGTCTCATAAATAACTGAATTTTGTTGAAGAAGGAGGTGAATCGTGAACAAACCTACTAAGATAATCACTTTGTATGTGCTACAGTCCACAGTCTCTAATAGTTATTGAATAAATAACATTGTTTCTCAGCTTTGTTTATGACTATAACATCGATATTATTGAATTTATTAAACAAATGGAAAATTTTCCAACGTTTGTAGGTAAATATTTGATCGAATGTTTGCAATGACAAACATTTGTTGCGAAAATATTCGTACGGTTGGGGAGGGGAGAGTTGTCAGGGGGGATGATACCAAGGGGATGAGAGAGTTATTTGCCTATTTTTTGCAGCTGCTAGCAGCCACATTTTGGCTGCAAGCATTAGACCACTTTTGGCAAAAAGAAATTGGATCAAATGCAAATATTTGTTGGATGTTGTGCCATCAAGCATGCGCAAAAGCCGTAAACGTTTGCGGGCAAACATTTGTAGTGCTACCAAGCAAGGGCTGAAGGAACTGAAAAATCATAAATTTGCTCAAAGCCAAATCGAATCGAATCGATTACCAGAAAGGGGTTCCAAGAAATTAAAATTTTCGTTTACTACTTTCATCTTCAAGTTAAACAAACAAATGCAGATGATTTTTTTGAAAAAAGTATGTGATTTCAGAGAAATTCAATAGGAATTCGCTAGTTTTTCCCTAAATTTAATCGTATCACATGTGCATCGATTTCGAGCTAAGCAATAAAACGGAGGGGGGGAAAAAGTACCTGGAGACCTTTTTCCGGCTCCAAGAGGGAGGAGTTTGGGGAGTGCTGGACTTTCTATTCTCTCTCTAACCTGATTTATAAATGACGAAATTACATAAATACCCTTGGGAAAAAACATTTTCTGTAAGGACCGTCCAATTACTGTGTAAATGCTACGTATAATATTTATAGATTCAGTAACCAAAGGTCCAAAACCGTGTTTGCCATCCACGCGGGCTTCACTCAAGCAGAGCCGAAGGTCCATCATCAACGGACGACTGTGGGGGCCACGTGGCACACTCTTGGAAAGTACCGACCGCATGGATGTTGGGCTCATCTTTAGTTAGACCTACATACCAAAAATAAACCTCATTAGTGATTTCTAACCTTTGGATCTAGGTACCCCAAATAATGCTCGAAATACATAGATTTAAAGGCTCAGGCTCCAAGGACCCTCTTTTTCTGACTCCTCCCGGTGTTCACGCGCTCAGCAGTGGATTTCACGAATCCAACGGTGGTTGTCATTGCCCCCAAAAGTGAAAAAAGTGATGCCAGCTCTGTGCTGACAACCACTATTGGATTCTTGAAATCCGTGGCCGAGCACACCAACACCAAGAGGGGTCAGAAAAATGGGGGTCCCCTTGAGCCCCGACCCTAAAAATAACTCATGAAAAAGATTAATCCAACGGATGAAAATTATTAATCAAGAATTTTGATATGTAAGTCCATCTGAGGATGTGCCAAACATCAATACGGTCAGTGGTCTCTAAGAGTGTATTACGTGACTCAAACTATGGCTCATCGCCAATGTTGGTGAAGCCCCCACAATCTTTCACGTGCTAACCCACTAGTGACATATAATACAACTGTAAATGCTCGTTCACTAAGGGAGCATGTGAGTGAGCGTCCTGTGAAGGGACGTGCCAACTCAACTTTTGGCTTTAAAGTAGTATAGATAAATAGATTATCAACTAGATAAATATTTAGGTGTGTTTGGATGCAAGAACACTAGGCATTTGGAAGATTTATCATCTATCCATGTATTGGTTGGCATCCATGTATTTTCAGTGGCCGCTGAAAATAAGGTTTTCTATGCGTCAAATCAAATGCCACGGTATGAAGGTGCCAATGGACAACCTATAATTGATTTGAATTGCATATCCCTGTGTCCAAACAAGCAAGTCTCAATGTTGATTTGTAGGGTCTGTTTAATGGATCAGGTCTGAGTTGAATCAGGGCCAATCCGGCATTGGTATGCTCTTGGAAGCGAGAATTTTTTTGAAACAGTGGCCAATCAAATGGTGCCATTATCCACTGATTCGTTTGAACAAAAGCCAAAAATGAAAGAAAACTTTTGAAGCAGCGAAGCAGTGGCCAATCACAGCGCGCCACATTCCGCTGATGCTTTTGAACAAGGCAAAAGATGTAACAAGGTATGCCCAAAACTGTTCATTTGCGGAAGCGGCATTTTTGGTAGTCACCGCTGCCATCTGGGCCCACTGACCGCTTGGATGTTTATCTCACCCCTTGGTGGATATACATACCAAAAATCACCTTGACTGGTAATCTATAACCATTAAATTTTAACACTTTTTAGCACCATTTAAGGCGTTCTTATAGCTGTTGAATACAACCATCTTTTGAGTACTAAAACCAACAACCATCTTTTGAGTACTAAAACCAACGGCTAAAAATCATTAAACAAGCTGATTTTTTGTATGAATGTCTATTAAAGGGCGGGCTAAACAGCCATGCGGTCAGTGGGCCCAGATGGCATTGGTGACTACTAAAAATGCTGCTTCCGCAAATGAAAAGATCTCAGGTATACCTTGCTACATCACGACCCTTTGAACAAACCCAAAAATGCTTTTTGAACAGCAGATTGTGGTGCGATGTGATTGGCCACTGCTTCAAAAATTTTCTCCTTTTGAACAGCAGATCGTGGCGCCATTTGATAGGTCACTGCTTCTTTGCTTAAAAAATCCCCTGCTTCAAAAATTTTCTCGAAGCTAGTTGCTGAGGGATGTCTCGCAAGTTCATGAAGGATCGCCACACGTGGTCTTTTCGTAGTTCTTAATAAGTTGTAGGGGTACTTTGGTAAAAGAGCGGAAAGATGCTCCCGCTATTTTTCGTCCGTGCACAGTAACGCCTTGACACCGGAACTTCAAGGGAAGAGAAGGCTGATTTATTCATCGAGTTCTCAGATATCTTCCAATGGGGACGAAGAACAGACAAGTAACATCTGACACCCAAAACCCTAAACACCTCGAAATCTTTAAGCCCTAAAATTCGAGGTTTCTTGCGAAATCAGAAGCCCTTACGTGCAAGCAGAAATCAGAACCAAAATGTCGGAATCTGCCATGAAACCAGAGGCGTAGTAAGTCCCAAAAAATGGCGAAACAATCAGTCGGGTGGATCGCGTTTCGGAAGAGATGGCTCTTGATGCTTCTCGTCGTATTTTCGATCTCGTCTGTAATCGTGTTCGTCATCAGAGCCGCGTTCGACCCGTGCGACCGGCATAGCGAGGGTTCGGACGATCGGATGCGCTTAACCAAACAGATGGGAAACACGCCAAATCCGCTCAATTTCATGAAGTCGAAGCTCGTTCTTCTGGTTTCTCACGAGATTTCACTATCTGGTACTCTTCGGATCTCATCTTGTTCTTTGTGTGTTAGGGAGTCTCTGTCTTTGTATCCAGAAAGAGTGTTTGGCCACAAAGTTGAATTTGCATGGCGCCGATTTATACGGGATCCATGTTAAATTGTGTTTGGATCGGCCAGGATTTCAGGGACTGCCCCGCATTGGCGCGTTGATCTCTCTCTCTCTCTCTCTCAATATATATATATATATACACACACACGTTTTAGCAATTCGAAATAAACAAATCAAGTATTTATAACGAATGTTAAATTTCACTGTCTTTGAGAAGCATCCAATGAAGAGCATCCTTGTGCAGGTGGGCCATTACTGTTAATGGAGCTAGCGTTTTTATTAAGAGGTGTTGGCGCCAAAGTTGTTTGGATAACTAACCAAAAACCATCGGAAAGAGATGAAGTTATATACAATTTGGAACATAAGATGTTGGACCGAGGAGTACAGGTAGTGTATTCGTCAACTATTGATGTATTTCTTCTTTCACAACCATGTTGTATACAATATTTTACACATGGCTCAGATTCTGGTAATCTTTTTTTTTTTTAATATAATCTTTATTGAAGAAGACAAATGCACAATGTAGGGGGCTGTTACGGAAATTTGGTGATCTGGGGTTATTTGGAAATTCTGGCATGTATTTAATAATGTTATTATTCTTGGTGTCCCCGTGATTAGTGCACCTTAGAGCTGTGCTATAATGTCTTTCATAGAAATGCTAGTGATGGCTATGTGAAATCTGACAGGAAGAAATTAATTAGTTATAAGAGATTGTTTTGGAAATATGAGTGAAATGGGACAAGAAGGAATTAAGTAGTTATAAGGGTTTTGGATATTTAATATTTCTGACCACAGAAAAGTTTTCTAAGGCGGGATTTATAAGTCGAAGTGTGTTGATCTAAGAAAACTTTTATGAACATTTATGGGTAAGAATCAATTCTAGAGAACTTTTATAGAATGTAAGTGAAGCTCTGTGAAGCCATGTTTTGTTCTTCTGTCAGATAGTGTTTTAAGTAAACACAGATTAGTTAGTATAATATAGGGGCCGCTTTGGAAATTTTGGTATGTATATAATCGTGGGTAAGTGAAGCCTTGTGCATTGTTGGGGTGAAGTCTCAAGTTCTCTTAAATTAGTAATAGATATCTAGAAGATAGCTTAAACAATTGCTTCTCGTTCAAGTATTGTGCATCACCTAATGATTGTTCATGCTAATTGACGACTTTATGTCCTTCCAGGCCTTGAAATCTCCAAGGCTTAGAATTTGGGGAATCTTGTTGTTGAGGGAGATTGGGGCTATGCTAATAGTTGGGTGGATTGGAAAAAGAAGACTACTTGCAAGATCGTCTCATATCATTCGAGAGATCTGGAACTTGGTCTTCATAAATAAATATCATTTCCACTTGTCCCAGACTCCCAATATTGGCTTATATGAAGCTGGATCTCCTAGCCAAAGGGGAATTTCTGGGGGACGTTTTGTATAGCAGCGTGGAGATGCCATTGTAATCCTTTTTTTTTTCCAGTAAAGTTTATTTGCAACTTATCAAACAAAAGATCTTACCCTTTTCAGTTTATATTCTTCAAGTGAGTCCCAATTGGAATATTACAATTAAAGAGAACATAATGGCAAGGATGAAACCATGCTATAGGTTGAATCTCCAGTCACATAACGCCTTCTCATTTAGTAATTTGATCCACTACCTCCAAAGTGCAAGAAATCTGGTGTGTCCTGATATATGGGGTTTGCACCTTATTTCTGCGACTCTTCTCAGTCATGGATGTTTTCTAAACCTGGTTATGCACTGCCATGCAAGGATTGGAGGCACTGTTTGGGCTGAAAATTTAAACCCTGATGCTATGGCTTGTGTATAAAATAGCACAAGAAAAAGACAAAAAGGAATTCACTAACTTCTACTATTGAAGTGTAAAAACATCGGTACATTTGAACAATCTTGACTGTGGGGCTATCATTAAAACCTTGTATTTGTGACTTGCAAATTCTACATGTATCTGATCTCGGTTATACCTAACTTGTCCACAAGCACTTTAACTATCCATTGTACCAACTGAAAACCAAACCACAAGTCTATGCACAACATGCTTGTACTTGGAGTACATTTAATTTGATCTCTACGAACCATGCATATGCTTGTCAATTCTCAATGTGATGCATCTGTGATACTTTATTTCCTCCCTTATTCTGGATCATTGAGTTTCTCTTTGTGATGCTTTCCTGTCGACCTGCAGTGCTCAAGGCTTGCATGTTGTGTTATTTGAGTAGGATCATACTTCTTAACCCTATGATACTTTATTTCCTCCCTTATTCTGGATCATTGAGTTTCTCTTTGTGATACTTTCCTGTCGACCTGCAGTGCTCAAGGCTTGCATGTTGTGTTATTTGAGTAGGATCATACTTCTTGAGCCTTCCATCTCAAAAGGTGTCAACCCTCATTTCCTGATTCTACTTAAAGAAAATGTCTTAGATTACTGTGTCTAGCGGGCAACTGTGAGTCTGGTGTGCAGCTCTTGTGGTCTTTTGTTGTTTCTGTAGGCTTGCAGCTGAAGTAGCAAACTTTCCAGGTTTTTATGTTTTGTCTTCAACATTAAGAAAACTAATATAATAGATAAAGTATTTGAACAAGGGCTGTTACCTATATGAAATGATCTAACTGATGCTTATATACTTCTAGCATTTGATGATCTATTTTAACGGAAAAATTCAAAGTAGCTGGACATAACATTTTCTGCATTGCTCGTTTTGTAAGAATGACCTCTGCCAGTAAAAATTTTAAAATCATGATAATTGGAACCTTCTTTTCATTTTTTATGAATGCTATGACCCGAAAAGAAAATATTGCTATATTATGATCATATTGTCTTCTTGTGGTGGGTTCACGTCCCAGTTCTGTTTTATTTTTGTCTTCATAATCTTGTTTGTTCTGTATTTAGATATGTATAATCTTGGGTAGGGGTGTTAATGGGCTGGGTTGGGCCAGGCCTAGGTATGTCCCGGCCTGGAAACTATTAGCACGGCCTGTGCTGTGACGGGCCTAGTAAGTTCTACCCAAGCCGGCCTATGAATATATGTACAAGCATGGTCTCCCAGCCCGAGCCTGGTTCACCAACTAATTAGTACATGTAGGTTTCATTCTGACTCTAACATAGATACTAATTATACTCTAATTATGGACACTAGTTAAAAATAGTAAATTATCATTGCCAACTAATATTGTTTCCTATTATAAGAGATTAAGAGATCTCATAAGTCATAATAGAATACAATTAGAAAAAAAAAAGAGATCTCGTAAGAGGCTAAGTTGGCTAACGATATAATAAAGGCCCATCGGTAGCCTGTCAATCTTGAGCCCGGCCTGATTAGTTATCAACTCTAAAATCAAGCCTGTCCCTGGCCCGCTGGGCCTATAAATGCAACCTAAGCCCTGCACATGATGGGCCGCGCCTAAAAGCCCATTGGGCCAGCACAACCCATTAATATCCCTGATCTTGGGACAAGAGTTCAAATGTTTTGGTTACTGGTGTTAGTGAAATTTGAATTTTGGGTGAATGTTAACTCCGATGTATTTTCTTTTCTTCATTGGCTAAAATATCTACCAAACTACTTGATTTATCTTGTAATTATGGGTTCTAAATAATTGTTAGGTCTTCTCTGCAAAGGGTCAAGAAGCTGTAGATACTGCTCTTAAAGCTGATTTGGTTGTTTTAAACACTGCTGTTGCTGGAAAGTGGCTGGATGCTGTTCTCAAGGAAGATGTTCCTCGTGTACTGCCAAAGGTTTTGTGGTGGATTCATGAAATGCGAGGGCATTACTTCAAAGTGGAGTATGTTAAGCACCTTCCATTTGTTGCAGGTGCCATGATTGATTCACATACAACCGCAGAGTACTGGAAGAATAGGACACGAGAGCGCTTAGGGTACACCACTGACATCTTTAACCTTGTTATGTGACAGTATCTGCTGACTAAATTCTGCATGTCACTATTATATACATATTGTTTTATAAAGTAGTAAAGATCTACACTTTCTAGGGTAAGCATGTGGCTTTATGCATTGTGGTTGCTTAATTAGAATGAAACTAACTTATAGGTTTCTGAGGTCTCATCCTAGATGTGGTTGGCCAGGTCGGCCTTCTTTGTTTGATCCCAAGCTTTGTTCTCTTCCATGTTTGTTCTTGTTGTCATTAGGTTGTGGTTATGATCCCAGTGTACCCACCCAAAATAGTCTCTTGTTGCTAATGCTTGCTTCTCGTCTAAGTTTTACCCTATGTTGTTTCCTAATTATCTTTTAATTATAAAAATTAGAAGAAAATAAAGAAAATAAACCAATATTTTTTTTGTACTCTGTTTTTTAACTAATTGTTTATTAATGATAAGAATTACAAATTGTGTGACAGAAAAATCATCATCAAGCTACCAGTGGCCTTATTATATAGTATGGCTCAAGCTTTATATTCTTTTACCATCAGGAGGTTTCTCCATTTGGACTATTACACTTGATGGGTGAGGGATGCTAATGAGATTTCCTATTATTCTCGATGGTTCTCTGTTGTTCATATTTCTTTGAGAAATGTTTTCTTTGTGCTTCCTTTCACGTGTTATCTTGATTTATAAGGCATTTTAGTGTTACATTGCACTTTGTTCATTTTCAATTCTTTGCATTCTGCAGGATTGGGATGCCTCAGACCTATGTTGTTCATCTTGGAAATAGCAAAGAATTAATGGAAGCGGCCGAAGATAGTGTGGCCAAAAGGGTTCTCCGAGAGCATGTTCGAGAGTCCCTTGGAGTGCGGAATGAAGATCTACTCTTTGCCGTCATAAATAGTATGAGCTGTATAATTATTATTTTTTTGATTGATATATGAGCTGTTTATTCATGAGATTATTAGTTGGTTCTTGTGCACCCTACAGTCTGTTTGTTCAAGAAACCCCTTTCTTTACTTAAAAGCGATGATGCTGTTTGGTGTAGTTAAGTTGGCTCTCTAATTTTTTATCTCAACAATCATAGATGTAAATAAGTAATCAATACTCCATTTGATGGTATGAAACCTGTTGTGTCTTTTGAGCTCTGAGCATTAGATAGCTGCAGGTGTTTCACGTGGGAAAGGTCAGGATTTATTTCTTCGTTCCTTCCATGCAAGTTTGCAACTGATCCAAGAACAGAAGCTACAGTTGCCGCCGATGCATGCAGTAATAGTCGGAAGTGACATGAATGCTCAGACCAAGTTCGAAAAGGAACTACGAACCTTCGTAATAGAGAAGAAAATTCAGGATCGTGTTCACTTTGTCAGTAAAACCCTGACTGTGGCTCCTTATCTGGCTGCAATTGATGTACTTGTTCAGAACTCTCAGGTATTTCCTTACCTTGTACCTATCTTTGTGTACACAAGCTACTCATTCTTTAACCTTTTTTGTGATGGGAACTTTCAGTACATAGGGGGCTCTCTTTCCTAACCCCGTTTTTATCTTGTCTTATTTATATAATTCTTCTTTACTTACCAGAAGAGAGAAGAAAAAAAACACTTCCAGGTACTTCTTTTGTGCTTTTAATTTTTTTTTTTTTTGATAAGTGTAAATTATATTGAAGGCAGAAACAAAAACAGGAAAGCCAAATCTAGAGAGGTTGCGTCGACCTACGCTAGAGAGCAGCAAAACAAACAAAAAGAAACATTACAGTCCCCATTAGCTACCCTCCCGCATACATAAGACATCCTACTGAAACACCAGATATAAATCTTTTTTCTTTTAGATTTCTGGTCTAATTCCTGCTGATGTTGCTGCTTTGCCTCATCTCTTCTTTACATCTGTTCTTATTTCACGTTAGCAGTCTTTGTTAAAAAATTCAGTATTTCTGGAAAATGCGGGGTAGTCATGAGGTTCTCTTTGCATGGAAACTACTCTCATTGGCTGCTCTGGTGGTTGTCTTTCATGTACAGTTTCTAAAACAACTAGTTTAGAATGTTGATGGCAATTAGGAATTCCAGGAGAGGTAACAGTTACTAGTCAGTCCACCATAAAAATGTGAACTATATCATGTGACCCTCAAAACCTGTTTTTGGCTACATCTCAGGTTTTTGGAGAACCAGTGAAACCCACATCAGCAAAATTTCATTTTTCTAGCTTCCATGTCAAACCTACATGCCAAGCACTGCCAAAACCCTCCTTTAGTAGAAATAATGATATGGCTCAGGCTCTGGCCCCCCTAGGGAGTCAGACTCGGCGCTGTGGATTTCGAGAATCCAACGGTGGTTGATAGCGTTGAGCTGGCATTCACTTAATGAAAAAGTGAATGCCAACTCAGTGCTATCAACCACCGTTGGTTTCTTGGAATCCACGGCGTCGAGTCTGACTACCGAGGGGGGTCTCCTGAGCCCGACCCTAATGATTTAAAACTGTACAAGCAGAAGCACCTCAAGCTTATTACTAATTCAGGTTGTTGACCCTTATCTAAAAAATAATGTCTGCTTGTTGAACACCAAAAAGGTGCTTGAGGTAGACTGTTGCAGATAACTATATTGGCACTCACTGGTGTAATAAAAGAAATGGTGTATGCACAAATTTAAATGCTTATTCCATGTCGAAAGATACAATCCAGGATACTAAGCGAATAAATGCAAGTGAAAGAAAGGAATGTGAGGCTTTTTTAGGAACAATCCTAAGAAAAATGGTGTTGAAAGAGATACTTAGGTAAGCACAATGCTACGACACAACTAGTGAAGGAAGTTCAAGGACAAGTTACAGATGTGACTGATGATAGAGCAAGCCTAGGCAAAGGATGGTTGTTGACGTGGGAGCATTCTACTATAATGGTTCGTTGTTACACCGAATATGTGACCGGTCAAACAAGTGGACCCCATGAAGATTTGCTTTATTAATTTTTTTGTTTAATTAGGATTTTTCGAATAAAGTTAGATTTTGTTTCCAATAAGGATTTTATTATTGAATGCTGGAGTTGGTGTGTATTAGGAATTTCTTATTTTAAGTTTGATTTGAATTAGGAAAGTTCGGTTAGACGGTTCTATAAATAGGATTGTAAGCTTTGATTTTAGGGATGACTTGATTAATGAAATTTCATACTGATTTTCTCTTTGAGGAATTCTCTTGTGGTGCGAAATCACACTCTCTTGGTGTGAAGCCAAGCTATTTCGGTGCGAAGCCGAAGGTTCCTTTCACAAATCGTAGTGTGGTTCTCTTGTCCTGTGTCAGTTATGTACCTGGTGTTTAAGTATGAAAAGGACCTCTTGTGATTTTGCAACTCGCAGAAGACTAGTAGTTTCGGGTGTGCTCTACCAAGATCCGAACTCTTGCATGAACCTCATTATCCTTTGATCTCTTACTTGTTGCTGTCTCTTGTCATTGCTATAATGGGCCTACCACTGTTAACCAAATTGATTTTGTATTGTGCCATTTGCAATTCCAGAATTTAGATATCGCAAGTCCATATCAACAGTTAAATACAATCAATAATTAATTTAATTTTAGTATTTACACAATTTTAGATCTTATTATTCTATTCTATGTGGATGCTTCATGGGCTCCCACGTTCTGGATTTTCTGAGGACCATTTAATCCTCGTTGTCACCTGAATTACCTTCCATTTTGTGAATAAAGATGGTGATTGAGCTCTACGGGAACATGAAGAGATCATGGGTTAGTGGTGGGGAGGCGGCAGGAGTTTTCCTATGCCGATTCTTGATGCTATGCTATTCATACTAAAGTACCATTAAGGCATGATCTTTAAGATAACGGAAAAAGAAAAAAACAAAGTCCCTGTAACCATGCACACAGACTACGTGATGCACATCTGTTTACAGGGGATGTTGTTTGATGCTTCCTTTTTCTTGTTTGGTACTTTACAGTTATCATCTTGGATTGTACTTGGAGGAGTACGGCTTCTTCCTTTCAATAGTTTCATTTGTCCAATTGTTCTAGCTTGAAATTTTATTTTATTTTATTTTATTTATCTTTTTTTCCCATTTCTTAGAATCTCTATTTCAGTTCTTCTTTTTGCAAACCACTGAAGATTAGGAAAATTGTTGGTCCATTACTAAAGCTGAACCTTTATGTTCATTTGTAGGCTCGGGGAGAATGCTTTGGAAGGATAACCATTGAAGGTATGGCGTTTCAGCTTCCAGTATTGGTAAGTCCTTTTTTGGTTGCCGAACTTATTGTTCCTAATGGATATGTTGCATGCATGCGTGCTTGATAAATATAAGTCCCCTATGTTCATCAATCAAATGCTAAAGCTTCAATGGATGCATCGACTCTTTCTTGTACTTATCTTTAATTTATCACAGATTCTGTAGGTAGGAATTAACTATTTGGTAGGTTATTAATCAGAACATCAGATCTATTAGATTTTAAATTGCCTTTGGTATATCACTCGGATTGCCTGAGGCACATGAAATAGTATTACAGGGAACTATCATCTTTATGTGCGTTCTTGACTTTTCTTTGTTTACTCTTTGTTTTAAAGTAGACATGATGTCAAATCCATTGGGTTTTAATTCATCGAGAGAAACGGATGATTCTAAAGCAATTCGGAGTGAAAAAAGAAGTCTAATAAATTTGAAAAATAAGTAACATTTGGGCTGTGGCCAAATGAATGCATTTTCCCAGTTGATTAGACATGAACTCAAAAAGAAGATGAATATCAAGAATAGAATTTTGGCAAATCTTGCTTCTCAAGGGCATATGACATCTTTATTAACACAATCAACAACATTTGACAAGTTGACCTCAATAATGATATTTCTAAAGCAATTTGGAGACCCTTAAGATCCCCTCATTCCACTAAATATATGTAGTCCGTAGGAAACTTATCTGCATAAGCAACAGTAGGAGATCCATCATGATCCCTAATAAGGCCACTAAAACTGCCTTTTGTAGCTGAAACAGAGCCATCTGAATGTTGGAACAAAAGGTTTAAAATAAATATTTTCCTGCAATTAGAAACAATCAAAAACTGAATTAGAGCTTGAGGCGAGATATCTCCATCTTGAAGATAGTTGGAGCCTCCCAAATGTGCTAACCGGGAATCAATGGCAACACTATCTCCGGGATATAACAGGCCCAGATTGAATCTGAGTCTCTCAGAGTTGCACTCCTCTACAGAGATTGTGTACAGTTCTCTGTCTGATTACGCAAAGAGAAAGGATAGATCTTTTAGTTAGAAAACAGAAATAGGCGTAAGCCTAAATGAGAGAAGCAGGCTTAAGCCTGTAAAGACGGTTTTAGCAAAACCCCGGTTCTCCCTTGATCTTGGATAGTTTTAGGACGTTTCTGGTTCTTGTCTAGTTTATGGTTCAGGACAAAGTCCTTGTCAGTCTCGGTTCTGGTTCTGTTCCAGATCAGGTTCTTAGGCTCAAGTTCGTTTCTGATCTGGGTCTAGATCTGATAGGACAGAGGTCGTTTGCAGATTCAGGTTCTGCATGAACATAGAGAATTGGTTCTGGACGTTCCTGGTTCTTGGACAGTCTTATGTCTTCTTCTTCAGCTGTTTGGTTCAGTACTCAGAACTGAGCTGGGATGGGGTTTATATAGACCCACTTGCTAAGCAATCAAGTCCAGCTCAACAGTTGCATGGAATACGAACGCATGCGCTTGCGCACTTTTGAGAAGGTTTGAACCCAAGACCTCTCCCAAAAGCACTCTATGAGAGATGCAAACAACCACTGTGCCAACTATCACTTTATGTTAGAATAAAGCAAACTAATAAATATATTATCTAATTAACTTTTTCAAAATCATTTTAGAAGCAAAAATAAACCAAATTTGAAGCACATATCCAACACTGAATTCAAAACCATAGCACCCAGGTATTGTTTAGGCCAAGTTCTCCATCTCTCAATTTTATTCTGACAATCAAGGGGATATTTCACGATTGGAGGAAGTTCCTATTCTACACATTGTCCTATGATGTCCCAAAATAGTTTGATGATCTTGGATTCATGCCTCAGCTCATTTTGGAACTAATGAGGAAGTCTCTGTTGCGTTTGATGATCTTATTTTGGCATCTGTGTAATACGATTCTTAGACAATAGAACTACACGAGACATTTAGGCCACCCCTTTGGTTGGTGAGTACTCAAAATTCTCTCCTCTGGACAGTCAAAGCTGTCTAATCAATCATTTTTGCCCTGTTGATTTTGGATTGTTGTCACATTTTTTGTCCAAATGAAGGCTCTTGAAAGGATATTTAGCCGAACATCTGAGCTCTTTGGGCTGAAGACAATTCAAGGGGTGGCGTAACATTTGAACGGTCTGGTATGATGACCATTTGTGCTATATGTATACCACCCACATTTCTAGCGAATCCCATCGTTTGTTTGTCCAAAATTAACTCTCTTCATCAGACGATTAGGACTGTTCTGAATGGTGTGAATTTTGAGTTGTCCATTTCAAGGGTTGGCCTAGCATTTGGATGATCTGATTAATGGTCATGTGCATTGCATCCATGCAATGAATGAAGCCTTTGTTCACAAGATATGTCATCATGCTTTAATTCACTTTGTGACAAGTACTGGCTTCTGCTGTCATATTCCTGAGCTTTTCTGCATACATTTTTCAAAACTCTTTATGACCATCTTGTTAAAAAAATGATATGTATCAGGGAACGGCAGCCGGAGGTACCACAGAGATTGTAGTCAACGGTTCGACAGGTTTATTGCATCCTGTTGGGAAAGAGGGTGTCACACCCCTTGCAAAGAGGATTGTGAAACTTGCAACTCATGTTGAGAGGAGGCTGACCATGGGAAAGAAAGGTTATGAGAGGGTGAAGGAGAGGTTTATGGAACAACACATGGCACATAGAATCGCTTTGGTTCTAAAGGAAGTCCTGCAGAAGGCAAAAAGCCACCCACATTCTTGACTTGCAAGATCCCTTTAATATTGAATGGGAATTTTCATTCTCAATTTCAGTTTTAGAAGAGTACGGAAGTAATTTCCTCAGAAAGGGTGATATCTTATAGTCTCCAAATTTTGATGTATCATTTTTCTCTTTCCTGACTGTTCTCCATGTTCTTTCTTTTACAATGGTATATCTGTAATTCTGTACATAGAGAAACAATCATAGTAGTCATTTGATCGTCATGCCCGAGCTTTACATCTCATAGGTATTCTATTTAGAACTTTGTGAAAAGAATATCTGGTACTCGAGTTGGGTTTGGTGCAATTCAAGTTTCGGCATCTCGTTTCTGGACAACACATTACTGGGTCCTGGTGGGAACTAGTATGATAGAAATTCTAAGGGTTCTTCTACAGTCTGCGGAATTTGTTGGGAAGAATAAACGAACAATAAAACAAAGATGCAAACGAACCACAAGACAGAGATTTACATGGTTCCCTCTAGATTGAGATACGTCCACGGATCCACACCGATTCCACTATGCTCTAGGGCAAAAAAGAATACACACAGTGCCTTCATGTACAGTGCTTCAAGAATCATCAGTCTCTACACAACAGAATTCTCGTGAATCATCCTAGTAAAGGTGGATCCAGTATCAACTGCTTATTCCCAAAATCGTACTCCTTTTCTGGCATCAGAGATTTATCTGCACGACTAGAATGCAAAAGATCAACTATTTTGGCAGCTGGATTTTATTGGACCCTATTGTTTGGAACTATCGAGTAATTAACATTGATATACTCAAGAATATACATTGCAAGTAGCTTACCAAAAAAAAATTCCGTTTAACCAGGGAATGATCAAGGCAAGGGATTTGGAACACAAATAGTGTCCGGTGCTCAAGTTGATTGACCTGGTGACAATGACAAAGGAAAGTTGACGTATCATGAAGTTGTGTATACTGTTGTGTATTCTAACAAAAAAATTGTAGCCGGATGACGGTGACATCAATATACAATCAATATGTAAAACTGTTATAACGGAGTCACAATGTGCATGCGCTTAGAATGTACATGACAAAGATGCCTGATTGGAGATTTGAGATTTGCGATCCCTTCGGGAAAAGAATGATGTGGGCAAGCCAATACAGGGAATCACCTATAAGATTTACAGCCTGGATTGGCCATGTTATCACTCCACATCACAAGAAAACTTGCGTTTGCGTAAGGCAGAAAGTTTGCATATCATGTGTAGAAAACATTTTTCCTTTTCTGATTTCACAATCTAAAGATTATGATAAATTAGGTGGTTAGGGTCATATGACTTGTTCAATTAAGGCGATGGTAATTGAAAAATGCATTCTACTTCCCCTGTATCCACATCACATGCAATGCTCATTTATAAACATACATAAATACAGTCTATATGCTAAGCCACGACACACAAAAAAATTACTGTCTATGACTTCGGCCTTGTATTTTCTTTATATCAAGCATAGGGATGACAATGTGATGATGCATCACAACTTGCAATCATAGATCCCAAGCGGCTAAGGCTGCGAAGAATCACTTCTTGGTTTCGATGGCCTGATATTGGGGTTTGTGAACCAGGTGGTGTAGAGGAATTGCTTGTGGGGCCCCACGTGGTTACAGATCAGCCGAAGTTTCTGTCTCTCCCTAATCCATCTCAACACTATTTTCATGTGCCGTTTGCTTGTCAATCCTCTCAAGCCAACTTCCTGAGAATAATTGAGACAAATTGGTCACTCTGATGCATTATATAACTCCATAAATTGCAGATTTTATAGAAAGACAATCATCGCCCATGAAAGTAAAAGATGTAGATCAGAGCATTTATTGTATTGATCGACATCATATATCACATCCATAAAAAAACTTATGCTCTGCTTTTTTTTTTCAAATAAAAATACAATATTGTAATTCTTCGAATATGAAACAAATGCATACTCACTTTTAAATCCTTGTATCCACATTTTTTCTAAGATCCTTGTTAGACACCTCACATACATGTCTACATATCATTTTAAACAAAAATAAACCCAAATTCGAAGAGCCCATATAGCATTATTCACAATTATATTTTCTCCGCTAAACAAGAAAATGCTTTTCGAAAAACTAATATCAGCTAACAGTAAGAGCATAGGCATAAGCTACCAAATATAAAGAATCAAGGAAGAGCAATTCCCCACATAAAAAGGACATGTGCGTGATTGGCCTGTTGATCATTTTGCTTCATCAATTGCAAGTAGAATCTTTGATAACATATTAAGTTAAAATGAATATAAATGAGGGATGCAAATTAAGTTGAAAGGAGTCTATATATGAGGTATATAACTCAAGGATGAGAGTTACAATTTACCCCACATTTGGTAAACTTACCAGCTTACCAATTTGAATATGCTCCACAAAACTGAGTATATATGATGAGTTTCAAAAGAATTTGAATGGAAGTGGAAAGGAGGTGAAACAACATCACTTGAGTTTTGCACAGTCCATAATTCTAGAAGCTTGGGCTCAATTTGGATCCTAGTTCCAAATGGTCCTAATCAGGGGTGGAGCCAGGATTTTGTAATATCCGTACTAGCTCAATCTGGTGTGCCAAAAAATCAACTATTGGAGGATTAACATATCCAACCTTAACTTTATTTTCGAAATATGCAACTCCCAATATCTCAAAATAATCGTAGATTTCTGCATCCAGGTACAAAGCTCTATAATCTACTGCATAGGGTGTGGACTAGGAATTTAAGAGGGCCACAAGTGTCTTTCAAAAAAAAATTATCTTGCGTCAATTTCTAATTCTAAATCTTCTATTTCGACATAAAGTGGTTTCAAAGAAAGGTGGAGTTTGTATAATACATGGTGCCAGGATTTTGAGGTGGTGGGTTTTTTTTTTGTGTGTGTGTTGGGTGGGTGGGGGGGGGGGGGGGGGGGGGAGCCCCTACACCCAAAAGACTGCCTCATGACTCCAGTTTTTCCCATGGAAGCTACAATCCACAAAATGCACTGATGCACCACCAGTTTAAAGCTGATCGATCAAATAACCATCAAGAATACAAGAAGGCAAACAAAGAAAAAAGAAAAAGAAATGTTGCCTTTACAGCCCAGAATACATTGCATAGTGCAAACAAAAATAAATAAAATTTCTTGAGTTCTTTATCTTACCAATTCCCTTGAGAACCCTTGAAAAGAGGAAAAGGGGAATCCTCTAAAATCACATTGAATGCTCATATTGATTTGGGACCCTCTAAGGTCCCCAAAGTTCTACCTAAGGCAAGGGCAAGTTCCAAAAAGAAAAAAAAACCTAATGATATGATTACTCACCAACTCTCTCTCTCTCTCTTATGTAAAACTAAATAAAGGAGATAGATTGAAGAGTTTAAGTCATCCGATCAAGGACAGATTCTGCAATAAAAGATCTCCTAGGTGGACCTATGCGCGTCAAATATACTGGTATGTCGTCCAAAAAGTCTACTTGATGGGTACCTCTACCTAAAAGCCAAGGAAATGTTTCTTTGAAGTCTACATAGGGCAGAGTCTTCTTCAACTGGAATTACAATCATTGATTGCCATGGGATGTTAGCAAGGTGAATTATAAGGCACGGTCTGAAGTGCACTGTGCGCTTGAGAGTGTAGGAATCCATGCTGCAGGTTTAAGTTATCAGCTCATTGGGAATGGTGCCACCTCTCAGCCGTGTGGTGCAGATTCCAAATGCTTTGAGCACACTTGTGTGGCTCTGGCATATGCTATAACAGCTCTGATTATAATACAACTGAACTTGAAAAAAAACCAGGCTTCTTAAGAGACATCCGTTCCACACTTTCAGCAACTACGGAAGAGTTTGGAAGTGGTTTTAACACATACCCATCTATGATTATCGCTAAAATTCCTCAGCGGAAAGGCAACATCAACAACACAAATTAATCAACCCACAAAAATCAATGGATTGACAAAACATTAAAAAAAACATAAACCACCTTCAAGATACACCCATCACACTACAATTCAGCTCAATCCCACTTCTTAAATCACACAAAATGGACCAAATATTATTTTTCATGCAAAAGCAGTTATCATCGTCTACGCCTTATCCAAAATGATTGGAATCAGCAAAATGAATCCTATTTCCCCATTCCACTCAGTTTAGCAAAAGCAACAAAAACAAGAAATACCCAAAACCCCAATGGAGATACTAAAATAATTTGCTACCTCAAACCAGAGCTTCCCAATACAGACTAATGAAACAAACCCACATACTAAAAAACCTCAATAATCACAATCTACCTCCAAAACTCGCGACTAACCATATTTTAGCCATTACAGACTTCATAGATTACAAAAATTAAAACAAAAGAAGGTGATCTTTCAACCGAAACAACAGTATAAGTTAACTTTCAAATCAGAGATACCCAATACAAAGAGGAGAAAAAAGAAGTTAAAAGGACAAGTATGCTATGTACCTTGACGCGTTCCCAAGTGTCTGCAATGGTGAGAGGTCCATGCTCCTTCACGATGTCGAAGATCACTCGTGTGATGGTCTGTGTTTGCTCTGGTGGCGTCTTCAGTTCTATAGGTTTCAGTTTCGGCTTCGGTTTCTTCGCAAAGAGCCTAATTGCAATGGCAAACATCTCTCTCTCTCTCCTAAGGATACTTGCGTCCCTTCCTGAGGAGATACACAGCCAATTAGGACATTAATGGGTCGAATCCGGGTCGAACTAAGTACATCTTGATCCAGACCTGGTTATGAACATTCCGACCCATATAAGACCAACCAGCTTCTACAAAAAAGTATCTTCTTCAAATTTGATAGTCCATGCACCCTCTAAAAAGTGTTGAATTCCAATCAGCTCCCTTTAAAAACTTTTGAAAATTTTGGACAATAATGCATTTAAAAAAAATTGTTGAATGGAAGAAAATGACAAAAATTAAAAATTAAAAGTCAGGGAGAGAAAATAGTCCATCTATATTTGATGTCAAGAATAGAGATAAAGAGGAGGGCTTCAAATTTGATGATGGATACAGAGACCCGTTGGAGTTGGATTTTGCAAAAACATTGTCAAATTTGAAAATATAGAGACCAGTTGGAGATGCTCTAACATATGAACCAAATCCATACCATGATCAATAGGCATCGATTCAAGTCCGACCCATATTGAATATGGTAGGGGTCCACCAAAAAATAGTTGCTTATAGTATGGATCTACTTCCAAATTAGATAGCTAACTACCTAAAGTTGGATCCAAATCCTACCAGTGTTAGATTACTTACATTTGGTTCTCTTTTAGATTTCGATATCCAAACCCGCCAAATACAAGTCCAGATCTTTTATTTTATTTTTGATCAATAAAAGGGATTATATTAAGAGGGGCTGAGGAAGCCCAACAAAACTGTACAAGCAAAAAGGCAAAAAAAAGAAAAACCCCACAAAGCCCAACAAGGACGCAACTATGCCATCAATCTGTCCCACCGGAAAACAAAATCGTTGAATCTGAATTGTTTAAGCTCGGGTATGGCGTAGCTCCAAAGATAAAGGGCAGCTTTGATATTCATGATGATATCCTCAGTGTGGGCCACTTTGTCTTCAAAAATCCGACGATTCCTCTCTTTCCAAATTTCCCAGCAAATCGCAAACGGGATGATCTTCCATAACTTGTTACTGCCAACAGAAAAAGCATTGGAGTACCACCCGACTATGGAGTCCAATCACTATTATATGCTTTATGGCCAATATAACCTAGGGTGCACTCAGGTGGGGTGGCAACCCAAGCACAACCCAAACATTGGAGCACTCAACCCAATCTCAACCCAACCCGAGGTTGGGCTAGAGGTGCTTAACTCGAGCTTAACTCAAGTTGACTTGGGTTAGGTCAAATTTGAGAGAGAGAGAGAGTATAGAACAAAAGAGGAGAAAAAAATACAAAAAAAAAAAAAAAAAAAAAGGAGAAGATAGTAAGAAAAAAGTTGTGATTTTAGAATATAAGAAGAAGAGAATGAGCAAAACTCCAAGTTAACAAGAACCCTAAAAGATAAACCCTAACTTACATAGAAACTAAAAAATTGGAAAATAAAACAAGAGAGTCCATAGTAGTAGTAGTATACTAACCAACCATCGATTTCTCTTATGAGGAAAATCTAAAAGAAAAGAAAAAAAGCACTCATCAATTTCTACCTACTACAACTAAAACAGAAAATGGTAAGTGATTCGAGTTGTTTAGGTTGACAATTGGTAGCAATGGTGGAAGAGGAGGATGAAAGAGGAACGGTTTTAACCCCAAGGGTTGAGTGCGGGTGGCCAGGACTCCACTCAAAAAAGTAGGAGGTTCTAAGTACAGCTCTCCTTGGGGCCACCCCTAGAAAGAGTAGGATAAGTGGCTCATAACTGGCTCAATCCACATTAACCCTCTCAGTACACTCCGGCATGCATGGAAGGGGTGACTATCGTGCCCCGGGGGACTAATCGGATGCTCTAAGAGGCTAGTATACCCACAATTTCAAAATAAAAGGCAAATTTTTCGTTGCCCCGTCAATTTCTCTTATCAGCCCCCACTAAAACTATAAATAAAAGGACATCTATATCCCCTATGTTTTCTCTAAGTTCCCCCACACATAAAATTTTTAAATACTTGTAATGTCCCTTTTGTTTCTCTAATTAACCCCCTTATATTTCTACTCATTCCCTCTCACTTTCAATATCGAAAAAGCAAGGGAAAATACTGAAAAAAAAGGAGAATGCCTAAAAAATCAACGACAAATACAATAAAGAATGGTTTGGTTTTAACAGTCCGAACAGTGAAGAATGGTTCAGATTTAGTTAAGTCTGAACAGCAAAATGGTAATGTTGGTAATTTTCATATTGAGACAATCTGATTGTTAAGGTTCCCTACATGGAGAAGGATGAAAGGGGTGTGGCAAAAACATTTGGAACTCTGACCAGAATCCACTGTACTGATCGGCTTGCTACAACCGAACTATTCTTCTATGGTCGGTCGGACTTAGGCTGAACAATAACCATCTGTTCGGTCTTCTAGGAATGAACGAACCAAAAATCATATTTTTTTTGTCTTGTTCTAGACTTGAGACTAGAGATAATATTTTGCTGTCTTGTTCAGACTTATCAAGCTACTCATTAGTAAGTGCATTTTGTAAATAAGCAAAGCTAAGTGAAAGCTAGAGTGCACCCCGAGACTCACCATGACAAAGGACAAATGCCCCCATTGGAATCCTTTGGAGTGTTCGGACTGCAAGGATCGAACACATAACTACTGTTCAGCATACTAGGTCCGAACAGTGAATGAATGATTGGTCCTAGCAGGCCGAACAATAGTGGATCATCAAAAGAAGATCATAATGATAACGTGGGTCATCCATCTCGACACTATGATCTTGCCACGTTTCATGAACTCATATATTCGTACAGATATTCTTCACCCATACAAAACTCAATCAGATGGTTAATTTGGTAATTCAACCCAAAGTGAAAAGGTTATTTTGGTAATTATACCTCCTTCAAAGCCGTATATAATAGCCGTATATAATAAATTCGACCCGATTTCCTCTGCTGCAAGGCAACTTCTCTGCAAAATCAAGTCGAGAGAGATCTCTAGACCTGCATCTGAAAGATGGACGGAGAAGATGCCACTCGTCGCCGGGCCGTCGTAGGCGAGTACCGGAAAAAGCTCTTACAGCTTTTTCAATTTTAAGGCTGGCTTTGTAATGAGAAGTAATTTGAACAAATCTGGGAGAACTGATATAGAAAGTTTGGGTTTTGAATGGTTTGGTTTTGCTTTATTTACTAATTTTTTCATAGGGTTCTGAAAACAATGGGATGATGTGTTACTCCCATGAAATATAGGGTTCTTGAAATAAGTTCTTTCCAGCTAATGGTGGTGTTTGTGAAATATAGGGTTCACATTGGTTTTGAAAAGGTTTTAAATTTTGACATATTAACACTAAGGCCCTGTATGGAGACCACAAAAAAGTTTTATAAGACGGGAATCATAAGTCAAAATGTGTTGATCTAGAAAACTTTCATGGGCATTTATGGGTTGGGTAAAAAATCATTTCTAGAAAACCTTTCTAAGGGCAACCATACAGGTCCTAAATATACTGAAATATTTCCATTTTTAAGGTTGCCGACAGGAAACAGCACTGGAATATAAAAATTATACCATCTTAGCAACATTGTGGTATGTTTCGGTGATATGTCCTTATATGTTGAGGAAAGATACCAAAATGTTACATTTTGTATATGTAAAATGCAATTTTTCTGTTAAGGGCAACGAATGCATCATGGGGGGGGGGGGGTGTTTTCCCGCCGCGGAGGGCAAGGGCAGGTGGCTGCCAAACACCGCCGGGCGAATATTTGCGCGGCTAAATATTTTATTTGCCCGCCGCGGTGCATTACCAAACAGGCCCTAAGGGCTATATCTTCTGTCCAAAATTTACTTACTACTTCTTTCGGTCTTCTTTACTCCCTTTTATTGCCCTCAAGTTGCACAAAGCTCTCCTTCTCACTTGTGCCATTGTTGTTCTTCGATGTACGTGCTCAAATCATCTCAAATGACTTATCCTTATTTTATCTCTTATTGGGGGTATTCCTAGTTTCAAATCATCTTCCTTGGAAACCCGTTATACAGTCTCTCTCTCTCTTCCCCTATTGAGAAATATTTAGGTGAGATCCAGATCTTCTTTCTGTCTATATGCAGCTATTGGTTTTTTACAATATATAACATATGATTGTAACATTGTTATTGGTTTTGATAAGACTTCGGTTAGGGGGCTCACCCGACCCACCAAAGTGGCTAGTTGATGGCTAGATAGCTGTTCAACTGTTCGGTCTTTTCGAAAAAAAAAAACACTGTTGTGCTATGATCTTGCTTTTCTTATTCTTCATGGTTGTTTGTTGTATTATAATGAGTTATGAGTGTGCTTTCTTTCTTGTTTTATCATTTATTAAAGTATCGATTTATGTTTCCTATGTTTTTAGAATGTTTTCGTAATTTCCGAACTTTTTACAATAAGGCTCTATATGGTGACCAATGAAAAGTTCTACAGAAAAAGGATTTGTATGTTAGGAAGTGTTGATACAGAAATAGTTTCAATAACATTTATATGCAAAAATCATTTCTAGAAAACTCATTCAGGGCAACCATACAAAGCACTGTAATATGTTGTTTAAAAGGAAGTAACGAGACGAAAGTGTGTATAAAACCCGTTAAAAACCTTACTTGTTTGGCTTTGAGAGAACTAGTGTAGATGATTGGGAAGAAGGTGTGAGAGAGCTAGTAAAGATGATTGGGAAGAAGTGGTATGAGAGCTAGTAAAGATGATTGTAAACTTGGCGATTTGGAGTGGAAGAGAACGAGGTCATCTACAAATATAAGCAAGATACTTTCATAGAGTATGTGGCTACCTCTATTTTGTAGAGATATGGCCATGAACAGTTGGGTATGCCTTCTTTCTGATGAAACCTACTAATGTTAGTACTTGGAGATGACTTGGTTTGTGGACGGTGATTGAAACTGGGCATTCTTTCAACACATTAGGTGGTAGAAAAACGTTGCTGCAGAAACTCCCATAACATAATAATTGTCACTTTTTGAAATCACTTTGAAAAAGATTGCGTTGGACTTTAATGATCCACTGACATCATAAGATATTAATCCATCAGAACACTCACTTTTATCTTGATACTTGGTTGAGTTAATAATGATCATCTTACATCATAATAATTAGCCACGTGTTAGCGTTTCTTCTCCTCCTCTGCCCCCTCTTTCTCTCTGATTTCATAGAAATGTGGAACACTGTTTTATTTTTATAAGGTAAAAAGCATTTATTGGGTCGGATGCACTTTATTTTTTAACATCTCTTTACATTGCCAATTATGCTTATATCCACAACTGGAAATGTGCAGTGAGGGAGAATTTGCGAGCTGCAAAAAAGGAATTTGCTAAAACTGAAGATGATTTAAGTCCCTTCAGAGTGTTGGACAGATCATAGGAGAAGTTCTCCGGCCTCTCGACAATGAACGCTGTAAGTTCACGTGTTCTTTCCTATCCACTGAATTACTTGGATATAAGTTCCAATTTCCAAAGATTGGTTCTAGAAAATAATTTCTTTGTTTGGTGTTTGTCCGTTCCTAATATTTTTTATTTATTTTCACGGCGTTAGATAATTTAGATGTATTTGAAAAATCACAATAAGCGTCTCTGGCTGGGTTGAGCCGCAGATGTTGTCATGCTCCTTTGTTCGAGATGCTTTGGCCAATGAAGTTGGGAGCAACTGGCGACCAAGCATTAAACTGATAAATGTGTTGTTTCCAGTGATAGTTGAAGCGAGTAGTGGCCCTAGATATGTTGTTGACTGCCGCAGTAAAGTGGATAAGGAAAAGCTGACAGCGGGAACCAGAGTGGTTCTTGATATGACAACTCTCACAATCATGCATGCCCTTCCGCGTGAAGTAAGTGATGGCGTTAACTTGTTTGAAGCATTAAAAATTGGAAAATTAACGTGGGTTTCATCCCACCGGCTATAACTGGGTTCTAGTTTCCTTTGAAGGAAGAAAGGAGAATTTGTTGGGCTTGATGATACTTATGTAATTTGATATTGGTCCTAGGTTGATCCAGTTGTTTACAACATGCTTCATGAAGATCCTGGTAATGTTAGCTACTCTGCTGTGGGTGGGTTGTCTGATCAGATCCAGGAACTCGGGGAATCAATTGAGTTGCCTCTTATGAATCCTGAGCTCTTCCTTAGGGTAGGGATCAAACCCCTCAAGGTAACTAATATTTTATATTTTCAATAGTTTTAGCATTTGTTTTTTGCCAGTTTGCAACACCATCCATTGGATTCCTCACATTTGCGTCTACCTACCATGGAAAGGATTTTGACATAAAGTTCGTAATTTCAATAATTGCAGGGTGTTCTTCTCTATGGGCCACCTGGAACAGGCAAGACACTATTAGCCAGAGCAATTGCCAGTAATATAGATGCCAATTTCTTAAAGGTAGGTCGTTTGGCTTGACTGGAACTCTGTCACACTTATCCATTCATTTGGTTCTAATATGGCCTGTCTTGAATCATTTCATCTGCATTTAGGTTGTCTCGAGTGCTATAATTGATAAATACATTGGTGAAAGTGCGAGATTGATACGTGAGATGTTTGGATATGCATGTGATCACCAAGTAAGCCCAAAGTTTGTGGATTATTTTCAATTCACGACTACTTGTTCTGATGTCTGGTTTCGCTTGTCAAGCCTTGCATCATTTTCATGGATGAAATTGATGCCATTGGCGGCCGACGGTTTAGTGAGGGAACAAGTGCTGACCGTGAAATACAGAGAACATTGATGGAGCTGCTCAATCAGCTTGATGGATTTGATCAGCTAGGGAAGGTATGCACCTAGGTTTGGGACTTAGTTTTTTAAGTATCAATTTGAAATACCATACTATTTGACAGACAGTTTCAGATTCTTATGTAAATAATTTATTAATTTTTAAAGAATTTTATGGTCAATTGCAAATTCTCATTGTCACGAAATGGATGATAGGTTAAAATGATTATGGCAACAAACCGACCTGATGTCCTGGATCCTGCGCTTCTCCGTCCAGGCTGACTAGACAGAAAAATAGAGATCCCATTGCCAAATGAACAATCGAGAATGGAAATTCTAAAAATTCATGCTGCCGGGATTGCCAAACATGGTGAGATCGACTATGAAGCAGTTGTAAAGCTTGCAGAGGTGAGCATGCTCTTCAGCTCTTGCAGAGGCTTATAGATGTAAGTGACTTGTTGTCTCATCTGTTATCTTAAAAGTTGTCTGCCTTGTTTTCAGGGATTCAATGGGGCTGATCTTCGGAATGTCTGCACTGAAGCTGGGATGTCTGCAATCCGAGCTGAATGTGATTACGTCATCCATGAAGATTTCATGAAGGTAAATCTCTCTATAAGTATATAAATGGGAATCTATGCAGTAGTGTGTGGAATCTATAGCACTTAACATGGACAATGGGGCCTCACCTCTGTTACCCTGTTTGTGTATGTATTTATTGGTCAAGGTTGCCTAGCTGAAAGGTGACCTCGATGATAGGGTTTGGCTCATTAATTCCCCTGTTGTTACTTATGTACATATGCACGCACAATCTTCATTCCTGCATCGTCCCGTTTCGGAAGTGGTCCTTTTTTTTTGATAGGTTATTCTTGTTATTTTCAGCTGCGATCCTTGGTGGGTTGTAGCCCACCAAGGTACATATTTTGAGAACATTAACTTCCTGCATCAAACTTTGTAAAGTATTTGACGTTTATATGCCTTCTGGTTGATTAATTGGTTTATATCAACATAAGGTGCTTGACCATGGTTAAAGTGGTCCAAGGAAGATGTGGTATGATACATGAATCTCCTGGACTAATCTTTGCTTTAGAGTGTTATGCTCTGAATCATGTCTATTTTGACATTCTGGCAGTCTTTGGACACTGGAGCGGTGCTCTGTATAACAGATTTCATGATAATCATCTCTCCAAGCAAGATGTACTTCCAATTGAGAAAACAAATCCTTTTTGGTAGATATTTGAGAAAACAATTACCCCCTTCCCGAAACTGATTGGATTTGGCCGAGGAAAATGTGGTTGGGTCTGATATTTTGTTATGTTCCCATTATCTGCCAGGGTGGTTTTATTATTATTATCTTTTCATGTAAACTGTAGTCTAGACCATTTGCACATTTTCTCGATTGTTTGCTAATTTAATCTCTGCACTCAGGCGGTTCGGAAACTGAATGACTCAAAGAAGCTTGAATCAAGTGCCCATTACAATGCTGACGACTAATCAGAACATACACCCCATGTTCGATACTTGAAAGCTATGGATGCTGAGGCAGTGCATTCTCTCTCTCTTTTCCTTTTTTTTCCTTACCCTCGCTGCTTCATGTGTGTTAGTTGCACGGCTTGTTTATGGGTTTTTGGTTACAAGAATTTCAAAAAAAATTTATTGTATTATGTTTGAAGCATTCGGGAGAAAGAGGGTAAAACTGCTGCTTCATGAAAGATGTTACATTGAGAAGGGTAAGCTTTTGTGCGCTTAAGCAGAGCACAAGGTGTACTTTAATTTTTCATTTGTTAAATCGTGGACCAATTAACATCAGAGAAATTGGGTGATGCAGCTGAGCATCATCATGGTTTTGTGGGCTCTACACCTCGTACAGCATGTGTTGCGATGGGCCATGTGCTGATCAGACACATGGAAAGTTGTGGCAAATCTTTCAATTTGACGGTGCTTTGTTGAACTTGTTTTCCATAAACCCGAATATTTCTCTATACGCCAACAAATGGCAGCCGTCCGATGTCATTTTTTGAAGGAAAAACAACAAAGAAAGAACCCTCTCTTTAAGCCACGAGGATGTGGGCAAAGGTTTTCTCTTGTCAACCATCCTTGAGCTGTTAAGAGTGGCACACCTTCTGTAAGATGGGATCCATCATAGGAACGATGATGGGTCCATCCCACCCAATAATCTTTCACCCAAAACACTTAACCCAAGTAATCTTAGATGACAATAACCATCTAATCTTGGACTTCTCTATTAACTGTTTGCATGCCACTGTCCAAAATAGTGTAATAGATCGCGGTTATGATCATCGAGCATGTTTTCCTTGGCATAAAAGATGATCTCCTAGGAGGTATCCATCAGACAGTAGATTTCAACCCCCAACATGTGCCCTACGGGTGTAAAGGGGTCGGGCCCGGGCTGTAAGCCAAGCCGGATCGGGCCGGACTAGGCCCACTTGAGTTTTTTTTAGAAATCCTAATCAGGCTAATTTTGGTCTGTAGGTCTATTTAGGGTTGGGCCAAACATCCATATAGTTAGATTGAATAGAGCTTTGCTGTGTAATACCCTGGATATTTGCCTATTAATTATTATGGTAAATAAATTCATTAATGTAATTAATATGTATGGTTTTTATTTAATATTAATTTATTAATGATGTTTAATCGTGCTACATACATTGGGTGGGCGTTTAGAGCCATTTTAGAGACCTTTTGGGCCCAATTGACATCAATGGGCCTTAGGCCCATTTTTGCCCTATTATTGACCTAAATTAGGGCTTATTGAGGGTTGATATAAATACCCATTTTAAAGTGATAAAAATCACTTTTTAATTTCACAAAACAATTAGAAACTCTCTCCTCTCTTTAGAACTAAGGTTTGGAAAACTCTTGCCTTTTGGTGAATTTCTCTCTCAAATCTTCAATCTAGCGGATCTAGACATGCGAATCTAAATTAACCCTTTTTAATTTCTTGTGTTTTGATTGTCGTTCTATTTGTTGTATTCAGATAAGCATGATTAGGGATTTGATATATTATATAAGCATGATTAAGGATTTGATATATTATATGAGCATGATTATAGTTTTCTTTGGGTTTTCTAGCTTTTCTTTTGTTGAATCTGTTATTTTACTTTGAACCTTTACTTCATTTAGCATATATATTCAAACTATTTTCTTGTATTTTTTATTTATTTATATCAACTAGAGTTCGGCTGGGTTCCAACACACTTTGAATCGTATTTTTTCGAGTTGTATAGAATTATTGGCGGAGTTTGCAATTAGTTATATTTTCTATTCAGTTTGCGCAGACAAGTCTATCGGTTTGGGGACTTGTCAGACGGATCAACCGGTCTGTTAGACGGGTCTACCGATCTGTCACGGGGTTAGGATGGTTGAATAGACTCCTATGGGGGTCGACTAGTCTGCCCAAAACTTCTAAAAAATGATCGATTTGTATCCTGTATCTATGTGCAACTCTTAGGGCGTACTTTTGGGACTATTTCTTCTTAGATAATCCTTGATAAATTGACACAATAATGTTATATGTTCATGAAACATATTAGTTGTTTAGTTTAACAGTAAACATGTTGATGTATGTCTATATTGCTGAACAAATTTTTACTTTAATTAGCATGTTGATATAATGTGAATTGAGTAGTCTAAACATGATTGCATTGGGTTCGATCTTTAGGTTTGTCTGTTCTGGCCTAAATTATCCTGGATAAGAAACCTTATAGTATTGGTGATCACTTGACCGTCTGTTCGTTAGACTGTTCGTTTGTTGAACTCATTCCATGAATATTGCATTAAGTTAAAATTTAGTGTATTCTCATATGTTGCGACATTTTGATTATCAATTAGTATACAGACATATGATGAGATTTTGTATGATTATTTTTTTAATTATAAAACTATAAAGATACGATTTGATTATATTGTGATTATCACATTATTGTTAACATGTACACCACACATTGGCACGTGCACGTAGTTAATTTATGGGTAGCTTACAGAGTACATTGTACTCATTCTTGCGTATACCATATTTTTTCTTATTGCAGGAAGAGTTGTTAGATTTAGTGAGGATCTAGATTAGCCTAATAGCGGTAGTTAGTTTACATTCGTTAGTAAGTTGGTTTTGTCATTGGCGTTACGGAGGTTCACGAGTTGTATTTTTCTTAGATTCGAAATATCAACGTTGATATTTTAACTTAGATATTAATTATTTTATTGAATTCAATTGTTAGTTTTTAATTATTTCATTTAAAATTATTATTTTGGCACTGTATTAATCTGACATTAATGAGATGACTTTCAGATTCTAATGATGTATTGGGATATTTTCTCAACTCATACTTCGAGATTTATGTACAGATAGAGATATTCTACTATATGAATTGTGGGGTGTGAGATGTTGAGGGATGTCCGTCAGCAAAGTTGATGATGGACTACATTGTGAGCTGCATGACACACTTTTAGAGACCACTGACTGTAACTATGGTTAGTCTATCCCTAGGTGGACCTACATACCAAAAAATAGCCTTATTAATGATTTTTAAGCGTTCAATTGGAGTCGTTTTTCATGGGTTGATTTTTAACATTGAATTTGAACATTATCTGGAGCATAAAGATCCAAAGGTTCGAAATCACTAATCTCGCTGATTTTTTTTTTACCAAGGTCAACTTAGGAATAGGCAAAACCGTAGTTTTAAAAATGGCCGTTTAAACAGTTTTAACGGCAGTTTAAACAGTAACGTCCCATGCTCATTTCCGTTAAAACCGTTTAAACACGTTTTAACGTTTTTGAATTTAACGGCCGTTAAAATCGTCTAAATGGCCATTAAAATCGTTTAAACAGCTGTTAAATTCTGAAAATTTTTGCGAAAAAAACGGCCATTAAATCCATTAAATTTTTGTTAAATTCTGTTTTTCTTAATTTTCAAATTTCAAAATTTGAATTTCAGCTCCCTTTGTTCCATTTTTTTCCGTTAAAATCCGTTGAAATTGTTAAAATTCATTTAATTCTGGTTTTTTCCATTTTTTCTATTTTTGCCCCATCAATCCATTTTAATGGTAACGCCCCCAGTCCCTTTAACTGTTAAAATGGCCTCCTTTAAACCTTGGGCAAAACATCCACTTAAAATTTCAAAATTTGAATTTCAGCGCCCTTTTTTCCATATTTTTCCATTAAAATCCGTTGAAATTGTTAAAATCCGTTCAATTCTGGTTTTTTCCATTTTTGCCCCTGGCCGTTTCAATCTGTTTTAACGGCCGTTTAAACGGTAACGCCCCCAGTCCGTTTAACCGTTAAAACGGCCTCCTTTAAACCTTGGGCAAAACATCCACTGTCAGTTGTCTCTACAGAAAAATCAACCCATGAAAATAACTTCAATCCAACGCTTATAAACCACTAATCATGTTTCTTTTTTGGTGCGTAGGTCCACCTAGTGATTTGCCAAACATCCATACGGTCATCGTCCGATAAGACTGTGCCATGTGGCTTGTATTGGGACAAAAGTTTTACTCCTCTTTGGACAGACGCCCTTTTCAAAGGTGTTTAGTTACTTTTTTTGAGAATGTCAGAAATTTATTTTTGTTTTTGTAAATAAATTAAAGTTTGTTTTGGTCGCTAAAGCTAGTGACCCATATCAATCAGGAGTAAAACTTCTATCACAAGAAATTGTAAATCACACAATCACAAGCCAATGAGTTCTCGTGGCCACGTACACAAGTGCTTTGCAAAGTACCTATGTGCTTTTGCTTTGAGGTGTATGTGCCGAGAACTCATTGGCTGTGATTGTGTGATTTGCAATCTGATTGTGACAGAAGTTTTACTCATCAATCAGTACAGCCTATACGCTTGACAAGTACCCTGGTTTAAATTTTGGGTCAGGCTCCGTTGACCGATCTAAAATGACTGCCCACAATATGAGCTACGTCTCACGATCTTAGAGGACGCTGACCGTATGGATATTTGTTCAATCCTTAGGTGGACGTACAAACAAAAATTCAGCTTGATTAGTGATTTCAAACCTTTGTATCCTTGTATCCAAACTAGTAAATGGCCCGTGCCCACAGCACTCTCCGACAAAAGCGTTTGCAAAAATTGGGTGCCATCAACACTCAAACGGTATAACAGATTAGGGGCGTTACCGTTTTCTCCGTTATAACAAAAAATAATAAAAAATAACAGCACTAAAATTCAAAATTTGAATTTCAAATTTTCAATCTATTGATCGCGGAGGTCAAATGAGTGGGAGTAACCTAATAAATGAGGGGGGTTGAGTGACTAAAATCTAACCGTCCACATTAGATGAATGGATTTGATCTCAACCACTCTTTATCTTATAAAGCAGGATAAGATAAGAGATAAGACAACTTCCAATTTTGTTATATAGATATAATGTTCAAATTGCCACGGTTAAAATCAACCCATGAAAATGATTCCAACCCAACGCTTAGAAATCACTAATCAGGTTGATATTTTGTTTGTAGGTCCTCCTAGGAATCGGACAAAATCCCTACGGTCAGTGTCCTCTAAAAATGTGCCACATGGCTCATATTGCGAGTGGTCATTGGCTTAGCCTCAATGAAGTTTTACTCAATTAAATCTTTGATGACGGATTCCCATCATCAATGTCGATGAAGGATCACGGTATGAGCCGCGTGGCGTACTCTTAGAGCTCATATTGCGAGTGGTCATCAGCTTAGCCTCAACGAAGTTTTACTCAATTAAATCTTTGATGACGGATTCCCATCATCACTGTCGATGAAGGATCACGGTATGAGCCGCGTGGCGTACTCTTAGAGACCACTGATCGTATGGATGTTTGACTCATCCTTGGACCTGGCATACCAAAAAGGGTTGTGATGTAACAAGGAATACCTGAGATCTTTTCAATTGCGGAAGCGGCATTTTTGGTAGTCACCGCTGCCATCTGGGCCCACTGACCGCATGGATGTTTAGCGCACCCTTTAATAGACAATCGCACAAAAAATCAGCTTGTTTGATGATTTTTACCCGTTGGTTGTAGTACAAAAATAATGGTTACATTCAACGGCTATAAGAACGCCTTAAAAAGTGCTAAAATCTAATGGTTATCGAATACCAATCAGGGTGAGTTTTGGTATGTATATCCACCAAGGGGTGGGATAAACACCCATGCGGTCAGTGGGTCCAGATGACAGCGGTAGGTAACCAAAATGGTGCTTCCGCATTTGAAACAGTTTCACGCATGCCTTTTTTTTTCGGTAAACGTTCAGGCATGCCTTGTTACATCTTTTTCCCACCAAAAATTGGCAAATTTGCTATTTATTTCTAAGCCGTGCTGGATCTGAGTACCCCCAAATAATATTGGATATATCCCATGGTTAAAAATCAGCCCATGAAAAGACTCCAACGCAATGGTTCCAAATCATTAATCAGGCTGATTTTTGGAGTGTAGGTCCACCTAAGGACGGGCCAAACATCTATTCAGTTAAGTGGTCTCTAAGGTAAGCCGCGTGGCTCATACTGTGATCTTCAACTCCCTTGGTGACTATCAAGGGACATCCGTCGTGAAAGATTTATTCCGTTTAGATCTCGTCAAAAGAAACCAAACGCACGACCACACGTGAATTTATCATCCGACTTTGTACTCACATATCCAACGGCTGGCATTGAACTGGGTGTATCACATCATTGACTTTATAATAACGACCCTTCGTCTCCATTACATGCTTCGTGGACATGTTCATCAATCTGGATTGTTCAATATGTACGCCACCTCTCAGCTTGCACGTGACAGCAAGTCGCTTAAATGGGATATCTGTAGCCATCCGATTCTGTTGTCCACTATTTGTTATGTTATCTACTTGAAGTGATTTTTATATGACGTACGGCTCAGATCGCTGACGACAGCTTGCATACCGTAGCAAGCCTGTGATTATCCATTACACTTCAAAATTTAAAGTCAAAACTGGGGTGGGGGCACACCGAGTAAATCTTATCTGACCACCGCTGTTCAGGGAGCTACCTGACCACCCACAGTATAAGACACGTGGCAATTTGTTAGAGGACACTGACAGTATAGATGTTTGGTCAATCCCTAGGTGGAACTATAAGCCCAAAATCAACCTGATCGGTGATTTCTTGAAGTCATTTTCATGGGTTGATTTTAACCGTAGGAATTCGAGCATTATGTACTATTATTTGGGTACAAAGATCCAAAGGCTTGAAATCACTAAGGCTGACTTTTGGTTTGTAAGTCCACTTAGCTTAGGGATTGACCGAACATCCATACGGTCGATCAGCTAGCGTCCTCTGAGAGTGTGCCACATGGCTCATATTATGGGTGGTAAGGTCTTCTCTCACTGTAGGCAAGTTTAACTTGGGGCACGCCCTTCACACTCCACTCACTGCATTATTAATTATCACGGAGGTCCATCACCAACACTGATAACGGACGACAGTGTTAACCACGTGGCACACTTACACTCTTAGAGACTGCCGACCATATGG
The DNA here is from genome assembly GCA_035048495.1 of Euptelea pleiosperma. Taxonomy (NCBI): domain Eukaryota; kingdom Viridiplantae; phylum Streptophyta; class Magnoliopsida; order Ranunculales; family Eupteleaceae; genus Euptelea; species Euptelea pleiosperma. The sequence goes on along the minus strand of CM068552.1, from coordinate 4,259,726 downwards.
ATGTTTGGCCATCAAAGACTCTAATCCAACGGAGAGAAATTACTAATCAGATTGAATTTTGGCATGTTAGTCCACCTAGAGTATGCCATGTGGCTCATCATGTGATCCATCGTCAACGTTGACGAGGGATATGAGTTATCTAAGTTTCACTCATTAATACAGCCAAAACTTGAGTCTGCACGCAACGATTACCCCAAAAAACCTCTGGAGATTTATGTCATCCCTTTCTTTACAAGTTATCGAGGAAGCAACGTATGGAGGGTTTGGTAGAATAGAAAGAAAGGAAAAGGTTGGGAGTAGATTAAGAAAGGTGGGTGATTGCCACACACAAGACTTAGTCGCATAGCATAGATCATGCAACAATTAAGAACCTAGACACGGCTTTATTAGTCGATGGAGGACCAATTCTAACCTTTTTCTTACATAAGGAGCTACCTACTCTCCTTATTTTCCATTAGAACATCAATATTTCTCCCATTTTAATAAGCAATTTGGAGCACGATATCTTCTTAGAGCCTTCTCAATTTGCAAGACAGACATATGGAGCCATGGGCCAATACTCCATTATGTCACCTTCTACTTTGTCAACCTTCCTTGGATATCTCATAAATTAGCTATATATAGTGCCCCAAGTTTATAATATTTTGAATTGTCACATTTATCAAGATTTTAAATGACCCATTATAACGGTCTCATAACGTTACTATTATGACTGTTAGAACGGCCACTATAATGGGTCACAACAGTCAAGTCCAAGTAAAAAAACGTCAAATATTTTTTCATAAAAGAACCTCGATAATGATAAATAAATGGTTTTTTTTTTCAAAATAATGGACGTCGTTATAACAGATATCCCATTTTTTTTTATTTTTTATTTAATCGTTTTAATGGGAAAAAAGAACATAACGGGTCAGGGTGTTACCATTATAATGGATGTTATTGTTTTTTTTTTTTTTTGAAAGACACCGAGAGGGCCGGGGTGCGGTTTAGGCAGACCCTACCTGTTTATTCATAGGAAAAACTAAGATATACTGGGGGGGGACATAATACCTAACCAGTATAAATAAAGAGTTTAAATGCAGAGAAGTGCCAAAACCAATTTTGTCCCATAATGATGTGTGCCCGAGTAGCACCTAACAATTCCAACTCAGAAATGAAGACATAATTCATTCGATGCGTACTTAATTCCTTGTTTGGCCAAGTTATCTGCAACATAATTTGCTTCCTTGAAAATATGTCTAATATGAACATGCAACTCAGTAGCCAACTTACGAATACAAATCCAAACGTGAGACCCTCAAGGGTGTTGGTGTAGTGATAAAACTGCAATAGGGGTTTGCTCCCTCTGATCGTGTGTTCGAAACTACTTGGCCTCATGTTTAACCCAGTTGTATGTAAGGGAAACTTCCACGGAATCAACCTCCACACATATGGGTTGTAAGTTAATAGATTTACATAATATTAAGCCATTGAGCAGAGTGACGGAAGTAATCTATTTTCGTTATAACAGTCGTTTTTTAAGCTATGGTATTTAAGACATAGAACACACAAAATAGCTACATCTAACAATGTCTTAATCTAGCTAGAATATTTAAAACTCAAATTGGCTACATTTTAAATTGTACTACTTTGTCAAACCTATTCGATATCTACCACTAATTAGCTCCAATGCCTTAGTTTAGAATTTTCTTCGATGTACAACCAAAAATATATAAAACTCTTGCAAGGTCAATGATAAGGCATAACCTAAGCATAAAAGGAGACGGGATCCTTCCCATTGTTACAAACTAAGTTTGATTAAGAACTGTAGCTAATTCATGAAGCTGGTTCTTGCAGTTCTCTGCCTTTTTGCCCTGGGGTTCTCGACCCTAGGTGTTGCAGCTAGTAAGTATGGTTTAAGGTATAATTACTACTACAAGACGTGTCCGCAAGCCGAGTTGGTTATCGCTAAGATGATGGAGGATTTCGTTAGCCAGGATATTAGTGTTCCTGCCAGGCTAATAAGGATGCATTTCCATGATTGCTTTGTGAGGGTAAGTATGAAGTTATGAACACATTATGCTTGAACACTTGCAGTACTACTACTGTAATAAATAATTAAAATTTAATTACTTGTTCTTACACAGGGATGCGATGGATCGATCTTGATTAACTCTACAGCAGATAATAAGGCAGAGAAAGATGCAAGCCCGAACAATCCTAGCATCCAGGGCTTCAATTTGATCGATCGAATTAAAGAAGTTTTGGAATATCAATGTCCTGGTGTCGTTTCATGTGCCGATATTCTCGCATATGCAGCTAGAGAAAGCGTTCGTCTGGTAAATAATATCACATATAGCCCTTGAATCATTTCAAGCAACGTTCACAACGCTTATATATCTTCTGTTATTCTCATGGGTACGTTTTACTGTTTCGTGATATCCTCAATTAGTCTGGTAATTTCGAGTGCTATGCGGTTCGAGGAGGTCGGAAAGACGGTCGTATATCTCGAGAGATCGATGCTCTCCTCAACCTCCCACCCCCTATCTTGGATGTCAAAGCACTTGTACAAAATTTTTCCAGGAAGGGTCTATCACTAGAGGATATGGTCACCCTTTCAGGTACTGCATGCATGTGTTATTTCATTAATTATATGTATATATATATATGTAATTCTGTGTGTATATATATATATATATATATGTTTGCAGGAGCGCATTCAATAGGAGTTTCGCATTGTTCTTCGATCGTGGGGAGGGAAGTGAACTTCAACAACACCGGGAAGCCGGACCCGACTCTTGATTTCCATCTCGCGTCGAAGTTAAGAGAAGAATGTCGGACTACGGTTAGCGATCCCGACCCTATTGTTGTCATGGACACATTTACACCAACCATTCTAGACAACAAGTATTATACGGGTTTATTGCAAAACAAAGGATTGTTCACGTCGGACCAGACATTGCTGACTGATAAACGAACAAGGAATCAAGTGATAGCGAATGCAGTTCAACCATTAGCTTGGGAGAAGAAGTTTGCGAGTGCAATGATCAATATGGGAGAAATAGAGGTCCTAACAGGGAAGCAAGGAGAGATCAGAAGGAAGTGTAGCCTTGTCAACTACTAGAAGTGTGAAAACTGTCAGAAGAAAAAGTCCTCTTGGTTGCCAATAAAAATGGGGTGTCTGGTCAGGTGGGTCTTCTCCATGGAACATAGAGGAACCCCGGTCCCATGGGTTCAAATAGAAGTGCATTTTCTTGGGAGAGTGCTCATCAACAAACATGTTCCCTGCAAAATTAAGTGTAATTGGTTCTTTGTTAATTTGTTAGCGGATGGTGTTTTCCCGCGCACGTGTTGTGTTCCGTTGATACACATAGTTGTCTCGCCTTTTCTCAACAGGTCGATCTTTTGGGGTAAATAGTTCTTTAACATGGTACTGAAGCGTTAAGGCTTGGAAGGTTGCGAGTTCAAGTCTCCAGCAGAGTATATTCCCTTTGAGGGAGTGTGTTAACGGATAGTGTGTTTCCGCGTATGTGCCGTGTTAGCCCAACGACCCATTGGTATACATGGTTGTCTTGCCTTTCCCCAACGGGTTGGTCTTTTGGGCTAAATGGTTCTTTAACATTGTTTGTTTCTTATTGTTAATTTGTTATCAATAAACAAGGAGAGATAGATGTGTCTGGTACAAATCTTATTATTAATTTGGTCATTTTTCTGAAATATTATGAGCACTCACTGGAGAAAAAAATATCTGTCCAGGGCTAGCTAGACTTCGAAATTTGATGTCCACCCCCAAAACGACACGTTGCTTGCTCTTTCCTGCCCACATGAATGTTTGGTCCGTGTCTTAGTACACAAAAAAAAATCAATCTAATTGGTGATTTCTAGCCATTGGATTTAAGTACTCTGAAGAATGCTAAAATAAACGGCTAGAAGTCACCTCGACTGCAATGGCCGTAAATCACTATTCAGGTTAACTTTTGGTGTGTAGGTCCACAAGGGGTGGGCCAAACATTCATGGGTCAGTGGGCCCAAAAGACTGCCACACGGCATTATTCGGGTAGATTTGATGTCGATCGTGGACATCAGTCTTCTCCGCTCACTAATCATTATTCACCACTGCCGACAAACATTTTTGTTGGCAAGTTCAATACTTCAATGTTCTTAGCATTTGAACAGTCACATTTCGATCCAGTCCATCAGTGGCCCTACATAGCCCATTTTTCTTGGCTCACTGACTGCAAGGATGTTTAGCCCACATCCATGTAGTCAGTGGGCCCAGAAAAGGGGTACATTGGGCCAATGATCGACTGGATGGAAATCTGTCTGGTTAAAAAAAAATCCTCATTTAGGTGTTGCGACTTGCGACCTCTACTTTTAGGGTGAACCCCACATGATTTGGAAGGGAGTACTCTTGTGGGCCCTCCTTAATCGATCAAATACTTGTGGGGCAGGAAAAATCGAGGGCGCCATCAAATTTGATGATGTTCCATTAAGAAACCACCACCTATACATGGAGTGGGCCCGCAGCACTTTTTGGCAATTTCCTTACTACAACCATATGTGAAGGTAGCTAGCGATTTGTAGGTGGTACGGATCTTAGGCGCATCATGGCCTGGGATAGTCTGTGCGCTATTATACTTTGCTCCCACTGATTAGGAGCAAATATGATCCTTTCCCTCCCCAAAGCACCGCGTGGAACACTTTTCTGGCCTCCTAAGCCATGAATGCTTAGCTAGTTAGCTCACCTCTTGGTGTACCTACTCCGAAAAAGATTTAGCCTGATTGGTCATTTCAAGAAAATCCATCCAAGTAACCAAAAATTAATAATGCTCGAATCCAACAGCTAGAAATGATCCAATAAAAATGCTCGAATCCAATGTCTAGAAATCACAAATCAGATTTTTGTGTGTAGGTCCACCAAGGGGTGGGGCAAACACTCAGAGGTAAATGGGCCCAAAAATGTTGCCACGTGGTGTTTTTGGGAGGGAAGGATCAAAGTTTGCTCCTACCTACCTTGGAGGAGCAAAATTTTTTTCCTATAATTTCATACCATTGGTATTTCCTGTAAAAACTAGAGAAAATGCTTATCAAACCAGACCATCTAACAAATCGGTCCCATGTAAGCGATCTTCTAATGGATTCCATTTTGCACCTGTAAGTTTTCTATTTGATTATACCCTTTTAACGCTTGCAGCCTTGTTTGGCATCCAAAGTGGATTTTGTAAAACAATGCGTCAGCAAAAGCTATTGTAGCAATATTCAGGACTACATGTGAAGGTGGGTAGCAGTATTTGACACACATTCAACTCTCCGACGATAATTTTCAGATGATCTCTCTGTGATGACTATAGATTTGAGCAAACTCACGCGGATCTCCAATTTCCATGAATTTGAAAGAGAATATTAAGGTATACATCGTTATAAGGTGTGTGAGATGCACCATATCATCATTGGTGCATCTTATCATAGATCTTCTGATTGTCACCAGTTGTTAAGATTCAAAGGATTAGGATAATATCTTAGATTAGATTTGATAGATTAGTTTCTATCTTTGGTTGTATCAATTTCTATATAAACCCTTGGTTAGTCAATGTAGTTTGTCTAAAAGTTTATCAATAAACTCGTTTCTTATCAGTTTCCAATATCTTGGGAGCTATAACTGAACACAGTGTTGCTACCTCTGATGGTTTCCTTATATTTTCAAACTAAACATATCTAAAGCACCTTTTCTTTCACAACCTAATATAGTTACAAGATCACAATTCAATTCTCAAGGGTGGTAGGTTTAGGCCACTTTTTTAGTTGTACTCCTCTTAAACAGTTTGTATCTCACCATCCTTGCAATCTTGTAGATCCAGAAAGCACTAACCAACTGCAATCCCAACGCCATCGCCTGCAAATCGACAGAAAGAGCCTATTCAGTTAAATAAACCAATCTTAAAATATCATTTGATTTAAATTGTATTAGCTTTATTATCTTCATTCTCTTTTTCTCTCTCTAACAATCCTCGAACCTTCGATAACAATAAATGGCACGTCTTACTAATACTGCAATCACATTACCTTAATAAGTAGTGGGTTGTCGGCGGACAAGGTCACATAAGTGAGATAAGGTCCACCAACCATCCTCGCGAACGTGAAGATGAATGCAAATGCAATCTGTATTAAACCAACAATAGTACACCTAAATCAAGGAATGACAGAGAAGACTTAAAAAAAATAGATAACAAATGAAGAAGACCATGATTTTGTATAAGAACAGCTGAGCATATTAGTTTTGTCATGTCAAGTGCAAAACCCTTCATAACAAAAGCACAACAAAAGGATGGCCTTAGGAAATGGAACTCACATCAGCAGCCAAATTAAGGTCAGTGTCCCTGTAACCAAATTCTTTGAGAAGCTCCCTCATGTGGAGGAAAGGGCTAGAGATCTCCGTTATCCACAACGCCGCAACCATCTCTGACCCACACTATGAAGTAACACAGAGTCAATCGGACGCCAAGGGAATATACATGGGTAAATGGAAATATAACTTATATAACATTTGACAGCTCAAGAACATTGTCCCACCAAAGTAAAAGAAGTATGGTGTTGATGTTTATTGAGATGTCAAAGAGAAAATAATATTATGAATACTTGTATAAGGTTCTTAGCAATGGGCTTGCCATGGATTTTGGTTATTATCAATAGGCTTTGCTATGGATTTTTCACTTTTGGGCCACATTTTCTCTGTTAAGGCTGTTAAAAGAGAAATTTTGCTATTTTAGGAAAGTTTTGTTTTAACAATAACTTTATTTATTGAAGTCAGAATCACTTAACGTCAATTCTGCCTTGATTCTAGGGTTATTATCAGTTTCCAGACTTAATTTGATTTTGCTGTTTTTAGTAATTTTTTTCTAGTTTTGTTTATTTTCATGTTCTACAGATATAGGTTGTAATTGGATGAACTTATCAATAATACGCATTTTGCTTAAGCTTCTATTGTTCTTTTCTCTTTGTGGATTCAAAGCTTTTCTTTGGTTGAAGACGTTGCTCTTCTCCCTTGTTCAATTTCGTTTCATGCCTCCGCTACGTCAGTAACTAAGTACTTAATCGAGTTTTTGTATGTTTATAAAGATTACAACAATCTAGATATTTCAAATTCTTCAGTACTAAGTCAAATACCTTGTTTAGTTGATCAAGTTTTTCAAGTAAACTCAGATTAAGAGTACTCAAATTGAGGGGGCCTTTCTTTGGGTTTTAAGGAAACTAAACTTAGAAAAAAAAAAAAAAAAAAAGGCAAAAAACTGGTCTAAATCTTGATTGAGTAATTTTGACAGATGACTTAAATTTTAGTTCCTAAACTTTGATCTGCATAGCTTTCATCCACCCCAATCAGTATCCAATATCTATCTTCTCATACCCACCTACTGAATTGTCCTTTACCAACAATAGGCAAGCTAAAAAAACTGAAAACAGAGAATCAAGAAAACCAAACAGATTGGTTTGCTTACCATTTCATAGGCAAGGCCGGCCCCAATACCAATAATGCTGACTAAATGATGGACAGAATTATCAAGGCTAACATGTTTGTCAAAGAGGCAACATATCAGATCATAGATGAGATAAGCAAGGGTAACCGCCAATGTTTGCATCTGCAAGTATTCAACATCCAGCATCAACAACAAAACATCTGTCAATATTTTGAGACAAAAATACACTTCGAAATCATCTAAAAATTCCTTAGTTTCACACAAAATTTCGAGTGAAATTTCAAAGTTGAAATTGAAATCTTTGAAACAAACCCATAAAGCAAAAAACAAGTAGGATTTGGAGAAGAGTAGTGAAATACCTGGAAAGGTGAAGACATGGAAGCCAATGGACAAACAGGGCAGCTCCAATCTTTGACAGAAAGAGAAGCTAAAGTAACAGCCAAAGAAGCATGGATTGTAGAAACAATGCGGTTGCTGAAATTGAAAGAAAGTTTGGGGAAATTTTTTCTGACTAATATAAAAACTATTGTCCATGAAATAACTCCCCAAACCACTAATTTCAAAATGTAATCCTCCATCTATCCTTGTTTCAACTGAGGAAAAAAAAAATTAAAAATCAGAGGAAATGAACTTCAAAATTTCAAATAAGAAATGGGTATTCTCAGAAGTTTGAAATGCCTGCAACTAGTCATTGATCATCACCGTCACCAACCTGGTTTTAGTTTAGCTTCATTAAATTATTACAGCTGGATTTAGGTGGGGTTGGTCGGTTGGAGGCATCTCATAATATTTTTTTAGTTTAACTTCTGAGTTCTGACTTCAAAGTTCAATCCATCCGAGTAAAACTTTGATGACAGGTCATCAAGGCCGATGACAGGGGCACAGTATGAGCCACGTGGCACACTCTTAGAGGACTCTGACCGTATGGATGTTTGGCCAATCCCTAGGTAGGCCCACAAAACATAAATCAGTCCGATTAGTGATATCTAGGCGTTGGATTGGAATTATTTTCATGGATTGATTTTAACCGTGCGAATTTAAACATTATTGACCATTATTTGAGGTGCAAAGATCTCACTAATCAAGCTGATTTTCGGTTTGCAGGTCCACCTAGGGATTGGGAAAACATCCATACCGTCAAGAGTCCTCTTTAAGAGTGTGCCGCTCGGCTCATATTCAGAAAAAAAAAGTTTACACAATTCCATCCATATTCAGAAAATAAAAAAAGAAGGAATTTGGACTTGTACCAGGGTTGTAGGGTACCTTACACAATTCCCATATCTCCTATTTTGCCACGTGTTAAAATAGATTAAAAAAATAAAATGAAACTGACGTGAGGAGGACGTGGTGCACAAATAACCGTGGGAGTCGGGTGATCACTAACCACCCCCTGTTGTACAGGATCTGGATTTGGACTCTAAAAGAAGAGTAAAACTTGTCTAACTAGTGACGGTCGGGAAACCGTGACGGCCCACAAAATGAGACGTGTGGCACATTTTTAGAGGACCGACCGTATGGATGTTTGGCCAATCCCTCTGTTGATCTACAAACTAAAAATCAACCTGATTAGCGATTTCAATAGTTCCGACCTTGTAAGTTGTACACCAAATAATGTTCAAATTCCCACGGTTAAAACCAACCCAAAAAAATGACTCCAATCCAACGCTTAGAAGTTTTTTAGTTTATAGGTCCACCTAGGGATTGGCTATATGGTCAGTGTCCTCTAATATGTGCCACGTGTCTCATATTGTGACCGCCTATCAGGCAAGTTTTACTCAAAAAAAGGTTCAAAGGTTGAATCTTTTAATAAGAAACTGGAATTCTAGACGTGGGCATTTGAGTTTACATCTATAAACAAGAAACTGCAATTCAAAGTGGAAGAAAAGCTGAAATTTGATGAAAGTAACGAGTAGAAAATTCAGTTTGATCCTCAAAGCTTTTGTTATTTTTAATTTTGCCCCAAAATTTTGCACTTTTTCATTTTGGGTAGGACTCGAGGCACCCCCATTTTTGACCCCCACTTTGGCGTACCCACATAGAAGATGAATCAATGGCTGATTTTTGGTGAGGATGATCGCCTCATCATATAGATCATCCCTACAAAAAAATCAGCCCATTCTGAAATTTCTAACTCGGTTAATGTGGTTTTCAAGTTACAAGGTAAAAATCGACGGTTCATAATTCTTCAACTTTTAAACCAGTATATGAATATCATAATGATTTGAACCAAAAATCAGCCATTGATTCATCTTCTATGTGGGTACGCCAAAGTGGGGCACCCTGGAGTCCAACCCTTTCATTTTTGCCCCCTTTAAACAACACCTTAGCATAGGGGTGTAAATCAGGCTTGCGGTCTTGCCTGTTTATTTTGTGCCCAGCTCGGCCCAGCCCAGTCCTCTAAGCGGCTTTGTAGTTGAGCCCGTAACCTAGCCAAGCTCATGAAGAGGGCTTTGCGGGCTAGGCTCAGCACGCTAACAGTCCCACATAGCTAAGCCTCCCCGGACCCGATCCCCACTCATATTACATCAAAGGATTTCTTGCATCTTGATCCTTTCCCAGTGAATGCAAAATTGTAATCCTAAATTAAACAAATCCCTTCCAAATAAAAAAAAAACCTATTCAAAATATGAGCAATATAATAAAATATATAAAAATCTTAAAATCTATTAAAATATGTTATTTGACTTCAATATAAAATCCCCCAACACATGCATTTACAAAAAAAAAAAGAAAGAATATTGACCTTTAGCTTTTGATTTGGGCTGTGGACCCCATACAAATAAAAGAGAGAGAGAGCGTGGAAATTGTAGATTCATTGAGAGAGATCAAGCGGTGGAACACTTGTTGTTCTTGTTGAGCCGTTAAGATACGAGAACAAATTTGAGAGAGGGAAGATGGTTAATGGCTAGCAATTACAACAGTAGAGAGGAAGAGAATTGAGAGAGAGAGAGAGAGAGATAGAGAGGGAGAGAGTCATTCAAGTAATAGAGCCGTAGTCCATGGAGAGGAGAAACAAAATTTCCACGAGGATAAAAACACATGGCAGACAGATGGTGATAGGAAGATATAGAAGACAAAAAATTTGGGGCCTTCTAAATTTGGGGGGCCCAAGACGACTGCCTTACTCGCCTTATGGTCAAGCTGGCCCTATTGAGAGTGTGCAATGAACGTTCGTTCGTGAGCTGCTCGCGACGAAGGACGTTCGTGACCAAAATTGGACTCCTCTTCCAGGATAGCTGACCCTTGGATGTTTGGAGCAATCTCGACGTACCAACTAACCAAAATCAACTATGTCACATCCTAAATGTGGGTACCCGAACCCGACCCAAATCCTAATGGATCCATCCATAACCGTATCTAAAACATGATTTATGAAAATATAAATCATTCACACCTTGCAATAAATTTCTAAATAATCCAATATAATCAACGAAGGGTATGACAAAAATCTAAAATTTAATGAGTGTTTCCAATGTAAATAATATCTAATGCGGACGGGCCTATCTAATCCAATCTTGATTAATGATCTTGATCTTATGTTTGGTTCTAGATTCGTACTTAATGTTTGATTTATAGAGTAAAATCCCTACATTGGTATTAGAGCCACGTTACGACCTTTGGATTAAATCAGGATCTAAACCTAAAAGTTCGATTTCATCAAATTGATGAATAGAAAATTCTAAATTTTGACCCGTATCCCTAGGTGGACCTACATACAAAAAGCAAGTCCGATTAGTGATTTCTAAGCATTCGATTGGACTCGTTTCTATGGTTGATTTTAACCGTGGAATTTGAGCATTATTTTGGGTACAAAGATCTAATGGCATAAAAATCACTAATCAGGTTGATTTTTGGTATGTAGATCCACCTAGGGATGGGCCAAACATCCATATGGTCACTGGTCTGTGTTCTCTAAGAGTGCCAGTGTTGAGAGAATAAATCTTAACCCCAGCTTTGATTAATCTAAATACCAAGCCTGACTTTTGATCTCTCTTAAGAGTGTCCAAAAAATTACTTAGAATCCACGGCTGAATTTTGTGTGTAGGTCCAAGGGTGGGCCAAAGGGCCCCAAAAGAGTGCCATGTGGTGCATTTATGTACTTCCGCATTATCATTGTTAGTTAAGGTGATGTCGGAATATTGGTGACAAAGTAGAGGTGGGGTCCACATCAATCTGGAATAAACGACACTCAGATGGTGACTAGATGATAACAAGTAACTAAAAACATCCATGTAATTAGTAAAGATGTATACATGACAAACTTAACACACACGTGACCATTTTAAAAACCAAAAACACAAAAACAAAAAACATACTCACGTGCACATCCTATGTGCACGTGACAGCTTATTCTTATCAGTCCAACGACGACTAACAGGTGTACGTACCGCTCACTAGCCAAGTAGCTAACACAGGACCTGCCATGTATACTACATATCATATTCAACACCTAATGACCTCCGGGCAGCTTTTCCTTGATCTTATCCATCATCCCCTTCTTATCCTGCTGCTCGGTCCTGCGCCCGCCCTCACATCCAGTTCCCGTCGTAGTGGCATGGCCTTGCTCGGTCCTGCGCCCGCCCTCACATCCAATGCCCGTCGTAGTGTTATGGCCTTGCTCAGTCCTGCGCCCGCCTTCATATCCAGTGCCACCAGTGCCCACACCATGCTGCTGCTCCTTGCGCCCGCCCATCATCCCGGCTTGCTCGTCCTTGCGCCCGCCCAGCCCCCCTGGCAACTTCTCCTTCACTTTGTCCTTCAAACCCTTCTTTCTCCTCCCGCCTTCCCCATCATCCTCCGACTGCAAAAGCTCAAATTATATAACGAAATTTTCGAGAAAAAAAAAAAATGTAAAAACGAACTTAAAACTGTCCATTTACCGAGCTAGAACCCGAGCCAGAGCGTTGAAGGCCATGCTGCTGCTGCTGCTGCTGCTGCTGATGACCACCGTATCCGGTCCCCATCCCTCCAAGCATGCCTGCGCCGGGTGTCGTACCGTGAGCACCCGTGGTGCCGGTTTGGTGTGTTGGGTTACCGTATTCGTCAGTCTGGCGAGCTGGGTTGCCATATTCGTCGGTTTTGCGAATCTGGTTACCGTAGTCAGACATTTTGAGCCGAAATTAGAACACAGAAAAGGCAAATAAAACAAAGGAAGTAGTCTCTCAATCAATCTACTATAATCTTTGATGAAGATGATGAAGAAGAGATATAGAAAACTCAGGCCGGGTGCTGTTTATATAGGCAAGGAGGGGGGGGTGACTGGTGAACATGTACGTGTCCATTGCTGATGGCAAGCGACATTAAGGCGATGCCACGTTAGTAGTAGGCATGTCGGTTGCGATTAAATCAGAGATTTTTCTTCAAATCAAAGTCGGACGGACACGATTTTTTTCTTTTTTTTTCTCGTTGTGCTGTGGCGTTTCGGTCAAAAGTTAACTTGAATTATGCTAAGTGTCAACTAATCTTATCCGAGATAAATATCCCTTTATGGTGTGTACGTGGCATGGTTTTATCAGACGCACCCACAATGGGAGACCTGTAGAGTAAAAATATCTCGACCGACAGCTGCTCCGTACGAAAACTTTGATGACAGCGGAATATGAGCCATGTGGCACACTCTTAGAGGACTCTGACCGTATGGATGTTTTTCCAATCCCTGGTGGACCTACAAACTCCGTTGGATAGGAGAAATTTTTTGAATCAGTGATCATGCACCAATGATCGCACGCCACATATACGCATGGTTACTTTTTTTAAAAGTTTTTAAAAACTAAAACCTAACCATGGATATATGTGGCGGGCGATCATTGGCGGCATGATCATTGCTTCAAAAATCCCGCCGCTTCGAAAAAGTTTCTCGTTGCGTAGTGTTGTTGCGGGCATGGACTTGGAGATAAAAACCTAAGTAAGCCGTTTGGATATGCATTACCGTCTACTTTATCCAAAGAAGTCTGATACGGATAATACCACGTAGCACGCTTTCGGGCACATTGACCCACCAATATGTGGCCCCTCTGTTCACAATATATATGGATATGCATTACCGTCTACTTTATCCAAAGAAGTCTGATACGGATAATACCACGTAGCACGCTTTCGGGCACATTGACCCACCAATATTCGGCTATATATATATTATAGAATGATTAATGGACGTGGGGCCCACATGTAGATGAGTTAACGGTTAGTTTTTGGTGATGATATTCTTCTCAACATAGGTATCAACCACACGAAAAATCAGCTCGTTTCAACATTTGCAGCCTTGTGAAAAGAGGATTGCAAATTGTAAAATTTTAGACCATGCATTTTCACCGTTACATTTAGGTCCATACTTGATAGGGTTTGAAGTTTTAACAATTATTGATTTTTGGTGAGGATGATCTCCACGGTGAGGAGACCATCTTCACCAAAAATCAGCTCTTAACTCATCTACATGTGGGCCCCACGTCCATTAGTAATCTATTAGTAGGAATAGCATGAGTGCCCACATGGAAGATGAACCAATAGCTGATTTTTGGTGAGGATGATCTCCTCATCATATAGATCACCCCTACAAAAAATCAGCAGATTCTGAAATTTCTAACCCCATCAAATGTGGTTTTCAAGTTAAGTTAACGATAAAAATAGACGGTCCATAATTCTTTGACTAGTAAACTGATCTACGAATATCGGATTGATTTGAATTTTTGATCTCTTCACTATAGAGGCCATCCTCGCCAAAAATCAGCCCATTCCAAGACTTCTAATTTATACATTAGCCTGCGCCAATTTTTGTTGTCAAAAATGTTGTATGAAATTTTTGTCCCCCGATAACAAAAATCATCTTCCATGTGGGTATGCCAAAATTGTTGTCAAAAATGTTGTTTGAAATAGGTCCTATATATATATATATACGGCCAGGAACGGGGGGACAACATTTTCATACAATATTTTTGACAACAAAAACTTGCTGCGGCCCAATATATAAATTAGAAGTTTTGGAATGGGATGATTTTTAGTGAGGATGGTCTCTATGGTTAAGAGATCATCCTCACCAAAAATCAGCTATTGATTCATCTCCATGTGGGTACGCCAAAATTGTTGTCAAAAATGTTGTCATCCGATCCTTATATATATATATATATATACTAGTGGGTGCCCCGTGCCATCGGCACTCCTTGATAAAGAATTTGCCAAAATCAGGTGAGTGGCGGAGATCCACCGTCCATTTGGGGGATGATTAGATCTCAGCCCTTCTTTGTTGATGCTTATAAGATGAGGTATAAGTAGGGAGACAACCAATGTGTTTTGTTATATAGAATAGTAAATGGCCCATGCCCATGGCACTCTCCGACAAAAGTGTTTGCAAAAATTGGGTGCCTTCGGCACTCAAACGGTATAATGGACTGGGGTGTTACCGTTTTTTCCATTATAACGGCTGTTATAAGGGATTGTAATGCCCAGAGGGAGAAATGGAAAAATAACAGAAATAACAAAAAATAACGGTGTTGAAATTTAAATTTTAAATAAATTGAAGTCAAATGAGGCGGATTGAGTGGCTGAAATCTAACCATCCACATTAGATCGATGGATTTGATCCCAACCACTCTTTATCTTACCATCCAAATTAGATGGATGGATAAGATAAGAGAATACAACTGAGTTGTCTTGATATATGCATGGGTGGCCCGTGCCCGCGGCACTTTCTGACCAAGTATTTGTCAAAATCGGGTGGGAGTTAATCTCAGCCATCGATATGAAGCATAGCGGATCTCAGCCACTCATTATTGAAGCCATATAAGATAAGAGGGGTATAAGAAAACCATTTAATTTCAGTTAAATTATATATTTTTTTTAATTTTAAATTTTCAAATTTCAAATTTTAAAATTTGAATTTCAGCGCCACTTTTTTTTTTGTTAAAGTCATTTTTCCATTTTTGCCCCTAACTGTTTCAATTCGTTTTAATGGCCGTTTTAACAGTAACACCCCTATCAAGGCATAAAAAGTGGGGCTCATGAGCCTGACCCTTGGGCTATATGTAAATCTAATCCATTTCGTTCCTTATATGTAGGTAAATAGTATGTGACCCATGCCCACGGCACTCATCGACAAAGCATTTGTCAAAATTGGGTGTGGGTGGCTGAGATCCACCGTCCATTTGGTGTGATAAGATCTTGACCATCCTTTATGAAGCCAGATAAGAGGGGGAGACAACCGTCCTGTTTTGTTATATACTAGTGGGTGGCCCATGCCCCCGGCACTCCCTGACAAAGCATTTGCCAAAATCGGGTGAGTGGTTGAGATCCACCGTCCAGTTGGGGGGATAAGATCTCGGCCATCCTTTATGAAGCCGGATAAGAGGGGGAGACAACTTCCCTGTTTTGTTATATATAGATATATACTAATGGGTGCCCCGTGCCATCGGCACTCCTCGACAAAGAATTTGCTAAAATCAAGTGAGTGGCGGAGATCCGCCATCCATTTGGGGGAGGGTTAGATCTTGGCCCTTCTTTGTTGATGCTTATAAGATGAGGTATAAGTAGGGAGACAACCAATGTGTTTTGTTATATAGAATAGTAAATGGCACATGCCCATGGCACTCTTCGACAAAACCGTTTGCAAAAATTGGGTGCCTTCGGCACTCAAACGGTATAACGGACTGGGGCGTTACGTTTTTTCCATTATAACGGCTGTTATAACGGATTGTAACGCACAGAGGGAGAAATGGGAAGATAACAGAAATAACAAAAAATAACGGTGTTGAAATTTAAATTTAAATGAGGTGGATTGAATGGCTGAAATCTAACCGTCCACATTAGATCGATGGATTTGATCTCAACCACTCTTTATCTAACCGTCCACATTAGATGGATGGCTAAGATAAGAGAATACAACTGAGTTGTCTTGATATATGCGGGGGTGGCCCGTGTCCGCAGCACTTTCTGACAAAGTGTTTGTCAAAATCGGGTGGGAGTTAATCTAAGCCATTGATATGAAGCATAGTGGATCTCAGCCACTCGTTATTGAAGCAATATAAGATAAGAGGGGTATAATAAAACTATTAAGTTTTTCGTTAAATTCTTTTTTTTTTTTTTTAATTTTCAAATTTCAAATTTTAAAATTTGAATTTCAGCACCACTTTTTTCCGTTAAAATCATTAAAATATATTTTTTTTCATTTTTGCCCCTGGCAGTTTCAATCCCTTTTAACGGTAACACCCCTCCCTTGGGCTATATGTAAATTCAACCCATTTCATTCCTTATAAGTAGGTAAATAGTAGGTGACCCCTGCCCATGGCACTCATCGACAAAGCGTTTGTCAAAATTGGGTGTGAGTGGCTGAGATACATCGTCCATTTGGTGTGATAAGATCTCGGCCATCCTTTATGAAGCCGGATAAGAGGGGGAGACAACCGTCCTGTTTTATTATATATATATATATATATATATATATATATATATATATATATATATATATATATATATATATATATATATATGGATGGTCCAAAAATTTGCAATTTGTAATCCACTTTTAACAAGGTTGTAAATGGTGGAATGGGCTGATTTTTTGTGAGGTTGATATCCATGTCGAGAAGAATATCATCACCAAAAATTAACCATTAACTCATCTGCATGTGGGCCCTATGTCCATTAGTCATTCTATTAGTAAGAATAGCATGAGTCATTCCATCTATCTATTTATATATATGGCCCCTTTCTTGGTGACCTACACACCGAAAATCAACTTGATGCGTGATTCTTAGCTGTCAGGATTTGAACTTTTCATTATGAGATTTTAACTCATGTGTAGGTCTATTCATGAAACCCATGATTTAAAAATGTTGGATATGTCCAACAGCTAGAAATCACTAATAAGGTTGATTGCAGATGTGTAGGTTCACGTGTGATTTCAGGGAAGAATATACCAAACTTTTAAAAGGGACGGCGGTATCAAAGATCAACCTACGTGCAGAGGTTTTATTTGGGTAAAGTAAAATGAGAAGAGTTCTTTCACTATCTCTAAATAAATTAGGGTTACAATAGTTTCTCTTCTCTCACTCTCAATTCACAATTGAAACCTCAACGCCTTTTTAGAAAATGTATATATAGAAACTTTTAGTACAATGAAATACCCGAAGTACCCTTAATACAAGTTATACCGTAACAAAAATTGTACAGTTAAAAAATGCATTTTGCTCTACAACACTTCTTGCAGAATACAAGACACTCAACATATAAACATATAACATTGCCAGTCCCAAGTCGAGATGAAGGAAGAGAGTTACGTCAAGTTGGCAGTCGGTGTAGATTTTTGCCAAAAACTACTAGAATCACGCCTTAAAAAGTAATAAAATCTAACGGCTAAAGATTACCAATCATTGCGATTTTTGGAGTATATCCATGGAAGGATAGACTAAACATCCATGCGGTCAGTGGGCCCATATGGCAGCTGTGAGTAACAAAAATGGTGCTAGCTTGTTACATCGCCACCCATGTTTTTAAACCCAGATGGGCCATTGTCCGTCTGAGTTTCTTTAAAAAAAATTTAATTTGTAAATTTTCGAGTCAATGTTGACTTGGACCATTTTGGGGAACATTGCACCGGTTCACCAGTTCAACTTGGTTCACGAATTACAAGCCATTTTGGGGAACACTGCCATGTATGTAAGCGAGTTAAAAAGAAGGGAATTTTTGACATACCCCCCCCCCCCCCCTGTTATCTTTAAAATTTGACATACCCCCCTATGACTCGGTCCACTGCCATTTGACTAGTGTTGACCTGAGCTGACTTCCAAATTTTGTATTAAATGGCAAAAATGCCCTTGTCTTCAAGCTTGAAACAAGGGTTTGGGTTTTGGCCCAAACCCTAAATCAAACGGCTGTGGGGATGGCCGGCCAAGAGATTCCAATGGGTTGGCCGCCCATCACCGGTGACCAACCCACCGGAGTCTCATGGCTGGCTGGCCACCACTCCAGCAATAATTTTAAACTCAAGGTTTAAAAAAAAAAAAAACAACACAAAGCATATAATTTTAGTTTTAAAATTTTCATTAACAAAAATGAAAAACATGACAGAGCAATTTATATTTCAAACTTTTGAGATGTGGATTTTGGAAAGATGGGTTCTCTCAATTTTAAAATTTCATTCTACAATAAAATCCATAAAAAGAAATCTCATTCCTTCATGAGTTTTGTTTATTTTTTTGGGATTTTTTCTTCTCAATCTTTGTTTAATTCATCAAAAAACCAAAAAAAAAATCTCAAGTTTACCAACATGGATTTTAATTTTTATCTTTAATCTCCTCTTTTCATGTTTGATTTGGGGTATGGGTTTTGGCTTAAACCCAAACCCTTGTTCTAAGGTTAAAGACAAGGGCACTTTCGTCCTTTAATACAAAATTAGGTAGTCAACTCGGGTCAACACTGGTCAAATGACAGTGGACCGAGTCATAGGGGGGTATGTCAGCTTTTTCAAATTGTGGGGGGGTATGTCAAATTTTAAAGATGACATGGGGGGGTATGTCAAAAATTCCCTAAAAAGAAATGCTTCATGAACCATGTGGAGGGTGCTTCAATCAGTACCTCTCAATCTCCTAAGTTGTTATTTTTCTTTTTTATAAGCTACTCAAAAAAGTAACTTATTGACTTTTATAAGGCAAAAAGTTAAAAAGCTACTTTGGATGTGTTTCATATTTTAACTTTTGATAAGTTAAAAACTAACTTAAAACTGAAGCTAGCTAAACTTTTTAGCTTTTAACTTCTAAGAGAAATTGCTTCTCAAAAATTAGAATGCCTCCTGAGCTTTTAATTTCTCTGACTTTTTGGAGGTAAAAAATTGACTAGTAACTTCTAATACAAGTAGGAGTGCTTTTCCTTCTCGGCTAAGAAATGTATTGTGCTGACCTTGAGTAAACCCAATCGTACTTGAAAAAGAAAAAAAAAGGATTGAGGTGAGAGAAGGGCATACTTAATCTCGATCAGTCTACCTCTCACCTTTGGATGTGGTGTTTCGAAGGGCATACTTAAAGAGGAGCGGTTCTGGGAAGGGGTCAGTCAGGTGTTAAGGGATGGTACTGGAATTAGAGGAAGATACATGGTGTGGTGATACTTGTCTTAAAGAAGTCTACCCATATTTGTATTCTCTTTTACATAAGAAGGTCGCACGGTTCATCTCTTCCTTGTGGACTAGATTTAGTTAGGAAGGATCTTGGGATCTTAATCTTAGAAGAAACCTTTTCGAATGGGGAAGTGCACATTGTGTCAAACACTGAGGAGGATTCTTTGCATTGGGCACACTCCAAATCGAGGTGTTTCTCAGTTAGCTCATTCTATAAGTTCTTATCACACCCCGTTGATTATCATTCCCCCCTCAGCCCAAATACTTGGAAGCCTATAATTCCCATGAAAATCAAATTTTTTGTTTGGGTTACTTCTTTAAACACGCTACTTACCATCAACAACTTGATTGTTAGAAAGCAGATGATTGTCAATTACTGTGTAAATCCAATGGTGAATCAACCAACTACCTTCTTTTGCATTGCGCTTTTGCCATATTGTATGGGCCTCTCTTGGGTTATGCCACAGTCTACAGCAGCTTTGTTGAGTGGGTGGCCTAAGCTTTTCCTTTCTAGTAAAGGGAAGCTATTATGTAGGATGGTACCATTTGCGATTTTGTGGGGACTTTGGTTGGAAAGAAACATAAAATCTTTTAGAGTAAAGGAAAGTACCATGCAAGAGGTTATTATAAACATCAAGGCGCTCATTTTCTCATGGAGATTCATCTTTCCCGATATGAGAGGTGTTTTCTTTAGCAACTTGGTGTTCAGTTTTGAGGTGGAATTGGGGAGGGGGGAGCATTACCGAGTTGTATCTGTGTTATCCGATTTTGTTTTCTTCTCATTGTTCACTTTGTTCCTCTTATTTTTCAAGATCTCCTTTAATGAAATCATCTAACTTATAAAAAAAAAATCATGTAATTACCTAATATTTAAAGGGTAAGATAATCTTTTGCTTTAAAGTTGCCCTTCATTTATTCATAAGAAACATAGGAATCAAAATTTTCTGTGATCAAGATGATATAAAAACAACCCTGAATCACTCCAAAAATTAAGACACCAACAAATCGACCAATAAATTTAAAAAAGCTGTCTTGCTGTCCGCCTCAAGAGAACATCCTCCTTAGGTCCGCGCCATTGGATGATTTCAGGATTTGATACCCTAAGAAAGGCATCCTACTGAGCCAAAAAAAAAACAAACATTTTGCAATTTTTGATCCTTCTAACAATGCTCTGCCTATGATTACATCAACTGGCGCTATTATCAGAACTCAACTATTTGTTAAATCTTCGTTATTTTGGTTTGAAATTGAATTCTAGTTATACATGATAGCTTACATTTGTGGTTAAAATTAATAGCATGAACAATATAAGCAGTATTTTCACCGAAAAAAAAAAATAATAATAAAAGAACAATATAAGCAGTTCTGATGGAAAGTCAATATAATACCTCCTCAATACAGGGGGGGTTGGCAATGGTAAAAACAATGTCAATAAAATGGTGTATTCCGGTACCCAACGGCATTCATTGAGGCACTATTATAGTAGCTTAGCACTGGAACTATAACATCAATGTCTAATTTATGTTAAGAATCAGATGCAAACATTGTTTTATATGCACAAGTGAAAACTGAAAACTCTGCTTGTTGCATATTAAAAATAGTACAACACAATTTCACTTGCGAATTTAGGGTTCTTTTGTTATGAAGAATTATTGAGAAACTCTTGTAAATAAATGAGCTTGTCACAAACCATTTTGAAGGAAACAAACAAGAATAATCATCTCATAATGCTTTCCATCTTTATTGATTTTTGTTCAATCTCCTTTTAAACTTTTGCTTCTCCTTTACAATGAAACTTCATTTAACCCCTCCAATCCTGGATGAAATTTTACAGAATGCAAAAATGGAATTTTTTTTCTTATCAAACTTCAACTGGGTGATATCCTGCTTCATTCATGATTTGTGTCCAACTGAGAAGTGGTGAAAAACAATCAGGAAATCTGAATCATGAAAGATGCTGAGCCCCCACTAGTACAACTATTTAGAACAAGATTTAAAGGATAGACTGTGTAAACACAGGTGTATGCTTGTATGGGTTTACTATGACTTCTAGCTCCTGACAGATTTACGGTGCTTCCACAGGAAGATACAAAATGGCACAAGGACGAGAATATTGGATTTATTAGCAGCGCAAGGAAAAGAAGAAAATTCCAGTAACGTGTATCGGAAAAAGCAATATATAGAAGAGGCAGCTGCTCACCTCTTACCAGCTGGGAAGAAAGTCACTCCTTACGATATCTTGCCCAGAACCCCTTCTTTCTTGCAGACGACTCATTCTCCAACAGGGACCTAGTCGATTTTGATCCGAGTGAAAAGTGTCGCCTCAAGAAGGGCTTAGCAAAGGAGTTCCTCATGCTGGAACTAGGTCCCATCTTGGGACCTTTTCTCTCTGTTCCAGTACTTTTGTGATCAGACGCAAGAACACAATCACCATCAAGATTGCTATCTACGACACGGTTTCGAGATATCCTGCTGTTTCTTGCCTTCAAATCTGCTTCTGCTCTCAATGCTTTTCCAGACATCTTCAAGGCCTGCTTCCCTCCAGTTGTACATACTGGGCAAGAAGGGTCATACCTGTCAGTTTCAGATGTCATATTCTCCAAGCAGTCTGCGTGGTACACATGCCCGCAGACCAGGACAGCCACCACGGCAAGCTCATTATTGGCTATAATTTTCTGGCTGCTCCAGGAAGATCTCTCCGTCAAAAGCTTCGAGCACACACCACATGCTTGAAGATCGATGGACGGAGAAGCTAAGGGCCGGCTGTTGGATCTGGTTATCTTACCACAGCCAGTGCCCAAGGTCTCGCTGTCAAAAGACCACCTTTCTCTTTGAGAGGAGGCCACGAGCTCGGAAAAGGTGCGCAGAGACCAACCATCCGAAGACCCACCTTGGGAGCTCATTGTTAAGTCATTGCTGCACGTGGAGAGGACAGATTGTCTTCCTTCTGACACCATGTTGTTGCCCTTTGGTGACTTCAATCCCAGGATCCGATTATCAGAGAACTGTCTCAAGAGCTGGTCTCCTGGTGAACAGCGGGCCCGCCTTGACAGCGTTGAGTCGGCAGGAAGAGAGTGGCTCTGAGAGGACAAAGGGTTTGCCTTGGACATTGAAAAAGAAGATGTTGAAGGTATAGAAAATGAAAGCTTCGACGCTGATGGATCTGCAACCGCTGATGATTCTGTTAAATCCTTGGCCTATAAAATGATCAGAAAGATGCAAAGATGTCAGAATTAAAGCAGGAGAGACTGGGTTGAGAATCACAAAGCACACCAGAAATACCCTTCTACTAGAGTTGCTTCAACCGGTTCAAACTCACCTCAGTAGAGAAACTGCTTCCAATGGATAGATCTGTTCCAAGCATGTGGAAAGATATCAGATGCAAAACAGAAAATGGCGAGTTACACAAGTGTTGCAGGTTAAAAACCAAATTAGTTTGAGTACTTTTAAAAAAAAAAAAAGAAGACATTGGAGTTCCTACTTCCTTCAGATTATAATTGCCATTTAAAGTTTCAAACGACAATATAAAGCAAAAAGAAACAAATCAACACTGGGTTGGTCCACTGTGAACTTACTACTTTTAAGAACACCGAATAGAATTAGTAATGGAATAATATTAAAAGGCTGGTCAGGATAATGAACCAAATTTATGCTTTGCACAGGATGTACTGGCACCCCAAAATGCACAGTGGAGAAGTTTCTGTCATTCATTATTACCTTTGAAACCCTAAACACATGCACCCAATGACTAACACCTATGAGATCAATTTTTTAGGTCAAAAGTACATAAACAAGGAAATTTGAAGTTCTGTTAATGAACGGACTCTCTCTGGAAACTCTGAAGCTTTATGCATGAGTGTTGGGACTCCAATGAGCAGGATCACAACATACAGCCATGAATGTTGAAGAAGCGCAAATGGCTTCCATCAAACGATTCAAACCTATAAAAGTTTGTGATTTTACAATTGTGAGGTGTATCAGACTTGTGTGGAGCAAATGTATAATTCAGGATATAATAAACGTAACCTCATCCATGGATGCGGATGTTTACCTGATTTTAGGGAATTAGCATCTCCTCTCTTTCATCGCTAACCTACACAAGCAATACTGGGCTAGTTTTTCTTGTTGATTGCATGCTTCAGGAATTCATACAGATTTGAACGGGATTTCAGGTCGTAAGAACCACAGAAGAAATCAGGAGATTCTACATAAGATGATGCAGTTTGACTAATCAATCATGAAGGAAGAATTGCAGCCAGGGATATTCCAAGGAAGACTGATGATAAGAAGAAATATGAAGCAGCATCAAACTTCAAGAATGACGTTAGTAGAGGATGAGAAACATGACAATGAGCACAAAGAAACAAATGTGGAAAGATCACAGACAACCCAAGGAGAATACAGCTCCTTGTCACATTGAAACACACTTGCAACATGAGAGGAGAAAAAAGAACAGAAGGAAAGATTTACTTGTACCAAGATTAGTGGTGTAAAGAAAGCTCGCCGGACCCTGGCCCTGCCAGATTTATCCGACCCACCTCCTCTAAGGGCCAGGCTTGGGCTTGGCATCTGGAGCCCAGCCCATATAAGTCCCAAATCGAAGCCTGAGGCCTGCCCCGAACCAACAGTCATTTAGGTCCAGCCCATCAGGCCCAAACCCAGGCCTGCGCGCAGCTCGTTTAATTTAATTGATCTAGCCCCTTCCCTTCGAGAGAATTTTTGAAGTGGCGAGATTTTAGAAGCAGTGATCATGCACCAAATGACCATCCGCCACATATACCTGGGGTTTAGGATTTGGTTTACAAAATCTTTTTAAAAAGTAACCATGGGTATATGTGGCGTGCAATCATTGGCGCATGATTGCCGCTTCTAAAATCCGGCCGCTTCAAATTTTTTCTCCTTTCCTTTGGTTCCAACGGTCATATTTCAAAACTATTGACTGTTGGACACCTCCAACCATGGTTTAAAAAGGTGTTTGAGGTTTACGCCTCAAGGTGAGGCGCCAAAAAAAGGCCTTGGTACATTTCTGTGGCTTAAGCCTCGATGCTATAGACTCAAGGTGTACCTGAGGTTTAAAGCACTGATTTACATTGTAATATTCAAAACCTGTCATCCTTAGTTTTTCCCATTTGAGAGAAATTCTCATAGAAAGTTCAAATCTTATCGGATTATGATTCCATCACATGCTAAGGTTTTTTTTGTAAGGAACCTCACCAAACTCCTACAAGAAATCAAAGCATTGGGAGGTTTTTGAAGTATGTGATATATTTTAGTTATGTGCTTTCTGTTTTTAAGGTTTGATATCAGCATTCAGGCATTTAGCCCGAGTCCTGACAACATCAGTCCTAAGGTAAAGGTTATAGCCTCGGTTACTTTTAAGCTTATTTTATTCACATGGTATGTTGTTTCTGATATTTGTAGAATAGATTATATTTTTTTTAGAATTTTTTAAGGACAACTTTTTTTTTGAAAATGAGGTTCACACCTTAGTACCGCCTCAATTCTCGAACTAGCCTTTTTAAACCTTGCCTCCAACTATCATAAAGCAGACATTTTAGGTCGAACAACCATTTGGACCATACTTTTGACTCTCCAAGGCTCCAACAATAAAAAAAAATGGTCTAAATGGTCATTTGACATACTTTTTTATATATAAATGGTCAAAATGGGCCATTTCTTCCTACACTAAACTTTCTCTAACACTCTCAAATCTTTCATTCTCCTTACAACAATTATTCTTTAACACTAAAAAACTCTCAAATCTCTCACCAATTAGTTTCTGGTTGAATTTTGGGGCAAAAATCATTGACTATGCTATACAGGTGGTTGAAGCACTTTGCTGGCGATGGATTCAAGATTTTTAAAGCATAAATCGATCCACACGTCGTCTATTGACAAAGTTCTGGGTAAGTCAAAAATTTAAATTTATAATATTCTATATACTATACTCTACTTATTTTATTTCATTACTATTTGTATTCTATTTGTTTAAATACCAATTTTTTTATTTACTATACACTCTAAATTTCAATTGGTTGTTTCTACTTATTAATTTAGAACAATGGACCCTAGGCCTAATATCATTTTGGATGGGGAAGTATAAGAATACCCAAGAGATTCATCCTACATCAGATTATCCATTGGGGTTACCACCCTTTGAATCCATCGGATCCTCACTTTAAACGAACATGACGAAGGTCCAGTCTGTCAAAAATGTAAAATGGAATTGCAAGTATCGGCCCACTTCAACAGAGTGGAAGTTTGAGATATAAAAAAGCTAGACCCCATTTTGTTAAGTGTTGGCACACAAAGTCTGATGGATGATGCTATGTTCCTCAAGGTAGGAAGCAAGGCCAAATTACAGGTATTCCCCCCCATTATCAGTGTGTAGGACTTTCAGCGTGGTACCCAGATGATTGCACACCATCTTATGGAAGGATTGAAAGAAAACGTGCACCTCATTCTCAGATTTCATGAGATAAATCCAAGTGTAGTGACTATAATCATCCACAAAAACCACAAAGTAGTGGAAGCCAAAGACAGAAGTAGTAGGTTGGGGCCCCAAACATTAGTGCACAAGTTGTAAAGGAAATGTACTTTTATCATTACTGGTCGGGAAAGATACCGGACATTGTTTTGCAAGTACACCAATTTCACAGTTTAATTCAAAGGGCGGAACAGACGCAAATTGAGGTAACACTCTTCAAAACAGAAAGCGGTAAATGACCAAGCATGTTATGCTAACACATTAACAAATCTTTATTGACTCTAGGACTACTGACACTTGCACTAGACTAGTGTGCAACTGAGTATGGAGTCGACTTGCTATCGAGTAGGTACGATCCACCATCCTCACGACCACTGCCAATTATCCACCTCATCTCCAAGTCCTGAAAGACACTCAGTTGGAAAAAAGGTACGCTGCAATTTAGGCTCTTAGTAAGATAGTTAATAGAAAGCAGGTTAGTAGTGAATTTAGGAACATGGAGCACATAAAATAAAAGGTGAGTGTGGCAAGGATAGTGCCCTTCCCCGAGATAGAGACTGTCATCTGCCACCCGAACCTTATTCTTACTCGAGCAAGTAATGGTAGGTGGAGAAAAGGGAGGGCATACCAGTCATATGACTGGAGGCACCAGAATCAATGATCCAAGATGGACTATTGGGTACCATAGACACATGGTGGGCTGAATGGGATGTACCTGTTTGAGCAAAGGAGGATGTAGATGTGAAAGGGCCATCTAGATGTGAAAGGAGCTGGCGAAACTTGTCGAGGTCCATGTTGGATGGTACTAGACTACTCAGAGGAAGGTATCACAACAAAAGACTCTTGACTTGTAGCGTGAGCGGTGATCGTGAGCGGTGAAGGTCACCTGTTTGGCACCAGAAGGCTTCTTAGATTAGCCCTGCTTGCCCCCAGTGAATTGTCTGGGACGACCATGTAGGCTCCAACAGGTCTCCCGAGTATGGCGACGTTTGCCACAATGGCCACAACAAAGTCCCTCTTGGTCATCAGATGCCCTATCTTTCTTGGGTGCCGGTTTGTTCCATCTGAGTGGCCAATGCAGACTTCTTAGACAAAAGAATGTCAGTATCCGGCTTGGAGCCCGTAGCTCTCCTCCTACTATCTTCACTTTGCATGTAGGAATAGACTTGTGCAAGGGATGTAGGTGGCGGATCTCTGCCCAAGATATTAACCCGAACCTGCTCATAGCGCTAGTTCAAACCACCAAGAAACTCAAATATGCGAGTTCGCACGATCATCTTCTGGAAAACGTAACATCAGTAGTGCAGGCAGGGGTGTAGGTTTGGTAGTGATTTACCTCTACCCACTTGCTGCTTAAAGCAGTGCGCAGTATGATCCCGATGGGAAATCTCCTTGGTTCAGACATGCTATCTCCTATTAAAGCTCATACATCCAAGAGAAGTTCCTAACCTGGGAATAGGTCTGAGAGACAGCCTCCCATATATTTTTGACTATCGGGAGAAAGAGGAATCCCTTGCTGATCGATGAATGCATGGAATGGAGCAGCCAAGACATGATCATCGAATTCTCTACTTCCCATTTGGCAAATTTGGCCTTGGATTCTAAAGGTGCGGTGACATGTCCGGCGAAATAGCCAACTTTTCATCGACTCATGATGTATATCTTGGCAGACTGAGACCACTCAAGATAGTTGGTTCCATCAAGCTTCACCGTGGCGATCTGAAGGTTGGGACTGTGGTCACCATGACTCCCCAGACTGGGAGGGGCAACAACTTCCAACTTAGCAAGGGATGATTCCTCAAATGTTCTCCTGATAGTAGAGAAGACTTTTCTGAGGAATAGAACAACTTGGACTGATCAGGGATTCAAGAGTACCCTGAACAGTTCTGGAGACCCATAAAGGTTCTTGGATAGGTGTGGCTGCACTTGGGAGCAGTTCTCCTAGCTTCCGAGAGGTGTGGTTGCACCTGAGAGAGGTTATGAGCTCCTCTGAGACCTGCGGCTAGGTCTAGAAGGTGTTCTCTGGCCTTTTGGAGAGGGCGACTAGGTCCAGAGGGTCTTCTATGACATTTTGGAAGGGGCGGCTACGCCTGAGGGCTCTTCTCTAGCCTTCGAGAGTGGGCGGCTAGGCCTGGTGGTTCTTCTCTAGCCTTTTGGAGTGGGTGACTATACTAGGTAGCTCTTCTCCAGGCATTTGGAGTGGGCGGCTACTCCTAGAGGTTCTTCTCCATCCTTCCGGAAGTCGCGGCTAGGGTTACTGGACCCTCTAAAATGTATAGAAATGCCTAAGATAGTCCTTCAAGCTTTTTCTACATGTGACTGACCATGGGAGATGATCTCCTCCTTTAGAAAGCCTTCCACTAAGTTTTTCACAATCCCTAGGGTTTTCTCTGACCTCTAGGATTGAGTCATGGTTACACAACCATGCTTTGATATCATGTTATAACTTAGATCGTAACCAGAACAAGAAGAATAAAGAGATTAGGGTACAAGAGAAGAGAGAAGAAAAGATTGGGGGAAAAGAGAAGAAATCGTGTAGAGCATTAAGGCCTACACGATTTCGCATAATATTTATATTATGTGACAATCTGCATAATTACAAAGACCCCCTTGCAATATCTAACATATTATAAGTAAGCTTGACAACAAAGATCACCTCCAACAGGAGAAGCAGAAAAAAGCATGGAGTCCATTTTCACCTTGACATAACATTGAAGTTACCAAGCAACTCATAAAACAAATATATCAAAAAGGATTTTCTGTTTCCTAATTTCAATTTTTTGGTCAAGTTGAACCCATCATCATCCTGAATGTTGCAACATGAGAACCATCAATTAGCCGCGGACTTAAAAAATAGTTACAGCTTGTTTCACAACATTGATTGATTGCAGATTGAAACACAACTGCAAAAGACCATTTTTTACAACAAAATGACAGAGATTGATCTCACATGGGTGAAGAAAAAGAGTTTTCTACTTCAAAAGGCTTACCGGAAGCAGGAGTCGTCAAATGCCCAGCAGTTCCTTCATGAATCGGGGACTTTTGCCCCATGGGAGTTCGGAAATTCTCCAATGGACTTCCTTCGTCCGAAATATCTTCTGTTTCTACATCTATCCGATCCTTAATCTCCACACCAGCATTCCCACCAATTCCATGAAAATACCGGTTCGGGGGATGCTCTACTTCTCCTGCCACACGCCCTCGATTATCCCATCGTAAGCTCCAAGAAGGAGAATATCTAACATTCCTATGCAAAGCTTCACTGCTGGTTCTGTTTGGTAGAGTCCTGTCCCTCGCAGCAACACAACAGGTGGACCCCATGCTCACTCATGCACATAGCAACAAAAAATCTAGCCAGATATCAAGAAGCCCATAAAATTTCTAGGAACTATAATTCACATCCTCAAAACTTTCAGATTCGTTTGGAAATCGTCAGCCCATGAACTATAAGAAAACTGCATTTCCAATTGTTCCTGTAAAAATTAAAAGCAAACATAACTCAAATATCCAATTGTTGATAAAACAGTTCGATGTGTGAAATGATAATCATAGAAAAGAAATTTAAAACGAGCCAATCCGCAGCTAAAGGACCAAGAAGGAAAGAAATAGAAGAGCAACATTGCAACCGATTCTCGAATAAAGTGAAAACGCTCCTAGAGTTAACGATCTGAACTCTCAGACAATAAATAGAACCACAAAGCAACAATCCTCAACCCCAATAATCGAATTGCAGAAGATTTTACTGTGATTTTTTACTAAAACACCTTAAAAGCAAGCATCTAAGCAAGAGAATCAGATTTCAGGGCTAAAAAAAAAAAGGAATCAAATAAGCTACTAAAATTAGAATAGAAACAAAAGTAAATAACAAATTCAGTTGCCAAAAACTGGAACTTTCCTTTTCAGTTAAACAAAAAAAATCACATCAGCTGCCAAGAAAAAAAACAGAAGCCGTTTCTAAAACTCGAATTCCACCACTGGACTTTAGAATTCGTAGATCAGAGCGAAGCCAATCAAAAAAATCATCTTTTAGGTCAAAAGCAATAATTACAGTCAAATCCACCATTATAGTTCAATAAAGGCTAACTTCTCAATTTCGATCAAATACTTGATAAACAGAAATCAGGAAGCTATACCTAAATTATTCGAAGATTTTACGGAAAGTTCCGATCGAAATCCCTAATATAGGAGGAATCGAAAATTTTCTAGGTCAAAACCAACTGAAATTCATGGCGGAAAAAGTAAGTACAATCAAATTCACCATTACTGTTCGGAAAAAGCTAGGGTTTTCAAATTCGATAGTCGAATTACTCTCTCGTTTTCAACTTCACAGATTAGGAAAATCACGTAAGCAGACCTGAGAGTCTCCGTTCTAAACAGAGAAAAATTGAAACTGACGTTATTGAGACCGTACCTTTCTAGGGTTAGGGTTTCAACGCGGGGAAACAAGCGAGCGAGAAGCAGAGGGAGAGCTTTTCTGCTTCTTGTTCTACGTGTGGAAAGGGAGGGAGAGAGAGAGAACAAGTAGGGGTCGTTTTAAACGGTAATTAAACTCCGTCAGATAGTCTGTTCGTTTCCTGGCAGTACGGTGCTCTTAGTTTAGACGGAGTTAAGGGAGGCGTACGTGGCATACTTAGGGAATTGTGCCACGTAGGATATTCTACATTTCTACTCTAGTATCAAGCCGATTTTTTTTGAGATTTTTCTTCTTTGTCAAATATTGTAAGATGGAAAATAGGTTGCTTCTGTAATACGCGGAGTGCGCAGTACACATTCCTTGCTTTTATGGTTACACGTAAGCACTGTTGTACTGTAAAACGAGGAGAAACTTTACCCTGTAGGGCATCTGTCTCGGTAGAGCTGGGAGCAAATAAAAACGTGCCACTTAGCACACTATTTCAGGCCAATTATCCCATTAATTATTTGTTTACCACTTACCGGGCCCACACACCAACAATAATCCTACTTGGTGATCTCAAGCAATTCAATCTGAGTATCCAAATATAGTTTGATCACAACGGCTAGGAATCACCCCATGAGAAAATGTTCAAATCCAACGGCAAAATATCCCAAATCAGGCTTCTTTTCGATGTGTGAGTCCATAATTGGTGGGCCAATCATTCAATGGTCAGTGGGCCCGAAATAGTGTTCCAGGTGGCGCTTTTTAAGCTCCACGCTGAGAGGAATTGTTTTACTTGGTGGAAGGGGTAAGGTTAATTAGGTTTTATTAGTGCGTAATATCATTCGCTTGTTGTGGCTTACACGTAAGCAGTTCAAAAGTCAAGTGGGTCCCTCTTAGCTTTCGAGATGCTTTGTTTCCCGAGGTGCACATATTACGCAATGGAATAAATCTTTGATGACAACGAACAACAGTACGAACCACGTGGCATACTGTTAGAGATCACTGACTGTCTGAATGTTTTGGCGGCCTATAGACCAAACCTTGATTAGTGATTCTAACCGTCAGATTGGAGTTAATTTTTAACCGTGGAGATCTAGCATTATTTGGGATGCTCAGATCCAAATGTTAGAAATTAACTAATCAGGCTGATTTTTGGATGCAGGTCCACTTAGGGATGGACCAAACATTCGTACGGTCAATGGTCTTTAAGAATGTGCCACGTGGCTTATATTGTAGTCCGTCGTCCGTTTCGCTGAAGCTGCTTTCTCTTGCGTGGCATGGTGGGTCGACTAAAAACGTGCCAGGTGCACATCAAAATGTCAAAAACTAACTTGACTAAAGTTAACTAATTTAACCTGAGTTAAATATCGTTTTTGGTGTGTACGTGGTATGTTTGTATTCGACCCACAATGCCACGACAGGAGACACCTGCAGCAAAAATATTATCCAAGGAGTGAGTCAAAAGTTTGATACAGAAATCATTCAAAATGCAACGTCGGCCCACCGACCCGTGAATGTTTGGTCCACCTCTTGGTGAAACGAGTACACGCCAAAAATCAGCTTAGCTGGTGATATCTAGTCATGTGATTCGAACATTTACCAAGCTGATTTCTAGCCGTGAGATTAGAGCATTTTTTAGCAGTCAAAAATGCTCAAATCGCATGGCTAGAAATCGCCAACTAAGCTGATTTTTGGTCTGTAAGTCCACTAAGGTAGGGTCCAAACATCTATCGGGTCAGCAAGCCAGTTAGAGTGTGCCGGCTAGTATTTTTAAGGGGTTTCTGTAGCAAACTTTTGATATACAATTCCGTATCAAAAACAACTCAACTGGGTAGATCTAATGGAGGGTCTGCGTTCATCATATTTGGCGTGGCACACGAGTTTGGGTCGTATAGGATCGGGTCTCATTTGATTAGACCCTCCCCAAAATATCACGTGGCACTGTTTCGGGCCCACTCAATTCCATGACTGTTGTCGAGCCCTTGGTGGACCTACAAACCAAAATCAGCTTGATTGATGATTTTTAGCGTTGGATTTGAGTTTTTTTTTCTTTCATCAGGGGCTTCAAGAAAAGGTCTATGGATGAGTTCCAAGCCCATGAAGAAAAATGCTCAAATACAACGACTAAAAATCACCAATCATGTAATTTTTGGTGTGTCAATCCACCAGTGGGTGTGCCAAACATCATGATTCAGTGGGTCCAAAAGAGTACCACGTGGCATTATTAGGAGGGTCCTTTGTAGGTTGGTTAAACCGAACATTCCGATGGCCTTACCTAATCAGATCTCTTGTAGCCACCAGATCGAGGCCCTTTGGAAGTTGAGAAAAACGTTGGAAAGTCAAGATAAAGTAGATGATGGATGATTATGATTATCCAACAACGTTAATAATTCCCATGCGAGGCCTATTGGGCATACCCATACGAGCCATACCCGGTAACACCCGAGTCTACTTTTGCTAAACACGTCTCTGAGCAAAAATGTTCAATGATGTCTGTATGAGCCACGTAGCGCACACTCTTTGAGACCAAAGACCGTAGATTTTGGTCAATAACTAGGTGGATCTACAGAGTGACTTTTAGCCATGTATTCGAACATTATTTGAGGTAGTAAGATGCAATGGCTAGAAATTACCAATCATGCTGATTTTTGGTCTCTAGGTCCTAAAAATGGGCCGAACAACCAGACGATCAGTAGTCTCGTAGAATGTACCACGTGGCTCATACAGACGTAAGTGAAGGCAAATATGTGCTTAAAACTCGTCTTAAAAAATTAAAGAGAAAAAGAAAAACTCAAATGGACTGTTTTATCCTTGGCAGTCGTTGCCACATAGACTGTGGATCATCTATTGAAGATGGCCCACGGCTCTTTTTTGCAGTTAAGCGTAGGATAGCAGGACCCCTTCGGAAATACGTTTACAAATCACATTGTAGAAAAAACACGAAATGTTTAATCCTAAGCAATGTAATAATTTAATATTCTTAAAAAATCTTACAAATACAATCCACAAATGTCCGTATTTGGTGTTGTGACGAAAAGACTCTCCAATTAGGGCTGCAACTTGGGCGAGCTTAACCTTAGTGAGAAAAAAAAAAGTGTACCTAGTAGTGAGTTGCTGACGGGTTTGTTTGGTTGGTGGGGTAAGTGAGAGATTAAAGTGTATGAACACCTCCTACCGTAAAATTGCCCTCTCTCTCTCTGTCTCTCTCTCAAGTTTCGTGTTACATGTGTAACGGAAATATGAGTTTAATCATGATTACTTGGTACATGCCCAATGGAAATATGAATCACCGACTGTTATTCCAGAATTCCTTGATTGTTGAATGCAATAACATCCATATGCGTAAATATCCGAGAAAAAAGGATATAGCATCCACATAATGAGAAAGAGCTAGAACTGAAAATGTTGTGTGGGTGCATTACGTAACATGACCAGCCTACAATCAATATGCATGCATGAAATCCACACGTAAACTACAAAATCACCCTAAAACCACAATATCGAAATATTTAGAACTCATCAAAGTGCCAAGTAGTTCAGTGTTAGTATGCATTAACATGTACAATATGTGAGAGTATCAGCCTATGTAAATATATAGTGGGTGGCCGGCCGTGCTCACGACACACCCTGACAAAGTGTTTACTAAAATCGGGTGGGAGATAATCTCAGCCATTGAAATCAAGTATAGTGGATCTCAGCCACTCTTTATTGAAGCCATATAAGAGTAAGAGAGGGTATAAGACAACCACTGTCACTTGTTATATAGATGCCACATGAGATAATTAATACAAAAACATATAACTTTATCTCACTAATAGGAAACTTAGTATATCTGTAGGCAGTATATATTTCACTTATATATATAGTATAAAGATTATTTCACTCGATTCTTAGGTAAATTATCCAGAGATCCAGCCTTGACGATTGCACCATCAGTTGTTAATGAATTTGAAAGGAGGCTTGACAAGAGCTGGGGCAGGATCATAGGTTCCATAGTCTTTGGTATTAACTCTAAGAAGCCTCTCATGAACATCAGTTGCTTTATCATGGTGCAAGGACTTCCTTGATGTTTCCTACCAAGTATAAATGAAAATTTTGGATCAACAACATATAAAGCAAGATGAAGAAAACGAATATTCGAAAAATAATGTGCAAGTAATATTAGTTTTTTTTTCTTCTTTTTCTTGTATGTGCACGTATATATATGTGAAAGAGAGAGAGAGAGAGATAGATAGATGAGGCGAGGCTTGGTGTTGAACTTCGGCGCCAGTTGGACAGATACAGACATGAATAATACTCGAGGCTTTGTTTTTTGTTCTTGCTTATAATAAAATCTATACTTAGCAAAAAAAAAATTACTTTAGGGTGAGAATCTATCTAAATAGAAGAATTGATATAGCTGCAGAAAGCAAAAATTAAGTTTTGCTCAACATTACTGATACATATCTAACAATAGCTAATAAAATACCTTATTAGTTGTACTGTCCATGGCAGGTTTATCTAGGAACCTCCATTGCCGACCTGCAAAAGCAATTTTAACATATAAATGAAGAAACTAGATAATGAAGGTTTATCAGAATGGCGAAGAGATCGAGTTTGGACAATATGCTTTGTAATAATCCTTGAAAGCAAAACCCAGTAAAGCATATGAAAAATTTTCAAGCCTTCATGAACATTTCAACTTATAAAGGAAAATGGTGGACAGTAAAAAATTTCTATCGCAATATACAACCATCTATTACCTGGCCATTTCTTATATTATTGTTAAAATAAGTGTTTTTTTAAAGAAATTTTTTGGTGTTGCCACTGTGTAAGCTGTTTTTAATGAGATCAAGAACTCAAAATGTGGAGGTGGGGTTTTGAATCAGGTCTATGGTATCAAAACTCAAAAAATAAGTTACACTTGCTTAATTGTAAGTCCAACTTAATTATTATTTGCACAACGACCAAAACATCACCGAACGGAACCGCAGAACCTTTCGCTCCTCCATCGTTTGATGCTCTGGGAGGAACGATGCCATCGCTTGGAGACTGTTAACCCCCTCCCAATTATAATTTCAAGATATTTCTGCAGTATGAAAAAAGAAAATCTAGCATACAAGAAACTAAAGGCTAATCAACCTTATATTATTTGGCTTGAGGAACAATTGTTCCCATAAAATCTGAGTGTTACACTTGAAAGGGAATGCTACTTCTAAGATAAGAACTGGTACGGTCCCGAGCTTTGATCGTCGAAGAAATTAAGGAGGAAATGATCATCATCTCCTACTTGTTCTTGACCAGAAAAAAACTTCATCCCTGCCTTTTGCCAATGTAAGTTTGGTTTGAGCAATACTTAGGTGCAAGAGATTGGCATAAACCTACCTGCAAATGAAGTTGACAAGAGTGATGCTGAGATGATGAGGAGGAATAGTAGAGTGATCTTCTTTACAGCCATGAAACCCTTGTTCAGCAATCAGACTCTCTGATCTCTTTCATAGGTGAAGTAAATGATGCTCCCTTTTTGTAAAATGCACAGTATATTTGAAATATTCAATCTTTATGCGTTATAGTATAAAATTCAGAAATGGAAAAGGTGAGGGAGACCACTTTTGTTGTTGGGGGGGCACTAAGTCTATGAAGTAGGTAGATTGATCTATAATTAATAGAAATGAGTGTGAACCTGCATAGTGGAAATTACTCATATGCCCCCACATTGTAGAACTTCATAATTAACCTTGCTAATCTTTGCATGATTTAATTACTTACAATTGACCAAAACATACAGACCTTGTCAAAGCCGTTCGACTTTTGGTTCCATGACATCGTTTCATGTTGAGCGACCAAGCCCCCTACGCGTCGAGTCAAGGAAATGTGCATATCATTGTTACAGATATTATGGCGTTTGGTAAAAATTTATCTTTGACCTTAATACTGAATGGACTGAAATTCAGTGTTTTCGGTGATTAAATGACATTTGATAAACAACTTAATTTCAGCGCCCTTATCACAAAAATCGCAGAAATTAAGTGAAAAAGCAAGTAAAAAAAAATGAACTCAGGTTCACCTTTTGCACTCAGCGATTACGGCGTTCGATCACTTATTTTAACAAACGCCACTATGGGTACTTAAGAGATTAAACCTAGTGGTCGACCGAGGATGAAACGCACTAAACATCGACATAAAAAAGGAGCATTATAAGGTTTCATGTTGAGTTTAGCTAAATTATTGGTAAAGTCCTTTGGCGTCGATATCACAGATCTAGGTTCAAAATCTGTAATTTTGATAAAAATTTGTGTGCCTTCTTATCCTTTATTTAGTTTAAGAAACCAAGCGCCCTCTAATTCAGTAAAATGACCAAACCACACCACCCTAAATTGTCATATGAAGAAAACCCCAGATGACAACTTAGGGTGGTTTGGTCATTTTACTGAATTAGAGCGCACATGGCTTATTAAACTAAATTAAGGATAAGAAGGCACACAAATTTATACACATAGGCTAGATTTTATACATTTTTGAATTAACTGCCTTGCCCTAACGAATGTAAGCTGAAAAGTGCTACAATAACATGAAACATAAAATAGGTTGTGGATAGCTAGTGCTTTCAATCATCCTAAATGACAAGGACAACGCACCAAATACCACTGAAAGGATAGTGGTGGAGAATAAAGAGAAGCACGGCAAGGTTTAAACAATTTCATATACCCGAACCCGATCAACAAAGGTCTGGTAGTGAAAACCATTTTTTTTATATTTTGTATGGGTACCCAAGCATGATTCGAAATCTTGGGATTGGAGGCGGGATTGTTGAGCTTCAATCCCGATGAGAACAAGATCGGCGCATCTCACCTGAGACAAAGTGAGACTTCTTTGGGAAACAGTATTCATTTTTTATCCGGATTGCCCGATCCAAACCAGGATTGGCCGAGACTTCGAACTATGTACCCAAGGGTCAGGTCCAAAACTCAGGCCTTAACTTCAATAATTAGGGTCAGATACCAGCTAATTGAGAACCATCGACAAATTGTGATAGTATAGCAAAATTCTAAAGTCAAGGCGCAAAGCTGGCTGGAGCTGCCGAAACTTCTGCTAAAATAATGAAAGAACCAGCATCACAATTTCTTGTGTAGCACCTTCAGGTGTAGAAAAACTCGTTGAGTCCAGATGCTGATCTACTATTGGTATAGTTTCCAAATTCCAATCCCAATCCCAATCCCAACCACGACCTTTTGTACCGTTTTCTTTTTGTCGAAAGATATCTATTATTACTTTAATTAAAGCCAAAAGAGGGGTTCGGCGCACGCCCTTCACATGGCACTCACCTACATACCTTTTAGAGATAAATTTTTTGATCTGGGCATCAAGCAGCACCTAAAAACACCACGTGGAGCACTTATAAAGAGATGTTTCAAACAGTGGACCGTCATACCAAAAATCAGCCTGATTGATATTTTCTAAGCGTTGGATCTCAGAACCCCAAAATAAATCTCGAATCCCGTGGTTAAAATCAACCCATGAAAAGAATTTAAATCAAACGGTTACACATCATCAATCAAACTATTTTTGGTATGTAGGTCCACCTAGGGATGTTTCAAATATCAGTACGGTCATTGATCTCTAACCATGTGACGTTTTTAGGTGTCAAGTGGACGTCAGGATAAAAAAAACACCAGGATCACAAATTTCTCAAATACACACATTTTAGCTGTCTACCAAAGAAAAAAGCAGAACTTTGATCACGGAGGTCTATCATCAACGTTGGTGATAGACAATAGTGTGGCACACTCTTAGAGACTATTGACCGTATGGATGTTTAGCCCATCCCTAGGTAGACCTACATATCAAAAGTTGAATAGTGAATTCTAACCTTTGGATCTAAGTACCCTAATAATGCTCAAAATCTATAGTTACAAATAAACCATGGAAAAGATTCTAATCAGGTTGATTTTGGTATGCAAGTCTATCTAGGGATGGGCCAAACATCCATATGGTCAGTGGTCTCTAAGAGTGTGCAACGTGGCTCATACTTCGTCATCAAAGTTGATGAGGCCCCTACAATCACTGCCGCCCCCCTTGTGTGTTTAGAATTTTTAAAGGGTTTAGTACTAATCCCTTAAAATATAGAGAGAATTACTAAGACACCCCTTGATCGTTGGTCAACTTACTTCCTCATGCTAAAACACGACGCATGGATGAACCCCATCAACCAACCGCTATTTCCTTAGTGACAAGAACGAGTTACCCAAGAAAACTCTGCAATCTTTGTCATATATCCACACCTCTTTCCACTCCACTTGTAGGTAAAATGCCAATTTTAGGGTATTTTGGTCTTCTCAAGTAGTTGTTAGTGGTTGCTTGACAAGATTTAACTTACCAGTGTGCCACGTTGCTATTAGATTTGAGTCGGATCAGTGCTGATCTGGAGCCGATACGATAAGAAAACATGCCAACATGGATCTGATCCAGTAAGAGATCGGATCACATAATCGTGATCTAGAACCAATCCGATTGAACGAATAGAGTTCTAGCGCTTAGAAATCACTGATCAGGTTTATGTTTGGCCAAACATCCATACGGTCAGCATCAACTAATAGCTCGTATTGTGGGCTGCGACCGGCTTTGGTCACCACGCACTGTGATTGAAGTTTTACTCTATCCACTACCCATGAATGTTTGTTTGGCCCACACTATCCAAAAACTAGCCTGATTGGTGATCTCTAACAATTGGATTCAAGAAAATTTTGATAATGGGCTTCATACACAAGCCGATGGATTGGTTACAAGCCCATGATGAAAAAGTGCTCAAGTCAACATTCATGGGTTGGTGGGTCCGAAAGAGTGCGGCTTTGAGGGATTTCAGCATCAAACTTTTGATACAGAATTCTGCGTCCTAGTTTTTTTCTCGGTCCTATGGTACTTGAGCTCAACGGGTAGAAGTTACATGCTCCTATCCAACGGCTAGAAATCACCAACATGGGCAGTGAATTTGCGCGGGAAAAAAATTCTGTAGTACAAGTTTATTTTAATTAGGCCCTTTATGGTGAAGTTTTCTATAAAAATTGATTCAAGTCTTAAAATGTCAGCTTTCCATGTGTTGAAATTAGCCCATCTTGTATACCGAGTTCTGTATAAAAAATTGTATATAGGCATCCCAAATAGCCACATGGCACTCTTTGGGGCCCACTGACTCATGAATGTTTGGACCATCCCTTGGTGGATCTACACACTAATAATATCTTGATTGGTGATTTCTGGCAGTTGATTTGAATATTTTGCATCATGGACTTGTAACCCATTCAACTGGTGTAATGGACCGGGGCCCATTATAAGTTTCGGGCCTGACGGGCTTATCCAAAACTTACCAAAAGAAAGCTCAAGGTCGTGTTTCATGAACTCGTGATGATAGAAAAAACCTCAAATCCAACAGCTAAAAATCACCAATCAAGCTGAATTTTGGTGCGTAGGTCCACCAAAGGATGTGCCAAACATTCATGGGTCAGTGGGCCTGAAAGAATGTGCCACGTGGAATTTTGTATACAGATATTGTTATACTAAATATTCTAGTAGAAACGTGCCTGGTCAATCTTGAGGATTCCTGACCACACAACTAGACATGTCAGGGTGGGGCCACGTAATTTGCAATTGAAGATTCTGGAAGTGCCATGGGTCCTACCCTGCCAAAGTGGGTTGTATAGCTGCATGCATTGAAAGAAAAAAACCGTGGAGGAGCAAATTTTCCGACCGAGGGCCCAAATCCAGCCCATTCAATAAATCTTTAAATAGATCTAAGTCCAGGTCCACATGTTGGTCGATGCAACCCAATAACAGCTATATGCAGACTTGGGTAGCGGTTTCATCAGGCCAAGCCCACCCATGTCTGCATCACATCTCTATTGACATGTGCCATATGTGTACATAGGTGGGTATCAATCCTGGCCGTCAAAATGTCAATCAACCGCTTAGATCATCAATACGGATCTTAGGGTCATCCGAGGGGTGGATTGACACATGGACAGTGCAGGAATGCGTCTTTGAGGGAAAAAAATGTGGTTCCCTTACACTGTATATAAGGGATTATTAAGCGATATATAGATCCATTATGATAAGTATCGTTCAGCTACAATAGCTCGTAGAGTAACAACGTTGCATGATACTTGCGAGTAGGGCTGTCAATGGATCGGGTTCAGATTGGATGTGGGTACGTCCAGGCCCAATCCAATAGCGTATATAATCACTAATTCAGATCCAGACCCAATCGATAAGCTATCGCATTGGATCGAGGAGAGCTACATCAAGTCGATCTGATCAATAAAACTGTTAAAATTTTATTTAAAAAAAATGAAAAATCTAAATGAAAAAACATTCCTGTGCCGAAAAATCAAGCCGGTCCTGGGCTTGGTCCAGATTTCAGGCTGACCTCAGGTTTCAGGCTCAGTAAACCCCTTTTCTTTAAAAATATTCGGGTTCGAGCCAGGCTCAAGTGGGTTTTTCTGTGCTGAGCTCAGCTACTGAGCCTGCGGATTCAGGCCGGTATGAGGGTGGCAATTTGTCCCGTCGGACCAGGTTCTCAAAAAAATTTGAAGCCCAAGGCCTGATCTTAGATCGGGCCCTCGAACCGGGCCTCGGGCTAGGGCTAGGGGGATTGGGCCACGAACTGACTTACGGGCTGGGCCTATTTAAAAAAAAAAAAAAAAACTAAAAAAACAACAATTTTTAATGCAGGAGTGGAGGGGAAATTTAAAATTATAATTTTGGGGGGAAGGGACTGTTGCAAAATTCAAATTTGACGAGGGAGGGGTATTTCAAAATTTAAATGTTGGAATTCATGGGCTGAGCCAGCATAGCACGTAAGATTCTCTTCACGGGCCGGACTGTGAGCTCAAATCCTAAGCCCAGTCTGGGCCTAGAAGATTATCGGGTTGGATCAGGCCAGGCCAACTATTGGGCTGGTCCGGGCTGGTCCAGGCTGGGCAAGCAAAAAAAGGGCCAAGCTCCGGCCAAATTGCCATCCATTAGAACATAGACCTGGTTTTGAATTTTCAGTCGGGTTTGGGTGGCCCCGAAACTCGAGTCAGGTTGGTTTTGGACAAAAAAGTTCAGTTCGAATTTCTGGTTTCGGGCCTTATATATATACGCCTAGCCATGACAGTGATCCGATCCATTGACAGCCCTACCTGCGGTGTTAAACTAAGCCCTCGCATGTGTGCCAGCCTCAAGCCAAGTAAATTTAGAGCCCATAATTATTAAAAACTGAGCCCAAAATTGACTTAGGGCTGGTCCTGAGCTTGTGAATGACCAAAAGTTATGCCCAGGAGGCAGGAACTGTGGCTCACCTCATATTTTGAAGCTGCGGTATATACATGACGCATGACCTTAGTTTTTTATACATAAAACATTAAAAAGGACATCACCCCATGTTCTGTTCGTCACGTATTCTCAATCATTCACATAACAACGATGTTTATAAAACAAGAGAAAATATGTAACCAGATATACCTGACGTCACCGCTGCCCTCTTGGCCCACTGATCACATGGATGTTTAGCCCACCCCTTGATGGATAGACACGCCAAAAATCTCCATGATTGGTAATCTCTCCCCATTAACTTTTTAATACTTGATGTTAACCGTCAGATTCAAACTTTTTTGGTTACTAAATCCAACGGTTGGAAATCATCGAACAAGCTGTTTCTTTTGGTATGCAGAGTTGGTAACAAAAATCATTTATCTCTCTTGCACCACTAACTTAGAAACACATGACGTATTCGACTCCACTACGTACAAACTTGACACCCATTGTCTTCAATAAATTGTTGCTTTAGACCAAAAACCTCCGTATAGGTTACTATGGGTGCCAGCGGGCCGGTTCATTTCGATTCAGTTCCTAAGGTACCCAGAACCA
Source organism: Euptelea pleiosperma (assembly GCA_035048495.1). Taxonomy (NCBI): domain Eukaryota; kingdom Viridiplantae; phylum Streptophyta; class Magnoliopsida; order Ranunculales; family Eupteleaceae; genus Euptelea; species Euptelea pleiosperma. The sequence continues at coordinate 4,217,406 of CM068552.1, read as the reverse complement.
GAACCAAATTGTCACTCCTTACTGGTTTTGGTTCCCATCATTTCGATTCTCAAATGATGGATCCGAACCAGAACCAATTGTTTGAAGGGGCTAGGTGATCCAACAGGTGGATCCCACATGTGAAAATTCTTGTCATTCCCATTACTAAAAAAATCTTTACCCATGCAACAAGCCTTACTGTGATTTGAGAGTCATGCCTGTCACAATGGCAACCTACTAATAATGGATAATTGAATATTGTAATTATTTATTGCAATATTATAAAGTCGTAAAATAAATAATTTTTTTTTTGTAGGTGGGAATGATATTTTAGTCGGACATCGGATTCGCAGTGTTGCGTTCCATATTTCACGAAATTTTTGAAACAAAAAAGGTCCAATAGCTCACAAGTTAAATGCTCTTGCGTGTTCCAACACTCTGGATTTTTGGCAATGGATGATGTTTGATCCCTGTTAATATCGCAACCAAAAAGTGGTGAAACTTTGATTGCGGGATCCATAATGCTGGAACCTGTGAGACCGTTATTTGCGGGGCGAGTAATGTATGCAGATTGTATGTCTCGAATTTTATCATTATTGTATTTGAGCTCCTTGTACAATTCGGACCGACAGGAACCACCCCGTTATCAAATTGGGCTGGAGTGAAGCGACTCCCCGTGAGCCGAGATGGCAGTGCCTCTTGAAGGGGGTCCAAGGGAGGTCCTCCTGAATTTTTTGTTTTTAGGGTTAGTAAAATTTATTGTGAGTGGTTTTCCTCTTTTTTAGGTTTATGGTTTAAAATTCAATAAGTCATTGTTGTAGGCGTATTTTATATATTTTCAATTTGCATATAGTGAAAGCTCTAGATTAGCGGTTGCATGTGGACATCGCGCCTAGTTTATCTCTTCTTTATGATGCTAACGTTTATGATTGGGTCTCGATTTCCACAACTATAAGGACATATGAATTTTCATACAACGGCGCCTTATAAAGCCACATTTCTTCATTAAAAAAATATAAAATAAAATAAAATAATGTGTCATTTTGCATTTTTCCCATTAAAAAATCATTTTTTTCAATAATTCATGTATAATACATATAATAAGGTTCATAATAAAATATATAAATTTTACGAATCTTTGAATAATACGGCCGTAAAATATTTTTTTTTTTTAAAATACGTCAAATATGCATATTAAACAGGAAATTGCTAACTAGGGTCTAGACTCGATTCGATTGAATCAGATCATCCAATCGGGTCGGTCCGATCATATATGATCATCATCACACTGTTAAAAAGAGTAAAAACATCATTATCTCTCTAGATCGTCAAAAGGACTCCTGATGAGAACCAGTTTGTCATGATCAAGAACTCAACAGTCTCTCTCTCAATGATTTAAAAATATTAAATTGCATTTTACTTGAATTATTCTCACCCACCATCAATATTTCAAAATATAATACAAGAACCAAAATCACTCTCGGGCATGACATCATCATCACGACCTTCTTTCATTCAAAAATCCATTTAAAATTACAAACACCCCCCCACTAATAAAACTAAGAAAAATACCTTTTTTTTCTCAACTCATGTGACTCACATGCTTTCAATAAGGGCATGATAAAGTGATTTCGTCATCCTTCCTCTATCTTTAAGATGGGGAGTCTAATAGATTATTACTACCACACCTAAATTCACCCACTTCTTTGCCTGCCTTTTTTTGTTTATTATTTCTTTTTTTTATTTTTATTTTCTAATAAGCATTTCAAAATAACAAATAAAATAAACATTTTGCCCTAATTTTTTTTTTTATTCAAATAAAAAAGTAACGTGGGACTATAAAAAGAGACGTTAAAAGGCGTCAATTTTTTTATTCTTTCTATGCACCCACTTATCCACAGATACCCCAACTCACTTATCGACCGATATCCCAACTCGCGAGGTTGTATCACGAGTCAACACTATGGTAAAAATTTATAATTTAGGTTAATTTAGAAGTAATCTAGCATAGAAATCTACCTTTAGGTTCGCTATTAAACCCGGATTGGAAAAAAAAACAGAAACGAACAAAATCTCCCGGGTTGTTCTGTGATGCAGTAGTCCCTCAATTTGTCACGTAGTAGACTCTTTGGGGCCCACTGGCCCACTGAATGTTTGGCCCACACCTTGGTGGACCCACACGCCAAAAATCAGCGTGATTGGTGATTTCTAGCAGTAGGATTTGAGCACTTTTTCCTCGTGGGCTTTATGAACGGGTCTATGAATTTGTTTTAAACCCATGATGAAAAAGTGCTCAAATCCAATGGCTAGGAATCAATAATTGTACTGATTTTTGGTGTGTGGGTCCACCAAGGAGTGGGCCAAACATTTAGGGGTCCAGTGGGCCCCAAAAAGTCTACTACGTGGCAAATTTAGGGACTTCTGCATCAAAATTTGATACAAAAGTCTGTATCATAGATTTCCTCAAATGTATCTGTTTGTTTTTCATGGCAATATTAACTTGGATGATTCATGGGATTTTATGATGCATGAAATCTAACACTTGAACCATATTTTATGGCAACTAGGTGACAAAAAATCACAAAAAACGACTCCGATTGATCAGACGGCTAGGAATCCATGTCTTATTATGTGGCACTCAGCAGCATGTGTCTACAACACACTTTGGACTTCAATTTTCGTGTGATTGAAGTCGTGGTTAAATTGGTAATCTTACCTATAAAACGATTATTTGGTTGTACTTTTTGGATTATTGACTACCTTCATTGCATTTAAAAAAAAAAAGTTAGATTAGTGGCATACGAAACTATAAACATTAGATAGTGACTAAAACGTGACAGGATTTGTCTCTTTGCAATATTTATATTCAACGGGTGATGAAAATTAACAAAGAATCTTAACTTATTTTCTTTGTTTATTTGCTTAATTGAGATGAAGTACAAATCAGCTTGAACCCATTTCCTATGTCCCCCTACTCCACATGAAAAGTGGTGAAAATTTCATTTTCTTCTTCAGTTCTTTATGCTGCTTAGTGTGTTTTTTTTTTTATTAAATTACCTTTAAAGTGTCTTATTTATTTAATCATTTCGACTGTTCAATTTTCATCTTTGATCGGCTGAATTGTTGTTGTTGTATGTAGTTTTGGAGTTCTAGAACAAATCTCTCTGTTAATCCATTGAACGAAAGCAAATTTTTGTAGATTTTTCTGTCCCAATAAACCACCCAAAACATTTTTGATGCAAGATATTGCTCTATTAACAATTAAGGGGTATTATGGTCGTATGAAATAGATGATTAAATTGAGAAAAGAAAGAAAAAAAACAAAAATCTAGACGTAATTGATGTATTTTTTCATAACGGAAACTGTAGGTACATTCACTAAACAAGGTAACCTTCTCAGCTGAAAAGTGAGGATTATAGATGATGCATTTTAAGTGAGGGTTGCTCGAAGGTGGGAGTGTTGATTCTGTTTCCTCAATAAAGTGTTATGTTGTTTTGTGGGGCATCTTCCCGCAATGTATCTCATTTAGGGGTGAGTTATAGGAGTAAACTCATCTGGGATCCGGTGATCTAATGTTTGGAGAGTCGACTAGTTAGGTAGAAAGCTAGATTTTTGTCAAAAAACAGGAAGGCTCGTGCTCACTAAGAGCACACTATCCAGTTTGCCGATATATTATGTTCCTTTGCTCGATGCCAATGAGTGTGTAGAAGAAAGTGATTAGATTGATAAGAAACTTCATGTGGAGTGGCAAAGGCGAGGGGTAGAAAATCAGTTTGGTTATATGGGAAGTGGTTACAAATTCGAGAGAGAAATGAGGGTTGGGTGTGAGAGATTTCATGGATGAATGAAGCTTTGAAAGGAAAATAGTTATGGAGGTTCCACGTGCAAATGCTTTCATGAGTAAGGTGGGAGCGGCACCTATTATCAGCTCGCAAAACAATTCTAGATGGTGGATCTATGATAGTAAAAATAATTTTTCTGTCCAGTCATTTTGTGGTGCATGCAAAGGAGGGGAGATTGAGGAGTTTCCTATGAATAGGGTTTGGGGGTGTAGAGCTGCGTCCAAAGTGTGATTTCTAGCATGGAGTGTAGTACGAGGCAGACTTCAAACTATATTTTTTTGTGGAGAAAAGGGATAAGAGTTTTGGATCATTGTCCCCTTTGTTTGCAAAGCAAAGAGTCGGTTGATCATTTGTTTTTACATTGTAGAAGTGCATGTTAATTTGGACAGGATTACTCAAGGAATTTGGGGTGTGTTCAGAAGCTCCTAAGACGATAACAGAGTTATTTTTGGCGTGGAAAGGATAGGGGTTTGGTAGACTTGGGAGGAGAATGTGGGTTTTGACACCATTAGTGGTTATATGGGGCTCATGGCGAAAGAGGAATAACAGGGTCAAAACTCTTCAAGTGGAGTAGATTATCCTGCAGGTCAAGGCGCTAGTTTATTTTTGGGTTAATTATATGAGGAAGGGAGAGGCATTTCTTTCGAGGAAATCGTCTTCAAATAGCCTTATTTGATTTGTAGGAGGGATTGAGGGCGTTGGTTGGGTTAGGTGGGGTGTTCTTTCTTATTTCTGTTAGTGCGATACTTCTATTTTTCCTTGTAATTTGTATTTTTTGGACTTTTGGTAGGTTTCCTCAGCATCTAAAGGCCGCCATCTAATAAATCCTTTTTTACTTATCAAAAAAAAAATATATTAAGTGAGGATTGAGACCTTCCACCTGATGGGCTATCTCAAAACATTACCTGATCAAATGATCTTAGCCTTCAGATCTAAAGATTATTTCTTTAGGTTATGGCTCCAAGTAATTGGTGCAAAAACTGTTTAATGTAACCTAATTTCTTAATTCTTTTGTTAGATGGTGTTCTTCATGACATGATAAAAAATAAAAATAAAAAATAAAAACCAAGATGCATTGCCATCTCATCCTTAAATGAATAAGAAAAATTATTAGTAGCAGAAATTGATGAAAGAGGTTGTTTCCTTCTTAACCTTACCACAGTTAGATCAAACAAAAGAAAACACGATAAATCCATAAAAATCCAAACACCCACCATCCAAAGCACTTTAAATATCTCCTAATGTGTCCAAAGGTCCAATTACATAAATCCAACAACGCAAAAAAAACCATACATCATCAATAATGGGTCTTAATATTTTTTTTAAATTGCAACACAAAACTCATAGTTTTTTTTTTCTAATATCATATTTTGTAAATTTGATCAAAGTTCATCCAAAATGATCCAAAAAAAAAAACCAGTAATGGAGGAGGTTATTATCTAGAGAGACATATTACATCTATGGTCCTTGAATTCATATTTATATTAAAACATATACAAATCAAGAACCCAATATTAAGCAAATCCTTCTCTACTAAATTATCTTTATGCCCTAATTGAACTAAAACCCCCTATTTTCTTCTCTCCCACCCACTGACAACATGAACAAACACCAGAAACAACATCAACAACTAATTATAACATTTTTAACCATAGAGATTGATCATCAGTACTGAAACATATCTGCAGAAGCCATGATGGGTTGGTTTTGGTTCATGTAGAGCATATTCCATGGGTTGATGAAACTATCAGTACTGGTGTGAGGATCCTCAGTCTCAAAGCCAATATTGCTTGCATTGAAGTAGTTGGTGATCTCATTGAGAGACTGCAATCTGTGGCTCAATTCTGCCATCTGAGCTCTTAAAACTGAATTCTCTGACTCAATGTTCAAGTAGTGTTGAGTGGTGATGTTCAAGCTTGTAAGGATCTGGTTGTTTTCCTTCCTTAGCTCAGCCATTTTGGCTGTCAGATCATCCAGGTGTTTCTGTTTTCGCATCCTTGATCGTCTCGCCGATTCACGGTTGGACACCATTCTCTTTCGTTTCCTTTGATCCATTACAAGCTGGAGGTCTTCTTCAGAACCAGAGTTTTGAAGCATAGTAGAGCCTGAAGAAGTCCCACTAGAGGAAGCCATGGTATACTTACAAAAGAGAGATTAAGAAGCTCAGGATAAAAAAAAAAACTAGATTTTAGTTGGATTAGAGACTAGGAGAAAACCTTAATACTAATTATTTCAAATCTAATTTAGATAAATTTCTTATTCTAGATGATTAGATCTAAGGGCTAGTTCTGAAAAAACATAGAACCAGTATAGGAACACAACAGAGAGAGATTGAACTAGGTGGGTCTTGCGTCTGAATGTGGAATTTATCATAAACCCAGAGAGAAGAATTTCACTGAGAATTGGAGACATGAATCTCAAACATCAAGAACAAGATATTAAACATTAAGATAAAGAGAAGACAAACTTGTTATAGAGAGATATGGCATGAAGGGTCAATATAACAGTCTCAAAATCCCAACTTCATGAGAAAAGTTGGAAATTTTTATGAGAAAACAAGGAAAAAAAATCCAAAATGGGATTTTAGCAGGAGCACGAAGGAATCACCAGATGGGTTTTGCTTTTTAAATCCAAAACCCAACTTCGACAGAAGTCACAACAAACCTCCTCTAGAAGCCCACCAAGAAACCCCCAGAGATGCAGAACCCTGTTATCTAAAAAAACAGGATCTTTGCACTAACCCAGAGATTAAAAAAAACCAGCAAAAAGGAGAAACCCAGATCCAGCAAATGGGTTTGAATCTGAAAACCAGAACCAACCCTTCAAATCAAAATCCTAACAACACGCAGACAATAACACCCCTAAGAACCAAGGAAAACAGAGGAGAATGGCTTCAATTACTAACCAAAAAGCTCCAGAACTTCAGATCAATAAAAAGATCAAAAGAGGGAAAGAAAAGAGAGGAGAAATCTCAAGATCTATATAGGAAGAGATGAGAAGAGGAAGAGGTTTTTGAGGGTGTAGAAGGTGGGATTTATAGAACCAAAAAGTCCATCAGGAAAATAAAATATCAATGAAAATATGGACCAAAATTATTTAAAAAAAAAAAAAGGAAAATGAAAAATAATAAAGAGAGAGAGAGAGAGAGAGAGAGAGGCAGAGAGCTTTGGAATCTCCTGTGGTAGTTGTTGGGAGGGGTGATGAGGCATGGGGCTCACTTAGTATGCAACTGTTTACATACTTAAAGTATGCAAACAGTGTCATACGGTTCGATGTCCCTTGGAAAATGTGTCATTTCAATGTTTTTAAAAAATATATTTTATAAATTAAAAACACAATTTTCAAGGAGCATTCAATGGTGGATTCAGTGTTTCCAAATTGTAAGCATGAAACGGTGCGTACTAGATTTGTCCTGAGGCATGTGGGGTGGAAACGAAATTTTCAGAAACGTCCAACTCCAGCTGGTGAGCAACAAACAAAATTAATTAAAAAGAGCAGTCTGTCAGCCTCTCTCTCCTCGAATTCAGAAAACACGGATCTCGAAGAAAATTTAACGGTGTGGATTCTAGCGAGGACATCTTGTCTTCATTAGGCTGACAAAATCATTTCTGAATTGAAAATCAGAAAATCTATCACAGAATTTTACCTCTCTTTCACCACCAGTACCGGATTTACAGTTACAGTTACCTTTACCGTTACCTTTACCGTTATGTCTCTCCTGGGGCCACCGTCAGTGAACCATAGCATGGGGATCTTAGGATGGAGGTGGTATTCTAACTACATTTGAGGGTACTTGTGTATATTCACTGCTAAGTCTTTACTTAAATGTCCGAAGTACCCTTCTACTTCCTGAGCTGGAGTTACTAGACATAAATGATTACGAGTGGTTCTTTTTGTCTTTAAACTGTGCTGAGAAGTGAGAAGGACCTACTCACGGTCCTCACCTCCCTTTTCTTGGCGTCCGTCCCCTTCAAAAGCCACGTGGCACACTCTTTCGGGTCCACCTTCCACTTACGAATGGAAGTTTGGACCACCTATTGTTGGACCTACAAACCATAAACAAGCCTAATTGGTGATTTCTAAACGTTGGGTTCAAGCATTAATCATGGTGTGATTCTAGCGGTGGGACTCGAGTACTTTTTTGGTACTCAAGATCCAAGGGATATAAATGACCAATAAGGCTGTGTGTAGGTCTTCCAAGAGGTGGGGGCCGTGGGGGCAAACATCCGTGGAATTAGCGGCCTGAAAGAGTGTCCACGTGAGTCATCGGAATCATCAGAAGGTTCCCATGATGGACGCCCATATGAGCCACATGGCATACTGTTAACAGACCACTGACCGTATGGATGTTTGGCCCATCCGTAGTTGGACCTACATACACAAACGTAGCCGTGGATCTGAGTACTCCAAATCCCCTAGTTAAAAATCAACAAAAAGACTCAAATCGAACGGTTAGAAATCATTAATCAGGCTGAATTTTGGTCCAAAAATCTTTAGCAACCAAGGTTCATCGTCAACATTGATGACTGACAACAGTATGAGCCACGTGGAACACTCTTAGAGATCACTGACCTTATGTATATTTGGCCAATCTCTAAATGGATCCGACAACCAAAAATCAGCCAGATTAATGATTTCTAACCATTTGATTGGAGCCTTTTGCATGGGTTTATTATTAACCGTAGAAATCAAGTATTATTTTGGGTACTTAGATATAAAGTTTAGAAATCACCAATCAAACTGATTTTTGGTATGTAGGTCCACCTAAAGATGGGCCAAACATCCATACGCTCAGTAGTCTCTACGAGTGTGTCACGTTTCTCATACTAACGTCCGTCATCAAAGATTTTATTCCTAGTATGCTACGTGGTTCATAAGAACGCAGGCCCATAATGATCCAAAGATAATCCATCCAATAATTGATTGAAAAAAAACTGAAGGGTATTTTTGACTTTTTATCTGGTGACTTTTACAGCACTTAAGGAGATAGACACAACACTTGCGCAGTACAAGTAGTGAACATGTGCGTCTTGTTAAATTGTCCACAGGGGCCCCACTTGAGAGGTATAGACCAAGCCGTTTCCGTTAAAACCGTTTAAACACGTTTTATCGGTTCTGAAAAAAACGGCTGTTAAAATCGTTTAAACAGCCGTTAAAATCATTTAACAGCTGTTTAAATGGTAACGCCCCAAGCCCGTTTCCTTTAAAACCGTTTAAACACGTTTTATCGGTTTTGAAAAAAACGGCCGTTTAACGGCCGTTAAAATCGTTTAAACAGCCGTTTAATTTCGAAAAATTTTGTGAAAAAAGGCCATTAAAACAGTTTAATTCCATTAAAATCCGTTTAATTTCCGTTTAAATCCGTTAAATTCTATTTTTTTTTTTAATTTTCAAATTTCAAAATTTGAATTTCAGTGCCACTTTTTCCGTTAAAATCAGTTTAATTCCGTTTTTTTTTTCATTTTTGCCCGTGACCGTTTTAACGGCTGTTTAAACGGTAACGCCCCCAGTCCGTTTAACCGTTAAAACGGCCTCCTTTAAACCTTGATATTAATCATCAAATTGTTGATTACTCAGGTTTTACGGTCTAGAAACAATCCAACATGGAGCCTATTGATTGAACGGCCCCAATCTGACATGCATATTCAGTAATTGTACGATATAGACAAGTGGTAGTAGGAAAAATTTTCGCTCGCAATTTAAAATTTAAATTTGTTTATTTCATACAAGGTTAAAGGGGACCGTTATAACGGTACAACGGACTGGTGGCGTTACCATTTTTTCCGTTGTAATGGCCGTTATATATAACACGAAAAAACGCTCAGGGGCAAAAACGGGAAAAAATGGAATATAAGGGAAATGACAGGAAAAAATGGCGCTGAAATTCAAATTTTGAATTTTAAAATTTGAATTTCAAAAAAGGAAAAAAATGAAAATAACAGCCATTTTTTTTTCCACCAAAAATTTCAGAAAATAACGGTCGTTATTTTTGTTATAACAGAAAAATAACTGCCGTTATTTTCGTTATAACGGCCGTTTTTTAAACCTTGATTTCAACCAAGGTTTAAAAGGGGCCATTATAATGGTATAAGGTGTTGGAGGGTTACCGTTTTTTTTCCATTATAACTAATTGAAACGCACTGGGCCAAAAATGAAAATAACAGAAATAATGGAAAAACGACGCTAAAATTCAAATTTTTAATAAAATTTATAATTGAAATAACGGATATTTTTAACATTATTTTTTTTCAGAAAGTAACGGTCGTTATTTTTGTTATAATAGAAAATAACGGATGTTTCCAATACCGCCAGCAGCTCCCGCTGAAGCAATTATAGCTATTCCGGCACCTATTGATTTTGCACCTTCTAAAATCTCAAAAAAATAACGGCCGTCGTAACAAAGAATATGACCGTTATTTTCTTCTCGGCATCTTTTAGTGCAAAAGACTTTTTTTTTTATGTGCTTCTGGAGTCAATTTTTCCCAATTTGAATTTGCTTTGTAGAAAATTCAAGTGTCGCATTGTGTTCATACCATTAGAGTTTCTTCGAAATTTGTGTGATAGACTTTGGGATTCGACTAATAGAGATCTCAATGAATATTAGTGGTCATGCAGTATCATCCTAAGGACAATGCTAACACCATCTGTAAGTGCTATTGGGGCTAATTTTAACCAACTTTCATTGAAAAATATACTTATTCTAGAAAAATGGGTAAAACCTAAATACATCCTCGAGCCAAACACGAAATAGCCGTAAAGAAGGTGCTAGTTTACTCAAATACACTTGGCATGGCGAAAGACTCTTTAAAGCTTCTTACTTTTCTAAGATACAAAATACTGAGTAAAACATCAAGGGGCCGTCGATTACTACAGAGCAAGGTTTAAAGGAGACCGTTTTAATGGTTAAACGGATTGAAACGGCCAGGGGCAAAAATAGAAAAATAGATTTTAACAAAATAAATGGAGCTGAAATTCAAATTTTGAAATTTGAAAATTCAAAAAAAATGGAATTCATCGGATTTTAACGGAAATTAAATGGATTTTAGCAGAATTAAACGAATTTAACAGGCATTTTTTCAGAATTAAACGGCTGTCCAAACGATTTTAACGGCCGTTAAAACAAAAAAAAAACGGACGTTTAATTCAAAAACGGACGTTTAATTCAAAAACGATAAACGTGTTTAAACGGTTTTAACGGAAACCGGCTTGGGACGTTACTGTTTAAACAGCCTTTTTAAAACCATGCTACAGAGTCTTCGGCGCGTACATCAGTTCTTTTTGCCACCTACCCAAGTGAGTGTTTTTAAAAAAAATAATCTTCAATTACAAAAGCAAAAAAGCCCATGTGTACGTGCGTGGGGAGAACTCTGTGGTAGTCAGCGGCTGTCATCAAAGTTTTATCCAAAATGGGATCTAACTGATAGGGTAATATATGGCGCGTCAATCAAACGTCAAGCAACTCTCAAACATAATAAATTGTCTCGGGTTTGAACAAGAACAGCAAATGAACATAGGTTGCTATAAAAGGAAAAGAGTTTGATTTCTCGACGCCTCTCTCACCAAGTAAAACTTCTGTTACAATCGGATTGCAAATCACACAAACACAGCCAATGAGTTCTCGGCACGTACACAAGTGCTTAGGCAACGTACCCATGTGCTTAGCTTTTAAGTGTACGTGCCGAGAACTCATTGGCTGTGTTTGTGTGATTTGCAATCCGATTGTGACAGAAGTTTTACTGGTGAGAGAGGCGTCGAGAAATCAAACTCTTTTCCTTTTATAGCAACCTATGTTCATCTGCTGTTCTTGTTCAAACCCGAGACAATTTATTATGTTTGAGAGTTGCTTGACGTTTGAGAGTAAAACTTCTGTCACAATCGGATTGCAAATCACACAAACACAGCCAATGAGTTCTCGGCACGTACACCTAAAAAGATTGTGTACGTGCCGAGAAATCATTAGCTTGTGATTGTGTTCTTTACAATTTCGTGTGATAGAAGTTTTACTCGACGTTTGATATCTGTTTTCCCTCCCCTACCTAGAACACTCTTTTAGGTCCCCTCGGTGGATGAAAACCAAAATCAGCTTGATTGGTGATATGACTGATATCTAACCGTAGGACAAACATCCATAATTCAGTGGGCTCAAAAAAAAGTTTATGCCACATGGCATTTTGGGAGGTGAAAGCATCAAACATCGAGCAATTCTCACCATTTTCTCTTACAGTACTAACTACACACCGCACGTCCATGCATGTACACTTCGTGTGCCACACATGTGAGTACATGAGCGTGTGTAATACATATAATGCATGCAACCGTGCACACAAGGGTCACACTGCACGCATGCGTGCACATTTTTTTTTTATATAATTGCAAAATACATTTGAACGACAAAGACGTGAATTTTGAATATTTGTTGGTGGTCACGGAAAAATAAAAGGAATAAAACTAGTCTACGCTGGTAGTACAGACTCTAAAGTATGCAAATGCTGTCTGCGTCTTCGATGTACCTTGAAAAATGTGTAAGTTTAAGAATAAAAGTAATTGAAAACAATGAAATAACACAGTTTTCAAGGTATATTTGACGATGCAGACAATTTTTGCATACTCTATAATCCAAACTAGGTGTGCAAACTAGCTTCACTCCAATAAAAAGAGAAAGAGATAGAAGATTAATAGGGTGCGTATACAGAGTAAAACTTTCAGGGCTCAATATGAACCACGTGGAACATTATTAGAGGACTCTAACAGTATGGATGTTTGACCAATCCCTAGGTTGACCTAAAAACCATAAATCAGCCCGATTATTGATCTATAGGCATTGGATTTGAATTATTTTCATGGGTTAAATTTAACCGTGGGAATTTGAGTATTATTGACCCTTATTTGAGCTACTAAGATCGAAAGCTTTGAAATCATTAATTGAGCTGATTTTTGGCTTGTAAGTCCACATAGGGATTTGAAAAACATCCATACGGTCAGAGTCCTTTAAGAGTGTGTCACGTGGCTCATATTGAGCCCTATCATCGGCCTTGATGACAGAGCACCGTCATCTAAGTTTAACTCTAAAGTTCAACCCCACTCTGTCCTTTCTAAGGAAGTTTTCGATGATGAAGAGACCAAGCCGGCCCATATCTATCGACAGCAACATTAGGTTCCTACTTTAGGTACGAGGGGACTGAATGAGCACCTAATTTTAACCTTTCTTGTAAGAAAAAAAAAAATCCCCAATCAGATTGAATTTAGAAAAAAAATTTGTTTATATAGGACAGTCATAATTTCCAAGGTTTTAAATGTTCTGTTATACAGTTTTAACGGCCTCTTAACGTTACCATTATGTCAGGTCACATTAGTCATCTCTAAGTTTAAAAAAAGTGTCAAAATATAAATAGATTTTTTTTTTTAAATCCCAGTTTTTTTCAAAATAACGGCCGTTATAATATTAAACCCAATTTTTTTTTTTTTTTTTGCATTAGTTTCGAAATAACTAAATGAGTTGGTCTTTGACGTTCATTTCAACTATTTTTTGGCCCGGCCTAATCAAGAAAGTGGGCTCCATTGCTTGCATGAGCAAGACAGCTGGGTCGAATGCTTGACATGTGTACATTGCAGGTATGACACAGGTAACTAGAATTGAGTAGTCGTTCAGTGGGTAGGTATTAATAATATCTACACCCGTTCCAATTATTGTTGAGGGCTAAAGATGGACCCATAACCCTCAGGTTCGGGCTTGGGGGACTAGGGCCATCTCAATACAAATTGGGGCCTAAGGCGAAAACTCTAAATGGGGCCTTTAATATTTAATATATTATGACAAATAATACTTAATTAAAATTTTAATTCTATATAATAGAAAATTTATATCTAAAACCTATCTTTCTAAAAAGATGTACCAAGGTATACCTGAAACTTTTTTGAATGCGGAAGCACGATTTTCATTACTTACCTTTGTCATCTGGGCCCACTGACCGCATGGATGTTTACCCCACACCTTGGTGCATATACAAACCAAAAATTACCTTGATTGATAATCTTTAACCATTAGATTTTAATACTTTTTAAGGCGTTCTTATAGCCGTTGAATTCACACTTTTTTTGAGAACTAAAACCAATGGTTAAAAATCATCAAACAACAATGAGTAACAAAAATGTGCTTCCGCATTTGTCAAGATCTCAAGTATACTTTCTCTAAAACATGCCAAGTCAGGAGAAGAGAAAAGGTGGAGTAAAACTTGTCACAACGTAAAATACGAGCCACGTGGCACTCGCTTAGTGGACGCTGACCGTATGGATGTTTGGCCAGTCCCGTGGAGGACCTAGAAACCAAAAATCATCCTGATTAGTGATTTACAATCTTTGGATCTTTGCACCCAAATAACTCTCAATAATGCTCAAATTCCTACTGTTAAAATCAACCCATGAAAATAACTTCAATTGAATCACTTAGATATCACTAATCAGGCTGATTTTTGGTTTAGAGGTCCACCAAGGTACTGGCCAAGCATCCATTTGGTCAGCGTCCACTAAGAGGGTGCCACATGGCTAGTATTGTGCGTTGTGACAGAAGCATATGTCACAACGCTGTGAAAGAAGTATTACTCGTAAAGGTAGGTAGAGAGAAAATTTTATTTTATATAGTATATTTTTATTTTATATAGTGGCTCATTTGTTAATAAAAGTATTTTGAAGCCTATTAAATATTTTAGGGAGGAGAAAAGGTCTAAGGTGTGTTGAGTAGAAAGGAAATGTTGTTTATATACATGTACGGTTATACCTTATATAGTCATATATAAATAAAATTATTTTGAAGCCTTTCTCATATTTGGGGGCCTAAAGCGACCGCCTTACTCGCCTTACGGTCAAGACAGCCTTGGGGACACCCATTTTTACCCCCATTTTTTACACCCATTTTGGTGTACCCATGTAGAAGATTAATCAATAGCTGATTTTTGGTGAGGATGATCTCTATGGTGAGGAGATCATCCTCGCAAAAATTCAAATCATTCTGATATTCATTGACTGGTTTAGAAGCTGAAGAATTATGGATCGTTGATTTTTACCATGCAACTTGAAAACCACATTTGATGGGGTTAGAAATTTCAGAATGGGCTGATTTTTTCTTGGGGTGATCTATATGGTGAGGAGATCATCCCCGCCAAAAATCAGCCATTGATTCATCTTCTATGTGGGTACACGAAAATGGGTGTCCCCCGAGCCCCACCCTTCATTTAAATGGTAATGGATCAGGCTCCCATTACAAGACACAATATGAGCAGCCATATGACTCTTAGAGGACGCTGACCGTATGGATGTTTGGCCAATCCCTAAGTGGACCTACAAACCAAAAATCTTCATTGATTAGTGATTTCTAGGCATTGGATCTTTGTACCTCAAATACTGCTCAAATTCCTAGAGTTGAGATCACCACTTGAAAATAAGTCATATCCAACGCCTATAAATCACTAATCAGGCTGATTTTTTGGTTTGTAGGTCCACTTAGGGATTGGCCAAACATCTATACGGTCATAATCCTATAAGAGTGTGCCACGTGGTTCCTATTGTGTCCTGTAATGGGAGCCTGTCATTTTAGGGCGGTAACTGGAGCCCGACCCAATGGTGGTAACTGGGCCTTATGGCACAAACCTAAAGTTTAAGAGGAATGTAGCAAGTAACCCTACGTAGGGCCAGGAGATTATTCTGCATCCAACAAAGATCACTTACTTCATCGAGAAGAATTTCCTTAATTGGTGGATTAACTTTCTCTTTGTTGTAAAAGAAATAAAGAGCATCTTAATTGAGTGCAAACGAGCAACGCAGACATCATTTTCAAGCTCCTCCCCCCCCAACCCTTTTCTAGAAGCTCAACATTTTATAGCAAAAAAAAAACATTAAATGTATTTCAATGGATTCTGGCCCAGTGACAAGAGCAATACGTGAATCATGAGACACGTGGCAAATACCTATGGTGCCAAAAATAATATTCTTCTTCTCAAGTCGGTGCTTACGGATGTTAGATGTCATCCATTACATGGCCTACACAAAACTCCAAAGCAACTCACATAAATCACAAAGAAATTTGAGGATCTCTATTGGACCCCACTAATATTCCTTCTTGCTGTTCCAGTTTTGTTCTTTCCTGATTTTTCCCTCGTTGCCTGGGTTTCCTCCATTTAATTTCTCATGTATCCTGTTTTTTTTTTTTCTTTTTTACTTTCTGCCGTAAAAAAAAATAATTTAGTGGATCGGAGCCCACCCATCCGATCCAAACCAGGCTCTGTCTTGCCCCGAGATCATTGTTTCACAAAGGAGTCCCACTTTGTTTCGGGCAAGATGGGCCGATCCCATTCTGGATCGGAGCCCACCAATCCAGCCTCCGATCCCGATATTTCTAACCATGCTACTGACATGATATTTGACGTCTAACATCGAAATGTGACATGCCTCTGGGGTATGTTAATGCACCCTATGAAATGACCATAATATTGCAAGTACAATGCTAATGATGTGTGATTCAAGTCTGTGTTACCTTAAGTCAATCACTACTAAACTTGGTCAAGGGGGGTATTCTAGGGCTGGCAATGGATCGGGTTTGAGTCGGATTAGACCTGATCGGATCAATAAAATTCAATTCTAGAACCGATCCCATCCCATCCCATCCCATCCCATATATACATGTATAATCTCATTAGATGTATATTTAAATACTTTTATACACTTAAATTTATATCTATATAATATATATTATATATAGTATAGATATCAGGTCTAATCGGATCGGGATAAGGTTGATCCAGTATCGATCCGATAAGAGATCAGATCGACAATCTGTGATTCGGTACCGATCCGATAACGAAAAATAAAGTTCCTGACCTGATTTTTTCGGATCGGATCAAATATCGGGTTTGATCCGATCCATTACCATGTAGCATGGGAGTGTTACAAAAATACCCTATATATTCGACAATTTTTATTTTTTATTTTTAGGGTTTATTGTATTCAAGAATCAAGACGACCTAATATGGTAATTACGTGCGAGATGAACGATAAATGTGCTTAGCTCAAGCAACAAATGAATCTTTTAAAGTGTAGGTGGGCTGCGGGCAGGTTAACGAGAAAAAGTGGTGTGTGGTGGGCCGTGGGCGGTTTGTGGGGGCAGAAAGAGTTCTGGCAAGGGCCCACTATTATTGGTGTACGTACTTTTAGTAATGAATTTCACGTGTTTTGATTTAAGGGCAGAGGGTGTTTCTTCTGTTGGAAAAAGGTGCATCGTGCCCTAACTTTGTTTTTCTTTTTTCCTTCCTGCCTTCTTTCAGTTACATCCCCATCACAACTCAGTAAAGGAATGGATCTTATAAAAGTGGGACCCATATTCAAACTCTCTGTTTGAGAACATATAAATCTTTTTTAAGGCTGCCTTTTTAATTTTACGACCAGCTTCAACGATCTTTTCAACTTTAGTAACCATCAATCTCTTCATTTTCTTGTACTTTCTATCTGGTCTGCAGATAAAACATTTTGAAGCGGCGGAATTTTTGAAGATGCGATTATGCGCCAATGACTGCGCCACATATGCCCATGGAGACTAAACCATGGGACATGTGGCGCATGATCGCTGCTCTAACAATCCTCAACCCCCAAGTCTGGTGGGTAGGTGGGTAGGTGGGTAGGTGGACACTTATGGTCGTCCACCCTCAACCCCCAAGCCTTTATCGCCTTTTAGCAATACTGAACCCCCACGACTCTCAAAAGAAAAAGTCAAGTAAGCAACAAGTGGCGTCTCCCACTAGTGACTGTCACTGTGAGTGAAAGAGTAGCGTTCTCACTCTCTGTCTCTCTGTTCTCTACGTACGGTTCTGTTCTTATCCAATCCTGCAACTTGCCTTCGCTCCAAAGTAAACTATGTCCTCGCCAAATCTCCAACCTTCAACGATGGCTTCAGTTTATGTATGTATGATTATCGTATATGCATGCATGCAATGCAATGCGTACACGTTCTTAATTAAAAAGAGAGTTTTTTTCACTATTAGACGCAGGTCGTGGACCACATGGAACATTCTCTCCCAACATACAATATCTAGGTGGACCACACGGAAACTTCTTCCCAAGATACAATGTCCCTTCTATCGATCTTGAGAGTTGAGACTACACCTCCACAAAAAATCGGAAAAAAAAAAAAAAAAAATCAGACTACCCAAAAAAATATGCAAAATAGAATATAAATGCGCGCACTTAATTTGCATTGAATCTCCGTTTCTGCTTATTATGTACACAAAATAAAATATAAAGCAATTTATATGAGTAGAGATTATTGTCTCTTTTCGATGTCGAATTAAAAAAATAAGTTATTTTAAAATTAAATTAGGTTAGATTTCTCTCTAATTATGTTAAATTGATTATAATTAATTACGTCATAGATTATTGAGTATAAGTCGTCTATCTAATTTTACAAAGGGTCGGGCTCCAGTGACAGCCCTAAAATGATAGGCTCCCGTTACATGACATAATATAAGCCATGTGGCACACTCTTAGAGGACTCTGACCATATGGATGTTTGGCCAATCCCTAGGTGGACCTATGAACCAAAAATCAGCCTGATTTGCAAATTCCTCTGTGAAAGGAATGTGTCAGTATGGTAAAATAAAACATTTTGTTCCTCATTTTTTATATTTTTTTGATGTAATTTTCTATTGATTCAGCATAGACAATTTTGTTTTGCATGAGAATCACATTGGAAGTGTGTTAGATTAAAATTTGAGGAATTAGCAGGTGAAGAATTAATAATAATAATTTATATATAAAACTAATATTAAATATATGGGGTCAAAAATGCAATATTAATTACATAGTCTATGATGTATAATTAATCCTAATCCAGGATTCATGCATTCAAAAAAGCTGAAGCTAAATATAAGCATGTTCTACTTTAAAAGCTCTAGAAGCCACCAGGAGTACCTAATCTTTTGACTGCTTTTGGACCCTCAATCTTATCCTACATGAATTTAAAAGCATGAGCTGCTTTTAAAGATTTTTTTTTGTTGATTTAAAGGATTTTTTGGGGTTTTTTAGTAACACCCCCTTGAAATTTGTAAGTAATTTGTAATACTCCCCTTATACTTTCAAATATTTAGATTACCCCTCTTGACCTAGTTTAACAGTAGTTGACTTGAGTTAAAACGGACTTGAATCGCATGTCTTTAGCATTGTAATTGCGATATTATAGTCCTTTCATAGGCGCATGATGCATGTCACATTTTAATGTTAGTCAAATGATGGTTAAACTAGGTCAAAAGGGGTAATATTAAAATTTGAAAGTATAAGGGGGTATTGCAAATTACTTTCAAATCTTGGGGGGTGTTACTAAAATACCTTTTTTGGGGGAGGGCGGGGGTGGAGGACCATTTGAAGATGAGAATTCTAGCAAGCAACTCCTTAATGGCACTGTAGAGATGCAACACAGTAAAAGACGAAAAATTACCTCGAAAAAACTACACCTTTTTAAATTATTATTATTTATCTTGTCTTTTGCGGGGTTGCATCTCTACGAGACCTTAAAGGCGTTAACTCATTCTTCTTTAAAGATTTACGATAGATCAAACTTTTGATGTTCAAGTGGACCAAGTTGTTTGCGGAGTGTGGGGACTATTCTTTTAGGATTTCGTGTTCAGATGAGATTCGATTATGGGGTGGGAGTAATTAGTATTGCCACCTGCACTTTCCTCTCTTGTATTATATTCCCTTCCTCCAGTTCTGTATCTTGCCTTTTGGAGGTCCTCTTGACCTCGCAAGTGTTTAGTTTTTTTTTTTTTTCGGAGACGTTCTATGATACAGAACTCTATATCAAAATTTTGATCAAATTGACATGTGGCACATTCTTTTGGGCCCACTAACCTCGTGAAGGTTTGGCCAACACCTTGGTGGACCTATACACCAAAACTCAGTGTGATTAGTGATTTATAGCCACTCAAATTGAGCACTTTTTTCTTGTGGGATTTATGAACAGACTTATGAGTACGTTCCAAGCCCGTGATGAAAAAGCACTTGAATCCAATGAATAAAAATCACCAATCACGGAGATTTTTGGTGTATAAGTCCACCAAGGTGTTGACCAAACATTCATGAGGTCAGTGGCCCGAAAGAGTGCCATATGTCAATTTGAAGACGTGTGGTGTGAATCTTGATGACCATCGATGGCCTGGACCTTGGGACGGCTCTTATTAAGTGTTGACTTATGGCTAATAACATTGTAAAGCTCAAAAGACCAACTAGGGAAATTCTTATCAAAACCTAATTTTCCTTAAGCCCGGGTTTGGCCCTTGAAAATTGTAGACAGGAAATAACTAGTCTGCAAATGTCACTAGAACACTACACATGGGAGAGACTTGTGGGCCCACTAACCATATAAATGTTTGGTCCATCCCTTGGTAGCCTACAAACCAAAAAAATCTGCCTGATTGGTGATTTCTACCCTTTTTTTTAACATTTTATTCATTTCCAACGGCTCGAAATCACCAATCAGGCTATCTCTAGAGTGTAGGTCCACAAAGGGGTGATCTAAACATTCATAGGGTTATTGGGCCCACAAGTCTCTCCCGTGTATTTTATTCAAACGTGTACAGACTAGTTTTTCTTGAAAATTTCATGTGGAGCATTTTTCTCTGGACCACAGAGAAAAATGCCACCTGGCACATTGTTTCAGGCCCACTGACCCATGAATGATTTGCCACCACTTGATGAACCTTCACACCAAAAATCAATCAGATAGGTGCTAGAGATCGACTACATAGGTATGCAAGTCCATGAAGTGGTGGGCTAATAATTCATGGGTCAGCGAGACTGTGCCAAGTGGTGCAAATTTATGCGCTCTTCCACAGCTCCACAGAGTAAAATTGTTATTTGTTTTATTTGTGGGCACACCTTCGCATGAAAAGCCGCAATAGTTGATTGGACAGTGACGAATTGGATAAATCCAAGATGGCTGTCCAAAGAAGAAAGCAAGTGGAAAGATGCTTATTGCAAGTTGATCAACTTGACGGTAAAATGTTGATACGGTAAGCAAGAGTGGTGCCCGTGCGTGCTCCAAAATCAGCCTGATCCAAAGATTCGTGGGCCATCCAATCCAAACTCCGGGTTTCTAGACTGGCTTTAAAGTGCATGGTGTGAAAGAAAAAGTGGTGGTGGAGCCCCATGGACTGGACGGTCCACATACCCATCAGAACGAGGAATTAATGCACAGTGCATGGGTAGGGAAGATAATTTGCTGTCCCAAGAAGGGGGCAACGACATCAAATTTGATTAGATTGAATTGGATGACCATGATATCTTCCACCGTGTAGATGGATACTAGGTACTCATTATATGATAATAATCTGCAGGGCTCCCGACCATTGGATTGGGGGACCATGATATCGTCCAGCTTTCTATGAAATCATGGGCATTCAACCATGGCTTGGTACCCCGGTGCCACTATATATATGTTTAGTCCAGGATCTATCAAATTATTGACCATAGACTTTATGGCAGTCTCACATAATTAGGGTTTGTGCTATAGCCATGGTAACAAAAACATGCTAGCCCATAATATAGGTCCTAGGTCCAAGCCTATCACTGCTCAAAGCACTCGGGTTAGAGACTGCCCCATAAGACACTTTGGAACTCCAAGCCTGGCCAAAGCCAGATCAATGATTTGGGCCTAGCAGAAGTTGACCTGAGAACAGGCCCACAAAACCCCTTCAATTTGAATGTAAATTTATATTTAGGGTTGGGATTAGGGGACTCGCCTTTTTGCACTGGTGCTCTCAGCCGTGGATTTCAAGAATCCAACAGTACTTATTGGATTCTCAGAATCCTCAGGCGTGGATTCTGAGGATCCAACAACCACCGTTGGATTCTCGAAATCCCACGGCCGAGAGCCCAAGTGAAGAGACTAGTGCAAAAAAGGCGAGTCCCTCGAGCCTGGTCCTTATTTATTTGAAACTCAATCTTCTAATGTGGACTGATCATTATTTTACTTCAAACGTGTTTGGATGCAAAGATAAGTTGGGCATTTACGAATTGAATTGCTAAACACGAATCATGTTCATGAATATAATTAGTCCATCATATGAAATTACTAGCAAATTGAGCTCCCAAACTTTTTGACCAGTGCACAAAAGGAACCAACAGCAACTCGGATTCACTAGTAGAACCCGCTGCAGATCATGAACTCTGAGTCCGACTGAACCAAATCAATTCCCCTAATTTGAAAGAAAAGAATTCAACAGCTTTTTCTTCACATTTTAACCACTTTATCACACAATAAAAGAAAATATTAAGACATTCTTCAGGGGTGGACGATAGACCATCCCTCGGGAAGGACCTTACCCATCCATTCATCATGAGAAAATATAGTGCTTTCCAAGAACCACATCAGTATTCTTAGCCTCCCGACCGGCCTTCCTTTGCAAATGGTTGCTTGCTTAGATCCTCCCCTTTGTAAGATACGTACCACTGACACATGTTAAAAAAAGTAACCATGGTAGAGTTTAAGGTGGGTTAGAGCAGTTTTAGGGATGTCTCCTTTCGCAAAGGGGATGTCCTGCACAACAGCCTGCCACTAGCGAAAAGGTGAACTCGAAGCACGTCAATGCCACATAAATGTCCTTTTGCTAGATTCATGGATGTGTTTATGAGGTAAAGACAGTCATATATGAACCCCGCAAAAAACTATCCAGGCAATGAACATACCAAGTTGGGGATGTATATCTACGATGCATCATGCATGCATGCATTATGCACATGTACACAAAGAAGGGATGAGTTGTTGGACCATATGTTATGTATGTATGTATGTGCTGATGTGTGCTAATAGTTCAAGACACCAAAAGGAACAAAATCTTCATAAATAACTTTTATCACATAATAGTCATACATCCAGCGTGAAAGTACAAAAAGAGATGAGTTTCCGGACCACATACATTACCAACACAGCTATATACAACTCAAAGAGGTCACCTAACATGCAAAGTTCAAACTCATAAAACAACTCCTAAACAGAATCAAAAGACTATCATGCATTAACAGAACAAACCTCTCTAATGCATATGATTCTACAGAAAAGAAAAAAAAAGGGAGAAGAAACAAAAGTTTTCGCAGAAACAACCTTCCTCTAAATGACCTCTTAACTACGAGGAAAGGTGATTGGATACAAACCCTCAAGCCTACGCATTGGCTGAAGCAGCCTCGGGATGGTAGTGAAGTATTTCCTTCCACATCATTTCCCTGATCATCTCTTCCCCTAAATCCTCATCTATGTCGAGATCGATCGGGACCTGGGCTGGAGGGTTGCAGCTTGGGTCATAGAGTGGTGACATGAAAGGGTGTTGAAGCGCTTCGGTGACGCTAATTCTCTTGGATGGATCGAAGACGAGCATCCTCTGCAGCAGGTCGATCGCCAGTGGGTTGGCATTTGGGTAAAGATGGGCAAAGGGGGTTCGGGGGGAATAAGGGAGTGATTTAATGAACCTCCTGGCCTTTGGATTGTCAATGAACTCCAGATCGGCCTCTCTCTGGCTCCCGAGGACATTGATGATCAGTTTGAGTTGGTTGAGGCACTCGGTACCAGGGAAGATGGGTTTCCGGCCTAGAAGCTCAGCAAAGATGCACCCAACGGACCAGACATCAATGGAGGTCCCGTAGTTGTCACAGCAGAGTAGGAGCTCTGGGGCTCGGTACCAACGAGTGACAACATACTCGGTCATGAACTGGCCCTTGCCACTGCTGGTGCGTGCCAACCCAAAGTCACAGATCTTCAGGTCACAGTTTGCGTTAACAAGGAGGTTCCCAGGCTTCAGGTCCCGGTGGAGGATGTTTGCCGAGTGGAGATACTTCAGGCCTCGAAGCAACTACATTTCATAAATATGGATAAGTTTCAGGTGTGAATTGGATCACGTGCAGATATTTGGATGAACATTAATGTGAAAGTAGTAGAGGGTTTGATCAGTCTCTGATGGTGGTAGTACAGTGTAATTTGGTATGTTATCGAGGCGTCAGTATGCATAAAAGAGGATTAATGGAAGTGAGTATATCTTTTGAGGCTTTTTCTAATGCCTGCTGTACAAGCTCCATAACATTTTCAAAACCAGTGGCACTTTTTTGTCGTTTTACAACAAAACCATGGTAATGACTATTGCAATTTTGTAGCCAATATTTCTTTAATGTTAGGAAAAATATCTTACTAGAAAGCATGAAAACTGTGTGAGAGTGGTTGGAGTGAATTGCATTTTGTCAAAACTAATTGTCAGATAATAACAAAATGAACATTTAGTAGAACCTGCATGCTTCTCCTTGAACAGAGAAGGAGAATAATTTAAATTGCAAATGGAATAAACATAGTATAGTATAGCCCAACATAAAATTTAAAAGAGGCATTCAAAGAGGTCATGCTAAAAAGAGGCATTCAAAAGCGGTCATGCTAAATCAGTCAACCCACCCATAGAGATGTCGGAAACAGTTCTATGATGTGCTAATGCTTACTATACTGAAGGAAAATTTGACCCGCAATGTTTGTAACTCAAATTGACTCAGCTCAACACAACTTGGATGGTCCAAGTGATGAGTCTGCCAACTCAGCCAATCTTTATCAAATGAACTAATTTCCATTGAGATATGGCTGAGTGGTCAAACACTGGATTTGAAAGACCAACTTCGAAGTCAAGTCCAGTAGTTTTGTGCACGACTTAGCAAGTTAGAAGCATCTACCCTAATGTATAAGGGGCTTCCAGGGAATTTTCATATTTGGCCGTCTCATGAGTCTTTTTGGCCTGTAACAATGCACCTATAGTTTTCTCACGCCCCTAGATGATTCTGTGAATTCCAAAGTACCCTGAGGGGCTGCATGGGTTTTATATTGTGTAATAGTGGCAGTTACAGATGGTGGGTGATGTTCCATCAATTCTCGATCCAGGATTCAATTCTAAATAATAGGTATATGAAATCTGAAACTATGACAGATGAACAATCTACTCATTAGTTTCGCTATGCTATTTCAAGGAGGTAAATTACAACTCCTAAATATGTTTGCCTGAATTTTCTCCGTAGGGTTCCTTTTACTTAGTTAACCTATTGATAAAAGATGCATTAGTGGGAACAGTCTTGGTATTGTGAAACTAACGGTCACCACACAGTGCAATACAACCGCTAAAATGTCTTTGTTGTACCTTTCTTAAATACCTCTACGGGGTTTATCAGTTTTGAGTCCTCTGCATTGTAGAAGCACAACGAGAAAATATGTACCTAAGACACACAATGAAATAAACAATACGACTTAGGAGACAGACAAAAAACCTAGCTTACATTGATGTGGAGAATTTGCTTGAGGAATACAAATCCGAAGATGGCCTCCTTAACAGTTTCTGCAGACTGTTATTAGTACTTACAAGAAAATTAATAGCACCAGTGATGCTTCAACATTGATAATTAAGTGTGAATGATGTATACTGTATCATAAAACCCGTAGTCATGCTGCATGTATCCAGTTGGCAGATAGCAGATTTTGACGAAAGGAAACTTAGGCTGTACATTGGAGAAGTGGGATAATCAAGTGGATGGGATCGGAGGGAATCATCAAGTGGAGAGCCTGGACCCAGTGTGAAGCTTCAATTCAAAAAGAATTGCCTCGCATAATACTTATGGGGACGACAGCGGGCAATCTGGAAAACCCTGCATAAGGCAGAGAATTATATTTGTTGCAGGTAAAGCACAAATGGAGGTTCATATTAGTGATCAAGTTACACCCTTGGGAAATTAACATGTGCAGGAAGGCAGGACGGGGAAACGTAGTGGCACAGCAGGCCAAGTTTAGTATCAATGGGCTCTCTAATGGCTTTCAATCTCACCAGGATGGAACTCATTGGTTGCTAGCCAATATTTTGAACATTGGGGCAGCTTTGGGTTTGTCTTGGAATGGCCATGAAGAGGAGGCTGAGGGTCTTCTTAGATGGGTAGTGTGGGGTGGCAAGGATGGTAGTGCGGTCGGAGTTGAGTTCCAATTAGGCAAAGGACTAAGGATGGCATCGAGGGGCATTTACTTATTCAAGCGGGTGGGGCTGAAAATGAGGGGGTGGTTTGGTTGATGTGATGGGGACCGAGTTGCACAATGTAGGGCAGGAGGGGAGTCATGAGTCTACGTTGAAGTTTGGGGAGAGAGATGATAAGGCAGCCAGGTTATCCAGGGAGATGTATACCCTTTCTTTTCATCTTAAGAAGGGGAGTCATGAGTCTACATCGAAGTTTGGGCATAGAGATGATAAGGCAGCCAGGTTATCCAGGGAGATGTATATCCTTTCTTTTCATCTTAAGGAGGGAGGAGAGTCTGTTGAAAGTAGCAGTAGGGAAGGGAGGAAGCCAAAAAAATTCGATGAATATTAAAATCCTTTCGTAGAATGTTAGGGGGTTGGGGAATTTAGATATAAGAGCTGTGGTCAAGAGGGTAATTAAAAGTTGGGGAGCTAATATAGTAAGTTTACAGGAAATGAAAATCAACAAGATGGAGAACTATATAATCAGAGATGTTTGGGGAAAGAAGGAGAGCGGCTGGTGTGTTTTGCCGACGTTGTGTTCTGCAAGAGGAGTTGTTATTATTTGGGATACAAATATTATCCAAGGGTGATTAGCATAGTCACCTTTCTCCCTTCATTTTTGCTTTTTTTCGTCCTTCATTTTTAGAGTGGTTTTCTCAACAACTCTAAGGCTCTTGTTTTTGTCTAGTTTTTTTCTTGGCTTCTCTCAATAAAACTTATACTTATATAAAAATGTAGCCAGGAATTGCACATGCTAGTCATACTAATCCAGCCTTACATCAGACCACAGGTTGATTGACATCTAACATAACTAATCCATGACCAACATGGAATTGGTACCAGTCGGCACAAGCAAGCACACTACAGTGACAAACAAGAGGAATTGTATGGAAGCCTTGTCTTCTCAGAGGTTTTCCACGTCAAAAGACTGATGTCCATTCAATAACAGAAAGGAACAGATATTTCATCTCAAAATAACTTAATTTATTTGTTCTAGAGGGTCCAGTGATAAGCATTTTATAACTATTAGAGAAATAACTTCAATAATATAATGAACCAAATTTTGTAGCTTCACATTACAGCAGTGAATGTCACTCTTTTAAGGTAAGACAACGATAATGAAGTTACTGAGTTGAGGAACCTAATCCAAAGTCCAAACTTTTGTTCGTTGAGATAATCCTTATGATTGCATGATTAGATTTCCAAAGACCTATAGGAGACATTTTTCAAAATAATGCCAATACTAATATTCGATGGAGAAGTGTATACCTGGAAAAGGAAATATTGGCAGTGGTCATTGGAAAGAGATTGTGACGACTTGATAATCTGATGCAGATCAGTATCCATTAATTCATAAACCAGATATACATCCTTAAAACTTCTCCTATGAATAGGCATCATAACATCCTTCAAAGCAATAACATTCTCATGCCGAAGATGTCGAAGAAGTTTCAGTTCCCGCAGTGTTCTTAGCGCATCGACGCGGTTCTCAAAGACATTATTAATCTTCTTGATTGCAACTTTCTCATTAGTTTCTTTGTTCACGGAAGAGCACACTATACCGTAGGCTCCTCTACCAATTGGCTTTATCGGCACATATTTTGTGTCAATTTCAAACAAGGTTTGCCACATTGAGTAATAATGCTTCCCTCGGGACCCAGTCCCATTTGGGGGCTCCACCAGAATCGCCATTTCTCTACACATCACCATAAACCCATCAAAAACCATTAAGGAAATGAGATCACTTTATTTCAAAGTACCCATAGGGGATCATAATCCTACTTGCAAATATTTCTAACGTAAGACACTGTAATCCTCATAAATAATGGATTTAGCTCATTTATAAAAGGATTTATGAAAAAAACCCCGTTTATGAATTAGCTCATTTATAAAGGGATTGATGAACAAATATTCATTTATGAATTCTTAAACTCAAGTCCTTAAAGGAACAAAAATCAAAACAGCAGTAATTATTCTCATTAAACTACTAAACCACTACATTAGGATCTGTCAAAAAACATATTTCTAAGTGCACCTTTTGTGCTGAAAAACACATTTCTTTGGCGCAAAAATGGTGAAACAGACAGATCCTTCTTTAATTTACCATTTATGGTTAAGCTTTCCATAGAAAACGTGGGTGCTGTTTGAACAAAGCATAAAATTTTAGTGAAGCGAAGAAACTGAAGAAAGCAACCTAAAAAGCTTTAAAAAAATGGAAAAGAGAGACAGTGACGGATGATTATGAGAAACACAAATAAATATCAGAAACAAAGGAATACTTGCTTTCTTTGGGAAAAAAGAAAAAAAAAAAAAAAAACAGATGTGTTTGAGAAAGATTTTTAACGTAATCGACCACAAAACCTCTCAAAATCTTCAGAAAAAATCTACCTTTTTGCACAAATCTTTGAATTTCTGCTACAATTATCTCTCCTTTATCTTCTGAAAGCCTCCAAGTTACCCTGCAATTCTCTTAGAAAGGTCCAAATTTTCCCTGGAGTCCTTCAAATCAAGCCTTCCGTTGAAACCTTTAACGATCTCCAAATTTCTCCAAAATAAACGACCTAATATATATCCTTCTCTCGAATTTCTGCTCTAATTCTTTCAAATCTTCATACTTCCCCGATTTTTCCCAAATTTCTCTCAAACCTCTTCTCCCTTTAGAAATCAACCTTGATTCTCCCAGGCATCCATGAATCCTCCGATTTCTCTCAAACTAGAGGCCTAATATCCCCTTCCTCGATTTCCCGCCAGAATTTTCTTAGATCTGAAGGTGGTCTTCAATAGCTCTCTATATATCAACCTCTCTTTCTCTCTATCCCTCTCTCTTCGTTATGTATGAGATTCTCGATGCAGAGGTCCTCAGATCTCCTACCGATTGAGATTCGTTCTCTCGTCGCGATCAGACCTGCGCGTGGAGTATCAGAGAGGGACAGAGAGAGAGAGAAAGAGATAAACAAGAGAATTTGGCATGGCGCATAACACCCCGGATTTCGCTCCGCGAACGACAGCTACAGATATATTTTTGGAAAATATCATCTTCATGTACATACAAACAATATACACCACCCTCGGCTCACATTAGCTCGGCTGACGGCTCATCACAGCCCAGCCCAGCCCAGTGGCCCCAGTCCGCTGAAAGTGCCAATTGAGGATTTACGGTCCCACCAGCCAAAAACATACACTTAACGTTACCGGTGTGTCCGTTATAACGAGTCACATCTAGAGAAAAATAACGGAACAGAATCCGTGAACTAATCACAGAGAACTAACAATGAAAGTCGCATTTTGCATAAATAGCTTGGACACCCATCTATTTCTATTGAGTAGTCGGCTGTGTGTGATGTTTGTCAATTTTCTAAGCAAACTCAATTACCTTTTGTTAGCTCATCATCTATGTCTACTGAAACCTTTTGAACCAATCCGCTTGATTTGTGGGATCCTGCACTAGTGATTCCTATCAGGACAGGCGCCAGGTGAGGGAAGGCCCCAGCCCACTACCGAATGGATGTTTAGCCCACCCCTTGTTGGATAAACAAACCATAAATTAACTTGATTGATTATCTCTAGCCATAGATTTTAGTACTTTTTAGGATTTGATTCTAGCCATTGGATTTAAGCATATTTTTTGAGTAGTAAATCCAATGGCTAAAAATCATCAATCAAGCTGATTTTGTGCATTTATCTGCCAACAGGTGGGTCGAACATCACGCAATCATTAGGCCAAAAAAATGATCTATGTAGGGCTGCGAGAGTCCACTACATCTAATTAATTCCGTAGCTTTTGATTATCTTGAATAGTTGTAAAATAAGATTTTCTACTATATATATAAAGAGTTAAACTTTTTAATTAATACCATTATTAAACATAAAAAAGGCCTCATGTGAAGTTTTCGCCTTAGGCCTCAACTTGCATCGAGATAGCCCTGATTCGTATGATGGCTACAAGTATTTTTTGTTATTTATTGATGATCGATCTTGTGCTACTGGTTTATATCTACTGAAGTCAAAAACTGAAGTGTGCTCTATTTTCAAGGATTTTCATAATATGTGATTATACAATTTTATGTCAAAATTAAAAAAAATTTACTAAAATCCACCAAGGGACTTTTCTCTGATTATATTCATAGTCAAAATTATCCATCAAACCAATTGTCTGGAACATTACAATAGAATGGCGTGGTAGAAAGAAAAAATCGATACATCTTAAAATGCGTGGGGTTAGGAGAGGATTCACTCTTATTTATAGATTGGAGATTATAAAGAGACTTTTGCACTTGTTGCAAAGATTGACACATTTTCAAGTTCTCGTGTCTTTAGCACTAAATCAAGACTAGACATTAATTCAAATGGACGATAAAAATGCGTTCTTGCATGATGATCTTGAAGAAGTTTATGAGTATACTACCTGGTTATCCTCAGGAGTGCAAGCTAAAAAGGACAATCACCAACAGAAGTCCACCATTTGAACGGTTCGGATGGATGACTCGATGGACCACAGTCTCGTATGGGTTGGCAACCCTTGGAACATGGTGGTGGTAAAACCACATCATATATTTGCACATTAAATTATATTTAAGCAACGTGCATGGCATGGCTTGCGTCATACTATATATCTTATCTCCAAATTGTAGATGGCTAACGAGAGCCGATATGAGACTTGGACCCGTGAGTGATGGCTTGGCTAATTACAGTGGACAATATGCTTTGGGAATATTCGCCTTTGCTTACCCTCAAATCCATCTAGTGAAATGTCCCGAAAACATTCTCTAATCCAAAACTTTTCGTATTAAGCACGGTTGTACCACGTGGCACCTATAGATGTAGGCCGGCTATTTCTTTCTGTTATTTTACATCATGCGGGTCCTAGTTGAGTGTTAAATCCGGCAAGTCTCCTAAATTCGAAGATATCAGCGGTGCCTATTTCTTCTATTTTGCGCAAAGTAGTAGTGGACTTATATGCAACGCGCCTCTGAATCATGGGGGCAGTGTTAGAGTCCACCTGATGTGTACAGCCAGGGCTGTAGACAATTAAGCCTAGACCGTTGAATTATTCACTCCCGATATACGCAGCAAAACCAGCTAAACCCATGGAACCTACGCAATCAGGCTCTGCGCTTGAAACAAAATTTTCAAAAATGCTCGAATCAATGGCTATAAATCATCACAAGGAAAATTTGCTTAAATCCACGGCTAGAAATGATTTTTGGTGTGGAAGGCCACTACCTAAATATTTGCATTAAGCCTACCATTTTTAGCAAAATAAAATTTGTTACTTTTTTGCAGTGGTAACTGAAAACATTAGCAAAATCTTCTCCGAAAACGAGGGTCTCTGGTGCTTCTTAGAGCACCCAACCAGGGAAAAGTTTTAGATGAAGAGGACTTTGGATGCAGTCAATGCAGGGGGCTCTCGTTGCCTTACATAGATCATTGTTTTGGGCTCAGCAACCGCATGGATGTTTAGCCCACCCCTTGATGAATATAAATACAAAAAATCAGTCTGATTGGTTTTCTCTAGCCATAGATTTTAGCACTTTTTTAGGATTGATTTTAGCTGTTTGATTCAAGCATTTTTTTTTGCATATATTTTTGGTACTTAATCCAATGGCTCAAAATTATCGCTCAAGCTGATTTTGGAATGTTATCCATCAAGGGTTGGGCTAAACATCCATGCGGTTAGTGGGCCCAAAAAAATATCTATGTAGGGCCACGAAAGCCCTCTGCATCAACTGCTGCCAAAGTCCTCTGCATCTAAGATTTTTTCCCCAACTAGTGGACACGCTAATCACCCCTCCACACGTGCCAAGTGCTCTGGGAGAGTTTGATGTGGGCTGAGCCACTTATTTTGTTACTCTTCCAGGGGTGGCCCCAAAAGAGAGTTGAACTCAGAACCTCTCTCTCCCGCCTTCCTACTCCCCAATGGTTACCACCATTCACTGTTGTAGCTGGAGTTCGAAGCGACCGTTGCCACCGATGTCGCCATTCACTGTCACCGCCACCGTTCACCACCTAATTCTCCTTTTCTCTCTCTCTCTCTCTCTCTCTCTCTCTCTCTCTCTCTATATATATATATATATATATATTTTTTTTTTTTTTTATGAGAAATGTTGTCGAAGCAACCTTCTTTTATAATGCCTTTGCAAAAATTTATTTCTACAACCAAGTTACCTGCAAACATTTGCCTCCAAACTATACACAAGATACCAAGCAAGGCTAAAGATCTTAAAACTTAGAAGTCCGACTCAATGTTTGAGCTAGCTGGTAAGAGAGTTTGATCACGAATCTCAAAGAAGGAAATCCAAGGGTGATGACCTAAGGTACAGCTCTGGCTGTAGACATCGGTACACTCTAGCACTGCCTCGGGCCTTAATATGTGTGCATACCAAACGAGTTTGCGTCCATCCATGAAATGATAAGATCGGTATTTTGTACGTTTCTTTACTTACAAACAGAACGCCAAAGCTGAAAAGCACCAATTAAGACACTATGATATCATATAAGATCAAAATCTACGGATCGTGGAGTTTGACGGTGGGGATCGATGATGTGCGTGGGACCATTTGACAATGATTGATCTTTGTTGAAAATTTCAACATCTGTGTCTTGGCGGTGTTACGTGCATTTTCAATTTTTAGACCCTAGGGCTAGGGGTATCATCTTTTCATTAAGCTCTGTACTTTCATCTTATCAATAAAATTAAGGGGCCGTTTGGAAGTACCACAATTTGTGGTTAGCACAAATTTGTAAGTTGCGCCAATTTGTCTTCCATTAGTGCCTTCCGCAAACAAAAATCATTAATGGCGCTCACTCTGCAGAAAATGCGATTTTCCTCGCTGTTTTGTTTCCTATCGTCATTCACTATCACGTGTTATGGACTTCCAAACGAACCCTAATACATTCATTTTCCTGATCATGCACCGGAAAATCAGGTACCGTAGGTAACCTAACATACTCGAATCCTGTTCAACCGACACCAATGGTTTCCCAACTGTTGCTTACAATCACCCAATCAATTTATAATTTTCTCTCTTTGGTGGGGTCCATCGAAAGGTCGGTCTGAGTAATTTTCTTTTTATTCACATTAATCAATGATTTGGTGGACAAATTGAAAGGGTAATTTTCCCGAGTCAACCATCTTCTCTTCTACACTGTCATCTCTCCACTTGGGTTTAGGTTTATCCTGTACACTTAAGGGTATTGTTTATTTGACTAGAATAGGAATCCATATTAAAGTCAATTAAAAATGTGATAATAGAGAGAAAGAGGGTTTTTGAACTTTGGGTTGGTATTTCAAGAAAGTTGATTCTAAAGAGATTGAATCATTTTAAAGTCTTAAACCAATTTTATTGAGACAATATTCCAAACTTCAAGTGGAAACCCATAAAAAGAAGAATGTTGTATTAATAAAACTAGGGTAACACCACGGGGGATGCACGTGCACCTTATATGTGGCAGCATCTTACTCGTGGCACACTCTTAGAGATCACAGACCTTATGGATGTTTAGCATATCCATATGTAGACCTACATGCAAAAAATCAGCCTGATTAGTAATTTTTTAGGATTTGATTGGAGTTGTTTTCATGGGTTGATTTTTAACCGTAGATTTTGAGCATTATTTGGTATACTCAAATCCAAAATTTTGAAATCACTAATCAAGGTGATATTTGGTATACAAAGTCCACTTAGGGGATGAGACAAACATACATACGGTCAGTGGTCTCTAAGAGTGTGCCACGTGGCGTATACTATGGTCCCTTACATCGGCATGCTGGACAGCCTGAACCAAGCCTGTGTGAAGGGGCGTACCCCAACCAAGGTTTTGGCTTTAATGTAGAGAGGCATTTAATAAGACAAAAAGTGAAGCCCGCGTGGACGTCAACACCAATTTTGGCTTTATAATAGTATAGATTCTTATCTTTATTCTTTGTAATCCCAATACAACTGTTCACTATGGTAAACTCTTCACAGAAAGGCTGAACTTTGGTGTGGTGATCTGTTTTGGGGAGGTGTGTGCTCTATTTTTTCTTTAGTTTAATATATCTTGCCTACACACAAAAGAAAATGTCAAAGAAGAAAAAAAACCTTAAACTCGGCTCACACTACTCCTCATTCTCCTAAATTCCAACTATCTCTTCTAGATGATCAGCTCCCAACAATCAAAGTTCCTAATTTCTAACTATCTTACTGGGTGTTAGTCACTAATACTTGTCCTCCATATTGCCACGTGGTGCACTCTATGAATTTTGGCCCACCCCTTGATGAACCTATATACCAAAATTCATCTTGTTAGGTGATTCCTAGCCATCCGACGATTCGAGAATTTTTTTTCGTATGGGCGTACACCCATTTTTAAACCATGGGCCTGTCATAAATCCCTTGATGAAAAAAAAAATGTTAGAATCAAAGGGATGGACCAAATATTCATGTGGTCATGGCCAGAAAAATGTCCCATGTGGCAATATTTGGCACGCTGACATGCATTAGTGACCAATAACTCAAGTTTCCTCTTGTTTTAGTACTGTAAACGATGGTAAAATTAGGGAGTCCGGATCTGTGCGCCAAACTCCCATACCTTACCACGTACTCACTTTAAACTCTGGTTTCAATTTTTCATTTTTTTTTCAATTCATAAAAATGGAATACGTGGCAAACAAGGAGATGTGAGAGTTGGGCAAGTTACCTAACGTACGTACACCTTGGGATAGAGGATCTGAATTCAAATTTCGGAGCATATATCTTTATTTGAGGGCATATATTTTTCGATTTTCTATTTTAATACGATTTTTATTTAGCCAAAAATAATTTCTAAACCAATCTATCACTACCAAGACGTCTTCCTCTGTGGGAGGTCGTGGTTTCGAGCCATGTAGTCTAGACGTTCCAGTGTGGTTAATATCTCTATCAAGTGTAGCCACCTTGCCTTGCAACTCATCAAAGCAACAATTGAAGGCTAATGCGTAAAGTGACGCTAACACCTTTAATACCAAAAACAATACAAAATGTATTTTAACCTCCAAGAAATTCGCCATGTACACACGTGAAGGTGGCGACTTTTAAGACAACCCTCCATCAATTTTTTTCTCAAATAACCTACCAATAATACAACGATAACTTACTAGGGCGGCACATGGGGGCTTCATCAACGTTGACGACGGACCCTAGTATGAGCCATGTGGCACACTCTTAAAGACCACTGACAGTATGAATGTTTGTCCCATTGCTAGTTTGACTTACATACCAAAACTAAACCTGCATTAGTAACTTCTAGGTTACTGACCCAAATCTTTTCTATCAACACTCAGAAATCGTACCAACTTGTGAAGATGCCGGCTTGCTCAGTTGGTAAAAAGTTCATGGGGGATGATACCATAGACCTGAGTTCAAAACCCGCCTTCACTGAGTTAATGATCTCTATAAAAACAGGCTTAACAGGAATTTCTGAAATTTTCAAAAAAATAAAAAATTTGAGCCAACAAGGGCCTATGTGGCTTGCAAACGCCCTTTCAAAGGGCGTCCGTAAGCTTCAGACGCCTTTTGAAAGGGCGTCTGTAGCTTGTGAACGTCCTTTGAAAGGGTGTCGACTAGATAAGGGCAAAATGGGTATTCAAAAAAATTGTCGGCGGGCTGACACCTTTTCAATGGTAGTTTGGCATTTTTTAAAGGGTCGTGATGTAAAAAGGTATACCTGGGATCTTATTTGCGGAAGCGGCATTTTTGGTAGTCACCACTACCATATGGGCCCACTGACCGCATGGATGTTTAGCCCACCCCTTAATAGACATTCATACAAAAATTAACTTGTTTAATGATTTTTAGCCGTTGGTTTTAGTACTCAAAAAATGGTTGCATTCAACGGTTATAAGAACGCCTTAAAAAGTGCTAAAAAGTGTTAAAATCTAATGGTTATAGATTACCAATCAAAGTGATTTTTGGTCTGTATATCTACCAAGGGGTGGGATAAACATCCATGCGGTCAGATGGCAGCGGTGACTACCAGAAATGCCACTTCCGCAAATGAAACAGTTTCAGGCATACCTTGTTACATCTTTTTTCTTTTTTAAAATAAAAGAATAAGTATTTTTTTTAAATATGATTTAATTTCATATTTTTAAAATTTTCTGTTTCTTAAATAAAGCAGAGAGAGACCAGTTGTGACTAGAGAGTATTTGGAATGTCGAGCATTTTTTCCCGAAGAGCTGTGGAGCATAAAAACTCACCACCTGACTTGCTCTTTCAGGTCTACTGACTCATGAATGATTGGCCCACTATTTAATGGACCTACATACCGACAATCAGCCTGATTGGTAATCTCTAGCCATTGGAATCGGAAATTTCTCATGAGATAATTTTTAGCCGTTGGATGTGAACTTTTTTTTGGATATATACTTAGATTGATTGGCTAGAGATCACCAATCAGGCTAATTTTTGGTGTGCAGGTCCATAAAGTGGTGGGGCCAATAATTCATCAGTCAATCGGCCTGAGAGTGTGTGCCAGCTGCCAGGTGGCATGTTTTTATCCCCTTTACAACTCCACAGGGAAAATGTTCCAGACTAAAACTTTCCATGGTGGGTACGTACAACCTTTAAATAAGAGCAATCAGAATAGGGCTTTAAGGTCCCAATTCCTAAAAATGCAGCCGTTTGTCATCACATTGCAATTGTAAGAGGGTGTGTAGGGACAAAAATTCAGAAATAAAGACCTACATGTAATTTACCCCCAAAAACTAAGCAAGAAAAAAAAATGGAATACCTTTGGCATGGGTAAGACTAGCAAGCCATGCTTATCAACTTATAATTTTATCATTAATGAGCTATTAGGGGGTGACACATGCGTTGCATGTGAGTGATTGTAGGGGCGTCATCAACGTTGATGACAAACCACAGCATGAGCCACATGGCACACTCTTAGAAACCACTGCCTGTATGGATGTTTGGCCCATCCCTAGAAGGACTTACATACCAAAATTCAACCTGATTAGTAATTTCAATTCATTGGATTAGTGTCTTTTCCATGGTTTATTTTTAACCATGCATTTCGAGTATTATTTGGGCTAGCTACTCAGATCCAAAGGTTTGAAATCACTAAGCACACTGATATTTGATATGTAGGTCAACATAGGGATGGGCCAAACATCCATATGGTCAATGGTCTAAGATTGTGCCACGTGGCTCATACTTTGGTCCCTCAATATAGTGGACAAACCTTTGAAGGTGAATGTCCTGTGAAGCCCATGTGAGGGGGCATACCCCAACTAGGGTTTTGGGCCTTTGGGCCGGCATTGCACGTGAGTGAGCGTCTTGTGAAGCTTGTGTGAGGGGGCGTGGCCCAACTCCGATTTTGGTTTAGGGAATTTTTGACATACCCCCCATGTTATCTTTAAAATTTGACAAACACCCCCCCCCCCCCCCCCCCCCTAATTTGAAAAAGCTGACATACCCCCCTTATGACTCGGTCCACTTTCATTTAACCAGTGCTGACCTGAGTTGACTACCAATTTTGTATTAAAGGACGAAAGTGCCCTTGTCTTCAATCTTAGAACAAGGGTTTGGGTTTAAGCCAAAACCCATACCCCAAATCAAACAAGAAATTAAAACTAAAAATTAAAACCCATGTTGGTAAACTTGAGATTGTTTATTTTTTCTTTTTGGTTTTTTGATGAATTAAACAAAGATTGAGAAGAAAAAACCCCAAAAAAATTAATAAAACTCATGAAGGAATGAGATTTCTATTTATGGATTTTATTTTAGAATGAAAATTTAAAATTGTGAGAACCCATCTTTCCAAAATCCACATCTCAAAAGTTTAAATATAAATTGCTTTGTCTTGTTTTTTATTTTTGTTAATGAAAATTTTAAAATTAAAATTATAT
Organism: Euptelea pleiosperma; assembly: GCA_035048495.1. Taxonomy (NCBI): domain Eukaryota; kingdom Viridiplantae; phylum Streptophyta; class Magnoliopsida; order Ranunculales; family Eupteleaceae; genus Euptelea; species Euptelea pleiosperma. The sequence goes on along the minus strand of CM068552.1, from coordinate 4,179,660 downwards.
GCTTTGTATTTTTTTTTTTTAACCTTGGGTTTTAAATTATTGCCGGAGTGGTGGGAGACTCTGGTGGGTTGGTCGCCGGTGATGGGCAGCCAGCCCATTTGAATCTCTTCGCCGACTGTCCACCATAGCCATTTAATTTGGGTTTTGGTCCAAGGTTGAAGACAAGGGCGTTTTTGCCATTTAATAAAAAAATTGGTAGTCAAATCGGGTCAACACTGGTCAAATGACAGTGGACCGAGTCATAGGGGGTATGTCAACTTTTTCAAATTGTGTGTGTGTGGTGGGGGGGGGGGGGAGGGGGTGTTATGTCAAAAATTCCCTTTAGTTTAATATATTATAGATTATAGGCAACTTAATGGATCGCCTTTTATAAGTAATAACATGGAAGGCGTGCCCGAACCCAAGTTTTGGCTATAATAGCTTAGGGGCCCCCCTTTTTTTGACCCCTCTCCCTCTCATGTTCGTGTGCTCAGCTGTTGGATTCTTGGTGGTTGTCGGTGCCGAGCTGGCATCATTTTTTCACTTTTTGGGGTGTTGACAACCACTGTTGGATTCGTGAAATCCATAGCCGAGTGCACGAACACTGAGATGGGTCATAAAAAGGGGGACCTTGAAGCTTGAGCCATAAAGGCAACTTAATAGATCCCTTTTTATATGTAACTAATAGTGGAAGGCGTGCCAAACCTAAGTTTTGGCTTTATCTATTCTACTATTTAATGGACAAAGGGCCTTCTTGCGTGCCTCACGCTAAACCCCAATATCTCACAAATGCCATTCTTTTTCTTTTTTTTTCTTTTCTTTGTTTTATTTACTTGACAGGGGCTTTTCGATCTTTTTGTGCCAAAGAATATGTCACCTTGCAAACACACGTCACCCCTGCAGCTCATTCAAAAAGTAAAACAAATCCTTATGCCTGATGTGCCATCAAGTTCCTTAAATTGACAAAAATTATTTATTTCAGTTTTTAAAATATTTTTAATTTACAATGGTGCTTTGGTCATTTAATATTTTCACATTTCAACTCAACTGTGCGAGCAATTATTGCATCTTAACATGGCACTTAAATTAATAAGAGGCTACTGACTGTGTGGATGTTTGGTCCATCCCTAGATGGACTTATGTAACAAAAATACACCTGATTAGTGATTTCTAACCTTTGGATTATAATGATCAAAATCCGTGGTTACAAATAAATCAAGAAAAAGACTTGGTTATAAATTATTGATCAAGATGAATTTTGATAAGTCCAACTAGGGATGGGAAAAACATCAGGGTTAATGATCTCTAAGATTGTGCCACGTGGCTCATACTACGACCATCATTAATGGTGTCAAAACTCATTGCTAATCATGATGAATTTTCGTAGGTAGGTCCAAAACATCCATACGTCACACATGTATGGAGGTGTCATTGGCCAAAACTGCACCTCAAACTGCTAAAAATTTACGGTTGAAAACAAACCATGAAAAAGACTCTAATCCAATGGATAGAAATTGCTAATCAGGATGAATTTTCGTAGGTAGATCCACCTAGAGATAGGAAAAACATCTATACGGTCGATGGTCTCTAAATGTGTGCCACGTGTAAGGAGCTGACATGCGTAAAGTGCACATGCATCGCACATGGCATTCCTTAGTAATAGTAATAGATAATAGATTGATTATAAACAACTTATTATATCCCTTTTATCTGTAACTAAAGTTGGCAATTTGGCACGTTGGGCTAGGCCGTGGTCTTCTAGGGGTGACAATGTTCGCCCATAACTTTTTGTCATGGCTCAACGATAGCTTCTAGCCGACGTCTAGCGATTCTTGCTAAGGATTTCTGAAAGTGAAAGGTTCCTCAATAGGTAACACTGCCCCACCTGTCACGCCCCGAATCCGGATACCCAGATACGACCTGAAAATCCATGGATCGACCCGTACCCGAACCCAGAAGTGATCCATGAATGTTCCCTAGTGGTCCAATTAGGTCAATTAGACTACTAAGGTTCATTCGAAAACCGACTAAGTAAAAAAAAAGAGAGTCTAGATGTAGGAAATAAATAATTCAAATAATTCATAATTCAAATAATTCAATCAATCAACTAAATGTGGAGAGAATGAGGTGAGAACATGCTCTCAATCAAAGGCTTACATGCCCGTGAAAATAAATAAATAATGTTATAAAATAATCAAATACAACTTTCTAAAGTGTGGGATCGACTCTCAAATCCTCGCCGATCTCCTCGAATGCACCGGAGTCTTTCGTCTCAAAATCATCTCACGTACCTGGCTCCTCAAAATCTGAAAATGGTATCGGTGTAGCACCGTGAGCCGAGGCCTAGTAATACAACAGTGTGCATGGTATGATATCATACTATACAAGTTTTTTAATCAAGATATGCATCTCAATCGTATAATAAGGATGGCATGAATATGAGGATGAATGCAGATGAGTAAGGGATGCCAATGCAACTAGTACCCATAACCACATAGGGTCTCCATCTCCTTCCCGCACTGGGAGCGGTCTCATTAACCCATCTGCAGGATATAATAACGTCTGGGGCCTTTCACCCTAGGGTACCGAACCCTGATTAATTGATAAAACCAATATAACGTATATAATATACTTCAACCCCGTTCCCTTATGCACCCCTTATATGAAATGACGTGATGATCATGGTATGACAACAAGATAGTACAAGGCTACATGGCATAAGCACACATGTATTTAACATTTAAATAAGAATACAAAATGAAACATGATCATCAAAAGTGATAACATAGGAACGAATTATGGTTAACCATGAATACCATGTAACAATCACCGAAGGTCGCGATCAACACGGATGAACAATATAAGTAGAAATCACGAGACAATCCAACACACCATTGCCAAACCCTATGAGGGATCCATGACACAAGGTCGAACCCTAAAGAGATCTAAGACACATGGGTGGGATCCCCATGCATACAAGTATAGGTCGAACCATCTAGGTATAATAGTCAATAAGACATGACCAAATATCACAATCAACATCGATGAATAATATAAGTGAAAATCGCAAGAGAATCCAACACGCCATGGCCGAACCCTATGAGGGATCCATGACACAAGGTCGAACCCTAAAGAGGGATCCAAGACACTTGGCCGAACCCTATCAGAGATCCAAGACACATGGGTGGGATCCCCATGCATACAGGTATAGGTCAAACCATCTAGGGTTTAGTCAAACAACAATGTTAAAATCTTAATAGTTAATAATCATAACCGAACCACGAACAATTAATAGGTTTTTTACAAAAAATGTACTGCATTATAAAAATCATAACTAAATAAATATGAATTAGAAAAATATAAACTCAATGGATTTAAAAACTAGATTCATAGAGGCTTTTAGAAAAAATAAATAGAAAAATATTCAGATTCAAAATATAGGTCAAAACTCTTAATTAATTGGGCTGGACAGAATTCGGGATACAGAAAAGTCCCGCACATTTGAAAAATCATAACTTAATCAATACAAATCAGAAAAATACAAACTCAAATGTTATAGAAACTAGATTTAAGGAGGTATTTAGGAAAAAGAAATAGAAAAATATTTAGATTCAAAATATAGGTCAAAACTCTTAATTAATTGGGCCGGACAGAATCTAGGATACAGAAAAGTCCCGCATATTTAAAAACTCATAACTTAATCAATACATATCAGAAAAATACAAACTCAAAGGTTATAGAAACTAAATTGATAGAGGTATCTATGAAAAATAATTAAAAATATTTAGGTTAAAAATATAGATTGAAATCTCAAGTTAAGTGGATAGTATAAAATCTGAAATTCTGAGTTTTATAGAAAAGTCCAGCACGTTTGAAAAATCATAACTTAATCAATACAGATCAGAAAAATATAAACTCAAAGGTTCTAGAAACTAGATTGATAGAGGTATCTGTGAAAAATAATTATAAAAATATTTAGGTTAAAAATATAGATTAAAATCTCAGGTAAATTGGACCGTGTAAAATCTAAAATTCTGAGTTTTACAGAAAAGTCCAGCACGTTTGAAAAATCATAACTTAATCAATACAAATCAGAAAAATATAAACTCAAAGGTTATAGAAACTAGATTGATAGAGGTATCTATTAAAAATAATTAGAAAAATATTTAGATTAAAACTATAGATCGAAATCTCAGGTAAAGTGGACCGTATAAAATCTAAAATTCTGTGCTTTACAGAAAAGTCCAGCACGTTTGAAAAATCATAACTTAATCAATACAAATCAGAAAAATATAAACTCAAAGGTTCTAGAAACTAGATTGATAGATGTATCTATGAAAAATAATTAGAAAAATATTTAGGCTAAAAATATAGATCAAAATCTCAAGTGAATCAGACGGTGTAAAATCTAAAATTCTAGGTTTTTTGGTAAAGTCATACAACTTAGAAAAATCATAACTTAATCAATAAAAATCAGAAAAATACAAACTAAACGGTTTTTGAAAATAGATTTAAAGAGGTATTTAGAAAAAATAATATAAAAATATTTAAATCATAAAAGTACAACAAAAATGATAAGAACATAGTCATCCGTTATAGGTACAAAATAGACCATGGCCAAACTCATCATGGTGGCCCAAAACAAAGATCAACCCAATAAGAATAAAGTAAATATTATAAAAATTAATTTATAATGAGTATCAACCATTATCTAATGAAAGAGAAATAAAATCTTGAAGAAAAACAAGTATAGGATGGATCAAGCGCACTTACCTTAAGGTTTCTTGAACTTTAATGAAAATCAAAAGTTTCTTCAAATTTAAAAGTCGTCAGATCGTCCTCTCCTCGGAGTATGTTCTTCAAATTGGAGTCCCCGTCAATTCTCCATTTTTGTTCGAGTGCGATCGGTGCCCGGATGAAGATTTAATGGAGCCTGCTCTATTTTTTGATGAAGTTGGATTTGTGAAAGCTTCTAAAGCTTTAGGGTTTTTCATAAATAGGTTTAGGAAAAGATTAGGGTTTCTATTTTAGTGAAATTCGTAACTATTAAAAGGATGACTTTTTCAACCCTCAAAAACTTATATTTTACACTATGAATGGGTTAGAAATGGGCCCAAGGCCCATATACATCAATTAGGCTCATTTAAGAATATTATTAAGCCCAAAAGACTTCTAGATCGGCCATACGGCCCCACCCAACAATCATAACACAAATAATTATAAATTAATTCAATCAAACTATATTATATAATTTAAAAGTCCATACAATAAGGTATTGACACATGTCACACACACAAATCATAAAAACGTTCAAAATTCTAGAAAAGTGTCAAATGACATTGGAATGACCCGAAAGTGATTTGCGGGTCCCACGCTCCTATTAAATAAATAAAATATAATTAAATATTATTTAAAAAAATATAAGAATGGTAGGAAAGTTCAAAAATTACGAAAATACTATTTTTATCAAAATCTCCCGAAATCTCCCGCTAGGGTTTTTTTTCTCAAGAAAGGTTCCAAATTTCACAGGTAAGTTGCTAAGGATAAAATAGGAATATTTTTGGTGTTTCGAGCCCACAAAATAATTTTTTTTTATAAAAGTTCTGGAATGTTAGCTGGGGAAAGAAAAAGTCTCCTGCAAGTTATGATTCATTATTTTTAGTAGGAATTTAGCCCTAAAGAGCGAGTTTCAAAAATAGCAAGTTTTTCAAAGTTGTCAAAACGAAACCAAATTAAATACACATACTCATACATGATATTAAACAATAAAAACAATAATAAGAGTCTGAAAAAGTTTCAGGTTTTCATTATTAGGTGAATTTACCATAATACCCTAGAACGAAAGTTCAGGGTATTACACCACCAACCAAAGGGCCACAACAGTACCGATCAGGAAGACTGTTGTAGCTATTAGACGACGGGCTGACTTTTGGGCCAAATCGCTGGCTGGACTTACGGGCTAGGCCTTTAAAAAAAAACTAAAAAAAAAATATAGTGGGGGGATTTTAAAATTTAATTTTTTATGAAGATGGGGGTTTCATGGGCCACTTAACTGGTCGGACCAGCCCACAAATTTATTTTTATGGGCCGGGCTACGGTTTCAAAACCCAAGCCTAGGTCCGGCCTGACCGCAGGTCAAATTGCCATCACTATCTATAACTAATAGTGGAAGGTGTGCCCGAACCCAAATTTTGGCTTTATAGTAATAATAATAATAAGGGAATTTTTGACATACCCCCCCATGTTATCTTTAAAATTTGACATACCCCCCCATAATTTGAAAAAGCTGACATACCCCCCTATGACTAGGTCCACTGTCATTTGACCAGTGTTGATCCAAGTTGACTACCTAATTTTGTATTAAAGGATGAAAGTGCCCTTGTCTTTAACATTAGATCAATGGTTTGGGTTTAGGGTTTAGGCTAAAACCCATACCCCAAATCAAGCATGAAAAGAGGAGATTAAAAATAAAAATTAAAACCTATGTTGGTAAACTTGAGATTTTTTTTTTTTTTTTGATTTTTTGATGAATTAAACAAATATTGAGAAGAAAAAACCCCAATAAATAAATAAAATTCATGAATGAATGGGATTTTTGTATGGATTTTATTGTAGAATAAAATTTTAAAATTGGGAGAACCCATCTTTCCAAAATCCACATCTCAAAAGCTTAAAATATAAATTGCTTAAAACTAAAATTGTATGCTATGCGTTTTTTTTATTTTTTTAACCTTGGGTTTTAAATTATTGCCAAAGTGGTGGCCAGCCGACCATGAGACTCCGATGGGTTGGTCGCCAATGATGGGCGGCCAACCCATTGGAATCTCTTGGCTGGCCGTCCACCACAACTGTTTGATTTGGAGTTTGGGTTTTGGCCCAAACCCTTGTTCTAAGGTTGAAGACAATGGCATTTTTGCCATTTAATACAAAATTAGGTAGTCAACTCGGGTCAACACTTGTCAAATGACAGTGGACTGAGTCATAGGGAGGTATGTCAGCTTTTTCAAATTGTGGGGGGGTATGTCAAATTTTAAAGATAACATGGGGGGGTATGTAAAAAATCCCCTAATAATAATAGAAATAGAAACTATAAGGAGGCGTTTGGGAACGAAATGTAAAAGCACTTCTACTTATAGTAGAAGTTATTAGTTGATTTTTTACCTCCAAAAAAGTCATAGAAATTAAAAGTGTCAAGGCATTCTAATTTTTGAGAAGTAATTTCTCTTAAAAGTTAAAAGCTAAAAAATTAAGCTTCAGTTTTAAGTTAGTTTTTAACTTTTCAAAAGTTAAAATATGAAAATCCAAACTAATATAAATTTTTAACTTTTTAGCTTATAAAAGTCAATAAGTTACTTATCTTTGTGTTGCCAAACGTCCCTTGAACAACTTTAATAGATATCTCCCTTTTATAGCACAGATAGAAATAGATAGATTATTGATAACTTAATAGAACCCTTTCTGGCTTTATAGTAGTAATATAAATAGATCGATAGATAGATTTCCTGGAATATAGGTTATAACTTTGGTGGCCATTAAAAATCAAAGCAACAAAATGAATGGTCAAGATCAACCAACTACACTGATACGTGGTCTATGACTCTATGGTTCATTCTAGATGGGTCCACCCACCATCTTATTTCCACGGTACAAAGCAGAAGATACTATCTAGCAGTTTATAGATTCTTACAAACTTTGTGTCACAAGATGTTGTGACCGAAGCCGGTCACAGCACTCAATACGAGCCACGTGGCATACTATTAGAGGACGATGACCATATGGATGTTTGACCAGTCCCTCGGTGGACCGGTACACCAAAATCAGCTTGATTAGTGATTTCTAAGCGATTCGATTGAAGTTATTTTCACGGGTTGAGTTTAACGGTAGGTATTTGAGCATTATTTAGCGTTATTTGGGTGCAAAAATCCCAAGGTTGTAAGGGCCTGTTTGTAACGCTCCGCCCCCCCCCCCCCCCCCCCCCCCCGTGAAAATATTTTCACGCCGATTATGCCTTGGTGAGAAAATTTTATTTTCTCGCAGGAAAATCACTATTTTCAATAAAAATTAATTTTTTAATATATAAAAAAGATAAAAATAAATTTTTTTTATTCTTTGACATAATATGTGGTTCCCGCACTCGCCCAACCAATTTTTGACTTACTTTGATATGTGGGACCCACTCAAATTGAAAGAAAATGAAGTAAGCTAGCTCATACATGTACCAAACATTGTTAAATGTTGCTCTGAACAAATATTTAGCCAAGATAATATTCGCCTGGCTAAATATTCGCCGTCGGAACTCTTTTTCTCACGTATCAAACAGGCCCTAAATCACTAATCAGGCTGATTTTTGGTTTGTAGGTCCATCGAGGGACTGGCAAAACATCCATACGGTCAGCGCCCTCTGATCGTGTTCCACCTGGCTCGTATTGAGTGCTGTGACCGGCTTCCGTCACAACATCTTGTGACACAAGTTTTACTCCAAAACGTGTGTCACATGGGAAGAAAACGTGTAAAAGAAGTTTCCAAGAAATGCGTAATCGCCTTCTATAGAAATCACGGCAAACGTTCGCCGTTAATTGATTCAACTTTCGAGGGAAAGAGCTAGGGTTTTTCTATTGCTGTTGCGATTTTTTTGGGTTTTTTATTTACCTCTTCTGGGGGGCATTTAAAATCTCAAGGAACATCAACCCTTCTCTCGATCTTCGATCTCTCAGGTATTTGTTGCTTCAAGCTTCTGATTATAGTTTCTTTCATGTAATTCTTGCAATCTCTCGTTTGCTCGAAAAACGGGAAGATCGATGTTCTTAAGCAGTAAATTCTCAATCGTTCTTGAAATCATGTAATATTCATTTGATTCTTCACATATCACTGAGTTTTACTATATTATTGTTTAATCATGTTTCTCTATTAGGTTGAAATCTGAATTTGTTTGAAGATCATGACTAGCATGATTAATTAGATTTTTATGCTGATAACAGTCACCCGTGGACTAGAAATTTTTAGGGTTCTTAATAGTTGTGAAATTTTGTGCAAAAAAATTGTGTTTTTGCATAATTTTTATGCTGGTTTCCAATCTATTGAGCAAATATGTCGCAACGTTCTCTGAAGTTTCTAAGTGTTTTCTGTCAGTATTAGAGCTCTTAGCACGAGAAAATAAAAGCATTCGCACCACAACCATGAGGTTGCAGGTTTGATCCCAGCTTACCCTCCAAAAAGAAGAAAAAATGAACTTTTGCTATCCTCTTAGGCGCATCCAGTCTCACAATTTAGTGATGTCTCGGAGACTATTTCTATCTCTCAACTCATGAAATGATGCAAATACGGTAATACCTTTTAAAAATGGTCCTGTTAAAATGGGTATGCTCTCAAATTGTATAAAAAATTTGTTTGCATGATGGATAACGAATTCTGGAAAAAACCTGTTGAGTATCGGTTTGGAAGGAAAAGATCAATTCATGCTACACACAAAAAAGGTCAAAATTTTCCTTCTACCACAAAAATGGTCATTAATATGATCAATTCACTTATTTTTACATTGTTCCTTAGCTAGTTCAGCTTTTAACTTTGACATGGGCTTGATTGGAAAGAATTCAGGTTTTATTCTTCTCTAAAGAAAGTAATGTGGAGCGAGAAAAAAGAGAATCCTAAATATACTCTAGCTTTCAAAACAGATAACCTCTCGGAACAGATAAAAATTGGGTTGACCATGAGTATCGGTAATGAGACTGGCCTCTCACAGGAAAAGGTCAAAAGCCTCTACTGTATAATAACTACATTTTGGTAATGGAGGTTATGTCGTGATACATATCAGTTACAATTACAAGTGCATGCACAAATGAGAGATTTTAATTACTCTTGCATGGTATTTCGGTTCTGTTCTTAGTTCTTAGCTCTTGAATTTTGGTCGATAATGCTAAGAAATTTCATGACAAAGTATCCTATGCAGTTATGCCATATATAAGTGCACACTCATCAGTATTTCCCGGTAAAGTGCTTTTCAAACTTTCTTTTCTTGCTTCTTCAAAGCTCTCATGATTGATTAAGTTAATGGCTGTATCCATGTCAGTGGATCTTCTGTCATATAACCAAGTGTTCTTTTGTACTAAAAGTTATATGTATCTTATGGCTGTAGTTCAGCAGTGACAATTCCACATTGTGACCGTAGAGGCCTGGGCTTGAATCCCAGCTATTCCTTTATTTTAGGTTCATAAGGAAAATAACAGTCGCCTTGAGATGTATGAAATTGATAAATTTTCTTATTTCTCAAAAAATGAAATGGTTAGAGAATGGGTAGCAATTGAACAGAAAAAATATTCATGGCTATTTTGGAAACTCTGGAAACTTTTTTGGAAACCTTTAAAAATTTCCTATAGTTCTTCTGGGAAAATCTGCCTATTAGTTTGAATGTAGGAGAAAATACATCGAAAATGTTCCTGACATCTACACCAAGAAGTTTCACACCCCAAAAGAGTCAGTATGAGGGGCATCAATTTACCTTGTTTGGTCTCTTCTGTTAGTAATCTATTTGAGTATTAGTTTAAATGGAGAATAGTTAATATTAGCTAGCAGAGATTGTGTAGTTATTATTTATTTCTTCTTAGTATCTTTGAAAAATGACCTTCTGGTTTAAGTTGCTCTAGGTTACATGAATATCAATATCTCTCTGTACCTCACTATACTTCTATTTTGCTTATGCAGGAGGTTGGTTGGTGGCTTGACAACAGCTGCTAAATAATACAGACCAATTCAACAGTTTTAATTAAGTTTTATATTTTTCCTTCTTCTATAAGAAGAGAAAGCAGCCATGGGGGGACAAATGCCCGGGGATTCTTCTCACCATGGGATTGCAAGAAATGGAGCTCATACGATTTTCCAGGACACGTTAGAAGGGCTTCAGTGCTTTACGCCTAAGTGGTACTTAAGCAGAAAGGAAATAGAAGATCATTCCCCATCTAGAAAGGATGGCATTGACTTTAAGAAAGAGACACATCTGCGGAAGTTATACTGTTCCTTTCTTCAGGACTTGGGCATGAAGCTTAAAGTGTAAGCCTTTCCCTAACAACTTAATACTTCAGTTTTATATGGAATATGAAACCAAGTAAGATTTATACTAACTAAAATAATGTGATCTTTTTTGTGATTATCTCTTATGTACCGTGGTTGGGTGCTACTGGTAGAAGTTTTCCTTTGCCATTTTACGTTGTTCTCTATTCGATCTAGTGATGGATACTCTTGTTACATCGACTTTCCATTGCAAAATTTGTGACGAGTGTTCAATAATCTACTTATGAATTCATAAAGTGATTAGTACAGCAATCTGCATGTCTTTAAGGCATGCTGGCTGTCTTCATTACAGTTGTGACTTTCTTCTTCATCACTTGGTAGCAAGTATGAAGTGCATGTTTGCTAGGTTAATTTTACAGCTGCATTTTTACTGTAGTTTTATTCCTACTTTATATACAACCAAATTATTCATGCCTTTTGTTTTTTTTAAGTATTCCAGGATTGCTCTTGCACATTGTTTGACTGCTTTCCAGCTATATAAAACGATCTACCTCCCAAAAGAGCCCTTTTAAGTATTCCAAATCTATGTTGGACATATGGGATCAGTTTTGACTGCCCTCTGGCAGTATTTATCTCATCTTGTTTGCTTTTCGATACAAAAGTTCTTCTTTATTGTTATCTCACTTTATTTTGTGCTAAAATGTTAATGCCGTATTTTTATGCAACAAATCCACTGATGAATGATTCTTTATATTGCAGACCCCAGGTAACAATAGCGACTGCAATGATGTTATGCCATCGGTTTTATCTGCGCCAGTCTCATGCAAAGAATGAATGGCAGGTACATGTCACATCCCTTATAGACTTACACTTGCTTCCCAGTAATTTTTTAGTTTAATGTTGGATCCCCAATTTATTTGCTCCACTGACATTCTGACTAGTGAGTGTCTATTGGCTATGTGATTTGGATACGAACATAGGCATTGTTTTCAGATTGTGATATAACCAGTCAAACATGATGACTGTGGAAAACCAGCACGTTGACACATCCATGCAGTTGTATCTTAGAGCCAAAAAAACCTTCCCCGATGCTTCACCTTTTTCTTATCTTCTTTGTATGTGTTTTGTCAGATTTTCACCCTTTCCCTGACTGTATACCAAATTATTGGCTGGGGTCAGGGATGCCTCATCGGTGTTTGAAAGGTTTGGCAGATTAGGAGGACCCGAGAATGTCTATACGACTCTATGTTCGATGGTTGCATTAAATGCAAGTTTATTTGGCGTTGGAAGGGAGGCACTGAATTCACACGACCCCAAAAATTTGAATGCAAGAAACTCTTGGAATCTATAGGGGGAATGGAAAATCTAACAAATTAATGGCTACTCTATCATATATTAAGAATTCAATGCACAGTAAGTACTTATAACATGTGGCTCCCTAGCATCATTAGCATTATCGAGCTTATTTTTCTTCATTCTAGAACCGCAAGAATTTAATTTGGGCTAGAGGATCCAAGGCTTTTAACAATGCCATTAAACCACTGGTGCAATGACAAAGCCAACATGGTGTAAAATTGGGAAGCTTGAAAATGTTATTAAGACTAGATATTTATTTATTCTTTGATTGTTAGACCAGATGGGTTATTTGCACTTTCTTCATGGAAAGATTGGTATAATTTCCTGTACTTTTAGATCTAACAGTGCACATTTTGCAGACAATTGCAACGGTAAGCATGTTTCTTGCTTGCAAGGTGGAAGAAACACCCCGCTTGCTGATGGATGTTGTTGTTGTGGCTTACGAGACAATGTATAGAAGGGATCCTGCTGCTGCACAAAGAATCAAGCTTAAGGTGTGCAGATATGACTCTATATGGCTGGTTGCGTTTCTCGTGTAGTCGGAAACTGGCTTATACCTGTTTTTCATGCATAGGGTGTATATGAGAAGCAGAAAGAACTAATAGTAGTTGGGGAGAGACTTCTATTGGCAACAATTGGGTTTGATTTCAATATCCAACATCCCTACAAGCCACTTGTTGCAGCTCTAAAGAGATTGAAGATTTCCCATAATGATCTTGCAAAAGTGGCATGGAATTTTGTGAATGATTGGTAAAGCTCTTTTCTTTTCGTTGCACATTGAATTTCTTGTTCTCTCTTAGGATCTGGCCTTCTTTTAAGGTTGTCCTTTTGTAATTATCTCTTTGAGGATCTAAATTCTCATATGTATGGGAGTAGGCTCCAGACGACGTTGTGCTTGCAGTACAAACCTCATTACATTGCGGCTGGTTCCATGTTTCTTGCTGCTAAATTTCACAAAGTGAAGCTGCCGTCGGAGAGGGGAAAGGTTTGGTGGCTGGAGTTTGATGTGTCACCTCAACAGTTAGAAGGTTAGTTCTACATATCCTTCCATTTCATATTTTCAAAAATATTTTTTGCTCCTTATAATTCTTACGAGGATATGAGGTACCTTTTAGGTAAATCATAAAGGATGGGTCTACCTATGGCATAACATGTGATGCTTTGGTGCTCATGCGTGGCGTTGGGGGTTGGGTTGTTATAACGATCTTCTAGTCCAAAACTTGACCTATTGAATGATCCTAAACAACCGTTGGACTAGAGTATCCTTATTCAAAAAAATTTGTTTTCAGCTATTATTTGTACATGGTTTATCCGTTTATGTGATTTTAATGTATATCAGCTTAATCTATTGCATACTTAACATGGACTAAGTATTTAAAAGATATATCTTTCAGCAGAGAATATATTTTAATCGATATTATATATTATCCTAATTAATTCATCCTAATCTTGACAACCCAGAGAATATGTGATGAGATACACTAATGATGATGTGGTGCATCTCACACAATTTATTACAATATATTTTCTAACACAGCATATAGAATTAACTGTATGGATGTGTTAAGGGTATATTGGGTTTATGGGGGTCTGTGTGTGTGACACTCCGTATCCGTCTCCTAGTTACATAGACTAGGTGGCACAAATGACAAATCAAATAGCAGATCCTATCCTCTTCGTGCCTGCCACTTGTACATGTATGCAGGTGATAAACTACTTATGTCTTAACCACCGGGGTGCTCGGTTAGGGTCAGGTTGGGCCAGCCAGAGCTAACCCAGTTCAGGGCTTTTGTTCAGCTGCAGAGGGTTAAGCAAATTGAGTTTTTTCTCAACCTGCTCTTTTGCATGCTTTGTGTTGTTTTCTCCGTTCAACTTCAACTCCTGCAAAAGGCAAATTGCCCTCAAACTAGTTAAAGTTTGACCCTTAACTAGGCTAGGGCATGAAAAATCATATTATCCTAATTCCAACAAGTCTCAGACACTAGAACCTGAGATTGACACCTCACCTTCCCACATTGAGTGTTAGCTATTTTCAGTTGGGTTGGTTGGACTTCCTCGTGGGGTTACTTATCATTTATTTTCAAATTTTTTCAGAGGTTATTCAGCAGATGCTCAGGTCATTGGAACAGAACAAAAGACCAGTAATGTCTTCTTTGCATGAGAAGGCAACACAAGCTACAGCAGTTGTTGAAAAAGCACCATCCAGTAGTCCACAGTCATGTGTTCTGAGTGGGTCCATCACCACCAGTGCTTCGAGCCATAGAATTGATGGAGTGGAAGAGGGAGGTGGCAGGTCCACAAAGTCCAATGATACCGACCTTTACAACAGCCAGAATCAGCCCTGTGAAGACACCCTTGTTGCCAGAAAAGGAGAAGTACTACAATGTCAGACTAGCGATTGCGGCAGCACGCATAGTGTTGTTGAAGATGGCGATAGGTCTGAGGAGGGTGAGGTTCAAGCAAGGATGGTGGAGTCCAAACAGATAGCAAGTTGTAAGATTGTTTGTGTTTCTGGGGGGCTGAGTAAGATTGACCAGGATCGCTTTAAAGAGGCATTTAAGAGGAGGAGATGTGATAGAGCTGCAAATAGGAAGTTAGTAACAGTGGCAGATGATGACAAAGATGATGATTCATGGATAGTGAGAGAGCTGGAAAGTGGAATTGAGCTGGAGTACACATCTGCAGAGAAGAGACAGAGGTTGTAATCCTGCAATCGAAAAATCTGATCGGCCGGAATAAGGAACATTTTGAAGAATTTTTCCAATATCAAATAAAGAACATGTTGAAGAATTTGTCCCAATATCAGAAGTGAGAATTGGAACCGAAATATTTCATGCCGAAACAACACGGTAGTTCTATTTTTTTTGTATACAGTCTAATGATCATCGTTATTGCGCATCCAGTCAAAATTGTTATATAATATATTAGGGTATATAGTGATGTATATTCATTTATGGTCGTTTCATTTATTCATCACTTTTTGAGTATTCTGTAATTGTTGCATTAACATTCTGGTTAATCTAAGTGAAAGAATCTCCCTCTCTCTCTCTGATGTTGTGCTTCGCGTTAGTATTTTGGCATTTATTTGCAATAATTATGATTGTTAAAAGCTGTGGTATCTTTAATAAAACCCTATACATAGTGATTGAGCCAGGATCTGCGGACGCACTTTTCCGACTCATATTTTCACTCATGTTCTCTTCCGTGAGAAATCCAACAGTAGTTTTGATGACGATAACATGAGTGAAATTATGAGTCGTCCGCATATGAATATAGAGAGGCTAATCGCTAAAGCAGGCTTCATGGGACATGGAAAAGTGATGCTGTCTCTCATTCTGAGGAAGACTTCTCCTTGGGATTCAGACTAGGGATTCATTTTGTGCAAATCTTTAAGACTATCTCACGATGGCAGCAACATCAATGTAATTTTGCATGTTGATATCCTCGGGTCCACAGTTTTTCAAATATTCTTTTGTCAAATCATGTGGGCCCCCTGCAGTGTATGGTGTGTGATTGGGATTGACTACACTTCAACACTGATACAAAAACAACTAATGGGGCTCTCCAGCTTTCTTACATGCCACTCTTTGATGTTTAATAAATTAGACTATTTTTTTTAGGGTCAGGATCTTCGGACTCACTTTTTGTACTCATATTTTCACTTGCAATGCTAGTTGACAGTGCCGAGTTGGCATTCACTTTACAAAACAAAACCACCATTGGATTTCGTGCAATCCATGGCCGAGAGTGTATACCTAACTCGGGTATGGTACAAATAGTCTCCTACCAAATTTTAATTTAATTACTAAAATTGATTTATCACTTTTATTTTCATGATATAAATTTATAACTTAATTAAGCATTAAAAAATTAATATTTATTTTTGTGAACAAAAATTTAATATTTTTACATCGTTCTCAAGCCAAATTCTTGGGTGAATCTTAACTATCCAATCATCTAAGAGAAATGCTATTTGCACCCCCACAAATTCCATAAGCACCCCTCCCTCCCCCCATTTGGGTGTTTTTTGGCCAAAAATATTCTTAAAGACAAAAAAAGAAAGAAAAAACCCCAGCACCCCTCTTTGTACCTCTCTCACCTTGAAAAAACCCAAAACAGAAAATAAAAGGAGGAAGAGGATGCCGTCGCCACCGCTTCCACCACAAGTATGTCTCTATCTCTTTCTCTCATAGGCCCTACAGCTGGGGCTGGCCGTGGGTGGGACATTTGAGAGAGAGAGAGAGGGAGGTGCTGAGTTTTTTTATTTTTTGTTTAAGGGCAGTTTCGTCCAAAAAGTACCCAAATGAGGTGTTTATGGAATTTGTGGAGTGCAAATAGAATTTCCCATCATCTAATCAACAGTCTTGTTAACTGAGTAAGTGAAATATAGGAAAATGTTGAACATTCAAGGTTATCAATCCTGACCGTTCAAATGTGCTAATCCAAGGTCATGGATCCTGACCATTAAAATGAACTTGTTTTCGTTTTCGTAAGCGAAAAACGGCCTTTTAAAGTGGCCGCTCGAGGGATTCGATCTCGAGTTCTTGCGTAACTTCACACAAGTCATTGCCATCTTCCTGCATCCCGTAAGATACAGAGAAGGCCATATGTTATCTCTACTTATTCAGCAAGAAAAGCGGGAAAACACTCCCTGCAAACCCTAAACCTTACTTCGATTCAACAGTGAAGAAGATAGAAACCCTAGATTTTGAGAACAATAGGTGAAGTTAATTTCACGTCTTGATTTATGTTGATTTTTTTTTCCCTTTAAATTTCATTAATTTTTCTTATTCTATTTAGGGTTCTTTGGTTGCAAGTTTGATTGATTATCAGTTATTTTTACCTTTACTTTTCTGATCTTTTGAGTATATATTGTTGATTCTTCATGAATAAATGGATAATTTGAGAACAAAACAATGGATAAACTGATGTTATATTATTTTAACAATATCTAGGAGCGCCAATTCTACGTAATTAGAAGCTAATTTTGTTACTTGCATTGTATGAATTCATGTTCGTGATTTCTTTAGACAATTCTTAATGGTCGGAAGTTCCAGGGAAATTTTGGAATCTTAGGCCCTGTATGGTTTCCCTTAGAAAAGCTTCCTAGAAATGATTACCCATAAACGCCCATCTTATAAGACTTTTCTGTGTTCCCGCCTTAATTGATAATTTCAGTTGTCTTAATTCTTGTATTTTTTTTTTCTTCTTGCAGTTCACTTAATTACACTGAGAACTTACCCAAAACCTCGACTGGTTTTGAAGCATTTCTTTGTTCTCAATTCAAGAAAACGGGTTTGAACCGACACCATTTCAGCTAATTTTATTGCTTTTGGGAAGAGATCATGATTTTTGATTTGGATCCATTTGGCGATATTCTTCCTGTGCCAACCGGCGGTATTGGTAAGCAATGCTTTGTAGTATTTTGGTTCTTGCTCCGCTTCATGCAATTGTATTTGCAAGTCTATCGAGTAGTAGCTTTAGATTTCTCTTTGATTGTGCTTGCTAAGGGACTAAATGGATGATGATGATAAATTTTGTATTGGCAGCTCGAGCTGGGGCAAAGTTCCAACCCAAGGCCAAATGCCGGCCCAGAAAGGAAAAACCCTCCATTGTACCAGACACAACACAAATTTGTATAGATACATCCAGTATAAGGCCGTGCAGTACCACACTCGCAGATCCTTCATCCAAACTTCTTGAGACTCAAGAGCTGGTTAACAGCACTGAGGTTTCACATCCAGGAGTTCCCCCGTCTGATGGCAATGAAAATTCTGTGCCGGAGGATGCTTCGCCCCAGCTCGTCACGACCAAAGACAATTCGAGCTCCATGGATAATCTGCATTCTGAAGTTGCAATCTCCAACAGTCATGGAGAATTGCAGTTTGCTTTTGGAAGATCAAGAGGAGAGGTAAAGATTCATAATTCTCATTAGTGGTCTCGCATCTGTGTGAGTTTTTTATAGTAATTTTATTACTTTCAGATTGTGAATATTTCTTCTGAGTTGGAATCTCTTGACGATATTCTTCCTCAGCCCACTACTGCAAATGGTGAGTAACGTACCTTCTTCACCTATTAGAAGATTTTATCTACTTCTTTCTTCGCTATAATGAATGCATATTGTTTTTTTATTGGCAGTGTGTACTGTGAGAAAGTTCAAGCCTAAGGTCCAAGTGAATGCCCAATCTAGAAACAAGATTTCAACTTCAGGTCCTGTTACCACTGATGCAGATGTTTCCATTTCTCATCCTGAGGCTCTTATTCTCCATGATTCTATTACTAAGGACTTGGAGGAAGGACCTACCCTTCCTGTCCTTACTTCTGTCAACTCCCCAACCTTCGGGGCCTGTAGCTCTGCACCATCTGACTCTTCACCGGAACTTCTTGTGTTCCAACAGCCAGTAAAAAGCGTGGAAGCTGCATGCTCTGATAGCAATGGAAATTTGCAGATGGATAATGGAAGAAAAGAAGTAAAGATTTGTATTTTCTATACCATTTATATACATTTATATTTTTCTTGGAGTAGATTGGCAGCAATTTTGTTTGCTTTCAGGAAGCAGAGGCATTTCCTGGCTCGGAGTCTTTTGATATTATTTCTCAAACCACCACTACCAACTGTAACTAGCAAAAATCTACCACCTGCAATCTTTCTTATACTTCTATTTTGCTATTTTGCGTTGGGAATTCATTTTGGTGGCAGTTCGGGGAGCTGTAAATTTCTGACCCAAGCCCAATCTCCAAACCAAAAATACACCCACCATTTTTGTCATTCTTCCTGATGCACTGAAGTGTGTTTCTGTTCCAGGGGATGCTCAGTTGATTCCTTCTGAAAATGAATACTTGGATGAGGATTCGGATCCTGCATTTCCATCTGACGGTTTTCTTGATTTCTTAACGATGAGGCTCTGTTATTCTGCATCCACAGACCCTCCCTCTGAACTTTCAGTCATTGAAGAGCTGACACACCTTGCTGATTCTACTATCTCAGATTCTGTTCCTGGAGAAATTGTGGATTCACAAGATTTTCCTGTAATGTCAAGAAGGGAGGTAACATTTTTTCAATTTCTATGGCCCGTTATTCATTAATTTATTAAGCATTCAGATTTTATACCATTTATCTGATTCTCTCCCTTACCTGTTCAATTAATTGGGTTTCTCAGGGTACTAAGAGTAGGAAAGGAGAAACTTCTACAGTATCAGAAGACACAGTGAGAAAGGTGCGTTCCAGTGTTGAAGAATTTTCTTTAACAGCCCAGGATGAAAGACCCATATTAGCAGCCATTGAGGAGAATGTAGCTGGTAACTCATCAAGGCAGCTGAGAAAGAGGTTAATTGCTCATGTTCTTGCCGACGAGATAGAAAATAGGAGTCAAGAAAACGGGGACCTGCTTGCCGACCCCTCTGACAATTCTCTGATGGATGAAGATGACAATAATGATGATGATGGTGATGAATATAGAGGGGAAGATACATCTCACTGTAAGAGGGCACCAAGAAGATCCAAGAGACTTGCAGTTGAAAATGAGAAAACAGTTCGAAGAGGTAAAAAAGCTTCTGAAGCTGTGGATCCATTAAACCAGGAACCTCGCAAAAAGAAATTCTCCCATTCTACTCGACGAAACAAAAGACGAGGTACCTACAATTTCTAGGCCTTTGAGTTTCTTCAACATGATTCTTTATTATGCTAAGATAAGGTGTTATCTATGCTTGATACTTCATCAATTTATATATTTTTAGTGGACAAGGTTTTGCTTGAAACCCCAGAGGAGGAAATTAACCCCAGAAAGCTGATTATGAAGGATCTAATTCTGCTTGCAGAGGCCAAGGAACGGATATTGGTACATATTCTGCTTCACTTGTTGTTTGATGAAACATTTTCAATGGAAAAAGGTCATGATGTTTTCTTACACTGTTGCATCTACTTAGCCAAGATGAATTAGTGTTTGCTAGTTCCAACCTATGTAACAATGGCACGGACACACATGTTAGTGTCCGACACAGATACGAGGTGTCTCATGTCTCACACTGCACCTGTGAGAAGCTTGAATGCAGACACGTCTGTGCTCATGTAATATAATAACTTAGTTTAATTTAAACCATAGTGCTTTTTATTAATAAAAAAATATATGGAAAGTAAATGAAAAAATTCTCAAACACCAAAGAGCTTTCTGATAACTTTATAAAATACAAGCAGATTTATAAAAAGGAAAAGCTATCAAACAACTATAGTCAAGGTAGTTAAGGGTGCGAGGACCCCTGGCGCCTGAGGTGCAAGGTGAGGCACGCGCCTGACTGAAGCAAGGCGCAATATATTAAAAAAATAACAAATATACAAAATATAAGAAAATTTTGAAAGGTGAATTCTAAAGAGTTACTATATTAAATTTCTACAAGTACTAACCACTAACCAACTAATAAACTAAGCTAATAAGAAACGTTGCAAATTGCAGTAGTGAATTAAATGATTCAAGATATGAATAACAACATCATAAAAACACGAAACAAGTAAGCAACCTTAAAGGTAATAAGGTATAAAGACTCACCATCAAGTTGTTAAAGTAGTATTGTTGTGGTTACAACTTTAAACCCAAAATCTCATCCCATATACCTATAGGAATTAATAATAAGTTAATGTTCATGTAAGTACCCAGGGAAAAAAAGGAAAAAATAAGGGGGAAAGAAAGAACCCAAGAAAAAAAGATAAAAAAATTAACAATTATGCTCGTAAAACATAATTGTAAGGGGACATTTGACCAAGAGACTTGCAACCCTAGACTCTAGTTTAGGGGACTGCCGAACTCGTAAAACAGAAAAAGAATAGAAGATATAAAGACGAGGGAGAAAGAGAGAGAGAGAGAGAGACGTATGAACTTGGTTCAGCCGGGAGAGGGAGGTTTAGCTTGAGCTGTTGAACACTTTCTGTAATGGGGAGATTACATTTTCTTTACAATGAAATGAAGTATATAACAAAGATATTAGTATATCTAACAGCATGTACAATATTAATTTACAACATCCTTATCAAAAAATATTAATTTACAACAGAAGTTAAAAACAGAAAAGAACTGAAATGTTATTAAGGTGCACGTCTCGTGCGGCGCCTTACTAAGGTTGCCTTCCCTTAGTCCCTCACACCTCACACCTCAGGCATGCACCTTACTACACTGACTATAGTTGGGTTTAACGATTTAATAAAGTAGTGTATCGAGGATCAAATGTCCATCCAACTTTTAGAAAACATTTTTTTATAAAAAAATATTTAAGATAAAGAGTGACACTGCTGTACATTTTAGGATGTGTGTTGAGACGTGCTGACACACGTATCAGTGTCGATACATGTCGACATGGCAAAAAGCCCCAAAGTTTCATGTCGTTGTTATATAGGTTATACCAGCAATGGTCATTGCTTGTCTTGTTACACTCTGTTATTCTCTTGTTTGCAGAATAAAGAGGCAGCAGCATCTAAGGAGTCAATTCCCAGTCAAAGGTACTAGAAATCTTTACACAGGGATCCACTATTAGAATCTTCATATGCAATAGTTTATGTGTCTTTATTGACTGGTGTGCATCTTTTTATCTAGTGCAAAATGCAAACTCTTTTGAAATGCAAAAGCTTTGCTTGATTCTTGCTAATACATATGGTTAATGTCAATCGGGCAATCGGCTGGGTCCTGATAGTCCGCTTCAACTCTGATCAGGGAACAATTTCACATGATATGGAGCCAGGGGTCTCAGTGGGTTCCAGTTCGGGTATCAGTGTACCCAGAGCCAGAACCTATTATGTTCGGGCATTACAGTTCCAGTTCCTAAACAAGTTGATCCAGAACTGGAACCAATAAATATCCGGTTCTCCCTTCGGGTATTTGTGTGTTGTATAAAAAATATGAAAAATTAAATAATAAAGTCATTTTCATGCTAAATTTTTGAAAAAGCTTGACATCTTTACCACTAAATATATTTCGGTTCCGGGTCCTATTGGTTCGGTTCTGGTTCGGTCCGGATACTAGTGTACCAAGAATCGGAACCTTTTACATACTTCAGTTGCAGGTCATTTTGTGTTCAGTTCTAAAATAGCTAGTCCCAGAACTGGGATAATGTTCCTATCGGATATCGGTTAATTGGGTAAATTGACAGCCCTGTGCAGGGTCCTAATATTAAACCATCATCACCATGACTGCCTTTTTGAATGAATGCAATAAGATTGTTCCTTGTTAAATATCATAAAAGGAGTGAGATTGTGAGCTACAAGTGATATCATAAAGGATTTTTTCTACAAATGAACCTCAGTTAACATTATCCCAATAAGGGAACCGAGATTAATTATTGTTACCAACAAATGCCTAGATTAGATTTATGAAAGAAGTAAACCACCCTTTCACCCAAATTACTAAGGTGGGCCCTCATACTCAGCTTCAGCACTAAACAGGAATAAGTTTCATATTCTGCTTTTCCAATGAATCAAATGTCATTAAATTTCTCCTCAGATGGGCGATAAACATAGTTGTAAGCTTTAATTTAGATGGTCCTAAATGAGTGAACAACAAAAGAGAAAAGGAAAGAGAGGCCCACCACAAGGTCATTTGTGTGTTATGACAGAGAGATTTGGTTGTGGCCAAAATAGTCAATGAGAAGTATTTTAGAAAGGAATTCAAAGTAATAAAATTTAACTTTACCATCAGAAAAAATCTTTGTCTCATTATTGCGAGTCCTGTTTGAGAAGGATCAAAGTAAGGAGTCTGATGACACCCACACAGATGCAACAATCAGGTGATTTAATGCACTACTGTTTAGGATCTAAACATTACTGGTAGGGTATAGAACTAGGAGTGTGCTATACCAAACTGTAAGGGTGTCTGCTTGGGTTGGATAATTTTGTGGAAGCAAGTACATCCAGCTCTGATTTGTTGATCTTGTACTATTCATTGGAGCTCCAGATGGTCTCTTGCTGGGGTGGAGCGCCACGATGTTTTTGCATTAATCTTCCAATTTGTGGAATGAATATGTAGCCCCAATATTGACCCATTTTTATCAATTATGAACAACAATGGCACATTCAAGCCTCATTTTCAACTAATGTCTTTGCAAAGGGCATAGGATGAGGATTTCGGACTGCTGCTTCCCTGAGGGAACCTTTACAGCATCTATGGAAAACCTCTGGAAGTGGAGAGAGGTATTTCATTATTTATGCTTCTTTTCATTATTGAGTAGAAGAGGAAGAGCACCAGAAGGTCTGAATGACCATCATAATTCTCAACATAAAAAAATATTTGGAAGCACATGTAACACATTTTAAGTTTGTTCATGCTAGGATGCTACAAGTAGGGATGGAGCCTTTGACTTGGAGTGGGTTAAATGCTAATTTTGTGCACTTGAATTTAACATACCAACCAGGGGGGAAATATGGATGGAAAGCAATCCCGTTGGTCTTAAAATTAACATGCCTTCAGGATTTTGAAGGATTGTGTATGCGATTATTCCACCTCTTACAAAATAACTGTTTTCCGGTTTTATCACAAAAGTTTCGGTGATGCATATTTATCATCTAACTAGAGCATATGGAATTTTTATAAGAGTTGTTATCCACATATCCTATAACTGTGCAGTTGGCTTTGCTTCCACGTCCAGCTCGGAAACATACTTTGATCAAAAGGAACCTGCATTTCACTTTGATATGTGACTCACAAAGTTGTGCTTGTGAGCGAACATTACTGATTGACAAGTCATGGAATGATACATATGTACCATATGACTAGAAAAACTGGTAAGGGGAGTGGGATTTGAGAGATACAACACATTTGTAATTAAAGAAACAAACTCTGCACAAAACCTGACCTTGGGAACAGAAGAAAGTCCAAATCTGATGTGCCAGATTTTCTTAAAACACCTTTTTTGTGAAACTCCAAAAAATAAGTTTTCCTGATTTAAACATGTTAGTCATACATCCTTCACTTTGTCAACTGACTTTGTACTTAGAGCTATTATTTTCAAGGCAAGAGCTCTGAATATTACATTTTTCCATATCTAGAGAATAAAATTGCAGCATTACAAGAAATGTGTTAGTAATTTAAAAGAACTGAAAATCACAAAATGGATAAGAGTGGTACATTTGCTTGTTAAAGTAGCCAACTTATTAGTTACATTTTGAAAATCATACATGGCCTTCTGTTTGCTGTCTCTAACTTAATGTTTATTGTGCAGTGGTAATAATTCATTTGCTCAGGATGCCCTTTATGATGAAGAGGACGCCTTCGCTCCAATGCAAGGTCTAAACCCTGATGATGATCCAGCAACTCCGAAGGTTCAACCAAGTTCCTCTAAACTGAATTACCAGTCCTACATGGATAGGACACCAACAGAAAGATGGTCGAAACAAGATACAGAATTGTTCTATAAGGTAGATTTATTGTACATATTTTTTATTCATATAGAACTGGCGTCATATTCCGAAATAAAGTTTAAATCTAAAGAGTGAGGATAAGGAATTATCTTTGTTTTAGTATGTGATTCGGTGAAGATCGAACTTTTCAATTGGGCAGGCGCTTCTCAATTGAGTAACTCTTACTTTATATGAATTTCACTATGAGTCCGTGGATCACTTACATAAGCAATTCGTATTGTTACCCCGGAAACTGAGGTGACTTAGCCATGTTGCACCCTTATCCGCTGAAAATATTAAAGTCCGAGTAAGAATTTGAAATGAATGTTCATAGATTTAACTTGTTAGAGGGATGCTTAGATCATGATGACACGTCCCACCTCTGTCCTGATCTATTTGTTCAGTGCATGTGCTGCACACAGAGGGCCTGGACCATTAATGCAGGGGCATTTTCACACCGGGCTCGAGTGGGGCAGCCTGCGTAATATGGGGCACACTCGGGGTGGGGTGGCCTGTGTGATATGGGCGCACGAGAGGGTGGCCTGTGTGATATGGGCCCACGAGGGGTCGTGTTGACCGAGAACCTAGATAGATCCTATGAGATAAAGGAATTTAATCTCACGCTACCAACAGTCGCGGCTTTTGGGGAGTATTGGTTAAATGTCCTGCATCAACCTGCTTTTATTGGGTCCCACCTAAGAGATCTGAAAATTGCCTAATAGATGATCCTAACCATAAGCAATCGAATGCATTCTTTTGGATGGGCCACAAAGATATGGCGAATGGTCCTGGAGAAAGTCCATAGTCTGGATGGTTAGGATTATTTATGTGGCTCAGTTGTTCCTAGGAGTCTCCTAGTCGCATGCAAAAGTGGGTCCTGACCTCTGCATGGACGGGTGTGTACCACACAAGTAGGTTGGCAGAGGTCAATTGTGCTGGCACTCTTGACCGTGAATTCCACAAACTAGTAATGACTACGACTTTCCTTATTAATATGCATTTCCAATCAAATTATTTCAGTGTTTGATGCCTTACAATCTATATGCTTCTGCTTTTCCACACAATGAGTTTCCAGTTAAGTCATTAGAGACTTAGAGTGATCTGTATTCTGATTTATCCCCTGGTTCAGGCTATTCGGCAGTTCGGGACTGATTTTGCAATGATACAACAACTATTCCCTGGTCGAACACGTCATCAAGTGAAATTGAAATATAAGAAGGAAGAACGCCAACATCCTTTGATGCTTTATGATGCCTTAACAAATCGTTCCAAAGGTAAGTCCTGTCCTGTGGCAGTGATCACCTTCCCTTTTTTTATGTCTTATCTCATTGAATTTCTGCTGGAATATGTTAGTGTTACCTGGATTTTGGTACTTTCTGTAAATTCTCCATCCACTATGTCTGTTTGGATCAGCATTTTAAAAGGCGTTTGAGGCTTATGCCTCGAGGCTCTTCTTAGGGTGAGGCTTCTCCAAAGCGTCCTAAGGCTTATTGGAAAAAATGTAAAAGCTTCTGAAACAGACATCTCATGCATATGACGGTGGTGGAAATTTTAGTTTGCCGTATATTAAAATATTTAATTTATTCATTTTTGTTTTTCCCCTAACCCTTAGTTAAACAACTAGATTAAATTTTTTTTCCAAAACTTTTCCTAATTTTCTCTCTTGTTTAGTTGTTGAATTTGTCCTTCATTTTTCCTTTATCATTCATTTCAAAAGGTGTGCTTTTAAGGATTACAGCTTACGCTTTAAGCCATTGAAGTGCCCCGGCCCCATGCCTCTACGTTTTAAAACATTGGCATGCATAGAGTTATTTTCATGTCAGAACTGCACCAGGCAGATGTAGAAACTGCCTTTTCCATGGGAAAAAAGGTTGAATTGAAAAAGGGTGCTCAAGGCAGAAAAGAAGGCCGACCATTGCGTAGATTTTTTATCCATGTGCTTAACCAAGCAAATCAAGGCACTGCCTTGAACGGACTCTCTCCCAAACACACCCTTAATGTGCAAACAAGTTTGCAATGGGTCTGGCACGTAGGTCAATTTGTTTCTAAAAAGAGGAACTGAGGAAGTCTTGGGAGTCTGTTTGGCAGACTTAACGACAATCTTACAATGATGTAGCAGTACACATGGCACCAGTGCACAGCATCAGATGGTTCCCTGTTGGATGATCCTAACCATCCAATTTATTGACTTTCTGGACATTCACCGTATTTAGTCTTTCCTGAAGACTTGGGTAAAGCAGATGTCAGAATCATCTGTTTAAGTCAGTAGTTAGCCTTGGAGACTCTAAGGTGGGGCCCCATCAAAATCATCTCTCTCCCCTGCATGTGTGTCATGTGTATCTTGATGCCATTGGTAGAAAAAGGAAACAAGAAAGGAAGATTGTGGTCTACCTGATAGGTATCCCAGTCTTCATTGTTACCAAAACAGTTACTGGCAATTTGCTTGCAGAAGCAGGGGATTATCACAGATCTTTATCATCTTGTAAGAAATATACTATTCTTATTCTACTTAAGACTTCTGATTGTGAAAGGTCTCCTGTATATGTGGGTTCTGCTGAGCTACCATTACAAACAAGTCTGAGAAGACAGATTCAGTGTTTGCAGCTGGAGGTTTCAGTTGGATATCTCATGGCAAGTTGACATGCTTGGAATTAAGTCTTTTTTTCTTGCAGATCATTCCCATTTTGAACTGGTGATTGAACGGCTACAACAAGCTGCTGCACAGGCAGAGGAAAATCCCAACAGAGAAGAGTCGTTTGACATGACAGGCGAGGAGGAGGTCACTCCCGAAATGAATGTACACTCTTTTAATCATTTCTTGTTTGTCTTTTTGTATGGAATGTTTGGATATTAACGTAGTACTATATTCATCTTGTCATGGACCCCTTTACCATACTGAATACACATAATCTCCAATCCAGATATCCAATTGAAGGTCCTACTGATCTCCTATCCGAACAACCATTCTATTGGATGAAATTAACCATCCTATCAATTGCATTCTTTTGCACTGTCAGGAACAATATGGACAAACTGTCCACAAAAAGGTCCCGTTATGGGGAAGCTCGAGTTCATCTGATGGTAATGATTTTCTGACTAGGAGATCTCCTGGGTGGGGTCATTGACATTGTTTGGACGCCTGCTTGTGCTCAAAGGGTTCGTTTGGTAAATAGGAATTGAGCCAGGATTTGCAAATCTGTGTTTCAGAGGACCCATTTCCAAGAATTGCATGCCCAAATTCTTAGTTTTAACAGAATTATAAGTTAAAACTTCTAAATCCGAGATTCCTCGTTTACGAATGAAAATATAATTGGGCAATACCCATGGTTTAAGGTATCGGTTTTGAAGGCCGTATCAGCCAACACTGATCCTGTTACGGCCTGAAACCATGTGATATGGAGCAATATGTTCCCTACTAGTTAAAAAATAATAAAATTCACCAAATTCATAAAAATGCAAAAACATTCCTATAAATCGATAAAAACCGGAAAAATGTTATAAACTCAATATAAACTATAAAAAGCTATAATTGATAAAAATGGGTAATGCATTGCCTATTCTAAAAAAAATTCATAAAATACAGAATTAAAA
The DNA here is from genome assembly GCA_035048495.1 of Euptelea pleiosperma. Lineage (NCBI taxonomy): Eukaryota > Viridiplantae > Streptophyta > Magnoliopsida > Ranunculales > Eupteleaceae > Euptelea > Euptelea pleiosperma. The sequence goes on along the minus strand of CM068552.1, from coordinate 4,151,354 downwards.
AAATAAAAAATAAAAAAACTTTATATTATGTTTAAACAAAAAATATGTATATAACCAAAGGACAACCTGTTATATATATATAGTATATTTATAGTATATTCTTATTTTTCTAAAAAATAAATGAAAAAAATACCAAAAAAGAGCATAGAATTCGAATCACAACACTAACATACATGAATCTATAGATTTGCATCAAGTATGTATGAAAATAATTTATAAAAAAGTATGTATACTTTGCAGAAACAATTCTCTCTCTCTCCAAAAGGGTCGACCCTTTCTCTCTTCTATTGTCTGCAACTTATGTCAAAATCTTGCTATTCTATTATCATCATATTCAATACCATGATTTTTTTTCGAAGTGTTATGTTTTCATCTTTTAGCTCATTTATATATAATATCTATATCCTAAGTATTCGAGTTTGGCTTATTTAGGATAAAGTAGGGGACCATAAGCTCATGTCGACCCTTTTGTCCATATTCAAATGTTGTAGGTGTTCAAGAAACTATTTGAATGCACAATTGGATATATCTCTCATATAGAAGTTATTATTTTAAAGATTAATTAAGTAGGAAATTCCAATTATGTTAGATATCCAGACAGATAAATAGGAATTCGAAGATAATTCAACAGTGCAACCAAACACAAGAAATTTCAATTCTTGGAATCTAAATTTCCAGAAATCTCAAGTTCTGGAATTCTATTTCAATTCAAAATCCACCAAACAGACTCAAGGGTACAGTAGAAAAGTGTAGATTTGTTTTTTGGAGATAGTATTGCCATAGAATCACATTATTCACCATCTCAGTTAATAACCCTATTTCATGAGCTACTCTGTTTGCAACTTATTACTGGAATCCAAGTGTCTGATGCTCTGGTTCTCAGTGTTGGAATGTCTTATTGTGCTCTCAGGAGGAAGTAGGGAAATCTGAGCGAAAGAGGGATGAAGAAGTAGCTAAAGATTTGGAATCACAGGTACCTGAAGTTCAGAGTCCTGTGAAGTCTCATGACAGTGAAGATGATATGTATAGATGGAGTCAATATAAAAGTGATTATGACATATTCTGAACTAGGAGAGTGACCATCTATTATTGTCTGTTTAGATTAGCAACTAACAAAGAAACAAATAATAATCTAGTTTTATTTTGTTATGTAACCATTCTTTGATTTGTTCTTAGGTGGAATTTTGGAACTCTTGTAAGAAATCTGAAGTTATTCGTATTCCTATTGATTGTACTCCCATCTCCTTTATTGCGTGCAGAGCCCTTCGAAACTTACATATATCCATGGTTTTAAAAACGACCGTTTAAATGGTTTTAATGGTTGTTTAAACGGTAACGCCCCAAGCCTTTTTGTTTTAACTGCCGTTAAAATCGTTTTAACAGCCGTTAAATTCTTTTTTTTTTTCTGAAATTTTCAAAATTTGAATTTCAGCGCCACCTTTTGTGGGCCATGGACGATCTCAACCATCCAAGTGGTTCGTATTTTTTTTGTGGCCTGTCAGCAAAGTTCTACTCATGTTCTCACCCAAACATCAAAGCATCGGTCGTGGATTAGAACTTTGCTGACTGATCACTTGCTGAAGGACCACAATATAAGACACGTGGCACAATTTGAGAGAATGCTGACCGTATTGATGTTTGGCCTAGGTGGACCTACATACCAAAAATCAGCCCAGTGATTTCAAACCTTCAGATCTTTGTACCCTAAATAGTGGTCAATATAATGCTCAAATTCCACGGTTAAAAATCAACTCATGAAAACAACACCAATCAAACGATTAGAAATCACTAATCAGGCTAATTTTTGGTCTGCAGGTGCACCTAGGGTTGGGTCACAAATCCATACGGTCAAAACTCTCTAAAAAATGCCACGTGGCTCATATTGGGTCTGTTGCTGTCTGACGTCCGTCAGCAAAGTTCTACTCTCGGTCGGGATGTCAATTTCTGGCCAGGACTTTTTCCTGCATGCACGTGCGTGTGTTGTAATGTGGGTCAACACATACATGGCAGGCGGGTAAGAAACCAAAAGGCCAATGATTTGTAAAAGGAAAAAAGATGTAACAAGCTATACCCCACGCTTTTTGGTATCAGCTGGCGCAATTTTTGTTACTCGCCGCTGCCCTCTTGGTCTACTAACCGCATAGATGTTTAGCCCATCCCTTGGTGGATATACACACCAAAAATCACCCTGATTAGTAGTTCGATCCATTAAATCTTAGTACTTTTTACGGCGTGATTCTAGCTGTTGGATTCAACCATTTTTTTGAGTAGTAAAACCAACAGCTAAAAATCATCAAACAAGCTTATATTTGGCATGGAAGTCTTCCAAGGGGTGGGCTAAACATCTATGCGGTCAGTGGGCCCAGATGGCAGCGGTGAGCACTGAGAGTAACAAAAATGTGCTACCTTGTTACATCACGACCCTGAAAGTGATAAATGATGTCATAAAAAAGTGCATGACGCAATATTTTCATATGAATGGTATTATCATAGTAAGCTGTCACCGGGGCTATGACATGTGTCTAAATGTCAACCCATGAAAATGATTCAAATCTACTGCTAGAAGTCACCAATGAAGATGATTTTTGTTGTGTAGATCTGCCAAGGAATGGGGCCAAACATCCGTACGGTCAGTGGTATCAATGAGTGTACCACGTGGCACGTTTTTAGGCGACCCAAATCAAAATGCCACAACAGAGTGACCCACTTAAAAAAATATCAGAGAAATCAGATGGCTGTCCAGATTACATGACACACCTTGTTTTACTCGTAAAATATCTCTCTTTCTCTCCCTTTAATCGACCAGTAACCTTTTTCAAAAGTGATGGTTAAAAAGCTGAGATGACTTTGGTTGAACTTTGAAGGTGGACCGAACCACTCACGTGGCTATCCGTGTGATAAGTGTCACGCCATGGGATTCCCACGTGGAAAGATTGTTTTTGTCTGCTCCTCCTAGCTCATATGGCGCACGATTGCAATCGTGTGGACTGGTCATTTGGAGTCTCAGGTTCTGAGCTCTATATTGGCTTCTGTATGGCTCATGCATGTACATACTCGTATAAATATTACCTAGCTAGGCAAGGTTTGTGAGTGTTTTTTTTTTTTCTTGGTAGTTAAGCCTGTTTTTAAAGAGATCAGTAACTCGGTGAAGGCGGGTTTTGAACCCAGGTCTATGGTATCATTACCTGCAAACTTTACCAACTGAGCAAGCTGGCACCTTCAACTCTTTTCTTGTGAGTGCTGATATCACAAACCATGGGTTCAAAACCTACCTTCACCCTATGACTACTAACCACTATCCCACTTACATAATTGTAAACGTACGGTTCAAGCAGACAAAGAAATAAAGAAAAATAATAAAACCTAACACAGATTTCTAAATGTAATGTAAACAGAAATTTAGAGGACTTATCAATGACCGAGGCTTGCATTCAATGCAAGGTTCTAAAGGCAGAATTTGCCCTTGTTATGGTGCTAGCTAATTAACAGGTCTATGAGCGTCCATCTCCCAGGATTCAACAGTTTCTTACTCGAAAAGGTAACACTCTTAAGTCTCAGAGTCGTAGTGAATCGAAAGACAGCAATGCTCTTCATAATTTAGAAATTAAAAATCTTGTAACAAAACGATTTTTTTTTTTTTTTTTTTGTGATAGTACGAATTGCAAAAGATTAAAGAGGAGAGTGATCTTTCCGTGAACAAAAAGGTTTCCACTTTTAAAACATTTGAGAGGAGTATATTTAAAGAAGGAAAGGTGACTCTTCGGAACCAGGACGTGATACCTCTTGGTTCCTAAACAGAACGGCGTTATATGGAATTTGGGTTTAACTTGAACTCATATAACTGATCTAATAAATTAATTATTTTACATAAAAAATAAAGCCAGGTGGACCCCACCTCTCGCACATGCACGTGCATTGTGCGTGTGTTATAAAATTTTGCATAATTATGCTTATTGGGCACAAAAATGGGAGGCCCAAGGGTTCCAAACCTTTTAGTCAAATCTCCAAGCAATATGTGTGTGACTAAAAAACTTTACAAAAGCTATCAATTTGAATGAAAACTACTAAAAATTTCCTCCAAAACACTTCGTTCAAATCTTATAAAAATTTGAAATAAAATAAAAGAAAACGAGACTTCCTTTAGAAAAGTAAGCTAAAGAACCTAGGTTCAAGATAAAGAAGATCTCTTAGCTAGGTTAAAAAAAAAAAAAAAAAAAAAATCAAGGATATTGAACATACATGCATTGTATGACGTGGCATTGAACAAGCATTACCCACTGTGTCATTATGAACGGGACAGAACCCCATTGCCCTGATCTTTTAGATTTTTGAGTGAAGGGCACCATCCACAAGTATGATTATATGATGGTTAATTTTGTTACATGTATGGATATATACTTGCATATATATGATATGGTATGTAATGGGGATTAAGAACAATATTTGATGGACCGGACCTCTTTGAATTTTAGCAGTAGAACACATGGAGTGAGAACACTTAGATATAAGCTTGGTTATATGCCATGCACGCACAACCGACATGTTTGATCTCAATGTGACTACGCTCATCATGTTGAACATGCATGATTGTATGGCATGCCATATATTGCACACATTTGACCTAACGTGTCGTGAAGAACGGGACAGAAATCCATCTCCCTCTGATTTTTGAGTAAGGGGTCCATCCACAGGTATAATCATATGATGCTTTTGCATTATGTCATACAGATGGAGTGTAATGGGGATTAAGAACAATAGTTGATGGTCCTCTTTGAGTTAGCAGCTAGCAGAACTTATGGAGTGTACGTACACTTAGATAATTAAGCATATGGGTATCATCCACATATAAACACGAAACACATAGCATGATCACCATGGAAGCTGACATCATGTTCTAGTTGCATGAATGACACGATGTTGGACGACGCGCGTACATGAATAACTTACACATGGCACTCCCTGAGTCGTCGAACATCTGAAATGATGGTGTGTGTCACTGTGACACGCCGCTATAGGAACCTGTAGATTCTTCAGAATGAAAAGAGATATAACATAGAATAAGGCAATATTTATGTTTCAGTGGGCATGAAAAGCAAGACGACCATGACCCTAATGTTGGATTTCATGCCCTAAAACTAAGAAAGCATATATTCTCAGACTCCAATGCTTTGTCTGCTTCTCAAACACCTTTAAATCTCTGTACTTTTAGACCTCCTTTTAAGGGCTTGTCATGAATATAACTTTTATTTTTTAATTTTAGTGTTTTATACATGCAACATATGGGGAATATATATATATATATATATATATACATAGTCCCTCTAGAGCTACATCCATTTCTTACACTTGGTAATGGGGCCCACATAGAGATCATGTTGGTCGACAATCCAACCATGCATACATTGAGTTGTAATTCTCATGATGATCATCAGCACAAAAAATCAGTCCATTTTGACAATTTAATTGGATGGTCTGAATTTTTCAAATTCAAGTATTCTCCCAGTACACTCCGGGGCACGTGTGGAAGGGGTAAATATCGTGCCCTGGGGGATTAGTCGGGTGTTCTAAGAGGCCCAGATACCCACAGTTTCAAAAAAAAAAAAAAAATCAAATTCAAGTCAATTTTCCACGAGGTTAGAATGGTTGAGATGGACTGGTTTTTTGTGAGATGGTCTCCACAGTATGGACAACTCCTAATGCGACCAGCATAATCTCTATGTGGGCCTCACTATCGAGGCTTAAACGTGAAGATCCTTCGATATAAATGAGGATGCCCTTCTGCTTTCTGGTCCAGATCAGTGAAATTGGTGTAGACTGGACCAGGGTTAGCAAAACTGGTATAATTCATAGAGGAGGAGAAGACATTCTTGGGATTAAAAAGGTTATGGAAACAAATTGAAATTTATTTGATAATGAAAATTTGAGTTTTCTTTGAACCTTCTCATTCTACTTAGGGTAACAAATAATTTAAATGATATATAGCATATTTATAAGGGCACCCATCCGTATCACCAAAGTGTTATGGGTGTTGCCCACCAAAAAAAAAGAAAAAGAAAAGGGCGTTTGACCCTAGGGTTGACTGGCTATGAATTTTAAAGGTAGCTAGATTGATTTCAATATGATGATGGTGACCTAGCCCTAAAGTCATTAGATATATAGTTAATTGCTTTTTAAGGGGTACTCATATGATTTTATAAATTGTTATATGAGGTTTTAGTCGTGTTAGTGCGCGCGTCCAACAAGGACACCAACTTAGTGTCTATGTAACTAGGGATTATATTGTGTTTTTTTTTAAGCAAAAGTTTAAAAGGGACCGTTATAACGTCATAACGGGTAGTTAACGTTACTGTTATATGACGATTATAATGGAGTGTTACTGTAATAATTAACGGCGTTATAACCATTTTTTTAAAGCATGATTAAGACCTACCCACCTCTACAAATATCCTCATGGTTACTAAACATAAAGTTTCATAATTTGACAATAGGGTGACAATCCATTAAAAATGCAGTCTTCTGACTAAAGTTAGGGCATTAGGCCTTAGTTTTGACTATGACCATCCTATTAACCAATGCACTTGATTTCTTTTTGTCGATTCGGGGGGACATCTAGCGTCACCGGATCATATTATCAAGCATAAAGATTATACGACCAGTACCCATAGGTCAATTAAGCGATCAAAATCTCATCGGTAAGTGGCTGCGATTTTTAATCTACAGGAAACCCCACTTGTAGTACAGGTGGGAAGACATGTTTCGGGGTATCGATATGCACGGAAAGATAACCTAGACCATAGTATCTCACATGTTGTCTGACGTTCATAGGGGAATGAAGGGTGTCATAATCATTTTTTAATCAAAGCAAAACTTTAGTCTGTTAAAAAAATTGAGATTAAGAGAGGTGTGAAATGTGAATTTATACAAGAATTTAAAGATTCTCTTAAGAACCCTAATGTAGAAAAACGCACTTAATAAATAAATATTGGAATATAGTAGTAATAGGAAATATGGAAAAGGGGGTAGCCAGGGCAAAAAAAGAAGGGGAGCTCTCAATAAAGAAATCAGGCGTTTATATTTTTAAACAAAGATGTAGATGTAGATGGGTCAGCACGCTCGAGGGCAGGGCAAAAAGCAAAGGCAAACTTGCCCATACTCTATCTCACATTCTCCCATCACCTTTTCCTCTGACGTGAACTTTTGTGGGGCTGATCAGCTTATTATAGGTCTTCTTTTGAGGAAAGACAGCTTAACCTTACTTATTCAATCTTATTAGTTTGGCTCCATCACAAATCACCAAAACTCGATCATCTTCATCCTCTCTCTCTCTCTCTCTCTCTCTCTCTCTCTCTCTCTCTCACACACACACACACACACACACACACACACACACACACACAGAGAGAGAGAGAGAGAGAGAGAGTGTTTGTTGAGCTCACTCACTTTCTTTGAGGTTTTTGAAGCCTTAAGGACCAATTCTCCTCAAACCATATATTACTTTTACTTTTTCAATTCAGTAAACAAGCATGTAAATAAGTAATATACTGAAAAAGAATTAATAGAAAAGTATTACAGAATATATAAAAGAGTTACAAAATCATAACTGCTCAAAAGTTGGGATTCAAGTCTAATTTTATGTTCATTTGCATGATTTTTTTGATGCATTATTGAAAGGGTATATATGTATAGACGCGCAAATACATACAGACATATAATTGTGTAAGTATATATGTATGTATCTATACGCGTCTACACGTAGAGAGAGAGAGAGAGAGAGAGAGAGCTTAAAAAAAATTAAAAAGGCGGTGAGAATGGTGTAGTTCCAGGTGTATATCACAATATTTTTGGCTAGAGAAGGGGCTAGAATTTGTAGGGTGAGAGCTTCCTGTATGCCACTAAGGGATATGATTGAGAAAATTGCTGAGTACTGTTCCTTCTCTCAAACCATCATGATGAGTGTTCGAATGAAAATAATAAAAAAGAAAAATCTCTTTTCATTATTTACCTCACTTTACATAATGCATGAGGGAAAGTGCAGCTAGTACAAGCCATTATCGCAGTTCCTCTCTCATGATTAGAAGAGAAGCAAACAAAAATAATCATACTTTTTTAATCTGTTAATTTTCTTAATTTCTATCTCAAATCTAAAGTTTCTTTTGAATAAATCTTCTTGTCAAACTTGCAAAGTACTCAATATATATATGAGAATAATCACTATATATAGCATGTGCATTCAATGCTCATTTTCTTTTTCTTTTTCTTTTTTATTTATTTTTTATTGATAAGCTTTTATTACCCTTTCTAGAGATCCTAATTTCTCATTTACTGAATTTACTCTTCTGTTCATGTAAATTGGCATTATCTAGTAATAATAATGGATGATAGTGTGGTGCATCATTCCACCACAGTATATGCATCACTTCCTTTGTAGATGCAATCAGCAAAAAGGCCCACCCACTTATGGGAAATGCACTGATCGGAACGACTCTTAACCGTCCGATCAATCTATTTCTGGCAATGGTGGGTCCAAGATCAGTAAGACCACCTACCCTGATTGTGAAGCTGAGATGATGTAGAGTACACACACTAGCACTTCCCTCTTCTTCTTTTTTTTGTGTAGGAATCCTTCTTGTTGAATATATGATTGTGTACAACATGATATAAGGGACGTCTTGAAAGACGTGGGCATCTAAGAGGGGAGAAAGTCACTGCCATCATTTCTCTCCTAGCTAAGAGGCTAAGATCTTTGTTGAAAGCCTTGGGATCGAAGGCAGGGATTATAATCATGGTGTAGAGGAAGTATAATCATCTCCCTGTAATTGCAGAGAGTGCAAAAAGCTTCACCATTGAAAAGAAAAGAAAATAGAGAGAGAGAGAGAGAGAGAGAGAGAGCGCGATGATTTTTCTATCTTTAATTGCAGAGCTGCAGAAAGTTTGCCTGAAAAGAAAAAGTTAGAAGGGACAACAACAAGAGGGAGAGAGAAGAGAGGAGAGCGGAGGGAGAGAGATGGGGGATTAGGTTTTCTGATGGTTTATTTACCTTTCTTTCTTTCTTTCCAAGGCATACTTTAAGCTGAGAGTTGAAAGAGTAAAGATGAAACTAAGTAGAGAAAAGTGGGTAAAGGCAAGAGGGTTTGTGGGTGTCACCTGAACTGTTTCTTCGAATAGAGTGAGAGATTCCCAGAGCTAGCTAGTTAAATTCTAATTACCCATCTTGGGATTTTCAAGGGTTTAAAAATACCATCATGGAGTCTGCAAATCTCTATCACCAGCATCAGCTCCAAGAACAGCTTGTTGGGTCTTCTTCCTTAGCAACCCAACCTTTCTCTGGTGTTAGCAACAACAATGCTTGGAACTCAAATCTTATGTTGTAAGTTCAGCAACCCTTACTGGCTTCCATACTCCTTTATTCCAAGGATCTCAATTTTACTTGCTGTTTTTTTATTTATTTATTTATTTATCAATACCTCTGAATTTGGGCAATTCATTACACCATCATTATTGATTGATCCTTAGAATTTGGAATCGCTTGTTTTGTCACCAATAAGAATGCCTTGGGATTGGGAATTCTTGGGTTCTTGTTGGATCAGCAGGGAGTTGCAAATCCGATATTGGGTTTGTAGGTCATTTATAATTATCTGGGGTTCATTTATTATAAGATTATGGATTACTACTCACACCAATGAATTTTTTTCTTCTGTGAAATTGTATTTACTTAATTGGATGGTTAACAATTAGACAAGTTATGGATCTTGATCTTGCAGCTCTCTAGTTTTTTCCTTCTTTTTTCTGCATTAGGGTTTGTAGGTTTTTGAATTTTATTCATTATTATGATAAGGTTTCATCTGATGATATATAATTTGTTAGAACTGATATTTATGCAGGAATTCTGGGAACTTCAGTCCAAATATCAATGGAGTTCTCTCAAACTCGAGGGATTTACGGCAAACCAGTGACATTCCACTCCCTCCTCTCAACACTTCCATGATTCAAGACTTAGGTTTTCATTCTGCTAGTAATGCAGGTAGCTTCACCAGTCAGTTAGCCCATGAACTGCACCTTGCAAAAATCAAACAGGAGTTATCAGATTCTTACCCCAAATGTAGTGAAACAATTAACGGCCCATCTAATCTAGAAGATTTCCATTTCCCTTCCACAAGCTACATCAAACATGAGCAACGAGATTTCCAGCATTTAAGTGATGAAAAGGTCAGCTTGCTCAAAACCTTCTCTTCTGGTTGCCAACTTAACGAACTTCAACTTTCAGCTGGAGAATTATACTCCAATTCTCAAAGTTACCCTAGTTTTGGAGGTGTAGCTACATCTAGCAGAGGGAACTTCAGCCAGATTTTTCCAAGTACTAATATTCCAAACCTCAATCAACCTTCTTCGCCGTTTTCAAGCTCCTTAGGTATGAATTTGCAAGTTTTGGATCTGCTAACCTCTACAAAATTTGGTGGGAGTTTTACCCAACCTTCACATAATAATCTTGGCCTATTCAAAGAAAGTTTATCTTTTGGTCTTGACCATCTGCAAGAATCAAGTCACAAGCCATCATACAGCTTTAATAAAGTGAGTATGGCCTTCTTCAGTAGTAGTAGTAGTAGTGACTGTAGCTAGCATTAGTAGTATTACCATCAATACAACCATCTTCATCATGGATCGATCGGTCACCATGATAATAAAAACAGTTATTATGGTCATTAGTATTTTTATTTTGGTTTATGCTAATTCTTGTGTTTTAAAAAAACAAAATATTGAAACCCTTTGATTTTATTTTAATTTTAATTATTTTTCTTCATCCTTATTGCACCAAAAAGCTAGAGTCCTTTTTCTTTTTTTTCCTCATAAAGAGTATCATTTCTTTAGCTTTATTCACTATATGCATTTTCCTTTTTGGAAATTTAGAGATTTTTATTCGATTTTGTATTTGAATGGCGTTTCAATATGGATCAATCAAAAAAATAAAAAGAAATTAATGAACTTTACCCTTTGCTTTTTGAAAGATATCATCTTTCATGAATGGAGTTACAGAAACAAAGAGAGCTAGCAGTACATCGGAGCCGAAGGCATCTCATGCGGCAACGAAGAAGCCTCGAATCGAGTCGCGATCGTCTTTCCCTCCTTTCAAGGTGCACAAAAATATAATTCAAATCATTTTCTTGGGATAAATGAGCTTTCAAAATGGTGGTTAGGTCTTAAATTTAAAATTTACAATTTTAGACTTTCTGCTTGCTATTGCATTCAAACAGGTTAGGAAAGAGAAATTAGGAGACAGAATTGCAGCTCTCCAACAATTGGTGGCACCATTTGGCAAGGTAGTTTTCTATAACCCTTCTTCTTCTTAGTAGGTTTTTTTTTTTTTTTTTAAAGATTAGTAGTATTGGAATATTAGAAGTTTATTGCTAGTGTGATAGTATATATACTAGACCATATTAAAAGGCACACTAGAACATAGTTAGCAATTCGGTATACGGCAAAGATTCGGAACTGGAAAAGTTCGAGTTTAATTTGGTTTCAGGATATAAAAATTCGGTCGAAAGTTTTGAAGAATTATATTTGTTTTAGCCTTAAAAACCTGAATTTTACTATTTTTTTTTTAGTTTATATGGCCGTTTAATATGTTTTTATTTAAAAAGAATGCAAAATTTATGTACTAAACGCAAATAATATGTGTTTTATTCGTTTAATATTAAAATTTGTGATTTTTTCTGATTTTTAATTTTATACGATCGTATTGAACCTTTCTTCAAAAAATAAAAAAATTCAAATGTTAAACATGAATAATACGCGAATTTACTAACTAGGTACTAGAATAGAAGTTTGTCTCCATTGCCATTGATTATATCCTCATGATCAAACTATGATGGCATGTGTTTTATCCACTAACGTAGTATCATCCCGGTTGTCATCATCATCGTCGTCGTCGTCATTATTTTGCCAGTAACCTAGGATTGAACTTGCAATTACCTCATAATTATGTCAAAGAACATCAATCAAATGAACTATTGGCTCAAGCTAGATAATGAGTAATAATAACAATGTAGTAACAATAATATCTGCTAATTACAATGTGCGCCACCCTTTAGGGCCAGTAATAATTAATACTCGAATAAAACTTGTGTCACAAGATGTTGTGACGGAACACGGTCACAGCACTCAATATGAGCCACGTGGCATACTATCAGAGGTCTTTGACCGTATGGATGTTTGACCAGTCCCTCGGTGGACCTATACACCAAAAATCAGCGTGATTAGTGATTTACAACCTTTGGATTTATGCACCCAAATAACGCTCAATAATGCTCAAATTTCTACCGTTAAAATCAACCCATGAAAATAACTTCAATAGAATCAGTTAGAAATCACTAATCAAGCTAATTTTTTGTGTACCAGTCCACCGAGGGACTGCCCAAACATCCATACAGTCATTGTCCTCTAATATTATACCACGTGGCTCGTATTGAGTGCTGTGACCGTGTTCCATCACAACATCTTGTGACACAAGTTTTACTCTAATAATAATAATCATCTCGGTTATTATTGCGTCCGAGGCCCCTTTAAGCTCCATTAGTAGCAGTTTTCTTTTTCTTTTTGAGTAGTAGAAGAAATATTGGTGGTAATCCATGTGTGAAGATGGTATGGTTATATATATACATAGTAAATGTGAGTGCATGTGGGAATCTAAATATAAAATGCTTCATTTTTTATATGTTAATAATATAAATTTATTTGGCGGGCATGTGGAACTTACAGACCGACACGGCATCCGTACTAACGGAGGCCGTTGGATACATCAAATTCCTCCAAGATCAGGTTGAGGTATTCCCTTCATTCTCTTTGCTCCTTTTTTTTTTTTTTTTTATTTGATAATAACCTTTTAGTGAATTTTGTGATCGACAAGTTTAGGTGGGATGACGGTACAATCTGTCCTCCTGACCAGCAGATCAGTTGGCTAATTTGTCAGATGATGGGTGGAACTTTTGACCTAACATCTTCTTGGAATAAATCTTTGATGACGGACGCTCACAGACGTCTGTATGGGCTTACGTGGAACACTCTTAGAGACCACTGACAGTATGGATGTTTGTCCCCATCTCTAGTTGGACCTACAGACCAAAAATCATCTTGATTGGTTCTTTCAAACTGTACGCTCAAATCACATGGTTAAAAATCGAAATCAGTTAACCCATGAAAAACACTCTGATCCAACGGTTAGAAATCACAAATCAGGCTTATTTTGGTCTGTAGGTCCACCTAGGGATATGCCAAACATCCATACGGACATTGCTCTCTAAGAGTGTCCCATTCTCATATGTCGTCAAAGATTTTTTTTCTTGGTACGTTGAACCATGAAAACCTTTGATGTCCAACCCTAGACACCCACCCCAAAAAAATGGCACGGAGACTACTATTTCAGGTCCATTGAATGATTAATGTTTGGCCCATTCCTTAATGAACTTACATACCAAAAAAAAAAAAAAAAACTTGATTGATGATTTCTAGCCGTTGGAATATCGACACCTTGTGGGGTCACCACATGACGTCTCTTCTAGGGTCCTCCCATGGTCCCACCTTCCTGCCATGAACACCATAAAATACCAACGAGGGCATTATGGATGAAATTGACACATTAAGAGGAATTTACGCTTTTACTAATTTGCCCTTGAACGTATTTTAGTAACTCTGAACGACTCAGCTTGGATTCTGTTGTCTGCAGACACTAAGCGTGCCTTATATGAAGTCATCACGCAACAATACTCGTAGAACTATTCAAGGGGTAAGAAAGTAAATTTCCTTCATATTAAATTAGGGTTTGAAATTGCAATTTCTGTAACCTACTGTGAATCTAGGGAAAAATTTAGTCTGTGGCGCATTTTCCCTGTGGAGAGCATTTAAATTGCTACCTGGTACATTCTTTTGGGCCAAATGACCCTAAAATGATTGACCCACCACTAGGTGGACCTAAACACAAAAAATCAGCCTGATTGGTGATCTCTATCCATTGAATCTAGCTATAAAAAATGTTAAAATCCAACGGCTAGAAATTATCCCATGAAATATATTCGAATCCAAAGGCTAGAGGACATAAATCAGACTGATTGTTGATGTGTAGGTCCATCAAACGATGGCACATTTTTATGTGCTCCACAGGGAAAAGCGTTCCACAGTAAATTTGTTAGCTAATCAAGTGTGTAAATCTAATACATAGTTAAATTGTTAGTCTAAGGTGTCTGGCCCATTAATCAATAGAACACCCTTTGGGTGGGCCATAGCCCAAAAGGTGCATTGACTGGAAAGTTCAGATCAGTTGCCTATGTTGGTACGGTTAATAAGGTCAGGGTAATGTGGTTCACAGAAAGGTCAACCTTTAGGATTTCAAAGATCCACCAATAATGGCCCACTCAAGTGGAGGCCCATCAATAGGACTATTGACCATGACCATAGTACATCATGTGTATGATTAATTGGGCTTTCTGATACATGATGGGCCCAAATGACTGTTCTTCTACTCCACCATCTGATTCGTTATTAGCACTGATGGGCTCTACATCAGATCACACAAACTTTCATGATTCGATTATGGATGGTATACATGAACCAGGGTAAATATTTATTATTTTGTACGGGCCTTAAGCATGGGCTCAATTTTTAAACACATTACAAGCAAGGGCTGGGAAATAACCCCAAATGAGTGTAACCAAAGCCCAATTCAGATACAGCCCATTAACGTCATGAAACACTTTTGAAATGGGCCGTGTTTACTGTTTCAAAATGGGTAAAATAATGCCCCACTATTAGAAGAAATTATATGTTGTAAACATGGCCCACCAACTCATCGTGGTCCAAAAAATGATTATCCACCGTTGATCCTAATTACTAGCATCCAATTACCAAGGGACAAAAAGTTCATGGAGTTATCTTGATCAATGATTTGGTGGGCCATATTTATGCCCTAATATTCCTTTACTAAGTATGATTTGATGTTGCTAACAACCACAGGGTTCAAGCGAGGAGGAGAGAGGCGAAGAACCGAAGCGAGATCTCAGAAGTAGAGGGCTCTGCCTTGTGCCATTGTCATGCACTTCCTACTTTACCAACGACAATGGAGGTGTTTGGCCACCCCCTAACTTTGGTGGAGGAACTTGAAATTTATGTTTATAACTAATTTATCCAAACTTAGGGAAGATAAGCACTCCTCAATTTCATGGGCTTATTAACCTATCAGCTAGGAGCCTTTATATCCAAGCCCACGAAGAAGATATGTTGTATTAGTGGAGCAAATTTGGTCATCTTGAAAAAATATCCAGGATGGACCAAGTTTGATCCATTAATGATCTATGTATGACTTATGTTCATTAAGAACCCTATTTAAATTGTTTAGGCTTATTTCGTGTTTTTTTTTCCTGCCTTTATTTACTTGGAAAATCTTTTAGGACTTAAATTGATCAACTCAGATGATCCATTAATTTTGGGTAGTTCAAAATTGGGCCTAGGCAGGCCTAGTCCACACGCTTGTATGTGCGGCCAAAGCCCTGTTGGAAGTGGGTTATACTCTTAACCAAGGTTTAAAAAAACATCCGTTATAACGAAAATCACGGCTGTTATAACGGATTCGGACCTCCCCATTACGTTATGGACCATTAAAACGCCCAAAAAATAACGGCCGTTATTTTCTGGAAAAAATTGTGACCAAAAACATCCTTTTTTTTTTTTTCTCGTTTTTTCTGTTATTTTCCATTATTTTTCTATTTTTGAAATTTTGAAACCCCATTTTTCTGTTTTTCCCGTTAATTTTTTCTGTTTTTGCCCTTGAGCGTTTTTTTCGTTATAATAGAAAAAACGGTAACGCCCCCAGTCCGTTATAGAATAGTAAATGGGCATGGGCCATTTACTATTCTATATAACAAAACACATTGGTTGTCTCCCTTTTTATACATCCTCTTATATATAAGCATCAACAAAGAAGGGCCGAGATCGAATCCTCCCCCAAATGGATGATTGATCTCCGTCATTCACCTAATTTTGGCAAATTCTTTGTCGAGGAGTGGCGATGGCATGGGGCACCCACTAGTCTATATAACAAACACATGAAAATTGTCTCCCCTCTTATCCGGCTTCATAAAGGATGGCCGAGATCTTATCCCCCAACTGGACGGTGGATCTCAGCCACTCACACCTGATTTTGACAAAACGCTGTGTCGGAGAGTGCTGTGGGCACGGGGCACGGGCCACCTACTAGCATATTAAAAGGGAGAGTGAGAAGATCTCAAAACATAAATAGGGAAAGAGCAGAGGCCACGAAAAGCAAAGGGAAAAACCACCACACACACAGTTGTCTCCCTGTAAGAACATTAAACCTGAACACCATGTCACTAAAGGAGGTGCCTCTAAACTCGGGAAATACTACACCAACTAAATAGGAGGGCCTTAATGCTAATGATAGTTTCGTGAAGGGAGTACCCCTTTCCTTTAAATGGACCTTTCCTCTCCGTCCATTGCCGTAGATAAATTTTGATAAGAAAATTTTCAATACTCTACAATACCACACTAAAAAATAACAATAATACAATATCATCCTGGAATCCCCGCATATGTTAATGTTCCCCCACCAACAACAACCCTAACAATTTTGCTTTTGCCTTTGAAATCCTACCATTTTTATGCTTTTAAGAGTCTCCAACACTACATTGTGAAAACATCTAAACTCCATTCCACATGGAACTGGACATCTGATAAAAAGGTGTTGCAGTCCGGTACAGCCTTAGGCCCTGCTTGGTTCAATTCTAATCGGATCCAATGCACTCACTTGCCACAGTTTTGGGATTACAAGTGATTGGTTGGGGCGTGCAAATGAATTGGTGTGCAAGTGGTTGCCAAGTCATTGCAAACTCTTTAAGAAAATGGACGCAAGCATGTGCAGCCAAAAAACTGTGGTAAGTGACTGCAAAATGCATCCTAGTGCAGCAAACCAAGCAGGGCCTTAATCAGAGTGGTTCTGTCAACCTGAGATAACTTTCTGGCTTTCCATCCCTTGATGAGGTTTTCCATTTTATTGCCTTCTAATTTCTCTAGGCTCCCTCAAGATTGTTGAGGACAATGCTAGGGGTTATAAATATGCTCGTTTGTTTTGGTCTGCCGGGCGGGCTAGGCTAGACTCCAGGGCCTAGGCCTAAGCCCTTCCCAAGGCCTGTAAGAGGGCAGGCCACAGGATGGGCCATGTTCGGACTGGGCCGAAGCCTGGGTTTGGTCCATCAATTTTAAAAGAAAAAAAAAAGTGAAAACAATGTAAAATGGCATGCCATTTTCAGGCCGAGATGGTTGCAGTTGGGCTGAGCCTCAAAGGGGTAAGATCTCCTCATTAGGGCTGCAACTTAGATAGGTTGGATCGGATTTGGGGTCAACTCGAGCCCAACATGATCTTCAAGGTTGTGAGCCCAAGTCCAACCCAACCCAACCTGAGGTAGGGCCTAGAATTTCCATCCCAAGCCCAAGCCTGGGTTGGTAGCTTACTCATTTTATTTTTTTTATTGCGAACGGTTGGTAAATTTTTTATATTAATTTCTAATATGAAAGTATATATAGGAATTTCGTATTCGTTATCTTTACAAACATAACCATACTAAAAATAGGCTAGAAAATATAAAACACATAAACAAAGAAGAAGTGTATTATTGGGCTTGGGTTGGGTTGGATTGCCCAAAGCCTAAGCCCAATTTTGATGGGTTGTCAAAATCTAGTCTGAGACCAACCCAAGTACTAAAAGGGCGAACTCAACCCGACCCAACGTCGGGTTGAGCCTGCCCAAGTTGCTGCCCTACTCCTCACCATGGAGATCATTCTTTCAAAATCTTGGACCGTCTATTCACCGTTAACTTCAACTCCGTATATAAAAAAAAAAAGTAAACTTTTTAAAATAAAAATAACAATAATAATAAAAAATCAAGTTCATATATAATTGGTTAGAAATTTTAGAACAGACTAATTTTCTGTAAGGAAGATCTCAGTGGCGAGAAAATCATCCTTCCCAAAAAATCTAAATTGTGGCCCCCATAGGCGTGTCAAGTCAAGATAAAGCGTGTATGAATTGTATATAGAATATTATTTTGATTTTTTTTTTTTTGTTTGGGCAGGGATTGGGGGACGACCATTTTGGTGTACCCACGTAGAAGATGATTCAAAGGCAGATTTTTGGTGAGGATGATCTCCTCACCATATAGATCGGCCCAGCAAAAAATCAGCCCATTCTAAATTTCTAACCCCCCATCAAATGTGGTTTTCATGGCCCACGGTATAAATCAACGGCCCATAATTCTTCAACTTCTAAACCAGTCTACTAATATCAGAATGATTTGAATTTTTGTGAGGATGATCTCCTCGCCGTAGAGATCATCCTCACTGTATGAATGTTTGTCCAGTCCCTCGGTGGACCTATAAACCAAAAATCAGCCTGATTAGTGATTTACAACCTTTGGATCTTTGCACCCAAATAACGCTCAATAATGCTCAAATTTCTACCGTTACAATCAACCATGAAAATCACTTCAATTGAATCGCTTAGAAATCACGAATCAGGCTGATTTTTGGTTCAGAGGTCCACTGAGGGACTATCCAAAACATCCATACGGTCATCGTCCACTAAGAGTGTGCCACATGGCCTATGATTTTATTGTGACAGAAGCAACTGCCAGACCGCTGTGATAGAAATTTTACTCCACGTGGCCTCTATTTTTCATTGCAACAGAAGCATCTGTCAGAACAGAACCCTGTGATAAAAGTTTTACTCCACCGAAATTTGAAAAGGGTCGAGCTCCGTTGACAGATCTAAAATGACAGGGAACCAATATAAGCGACACTGTTACGGGACTCTGACCGTATGGATGTTTGTCCTATTCCATGGCGGACCTACAAACCAAAAATCAGCCTGATTAGTGATTTATAGGCTTTGGATTGGACTTATTTTCATGGGCTGATCTCAACTGTGGGAATTTTAGCAGTATTTGAGGTACAAAGATGCAAGACTTATAAATCACTAATCAGGCTAATTTTTGGTTTGTAGGTCCACCATGGGATAGGACAAACATTCGTACGGTCAGAGTCCTGTAACAGTGTGCCACCTGGCTTATATTGTGTCCCTCTCATTTTACCTGTCATTTTATATCTGTCACACGAGCCCGACCCATTTGAAAAAGCTGACATGCCCCGCATGACCTGGTCCACCATCAAAGATCGTCATTGACGTGTGTGTGTGGTGGGGGTATATCAAATTTCAAAGATAACATGGGGGTATGTCAAAGATTCCCTTTCTTTTATTATACTATTTCCCTTTCGTAGGTTTGATTTCATTCATCTATATAAGCAGGAGCTTCATTCAGTATAGTCTACGTCTCTACCCTACATTTGCTTTGAGCATCAGCGGCGCCAAACGATGGCGAAGCCGGGCGCTCTCATTCCCTTCGTATTTGCCCTAATTCACCTCCTCTCCATCGTCTCGGCCGAGGTTTTCTTCGAAGAGCGCTTTGAAGGTAAGAAATCTCATTAGATTACGTTTCTTACCTCATTAGATTACGTATTTCGTTCTCCTTTTCGATCTGTAATTTCGTCGCATTTTCGTTTTTTTTATGCTTGTTTCGCGATCTGAACTTAAATTATGAAAATTCATGAAGTTTTTTTAATTACTTTGTTCTATGATTTGATTGATCTAGTGTGTTAACGTTATAGATCTGTAATTTCTTCTGATCAGATGTGTTATACTAGTAAATTTGTGAGCTTTGAGTGTTTCAACAGATTACAGTGCTGGAAATTTGGAGTGCATTCTCTTGTCGCTTGAAATGTATCCCTATTACAGGATATTGATCATTTGATCAGACAGTATCTTTCTGGAAAATCTAAAGGATTTATATTTTTTATTATCTCAAAGTCTCAATTTTTTGTTTACATTTACATATCTAGTACTTTAATTTAGTGCAAAAGTTTCAAAAGCCTTGAACTGTATTGCTTTTTGGTGGATTCAACGTTTGGCTGAACAAATTTAGCTGGTATTTTATAGTGAAATTATGGTTTAGACTTTAGATATTCATTTTTCATTATTATTCGACGCTTTTAGCATTTTCTATTGACCAAAGATTGTTGAATTAGATTTGTGTCATTATCTTGTGATTTTGTGCGTAATTGCTGTGCTTTGAGTACTAAGAAATGGTTTGTTCTTATCAAAATATTTAAATAATGGCCGCCTAGGTTCGGCATATCTACCTATATGTGAAACTGCTTCACATTCTTTCTTATAAAAGCGAGAACTTCCTTCTATTCTTGATTGGATCTGGTGCTTTTGGTCAGAGGGTTTTCATGAAGTGAGAATATCAAGGCAGTCTTTGTGTTTGTTGGTTTGTTCTACGTTTTATATGCAATGTGTACTTGGGCAAAAGCATGGTCCAGAAAGTAAATGGAAAGAGATGGGTTGTGGGTCTATGTTTTTATTAAGGTCCCTGAAATAAGAGTTATCTGCTTCACTGAATTGGATATTGTTACTTTGGTTTACTTTTTCCTTCTTCTACGTCTTGTTTGTGGGGGTTCAACCTAGAAGTCACGTGTGCTCTGTTTCACAACCTTGAGTTTGCAGGTCCAACCCACTAAGCTTATTAGATAGTAATTAGGCACAGTTGTTATGTGCACAAAATAAATTTAGTTCTTTCATCCTTAGTCCTTAAAAACAACAGACTGCATGGCTGAAAGTGCTTTTGTGCAAGGGCTTTTACCTGTTCTTCCAGTTTAGTTCTATTTAATTTACTATGTTACTCTTATTCTATTATTTTGATCAATTTGAAAGTATAACTGTTATTTTTATATTGTTGGTACGAATGCTATTTTGATATCTATTGCTTATGGAGTGTATAATTTGATTATGCTGTGAAATTTTTTGTGTTTCCTGTTTTTTTTTTTCTTTTCTTGAGATATGTCAGGACATTCTTTTATCACACGTTGTAAGAATAAATATGTATCTGTATTCAGTTGCACAGGCACACAAATGTAATATGTATGTTGATTATTTTCTTTCACACAAGAAGATTTGTGTACAGGATAAGTTTTATATCAAGAGCAATTCTTCTAATGGTACCTGTGCTGCTGGGTTCTTGTTGGGATTAACAATGTATCGTTGATTAAACTCAGAAAGTGCTATGAATATAACTGCATTGGGTATATTTGATGGAGGATGAATTTCTTTTCTTTTTCTATCCAAATAATTTGCATTTAAACATATTTATTGTTTCTTCATTATCAGCTTATTGAGAAAAATGAAAAAAAAATAAGATGCAAAACAATGACCAAAAGCAAAAAAGGAAAAGTTCAATTTTTTCGTCATCCCATAACGACTTTCAGTTCATATAAGATTCTGCGTCATATTTTTTCTCCTTTAATATATTCATGCTTATCCTGATCTATAATTTTTTCTTGCCTGCACTCTAAAGATGGATGGGAAGACCGCTGGGTGAAGTCTGATTGGAAGAAAGATGAAAACATGGCTGGAGATTGGGTGCATACTGCTGGAAAATGGAATGGTGACCTAAATGATAAAGGTATTCTTTCTTCTTCTTTGTTTTGTTGCAAACTCAACCAAAAAACATTGGTTGAATTTTTCCTGTGTTTCTAGCAAACAACTGAATTTGTGGCAGAAATATTGAAGCATGAAAATTTGGGGAGTGCGGAGAGAACACTTGAAATAGTAGGGAGATTTTGAAAGAAAGGGTTGAGATTTGGCCTGATATCACATGAAACCATTTTTATCAATCATATAAAAGTCGGAAAGAAGAAAATCTTTACTTATCAAAAAAAATAAAAAATTCATTATCTGCAAATTATGTTTTCTTAAGAAATATTTCTCATTTTTCTTCTGTGTTGTATGGTCCAAATATTTTGCATTTTTTTCCTTATTTTATTATTTTGGAAAGTTGATAAAAGAATCTTTTCTGAAATGATGTTGTGGTTTTTTCACCCATTCAATTTCTTTTGTCCTGATTTTTTGGACAGAAAACTATGTAACTATATTTCATTTCCCACCATTAAATTCTCATGATCTTCCTTGGTTTACCAATTTGGCTTTGCTATACAAATGCCCTCTGTCTGCATTCAGCAGCTCTCATGGCTGAGACCTTTACGTCTGTCTACCTTTTTACTGTTGTTTAACAGTGTTTTAGTGTAAACTGTACTGATACATTGTGTATTTTTTCATCAAATTATCACCGACCAAGCTTCTTTGATACAGGAATCCAGACGAATCCGGACTATAGATTTTTTGCCATTTCGGCTCAATTCCCCAAGTTCAGTAACAAGGATAAGACATTGGTTTTCCAATTTTCTGTCAAGCACGAACAAAAGCTTGACTGTGGAGGTGGGTATATGAAGTTGTTAAGTGGGGAGGTTGATCAAAAGAAATTTGGCGGAGAGTCACCGTACAGGTAACTAGCTGATAATACAGTATTCGGAAACAGTGTATTATATACCTAGAGATGTTTTCATATATTTTACTGGGATGATAATAGATAGATTGGCCCTCTTCCATTTTTTACACTATTTTATCCACCCAATGTACTAATGCCATGTTGTCCAATGCAGCATTATGTTTGGTCCCGATGTTTGTGGTTACAGCACAAAGAAAGTCCATGCTATACTGACACGTGATGGAAGAACCACCTGATAAAAAAGGATGTTCCTTGTGAAACAGACCAGCTAACCCATGTTTACACTTTCATCATTCGTCCTGATGCTACTTACAGCATACTTATTGACAACGAAGAGAAACAATCTGGAAGCCTCTACACTGACTGGGACTTGCTCCCTCCAAAGCAAATCAAGGATCCCAATGCTAAGAAGGTTATAAACCGAACTTTTGGATTTCTACAATTCTTTTGTTAAGTATCATTGTTTCTGCTTTTTAATATAAATAAAGCTGTTGTGCTTTTGTGTACAGCCAGAGGATTGGGATGATGTAGAATATATTCCGGATCCCGAGGATAAGAAGCCAGAGGTACGTGGACTTTATGCATTGTAGGGGCATTGAGGTAGCTTGAATTGGAGATTTTCCACTTTTCTTCTGTTTGCTATGTGAGAGATCCTCTCTTAGTGTTTCACCCTAGTTGTATACCTGAAAATGACTGTAGTTCCATACAATTTGAGCAGGGCTACGAAGATATTCCAAAGGAGATTCCCGATCCTGATGCTAATAAGGTAATTATCATCTGTTTGAATTGAAGACGTCCACCTTGTAAATATGAATAATTAAGTATTGCCATTTTATTTCCGGCATGAACTGAATGAATATGTGATGTTGCAGCCAGATGATTGGGATGATGAGGAAGATGGTGAATGGACTGCCTCAACCATCCCGAATCCGGAATACAAGGGAGAATGGAAACCCAAGGTTAGTGATGCCAGACAAATTGCCTTCCACCATTCTAGCTTAAACACAACTTTTTGGCAGAACTTGACTGTACTGTCTCATTGGATACACAGAAAATTAAGAACCCCAACTACAAGGGCAAATGGAAGGCACCTATGATTGACAACCCAGGTTCTCTTCCATCCTGCACGTTTCTCTAGCAGCTTTTTCAGAAAATGTCTCAGATGTCTCATTTAATTACATATTTTATCTCTTCTTTTAGTGCATCAAATAATCTAGTCATTTTGACAGATTTCAAAGATGATCCAGATCTCTCTGTCTTCCCCAACTTGAAGTACGTTGCTATTGAGTTGTGGCAGGTAATAATTACTTGTTAACTGCTTTCTTCTTTTATCTTAAAACTCTAGTCTCACTGAACTTTCTATTTGTTGAATTGATGATGGAATTTGTATATCCAGGTGAAATCGGGAACCTTGTTTGACAACGTTCTAATTTGTGATGAGCCTGAATATGCGGTGAAGTTTGCTGAGGAAACATGGGGAAAGAATAAGGACGTATGTTGGACTCCATTTCTTCCCCAAGTCCTTAATTTTAATTTATGTAGTTTTTGTGTTTAGTAACTTTAGTTTCCTCATTTGTTTGCAGGCTGAGAAGGCAGCTTTTGATGAAGCTGAGAAAAACAAAGAAGAAGAGGTATCTTGTCTGCTTTAAAAAAAAAAAAATTCCTCTTTCCTTTTTCTTATCAGTTTGGCTTTAACATTCCATCCTCGGAGTTTTTATTTCTTCTCAACCTGTACTTTTCCTTTTTCGTTCAAAAAAAAAATAGGTGGAAGGTGAGAAGAGTGACGTTGGAGAATCTGATGTGAGTACCAACAATCATCTCCTTGTAATATTTGCCTCCTTGTTTATGTAAACATGGTTATAATGCAAATTCTTCTGTCCTACAGGGTGAGGAGGAGGAAGAGGAGCACGACGAAGAAGAGGAAGATGATGATACCAGCAAACATGTATGGCTTCCTCTCTCACTCTATGTACAACTACAATTCTAGATAGATCAAAGTTGAATTGGTTATTTTAAAGTTTACTTCATGAATGAACAAACTGACCTATATATATGAGTCAAGGGATGATTTTTGGTGAGAATGATCTCCTTGCCAAGGATATCATCTTTACAAAAAAAACAGCCCATTCCGACCTTTCAAGCCCTATGAAAAATGGATTGGGAGTTAAAAATTCTGGACCATCTATATCCCTGTTAAGTCCACATGTGAGGGAATATTCAGAATATGTAGAATCTCTTGACATCTTTAGGATTTGAAGTATCAAACCGTTTGACCCATCAGATAGGCTTTTTGAGGAATCTCCTTCACTTATGGACACCCAAGTTCATCTACTTTTTCTATAACCCTTCTTTGGCCAAAGAGTTGGCTATCTCATTACCAATTGAAAATCTCATCTAATGATGAATCCGAGACTTCAATTGATTTCAAGTTGGACCCCAGAATGGAAACCTAGCTTAGAACGGGAGTTCTAAAACCAAGTTTTAGACGTACAACCTGAGGTCTAGTCAAATGATGTATCTTTATAATTCCTCTTGTCTCCCTCCCTTGGGATCCCCAGAAAGGAGGAAATGGGTGCATACTCCATAATGTTTGCCCTCTAAAACCAGAAGGGCCGCCAGACCAGCTTTACATCAGGTCCTATTTCTGCCACAAAGGCCCAATAGTTTCCAAACAACTTGCCAAAGTGTTTCCAAACTCTTCCTTACTGAGCAAGGAATAAAGAGTTCAGATTTTCTTTGGATCATGCTTTTGCCATCCAACAAAAAGCTACAAATCTAGAGGGAACGAGTGATTTACCAGCAATTATGTGATAGTATTGAATAAACGTCGTATGTGGATAAACAGACTGCATGGAAACCAAACAATTAGTATGCAAATAAGGCACTTTGAGGTGCTTTAGTACTTTAAGTTGGCTTTAATACTGCACCACTTGATCATTACTCATATAAGGACTTGGATACATAGCTGCTACAATGGAGATTGAGTTGCAACCATGGTTCTAAGTTTCGGCCGAAAGTGAAACATTTCATCCCTTTCGTTTCATTTTTACTAGAGGACGAAACTACATACGTTTTGGTTGGTTCCGTCTGAAACCAAAAGATACTTCATCTTATGTGATTTACCAGCATAAGGTTATTGATCATTTTACAAGTGTACTACTCATTTCTATAATCAAAATATTGCTTCTATTAACATCTGTTGTTTTATGTTTTCAGGATGAACTGTAGAATCTTGCTCTTGCTGGAAGACAAATTTTGCAGAGTAAGTCCCAAATAGCAATGACTTTAGAGACACTCATCATCTTCAACTTGAGATGAAGATTCCATAAATTTAGTTGGCTAATTTACTAGGATTAGCCTCTCTTTCATGTAGACCTTGAAACATTTTTTGCCATGGTGGTTTGTATTCTTCCACATAAATAGAAAATGAAAATTCTTGGTCTGCTA
The DNA here is from genome assembly GCA_035048495.1 of Euptelea pleiosperma. Classification (NCBI taxonomy): domain Eukaryota; kingdom Viridiplantae; phylum Streptophyta; class Magnoliopsida; order Ranunculales; family Eupteleaceae; genus Euptelea; species Euptelea pleiosperma. The sequence continues at coordinate 4,125,453 of CM068552.1, read as the reverse complement.
ATCAAAGGAAATTATAAAAAATTTCCAGTGGTTTGAGTTTTCCTTTTTGGTTGGTGAAACGTGAGGTGGGGATAAAATCTCGTTACTGCTGGCCAATTAGTAATCTAACGTTTACAGATACAAAGCACCTCGTTTGAATTTTAAATTTATATTGCTGGATTTGTCCCTTATGACTCTGTCTGTCGTCCAACACCAATAATGTCGTGACACGTGTACCTAAGGAAACCTGGAGACTGGAACCCTTCTTTGTTTGTGCTTTCTCTCAATGATGAGCCGTTCTATAAAATTTTGATGCAGAAATCCCTCAAATTGCCATGTGTCACATTCTTTTGGACCTGCTGACCCCTTAAATGCATGGCCCACTTCTTGCTGGACCTACACAACATAAATCTGCGTGATTAGTCATTTCTAGCCACTCAGTTTGAGCAATTTTTCATTATGGACCTTATGAACAGACCAATGGGTTGGTTCCAAGCCCATTATGAAAAAGTACTCAAATTCAGTTGTTGATAGAAATCACCAATCATACTGATTTTTGGTGTATAGGTCCACCAAGGTGTTGAGCGAACATTCAAGATGTCAGTGGACCCAAAAGAGTGCCACATGTCAATTTGAGGGTCTTCTGCATCAAAATTTAGATACAGGGTTCTGTATCATAGGAAATGAAAATGGGAATGTCGTGGATGATTTTAGTCGATACTCTTTGATTTTCCTATGGTGCTCAAATCTGATAGTGTGGCTTGTTTTAATCATTTTAATTGGATGGCTGAAAGACAAGATGAAAGATTTTCAGAGTGATGGTGCATATGAATTGACTAGAGACTCTTTGCTGAAAGGAAGCGGAGCTACTCGCCCTAATGACTAAAGAGGTGATTAAGCCAAGTTGAGAGTAGGGTTTCTGGCCGAATGCTATAAAAAATCCCAGTGAAATGCAACTTTTTCAATCAAGAAAGCCTATTTCAATCAAGAAGCGGGTACGAAGTGACTCGAGGGGAAGGGGAAGGCTCTGATAGGAGATCAACTGTAGGGAGATAGGAAGGAAGAAGGCCCCACTAAGTCACCAGTCACACCCATTTTGACCCCCATCTTGGCGTACCCACATAGAAAATGAATCAATGGCTGATTTGGGGATGATCTCCTCACCATATAGATCACCCCAACAAAAAATCAGCCCATTCTGAAATTTCTAACCCCATCAAATGTGCTTTTCAAGTTACACAGTAAAAAATCGACGGTCCATAATTCTTCAGCTTCTAAACCAGTCTACGAATATTAGAATGATTTGAATTTTTGTGAGGATGATCTCCTCACCATAGAGATCATCCTCACCAAACATCAGCCATTGATTCATCTTCTATGTGGGTACGCCAAAATGGGTGTCCCCTGAGCCCGACCCAATGAAAATAGGACAAAGAATTTAGAGAATTCACTCGTTCTAATCCATTTTCTGCCCGTTAATTTCCACTAATGTTTCATGACACTTCTCGCATGTTTCTCATTCCCATTTAGTTTCATGACACCCCTCAGTTGGTCTCACCCAGAATTGGATAATTTTAAAGTGTATAATCAAATTGGAAAGGGACCCCCATTTTTCTGACCCCTCTTGGTGTTCCTGTGCTCGGCCGTGGATTTCAAGAATCCAATGGTGGTTGTCAGCGCCGAGCTGCATCACTTTTGGGGTGCTGACAACCACCATTGGATTCTTGAAATCCAGGGCCGACCTGCGAACACCCAGAGGGGTCAGAAAAAGGGGCTCCTCGGAGCCTGAGCCTAAAAGTAAGGGTTGGGTTCCAGTTTCCACCCTAAAATGACAGGCTCGCGGAACAGGACGCAATATGAGCCATGTGGCACACTCTTAGAGGACTCTGATCGTATGGATGTTTGGCCAATACCTAAGTGGACCTACAAACCAAAAATCAGCTTGATTAGAGATTGGACTTATTTTCATTGGTTGATCTCAACTGTGGAAATTTGAGCAGTATTTGAGGTCCAAAGATCCAACGCCTATAAATCACTAATCAAGCTGATTTTTGGTTTGTAGGTCCACTTAAGGATTGGCCAAACATCCATTAGATCAGAGTCCTCTAAGAGTGAGCCACATGGCTTATATTGTGTCCTGTAACAGGAGCCTGTCATTTTAGGGCGGTAACCGGAGCCTGCGAGTAAAACTTCTGTGACAGTCGGATTGCAAATCACACAACACAGCCAATGAGTTCTCTGGCACGTATCTAAAAAGCAAAAGCACATGGGTTCGTTGCAAAAACACTTGTGTACGTGAGGAGAACTCATTGGCTTGTGATTGTGTGATTTACAATTTCGTGTGATAGAAGTTTTACTCGGAGCGAGAGCCTAAAAATAATTTAAGTTTTGATGGTTGTTTGTCCGATATGGAATGTGGGACCCCTATTCACGTAATAATCCTGATGTTGAAATGAGTGATGTTTATGAAATAGGGAATATTTGGAGTCAGGGCTTTAGGCTTATAGGCTGACATCATATGTTAAAGAAGAAATCAAGAAGGAAAAACCTTATCCGGGGGCATTTCATGGCTCTATTATCCACGTGGCTCTCTTCTGGAGGCTTTCTGTTATTTTTGGCCGCCGGCAAGCTTTTATGTCGTGTAGTCAGCGACTTAGCTAATAAATAACTCTAGCGGGTAAAAATTCGTTATCTAGTACCGTAAAGTCTAAAATACTCTTACATCTCCCGCACCTCAACGAACGTCGTTTCCTGATTGCAAAAATAAAAAGAACGCCGTTTCCTAAGAATAAAAAGTATTTTAGTAACGCCCCTGAAATTTAAAAGTAATTAATAATACTTCCTATAAGGGTTTATTACTAATTACTTTCAAATTTTAAGGGGGTGTTATTAAAATGCACAAAAAAAATGAATGGAAGTTTTGGTACCTGCCAAGACCAGAAAAACTAGTATGCAAAGTATTGCATATGCATCCATTTGCATACTAGATTTTTCCACTATTTGGTAACTCTTAGGGCATGTTTGGTACCTGAGAAAAAGAGTTCTAACGACGAATATTTAGCCAGACGAATGTTATCTCGGCTAAATATTTGTGCGTATCAATATTTAGCAACGTTTGGTACATGTATTAGCTAGCTTACTGTATTTGTGTGGGTTCCACATATCAAAGTAAGTCGAATATGGGTTAGGTGAGTGCAGGACCCACATATTAGGTCAATCCAAATAGTCTCACTTTTATCTTTCTAACATATTATAGCGATTTTGAAAATATTTACTCAGGAAGAGATATGATCAAATATTTTCCCGCCACGGCGGGAAAGTTTTGGGGCCTGGCTAGATATTTGGTGAGGCAAATGGTTGCCAAACACACCCGAACAAATATCAATGCACACAAATATGTTATTTTCCCACCGCGGTGGCCTGCCAAACAGGCCCTTACTTTTTTAAGTTATCTTGCATCAAAAAATAAATTCGAATGTAATGGCATCTTTAAAAGGATTTTTTCAAAAATATCTAGTATATCCTTAAAGTTTTTTTAACAATAAGATCACAAAAATATCGTGATAAAAATTCTAAAAGATCTAATCCGCCATTGTCTTAGTTTTCAGACATAAGAAAGTTTTGTTTGTTGTTTTTGAAACCGATGGTATCCGGGCCTCTCACTGCACCCGACTAGTCCCCTAGAACACGCTTACTCACTCCTCCACACCTGCCAAGTGTTCTCGGAGAGTTTGATGTAGACTGAGCAACTTATTGTTACTCTTCCAGGGGTGGCCCCAAGGAGCTTTGAACTCAAAACATCTCGCTTTCTGGAGCGGATATAAGAACAAAAAAAAAAACCGATGGTTCTAATTTAAGCTTTAAACACTTCAAATTAATTTTAATTGCTGAAATAAAATTTACCATTTACATTTACAATGTTGTTGGTCTCGCTATCAATCACGTGTGATAATTAAAATTTATGCTATACTTACATCATACAGATTAAACAGCGGTCCATGAGATAGTTCGGTAGCTTGAGAGATAGCAAATCGAGGTGCACTAGCAAATTAAGAATTATATTGAAGACATATATGGCAGTGAGGAGCAGCATTGACCATAGATTGGTCTCCTAAATCTTCAATCAGGACTGTTTCAGTCGGTGGGCCATCTTTGCCACCTTTCGGATGTATAAGATAATGGACAAAAGTCCACACTGGAGTTTAGGATCACCTCATTTTGTGACGTTTTGGAGAGGTGCCAATAGAAAGAAGTGAACCACTTATTTTTGTGCCCCCCCTCGGGAGTCGTGTTCTCGGCCATGGCTTTCGAGAATCAGATGGATCACTTTTTTCACTTTGGGCAGCGCCAACTACCATTGGATTCTCGAGATCCATGGCCAAGAACATGCCTCCCGAGAGAGGGCACAAAAAGGGGGGCTCTGGAGCCTGACCCTTTAGTTATAGGGTACCCTTAGTTATATGCTAATAATGTTGACTCGTCGCACCTTTATTAGATAACTGTCCTTGAGTCATGCACGAAATCCAAAAGACTACCACACAAATTTCAAAGAACATCCAATGGCTTACTCAAAAGATTTAAACTGGACGGCACGAGTCCGGCGCACACGTGCAACACCTCCCGGTCTAAAAAAATATGGTTGAATCCTATGACTAAACGGCACCTTATAAAGTACTAAAATCTAATAGTTAGAGATTACCATTAGGGTGATGTTTGGTATGCATATCCACCCAAGGTTTAAAGGAGGCCATTTTAACGGTTAAACGGACTGGGGACGTTACCGTTTAAATCGTTTAAACGGCCGTTAAAACGGATTGAAATGGCCAGGGGCAAAAAATAGCGCTGAAATTCAAATTTTGAAATTTGAAAATTAAAAAAAAAGGAAAAAGAATTTAACGGATTTTAACAGTCGTTTTTTTTCACAAAATTTTTCAGAATTAAATGGCTGTTTAAACAATTTTAATAGCTATTAAAACAAAAAAATGGCCGTTTAATTCAAAAACGATAAAACTGGGGCGTTACCGTTTAAACGGCCGTTTTTTAAAACCATGGGCTCAACATCCATGCGGTCAGGGCCCAGATGGCAGCATTGAGTAAACAAAATCATGCTTCCTTACATCAAAAAGTGTCAGGTATACCTTGTTACATCTATCTATTCTACTTATTGGGGAACGAAAGGAGATTCTTGGGTTACTCACGCTATCCCCCTTATTCTCCAAAAGACTTCTGGCTTGTTGTTTTTTAAAGGAAAAAGATGTAACAAGATATGCCTGAAACTGTTCATTTGCGGAAGCGGCATTTTTGGTAGTCACCACTGCCATCTTGGCCCACTGACCGCTTGGATGTTTATCTCACCCCTTGGTGGATATACATACCAAAAATCACCTTGATTGGTAATCTATAACCATTAGATTTTAACACTTTTTAGCACCATTTAAGGCGTTCTTATAGCCGCTGAATACAACACTCTTTTGAGTACTAAAACCAACGGCTAAAAATCATTAAACAAGCTGATTTTTTGTATGAAAGTCTATTAAAGGGTGGGCTAAACATCCATGCGGTCAGTGGGCCCAGATGGCAGTGGCGACTACCAAAAATGCCGCTTCCGCAAATGTAAAGATCTCAGGTATACCTTGTTACATCACGACCCTTTTTTAAATTTATTTTTTACATTTTAGGGATTTTATAGTCATCTTACAACTTTTTCATTTAAAGGCAGAAAATATTTGATTACAGATTTCCATCATACGGTTGATGATGAGATCATAGTGAGTCACATGGGACACTATTAGAGGCCACAGACCATATCTTTGAGCAAGACAACCGGCCACAGACCATATGGTGAGTGATCTCTAAGAATGTGCCACGTGTAACATTTGCGTCCCCTAGTCATTTTCTAACATGCAAATATTACAGCAGGCTAAGTAAAACTCCGGTCCATTGTTTTGCTCAAAGATATCTACGAGCGAAAAACTTCAAAAACGGCTGTGCGAGGCTACGAGCCACGACAGTATGGATGGCCCATCCTAACGTGCACTTACAGACCAAAAATCAACCCAACCGTTGGATACGTCTTTTTCATGGGTTGATTTTAACCGTGGATTGACCACTAGAAATCACCAGTCCAGCTGATTTTTTTGTCTGTAACTCCACCTAGGGATAGGCCAAATATCCATACGGCTGTCTCCAAGCGTTTGCCATGTACTAGTATGTACACGTCACACGTGGTGGTATAAAGTATAAACTTTAACTACATAAACTGATAAACATTGTCTGCACCGTCAGATGCACCTTTAAAAATTGTTATTTTCATTGTTTTAATTTTAAAATGAAAACACATTTTTCAAGATGCATCCGACGGTACATACGATGTTTGCCTACTTCAGGACGTATGCGGATTGTTAGTACCGGATACTCCAGACGATGACACCGTCACTCCAATGACATCGAGAAATTACAAACACCTCCCTGCTATTTCATTGGAATACTAAAACACTCCTGAATTTCTAGTTTATCAAAATCAACCGCCTCAGACGCCAATATTCAGAAGAGGAGGATATATTCGTAAGGGTCAGGCTCCGTTGACAGCCCTCAAATAACAGGATTCTGTACAGGAGATAATATATGCCACATGGCATTTCTTGGAGGACTCTGACCGTATGGATGTTTGACCAATCTATAGGTGGACCTACAAACCAAAATGAAGCCTGATTAGTGATTTATAGACGTTTGTTTGAACTTATTTTCATGGGTTGATATCAACTGTGGGAATTATAGCAATATTTAAGGTACAAAGCTCCAACGCCTATATCACTAATCAGGCTGAATTTTGGTTTGTAGGTCCACCTAGGCATTGATCAAACATCCATACGGTCAGAGTCCTCTTAAGAGTGTGCATGTGCCAAATATTTGTGTCCTGTATAGAATCCTGTCATTTTAGGCTGTCAACGGAGCCCGACCCTATTCGTAATTGCGCATGACTTTGTTGGAAAAAGTTACGCTGTTCTTTTAACCCGTCTTTAATGTCTTCTTAATAAAACTTACTTCATTCTCATCCACTCTGCTTTATGCTTTGTTCCGATTTTCCCTTTTTGATCTCTTTTTTTCTTCGTCGGAACTCTCGTTTCTCTCTTTGATTTTTCTTTTAGATCTCCCTAAAGCGTAGGGAATTCGATTCTTTCGTCTCTAAGCTTCATATGCTCTTCTGATTCCATTCTTTCGCTGCAAATTCGTGTTTTTTACGCGAATTTCTACCGAATTTTAACAATCCGGTGGATTTCAGAGTTTATTTGACGCAGATCGGTGCTTTTGCACGAAGATCTGCTGGATTAAAAGACTAGCTTATCGGTCAAGTTTCGGCTCATAGAACGCTCTTAAGTCTTAATTAATTTTTCTTTTTGGCTGAAAACCGAATCCAGAATTCCAGATTGCAGGAATTCGTGATATTTCCTGTGAAAAGCCCAGAGGGATTGAGGATTCCTGTTATTTTCTGCGTTTGGTGACCAAAAGCATCGGGTTTTGAAATTTCTGGAGGTTGAGGTCTTTCGGAGGCATTCAGGTAGCGCGATTTCATGTTTAAATTGATTTTCTTTGTTCGTATCTCTCGAAACCACTCTGAGTTTCACGAAAAGTTATGATCTTCGTGATTTGTTCTTTTTTGCTGCAAATTCGTTGAGAATTCATGAGTAGTTAGTTAGCCGTTCTGTTTAAGTAGTTGATTCTATGTTTTCTTTGTGATCTTGGAAGTTTGTTTTTAAGCGTTTTATAAGAGGAAGACTTGTAACATGCACAGGTTCTTTAACTTGAACTTTGGCCAATCTGCAAAAGTTTTAAAGCATAGTTGTAAGTTTGTAATAATTCCCCGATTGGTTTTCCTGGCACCATGGGAATTGGGAACACTTATTCTTCTTTTTTGTTTTTGGGTTTTGAAGGAGGTGAAATGGGAACTCTACAAGGACCGGTTATTTGCCCCAGTGTTCGTGCAAAACAAGCGGGAGTTTATACTCTACCAGTTAATGGGCCTTTGATGAAAGCTAGGATTCTTAGAAGTGGATTGTGGGGATGGAAAGGGAGCTACAGAAGTGGCATTAAGGTGGGGACTCTCTCTCATCAAACCCGTATGGGAAGGTGCAGGACAGTTCGGTGTGGTTTCAGTTCATCGTCAAATGATAATGGTAGCATGGCGGGGAATTTCAATGAGAAAGACGGAGAATATGTGAATTCCAGTGTAGTTGAAGCTGGTAAGCTTCTCTAATAATTAAGTTTTTTTTTCCTTAAATACCATCAAATTGTGGATTTTTGTTTTTTCCTGGAACCTTTTTATATGTTTTATGTCATTTATTTTTAATTTCTCTGTAATTATCGATTTTTTTCATTTGGCTCCTCGTATCAAGAATTGTTGTTGATCAATAGCAGAGAACCCATCTACTTATCAAAAAAAAAAATAGCAGAGAACCCATCTTGGGGGCATGTTGTCTTGCTTTCTGTAGTTCTAAATTCGAATTGAAATTGGGTTTGCTTAATTGTCTCTCCTCAAACCTTCCAAAATGTGATTATCAGGGAAAAAAAATCTGAAATGCTTGTGTTATTTACAAAAGTTTTGTGCTAATGGCCTTTGGTGTTCCCTTTACAATCTATAGAGTTAATGCACTGCAACTGATGACTGTGTGTCTGGGGCTCCTTCATGTAGTTGAGGTGAAAAGTGGTGCAGATGGTTTCGTGATAAAAATGCGAGATGGTAGGCATTTAAGATGTGTTCATAACAACCCTCAGGGCGGGCATCTGCCAGATTACGCTCCACATCCTGCCATTGTATTAAAAATGGAAGATGGAAGCGATCTTCTTCTTCCTATAATTGTCTGTACGTATATATATTTTTGAAGATGGCGTGCATTTATCTGTTTCAGAAGAAAGAGAAGGAAAAAAAGGTTTTAAATTAGGTGTTGCCTTCTTGAATGTCTTACCTTTCTAATAAGTGGTGATTTGCTTCTGGTTGCAGTGGAGATGCCAAGTGTGTTGCTCATGGCCGCAGTTCGCAATGTTCAAATTGTATGTGTTTAAGTTGTTTATTTTTTATGGGTGACTAAGCAATTGAATGTACACTGTAGCATCTTCTTTATTCTCTTTCATGTCTTCCGTTAAATGATGTTGAACTTGGTAATGGTGCCTCAGGCTAGACCCACTATATATCAAATAATGAAGGAGATGATTGAGAAGATGGGATATGTGGTTAGTTTATGTTGATTATTTACACTCTCATCAGTCACAGAATACAGTTATCTGTATAATTTGGGTTCCTTTGGATTTTCATTGTGATATATCCTTTCCATTATGTCAATGGACTGCTTTTGTTTTTGCAGGTAAAACTGGTTCGAGTCACCAAGAGAGTACATGAGGCATATTTTGCTCAGTTATACCTTGAAAAGGCAAAATCATACTTGACCCTTCTGCCGTGCGTGACTAATTTGTGTAAACTATAGACAGAAATTTTGAATAAGGTAAATGGTGGGCTAATAATATTTCAAATGTGTTCACAGGTTGGTAACGAAACAGAGAGAGTCAGTTTTGATCTTCGACCTTCAGATGCCATTAACATTGCAGTAAGATGCAAGGTATTTCTTTGCACAATTTTAAAATAACACCCTGTGTTTTCTTTTATGTACATGAGGTGTCCAGAAAACCCGACATGATAATCTCCATCCAGCCCGAGGAAACCTTTGCACGCCTCTGTTACTTTTTGGGAGGCCTGCGCCCCATAGAAACTATATACCTCAATCAAACCTATGTTTGAATTGAAATTGAGATACTGGTTCAAGGCTGAAACATCCACATAGTTATCATATAAAAATATTTAAGATATATTATAATGTAAAGATTGGTTCGTGAAAGCATTGGATAAAGAAATGTATCTACATAAACACGAATAGAGGTAAGGATTTTTTGTATTAGGCTTGTCTATAAATGTCTGGCTGACATGACCAATTTGTGAAAATATTGCGTTGCGTGGTAATTTATATATCTATATATGCTTTCACATAATAGTGTCAGCGATTTGTGCAATTTTAAGTAGTAATGTCCATTTCTGGATGGTGGGAGAAAGGCAGAAATGCTCCACCTTTCCGATAAACATGTTTGTTGATTGGCATTTCGTTTGCAAATCTTGGGTTGTAGTTATTACAGCAAGGAGGTCAAGCAATATCTCCATGCCTACAGGGATGAATTCACTCTTGTATGGTTGCTGTATGTGTTTTCAGAAAAATTAAATTAAATTCAATCAAATTGACGTGCAAGTTGACGAAACATTCATTATGTTGCGTAGATACAGGTACAGGTGCTAGAGTTTGACTTTGACACGAGTGCGGAGTGTCCGATTTGGTGAGCCTTGAAAAATAGGATTTGTGGACTCAGCAGTATACTTTAAATAATGTGAATCCAAGTAATTGTTCCTTTATATAATAAGGATAATAGTGGGTAATGTGATAGAATTTCTTATGATTTGTATCATATACTTATAAACATATGTAATGTTAGATATGTTGCATAGAAAACTTCAATTGTAAAAGGTAAAACTCATAACTTGCGGCAAATGTTCATTAGTATCTTGCAAGTAAAGAAGGGGAAAAAAATTAAAAATTGGGAGTGTCACATTAGAATCTATATCGCCAACGCGTGTACTTTGCCTACTTAGAAGAATCTATGCAACCTAGAACACTCAGGAATTTGTCCGAGTCTCTGAAATGATGGTGGAAAAATAACTCGTCTGAGTAAGACGGAAGAAGAAAACCTGCTACCATGGTCTTTCCCCTTAATATGGTACACATGTAACGTTGATATACATGAGCATGCAAATGAAGTTCTTTATTGTGCTCAACTGCCCACCTATAGATACCTTTTTCTGTTGTCCTTTCTCATTTATATTAAAAGTTTCTGCATGCTTATAACTGTGTTGAGCTGGTAGATCCTGATTGTTTTGGATCACATGCAGGTTCCTATACAAGTTAACAAGTTCTTGGTATACAGTGATGGAATGAGAGTTATCGAACCTGCAAAGCTGGCTCCACAGGCCCCTCTTTCAGATGGCTTGTTGTTCTCAGAACTGGATAGGTAGAATTAAGAACCCTGTTCATTAGTCTCTTTCTCTTTTGACTGGTGGGAGATCTTTCACAGACAAACATAAATTTAATAAAAATAAAGAGATTATTGAGATTGGGGGATGGAATCAGAACAAAAGATTGTCTGTACTGTAGGAGTTTTAAGTATATACCAAATATTTGTGGGAAATCTGAAGTATCCTATATATGTATGTGACTTACTCTACCATAATATACCTTACATAAGCATCTTATATGTTTCATCTAGTGCTATTCACTAATCTCTAGGAATGTATGTATTTTGGAAATTTTGGTTTTAAAATTTAAAAAAAAAAATCGTCTTCAAACAACATTAATGGTAAGTTTAAGAAATTATGGGCAATAATTAACATATCCTAATGGGGACATTCTAAGGTTTCCACATTTGCACTGGGACTTCTATCAATCTGATTTAGCAGATTTAGAAACAAAATATTCTTGCAAGTTGTGACTTTGTTTTGGTGAGAAGATAAGTATTCTGATGTGAATTGGCAACGGTTACAGGCCCAATGGTCATCCATGTGTCGAAACCAAAGAGTTTGGTCTTGTCCGTAACATGCTAATTGCTGCTGTTGAAGAACGCTATAGAGATGCAGGTGTGCTTTCTTTTCGTTTATTTACCATGTATATGTATATTTTTTACAAAATGAGAAATATTTGCAATTGTTTGATTTTCATTTACTTTCAAAAAAGCAGCTGAAGTAGCATGATCTTACATGGAAAAAGGAAATATACTATTAGGATGGGTCTTACCATGGATGCGGGGGCACCTCTCTTCACACCATTGGTGCATGTGCTCATTACCAATTGATGCACCTGATGCATAACCCTAATCGCCTGAATGGATGGTCCTTACTCGGGGGCAGTTTTCTCTCCCTGGTTCGCCCCTCGCCCATTCGTCTCCCACCCCTGATCAGTTGCTTTTCTGCCTGGAAAATGAAGGCGCTAAGTACACAACCACTTGGAGAAACTTCTCGTGTAAATTCGTTAAATTGACGAACTTTTGTGGGGCAACACTGTTTTTTGTTGATCATCCAAAAGAAAGCACTTGACCAGGCAGTCAGCATTTGTCTGATAAGTGTCATCCAAGAGGTGCTCTGTTTTTTTGTTTTCCGTAGGCGAACTGTGGACTGGGTCCCACGTGATCTGACAGAAAGGCAGGCTAGTGCCTGCAAGGTGCAACTGGGTGCGTCAACCACAACATCTCTCCCATCCATATGGCTCCAAACTACAACCTCCCACAGGGGAGAGAACACAACTACCACGGGATCTAAGAGATTCTGAGAGTTGCTGTTGATTAGATAGTATTAGGTGAGATCCCATGGTCCATTGCGAGGTGCTGCTCCATATCGTATTGCCTCCAGGAGAAGCCACCCGTTACTGTAATTTATTACAAATGCATGTTTCTGTCCTAGATCATAGAGATAATTTATTAATGGCAAGTGTCACATACAGGGATGCAGGACCCCCCATTCAATGGGTCCCATCTAGGAGATGATCATCGTGTATTGCGTAGAACATAACTTAATTGGGTACTAGGAAAACCCAATAGGCAGACTACAGGAAATGCATTTTCAGCTCTATGAAGTACTTGATCGGACTTTGAGCTAATTCTCACTTTGGGCCTCATTGGTTCTGTTTGGTTCTTTTCAGGTTTTCAAATATTCCATTTTCCTCTGGTGTCTTCATTTTTTTTTTTTCGATTTCTAGCTTCCCGCTGAATTTCAAGACTTGAACTTGCATGTCTTCTGATCTTCTGGTACAGCTCAATGGAGGGACAAACTCAGCCAACTTCGGTCCAAAAAAAGGAACTGGACATGACAGGTACTTGCTACCTTCTGCTGTAGAGCAAGTCCTCAGGTCATACTTTTCTCATTGCACTAACTGAACTCTCTGTTTCAGTGTGGCCTCGTGCAAAAACAAACAAACAAAAATTTGTACATAGAAGCTATTGTTCAAAGCAGGCATGGTCAACTTCTCCAGTGAAATTCCGTCGTACAGATCTCCTTACCCCTCCATGTATGTAGTAAGCTTGTGAATATTTGTATAGATGGAAGGAACTTTACTACTAATGTAATGTTCAGCATGGACACAGCCTTTAACTTTCTGCTTATCATCCTGTATGTAGTTTCAAGCTTAAATCAGCAAGCCCAGCCGCATATGATTTCATGTCGCCCAGAAATTGTGGTTTGTGCGCAAATGTTGCAAAAATCAAATTTTGATTTCTTTTGTGAGGCTCGAGGCATTTTGCTTACGCCTCGCCTTGAGGGTTACACTACAATCAACCTTTTAAACACAAGGAAAAGGCATAAATTGCGCCTCCTAAATGCTGGCCCAAAAGCGAAATATCTTGTGCAAGCAAGAGTCCACAGTAGAAAAAATAAGTATAATGAACTCCATCAAAATGCCACGTGGCAAACTTATTCGGGCTCACTGACCCTGCGAGTGTTTGGCCCATCCCTTGGTAGACCTAGACAAAAGAGAATCAGCCCAATTGGTGATTTCTAGCCGTTGGATTGAACAATTTTTAATCGGGCGTCATGAACGTGCCCATGAATGGGTTCCAAGCCCAATATTAAAAAAATGCTCAAATCCTAGGCTGGAACTCACCAATCAGATATTTTTGGTGTGCAGGGTCCACCAAGAGATGGGCCAAACATTCTTAGGGTCAGTCGGCCCGAAAGAATGTGCCACGTGGGCATATTGGTTTGTATTCCGAACTTGGAATATAGATTTTTTTCTAAGCAAGACAAGGTCGTCTAATTTGGTCTTAGTTGGCACATGATTCTTAACATTAGGGGCTTTCTTTTGAAATGTTTAAGTAGGAAAATGAAGCAAAAACAGCTCGATCGATCACGTGAAGATAGCCATGCAGTCGAAACTCTCAAGGCATCCGACACCATTTCCCTTCGAAAAACCCTAGTTAGCAATTGGGAGTGCGGCAAAAATACTGTATTCTGTATGAGAAATGTTTTGAGTACAATTCAATTTGTCATTAAGAATGCCTTAAAAAATCGGTTAAAATAAAATAAATAAAATATTGACAACTGATTGGGTTAAACAACCGTTTTCCCCAAAAGATCGATCTATTGGGGAAAGGGGAAAGAACTATGTATACAAACGGGTCGATGGGCCAACAAAACATGTGTGTGGGAACACACCATCCGCTAATATTCCTCTCTCAGTGGGAAGACACTCTGCTAGAGATTTGAACCCGTGACTTCCCTAGGCCTTAAGACTCTGATATCATGTTAAACAACCATTTACCCCAAAAGATCGAAGTATTCGGGAAAGATGAAACAACTATGTATATGAATGGGTTGATGGGCCAACACAACATGTGTGCGGGAACACACCATATATCTGCTAACATTTTGTCTTATAATTAAAATGACTTTTCATGGTCAAAACTGAATAATCTGGAAAAGGTCGTGAATTATTCAAGAAGAATAATTCCATCATGTTAAAAAATGCGCGCTTTTTTTTCCAAAACTTTGAATCAGATGTTGTTCAGTTCATTTTTTAAATAGTTAATTCAAGAATTTGCTAACTAGGCGAAAAACCACACCCCACCTTGCATTGCTACGCATCCTATCTTGTGCTCTCGAGGAGAGAAAGGATCCAACGGTCAACGGTGTGATGGAGCCTTATGTGAATCACGACCATATGTTGGCTTCAACGTAGGCATCTCTTTTTCTTTGTTTCTAGTACTCTACCCCCATCAGGAAACAAAGGAGGTAGGCCCATCCACCGTCTATTCTCAACCATATGTTGGATTCACTCCCTTGACCTTTCTCCTATTTGTGACCTCTTGCTTGTATAATTGTTCTTGAGTTGACTTGGCCATAAACCATAAATAAAATGATAAAAGGAAACCCCTCCAAACAATTAAGATTAAATTAAGGTTTAAAAACGTACGTTCGACATAACCGTAGAACGGTTAGCTGGCATTACCATTACGACTACTAGCTCTAATCGCTATATTTTTATTATTTATTTTCAGCCACGGTTCTGCTTGGTATCCTGTTTGTAGTTAGCAGGAAAATATTTGATAATCAAATGTTTGCAATGACAAAGATTTATTGAGAAAATATTCGTATGGTTGAAGATGGAAGAGCTGTTGGTGGATACAATTAGGTTAGGGGGCCATTTTTTGACTGCAAACATTAGACCACTTTTTACAAAAAAAAATGAAAAAGTGATTGGATCTAATATAGATATTTGTCGGATATGTTGCGCCACCAAGCACGCACAAACAATTGTAGTGCTACCAAGCAAGGCCAGATATGATAAATAAAAGCTAAAATCGTTATAATGGCTCTGATTGTGAATAACGGACGTTAATACATATTAATAATGGGGGTTGGAGTGTACCGTTGTAACAGCTATAGAACGTTTTTTTTATTTATAAACCATTGATTAAACAATGTTTGCCTATCACATAAAAACAAAAGAGGATTAAAGAATGTTATAAAATATTAAAAAAAGGGAATATTTGTGTTATGAACTTATGGTGGATGCGAATCATGGGATCATGATATAAAGTTCAACAGCTCACAGCCCTTTTAAATCTCCACAAGCGTCTAACTTTCCTTTCTTCTTGAAATTTTTGAAGCGGCTGGATTTTTTGAAGCGGCAATCATGCGCCAATGATTGCGTGGCACCCATGGCTACTTTTTAAAGAGGCTTTTTTTTTTTAAAACCAAAGCCTACTCCTAGGGTGCATGTGGCGCGATCAGTGGTGCATGATTGACGCTTCAAAAAAAATATTCTATATAAGCTCAAGACTGAATCTGTGAACTTGTGTTCAGACAAATTGAGCCATGTTCAGTGGCGGAGCCAGGATTTTGTTCCAAGGGTGGGTGGGCAAAGTGGCAAGCCGCAATCAATCAACAATGTAAATGGGCAATAAAGCCCATCAACTTTTTTATTATTCTCCGGGGAGCCAATTTTTTTAGTAAATCTCATCGGTCATCAATGTTGATGATGAACTATATTATGGGCCACGTGGCACACTCTTAGAGACCACTGACCATATGGATGTTTGACCTATCGCTAGGTGGACCTACAGACCAAAAACAAGTCTGATTAGTGATTTTTAACCATTGAATTTGACTATTTTTCATGTGAAGATTTTAACACAGTTGGATTCAAACCTAATTTGGGGAGATCCAAAGATTAGAAAACGCCAATGAAACTCATTTTTGGTATGGTTGGTGATTAACAAGCTGTAGCTTACACCAAAAGAGTAAGCTAGCACCTTTTTTGTTACTTACTAGTCACTGCTGTTATCTGGGCCCACTGATCGCATGGATGTTTAGTCCACCCCTTGGTAATTACACACTCCAAAAATCACCATGATTGGTAACTCTAGCCATTAGATTTTAGTGATTTTTAAGGCCTGGTTCTAGCTGTCGAATTCAACCATTTTTTTTCCAGTACTAAAACCAACGGCTAAAAATTATCAAAACAAGCTGATTTGGTATGTATGTCAATCAAGGGGTGGGCTAAACATCCATGTGGTCAGTGGGTTCAGATGACAGCAGTTAGCAAAATAATGATGCTATCTTACACTTTAGAAGCGTAAACGACCCTTTTGGCTTATAGGTCCACGTAGGGATGGTCAAACTTTGAAGTGTGGAGGGTGGGCAAGGAAAGAATCTATCACTGGTTCAAACTGTAGACCACGTAGGGATGGGCCAAGCATTAAAGTTGTGGGTCGGCAACGAAAGAATCCAGCACTAACTCAAACTGTAGACCACTTAGGGATGTGCAAAAATTCAAAGTTTTTTTGTTTTTTTTGTAAAGGGTGGGCAACTCGACCACTTAGGGATGTGCAAAAAACTCTGTTGACTCAAGTGATGGGAACATCAAACATACATTGGTTGACACTTGGCCAAATCCAAGGTTTCGCACTCGGTCGTCGCCCTGTTCCTATGTCAATTGTCTTATCATTAGGCTCCCTACAAACTAACACTTTTCATCCCATTTTAAAAAACGAGGTCCGAGTAATACTCTAGAAGAATTTGAAACCAAGGTTTTAAATGGTCCGCTATAACGTTATAATTGTCACTTAACATTACCGTTATGACCGCTATAACAGGTCCCAACAGTCATATTTATTTAAAGTAAAAAAATATCTTTTTAAGATAACCTCGATAATGGTTAAAAAATATTTCTTTTGAAAAATAATGGCCGTTATTTTCATTATATCAGTCGGATTTGGGTGTTATTTTCAAATAATGTAACAGGTTTGGGGCGTTACTGTTATAACGGCCATTATTTTATATAAAAGCCATTTCTTTTTCCATGTTTGAAACTTTTAAATGGGCATAATATTTGGTGCAAAACCCATGAAATAACTAAATTCTTTTATGATTTTTTTTTATTTATAAAAAGGCCACAAAAGTTTTGTTATAAATTTCCTAAATCTTGCGTAATGCTTATCATAGGATCTTGAATCCAAGGGCTGCGGTAATTTATTATGAAACCGAAGTGACGCATATCTAAAGGACATGGGATCCAATGATGTGGACCAGCTGAAGACTACCGTAGCATTTATCCTTTAAAAACATATAAAGTGAAGTCCTTCCAATCCCGATCTAGATTGGTCCGATCCAGAATGGAATGGCGCATCTCGCTCAAGACAACGTGAGACTTCTTTAGGAAACAGTGATCTCAGGGTGAGATGATCCATTTTTGGATGCCGATCCAGAACAGGATCGGCCTAGTCTTCGAACCATGCCGCGCAATGACTCTTGAAAGCTGGTGAACCAGCTTATGCATATATAGGACAGTTTGGATGTTGATGTTGCCGAATCTACATTAAATGTTAGGTATTTTAGTAACACCCCCTGAAATTTGAAAGTAATAAGTACTACCCCTTATACTTTTTTTCTTTTTCCCGACTAGTCTCCCGGGGCATGATAGTCACCCCTTCCACACATGCCGGAGTGTACTGGAAGAGTTAATGTGGACAGAGCCACTTATTACCCTCTACTCTTTCCAGGGGTGGCCCTAAGGAGAGTTGAATTCAGAACTTCCTACTTTTTGGAGTGGAGTCATCGTGGGGACGGATTAGCAGGTGAAACCTGGATGGACCCGGTTAAGACGGTAAAGGGGATTTCTACTCCTGGCATACACACCAACCATTTGAGTTGCCATGTTGGGTGTATCATTTAATTAACGTTAAAACATGACATGCATCATGCGTCTGTTAATGCATCACGTGTGATTCAAGTTCGATTTACTTAAGTCAACCATTGTTAAACTAGGTGGAAATCCTAATTTTTTAAAGTACAAGGGGTTATTACTATTTACTTTCAAATTTCAAGAGGGTGTTACTAAAATACCCTTAAATGTTTAAAGATCCAAGATCCACTTATCCCTGATAAATACATCACCCCCTTGCCCGTGGAACAAGAGACCACTATATCGATAGGGCAGTGGTTGACGGTTAATCGTTATTTTTACCATGCACTATAGCTAGGGTGTCAATGGGTCGGTTCCAGGTCGGGTATCAAGGTATGCAAAACCGAAACCTATTATATTCGAGTATGACGGTTCCAATTCCTATCGGTTTCGGTTCCTAAACAAGTGAACGTTGAACCGGAACCAACAAATATTTTGTGTTTCCTATCAAGTATCGGGTAATCGTGTGTTTTATAAAAAAAAAATTTTGAAAAACAAATATAAATAAAATAATTTTTGAAGAAATTAGACATTTTTAACACTACTATACACGTCGGTTTCTGCTCGTTCTGACTTTCTATCAGTTTCGAGTTTTTTGTGGGTTATGAAATAACTAGTCCTGAAACCAATATAATCGGAACTGGTTCCTATCGGATATCAGCTATTCAAGTACAAATTGACATCTCAACTATCTACACTACTTTAAAGCCAAAAACGGGGATGGGGCGCCAGACCCGGCCCCCTCACGTGGGCTTCACAAGATATTCACCGAGCTGAACTTTGATGACTCAGTACTCCATCATCAACATTTACGATGGACGAGAGTGTGAGCCACATGGCATGCTCTTAGAGACTACTGACCGTATGCATGTTTGGCCCATCCCAAGTAGATTTACAAACCAAATATAAGCCTGATTAGCGACTTTTAGCCTTTGGATTTGAATGCTCCAAATTCATAATAAAAAATAAACCATGAAAAAGATTCCAATCCAACAGATAAGAATTACTAACCAAGTTCAATTTTGGTAAGGTACATATAAGGATCGGATGGACCAAACATCCATACGGTTAGTAGTCTCTAAAGTGTACCACGTGGTTGAAACCGTGATTCGTCATCAACGTTGATGAGGCCCCTACAATCACTCACGGGCAACGCACGTACCACCCCCTAGTAGCGTTTTAATGGTAAATAAGGCAATTTCAAAAAAAAAAAAAAAAAAAGTGGTAAATAAGGCGTTACTATTATAACAGCATTATAATGGCAGTTATAACTGTTTGTGTTCTAAATCATGTAATTTCACAGTGCCGAACGAATAGGTTATAGAATGCGAATCAAGGATCAGGGCTATGGGACAACATTTTTGTCAACAATTGAATGAAAGTGAGCAACTGGTTTGCTATTTGGTCGACATAACTTTTAGCTAAAGTTAACGATGCGGTGTCTGTCGCCTGGTGTGTGTACATCTACTAAATAAAATTCCCTCCCTCTCTCTCTCTCTCTCTTTCTTGGGTAAAAAAATAGAATTCCATATCAAATTCGGCGTTACAAACAAAAGTGAGAATTGTGTTTGCCAGAGTGACTCCAGACGTAATCTTTTTGGACTTTTGACTAGTCCACACTCTTCTCCGGTATAAATATTCTCTGGAGTGACAGGGTCTATTTTACGCACCTGCCATGTCTCAAAATAAGCTTTTTCTTTATTGTGTAAGCATGATGTGGACAAGGAACCTTATCAAAATAAATAAATCAAGTGGACAAGGGAACTACCCACGTAGCCAATTTCAGTGGGCATTTTAATGAAATTTGCTCAACGCCGGATGCATGAGCCACGTGGCACACTATTTGAGACCGCTGACCCTATGGATGTTTGGCCCCTCTCTATGTGGACCTACAGCCTAAAATTCAATATGATTGGTGATTTCTAGCCGGTGGATCTGAGTACCCTAAATATTTGCAAGGTTAAAAATCAACTCATGGGATCCAACGACTATAAATCACCAATCAGGCTGATTTTTGGGCTAAAACTCAACTCATGGGATCCAACGACTAAAAAAAGTGTGCCACTAGCTCATACAGACGCGTTGAGCATGGACTCGCTTGGTCTTCTAGAGAAAAATTTTGAACAGCAGATTGTGGCGCCATGTGATTGGCCACTGCTTTGCTGCTTCAAAAATCCACTGCTTCAAAAAAATTTCTCGGTTTTCTATCTGCTGAGTCTCTCTGGATTAGCCCACGTCAGTCTCCTCGTGTAAAAAAAACCTGGCACTACAGTGAAGACGTCTCGTATGCCTGTTCATGAAGCCTATGATGTAAATGTGTTCGAATCCTATGGCTAGAAATCACCAATCACGGTGATTTTTCATGTGTAGATCCAAGTGTGGGCCAAACATTCAGGGGGGCGGTGGGCCCGAAAGAGTGTACTACCTGGCAAAATTTGAGGGACATCTGCATCATAGAATGGTTCTCTGGAGTGTAATTCTAGATACCTTTTTATGGACTAATATATAATAGGAAAATGCTATCCCAGTAATAACCGGACAAACATATGTGCGGTGTCAGGCCATTGACCATTGGATTAAGAGATCCCACAATACAAAAGGCAACAACTGCGTGGATCACTTGAATCCAACGGTCAATGGCCTCAACTGCACATATATTTGTCCGGTTATCCGTATGATAGCACCACTCTAGATAATATCAATGCGCGCAAGCCAAGACTAATATCTAATCTTTAACAAATATAAACGTTGTTAACCTACCGCCGGCGGATTCCCGCGAAGCATACACCGCTTTACCTGCCACGTGGCAAACGCTCCTAATTAGGCCCCACACATAAACGTATAAAACGACGAGCAAGACTTGCCTGACCACGCGTGGTCAGGTAGCTACCTGACCACGCGTGGTCAGGTAGCTACCTGACCACTCACAATATAAGCCACGTGGGAATTTATTAGAGGACATTGACCGTATAGATGTTTGTCCAATCCCTAGGTGGACCTACAAACCCAAAATCAACCTGATCAGTGATTTCTAAGCGTTAGTTGAAGTCATTTTCTTTGGTTGATCTTAGCCGTAGGAATTTGAGCATTATTTACCATTATTTCCGTATAAAGATCCAACGGTTTTTAAATCACTAATCAGGCTGACTTTTGTTTGTAGGTCCACTTACAGATTGGTCAAACATCTATACGGTCAGTGTCCTCTAATAAATTTCCACGTGGCTTATATTGTAGGCGGTCAGGCAAGTCTTGCTCTAAAACGAAACTTGGAAGTTTGCAATTACAATCCGTACTCCTACATCTCTCCCGCGCGCTCTCTGTCATGCCGTCTTTCCAATCGGCGATATTTATTTATTTATTTTGTCCTCCTTTCCTCCCTCTATTTCTCTGATTCTGAGAGATTATTTGATTAACACCTCATAAATAGGTTACAGATCGAAGATCTCAAAGGAGCATAATATATCGTCTTTCCATTCGTCATCACCGCCAGCGACTCGAGGTATTTTTTATGTGTTTTGACGGATTCTGGATTTGAGCCGGCGTTTTTCTGGGTTTCTAATTGGAATGCGGATTTTTTTAGGTATTCAGTTCTTATACTGATGCTCGATTGATCGTCTGCGCTTCGAATTTCCTGTCTCGATTGGTGAGCTTCGAGATGTCAGGACCGCTGGATCGATTCGCGAGGCCTTGTGAGTATTTTCGCTTTGAACGATTTTTCACGGCGGTTCTGATTGTAGTTGAATTGGGATTATCTTTTCATCATCGAGTTTTTTTTGTTGATTTTCTCAATTCTAGGGTTTCTCCTTTTTGTTCCCTCTGTTGCTGTAAAAAATTCCTTTTTTCCCTTTTTGGTAACTGGCGGGAGATGGTGAGTTGCTGACTTCGGTAGGGTGATTTTGTATGTGCTTTTTTGGCGTTCGGGCTTGGTATGATTGGAATTCTGAACTTAGGCACCTTGATATTTATGGGATTTTGAGGGAACTTTGCCTTGCTTTAGTTCGAACCTAGGGTTTTAGGTTGATTTCGTTTTTGCCTATTTAACCTTATGGGCTGTGTGGAGTTCTATTTTTGCGTCAGAAGAAAGAGATCTTTTGCTTGAAAAAACTTTCAAAAGCACCCATTTCTGGCGCAAAAATGATTGATTGAGTGTCCCTTAATTTTATATTATCACAATTGAGAAATTTTCTTTATTTTGGTGATTTTTATTGTGTTCTATAACCTTTTTTCTGCGACTTTGCATAGTTTCTATGGTTTTGGCGGGTAAGATAGGTTGATGTGTATTTAATGAGAATGTGCGGATGCTTTAGTGTTTTGGTTAAGGTTAACCACAATAATACAGACTTGGCAATTTGTGTCTCATTATCTCTTAACAAGCTATTTTGGTTCCACCCCTTTTAGAACTTCTAGTCCATCTGGCGATTAATTTCTAATTTTATTCATTGAAAATGTACAGCGTTAGCCTTAATAAAAAATGTGCGAGCATATTGAAATATCTTTTCATATCTTAACTTCTTAGGCTTCTTCATCCTGGAATTGCGTGAACCTTATGTTCATTATTTCGTTGTCGACTTTGTTCTGTGTTACAGGTTTTGAGGGGTTCTCTAGTCATGATGAAAGAAGAGAAAGGAAGTCTGATTTTGAAAATTCAGAAGACGAAAGGAGGACAAGAATTGGGTCTCTGAAAAAGAAAGCAATAAATGCATCTACTAAATTCAGGCATTCTCTTAAGAAAAAGAGCAGTCGTAGGAAAAGCGACAGCCGAGTCCTTTCCGTTTCAATTAAGGATGTTCGGGATGTTGAGGAGCTACAGGCTGTCGATGCATTTCGTCAAGCATTGATGCTGGACGAATTGTTACCTGCGAGACATGATGATTATCATATGATGCTAAGGTGCTCTATCCTTCGTTCCTTGTTCCTTGTTCCTTTCTCTTCATATATACAAGTGATGCATTTTTCTGCTGGTTTATACAGTGTGTATTCAAGCTGTGGATACAACAATTATCTCATAAAGTTAACGCTGAGGCTATGTTCTAGGATAATTTGGAGGCACAATTTTTTTTAGATATTGATCCAGATTACAAGCTTAATCTGTATACTTATATGTGCATTTCTACAAATGGATCTTTATCAGGCACATATTGACCAAAAAAAAGTATTATTTGTGGTCTATTGCCTTGAAAATTTGACATATTGAGTTGCAACTCATTGCACTCTGCCACCTGATTGGTATGGACTTCTTTATATTGACTTTCACAGATCTCTGTATCCTTGGCTTTTTGAATTACTTTATATATTGTATAAGAGAGTTATCAGGTTTACTTATAAAAAAAAGGAGATATTGGGTTTGATCAGTTTCCAGTAATATTTCCATAGCTGAGATCAGTTATTATTTATCTTATTTGTATGACAATTTTTTCGCTTTTAGCTTTTAATGTATACAGTTGCATGCTCAAGGATTAAGTTTATTGCAGATTTTTGAAAGCAAGGAAGTTCGATATTGAGAAAGCAAAGCACATGTGGGCCGAAATGATTCAATGGAGGAAGGATTTTGGTGCCGACACCGTTCTGGAGGTAATTTCATCTGATAACCTGGCTGCATTTGCAGAAGCAAGGTTCTCCACCTAGATTGGGGACCTATCTCTTAGCTTCCTTGATTTTGTGGTGCCTCTTGATTGATTAACGTGTTTAATCTGTTGGTGTGTTCATTAGGATTTTGAGTTCAAAGAATTGAATGAAGTTTTACAGTACTATCCCCATGGTCATCATGGTGTGGATAGGGAAGGAAGGCCTATTTACTTTGAAAGACTGGGAAAAGTTGATCCCAATAAACTCATGCAAGTAACAACTATGGATCGGTATGTAAAATACCATGTGCAGGAGTTTGAAAAGAGCTTCGCCATGAAGTTCCCCGCTTGCTCCATTGCTGCAAAAAGACACATTGATTCAAGTACAACAATTCTAGATGTTCAAGGCGTGGTATGCTATCTGTCCTATTCTGTTTAATCCACAAGACATGGTTTACTTGAGAGATTATATATTTTGGTATTACCAGAATATAAACTAATTCATGTCTTGCCCTTTCCATTTGTTATTATTCAGAGTTTAAAGAACTTCAGCAAGGCTGCACGAGAACTCATTGTGCGGCTGCAGAAGATTGACGGTGACAATTACCCTGAGGTTGTAGTCTTAAGACCCGTAACATATATACTTATCAAAAAAAAAAAAGACCCGTAACATATATTGTTTGTAGGGATTTGAACACCTCTGGATATTTCACTCTCTTATGACATGGAAACTACACTACTGCAGACACTGTGCCGAATGTTTATCATCAATGCTGGTCCTGGTTTTAGGCTTCTATGGAGCACTGTGAAGACTTTTCTTGATCCCAAAACTACTTCCAAAATTCATGTATGCAAGAATGCTTTATTTCTCTATGTTATAAGTGATTACTGTTCAGTTCTGATAGGACATTGAAAACTCACATGATTTACGTTGGAATTTCTCCTCAGGTTCTTGGAAACAAGTACCAGAGCAAGTTGCTCGAGATAATCGATGCCAGGTAATTTATTGTTGTATTTGAACTGGAGGTTGTTTTACTCTGGATATGTTTCTTTTTTACTATTTTTGACTTTACAAAACTTCTGAAATGTCTTGGATTTTCTCCAGTGAATTGCCAGAATTTCTTGGTGGTACCTGTACTTGTGCAGATCAGGGGGGTTGCCTTAGGTCTGATAAGGGTCCATGGAAGGACCCAAACATTTTGAAGGTTTGTATTGGCCTTGGGAAGTTTTATTGCTTATATTATTGTGGTTGCTGTAAATAAGGTTCTTAGACTTTCTTTTCATTGCTTATTAAAAAGAGGACTTTCTTTTCATCAATTGTGATTCATGTATGATTCAGAAAAAATGTGATTGCCTGCACGTGCACTTTATTGCAGATGGTTTTTAATGGTGACCCACGATGTGCTAGACAAATTGTAACAGTTTCCAACAGCGAGGGGAAGATAATTGCTTATGCTAAGCCATATTATCCAGCAGTAAGACCATTTTGTTATTCTTACAGTGTGCATTGTGAAAACCCAGCTTCACAGCTTCAATATCATTGTTTCATATTCCAGTTAAGATTGTTCCATTCTCTGTTGAGGATTCATTTTATTCCTTTGTTGAAGCAGATAAAAGGTGGTGATACATCTACTGCTGAATCAGGGTCAGAAGCGGAAGAAATTGCTTCTCCCAAAGCAATGAGGAGCTATGCACATCCTCAATTGACTCCTGTTCGTGAAGAAGTAGGTGTTCCTTCATTTTAGTTTGTGCATGGGGTATATAAAGTAACATTGAAAATTGAAAAAGATTGACAGAAATCTCTTTATTAGCATTAGTGTTCTGGATTAGCTGGATCTAGGTGAAGTTTCAAGGAAAATTCCTGCTTTTGTTTCCTTGATTGTCTTAAAATTATTGCATTCTAAATTTCTAAATAACTTCGTTACATATTTAGTTGCTGGTACTGGACATGCTTAAATATATTTATACTTTATAAAATTAATATTAGTCATATGTATATATGTTACCGATGAAAAAAAATATGTATACATGTTAGGATTTAAAAATGTGAATATAATGTGTTTATAACGTATCTAATAGAATAGGAACTCTGCAAGTAAGGTGTAACGACCTTGATTGTTACAACGAATCTCGTTAGAGGAAGATCGGCACCTCAAGATCTCTAAGGGAGATCGACACCTTGGAAAACTAGATGATTCTTATTGATTCCTTAAAGTCAAAGATTACAACTCAATATATAGACTCCAATGACCTACTAAATCAACTACTTGCTAATTTAATCAAATCAAACTAGAATAGGAACTACCTTAATCAAAGCAACCGAAAATAGGAACTACCCTTAAACAAAAATAGGAAACTTCCCCAAACAAGAATAAGGACCGTTACATTCTATCCCTGTTATGACAACCTTGTCCTCAAGGTCGATGCCACCCGGATCCAAAATTGCAATCGATGGCCGCCCATTCACCCGAGTCCATTTTATCGACATCAATGCAAATCTCGAGGTGATACAAGTAACACAAATCTTGAGGTAAGTTGAAATAGGTTTGTTCGTTTGATGGGATAGTTGTCGCTTCTTTGAGCGTCGTGATGCTGCCTTTGTCATCCTTCTTGAATCCTTTACTTGTATGGCCTTAAGCTTCGATTTTGGTTTTGGCTTGTCAACGCGTTTTGGCTTTGCTGCAGCCTTTGGCCGGAGCAGCTTTGGGCTTCACAACTGGTTTTAGGTCCGTGCAAAAAGGCAGAAACCCTCCTTTTCGAACGCGTTTGAACTCAACAGTTCATTGGCTCATACGCATGACTTGGCCATTTTATGGTCATGTCGATCTTCACACAAGTCTCCCGTATGCTCGTGATGGTGGCAAGCATCTTGGTCAGTATTCGCGTCTGCGCCGCGTTCAAGATCATTGCTCTAATACCAAATGTAACGACTTTGATCATTACGACGAATCTCGTTAGAGGGAGATCGGCACCTCAAGATCTCTAAGGGAGATCAACACCTTGGAAAGCTAGAGGATTCTTATTGATTCCTTAAACTCAAAGATTACAACTCAATATATAGACTCCAATGACCTACTAAATCAACTACTTGCTAATTTAATCAAATCAAACTAGAATAGAAACTACGTTAATCAAAGCAAACGAAAATAGGAACTACCCTTAAACAAAAATAGGAAACTTCCCCAAATGAGAATTAGGACCGTTACATAAGGAGATCCAACATGGGTATAACATGGTTATTCAACATGTGTCTGCATTGTAGTTTTCAGCACCGCTGAGTTATATCATTACGAAGATTGATGTATAGTAAAATAAAACAAGGCTTATATTATTTTCTCTAAGAAGAAAATTTCATCCACAAGGGATGTTTGTGGATTTATCGTGTATAATTGTTGAATGCTGATGTCCATAATTGGAAGTTGTTCATATTTCAGAACAGTTATATATGTTTTCATATATATGCAGGCTAGAATGGCTGGAAAGGGAAGCTACCCTGGTGGCTATTCGGAGTACGATGAATACGTTCCCATGGTCGACAAAGCTGTGGATGCTGGATGGAAGAAAGAGGTGTCCCAACAAAGGTCATTTGTTTCCAAAGGTTAGCAATCTTAATTTAGCTTTTGTTGAGGGACATGTCTCTTGCAACTTGATGTTTATGTACTACTTTTGCTAGTACTTTCTTAAATTCTAGAGTTTGGTAGCGTAAAAAATCTTGTGGATGAAAAATCAGGGTTTTGAGTATGCCATTATCCATTTATTGATGGCCATAGTAACAGTTTTTCCCATGAACCATCCTTAAATATATGTGTGACTGCATTATAAATGTGAAAATCTGTTATTTTTTTATTTTTTATTTATAAGTAAATCTGTTATTTTTGTTTGATAATGGATTTTATTTAACTTATAATACAACCAATTTTTTCGTTCAATATTTTCAATGGAATGGTTTCTATAATTTATTATTGACTGCTGTTTAATGATGGAACATTCTAACAACAATAACAACCATGCCAGAAGCAAGTTTTTATTTCATTATTTATTAGTTCTTTCTTGACCTACTATTATAGTTGTGTTAAACCTCTATAAACAGGTTTTACAATCTAAGTTAACAGCTGTTTCATCAAACATTCATTTCTAATACTAAATAAATTACATATAATAGAACAGCTAAATCATACTACAAATAGAATTGCAACTAGGTACTTGTACAGATAGTTACTTACCCCTCCTAAGAAGTTTCTTGTCTATTCCACCTCTTTACTCTCTATTATCCTTTTTTGCTCCGCCTGTTAAGCAAAAAAACAGATTCCGAACTATGTTTTCTCAATGTGTAAAAGACTGACTTCATTTTGGGATTAAGTGTCTCTGATTTTCTATGGTGATTACTTTTACAATGTAAGTCTTTCTCAACCCAAACTTTCTAACTATAGATTTTGTGCAACTCAAAGTCTTCTCCATTTTGCTTTTCTTGTCTATTCCACCTCTTCACTTTTTGGTCTATTTAAATCCCTTCCAGTGATCTCTCTCTCTCTCTCTCTCGATTCAAAAATCAGCTTCATCATTAACAGCCTTCCAGTGGCCTCTCTCTCTTGTGCCCTTAAATCCTTTCTTACTACCTTAATCCACATCCTTTCCGACCTTCCTCTTGCCCTTTTAGAGCCTTCAACATTTACCAAAGTGCTCCTTCTCGGACTATGGTTTGCTGAGGGGATAGGAGATATTTAGACTCAAACTTGTTGGAATGAAAGAAAGACTTCAGTGGATAACTGGGCACTGATTCAAATTCTCACTTTGCCTAATTTGTCAAAGTTTTAGATGCAATTCTATATCTCCTTCAGAGTTCCGTGTCCAAATTTAACCACAATTCCGAAGCTCTCTTGGTCCAATCTCTCTATCAAGCCAAACTTTATTGGATTTCACTTTTCAAGCTAACATATGATATGATTTTCCCAGTCTTTATCTACAACTTTATTGGAGGTTGTGGCCCTTGATAGCTCGTCCTTTTAATGTTTTCTTGCAAATGGCAGGTGATATCGTTTTCCAACTTTCTGGATAATTTATGTTTTTTTCCTTGATTGAATTTTATTTATTTAAAAGAGAGAAAATGCTGATAAATTCAAAAGTATCATTTACTGTCTGTTTAAAACCGTAGTTCCAACACCTAGCAAGATGAAGATACTCCTTTTAAGTGCGTATTAGGGTATCCTTGTCATAATGCTAGCCATCCGGATTCTTTTATTTTGGTTTGGAACTTGGTGTGATATATTCAGCTATATTAATATCCACTGCAGGGACACTTCCTTTACCCGATACTCAAAAGACTCCAGAAGGAATTTGGGGTCGGATTTATGCTGTACTATTGGCCTTCTTCATGACTCTCTATGCTCTCTTCCATTCGATGACATGTCGAGTGACCAAGAAGCTTCCCAACACATTGTCTGATCGTGACCACAACATTTCTGACCTCACACCCAACCCAATGGCCAAGGAGGAGTTCCGTCCCCCTTCACCAACCCCAGGATTCACTGAAGCAGACCTCCTCTCATCTGTATTGAAAAGGCTGGGTGAATTGGAGGGGAAGGTCGATGCACTTCAGGCAAAGCCGTCCGAGATGCCTTATGAGAAAGAGGAGTTGCTGAATGCTGCTGTTTGTCGGGTAGATGCACTGGAAGCAGAACTAATTGCTACGAAGCAGGTACAATTTTGCATTTATTTTATTTTGCTGCAACGTAAGAATAATATGATCCGGTACTGTACACAGCAATGAAGTTAATGCTATGGTCTGGTTATGATCAAGTATACCTGGACCACTTCAGGGCACATGTATGAGGATCTAAAGTGATGTGGAGCACTGCATCATTACAAATAATTTGATGCTCTATATTCTTTTGTTTGTTTCAAGCATCGCATGCATCCATGATATGCTTCATCATAAACCCATGATAAAGTCCTGTCTAATAACACGGGGTACACACTTTTATGCATGCTTTCATCCATGCATCTTTAACTCTTTAAATCTGTGTCTCAGTGTATGAATGTGTACATGTGTATTTTACATGCAGT
This sequence comes from Euptelea pleiosperma, assembly GCA_035048495.1. NCBI lineage: Eukaryota > Viridiplantae > Streptophyta > Magnoliopsida > Ranunculales > Eupteleaceae > Euptelea > Euptelea pleiosperma. Next base: position 4,095,527 of record CM068552.1, on the reverse strand, counting down.
GCGTCTCTGTATGCATGCAGGACTTGCACTTTGTCGATTCCGATATGTGGGCACTTAATCTTGCAATTGTTTCATGCATCTCTGAATTCTATGTATATCTGCGTGTCTATTTGTGTCTTAGTCTGTATGTATGTACATGTTTAAGTGTGGGACTTGTGCGTTATGGGTTCCAATACGTGTGCACTAATTCTTGCACTTCTGTATTCCTTGTGTATCTGCCTATTACCAGTAATGTATGTATGTGTGTTTATGTATTACATGATTGTGCTGCCTTCTTCCTGAGCAGGCTTTGCATGAAGCTTTAATGAGGCAAGAGGAACTGCTTGCATACATAGACAAACAAGCAGAAGCCAAGTTCCGGGTAAGTCAAGATGGAGATTTCTGCTTCTATACATGAAAGAAAACTGTTTACATTGTCGTTAATGACATTGATGACCGTGAGATCTGTTTCTGTTTTGTGTCTTGCAGAAAAAGAAGTTTTGCCGGTGAAGGATGGATCCATTTGGCCATTTCACTCTTTTCTGTCATTTCTATACATAATGTTTGAGAGATACACAATTTGGTATTTACAGAGACGGTATGATGACTTTGACGGTTTGGGTTTCAAATCCATCGAGGAACACATTTTCTGATGCAAATAAAGCTATACTAAGTTGTTTTGGTCTCCTTCATGCGTTTATTATTTGATTCCTTCTGCTTAAAAAGGATAATAAATAAATTTTGCTTTTGAGTCCCAAGTTTTGAATACTTCTGCAAGTGTTTTCTTCACTCCCTTTTTTGGCTTCTTCTTAATATTTCTTTTGGCAAAAACACCCTTCTCACTTGGAAAGAAATAAAGGTAGTCTAGACATTTCTACGAGAAGAATAAAAAGCTTTTGGGAATTTTTGACATACCCCCCATGTTATCTTTAAAATTTGACATACCCCCTATGACTCGGTCCACAATCATTTGACCAGTGTTGACCCGAGTTGACCACCAAATTTTGTATTAAAGGATGAAAGTGCCATTGTCTTCAACTTTAGAACAAGGGTTTGGGTTTAGGCCAAAACCCAAACCCCAAATCAAACATAAAAATAGGAGATTAAAAATAAAAACTCGTGTTGGCAAACTTGAGATCTTTTTTTTTAATTTTTTGATGAATTAAGCAAATATTGAGAAGAAAAAACTTCCAAAAAATAGATAGAACTCACGAAGAAATATTTTTAAATTGAGAAAACCCATCTTTCCAAAATCCACATCTCAAAAGTTTAAAATATAAATTGCTTTGTCTTGTTTTTCATTTATGTTAATGAAAATTTTAAAACTGAAATTTTATGTTGTTTGTTTGTTTGTTTATTTATTTATTTATTTATTTATTTTATTATTACCTTGGGTTTTAAATTATTGCCGGAGTGGTGGCCGGTTAGCCATGAGACTCTGGTTGGTTGGTCGCCGGTGATGGACGGCCAACCCTTTGGAATCTCTTGGCTGGCCATCCACCACAACCGTTTGATTTGGGGTTTGGGTTTTTGCCCATATCCTTGTTCCAAAGTTGAAAAAAAGGGCATTTTTGCCATTTAATAAAAAAATTGGTAGTCAACTCGGGTCAACACTGGTCAAATGACAGTGGACCGAGTCATAGGGGGGGTATGTCAAATTTTAAAGATAACATGGGGGGGTATGTCAAAAATTCCCAAAGCTTTTTTACAAGTTAGAAGGGTGTTTTTGTCCAACGGAAAGTTAAAAACATTGGAGTTATTACGGATGAAGCAAAGAAGGGGAAAATAAATTCCCCAAAGGAACGGGACAAACGTTTTATTTCTCACCAAGTAACTTGCAACGAACGGTACATGGTTAGTCAGAGATGACAGTATAGCAATGTTGCTTTCTATTAACAATTGGGCAAATATTGGAGAGAAGCAAGTTAAGCCGCAAATATCTCGCTTAGTTTAGTAGTGGGGATGAATTTTTTTTATTTTTTTCATGCGATTTCCATGGTTGGCTCGTGTGATGGATGACGAAATTACAGATTATAGATATTATTGTTTATAGTTCCCTGTTTTTTTTTTTTTGATCGGTTGCTATAGCTTCTTTAACAAGCTAGATATATTGCGAAAAAGGGTCCGCAACATGATTTGACCACACCTGTAATGTGAACGTTGAGATCACAAGGTGTCATCCATTTTCAGCTTACAATGGCCAACAGCAGAATTAAGCTTTATCACATAATCCTACACATGAACCTGAAACATTCATCCATTTGTATTTTCCACGTGCTACACCATGGATCATCACCCGTGAAATAAATTTCTGGATTATTTTCCATTTAAGCATATTTGCGCTTAAGTTTAAACTAATTAAAGCTATCACTACAGTGAAGGGATATACACATGGTTCCATTCTTTTATCCCTATGAATACCTTTCTTTTAAGGTTGAGAAAAACCAGGAAAGCGGCAAACAAGGATATACTTCATAAATATACAAGGAGCATAAGTAAACTAACATGGTGATGCGGTGTTTTATTTAAGATAAATAAAAGTGTGAAAGAATGGGAGACTGTATTTAAACAAATCCTTGGAATGAGTTTTTGGTAATGAAAACATAATTCAGATCACATTTAGACGTATTTGGAGAACTGAAAATACCATCACCACCGTTTCAACAAATCTTCAAGCCTTAATTATTCCACACAGCGTCCGGCACCACTTCCCCTCATCACCAGAAAGGGTTCTGTAATCACAGAGCAAAAAGCTTGAGGCGCAAACACAAATAAATGCGTACAAAACTAGTTAAGCAATGTTATGGCCTTAGAAGCTTACAAACTTCATCTTCCTCTTCTTCTTCTTCTTGTCGATGTAAGCTAGAAGCTCCTCCTGTCGAACAAGTGCATCCTCCAGAGCCTACACAAACAAGAGTAATTATTGGACAAACAAAACCTCTAATTGATATATTTTCTTGTATTCTAGTTTAAACTATGCAGTACACAGTTTTAATGCATTTCTATTTATTTACGTTAAAATACCTGAATTTTATGTTTATATGAACTAATATTTACATAATACTGAGTTAAACAAAGAACCACTAATCACCCGGTGGATGACATAACAAAGAAAGATCAACTTTTTTTTCTTTTACATTTACATTGATGGCCAGTAACTTGATACCCAGAAACATGCACACATACAAATAAATATGTAAAATCGTTTAGTAAGCTTCACCTTGTATTAGAGCAGTGATTTGATTTTGTGAGAATTGACAACCATTGCTGCATTAAACGAGCAGATTTGCAGGAAAGAGAACCTTTTTTGCATTTTATTGCAAGAATGTATTTTCACTTATATGGACTTAATATCAGCAGAAATATTCTACAAAAAAAACATTTTCAAACTCTCCTTTCTTTTCAACTTCAACTAGAAGAGAGAAGAAATAATAAAAAGGTTTACTTTTTAAATGCAAAAGTAAATTTCTTTACATAATCAAATATAGACATTTGTTTCTTGAATTGTTACTTAAGAGAAACAGTCTAAAATGTGTCCCACTAATTGGCCTGTATCGTTTTATATTAAATTCTAGGAGCAACATAATTCATGAGAACTGAAAGACATTGATCTTACCTTCTTGGTTGCCATAAGCTCTTTCTCCAGGTTATCGACACGGCTTACAGCAGCATTAAGCATTTCCTCCTTCTCTGCTGGCACTGCCGCAGGTTTCATGCTGAGAACAGACACCTTCTCTTCCAATTCAGCCATGCGCTTCATGCAGGACAAGTATTCAGCTCCAGAGATGCCAGGCCCAGACAACTGGTGTGGTGCCTGGCCTTTAACAGCAGTATCAACACAGTAAACAGAGCTGGAATAGAGGTTGGCATCAGTGAGCTTCTTCGGCATATTGCGCGTCAATCGTATCATGGTGACAACACCCATAACTAAGGCCATGACTCCAGTAAAGATCTGGGAGCTAATACCTCCAGCTTCAGGAGCCTTGCAAGCATCGTGTATGGGGAAAAGACCTGCGACTTCAAGAGTAGAAAATTGATGATGAATGTTTTGGATTAGAGAGGCTTCACCTGAGTATTGGTAGCCTTTCTCTTTTGGGTTCCTCAATTCAATAAGTATATAATCCTAGTATTATAGGTGATAATTAAACGGAAGATGTTGATACATGGTACACATGCAGGGGATAAAATCCACCATTTGATGGTCCCCATAGATGAGATCCCCTATGTCAAAAGTCAACCCAATTGGATAACAGTTAACATCCAATTCATAACACTTTGAAAAGTAAATTGGACTGTTCAGGAAATAAATGTTATTGGATGGCTGTGGTATCTGATAATGTGTTCTGACCTAGAAGAACTCCTAAGTAGGACCCATTTAATGTTGGATCCTGACATCTTGCATCTATGCCACGTGTCCTAATATTCTGATCTGCTAAAATACTTGGACTACAGATATACCCATTAATGTATCGAACTTATGGTTGAAAGTAAATTCCAATGAGCATTATCAAAGAGGGCTTAACACCATAAATATCTAACCCAGTTTTAAAGGATGCACAGAACAAGTCAGATATTGGGAAATGGCGAAGTCCCGATGTCCTTTGAAATGTTTCCAAATGCGACAAATCAGAGTAGTGCTGTTTTGCAAATCCAGAATAAAATTTAATAAAAAAAATTCAGAAAAATGATTGTATTTCAATGGGCATTTTCTGAAAATCCAAGTTAAGTTTTCATTTTTCAACATAACTTATATCATGTACCATTAGATAGAGCGAGTTTGTCATGTCGTATCACTTTATTCCAAGGTGCATCCACAGACTTGTCAACCATTGGGATGAAGTCGTCGTAATCGTAGGCCCTAGGGAAATGTCCTCGGCCAATTTGAACCTGCATGTATTTTGTATAAAGAAATTATGAATCAATAAATAAGAAAGGAAGTCTGAACTCCGGACTACTTACTTCTTCATGAACAGGAGAGAGTTGTGGATGCTCTATATACTCCCTTGGCAGTTTGGGAGAGTAAGATCGTACGTCATCTGCATCCAAAACTGTCTCCACGTAGGAAGAGTCGCATCCCTTTGTCTTGGACAAGTACAAAAAAAAAGTTAGACAATTCATCAGCAAAACAAAAAACTTAAGGACCAAACAAAAGGAAAAAAGAAAAAGCATGGGAATATATGTCCAAAAACCAGGCAACACCTTTGGGTACACTATCTCATCCTCAGAAATTTTCTTCTCGACAGTGCCAGGAGAAGCCGTGATTTTCCTCGTACATTTGGCATCACCGTTGTGAACACACTATATGATTGCTAATTTGTGAGCTAAGATACTAAACCTAAAAAAAAAAAAAAAATAAGAGAGAGAAGCAAGCGACAACCTTCAATGTTTCTGGATCCTTCCATGGTCCCTTATCTGAACGCATGCAACCACCTTGATCTGCACACGTACAAGTACCACCCAAAAACTCTGGCAACTCACTGGTACAAAGACAGTAAAACTAAGAGGCTGAAAATACAGGTTATTCAAGGAATCTTACTATATATAGAAAACTGGATTTAAATCATTAGGGAAAGAGCAGTTCTGAAATATAGTAGAAGACGATAAACCAAAATAGAAATGAAAATGCCATATTACATTGATCATCAAACAACTTACCTAGCATCAATTACTTCAAGCAACTTGCTCTGAAACTTATTTCCAAGAACCTGATGGATAAAACCTCTCACTGGTTAAGTAGATATCTTCGATCAAACCAGCATTTTAAGGGTAAGGAGAAGGCATCTTCTTACATGGATCTTTGCCGTGGTTTTGGGATCAAGGAAAGTCTTAACGGTGCTCCATAACAGTCTAAAGCCAGAACCCGCATTGATGATGAACATGCGGCACAAGGTCTACAGTGAAACCAGCAACATTTCCATATGACATTACAAAAACTGTCATATACACTCCAGAAGCAAATCAAGAAGTTGGCATATTCATTCAACTTAAGAAAGAGAAAAGAAGTACCTCAGGATAATTGTCACCATCAATCTTCTGAAGGCGCACAAGAAGGTCCCTTGCAGCTTTATTGAAATTTTTAAGTCCCTAAGGCACCAATTCACATATTATGCATGGTAGAGCAAGAGAGTAAATGTCTCATATAAAAAAAAGAAAAAGAAAATGATAAAAAAGTAAGTCCCCTAAACCTAACCTCAAAAGAAAATCACAAAGACTACCATTCCTTTTTCTCAAATTGGCCAAAACAACCCTGTAGACAGTAGACCATGTGCCGTGTGCCACAACTTTGATAGGGTTTTCAGTCAACTCAGAAAATTTATGGTAATTTATTAAGGTTTTAGTTAATTTTCCCCAAAGTAAATGTTACTATCCTCACATACCACTCCCTGCACATCCAGGATAGTTGTGCTCTGATCAATGTGCCTTTTTGCTGCAATTGAACAAGCTGGGAACTTGACGAGGAAGGTTTTTTCGAACTCTTGTACGTGGTATTTCAGATAGCGCTCCATAGTTGTAACTTGCATAACCTTGGTAACATCAATTTTACCTAGTCTTTCAATGTATACAGGCCGTCCTTCCTTGTCTACTCCATGATGTCCTTGGGGATAGTGTTCCAGGACTTCACTGACTTCATTGAATTCAAAATCCTTAAAAAAGGTATAAGAGAAAACCAGAGCAAATCAGACACATGGATCACAATGAATAATGAGAGGATACTACTGTTAGGTGAGACAATAACAGAATTCTAAATTGTCATCCACCAAATTTTCCATGAATACCTCCAAGATTGTGTCAGCACCAATTTCCTTCCTCCACTGAAGCATATCAGCCCACATTTGCTTTGCTTTCTCAATATCAAATTTTCTTGCCTTCAAAAACCTGTATCATCAAATAACAAGTTAATAGGACAATACATGAAATTCAGCAATACTCACAGTTTATTAATTAGTGTATGGCAGTGATTCTTTTACATGGTTTTATATTGATAAAATTGCATTGTACAAAGTAAACACATCCTTCAATAAAAACTTGCTACTTTGAATGCTAAACAAAAGCTCTAAAGTTGTACATCTATCACTTTATCTACATTTGCATGTGTGTCTCCAATCTACATCCATAAAGTCAAACTGTCATAACATCTCATAAATATTTTTGAAAATCTCACAATATTTTCCAATACTTTTAGAACTATGTTAATGCGTTCTTGCAAGAAATAAAATTTCTCACAAATTTTCTATGTACACTAATATATGTGAGTTTTCATTTTTATTCTCCGGAGAATAAAAAGGCCAAGAAAACCAAACTGGAAGAATTTCCTTTGCTAGAGAACAGCCAAGAACAAGGTTTGTAACCATGCGTCCAAACACAACAATGATGATGCAACAAGGGAATGAAGGTCACCTGAGCATCATATGATAATCATCGTGCTTTGTGGGTAGTAATTCTTCCAAGATAAGAGCTTGACGAAATGCATCGACGGCTTGTAATTCATCTGCATCACGCACATCCTCAATGGAAATAGATGCAACTCTACCATTTCTCCTACCCCTTTTTGTCAAAGAATTTCTGAACTTTGTGGAGGCATTAATTGCTTTCTTTTTCAGAGACCCAATCCTAGTTTTCCTCTCATCCTCAGAGTTTTCGATATCGGATCTTTCAAGACCTGTAAATAAGTAATAAAAAGGGAGGACACTCAAACTCGAGATATCAAAATAAGAAAACCGAAATTCCTTCAAGTATTTGCTACTACTATTGCATGACAATTCAAAACAACTGAACAAAAATGCCACAAGCATTTATTATTGTGGTGAGACAACAAAAGCCCCTCAAAATTCCACTAAAATGACCGACTAAATTGGTCAATTATCATAATAAACAATTTTTTTCCAAAAAAGTAATTAAACTACAAAATAATATCAAGTTTTTTTGCTTTCAATTTGATATCTTAACAGAAAGAAGCCTAATACTCCTTGAACTGCTTTGAAATCTTTTGATAAAATGCATGGTAGAAGAATGATTTTGGATTTCTTTGAATTGGTCTCTGTCCTCTTTTTTAACTTTATTTTTCCTTTTTTAGAGGTTCTCTAAATTACAGTCTACTTTTCATTGTCTGGGAACATAGAAACCAAACGTCTTATCATAGCTCCTCATAAGGTTTGAAGCCCTACAGGCCATAGTCACAAAAAATCTCCGATTTTTTTTCAAAAAAATGCCAAAAATCTCTGATTTTTTGTATTCACGAATCAATCATTGATTAATCAGCGAAATCTCCAATTAATGAAAAACTCGGCAATTTTGCCAATTAATCGGCTGAGACCCATTCTTTTTTTTTATTTTTTCTCCCTTCTGATTTCGATTTTACCGATTTTGGAATTATTATTTTTTGATCGGTACCGATTTTGGAATTTTGATTATGAATGATGTATCATGCTTATGAGTTATCTTATTATTATGGAATTATAGATGTGCTTTTTATCATATTAATGTGTTTTGTTAAAAATGACATTTCTAACTTGAAATAGGCCATGATTTTTATTATTTTGTCGATTTTTCCTGATTTTTATCGAATTTTCCCGACTTGACCCCTTGCCTATTTATTGTCAAATCCCGACTTTGCGACTATGCTACATGCGTCAATGAAGCCATGGTATTCATAGGAGCTGCATTTGATATAATTTTAATCATTTCAGCAAAGAGAATTTCTAAGCAATCGATCTATTTAGTTTCAAATGGATCAGTTGCAAATTTGTAATTGGTTTACTGAAATTGTTTACTTCCTGATGGAAATTATTGGAAATAACTACTAAGATTCTCTTCGACTAAATAGAAAAACTTCTTGCAAATAAAATGAAACTCTGGAAAAAAAAATAGAGCGGAATTATTTATTCATTATCTATTCACCAGGTCTTGAGGATCGCTCGAGATCGCTCATGATTCTTGATTGATAGCTCACACCTGTGGACAGCGAAGGGCAGGAAAATTACGCACTCATGTCAAGATACCAGAACGAAAGCCCTCTCCAAATGCCTGCATCTCCCACCAGCAAAATTTCAGAATCCAATATCACATTAAGTCGGGAAACGAAGAAGGAAAAAAAGACATTATCCACATTTCCACTACCTCAACATCAAAATGTGAAAAGCAAAGAAACCCAAAATCTATGAAACTAGTATCTATATTCCAGCTGCTTGGCACCAAAAATTCAAAAAAACCAAATAATCCATCCTAGATGACCCCATGCGATCCATGAATTCAGTATTGCTATTTTGAACTATAGAAGCCAAGCTAGGAAAAAGAAAGCAGTAAATACTTTTGAAATCAACGCATTAACTCAGATGTCAGGGGAAAAAGTCCTTTCATCACAATTGATTGATATATTTCCTTCCAAAGATAAAACCAGAAATCCTAGAATTCGAATTTAAACATGCATTTTTATCACGGATCAAAGGAAAGAAAAACCTATGTTTCAGTAAAATCTATTGAGATGTCACTAGAACTCCACAATTCAGAAGGAAAATAAAATAAAATAAACACCCTGTACTCTCTGGATTAGTAAATTTATAGAATTATAAGAAAATAAACAAGAATCTCTACAATTTCAGCTGCTCAAAAAATCAAACCCTAAAGAACCAATAAATTCTAAGAAACCAACAAAATCCACAATTCAAAACAAGAAAAAATGAAAATTAATATATCTCTGCAAACTCCACCAGAACCAGATGGAATCAAACAAACAAAACCCTAAAAGGTCCAGATTGAAGTAATTATAATAAACAAGAACGAAATTGATCTCTGCGTGTAAGGCCAAGTAATTGAGAGACAGAGAAAAGAGGAAAGGTATAAGGGAAATTACCTCTGAGAAAAGAAATGTATGGCCTCGGGAGAGAGAATGAGAAAGGGAGGCGTATAAATGACCGAATAATCCTCTCAAGGGGGAGGGGCTCTAAGAAATCGGCGAAACGGAAAGTGAGGAAGACACGACGCGGATGAATTGGAACCTTGAGACAATGAAGAGAGAGAAAATAAAAATGTTTCGATAAGAGAGAGAGATATTGTTGACGGAGTCGTCTTCTCGCCATCTCCTTTTTTACACTCTGTTCTGTTCTGAGAGATGGAGAGCGCGAAGATTTGTCGAAATGCAAGCCACGCCATTCAAAATCTTAACACCTCCCCCCAAATTCCCAACTTCCCAACCTAACTAACTAAACTGTTCAAATTATTCACTACCCTCCTGACCCATTTTATTAAATTGTCTCTCATTAATCCATTGCCGTCCATCTCGCATTCAACAATTTTTAGACGTATGTAACTAAATTCTACATATCCAATTAGTACAGTGGATCATGAGCTACCAAATGGGTCCACTAAGCTTGCTACCTTGTCAACAGATTAAGGATGTTGATCCTCATGGTCCATATCATGTATTTATTAATCTAGACCATCCAATCTATGGGCCACCTTTATCTATACTCCATATCATGCGTTCATCGATCTGGACCATTCAATCTCTGGGCCGCCTTTAGAATGGGTCATAGCTAAAACGTGGCTTGATAACAAATAATAACTTTATAAGGATATACTTTATTTTAATTTAATGGGTTGTTAATATTAAGTAGTTTATGATAAATTTGATTGGCTGTCACGCATCGTGGTGCTCCACTAAGTTGATGACATGGCATTGGGCACTAACGTAGCAAATGTAAAAAGTTAGTGGGATTATACTTCCTTTACAAGCCTTACGATATCCTGAAAGATACCCAACTAATAAGCATTTGGAGATTATCATATTTAGTGATGGTTGACTATGACCACAATGTGGCAAAATGAAGGAAATTGTAATCTCACCGTCCATTGGAAGGACCCACCTAAGAGGTATATGAGGTCAAAAATTTGAGCCCTCCATCAGTATCCTTAATGTTTCATACAATGTTAGCAAGTCTCAACTGAACCCCCAAGGGTTGAATGAGGGTGGCGAGGACTCCACTCCAAAAAGTAGGAGGTTCTGAGTTGAACTCTGGCAATTTGCCCGCAGCCCGAGCCCGGCCTGTTTTTTGGCCCAGCCCAATAGTTGACCTGGCCCGATCCAGCCTGCTAAGCTTCTGGGCTGGGCCAGGGGTAGGCTGGCCCGGCCCGTGAAGTGGTCCATATCATCCAAAATTTGAAATTTTAAATTTTAAAATACCCCCTTTCTCAAATTTAAAATTTTATTTGTGCATGTTATTCATGCTTTGTTTTTATCCAAATCCCGCAAAAGTAGTAAAGGTCTACCCAATTCCCTTTCAAAAGCGAGTTCAAAGTTGAGAAAAAGGAGCTTAGAAGTGTTCTCTACGCTTATATTTGGCTTTTATATAGTTTGGTCGACTAATTTGTTGGTATAATCGGACAATATTCAACTGAGATTTTTGCATTTAATAATAAAATTGCAATAATTCTGTAATATTGTAATATTTGACCAAATGAGTTTTGAATTAATATGAATATTTTTTTAATCTTTATATGTACACAAGCAAAAAAGTAGTGACACCTATGCTTAAGGAAATTGGGAGACCATGCCAAACAGTACTTTTCTCCTTTCTTTTGCATGTTCTGTTTTTCAAAAAAGTTTAGAGTCCCTAGGTAGCTTGAAACTCACATTCTCAGTTGGACGACTTTGGGTTGTTATAGGGTCACCCATTGGACATTTAAAACATCCAACTATTAATCAGAGTCCCAGGCTGCACAGGAAATCTATCCTTTTTTGAAAAAAAAAAAAAAAAAAAAATGAAAACAAAAGGGCGAAACCTGTTGGCATGGTCTCCAGTATATTTATGAGACTAGTGGGTTTTGAATCAAAAACCTTTTGTTATTTTAAAAGTTTTAAATGCTTTTACATTTTAGAGCCAAAACTTTATAGATTAAAGATTGAATAAAAAAAGTAGGAACGAAATCTTTAGTTGCTTTTTGTTTTTTCATACAAACTTTAAATCCCACATTGATTGTGAGGACTCTCATTCTTATACATATATATGAGTTTTAGAACCTAAAGATGAGCCTTTGGGCATCCCAAATTTTGTACTCAAGGAGTACAATTATGCAAACCAATATATTTTAAAAATACACACGCACTCGCACGCACGCCGAACCAGGTTGTGGTACTTGGTCCTTGGACTTAAACATAGACATGGACACCCCGTATGGACCAAAGGGTACCCTAGTGCCAGTTTCAGTGCTTTCTCACATGGAAAGAAACATAGCAAGAAGATCAAAAAAGATTTAAGAACTTGGAGAAACGTCACCCAACACTACTATTATGAGGGGGGCCGATAACATTGAAGTTGTGGTGGGTCCCAAGTCATTGATAAAGCCAAACATACTCGATATGAGCTCTTTTGGGTTTCACTTGTTTTGGTAACCAAATCACCAAACACAAACACTAGGGATGTAAGTCTAGTGGGTGTCTTATTTCTCCTTCATGTTACATCATATACGACAAGGTAATATTGAGAGAATCTGGTATAGGGTAGACTTCGTGGGGCTCCTGACTCATCCATGGAATCAATATAAGGTGGGGAGCTATATTCCTTATAAAAACTTTTTTTTTGTCAGTGGGAAATTCCTAATAAAACTATGGTTTCACTTTATCTTGATCCTAACCAGTAAAAATTGATCCCCCGCCAAAGATATGTGCTATTCTCGATTCGAACAATTCAAAAGCCAAAAATGACTGTCCTTGTGATCTTTACAGTCCAATTGGTACAACAAGATCTAGACACGATTCTCGAATCCAGATTATTCAAAAGCAAATAATGGGACTGACCCAAATATCTTTACTGTCGAATTGGCCCCAACTAGATAAAATAATTTATAGTGAGGAACCGATACATAACAAGTTGTGGAGTCCGTCATTGGGCTATTGGACTGTTAAAAGTCCATACAAAAGGCATAGAGGCACTAGTAAGAATCAAGGACACTCACGCAAAGGGTCCCATTCCTGAATGAAAATGACGAGATCTTCAAGATCCATGCTATGTCATGAATTTTTTACTTTTTAGCCATATTCCTTCTCTAAAGCCGTGAAAAGGGCAATTTTATAACTTTTGAAAAGATTTATTTTAACAACAACTATAGTTATAAAGGTCAAGATCACTCACTGACAATTATGTCTTGATTCTAGGCTCTAGTATTATTGATTTTCATGTTTAGTTTAATTTTGCTATCTTTAGTAATTTTTCATATTTTTGTTAGTTCTCTATAAGGTTGTAAGCTGCAAGGCGGAGACAGTTTTGCTTAATAAAATTTCGCAAGTTATTTATTGAGTGTTCATCTCTATCTGGTGGATTCTAGGTCTTGGGATATTGACGTTGGTCGTATCCTTTCATTAAGTGAAGGGAGGGTCACTTTTTGATTTTCACTGAATCTCAGTCCATTCAGACTTAAGGTCTGAGAACAAGTTTTACCAAATGCCATCTTAGACTTATGGTCTGAGAAAAAGTTTTACCAAATGCCACCATAGAAAAAATCTTTTTACCAATTCTAATTCAGTAGGATTTATAATTATTATTTTCTCTAATCTAATTAAGCATTATCGATTACATAGACTCACCTCGATAAGTTCTGATAGCTCATGAATTGAGTCTAAATCCCATCCATTGAAACATTATTGGATCTGTGGCTCTACTATTGGATTGTTTCTAGATCAATCTGATCCTATTTGAACCCCATGACTGATAGTAGTGCTTATTTTTCATCAAATGCATCAAAATTCTCTCTAATATCCGTCCTCAATAAAGATGCACAAAAATTGATAAGAGACCCCACATTGTAACCACTTTGCATGCAGAGACCAAGGTTTAAAAGGGGCAGTTATAATGATGGCATAACAGACTGGGGGCGTTACTGTTTTTTCCGTTATAACGAATTGTAACGCTCATGGATAAAAACAGAAAATAACGGAAAAACGGCGCTAAAATTTTTCAATTAAAAAATAACGGAAATAAGTCACAAAATTTCTCAGAAAACAACGGTTGTTATTTTCATCATAACAAAAAAATAACGACTGTTATAACAAAAATAATGACTGTTATTTTCTGAGCGTTAAAATGGTACATAACGTAATGGGGAGGTCCGAATCCGTTATAACAACTGTTTTTTAAACCATGGTAGAGACATCATGACCCTTGAGTTTGTTTGAAAACATATGTGGGACCATAGTTGGTAATTCAGCATATGGAGAAGTATAATTCGGACTTGTCATTTAAAAATTTGGTAAAAAATTCAGCAAAGATTAAAAACTAATAAAATATTATTTTGCATCTTTATGCATTTAAATATATGTAGCTTCAATAGTTCGGGAATAATATGTGTATAATACGGTCCTCATAAAATACATGAACCACCCCCCCCCCCCCAAACTGACATACCCCTGTGTTTCTCTTCTTGTGAGACAGCCAGAACCGTCCGGTCTGATTCTGAATTAGCGTAGGCAACACTGTAACAGAGACGACGAAGAGGATGAACCAGACTATGAGCTTTGGGAGAGCTCAAGGCAGAGAAAGAGAAAGCTGTGGGTTAAAGTATCATAAACTGGAAGAAAGATAATGAAGAAGGGGAGATTGGATCATGTAACGAATGACTTTAACTAGAAAGTGAGTGTGGTAGCTCCAAGGTGACGTGTGATTGTGACATTCTCATGTTGCACTTGCTGTCTTTGGGCTTCTCTGTAAAGTGTAAACACACAAGTGCGGCCTGTTCGCATCAAAACGCTAATAATATTAATATAAGACATGAAATATTTGTACAAAAACGAATCAGCAATCAAGGATGAAGGAGGAAGAATGCATCAATCCTTCCAATCTCTTCCATACATCTCTTACACAAAGAGGATGGTACCCACTAGTTGATGGTCTCATGTTAAGGGGATCTCTTGGGCCAAAATGTGACTCAACAGATGATCCTCCAATCCAATGTATCATAATCTTTGGGATGGTAAAATATATTTATTATACGTATACAGTGTATACGTAGTTATTTCAGGGGAAGAAAAAACATATCTATGCAAGGGCGTTTTAGTTCATCCACTTGAGTCTTTGACATCTCTTTATGGTAGAAAGTTAGAAACCACCAATTGGTGGGTCCCAAGCCCATAGATATAGGTTATTGGAATCCTTTTTCTATCCCAACTTGAGTATTCTGCCCAAGCAAAATTACAAAGGCGTTCCTAACTAAGCAACGATTCCACTATCAAGGCCTTGCTTGGCTCAATGCAAATCGGATGCATTGCACCCACTTGCCATGGTTTTGGAATTACAGGTGATTGGTTGGGGGCGTTCAAATGAGTTGGCGTACAAGTGATTGCCAATTAGCCCTTACAAACTCTTTAAGAAAATGGATGCAATCATGTGCAGCCAAAAAACGTAGTAAATGACTGCAATGCAACTCACCGTATTTGCACCGGAATGCATTAGGGCAACGAACCAAGCAAGGCCCAAGTGCCCTCACCAATGCATCTTCGTATATAACTCCACCCCTTGCAACATTAATAATGCGGGCTCCCTTCTTCATCTTTGCAAATTGAGGCCACTTGAACCTATGTTCGGATGTCAATACCCACCACGTACTCAGCAGGAAATAGGACTCCCTATTTCTGACCCCTCTTGGGAGTACACATGGCTCTCGGTTGTGGATAGAGTTCATCCTCAATCTTCATCAGATCATACATATTCTCTTTGTAGAAGTCCAGGTGACCACTGATCTTTCAGAGATCTGCCTTCGCCACATGATGAGTGTACAACAGATCATAAACCCACAACTCATTGAAAGTGAAAAGAAATACAAGAGAAAAAAGCATAAAGATAAGATGGTTAATTATAATCTGATCGGATCACTTTGGTGTCGAGTCAAATGGTGGGTCCCACTTATACCTATTAAATGAGAAATGGTAAATAGATAAGAGCCTAGCCTGCATCATCATGTGTATCTACATACCCAAGTTCGATGAATGCACGGTCCCTATGCATATCAATCAAGAACATCCAACCAGTGGGCCACCAATTTGTAATTGTTAAGACTCAAAATCAAAACAATCGAATAATTGTTGTGTGTGCTTATTGATCTAGAAGATAAGTCTGCCCACCTTAATTACTTCATATGATATTTCTCGCCATCCATAAGAATGGGATAGGAGGTCAGACGTTTATGATCATTCAATGCATAAGAGATTTTCAAGGTGGGACCGTCCCAGCCATTGCATAGTGCATGTACTGGTATGAGGAGGTTAGCACGTCCTTAGGATCAATTCATTATTGGGTATCTTAAATTATACGTTACTTCTGAGAATTATGTGTTGTCTGAGAATTTTTTTTATCCTGGCCTTTCTTATCAACAATAATATATATGAATTATTTTTAATTCTGCCCGTGCTTAGCACGGGCTTTTCATTACTAGTTTACATAATTAAAGTTGAAAGCGAAACCCTACCAAACCTTGTCACGGCCAAAATGTGAGCGGCCAGGTAATTTAAATCAGCTACGTTCAACTAGAGAGTGACACGATGATTTACTTTGAGTGGGTCCTATTTGTGGGGTTGAGGGGGATGGGAGAGCGAGTAAAACTTCTGTCATAACGTTGTAACAGAAGTTCCTGTTACAACACACAATACGAGCCACATTGCACACTTTTAGTGGACGATGACCGTATGGATGTTTGGCTAGTACCTCGGTGGACCTGTAAACCCAAAATCAGCCTGATTAGTGATTTAAAACCTTTGGATCTTTGCACCCAAATAACACTCAACAATGCTCAAATTCCTACCGTTGAAATCAACCCATGAAAATAACTTCAATCGAATCGCTTAGAAATTACTAATGGGGCTGATTTTTGGTTTTCAGGTCTACCGAGGTATTGGCCAAACATCCATATGGTCATCGTCCACTAAGAGTGTTCCCCGTGGCTCGTATTGTGCGTTGTGACAGAAGTTTTACTCATGGGAGAGCTATGATTCTTTCTCAACCTTTCACATTCCCCACCTAACCGAGATGTTTCATTGAAAAGAAAATGTGGGGCCTGCAGAAGACCTGAATTCTCTTGATTCCGTTTAGATGCTTGCGTGTGGGGTTACACAAAATTAAAGAACTAAACGCAAGCCCACTCTGGATGAAATCTCGTCTAATATCTCGGGATGGAGATCTGAGATGTTATGGGGTTGTTTGGCAACAAAGTTTAAGTTGAGCAGTGGTTATATTTCACAAATTGGATCCATTTTGATTTTTAGGGAGTAGGAATAACATGCCATGCAGAATTGGTTCACCTCGAATAGTCAGCAAAGTTTTACTCGGTTGCAGGCTATCTGATTGTATCGCCTGTGACTGCTTATCCACTATATGTATATTGTGTACAGCAGTAGAGCTTTGCTGACCTACGTTTCTCATAAACATTGATGACGGCCACAGTATGAGTCACGTGGCAAACTTTTAGAGACTACTGATCGTATGGATGTTTGGCCCATTCCTAGGTGGACCTACATGTAAAAATAGCCTGATTAGTGAAATCCAACGGTTAAAAATAAATCTACAAAAATGACTCAAATCCAACGCTTAGAAATCACTAATCAAGCTAATTTTGGGTCTGTTTGTCCATCTAGGGTTGGCCCAAGCATCCTATGATCAGTGATCTCCAAGAGTCTTCCGGCGTAGCTCATATTGTAGTCTGTCGTCAAAGTTCTTCGTTCTTCTCCCACGGTCCCACCTCAACCCATATGTACTCCTTTCATGGAGTAGATCTTTGCTGACAGACGTCCATCGTGGATCAACATTGACAATCATATGCGTTAATGGAGTAATCATATCAGCAACCATAGATCGGATCACTACCACAATATGACCACGTGACATATTCTTAGATACCACCGACCGAATGGATGTTTGGCCCATCCCCTAGCTAGACCTATATACCAAAATTAATTCTGATACTGATTTCAAACCTTTGGATTTTTGTAACCCAAATAATGCTCAAATTCCATGGTTAAAAATCAACCCATGACAATCCAATTACGCTTTATAAATTACCGATCAGATTTAATTTTGGTATGTAGGTCCATTTAGGGATGGGCCAAGATCCATACGGTCAGGGGTATCTAAGAATATGCCATATGGCTTATAATGTGATCTGTCGTCCGTCGGTAAAGTTCTGCTCCCCTTCATGGGATTAAAGTAAGAGTGATGATCACATGGGCCGGGTTCTATGGGAATCATTGTTGGCAACTTCTGATTAGTTGCTTGCTTACCTCGGGCTGCGCAATAGCTACTGCAATAAATTCTATTTTAGAATAGTTAACCATTTAAGATTAAACTATATTATTTTAAATAGCAATTAAAGCTGTTATCAAAACGTTTCCTCTTCCAATAAACGACTTCTTCTCTCTTCTTGAATCTTTCCATAGCAATTTGATCCTTTGCAAAATAGAAAAATAATCAGAAGATCCTAACCATCCAAGCTACATTAGAGACTTTTGGCATGGAAAGAACATGGGTCGGGATTGGGTGACACCCATTAAAACATCCGTTTTGATGTACCCACATAGAAGATGAATCAATGGCTGAATTTTTGCGGGGATGATCTCACCATATAGATCACCCCAACAAAAAATCAGCCCATTCTGATATTTCTAACCCCATCAAATGTGGTTTTCAAGTTACAAAAGATGAATCGACAGTCCATAATTCTTCAACTTCTAAACCAGTCTAAAAAT
Organism: Euptelea pleiosperma; assembly: GCA_035048495.1. Taxonomy (NCBI): domain Eukaryota; kingdom Viridiplantae; phylum Streptophyta; class Magnoliopsida; order Ranunculales; family Eupteleaceae; genus Euptelea; species Euptelea pleiosperma. Next base: position 4,076,827 of record CM068552.1, on the reverse strand, counting down.
ATCGGAATGATTTGAAATTTTGTGAGGGTGATCTGCTCAACATAGAGATCGTCCTCACCAAAAATCAGCCATTGATTCATCTTCTATGTGGGTATGCCAAAATGTGTGTCACCCAATCCCGACCCTTTTAACCGTAGGAATTTGAGCATTATTGTGGTTTATTTGACGACAAAGATCGAATGGTTTTAAATCACTAATCAGTCTGATTTATTGTTTGTAGGTCCACCGAGGGACAGGTCAAACCAAGGTTTAAAGGAGGCCGTTTTAACGGTTAAACGGATTGGGGGCGTTACCGTTTAAACAGCCGTTAAAACGGATTGAAACGGCCAGGGGCAAAAATGGAAAAAATGAGAAAAACAGAATTTAACGGAATTAAACGGGTTTTAACGGAAAAAATGGCGCTGAAATTCAAATTTTGAAATTTAAAATTTTTAAAAAAATGGAATTTAACGGATTTAACGACCGTTTTTTTTTTTTCACAAAATTTTCAGAATTAAACGGCCGTTTAAATGATTTTAACGGCCGTTAAAACAAAAAAATGGCCATTTTTTTCAAAACCGATAAAACGTGTTTAAACGATTTTAACAGAAATAGGCTTGGGCGTTACCGTTTAAACGGCCAGGGGCAAAAATGGAAAAAATGAGAAAAACAGAATTTAACGGAATTAAACGGGTTTTAACGGAAAAAATGGCACTGAAATTCAAATTTGAAATTTAAAAATTTTAAAAAAAATGGAATTTAACGGATTTAACGGCCGTTTTTTTTTTCACAAAATTTTCAGAATTAAACGGCCGTTTAAACGATTTTAACGGCCGTTAAAACAAAAAAATGGCCATTTTTTTCAAAACCGATAAAACGTGTTTAAACGATTTTAACAGAAATAGGCTTGGGCGTTACCGTTTAAACGGCCGTTTTTAAAACCATGGGTCAAACATCCATACGGTCAGCATCCACTAAGAATGTACAACGTGGCTTGTATTGTTTGTGACCGGCTTCTATCACAACATTTTGTGTCAGAAGTTTTACTCATGAACGATGAATGTATCTAGAGAAAAATTGAGGAAGACTCCACCCACGAGAGATATGAAGTTGAGGGAGATGTGAGAGGGAGGGCAGGTCAGGTCAGGTCAGGTCGGCGGGTCATTTATTAGAAGAGGAAACTTTTAATTGTTATTTAAAATAATAGCAATTAAAAGCAACACCCTTAATTGCTATTTAAAATAATCTAATATAATCTTAAATGGTTATACTATTTTAAAATAGAATTTATTGTAATAGCTACTACGCAGCCCGAGGTCAGTTGGCAACTAATCAAAAGTTGCCACCAATGAGTCCCACGGACGCATTGATAGAACCCGGCCCATGTGATAGTCGACGGGTAATCGGACAAACATAAGGCAGTTGAGGTCATTGACGGTTGGATGCAAGAGATACACGCAGTTGTTGCCTCGTGGAATGTGAATCTCTTGAATCCTCAATGGCCACAAACTGCACATTTTTGTGGGGTTATCCGTGGGATAGCATTTTTCTTAAAATAAAAGAATATTTGTATGTCCAATAAAGTCGTGCCATATGTAGCTTAAGAGGGAACTTGGAGACTATGCCAACTGATTTTCTCTCTTTCGTTTGTTTTTGTAGAAAGAAGGACAGATTCCTTAGGGAACGTGTTAATCTAGTTGTTAGTTGGAGGATTTAAAAGTTCAACCACAGGTGACCTATAACAACCCAAAACAATAAAGTTGTAAAAGAAAACGAAACGACCAAGCACAATGTCTGGGAGGGGGCCACATGCGGGAGTCAGGTGGCAATGGCATCATGAATGGTTGCGATCATCGATCATGGAGTTATACAGATTAGTGACTTTCACTTCTAGGTAAGACCGAAAATGTGGTTTCTTCCTCTCGAAATTGTGCCACGTATCCTTATATATGTTGTTGTCTTTGTCTACGGCAATTGTTGGGAGTTCTAAATTTCTCTCTCATAATGAAAAATCATTTTCCGAATAAATCTTAGATGATGGACGTTCAGATGAGAGACGCGTCTGTATAAGCCATGTGTCACACTCTTAGGGACCACTTACCGTATGGATGTATGGCCATCCCTAGGTGGACCTACATACAAAGATCAGAATGATTAGTGATAGATTTCTAATCATTGAATCTGAGTACCTCAAATAACGTTCTACGACTAAAAATTAACGCATGAAAAATACTCAAATCTAATGTTGGAAATCATGAGTAGATCTTTGCTGACCGAAGTCCGTAGTACGGATGTTTGGCCATCCCTAAGTGGACCACACACCAAAAATCAGCCCGATTAATGATTTCAAACCTTTTGATCTCTCTGCCTCAAATAATGGTCAATAATGCTAAAATACCATGATTGAAAGCCAACCCATGAAAACAACTCCAATCCAACGGCTTAGAAATCACTAATCATTATGATCTTTATATGTAGATCCACCTAGGGATGACCAAAAAAAATCATTAAAATTTTGACTTGATCTATTTCAGCTTCTTTGGATGAAAAAAAGCTTAAAAAAAATGGTTTGACTAGGCGAATCAACTTGGCCAACTCATCAGTTGGATCGGGTGATCCAACCAATCCGGATAGCTGGATTGCCCAATCCAGCGTGATCTGGTATATACATGCGTTGGATCAGTGTCTTGATCCGGATTGCTCGATCCGGACCGGGATCCGAAACTTCAAACCTTGGTTAGAGTCATCTAAGAGTGTGCCACGTGACTCATATTGCTCCCTGTCATCAAAGTTTTACTCTAAAGATTTATTCATCGTTTCCCTGTAGAAAATGTACGAGAAATTGGGGAGAATAAAATTACGCGGAAACTGTCCTTGTGAGGGAATAGTGATCTTGGCGAATCCTCGGTAGGATCGCGGCTAAGAGGAGCAGCTGTTCTTTTGTGGAAAAAAGACGTCGAGTAGAGTACTACCTGTTAACTACCGAACACGACAGGGTCCCATATTCCAATCCACGTGAACCGTCTTGATCCTGTACAGACAACGCGAGGTGAGGTTGAAAAGTGTCGTGATCTTAGTCGCTGGACGTCGTATTTCTCGCCTTTTCAGGCATAGCACACAGCTTTGGAGAAGTTTGCACTTCGGAGTTGGACCCACCAGTGGAAGAAACATAAGATTTTCTTTTCCACATATTTTCTGTCGTAATAGTCTTATTTGCGTTGGCGGTTTTGTATCGCAAGTTTCCTTTTAATCCGGTCTAATTTTAAGTGACCCTAGTACCCTTGTCTTTTTAAAAAATCACCATAAGAACCACACGAACCCTCTGTTTTTTCGTGTTAGGTCAGCAGTCGAGGTACAACAATCACACCTGAACATTATTTCTTGGTTTGTTGGTATTTATGATTTATTGGTTCAGATGTGATCCTCTTTACTTGAGCTATAATGTGATCCACCTTAATCATCCATCTCCTCGTGCAAAATTTGATTAGATTAACATCATCACCATGGCTTAAAAAATTGTTGTAATGGCCATTAACCCCGTCACCCTTTTTCAGGATTGGGCTGTAATGGGGATGTCAAATTGATTGTTTGGTTGTGAGTTTTAAGTTGTCTGGTGCTTATGCAAATGGCCATACTGTAAGGTGTTTGGAATGGACTTGATTTTATGGAATGCAAAATAATATGTGATTTAGCATCTGCCACCCATAGGTACTAAGAGCGCCTTTTCATGCGCTACAGAGATATTCTCTTGTAGCATAACTTAAAACTTGTTACCAAACGCCTCCAAATAATAATGCATTAGGAGTTAGGACAACAATCTCAAAGAAAGAGCGTGATTATCATTAGGTTAGAGCAACTCTAACCGGCATCTCCAAAATTTGGTTGCAAAAATGAATCTTCTTCGTATTTGAAGATGGAGATATCTTTCAAAAAGTGTTGAATTCCAACTGTCTCATTTCCAAAAAAATAATTTTTATAAAAAAAAAAAGTCACACATGAATTACAAAAAAACATCTTTCCTGATTAATGATTTCTTGGTGGTGGATTGAAATTATTTTCATAAGTTGATTTTTAAAAATGATACAAAAGAAATTAAATTAGTTTAAAAGATTACTAAAAGGATAACGATGGAAATTCAAACTAAGGGACCTTTTTTAACCCCTCTTAACGTTCGTGCGGTCGGCCGTGGATTTCAAAACTCCAACGGTGGTTGTCAGTGTCGAGCTGGCATCACTTTTTTCACTTTTGGCAGCGTGGACAACCACCGTTGGATTCGTGAAATCCATGGCCGAGCGTGTGAACACCAAGAGGGGATTTCAAGAATCCAACGGTGGTTGCCAGCACCGAGCTGGCATCACTTTTGGCAGCGTGGACAACCTCTGTTAGATTCGTGAAGTCCACGGCCCAGCGCGCGAACACCAAGAGGTCAGAAAAAGGGAGTCCTCGGCGCCCAAGCACAAACATGGAACATATTTTCTGGGAGTATGAAACGGCGGGTACTTTCGGTAAAATCCATCCACAACTAGGGGTAGGTTGGCAATTCAAATATTTTTATTTCCCCATAAATACCTTCGCGGCACTTTGGGTCAAAACGCTTTTGGATTTTGTGTTTTAGGCTTTTATCCTTTTGAAAACATCTCCCCCCCCTTTTTCTCATTTTCTGAGAGAGAGAGAGAGAGAGAGAGAGGGACGCGATTTTCGCTACTGGTTATCACTTTTCAGTTTTTCTTCGGTTTCACTCGAAATGTTGAGGACCTCAACTCGATCGAAACCGTAATGTCATCGTGATTCACAGTACATCTGAAGAAGTTAAGCGGAGTTGCAGAGGAGAAAATTATTTTTGACTTTCAATTGATCGAGGATTTCGTCTGGTATTCGCTTCGATTTCATTTCGGTAGCTCTGTATTTCGTTTTTTGTTGTGTTTTAGGTAAATATTTGAATGATCTTCTATACAATATGGAATAATTGACAATTTTACATTTTTTTTTGGTTAGCTTCATCTTTGTGTTCTGGTCCGTTCTTTTATATTCCGAGTGGAAGTTTCGATGAATGTCTGAAAGATTTGCGAGAATCGTTAGGTTTGCTTGTTTTTTTTTTTGCTGAAACTTGTTTTGAAAGTTCTGCTGAATTTCTGAAAAGGCTCAAACAATCGTGGATTTTCCTTTCATCGAACGAATTCTGTACTCTCTCCTTCTCGGCCTCCAAGCCATGAATAAAGCTATATTTACCTTTCAAAAAAAAAAAAAATCTGTACTCTCTCGCTCGCTAACTCGATCGCCCTTTGATTGTGTTTCAGGTTAGTAAAATGTCACTTTCCTCTACTTCTGTTTAGTGGAGATCCTTATTAATGCCTGAAATAACTTTGAGAATTGGGGATTTTACTTGTTTATGCTTAGATTATTGGTTGCAAGTCACATTTTTCCTTAATGGAAGATTTTATAGATCTCTGAAAAATTTCTGAAATCGAGCGTTTTACTTCTATTTTGCTTTAGTTTGAGGTCAGAAATTTCGTCTTCTACTTTCATAGTGGGGGTTTTTGTTGACTTTCTTAAAAAATTCAACAAATTGAGGGTTCTAGGTTCTGTTTTATGAAAATCTCTGATTAACAACGAAGAATCAATCGGAGTTGCCTTCTTGGTTTTGTTACTTCAGTTTTAGGTCTTGAATTCTCTCTTTGGTTTGAGTGAGGGTTAGATTTACCTCTAGCATAATAGTGGATTTGACCTGCTTCTCTGCTTTAGATAAGAATCCTCATCTTTCTATTTCCAGATGAAGACATCCACTGGCATGCTTTGCTCGGTTTTTAAACAATATCAGAACATTAGTCACGAAGCAATTTGTGACAGACCCATTTGCATCCCCGAAAACACCTTATCTCATCCTATTGCAGTCACTTTGACTTTATTACTTCTATTTGGCATTGCTCCGAAATTTTTATTTGTTTGTTGAAAATTCTCATGTTGAATGAAAAAAAGTTGCAAGAATTGGGGTTTTTATCGCCTTTTTCTGGTTTCTTTTCTAGGTAGCAAAACACTTTATAATTTTTCTTGTAAAGATTTCTTTTATGAGAAACTAAGGATGAAATTTCACGAATATATATGGATTGTCCTTCAGTTTCAGGTCCAAAAGCCTAGGCTATTCTCTTTCCTGGTCATTTATGTATTATCACGCTAGCTTTTGGTTAAAAATTTGATCACTTCAGTAGAAGCATTCCTCCTGGTTTTCCGCCAACTATTCATGTGGCGAAGAATTCTTTTTTTATGCATTTATTCAGATCGATCTCCGTCTTTTGATATCATTTACTTGTTCTATCAAATTGATAGGTAGCTTCCCGGTTTGTTCAGCAATTTCATTGCCTAGCTCCCCTATCTAATATATAGTACCTTCTTTTAGTGAAAGCTTTGTGCCACTTATATAAAAATAAAAACTGGGCCAACAAATATATGACAAATGCAATTTTAAGAAAAGCGTAACTACCCAATCATATTTGCTAATTGGTCGAGTGTTTGTTGCATAAACTGTTAAGCTAGACATTTTTTCTTTGTCAATGTATTTGTAGAGGTCTGTATATTTTCTAAAACAACAGTTTTGAATATGCAAACTGCGTTTTGTTTCTGCTGATCGATGTCACACTTTCTTATCAGGGAGTCAAGTTGGCACACAACTGCAGTAGTTTGAGGACTTGAGACCTTTTCACGAGTCTTCTTCTCCCCATTGTTGGAATATCCACTATTATCGTTCAAATGTGGTTTGATGATAGAGTCCTTATATTTAATGTTCTCTACTAGTTCCTGACCAGATTTTTTCCTAATACGTCTTGCTGTTCAGTTATAGTTGTCTAGCTATGTTCTGTTATGTTGTAGGTATGTCGTTGCCATACATGGGTAACATGGTTGTCTAATGTTTTTCTTGTTGCAATGCCAGTCATATAATTAAGTAGGTTTCTTGTTCCATAATTAGTCCAAACCATTTTGCAGGAAGTTGAAGTGTGGCCGTAGCCCAAATATCTGGAAGCCTATAGTTCCCTTGAAAATCAGATTTTTTTCTTGGGTTGCTTCTTTAAACAAGCTACTCATCATCGACAACTTGATTGCTAGAAAGCGGATAATGGTCAATTACTGTGTTATGTGTAAATCCAATGGTGTATCAACCAACCACCTTCTTTTGCATTGCGATTTTGCCATGCAGGTGTGGTCATACTTTTTAGGTGAATTGGGTCTCTCTTGGGTTATGCCACAGTCTATTGGATCCTTGTTGAGTGGGTGGCCTAAGCTTACCCTTTCTAGTAAAAGGAAGCTATTATGGAGGATGGTACCATTTGCGGTTTTGTGGGGACTTTTGGTTGGAAAGAAATGGAAGAACTTTTAGAGGAAAGGAAAGTACCATGCAAGAGGTTATTATAAACATCAAGGCGCTCCTTTTCTTATGGGGATCCATCTTTCCCGAGATTAGAGGTGTTTTCTTTAGCAACTTTGTGTTTAGTTTTGAGACGGTATTGGGGAGAGGGGAGCATTACTGAGTTGTATCTGTGTTATCCAGTTCTTTTGTTTTCTTCTTATTGTTCACTTTGTTCCGCTGTTTTATTTTTCGAGATCTCCTTTAATGAAATCGTTTTGACTTACAAAAAAAAACAGAAAAAAAATAGGAAATGAAAAAATGGTAAAATGAGTTTTAAAGCTGTTTGAAACTCGGGATCATAAATAGATCACATGCCGATTTTGTGAAATTTGCAAGACCATTTTTTTTTTATTTTTCTTAGGATTATTTTTGTCAGGCAAGCTGGAATCGAACATATTGGGTATATCTGAGAAAATAAATCCCTATATGGTCTAGGTATTTAGCAAATGTTCGTTGTAACTTGTTGAGCAGATTATGTTTTCATATAGCCATGCCTAGTGCATGCCTTTTCTCTTTGGGGAACTCTGGATGTTGCACTCGTTTTTTGCACTTTTTCAGCATTCTTTTTTGCACTTTTTCAGTAGTTTTAATTCATCTTAAAGTTTGATTTATGAGGGAGTGATTTTATTTCGGAATACCGAGTGAATCTGGTTAGCCTTCACAGATGTCCAGATGTTGAAATTCGGGATATCGTGCTCAGGGAACATACCATTTTGCAAGGTTTCTTCAATATTCTCAACATCATGTTTTAAGTATAATGTTTTGGCAATTACTTCTCTACCTACATAGCAATTCCCAGTCCTTGCTTTTTCATAATGACTTGCTGTTTGGGTTTGGATTTTTCTTTTTGTTTTCTTTCATTAAGTAATGCAATTGGCTCTTTTACCAATATCAGGTTCTATCGCACTGTCACAGAAGGAGCTTGCCTGGCCTTGGTTCTGAGTCATCATCTTCACGACGATTGGGAGCTTTGAACGTGATTGCAGAGTATAGATCTTGTCTTAGATTTTCAGTGATGGCTGGTGACACCCTCGTTAACCTTGCAAATGAAAATGCAAATATGCATTCTGATCCCCAAAGGACTTACCAAGTTGTTGTGGCTGCAACTCGAAGTATGGGTATAGGGAAGGGTGGGAAATTGCCATGGAAGTTGCCTTCTGACCTAAAATTTTTCAAGGAGCTCACAATGGCTACATTGGATCCTGTGAAAAAGAATGCAGTGGTAATGGGTAGAAAAACCTGGGAAAGTATTCCCCTTGAGCATCGACCTTTACCTGGTCGCCTTAATGTCGTGCTGACTCGTTCTGGGAGTTTTGATATTGCAACTGCAGAAAATGTTGTAATATGTGGAAGCATGGTCTCAGCTTTGGAATTATTAGCAGCATCTCCTTATTGTCTATCAATAGAGAAAGTATTCGTTATAGGAGGTGGCCAGATATTGAAGTGAGTAAATCGTTGCTTGTTGCCCCACTTTAGGAACCTTTTTTTTCTGTTAGGAGAGATCTTGACGATCTTGACTGCAGGGAAGCTCTCAATGCTCCAGGATGTGATGCCATCCACATTACAGAAATTGAGGCAAGCATTGAATGTGACACTTTCATCCCTCCAATTGATTCCACGCTATTTCAGCCATGGTGCTCGTCCTTTCCGTTGGTAGAGAAAAACATTCGACATTCCTTTGTGACATATGTTCGTGTGAGAAGTTCTGTAGTGGAGTCTGTTGCTCTTAATAATGGGGTGACGTTTGATAGTAGTTCAGACTCCAGTAAATTTGAGGTTGAGAAGTTCTCCTTTCTGCCTAAGATGATTTTTGAGAGACATGAGGAGTATATGTATCTCAGATTGGTTCAGGATATCATTGCAAATGGCATCCAAAAAGATGACCGAACAGGGACTGGAACCGTATCAAAATTTGGTTGCCAGGTACTACCAGACAGATTATTTAGTTGGTTTTGCTATTTTCTGCTTCTGGATATATCTTTTCCCTTTTATGTACAAATATACAATGGCTACGAAACTTATTTCTTTTTCATTGCTTAATGGCTACTTAACATGATTGTTTAACATCTGTCTTTCTTGTCCATCTCCTCACAGATGCGGTTTAATCTGCGCAAATCTTTTCCAGTTCTTACAACTAAGGTATTAATTCTCTTCTAAAGTTTCTCCTATTCAACGGGTGACATGTTAAGTTTTTGTTTCTACTGTGAGTATTTCCTAATTGACTCTCTACTTCACTGGGGTTGAATTGGGGTCTCTATCTCATCATGTGTTCATTTTTCATATGTCCAACCTTCTATATTTGTGTGCTTATAACCCAATCTTTTCTTGTCAGTGTAGACTGTTCCAAGAAAAATATGAAAAAGAACTTTGTAAACGTCTATGTTTTCGTGGTTGTCAGTAATGGTTATCTTTTGGTTGCACAGAAAGTATTTTGGCGAGGTGTTGTTGAAGAACTTTTGTGGTTCATCAGTGGTTCAACAAATGCAAAGGTAATAATATCTTCCGTAAACATTTATAGGATTACTACCGCTTGTTTTTATCTTTGTGCTATATAAGCAACTTGTATAAGCATATGGAAGCTTGTGATTTGATTCAGTTTTGGAATTTGTTTATGAGCCTGGTTTATTTGGTCTACAAGTTGTCTTGACGAATTGACTGTTTGGAGTGTTGGAAATTGGTGCCAATAATTTTGATTTTGGATTTCTGTGCTTAGCTATGGTCAGTATTTTTTTGGTTATATGTTCACAAATTGGAGTTTTGCAGTGAAGTCCCTAGTATCCTTCGTATATAGATTTCAAATTATCATGGAGTAAATCAGACAATAAAAATGTTACTGTAAACAGATTCTACAGGAAAAAGGAATTCATATATGGGATGGCAATGCATCTAGAGACTACCTTGACAGGTAACTACTAACTACTTTGCGCTATCCCACACTGCTTTAAATTTAAATGCTACTTCTTCCATGCAAATCTTACTGCTTCTCTGCATTTCCTCTCTCAGCATTGGTTTGGCAGACAGGGAAGAGGGTGATTTAGGACCCATATATGGGTTCCAGTGGAGACACTTTGGTGCCAGGTTGGTGACCAGTATATTATAAAAAGAAGTGTAATTTGAGTTCTCAATTTTCTTGTTTGGATGGATACTCAGGAGGGGCTACTGTTTTCAGGTATACTAACATGCATGCTGACTACACTGGGCAAGGATTTGATCAGTTGTTAGATGTGATTGATAAGATAAAGAAAAAGCCAGATGACCGACGGATTGTTCTCTCAGCTTGGAATCCATCTGATCTCAAGTTGATGGCACTTCCACCCTGCCACATGTTTGCACAGGTTAGCAACAGACAAAGTCATTTTTGTTTCTTCTGTCATTTATTATCGTCTTGAATACTAGCTTTTTTTGCAGTTTTATGTAGCCAATGGGGAGCTATCCTGTCAAATGTATCAGCGATCTGCTGATATGGGTCTCGGAGTGCCGTTAAACATTGCATCTTATTCTCTCTTGACATGCATGATTGCTCATGTTTGTGGTATGCATTCATCCTCAAAACCAGAACCAAATTTGTGCATGTGTAGTTGCCTGCATTGCAAATATTTTTAAGCATTCTCCTGAAGGGGGTGGACCCACTGCTTGCTACAGATGGTACATTGTGCAGGCATGGGGGGTCCACCTTTTACTTCCCAGAACACTTGATCATATGCCAGAATGCCGTAGTCTAAAAAAAGAAAAAAAACGGAAAAATAGAATTTAGTGGACAAAATAGTCATTTTTTGTTACCTGGTCCCATCTTTTCAGTCATCTCATTGTTGGGATTATCTTTCTCAAGACTCCTTTGTTTCTTTTTGTCGTGTACAGACCTTGTTCCTGGCGATTTCATCCATGTTATTGGTGACACTCATGTTTATAGAAATCATATCAGGCCTCTGCAGGAGCAGCTTAAGAAACACCCTAAACCTTTCCCTGTAAGTAAACGAAGTATTCAAAGTTTGAATTGAATCGACTGAAATGTTTATTTTGATCTTATAGTTGTTTTAAAATGAGTGTGATGTCCAATTTTTTTTCCATATCTGAATTATAATAATCCAAGGTTTTAAATGGTCTGTTATAACGTTATAACAGACGCTTGACGTTACCATTATGTCCATTATAATGGGTCACATCCGAGTAAAAAAAAAAGGTCAAAAAATATTATTTTGTTGTTTTTTTCCCAAAATAATCTTGATAACGGCAAAATGTCGGGTAACAGACAAAATAACCGCTGTTATAACACTAAGCCCGTTGTTTTCGGTTTTGATGTTATTTTCTAAATAGCATAACAGGGCTGGGGTGTTACCGTTATAAAGGCAGTTACAACTTGCAACGTTTTTTCAAAACATGTTATAATCTTCCCCATTGCAATGCAGATTCTGAAGATCAATCCTCGAAAGAAGGATATAGATTCTTTTGTGGCGACTGATTTCAAGCTCATGGGCTATGATCCTCATCAGAAAATAGAAATGAAAATGGCAGTATAGAGCTCCTAATTCTCTTACAGGTTCCCTTAAAGAAAATTCAAATTCCTGAGCTTAGTTTTTCAGGCAAGTGCTCTCTAACTCCCAGTTATATGTTTCTCAAGGGCCACTTTATTTTATTTAATTCTATACATGTTTCATATATTATAATAGACTTAATTCCTACAGTGAATTTCTTAATTTTCGAACTTTAGTTTGAGATATAGGGTACCTCAGTATTTAGGTTCACTTTAGTATGGGCAATGTACTTCATTGGGACCTGTAGAGACCGCGTGTATGTGCGGATGTTGGCTCAACGTGATTGGTCCACGTAGGAGATCTAGGACAAAAATCATTGTCTTAGGATGATCTTAACCATCCATCTCATTATTTGGATGGTATAAAATAAACATGGAACCTTCTAGAAAGTAAACAGATCAGATGGACATGTTTCGAGCATTTATAGAGGGAGAAGGCTGTATTCAGTCACAAAGAATATGCTTTGTTTGATTAAAGTTGTCTTTATTAATATGTTTTTTTTCAGGCACAGCTACAGGCGAGGTGTTTTTTGTTGACATAGAGGCTAATATTAAGCAGCTTCTTTTGACCTCTGGAAAGCTTTCTCCCCTTCCCTTCTTTTTCGAGGTTTGGGTCCAACGTGGGGATTTTTTCTTTTCTTTTTCAATTTTATTTTCTTGATAAGCCTCTTACATGGAGATGTTACTTGGTTATACGCTACAAAGTCTTGTTTTTTTGGTAAAGAATAAAAAATAGAAAGGTGAAAAATCAGATCCAACTTCTTTCTCTTACGATTTAATGGATTCCACCTAGGTTAAATTCAGTTCTGTTGATAGATAACCATCTGATCTCTGGACAACTGTTACCGTTAGCCATTTATTCCTGACCTTCCAAATGAGGACCAATCAATACCCGATGGACCGACAAACCAAAAATCAGACTTATTAGTGATTTCAAACCTTTGGATCTTTGTACCCCAAATAATAGTCAATAATGCTCAAATTCCAGTTAAAAATCCACCCAAGAAACCGGATATTGTGGAGACATTTTGTTATCCCGGTAATTTGCGAGAGCTCTGGTCTGTGATGTATAATTGGTACATATTCTTATCAGCCTCGATTTCACTTGGGGTGCGTGGTTAGGGATTAGGATCATGGCGTTTGGTGTAGAACTTCACTTTACTGAACGTCGACTTATATGTTGTCACATAAAACTTCTATCAATGCTGAAATGGGATTCGTGGATATTTTTGATTGAGAGCTTCTGCTTCGCAATGGGCGACTGTAAGCCAGATGGTTATAAGGGGAGATCATAGGTTGGATCCGTGGAGTGGTGTCACTCAAATGATTATGATAATGGGGTCAATGCTATTTGGATGAACAGCCAATCCAAAGTAGATAGTCAGTTAGATGGTCTAGATTGATAGGCAGGTGAAACGTGATTAGAGATGGGGCAATGCACGTACTTTTCAGAAAAAAAGAAAGAAAAGAAAGGCAATGCATGTGGCTTGGGATAGGAGTTGCATCATGACGATCCCAATCTGGATGTCTGATCCAACTGTCTCGGGCTGTCTCCCTCTAGACGACGTGAGGCCTCTTAAGGGAACAATTCATCTCGGGCGAGAAACCTGGAGACTGGATGGATCGGTGCCTGCCGAATCCAATCCACATTGCCCGATCCAGAATGGGATTGGCCGAGGCTTCAAACCATGCTTCCAGTAATCTGTTTGGCATTTTGCATGATAATTTAGTTACTTAAGTGAGTATATGGTAATTATAATAATAAAGGTTTATTTAGGTAAAAATAGTCAAAAGGCACACAAATTTCCACTGTTCCAGAACTTGTCTTTCCCCACGGCTTACCCCTTCATCTTATTGACCCTCATCGACCATCTTGTTCTTCTGTTCTTTTTAACATTCTTCTTGCCTCCATGTTCAATTTTCCGTCTTTTTTGGCCTTGATCATCATCTTCGACATTGGATTCATCAAGTTCAATCTTCTTCCTTCGGAGCAAGTTGATGAGCCCCCCAACGGCAATTTCGACATCATCACTCTTCATCAGTTCTTCTGCCACTTGTGCGGGGGTGATATTTGTTTCCTTTATCAGCTCTTCAATTTCTTCGAAGTGACGATGCTTGTGAATCCCGAGGTAGTTGGAAGCAAGGAGCTTGAATCCACAAGGGGTGCAGTAGGACATGTGGATGTGCATGTCCATCCGACCAGGTCGCAACAATGCAGGGTCAAGCCGATCCTTGTGATTGGTGGTGAACACTATAATTCGCTCGTCGCCACAGCTTGACCACAGACCGTCGATGAAATTGAGCAGGCCGGAGAGTGTCAACTGCGATGAACGTGAAACAATGAACAACTTGAGATCTAGTAGGTTAAAAGATGGGCATTTTTTGCAACACCCCGTGATCTAATTTTAAGTAGCAACACCATCCTTGACCAGACCTCTCTGTCATTGAGTAATGTGTAAACGTGATCTCCATTACATGGACTTTATAATACACGTAAAATAACTAGTTTACCAATTTATTAAATATAGAAAATTCTTTCAAATTAGTTCCACGTGGCACTTTTTGGGAGGGGAAGGATCAAAGTTAGCAAAAATATTTCCTGGATGAGCAAATTAACCTCGTACTGCTTGACAAAAAAACATTAAAATTAACCTCGTACTGCTTGAACAAAAAACATTAAAATTAACCTCGTACTGACGAGAAAATTTTAGATCCTGCAACTTTTTGATCCAGCGTCCAGCAACCTATAGTTAAGTGCCACTCTCCTGGGGTTAAGGTGGCCCATTAACTGTAGCTGCTTTTTCTCCACTGTTAAGGATAACCATAAAGGCCACCTTAACTCCAGGACAGGTGGTGCTTAACTATAGGTTGCAGATCACTGGATCAGAAAGTTGCAGGATCAAAAAAATTCTCCGTACTCACCTGACTGTCTCTGGGAAGGATTCCTCGCATAGCTGCCCTGTCTTGCAACTCAACACTGCAATCGATATCCTCGATAACAAGTATTGATCGATTTGCCGTGGCGACCAACATTCTCCGGAGCTCAGAATTGCTGCGGAGATTCGCAAGCTCCAGATCGTAGATGTTGAAATTTAGAAAATTGGCCATTGCAGCGATCAAGCTCGACTTGCCTGTACCGGGAGGCCCATATAACAAATACCCACGTTTCCAAGCCTTCCCAACTCTCCTATAAAACTCCCTCCTCTTCACAAACCTCTCCAAATCCTCCATCAATTCCTTCTTGACTTCTGGATCCATTGCCAGCTTCTCGAAGGTTGCCGGGTGATGGAGGTTGATCGATTCCCCCACTCCTCTGCTTCCATAGAAGCTTCCAAGTGCATAGAGCTTCAACACCCTGTTCTCTTCTTTGATGGCTTTTGATCTCTTTTGTATGTAAGAGAAGTAAGAACCCAAAACTTCCTCCTTGTGTCTCTTGTGGAAAGTCAGCTCCAAGAACCTTCGTTCATTGCGTTCACTCGAATGAGCATTGTCCTGAGCTGAATTTTGGTTCTTGACGACTTTCAATTTCCATTTCAGTTGAATCCCCTGATAGAAGTCGACAATGTCTTGACCCCTTTCAATGGTGACAGATAGGTTCTTCATCTTCGACGTTTTGCTTACCCTTAACCGTCCGATCGACGGGGTGATCTTGGTCCGTAAGTAGATTTCCGAAGCTTCGTAGATTTGATTGACTACTAACCCATCATATTGATCAATGACAAGAGTTAGTTGACAAGACAGATGACCAAAGAGACCTCCGAAGCTTGAGAAGATTTTGCTTTGGATTTGTTGGGGTACGAGTTGGTTAGCCATGATCCGAACTTCATTCGCTATGGTTCGAACCAGCATTCCCGAAGCTGTGAGAGATGTGTAGGCGGATAATACTGTTGTTGTTGAAGGCATATCGTTGAGAGAAAACATGTTTAGAATCAAGATTTGATGAATTGGAGTCGGGAGAAAAAAAATGTTGGGAGTCTGTTTTTTTCGGTTTTTTTTTTTGGTTGGAATGTTTGGGCTTGGGTTGTATGGTAGTCCATGCGTCTAAAATGGTGGTTTATATAGAGAGATATAGAAGGAAACTTCGCACTTAAGCTAATTAGTAACAAGTACGAAAAAAAAGAAGGGGGGGGGGGGGGGGGGGGGGGGGGTGTGGTCATTGAAGAAAAAATATTAAAAGAAGTACAAAAAAAAGCAAGGAAGGGCATGAAAGCTTCTGATATAATGTAGTGGGAAATCCTTTGTATGGTCACGAAGGTCACGGGATTCTCAAATAATTGGCTCTTACTGATTTTAAAATGAATTCCACCAATTCCCTTTTATTTATCATGAGTTGAGTTTGGCTCACCCGGTCCCTTTGCTTTCAGTCTTCAAAGTTCAATGTTCAAACCCCAGTCATCTACCAACATGTGAAAAAGGAGAAAAGTAACATGAATAGGTTCCCACTTCTACTTATTTCTTCTTTTCTGAAAATAATTTTAAATGGGAAATGGTTTTTTCAGTCAGCTTTTTTGCTTCTTCTTTCAGTCAACATTTGATATTGTTGAACAACAATCAGCCCCTGGTTTTTCTGTCTAACTGTTGACTGGAACTAGTAAAGAAGCTCACTGGAATGGCCTGTTCTTTGTTCTTTGATGCAGAAGTCCCTCAAATTGCAACGTAGTAGACTCGTTAGGGTCCACTTGCCCCTTGAATGTATGGCCCACACTATGATAGATCTACACACCAAAAATCAGCGTGATTGGCGATTTCTAGCTGTAGGATTTGAGTGCTTTTTCATCATGGGCTTTATGAACAGGCCTATGATTTGTTTCCAAGCCCATGATGAAAAAGTGCTCAAATTCAATGGCTAGGAATCACTAATCACACTGATTTTTGGTGTGTGGGTCCAAAAAGATATGGGCTAAACATTCAGGTGGGCAGTGGGCCCGAAAGAGTCTACTACGTGGCAAATTGAGCGACTTCTGCATCAAAATGCATAAGTCGGTATCATAATCAATTTACATAAAAAAAACTCTCTTCTTCATGATCTCTTCATTTTTTTTTCCTACACCAAATCTGTCCTTTTTTCTTGTTTTTTTTTTTTTTAAATTTTCTCACAAACATTCGTCTGTTCTTGTTCCTTATTTCTTATTAGTCGGGATTTTTTTTTGTTTGATCTTATTATATTATGTTGTTCTTCCTTCTCTTTTGCAGACTGAAGAGAGGGAATGACTCACTGGAATAATAAGTTATTATTTCTCTCTCTCTCTCTGTCTGTCTCTTTCTCTCAATCTCCACCTTGATTCACCCCTCTCTTCTCCTTTGTTCTTGGTCTTCTGATAGGGTAATGGTTCTATGTCCTTGTGGATTTTCTTGAGATTGGGGTTGGGTCTTCGTCTACTTTTGGGGAATGCCGACAAGCAACGCCAAAAGGTGTTGCACACATGCAAACCCCTAAAAAGAGAAGAAAAAGGATACATATTTTAATTACTCCAAGTGTGCGTAATGAAAAAAGAGAGTTGAACATAAGCTGCGGTTGTCCATGTCCACCGCTCTACGTGTCCGGAGATGTGGGGGTGTTGGAGGAGAACCCTCAACCAAGTCGGTGAGGCAAGGTTTATTGACCTTAGGCTGTGTTTGATTGCATGAAAAATTTTCCCGAGAAAATGCATCTGGGATATGTGCTTTAAATGGCTGATTGATTGCAAGTGAGAACACATATTTCAATCATGTGAGAAAATAAAGGTGTATTTTCAGGTGGAAATGAATTCTCACCTATCTGGATGGGAAATGAATTCCTGGCTTAGTAGAAAAAGTTATCCAGATTTTAATGACTTGTTAGGGAAAAATATACAGATTTATACTGGCTATCTAACAATGGACAGTTGTGTTTTCTTAAGGAAAATGCAATTTTCCCACTTGGTAATCAAACAGGGCCTTAGTTATATCAACATATCAATGTCTGGTCTATAATTAATTATGAGAGTTTTTTTTTTGAAGCGGTCGGATTTTTGACGGGGCGATCATGTGCCTAATGATGGCACGCCACATATGCGCTGGGTTTTAGGATTTGGTTTAAAAAACACTTTTTAAAAGTAACATGGATATATGTGGCTCGTGATCATTGGCACATGATGGCGGCTTCAAAAATCCCGCAGCTTCAAAAATTTACTCCCTAGTTAGTAAATTCTCGAATCATTCATAAAAAACAGCGTCTTATTTAAAGGTTTGAAAAATTCGTGCATTTTTTAACATAATCGAATTATTCTCTAATAGTCAACTAACTTTTCCCAATAAGTTTTGGATTATTTAGTTTTAAATATGGAAATTTATTTCATAAGATGATAAAATATTGTCAATATATTTTGACGTTCTTTTTTAAGATAAAATATGTGGACTTTGACACCGTTAGCGGTTATTTGGGATTTGTGGCGGGAGAGGAACAACATGGGTTGAAAGCAAGAGCCTTCGTCTGGAGCAGATGATTTTGGAGATCAAAGCATTAGTGTACTTTTGGGTTAAGCTACGAGGAAGGAAAGGCATTGGATTCGAGGATATCGTTTTCAAGTGGCCTGATTTGGTTTGTAAGGGAAAGGGGTAGAGGGGATGACGGTGGGGAAGTACGGGGTTGTTGTTATTTTTGTTGAGGCTATTATTTCCGTTTTACTTTTTGTAATCTGTAGTTTTTTGGGGTGTTTGGTAGGCTTCCCTCAGCCTCTAAACGCCGTAATCTAATAAATCCTTTTACCTATATTTTTCTTATTTTGTTTTATTTTTTAAATTATTTTTCCCAAATTTTTTAACGCATATTTTATTGACAAACCTGAATTGTGATCGAACATTTCCCTTACTATATTTTTGGCTGCAATCCGAATTGCTAGGTCCATATGATAAATGCTCCATGTGATTGAACATTTCCCGTACTATATTTTTGTAAAGCTCTTTCATCTGAACACCTTCCAAATGTTCCACAAATGCCCTCTATCTTGAATCGGGAGTGTTTCCAAGGTGGTTGGATGAGTGAATTTTGATGGAGGTTCAATTCTCTTTGTGGCTTTTGTTTTGCTTATTAAGGTAACTAGGATCCCAACACCTTGTCCCTGCTTGGTTCAATGCAAATCAGACGCAATACACCCACTTGCCACGGTTTTGGAATTACAAGTGATTGGTTGGGGACATGCAAATGAGCTGGCGTGTAAGTGGTTGCCAAGCCTTTGCAAACTCTTTAAGAAAATGGATGCAATTGTGTGCAGCTCAAAAACCGTGGTAAATGACTGCAATGCAACGCACCACATTTGCATTGGGGTGCAAAATGCATCCCAGTGCAGTGAACCAAGCAGGGCCCTTGTCTTTTGTGGTTGTTGTGAAAACTGAGCTTTAAAGTTGAGAATGGTGATTCAGAATAAGTGGAATAACTAGCAACAAATTTTCATAAGAGTTGAATCATTTGAACATGTCGATGATCTCTTCATCTAAATCTATTTCGACAGTTTAGTGTTTATTTCTCTTGTTTTGGATCACTTAGTCTTTGGCTAGAGGGGGAGATTTTGGTTACCTAAATAAGTAGATGTCCAAAGCCTTGTGTAGTGGACCATAGACTTATTATAGACTTATTATAGAGGAGAGGCATCGGGGTGATCGACCACTGTCCCATCATATATTGCAGAGTAGGTTGGGCGATTTAGTCCGAGTTTTGTAGAGAGTTCGGCTTCAACTAGGCAGTTCCTATGTGTTTCAGAGATCTACTTTTAGCTTGGCATTGTAAGGCATTTGGGGATATGGAAAATAAGTTGTGGGCCCTTGTTCAGTTAGCAATCATATGGAGGTGTTTGGAGAGAGCTCAACAATAGGGTCTCATTTATTTGTGGGCATGCTTTATGATGTGGGGAGGGATGTCATATTCGAGGATGTGGCCTGATTGATTGGGTGAGGTCAATTAATTGTGGGGTTTGAGGTGTGAGTGGTTCACTCAGCCTAAGTGCCTTAATAAATGCTCCTCTTTACCTTTCACAGGGAAAAAAAAAACCTACTGTGGATTTCTTTAATGGCGATGGCGAGTTGAGAAGAAGGATGATTCTAAAAAGTAAGCGGTGAAGAGCTTTATAGCGGCTTTTTCAAAGATGCACTATCGATGTGGGGCAAGTCCCACGTGGACGAGACTCATCCTCAAATAATTGAATGGGTATTGATTGGGGACGACGTCGACCTTGATTCCCCTAGTTCGAAACCTGTCTTCAAATAGCCTTGATTGCCTAACTTAAAAGAAGTTTAGACGGAAGAAATTAAGATTTGTTTTTCTTGATTTGATACTTGTGAGTTCTGATTGTGATATCACTTGCTCTCTCTGTTACATTATTGCTGGTTCATCTTCTTATCATCAGCCCCGACTTTTCTCTGTTCAAAACTAAAAATAAATTAGTTGGATGGTTAGGATCATCGGATGGGTATATGGTGTACAAAATCTTTCACAGGTTGGATCCGACGATTTGTGTAGCCACCCCTTTCGGCGTTAGGTAACACATTTTTGTTACTCACCACTGCCCTCTGGGCCCACTGACCGCATGGATGTTTAGCCCACCCCTTGTTGGTGGATATATAAATCAAAATTCACCATGATCGGTAATCTCTAACCATTATATTTTAGTACCTTTTAACCCGTTGGATTCAATCATTTTTTTTGGAGTACTAAAACCAACGGCTGAAAATCATCAAACAAGCTGATTCTTGGTTTAAATGTTTACCAAGGTGTGGAGAAAAGATCCATTAAAATTGTTAAAATCTATTTCCATTTTTGCCTCTAGCCATTTCAATCTGTTTACCCCCCCAGTCCGTTACACCGATAAAACAGCCTCCTTTAAACCTTGTTTCAAACTTCCAAGGAGCCCTCCCAAAATATTTGACATGTACCCTATGTTAACCACCCTTAACTAATTGACTAACTGAGGGTTTAACATAGGTTAGGTTTAGGCTTTAAGGTACGTGTCAGACCTTCTGGGAGGGGACTAAAACTTCTGTCACAACACAAAATACGAGCCACGTTGGACATTGACCGTATGGCTGTTTGGCCAGTCCCTCGGTGGACCTATAAACAAAAAATCAGCCTGATAGTGATTTACAGCCTTTGGATCTTTGCTCTCAAAAAGCGCGCAAATTCCTACCATTAAAATCAACCCAAGAAAATGACTTCAATCGAATTGCTTAGAAATCACTAGTCAGGCTGATTTTTGGATTAGAGGTCAAACATCCACTAAAAGTGTGCCACGTGACTCGTGTTTTGCGTTGTGACAGAAGCGACGCTGTGACAGAAGTTTTACTCGGGGAGGGGAACCTTGAGTAATAAACCTTTGCTCACTGCATGCTGTGAGCAAAGCTGATCACAGCACACAATACGAGCCACGTGGAACACTCTTAGAGAGTGCTGACCGTATGGATGTTTGGCCAGTCCCTCGGTGGACCTGCAAACCAAAAATCAGCCTAATTAGTGATTTACAACCTTTGGATCTTTACTCTCAAATAAGGCACAAATTTCTACAGTTAAAATAACCCATGAAAATAACTTCAATCCAACGCTTAGAAATCACTGATCAGGTTTATTTTTCGTTTGTAGTGATTTGCCAAGCATCCATACGGCAAGCGCTCTCTAAGCGTATGGCACGTGAAGGTTTACTCGGGGAACCTTCAAAGTTTGAACTAGGCCCAGGCCCAGGCCCAGGCCCAGGCCCAGCGAATCTTTGCACGGGGGTTTAGGCCTTGAAGTACGTGTCAGAAATTTTGACAGAGGGACCAGCGAATCTTTTGTTTTCCACACATGTGCATCTATTAGTTCATTAAATGAACCTTTAGGTAAAAACATTCTTATTTTACACTTGTTCCAAAAAAAGGCCCTGCAATCAATCACTCACCCACTAGCGAGGAATATAAGATAGATATATCAGCTAACAGAGTCGACTACTGTGGCTATATGGGGGTTATTTAGGTAAAATCCGTGGATGAGGGCGCCATGAGGCATGCATCACGAAGTCTTTCCCCTACGGTCTCACCTTTTCATCTTTTTGGCCCTCGTCGACCTTCTCGGCGTTCTATTTTTACTTTTAACTTTCTTCTCATCCTTGCATTCAATTTTCCGTCTTTTTGCCCCTCGATCATCCACATCTTTTCCATCTTCAACATTGGATTCAATCTTCTTACTTTTGAGAAAGTTGATGAGCCCTTCAAGGGCAATTTCGGCATCATAACTCTTCATCAGCTCTTCTGCCACTTCCGCAGGGGTTATATTTTTCTCCTTTATCAGCCCTTCGATTTCTCCAAAGACACGATGCTTCTCAATCCCGAGGTAGTTGGAAGCAAGGAGCCTGAATCCACATGGGGTGCAGTAGGACATGTGGATGTGCATGTCCATGCGACCGGGTCGTAGCAACGCTGGGTCAAGCCTGTCCCTGTGATTGGTCGTGAACACTATGATTCGCTCGTCTCCACAACTTGACCACAGTCCATCGATGCAATTGAGCAGCCCGGAGAGCGTCAACTGTAATGAAAAAAAAATAAAACAAATAAAAACGAACAAAGACAAGGGTACTCCTTCAGTAATATTGTTTTCTAAGAGGTTTGGTGTGTGTGTGTGAAACTTTGATGGTTGCTACCGAATTCCTAGGTGGACCTACAAACAAAAAATCAGCCTGATTAGTGATTTCAAACCTTTGGATCCTTGTATCCCTGGTCACTAATGCTCAAATTCGCACGTGGCTATATTGTAGCAGTCAGGGGTTTCCCCTGACTGTCGACGGTCAGGCAAGTTTTACTCGAATTCCAACACACTTTAAATTCCAACACTCACTTTGAGAGTTGCTTGAATGAACGCCAGTTCAACGAATCAGTGTGGGTCATCAGAATAATTGCAATCACGGCACAGCGGAGAGGATATTTAACAGCAAACTTCGCCCAACCAAAAATGCCATGTGCCAACTTTTTGGGCCCCACTGACCTAGGAATTATAGGCCCACTCCTTTGTGGGCATGGACTCAAAAATCAACTTGATTGGGGATTTCTAGCCATTGAATTTGATCATGAAATGTCATGGGACACTCAGATCGAATGGATAGAAATCACCAAGGTGCTCTTGGGAGGGGAAGGATCATCAAACGTTTGCTCCTACCCGGGACGGACAAAGCAAAGTAGCAAAATTAAGAATCGCACAGGGCAAAGACTCACCGCATTGTTTTTCTGTGTAGAAGGCTGGACTCCTGGTTTGGGCACAGCTGTCCTGTCTGGCAACTCAACGCTGCAATCGATATCCTCTATTACCAGTATCGATCGATTTTCAGTAGCCAGCAATATTTTCCGGAGCTCCGAATTGCTGAAAACACTCGCAAGCTCCAGATCGTAGATGTTGAAATTGAGATAATTAGCCATGGCGGCGATCAAGGTCGACTTCCCTGTTCCTGGTGGGCCATATAACAAATACCCACGTTTCCAAGCTTTCCCAACTCTCCTATAAAACTCTCTCCTCTTCACAAATCTATCCAAATCATCCATCAATTCCTTCTTGATCTCCGAATCCATCGCTAGCTTGTCGAATGTTGCCGGATGATCGAGGATGATCGATTCTCCACCACCTCTTCCAGCCCTGTTTCCATTGATTCCGCCAAGTGCAAAGAGCTTCAGCACCTTGTTCTTTTCTTTAATGGCTTTTGATTCCTTCATTACATGAGGTAAGTAAAAGCCCAATACTTCCTCCTTGTGTCGCTTGTGGAAAGTGAGCTCGAAGAACCTGCGTTCGCCGCTTCCACTCGAATAAGGAGTAGGGGCATTGTCGTGACCTGATCTTTGGGGCTCGATTAATTTAAATTTCCATTTGAGTTGAATCCTCCCATCGTACACGTCGATTATCTCTTCCCCCTTTTCAATGGTGAGGGAGAAGTTCTTCTCTCTTGGGGTTTTGCTTACCCTTAGCCGTCCGATGGAGGGGTTGATCTTGGTGCGCAGGTAGATTTCAGCGGCCTCGTAGATTTGGTTTGTGACTATCCCATCTTGTTGATCGATGATAAGGGTGAGTTTAGAAGAGAGATTAGAACCGAAGAATCGTCCGAGGGTTGAAAAGATTTTTCTTTGAACTTGTTGGGGTACGAGTTGGTTGGCTATGCTCCGGGCTTCGTTCGTTATGGTTCGAACGATCATTGCCGAAGCTGCGACAGAGGTGTAGGCTGAAAATACTGTTGTTGTTGAAGGCATCTCGTTCAGAGAAAACATTTTTAAATTTTTCGATGAATTTTCTGAGAAAATTTGTTCTTGTCCAACCTCTTATATAGGCAATAATATATATATAGAAGGAAACTTGGTGGTTAAGTTACTTCGCAAAACAATTAACAAGGCACCTCGTCCAGCTCATCAGCATCAGCTAGAGTCTAGACAACCAATGTCCAACCGCGGAATAAGAGAGAGAGAGAGAGAGAGCCAAGTGTACGTTCCTTAATGATTTACCGAGGTACCTTAAAGTTTTCCTCTTCCTGTCTATACAGATACCCATTTGTCACTTCTTAATCGTCGGTGCAGGTGCAGGTGCAGGTGCAGCTAGATGATAATGCATGACCAGCTCAACAAAGATGAGTCAGTTGGGAAAAGTAGTCCCGGCCATGACCAGTGGCCACCAGTCGTACCTACCGTAGGAGAAAAAGTTTTACTGAGACGCAAGAACTTCCAACACGCATTACTTTTTTAGGAATTTTTGACATATCCCCGTGTTATCTTTAAAATTTGACATACTCCCACAGTTTGAAAAAAAAACTGCAATGACCGATGACCGTCAGTTGACTAACATTTGTTTTAATAAAATTAAGAAAATGTTCATTTCTTTAACCTTAGAACATGTGAGTTTGGGCCAAAACCCTAACCCCAAAGCTCCTCTCCCTCTCCCTCTACGTTAACGGCTTTCAGTTCTCCGACACAACACTCATTCTCGATTTGATTCCTAAACCCGATGTCTTCTCCTCCACTCTCGCCTCTACTTGCTACCTTCAATCACGCCCTCCGTCTCCTTCATAAAATGCTATCCCGTGGCCTCCTGCCTAACAATTGGAGTGCTACGATTGTTATGCTCGACAGGATACATTGATGGGGCAAAGGAGCTCTTTGACGAGATGAGGGCTTCGGGGTGAAACCAAATCCAATATCATGGAATGGTTTGGTTGTCGGGTTTAACCATAACGGGTTCTTTTCAGAGTCAGTGGCCAAGTTACAAAAGATGCATATACAATGATTTAAGCCTGTTGGGACTGACATTTCTAGTGTTCTTCTCGCGGTAGTGGACTTAAGAGGATGTAGAGATGGGGGATTCATATTCATGGTTACGTGATCAAGCAAGGTCTTGAGTTGGACAAGTGTGTGGTTACTGCGCTTGTCAATATGTATGGAAAGGCCACGTGGCATACTTTTGGAGATCAATGACTGTACGGATGTTGGACCCATCCTTAGGTGGATATGCATACCAAAATCAATCTGATTGGTGGTTTCTAGGCGTTTGACTTGAGTATTTTTCATGGGTTGTTTTCCAACTATAGGGTTCGAGCATTATTTTGGGTAACACCTAAAAAGTAAAAACCAGCACTCACGCTGATTTTTGGTTTTTAGGTGCACCTTGGGATGGTTCAAAATCCCATGGCCTAGGCCCAAGGCCCGTAGGTGACGGGCTTGGGGTTCGGGTTGGGTCGGGCCTGATGAATTTTTTTTTACAATAGAATTTTTTTTCCCAACGGTTGGTTTGGCTCGGGCCAAGCTAGGGCTGTGCCTAGTCATAGTGGTTTATTGTTGTCGTCCGTCTGGATTAAAGCTCTTTATGGTTGCCCTAAATTAGTTTTCTACAAATGATTTTTTTATATAAAAATGTTATAAAACTTATTTTGTATCAATATTATCTAATAATATACAAATCAATTTTATATAAAAATTTTGTTCGTGTCACTAAACAGTGCCTAACTTTAAGAAATAAACTCCATGACTATAAAGGCTGATTTAAAGGTTAGTTTTTTTTTCTAAAATACCCATAACACTTGAATAGTTTCATAATTATGTAGAACTGGTGATGATTAGAAAGAGCAGTTCGATCAGTAGAAAGTCTCTCGAAAGAAGAAACATGCATATTAACTTAGCAACATTGTCAATAATTTTTAGAGAAGTTGTTGGCATGCTATACCCAAGACTATCACTTCTGACTGTGATAGTAAGTTCTTGAACCACTTTTTTTGTACTCTGCGGAAACGATTAGATATACTTCTCTTTAGTACAATAGTACATACCATCTACAGACAGATGGTCAGACAAAAGTGGTAAACTACGCTTGGGCAATATTATGCGGAGCTTGTCCAATTAAAGGCCAAAGCAATGAGACTTTGTTCATGCCCAAGCTACATTTACATATAATAACATAGTCAATTGTTCTACTGGAAAACTGCCATTCAAGATTGTATGTGGTCGGCTTCCTACACATACTCTGATTTTAGTCCCCTTGCCAAAGTTTCCTAGGATTTGTTTGCATATCATGTTTTAGATTCTTATTTGTTGCTACATGTCAACTCAAAAACGATTTCTTTTCAAGTGAAGGGGACTGATGTAATATAGTTTGCAGATGATTTTATGAAACAATTTGACCAGAAAAGGCCTTTTGGAAGTCTAAATATGCACCTTAAATTCAAAACAACCATAAATTTGCAATTATAACTCAAATTGCATTAGAAAATAAAATTTTTTTTTCATAATTTTTTGTTTTTTAGTAGGTTTCTTTTGAGTTCTGAATTGTTTTAGAAGATCATTGTTGGTAATTTTAAGAATAGTAAGAGAATCTTAGTCGAATTTAAAATTCGCCATTTTTAATAATTTTATTATTTTGAGAAAGTCAGGGTTTTAGGATCTATAAATAAGGGTTGTAATTGGGATGAAGATGAAGTTGAAAAAGTCAGATTTACCCATGGGATTTGATGAAATTAGGGGTTAAAAGATATTTTTCATTTATTTTTGTTGTTGTAGTAGTAGGACCCACATGGCAATTGTACTTGTCTTTTGTGCATGTTGGTCCCCTATTAGCATGGTGGGACCACAGGTGAGGAAAGCACAAGCCTCAACCGTACCTCAACAACAAGTGGGGGAGTAAAATAAAAAAAGGTTCAACAAAGATGACTGGATCCTGTCATTGAGGCCGATGATATGAGCCACATGGCATGCTTTTAGAGGATTCTGACCAGGACTTACAAACCAAAATCAGCTTGATTAGTGCTTTCAAACCTGTCTTTTTGTACCTCAAATAATGCTCAAATTCACACGGTTAAAATCAACTCATGAAAATAATTCCAATCCAACACCTAAAAGTCACTAATCGAGCTGATTTTTTGTTTTTAGATTCACCTCTGGATTGGCCGAGAAATTTCTTGAAGCCGTTGATTTTTGAAGCAGCGATCACATCATGTCACAATTCGTTTTTCAAAAGCATTTATGGGTTCATGGCGTGATGTGATTGGCCACTACTTCGCTGCTTCAAAATTTTTTTCCGATTGGCCAAACATCCATACAGGCCAAAGTCCTCTAAAAGTGTGCCACGGGGCTCATATTGAGCCCAGTCATCAAAGTTTTACTCCAAAGCAAACAATGACATCAATGCCTATGACATCATCGAGTGGGAAATGGGAATTGTTTTGTATAGTCGTCGTGAAGGCGGTATTTTCAAACAATTGGGTTCTACTGATTTTACAATACATTCTATTTCACTCCATTCCTTTTGTCGGTTTGGCTTGCCTCGTCAGCAACTTTTAACTTCTTGGGATTTTGGAAGGGAATTTTATTAGTGCAGTTGTAATATCGTAATTACATGCACAATAGCCTTATCTGTCTATACTATTATACTTGAAAAAATCTATGATACCGACTTCTGTATCAAAATTTTGATGCTGAGTACTAGACTCTTTCAGGCCTACTGCCCCCTTGAATATTTGGCCCACATCTTGGTGGACCCACACGCCAAAAATCAGTGGGATCAATGATTCCTAGCCATTGGATCTGAGCAATTTGTCATCATGGGCTTGGAACCAACTCAAAAGAACACCCCACTATACTTGGTTGGGTGATGACAAGGGCTTCAAATAACATTTTAATAATTTCAAACGTATCCCTATGTTCTCTCTTTAAATTTCTTTAATTGTGAAAAGGTTTTTTTGGTTATTTCTGTCTTTCAGTAAGGGTTTTTTGTCTTTTAATTTTCAAAGGCATACGTCACATCTGTTTTGCTATTAAATGCAAGCAAAAAGAAATATATTCTTTAAAGTCAACAACCCTAATTAAAAAAAAAGTACCCCACTAAAGACACTAATGTAATGGATGTTCGGTCCTTTTATAGGTGAATCTACGTACAAAAATCAGTATGATTAATGATTTCTATCCTTTGGATTTGAGTACCCCAAATAATGTTCAAAATCCACGGTTAAAAATCAACTCCTAAAAATGACTCCAATTGAATGCTTAGAAATCGCTAATCGGCTGATTTTTGTATGTTGGTCTAGTTAGGGATGGGCCAACCATCCATGCGGTCAGTGATCTCTAAGAGTGTGCCATGTATGAAGTGCGTGGAGTTCCCCTAGTTTAGGTAAAGCAAAATTAATCAGGACATACAATTACAATCACACTTCCCAAAACTTTCTTTCTCCTTGGCTTACCACTTTCATCTTTTTGTCCTTCATTGATGACCTTTTCCCCTTCTAGTCTTTTTATGGTTCTTAACTTTCTTCTCATCCTCGCATTCAATTTTCTCTATTTTCTGCCCTTGATCATCAACTTCTTTTCCATCATCTTCAGCATGAGATTCATTAAGTTCAATCTTTTTCCTTTTGATCAAGTTGATGAGACTTCCAAGGGCAATTTCGGGACCATTACTCTTCATCAGCTCTTCTGCGACTTCCACAGGGGTGACATTTGTATCCTTTATCAGCCCTTCAATTTCTCCGAATAGATGATGCTTGTGAATTCCGAGGTAATTGGAAGCAAGGAGTTTGAATCCACAAGGAGTGCAATAGGACATGTGGATGTGCATTATCATGCGACCGGGTCACAACAATGCAGGGTCAAGCCTATCCCTGGGGTTCGTGGTGAACACAATGATCCGCTCCTCACCACAACTTGACCACAGTCCATCGATGAAGTTGAGCAGCCCTAAGAGTGTCAACTGCGATAACCATAAAACAATGACCAGACTTGAGAACTACCCTGAGGGTACTTTAGTACTATTGTGAGAGCATTAATTTAAGGCAATCGCCTAAGGCGCCCCTTGGTGAGAGAAGATCCCCAGCCCAAGTCTCACTACAAGCCCAGGCCCAATATAGCACATATTTTTTGGGCCCACTAACCACATGGATGTTTAATCCCCGACCCCTTGTTGGATATACAACCAAAAATCAACCTGATCGGTTGTCTCTAGCCATAGATTTTAGTACTTTTTTGGCATTAATTCTAGCCGTTTGAATCAAGCATGTTTTCTTGGGTAGTAAATCTAATAGCTAGAAATCATCAATCAAACTGATTTTTAGTGCATTTATCCATCAATGTGGCTGAACATCCACGCAGTTGTTGGACCCAAAAATGAAGTAGCGCCACGAAAGTCCTCTGCATGGACTTTATCAAGATAAGAGTAGTTTAAAATTTAAATCATGATAAAGATTTTATATTATATAGAGAGTTAGGGGGTGTTTGGATCGCCATTTTTTTACTTGAAAAAGTATTTTTTTTTCCATTAACGATATGCCAAACAACCTTTTTAAGAAAAATATATTTTCAAAAATATATTTTCAGAAAAGTCATTATTTTAAAAAAAATGGCGATCCAATTATCCAAACATACCCTTAAAAATTTTAATTAATACCATATATTTTAATTAAATAATTACTCCAAAGAAGAGAATACTAATAACATAGGCTCACCTGATTTTGTCCATTATTAACTCCTCCCATAGCTCCACTGTCTTGCAACTCAACACTGCAATCCATATCACCAACAAACTCCGCAGTTGAAATTGAGATAATTGGCCATAGCAGCGATCAAGCTCGACTTGCCTGTGCCGGGAGGACCATATAACAAGTACCCACGTTTCCAAGCCTTACCAACTCCCCTATAAAATTCCCTTCTCTTCACAAACCTATCCAAATCCTCAATCAATTCTTTCTTGAGATTTGGATCCATTGCCAGCGTATCAAAAGTTGCTGGGTGGTCGAGTGTCATCGACCCCCAAACACCTCCTTCATTAGTGTTTCCATATATGCCTTGTGAATAGAGCTTCACCACCTTGTTCTCTTCTTTAATGGCTTTTGATCTCTTTAGTACAAAAGGCAAGTAAGAACCCAACACTTCCTCCTTGTGTTTCTTATGGAATGTGAGCTCAAAGGATCTGCGTTCATTTCGCTTAGCGGAAAAAGAATCGTTGTCATAGTCGATCGAAAGCTGTTTTTTGGGTCTCCATACAAATCAGTTCCATTTGAGTTGAATCCCTTGGAACACATCGATAATGTCTTGGTCTCTTTCAATAGTGACCAAGATGTTCTTCTCTCTTGGGGTTTTACTTACCCTTAGCCGTTCGATCGACGGAGTGATAATGGTGCGCAAGTAGATTTCGGAGGCCTCGTAGATTTGGTTGACTACTAACCAATCGTATTGATTGATGACAAGGGGTGAGTTGAGAAGAGAGATGACCGCAAAGGCCTCCAAGGCATGAGAAGATTTTCCCTTGGAGTTGTTGGGGTATGAGTTGGTTAGCCATAGTCCGGACTTCGTTCGCTATGGTTCGAACGAGCAATGCTGAAGCTGCGACAGAGGTGCAGGTGGATAGTACTGTTGTTGTTGAAGGCATGTCGTTGAGAAAAAAACATGTTTAAATTTTTTGATGATTTGGGGAGAAAAATTGTTTCAGGGTTTGTTTTTTTTGAATGTTTTGGCCTGGGTTGTTATATAGAGCAATATTATAGATGGGATGATTAGAAAAATAAAAATAAAAATCTTATAGAAGGGAGCTTCGCCTAGAAGCTATTTACTTGAGGGTCGTGATGTAACAATGTATACCTGAGATATTTTCAAATGCGAAAGCCGCATTTTTGGTAGTCACGGCTGCCATCTGGACCCACTGACCACATAGATGTTTAGCCTACTCCTTATTAGACATTCATACCAATAATCAGCTTGTTTGATGATTCTTAGCCGTTGGTTTTAGAATTAAAAAAAATGGTTGCATTCAACGGCTATAAAAACGCCTTAAAAAGTGCTAAAATCTAATGGTTATAGATTACCAATCAGGGTGAATTTTGGTGTGTACATCCACCAGGGGTGGTATAAACCAAGGTTTTAAAAACGGCTGTTATAACGGATTCGGACCTACCCCGTTACATTATGGACCGTTAAAACCCCCAAAAAATAATGGCCGTTATTTTTCAGTTATAACGAAAATAACAACCGTTGTTTTCTGAAAAATTTTGTGGAAAAAAATGGCCGTTATTTTCGTTTTTTTTTCCGTTATTTCCATTTTAGAAAATTTTGAATTTCAGCGCCATTTTTTCCATTTTTTTCCGTTATTTTCCGTTATTTCCATTATTTTCCCATTTTTTTCCGTTTTTGCCCCTGAGTGTTTTTTTTGTTATGACGGCGGTTATAACGGAAAAAACGGTAACGCCCCAAATCCATTATACCGTTATAACGGTCCACTTTAAACCTTGGTATAAACTATAAACTATAAAGTATAAACATCCATGCGGTCAGTGGGCCCAGATGACAGTTTGAAATTGGATCCCTAGACCTGAGTCAAACGTTCAAGGAGAGTTTTGGCGTTCTTACCGTCATAATACTATATCTAATCACTAGAGCATCTCCTCCAGCAGCTATCCCATGGCTATAACAATGACTGCTTCACGTGCTTTGATCAGTAGTTCAGTACTCCTCTTCTTCTGCATAGTAATACTTTGATGACAGTGGACAGTCATCGAGGCCGATGACAGCCTACAATATGAGTCGTCTGGCATGCTCTTATGGATGTTTTGTTAATCTGTAACTGGACCTACAAACCAAAAATCAGCCTGATTAGTGAGTTTAAACTTTTGGATCTTTGTACCCCAAATAATGGTCAATTATGCTCCAATTTCCACAGTTAAAATCAAACAATGAAAATAACTCTAATCAAACCTCTAGAAATTACTAATCATGTTGATTTTTGGTGTATACGCCCACTTAGGGATTGGCAAAACATCTATACGGTCAGAGTCTTCTAAGAGTATGCCACGTGGTTAATATTGTGGGCTGTCATTAGTCTCAATGACGGTCATCAAAGTTTTACTCTGTTCTGCATACCCTCTTCTCTCTTTGCCTAGGAAAAGATAGGCGTTTTTGATTCTTTTCATCCCTTGCAGGAGCTACTACTACATGTGCAGATGAAGAGCTTATCACTAGACTGAGGTTTTCACTTTAAAAATGGTGTTCCCATATCTAAATTGCTTAAGATTGGCATGTTCGAGAAGAAATGGGTAAGTCTCCTAAGCTTATTTTTTAATTAAAATCTGGGCCTCTCCTCAATTCTTACTTTTTGTTCTGCAACTTGTCTTTGAATCCACCCCAAATGATCTAGAGCTCTCTCCGATAAATTATCTAGAGAGTTGATAAATTATCTAGAAAGTTTCTATTGATAAATATTATTAAGATAAATGGTGAAGACCCTTCTTGCGCGCTTCACGCTAAACCCCAATATTCGACAAATGCTCTTATTTTTGCTTATTTTTTTTCTTCATTTTATTACTTGATAAGGGCTTTTCGATCTTTTTGGTGCCAAAGAACATGTCACTCTACAACTCATTCAAATGTTGAAAAGTAAAATAAATCGATATTCCTAATATGCCCTCAAGTTCCTTATATTGAATAAATTATTTATTCCAATTTTTGAAAAATTTAATTTACAAATGTGCTTTGGTCATTCAATACTTTCACAATTCAAGTCAACTGTTCATCTTGCAGTGGCACTTAAAGTTGATGACGAACAAACAATTTGAGACACATGTCACCTTATTAGAGGCTACTGACTGTATGGATGTTTGGTCCATCCCTAGATGGACTTATGTAACAAAAATATACCTGATTAGTGATTTCTAACATTTGGATCATAATGATCAAAATCCACTATTACAAATAAATCAAAAAAAAGACTCGATTATAAATTATTGATCAGGATGAATTTTGATATGTAAGTCCAACTAGAGATGGGCAAAACATCCATACGGTTAGTGATTTCTAAGATTGTGCCACATCATGGCCTATTATTAATGGTGTCAAAACTCAATGCTAATTAGGAAGAATTTTGTAAGTAGGTCCACGGGCAAAACATCTATATGGTCAGTCGCATGTGCATGGTGGTGTCATTGGTCATAAATACACCTCAAACTGTATGTTAAATTGTAATGTTAAAAATCTACGGTTGAAAACAAACCATGAAAAATACTCTAATCCAATGGATAGAAATTGCTAATCAGGATATGGATTTTTATAGTTAGGTCCACCTAGAGATGAAAAAAATATCTATCCGATCAGTGTTCTCTAAATGTATGCCACGTGTAAGGTGCTGCCACACATAAGGTGCACGTGCATCGCACTTGGTGTTCCCCTAGCCCAATCGGAAATTTGGACCACACACAATGTTGGTCCACGCGAATGTATTTAAGCAAGGTAGGGAAAAAGTATGAATGCTTGATGGTCCTTGGCTATATATATTGTTTGTCCCAAATCACAAAGTATGGGTGGTATGTACGGTCCGGATCAATGTGCAGGTGCACCAGTTGTCTCGGTGATGCATTAATGTGTTTAACCATCAGTTTCTAACTACTCAAGACTCTAATTTCCGTTCTTAAGCACAGTATATACGTGAAGGCGTGGCTGGGATGTAGAGGTTGAGGGACCCCCACATTCAATTAGTCTCATCTAAAAGATCAACAGGACCAAACGTTAGCAATCGGTAGATATTAACAGTTCAATCTGACAATGGGAAATGGTAAGATAATAACAGTTCAATTTGATAATGAGAACACGAAGGCAATTATTAATTATTACACCAGGGGATCATGATTGAAATTTTGAAATTAATTAATGGAAGCAGATTCTCTACAATGACACTGTAGACCAATTGAAAGAAAATCCGTTCTAGGGTTTGTCTTCAATGTGCTCTATGGTAATAAAAATTTACAACGGGTGGGTTATTTAGATAAAATCAGTGGATGAGGCATACAAATTTTCACTACTCCACAACTTGTCTTTTGCCTCGGCTCACCTTTTCATCTTTTTGGCCCTCGTCGACCTTCTTGGCCTTCTATTTTTACTTTTAACTTTCTTCGCATCCTTGAGTTCAATTTTCCGTCTTTTTGTCCCTCCATCATTAACTTCTTCTCCATCTTCAGCATTGGATTCAATCTTCTTACTTTTGAGGAAGTCGATGAGCCCTTCAAGGGCAATTTCGGCATCTTCACTCTTCATCAGCTCTTCTGCGACTTCCGCAGGGGTTATATTTTTCTCCTTTATCAGCCCTTCGATTTCTCCAAAGAGACGATGCTTTTGAATCCCGAGGTAGTTGGAAGCAAGGAGCCTGAATCCACAAGGGGTGCAGTAGGACATGTGGATGTGCATGTCCATCCGACCTGGTCGCAACAACGCTGGGTCAAGCCTGTCCCTGTGATTGGTCGTGAACACTATAATTCGCTCGTCGCCACAACTTGACCACAGACCATCAATGAAATTGAGCAGCCCGGAAAGTGTCAACTGCGATGAACAAAATCAATGAAAAATAAGCAAAGACAAGGGTACTCCAGTAATATTGTTTTGTAAGAAGTTTGATGCGTGTGAAACTTTGATGATTGCTACCAAATTCTTAGGTGGACCTGGAAACCAAAAATCAGCCTGATTAGTGATTTCAAACCTTTGGATCCTTGTATCCCCAAATAATGGATACTAATGCTCAAATTCCCAAGTTAAAATCAATCCACGAAAATGACTTTAATCCAACGCTTAGAAATCAGTAATCAGATTGATTTTTGGTTTGTAGGTAAAGCTAGGGATCGGCTAAACATCCATACGGTCAACGTCCTCTAAGAGTGTGCCACGTGGCTCATATTGTGGACGGTCAGACAAGGCAAGTTTTGAGTTGCTTAAATGAACGCAGTTCGAGGAATCAATGTGGGTCAGAGTCGTCGCAATCATGCATGGCAGAGAGACGAGAAAATTGGGCAGTTCTTTGATGCAGCCCCCTATATCAAAATTTTGATGCAGAAGTCCCTCAAATTAAATCGTAATAGACTCGTGCGGCCTCTTGCCACTTGAATGTCTAGCCAACACATAGACCTACACACCAAAGATCAGCCTGATTGGTGATTTCTAGCCGTATGATTTGTGCACTTTTTTTTATCATGCCCATTGTGAACAGGCCTATGAGTTGGTTCGAAGCCCACGATTGAAAAGTGCTCAAATCTAATGGCTAGGAATCACTAATCACACTGATTTTTGGTTTGTTGGTATATCATAGCGTGGATCAGACATTTAAGTGGCAAGTGGGCCTGCACAAGTCTATTACGATGCAATTTGAGGGACTTCTTCATCAAAACACTGATACGGAAGTCGGTATCATAGATTTTCCCAAACATCCATACGGTCATCGTACTATAAGATTGTGCCTCATATTGTGATGTGTGATCGGCCTTGCTCACACACAGGTGTGAGCGAAGGTTTTCTCGAAAACTTTGCGGTACAAAAAGTGTCATGTGACAACGTTTTGGGCCCAAATGACCTCTGAACGATTGGTCCACCCGTTTGTGGACCTGCACACAAAAAATCAGCTTGATTGGGGATTTCTAGCCAAAGATTTTCGTGGGGTACGCAGATGTAGCCGTTTGATTGAACAAATAAAATTTTTGGGTACTGAGATCGAAGAGTTAGAAATCACCAAGGCGCTTTTGGGTGGGAAAGGACCAAACGGTTGCTCCTACCCGGGAGGAGCAGAGCAAAGCGAAGCAAAGTAGCAAATTAAGAATCGCAGAGGGCAAAGACTCACCGAATCGTTTTTCTGTGCAGAAGAAGGCTGGATTCCTGGTTTGGGCATAGCTGTCCTGTCTGGCAACTCAACACTGCAATCGATATCCTCTATTACTAGTATCGATCGATTTTCCGTAGCCACCAACAATTGCCGGAGCTCCGAATTGCTGAAAACACTCGCAAGCTCCAGATCGTAGATGTTGAAATTGAGATAATTAGCCATGGCGGCGATCAAGGTCGACTTCCCTGTTCCTGGTGGGCCATATAACAAATACCCACGTTTCCAAGCTTTCCCAACTCTCCTATAAAACTCCCTCCTCTTCACAAACCTATCCAAATCATCAATCAATTCCTTCTTGATCTCTGAATCCATTGCTAGCTTGTCGAACGTTGCCGGATGATCGAGGATGATCGATTCCCCACCACTTCTTCCAGGCCACATGTTTCTATTGATACCGCCAAGTGAAATGAGCTTCAACACCTTGTTCTTTTCTTGAATGGCTTTTGATTCGTTTAGTACATGAGGTAAGTAAAAGCCCAATACTTCCTCCTTATGTCTCTTGAGGAAAGTGAGCTCGAAGAACCTGCGTTCGCCGCTTCCTGTCGAATAACGATTAGGGGCATTGTCGTTACCTGATCTTTCGGGCTCGATTAAATTAAATTTCCATTTGAGTTGAATCCTCCCATCGTACACGTCGATTATCTCTTGGTCCCTTTCAATGGTGAGGGAGAAGTTCTTCTCTCTTGGGGTTTTGCTTATCCTCAGACGTCCGATGGAGGGGTTGATCTTGGTGCGCAAGTAGATTTCGGCGGCCGCGTAGATTTGGTTTGTGACTATTCCATTGTGTTGATCGATGATAAGGGTGAGTTTCGAAGAGAGATTAGCACCGAAGAGTCGTCCGAGGCTTGAAAAGATTTTTCCTCGCACTTGTTGGGGTATGAGTTGGTTGGCTATGCTCCGAGCTTCGTTCGTTATGGTTCGAACGATCATTGCCGAAGCCGCGACAGAGGTGTAGGCGGAAAATACTGTTGTTGTTGAAGGCATTTCGTTGAGAGAAAACATTTTTAAATTTTTTGAATTGCTGAGGAAAACTGTTCTTGGCTTTGAACGCTGGGTTCTACGCTTTTCCAAGCTCTTATACTAGCAACATAGAGAAGGAAACTTGGTGGTTAAGTTATTTCGTAAAGCAGTGCTCCTCGTCCAGCTCAGCTAGACAACTGCTATCCAACCTCGGAATGAGAGAGCCACGTGTACGTTCCTTAATAATTAACCGAGGGGTCGTGATGTAACAAGGTATAACTGAGATGTTTTCATGTGCGGAAGCGGCATTTTTGGTAGTCACTGCTGCCATCTGGGCCCACTGACCGCATGGATGTTTAGCCCACCCTTTAATAGACATTCATTCCAAAAATCAACTTGTTTAATGATTTTTAGCCGTTGGTTTTAGTACTAAAAAATGGTTGAATTCAACGGTTATAAGAACGCCTTAAAAAGTGTTAAAATCTAATGGTTATAGATTACCGATCAAGGTGATTGTTGGTGTATATATCCACCAAGGGGGTGGGATAAACATCCGTACGGTCAGTGGGCCCAAATGACAGTGGTGAGTAACAAAAATGCCGCTTCCGCAAATGAAACAGTTTCAGGCATACCTTGTTACATCTTTTTCCTTAACCGAGGTACCGTAAAGCTTTTCTCTTCTTGTCTACAGATGTCCACTTGTCACTTCTTAATGGTCGGTGCAGCTAGATTATAATGCATGACCAGCTCAGCTGGAACGAAGATTTATTTTTGATAAGTCAGTTGGAAAAAGTAGTCCTGGGTCGTGGCCACCAAAGTCGTGCACAGTGTAGGAGAAAAAGTTTTACTAGACGCAAATTTTGATCCTTTTTGCCAATTTCTATTAGTTCTCCGATGCAACGATCATTCTCAATTCGATTCCTGAACGCGATGTCTTCTCCTTCTCCACTCCCATCTCTACTTGCTCCCTTCAATCACGCCCTCCCTCACCTTCACAGAATGCTCTCCCATGCATGGCCTCCTTGCCGACAATTCTGTCCTTCGAAGCGCACTCAAGGCTTGTATTAGCCTTTTGTCCTTCCAGAATCCACACTGGTCGACAGGTCCATGGTCTTGCGTCTGTAACTATGTTTGATTCAGACTCATTCGTTCAATGCTCTCTTGTATATGTACATTAAATGTGGCAAAACAATGGCCCATGGAAATGTGGTTAGTTTGAGTGCTATGATCGTTATGCTCCACAGGGATACATTGATGCGGCACGTACAGGGGCTTCTTATTTTGCTTGATCACCATATTGGAAAGGGAGAGATCATGGATTGGCTTTTGAGGTTTGTTTCCTTTACACTTGTTCAAAGTCCTTGATATGCTGCTAATTGCACCTTGTAATTAGTAAGTTAGGATATGTTATTATTTTGAGTAAGGATCACATGGACCGGGGTCCATATGGATGTAGTCATGATGCATAGTGGTTTCTTCTTGTTGTTGGTTTTTAAGGCTTCTTATGGTTGCCTTTAATTAATTTTCTAGAAAATATTTTTGCATACAAATCTTATAAAATATATTTTGTATCAATACTTTCAAACATACAAATCCTTTTTATATTAAACTATTTTTCGGTCACTATACAGAGCCTAACATTAAGAAATAATCTCCAAGACTATAAAGGCTAATGCAAGGATTTTTAACTGAAATACCCATAATAATTAAATAGTTTTGTTATGATGTAGAACATGTGATGATTACACAGAAAGTCTCTGAGAAAGTGAAACATACAACTTAATTTGGCTACATTGTCAATCTATTCTCTAGAGAAGTTGCTATATACCTATGACTATCAGTTCTGATCGTGATAGTAAGTTCTTTGACCATTTTTTGTTGTACTTTGTCGAGTTCTGATCGTGATAGTAAGTTCTTAGACCATTTTTTGTTGTACTTTGTGGAGGCGATTAGATACCTCACTATAGTACAATAGTACGTATCATCTGAAGACATATGGTTAGACAAAAGTGGTAAACTGTACTTGTGCAATATTATGCAGAGCATGTCCAATGAGAGGCCAAAGCAATGAGACTTTGCTCACACCTAAGCTAAAATTACATGTAATAATATGGTCAATCGTTCTACTTAAAAGCCGCCATTTGAGATTGTATATGGTCGACTTTCTACACATACTTTGAATTTGGTCCCCTTGCCGAAGTTTCTTGGAATGAGTATCGTTGTGTAGATCAAATGATTAATTGCGAATAATTCAATCCATGCAAGTGTCAATAAGTAGTTGGAGGAATCAACTACAAAATATAAGGTTTTTACCTGATAAACATCGTAGACTGAAAGTTTTCAAAAAGTGTTTCCCAATGGGTACATGCAACAAGTTGAAAGAGAAAAATATTGGATCGTTCCAGATACTGCAAAAGATTAATGATAATGTTTATGTCATTGATTTTCAAGATGACATGGCTATTTTGAAGACTTTTAATACGTAGGATTTGTTTGAATATCATGCTTCGGATTCCTATTTATTGTCGCAGGACAACTCAAAGACGATTTCTTTTCAAGTGAAGGAGACTGACGTAGACCACGTTGCGGATGATTCTATGCAGTAGTTTGATTAGAAGATCTCATAGAAGGCTTAATGTGCACCTTAACTTCAAACAACAATAAATTTGCAACTGTGTATAACTCAAATTGCTATTATTGCCTCGAGGTACACGGACGACAAATGTGTCAAAATGTTGTTAGGAAATCAACTTTTTTATTTTTAGTAAATTTTTTTGTTTTGGAATGTGAGTTATTTTAGAAGGTCATTATTAGTAATTTTAAGAGTAGTAAGAGAGTTTTACTCGAATTAAGAAATTTACTATTTTTAATAATTTTGTTATTTTTGAGAAAGTTAGGATTTTAGGATCTATAAATAAGGGCTGTAAATGAGATGAATTTCATTATAATGAATTGAATTAATATTGAAGTTCCTACTTTGTTTTGCCTTGTGGATTGAAAGAGCTTCTGTGATTTTGGTTGAAGACGGTAATTTTCTTTCATTATTTATTTTTCGTGATCGATTTCACACTTTCTACTGATTAACATTAAAAGTAAACGAGTAGAAGACGTGGGATTGGATGGGCTCTTTTTGATTAAGCGGCAAAAATAAGAAAGTTATTAACCTACCAAAACAACTAATATTCTGTCAATATTTTCTTTCCTATTCTGTCCCTTCAATGTTGCTAAATGGGTTGAATATATTTACCTTGTACAGCACTCCAACCTTGTGTAGCACATTTCCATTTTGGGGAACTTTCCACTTTCATTGTAACCCCGTAGGCTATATATACACACATCTATGTACAGCTTCTATTCATTGAAAAGGGAGAAAGCTATTAATCAATTCTGTGTTCTCCAATTTATTAAAAGTGAACAGCCTAAAGGGTGGTTTGGAAGGATCAGTTTAGAGGGGTGAATCTGAAAATTGTGACAACTCAAGGTAAAGTTAGAAAGGAAAAAACGATTAAGTTGAAAAAGTCAAATTTGCCCATGGAGTTTGATGAAATTAGGCTGTGTTTGATTGCACGGAAAATTTTTCCAAGAAAATACATTTGGGATATGCCTTAAATGGTTGATTGATTGCAACTGAGAACACATAAATTAAGCAGGTGAGAAAATAAAGATGTATTTTGAGGTGGAAATGAATTCTCACCTATCTGGATGGGAAATGAATTCCGGGATTAGTAGGAAAATTATCCAGATTTAATTGGCTTGTTAGGGAAAATTATACAGATTTATACTAGCTATCTAACAATGGAGTCCATTGTGTTTTCCTAAGAAAATTGAAATTTTCCCACTTGGTAATCAAACACAGCCTTAGTGCCGAAGAAAAAAAGCAAAGCAACCCACTTGGAAAATTTGGTTAATTGTATTAGATAGGCCGCCTCCAATTTTCTAACTTTAAAATTTTGCTTTTCTAATTCTCCCTTTGAGTTGCCACGAGTTTCAGCTCTACCCCTCCATTCTAATATTCCATTATTGCCCCTTCAAGTTGTTAAATTTCCAAAATCATCCCTCTTTTAGTACTGTTTTCGTAACTTTAAGTTTTGCCCTTTACGTCAAGGGTAGGAAGGGAGCAGGGGATCCCTTATTTCTGACCCCTCTAGGGAGTCGTGTTCCCGTACGTGGATTCTGAGAATCCAATGGTGGTTCATAGTGCTTAGTTGGCATCTACTTTTTTCACTTTTTCCAAGGTTCAAGCACCGTTGAAACGGCTGAGAACACGACTTGCAGAGGGATCCTTCCTCGGAGCCTGGGCTTTTGGTCAAAAGTGTAGGACTACCTTAAGAAAAAATAATTTATATAAAACTAAAAAGTGATTTGCATGAAAATAATAAGGCTCGGGGTCCAGTTACCGCCCTAAGATGACAGGCTACGGTTACAGGACACAATATGAGCCACGTGGCAGACTCTTAAGGACTCTGACCGTATGGATGTTTATCCAATACCTAAGTGGACCTACAAACCAAAAGTCATCCTGATTAGTCGTTTATAGAAGTTGGATCTTTGTACCTCCAAAACTGCTCAGATTCCCACAGTTGAGATGATCAACCCTTGAAAATAAGTCCAACCAACGCTTATAAATTACTAATCAGGCTGATTTTTGGTTTGTAGGTCCGCTTAGGGATTGGACAAACATCTATACGGTCAAAGTACTCTAAGAGTGTGCCACGTGGCTCACATTGTGTCCTGTAACCGTAGGCTGTCATTTTAGGGCGGTAACTGGAGCCCGAGAACTAAAAAATAAAACAAAAGTGAGACTTTAGAGAAGGAGCTTTTTAAAATATTAAATTAACTTTTCAAAATTTAAAAACAATAAACTAAAAAAAGTGACCTAGGAAAAAGGGTGGTCTTTGCACCGTCCATCAAACTTTTTCTTAAATAAAGGGTAGACAAGAAGAGGAAAAAGTAAGCTTTTTTTTTTCTTCTTCTTCTTCTTCTTTTATTGAAGTAGTAGGACCCACACATGTCTTTTGTGCATGTTGGTCCCATATCAGCATGGTGGGACCACAGGTAAGGAAAGGACCAGACTCAACAAGTGGGGGTGGGGAGAAAAAGAAAAAGGGTGCAAAAAAGCAAACAATGACATCAATGGCTAGACATAATCGAGTGGGAATTCTTTTGTTCAGTCATGAAGGCAGTGGCCACGGTATTTTCAAACAATTGGGTCCTCATGATCTTACAATACAATGTATTTCACTCCCTTCTTTTTCTTTTGTCGGTTTGGCTTGCCTCGTCGCCTCATTTTCAAACAATTGGGTCCTCATGATCTTACAATACAATGTATTTCACTCCCTTCTTTTTCTTCTGTCGGTTTGGCTTGCCTCGTCAGCGTTTTAACCTTTTTTGGTGGAAACTGGAAAGTGCTTTAATATTATCGGGCAGAGCCAAGAGCCAAGAAAAATAAAACCAAAGCGTCCAGAAGGACCCCACAAATAATGATGAGAATGGTTCGAAGTCTCGAGATCCGAGGCTGGATCGGTCTGACCGATCTTCGCGAGAGGGCTGTTCTTTGATGCAGCATTCTGTATCAAAATTTGGATGCAAAATTCCCTCAAATTGCATTAGACTCTTGCGGGCCCACTTGCCATTTAAATGTCTGGCTCACACTATGATGGACCTACACACCAAAAATCAGCATGATTGGTGATTTCTAGCCTTATGATTTCAGCACTTTTTCATCATGGGCTTTATGAACAGGCCTATGAGTTGGTTCCAAGCCCATGATGAAAAAGTGCTCAAATCCAATGGCTAGGAATCACTAATCACACTGATTTTTGGTGTGTGAGTCCACCAAGATGTGGGCCAAACATTCATGGAGGCAGTAGGCCCAAAAGAGTCTACTACGAGGCAAATTGAGGGACTTCCGCATCAAAAATTTGATACATAAGCCGGTATAGTAGATTTTTCCTTGGCGAGAAAACCCCCCAACGTCTTTCAGAACGGTGGCTGTTGAATATCCTCGTCCGGAGTCTCCCCACCACTTTACACGAAGTTGATTTTCTAACCAGGGGGATTGGGAAGCTTTCCAATGGAAATCCTGGCAAGTGATAATAAATCCATTCGAATCGAATATAAGCATATCACGTTCGAATCCGAAATTCAAATTCGATTCGAAATTTGACGGATATTCTGAATCAATATTCCAATTCATATCCGGTTAACTTCTCACATCTCCAATAATATCTGACTCACTCCCTTACTAAATCAGATTCGAATATTATCCTATATGATTAATCATATGGATCCAGGTATTCCATAAAGTGCGCTGTTGGTATACAATTACTGGAGTAGGAGTCTAAAATCTGTTATATATATTAGGGGTACACCGCGTGTGATGCACGTGCATCTTACACATGGCAAACTCGATCACTGACCGTATAGATGTTTGGGCCATCCCTTGGTTCAGTTGGATTAGAGTCTTTTTCATGGTTTGCTTTTACCCATAGATTTTGAGCATTATTTGGCCAATGACAAAATGATACCACCATGCACCATACACCATGCACCATGCACCATGATAACGTCCATGGCCCTTGAACCATGTGATAATTAGGTGATTTAACATTATTCATGCAATTACCAATTTTACCACAATCAAAACAAAGATTGGAGCTAACCCCATAAACTCATTTTCATTTTAGTATATATCATTGTATAATCCAGACAAATCTACCTCTTTTAAATTATTCAGTTTTAGTTAGTGTTTGAAAACTCGAAAACCCAACTGTGGGTATCATAATTTTCACACGAATCTCAAGGATTGATGTGCACATATCTCGAGGTGTGCATCCATCGAAGATATTTCAAAGGGTGCATTATTTCTAACGTACACTCATCCCAGGAACTCATCCCGGCAACTCCAACATCTCAACCTGGGAACATATCCTCAAGCATCTCATCCTGGCAACTCTAGCATCTTATCCCGGGAACTCCAACATCTCATCCTGGGAACTCATCTTGGCAACTCAAGCATCTCATCCCGAGAACTCCAACATCTCATCCTGGGAACTCATCTTGGCAACTCTAACATCTCATCC
Organism: Euptelea pleiosperma; assembly: GCA_035048495.1. NCBI lineage: Eukaryota > Viridiplantae > Streptophyta > Magnoliopsida > Ranunculales > Eupteleaceae > Euptelea > Euptelea pleiosperma. The sequence goes on along the minus strand of CM068552.1, from coordinate 4,032,770 downwards.
CAGGAACTCATCCCGGCAACTCCAACATCTCATCCCGGTAACTCATCCTAGCAACTCCAACATCTTATCCTGGGAACTCATTCCGGTAACTTTAGCATCTTATCTCGGGAACTCAACCCGGTAACTCCCAGCATCTCATCCCGGCATCTCAACCCGGCAACTCTAAGCATCACATCCCGACATTGTCGACGGGATCGACATTCAACTCATCTCAACAGGTTTTGTTATCATACTTAGCGGGAATGACGTTCAACACATCCCTATAAGGTCAGACGGCATACTTGACGGGAGTAACGTTTATCTCATCCCGACAAGGTCAAGTGACACGCTTGATAGGAAGGATATTCAAGCACATCCCGGCAAGATCAAACGGTTTACTTGGCGGGAGTGACATTTATATCATCTTGACAAGATCAGCAACATACTTGGCGGGAATGGACTTCTATCCATCCCGAGAAGTATACAGAATTCTACAAACAAGATAAGTATTCTAAATTATAATAAAGTGAGGTACTTACCTATTCATTAAATGTTAGCCACATGACGATTAGTTTGACTATTACGCAGCTCCCATGTTCTCCTATTCAAATATCTGCCACGAGGAGTGCCACCTCAGTCGTTTCAGATATAACTGAATAGGGGCAGTTAAGATCTAACAGGAAGAGACAGTTTCGTAACAGAATCTCTTCAGATTATAACTAAATAGGGGCAGTTAAGATCTAACAGGAAGAGACAGTTTCATAACAGAATCTCTTCAGATCATAACTGACTAACAAGGAGTAGACACGTGGAAGATGAGTCACACCAGTTCTGGGGGTATAAATACATGACCCTCAGAATTGAGAAGGGATCTTGCTCTCCAGATCCAGATAGCCTAAACTCTGAAATATTTTACTATTTTCGTGAATCCTGTTACTATTCCTAAGCTGACTTGAGCGTCGGAGTCTTGTCAACAGGTACAACCATATCTCATCTGGAGATCATCCTATCCTTCGCAGAGGAGAAAGCAGTTTCATCCTGGAGCATCAGAGTCGTTCAATTATCACCAAAATCTGAATCGTCCGACCTCGAAGATTGTGTGGGTTAGATCAGATATTTTTCCCCCACACCCTCCATAGCATCATAGCATGTAATTAGTCCAAATATGGCGACCCTCATGTCGAATTCGAATACGACACTTCAGAGACATCTTTAGCGAATGTATTTTATGCGGTAGAATCATATCGAACTATCTGGTTTACAATTATTATATTTCTCATGGCATCACACCCAAAAATAGTCGATCCGGATTGACCCACATCTATATGGTCGAAGCGTAGGATGTTGTAGATTTCTCTGCAACATGGTCTCGACATCTTGATTTATGCCAAAAAAAAAAAGCTCCATTGAAGTCACCAACGGCTTCAGCGCCATGTCTCTGTGTCCTAAATTAAATAATCTAAGAAATCCCAAATGATTTGTGGAGATTATATATAACAGGTATGGGTGTTAATAGGATGGGGTTTGGGCCGGACCAAACTTTGCCTGATCCTGGCATCAGATACAACTAACCAAGGAAAGCCCGACCTGGCCCATTACAAGCACCATATTTAAGCTCAAGCGTGGCTCATTAAAATGTATATAACAGGACAGGCCTTTAGTTTCAGGCAATGACCAATGTAATTTGTGAATAAGCCCAAGCCCAAGCCCAAGCCTAATCCATCATTCTTTAGTGCCTAAAATGATAGCTAGGGCAGGCCCATTGGGCCTATAAATGTAACCCAAGCCCGAGAGCATTAGAGCAGGCCTAAAAGTTATCAGGCAAGCCCGGCCCACTAAGACCCTTAATAACAGGATAGGATTCGTACACCATCAAGTCCATCGGCAGAATCAAATCGAGAGAAGGCCAATTTGAGAACATAGAATTGTTACCCTACGGTAGGGGTGTCAACGGGTCGGTTCCGGTTCGGTTCCTAAGGTGACCAGAACCGGAACAAACGGTTCCAGTTCTTATCGGTTCGGGTACTTATCGGTTCCGGTTCTCAAAGTGATGGTACCAGAACTGGAACCGATTATGTAATTTTTTCGGTTCCGGTTCCAGTTTCGGGTATAACGGGTCCAATCTTGGTAATATGAGAATTTTTACACTATATTTATATATCGGTTCCGGTTCTTATCGGTTTCGGTTCCATATTAGAGTACCGGAACCGTAACCATTAGTTTTCGGTTCGGTTCCGGTTCCGGTTCTTTTTAATCGGTTCCCAAAAATGTGGTACCGGAACCGGTGTTTTCGGTTCCGGTTCCTATTCGGTTCCGGTTAAATCGGGTAAAATTGACACCCCTACCCTACGGTGAAAGGGGCGGTGGTTGTAGGAGGTTTAAAATTTCGGTTTCGCATGCTATTTCGGTGAGGCTTGAAATCGAAATTTTGACCAATTTCGGTCGTGTGAAATTTTAGAAATTTTGAAATTGAGATTAGTAGAACAAAAAAAAGTTCGAAGTTTCAAAAATTTGAAACTTTGTAATGTTGAAATTTCAGTTGAAATTTTGGAATTTCAAAATTTTCAAATTTTATGGATTTCGGTTTCCGCGCATCCCAAACCCGAAATTTCGGTCCGAAATTTTGAACTTTTCGTCCAAATTTAAAACTATAAAGCAGAGATTTCTTTTCGCTTAAATCGAAACCCCAAATCGAAGCGAGCTCGAGCGCAGAACGGCAGCCAGACTTGAATTGGTACAAGATGGAAAATTATTTGTCATTTCTGAAAAAGCAACAAATTTCAAACTTGACCAATCAAAAAATGGCAAATTCTCGGACCATTCGCCGACAAGCTCGATCCGTTAAAGAACACCGAAATCTCAAATAAATCTTGGAAAAAAGAGAGGTATCTAAGCAGAAAAATCCGCCATTGTTGGACCTCAGAAAAGTGGATTTTCAGACCTCCATATGACAAGAAGAATAGTTAGTTGAAAGAAAAACGAAGATCAGAAGGTGAGAAAAGAACAGAAAGAAGATTTGGAACAAAAACACAGGCGGAGCCATTATCTGCAACTCCACCTTGATAATTTCGATGATCTGTAACCACGGATAGCAGTCCCACGAACCTGCAAACGCAAGAAGAAACAACAAGCAATCAGACAAAAAAAAAATGATAGAAAAAGAGAAGACAAAACAAAGCAAAAGGAGTTACCGATTGTTGAGCTCCGCCATGGACACCATGTCACCATTGGAATTGGAAAAGGACAAAGTGGAGCAAGAAGAAGAAGCGTGGAAGGAGGTTGCTCCTTTTCTCTCTTTGATATGCTACGTGAGATGCCGCACCACTCATGGAATACACTCCAACACCCTCTTACAAAAGGTCAAAGAGAGCGAAGAAAAGGTGAAATCTTTTGCCTCCTCTTTTAGAATAAAAATATTTGGTTCGGGCTTAGGGGACACCCATTTTCGACCCCCATTTTGACACCCATTTTGGCGTACCCACATAGAAGATGAATCAACGGCTGATTTTTGGTGGGGGTGGGGAGTGATTTTTGGTGGGGATGATCTCCCCACGTAAACACCTCGCATATGCACATTGCACGATAATGATATTATTTTGGCTATCGTTATTGGATATGATATTATTCTCGATTATGGTATCATTCTCGGCTGTAGTATAATTCTCGGCTATCGAAATAACGTTCTTAATTACAGTATTATTCTTGATTTTCAAAATATCAATCTTGGTTATATTATTATTCTTGGCTTTTGGAATATCATTTTTGATTATTATTCTTGATTTTCAGAATATCATTCTTAGTTAGTATTATTTTTGGCTTTAGGAATACCATTCTCAGGTATAGTTTTATTCATGATTTTCGAAATATTATTCGCGGTTATACAAAAGCACGTGCGAATTAGAAGGAAATGTAAGAACCTTTTAAGTATTGACTTATTTTCTCGAAGCCAGACCATAGCTTTGGGTCAAATTCCACCTCCGAGATGAGGCTTATTGTCCGTGCATAAAATGGTAAATATACCGATATATTAGAACATCTACAGTACGAAGCACTAAATCATTTCTCATCCCCAAATCTTTAGATACCCTTTTAGATCGAAATGTGGTGGAGGAGAGAGCTTATAAAAAGAAGAATTTACAGAAAGAAAGTGATCCCTTTTGGGATTTGGAAACATGAGGTCGCACAGAGAAAATCATGGAAAAAACCTAGAGAGAGAGAGAGAAAGAGAAGCTGGTAAGTGAAGCTTCTACTGCTTTGTAATGTCTGTAATGTGTAATTTGATAATGAAAGATCGGCATTTGATTGGCTTTTTTCCGTAGACATAGTCGTCGGCAAGAGACCGGCGAAGAATCACAATTGGAGATCGGACGGCAATCCTGATTTTATTCTCTACAATACACAAATGCTTTAAGACGCTTTAGACATTAAGAACTTTTCAAATTGGTTGCACCCGCACCCGCACCCTCATCCGACATCTGCATCCTCACCTGCTCTACGCTCTTGTGAATTATATTAGAACAGTGTTTGTGTAAAGAGAAAAACGGGTACGTATTGAGCTGTCCAAGTTCCCACCTCACAGTGGGCTGACCCGGGCAGATCACGGGTGAACCGCATTTACGAACCACGGAGCACAAGATATAATCTAACCTGGTATTCGCAATCACACAATCCTCCCAAAGCATTCGGGTTTGCATAACGTGTGCAGACTAGTGTATCTCATCGATTAGGGTTGTTAGGTAAGTGCAATTTTAATTTATAGCCAAAATCGAAGAGTAGTCTATTAAATGACACGGTTCGGATTGATGGACAGGTGCATCAGTTGTGGTTAGTGAAAGGACGAGGCATGTGGCTTGGCAATGATGCGCTGCACCAATTAGAGGAAACTATAAGAGGCTGTTTGGGATTTTGGAAGAGAATTTATTAATGTGTATTCCACAACATAATTGCCTTATTAGGTAAAATTAATCAGGACCTACAGCTACAAACACGCACTTCGAAAACTTTCTTACCCCTTTCATCTTTTTGTCATTCATCCACGACCTTTACTCCTTCTCGTCCTTCTACTGTTCTTTTTAACATTCTTCTCATCCTCCTCCCATTCAATTTTCTGTCTTTTTTTTGCCCTTGATCATCAACTTCTTTTCCATCTTCAACAAGAGATTCATTAAGTTCAATCTTCTTCCTTTTGAGTAAGTTGATGAGCCCTCCAAGGGCAATTTTGGCATCATCACTCTTCATCAGCTCTTCTGCGACTTCCGCGGGGGTGACATTTGTATCCTTTATCAGCCCTTCAATTTTTTTGAAGAGATGATGCGTGGAGCTTGAATCCACAAGGGGTGCAGTAGGACATGTGGATGTGCATGTCCATGCGACCGGGTCGTAACAATGCAGGGTCAATCCGATCCTTGTGATTTGTCGTGAACACTATGATCCGCTCCTCATCGCAACTTGACCACAGTCCATCGATGAAGTTGAGCAGTCCGGAGAGTGTCAGCTGTAATAACCAAAAAACAATGAACAATTTAAGAACATTTGGTATCAGAGCCAACCCCATGTCACGGGTTCAAGAAGGACTACTTGGGGCTCACAAAAAATGAGAAAAATGACTGAAAATGAAATTTAATTAAATAATTATTCCAGAAGAAGAGAATACTAATCACATAGGCTCACCTGATTTTCTCCATTACTGACTCCTCCCATAGCTCCCCTGTCTTGCAACTCAACATTGCAATCGATATCCTCGATTACTAGTATTGATCGATTTGCCGTAGTGACCAACAATCTCCGCAGATCCGAATTCCCGCGGAGATTCGCAAGCTCCAGATCGTAGATGCTGAAATTGAGATAATTGGCCATTGCAGCGATCAAACTCGACTTGCCTGTGCCGGGAGGTCCATATAACAAGTACCCACGTTTTTGAGATTTGGATCCATTGCCAGCGATCGAGTATCATCGATCCCCAAAAACCTCCTTCATAAGTACCGTCTCCATATATGCCTTGTGAATAGAGCTTCACCACCTTGTTCTCTTCTTTCATGGCTTTTGATCATCTTTTAGTACATAAGGCAAGTAATTAAGAACCCAACACTTCCTCCTTGTGTTTCTTGTGGAATGTGAGCTCAAAGGATCTGCGTTCATTTTGGTCAGGCGAAAAAGAATTGCTGCTGTAGTCGAAAGCTGCCTTTTGGGTCTCCATACAAATCAATTTCCAATTGAGTTGAATCCCTTTGAACGTATCGATGATAACTTGGTCTCTTTCAACAGTGACCAAGATGTTCTTATCTCTCGGGGTTTTGCTTACACTTAGTCGTTCGATCGACGGGGTGATCATGGTACGCAAGTAGATTTCGGAGGCCTCGTAAATTTGGTTGCATACGAACCCATCGTATTGATTGATGACAAGGGTGAGTTGAGAAGAGAGATGACCGCAAAGGCCTCCAAGGCTTGAGAAGATTTTGCCTCGTAGATGTTGGGGTATGAGTTGGTTAGCCATGTCCCAGACTTCGTTCGCTATGGTTCGAATGAGCAATGCCGAAGCTGCGAAAGAGGTGTAGGCGGAAAATAGTGTTGTTGTTGAAGGCATGTCGTTGAGAGAAAACATGTTTAAATTTTTTGATGAACTGGTGAGAAAAATTGTTTCTGGGTTTGTTTTTTGAATGTTTGGCCTGGGTTGTTATATAGAGCAATATTATAGAAGGGAGCTTCGCCTGGAAACTATTTACTTATAAGTACTAAAAAGCTTCCCATGGAAGTTTGAAATTGGATCCCTATTCCCTACAGGGCCTACACCAGCTGGGTCAAAATACTTGTGTTTCTGTTGCTTCTTGGGCACAAAATGATCGAACAACAATGGTCTTTGCCAATTCTTACGAAGAACGTTCAATGAGATCGGTTTGGCTTTCCTATGTCATGATACTATATCCATTTTGGCAGACCCACATAGAAGATGAATCAATGGCTAATTTTTGGCGAGGATGATCTCCTCACCATATAGATCACCCCAACAAAAAATCAGCCCATTCTGAAATTTCTAACCCCATCAAAGGTTTCAAGTTACATGGTAAAAATAGACGGTCCATAACTCTTCAACTTCTAAACCAGTCCACGGATATCAGAATGATTTGAATTTTTGTGAGGATGATCTCCTCACCAAAATTCAGCCATTGATTCTTCCGCCAAATTGTTGTAAAAAATAGTTGTCAAAAATGGTTGTCCCCCGATCCGACCCAATTATAATACTTCTTGGATAAGAAAAAGGAAAATGCTACACAATGTTGTGCGGTGGAGGCCATTGTCCATTGACAGTTGGATTCTAGAGATCCATGGTCCATGAGGCAACAAATGCAAATGGTCAAAAGTCAACTTGCCTGGTAATAAAATCGTTGCCTCATGGACGGTGGATCTCTTGAATCCACTAGTCCATAGCCTCAACCCCGCAACTTTTTCTATGGTCTACCGTGGGGTACCACGACCCTAAAATTTGTTTGAATCAACTATCGTAGTCTGTTAATTGACGGTTCAGATTGATGGACAGGTGCATCAGTTGTGGTTAGTGATAGGGCGAAGCATGTGGCTTGGCGATGATGCGCTGCACCAATTAGATGAAACTATATAAGAGGCTGTTTGGGATTTGGAAGGGAATTTTATTAATGCGGTGGGAATGTTGTTATACTACACCATAGCCTTATTTAGGTTCAGGACATACAAACACTTCCAAAACTTTGTCTTTCCCCTCGGCTTAACACTTAATCTTTCTCGTCCTTCTGTTGTTCTTTTTAACTTTCTTCTCATTCTCGCATTCAGTTTTCTGTCTTTTTTGCCCTTGATCATCAACTTCTTTTCCATCAACTTCAGCATGAGATTCATTAAGTTCAATCTTTTTCCTTTTGAGGAAGTTGATGAGCCCTCCAAGGGCAATTTCGGTATCATCACTCTTCATCAGCTCTTCTGCGACTTCAGCAGGGGTGATATTTGTATCCTTTATCAACCCTTCAATTTCTCCGAAGAGATGATGCTTGTGAATCCCGAGGTAATTGGAAGCAAGGAGCTTGAATCCACAAGGAGTGCAGTAGGACTTGTTGATGTGATGTCCATGGGGTCGCAGCAATGCGGGGTCAATCCTGTCTTTGTGATTTGTCGTGAACACAATGATCCGCTCCTCGCCACAACTTGACCACAGTCCGTCGATGAAGTTGAGCAGCCCGAAGAGTGTCAACTGTAATAACCAAAAAAACAATGGGAACTTGTTAGGTTCCTAAAGATTAAACTTTGCGCACCTCTATCACCTAGGTACTTTTATTTTATTGGTTTGGGTCTTAACATTTGGTATCACAGCTAGCCAACCCCATGTCACTGGTTCATGAAGAAGGGCTACTTGGGGGGTTTGCTCAAACTCGACTTGCCTCTGCCGGGAGGCCCATATAACAAGTACCCACGTTTCCAAGCCTTCCCAACACTCCTATAAAATTCCCTTCTCTTCACAATCCTATCCAAATCCTCAATCAATTCATTCTTGAGATTTAGATCCATAGCCAGCGTATCAAAATTTGCTGGGTGGTCGAGTGTCATCGATCCCCAAACACCTCCTTCATTAGTGTTTCCATATATGCCTTGTGAATAGAGCTTCACCACATTGTTCTCTTCTTTCATGGCTTTTGATCTCTTTAGTACATAAGCTGGCAAGTAAGAACCCAGCACTTCCTCCTTGTGTTTCTTATGGAATGTGAGCTGAAAGGATCTGCGATCATTTTGCTCAGCCCAAAAAGAACCACTGTCGTAGTCGAAAGCCGCCTTTTGGTTCTCGATACAAATAAATTTTCATTTGAGTTGAATCCCTTTGAGCATATCGATAATGTCTTGGTCTCTTTCAACAGTGACTACAATGTCCTTGTCTCTCGGGGTTTTGCTTACCCTTAGCCGTTCGATTGACGGGGTGATAATGGTGCGCAAGTAGATTTCGGAGGCCTCGTACTTAGATTTGGTTGTCGACTAACCCATTGTTTTGATCGATGACAAGGGTGAGGTGAGAAGAGAGATGACCGCAAAGGCCTCCAAGGCATGAGAAGATTTTGGGGAATGAGTTGGTTAGCAATGGTCCGTACTTCGTTCGCTGTGGTTCGAACGAGCATTGCCGAAGCTGCAACAGAGGTGTAGGCGGATAATACTGTTGTTGTTGAGGGCATCTCGTTGAGAAAAAACATGTTTAAATTATTTGATGAATTGGTGAGAAAAATTGTTGGGTGTTTGATTCTGGGTTTGTTTTTTTGAATATTTTGGCCTTAGTTATAGAGCAATATTATAGAGGGAGCTTGGCCTGGAAGCTATTTACTAAGTACTAAAAACTTCCCCTGGAATTTTGGAGCCAAGTCAAAATGAGATTGAAGTTTGACCTTTGAAATTGAATCCCTACACCTGGGTCGAAATATTTGTGTTTCTTTTCGTTAGCTTCTTTAGCACAAAGAACCGCAAAGTAGATTTTGTCAACTTCTCATGGTCTAGCTTAGAATGGTCAGTAAAGTCATGATAAATTATCTAGAAAGATTGGACGGTTAAGATAATCCATTGGTTTTTGTAAGGGTCGTTCTATGGGCACCACGTCTTTATGCTGGGAACCCACAAGCCGAGATCTCCTGGGATATGCCGACATGGTGTATCACATGTGGGCTCTGATGGGTTACCCAGCAGAAAATTTGCCTTGTCAGCCCATCATCGCCGAAATGGACAGTTGGTTCGGTTGGGCCAGCCGACATGACATGGTGCCAAGCATGGTTTTAAAAACGGCCGTTTTTTTGTTTAAACGGCTGTTAAAATCATTTAAACAGCCGGTTAATTTTGAAAAATTTTGTGAAAAGAACGGCCGTTAAAACCCGTTTAATTTCTGTTAAATTCCATTTTTTTTTAATTTTTAAATTTCAAAATTTGAATTTCAGCGCTACTTTTTTCGTTTTTTCCGTTAAAACCGTTAAAATCCGTTTAATTCCGTTTTTTCCCATTTTTTTTCATTTTTGCCCCTGACCGTTTCAATCCGTTTTAACGGCTGTTGAACCGTTAAAACGGCCTCCTTTAAACCTTCGTGCCAAGCTTAAAGACAGACGTGGGTGCCCATAGAGCAACCTTTTTTATAACTATCTTCTCATTCCTATTCTCAATTTTCTTCCTCTTTTGTCCTTGATCTTCAACTTCTTTTCCTTATCTTTGACTTCTTCATTTTTAGGAATTTGATGAGTCCTTGAAGGACAACTTCAGCATCGTTGCTACCTTCATGATCTCCTCATTGACTTCTGCATTAGTGACAACTTTCTCTATCATCCCTTTGATCTGTTTGAAGAACCGGTGATCATCATGAAAGATGAAACCCTTGGTAATTAGGGGCAAGGAGCCTGAACCCAGAAGGGGGTGCAGTAAGACGTGGATGTGCATGTCCATGCGATCAGGTCGCAAGAATGCGGGATTCCAGAGGTCTTTGTGATTGGTTGTGAACACGCTGAAATCGATCAATAAAAAAAAATGTAGGGTTGGAGAAGCAAAGTACTAAAGTTGAATAAGTTGGTTCCGTTTTTCAGAGGACATTACTAATCGGTTCAAATACAGATATCACGTTTCCTTTTTCCCATTGACAAAAGGGCACTCGTTTTGTTTCTCATCATCTTTTTTTATCTCCATTTAGCCCTTCATTCTGAATTTCTTGTCCTCCATCTCCTTCCAGGCCTTCACATCCATTTTCTGCCTTCTCTTTGTGTTCAATCATCTTCTTTTGGAGGAATTCAATGAGGCTTGGAAAGACGACTTCGGGATCGTCTCTCTTCATGAGCTCTTCAGCAATTTCGGCAGGAGTTACCTCCGCCTCCTCAATCAGCCCTTCAATCTCAACGAAAAGAGGGTGATCACAAACCCCCAAATAGTTTGTAGTGAGGAGCTTGAACCCACAAGGAGTACAGTAGGACATGTGAATGTGCATGTCCATGCGCCCAGGCCGCAGCAGAGCGGGGTCTAGCCGCTCCTTGTGGTTCGTTGTGAACACGATGATCCGCTCGTCCCCGCAGCTTGACCATAGACCATCGATAAAATTGAGCAGTCCTGATAGAGTCACCTACGTAACCAAAATATCTAAATTAAACACACACACAAACATATATATATATTTTGGATGATTAGAGGTACTTAGAAAATCGTTTATTTACAATAAGAAAGGGCATTTTGGGTATTATAAAAGGAGAAGAGGGTAAGGTGGTCATTAAGAAACTTTTTTCATTTTCACCTCTGTTTGGTAGAGACTCAGATAAACCAAGGTTTAAGAGGGGCCGTTATAAATGTATAGCGGACTGGGGTCGTTACCATTTTTTTTTGTGAATTTTAACTCTCGGGCAAAAATGGAAAATAACGAAAAATGGCGCTGGAATTCAAAATTTCAAAAAACCGAAAATAACAGACATAATGGCCGTTTTTTTAAAATATAATTCCAAAAAATAACGGCCGTTATTTTCTCAGCGTTTCAACGGTACATAACGTAACAAGGTCTGAATCCGGTATAACGGCCATTTTTTTTAACCACTAAACCACAAAAAGTTTGACGGACAATGATTGCATCAAAGTCAATGCAAGGACTCGCAAAAGTCACCCTGTACACAATCTCGAGAGTTGGAACTGGGAAACAATCACGTGATAACCACGCAAACAGACAAATCCACGTCAGATACACGCATCCGACGAATCAATTGTAACTCAAACGAAAACTGTGGGGCCCACACGGGTGAGCTCGATCTCCTCACCATTTAGATCATCCTCCGTACAAATCAGACCAGTCTGAGTTTTCTGACCCCACCAAAATTTGCTCTTTATTCTGAGTCGCTCATTTTCTGAAGCAAAAATTTGGTGGGATCAGAAACTTCAGAATGGTCTGACTTTTATTTTTTATGATGATCACAACGAGGAGGAGATCCTCACCCAAAATCATCCCTGGGGGCTCTCCCATCCCATGTGGGCACACAGCTAAAGTTAGCCCCCTACACTTTTCACCAACGACAAAAGGACACCACTATGCACAGGAAGACATCTATAGACCCCGGAAAAATTTATGATCCCGACTTCTGTATCAAAATTTTGATGCAGAAGTCCCTCAATTTGCCAGGTAATAGACTCTTTCGACCCCATGCCTCCCTGAGTGTTTGACCCACACCTTGCTGGACCCACACACCAAAAATCAGTGTGATTAGTGATTCCTAGCCATTGGATTTGAGCACTTTTCATCATGGGCTTAAAACCAACTCATAGGCTTGTTCATAAGCCCATGATGAAAAAGTGCTCAAATCCCATGGCTAGAAATCACCGATCATACTGATTTTTGGTGTGTAGGTCTATCAAAGTGGGCCAGACATTCAAGGGGAAAGTGGGCCTGAACAAGTCTATTACGTTGGAATTTGAGGGACTTCTACATCAAAATTTGGATACAGGAGTCTGCAACAAAGAACAATTACTATTTGAGTCAGTGAACGAGGAAAAGTTAGCTGAAGGACACTTTTTTTTTATGTGCTTCATAGCTCCACTGGGAAATATGTTCCACAGACTAAGAACTGAGATCTCCACATGAGCCCAATTGATTGGACGACCTGGATCTCCACATGGTACCCGTAAAAATAACAAAACAGAAAACATGTTTTATAACGCTGTTATAACAGTAAAACTCCGACCCCTTATGTTTCATTAACTGGTATTTAATACTTGAAAAACCGTTATAATGGCTGTTATCCGTTATTTAACTGCTAATTATATTTAGTTTAAAATAATAAATAATAATCTGATAACGAACCTGGTTGTCTTGACGATGCCCGTCACGTGGGTACTTGGCTCGTGCTTCTGCTCGACGATCTTGCAACTCAATGGTGCAATCGATGTCCTCAACGACAAGTATCGATCGGTTTGCCGTAGCAACCAACAATCTCCTGAACTCCGAGTTACATCGGAGATCGGTGAGTTCCAAATCATAGATGTCGAAGTTTAGGTAATTCGCCATTGCAGCTATCAAGCTCGACTTACCCGTTCCTGGTGGGCCGTATAGCAAATATCCACGTTTCCATGCCTTCCCTACTCTCCTATAGAACTCCTTCCTCTTAACAAACCTGTCAAGATCCTCCAATACTGTCTTCTTGACCTCCAAATCCATTGCCATCGTCTCGAAGGTCGCCGGGTGATTTAGGGTTATCGAGCTCCATTCGTGCAAGTTCCCATACAAGCTCTCGTATTTCACAGTAAAGAGCTTCACTGTCTTTTTCTCTTCTTTCATGGACTTTGATTTCTCTAATATGTAAGGCAAGTAAGAGCTCAACACCTTTTCTTTATGCTTCTTATGAAAACTGAGCTCGAAGAACAGAACTTCGGATCGTAGACTCGAATTGAGATTCCTGGTTTTGTTGAAATATGATTTTTCGATTTGTTTAGATACCAATCTCCACTTGAATTTGACTCCGTCGAAGACATCTACGATCTCTTCGTTTCTTTCCATGGAGATTGTGAATTTCTTCTCTTTATCGGGTTTGCTGACTCTTAGTCTTTGGGTTGAAGGGGAGATCTTGGTGCCTAAGTAGATCTCCGCGGCCTCATAGATTTGGTTGTTGGAGAGTTCATCGAATTCTTCGATGATCATCGTTAATTGAGAGGAGAAACGATTGAAAAGCTTTCGAATGCCAAAGAAGATATGTTCTTGGACCCCATGAGGTAAGAAGTCGCGAGCTATGGACCGGACGAGCATTGCCGAAGCGGCGAGAGAGGCCACTGTCGATATGACTGTTTTGGTTGAGGCCATGTTGTTAGCAGAAGACATGTTTAGGTTCTGGGTCTTGAATGGAGTTGGGAGAAGTTGGGATGAGAATGGGTTGATGATTTTAGTTTGCTTTATTAGTTCTATTTTGTCTGCAAGTTGACGGCTTTAAGCATGACTTTGAGTGACCTATAGTTGGTGGTGGATGGTAACTTCCGCGAAAGATCCTTACTTTTCCAACAATGACAAGAACAGTCTTACGTATTCTTGGGGGACCAACGTATGACGTAGATACTTGTGATGACAGGGAGCAATATGAACCACGTGCGCCACACCCTTAGAGGACTTTGACCGTATGGATGTTTGGCCAATCCCTAGATGGATCGAAAAACCAAAAATCAGCCCAAATAAAGATTTATAGGTGTTGGATTGGAATTGCTTTCATGGGTTGATTTTAACCGTGGGAATTTGAGTATTATTGACCATTATTTGAGGTACAAAAATCCAAAGGTTTCAAATCATTAATTGAGCTGATATTTTTGGTTTAAAGGTCCACCTAGGGATTGGAAAAAAACATCAATTTGGTCAGAGTACTCTAAGGGTGTGCCACGTGGTTCATATTGTGCCCTGTCATCAAAGTTTTACTCGTGAGTGAGCCACCCCCACCATCCATTTTGGGCTTGGCCTATAAATGCATTTCGAGTATTATTCTTAGGGGTAGAAATAAATTTTCAATATTCAATTTGCTCCTATGTGGGGACAGCTCTTGATTACCAATAGGTGTGTAAACGGCTCAGCCAAGGGAATATTTTTTTGAAATAAAGTCTATATATAAAGTAACAACCAACTACAAGCGTGATTCCAATCGGCTGACCCCACCACAGAAAGCCAAGATGGGATATCGGAAGTCCACAAAAACGGTAACAAAAAAAGACTGGCGTTTGGTAAATTATGTTATCAGATCTAAAAGCTTAGAGATGCTTAAGGTCTAATAGCTTGAAGACTTATGTCTGAATTGGATTGTTTGGTAATTGTCTTAAGTCTTAAAATTAAGTCATGGGCAATGTGAGTATTTTGAAATGTTTATTAGGATAATTTTGTAAGTTTTTAAAAGAAAAGGCATTAAGAAAAAGGCATAATTGGTATTAAAAGAGAATCTTAAAATCTTTTAAAAAGATGCTTTCACTTACTGTAATAAGTGAAGAGAGGGTGACTTTTTTAATTTTCATTTAATTTCAGTGATTTTGGTTATAAGTGCTGAAATTAAGTTGTTTACCTAACGACATCATTTAATCACCAAAATCACATAATTTCAGTTCATTTAGACTTAAGGTTTGAGAAAAAGTTTTACTTAAATACCTTAGCCTTTGCGGTAATAATTTGAACCACCATGTTGGCTGATCTAGGATTAAAGACAAACAAAAGAGAGGAAAATGAAGTCGACCAAGCCAAAATTCTAGTAGTAGGAACAATCGATCTACCACCGAGAGCCAACTAACCTTCCTTAGAGTATCGACTCTATTAGGATGTATGAGGAACAAAATTGCATCGCCCCATCTCAAAGCTCGAATTTCAGCTTCTTTTGCAGATTGGACTATGGATGGAGAAGACTAATCATGAAGAATGAAGCCAAATCCTAGATAGCTCCTAGGATATGCATCAAAATTCACTTAAGAACACCCTTAGGTGGAGTACATCTCACTGCACTAGGGCCTTCAGGTAACTTTGGTGGCCCTTAAGGATATAAGAGGGTATAGCGAAGAGTCTCCGAAGGATTCCTCATTTGCTTAGCATGAATCATATCATTACACAGATACCACAATCGCCACATGAGCACACAAATATAATCTCTAAGGTGGTTTTGCCAACGAATCTCTTCTCCCTGAAAAAGGCCCCACTTTAACTATAAACTAACCTAGACGTATCAATGGGTCACTGATTACCGAACTTGGTTACTCATATTTGAGTTCTAAGTTTTTGGACCCAGTTGATAACTGGATTGGGTCTGGGCTTCCGAGCCTCCTGGTGTCTAATTTTCTATCAAAGTGCACGATATACATAACCCAATGTGGTTGGGTTCGGGTCTAAAAGACCCGGTAACTATAAAGTATAAACCATCACTTGTCATCACAATTGATGTTGTGGGGTCATGCATTTAAAACTAATGACCATCCACAAGCAGTGGCAGATCCAGGATTTTGTTCAAAGGTAGGCAATATTGTACAAATTTTGTTTCAGGTAGGCAAAAGTGTACTTTTTCAACATGGGCAAAAAGGTTTTTTTTTTTTTTTTTTTTTGTTGTAATTACTTTGAAATGGGTACATTTTCAACATGGGCAAAAGGGTTCTTTGAAAGAAAGAAAAAAGTCCTTACTAAACTTTTAAAGTTGAGGGTGGGCTGCCCACATTCCTTCCTGGCTCCACCAGTCTACACGCACAATGTCAATATAATTGGGTTAACCCGTGCAAGGGGTTAAGGTCCACCATTTGGTAGGTCCTACTATGTAGACCTATTCTCGACCACTACTTTTCTCTCCATCACCCCAAGACAAGGAAGGAGTTCTCCTAATTAGGTAGAATTTTACCCAATATGATGACAGAGACGAGCATTTTCCATCTGTATCTCTCACAATCTAGATTTAACACCAAAGATGCGGTCCTCGTAACAAATCCGGTCCCCACAATACAGAGTCTCTCTTTCTTTGACGGGGAAGATTCCGTTTAGACTCGGATCTTTGCACCATAAGTACTAGGTCATGTGAGACTTTCATAGGGCAGGAGGGACATAGTTGTAGTAGGTAGAATTATGGAGATATTATCATTTATTTATTTATTTGGTCTCGATGACGAAAGAAAATTTATCACGGAAAGGAAAAAGTACCAACGGAAGGAAAAAAAAAAATAGAAAAACAAGAAAGAAAACACAATTACAACGGCATCATCACGTCACTAAAAAAACAAAGCCTCTCTAAGAACACCCTCCTTCGCTAAAGAATTCGCCTTTGCATTAGTCAATCTTGAAACTAACGAGAACAAAATATTCATAATGGTAACCAACTCTCGAATTTCTTTCATTATATGCGCGAATCTCCATGTCCCTTTCTTCTTTCCGGAAACCCAATTAATCATATTATTAGAATCACCTTCCACAACAATCTATATAACATAGGCTTCATATATCTAAGGGCCCATATCAACCCTTACATAAAATAAAATTTAGATGGTTGGATTAATTTAACAGAAAAATTGTCTCCCCACTTATACCCCTCGTATCGGCTTCACAAAGAATGGCCGAGATCTTATCCCCCAAATGGACTATGGATCTCAACCACTCAAACCCGATTTTGGGAAATGCCCACTATACATCTATATGGCAAAACAGAGAAGTCACTTATCCCCCCTCTTATCGGCTTCACAAAGGATGGCCGAGATCTTATCACTCCCAATGGATGGTGGATCTAAGCCACTCACACCTAATTTTGGCAAACACTTTATCAAAGAGTGCCGTGGGCATGGGCCACCTACTAGTCTATATAACAAAACACAGTGGTTGTCTCCCCCTCTTATAGGCTTCATATATCCAAAGGCCCATATCAACCCTTAAAATAAAATTTAGACGGTTGGATTAATTTAACAGGGAAAATTGTCTCCCTACTTATACCCCCTTATCTGCTTCACAAAGGATGGCCCAGATCTTATCCCCCAAATGGACTATGGATCTCAACCACTCACATTTGATTTTGGAAAATGCTTTGTAGGGGAGTGCTGAGGGCACGGGCCACCCACTATACATCTATATAACAAAACAGAGAAGTCACTTATGCCCCTTCTTATCGGCTTCGCAGAGGAGATCTTATCACCCCAAATGGATGGTGGATCTAAGCCACTCACATCCGATTTTGGCAAACGCTTTGTCAGAGAGTGCCGTGGGCATGGGCCACCTAGTATGATACGTGGAAGCTCGTGAGGCATACGATGCATCCATTGGGGCTTTAAAAAAGACATACGCATCAACCCTTCTACACCTTTTTTGACACCATGTGTAAGATACGTGTGCCTCATTTGCATATGTTGCTGGTGTTATTTTTTGTGGAGCCTGATGGTGCTAGAGTACTGTGATATGCACGTGTTGGGCTGTTTCTTGACCCAGCCTGCCTTGAAACGGGCTTGGTTTGCAATTGGGCTTACCTCAGCCTAACTATGACATAATCACGACACTAGAGTTGGTCCAAAATCAGTAATGGCCCAAAAAACCAAAGTTGCCTGGGCTTGGGCCAAGTTGTTTTTGCATGGGCTTCACCAGACCCAGGAAGAAGGCTTCGGCTGACTCAAAGCTAGCTCAGTCCAGACTCCAGACTTGCTCATGTGAATTCTGTGTGCATAGTTTTTGGTGAATGGCCGTTATAACGAATTTGGACCTCCCCCATTACGTTATATACATACCATTTTAAGCTCACAAAATAACGGCAATAATTTTCATTATAAACGGCCGTTATTTTCTGTTATTTTTCCCTTATAACAAAAATAATAACTGTTATTTTTTCATTATTTTCCCTTTTTGCACCTGAGCATTACAATTCATTCTAACGGCTGTTATAACAGACAAAATGGTAACGTCCCCAGTCCGTTATAACAGCCCCTTTTAAACCTCGGTAGATATTAACATGTATATGTAATTTGTTTTTCAAAATTTTCGGAACAGTTAGAGGTCCGACTAGCCCCAGCCCAAACCTTTCATACTGGGTTATCGTACAAAAGTGAAAACCAGCTGGCTCTTTTGAATAGAGTTATCAGTGCAACCAAACACCATTACAAATACACAATCAACACAACCGTGGCGTACCTCTTCCTCTCATTTCTTCTGTTGATTCTTGTAAGTTTCTTTTCATTTCCATTCTCAATTTTCTGCCTTTTTGGTTCTTGAGATTCAATTTCTTTATCTCCTTCATTCTTGGCTTCGTTGCCTTCCATCTTCTTTCTCTTGAGGGCAATATATATCAGCATCATCGCTCTTCATTAGCTCTTCTGCAACCTCTGCCAGGGTGACTTCTGCCTTCTCTATCAGATCTTCGACCTCTCCGAAAAGCCTGTGGTGGTTTTGGATGCATGCTAAGGTAATTCGAGGGGAGGAGCTTGAACCCGTACGTGAGGAGTACAATAGGACAAATGAATGTGCATGTCCATTCGACCGGGGCGTAACAAAGCGGTGTCGAGCCGATCCTTGTTGTTGGTCGTGAACACGATGATCCGCTCATCTCCACAAGTCGACCACAAGCCATCGATGAAGTTGAGAATGCCGGATAGGGTCAACTGTGTGAGATCAATAATGAGTAAGACTAGTGAGTAATGTACAATAACATAATACTTTCGAACAGCACCTATTTTAGATTTGGTACTAAAACAACGTGTTTTTTTTTTTTTTTTTTTTTATGGAAATTACCCATGTCACAATTTTTTCCCATTTTTAAGGGGCGATTTGAATGTAGCATAGAAAAAAATTCGCACATGAAAATTTTGTTTTCACTCAATTGGCCCAGCATTCGCCAGGCAAATGTTTTCTGTGGGCCCGCCAATCAAGGGTAAATAATTTCTCCCCCTCTGGAAAATATTTGTCCACCATTATAAGTTTTAGGGCCCGTACGTATCGCTATTTTTGGATTTCAATAAGTCTTTTTCACAACAACAAAAAAAATTTCCAAGATAACAGATTGTTTGGATCATGGTTTTAAAAACGGCTGTTTAAACGGTTTTAACAGCCTTTTAAACGGTAATGCCCCAAGCCCGTTTCCGTTAAAACCGTTTAAACATGTTTTATCGGTTTTGAAAAAAATGGCCATTAAAATAGTTTAAACAGCTGTTTAATTCTGAAAATTTTGTGAAAAAAATGGCCGTTAAATCCGTTAAAATCAGTTAAATTTTTTTTTTTTTTTAATTTCAAAATTTGAATTTCAGCGCCATTTTTTCCAATTTTTTCCGTTAAAATCGTTAAAACTGTTAAAACCCGTTAACATCAGTTTAATTCCGTTAAATTCTATTTTTTCCCATTTTTGCCCCTGGCCATTTCAATCCGTTTTAACAGCCGTTTAAACAGTAACGCCCCCAGTCCGTTTAACCGTTAAAACGGCCTCCTTTAAACCTTGGTTTGGATGATCATTTTTTAAGAAGTATTTATTATAGAAATATATTGTTTAAGCCAAAAAAAAAAAATCATTTTATAAACAATAGCTGAAAGTCGTTTTTCAAGTGAAATTTTTTTTTTTTCAATTCTGCTAGCTTAATGAACATCTATACAACAAAACACAGTGGTTGTTTGTCTCCCCACTTATACCCCCCCTCCCTCTCTTATAGGCTTCAATAAAGAAGGGTCGAGATCTTGTCTCCCAAGTGGGTACGGTAGATCTCAGCCACCACACCCGATTTTGATAAATGCTTTGTTGGAGAGGGCCACCAACTAGTAATAAACAAAGAAACCATATTCCCAGAATTTCCCACCTCTACCCATTTATCACTCTCATCAGCTACTTTAGTAAAAAAGACTTTTTGGCTTAAAAAATAGGTCATCCAAACAATCTATTATTTAGGAAAAGTCTAAAAATGGCGATTGAAAAACCCCTTAATATTTTTTGAAATATGGCAATCCAAACGAATCCTTAGTGGGCACCAAATATATATATTTTTATAAGGTAAAAGCTTCATTGAAAGAAAAAGAGATACAAAGGGGAGGAGGTCGAGGAGACCTCCAAAAAGACACAAAGAAAAGAAAGAAAAGAAAGGAAAAGCTAAACACCCCTACTTATAATGGCATCCCATCTGAAAACTATGTCATCAAAGGTTATCCCCTTATACTCGACAAACAGCTTAGACCAATAATAAATGAGGGTCTTAATGTTGATAACTATGAAGCCACTTTATCTTCAAAGATCCTCATGTTGCGTTCAAGCCAAAGGCCCTACCCTACCGCGAAAGGAAGAAGGCTCCAAAGACGACGCCCACAAGAGGAGAAGCATCTACTGGACCAACTTTTAAGAGTGAGCATAACGGAGGTCGGGATTGTCCAACATATGCCGAAGGCGTTAAAGAAAATACTCCATACCTCTCGAGCTATCATACAATGAAGGAGAAGGTGGTTGACGGATTCCCCTGCGCCTTTGCACCAAATATCAACATGATTAACTATATCCGATCCCCATATCATATGATATGATGCAACAAGATGGGGATTAGTTGAGATAAAAGTCTAGAGAACCAATGGGGGATGATCATCGGAGCACATTGGTTTTGGCTGAGAAGATCTTCTAATTGATAGGACTGAGTAAAATTACTAATTAAATTTTAGTATTAAAATATGGATAAAATTTTGCTAAAATATCATTTTCAAAAGTGCACATTCATTAGTTAATAATACAACAATACATCGCAACTGTTACACGATAAACTATTGTCTGATCTGATTTTATTGGGTCATGCTCCATGGGTATATGTGGCGTGCGATCATTGGCGGCATGATCACCACTTAAAATGTCCCGCCACTTCAAAAAAAATTCTCCATACGGCTCTCACATCTCGTGTTTCCCATTGACAAAAGTGCTCTCGTTTTGTTTCTCACTCTCAATCTCATCATCTTTTTTATCTCCATTTAGCCCTTCATTCTGAATTTCTTGTCCTTCCAGGCCTTCGCATCCTTTTTCTGCCTTCTCTTTGTGTTCGATCTTCTTCTTTTGGAGGAATTCAATGAGGCTTGGAAAGACGACTTCGGGATCGTCGCTCTTCATGAGCTCTTCAGCAATTTCTGCAGGAGTTACCTCCGCCTCCTCAATCAGCCCTTCAATCTCCACGAAAAGAGGGTGATCACAAACCCCCAAGTAGTTTGTAGTGAGGAGCTTGAACCCACAAGGAGTACAGTAGGACATGTGAATGTGCATGTCCATGCGGCCAGGCCGCAGCAGAGCCGAGTCTAGCCGCTCCTTGTGGTTGGTTGTGAACACGATGATCCGCTCGTCTCCACAGCTTGACCATAGCCCATCGATGAAATTCAGCAGCCCTGATAGGGTCACCTACATAACCAAAATATCTAAATTAAACAAATAAAATCATAAAATAAACAAATAATATATATATGGTTGAGGTCAAATCCATCCATCTAATGTGGACGGTTAGATTTCAGCCACTCAATCCCTCTCATATATTCGGCCAGTCCCACTCATTTTGACCCCAGGGTGCAACATAATGAAAATTTATTGAAATTTTAAATTTTAATTAGCACTGTTATTTTTCATTATTTTATGTTATTACCCTTATACCCGCTTCAATAAAGAAGGGCCGAGATCTTATCTACCAATTGGACGGTGGATCTCAGCCCTCACGCCCAATTTTGTTAACAATAAGAGAGGGCATTTTGAGCATTATAGACCCAGACTGGGTAAGGTAGGGGTGTAAATTTGGCCCACGGTCTGACCTGGGCCTGACCTATTTTTTTCCAAGCCCGCCTGGCCTGGCCATCCCTCCATGCCTCTCTGGGTGCTGGGAAGTTGGAGCCCAGCCCAGACCTACATCACTGTTCACCATGACTGCCTCCATGGAGCCCAATATATGAAATCAACACTCGATCAATAATCTATCTTTAAGAGATGCCACGTGCCCTCTAGAGAGAAAATTCAAAAAAGTATGGGATATTTTCCTGGAAAAAAACCCTAAAAAGATTTTCCGGATCGACGCGGTTAAATTTGTCGGTTGAGTACGGAACGGATAAATGTATCTGACGTGGATTTGTCTGTCTGCGTGGTTCTCACTTATCACATACATTATGTGCTTCGCACTCTCTCGGTATTGATATCTTGGAGTGGGGTCCATGCGGTAATCGTGGTGTCCTTCTGCCATTGGTTAAAAGTGTACCTCGAGATCACATCATGGTAAAAAAAATGTCAAAATATATAGTTTCCTTGCAATATAAGATGAATAGCAGAAAGGACAAAATAAGACGGCGTCAGTTTTGTGTGGTTATCCACTCACCGAAAAATAAGGACATGTCGACATTCCTAATCCTACCTCATGAAAAATTGACTGTAATTTGAAAAATTCAGATCTTCCAATTAAACCATCATGGTTAGTAATGTGAAAATGGATGACTTTTTTAGTGATGATCATCATGGCAATGAAAACGGATTGTGTGGTTAGATTGTCCAACATGATCCCCATGTGGGCCCCATCATCAGGTCCAGCTCTAGACGGACTCTTTTAACTTGGGAGATAACTAGGCTGTGTCACGGAGGAAACTGTTTCCAAATCCAAACGCGCCCTTAGATTCCAATTCTGGAGGCGCGTTGATTTGTGAGTTTATAAGAAGACACCTATATCTTTGACCCCTAGTCTATGCTTAGGATCATCTACTTGCTACTAATCTATGTGCTTATTTAGTCTGAACAGCATTTTTTTTTCCCTGTGAAACGCATAAAAACATGCCACTTGGCATACTGTTTCAGCTTTCAGGCCAATTGACTCATGAATATTGCTTAGCCCATTTGGATATATGGACCTACACACCAGCAATCAGCCTTATTCTTAGGGTAATTTGTACCTGTTTGATTTGAACATTTTTTTGACACTCGACTGAATGGCTGGGCAGGTTGATTTTGGTGTGTTGGTCCATCAAGTGGTGGGCCAATCATTCATGAATCAGTAGGCCAGAAAGTCTGCCACATGGCACGTTTTTTTGTGCTCCGGCAGCTCCACAGACTAAAGAGCTGAGATCCCCGGCCACCTGGATCAATAAGAACTTAATCTCAATGTCATCTTAGCTAGTGACCATTACTTAACTGTTATTTATATTTAGTTGAATAATGAAACTCAATAAATAATAGGGAATAAAATTCCAATATTCTTTGACCATTATAACAGTCAACGTTACCTACACGTTATTATGACGTTATAACGCTCCTTTCCGAACCTCGACAAAAACAAAAAACCATTCCGATTAAAAATAATAATTAATCTGATGATAACTAACCTGGTTGTCTTGACCATGTCGCCCATGTAGGTGCACCACTCGTGCTTCTGCTCGACGATCTTGCAACTCAATGGTGCAATCGATGTCCTCAACCACAATTATCGATCGGTTTCCCGTAGCAACCAACAATCTCCTGAGCTCCGAGTTACATCGGAGATCGGTGAGTTCCAAATCATAGATGTCGAAGTTTAGGTAATTCGCCATTGCAGCTATCAAGCTCGACTTACCCGTGCCTGGTGGGCCGTATAGCAAATACCCACGTTTCCATGCCTTCCCTACATTCCTATAGAACTCCTTCCTCTTAACAAATCTCTCTAGATCCTCCATTACTGTCTTCTTGAGCTCCAAATCCATCGCCAATGTCTCGAACGTCGCCGGGTGATTAAGGGTTATCGAGCTCCATGCGTCTCCCAAATTTCCATACAAGCTCTCGTATTTCACAGTAAAAAGCTTCACTGTCTTGTTCTCTTCTTTCATGGACTTTGATCTCTCTAATATGTAAGGCAAGTAAGAACCCAACACCTTTTCCTTATGCTTCTTATGAAAACTGAGCTCGAAGGATCGAACTTCTGATCGTAAAGTCGAATTGAGATCGCGGGGGTTGTTGAAATATGATATTTCGATTTGTGTAGATACCAATCTCCACTTGAATTGCACTCCGTCGAACACATCTACGATCTCTTCGTTTCTTTCCATGGAGATTTTGAATTTCTTCTCCTTCTCGGGTTTGCTCACTCTTAGTCTTTGGGTGGAAGGGGAGACCTTGGTGCCCAAATAGATCTCCGCGGCCTCATAGATTTGGTTGTTGGAGAGCTCATCGAATTCATCGATGACCATCGTTAATTGAGAGGAGAGACGATTGAAAAGATTTCGAATGCCAAGGAAGATATAGTCTTGGACCTCATGAGGTAAGAAGTCGTGGGCTATCGTCCGGACGAGCATCGCCGAAGCGGCGATAGAGGCCACAGCCGATAAGACTGTTTTGGTTGAGGCCATGTTGTTAACAGAAAACATGTTTGGAGTCAGAATTGGGTTTTGGATCGTCAATGGAGTTGGGAGAGTTTTTGAAGAATGTTGTTGAATTGGGATGAGAAGGGGTTGATGATTTTAGTTTGGTTTGTGTTGGACATGGATCCAAGAAATTATCCCTTGGTTTTATAGATAAAATAAAGGGTCTTTTCGTAATCAGCTAGCCCCTGCAATTTGAAAGTAATTAGTAATACCTCCATTGACCTAGTTTAACCATCATTGACTAACGTTAAAACGTGACATGCATCATGCGCCTGTTAATGCACCTCTGAAAGGACGAGAAAAATTTTGAAGCACGTGTGATGCGCCAATGATCATGCGCCACATATACTTGGGTTTAAGTTTTGGTTTAAAAAAAGTTAACTAACCATTGGTTTATGTGGCATGCGAATCATCCGCACATGATCACGGCTTCAAAAAATTTCTTTGAAAGGACCATAATATTGCAGAAAATTTTTGAAGGAGCGGAAGTTAGAAGCAGTGGCCAATCCCCCCCCCCCCCCCCCCCCCCCCCCCCCGCCGCTTCAAAATGCAAGTACAATGCTAACGAGGTGCGATTCAAGTGGCCAATCACGTCAAGCCACAATCCCCCCCCCCCCCCCCCCGCCGCGCCGCTTCAAAATGCAAGTACAATGCTAACGAGGTGCGATTCAAGTGGCCAATCACGTCAAGCCACAATCTACAATCTCCCCCCCCCGCTTCAAAATGCAAGTACAATGCTAACGAGGTGCGATTCTAGTCTGTTTTACCTTTAAGTCCACAGATGTTAAACTAGGTCAAGGGGGGGTTATCTTAAAGTTTGAAAGTATGAAGAGATATTACTAATTGCTTTCAAATCTGAGGAGATTTTACTAAAATACCCAAGAAATCTCTATCGGTTCTTCCTATATTGTAGGTTGTCTGCTTGTTGAATCACGACTTTGACTTGCAATGTTATTAAACCCAGACCGGCCCGGCTGGTCGAACCGGTGACCCAGTCACAAAATCAGTGAAAAAACCGTTGTCATTCTTGTAACCCACTCGACCCAGGTTGAACCAGTAACCCGGCTGACCTGGACACGGGTTGAACGTACCAGTGACCTAGGGTGGTCCACAAAGGAGTTGGCAAAACATTCATGGGTCAGTGGGGCCCAAGTTCTTTGACCGGTTCAATGACCGGTCCGGGTAAGAAAACATTGACTTTGGGTAAAGTATAGCTGGTAGATAGGTAACTTCCGCGAAAGATCCTTAATAAATGACAAGTATAGACTTGCGTTTTCTTAGGGACCAACTATTTCCTTCGACGTAGATGCTTTTGACATTTAAGTCTGCCGCACATCGTTTTACAAAAAAAAAAAAAAAAAAATTGCATTTGCAGCCCACCGTCCATTTAGGGCTTAAAGATGCATTCCAGTCTTAGGCCCGTTTGGACTGCCATTTTTTTTCAAATGACTTTTTTGTTGTTTAGAATTCTTTATTTTCTTTTAGTGGGTCCACCACTTTAATTGATGAGAGTGAATCAGTGATAGATGGGGAGGGGTGGTGAGAGTAGGGTTTCTTTGTTTATTATGTTCATTGAGCCAAGGTTTAAAGGAGGCTGTTTTAACGGTTAAACGGACTGGGGGCGTACGGCGGTTAAAAAGGATTGAAACGGCCAGGGGCAAAAATGAAAAAAATGGAATTAAACGGATTTTAACTATTTTAACGGAAAAAATGGTGCTAAAATTCAAATTTTGAAATTTGAAATTAAATTTTTAAAAAAATAGAATTTAACTGATTTTAACAGAAATTAAACAGATTTTAATGGAATTAAACGGATTTTATCGGCCATTTTTTTCAGAAAAATTTTCAGAATTAAACGGCTGTTTAAACGATTTTAACGGCCGTTAAAACAAAAAAACGCCATTTAATTCAAAAACGATAAAACGTATTTAAACGGTTGTAACGGAAACGGGCTTAGGGTGCTACCGTTTAAACGGCCATTTTTAAAACCATGCATTGAGCTAGCAAAATTAAGTCTTTTTTGACTTGCAAAAAATCTCACAATTCTGGGTGCACTGACTCCAACACACTCGACAATCATCCACCATCCAGATAGATCTAATGGCAAGCCATTTCCAAAGAGAAAAAAAAAATGTCATTTTATTATTTTCTGCAATATGAAAGAGAAGGGTATTTTAGTAGTTAGAACTTAGAAGTCGAAATTTGAATCAAAACACACGTTGCTTGGACCCTAAGAGTCCAAGAGCATATATTTCTCCATTTTATTCAAAGACTCGGTGGGTCGGTCAGTCAGTCAGCCAGTCAGTCAAGACAATTTATTTTAAGAGAAGACTTTTGGGATTTGTTTTTTATTTCTTGATAAGCACAACTTGCGTCTTTTAGTAGTAAAAGGCCGTAGGGAGTAGGGACAACTGACAAGTGCGATTGTGTGTTTGGTCCTCTAGACATAATATCTTGAGTTGATGGTGGACCACATCTGCTTGCATGTGACGTTTGGATGTAGAATCAAATCCTTGTGAAAAACCATTTGTGGATATAAATGAACCCTCACTAAATCATCATCCTAAATGGACCCTAACCGTTCGATCAGTGTATCATTTCTTCAACCGAGGTATGGCCTAGAATGAAACTAACCGTAGGATAGCAGCCTTAGGAATGACCTTAAACTCGAACGACTAAGCAAAGGTTAGGGGCCGTTTGACAACACCATAAATAGTTTTTTTTGCTTCCAAAGTCTTTATTGATCGATAACAAAAGAAAAGTTATTAAGAAAAGAGGGAAAAGTACAAGTGAAGGAAAAAAAATAGAGAAAAATAAGAAAGAAAACACAATTACAACGTCATCACCGAGTCACTAAACCGAACCTCTCTAAGAACAACCTCATTCGCTAAAGAATCCGCCTTTGCAATCTCGGAACTGAAGAGAACGAAATATTCATAGTCGAAACGAACTCCCTAATTTCTTCATATCCGCTAATCTCTATATCCCTTTCTTCTTTCCGGAAGCCCAATTGTTCATATTACTAGAATCACCTTCCACAACAATATGACCCAAATTATTCTACTCTAAATGCTTTACAGAGGACTGCTCATAAAAGAAACGATAAATTAATATAATGCCGACTGTATTAAACTAATTAAGTTGTAGAGAAATGTCCCCATGTTTGTATCTTCGGAGAATTCCACGCTAAGCATCTGACGGCACTTGCTACCTGAGCGACATTTCCAGGTAACAGTTCTGTTACATACCCATGACTTCTGAGGGGTTTCTCCCTGGTTCTAACATTCAGGAACCTCTCAGTAGAAAATTTTGGGTGGATGATTTCTCCATCCTCTCAATTACTGGTCCTCATCGACTCCGATGTCATGATTTCAAGGTTACTCATTCCCTGTTAAAGTAGTAGATCTATTCAAATTAATTTGCTCTAGTTAACATAGATAAACAAAGATACTTTGTAATTTAAATTTCTATGAAGTATCTCATCGACTTGTTAAAGATGCAAATATGCATTGTTTCATCAATATCATTTTATTTGACAGTTCAAACTCGGTACAACACATTGCTTTAGCATAGACACAGGCTAACAAACATGTGTATGATGTATGCAAACCTCGATAATTTGAATATGAGTAGAAAGATGAACATGCACATTATTTATCACTTGGTGGAAACAACATACAAGGTGCATCTCACTTCATGGAAATTGATTTGTATTGTCTGACTGTGCTTGTAATAGCCTGTTCAACTGGCAGCCTCTCCAAGCTTGATGCACCATAGAACCCATGAACTCCCTTAGTTCTCGTAAGTACAAACTCTGCCTCTCTGGGACCTGATATAGGACCTGCGAGTTGCACCAAGAGATTCTTTTTGTTAATGGAAAAGCTACCAATAAAAATTAAATTAAAAAGTAAGAACAAATTGAGAAAACCAGTTTTTTAAAAGTTGTTTGAGGCTTATTCCTCGAGGCTCATCTTGGAGTGAGGCTTCTTGAAAACGTCTTAAGCTTTTAAAAAGAGTAAAAGCTCATGAGGCATATGATCATCCATTGGGGCTTTAAAAAAGACATACGCTTCACCCCTTCTACACCTTTTGAACGTCATGTGTCAGATATGTTTGCCTCATTTGCATATACTGGTGGTAGTAATTTTAGGCTGTCATATCTTGAAATAAATCCTTATTTAAATAATAACCAGCTATTTTAAGTTAAATAACAACAAAAACATCTTTTTCCGCCCATATGAAATAGATCAATTTATTCATATTTTTTCTTAAATTTCCCTATTCTATCGAATCTATCCCATTATTTATTATTTAGCTTAGTATTCATTAAAAATGGGTGTGCTTGTGAGGCTTACGCCTCATGCTTTGGCCATTGAATTGCCTGGCCCCACTCTTTCATGTTTTAAAACATTGGAGAAGACTATTACACATACTGCACATAGAGGATTTTGTTTGATGCAATCAGTGATAATCCTTAGTATATCTTTCTTTTCATTTTATAGTGTAAACAAGTTAAGTAGGAAAGTTCATCCTTTCTAATGAACATGTACTTTTATGTGTGGAAACTTGTTCTGTAAGTGTTTCCCTTGCATGTATATATTCACTCCAACTCCTGCCAATTTGAGCTCTATGATTACTCCCAACACCCCCTCTCCTCTCTTTCTCTTCCTATAAAGCTTCCTAGATTTTATTATCAAGACTTTATGTAAATGAATCACAAGAGTTGATTTAAAATTACTGAACACCCACAATTTCATAGAAAAGGAAATAAAACCTGCCCAGACAGTACCTCCATGGCATAGCACGATAACATTAGGATTGATCACACGTGCGGCATCTGCAATAGCCTTGTACACGAACAACACTGTCCTCCAAGGAGATTGCTGTTTTTGCACCAATTGACCCTGAAGTTGTGAGCCCCATATGCGCCACTACAATATCAGCTCCAGCTTCTGCCATGGCTATGGCTTCATCTCGATTGAATGCATATGGTGTTGTCAAGAGCCCCATTCTATGTGCTTTTCTAATCATCTCAACCTCCAAGCTAACCATAAAAAGAAAGAAAAATGTCTGAGTTCTAAAAAAGCGGATATAAAGGATTATAATGTGTGTACAGGTAAACTCTAATGACAAGATCTTTTGAGACCTACCCATAGCCCATTCCTGTCTCTTCCAGGTTTTGCCTAAAATTACCATCAAAGAGCCCAACAGTTGGAAAGTTCTGAACCCCAGAAAACCCGATTGATTCCAGCTGCTTTAGAAAGTAGTCAATTCGGCGAAATGGATCAGTTGCACACACTCCGGCGAGAACTGGTACTTCCTTCACCACCTATACATCTTTTAGAAGTTATGCACTTGAAAGCAATTCCTTAGATTCTGAACCAAAGATTGAACAGGAAGAGTGTTCGGTCAGGTTTTTTTTCGTTCAACCTCGAATTCAAATTGGTCGAACCATGAATCATAAGAATCTCTTTTGTTGATCTTTAATATCACAAAGGCAACCCTACAGGTGCGAAGTTGTTCACATTCGCCAATTTTTCCAATAGATGGCCATAAACCTTTTTAATATACAACATCCAAAATGGGTAAAAAAGACTTTTGGCGTCAATTAATACATGGACAAAAGAGAAATTCAATTTCGTACAACATTCACTCCCTTCATTTACCACTTTCAAAATTTTCACTCTTAGAACCTAAAAACTGCTCCCAAACCCACCCACATCTCATCCTCATTGCAGCATGTGCCTTCTGCTAGTTATTTATAGGTAGAATATAATAATAGAAGTAGAAGAAAATAGAGAACGAAGGGATAACGAGCCAAAAGATGTTATAAATTTTTTATTTTCATTTGTTTCAAAACAAAGGTTTGAGACGACAATGAGTTATCATTATTTTCTTAATACTTTAATAAGTTACTTTTTTCAGCACAATGACCAGAAAATAAAATCCTAATATAGCACGTTAACCTTATTAACATGTGATCAGGATTTGCTGGTTTAGACAAAAAAAGTCAAATGGTCCAGCAGAAAAGACCAAAAACAAAAAACCAGATTGTTTGTCAGGTTTAAAAAATAATAAGGGTTATACTCTGACAAGACTGGCTTCATTGTCAGTTCAAACCTAGTCGGACTGTCGAATATTTTGACTACAAAGTTCAGAGTGAAAGACGGTAAATATTTCCAAAGTTCCCTACTCGGCAAGTTAGTGTTCTAGTTTAAAGAACTTTCTTAGAACAAGTAGTAGTTGAACTCACTGGCAATACTTCATTAGCCATGTCAAGTACCACTGCATTTGCATCTGCAAAGGGCAATAAACCTGCCAAGGAACCCCTTCCTGCCATCCGAAAGCGCCCCGAGTTGTAAACAACTATCAGATCCACACCACCTGCTTCCTCAAACTTGGCAGATATGCCAGTCCCAGCACCAGCCCCTAGTATGGGCATTCCTTTATTTACTTGATCTTTCAATTTCTGTAGTATTGCCCGAGTCCTTAGCAAAGTTTCTGTTAGAATGAACAACAATAAGTTCTTAGACCACATTGGAAAATCTATACAAATATCTTCATCATGTAAGGTACAAAACAAACTCATTCATTTTGACCACCACACACCATTTAAAACTAGAAGTATACTAGCAAAACAATAAAAAAAAAAGTATTCACAACAGAATTTTACCAGTAATTCCATGCAAGTTGCTTATAGTGTACAAAACAATCAATGCAATATAACCTTAGGCCGTGTTTAATTGCACGGAAAATTTTCCTGAGAAAATACATCTGGGATATGCCTTAAATGGCTGATTGATTGCAACTGAGAACACATATTTCAATCACGTGAGAAAATAAAGGTGTATTTTCAGGTGGAAATGAATTATCACCTATATGGATGGGAAATGAATTCCGGGCTTAGTAGGAAAAATTATCCAGATTTAAATAGCTTGTTAGGGAAAATTATACATATTTATACTGGCTATCTAACAATGGACAGTTGTGTTTTCCTAAGGAAAATGCAATTTTCCCACTTGGTAATCAAACACGGCCTTGGTGACAAAGAATCTCTTGTTCCAGCTGATGCCAGACAGGGTAGTGCAGAGAAGCTCTGATATTTAGAACAGATATACGACCAGCAGGGTTTTCAAATTCTAGGACTTCTAGAATTAGGGTCTGAGGTAGGGACTGACTTAGGTTCATGTCTAAGGAGTGGGATATGATTTAGATGGGTTTGGAAGGTTTAAAAAAGGAACCAGACCTCAAATAAGGTGCTGGTTGGAATTCAAGGCAGCAGGCTTAGTGGGTTAGAATGGGGTTTAGAGGTTTAATAAAGGAAAACCTGAACCAGGATTAGGGCTGATCTAAAGATTTGTGACACAAACTGAGGGTGGGAAAGTTCCACCTAGTTTTCTCTAAAACAATTGTAAATTGGGTTCACATATGCTACCTATAAAAAAAATGTGGGTTCACACATGCAACATGGACATTGATACTTGCATCCAAATTAATGATGATTCACTTTGAAGAATCAACACATTTGGCAAAATAATCTATTTGCTCCATTTGTATAGACCAATTGATAAACAGCTTGAAGAGTCTGACATGGTTCCACTTGTGGATACATTTCAATCTGTTAGTCCATATTTATAAAGGGTCCAAGTAACACTGTACACGTGTATGTATATTCAAATATAAGCAACTACCATTCACCTCTTCATCGTACTAAAACTGAAAACTGGTCAAAGATGGCATAGTCATGAGGAAGAAAAAGATAGAATAGCTAGTTCTAGTTGATCCAATTGGTTTTGATACTTTCATGACCAATTCACCACTCCACCAAACTGACTTTATCTTTCAGCTTTCTGGGCAGCTTGTAGTAACCAGTACTTTACAAAGACAACATATGAATTCTAGAAATGTCACAGATCTTCCAAATGAAAAAGAAGACAAACTATAACCTGGTCTTGCATCAGGAAAGCTCACTGGGGTGGAAAAAATAGTTCCAGATCCTGATAAATCCCGCTTAGAAATACATTCCTCTGGAAGGTCTTGAGTTGGTTCAAGAAAAGTATTTTGTTGAGGACCGGCATCTTTGGGGATATTGATACTAATCTCCAAGAATGAGTCGACCAATGTGTTTGCAAACTCAGGATCATTAATATGGTATGGGAATTTCTTCACCTATTCAAATAGAACATTGTTATGTTTTAGAAGGTAATAGGGGATAGTTGAACAATGACTCTACCTGCCATACAAATGGATAAGATTGCAATACACACCATTTGATGAACAATGAATCTACCTGCCGATCTTCATTTGTCTCAACTAGCCTCTCCAATTCATCTATAAGAGTACTGGTAGCCTCAGGATCATAGAAGGGCTTCTCTGGTGCATCCAAAGCTGAAATGCCTTTCTGTGGCAGGCAAACACATATCTTTGATGATGAATGGTTCAGTTTGTTTGCTATAAAGCCAGCAAATTTCTTGTTTTCCTCTGCCGTGGTTCGCATGAGTGAAACCTGCAGAGGATTGATATCAGTAGATCCACATTTTCATACCAATCTCTCTATCTAAGTTTTCAGAGTTGAAAATAAATTAATTCACTGCCATCATCAAGGGGACGTTTGCCAACACAAAAATAAGTAACTTGTTGACTTTTATAAGCCAAAAAGTTAAAAAGCTAGTTTGGATGTGTTTCATATTTTAACTTTTGAAAAGTTAAAAATTAACTTAAAACTGAAGCTAAATTTTTTAGGTTTTAACTTCTAACTGAAATTACTTCTCAAAAATTAGAATGCCTCCCGACGCTTTTAATTTCTATGGACTTTTTTGGAGGTAAAAAATCAACTATTAACTTCTACTACATGTAGAAGTGTTTTTACTTCTCGTTCCCAAACACCCACCAAGACAAAGCTAATTCAAACTTCTTCTCTTTTTCTCCAAGTGTCCAAGAAGGAAATACCGATAGTTTTAATTTGTTACAACTTTTAGATAGCATGATCCATTAATGTTAAATTACTATTTTTAACAAAAGAATATATCACATCTGACTACCCTTTGTACATCTCGAGATGTGAGGCAATTTGTAACAAAAGTATATAGGAGGAATAGTCAAGTTAGGGCAGGGGAAATGTCAGAATTCCTCCTCCATGTCTCTGCTATACACATGACACACATAGACGGGGTTAGGGATCACCATTGAATGAATTTCACCAAGGAGATCTCCTGGGCCAAAATTGACTTAATCAGATGAATGGAACCATCCGATATATTGCAATCTTTATCAGATCAGGCTAATAGATTTTTTTTTGATAAGTGATCAGGCTAATAGATGGGGTGGGAATGTTCCTTGGATCAAGCGATCGGAGCAAGTGCATGAGATGAAAGAAGAAAAAAATCAAGGAATAGGAAAAAAGAATCAAGATTAGAGAGACTTATGCACCTGCTCATTATGTACGTGAATATTTCTTTGACGAAAATTGGAAGGTATAGTCTCCTTAGCTCCAAAGTTCACCATATCCAAAGCCCCTATGCTCAGCACTAATGGGACATTTTCTTCTATGATAGCATCGAAGCGGGAACTGTCACAGGCCATAACACCTCCAACTACATAATCTGCAACTTCGGTAGTTGTGAGGTCCAAAACACCCTAAATCAACCAAGACAAGTATTTGAGTGAATATAAACCAAGTAGCAAGGGAAAAGCACAGATTTAACATGTATTCAAAACCATGAAAATTTGATTTCATTCAAAAGTTAGCAGTGTTGAATACTCACTGGTTCGAGTTGAAATGGAACCAAATCTTGTATGTATATATATATATGAAATGAATATCAAGAGAAGTTGAAAAACATTGAAACAAAAATGGCTTGATTAAGATTTCTGTGGTAACTCTTCACAGCATTAAAAAGTGCAAGCACAAAACTCCCCTGCACTTTAACAAAAACCTCTTAGTTATCCCATTAACTCAAAACCATAAAGAAAAATCAACCAATCGATACAAGTCTCGGAAATCAAGTTTCTAAGCCTGCCCTTAACCTCAAGTTAAGTTTTAAGGTAAATCAACTTGAAATTGGATTTCATCAAGCAGATTTGGTCAAGTTTTGAGTCAACTGAATGAGCTTTCAGAGGAAAAATCCTCTTCCAAATAACTGCATTCTCTACTTCTAATCTATTTACTTTCGGTTTTACTCAATCAGCTTTGAGATTGAAAATATGATCAAGCTAAATAAATTTAAATTAGCTGCGTATATTCAAGGAGAAGTCCCTTGGTGTATGGTTTGGGCATGTGCAACAAAGACCAATGTAGCATTAGTGAGAATGAGCACTTTGGTGCAAGTTGAAGGCCTTAAAAGGGAGAGAGGAAGGCCGAAAATGACATGGATGGAGGTGGTAAGAAAAGATCTAAAGACTTATGCTTTGACAGAAGATATATCTCTAAACAGTGTTGAATGACGAAATAGGATTCATGTTGCCGACCCCAAACATTTGGGTAAAGGCGTGGAGGATGATGATGATGATCTTGGATCAAGGTTAATCATTTGAACTCGAAAGACGTGCATATTGAACAGGATTCACGATGCAACTACCTAATACTGCATCTTAAGTTACTTCTTTCTGGTCAACCGGCAAAGACACTCAACTCCACTACTTTTTGACAAAACATGTATTTCATCAAGCACGCAGTTCTTGCAAACAAATCATAATCATAAGCCTTGAAAACAAATAAGTGTTAATTGAAAACATACCTGTATGAATCCTCCTCTAACTAGATCCTCCATTGCCCTGCCACCAACCCCAGTGGCATGGAAAATCAGCGTCTCATAACCTTCTCTTTCAAGTCTTTCCTTGACAGCATTTACGCATGGAGTTGTAACCCCAAACATGGTTATACCAACAGTAAGTTTTTCAGTCGTCCTACGAGAATCTCTGAATCCCAGAAGTCTTCCAACTACCATTCCGGCAACAGCAGCTCCAGCATTAGATAACACAACCCGGCTTACACTATTAATCCCACAAATATCAACCACCGATGGAAACAATATCAAATCCGACGTTCCAATATAAGGTTCAGTTTGACCACTAGCTACAGTGGATACAATGACCTTAGGCACTCCTACTGGAAGAGATCTTAAAGCAGAGGATATCAGAGATGTTCCTCCACTTCCTCCAAGGCCAATGGCTCCAGCAAGAACTTGATCCTCATGAGCTTTCTTGAGGAAATGTTCAAACGCTTTGCTCATTGTAGCAACTGCTTCGCCTCTGTCATCTGGAAGAATATTTGAGGGTTGTTGCTCATCTGACCCAGAATAGCAAGAGAGAACCTCCTTTCTTGTCACAAACGGAAAATCTCCGAAGCTCTCTGTTTCCTTCTTACTGGTGGAAACATCAACAACTGTCACTTGCACCTGACATCAACAACACAATCAGTTAGGTTTCCCAAAACTCAAATAACAATTAAATGCCAATGAATATGATGTGTGCAATTCTAGCCTGTAGCACAAATTTGCAGTGTTGCATTCAAAACTGAGTAGTGTTGGAATCCGAACCGTGACGGACTCCATGCCACAGGCTTAATGTATTATCAAGTGTTCTTTTGTAATCTTAAACTGTCACTAAGTTCATGTATTATCAAATTTTCTTGTGTAATCTTAAACTGTCACTAAGGCCCTTTATGGTTGCCCTCTATAAAGTTATCTAGAATTGATTTTTTCCCATAAATGTGCATAAAACTTTTCTAGATCAACACATTTTGACTAATGAATCCAATCTTAGAAAACATTTCTGTGGTCACCATACAGAGCCCAAGTTGCAAAAACAAGATTTTTGAATCCAAACATCTTATATAGCAAATGCAAAACTCGTGATGATCTACGGCATCTAGAGTTAAATTTCATCAAGAAATCGATAGAATCAAATAACATCAGATCAGATATCCAAAAAAAGAAGAAGAAGAAGAAGAAGAAGTACCAGATAAGAAGATTGAAAGTTTACATCTAGCTATATGGTATTAAATTCTCCTAAACAAAAACCAATTCATGTTCGGTTAAAATGTAGATCGAAACCTGGAAATGTTGCGATGAGAAAAAGATTCATCTTTTTCATTAACGCTTCAGGTAACAGAAATTCAAAAACCGCAACCAACATACAGAGATTGAATCCTAAAATCTAACAAAATTACTCAAGTAGGAAAAGGGATCATCTGAACCAGACGTGCCTTCAATGAAGAACTTTTGGAAAAGCTATTCAGATTGGATCGAACAGAATCGGAGAGAAATCGAAGCTCCTCCAGCTTTGTATCGGCCGTTCCGATGCAGAAAACACGGTAAACCTTATCCCCATCCGCCATCTTTTCCCGAGTTGAGATTCTTCAACTGTAATGTTCAGTTTTAATAGAGGTTCTGCAACTTCTGTTTTGAGATTGGATCGAGATTAGAGAAGCTGCACTCTGCAACGAGTAAAACTGCGGGAGTAAACCTTCCCTCGCACCCCGCTGTGAGAGAAGCCGATCACAGCCCACAATACGAGCCACGTGGCACACTCTTTGAGGTCGCTGATCATATGGATGTTTGGCCAGTCCCTCGGTGGACCTGCAAACCAAAAATCAGCCTGATTTGTGATTTACAGCCTTTTAATCTTGCACCGAAATAACACTCAATAATGCTCAAATCCTACGGTTAAAAATCAACTCATGAAAATAACTTCAATCAAACGAATTCACTGATCAGGCTGATTTTTGGTTTGCAGGTCCACCAAGGGACTGACCAAACATCCATACGGTCACCGCCGTCTAATAATGTGCCACGTGGCTCGTATTGTGGGTTGTGACCGGCTTCGGTCACAAGTCGCAACATATTGTGACCGAAGTTCTATTCCGTCTGCTCTGCAACTCTTACAGTGAAGATTGTGGCGGAAAGAGGGTAGAACAGGTATTAAGTTGAAAGGTAGGGGCACATTGCCCACATAGTTGAGTAAAAGGAAACGTGTAATTTTCTACGAGTACGTACGTGGCACGATCCTTTTGTGGAGAAAAGATTGTCAGCGGCTTCGCTGACACTCCGCAGTCAGCGAAGGCGGACTCGCCACATCGAGTAAAACTTCTATCACAGCGTTCTCACAGATGCTTCTGTCACAATGCAAAAACACAGGCCACGTGGAACATGCTTCATGGACGCTGACCGTATGGATGTTTGGCGAGTCCCTCGGTGAACCTTTAAACCAACAATCAGCCTGATTAGTATTTCAAAGCGATTCCATTGAAGTTATTTTCATGGGTTGATTTTAACGGTAGGAATTCGAGCATTATTGAGCGTTATTTGGGTGCAAAGATCCAAAGGTTGTGAATCACTATCAGGCTGATTTTTGGTTTATAGGTCCACCGAGGGACTGGCCAAACAACCATACAGTCATCGTCCACTAAGAGTGTGCCGCGTGGCCTGTTATGTATTGTGACAGAAGCATCTGTCAGACGCTGTGAAAGAAGTTTTACTCTGATGTAGTAAGGTATACCTGAGATTTTTCCAATTTTGGAATCGCATTTTTGTTACTCACCGCTTCCATACGGGCCCACTGACCGCATGGATGTTTAGCCCACCCATTAGTAGATATTCATACCAAAAATAAGCTTGTTTGATGATTTTTATCTGCTGATTTTAGTATACTTGAAAAATGGTTGAATTCAACGGCTATAGTTAGGCGTTAAAAGGGTCTAAAACGTAATGATTACACATTACCAATCAGGTTGATTTTTGGGGAGGATAAATATCCATAAGGTCAGTGGGTCCATAGGGCAGCGTTGAGTCACAAAAATCGCGCTTCCGCATTTGAAAAGTCTCAGGTATACATTGTTACATCTGTTTCATTGGGGTAACAGAAGCTTTAGTTGTTACGTGTCACCTTTTGACCACATTTGCATACTCTAAAAGTATGAATCAGTTTCATACTAGTTTTTTCCGTTAGATTTTAGCATTAAAAAAAATTGATCAAATCCAACGCTCTTAAATCTTCCTATTAAAATGCTAAATCCAACGGTCAATAAAAATAACGAAGCGTAGATGCTAATTTTTGCTGTTTATAACTTTATATAAGGAAGTAACAGTTAATTGATTTTAACAGTTACGAGGAAAGCGAAGGTGGTTGGTTGGGTCGGGTGACCTTTGAACTACCACAAGTCTGATGGCGACGTTATGGGCCTCGCCAAATCTTGATGATGAGCCATGGATATGTTGAGGAAGATGATCGACCTAATTCCAGGCCTTGGTGGAGACTGGAGAGTAGGTCTGAGAGCATCTCCAACGGAGGTCTCCAATTTGGAGCACAAAAATATTAATTTTTAATATAAAGTGCATTTACAGCACTTCGGTAACCGTGTCTACTCCAACCGCAGTCTCTTGCTTTATCTCTAAATCACTGTTCCTCTCAAAAGCAACAAGGATACAAATGGAAATAGAATCTAATATAACATTGGAAAAAGGTCAAAACTGTCATTAATCAACCTCAACAGTAATAGAGACCCCCATCCGGGGTCTCTAGATTTAGAGACTCAAAAAGGGGTCTCTAGAATAGAGACCCCTTTTGGAGTACGGTTGGAGGGTTGTTTTTATCCATCGACTCTTTATTTTACAGAAAAAGAGCACGGTTGGAGATGCTCTGAGCCAAGCTACTCTCCGCCAAGGCCTGGATTTGGGTCCTCATGACCTTAAAACATCTGCCCCAAAACAGGCCCAGTAGCCCATTCTTAAGGCCCGTCTGGGAAGCTCATGTTTTCAGTTCTGGCCTTCCACGTAGCAACCTCCTTTAATAAAACAGCCAGCCAACTCTAGTCTATTTTAAGGGGAAAAAAATCTAAAAAAACTGGGCCCCACACAATTATAAACACATAATACAACAATCCATCTTGTATTGCCTACCCATTGGCCTTGGTGGACAAAAATCAACCTGATTGATGATTTCTAGCCATTGGATTTGAGATTTTTCATAATAGGCTTCATTGGGTTGGAACTCATCCATAGGACTGTTAACTTAGACTTTGATGAAAAAGGCTCAAATCCAACTCCTAAAAATCATCAATCATGCTGATTTTTGGTGTGTAGGTCAAATATTCTTGGGGTTGGTGGTGCTATCAAACTTTGCATAGGACCCAGTCCCTATAGAAGCTGGAGGAGAACAACTGAACAGGACTGAATGGGCTGGGCTTGAGTAGGACATGATTCAAAATCTTCTCAAACTTGGGCCCAGAGCAAAGGCCCTGCCATGGACCATAGGTACAAGATGCTTGTCCATTCTTGGCCCATTGAAAGCCCTAGTAGTCATATGGTTAATCAACTTATTAGTCGGACCCATTAAATTGGTATGCCACGGGCCTCTTGGATATGGAATAGCCCGATAACTGAACGAGCAATATGATGGCTAAAAGAAAAGTAAGGAAAACACTTCACCATTAGTTTGATTTTCGAATGATCTCTTAGCTACGAATCCGACAAGTTTGGATCGATAAATCCACGGGCTCCAATATTAATTATGATCAGGCTACTTAATCATGCTGTCACATGTTAGATCTTAGCTTACAGGCATAGGCCCACGCCAGAGGCCTGAGGCAAGAGGCCCGATCTAATAGTTCAGATCTAGGCCCAAAACCTCTAATGGGCCGGCCCATTTAGACCTCTAACTGACCAATCCAAGATGTAATCCATCAACTGAACAGGTTGGGATTAATTTATGAGTGGGCTGGGCCCATAGTTTCACAACACTACCTTATGTTTCGAATCAAATAGAGCGTTCCCTATAATTGTTCAAATACAACGGACCAATCAGGTATACTCTGTTTCAAATAGCCGTCGGATTTGAGCATTTTCATGGGGTGATTTTTAGCTGTTGGATTCAAGCATTTTTAGGGTATCTGGTAATAAGTCGGTTTTATAACAGGGACCTTTTAGGGGACCAGTTCACCGGTTCAATTGTAAAACATGAGTCCAGCTTGTATAGGACCGGGTTCTGTGCAAAGCATTATAGAACCCCTCCCCAAAATACAACCTGGCACACTATTTCGGCCCAATGACCCATGAATCTTGCCCAACCCTTGGTGGACCTACACACCAAAATCATGGGCTTCATCAATAGACTAATGGATGAGTTCCAAGCCCATGAAACCCATGACGAAAAAAATTCAAATCCAATGACTAGAAATCACCAATCAGGCTGAATTTTGGTATGCAGATCCACAAAGGGGTGATGCACGCATACAAGTGTCAGTGGGCCTGAAGAGCGTGCCACGTGGCATTTGGGGAGAGGAAAACATAGATACATCAAGAAAACAAGATAATTCAATTAGAAATTAAAGACAGATAGGGTTCTTTGTCCTATTTTGGGACAAAAGGTGAGATTCAAACAAGTTATTATCTCATTTGTTTATATATTTGATTGGATAATTAAGCTTGGAATAGGCATGGTTTACCTAATTCTTAACAACAAAATGCAAAGGGGTACATGCCTTCTAATGACTGGTTTATACGGCGAGTACACACGTGTATGGTTGATTAAGATCTGATTAGTACGTGTCTCCCTCCTACACCCTCTCAAATATTGCTTAAGTAAAAAATTCAGATAAAGTGTCACTGATTTCCCATTTATAAATTACCAAAAAAAAAAAAAACCACGCCACATCGGTGTCGCCTTACGTACGAGTGTGGTTGTTAAGAAAGATTAGGCAGGTAGAATTATTAACTATATATGTAATAATTAGTTAAAATATTAAAAATTGGGTATGTGGCACGCCATTTTCGCCGTTTAAAGTACGACTAATATTCCGATTAGGAGATTGACAAAGTTGATACGGGCAGGTATAAATCGATATTTTAAAGCAGTTCACGGTTAGGCGTTAACACCATCTCAATTACCATATCGAGTCGCCAATCAAGTATCATCACAGTATTGTCTGCTCATACGGCTTCGAAAATGATCGGTGTGGCAAGATTTGGATATATTAAAACTCGGTAAATTTTTTCAAGGTCGAACGTGCGTTTTCGTGTGTGATGTGCATTTGACCAAGCAATATACTTGAATAACATTATCTAGAGTTAGTTGTTATAACAGCCATTATCCTGTTATTTTAGGGCTGTTATAACATTTTTAATATATTCTATTATATTTGTTTATAAAAATGTACTAAATATTATATTTTATATAAAAAAAAAATTAGTAAAATGTTAGAAACATTACCCACTGTTATAACGGCCATTATATCAATTATGTCTGTAGAACTTGACTAATGACCGTTAACGTATGGTAAAATATATCTCCATTTTTTTTATTTTTTTATTTTTAAACCTTAAAGTAAAAACCCGACAATGCATAACACTGCATGATGTACTTTATCGTCCAAACAATAGTACGGATCCGGGATCGACGTCGGTATGATTGAAAATGTGTAATGTAGGAGGAAAATTTATGGACAAATATGATCCCACATGGTCAACCCTAGTTACAATGCTGTATGCCCAATTGAGCAATGAATTAGAGGATTCTGTGGGTGCTGTTAGGTGGGTTGGACCCTTGTCGAGGGAACGGAGACCTAATTTTAGGACAATTCGACAAGGACACCAAATTCGACTCCAATCGTTCACTTCCATTCTAGAAAAAATTGTTTTCTTGTAACAAATCCATGCCAACAACAACACCGATATAGCCTAGCGGATGAGAACCTTTTGTTTTTAATACCAAATTTATTGGGGACACTTGTACTTCATAATTCGGTTTCCCCTACCCCCCAACACAAACACACACCCAACATCCCACCCCACCTACCATCTCATATTATTGCAACGTGCCCTAGTTCTTTATTCGACACTTGTCGCTTTATTTCGTGGGGAATTTTTTCTACCCAAAATAGGTATTTTAGTTTTTCTCATTTTTTTCCGTTTGGATGCTTTTTTCCAATGTTCGATACTTGTCGCTCTATATCGTGGGGAATTTTTTCTACCCAAAATAGGTATTTTAGTTTTTCTCTTTTTATTTTCCTTTTGGATGCTATTTTCCAATGTTCGATACTTGTCACTCTATCTCCTGGGGAATTTTTTCTACCCATAACAGGAATTTTAGTTTTTCTCTCTTTTTTTTTTTTTTGGATGCTATTTTCCAATGTTTGATACCTGTCACTCTATTTCGTGGGGAATTTTTTCTACCCATAAGAGGAATTTTAGTTTTTCTTATTTTTTTCCCTTTTGGATGCTAATTTCCAATGTTCGACACTTGTCACTCTATTTCGTGGGGAATTTTTTCTACCCAAGAAAGGAATTTTAGTTTTTTTCATTTTTTTTCCTTTTGGATGCTATTTTCCAATGTTCGACACTTGTCGCTCTACTACATATGCTTTTGTAAACTATTATTCGTAAAACTACGTCTTCTATTATTGGGATATGTCATTAGCGGGAAACTTCACCCCTCATCATCATCGTCATCATCACGATCAGAAGCCTTTTCCTAACGATATGGGATCAGCTGCACGAATCCTGTTCCTCCATTCAATCATGTCTAAAGCAGTAAACTTTACTAAAAGACTTGTATAATTTATAGTAAATTCATATTTTTAATCGCAAACAAACCCTAAGTTTGCCCCATAGTCATTTGTATAACAGAATTGTCAAAATGTATCATCATTATGTATAGCCTTGCATGTCACACCATGTCGCGACACGTCCTATTTTAATTCTAAAAGAAGGTGGAGCCCACCAATTGTATCAATAGGTCCCATTCCATCAACAATGGGATCCCCCTTGCAACTATTTGTGGTGGACCACACCTCTTTTTACATTTTACGCTTAACGGGGTGCAGCACTGCATATCGCACGGTGCTATGCTAAATATTTATTCTAAAGTATTTTTTTCTGTAGGATCTTGTCTAAACAAATCCTCAAAATTATTGAGGAATCCATAAAAATGGTCTATACACACTAAACCCCTTCCATCTAGAAGATCACCTAGTCCAAATCGAGGTTTAAAAGGGGCAATTCTAACAGTATAACGGACTTGGGGCATTTCCATTTTTTCCGTTATAACAGATTGTAACGCATAGGGGCAAAAATGAAAAAAAGGGGAAAAATAATGGAAAAAAAAAAACACCAGTAAAATTCAAAAAATAACGGTTGTTATTTTTGTTATAAAGGTCGTTATTTAAAAAACCGTTATTTTCGTTATAATTTAGAAGTGGATACCTAAATTATAAAAATTTGGAGAAATTTCAAAAAAGAAAAAGTGCAATTAGTTCCCAACAGAGATTAGAATTTCTTTTTTATTAAACCTCTTTCATTGG
Organism: Euptelea pleiosperma; assembly: GCA_035048495.1. NCBI lineage: Eukaryota > Viridiplantae > Streptophyta > Magnoliopsida > Ranunculales > Eupteleaceae > Euptelea > Euptelea pleiosperma. The sequence continues at coordinate 3,988,731 of CM068552.1, read as the reverse complement.
TGCTGATGTTGACTTAGAGCATCTATGCCCTTGATTTGTTTATGGGTATTTTTCTTGTCAGAAACACACTAAACTATGGGGTCTGCAGAAAACCACTAATTCCAACATCAGTTAGATTTTGTTGGGGTGGTGGGCAAAGAATCCAAAGGTTCAAAGGTTCAAACCTTGGTCTTGTCTTAACCCCACAAATATATAAAATTAATTAAAAAAATCTTTTCTATTTTACTAGTTTTGGAATCATTGGAAATGGATTTGGAGTGAAAAAGAAGAAAAAACAGAGTTTATTTAGGTAGGTTAGGTGGGGCCTTTTTATATGGCCATGACAGCTAGGGAGCAGTAGATGGAAAAGAGAGGACAAAATCCCACAGACAAAGATATTATTGCAGGGAAAAAGAAATAACTATTTATCATATTTTAATACTTTTTTTATTTTTTTATTTTTTTATTTATTATTATTATTATTTTTTTATAAGAATCAGACTCAAGAGAGAAGCTCATCCCTATTTATATTTTAAAAAAGTTCTTAAAAATTAAAATAGAATATCAAGTGAAGATAAAGTAATTTATAGGTATTCTTGACAAGAGAATATTGAAGGCATATATGCACAAGGGGTTCATGTAGCAGATTACCAATACTTTATTAGAATTGGGTCCTTTTAAACCATAGTTTAAAAAACGCCCGTTATAATGAAAGTAACGGCCGTTATGACGGATTTGGACCTACCCCGTTATGTTATGAACTGTTTTAATGCTCAGAAAATAACATATGTTATTTTTGTTATAACAGCTGTTTTTTTGAAAATAACGGCATTTATAATTAAAACGGTTCATGACATATAACGGCTGTTTTTTTGAAAATAACGGCGGTTATAATTAAAATGGTTCATAACATATAACGGCTGTTTTTCTGAAAATAACGGCGGTTATAATGAAAATAACGACCATTATTTTATGAAATAATTTGGGAAAAATGACCATTATTTTCTGCCATAAAATTTGAAATTCAAATTTTGAATTTTAGCACCTTTTTTTCCATTTTTGCCCCTGTATGTTACAATTCATTATAATGGAGAAAATGGTAATGTCCCCAATCCGTGATGACGGCCCCTTTTAAACCTGGCTTTAAACTAAGATTTAAAAGAGGCCGTTTTAACGGTATGATGGACTGGGGGTGCTACCGTTAAAACCGTTAAACAGATAGGGGAAAAAATGTGAACAATGGAAAAACAAAAAAAACAAAAAAAGGAATTTAGTGGATTTGACGGGAAAAATTGGCGCTGAAATTTGAAATTTGAAAGTTCTAAAAAAAAAAAAAAAAAAAAAAAAAAACAGAATTTAACGAAAAAATACCGGATTTTAACAGAAATAACGGCAGTATTTTTCCACAAATTTTCAGATTTTAACGGCGGTTAAAAAACAAAAATGATCGTTATTTTTTAAGTGTCAAAACGGTTTTTAACATAACGGGCTTGGGGCGTTATCATTTTAACGGCTATTATACCATTATAACGGCCCCTTTTAAACATTGCTTTAAAGTTTAAACAACAATCACCAAGACTCCAAAACCTAAAGAATTGGGAAGGAGGAAAATGTTATATATATATATATATCTGATAATTGCTTATTCTTTCATATTGACTAAAATATCCTCTTGAAAAAATAAGATTGGCATCACAATAGACAAAGGCAAGTCTTTCCCATTAAGAAATTAAACCAAAGATGGGATTTGTTCACAAAGTGATAAAGGAGAAGTCTTTCATTACCTTTAGCAAAATTTCTCCAATCAATGGATAAGAGCACAAGGGAGTACAGTATAAACAAGCACATGAATATACAATTTAAATTCTAGAAAAGCCATTGTCTGTTGGTACCCACCACTAAAAACAGCATTAAAACATATTTTTTTTAACTTCCACAGGTGTCCCTTACTCCATTCAACCAGAGAGAAACTTGAAAAAAAAAAAAAAGATGAAAAAGAAAACCCAGAAAAAGCCAGGAAAGGAGAAGGTGTTGTTGTTTGACATGTCCCTTGAGGAGGAATATTATAGAGAGGAAGGTAGTGTTAGTGGTAACTTTGGAAATATTGTAACCCCACTTTAGCTTCCCAAAAGAGAAGAAGAAAAGTTCCCTGAATCATCCCCATAATCTGATCTGTGGAGTTCTTAATGTTAAACCAAGTAGAAAAGTAAGCAAAGAAAACTACAAATTACTAATATATCAAAAGAAAAGTAAGAAAGTGACTTTTTTTACTTTTCTTTGAGATTATTACAGGGGTTTTGGGATCAGGGGTTTTTTTTTATTTTTTTTTAAAACAGGAATTGGAATTAGAATTTGTGCTAATGAGCATTAGAATACTTTGTTGCTTAAGAAAAAGTAGATGATTTCGCCTGCGTGGGGAACATATGATAATGGTGGTTTATAAAAATAAAAAATTTGGTACAAGTCACAAGTCTTAAAAATCATAGATCACAACAAAGATTCTTCCTTAATTAATTAGAAATTTCGGATTATAACGACGTTTTCTTCTAGGGAAATAGGGATTCTGGGGGGAGAATTTGGCCATGTTCTTGAAAAGATCAATTAATTAACTAAGTAAGCTTCTTCAGGTCTCATCATTTTCCCAAACTGCCTTAGTAATAGAAACCAGTCTTTTTAATTGCTAATGAAAAGCTATTATTCTATGCCACAAGCATCATCCCAAATCAAATCATTAACCCCTTAACTGCAATACAAAAATAAGTAACTTATTGATTTTAATAAGTCAAAAAGTTGAAAAGTTAGTTTGGATGTGTTTCATTACTTATGAAAAGTTAAAAACTAACTTAAAACTGAAGCTACAAGTAGAAGTGCTTTTACTTCTCGTTCCCAAACGTCCCCCTTAGCCATGGCTAACCCCTTCAGCCATTAGTGACGTTTCTTACACTATTTTTTCCGAACATATTGTGATATAAACATGAGCATTTTGGTTACTGCAAAGCCCTTTTGCCTCTCCCCCCCTAAAACTAATATGCATTAATTGGAAAAAAAAAAAAAATCATTTTTCTCCATGTTAGGGTATCATGGTAATTTAGATGGTGATAAAAGGGTATTTTGGTAATTAGGCAATCCCGTGCTAATCCTCACATGGACATGAGTCCAATAAAAGGGATTGTTATATACGGAGAAAGGAATTTAAAGGACACAGCATTTGGACTTTGGAGCCATAGAAGCCCGGAAAAGGGAGGGGGAGAGGGAGTGGGACCCATTGAAGTGAGGGCTGGGAGCCATTCACAGAAAGCATATACACAATACACCACTTAAAGGAATTTAGAACACATTCCTTTCTTTTCATCTGAAATTTAAAAATAAAAAGCCCCTAGAAACCCATCAATTTGCTTGACAGCCACCATTCCGAATCCAGAATCATTTATCTACTAACCTACATTTTATCTTCTCGAAATCCAGGATTTGATTGATAAGAGGGAGATTAAGATCATATCCAAATCCATTCTAATTTGTTAGATCCAACGGTGCAGATTCTTTGGAAGGAAAAATTAAAATTAAAAAACGGATAAAATTTAAAGTTATTGACAGGCAAAGTTCCATGGCTGCTTCTTCTTCTTCTTCTTCTTCCATGCTATTTAACACTGTACATCCACTACATAATGAGAAAATAAAAAGAAAAACAAGAAAAAGAAAAACGAGGCCATTTTTCTTTCGGTACAGTGATTTATACTTGATTATTTTTTTTAAAACTGAGATTCAGATATGGTTATGAGGAACGATAGCCATTGATTCTTCTCTACGAAACCTCCGTTGCTTCGCAATGAACGCCTCTATCTTGCGCTGGAACTCCTCGTTACTCATATCCTCATCAGAGTACGATTTCTCCTCCGGTTTCTCGCTGGAAGTTTCAACTTTCTGGCATTTTCCCGTCTCTGATCGCCGGAGCTCTCTTACAGGCTTCGCGCAAATCTCATGCTTCAGGTTCTCCGACTTACTCCTCCGATAAATCTTCGAATCCGTATTCATAGCACGAACAGTATCCGTAGCAGTATCCCGATACGTATGAGTGACCGAACTCTCCTCGCATACTGTCTGCTTGTCTTGGTACACGATCTCCTCTTTTGCAGGTGGAGGACTGTTCGTACGGATCTTCTGACGGTTCTCCCTGTTCTTGAGGAACTCGTCATAGATATCCGTTCCGGCACTGTTTCCGATGGGGTTTTGGCCGGAAAACTGGCCGGATTTCGCGAAGAGAGTGAGGATGATCGCGTTTCCGACGAAGAAAACGAAGCGAGGGCTGACAAGAACGACGCAGAGGTCCCGGAAGTACTCGCCAGAGATTCTGACGGCGATCGGGAGCCGAGTCGAGAACCAGGACAGCAAAACTAGAGCCACACATACCTCAACGAAGCGGAACAAGCTCGCGATCTTTCGAAGTCGACGATACCTCCGCATCGCGTTTGCTTTCTCTGCTTTGACATTATCCATATCAAACGAATCCATTTGCAGGAGAAGATATTGAGATCGAGAGATCGATTGACGGCTATTACTTTGAAACGGATTTAGTTTAAGAAATCGAGTGTCGGAAGCCGAAAAAGGCGTGAGAAAATTGAAGCCGAACGGATTTCAGGGCATCGTTAAGCTATATTTAATGACTTTTCTTTACCTCCAAACCGTTTCGAGAACAGTTTTTCGAGCTCTGGTTTGCCGATTTAGCTTCGGCGCTACGAACAGACAATTTCTTGCTGTGAACTCGAATTTTTTCGGTCGTTTAATCTGAGATCACTGAAACATGCTGAATTTCGGATCAAATCGTCTTTCTTTGCTACTTTTTGGTTCTTTGTGGGGAAACAGAAAAGAAAATCTGAACAGGTTTTTGGTGTTTCAGCTCTGATTCTTTGGCAATCCAGGATTGGAAGCAGAGACTAAGAAAGGAAGAAAAGCTCTGAGGAGAAAAAAAGAAAAGGAAAGATGGTTCAGAGATGAATGTGTGTGGTTTGTGAATTGTGAGAGCTCTGTTTTTGGGTTTTCGAATGGACGAGAACAGTTCGAGTTCAGGAACTGAACCCTGGGTTAGAGCAGGTCCGCCTTTTATAGGCTCAGAAAAACAATTATTTCTAACTTTTAAAAGTTCTTAACTTGTTATAATGGTACAATTTTAACTTAAACGAACTAAAACTATACCTCCACTTTCTTCGACCATGCGTGGGTTTGTCTTTTCAACCCTGGTTAGATTGGGAAACAGTACGGACAGATGCCAGCAATGCCATTTTGATTTTTTTTTTCTTTTTTTTCTTTTTTTCAACATCTCTTGTCGTTCTCTAAGGATCGCCGAAGTTGCAACCGAGGAATTAGCGAGTAATTGGACATCAAAGAGGAGCGTGGTTTGCACGCGCAGAAGAAACTTAAACCAAGGTTTAAAAGGGGCCGTTATAACGGTATAACGGACGGGGGTGTTACCGTTTTCCCGTTATAATGGATTGTAACACACAGGAGCAAAAATGAGAAAAGTGGGTAAATAATGCAAATAACAGAAAATAAAAAAAATAAAAAAATGTCGCTAAAATTCAAAATTTTAATTTCAATAAAATTTGTAACGGAAATAACTGACTTTTTTAACAAAAATTTTCCAGAAATTATAAAATGGTATATAAAGTAACGGGGGGAGGTATGAATCTACTATAACGACTTTTATTTTTGTTATAACGGCCATTTTAAACTATGATTGTAATGAGGGCCTGTCTTGGTATAAGTTTGGGCCCGATTGACTGCGTGAATGTTCAACCCACCTATTGGTTGATAAACACACTAAAAGTCAGTTTAATTGATGATTTCTAGCTATTAGATTTACTACCCAAAAACATACTTGAATCCAATCGCTAGAATCATGTTCTAAAAAGAACTAAAATATATTACTAAAGATAATCAAACTGGTTGATTTTTTGTTTGTATATGCAATAAGGGGTGGGGTAAAAATCCATGTGGTTAGTTAGTGGGACTTGGAATGGGGGCCTTCTCTCACCAAGTGGCCTTAGGTGTCCACCTTAATGGCCTTAAGGTAGAGTCGGCCCTGACCGTAACCATCCAAATCAAAACGGAGGTTCTGCTAGTCAAAGTCAACCGTTCGGCCAATTATTCTAAAAACGGCCTACCAATGGCAACAATAGTCCTGCTCAACACGGTTGGTCCAAAGAAATAGATTTTGGAGCGAGTCCGACTTCTAGATTATGTTGCACTTAGAGTAGCACTTTGGCCTAGGGCGGCCGGATTGATTGTGCTACGTCTACAGTTTCAGGCTCTAGGCCTACAAGAACACCTTCTAAGTATCTGAATTTCTTTAAAAATTTATTAATATCATAACGAAAATCCTAGCATCAGGTACATAAATACACTATTTACTCATTGAATTTACCGGCGAACATGATAAACGCCCAACCTCAATGTCAACTTTTTAACCGCTTTAAAAGTTTAATTTATAAACTCGCCATATGAGATTAACATTATAAGAAAATATCATTTCTAACAAAAAAAAACACACAATCTAAAACTACAATCACATACAAGTAATGATAATTACCTAAATACACGAGGAATTCTAAGACTAAAAAGATTAATATCCACACAAATGAGTTCTCGAAACAAGTCCCTAAATTAAATTCACCACCTTAAGAATAACATTCGCCCTAAGGATTATTGATGGTATCTTGCTAAGTCAATTCTATTGTTGAATCAGCAGAGTATTGTTTTCAGGATTTTTGTAAGGTAATTGATATTCTGAATACAAATGTAGGTGGATCTTATTAAACTAATTATAATTAGGGCCGGGCTAAAGAGCCCCCCTTTTTTTTCACTCTCTCGGGAGTCAGGCTCTCTGCCGTGGATTGAGAATCCAATGGAGGTTGATAGTGTTCAGCACTATCAAGCACCATTGTATTCTCGGAATCCACGAATGAAAGACCAACTGTTGAACGGATAATTAAAAACACATTTAGGTACGCGTCCTACTAGTAAAACTTCTGTCTCAACGGATTGCAAATCACACAATCACAAGCCAATTAGTTTTCGGCACGTAGACCTCAAAGCAAAAGCACATGGACATGGGTACATTGCAGAAAGAACTTGGGTACGTGCCGAGAACTCATTGGCTTGTGATAATTGTGTGATTTGCAATTCGTTGTGACAGAAGTTTTACTCCCAAAAAGCGATCCCCACGGAGTCTCCGTTGGATAGGTGGACTCTGCAGATCCAGCAGCCAAACATACAAGTCAGTGGGCCCAAAAGAGTCTTTCGTGTGACATTTTTGGGAAGGAGGGGAAGCTTCAAAGTTCAAACCGCTGGAGAGTGGAGAGTCGGGGACAACAAATTCTTTCTCTGTCTGCCTAAGCTCTTGTTTAATCTCGGGCGACCAGCCTCGATAGTGAGAAAAATTTTGATCCGGGGATCTTTTGATCCATGGCGTGGATCTACAGTTAAGTGCCACCTGTACTGGCCAGGTTCCACTTAACTGTAGTTACCCTTCAACAGTGGAAAAAAACGAGTAGAACTCCTCTGTCACTGCGTTCTGACAGATGCTTCTAATGCAAAACCACAGGCCACGTGGCACATTATTAGTGGATGCTGAACGTATGGATGTTTGGCCAGTCCCTCGGTGGACCTATACACCAAAAATCATCCTGATTAGTAATTTACAACCTTTGGATCTTTATAACCAAGTAACGCTCAATAATGCTCAAATTCTTACCGTTAAAAGCAATCTATGAAAACAACTTCAATGAAATCGCTTAGAGATCACCAATCAGGCTGCTTTTTGGTTTAGAGGTCCACCGAGGGACTGGCCAAACATCCATACGGTCAGAGTCCACGAAGGGTGTGCCACGTGTCCTGTATTTTGCATTGTGACAGAAGCATATGTCAGAACGCTGTGATACAAGTTTTACTCGAGAAAAAACAACTACAGTTGAAGTGCCACCAGTAACCCGAGGACAGTTGGCATTTAACTATAACTCCAGAATCAAAATTTTTTTCCTTGATCGCGTGTCTGACAGTGTTTTTGTCAGGAAAACAAGTGGTGAGGGAACCGGCGATCTTTCTCGGATGTCCAACTCCCTTAAAAACTCGTCGGTTCCCCGGGAGTAAAACTTTGATGACAGGTGGACCACAAACCAAAAATCGATTTCCAGGCGTTGGATTTGAATTATTTTCATGGGTTGATTTTAACCGTAGGAATTTGAGAATTATTGACCATTATTTGAGGTACAAACTACAAAGATCCATCTAGGGATTGAAAAAACAACCATACGGTCAGAGTCCTCTAATAGTATGCCACGTGCCTTATATTGCGCGCTGTCATCGGCCTCGTGACAGGTCTGTCATCAAAGTTTTACTTGTTCCCGTCATGTTCGTACAGTAACTTTTCAAGGGCACGTGGAGAAAATTTAGCATGAGGGGACTTTTTCATGTGGGAGTCGTGGGACTGGGAGGCGCATAAGCATACGTGGCATACCCGAATGGGTGATTTCTATGCCATTGGATTCTGAGTTGTTATTAGATTCTCAGATCGAATGGCTAGAGATCACCAATCAGTCTGATTGTTGATGTGTAGGTTCATCTGGGGTAGGCCAATTATTAATTTTAAGCGAGCCCGATCTTTATGATTCCAGAGCATCGCAGGAAAAAGTTCCCCGTCTAAAACTTCGATGACCGCCCACAATATGAACCTCGTGGCACATTTATAGAGGAGACTGACCATCTGGATGTTTGGCCAATCCCTAAGTGGACCTACAAATCAATAATCAACTTGATTAGTGATTTCTAAACGTTGGATTCGAGTAATTTTCATGGGTTGATTTTAACCATTTGGATTTGAGCATTATTGACCATTATTTGGGTACAAGGACCCAAAGGTTTGAAATCACTAATCAGGCTGATTTTTGGTTTGTAGGCCCATCTAAGGATTGGCAAAACATCCCTATATGGATATCGTCCTATAAAAATCTGCCACGTGGCTCATATTGTGGGCGGTCAGCGAAGTTTTACTCCGCACGAAAAATTCTCAGTCTAAATTTTTCGGGTCATGTGGTAAAGCACGCACGTTATGTTAGTGAGTGGTACTGTTACGGCCCGCGGGAGTACGGCCGGGACGAGTCACCGATACGCGATATTTAGTGATTCTTCGTCCCACATGCAAGGTTTGAATGTTTCTAAGGTTTAGGTACGCCAAGTTTTAAATTAGGAATGATGGTGAAAAAGGTGTTCATCCAATGGCTTGGAGTTAAGGAGGATGTTTTCCTCCTGAGGTGGACAGCAATACAGCTCTTTGAAAAAATGAGACCAGGTCGTCTTGTCCAGTTGTCCGCATGTTTTGTTGTCTTTGCAAGGACGACCAACCGGTGCTTCTCACGGCGATTTTCTCGCTTCTCATTTCTTTTCTTTTTTCTTTTTAAATACATTGCCATCTCTTGAATGCATTACTTGTCGTTTTATTACGAAAATGCCACTCGTGAGTCGTGATCGAAGTCTTTGTGCCATTTGAAATTTTGAATCATCGCAATCGTACGGTTGTTTTGATGGGCAATAGTTCGGTACGGATAACAAATTTTTGGTATCTTTGAATTGTTCCGAACCGCGGAACCGGTTCAAGCAATCTCAACCATTAGATTGCTGGCCAACCTCTCCAAACCTTCTCCATACGGAAACCCTCTCTCTTTAATATGTAGAAAATGACTTGATTTTGTTAGAGCGACTGAACTAATTGCTTTGACACCCGCTCCGGTCTTCCCCGGTTTTCTAAAAAAATAAAAAAAATTCAGGTTGATGTTCACCTGCAAACATTCTTTAGGAATATTCACTTGTTCAACCAGCCAGTCCAATCCAAGTTTTAAAACAACAACCATTGATTGCAAGATCAACGGCATTGCAAGCTGCGTGACGATTTAATTTGGTAGCTGGTGGTTGAGCCCATTGTTTTGGCCTAAAATTAGGGAGGTTAATTTAGTAGGTTTAGTTGTTAAAAATGGGTGTTTTGGTAATTTGACTTTTAAGGGGCCGGAGGATTTTGGAATCTCACTTTTCGTAGCAATGTGCCTTTCTTCTTCCATGATTAAGGGAGTGATTAAGTTAGGTAAAGTGATGTTTGATTGTCGAAATTATGGTTCGCAAAGGTGCGTGCGATTAGATGGGGGTCGGAAAAAGGTTATCCTCTCGGGGGTTCATTTGGGACACCTGTTCTTCCTTTCAATCATCAGTGTTTAGATTTGATGGGACATCAACCATCGACTTGATAAAACAATCTAATAACAAGTAAGGGGGAGTTTGGCAGCACAAAAATAAGTAACTTAATGACTTTTATAAGCCAAAAAGTTAAAAAGTTAGTTTGGATGTGTTTCATATTTTAACTTTTGAAAAGTTAAAAATTAACTTAAAACTGAAGCTAAATTTTTTAGCTTTTGACTTCTAACAGAAATAACTTCTCAAAACTTAGAATCCCTCCCTACATTTGAATCTCTATGACTTTTTTGGAGGTAAAAAATCAACTTATAACTTCTACTACAAGTAGAAGTGCTTTTACTTCTCGTTCCCAAACGCCCCCTAAATCAACTTCTTTCAAGCTAAATTCCATTTAAAGATTCAAGCTAGAGCAGGTCTGTCCATGGTTTAAAAAACGTCCCTTGTAACGAAAATGACGACTGTTATAACGGATTCAGACCTCCCTTGTTATAATGGGCGTTATTTTTCCATTGTAACGAAAATATTGACCATTATTTTCTTAAATAGATTTGTTAAAAAAGTCCCTTTATTTCTGTTATTTTCCGATAAATTTTGTTGAAAATTTGAAATTCAAATTTTAGCACCATTATTTTCTGTTATTTTTCCATTTTTGCCTGTCGTTTACAATCCGTTATAACAGAAAAACAATAACTCCCTCAGTCCCCTATACCCTTATAACAGCCCGTCTTAAACTTTGTGGCTGTCAACGAGTGGGGTGCCCAACCCCTGAGTAAAACTTCTGTCACCACAACCCACAATAAAAGCCACATGGTACACTATTAGAGGGCGCTGACCCTATGAATGTTTGGGGCAGCCCATCGGTGGTCCTGCAAACCAAAAATCCAGTTGATTGAATCTTTGCACCCAAATAATGCTCAAATTCCTATTGTTAAAATCAACTCATGAAAATAACTTCAATCCAATGCTTAGAAATCACTGATCAGGCTGATTTTTAGTTTGGTTTGCAGTTATATCAGGAAAACGGTAACGCCCCCAGTCCGATATACTGTTATAACGGCGCCTTTTAAACCTTGGGGCTGTCAAGGAGTCGGGTGCCCAAGCCCATTATTAAACGGATATGAAAGATGGACCCGGACCCCACCAAATTGAATGGGTCTAACTCATAATCAGGTACTGAGTCCAATGCGATCCCCAATGCAGTTGCATTAATCTGCACGCACACTAACATGTTCATTGAGTACACCTTTACGCAACCAACGTGTCAAGCAAACGATGTCTCTGTACCGTCAGATATACATCTCCAAAAACGTATTTTGAAATTGAAATTAAAAAAAAGAAAAGAAAAGTGAAAAACACGATTCTCAAGGTGTATCTGACGGCGCAGAGACGTCCATGAGCAAAAATGGGCTTATGTTCCCTTGTGCTGCAGAAGCACGTGAAGTACTGAACATATTAGGTATTGGTTTGGTAATTGTTAGAGCAACAAATTCGAACTTTGCAAGAATCTCATTTTTGGGTAGTACAAAGGGGAAATTGACCGAGCATTAAGCCACGCGCGCGGTCTATACGCACGCAGGAATGCAATTTGTACGTGTAAGAATGTTTGCACATAGGTGCACGTGCGCATACATGAGTATCTTAGCATGTACTCATACATGTTTACAGCCATATTGTCAAACTTTTTTTTTGAGGTCCGCCGGGAGGAGATGTAAAAACCTTACCCCTCAAGATGCTAAAAAGAGGCTTTTACACATCTTATCCAGCCAAGAAACCTAGCAAATCTCGGAAGGCCATTGTTTATCAATTCCTTATATGATCTAGCAAGTAACACATTCCGGACCATGCAGTCCGCTGCTGCATTCGACTCTCGTAGATATGCATGATAGAGTACTAGAATTCTTTTAAGATGTCTGACTTTCCTCCACCAAGATTTAAGATGCGAAAGTCTAAGAGCAGGTCGAGTGACGATCGATCCAAGACACCACAAGTTTCGAGTTGTCAAACTCGATCAATAAAAATTAAGTAAACGTAGACTCAATAATACACCTAACAAATCTAACATCATAATATACAAATCCATAAACAGATTAAAAATTACCTCGATTATTTATTTATTTATTTTGTATAAGTAAGCGGCTTAGTGGGCGAAGGCGGGTTTAACAGAAAAAAGAACACCATCAAAGCTAGCTTTTTGGCAGCTCATTAGTGAAAGTATCGAAGTAACGGAAAAAGGCATAGTGGGTGGACACGCGAGGGTTTAAATATATATACCTATAAAAAAGTGATCAAAATATCTAATTATGTGTTCTTTTCGGGTCATTTACATCTCTATTTTGACTAATCCTTGTTTTTGTCTGATTTGACTATTCCGTTAATTTATTTAATTAGCACAAGAAACATTTCTCTTAATTTAGCGTTTTCGAGCTCATTTTAGTAATGGCTGTTGAACTAATGCATTTGTTATAAGGTCACTTGTAGCGGTATGCTTTAAGGGTGGAATATGGGCGAACGGCTACTTAAAAAGTTGTCTAGCTCAGTCCGAAGCCGGGCCTAAAAGGCAATAAGATATGGATATTGTTTATTAATATATTACCGCAATAAGCTACAAGCCCGGATTACCCCACTCTCAAATGCAGCCCAAGTGCTGGAATAATGATACTGCATGAAGTTCGAGCGGCGACCTATTTTATAGTCAAAATCCATTTAGTTGATTCCTATTTTATTTTTATATTTCTTTCTTTTAACTTCGAATATATTTATTTAATATGATTTATTTTTTTTGTAGAGCTAGCTAATTTTGAGTGGAACCTCATTCCACAGTGGTTGAGACTTAAAATGCACCTACTTCTGACATGCTCCTGTCTTTTATCTTAATCTTATCCAAGGTTTAAAGGAGGCCGTTTTAATGGTTTAATGGATTGGGGGCATTACTGTTAAAACCGTTAAAATGGATTGAACGGCCAGGGGCAAAAATTAAAAAAATATAAAAAACGGAAAATGGGGTGCTGAAGTTCAAATTTTGAAATTTGAAAATTAAAAAAAATAGAATTTAACGGCTGTTTTTTTCACAATTTTTTTCAGAATTTAACAGCCGTTAAATTCCAAGCGTCTAAACGTGTTTAAAGGGAAACGGGCTTACCGTTTAAACGGTAACGCCCCAAGCCCGTTTCCGTTAAAACCATTTAAACACGTTTTATTGTTTTTGAATAAAACAACCATTTTTTTTTTTGTTTTAACAGCTGTTAAAATCGTTTAAACAGCCATTTAATTCTGAAAATTTTTGTTAAAAAAATGGCCGTTAAATCCATTAAAATCCGTTTAATTTCTGTTAAATTCTGTTTGTTTTTTTTTAATTTGAATTTCAGTGCCATTTTTTCCATTAAATTCATTTAAATTTTATTTTATTTTATTTTTTAAATTTCAAAATTTGAATTTCAGCGCCATTTTTTCCGTTAAAATCCATTAAAATCGTTAAAATCTATTTTTTCTATTTTTGCCCCTGGCCGTTTCAATCCGTTTAAACGGTAACACCCCTAGTCCGTTTAACCGTTAAAACGGTCTCCTTTAAACCTTGGTCTTATCTACCCAAACAAAAAGATAAATAATAAATAAATTCTAATAATTACCAAGAGTAAAAAAATAATAATAAATAAATAAAGGAGAAAAGGGTAAGTGGCTTTTGAATTTTTTTTCCTACTGCCCATTTTGCTTTGTCCACTTTTCATTTTTAGCTTTATCGGCTATAACGGAGAAGACATTTGAGTCGTGGATGAAGCAAAATGGGCAATGGAAAAAGCGCTTAACAAACGGATTCTAGAACTTCGCTAACAGACGTGATGACGGACCATAGTGTGATCGTCGTGACAGATTTTAAGAGAATCTAGGTGGACCTACGTACCAAAAATCAGCCTGATTAGTGATTTCAACCTTTCGGATCTTTCTACCCCAAATAATGCTCAAATTTCATGGCCAATCCAACAGCTTCAAAATCACCAATCAGGCTAAGTTTTGTTATGTAGGTCCACCTATGGCTAGGCCAAACATCCATACAGTCAGCAAACTTTTAGAATGTACCCCGTGGCTTGTACTGTGATCGGTAGACGTCAGCAAGTTCTACTCCTCTCTTCTATAACTAAAGCTTCTGTTACAACGGATTGCAAATCACACAGTCACAAGCCAATGAGTTCTCGGTACGTACCCATGTGCTTCTGCTTTGAGGTGTACGTGCCGAGAACTCATTGGATTGTGATTATGTGATTTGCAATCTGTTGTAAGAGAAGTTTTACTCGGCGAGCCAATGAGTAGTGAGTGGAAAATAAATTTTATCAAATCAAGATGAGTGGATTAGTGGGCCTCTAAAGTTCCATGTAGTATTTGTGGGCCCACTGACCGACTGACGTTTGGCCCACCCCCTTAGTGGTTCTACTTCTACTTCTATACACCAGGTATTCGCCTTATTGATTGTTTCTAGCCATTGAATTAGTACATAAAATAATGCTTGAATCAAACGGCTAGAATCACTTCTTTAAAAATGCTGAAACATAACGGTTAGATATAACTAATTACGATGATTTTTGGTGTGTTTATGCATCAAGGATGGGCTACACATCCATGCAGGTCAATGAACTCAAAGATGTGCTACCTGGCATTTTTAGAAGGCCAGTGATCGACTCATCGAGACTTTTACTAGTCAAAATACTTTCCTGCTTGGCAGGCCGACCAGGTTGTTAGTTTCCGATTCGCCGCGTGGACAGATGTGGACTTTTTCAAAGTCCCATCATAAGAACACCCCTATTTTTCGTTTCTTAGTCTGTAAGAAACTGCCACGTTACTACTTTTCTCTCACCGAACATTCGGTGCTTCGCTGCGTTACTCTGCGCTCAGCCCCACCAATAATGCAGCGTTCTTTTAACTCAATATGCCACGTGGCATGAAAGATATTTACAAGTGTGCAGCTTTTTTTGTACGTTTTAATTCTGACATGATAGAGACACGCGCGTCTCTTTTATTTTACAAATTTCCAGCTTCTCTGCCACATGGCAGCTGTTTCGTCAGATTAGATTGCTACCTGTCAAGACTGTTCCCTTAGTGAGCATACCCATGTTTAAATGGAGGAGAAAAAATTCGCTGGTCCGGGGGTCCTTCAAACTTTGAAGGTCCCCCTCCAAAATTTTTGACAACCAGTTCTCCTTTGATTGTTTGATTATGACTGAGAAAATATACAATTACCAATTATGTGAGAAAATAAGGATGAATTTCCTGGAAACGAATTCTCATCTATGTGGAGCAGAAATGAATTTCAAGCTCGATTGCAAAAATCTCATTTCCTCTGAAAACGTTTTCAAATCTAAAGTGTCTATCAAACAAGGGAAAATTAGCAATCATACACGCACTTATGACACTGGATAGGGTATTTAACCTTAAGTGAGAGAAGGCATTGATGATGACGATGATGGTGGTGGTGGTGGGATGATAAACATAAAACTTCCAAGTTTTTAAGAAAGTTGGGAATAGATAATATTTTTATTTTTGAGAAATTATTATTATTTATTTATTTCAAGACCTATGATTTTTTTTTTTTTAATATATTTATATATTTTTTTGGAATGTAAAATGATTTGGAGGGGTGCAACAAGGAGGTCACCCATGCTAGTATTAGGACCTAGTGACGGTGACACATGTATCTCCTAATGTCTAGGGCAGACAACTCGACCCCACAAACTTAGGTATCGTTTAGATAAAGTAGCTAGTGACTCTACTGGGGAGTAAGGCTACTAATGGAAAATAAGGGTGGAAAAATGAACAAGTAGATAACCTTACTGGATCAAACAGTCTAGCACTGGTATCCCTTCATCCACTTGGCAGACAAATTGATTAGAGATTCGACTTGAAGAAGGGAGGGGGGCTAATCTGTAGTGAGATAGTTCTCTGGGCTCCATTTGCTCTATAATTCATGGACTTTGTCTTTATTCTGTTCAAGTATATTCTATTGATTTTTTTTTCTAAGTGTGGGAGTTGTATAATTTAGGTTATCCATAAAGCAATGGAGTAGAAAGATGGGAAAAGGAGAAAAGGAAGGTTTAGTGGTGGAAAATGCCCTTTTTTCTAGAACCTGAATTATGCAAGTCCTCAAGTAAATATGCTCATCTTCTAGGCTCTAGCATTATTGTTTGGGAAACTGATCTTCAAACATAATCATTTCATTGCGGTGCTGATTCAAAGTAGCGCCTTTTTTAGATCTTAATGCCACTTTCTTGCCTGTAAAGGGTTGAAGAGTAGATAAGGCATAAAACATGGTTGTAGAGTCTTCTGCTTAGTCTCTTTAAGCACGAGGATTATCCAATTATGGGGGATTCTGCATGAAGGATATGTCGATACCTTTTTCATTTGTTCCCTTGTGTTTTTTTTTTTTTTTTTTTTAATTGCATTGCGTCCCTGGGTCTAGACTGGATCCAGACGTACCATTAGATGTTCTTCGAGATTTGTGTGATGTGAATCTTGAGATCATCAACAATCTGGACCTAGGGACGAAGACCACTTGTAGGGGTGTTAATGGAGCGGGCTAGTACCGTGGGCCTTTATGTCTGACCTTTCATGAGCCGGGATTGGGCTGCATTTATACGCCAGTGAGCTAGGTTGATCCTTGACTTGATTCTTGGGCCAAGTAACTAATAAGGCCAGACAAACTATATGTTATGAGTTCTCTTGTTGTTTTGATTGGATCTTTTATTAGAATCCTAATTGGTGATACTATTATAACTAGTATCCATTATTGGAGTTAGAAACTAAGTAAAAGCCAAAAACTAAATCACAATCAGGGTTTTCGACATGGCCCAAGATGAGCTGACGGGCCCGGCTTGGAGTTGGAGATATTTTAATAAGCTGGGTCTGAACAAAGCTTATTAGGCCCATCATAGCCTGAGTCAACCCTGGGCCTGGGTAAGCTGCCCATTAGCACCCCTAGCCACTAGGGATGATGGTAATGGTAACACTGCACTTTTATGTATTATGAAGCAAGTAGTTGGATTAATTTTTAGTTTTCATAAACTAAGGCAGGTTTAGAAACCCAAAAAAACAGGTCAGCAGGACCAGCTTGGTCACCATGTGTGGCCCACTTTTTCGGTCCTGTTTTATCAGATTTTATCCTTAAAACAGAACCCAGGAAAAAAGGTTGCAAAATCAAACCAGTTTTTCCATCCCAGGACTGGGTCAGGCCCTGAAAACATGAGTTTCCAAGTACTCTTCATAAAACCTGATTTCCATTAAGCGGGCTAAAATTACAGGGTGAAGAGTTAACATTGTAACCAAACATGCCCTTAATGATAGTACAAATAGATGAACTACAGAGTACTGAACCAACCATGAGTACATTTTTTTTTGTGGACTCATTTTATATTTGGAGCTCTTGGGCACGTAAAAATGTGTCACCTGGCACAGTCTTTCATGCCTACTGACCCATGAATGAATGGCCCACCACTTGATGGATCTACACACCAACAATCAGCCTGATTTGGGATCTATAGCCATGGATTCGAACCTTGTGCATCAGGTGATATCTAGCCGTTGGATTTAATATATTATTTCGGATACTCAGATTCAATTGAGAGAGATCACCAATCGAGCTGATTTTTGTTGTGTAGGTCCATCAAGTGGTGGGTCAACATTGATGGGTCAGTGTGCGAGAAAGACTGCCAGGTGGGTCCACAAAAAAATATGACTCCCCCAACCACAAGGAACTATATGATTGATGGGCTAGGACTGTAGGACCAATGCCAAAAGTCGACCCTGTTGGAAAAATCCAAATTGGAGGGAGAAAAACGATAGTTTAGACCAAGGTTTAAAGGAGGCCGTTTTAACGGTTAAACGGACTGGGGGCGTTACCGTTTAAACCGTTAAAACGGATTGAAATGGTCGGGGGCAAAAATGGGAAAAAATGGAAAAAAAATGGAATTTAACGATTTTAACGGAAAAAAAAGGAAAAAAATGGTGCTGAAGTTCAAATTTTGAATTTTGAAATTCGAAAATTAAAAAAAATGAAATTAAACGGAATTAAAAGGATTTTACGGCCGTTTTGTTCACAAAACATTTCAGAATTTAACAGCTGTTCATACGATTTTAACGGCGTTAAATTCAAATACGTTAAAACATGTTTAAACGGTTTTAACGGAAACAGGCTTGGGGCGTTTCCGTTTAAACGGCCGTTTTTAAAACCATGGTTTAGACACTAGCTTTTGTGGTACCATCTATAGATAAGAACCCACTTTGGTTTGGGAGGAAACGGGCTGAATTCAGGTTGGGCTCTGTTTCGTTCATACCCGGCCCATTAACTAAGGGCCTGGATCCAAGTTGAGGCTTTTGCAAATTAGAGGCTGGAAACATATTGCCCAAACATAGCCCACGAAAGTTTTACCAGCCTCAACCAGGTTTAGGATAAACTGTTAACTAATCTGGCCTCCCTGAAATAAAAATATGGTCCATTTATGGTGCATGATGCACATATCACTGCAGGATTTCAAAAACTGCCCCTTTAGTTGCCTCATTTTCAAATTTTTTTTCTCCAAATTCACAAAATTGCTTCTTACAAAACTATTTTGAATATATTAATTTACTACTTATTAAGTTTTATTAAGACCTAATTAATGTTTTCCTTATTCCACTCCAATATAACATTAGCACTGTCTTTGTCTCTGCAAATCCTCCTCAGGGAGGGACCGAATAAAAATGTCATCAATGGCTATTTCTTACAGTCCACCTCATTCAGATTCTCTCCTTGTCCTCGCCTTAAATCTCTAAAACCCATTTCGAATTACAAATTTCCCTCCTCAAAGGTAGTTTTTCTTGGTGGGATTATCTCAGGAAGACCTGTTTATGATAAAAATAGCGTTGTGGAGACAAAACCCATGACTGAGTTAATCAGAACTGCTGCTTTCAGGAGCAATGATGTCCGTGAAATTTTGGAGCACATGGAAAAAAGAAGCTATTTTAAGTAATGGGTTTTCGGAGTTCCGTCCAGATTTTATGTCTTAAGGATTGGGATGGACTCTCAATCGATTGGTTAGTACAGTATTTTTAGGTTCTGAATCAAGTGTTCTGTTTTCTCTGTAGCTGTTTATCTGACTTTAGGATTTGGTTCTTGGTTTGTTTGCGTGATTTGGTTGGAGTTTCAGATCATATTTCAGAATTCTACTATGGAGTTTCCTTTGTTAGTTTGATTTAGTTCTTACAGGTTTTTTTTTATTATCAAAATTTACTTTTTTCAATTGGTTTGCACAGTTATTCTGAGTTTCAACTTATGGTTCTTTATAATCTTGTCTGATTCACATTGAAGAAGATTTCACATGGCATTCTAATTATTCTTGATTCAGTTCGACTTCTGAATTAAATTGAAGAAGGAAAGATTCTAAGTGGATAGTGAATGCATTTTTTTGTAAAATTTGGGAATGGTTTTGGGTTCCAGGTGAGTACGAGGCAAAACCATCAGTAAATCATAAACAGGATCATCCACAGCTCCCATTGATATATTCAACCATGTTTTTGGGCACTAAATCCAACAGTTAGAAATCATCAATCAAGCTGATTTTTGGTATAAATACCTACTAAGAGTGGGCCAAACATCCATGCGGTCAGTGGGCCAGAGGGCAGCTGTAAGATCCATATAAAGGATTTTGGGAAAAAAAACAGAGTCTTCTACCTTAAGAACATTAAAGCTCTTTCAGAATTTTGAAGAGTGGGGCATTAAGCATCCATTGAGGGAAGCCAACAAGCTCTACACTTTTTATCTACTTTTTGTTCTAGCATTAGTGAAATTGTGCTTTTTATAGTTTGATGATCAACAAGCCCTCTTTTTGTTCTTCTATGTAACTTCCTTATTTGTTAACCCCAAGCTTACCCACCAAAAAAAAGCCACAATGAAAATAACGAAATTTTAACAATAATAAATATTAATAATTCCCAAAGAAAGAACACCAAGCTTCAACAAGCCTTCAATGTCAACAGATACTCAAGAAGAAATATTGAAAGCTAATTATAAAAAAAAAAAAAAACCTAATTTGTTATCTCTAGAAATATCTATTTCTTCTTGCCCTTACCAGTAGCGGACTTGCGCTTGGTGGGGAGGATGATCTCACCGTACTTGAGTACAGGAATTTCCATTATCTTAGAGAGCTCGCCATACTTCTTACGGAACTTCTCGACCTGGTCAGCGTCGACGAGCAGGGCCGATCGGTTGCCCAAGTAGAAGGGATGGTTCCCGGACCACACGTCCACCACATACTCCTTCTGAGTCCCTCCCGTCGTCATCACCTGCTCCCCATTGCAGTACACCTTCGCGTCCTCGTAGAACTCCGGGTGTATGTCCTTCTTCCTGCAACTCCACTGCGGTCGACGATGACCCACCTTCGCACCACTCGTTCTCACCTGAAATTTTGAAACATAAACAATCGTTAGATTTAGCTTTAGCGGATGGGTTTCTCTAAATTTAGAGGAACAAATAGAGGAGGGTTTCGAATTTTCTTCTTCTTCTTCACCTTTATGGGGAGGATGGAGGGAGACGCTTTACTTTGGAGGAAAGTGTTGGTTAGGGTTAGCGCCATTTTTTTCTTATTTGGAGATAAAATAGAGAATAGAGAAGAGGGCTTTTCTCTCTCCCTCTCTTATCCTTCTGTGTAGGGAGTCTAGGGACGGTTCTTGAGAGGTGAAGATCAGGCTTCAGAGTTTCTAGTCGTGGGCTTTAAGTTACGGAAATACCCTTGCTTTTTAGAAAAATGACGACAAGAACACTGTTCTCTTGTTTATTTCCTTAGCTGATTGGTCCGTCAACACATGCTGACTTTCGTCCCCGGCCCGGCCCATGTAACCTGTTTGGAGTATTTGGGCAGAGCTGAAGCTGGGCCCGGGTCAGGGTCAGGGTCAGGGTCAGGGTCAGGGTAAATTATTCTAAATTTTCAGGCCAAGACCCTGACAATCCTTGGTCATTGATAACCTGTAAGTGGAGCAAGTTACAAAAATGCCCCCGAGCGTGGAATCGATCATGGTGTCGCACTGTCACCCAAGGCAACCCTAGATGGTAGGAAACATCTAGGGTTGAGAGGATCCTTAACTGATCTATTGATCTTTTAATCTGTGAAGTTTCAATCAAGGTTTAAAAGGGGCCGTTAAAACGAGTTGTAACGCACATGGGCAAAAATGGAAAACAACGGATAAAATTCAAAATTCCAAATTTAAAATGGAAAATAACAGAAATAACAGGCTTTTTTAAACAATTTTTTGCATAAAATTACGGCTGTTAGTAGAATGATCGTTATAACGGCTGTCATAACGAAAACAACGGCCGTTACTTTCTGAGCATTTGGGGGAGGTCTGTTTCCGTTATAACAACCATTATTTTTGTTATAATGGCCATTTTTTAAACCATGGTTTCAATATCCATTTACGATATTCAGAGACATATTTTAAATATTGATATTCAAGGACTTAAAAGATTTACGAAACAGTAAATATGCATCTAGAAACATATGATTGTGGGGTCGGGATAGGTTGGCGCATCTTTTTGTCACACTGTGACACAAGTATTATACTTGGACTCACATGAAGATGATTCAAGGGCTGATTTTTTATGAGGATGATCTTCTCACCATGGAGGTCATATTCACAAAAATTCAATTGTTTCCTAAACTTCTAACCCTAGCAAATGTAGAGTTCAAGTTAGCAATGGAATGTACAACTTCAGGCCCATATAGCCTCCCTATGATCTTAAATCTGCCCCAGTAAATACTTAAAACTGGGTTTTGTTGAGCTTGAGTTGGGCCTATTTCAAATTGGAATCAACAATCTTGCTTTTCAGTGAAACCCTGGACCAATAATCATATGGGCCTGAAGTTCAGACCCAAAAGGCCCTCATTTGAGTTAAAACTTTTTTGTCTGATATTGGCCCATATCAAGCCTGGTTAATGGGGCTGTATATGTGCCAAGTTTTTGACTCGGGCCTCAATCCTCACGTTGATGAGTCACATCAAGTAGATCTCCTTATCAAAAGATCACTGTGGTTTGATCATAACCATCAAATATTTTGCTTGTCAAAAGAAAAACTCTATATTGCCATCACCAGTACTTCAAAATTGAATGCACTTCTTTTTGTTCACTCACAATGGGATTAGAGGATCCTACCGCTGGAAAGCAAGAGACAATGTAATATGGTAGCTCATGACGTATCGTTTGCTTTTCCCCTTCCTATAAAATCAGAAAGTTCATTTCTGGCCTTCTAGGGTTTTAAGCGTCACCATCTACCTTGGCTTTGAGCCTCCTCGTTCACTCTATCCACCAGACTTCACTACAATAAGATGGTGCACATTGCATTCTCAATCCCCAGATTAGTCTAGCAGTTCTGCTAAGTTAGCTGTGTTTCTGACCTTTGTGTGCTTAACGAAATTGAATTTTTTGTTTCAGGCGCCAAAGAAGGAGAAGGCTCCTCCTCCATCTTCCAAGCCTGCTAAATCTGGTGGTGGTAAACAAAAGAAAAAGGTTAATAATCAATCCCTAAACCCAACCTATCTAACTAATTATCTATCTTTTTTATGTTTTCGTTGATTAGATTTTTTGGGTTTCTGGTTTTTCTATGATTCACGCTTTTGTTGATTAGTGTATTTGAGAGAAAAATGGGGGTTTTGTGGATTATTTGATGTTTTACAGAAGTGGAGCAAGGGAAAGCAGAAGGAGAAGGTGAACAACATGGTGCTATTTGATCAGGCCGCCTACGACAAGCTCCTTTCTGAAGCTCCCAAATTCAAGCTCATCACTCCTTCCATTCTCTCCGACAGATTGAGGGTAGCCTTCTTTTTTCCTTTTTTTTATTTTTATTTTTTTTACTTTTGTAAAGTTCTTTAGATTCCGCGGTTTAGGTTTTAGTAATATATCCGTCGCTTGCTCTGCCTTGAATGAGATATCATAGAATTGGGGAATGCTAGCATGCAATGCGATGCAATGCCGTAAAAGACAAGAAAAGAATACATATTTTAACTCATGTTGTGGTTTTTATGGTAGTTTTTCTCATCTTTAACGCTGTTGCTTGCTAGCATTCCTTGGGAGAATTTGTTTTGCAATTATGGATAACAGATTAAGACCTCAATTTCATACATTTTGAAAGAGTTTCCTTAGTTTTTTTGGTAACATTTAATTTTAGTAAGTTGTTTGTTCTTGGTAACTAAAATAACATTTAACTTTGTTAAGTTGTATGTTCTTTGCATAACGCTACAATATTGATTGATGAAACTTGCGAGGGAGTAGATGCAAACTAGAATCATGGAAGTTACCTATGAAACCAAGGATTTTAAAATAAAACTAGGGGAATGCGGGGCAACATAGTAGAGTTACTCAAAGCGATGAGGTGTTATTTAGAATTGATAGTTATACTTTCCAGCTCAAAGCCACTGTTTCCATTATTTAGGTTCGATTAGTATAAAGAGGGAGAAATTGAAGAAAAAGTTGTCCGTAGGAATAGAGACGAGTGGATAAACTGCAGATATGCGTTCAAAGTCTCAGTAGGGATACTCAAAGTGAGGAGGTGTTAGTTAGAGTTGATGGTTATGAATTTCCACTCCAAAGCCATCGTTTCCTTTAAAAATATAGGTTCGATTAGTATAAAGAGGGAGAAATTGAACAAAAGGTTGTCCGTAGGATTAGAGATGAGCGGATAAAGTGGAGATTCTCATTCAAAGTCTTACATGTGTCCCATCCGTGCCAATCAAATTGAGGGGAGAATATTTCAGAACCTTTGATTTATAGAATAGATAGTTGGTGAATTATGAAACATGTTTATGGAATGAGCACAGCAGAGATGGGATTGTTGACATGGATAAGTAGAAAAGATTAGGAGTAACCTCAATGGGGGTTAAAAATGTAAAAGAATAGAAGTTTGATTGAGATGGTTTGGGCATATGCCATGAAGATCAATGACAGCACCAGTGAGGAGCTTTTCGGTGCAGGTTGAAGGCTCTAAAACAAAGGAAAGAGTAAGGCTGAAAGGGATATGGATTGAGGTGGTTAGAGAATATATATTTTATTTATATGTGCTTTGTTTAAAGATATGGCTCTAGATAGAATTGGATGGTAGAACAAAATGTTGCCGACCCCAAATGTAACAACCCCACTCCATTTATTGAAATGGTTATTGTGTTAAGAATGCTGGTAGGACACTGTTGCTGTATTCATGTTGATATGAGTATTTGAAAATAATTATTGTTGTTATCCTTTATTATTTAATATCATCTGTATGCACATTTTTTTTATTAATCCAGTATTTTTTAATTATGTTTTTATGAAGTCCTATTTATATTTCAATAGTTTTAATATAATAACTGTAAGCTAGAAGGTGCCAGATTGCTCAGTTGGTAAAGTTTGTGGGTGATGATACCATAGACCTGGGTTCAAAACCCGCCTTCACCAAGTTACTGATCTCTTTAAAACAGGGTTAACTACCAAATATATATATATAGGTCAGGATTGGGGGACAACAATTTCATACAACATTTTTTATAACAATTTTGACGAACCCACATGGAAGATGAATCAATAGCTGATTTTTGGTGAGGATGATCTCCTCGTCATATAGATCACCTTTACAAAAAATCAGCACATTCTGAAATTTCTAACCCCATCAAATGTGGTTTTCAAGTTAACGATATAAATAGACGGTCCATAATTCTTCAACTTGTAAACCGATCTATGAATATCGGATTGATTTGAATTTGTGTGAAGATGAGCTCCTCACTATAGAGACCATCCTCGCCAAAAATCACCCCATTCCAAGACTTCTAATTTATACGTTGACCTGTGCCAATTTTTGTTGTAAAAAATGTTGTATGAAATTGTTGACCCCCGATCCTGACCCTATTATATATATATATATATCTGTAAGCTAACATATCAAATTACATAAAAAACATATGGAATGCACATTAAATAAAGGAACCCCCAATAGTTGTCTATTGGAGCATTTTTTTTTTCTCCATATGAAGTCAGTCGTCAATTGGGTATTTTTTCCCCAATGGAGTAAATGCATCTTCTGTTTTTGGCTGTTGCCATTCATCTGTTAATGCTGCTGTTTTTTTTTTTTTTTTCTGAAACACCAATGGCCTCTGCTCACCTGCTTCATTCATTTGCATTATCCCGCAGATTAATGGGTCACTTGCGCGGAGGGCAATCAGGGATTTGATGGCAAGAGGTTTGATCAGGATGGTATCGGCCCACTCAAGCCAGCAGATTTACACAAGGGCAACTAATACCTAGGTGTCTCGTTTTTTTTTTTGGTATGGTATAGGAAGGTGTTGGCACATTCACCAGCCGATTTTTTTAATCAGCAAAACATTTTTGTTGAGGTTCTTTGTTAGATTAATGTTGCATAGATGCAAATTGTAATGTCTAATATTATTTTGGTATTTGTGAGATTTTATTCAATTTTTCAAAGATTTTGAGTAAATCTTCAGGGTCAATATGCTCTCAATTAAGGATGTCTTTGGTTTCCTTGATTTTAGCTTTCCCATTGAGAAACAAAATGCAAGTCCGCATGAGGCTCTGCAAATGAAGGCAGTTTGCAGCATGGTTGCTTGCAGAATCTCCCTTTGATATTTTGTTTGCGGGCCTAAATGATGACATATTGATCAATATCCAAGTGGAGGGAGTGTGTACAACGTGCTCTGTAATTTTAAAGATGGCTCCTCTGGTAGCTTCCTACCAAATTGTGTTTGGCTGTAGGGTTTGTTCTATTATTGTCGATGATAATAGCTTATCTGATTGATTTGGGTGCAAGGAAAGAAAGAAGAGGGATACCCTATCCACAAGATTGCTTGTTTCTTGTATTGTGGAAAAGTGCACGCGGTGAAAAATTCTAGTTCTGCAGGAAAAGCAGCTGCGAGGACATCTCTACAGCTGCTCATGCTTGAAATGGTTTTGCGGGTTCCAAACCTGGAGTAGCCGGGTGTCTGCCAACATTTGCAGCTCTGAAAGCATTGTTTGAAGTTTTACAAGGAAGTGAGAAAACAACTTACTCGATCCAATTGATAGTCTACTTTCTTGACTGTTTTTATGTTCTCCAACCGTATGAAAAAACAGAATAATAATAGATTGGACGGTTAGGATCATCAAATATATTCAAGACTTCAATCTTGTAGCTAAATGGGACAAATGGGATGGTGGGTCTGGAGTCTCTGGACTAGGGTTGCAATGACAGGTTTTGGGCCTGAATATAAATTACATTGTGTTGGACCTCAACTCAGGCTTATTCGAATGCTAACAAAGAAAGCGAAGTCCAGGTCTAGCCCATTTGCAACCCTGACTTGCACAATGTATATATTCCACAGTGTACAGCACGGGAATCTATTTAGTTTGACAATCTAGATGTCAAGTCATAATCACCGGTGCTATTGTTAGTCTTTGTTACACATGTCGAAATCATCTCAATCGAATTCCCCTCCCAAAGGGCCATTTGGCACTCTTATGGACCCACTGAACCCCGTGGATGTTTAGCTCAAATTCGATCTGTGTACCTAAAAAATGATCCAATTAAACAATTGGAAATCAACTGAGGAAATTAAATTGCTCCAATCCGACAGCTGGAAATCTCCAGTCGATGATTTTTGGTGTGTAGGTCCACCAAGTGGAGGTTCAAACATTCATGGGTCAGTGAGCCCTAATGAGTTGCCACATGGCATTTTTGAGACCCAAAGAGTTGACCATCCTATGAGGTAATATTGCTCTAAAGAGTTGCCAGAACAAAGAGAAGTTGCCCACTCTTTTCAAGTTCACTTGTAACATCTGTGACGTATTTCTCATTTAGTATATATATGGTTAAGCGCTAACATTCTGTAAATACCACGATTGTAATGGAAAGAAAAATTTGCTGCAGTGCTGCGCCATGGACATCAAAACTTGATGGCGCTCACTCGAAAGTCACTTATACAGTGAGGTGGGGCCACATCGTGAAGAAGGAAAACTATTAAAAAGTGCTGTCCCCCCAAGTATAGGTAGTGATTCCTGAACTGAGCAGTCATATTTGATGGCGTCGCACTCCAGCAAACTTCTTCATAGAATTGGAGGTGTTTCTAGGAACGATGAAAATGGCCTTTTCAAGAGTGAGAAGTAGGAGACTAGATGCACTGTTCTCCTTGGACCATGTTCACATGTGCTCCTTTAGATTGTATCTTTGGACCGCATAATGTTCTTTGGACTGTACTTTGAACTGACCGATGTTCCGGCCTATGCAAAAGCTTGAAGCATTTCCAAAGCACTTCTAAACATCACCTTAAAAATACACTTCTGAACATCAAATTCATAAAACCAAGCTGTTTTTATTGTTACTTGTTACGAATAATCTGTTGCAACTTTCACTGAATCCAAGAATCTGTCCCACTGGAATTTCAGCACATTACATCTGCAACCACATTTAGCTCTTATTCAAGTACTCCCTCTTCTTCTGCAGGTTAACTTCTGTAGAGTAATCGTCCGTCTGTAAGCTACGGTTAATGGTGCCAGAACCCTGATCTCTCCCGCCCGAGAGCATTGAAATCTTGAATTGAGCGAGCGATCACATTAAAACACCAAAAAATGGATTCATTGCAGTGTTCCCATGCCTCTGGGTCATTCTCTATCAAAACTGAAGCATTTTTACATCCTACAAGAACCAACTCACCCTAGCCATGTGAGATCATAATCATGGAGATAAATTAATTTTCAAATCGGATCGCCTTACTTGAGATGACCTGTTTCATCATCTTCTAGACACTTCCAATCTCATCTTCATTTCCCCCTTTTCTTGCATTCACTCCTAATGACATCTTAATATCTCTTTCAATCTTGTTAACTTAGCCCACAAATCAGCTTCTTTTGGTTGTTCTTTGTGATCAGTGATTCTCCACATGATTGGCAGATTGAGAAAGAAATAACCTTAATCCACAATAGCACAAATTTCTGCTAATCTTCGAGGCCACCCATTTCAGAAACATAACTAGTCATCTCTGCCCTTGATGCTAGTAAATCCAACATTGTGTATATGTCCTCACCCTGTGGATGTGATTGATCGCCCGCTACAAATGCAGAGATATGGTCCTTGACCTTAATCCAAGACCATCCTGGCTCTTTTATCACCCCCTTTGATCTCATCAGCTTTCTCACATCTGCTGCATCCCTCCACCTCCCTGTCGCCGCATAAATGTTACATAGGGTGATGTGGGTCCCTGCACAATTTGGATCCAGTTCAAGGATGCGCTCTGCTGTGCGTTTTCCACACTCTATATCTCCGTGGACCCTACATGCTCTGAGCAGCGTTGACCAAACAACATCATCCTGTTTAAATGGCATGCTATGTATCATGCGCTCTGCATCGCTTAGCCGTCCAGCTCGACAGAGAAGATCAATCATGCAGCCATAATGTTCTTTTGTGGGATTAATCTGGTACTCCTTACTCATTGTGTTGAAATAGTGGAAACCAAGATCAACTAGTCCTGCATGGCTACAAGCACTGAGAACACCAATGAAGGTCACTTCATCTGGTCTCAATCCGATCCCAGACATCTTCTCAAACAGATCGATAGCTTCATTGCTGAATCCATGTTCAGCATAACCATTAATCATGGCTGTCCATGATACAATATCATCTTCTTTTGCATTAAAGATCTGTGAAGCTTCTTTTATGCTCCCACATTTGGAATACATATTGATCAAAGCACTGTGTATCATAACATCACGTTCTATCCCAATGGACAGGACTTGAGCATGTACTTGTTTCCCTTGCTCAAGAGTTGCCATATTTCCACAAACACTCAACAAACTAGCGAGAGTGAACTCATTTGGTTTTGGTCCTTCCCTCCTCATCCACGAGAAAAGCTCAAAAGCTCCTTCACCATGGCCCTCCTGAGAGTAACCTGCAATTATTGTACTCCATGAAACTACATCTCTCCTGAACATCCCATAAAACACCATTGAACTGGAATTTAAGCGTCTGCAATTCGAATACATGGTCATGATGGCATTGACAACTGACAAGGAATCCATAAGGCCTATACATAGAATGTGAGCATGTAATTGCTCACCCCACTCAATCTTTGCAAGGCTGGCACATCCCGAGATGACCGTGGCAAAGGTGAATTCGTTAGGACTAACACCCGACTCTCTCATCCGAATGAATGTTTGAATAGCATGTTCCGCTCGACCCATCTGGACGTACGTGGCAATAATCGATGTCCATGAAACAACATCACGGGTCCTCATTCTTTCAAACAAGCGCAACCCATAATCCATTCTCCCACACTTGTTGTACATAGTAGCGAGCGTGTTCACAACGAACGAGCTTTCATCAAAGCCTGCTTTCATCGTTTGTGTGTGAATAGCTCTACCATAATCTTGAGCACCCAAGTCAGCACAAGCCTTCAACGTAATAGCAAAAGTGTATGAATCACATTCTACATCTGATCCCCACATTTCTGTGAAGTACAATAGCCCCTCCTTGTTGTAACCAGCACGAACAAGTCCCGTAATTATAGCAGTCCAAGAGACCACATTTCTTTCTGGCATCTCATCGAAGACTCGACAACCCAGTGAAATGCAGCCGGCTTTGGTGTACATGTTCAAAAGGGCGCTCCCAACAAAGACAGAGTTTACAAAACCGGTTTTTACAGAGTACCCATGTATCGATTCCCCACATTTCAACTCCAAATTATATCCGCAAGCCTTGAGTGCAAGAGCAAGAACAAATGGGTCAATTCGGATTGTGGGTTCCACCCACATATGTGAGAACAAAATCAATGCTTCAGAGGCATTTGGTGCGTTGACATAGCCAGAAATCATTGTGGTCCATGAGATTGCGTCTCTTTGGGGCATTCTATCAAACATGAGCCGGGCATCATTAAGATGACCGGTTAAGATCAGATGCTTTAAATGGGTGTTAGTTTCGTACAAACCTACGCCGGTACCCAATTGAGTTTTCTGGGTTAATAGATCTTGGCTTCTCTCCAGAAGGTCTCTGTGGTCAGTCCAAGCAATCCTCGATCCTGTAAATAATCTCCTGATAGGTGGCCTAATTGATAGGACCATGTTTATGTTGATTGAGCTGCCGTCATAGTGGAATAAACTGAGGTAGAAGACACGTTATTCTATAGGGTAATTTTAGTCGCACCCCGCAAAATGTGAGGGTACCCTGCTAAGATTTCAAACTTTTTGAGGGCACCCCTCCCCCGTCAAAGCACCCACTATGATTTCAAAATTTGTGACGGACCCCTTGCACGGTGTGCCAATCAACAGTCCCTGAAAGTCGCAAAGCATATAATTTCTTGTAATTGATCAAAAGAGTGTGATAGATTGGATGGTTCTAATGATAAGGTTACGTTGATTTTTAACCAGCTAAAAGCCTAAAACATCTTTTAGGTTGGAGGTTATGAGACCGATCCTTTAGAACACTGGTAATACTAATTGGAATAGCAAGAGAGTGAAATGAAGACAAGATATTGATGTCAGTTGAACAAGAAAAAAATAAATATTTAGACTGCCATTTCAGCACAAAAATGACGATCCAAACAGGCACTATAGCAAACAGTTGGTCTGCAAATGGAGAGAGAGAGAGAGAGAGAGAGAGATTACGGTGGGAGAGTTCCAACAGCGTCGAGGGGAGCAAGTCGTCGCCGGCATGAGGGGAGAGCTTCAGAGTTGGTCTGCAGCACAGGAGATGTGAAGAGGAGAGGGTGCGCACAAAGGGTTTGGAGGGGCCCTGTGAAGGCTCTAAATTGGACTGCTAGGGTCAACCAAATGTGTGAATTTGGGGATGAGGTCAATCCACGGGGTGGCCTAACCGCCTAACATCAAAATGGTCCAGTTAATGACCATATACAAATTTAAAGCCGTTGATTTTGGATCACTGTGATGGCTAGGATCATCCAACGGGTGTTACATTTCAAATCAACAGCTGGTCCAAGTGATCAATGGCTGAGGGGCCAAGTGAATGATGACATGTAATGCGAGATCAATAGCATTTGTCGATGAATCATTGCGGGGCATATGTTGCAGCATAGAGATCACTAATCAGGCTGATTTTTAGTCTGTAGGTCCACCGTAGGGTGGGTCAAACATTATCCTGTTGGTCCTCCCCAAGATTGTGCCACGTGGCACATTTGAAGACGACCCACAAACCAAAAACACTTTGATCACGTTTCTTAAATAGCAATTTCAGTTATCCTGAAATTTAGGTGAATTGGATTTTCTGTCATTTGGGTTTTCTAAGAATCTTGTTTTTGAAGTATCTGGGTACTTCACATTTTTGTTTCTTAAGAGAGTTTGTGATATGGGTTTGTAGAACTTCTAGTCTCTCTGAGTTTATTATTTTCCCTTTTTGACATCTTGCTGTGGTCTATGTTCTAAGTTCAAACTTTTCTGGGATTTGGGTTCAAGTCGATTGCCTTATAAAATTTCGAGTTTGTCTACAATTTGAGTTCTGTTTGTTAGATTCTGTCATCTAGGTTATTTGTTGTAGAAATTAATGCAGCTACTGTAATGGATACTTGCTGTGCTACCTGGAAGGCCAATCCCCATTTAGTAGCAGAGGAGGTATTAGTAATGGAGAGAATGGATTCTGGGGAGAGAGGATAAGAAGGATTTTCAAGAACGGGGTTCGGGGTACCAAATTGGAGAAGATTTCGAGAACTAAAAAATAGGGGTAGAAAGGGTAAAACTGGTGTTGTTTTCTTTGTTCTTACATCAGATGTCAGCGAGAAGAAGAGACTGTGGTATACAATTTCCATGCAATAGCTCAATGTTGCATTAGAGCCAAGCCCGCTGTAAGAAATACGATACTGATTGATGAGTGATCTATAGATGTAATTTTATGAAAGTAAGATGTAGTTTAGGATAACAGAGTTGGGATTTGCTTAATGGGGTTGTTTGGTAAGATTTCCCTCCTCCCATGTCGAATTGTCCAATCTGGATGAGTCCCTCCTTCCAGTTACAGGTTCTGTTGACAGATGGAGTTCTCTGGTCTGTTTTGTATTGATTTTTGTGGGTGGTCTTGAATATTGGAATATTTTAGGTTGTATTCTAAGAGGATTAGGGGTATGATCTGTAAGTTCCTATTGGAGGATGTTACAGGCTTATCAATGTCCCAGTGAGCAGTTGCATTCAGTGGCATATACAATATATTCATCCTGATCCATTTCAACTTTGCTTCCCTCGATTGCCACATCGCTCGCATATTTAAATTTGGAAATTGCGTTAACTTTGGGGATGGATTTGTAGAGGTATATTCCGATTGACTAAGACATTGCCTTAAGATAACTCAAATATATTTAAGCCCATCTCATTATAAATTTAAGATGCATTTTAGATAAATAGAGTGCAGTAGAGTTACATAAGAGATACAAGAGTAATATTGAAAAATAAAAAGAAGCTATATAAGAGATAGAGGAGAGATATCAATGCATCATACGTGCATGAAGGTCAGAATATCAGTATTTTCTGATGATGTGTCCCATGATTTTTCTCGAAGGAACTGCATAATCGACAAGAATGCTAAGATCTGAAAAGACGTTCATCACGAATTAAAATGTAAGAGTAGTTATCCATGCTTGATTAAACAATCAATCCAAATCATACAATTATTTATACTCAATTGGATGATTTGACTTCTTAGAGTGTTCAAGACGCAGACAGGCCAAACGAAGGATTCTTGGGGATCACCATTACATTCAAGAATGCAACAATTAAAGATGGCACTGTCATATAAAATCTTAAACATACCTCCACTGATTTCATTGTTGAAGATGAACTCGGGATGGAAAATCAGATTTCACTGCACTGAAGAAGCTGAGTGGATGGTGATTTTCAGCTCTGCCTTGTTCGCGATAAGAAGCTCTTAGCGGCTTTCTTCTTATATGTAAACTTAAAAGATCCTTGTCAGCAATAAGAGATTACTAAGGTCTACCATATGGGGTATGCTCCTCAGCAAATGAAAGGGCTGCTTGCTTGCCTTTAACAGGAGTCTAGTTCAGTTTTACAGTACAGTCTTGAACCTTTAGCCTTGAATAATGAGTATTTTCTTATCCATGTATGACATTTTTGTCTTAATAAACGGTAAATCGATTAGTATTTAGACATATATAGGCAAGATTCAGAAAACCCACAACTTGTGATCTTATTTTACAAGTCCTAACCTGGATTTTTGTTGTTCTCACAGTATGATTTCATTTTCAAAGCATCAGTTTCAATTGTAGTAAGGGCGTGTTTGATTGCCAAGTGCGAAAATTGCATTTTCCTTGGGAAAACACAACTGTACATTGTTAGATAGCTATTTTAAATCTGTATAATTTTCCCTACCAAGCCATTTAAATCTGGATAATTTTCCATCCAAATAAACCCTGAATACATTTCCCATCCAGATAGGTGAGAATTCATTTCCACCTGAAAATACGCCTTTATTTTCTCACATGATTGAAATATGTGTTCTCAGTTGCAATCAATCAGCCATTTAAGGCATTTCCCAGATGTATTTTCTCGGGAAAATTTTCTGTGCAATCAAACAGGCCCTAAGTAAAAGTAATCGGATGAGAACAAACAAGTAGAGTTTTTTTTTTCCAGCAAGGTAGAAGTTTAAGTGTATAGAAGTCTCAGCTCACATCATATATTTATAAGAAAAACACAGCAGTCATCAATCCTACTCTCCTGGATGAACAACATTCATCTCAAAGAAAGCACCCAAGTCCCTAAAACCTCATCAAGCCCTAGAACACAAATCAAACTACCCAATTAGTTATATAATTTGAATCATCGGCTTTGATTCCAAGTAACAGTTATATTTTTCAGTTTCCTATATTTCTGCCCTTATTTCTGGCCAACCACTGTGCCCTTCTGATTGCCTTTGCCCTCTTCCACATCTCAATGTTTCGCAGTCTGGCATACATTTTACGAATTCGATAAAGCTTATGAGACTGTTGAGCAATCAAACCAGCGGTTGAGGGCCCTTCACTCAAAATTATCTCATACCCATCTCGGAAAGAATCCATTCCTTCTGTTAGAAGTTGCCAGAACAGGCCACCAGCGGTTGCACCCCCACTGCTAGCTGATGAGTAGATTTTAGAGTACACTGTATTGAACATGAGGTCCCTCTGGTAGGTGTTGAAACCAGGATCCTTCCATGACTTTCCAAACTCGGCGAGGAGTAACGGCTTTCCAAGAATGTTCTGTGCATCTTGGATGTGGGTGTTTAGCCAGTTGCTCAAGAAAGAAAGTTGAACTTGGTCATTTGAGCTTGATAACCTGCTCATGTAACATAAACCAATCCATGAATTCAGAACTGGCAACCTGAACTCAAAAGCAGAATTTTGACAAACACTCGATTCAACCTCATGGTACTAGTTATTAAGCAGGCTTCAGCTAACCAAATAAGCCCATGTTAGGAGCACCTAGACCATATATGCCAGTACTTATGTTAATGTTTGATAATTTTCTCCTAGAAACAAAAGAAATGGAGTACGAATTTTGTATATTTTTCATGAAATTTAAGACTTTTCTATATTTTCTGCTGATCATTACCATTGATCGGGATATGAATGAACTGTAGCAAAATCGATGCCGGGGATTCGGTTATTTGCGATAAAGTCGGTTCCTACTTGAAAACCCGGATTGAATTGCTTCCTCTGAGGTGATATTTCTCCATAAAATCCTTCCAAACCAGCCTCTAGTAAGTGATTTCTGTCTATGGATTTCACATAAGAAGCCATCTCCGTAATCCAAGCCTATCAGCCAAGCAACAATGAAGAGAATTTAGCAGGAATTAGGAAAAATAAACTTCCGAAAAGGGAACATATGTTCAGAAATAGTTGCCTTTATGATCATTTAATCTTATTATACTTTACAGAACCAATTTTCCAGAACATGTCAAGGTTGGGTTATGTGTTCCCTCTTAAGCATGTCAGCCCATGTCACATTTTAGTGCTGATCCATACTGTGTGTAGCAAAAATTTCTCAGCTCTTTGCTAGCTGTAACACTTAAAGAGTAAAGAGCCTTAACCTTCACTTTGGGAAAATTTCTGGTTTGCCCCTATGTGGGTTTATGCATATTCAAACCACTTGGCTACCCCAACTCTAACGTGGACCCTTATGTTTGCAAATCACATAAGGCAGACTCCCAATTTATGGTGTGCACAAGAGGAGAAAGAGGAAATCAACCTTAGATGCAAGATGTTTTAGGAGCTTGGGGTTTTTACAAATGGTAATAACAGTAAAGGGTCTCAAACCACAATTACAGTTAATGGGAACATCACTGTCACTTCAGAATTATATGCAACAACATGAGTTTTCCATTTCTGGGTTATTCCTCATTTTACAAAGTTGGGTTCTTAAATTTTTGGAAACATGAGGTCACTTTCTTTAATTTCTACAAATTATTTGATTTGCAATTTTCCCTTAAAAAATGCCTTGAAAATTAGCTAAGATAATGGCTTGAATTATCTCCTATCAAGCAAATAATTTTAGGGAACCAAATTTCTAGTTAGTTCTTCAGTTCAAGCTTCCAAAAATGAACATAAATAAAACGAGTATAAAATTCATAACTAAAGGTTAAAAGTGAAATTGTGAAAAAAAAAAAAGAAGGGAGAGAAAGGTTTCCTAACCTGTATGGTCCTTCCTGACAGATCTGATGTGCATCTAGGTTCATTCATAAGCCCATGCCATGATTGTTGGATCATCCTTGTAAACAACTCCAGTCATGCTGTTATATCTTGTAAGAACAGTCTATTACAAAAAATAAAAATAAAAATGAAATTAGAATAAATATCATTAGAAATTTAGAATCATAAATATTTAAACCAAAACTTCTATTTTATGAGCCACTGAGATCCTTGATAGAGATTTAGAGACCATTGACCAAACTGGAGAACAAAAAAAAAAAAAAAAAACTTCAACAAAATAACAATTTGAAGAGAAACCCATATCAAGAATCAAGAAATAAATCTAGATCAGTAGATGTGTCAGTTAAAAGTCTCAACCTTTTTACCTTAACAAAAAACTGAAGAACATAAGAAAAAAAAACTTTTACCATCTAAGAACTCAACAAGCAAGAGAGTCCCTGAAGAAATCCATTAGTCCAAAATGAACAAATAGTTAACAACTTACACACTAAGAACCTAAGAGAAACCCATATCAACGATCAATAAATAACAAAAAAGGAAGATAAAAGAAAAGCAGCTGAAAAAAATGTGAAAAAAGAAAAAATCAAACATATGGGCTCTTAAAGTCTCACTTACCTTAACATGATTTTTGTAGTATCTCTGAACAATAGGGTTGCTAAAGAAATCATCCTCAGATGTCAAGTACTGCCCTTGATTTCTAGCCCATACCACATACTGTTTCTTCCCTCCAAAGTTCTCATAGTTATTCACCAAGCTCAAAATAAGCTTAATCCCATATCTTCTAGCTTCAGATATTACAAAATCCAACCCCTTCATTTAAAAAAGTAAAAACATTGAAATTTTAAGATTACAGATCAATGACATTATACATACAAGAACTTCAGAGAGAGAGAGAGAGAGAGCAAAATGGGTTATATCAGACAGACCTTGAACATCTGTTCATTGTAGGAACCAGGAGAGTACTGCAGAGGTCTGTATCCACCATCACTGAAAGCCCAAGTTCTTGCAATTGTAAGACCATGGCTTGAAGCTTCTTGGAAGGCAGCTGAAACTTTGTTTCTCTGAGATGGGTCTGAGGCCACATACATTAACCAGTAGGCATTGAACCCATTTGCATAGTAAGGGCTACCATTCAACAGAAAATGCAATCCCCTGGTTCTGATGAAACCATCCCCTGCTTCAACTTGGAGAAGAAAACACTGTTGTTGGATCAACATCACAACAAAGAGAACCAAACTCCATTGCTTCATCTCAGGTGTTATTTACTGAGCAAAAATGCGGAAGGGAAAGTTCCTCAGTGAAGCAGAGGACCTCTGAATAAAGAGAATATGAGGGCTCGAGGCCTTTATAAATAGCCATTCAAGCAATCAAACCTCAACTGAATTTTATGGAGGGCTCCATTAACAACATTACTGTTTTTATTAGTTCATTATTATATGGCTAAGGTACCCATACATAGACCATAAGAAGATCTAGCATTGACTTCAGTACTTAGATATCACTCACAAGCAAGGATGTGGACCTACCCATTTCATGGTCCCACCTAGTTCTCTGAAGATGAAGGAATCAAACCCATATGATGATTCTAACCATCCTATCTAAAGGATTTGGTGAACAGTTTCAGAAAAAATAGATCCTATTGTTACAATCTATGTCAATTTTGAAGATATTTTACATGGGATCCCTCAAATTGTCATTTAAAATCTGTTTCCCATCCCATTTCCACTAACGTTTCGTTTAACGCTTCTCACACGTTTCCTTTATCAAATGAAGAGACCCTTTTCTACTTAGCGTATCATTCAAAATTGCGAAACTTTCTTTACAAAATAGACATTCAGGCATGTAAACATAAAGAAATTGAAGCAAAGAAAAGAGAGTGAACAAAGCTAAAGAAATTGCCAAAGAGAAGAATAAAGCTAAACAAAAGAAGAAAAATAAAAAAAAGCAACATGTGTTTTGATAGCTGATTCTTTGCGTTTGTCGGTCAATTCCAAGTCTTGGTACACGTCCTTTTCAACTTTCAATTCATAATGTACGTTATACGTGGCATGTGGCCTAATCAATCAGGACCGTCCACTATTGATCATGTGGTGGGTCCGGTGACCTTATATATACTTTGCTTGATTCATTGGGTATGTAGGTAGGCAGCGTTTCAAATTTTACTTATTAAAAGTAGATAAATTAAAAAAACGGATGGCACCTATGTGATGAGGTACCCTATCACCATCTACGCCAAAAAAATGTGGGGTGCATGTGATGTACGGATTATGGGTGTCAACGGGTCGGTTCCGGTTCGGTTCCTAAGGTGACCAGAACCGAAACAATCGGTCCCAGTTCTTATCGGTTCGGTTCCATAACGGTTCCGGTTCTCAAAGTGATGGATCTGGAACCAGATCTAATTATGTATTTATGTCGGTTCCGGTTCCGGGTATATTGGGCTAAATTTTGAGAATATTAGAATATTTGCACTATATTTATTTATTGGTACCGATTCTTATCGGTTCGGTTTCGGTTCTTATCAGTTTCGGTTCCATATTAGGCTACCCAGAACCGGAACTGTTATTATCGGTTCGGTTTCGGTTCCCAAAAATGTAGAACCGGAACCGGTGTTTTCGGTTCCAGTTAAATGGGTAAAATTGACACCCCTAATACGGATAGATATGCTCCCTCCCCACGTTCACTTGTCTTTTCTTGTGTGGGACCTCCAATATCTCCCAAAGAAAATCTACTGTTTGGTTTTACTAGACCTTATCTCAAATGTTTGGGTCGGCAACATAAAGTCATTTAAATTTACTAAATGTTCTTTGAGCAGATGTGGATCGGATGGTTAGAGATTTTAGATAATCGTTATGCGTGTGGGGTCGCTTTGGTCAAGATTTGATGATCATGTGCACCGACTGCCCAAGACTATAGATTGTTATCTTCACAAAAAGATCACGGGGGACAGCGAATCAAAGAAAATAAGAGAAGAGTGGCATTAGTACTTGGGACGTGAAAATTAGAAGAAAAAAAAAAAAATAGTGGCCATAAACCCACCATCCCACCAGCTTTTATGAAGGAGATTTAAGGCGCGAACTACACACCACTTTCTTCGACACATGGGACGTGGGTTGTCTGGTCGTGCCGTGGGCCTGTGACAAGCGCGATACTCGGCTCAATTAACCGGAGATATCCGCTGAAGATGGGTCCACTTCCATCTGCATTGGTTAGCAAATTACTAACGTGGGCTCAAGACGGTTGTGCACCATGACGGAGTGATCTAAGTAAAGGGTCCGTGCAAGTCACTTACCATACCGATTGCTGGATACAAGAGTTGGTTTTCTGTGACTTGAAAAGCTATGACTTCACCTACAGCATTCGAGAAAACTTTGGCTATAGGATTAGGTCGCATTAATCAAGATTCAAGACCACATTAATTAAGATTCAAGACCACATTTGATAAGGAGTCCACACCACTTCAGAATATCTACTTTGAAAACATGTGGACCCCATTATTGCGACCACACTTTTTAGAAGTCGTAAGATATTTGAAATTTTGAGTGCTGGATACGAGACCCCTTTCTTAGATTTTGTTGGGATGTGAATCTTGTGATGTAACATGGTATATACCTGACTTTTTTTTTTCTTTTGTTACTCACCACTGCCATTTGGACCCAATGACGGCATGGATGCTTAGCGCCCCACCCTTTGGTAGAATCCAACAGCTAGAATCACGCCTTAAAAAGTACTAAAATCTAATGGTTTGAGATACCAATCAGGGTGATTTTTGGTGTTTATACTAGTGTATCCACCAAGGGGTGGGCTAAAACACATGCCTTATTATTTCTAAAGCACATTTTACTTCTACAAGAAGTAGGAACTCTCCCTTAGATTGATCACAAGATCACCCATCTCCAGTTACCGGGCAATCGTTCAAAAGCTTTCTGACTTCCAACATGATCAATAATTAGAAACAAACATCATTACATTAATGATTTGATCACAGCACAATCCGTTACAATCATCCCAAGAATACTGTCTTCGCATTCCTTGGGTAGTAGATATGTTACAGGCTTAGTTGCACAACGAAGGATCCGGTACAAAAGAGGATTTGGGTTTGGGAGCAAGGAAATGGCTGTCGAAAACAAGTTTTAGTTGAATTCTTTTCAGGAAGCGGGTGCCAGGAGCACGATTCCGCATCGGGAGAGGGTGTGCACTTCTCTTTACAAAGCTCGAATTTGGCCTCCATAACCATAGTACTTCAGTAGACCTTCATCTTGCCGCCAGTTTTCTTTTACCTTCACTTCGACCTGTTAATAAATGAACCACCTGCAGATTACTCATGGATTCCAACCCAAAGCCAATTGATACCAGTGAAAGTGTGTGGAACTACATTGCAGTAGTACCGCAGCAACCTAATCACCATTGGTGCTTGAAATATGTCTTGGGATGTGTTTTCTCAACCCAACTGGGACGTGGAGGCTGCAGAGCTACTGTAGCATTGGACCTAACAGTGCACCTACACATAAGAGGAGAATCCTGACTAGAGTAGGGAACTAATTTAAGTAGGGCACCTCAAGGTAGACTTTCTTCTGCAAAAAATCCTCAATATCAAGCCGTGCAGCCGTTGCCAATAGTTTTAGAGCTTTCCCTTCCTGTACTTGTATGGGAAAAGCAAAAGCATCAGGAAACCATACTGAAGCACATATAATATCGCAAGATGCCTTAGGTTCATCCTTTCGTTACGTAAAACTAAGTGCATTTGGAATATCATCAGCAAATTAAACAAACTAAGATGAAAATTGCACCAAAAAGAACAACTCAGAGGATGAGATTTTTATTCTCAATTGAAGGAATGAAGAGCAACAACTAAGAGGACGAGATTTTTATTCTCAATTTCTTTGTCTGGAAGTTCTCTGTTTGAAAATTTTCTTTGTTTAATAAATCTGATCAGACTATTGTAAAGGTTAATTGGTCTCAATCCCAGCTTACCAACCAAAAATAAGTAAAAGAAAAGGTTAATAGGTCAACAAAGCATAAAATCAGCAGGATCCTGATTTAGGCATTGAGATCTAAGGTTTAGGTTTGGAAGGGGAAGAAAGATGAAATTTTGATTTCAACAACAGAATGCAAAATTGATCTGGTGAGATTTATGTAAGTAATAAACTTCGGGAACAATATCTTTCATACATGCGGAATGAACTTCCTTTCATTCAGTTAAGATGCAACATATATGGGAATGAAGTTCAGTTTCAACACGTCAACCAACATATTTTTACTTGCAAATCGTAACCAAGTGAGATTAAGTACAATGAAAAGGCAGCCCCTAGTTCTGACAATCTGATTATACTTCTAGCTGTCTACTCCCGATAGGATAAAAACAGAAGATACCACCAACAAAATGACACGAGCAGTGAATCGGACAAAGCAATCAAGAACCTCAGTTTATAATTAGATCCATACACTTACTTTACCAATGAGGATGATTTTTTGTGAGTTCTTCTCGACAACAATCTCAACTTGAATAAAATCTTTTGAGGTTGGCCTAGTTTTGTAGTTTACAACATTGACCTGTAGAGAATGAGAAAACAGAAACCTGATGCCTTGTTTTTATTTAACTCATAACTTAATTGTACAGGTTAAGGCACTTCAAGAAAGAGAACTGCACCTCACCAGAAGCTCGAAATTTTAGTAGATATTAATATACCTGACATGCATAAGGGACTTCATTTCGATATTGCATAAAAATCTTCTCTCTAACAATTTCAGCTACAAAGAATCTTTCTGGGTGCTCACTAGCAATGTCCTGGAAAACTCAAGGAAACAACAGGATAAGTGCTCTTATGCAACAGATTCCAAATAAATTACTAGAGTTACATGAAACCAAATATCTACAAATCATATTTTATGTGACGATGAAAGATACCGATGATCAGTAGGCTTGATGGGGAATCAAATCAGGCGCAATGATTTATAATGGGCTAGGTGACTGTGTGGCCCAATTTTGGTTAACAGGGGTAAATCTGACCAAACACCTCAATGTCCAACTTGAATGACCGATTAACCATTCCTAATGATGAACATAGAAGTCAGTTGCTCAAGTCGAGAGTGAGTTGGTGAGCTTAGAGAGAGAGAGAGAGCTTCTATTCAATCTAGAATTTCTCGTCCCCCCTGTACAATACGGGGGGATCTCTATTTCTAGAAGTTCTGGTGGTATGGTATGTGATATCTCCCACGTGTCAGGCGTGGCTGCAGCATGGTACCACTGGGACGTGTGGAGACAAAAGCCACGTCTCTCTTTTCATCATTTCAAGTAGATAGGCCACGTCCCATCCCGAGCAGGAGAGACTTGTACCTTCTTATCGAATCATGCCGACTTGCCAAGTAGCCAAGCTCCTTTACTCAAGCTAGTCTTCCTTGGGAAGTCAGCTCTCCCCTATGCCAAACCAAACTCTGTGTTGGTCGAAATAAAGTCGGCAAAAGTGGTTAATTTTACTAGTTGGGTTAAGTCAACTCGAGATGCACTCAAACCCAAGCTTATCATAAAGGGTTGTTTTTACGAATCCCTAGGTGACACGCGCAAGGACCAAATGTAGTCCATTTTTAAGCGCACACATTTCCCCCATGTTCCCATTTTGCCAAGAATGAGCCTCTTGGGAGGTTACTTCTCGGCAATTTGTGAATAAGTACCGTCTATATTAAATGTTGATTCACATGTCAATCCGAGGCTCGCTCTTGAATGGGCAGGAACCATGCGCATGCAGTTTCGTGCCTAGGAAGCAACGCGGTGATTGGACTTTGATAATTAATGCCGTGAAATCTTGTGAATTCATCCCTAGATACGTGTTTCAATCCTAGGAAGGGTACTAACAGTACAAATATGGGATGATATCCCACATTTTCTACTTTTATGAACTTCAGTTCTTCTAGAGTGCCGACTTACTTTCTCAGATGCCAGCAAGCCCAAGAACTCTCAAGGTCTTTTTCGAAAGTTATTTCGTTTCTTCTTCAGTTTCCTTTGACTTTTAGCCAGTTTTCTACTCCTTTCAAAAAAACTCTTGCTTTTTCCTTGTTTACTTTTTTGTTTGGCACTCTTGCCGACCAGAGTTTTCAAAACCAAACCTTAGGATAAGTAGTCTCCTTGAGTCCGAGAAAATTCCGTCAGTTTGGTGATGTCAAGACCCTCAAGGAGGCATATCGCACCCAGACAATGTTAATGTCCAGTTTGGTGACGCCTTGGGTGAGCCAGGAAGCTACCCGAGGAAACTAGTATGGCATAGTCCAATTAAAGGCCGGGCTCCGGTTT
Organism: Euptelea pleiosperma; assembly: GCA_035048495.1. NCBI lineage: Eukaryota > Viridiplantae > Streptophyta > Magnoliopsida > Ranunculales > Eupteleaceae > Euptelea > Euptelea pleiosperma. Next base: position 3,945,579 of record CM068552.1, on the reverse strand, counting down.
CCACTAAACCTCTTAGTCCGAGAGATTTTAGCATACTATCAGTTGCCTCCCAACCAGGTAAATGACAACTTTTACCACTTAACATGCGTCATTCTTGAAAGGAATAGGCGGTTTACAAAAATTATGGGTCTGTTGAGGTGCGAAGGAAATATAAGTTGAAAAAATGCCCGAAGCGGCTAGGGGATACTCACCCCTTTTTTTTCTTGGTTACCCGGAACAAAGTGAGGGCCATAGTCAAGGAGATCAGTTTCAACTCAACCTCAGTCAGCTATCAAATACCAGTTCGACCTTTAGTGCAAAGGTCAGTTTGTAAAGGTCGGGGATTCATGCCTACAGCACCCCAACATCAGCCAAATATTCATCCACCAGACACGTATCCCAAATGACATCTTGACCAACCAAGGCATGTCAACTGGTACTAGTCGGCTTACTACACAGTTGGCCCGCAACTGGTATCAGGTACTCTTTCATCCGCTTTATTCTCTTTGGTCGGCTTTTAAGCTAAACTAGTTCTGAACCTAAGTGTCATGCTCTTCTTTTCTTACATCGTTTTGTCGGGCGCCGAGATCACTAGCCAACTTATGTTGGCCGAGAAGGAAGCTAAAGATTCAAAGGGAGGTTTGGTCACTCCGAGGAGCGGGAGAAAATATCCCGTTTGTTCAAGGAGAGCCAGGAGACCCTAGAAGACTTAAGAGTGGCCCACATCTAGGAGCTCACCACCCAGAAGGTCGAGTACGAAGCTAACCAAGCTACTTTCATGGGGCAGTTCAAAAAAGCGAAGGACGAGACCTTGCTCGCACAATAGGACGAGTAGCAACTAGTATTGGACGAGACCCTGGAGTGGTGCAAAGAGATCACCCAGAGGAAGGTGTTGAAGGAGATTGGTATGACAGGGCCGACCAACAAAGTGCCCGAACTCTCTACCCCCAATTGCTAAAAGTCGGGTGACTCCAAAGGTAACTAACTAGCCAGAAGTTCACTCGTCTAAGGAGGTCGAGATCAGGGCCAAGAAGCTAGCCGGAGAAGAGGTGATCCCGGAGTCCGAGCTATGGTCGAAGGATGTTAAGGGAGCTAAGGCAACAGTTATATGGTGGCGGAGATGGTACAAAGGGTTTTGGCAAAGGATGAGGCCTGAAGTATTTTTCAATTATTTTTCTTTATTTTGACCTATGGTGGTCATTCAAACTATGCCTCTGGTAAGGCTCCTTGGTAGGGGGAGAAGTAATCCTACCACGGCCAGGTCGGGTGCCGATTAAAGCCCAACCAGTTTATTTTTCCCACACTACCTAAAGGAAGGGGGCCTTTAAAGCCAGCCCATCCTACTATACCTTTAAATACTCTGGTTTGTTAATGTTATTCAATTGTAGTGCTTTTTCTCATGTACTCATGCTTTATAACTTGTATGGATGCTTTTGCCGAGCATGGTAAGTCAAAATAAGAGAAGGCCTATTTTGCTTATCCGACTTGAGAATTCTTGGATTCTCTCGTTCACAAATGGACCCAATTAAGGGACCGATACTGGGTGGCTTTTTAACTTTAGCCGGCTATATTGAAGTCGATAAGGGGGGTTCATTTAGTTATCTCACAATTTGGCTCAATTTTCTTGAACGGAGTCATCCCAATGTTAGGATCTTACTTTAGGTCAACTAAGAGTTCTTTCTACATTTTTGTTCTTCTCAACCAAAGGTATGTAATTCAGGAAAGGATGTCCCTCAAATACATCTGACTTGAACACCTAGGGTTATACTTAGCCTTTTTCTAATGAAATGGGCATAGTCTATGATTAGCTTCCGACCTTTTAGGTGCATTGAGCTATATTAGGATCAATCCTTCGAGAACTCAGCTATCCTTTATTGCAGCAAGGGAAGGTTAAGAACTTCCTAAATGTGTAGTTTATGCCATAGACTTCTGAACCATGTCTACCCTGATTTTTAGAGTTTCTCCGAGTAAGTTGTTTTGTTAGCCAATTTTCAGATTTAGCAAATTCCATTGGTGTTAGACTTTGAGTCTGTTTTGTGGGTTTCAGTCGACTCCGAGAGGTTGTACTCTCCAGGGAATGCAATCATCGTGTGATCGGTACTGCTCTTATAGTCGGCTCCAAGGGTTTTGCCTCTGCGGGGAATACAGTCCTCGTAAGATGGGTATTGCTCTTGTAGTCAACTCCGAGAGTTTTACCTTTATAGGGAAAGTTTTTAGTTAAGTCATTGCCGAGATTGACTCAAAGTTAAGAAGAATATCTATTGATAGTGCTTCATGTTGAAAGTGTTATAGGGGTCTCAAAGCTCCGTATCGTGGTTGTTCTTCCGGTAGCAAACTTCAAAGTGTATTACTCAATTCATCACATAAGGTCATTCCCAGTTGGCTCCAAGCTTCCATTGTTCGGTTCTTTTGTATTCGGAACAACTTTATTTAGAACGAGGTTCCCGGGTTCAAAGGTCCAATTTCTGACCCTTTTATTGTAAGTCTATCAGAGTTGATTCTGGTAGGCCACCATTCTTTGTAAGACCTATTCTCTCTTTTCTTCGCTGAAGTTCAAGTTGGCTTGGAACAACTCGTCATTTTGACCATTTTCTATTGATATAGTCTTGGTAGTTGGTAAGAGTATCTCGGTCGATTCAATTGTATTCGGAACAACCTTATTTAGGACGAGGTCCCCAGGTTCGAAGGTCCAATTTTTTACCCATTTGTTGTTAGTCCGTCGGAGTTGATTCTAGTAGGCCACCATTCTTTGATGAACTTCAAGTTAGCTTGGAGCAACTCGTTGTTTTGACCGTTTTCTACTAATATGGTCTTGGTAGTCAGTAAGAGTATCTCGGTCGGGATCACTGCTTCAACTCCATAACTGAGTAGGGGGATTCCCCTATAGGTCTCCGAGGAGTAGTCATGTATGCCCATAGTACTTCGTTGAGGATCTTGATCCATCGTTCTTTGGCTGCTTCCAACTTCCTTTTGATGTTGTCCAACAGAGTCTTGTTAGTTACCTCGGCTAGCCATTCCCATGGGGTAGAAGGGTGCCAAGAAGACTTATTAGATTCCATGCTCCTAGAGGAAGTCGGTCATTGTAGAGTTCCTGAAGGTAGTGTTGTCAGATATGATCGTCTGAGGTACACCAAACTTGCAAATGATGTGCTCCTAGACAAACTTCTTTACTGTATTTGCTTTGATCGAGGAGAAAGGGATGGCCTCGACCCACCTGGTGAAGTAGTTGGTGGCCACTAGGAGAAACTTCTTCTATAGGGGAGCCTAAGGTAAAGGCTTGACCACATCTAGTCCCCACTGGGCGAAGGGCCAGGAGCTGAGGAGTGGATGGAGTTCATTTAGGTGTCTGCCTTCATGTAAGGCCAAATATACCCTTGAACTGGGCTTGCCTCTATTCCCCAACGGGCATGTTTAAAAAGATGTTTTGAGGCTACACCTTGAGGCGAGGCACCAAGAAACAACCTCAAGGCTATAGTCTCAGTGGTTATTTCTAAGGCTTAATCCTCAGTCCACTGAGGCTATAGCCTCACTTTTACCTGTTAAAACCCAAAACTGTAACCCCTTATTTTTCATTTTTTAAAATTTTTCCACTCTTTTTTCCAAAATACCCTCCCCGATAATTTTTTATGATAAAAACAACCTAAAAGGTCTTACTTTTGTTCTCTAAAACCTTTTATTTTGGAGAAACCCTAAATCTAAGTTTTCATCCCTAGTTTTCTCTACTTGAGAGAAATTCTACTAGAGAGCTCAAATCTCATTAGATTTTGATTCCGTCACTTTTACGGTTTGTTGTGGGGAATCTCACCAAACTCAAGCAAGAAATCAAACAATTACAGACTTGCTCTACTATTTTCCAAGATTTATCTTGTTAATTACTTTGTTAGTATTGATACTTTGTTAGTGGACTTAGGCACTTAGCTTATTAACTACTTAGATTTAGTAATTTCGTTATGTGATATATGTTTTTAAGATTTGATATCAGTATCAGGCTTTCAGGCATTCAGCCCGAATGCCCGACAGTGTCACTCCTAAGATAAAAGTAATAGCCTTAGTAACTTTTTTTTTCACATGGAATGTTGTTTCCAATTTTTCTAGAATTGATTATATTTTCTTTCACAATTTTTCAAGTTATTATTCTGATTTTTTTTTGAAAATGAGGCTTATGCCTCAGCACTGCCTCGAGGCTACGCCTTGCCTTTTGGAGGAAACCGCCTCAGTACCCGAACTAGCCTTTTTTAAAGTGGGGTCAGTACCCGAGCCGACTTCGTTCTCGACTCTTCACAAGCATATCAGATGTAAATTTCTATAATATCTCCAAGCATGTCTCAGAACATAGCGGTGACTGCCCTCTGATAAGTTGCCCCCGCGTACTTGAGTCCGAAAAGCATAACTAGATAACAATACAGGCCCTTGTCAGCCTAATGATGATAACCATATGATGAAGTAAGCTTAATATGCAGGCTTATTGGTAATAACATTACAACTGGATTGAATGATGAAGGATATCAGATCAATGAATTTGAAATATGCAGAACCCAAGTTGGCTTATAGGTTGGAGAATCCGGATCAATAAGCATGTGTGATAGAAGTGGTACAGATCCTGGGGATGATATAATGAACTGAGGGCCACACCAACATTTCTCTATATATACTTTTAATAACACAATGCAAGGGGTACACTCAATGAGGACTGAGGACCCTCTGTGTATGAGTTGGCTCAAGTAGCCAATAGAGTTTTCTGGGGACTCCATTCAGGTCCTTTCAATTTCAAAAGTAATAAGTTACCGCTTTAACTCCAGCTGAATCTTGTTTGAGCTTCTAAATGATGTTAGATTTTAGGCATCTTGCCAGAGAAAGTCGATGTTCATTGTGACACGTGTACACAATAAAATTTCCGAGAAATATAACCCTGAAAGTGATCTACATACCTTTGGATAATAAGCTGGCCCAACAGGGAGTTTTGATAGTATCCAGTCTTTGACATCATCCACTCCCTGACCATATTTGGCACTCGCAGGTATGACCTCATCAATGTCAGTCAATTTCTCATACCACTGCAGTAAATGAGTTCTTAATCTTTTATGCAAAATTGATAAATAATAATGTACCAGCCCGGCAAACCCTAAGGATGGTCTACAGACAGAATACTGGTACACGTGGAGCACATGCATGGGGATAAGACACACCATTTGATGGGTCCCAACTCCTGTCTAGATGTACAACAAAAACTGACCCAATCAAATGATCCTTAACATCTGAACAATTTACTTTTCTTCACACCATTTTGCTGTATTTTTCTGTGATCATCCAAACAAGGCCCACTGCTCAGACGGTTCAGATATATTTTTGCCGTAGCAGATCATATCCACTGGCCCGAACCCCCCATGCATGAGTGTTGTATTCACCGATATCCTGTTTGGACACTGACCTTAGATCTGCCAGATGGTAGCTTAGATTTCTTCTAAAAATAAAACAGAAGTACAGTGTCATATAATGGGTAATGAATCCCCAACCACTAAAGGCATTCTACCAAATTTATTAAGTTCAGACAGAATAAGAAAATCTTTAATGATTAAAGTCCTACAATTACAATAATGTCAGCAAGTCTTGAAATGGAAGCCTCTACATGGTCCCATTCAATGCCAATATCAATTATCAATACCATGGTTTTAAAAAAACGGCCATTTAAACTTTAACGCCCCAAGCCCGTTTCGGTTAAAACACGTTTTGACACTTTGAATTTAACGGCCGTTAAAATCGTTTTAACAGCCGTCAAATTCTGGAAAATTTTGTGAAAAAAAAGGCCGTTAAATCCATTAAATTCCTTTTTTTTTTTTAATTTTCAAATTTTGAATTTTGAATTTCAGCACCATTTTCTTTCGTTAAAATCCATTTTTTCCCCTGGACGTTTCAATCCGTTTTAACGGCCGTTTTAACAGTAACGCCCCCAGTCCGTTAAACTGTTAAAACGGCCTCCTTTAAACCTTGATCAATACTTCTGTAAGGTGCTAACCTCCAGTCTCTTTGCAATTTCTCCAGGCTTAATCAGGTCCTTCTTATTCAACACCAGCAAAGTGGGTACCTTATCCTTGAGACTTCCTACACCTTCTTCCAACACTTCGTCGATCTAGAAATAAATAAGAGAAATTTAGAAAAGGCAAATCAGAGTTCCACAATGTCAAAGATATTATAGTCTATGATGCCCGGATACCCGAAAAAAAAAAAATCAGAGATCCACAATACTTTATCAAAGAAAGAAGCATACCTTTTGGGGCTCCTTACATGCATCAACAACAACCAGTACACAGTCTGCATTAATGGCAGCACTGCGGACATTCTTCATCATCATAGAATCCAACTTGTGCATTTTCTTCTCAATAACTCCAGGTGTATCATAGAGTATCATCTGCAAGCTAACCCATTACTAAGATGAATAATTTCACACAACCTCATCACTTCCACAGTTTTCCTCAGTTGCATGAAGTAAAAACAGCGATTCTTAAATATCTACAATATTATATAAAAATTTCAAAATATACATCCTATAATTCAATTTAATACCATATTAATTAATGTTATTTATATGAATTTAGGGTCTTAAATAATAACTATTATTTAAGAGGATACTTGAGGTGCTGGTCACAAAACCTGTCCTACTTGGTCATGCCAAATATTGCCACATGCCACACTCTTCAGCCCCACTGGCCCCATGAATGTTGGGCCCACCCGTTGATGAATCTACATGCCAACAGTCATCCATATAAGTGATCCTAGTCATTGGTTTGAACATTTGTTTACATCATGGGCTCCATGAACACGCCCAGGGGTGAAAATCTTTGGGTTTGAGACCATGATGAAAAAATGATCAAATAAATGGCTAGAAATCACCTATCAGGCTGATATTTGGGGATGCAGGTTCACCAAGGTGTGTAGCAAGCATTCACAGGGTCAGAACCTGACGAGTGCCATGAGGCAAGATTTGGAATGACCAACACCTCAGGTTTTCTCTACCGTAAAATAATATAGTTACCGATCAGGGAAAAAAGGAGAGAGAGAGAGAGAGAATAAAAAAAAGATTATTTGCATAAATAAGAAATTTTAGTTCTTTGCACATACATTTTCCGGTAGTCTAAGTCCACTTGAGTTAACCAGGTTCCAGAACAAGTCTAAACTCCAGTCTTTTGTAACATTGGGAATTTATACTGAACTAGACTGAGTAAAACTTGGAGATCAAAGATCCATTTACAAGTTGAATCCAAGTCCCATTATATGATCAAACTTTAAAACCAGGAAACTACCTTAACAATAACTAGATCCAAAAATGACAAAAAAACCACACATGATAGTACTAAAATGGCACCACCAAATGTGGATTTGATCAGAACATGGTAACAATAGCCATGGTGGGAGGAAAAGGTGGAAAGGAGGGCACGTTACTATCGTGCCCCGGCGGACTAGTCGGGTACTCTAAGAGGCCCGGATACCCATGGTTTCAAAAAAATAGAAATAAAAAATAAAAAATAAAATAATATTAGATCTAGGTATGGTTCTAGGTGTCACACTTCCTTGAGCCTCAAATCTCAGCACAAAGGACATAACTATATAGATATTGTATTTTTTTATAAGCAGCTATATAGATATTGTATTAAAATTAATATTAATATTATTTATTCCTAATTTGATCTTTAAATTTTTCAGCATATTTTTCTAGTGTAAAGTGTAAACTATTAGGCTACTGCTGAGCCATGTCCAGCACGGATCTCATATTCAATACCCATTTCTCATCCAATCAACATGGATGAAATACTAGGGAATTATAGAGATTACAAAAAGTAGGAGTGACACTTTGTATAGAAACTTATTACGATTAAGGTTTTTAGAGACATGTGACCTTGGATCCCCCTCTAGTATGGTCTATAACATGTGACCTTGGATCCCCCATTTATGCACATATTCTATGATCTGCAAGACTGAAATTAGGTTTTCTCTCTTAAAGATTACAACCCAATTTTTCCATTAAGCAACGATATTTGAAAATTTGGCAAGGTAAGTAAAATGAACAAGAGAACATTGATACAGAAAGAATTGTACCTGATACTCAGGGCCAGAACATATACCAAGGATTCGATGCCTTGTAGTTTGAGGTTTATCTGTAACAATTGAGAGCTTTTGACCTATCATCTGATTTGAAAGTGTACTCTTACCAACATTCGGTCTGCCAAGAACAGCCACATACCCTGCATTTATCTTATCCAAATTAAGATAACTAAGAAAGAACTCTTACAGTTTCAAGCATTAAAGCTAGTAACATGATAACAATCTGATATTATTAAAACAGGCAAAATAGCATCACACTTTTCAAGTTTTGTTTGCTGTATTTTGGGATCCCATTTTCCTGTATTTCCTATGGTTTCTTTTCATCTCAATGAGGATTAATTATTTATAAAATTAAATACAGAAGATTAAGAAATTATCAAAATTTCATTCAAAAAGGGGATGTTTTAGTTGTGAGAATTCTAATTAGTCAATGCAGGCACATAAAAAAGAAATTGGGTATGAGCAGCAAACAGTAGCTAAACCTTTGAAAGCAATTGGAATTTCATTTACCACGAGAAAAATAACTGAAATTCCTCCAGAAAAATAACCACAGAGTTCATCTACTTCCATTTCCTTCTTCCTTATTTTGTGGGTTTTGGAGAAAACTCACAAAGATGCTCGAAAACTCACAAAGATGCTCTACGAAGAAGCAAAAAGATACACGAAGGACGAAAACTGAGGAGCAAAGAACCTTTTCATAAACTTGAAGGCATTATCCCATTCTGTGAAGTGTAAAATTAAAGTACGATTTTTTTTTTTTGGGAGGTCTTTTTCCCTTAAGGGTGTTTTCATACTTTACATAGAGACACGGAAACCCTAGTTTCATCTTGGGGTTATATATATCTCAGTTGATCAGAGATGATCATCCATTGTATTGTGTATGTTTCTTTTCTTGCCTCAGAGCATAGTGGAATCGGTATGGATCAGTGGAGGTACCTCAATCTAGAGGGAACCACGTACATCTGTGTTGTGGGTGATTGCATATTTGTTCTTTAGATTGTTTATTGTTCTTTCTTCCCAACAATGGGTCCCTTCAAAGCTTGTTCCTTTACATTTGTAGTAGCTATATAGAAGGATTGAATATAATGACTGAGGTTAGCTGCCGGAGATGGTTGCTAGAGTGCAATACACTTCCGTTGGGCAGGGATGAGGGCCTCTTGTGGAACTACAACTAAATTGTTTCACAAATCCTATAAATGTCTTCGGTGATAAGTCATGCAGGAGGTTTCATAAGCGCCTTTGAGTTAGTTGAAGGGATTTCCATTAAGCATGAGCCCTTGAAGATTGGTAATCATAAAAATAACATGTTATGGAACCAAAGGTCTGAAGTGGCTCAAGCATGGGTGGGAGAAAACCTCCAATGCAGTCCTTGTGCATCAGTCAACGCCTTATCGACGGTTCTCCTTCCAATCAGTAAGGCAGATGGATAATGACCCGCTTTCAAAATGTCAACGCTGCCATCATTATATGCCATACCTTCTTCCCATTCAGGAGAAAACCTTCGCTCACACTTGTGTGTGAGCAAAGCCGATCACACATCACAATATGAGCGTTGGATTGGAGGACGATGACCGTATGGATGTTTGGCTAGTCCCTCGGTGGACTTGTAAACCAAAAATTAGCTTCATTAGTGATTTCTAAGCGTTGGATTGGAGTCATTTGCCTGGGTTGCTTTTAACCGTAGAATTTAAAGCATTATTGACCATTATTTGGGGTACTAGATCCAAAGGTCTGACATAACTAATCAGGCTAAGTTTTGGTTTTCAGCTCCAGCGAGGGGCTGACCAAACATCCATACGGTCATCGTCCTCTAAGAGTGTGCCACGTGGCTCATATTGTGGTGTGTGATCGACTTTGCTCACACACACAGGTGTGAGCGAAGGTTTACTCCCCATTCGGTACCTCTGTGTCATTTTATCATCAATCATTTGAGCATTTTCCTCCCTTTTCAAAGAGTACTTAAAAAAGATGAAACAAAAAAGTTTGTGTGGAGTTAATAACCAATGTGGAGATAACGGACCATTAAGCTACCAAGGGTCTCTGAGATACAAATCAAATAACTTCTACAAAGATTAAACATCAACAAACAAACAAACCCCATAATTGTTTTCAAAAAAAAGCAAGAAAAACGAAAGAAAGACAAACCGCTTCGATGGTTTGGGTTGGAATCAAAATCGAGTTCTTCCATCTCGTAGTCATCGAGCAAGATCAAGTTCCTGTCGGGCTTTTCGCTTAAAGACAGGAAAGAAGATTCGTCGGAAGAGCTCGTCCTTGCTTTGTTTTCCTCTTCTCCCTCGTTTATTCCACTAGGGAGCTGTTTCTCCAATACAAGCTCTCGATTTCGAGCCTGAAACAGAGTTTCTCCAAATGGGTTCCTCGTAGATCGCGAGAAAAGAGTCTTATTGGGGTTGAAATGAGAGGGAAAATGGAAGATTTTTTCTCTCGGAAGGGGTGCAGACATGTGCAGAGTGAAGAGCTCCATCAGAGCGCAAACGTTATTAGCTCTTCTCAGTTGTATTTATCCGTTCGTGATTTTATAAGCTTTTCCTTGGTTTATATACGATATATGCTATTATATGGTGTAAGATTCATAGCGGACTGACTAAGGTCTACAAGACCATCGAGGATCCAGGACAGGACTAGGGTCCTGGATCCTGCCTGGCAGTCCAGGAATTTTTTTTCTTTTTTTTTTTTTTTTGTGTGGAGAAAACAGCAACCCAGGATCCGTTAGTTTATTTATAGTCGGCCTGGTGAAGTCTCTGGAGATACGGGTCAGTCCAAAATGTGAAAGGTCTTGATTCACAGCCCCACTGGTCAAGACCTTTCTCTTTTACATTACGGACTGACCCATAGGCTCAATCTTATGCATCTTCTGTGAAGCTGAGTGAGCCTGCATTATGGGATGGAACTACAAAAGGTGCGACGCCAATATCCTGACGCCAATATCCTTCGAGAAGAGCTGGAATGAGGACATGCGATCTCAAGGTTCAAACACAGAGCACCATCCATAACTACAGGAATAACTTCTAATTGCATTGCTTTACTTGAAAACAAACAACTGCCACTGCCAACCAGCAGATAGGTGACAGGTGGCCAAACCTTTAGTCTTAAGGTTGAGACAGCGCCCATCACATGAGCCACAGGGATCAACTCCATCCGTTTTTTACTCAAACCAAAATTGAAACTTTGTTCTTACACCATGCTGCAATTAAACTACAGGATCAACAAATATAATCTGGGATTGAGCCTGCAATATTAAAGTTGGGACACAAAGCACAGCCTAAAGCCACCAGATCAACCCAAATGCATTTTGATGTAACCTGGGCATAACAACTGAACATGCTTTAGCCCTACACCTTCTTTCCCCACAAATCACATCATTTTGACTGGTGTGTAAATGACTGGTGACACAAGAGAGCACGAAAACCAGCACATTCTGATTACATATACAAGGACTGGTCCAGATTCTCGCCCGGTTGCAGATTGCCAGTTATTGAGGCAATTCACCAGCTTATACAATTTTGTGTTACTATACAAACTGCGACAGCAGGAAAATAAAACTGATAGTAGAAGTAAGAGAGCATTATTCACAAAGAGGTGCAGTTGACCTTCTCTTTCTCTTAAATCTCGTCCTATTCACATTATTATATGCGTGGCATATCCTTGTCTGACTAATTGGAAGCTCATGGCTTGACTGCATCGTCACCCTCAGGAGCACCAGAAGGACTGGTGGGGGATGATCCGCTTGCAGTTGGAAGATAAGACCATGCTAAGGCTGCAGAGCCAAGAGTAATGACAATGCCAATCGAACTCCAAACCCACCTCTGCCTTTTTTTTCTTCTTTGCCTATGACGCCGCGACATCTCTATACAAATAATAATGAAAAGATGAAATAAATCAGAATAGCAAAAGGATGGGTAAATAGAAACAACAGGAAGCAAAAACATCAGATTACAACTTGCATCATACAGGCATCACATGTACATGTAATTCTAAGTAGGAAGTATAGTATATAAAAGTCGGCATATATAAAGCTGGGCATCTGTGTATTTTATCTTGCGGAAATGAATCCACAAAATATGACAGACAAAAGTTCTCTTTTTTTTGCTAAAAGATGATATATTTAAAAAAAGAGAGAGAACTACAAAGAAGGAGAGAGCGACTTCATGAGAGAGGAAAAGACCCTCCAAACAAAACAGCCCACACCCAAAAGAGAGAGAAGAGAGAAAGATAGAGGGATAAAGGAAAGAAAAGGAAAGAACAGACAAAAGTTCTCACGCATACAAGCTCATTGATCCAGAACTTTTGAATTGATAGACTCCACCACGGAGATCTACCATTTATATGACTACTAGCAATGGCCCATCCAAGAGGAGGGCCATTCATTGGACTGTCCAGATTGATTCATAGGAGGTACGCAATGAGTAATATATAGCTTGAAGGACCAAGTAGTTCCGTGTCCACGGGTATTCTTCCTTCATCAACATAAAACTTTCCCTTAACAAACAAACATGACAATATTCTAATTTTGAAAGCTCACCGCATTATGAGGGTAAAACCCAGCATATTGACTTATATGCCTGCACAGCTATATCCATGTGAAGTGTAAACCAAAAAGCATGTGGGCAAAAGTGCAGATAAAATGGATGAGAAACAGCCAAATAATGAGAATGGTGTATCATAGAAAATACGAAAATATGCAAACAGACTTTTCAACCTCAGCCAAAAAAAAAAGGAAATAACAGAGAAATCAATACCTGCTTGGGGTCAACAAGGGAATCAACCAAACTAGAAAAGAGAAAAAAAAAATTCTGAGAAATCTCACCAACAGCTTCTTGGTTCCTCTGAGACATCTCGTGATTCACAGCTTCATAATAATGTAACCGGTCCCATAATCGAGCAATCTCAAAGTTCTTCGACTCAATCTGAGACTCCACCTCCATCTCGACCTCAGCCTTTGCGGAACCCCTCCCAACACAATTGGACACAACTCGTGCAAGATAGACTTGTTGGCACAGTTCTTCTGCAGGATCAAAATCCAGCCTTTCATCCTCTGCTGCAATGGTTGAAGCAGCAGGGAGCGTCAGCCCCACAAGGGATAACTGTTGCCTAACCCTCTGCCACTGTCTTTGCATGATATTGAGGTCTTCCTCTGCTTGCTTCCGCCTCTCTATCTCCATCAACAAATTCAGTCTTATCTCGCACAGTTCAGCTTCAATGTCATGAAGAGAAGACAGTGGACCACCCTCACTAGAGAGTTCTACAACGGCAAGTAAGAAATTTGAGTAAGCCTGCCTGCATTGTATCCAAGCGATAGAAATTTGATTTTTGATACTGCCTATTTACCAAATGCAATTGGGCAAAAAAAAAACATGCATAACGGAGCACATGTCTGAGCACATTATAGGGCGTTGATATAACTCTAAACAGAGTTGAATGGTGAAATACGATTCATGTTGCCGACCCCAAACATTTGGGATAAGGCGTAGATGATAATGATGAAAAGCACATGCCTTATGACCGGATCAATGTTTAATAACTCCACCAAAGAGCTTCAAAAACTCCCGAAGTCAACTCAATCAAGACTCAGCCCAACTTTACATAGATTATTTTAAAAGACTCCATACTCAATAAGCATACCAAAAGTGTTTCGAGTAGGTTCAGACTTGGGTCCTTATTGGGTCAGAGGCATGCTTTAAGCCTCTAATCCTTAACTGGGGTAATAAAGGGCATACCTGTGCTTTGTTAATTGTGCATGACTAATATAAATGTGCCAATGTATTGCATTTCTGATGCATAAAGTATCGAAGATTCATCTCATTATGACACATGCAAAGAGTTTGATGGTAAGACAAAAAATGAATGAAACTTGTCAGTATCTTGCATTACTTGTCAAAATAAAGAAAGAACGAAAGAAAGAAAGATATAGCAACAAGACCTATAAGCTAAGTGATAGAGAATTGTGTGCAATACAGAATCCCATGGTAGTGAGGGAATCGGAATGCCTTCCACCACACTTTTTTAAGAGAACCTGCTCTTTCCAATGGAAGAGAAACTACATGTTATAACATGTTGTCCTTAAAGATTAAACTGCCAAAAGTTGACTTGGATCCGAAATGGGCCCAGATCCAACTCAACCTGAAACTTGTTAAATACACACTGAGTTTCTTTTTATACTTAAGAAGCTTTTGCTGTAGTCTGTTTCTACAAGACTACAAGTATTCAAGCTTAACCAAGAAAGCCCTTAAATAAACCGGTGAATGACTAAGTCAAACGACGCCAACCAACACAATGAGTCCATGAGTATCCGATTGAATTTTCAACCTGATATTGTATACTTGCACATCAGGGTGTAGAAAGTATAATAATGGACTATAATTTAGAGCACATCATAGATATAATGTCCCTTTTTTATTTTCTTCATAAGTAAAAGTATTGTACGTCATGTACCACTCTCCTAAGTCTAATTCATATTTTATTGAAACTTGATCACTTGTCAAAAAAGAGAAAAATTAATTGAAAGCAGTGTTTTCAAATCAAACCTTCACCAGTCAAAATACCTTTATTTATAAACCTTGTGCGTTCTATGTGAATCTTACGATTCAGGTAAGATATGATTTGAATAAAAAGATGGGGCACATTTCTAAGTGAAAAAATGACTCCTATTTTTGTGTTTTGGATTTCCTAGACCTTAAACACTACAAGAAAGAAAATAAGTAGAATTTTATCACATTAAACAAGTTATAACATTTTTCTTGCTATTTGTTTCTACATAAACAATTTTACTAACATTGCACCACCATCAACTGTGGGTCACCTTTTAGATTTTAACTTTTTTTGTCTCTTTTTATATTTTACGTCAAAAGGACCCTTAACAATTAAATCCTAAGGTAGGGCTTAGAGCATGAAATCGAACGATTTTTCTTTTGTACACTTATTCTACAGATAAAGAGATCGTCTCTACCCAATTTTCCCTATCTTTGCTCCATTACAAGGTATTAGATTGGTTCCACTCTCAACTAAAAGGCATAAACATAATATTCCACAGCAAGCAATTGTTGTAAGAAAAAGTTTCGCGGTAGTTTTTTTCACATGAAACATTACATAGCACTCATGAGAAAAAAAACTCGAATTAATATCCATACATGCAATTTGAATGTTTGAGAATTGAGACTTTGTTGATGGGAGATGGAAGCTTGTTTGATTTGATAATGAATTGTTGATATATGATTTTGGTTTTTCTTTTGCGAAAAAATGTTTGTTTGTTAATCGTAATTTTAGTAACGCGTCTTTGTAGTCCATGACGGGGTTGCTAGGTAAACTATTTGCAAGTGTTTGTACAAAATTTTGTTTTGATTTTTAGATACTATTTTCATATTTTTCTTAACACAAAGAAAAAACTTTATGAATTTTTTTGATAAGGTGAAATAGTATATATGAAAGAGGATGAAAACAGGAAGAGAAACGGGAGGTCGAGAAGACCTCCACAAAACAAGAAGCTTAAAGCAAAAAAGACAAAAAGCCCCTTGATAACAATTTGAATTCTAATTTGATGTGAATCCTATTCCTTCAGATCTTTCAGTTCTAATCAAATTCAACACCATTGATTGAAAATTTTTCATGTAGTTCCAGTTTCGCAACCATTTAACAGCGACTTGCCATCCACATGGAGGAATACTCATGTGGGATGGCAGATGTTATCCCCTCTTCCTCTATTATTCATGTGAGACACATCTAAGTGTGCCAGGACCCACCATTTAATGGGTCCCATCCTCTGGCCAAACTTGATCCAATCAGGTGAAACTAACCACCTTATCTACCTATTCATTCAGCCTGTCAAGGAAAGATCAGATTCCAAAAGAAAATCCAGAAATCAGATACATATATATTCATTTGACCAGGTCAATTTTTGACGTTGAATATCTCCTTGGTTGGAAGCACATATCACAGAGTTTAGGAAGATCCATTTTGACATGGTAATCTTTCTTTTACATGAGCAAGTAGATAACAGCCATACAAGTAAACTGTATGAAAAAGCGAAAAGATAGACCAGTGTACCTTCACAAGCATCAAAATACTCCCCCATTGGTGTAGTCAGCTTAAAAGAACGCTCACCCCCACTATTATCCTCCACATCGGTATTGCTGGTAACACTGATGGACTCCTGAGGATCAAAGAAATCTTCACACACGTAGTCTCTCTCCGAATTGATTCCAACCAACATCGAGGAATCATTAGCACCACCCAACCCATCATCCAAACTACTGCTTTTGAGATTCTCATCATGAAAACCATTCGCACCCAGCTCCTCACAGGGGTTAGAGATTGTAGCTGTAAGAGAAACATCCCCAATTGAATCTACAACCTCTCCATCTGTGTTTCCCCCATTCTTCACAACCTTTTCCTCCTCTGCGGATCGTTGGTGTACAGAAACATCGTCCTGAGAAAAGCTTTTGAGGAGACGAGGCCCACGCCGCTTGTGATTAATGATGTACGGTGAGGGAGGGAACGATGATGGAGAATCGGGAAGCGGGGTTGCCTCAGGAGTGGCGTAGAGTGATGGCGATACCTGTGGCCGGTGAATTTTCTTCTCCGTTGTCGACATATTTCTCCTCTCCAGCTTCGAAACAGGAGGTTTTGTGGAGACGGATTTTGGAGCTCCAGGTTCTAACAACCTATCTAAAGTGATGGCCGTAAACGTTGGCATGGCGTAGCACCACCGAATGGTAGTTCTAGCTCAAAGAAGATCCATCTTGATCACCAAAGGAACCAATATTACAGATAAGGCTGTTCAAGCTGACTGGAAACCTAAATCAGACACTTTCCATAGTTCAATCGAAGCTGAACCCTAAATTCAGAACCTCTATCGCTGAATCAAATCCCAGAGAACCTTGAGTCCTAGAACAAATTATAACAAGCGTTCTTGAGATTCAAACCCAACATAACGTTAGAATTTTGTTAAAAAGACATGGAAGAGAGAGAGAGAGATTTACCTTGAAATGGAGAATTTCTCGAAACCCTAACTGTGATACTTTTGGGATTGATCGAGAGAGATCAGACTCAGAGACTTGTTGATTCATTCATGTTTTGTCTCTGACTTCGAAAATTGAAAAGGAGCGTATGAGAATCAACGAGAATCGTTGTGTCTTGTATAACCGCTTTTCTCTCACGGGGCCACTGCCTCTCACCGCAAAAGTTGGAAGGTACATACAACGCTCTCCTCTAAAATGCGCCATGTGCGTGCATGCGAGATGCGGCATATCTGATCAACGATAGGTGGGCCAACAAACTAAAAAATCAGCCTCATTAGTGATTTCTAGGCGTTGGATTGGAGTTATTTTCATGGGTTGATTTTAACCGTGGGAATTTGAACATTATTGACCATTATTTGAGGTATAAAGATCCAAAGGTTTGAAATGGCAAATCAGGCTGATTTTTGGTTCGCACGTCCAACGAAGGATTGGAAAAACAGCCATACGCTCAGAGTCTTCTAAGACTGTTCCACGTGGCATAAAATTGCGAGCTGTTATCGGCCTCGATGACAACGCACTGTCATCAAAGTTTAGACATCTTAAATCATGAAAGGGCTTGGACGGTTGCAGTTGCGGCTGGCAATCTCTCTGCTTTTTTTCTTCTTTTCTTCAAATGCGAAATCACGTGTATGTTTTTTTTATTTTTCCTTCGGTAAGCCGAGTTTTTTTTGCATTTGCCTCTCAAACGAAATTGTCCAAAAACTTATAGGTGAAGTGATAAAGGCTATTCTGTCGCAATGTTTACGGGAAGAAGTTAAAAGTCCACAGGAAAATCTTTTTCGGTAGGAAAATGATTCTGTCAGTTTCTGGAGGACCTCCCAAGGGTCCAGAGTCCTAGTTAGTAAATTCGCGTATTGTATGCATTTGATACCGGGATTTTTATTTTTTTTAAGAAACATTTAATATTTCAGTATAAAATAAAAAAATCAGAAAAAATCACGAATTTTAAGACTATGCAAATAAAACACGTATTATTCGCGTTTAATACATGAATTTTACATTTTTTTTAATATTAAAATGTATTAAATGACCGCATAAAATGAAAAAATCGGTAAAATTCAGGCTTTTTAAGCTAAACAATATAAAATTTCAACAATGACGGAATTTTTGACCGATTTTTTTTATCCCAAAACCGAATTAAACTCGAACTTTTACGTTTCAAATCTTTGCCGTATGCCGAATTGCTAACTATGGTCCAGACCATTGGATAGCCCTGAGTTCGTGGTGTGAATCCCGGGCACCATCAAATGATCCAGACATAATGAGGAAGTCTTCCTTAAGGCTGACAACACTTGTACAAGCCTTTTTTTTTCTTTTTTCTTTTTTGTAATCAACCTCGTAATATATGAACAAACAGAATAATCACCACACAAAAAATATCATTTTTGGTCTTCTTCTCCCCTATCACCTTGAAGATCTTTCAAGATTGAGAGGGGGTTCCTCAGACTCCCACGGAAGGCGATCTCATTTATGTGTTTCCATGGCCTCCACAAAAAATTACAAAAATAAGTACAAGCTTTTTAGGACCACAACGCAAAATTTTCATATAGCATACCATTTTTTGTTTTTTTTTGGCTGAATCATTGGCAAATATCCATTCTTTTAAAAGAATGGTACAAATCAATGTTTTTAGACCTGGGCCAGCTGTTAGGAACCTAACCAATACTCCAAAAGCACCTGGGAGATAGTGGAGTGGAAAACTAAGCCGGTGTACAGTTTTGGATCATATTTCCAACACACTTCCATGACGGACAGTAGACATTGTTTTCCGGTACACCCCTATTTTCTCTTTTTGAACGAGTCCCCAATTAATCCTTTCTCGGGTCGCCCCTCCTGTGACTTGAACCTGTGTTGTAGGGTTGGCTTTGATACCAAATGTAGGAACCTAACCAATGCACCAAAAACACCTAGGTGATAGTGGATGGGAAAGCTAAGTCCTTATATAGTTTTGGGGGGTCTTAACACCAACCATTGAATTGGTGGACTAACCAGTTCGTTCAAGTATTTTTGAATTTCTTAAAAAGATTTCAAATTTTAAATTTCTAGGTGGATGCTGACCCGTTTGAGGACAAGCTCACCAATTCAACCTGCAGTTCTGGTGTCTTAACATTGGTACAGATCCCATAGACCTTCCAAACGGTGTCGGTTGGAAGGAAATGCACGTCTTAGGACTGTTTCTAATTGGTATTGGGAATCAACTAGGTTTTGAAAGATTTAAGGTGGAAACAAGGGGTGGTCCCATCAACAACAGTCTAGACCTATGTATGGTTATAGGGCTGTCAATGGATCGGGTTCGAGTCATATCAATGCTGATCCAGTACCGATCTGACAAGAGATTGGATCATATAAACGTGGTATTACACTCGAGATCAGTTTCTTATATAAACTTGGTAATACAATATGTGGCACTAGGACTACATTTTTATCCATTTCTGAAACGTTAAAAACACAGTGGGGGTGAGTAAAAAACGCACCCAGGATTATATTAGAAACTGCCTAAAGTATATGTGAATTATTAGCTTATGTAATTTGACCTAATATTCCTTGCAAGTTGCCAAAGGATCGAGTCATGCTCAAAACAGGTTTGCTTACAGGTGTGGCACATTTCGCTATTGAGGAGATAAAAGAAATTATTCATTTTGCTAGCATGGTATATGGTCCCTTGAGGTAATTGATCTCCCCATGTCATACATGATTGTTTTACAGTTCTACTTAACTATGGAGATCGAGGATAGACTAATCGATAACAATACAAACAAAAGAAAATTGAAGAACAGAACAATCATACACATGAGATATATTTTTGTAGTTCAACACTACAGACTATGTTCACCAGCAACAAAGGATTGAGAGTCCCATCCCATGCCATATGAAAAGTTACAAAATAAGCCTCTTTATGTTCAGTAGAGGAAAATTTTCTAGAAATTGGGTTTAAATGTTAAAATGTGTTGATCTAGAAGACATTTATGGACAAGAATCGTTTCTAGAAAACTTTTTCCAAGGGCAGATATACAGGACCTAAGACTAACACGATGGCTTCTACATGAGTCCATAACCTTAGTCTCAGATGAACAAGGAAAACCGGAATACCCCTGAAACAATGCTGTGTATTCCAACGGTCAATGGCCTCAACCATGCAATTTACAGCAGAATTTGGGAATATAGTCGGGCCAGTGCCAGGCCCAGGCCCAGTGTATTGGTCATCCGATCGCATCAAAATTCCGCCCATCTAAGGACTGATTTATCTTCTATTCAGATTTGAAAATGATGGACGTCTTGTTTACATATACGAAGACGAGACGAGAGACCCGGGCATAGCAGATCCTCTCCACGGCTTATGGGAGAATCAAGTGGATGGAGTTCTGGTAATCAACCAGGAAACTAAGCAGCTGATTGGACATGCGAGAATCAATGATATCTATCTTATCAATGAAGAAAACATGATATTTATCATAGACGTCCAAGGGGTATCAATGTAATGTTGAGAAGTGGTAGTGGGTATTACTGCAACACCCTCTTTTTTTTCGGTGAGGGAGGGTGACCCAACCTTGACAAGGATGGACTAATCCCTACGGCACGCAATCACCCGCAAACATGGCATCCCCAGCAAGTTTTCAAACTACTGCAATGAAACATCAATAATAAAAAAGCTACCGATTTGGTACTATCGGAATATAAATCAACATGAATGGAATAATGCATGTTTGATACAATTGCAGGAGTCTGACAGTGGAGGAACTCGTCGGTTCGGACGCCAGACTAGAATCTGAAACAAGTTATCAGTAAGTTTGGAAAAGATTATGATCAAAAGGGTAGGATAGATATTAAAGATCACCAAGAAAACATGATAGTAACATGACTGTACAACCTTCCTAATAGGAATAAACCTCCAAACCTGTCCTCACACACTTGCCCACTAACTCATTTGGGCATCACACTTGCCTACCCGGAAAAAAAAAAAAAGGGATGACAAGAAAAAATATACAGCGTAAAAAAAATATACTGAGTGAAAGCAGCTATCTTGTAAAACTGCAGCAAGGTAAGTTCACCTCAGACTGAAGAATCTCTTACAAACTCCTATTGAAAGAAACCTGTGAAAGCAAATGGGTAAACAATCTAGTTATCAAACAAGCTTCAAATTCTAAGAAAACATATTTCAAATTAAGGTAGCATAATCTGATCGTATTTCAAGGATTCAAATTACTTGGTAAATTTGGAGACATAAACCTAATAATCGTATGTGACTAACTTGCTAACCTTTCATCTTCTTCTTCCCTTTTTTTTATTTTAGTTTTATGGTTTTAAATAGAAAGAAGTCATGAAAGGAAGGGCATGGCAATAAACACGTGAAGTTGATTTCTTCTTTTTCTTCCTGTTCTCTGTATGTCAGTGGCCACAAATAAAACCACTTGAAGGAAAGCATATAATTAATATCTATAAGACTCAAATCATGCATCCCAAAATTGATGATCTTGTCTTGACTCTTGCCACTACATGGTGTCTAATCCAGTGAGGGTGTTGGGGTCAAAGTCAAAGTGTCAAAAACTTGACAAAGCACCAAACTTGTCCCCACAAAATTACTACAAATTGGATCAAACACATCCAACAACTAGCTAACATTGTCCAGATGGCTGCAAAATCCACCCAAGGTTTCTCTACTCTTTGATCTGAAAAAGAGAGTACAACCACAACCTTGAATGCAAAACATCCCCTAATATCATGATTCCCATTGAACATGAGGATACCTGAGTGACCAAAAATATGGAAGAGAAATTAGGAGCACCCAGACCTCCCTGAAATTTAGAAGTTCAGAAGACTCTTGACATTGGCAGAATAGTGTTGGCAATTGGTTTTCTTATTTGGCAGACTTTAGACAAACTCTTTTCTTCTTGAAACGGAGGACCATCAAAACTGCACAAAATGCATAGTGCTACCATGGTAATAAAATTTTAGAAAATAAAAGTAAAATTAACTGCAGGCATACAAACCAATGCAGCACTGGGCTTTAAAAGCCTCACCTTCCAAATTGCTTGTGATGACTGCAAGAAATATCTTCTTCCCCTCTTTACATAACCAGTCTCCACTACTGATGTTATTGGCATTTTCTGATGCATTCATTTCTACTGTCTGCAAGCTTAAGAGGATCTCAGTTGTCAATCCCCACTACACAAGGTGCCGCCTAGAGTGTTTTCAGACCTCCCTAGTATTCCAAACTACAAAAGACCCACTTTTTCTGAACTCACATGCCTGGAAACCACTCATAGCCTTCCCCATCAATGCCATAGCAGCAATGCTTGGAAACTGCTTCCTTTGAAACTCATCCAATGCTGCCTTTGAACTTTGCGGTTCGCAAACCACTGGTGCTGCTGACTTATTCTGTGTAGCTGCTGGTCGATTACGACACCATCTCTGAATCCAAGAACTTGACAGTGTTACGTCCTGATGTCCCTTCATCGAGTCCATGGAAGAGGAATCCCTATTTCTTAATAACCGCATGGTCTTATCCAACTCCATCTGTCCCTTACCAAGATGTTTCCCCAACATAGGCTCTGAGCTAGTTCTGCTGTAATTCACAATTTGGCTGAATAACTTATTAGCTTTTTCTCTGGACGATGGATCTCCCATTTTTGAACTCTGGGTACCACGAGCAAGAGAAACAGAAGCACCTAATTTGAGACGCTTAACCCATCTGCTGCTTGGATCTGGGCCAAGTGGGCTATTATACTGAGGACTGGAGTTTGAATTCTCAGCCTGCTCAACGTGGGAAAGGAGGTGTAACACATCCAAACTCTCAGTTTTTGATGTACTCAAATCCATATTGTCCATTGAGCCCGCTACAGCTGAAAAAGGGAGCTCTTGGTTAATGTCAGGTAACTTTTTGCTTCCAAGTTTTTCTTTCGATGAGGCCACTGTTTCTTGAGATGTTGCTGGATTTTGGTGCGCCAGGACATCCTGTAAAATCTTAAATTGGTTATGATTGAGATACAGTGATTTCTCCATTAGCACCACATGATATCCATACCTACATGCCAGGTTAGCAGAATCGATGGCTGCAAAAGCTGATCAGTAAATCTACAATCCAGAATCAAAATGCAGGGTAGGGGGTAATTGGCTTCACGCAACTCCTTAGAAGTATTTATAGACAGGACAAGAAAGTTTACGAGCGATATCTCCCCTAGTTGTACATCACTCTGACCTATGCTAGTAAGAGTGCGTAAGTTACAGAATACACTTTAAATTAAGATAATAGCCAAAGTCAATGGCAAGGTCCACCAAATCAAGATACGTGGAAAATCCAACTACAGTGCACTTCCCATCAGCATCTTCTTCGTAACTTTAATCACCAATCCATTCATGCAAAAGTAGCACTTAAAGCGAAAATAAAAAAATATAGATAATTAACTTTACTATTTCTAGGTACATTCCTGCCAAACATATTTATGAAATATGGTGTGTTTCTAGCTAAGTATACGGGTCTTGCTATCTCTAGTGAAGCTGCTTCTGGTTTTGCGCAAACATGGGGTGGTTCCAAGAAGTTCAGGAAGCATAAGCCCTCTATAAAAACTGATGGGGGAGCAGTCTACTTGATAGTTTCTTTTTTTAGGCTTAGTTTTTATTTTCAGTCTTTTAAGTGTCTTTGTAATTAGCCCAAAATTATGAGGCTCATTTTAATTTCTGGTTAGTTGTTTAAGTGCAGTCTTTTATTTGGGCCATTAGATTACTTGGATGGCCAAGATTAGATTAGGGTTTCTTTAGATTTTCTTTTTCATAAATAATTGTTCAAAATTCTTGTTGAGGGTTAATGAATTTTTTATGAATGATGAAGAAGAAGAAGATGATGCTCTTATGCATGATTTCCCCTTAATGGGTTTGGTGCGAGTCCAAGGGAGAGATTCCCACAAGTTCTTCCAGGTATTTCTTTGATCTTTGGTTGAATCTTCTTCTCTTACCCCTATTCTTGAATCTTTTTTGCTCTTTTTACTATTCACGACACTGTTCACCCTCCACTATTTTCTGTTTTTAGTGCTGAACCTCTGCACTTTTACCCTAGTCATGTGAGCCCTAACCCTAATGTTCCACTTTCCCCTAGACTTACCCTAACCCATCCCTATCATTACTGCACCTCTCCATCACCTCTTACACCCACGGCACCTGCTGCCATCACCCTGTACAGCCCCAAAACTAATACCGTCACCCTCCAAAACCAAGAACCCTTGCTGCCGCCCCTTCCTATGGACCATAAACTTGTTACCGCCACCCCTATCACCCTTGATTTCACAACCACCGCCCCTCTTGCACCCAACAACTCCAGCCATTACCCTTTATGATCCTCACACTTGCTGCCAAAACCTGCAGCCGATACTTCCCACAACCCAACCCCTTTGCTAAAATCACCAAAAGCTTAATCCCCATAGCCCAACTGAACCACCATAGGTCTGATTCATTATGTTAACTGCTGGGATTTGATCTTTGCTGATTCTTAAACTTGTTTATGCGCTACCGTGACGCCATATACACTGCTGTGACATTACATCATGATTTGAGCCTTGGGACTCATTTAAATCCTAGATTAGGCTTAAGAAAATCAATTTGGATTATTGGTCGATTCCCCTTGCTGGAAGTTCTATCTTCCGTTAGATCCGCGCCGTTAAAGCGACGGGTCTAACATTGTGGGATTGTGTGAAGGCCTAATCTTAGTAAGATTCATTTGCTTGAATTCTGAATATGTGCGTGTAATTAGCATGGAGATTTATGTTCTTATTGTTCTTAATGGTTTCCTGTTAATCTCAGCTTAGTATTTTAGTCCATCACGTCCGTCCTGCATCAAAAACCATACTCTTTGGTCCCTATATGGTTCTATTATACAAGAGGAGAGATTGAAGAGGATGTTGCCCCAAGAGGTAGAATTAGATGAAGTGGAGAAGTGCATTCGAAGTGCAGTGTGACCGAGGCATACCAATCAGACATAAAAGAAATTTTTTTAAGGACCAACTATTGTTTAGGGAGCAAAGTTGGCAATCAAGAAAAAACATACATACAAAACGAGCATACTTGAGATAAGGATGGTGAGATGGATGAGTGACAAGAATATGAAAGACAATTAGAAACGAACAAAATTTAGGAAGACTAAGACTAACCTCTATATTTGATAAGATAATGAAGAGTTGGGTGGTTTGTTCGTGTGCAACAAAGACCGTTGACAGCTCTAATAAGGGGCAGCCTTGCGCAGGTCAGAGGCTACTAGAGGAGGAGGGGAAGGCCAAAAGAACATGGATCAATGTAGTGAGAAAATATCTATATGCTTTAAAAAGGAGAATTGGCCCTGGAAAAAACGGGATGGCAAAACAGGATTTTTATAGCCGACCCCAAATAGTTGGTACAAGGCTTTGGTGATGATAGCCAGACATTCAGATGGTTGTAATTGATTTTTGATCTATTAGATCTTCTAGGAAAGACTAATCGAACAATTGATCCACCCCATTTACATGTGTGGCGATGTTCAGGTATGCTGATTATGGATCACAATTAAATTCCAAAAGATGGGAACCACATTTTTTCTACATTACAAATTGGTGCTTGTATGTACTTTAACTTTATTAGAAAATTTGAGTATCTACATTTGGAAATGACAAAAACTATAACTCTTAGACGATAGACCGAGTTAAAGGTGGTATTGATGGAATCATGGCAGCGATGGTCAGCATTCTCTTAATTGTTATATGGATGTTGTGCACGTGACATGCATGCATCAAACCAACCCATCCAAATGTTAGGTTACTGTCGTAACAGCCAGTTGGCCACAGCACAAAACTCAGCACTCACAGATAAATCCTAACCATTCAACCAGTACACTTCTCCCCATAGAACTAGAGGGCCAATCAGGTAATTAAGATCATTAAACCCATGTGAAATTTAGGTTATCTCCAATAATGGGTTGCTTAACATTCAGATGGTCCATATTGATGATGATGAAACACCTTCACCATGGCTCATTTTTTCTTATGAAGCTACTTGATCAGATGGTTAAGATCATCCAAAGAGTGGTCTTTTGGACTGCAGCCAAATCTAGGGATGATCAACATTTGATAGACTGGATGACCCTGTGTGCCATGTGTCCAGCATCCATGTCATGATAGAGTGTAATCTACTGTAGCAGAATAGTATATAAGTATGTGCCTGTATGACTGATGATTTATTGAAAGATAGGAATGGTACAATGGAAAAATAAAGCCTCAAAGAGGGACGGAAAAGTAGATAAGAAGAATAGACAAAACAAAGGTGGGAGTTAGGAAGTGGGCGCAGGAACAGGATTCTAGAGTGGTTCCTGCAGCTAAATACCATGGTTCACAAGTAAAAGAGCTGAAGTACTCTGGCTAAGGAGTGATACATTATTTCAAACATAGCACAAAAAATAATTTTAAACATAGAAATGGCAAACTTTACCTTATTTGATGTGGATGAAGCTGTACCTGCAAAACATAGAAGAAAAATGACTTGTCAGGAAGGTAAAATATGCATCCTTATTAATTGCATTCCTTGAGTAACTATTCCATAAAACCATACATGTCACAATTATAATATTCTGAAAGGCTTACTTTTCTGAGTGTAGTTTTCAAAGCAGAATTTCCCTTTCTAACGTTAATTAAAAGTTAAAATGTGGTTCTGCTGTATAGTTTTTATGGCCCCTCTCAGCCCTCCTTTTAATATATTCCCTTTTACCGATAAAAAAAAATGTGGTTCAACAAAATCTGGAATATACGGAGTAGAGTGAAATACATACTCAGCATAGAGTTCCTCATGTGATGAAAACTGAAGTCCATTGTATCAGTTTCAGCTGATGATTCGTTCTTTAAAACTAGAGAACCGGTTTTTACATCTCTAACATCTTCCTCTTTTTCACTATCTGTGGAACTCCCTAGAGGTTGAAGCTTTATTCCGCGCTTTCCGTGTAAATCAAAATCAAGAGGCAAGGTAAGCAGTTCATGGAGTGCATTTCCTTTGAATGCGGTGGATACTGTTGACTCGCGGATCATCTGGTCTGCCTTAGACAAGTTAAGATCAGTCTTCTTTGTGATTAAGAAACTGTGGGTTGTCTTTGAAACCTTTGGAGGACCTCCAGGTACTCTCTCCACAGAATCCACAGCGCTACATATTCTCAGTGTTTCCACATCATGAACGGAACACATTGGCATTCTATGTAGTGAGCAACATCCATGGTTTAGCTCTTCTAGTTTGCTTACACCTGAAGGATTGCTGTGGCTTGGTAAGAGTCCAGAACCAGAAGTACCATGCATCCTTTTACCTTGTTCACCGACAGAAATGGGAAAACGGAAATTGCTTGTTGAAGGATCATGTGATAGCACGGCCCCATCCTTCTGTTCTGAATATGAGCTTCCAGAATTTCGAGAGATTACTTGCTTACCCATTTTCTTATCACAACCCAAAAATGTAAAATAGCTGCAATGATTAGAGTGTTCATGTTCCACATGAGGAAAATTAGTATTTGCGAAGTGTTCTTTGGATGCCACCAGAGAACCTGACTGATCAGTTTCTTCCTTTCTGCACGTAAAGGACCGGACTTGTGTTCCTCCAGATTTAAACCCATATGAAGTTGACCCTGTAATATTGTCCTGGCAAAACCTTGAAACAGGGAAGCTTTTCTTTTTCAAAGATCTATAGGGTTCTACCGACTGCCCAGAACTTTGTGAAAGATGTTCTGGATGAGGATGATATTCTTTCGAAGGAAATTCTGTTTCAGTAATAGCTAATCTAAGTACCCTTGAGGGAAAATGAGGCTCATTTGTTCCTACTGTGATTCTATTTTGTTCAGAATTGTCATCAATTTGAGACCTGGATGGATGTCTGTCACAAACAGCTGGATCTTTCTTTGGAGCCAAGATACTCTGTATTTTTTGGTTGAAGTTGAACATTGGGAAGGGGTGCAATTCTGATCCGGGATTTCTTAAGTTTCTCGAGTTCATTGCCAGTGTCTCAGTTGTGATCTCAACTCTTCTGCCTTCAGTTACCGCTTCTACTGCTTTAGCAGATTGGGGGACATCAGATGCAAACGCTATGTCTCCTTGGCATCTCGACGCATCCCTGTATTCAGAAATATTACATGGACCCCCATCTACAGCTAAACTTGTGAACCTCCTAGGCTCAGCAATTTGAACAAGCATTGGTCCCTGCTTAGAGTCGCAATCTTCTTCCCTACTCTCATCATGAAGAGCTAATTGATTATGAAAGCGTGATGCTGAGTTACAGCTCGTTCGCATCCAATGGGCCATCCATACAGATTGGGCAGGATCCACGGATTGCCTAGTTTTTTCATCACTTTCATGATAAGTTTGCACAACACGGTTCGGCATATGATAAAATGGAATTTCTACAGCAGTTTGAGTTATAAATTATCCCCCTTCAAAAGGCTCATTGGTAGTTCCGTCGGAAAATGCAGCTGCTCAGGTGGTAGTCAGAGTCTAGACTTTGGCCAAGCATGCTATTTTTCTACATGACATTGAAAAATAATGTCTCAGAGATAATATTAATAATAAAAAAAGGAACAGATATAAAGCAGAAATAATGAGGTTGACATATCATATTATAACCTACATGAAAGAGATAAGAATCACGTGTACATATTATATAACGATAATAGCAGGTTTTCCTAATCATTTGTCTGAAATGAGGAAAAGCTGCGGTATATTAATCAACGGGTCTCCTTTGCTAGCCTAATCTTATAAAAACTTTGCCCTATCTGCAAATAAACAGTATGATGCACCACACCTTATCAGAATGTCAATGAAAACCAGTAGATGAAGCTAAGATATCAATCTTAAATTCCTCATAGAGTTCGCTTCTAGAATCTCTTGGATCAAGGGAGATTAGCTTAATGTGATTTGTATGCTAAATGCGTGTCAAATCCTCCCTTAATGGTTGGCATCAAAATTTCTAGAGATTTGTCAAACCCAAAATTGTTCTCACTCACTGCATCACTTAAATTCTCATGTAAGGGAACCTAAAGGCCAACAAGCTTGCTAGCCATGGTGTTGAGTTACATGCCAAACCTGTAATTTGGTGGAACTGTTTTATGTTATTTTACATTTAAATATTTAATTAATAATATGGGGGGTGTCAAACCTTAATATGATAGATGAGCTTACATAATGTCATGAGTTCCATATAGGCCTATGCTGCACTTTTATAATACATAATGTCTCATATTCCATAAGGGTAAACCAATTAGTACATCTGTTACCACAAGCAAGGAATGTGCTATAAGTGTCTGTTGTCACAATTCGCAAATATACTTCTTTTTCATTTTCTTCTTCCCATTAAGGTAAACCAGGAGTGAGCACATGACCTCAAGGTTGAGAGACAGAACACCCATCATATCAGGTCTTCCAAGAACCAGTTTAGTTGGCATGGGCTGGAATAAAGGGGCTTAAGTGCCACCAAAAGATAGCTCTTCTAGTGATTTAATTTTTGAAATGATGGTGAAATAACATGAACTACGAATGTGAATTTCCACCTTCTAGTGAAGAATTTCATTAAGCTGTAGTGATCATGGACCACTGGTAATACAACAAAAAATAGATGAATCTAGAAAGGTTTGATAGGTTATGCAGTTCATGGAGGTTAAGAAAAGTGAAGGTGGGCCTACCTTAGGAAAGTAAAGGACCCAATTGGCATTCCAGCTGCACCTCTTGCTGGTAAATTACCCAATTATTGAGTGTGTGGTGAATGGACTCTAGCAGGTGTAAGCCTAGGTTTGATTTAGGTGACCAAACATTGAAAGCACCATTGAAGGATATTTTCAACGTCAATTTGAAAGGTTAAGTTTGATGACATCCAAGTAAGGTTTGATTTACTTGATACAAGCATGCCGAACGGTGTGAGTGTTGAAGTTAGGATATGTTTAATCTCAAGGGAGAGAAAATATATATTTTTCAGGTTATTGTGCATTTACCATTTCCTTGAATGAGGGTGAAATAGTAGGTGGCATGTTTGAATGAGAGTGTGTGTTGGATAAGCATATAAGAATGTGTATTCCAATGTTGCGTGGAACAGTCAGGCATCATCTTTGGTACATCCTCCTTTTTGTAGTCTTGTGGGGCATTTGGAAGGAGGGGAATAGGAGGGTGTTTGAGGATAAAGAAGCTTCATGTCATGACATTATCCTCTCCATTAAATCCCTTATGTATTATTGGTCAAAGAATTTCTCGGAGTGTAAGGGCCTCTTTTTGAAGATTTTGCCTTTAATTGGGAGACCCTTGTAAGTTGAAGTCAGTGGGTATCTGGGCCACTTTTGTTTGGACGCTAGCTCAACCTCCCCTTTGTATTCGCCTCTTTTTTTTTTCGCTCGCTCATATAAAAAGAAAAAGGATTCATACAAATACTCTCATTACTTGAGGGGATAAATTGACATCCTAATATGGGGTTCAGCGCCCCCCTTAATTTCCTTTAGGTAGACTAAGGGAAAGAGATAACCTCGTGTATAGAATAGGTATTTGAAGCAGGGAGTTAAAGGTTGCATTTTATCATTTTGTCTTTTCTACATTGTTAGTTTGGGTAATAATTGAGCGTCATTTTCTAAAATTAAAATTTCTTGGTGGGAAATCCAACCTTAGGAGGGGTTGCATCATTGGAAGATAGAAAGCATTTGAAAGTCAAACTCTGAAGGAACCAAATTTGGATGGATTTTTCAAAATTCAAAGTACATATTTGGGACAAATAAGTAGTTTTCCGATATAAGCCAGGAGTTTAGTGTGTCAGGTAAGTCTATCTCACCTCAGTTCTAGATTAGTAAAAGCTTTGATCCCTTAGCAAGAATAAGTAATAACGAATGAAGCTTCTATTCTAAGTTTCTAACTTTCTACGATCTCTTGTTTTATACATATATCTTCTCTGTTAATAAGTCTGTTTCACAATCTAAGGCGAGTTGATCACAACTAGCAACTTGATCGTTGAGTCGTGAAGTAGTACAGAATTAGATCCATGAATTAGGGTCATTTTTCTTACAAAGTTGGAGTTTTGATATATACCATTGAATTGGCAAAAAAATTCAAATACAATTGTCATTGGATTTAGATCTTGGATCCTCACCAAGTTGAGTTAGCTCGGACAAGTTATAAGTGAATTAGGTACGTCAAAGAGCATCAAGTAGTACAAAAAGGGCTGGAATCAAAATCTATGGGCAGCAAAGATCCTCCCTCCCGGCAAAATTCTCCTTCCTAACTTATTGATTTTCTTCTAATCCAATACTTATGAAAACAAAGCTCACCATTTCAGAAGAAGGATCAAAATAACGTTTAAAAATGGAACTAAGAAATTTGAGGATTCTCCAATTTATAGAAGAAGCAAAATCCCATTGCAACAGATCTTTTGGCAAAACAAACAAGAAATGTTCAAGGGGCAGAATAAATAACCAAATAACTCTTTCACCATCAAAATAACATAAAAATAGCAGAATTGGCAGAGTAGGCATCAAGCTAGCAATTGACAACAAATGAACAAATCTTTCTTCTTCTTTCGCAAAAGTAATAGAAAAAAAGCTTAGATCAATTGAGCAGATAGGATATGAGGAACAAAATAACTGTTCAAGCAATAAATAAGAGAGAGAGAGAGAGAGAGAGAGACGACATGTCCAGCAAAATCTAACAGACAGGAAATTAAAAGGCAACAATTCAAGATCAAATGTTATGTTCATCAAAAACCTCTGAATTTCATATCCGCCTTCAACTTACCTCCGTCGTTCAAAAGCAAAAAAGACGGAGAGAGGGAGCTCCACGCAAACAACCATCAGTATTACAGTCAAGATCGAAACGGTTGAACGATTCGTCCAGATGCAGAGAGAGAGAGAGAGAGAAGGAAATAAAGTTTCAGAAGATCTGTTGCAGACTTGCAAGTATGTGGGTTTAACAGAGAGAGAAGACAGCTACTGTTACAGAAGCTTATTTGTGGCCAGAGTTGATTTGGGGTTTTTTTAAGGCGGATGAGAGGAGAAAGAGAAAGGGCTCGAAGCCTCCAAAGCTAACGCTTCCCCTCGGCCACGTGGTAGTCACTCCAACTCCAAGGTCCAAGCCGATGTCGAGGATATTTTTGTCTTCGTCTCGTTTAGATTCTAGAGAGATAGAGACACCAAAGACACAGGAGTAAAACTTTGATGACTGCCTTCTCTCATCGAGGCCGATAACAGGGGGGAATATGAGCCACGTGGCTCACTCTTAGAGGACTCTGACCGTATGGATGTTTGACGTTGGCCAATCCCTAGCTGTGTATTGAGTAAAATTTTGATGACAGGGTCTGTCATCAAGGCCAATGACAGGGCCTAATATGAGCCACGTGGTACACTCTTAGAGGACTCTGACCGTATGGATGTTTTTCCAGTCCCTAGTTGGAGTTACGGACCAAAAATCAGCTTGATTACTGATTTCAAAACTGAGGATCTATGTACCTAAAATAATGGTCAATAATGCTCAAATTCCACTGTTAAAATCAACCGATGAAAATAAATTCCAACCCAATGCCTAGAAATCACTAATCGGGCTGATTTTTTGTCTGTAGGTCCACCTAGGGATTGGCCAAACACCCATACGGACAGAGTCCTCTAAGACTGTGCCACGTGGCTCATATATCCCCTGTTATCGGCCTCGATAAAGGATCCTATCATCAAAATTTTACTCATACACAGCTCGTCCTATTATCCTCCGTACGTACGAAGATACTACGAGGAACCTGAGAAAAGAGTCAAAAGACATCGCAAAATATGAGTAAAACTTTGATGACAGCCCACAATATGAGCCACGTGGCATATTCTTAGAGGACTCTGACCGTATGAATGTTTTGCCAATCCAAAGCTGGACAGCCTGGACCTACAAACGAAAAATCAGCATGATTAATGAGTTAAAACCTTTGAGGTCTTTATACCCCAAATAATGGTCAATAATGCTCAAATTCCCATGAAAATAACTCCAATCCAACGTCTAGCAATCACTAATCATGTTGATTTTTGGTTTATAGATCCACTTAGGGATTTGCCAAACATCCATACAGTCAGCCTCCCTCTAAGAATATGTCACGTGGCTCATATTGTGGGCTGTCATCATCGGCCTCGATGTCATCAAAGTTTCGATCCCAAAAAGATGTCTTTGCACGGTTGCACACCCGCACAGTACTGGCTTTTTTTTTTTGGATTGTTTTTCTTTTCCATTTTTTATTTAGTTTACATCGTGTGTTTTTTATTGTTACATTAATTTATGGGAGCCCCCCTTTTTCTGCCCCCTCCAGAGTCGTATTCTCGGCCGTGGATTCTGAATCTGACTTCTAATAGAATGATTCAAGGTTTAAAAATCGGCCGAAAATAAATAACGGATTGGGACCTACCCCATTACATTACGCACCTTTAAAATGCGCAGAAAATAACCGTTATTTTCTGGAAAAAAATGTGAAAAAATGTCCTTTTTTTTTTCTGTTATTGAAATTTTGAAATTCAAACTTTGAATTTCAGCGCCTTTTTTTTTTTCTGTTTTTCCGTTATTTCTGTTATTTTTCATTTTTCCCATTTTTTCCGTTTTTACCCCTGAGAATTTTTTTCGTTATAACGGAAAAAACAGTAACACCCCCAGACCGTTATACCGTTATAACGGTCCCTTTTAAACCTTACTATGATTCATTTCCGACCCGGATTCAATCTAACTGTATGACATATGATCCGAATCCAAACCATGATCCATATGGAAAGATCCAGATCCAATACACATATGGAATATGGATCGAATACTGATTGGATCTACTACAAAATGCAAGCCTCAAACTCAAGATCCGAACTGATCCGGATTCATAACAGTAGATCCAAATTCGACCTCCAACCGTATTATTCGTATCACATCTCGATGATCCAAACCCACGAATGGAGTTGGATCTTGGGTTATTCATTCCATTTCATAGCCAATATAAATTGTGTTGGGACTCACAGACGTCTGTAACAATGCCCCGAGAATCCCGACTTTTTAAGGACCTGACATTCAACCTTCCACGAATCAACAAAAATAGAGGGAACTGAAAATACTTATATATCAAAGATAGGATACTTTAATGTGGTTCGACAGTAAAAGGGTTATTTCGCTATCTCTAAAGATTTAAGGCCGTGTTTGATTGTACGGAAAATATTCCCGAGAAAATATATCTGGGATATGTCTTAAATGGCTGATTGATTGCAATTGAGAACACATATTTCAATCTTGTGAAAAAATAAAGGTGTATTTTCAGGTGAAAATGAATTCTCACCTATCCGGATGGGAAATGAAATCCAGGCTTAGTAGAAAAATTATGCAAATTCAAATGGCTTGTTAAGAAAAATTATACAAATTTATACTGGCTATCTAACAATGGACAATTGTGTTTTCTTAAGGAAAAAGCAATTTTCTCACTTGGTAATCAAACACGGCCTAAGATTACAATAGTTTCTTCTCTCTCTCTCTGAATGTACAAGTGAAATACCAACACCCTTTTAGATTTATAATTTTTGGTACAATGAAAAACCCAAAGTACTTTCCATACAAGTTATACTCTAACACAAACTATACAAGCTTGTATGTACAAAAAAAACATCATTGGCTTTAGAGGGTGGGTGTGCGACGAAATTCAAATTTTGAATTTCAGAATTTCAAAAACCGAAAAATAATGGACTTTTTTTCCTCAAAATTTACCAGAAAATAACAGTTGTTATTTTCAATATAACTGAGAAATAACGGAAAACAAGGGCCGTTAGAATGAAAATAATGGACGTTATTTTCTGGGCGTTTTAATGGTACACAATGTAACGGGGGAGGTCCAAATCCGTTATAACAGCTGTTATTTTCGTTATAACAGCCGTTTTGAAACCATGACAAAAACAACGACCGTTATTTTCTGAAATTCTTTTGTTAAAATAACGTCCGTTGTTATTATTGAAAATTTGAATTTTAGGGCCGCTGTTTCCATTATTTTCCCTTTTAAACCTTGCTATCACGTGCACAGGATCATTGTTTGTAGACTGAAACTACGGTCTATTAGATATGTGCCATTTCCTTGCGGTTAATTATTTGTAAGAGAATCGTTTGCCCACGGGAGTTTAGGTACTAAGCCTCCAACTTGCTAGTAATGGCTCGGCTACTGATGGTCGAGCCGAGAAGCAGAGCTTGTAGGAGCAGTGCTTAATTGGATTTATTGGAGAGTTCGATAGCCACGCACCACGTTCACTCACCAAACAAAACCAATTTGACCATGTTTGGTCCACGTGATCCATCCATTTTTTTACAGTGAAAATCCATCCATGTCCTCGCTCATTTCCAGAACTTCGATGACGGAGCACAGTACGAGCCACGTCGCACACTCCTACTCTTAGATATCATTGACTGTATGGATGTTTGGCCTAACCCTAGGTGAACCTATAGACCAAGCATTAGCCTGATTAGTGACTTCTAAGCGATTGGATTAGAGTCGTTTTCATGGGTTGATTTTTAACCCAGCATTATTTGAGCTACAAAGATACAAAGGTTTGAAATCGCCAATTAGGCAGTATGTCCACCTAGGGACGGGCTAAACTTCATATGGTCAGTGGTATCTTAAAAAACTTTTTTTCATGGGTTGATCTCAACTGTAGGAATTTGAGCAGTATTTGAGGTACAAAGATCAAACGCCTAGAAATCACTAATCAGACTGATTTTTAGTTTGTAGGTCTACCTAGAGATTAGCCAAACATACATGCGGTCAGAGTCCTCTAAGAGTGTGTCACGTGGCTCATATTGTGTCCTGTAAAGGGAGCCTGTCATTTTAGGGCGGTCACTGGAGCCCGACCCGTTAAGTATAAGCTAATGAGAAAACTTTGGCTGGTGCAATGTGTTAGCAAAGGCAATAATCACCACCACACGTGAAGGTGGGTTCCACAACACTTCCAAAATACCGATATTCTCCTGATGCCCCCGCAAAATTTTTTCTTTAAGTTAATTGAATATCCATTGACACCCTTAGCCGTGATAGAGCACCTAACCAAGTCTTTGTTTTATTTGAAATAGGCAAATAACACATAACGAAAATAACGACCATTATTTTATGCAAAAAATGGTTAAAAAATAGCCGTTATAAATTTTACTGAAAATTTGAAATCTAAATTTTGAATTTTAGATCTGTTATTTCAATTTTTTTTCCTGTGTTTTCTTGTTTTTTGGTCCTGTTTGTTACAATCTATTATTACGGAAAAACAGTAACGTCCCAATCCGTTACACCGTTATAACAGCCCCTTTTAAACCTTGGGTGAGAGTTGTGAGACCCTGGTATAAAAATGGCCGTTGCTAATGTCTCAACCCCATTACATTATTTCCAAAAATAACATCTAAATCTGAAAAATCAAAAAGTCCATAACGTTATAACAGAAATAATGGATATATATATATATATAAAGAAATGGGTATTTTACCGTTATTGAGGTTATTTTGAAAAAAAAAAAATATTACCATTTTATGACTTCAGATGCAATTAATGTGACTCGTTATAACAGTCATAACGACATCGTCATGTCACTTGTCACTGTATAACATTGTAAAGTGCCCATAATTTATAGGGTCGTGATGTAACAAGGTATACCTGAGATTTTTCCATTTGCGGAAGCGGCAATTTTGGTAGTCACCGCTGCCATCTGGACCCACTGACCGCATGGATGTTTAGCCTACCCCTTAATAGACATTCGTAAATCGGGGTGATTTTTGGTGTGTATATCCACCAAGGGGTAGGATAAACATCCATGTGGTCAGTGGACCCAGATGACGGTGGTGAGTAACAAAAATCCTGCTTCCGCATTTGCTACAGTTTCAGGCATACCTTGTTACATCTTTTTCTTAATTTATAAGGTCCAAATAATATATGGGTATAAATTCAATGCAGTGTCATACAGTCAGTGGTCTCTATGAGTATGCCACATGGCTCCTACTATGGTCTTTCACCTATTGTTTGTCGTCAAAATTCGATGTTTTCAAAAAAAAAAAAATCATTAAATGTCATGTATATAGCCCATTATTAAGAGAGTGATGATCACATGGTCAAGGTCCATGAACATTATCTAGTGCATAGTGTTGTTCTTTTGTCTTTGGCCAAAAATGGTGGTGTAAATAGTTTTAGGTTTTAGTTAATTAAATATTGAAGTCTAAGTGCACATGACCAATATGAACCACGTGGCACTCTTTGAGAACACTAACCTAATGGATGTTTGGCCCATCCCTAGGTGGATCTACATACCAAAAATCAATCTAATTGGTGATTTTAAACCTCTGGATCTTTGTGCCCAAAATAATACTTAAATTCCATGGTTAAAAATCAACCCATGAATATGACTCTAATCGAATGCTTCGAAATCACTAACGAAGCTGCTTTTTTGCATGTAGGTCCACCTAGGGATGGGTCAAACATCCATATGGCCAGTGGTCTTTATTAGTTTGCTATTTCTTCCAAAGATGCCACTACAATCATTCACAACACACGTGCTGCCCCCTAGTCCATATAATGTACAAGTCGCCATCAAACTATCTATCCGAAGTCCAAATCATTCAAGAATTGGGCCCTTTCTTACTGAACGACAAAAAGGGGAAAGAAGAAGAAGATGAACTACTAAGCCATCCCCTTTCTTACTGAACGACAAAAAAGAAAAAGAAGAAGATGAACTACTGGACCATCTTAATTAGGTAATAACAAAAAAATCATATGGATTCAAGGATCATAACCGCTAAATCTAGAGCTAAAACTTGGATGACTTGAAAATGGGATTAGTAATTAGGTACAAGATCTATATTTGTCGAGTTACCATGCCAAATATAAGGTCCAAGTATGAGATTTTCAAAAAGGACACAAAATATATTTAAAATTTGTTGGTGCAAAGTAGATATTTTTCAAAATGATACAGAAGGTATCAAAGTTTTTATAAAAGGACATGAAAATGACAAAAATAGAATTCAAAAAGTAAGATCTCTATATTTGAGAGCTAAGTATAGAGATAGAGATCATGCCGTCAAATTTGAAGCCAAAGATAGAGCCGGGTTGAAGTTGTATTTTATAACTTTTTCATCAAATATGAAGATAGAGCCCCTCGGTTGGAGATGCTCGATCTTAGCCACCTGATCAGGTGCCAAATGTGTAAATTCAATGAGTACTGCAGGCTTCAAAGTTTGCAGCAATAGCCTAAGAAAGCCAGCATCAGAATAAATAAAATTCTCTCAGTTCAAATGTGATAAAAGGAAATGACTAG
Source organism: Euptelea pleiosperma (assembly GCA_035048495.1). Taxonomy (NCBI): domain Eukaryota; kingdom Viridiplantae; phylum Streptophyta; class Magnoliopsida; order Ranunculales; family Eupteleaceae; genus Euptelea; species Euptelea pleiosperma. The sequence goes on along the minus strand of CM068552.1, from coordinate 3,907,197 downwards.
AAATAAACTAAAATGAAGAGAAAGAAAAGATCATTTGAAATATATGACAGGCCTATTTGAATCAGCTTCCCATGTCCCTCCTTCCTTCACATACTCCAGATACCTCAAGAATTCCGGCTTCGCCATCACCTTTTTACCGTGGCGGGTGTTGGAAAGATTGAAGAGTGGATGACTCTTACCACCCTTCGTGGCTTGCATTGCCTGAGGAGTGGCCGGAAATGTCATCTCCGGTGCAACTTTCTTAGCCGTTCGGAACATTCGGACGGGCAGGAATGCGAGCCTCTTCAATTTTGATTCAGAGACGCCCATGGTGGGCTCACTGCCTTGTCGTTGGTACCCAGGATGAGTTCTATAGTGATTTGAAGCTCCGTTCATGGCCAAAACAACGTGATCGGTAGCTGGATTATCTGACATTCGAAAAGAATTGATGAATGACCGGTTGTTGATGCTTGGAGTAGTTGGGGATGTTGATGAGTAGAAATAGAGGTCATTGCGGATCTTATGCTTTGATTTGGTTGACATAGTCTTATTTTCTTGATTTATTTTAGTGTATTTTTAAAGTTGGAAGTTGGACGGTACCTCTCCAGGCTCTTTAGCTTAATCAGCCTGATTAGTAATTTTCAGGCCTTTGGATCCTAGTACCCCAAATAATGGTCAATAATGCTGAAAATTCCCACGGTTAAAATCAACCCATGAAAATGACTCCAATCCGACGCTTAGAAATCACTAATCAGGTTGATTTTTGGTTTGTAGGTCCACCTAAGGATTGCCCAAACATCCATACAGTCAGATTCCTCTAAGAATGTGTTAGGTGGCTCATATTGTGTGCTGTCATCGACTTCACTGACTGCGGACTGTTAGCCAAGTGTTACTCAGTCGTAGGTGTCTCTAGCCTCTACCGCTCACTCGTTATCTGGATCCTTCATTCACTGAGCCCCACAGAGAAATTATCTGGACTTCAAAATCATCCGGACGAAACGATCCTAACATCCTGTGATTAGAAAGTCTTCTAGACCATCACGTTAGTCCGTTTGACTATCAAAGGAACTCAAATCATCTTATACAATCAGCCGTGCGAGGAACGTTTTTTATCAAAAAGATTTTCTTGGGGGTTCATTGAATATACTCTGTAGGTTAAATATAAACAACCAAAATATTTCTTTAATTATATAAAATTTATTTTCCATTAATTTATTTTAATTATTTATTTATAGTATATTTAAAAGAACTTGTTCACGAGGCTTATATATGCCATTGAAAGAGTAAAACTTTGATGACTGAGCCCTGTCATCGAAGGAGATGACAGGGTTGTAGATCTCGGCACACGTACGGGCTGACCGCCTCGGCCTCACCCACACTTACCCAGGTGAGGCTGCGTTTGGGAGTGCGAAAAAAAAGCAATAAGCTGACTTATAGTGGTTTCAGACCGCTATAAGCTATTTTGTGGTGTTCCGTTAAAAATAAAAAGCAGCGATTTAAAACAGTGAAAAGCCAAAATAAATGTAAAACACAGAAGCCGCTTTGGCAAAAAGCACTCAAGTACACCCTAGGTACGTAAGCAGTACGTAAGCAAGCTGGCCTTAGGCCTTCGTTTTGCGTTGAATAGGCCCGAATTTCGAATCCCATCAAAATAAAATTCAAAATATATTATTAGAAATTATGAAGCCTCTCATGGGCCGGCTCGTTTACACCCTAGTTGAAGGTTTGATCCAAGAACTTACGCACTTGAAACGATACTTTTTTGCGGGTTTTCGATTAAAAGCAGCAATTGAAAAATTGCTTCTGCTTATATCCTATGTAGACTGCAGTTTCTAAACTTAGGTGAAACTTTCTAGACTTTTAATAACTTTTCTAAATGACAAAACAATCCCTTGAAAACTTAAAATATTTTTTTCTAAACGGTTAGGATGGGGGGACAGCCATTTTGGCGGACCCACATAGAAGATGAATCAATGGCTGATTTATGGTGAGGTTGATCTCCTCACCATATAGATCACCCCAACAAAAAATCAGCCCATTCTGAAATTTCTAACCCCATCATATGTGGTTTTCAAGTTACACGGTAAAAATAGACGGTCCATAATTCTTCAACTTCTAAACCAGTCTACAAATATAGGAACGATTTGAATTTTTGTGAGGATGATCTCCTCACCATAGAGATCATCCTCACAAAAAATCAGCCATTGATTCATCTTCTACGTGGGTACGCCAAATGGTTGCCCCTGATCATCACCCTTTTCTAAATGATAAAAATACCTCCGCGAAAACCCATTGCTTTTACCCACCGCTTACAGCAATAAACTATAAGCATGGGTTACTGCAATTTCAAACGCAACTGTAGATCCCTTTTTGGTCGGATTGAGGAACATATAGCATAATTAATGGCAAATGATTTCCTCGGGAGTAATAGATAAATTCAAGCTTGTAATTTTTTATTTATTTTATAAGCAATTCAAAAGCGAGATTGTGTTGGTCAAGTGGTTTGAACCTTTGACCAAAGGATAGGGGAAAAATACAATGCCCATATCTCTAGATTCTCTACTACTTTTAACGAAAACGATCCGTTTGCTACGGCTATTTTACCTCTTTTTAAGATACCGTTACATCCCCGTTACTTATTTCAACGCACATGATGTGGTTTGAACCTTTGACCAAAGGATAGGGGAACAATAAAATGCCCATATCTCTAGATTCTCTACTACTTTTAACAAAAACGATCCGTTTGCTACGACTATTTTACCTCTTTTTAAGATACTGTTACATCCCCGTTACTTATTTCAACGCACATGTTGGTATTTTAGATTTTAAATTTTTGTATCTCTGTGTATAACTATTCTAGAAAACTTGACTGCTTTACCTCGCAAGACTTTCACTTCCCAATTATTAAATTCATTTTATTAAGTTAATTTTTTGGTTTAGGAGGTCTCCTACATGGGACCCACCTCGTAAATTATATTTCAATTGTGTGATATGATGTAATTATTCACATATCGAACGGCTTTTAGCTCTAAATAGAATTGTTAGACTGCAGATTAGTATCTGATTGGTCTGGTTTTGGGCTATGATCCAACCAAGAGTTCTCCGGGGGATTGGACGGTTCAGATTATATACAAACCTCAATCCGACCAAGACAACTTGACTTGACTCACGAGTAAGATCCAACCAAAAATTCTCGGGGGGATTGGATGGTTTAGATTATATACAAACCTCAATCCGACCAAGACAACTTGACTTGACTCGCGAGTAAAAATAATCAGATTTTTTTTTTTTAATAAATAGGGATATTTCAACCTCAATGACTATTCTTCTTTCGGCTAAGTTGGTTCTCTAATTTACATAAACTTCTACGCAACAAATGCACTGTTTGGTTCAATGCAAATCAGATGCAATGCACTCACTTTCCACAGTTTTGGGATTACAAGTGATTGGTTGGGGCATGCAAATGAGCTGGTGGGCAAGCAGTGGCGTAGCCAGGATTTTGATCAAAGGGGCAAAATCACAAAAAAATTGTAAAAGGGGGGTAAATTCGAAAAAAAAAAGGAAAAATCTAGGGGAGCAAACCGAAGAAAAATGGTATTTTGGAAGTAAATATTTTTTTTCTAAAGAGTTTCAAAGTTGATGGGGGCAACTGGCCCCTAGGCCCTTCCTGGCTCCGCCACTGTGTCCAAGTGGTTGCTAAGCCCTTAAGAAGTGGATGCAAGCATGTACAACCCAAAAACTGTGGTAAGTGACTGCAATGCAACTCACCGCATTTGCACTAGAGTGCAAAATGCATCCCAGTGCAGCGAACCAAGCAGGGCATTATGTTTCAAATATCAAAATTATTTTTTAATATTTTTGCAGTTTTTATTGAATAAAGTATTTATTTTTTATTAACCTCTTTCGCGATCGAGTTGACTCAATTCGACGGGCTTCCAAGTTAAGTAGAGTTTTCAGGTTTTAAAACATTAATGCTTTGAGTTGCCACAATTCATAGATTCGCCACTCGAAACTAATCTTCCAAAACTGGCCTTTGGGATGAAACTTTCTTAGTTTGCCTCTTCTTCCAAAAATGCCCCTAATTCATTCAGGTGCAGCTCATGTATGACCCCCAATTGTGTACTTATTATAACAAGATTGAGACACCTGCCACTCAAACCACCTGAATTAGTTACTGAGAAATTTTCCGATCATAACCTGTTTCTGATTTTGTAGGGTCATGATGAATCCGACGGCTAGAATCACACCTTAAAAAGTACTAAAATCTAATGGCTAGAGATTACCAATCATGTGGATTTTTGGTATGTATATCCATCAAGGGGTGGGCTAAACATCCATGCGGTAAGTGGGCCCAGATGGCAGCGGTGAGTTACAAAATGGTGCTAGCTCAAACCAAAAGTTTGAGCTACAGCTTGTTACATCGCAACCTGATTTTGTATCCCCCTTTTTGCACCTAAATGGTGCTAGCTCAAAGGAAAAATGTATTTTTCTTGAGCCAAATGGTGATCCCAAGACCTCCCAACCCCCACACTATTAAAAAAGACGGACGAAAAGGTTTAGGTCATCACGTGGATGGAAGGTGGGTCTAAGTACAAACGAGAATCTTTCCTTCTCGCCTAATGTTTGTGTTTGTAATTCTCGAGGGGTTTGAAGGTTAGATAGGCACATGGTGCATCCAACCACTCTGGGGAGTCACATCAGACCATGGTGCGGTATATAAACATGTTAGCTGAGTGAAACACAATCAGCAAATTAACATAAAGAAGGAAAGGAAAGAAAAAGAAAATACAGAACATGAGTACTGCAGAGATGAAGGGTCCGGTCGTGGTCACGGGAGCTGCCGGATACGTAGGATCGTGGCTCGTTATGAGGCTTCTTGAAGCCGGATACACGGTTCGGGCGACAGTCCGCGATCCCAGTTTAGTACATTCACTTTAATTTTCCATTTCTTCTCCTTGCAACATTTTATTTTAATTACCCTTTTTTTTTCTTATGGTACTTGCAATTCAAGGCCCACCTCTGCATTAATCAGAATGTTTGATATTGGGTATGATTTCAAACTATAAGCCCATCCAGAGGTGGCCCACTAATTGAATGATTCGGATCGATTCATACCGACTGAATGGTTTGATTTTCTCTATTGAAGGATGGTATTAGTTTCTTAATTATTCCCATAACTTTTGCAGCTAACATAAAAAAGAACAAGCATCTATTGGATTTACCGGAGGCAAGCGAGCGACTCACCATTTGGAAAGCAGACCTTGACGATGAAGGAAGCTTCGATGACGCGATTAACGGATGCACCGGCGTGTTCCATGTTGCCACCCCGATGGACTTCGAATCGACAGACCCTGAGGTATGAGAGCTCGATCAAACCTGTGTATTAAAATCTGATTAAGAAATGAAAATTAGATTAATATTCAGTTAGTTTTGTTTTCTTGTTTGACTTTGGTGGCTTAGAAACTTAGGTGGGTGCCTTGTTCATGTCTGGGGGTAGCTTTGGTAATTTGTGGCAACTCAGTGCCATTAAACCTTAGAAAAATGATAAAAAGGATCAGTGGTTTGTAACGAGCTTTTGTCATCCACCAAAATAATTAAGGCTCAGGCTCCCGTTACAGGACACAATATGAGCCACGTGGCATGCTTTTAGAGGACTCTGACTGTATGGATGTTTGGTCAATCCCTAAGTGAACCTACAAACCAAAAATCAGCCTGGTTAGTGATTTCTAACCCTTGGATTGGACTTATCTTCATGGGTTGATCTCAACCGTGTGAATTTGAGAAGTATTTGAGGTACAAAGATCCAACGTCTATAAATCACAAATCAGGCTGATTAAAGAGAAGCCATGGAATGAATTTCGAGACGTGGAGACTGGCAAACATCCATTCCGTCAGAGTCCTCTAAGAGTGTGCCACGTGGCTCATATTGTGTCCTGTAACAGGAGCCTATCATTTTAGTGCGGTAACTGGAGCCCGACCCATTAAATAAAGTTAATAAACTGCAAAATCGAGAGTCAACATGAGGTAGACTCAAAAGACTGGCTGGCCTCCTTTTTCTTGGTGGGGAGTTGCACCTACCGGTCAAATGGTTCCTACCTAAAAGAAAAAAAAAAATGGGTGTGCCAAGATTAGGGCATGAAAAGGGTCGGGTCAAACATATGGATCTAGATATTCATATATGGATCATGGTTTGGATTCAGCCCAGGGTGCGTGATCATAGTTAGTAAAATTCTCGAATTATTCACAAACCGTACAAATTATTTTAAAAAAATGAACATAACAACGTTGATTTCCAAGGTTTTGGATTTTATTAGAAAACAAATTTTGAACGTTGAGTGAATTATTCTCAAATATTTCATGAACTTTTTCCTGGATTATTCACTTTTGAACATGAAAAATAATTTTACAAGACAAAAAATTATTAATATTTTGTATTTTTTATACTTTTATTTTATTTTTAAAATTATTTTCACCGAATTTTTAAACACATATTATTATGACAACCCTGAATTGTACTCGAACATTTCCCATACTGTATTTTTTCCGTACATCATGTATGTAGAACGAAGTGATCAAGCCCACAATCAATGGAGTTTTGAACGTGATGAGGTCATGCAAGAAAGCCAACACCGTTAAGCGCGTCATCTTCACATCTTCCGCCGGAACCGTCAACATTCAAGAGCAGCAGCTGCCAGTATATGACGAAACCTCGTGGAGCGACATTGTGTTCTGCAGACGCGCCAAGATGACCGGTTGGGTTAGTAGCTATATCTCACATAATCTCAACAATTACAGATGATTTCGCTTGCCATTTTCATTAATGTCAGCTGTGTTCACTTGGGCCTAGAAAGATTTGGGTAGCAACCATCAAATGGTGGCTCCCCACCCATTTCAGCCCGTATCAAACAGTACCATTCTGATAAGGGCCCACTCCAATTGTAGGCCCATATCACGATTCCTAAACCCATACCCTATAAATTGGACCAAATTCCTTGATCCAGACCCAATTTTACCGGATTAGATCGGGTCATCAGGGAGACGATCCGTTGACTGACTTTTATTGCTTGGTTAACTATTGCTTCAATTGATTGAATTCAGATGTATTTCGTGTCAAAATCGTTGGCTGAGCAAGCGGCATGGGACTTTGCGAAAGAGAACAACATCGACTTTATCAGTATCATCCCAACATTAGTTGTTGGCCCATTCATCATGAACAGCATGCCGCCCAGCATGGTCACTGCTCTGGCCCTCATCACAGGTATCCTCTTGTGTATGCTAGAACATGGTTTTAAAAACGGCCGTTAAAACGAAAATAATGGCTGTTATATCGAAAACGGACCTCTCCCATTACATTACATACTGTTTTAACATTCAGAAAATAACGGCTGTTATTTTTGTTATAACAGACATTTTTTAATAAATAATGGCAGTTATAACAAAAATAACAACCGTTATTCTATGAAAAAGTTGTTAAGAAAAGTCTGTAATTTCTGTTATATTTACTTATAAATTTTACTGTAAATTTGAAATTCAAATTTTGAATTTTAGATCTGCTTTTTTTCGTCATCTTCCATTTTCCCCCGTTTTTTATCCTATGCGTTACAATCCGTTGTAACAGAAAAAACAGTAACGCCCCCAATCCGATGTCCCGTTATAACAGCCCCTTTTAAACCTTGTGCTAGAAGTCTGTAATGCTGTTTAACATCATGGCTAATTAATAACTTAAGGCTGCGTTTGGTTAAGCTTAGAAACTGCAATAAGTCGGCTTTTAACAGTTTTTAAGCATTAATTGAAAAAAAATTGTATTTGATAAAGCTTAAAAAGTATTTTGGTGGGAACCCATCTTCCTAAAATAATTTATTTACAAGTTTATTCTTAAAGAAAATTATAATACCAAAACTACCCTTTCGAAAAAGTGGGAAAAATAGACCAAACTATATCTGCCTCCTTCCACATACCTGTGTGTAAAACAGCACTTTTTTACCAAACACCACAGAAGGGATTTTTAAGAAAAAGAAGCACTTTCGTGTATGGTTATCAGCAGCCAAAAAAGCTTAAAACACTTTTTATATATAATATAAGTGCTATTCATGGTTGGAAGTCTCGGCCGATCCCGTTTTGGATCGGTGGCCATCTTGATGATCTGAAATGGGGTTGTCTCGCCCGAGATGCACTGTTCTTCGTCAATCCTCGCGTCATCTCGAGTGATACAATCCTAGACAAGCGATCTACCCTCCGATCCGGATCGGGATCGGCACCCACCGATCTAGCCTCCGATCCCCGAGATTTTCAACCATGGTGCTATTGAATAAGCACTTAAGATAAGCTTATACATTCCCAAACTTGAGTCTTGTAAAGCAGCTTCAATGGTAAGAAGAAGGACTAATGTTTGAATTGGTTGATGCAGGAAACGAAGCTCACTACTCGATTCTAAAGCAGATTCAACTAGTTCACCTAGATGACTTATGCATAAGTCATATTTTCCTCTTGGAGCATCCCAAAGCTGAGGGAAGATATATCTGTTCTTCTGATGACGTCACCATCTACCAACTTGCCAACATGCTGAGAGAAAAATACCCTGAATTTAACATCCCTACCATGTATTCAACTCCCTCTAAATTAGTGTTAAAAAAATTTCGAAATTCAGTTTTCTAAGTCTTTTTTGGTTATTTTTGTTAAACCCATTTGGAATTTGACCAAGAATTACTCTGTTTGTAGGTTTAATGGCATTGACGAGTCGATCGAGCCCGTACATTTCTCGTCGAAGAAACTTACAGACTTGGGCTTCCAATTCAAGTACAGCAAAGAGGATATGTTCGATGGAGCCATTAGCTCATGCAGGGAGAAGAAGTTGCTCCCACTTAAAGCAGAGGAGAAACCATATGAGAAGGAGCATATAAATGGAGTGGAGGAAAAAATTTCAGTGATTGCACAAGAGAAGCCAAGCATTGCGGCATAGATTGGAGGGTCTCGTGTTTGTTTTTTATATTTTGTTTGCCATGGTTTCTTTTGAGGGAGTTTAAGGTAGGGAAGGACATGAATTATGAGGACTAGCCATTGTTCCTCTCCATGTATGTGTTCTGTTCTAGTAAGAATTCCGATTGATGCCCAATAAGGTTGGAAATGGGTAGAATTGATTTCTCTTTGGTAATGCTCATGGTGCATTGCAGCCAATATATTATGTGTTAGCTGACGGTGTGTTCTCGCGCACGTATTGTGTTGGCCCGATGACCTATTAGTATACATAGTTTTATTTATTTATTTATTAGTATACATAATTGTTTCGCTTTTCCCCAACAGGTCAATATTTGAGGGTAAATTATTATTTAACATCGTATCAAAGCATTAATGCTTGGGAGATCGTAGGGTAAGTCTCCAGCGGAGTGAATTTCTATTGAGGGAACGTGTTAGTGGGGTGTGTTTCCACGTAAATGTTATGTTGACCCGACAACCCATTGGTATACATAGTTGTTTCGCCTTTCTCCAACAGGTTGACATTTTGGGCCAAATGCATGTTTGTTCAACATTATGGGCCTAACCTTGAACCTTTTTTTATTTTTTGTTTTTTGATCTAAGCTTGAACTTGCCCAAGACATGATATTGTTCCTAGGCAAATACCCTCATATTATACCCACCTTCAATTATTTAACTTTTAATTGGTAAAAGAGGTGCCCAAAATTCAAAATTAAGCGAAAACTGAAAAGCAAAGAGAAGTAATGGGAATGAAAAAAACAGAGAAAAGATATATGGTAAAGAATTCTGTATCAAAAGGTTTTATAAAGAACCATCTCAAAATGTTAAAAAATTAGATTTGAGCATTTTTTTCATCATGGACTTCGAATACAATGACGTCCATGAGGGACCATAGTATAAGCCACGTGGTGCACTCTGACCGTATGGATGTTTGTCCCATTCCTATGTGGAAATATATACCAAATATCAACCTGAATAGTGATTTCAAATCTTTGGATCTGAATACCCCAAATAATGCTCAAAATCTATGATTAAAAATCAACCAATGAAAACCACTCCAATGTCTATAGTAATGGGCAGAGTCAGGCCTAGGCCGAGCTTGTCGAGACGGGCTGGGTTGGACAGGCCGGGCCTGGCAAAATCGGCCCATGTGCATCTTTTTTTTAACTTCAAAATTTTTTAAGGGTGTGTTGATTGGGTCATATCGGAGTTTGGACGGGCCTGGGATCATCAGGCCAGGCCTCAGAGAGATGAAGCCGATCCCAACCCCTACCCTAACATCACAACGGGCCGGGCCACGGGCCAAAATGCCAGGCTGAAATCAGGTTAATTTTTTGCATGTTTAATAATAAAGAGCGAAATAGTATTTTCATTGGTTAATTATGTACTTAATAGTCTAATACCATTACTAAAGCAACTCGTGCATGCATGCGTGTCGCTAGTTATTTTATTACTTATAAAATAATGCCTAAAACCAAGGTTTAAAAACGGCCATTATAACTGTTTTCGGACCTACACCGTTACGTTATGGACCGTTAAAACGCCCAGAAAATAACGGCCGTTAAAACGAAAATAACAGCCGTTATTTTCCGTTAAAACGAAAATAACAGCCGTTATTTTCCGTTATAACGAAAATAACGACCGTTATTTTCTAGAAAATTTTGTGAAAAAAACGGCTGTCATTTTTGTTTTTTTCCGTTATATTCCGTTTATTCCGTTATTTTCCATTATTTCTGTTATTTTTCGTTGTTTTCCCATTTTTTTCCGTTTTTGCCCCTGAGCATTTTTTTTTGTTATAATGGAAAAAATGGTAACGCCCCCAGTCCATTATACTGTTATAACAATCCCGTTTAAACCTTGCCTAAAACAATAAAATAAAAAAAGGCATTAAAAAAACTTATCGTAATATTGACTATTATAATAGAAATAACAGCTGTTATTTTGTCTACTATCCAATATTTTACTAGGTTATTCTGAAAAGACTAAAAATAATAATATTTTGACAACGTCATAACGGAGCCGATGACAACCTACAATATGAGTCACGTGGCATACTCTTAGAGGACTCTGGCCGTATGGATGTTTTGGCATCTCTAGTTGGAGATAAAAACCAAAAATTAGCCTGATTAGTGTTTTCAAATCTTCGGATGTTGACCTTAGATGGTCCTCCCAAAATGTTTGACACGTACCTGGTGTTAACCAACCTCACCCAACTAACCAAGGGGTTTAACGTGGGTTGGGTTTAGGCCTTGACGTACATGTCAGACATTTTGGGAGGGAAACCTTCTAAGTTTGAAGGTCCTCGGGACCAATGAATCTTTTCCCCATCGATGTACTCCAAATAATTGTCAATAATGCTCCAATTCCCACAATTAAAATCAACCCATAAAAATAACTCCAATCCAATGCCTAGAAATCACTAATCATGTTGATTTTTGGTTTGTAGATCCAGCTGAGGATTGGCCAAACATCCACACAGTCAGCATCCTCTAAGAGTATGCCACGTGACTCATATTGTGGGATGTCATCGGCCTCATTGACAGTCCGCTGTCATTAAAGTTTACTCATTAGTAATGAAAGTGGGCATTTGGCCTGTTTTTTTCTTTTTTGTAGGCAATGAAAGTGGATATTACATAGGTGGGAAATGAGGATGAGAGGATGCATGAGGACCCAACGTTTTTATGGGGTTTTATGAGCTTACCTACCAACCACATGGAGTGTTATAGAAATTTAAAAGGAAGAGTGCGCCATTTTAAATAAGTACACAGCAGGAGGGGAATTCGAAGAACCGGTTATTTTTTAACCCAGTTAAGATAAGTCTCCATTTTTTAAGCTACCATTTTCTTAAAGCAGCTAAGTCGTTCCTTAGTTGAACTCTTTCAATTACCTTCAGGCTTCAACCAACTAAGCTTTTGATAACCAAAATCTAACTTCTCTTGACTAAGTTATTCCATAACCTTAGCCTCAGCTCGGCGTACGTATTATCGTACTTTCTCAGGTCTAATCTTCGCCGGACTTTCCTCCCTTCGCCTATAGGCGACGCGTTGGCTTGGCTTGGATCTTAATTTCCGTGTAGTTTTCGGATGTAATTTTATAGTTGATCCGATACAGTCGTATCTCTTCCTCTTTTTTCTGTCACTTCTAAGGAAATGTTTGATATAGGGAGCATCCGTCAAAATTGATAAAAATAAACCTCCATAGTTGACTCTGTACAAATATGTCAGTGCCATATTTCTTTTTTTATTCACTTGGGTAAGTGGCAAAAAGCACTCAGTACACCCTGGGTACGTATTAGGTCAGGCCGAGGTGGTTTGCCAGGACAAAATTCACGTACCGAGAACTCCGGCCTTGTCACCGCTGCCGATGTCTGGACTCTGGGCCCTATCATATAAGTTTTATTCCATTTGGACATGTGCTGGAAGGGAAGTTGTACTATTCTTACTTCCTATGAAGAAAGAAATGTACCAAGTGGCAGAGCCAGGGGGCAACGGGGGGCAGTTTCCCACGAGTAAATTTTAACTGACCATTGCTGGTTAGGTACCTACCTGATCACCCACGATATAAGCCATCTGGCAATTTCTTAGAGGACACTGACCCTATAGATGTTTGGCCAATCCCTAGGTGGACCTATAAACCCAAAATCAACCTGATCAATGATTTCTAAGCGTTAGTTGAAATCATTTTCATGTGTTGATTTCAACCGTAAGAGATTTTGAGCATTATACGGGTACAAAGATCCAAAGGTTTGAAATCACTAATGAGACTTATTTTTGGTTTGTAGTCCATGGATTGGTCAAACTTCCATGCAGTCAACATTCTCTAAGAGTGTACCACATGGCTCATATTATGAGTGGTCAGGCAAATTTTACTGGTTGCCCACGCTCAACTTTGAATTTTTGCACATCCCTAGGTGGTATACAGTTTGAGCCAAGACTCTTAAGTTGTCACGCCAAAGCATCTCCTCTTTCAATCATGGCTGAAGGTAGGTGATCGAAATTCTAGATTTGTCAACAATCAATGATTGTGAGAAGGAGAAAAAATAGGATTGAGTGGATAAAAGATGAACAGGGAAATAATCATAACAAGAGGGAAGATATTGGAGGCGCCTTCCTTGAATATTTTTCAACTTTATTCACCTCCACCAACCCATCTGACCTATCTCCTTTGAAAAACCTCATTCACCCGTCAGTTTCCCAAGAGGTAAATGACTCCTTAACTCGGCCTATTACTATGGAGGAGGTTAAAGAAGCAGTTTTCAGTCTTGGGCCATACAAAGCTCCAGGCCCCGATGGGTTCATGGCTTATTTTTATCAATACTTCTAGGAAATTCTAAAAGATGATATTTTTCAGTTGGTTCAGAATATTTTCACACAATGAGATATAAGGGTTTTAAATCATACCAATATAGCCTTAGTCCCAAAGATTCCCGCTCCTATGAACATCTCCCATTATCGTCCCATCAGCTTATGCAATGTCAGTTATAAGATCATTTCAAAAATTCTAACCACTCGCTTCAAATCTATTTTGCACCCTCTCATTTACCCAACCCAAGTTGCCTTTATACTGGGAAGATTGATATCAGATAATACAATTATTGCCCAAGAAGTTATGAAAACCATACGGAAGAAGAAAAAATGGAAATATGGATTGATGGCGGTCGAATTAGACATGTCTAAAGCTTACGACAAGGTCGAGTGGTCCTTTCTGCTAAGAACAATGAAAGCTATGGGTTTCTGTGATTGGTGGATTTCTTGGATTGCTAAATGTATCACTTCCACTTCATTTTCCATTATCCTCAATGGCTCCCCAATGGGTTTGTTCTCTCCATCACACGGAATACGACAAGGTGATCCTATATCCTTGTTCTTATTTGTCATATGTACTAATGTGCTATCTCTTCTTCTCCACACCGCAGTCCAGCAACATAAACTTTATGGGATCAAAATAGCACGAACTAGCTCCTCAATATCCCATCTATTCTTTGCGGATGATTGCCTTTTATTTGGTAGGGCAAATCTGATCGAAGCCCAATATCTCAAGGACATCATTGATAAATTTTGCTCATTATCAGGCCAAGCGGTTAATTTTGAGAAATCCGGAATCAAGTTCAGTGGTAATATGCATTGTCGTCATCGGAAAATGATTTCTGCTATATTGAACATCAAAAGCATGAAAATATCATAAAAGTATCTTGATACGCCATTATTCATCGGAAGATCGAAAACGAGGGCTTTTCAAAGTAGTGTGGAAAAACTTAAGAAGTTAATGGAGGGTTGAAGAGCCAAGCTATTATCTCAAGTGGGCAAAACGGTTCTCATAAAATCGATAGCAGCCAGTCTCCCTGTTTATCTGATGTCTTCCTTTTTATTACCAAAAGCTTTATACAAACAAATGGCTGCATTGGTCAATCATTTCTGGTGGGGGGGACAGAAAGATAGGAGGGTGCTACGACTAACAATCTGGGAATCTATATGATGTCCTCTATCCAAAGGAGGCCTTGGTTTTCGAAAATTCTATCAGTGTAACCTTGCACTACTCTTCAAAAATCTATGGCAAATGCAACATGAAGATCAATCTCTCTTGGCAGTTCATCTTCGATCCAAATATTGTAGAGGGAAATCTATTTTGTAGGTGGAGGAAAAGGATCTGACTCTTGGTGTTGGAAAAGTGTCCTTCGAGCACGTATTGCTTGCATCAATCATTGTTTGTGGCGCCCGGGTAATTGAAAGAATATCCACATTTGAGAGGATCATTGGATATACTCAATTACAAGGTACCGAATACTGGTGACTCGTCCCCCCCAATGCTCAATCAACTTTGTCCATGAGCTCATAACCTCAACGCGTACATGGAATAATACCTTACTGAATAGCCTCTTCCCAAGAGAAATAGCGGAAAAAATTCAAAAGATTCCTCTGAGTGTGCAAGAGCATCCCAATCGATTGTTTTGGGATCTCCACCCCAAGGGAAAGTTTACAGTCAAATCAACATATCAGATTCTCTCACAATCTCATGTCACTCCTACACAATCTTGGCTACCTAGCAATTTGTGGAAGAAAATATGGACCTTAAAGATTCCTAAACAATGCCAACTCTTCCTATGAAAATTTTTGAGAAATATCCTCCCTACTAGAGCTACCCTACACAATCGAATTCCCCACATTGAAGCTCAATGCCCTCGATGTTCCTCTCCATGGGAAGATCGCATTCATGGTATATTCTTATGTCCAAAGAGTGTGCGGGTATGGTATGCCTCTTCGCTTACTATACGTTAGGCGGACATGACAGAAGAAGAGATTGGAAAAAAAAATTTAGACCTTATTGCTAATGGTTCAACAAAGGAGGAATCCTTCCCGGTGTTGGAATATTTCTGTATTTTAATGTGGCAACTATGGCTATTGCGAAATCAGTGGATCCACCGTGATAAAGCTGGCAACCCTCTGCACCTTATCAAAAAGATATACTCTTTTATCATCAAAGGAGCAGAGGCCACAATCAACCCTCCTATTCACGCTAAATGGCAACCCCTTCGAAACTCCTTTTATAAATTGAATTCAAATGCTGCGTGGGCTTCCACTACATGGATGGCGAGGTTAGGCTTCATTATTCGTAATGAAAAATAAGAATGCCTTTTAGCGGGGGGCATACAATCACATGCAAGCAATGCCGAGGAAGCTGAAGCTCAAGCAGTGAAATGGGGCATTCAGCAGGCTATCCAAGGTGGCTTTATTGCTTTGGAAATTGAAATGGATGCTAAGAGCCTGGTCAATTCTCTCTTAATTGGGTCAGCAGAGGTTGGATAGTCAGTATCCGGTTTTTGTGAGGACATTCTACATCTCATTTCCTCTCTTTGATGTTTATTTTCTGTACACCCCTAGGGGAAACAATAGTGTCACGCATACTATTGCCACTAAGGCTAGGTGTTGGTCGAGTGCTAATGTCTGTACCCAAAGTTTCCCTCCTTGGCTTCAGCAAGCTGTTTTGCAGGATGAGTGTCCTCAATCCTCCTGATTTTTTGTTGGGTTCTATTTTCTTGTTCTCCTTTCAAGTAATGAAATTTGCTTACAAAAAAAAAAAAAAAAACTCTTTAAGTTGCCCAACCTCAACTTCAGTGTTTGGCTCATTCTTAAGTGGACAACAGTATTTGCCACGTGCAACACTCTTATAGACCACTGACCACATGGATGTTTGGCCTATTCCTAGTTGGAGCTATATACAAAAAATGAGCCTCATTAGTGTTTTATAAACTTTGGATCTAAGTACCCCAAATTATGTTTAAATCCAAAGGTAAAAAATATTTTCATGGAAAAAAGTCAAATTCAATCACTAATCAGGCTGGTTTTGTCTGTGGGTCCACGTAGGAATAGACCAAACATCCTATGGTCAGTGGTCTCTAAGAGTGTGCCACATGGCCATACTATGGTCCGTCATAAACGCTGATGACTTTGCGTACCCTTCAACAAAATTGGCGCCTAGTGAAGAGAATAATTAGAAAGCTTGCCACTTTGCCTACCCTTCCAACAAAATTAAATGTAGCTGAGATGATTTTTGTTTCTGTTTTTTAAACGTAGCTGAGATGTTGACAATCACCAAAACGCACACACTTTATCAGGAAGAAATGATCAGTTACATCGCAATCCATTTTATAGACTTACTCCTTGTGTAATCCCCACAGCATCCCGAGGGAGATCTCGGATCTACTCCTGAATCCTGGTAGTGTTGTCTGTGGTTTCCACGCAACTTGCTCGGACAGAGTCGTGATGCTATTGGCCCCGGGGAAAGTCACTACATTTTAAAACGACAGTGTTCCTTCCTCACTTTTTTGTATTGCATCGTGATGTAACAAGGTATACGTGACGCTTTTTGGCGTGAGGAAGTAGGAAGCTTACTCACCGCAGCCATTTGGTCCCACTGACTGCATGGATGTTTAGCCCACCCCTATAGACATTCATACCAAAAATTAACTTGTTTGATATTTTTAGCCGTTCTTTTAGTACTAAAAAAACCAGTTGAATCCAACAGCTAAAATCACGCCTTAGAAAGTACTAAAATTTGTTAGGACCCAAACCAATACACCAAAATCACCTAGGTGATAGAGGTGCAGAAAGTTTAAGTCTTAACCTTTAATATCATAACATTCCACCACACTTTTAAGGTCAATGTCCACGGTGGTGCATTTTGAAGCAGCTTTCACTCATGTACCCCTATTTTCTCACTTTTTACTAGTGAACCCTTGGGATTTTTTTCCGGTACCAAATTGTCTCTTTTTTGAGCGAGCCCCCAAATAGTCCTTTCCTCAGGCTGTCCCTCCTATGACTTGAAACCATGACATGGGGATGGCTCTGATACCACTTTGGTACAGTCAGGCCAATTCGTTCCTTACCTAACTTAAACAACATATATAATATAATAAAATAAAATAAAAGATTTGGGTTACTTCAGGGAACCCAAATCCTCCAATTACACTCAATAGAGTTGGAATATTTTAGCATACCAAACCAATACACCAAAAGCAACCAGGTGATAGAGACGCGGAAAGTTATAAGTTTTAAACTTAAGGATTATAACAAAATCAAATAGCTAGAGATTACACTCAATAGAGGTGGGATGTTCAGCCCACCCCTTCGTCAGAGGGTCCAGTGAGTAAAAAGTTTCTAGCTTCGTCAGGTATACCTTGGTACATCTTTTTCCTTTGTATTTACACACAGAGGACGAGATGTGATTTTGCCACGTACCCACTTTAAATTTAGTTTTCAATTTTTTTTCTGAATTGAAAAAAAAAAATCCCGGCACGAGTATTTAATATGTTGGCCCACTGGCTACCGTAAAGTAAGAACTTTTGGTGGTGAGTAGTAACTGGTGCGCACGTGCTGATAGTTAGGCACACAAATGAGTACTTAGGAAGAAGCGGTGGGAGCCAAGTTTTTCACATATAAAGATGCGAAGACTTTGCAAGCTAAGCCACTTGAGATCGTTGCTTCTCTCTTTTCCTCTTACAATATTCCTTCTCTTCTCGAAAGAAGCATGGGAGCAGAAGCTGGCACCGTGTGCGTCACCGGGGCGTCTGGTTTCGTTGGCTCTTGGCTTGTCATGCGCCTTCTCGAAAGGGGCTATTTCGTTAAAGCAACCGTGCGGGATCCTGGTTCGTACGTGGTGTTCTGAAAATCGGATCGGACTGGGACTATTCAATTCTTGAATGTACCCCAAAACCGGTTCGGTTTTTTTACTGTTCTAAACATTAATTGGTTCCAAATCAATAATCTAATTGATAAGTGGTTGATGATGAGTGTGTTGCAGACAACATGAAGAAGGTGAAGCATTTAGTAGACTTGCCGAATGCTAAAACCCATTTGTCACTGTGGAAGGCTGATCTCGTCGACGAGGGAAGCTTCGACGAAGCCATCCAAGGCTGCACCGGAGTCTTCCATGTCGCCACCCCCATGGATTTCGAATCCAAGGACCCTGAGGTGAGTCAGATCAGAACGATGAAAGACTAGATATGAGTTAATGGGGCCCACATGGAAATGAGTTAACGCTGATTTTTTTTTTTTTGTTTTTTTTTGTGAGAATGATCTCCTCGCCGTGGAGATTGTATTGACAAAAAAAACAGCTCATTTTGAAAATTTTAACACAATTTTCAAGACTAGAAAGGGTCGGACTCCGTTGACGGATATAAAATGACAGGGACACAATGTAAGCCAGGTGGCATACTGTTACAGGACTTTGACCGTACGGATGTTTGGCCTATCCCACGGTGGACCTACAAACCAAAAAATCAGCCTGATTAGTGCTTTATAAGTGTTGCATCTTTGTACCTCAAATACTGCTCAAATTCCCACAGTTTAGATCAGCCCATGAAAATAAGTCCAATCCACAGCTATAAATCACTTTTGGTTTGTAGGTCTACCATGGGATAAGAGAGTAAAACTTGCCTGACCACCTGAGGTGTGGTATCCTACCAGACCACACACAAACTGCTTGCCGCGTGGATATTCTACGTAGCAAGTCAAATCGGCACGAGCCACAAACTCATCCTCTCCTCCTCTGGTTAACCTACTTAGGTTTGGTGAGAGTAAATGAAAAAGTTGAGAAAAAATTAAAGTAAAAAAAACTAAAGCAGCATGAGAAGACACGTGGCCATTTCTTATAATAACGGCCGTTATAACGGAATCAGACCTACCCTGTTACGTTATGGACCGTTAAAACGTGCAGAAATAAGTTATGTTTCCGTTACAACGAAAATGACGACCGTTATTTTCTGAAAAATTTTGTGAAAAAAAATGGCCGTTATTTTCGTTATTTCCCTTTTTTTCCCTTTATGAAAATTTGAAATTCAAATTTTAAAATTCAAAATTTGAATTTCAGCGCCATGTTTTTCATTTTTTTTCCGCTATTTCCGTTATTTCAGTTATTTTTCCATTTTTGCCCCTGAGCATTTTTTTTGCTATAACGGAAAACGGTAATGCCCCCAGTCCGTTATATCATTATAACGGTCCCCTTTAAACCTTGGTTTGACCCATGGTTTTAAAAATGGCCGTTTAAATGGAAACGCCCCAAGCCCGTTTCCGTTAAAACCGTTTAAACACGTTTTAACGTATTTGAATTTAACGGCCATTTTTTTGTTTTAACAACCGTTAAAATCATTTAAACGGCTGTTAAATTCTGAAATTTTTTGTGAAAAAAATGTCCGTTAAATCCATTAAATTCAGTGTTTTTTTTAGTTTTCAAAATTCAAAATTTGAATTTCAGCGCCATTTTTTTCCGTTAAAATCGTTAAAACATGTTAAAATCCATTAAAATTTTTTCCACAAAAATTTCCAGAATTTAACGGCGGTTAAAACGATTTTAACGGCGGTTAAAATGAAAAAAAAAAAAAAAAAAAGCGGCCATTAAATTCAAAGCATCAAAACGGATTTTAATGATTTTACGCATGGTTTTAAAAAACGGCCGTTTAAACGGTAATGCCCCAAGCCCGTTTCCGTTAAAACCGTTTAAACACGTTTTATCGGTTTTGAAAAAAACAGCCGTTAAAATCGTTGAAACAGCCGTTTAATTCTGAAAATTTTGTGAAAAAAAATGGCTGTTAAATCCGTTTAATTTCTGTTAAATTATTTTCTTTTTTTTTTCAAATTTCAAAATTTGAATTTCAGCAACATTTTTTTCATTTTTTTCTGTTAAAATCCGATAAAATCGTTAAAACCCGTTAAATTCTATTTTTTCTTGTTTTTGTCCATTTTTGCCCCTGGCCGTTTCAATCCGTTTTAACGGCTGTCTAAATGGTAACGCCCCCAGTCCGTTTAACCGTTAAAACGGCCTCCTTTAAACCTTGATTTTACAGTAACGGGCTTGGGGCGTTACCCTTTAAAGGGCTGTTTTTAAAACCATGCTTTTACCCTAGTTAGTAAATTCGCGTATTATACACGTTTAATACACGATTTTTTTTTTTGAAGGAACATTTAATATTACCGTATAAAATAAAAAATCAGAAAAAATCACGAATTTTTAGATTATACGAATAAAACATGTATTATTCATGTTTAATACATGGATTGCGTGTTTTTTAAATAAAAACATGTTAAATGGCCGCATAAAATGAAGAAATAGATAAAATTCAGACTTTTTAAGGCTAAACGAATATAAATTTCAACAACGACCGAATTTTTGACCAGATGTTTTTATCCCAAAACCGAATTAAACTCAAACTTTTCTCATTTTGAATCTTTACCGAATTGCTAATTGGTACGTTAAAAACTGTTAAAACCCGTTTTGTCGTTTAGAAATTAACGGCATTTTTTCGTTTTGATGGCTGTTAAAAAAATTTGTGAAAAAAAGGCCATTATTTTAGTTAAATTCTATTTTTTCCGTTTTTCAAAATTTCTAATTTTAAAAATCAGCACCATTTTCTATTTTTTTTTTTCGATTGAATTCGTTAAAATTTTTACTTTTTTTCATTTTTGCCCATCCTCTACAATCCGTTTTAACGGTAACGCCCCCCAGTCTATATACCGTTAAAACAGTCTCCTTTAAACCTTAGTTTGGCCAATCCCTAGGTGGAGAAAAACTTCGGTCACAACACATAATACGAGCCATTTGGCACACTCCTGGTGGATGCTGACCGTATGGATGTTTGGCCAATCAGTAGGTGGACCTACAAACCAGAAATAAACCTGATCTGTGATTTCTAAGCGTTGAATTGAAGTTGTTTTCAAGGGTTGATTTTTGCCGTATGAATTTTGAGCATTATTTGGGTGCAAAGATCCATAGGTTGTAAAAGGTAACCGAGTTACTTTACCTTTTTTTTTATCTTTTCAGGAGAAAAAAGAAAATTACTCTTTTGCTCTCATCAAACCTGAGCAGGTTTACCGGAGGAGGAGAGGATGAGTTTATGGCTCGTGCGGATGCGACTCGTTACCGTACGTAAGCCACGCGGCAAGCACCTTGCCTATGGTTTGGTAGATACCACACCACAGGTGGTCAGACAAGTTTTACTCGGGATAGGACAAACATCCATGCGGTCAGAATCCTGTAACAGTGTGCCACATGGCTTATATTGTGTCCCTGTCATTTTGTCTGTCATTTTAGGAGTAAAACTTGTGTCACAAGATGTTGTGATGGAAGCTGGTCACAGCAGTAATACGAGCCACGTGGCACACGATCAGAGGGCGATGACCGTATGGATGTTTGACCAGTCCCTTGGTGGACCTATAAACCAAAAATCAGCCTGATTATTGATTTACAACCTTGGGAGTTTTGCACCCAAATAACGCTCAATAATGCTCAAATTTCTACCGTTAAACCTAACCTATGAAAATAACTTCAATCGAATCAGTTAGAAATTACTAATCAAGCTGATTTTTTGTGTACCGGTCCACTGAGGGACTGGCCAAACATCCATACGGTCATCGTCCTCTAACAGTATGCCACGTAAGTGGTATTGAATGCTGTGACCGGCTTCCGTCACAACATCTTGTGACATAAGTTTTACTCTCATTTTAGATCTGTCAACGGAGCCCGACCCTTTTTGTAAAGAACAATGACATTGAATGTCTCTTTTAGCTGTACGTCTTGAAGGATGACAGTTTAGATGGTTCTGATCGAGTAAAACTTCTATCACAAGAAATTGTAAATCACACAATTACAAAGCCAATGAGTTCTCGGCACGTACACAAGTGCTTTGCAACTTACCATGTGCTTTTTCTTTGAGGTGTACGTGCCGAGAACTCATTGGCTGTGACTGTGTGATTTGAAATCCGATTGTGACAGAAGTTTTACTCGTTTTGATAATTTAATAGCTTGATTTTGACGTAATGGGTTTTTAACGTTGCTATCCGTTTCCGTCCATTTAAAATCTTGGTACATAGTCCCTCAAATTGACATGTGGCACACTCTTTCCACCGAAATTCAGGGACAAATCTAGTATGCAACTATTTACATACTTAAAAGTATGTAAACATTGTTAGTACCGTTAGATGTCCCTTGAAAAATATGTTATTTCAATGTTTTCAAAAAAATATATTTTATAAATTAAAAACACGTTTTTTAATAAGCATTCAATGGTGGATACAATGTTTGCATACTTTTCAGTTTGATTGGTGATTTCAATCCATTGGAATTGAGTACTTTTCAGCATGGGCTTTGAACCAACCCATAGACCTGTTCATGAAGTCCATAAAGAAAAAGTGCTCAAATTGAACAGCTTAAAATCATCAACCATGCTGATTTTTGTTGCATAAGTCCATCAAGATGCGCTCCATGCATTCATGGAGGTCAGTGGGCCCAAAATAGTGTTACAGGTGGCAATTGATTGTTTGGGCCAAACAATATGGATGTTCAGAAATCTCTAAGAATATGCCACGTGGCTCATATTGTGGACGGTTCTACTCAATTGATTCTGGGCCCCACCACCCCCTTCAACAAAATCCTAGCTCCGCCACTGCTAGTCCCTGCAATTGGAAATTTTAATTTCTTTTCGAAAAAAAAAGTGCCAATTTTTTTTTTCTTTTGAAGGCGAATAATTAATGATTTTTGTTGCAGAATGAAGTAATAAAGCCAACAGTCAACGGGGTATTACACATAATGAAATCATGTGCAAAGGCGAAAACCGTTGGGAGGCTCGTATTTACGTCATCTGCAGGAACTGTTAACGTTCAAGAGCACCAAAAGCCGGAGTACGACGAAAGTTGCTGGAGTGATATAGATTTTTGCAGGACAAAGAAGATGACTGGATGGGTTAGTATCTCCTTTCTTCCAAAAATTATCTTTAGATCATGTTTTAAATAATGGCCATTATAACGGTATAACACCTCAACCCTGTTTCCTTATTTCAAAAATAAGGGCTTAGCATTATAATGTAAATAACAACCTTATTTTTGCTATACTAAAATACTAAAATTTGGGAGCGGATTCTATGCACAATGGCCACACAGACCTAACAAAACACCCCTCCTCAATGTTCCCCACCGTCAACGAAAAAGTAGAAAGGAAAAAACAAAAAAATCAAAACCGACAAACATGGTAGTAGTTGTGTTTCCTTTAATTTTTGTTTTTTCGCTGACGTGGGGAACATTTTTGTTTGGTCTGTGTGGCCCTAACGCATAGAATCCACTTCTGTAAAATTTTCTATCAAAAAAATAAGTATTTGAAAATGCTACCTCATGGATAATCGGACAAAAAGTATTCGGTTGAGGCCATTGACAACTGGATTCAAGAGATCCCTGGTATAAGAGGCAACGACTGCAAAAGATAAAATACTTGTTATCTCGTGGTGGACCGTGGATATCTTGAATCCAACGGTTAATGATCACCACCGCCGCACATTTTTGTCTGGTAATTCATGGGGTAGCACGACTCTATAATGTTTTTTATATGGGTCGGGGTATTTTTAAAATAACAACGAAATCGATTTTGATCTTCTAGTGGGAGAGCAAATTCTTCTTCCATATCTTTTGTGTTTGGTTACTAACTTACTAGGATAGGTGTAGAGTTGTTAAATGGCTGTATTTGGGCCGAGCTAGATTTGATATATATATATATATAAGGCCCAGCCCATTACAATGCCAACATTTCAGGTCCATTAAAAAATGGGGTGGGCTTCTTAGGTTTGGGCTGTTTTAACATAAATTTGTATAAAATAAGCCCAGCCCATTTATCTAGTGTACCTCAAATCAACTCTACAACCTCAATGAGAAGAAGCTTTTGTGTTATTTTGTGTGTCCAGATGTATTTTGTCTCCAAGACGTTGGCTGAAAAAGCAGCATGGGAATTCAGCAACGAGAACAACATTCATTTCATCAGCATTATACCAACCCTTGTTGTTGGGCCGTTTATCACGCCATCCATGCCACCTAGCCTGATCACTGCGCTTGCACCGATCACTGGTATCGTTCATCGTCATCATCATCACAATCATTGTCATCATTATCATTGTCATATCGTCTTCCTCGTTCGTAATAGTTTTTTGCTCACCATGGTTTTACAGGAAATGAAGCTCATTACTCAATTCTAAAGCAAATTCAATTTGTCCATTTGGATGACCTTTGTAATGCTCATATCTACTTGTTTGAGCATCCTGAAGCAAAGGGAAGATACATTTGCTCGTCTCACAATGCCACCATCATTGATCTTGCAAAAATGCTAAGAGAAAAATTCCCGGAGTATAATGTCCCTACCAAGTAAGCCCCAACAACCTTTTTGCATTAGGCCTTGCTCGGTAGTACTACAAATGTTTTTGCGTGCAAACATTTGCGGCATTTGCATGTACTTGGTGACGCAACATCCAACAAATATTTACATTAGACCCAATCATTTTTTTGCCAAAATGGCTGCAAACAGTAGGCAAATAACTCTTTCATCCCCCAAGCAGGGCCATAGTTTAAATTCACAAAAATCGACAGCCGGCTTATAAACGCTGTGGGGCCATGGCCACCACTTCTATGGTCTCTGATCAAAGAGATGTCCTACACAAATAAAATTGACCTCATCAGACTGGCTAATCCATATTATTGGTTAACGTTTATGCATCTCAATTGTTGGTTTATGGACAGGTTCAAGGGCATGGATGAAAACTTGAAGGTTGTAGCTTTCTCATCTAAAAAAATTATGGACCTAGGGTTCAATTACAAGTACAGCTTGGAAGACATGTACGCAGGGGCCATTGAATCATGCAAAGAGAACGGCTTGCTAGCACCTTGTAATGCAAACCAGGAAAATGGTAAGAGCTAGAAAACAAGCAAGAAAGAAGAAGCAAAGAGTTAGGTAATGGTGTAGTTGTAAGGGTGTCGTTGTATTGTGTAGTAACCTTTTCTTCTATGATCATCCTTGTTTTCTTTTACCCTTCCTCCATCTCCCTCTCCTTTGTAAATTTTTTTCTCCAGTATTGAAATCTTATCTTTACAAGCTATGAAGGTCAACAAAATCACGGAATCCAACGGTGTAACGCTCGTGGTTTATACCAAGGTTTAAAGGGGACCGTTATAACGGTATAACGGACTGGGGGCGTTACCGTTTTTTCCGTTATAACGAAAAAAAACGCTCAGCGGCAAAAACGGGAAAAAAAAAAAACAGGAAAATAACGGAAATAACGGGAAAAAATAGAAATAATGGAAAAAATGGCGCTGAAATTTAAAATTCAAAAATGGAAAATAACGGGAAAATAACAAAAAAAAAATGAAAATAACTGCCGTTTTTTCACAAAAATTTTCAGAAAACAACAGTCGTTATTTTCATTATAAGGGCCGTTATTTTCTGGGCGTTTTAATGGTCCATAACGTAACGGGGTAGGTCCGAATCCGTTATAATGGCCGTTATTTTAGTTATAACGGCCGTTTTTTAAACCTTGGTTTATACTTTTTATGTGACGTGTCTTTCATCTTATGTCATTGTAGATAATGAAGGTGTAGACACGCCTCACTTTACGCGTGTGGGATGATGTGTCTAACTCAGCTTGTAATTTTGGCCTGCGACCTCGCCTGGTCCACCGGTCTTCCCCTTAAAACTCGACTAGTTTTAAAACACTAGTTTAGATCATGTACTTTGCAGATCATAACATTTTTTACTAGATTAGGGAAGAAATAGCCACACTTGATTCAGTATTAGCAAGTAGTTTTACATCTTTACTACTAAAAAAGACAACTCTCAAGGGTGAAAATTTAAAAACCCAAAATACCATTGACTAATTGGGCCTAGTAGGGGTGTGAATTTTATCCGTTTAACCGGAACAGAAAACACCGGCTCCGGTTCCACATTTTTAGTAACAAATTAAAAAATACCAAACGCGAACTGAACCGAAAATAATTGCTCTGATTCTGGATAGTTTAATATGGAACCGAAACTGATAGGAACTAGAACCAATATATAAATAGTGTTAAAATTCTCATATTATCAATATTGGAACCAATATACCCAAAACCTAAATCGACAGAAATCAAATAATCGATCTATCATTTTGAGAATCGGAACCATTAAGAACCAAAACTATTAGTTTCAGTCCTGGCCACCTTAGGAGCCGGACCGGAATTGACCCATTGACACCCCTAAATGGGACCAAGCTTGTGGCCCAATCAACTCTCACCCCTTTATATCTAATTAAACAATGAGTTAAAAGCTCATTAAACCGTACGAACTCCCCAAATCCCTTACCCATTTATTCTCTACAAACTTAATCCTAATTGGACAAGGGGCGGATCTCCCACACCCATTAGATTTCCTTCATTACAAAGATCTAAGTCTATTTAATAGGTTTATGAGAGACGTCGCACCCATATGTTTAATTTAATCCATAATACTCATGATTTGCAGATATTTATTTATTTTATTTGAACTATTTTTCCTAAGTCTATGAAATCTTCGACATCTTTATTTATTTATTATATTTTTGTTGTTATACACCTTTCTAGTTTGATTATTTTATTTCTTCTTTTTCTTCCTGAAGTATCTTAATTTTTTTATTCTTTCTTAATTATGTTGAAACCAAATAGATTTATTCTACCTAAAACTCCATAAGCCCTAACTTAAGAAGATATTTTTTGACATTTGTAATCAACCATTTTATCTAACTTAGATAATTTATTTAATTGAAGGCCTAATAGTCTTGAGATTGGATCTACACGAAGGAGACAAAAGAGAAGAATTATAATTAATCGGCTAACGAACTAAGGTAGGATTTTCATTCACGATCTCTTACTTCTATGATGTTTTAAATTATTCTGTTATTAAATACATGTATTAAAAATAAAAAATTCATATTTTAATTTATAGTAAAAATATGTATATTGAGCTTTTGATGCACCTTAGTTGATTCTGACTGCAAGTATTGATTCATACTTGTGATGAATTATTAAATGTTAATAATTGATTATTAGATATGCATTGGGGCTCACGGTTATTGTTATTTCATTATTACTATTTTTATGGATTCGGATGTATCGTAGTACAACAACACATTAGATGCTTTTCAAGTACCGAGAGCATCCCTAAAAAGAAATATGACATTATGTTCCCAATGATGAAAAACCTAAAACCTGCTTGGATCCTTGTGGTAGAATTATAGCATAACTCGCTTGTAAGCAAGTCACATGTTTAGCCTACTCATGCATTCTTATTTATATACTTTGACTTATTGGGGTTATAAGATTTACACAATAAGTCTAGTTATTTAATTATTGATATCATTAATGCATATAATATTATATGATTTTATCATTGTTTAACCACTCATCCTCATAGAAGCATGGGTGGTAGAGTGAATCTAGTAGACGCATTATGCTCATGTTTATTCTAATAATTTTACAAAGATGCCAGATTGATTAGTGACTTAGTGATAGAAGTCGAAGGACTTGAATATGTTTATTGCTTTTTTAGAAATTATGTTTAGATTTATTTTCAGTCATTTGATTTCTTAGATCATTGTATAAGATGTTGATTTTCTTTCGTATTTAAATTCTTAATTATTTTTAATAAGTTCTTATTTAGCGTTCAAAATGTAATTAAGAATAGGTTTTAGACTTACATTTGTAGAATTTATTATTATGAGATTGGTTCATTTGATTTATGTGTCAACTTAAACAAATTCACCATTTCATTTACATTATTGGATTCGACCATACTTTTCTAAGTTGATTCATGGGTCAGGCTGAATTCGAGTCGTGACAGAAATGTTATCCAAATATTGTCATTATTTATGTAAGGTGCCCTCAACTATATCTTTAATGATAATATTAATGAAATGGAGTAGAAACATCTTTGGGCATCTTCACATAACATAAAGTCAAATTTGAATGATAAAAAGTTGTCCGCTTTTCACTTTTTTCAAAAGATGTCATCAATTAATAAATAGATTACTGAGTGGAGTTATATCGAGGCTCACTCTTACAGAACCCATTTGCCTTAAATAGTTGCTTTTAAGCACCGCAAGTCGAGAAGAACAGAAACTAAACTTGAGATTCATTGACCAATCTGGAAAATAATGAGGGCTTTTGCTGAATTCTAAGCATTCAATAGACAAACTATTTTTCACAATGATAAATCATTTTTCCTTAAATCATAATTGAAAAACCTACTTATATAACGACATACTAATTTCTCTCTCACGACCACTACCTTTGTCGTCGATGCTCTCTCTCACTGTCGCCGCTAGGGCATGCAATGGAATAATATCCAACATGATTTGAACCTGTATTAAGCGAGTTTGGATCATTGATATATGATTCAAGTGCAAAACGAAACGGATAGGAATCCATATAAATTATTCCTATCTAGTTTTTGTTGAATTTAGATCCTTGCTGTGTTAAGTGTTCAAATCACTCAATCTTTGTTTGGGAGTTGTATATCCTTACTAAAAATTGACATTGTATAGTGGATCTGACCCATATTCCACATGTGGGTTTGATCCATATCTTCTTATATGGATAATATTTTGGATTCAGATCATGTGTCATGGATCCAAGTCATATCGGAAGCCGGATATGGATCACGGTGCAAAAAAAGGTCAAATTTGGATTCAGATCTACCTAGATTCGAACCAGAATCAAATTCAAATATGGATCATGATAGTTAAAGTAGAGTTTCAAAGATGTTTCTTAATTTTTTAAAATATACTTGTCAAAATAGTTTTGGTAGAATTGGTTGAGAATTCATTTACCATAATTGTTACCAAATGGGCCCTTAGCAATGCATTCAAAAGTCATTTCTTGGTTAAAACCTTAACTTTTAATTGTTTTGTAATCAACCCTCCAAGAACGTGCTGAATGTGTGTGCGTAAATGTGGCACACCCACCACACTATTCAACATAACACACCCTATCAAACCTATAAAAGTAGCGCTCCTCCCAAAAGCTGAGTAAAACTTGTGTCACAAGATGTTGTGAGGGAAGCCGGTCACAGCACTCAATACCAGCCACGTGGCATACGATCAGAGGGCGCTGACCGTATGGATGTTTGACCAGTCCCTCGGTTGACCTACAAACCAAAAATCAGCCTAATTAGTGATTTAGAACCTTCGGATTTTTGCACCCAAATAACGCTCAATAATGCTCAAATTCCTACCGTTATAATCAACCCATGAAAATAACTTCAATGGAATCGATTAGAAATCACGAATCAGGCTGAATTTTTGTGTACCGGTCCACCGAGTGACTGGCCAAACATCCATACGGTCATCATCCTCTAATAGTATAACACGTGGCTCGAATTGAGTGCTGTGACCAACTTCCGTCACAACATCTTGTGACACAAGTTTTACTCCCAAAAGCTCACCCTCCACTTTTAACTTTTCACACACTCAACCACCTTACCCACTCACCTCTTCACACTTGGCTTCCATAAAATCTATAAGAGATGGAAGTAAGACAGAAACAAGAAGAGAGAGAGAGAGAGAGGAAGTCGACTTACTGCGTCGGCACATCAGAAAAATGTGAACTACTATTTGTCTATTGGATTCTAGCTATTCAATTTAGGGGTGTCAATTTGAACCCGTCTAACCTCAACTGAAAACCCCGGTTTCGGTGCCAAACAAGAACCTGAATAATAACAGTTCTGATTTTGGGTAGTTTGATATTAGAATCTAACCTATATGAACCAGAATTGAATCGAAACTAATGTACTCCTATGTATCTAATGTTAAATATATAAATACATAAATTTAGTGTTGAAATCATGGTTTTAAAAACGGCCGTTTAAACGGTAACGCCCCAAAGCCCATTTCTGTTAAAACTGTTTAAACACGTTTTAATGTTTTTTAATTTAACGGTCATTTTTTTTGTTTTAACGGCCATTAAAATCATTTAAACAGCTGTTAAATTCTAAAAAAATTTGTGAAAAAGGCTGTTAAATCCATTTAATTTATGTTAAAATCCATTAAATTTCATTTTTCTTTTAATTTTTAAATTTCAAAATTTGAATTTCAGTGGTATTTTTTTTTGTTAAAATCCGTTTAATTCTATTTTTTTCATTTTCATCCCTACCCGTTTCAATCCGTTTTAATGGCCGTTTAAACAGTAACGCCCCAGTCCGTTTAACTGTTAAAACGGCCTCCTTTAAACCTTGGTTGAAATTATTAAGATTGGAATCGATGTACCCCCAAACGGAACCAAGCAATCAGTTTCTGTTCCAAGTCCATCATTTTGAGAACCAGAATCGATAAGAATCAACAATATTATTGGTTATGATTCTGTGTATCTTAGGATTTGAACCGGAACCGACACGTTGACACCCTTAGTTCAATCAACCCTTCTGTGGGCGTAACCGTCATCGTTTTAATTTTAATGGATGCGTATAGTGTTAAAATTCTCATAGAATCAAGTTTGGACCCAATATACCCAGAATCGGAACCAGAGCCGACAGAAACTACATATCCGTCGTTTTGAGAACCGGAAACGTTAGTTCCGGTTCTGGCCACCTTACGAACCGACCCGTTGACACCTCAATCCATGAGACTCGGCGCACAGCTTCTCTTCTTAATCTGTACCGTTATGTCAGTCCCACTTCTTGAACGCGGCGGCATTGATTGGATGATATTAACCGTCAGATCCAAAGCTAAAAATCGTACCGGCACTGTTGTCATTATAAAAAAGATTAGGGACAATTTCGTCGGTTCGGCCCTCTATAAACCTTCGGAGAAAGCTCTCTTCCTTTCTTGGTCTGTAGCTCAGTAGTTCTTCCTTCTTCCAACCCAAATAACAATGGCGGCGATCTCTTGCAGCTCTTCCGTTCGTTCGGACACCGCTTCTCTCTCGTCCGCTTCTTCATCTTTCTCCGGTCAAATTTTACGGCGCCCTGTACGTTACCCGGCCAGATTTTCCGGCATATCTGTGTCTTCTCCGGCTCTCCATGGCCGGATTTCCTGCCAGACGTCAGCCTCTGCGGCTTCAGTTTCATCTCCCGTCAATGGAAAAGGTCAGTTGTTTCGTTTCATCTATAGCTTTTGAACAATCTTGTTACAGAACATACTGTTTCATTATCATTTATAGAAGTTCTGTTGTGTGAGTAGAACCAGGTTGAAATTTAGTTAGGGTTTTCAGGTTGCATGTTCTTAAATGTACTTGAAATTACGTTTTTTGATTCGAAAGATTGAAGTTATGATGAAAATTCAGTGTTCTTGAGTAATTAAGGTATCTACATTTCTCTCCGTAATCTTCAATTCCTGCTATTTTATCTGGAAAGTTAGAGATCTGCTGGAAATTTTCGGGTTGTCGCAGATCTACCATGTAATATTTAGTTAAAACATTAAAGATAAGTTAAAAAAAGTATAGCGGAATTTCAAAGTTAAAGATCAATGAGTTAAATGAGCTTGAATATGGCTATATGTTCCACTATTAAGTCTTCATTTGAAATTTCTGGAGTTCCTTTCAATTCAAAAATGATCTGTCGTGCATCAAAAAGCAAGCTTGCTGGTGGTGTTGGTTATTGAATTGTCTCCAAAATGTTTCAAGACCCTAGCAACTTCGACTTGGAATCCTCTAATCTTGTGCTGTTAGTAATGCATTTAGATAGAATGACGGGAACCGCTGTAGAATGCGCAGTTGAAGAAAAGGTGGTATATGCTTTACTGTGATTCCAACGTAAAATAAATCAAGAAAAGCTGATGATCTTCAACTTTATCAATAGATTTTGAGCTGGTAATTTTTGCCAAAGCTTTTTCCAAGTGATTAAACTATGCCTTGGTACGTTATTATTTAACTGAGCAAGCTTACACCGCCCAACTTTAGCACCTGCTTGCAGATTAGGTTCTATCCAGAGCACAAAGAAAACTCACCATTTGATTTAACAAATTTCTCGAAGAAGAAGTTATTTATTTCATTGTATAAACACTTGTTTATATAGAGGTTACATTTGAGAAGCTAAGAATCAAGGATCAGATCTAATCCCTCGATTCTAGTGACTTTGAAATTCAAATAAGAGATAAGTCGTCCAACAATGATGGACAGTTGCAACAAGAGACCAGCTGGACTATTTTGAATGAGTCAGCTAGAGAAAACCGTCTGGATACGTACACAATCTTCAATATGAGTTTCCAAAAACCCTCCAATCCTTTGCAACATTGTTTAGACATTGAATCAGACTCCTAGCTTCCAATGTTCACTAGAAACAGCAAGCCCTCGGGTTCTAAACATCATTAGAAAAAATGGAGACTTTTGTTCATCTGCTTATGTCTAAATAAGATCTGATACACTCATCGTATGTTTTAACAAGAACACTAGCAGGATGCCATGGGTATAGCCAGAGTTTTGTTTCATACCTTTCGGTACTGTTACATATCAAGTTTATGATATTATTCAATGTATACTTTCTGATCTTCATGATCTTCCACCAAATCCCGGAACATTCCAATGGATATGCACAAATAAAAAAAAGTTCTTTCAAGTATCTCATTCAAACCCAATCTACTCAAAGTCTTGGCCTGTTTGAAGCAATCCACCACAAGTGTTTGAGAATACTTGGTTTATTCATCTCCTTGATTCTTTTTTATGCCTAATCTATCTTCATTTTTTGGTTTGCATATAACTTTGTGATGATGGTGTGCAACTTCTACATGACATCAGGCCTCAACCATAAAAAGTTGGACTTCAGCTCTTCAGCTTTTATGATGATTTCATTTGGAAGAGCTAATGTATCTAATGGAGGACTGCACGAAACACTGCCCTAAATCATATCTGTACCAGCAAATAATAAGGAAGAAATAAAAGAAAAGCTGAAGAAAAGAAGAAGAACTAAGAAGAAGAAGGGATTGTGTGGAATCAACACCACACAAGGACGTTTGGTGGAACCAACACCATCAAAAGGGATGGGAAGTGGAAGGCTGCACAAGCTCTTCAGTAATTCAAATTCATCTAAAATCCATCATGTGTGGGTTTCCCCTTAAATATATTTATTGATTTTTACAACTAGCAAAAGTAGAAACCTACTAAAACTCTTCCACTTACCTCTTGTAGAAAATTTCTACTAGAAGGCATTCCCAACTAATAAAATAAAGAAATGGCAACCTATTAATCTAAGAGATACTGTGCAGCATTTGAGACCCTCACAGATGAAACCACCAGCCATTTTCTTTCTTCGTTGGTCCTACGGATTTTGGATTATGTGACGTGCCAGCTGGGACCCACTGAATGGTTGTCCAAACTCCCTGCTTGTGCACCACATTTATTGCTATGCCGTTGGTTCAGATATTTAGAACAAATACGTTCAATTACGTCAATTATGAGTGTTTGTATTTTGCTGTTTCTGGAAATCTGTTTATTTGATGATTTAACAACTTGTTAAACAAAGTTTTTATTGTTATTTTGTTACCAAAACTGAACCTTAAATAAGTTGTTTCCACATTAATACTCTTTTTATTTTTTATTTTGTGGAAGCCCAATTCCCTGCAACTGCTAAAGCTTATTTAGCCTCTGTTCTTTGATGTGCTGTGTTTTCAGCGAAAGCAGGCCTTAAGGATTTTCTGCACATCAGTGATTTTGACAATGCCACCATTTTGAAGATCCTAGACCGTGCCATTGAGGTCAAGGCACTGTTAAAATCAGGAGAGAGGACGTTTCTTCCATTTAAAGGGAAGACAATGGCAATGATCTTTGCAAAGCCATCCATGAGAACTCGTGTTTCATTCGAGACAGGATTCTTCTTGCTCGGTGGCCATGCCTTATATTTAGGACCAGATGATATCCAGATGGGTAAACGGGAGGAAACCCGTGATGTTGCTCGTGTGCTCTCTGGCTATAATGACATCATTATGGCACGTGTGTTTGCTCATCAGGTATGATGGTGAGTTTTTGGTGTCATTTTGTTTATTGCCTGTCCTAATGTACTAGAATCCGTTGGGTTTGAAATCCTTGTTTTAAAAGCCAATGCAACCATTATCCTTTTCTGCAAGTTTAGTGTCACACACTATCAAGTTTAATGACTTCAAAAGGTTGGTCTTCAAGTCAACACTACATGGATTAGCTTACTAATAGCTCTTGTTGCTAATAAGAAAAAATCCTATGGTGTTTCAGGTCCCATGATTTTACTCAAGCCTATCGAAAACAATTCACCACTTGACCTGAATCTTATTTGACAAATAATCTTATACAAATCGCCCCCTGTCATGGTCGATAATGGTTTTAAAGTTTAAGTTCACTGTATAGATTTAAGGGTGATGAAATAAATGGTGGCTAACATACTAAGGCTCGCTTTTTTCACAGTGTGATGGCTTGATGCTCCGTATAGGTTGTTTTTAGTTTAATGCTTAGAAATTGCCCTGGTATATTATTTGTTGACTGAATTTGTGTTGAAACATTATCATTGATTGACTTTACCTTAATCTCCAAGATTTATTTTTATAACTGAAGGCTGTTTACAGTATGATTCTTGATTCACTTTGAGCTAACCTTATTACAATCTTAGCTTGGATTCAGTTTTCCAAAAGTGCTGGCACAAAAGGATAGCAAGTTCTGATTCTGAAAAGCAGCAACTCAGCTAGCATTGAAACTGATGGGACTCACCCAAGCCATTGTTAAATTTGCATTAAGGCGGCAAGTTACATAAGTGACTCAAACCCCAGAAACTGACACAACTCAGTGGAGACATTACAACTCACCAAGTCTTAAACCTTAAGTAGATCTACTTTTGAATCTAATGTTCTGGATATCACTTTCTCTTTGTTGAACGTTCATCTTTGCTGGAAACAAGTATTCCTCAATCTGTTGGAACATACCTATGTTTCTCGTACCATTTTACCAAATCATCATCAGCATTGCAGGACATCCTTGATCTGGCAAAATACGCCACCGTGCCAGTCGTTAATGGCCTGACAGACTACAACCACCCTTGCCAAATTATGGCTGACGCACTCACCATAATTGAACACATTGGTCAACTGGAAGGAACAAAGGTTGGCCAAATTCTCTATTTGTATTTGTTCTTCTTTGATCAAATATCTGATTATTAACATCAAAGTCAAACCTCATTTGTTGAAAATGCATAATCCAGGTTGTTTATGTTGGAGATGGAAACAACATTGTGCATTCATGGCTCTTGATGGCCTCTGTGGTTCCTTTTCATTTCGTCTGTGCCTGCCCCAAAGGCTTTGAACCAGATGAGAAGACAGTTGAAAAGGCACGAAGTGCTGGAATCAGTAAGATCGAGATAACCAATGATCCAAAGGAAGCTGTTAGGGGAGCAGATGTTGTGTACTCAGACGTCTGGGCTAGCATGGGTCAAAAGGAGGAAGCTGCATATCGCCGTCAAGTGTTCCGGGGATTTCAGGTATTGTTCTACTAAAATTCTCTTCTTTCTTCTTTTTTTTTTTTTTTTCAGGGAGCGCTACTTTTGGTGCATGTCAGCACTCTCAGACCCCCACTTTGACAAAAATCCCACTTATTGCCTGTCAGCCCAAACTCTTGTATGTTTGATAGTTGCATGCCATGTTTAGAAACCAGTTTCTAATATATGCAAGTACCTCGCACTGTCCCTGTGTAAATTAATTGCAGATAGATGAAGCCCTTATGAAACTAGCAGGACCAAAAGCTTATTTTATGCACTGCCTACCAGCAGAAAGGGGTGTGGAGGTGACCGATGAAGTGATTGAAGCTCCCAATTCCATTGTCTTCCCACAGGCTGAGAACCGTATGCACGCACAGAATGCTATAATGCTTCACGTGTTGGGCTTATAAGGATTAGAGGATTATATCCCGTATATTAGCGTTAGGACCTAATTTTTTATAGGACCTGTCTCTATGTCAACTGTATGCCCTTTTTCTATTTGAACCTGGGAAAAACTTTGTAGCAAATTTGGCATGTATCTTCTTCATGGTAGGTTATAATATATAAGGATGCCTGTTAAATTTTTTTTTTTAGCACGGAACACAGTTCAATTAATTGATTACCATCGGGATTTCGACGGAACAGAATCCAGCCGGCCCATATTCTTCCTTTCCCATTGTCTCTGGTGGGCCGCGGACATCAGCTTCATGAGCTACAACCAACTTTCATAACCAAAAGGTATAGAAGGGGGCCGAAGTAGCGGCATAACAGGTAATGGGTAGCTAACATTAAGATTATGACTGTTATAGTGTGTCAAGGAACATTCAAAATTTCTGTCTTTTTTCTTTTGAATTCATTTTTCAGTTAAATAATGTTTAATGACCGTTATTTCTAAATTACTGCCATTATAACAACATTTTTAGTACTAAATATCAATAACAGAACATTATCGTATAATAGACATTATGACTGGCATTGTAACCAAATTCTTAAACACACACACAAAAATTAAATACATTATGACTATCCAAAATAATGAAAATTTTGTAAAATCGAGATAAGAAATTAAAAAAAAAAAAAAAAGAAGTTTATTTGGATACATATTATACTTAAATTGTTTGACCTAAGGATCTATGTGCTAACTGCCTATAATCCTGAAATTTGGTAGTAATTAGTAAATACTTTCAAACTTTAGGATTACCCCCCTTGACCTATTTTAACCTTCATTTGTTTAATGTTAAAACGTGAAATGCATCATGCGCCTGTTAATGCACACCTATGAAAGGACCATAATATTGCTAGTACAAGGCTAGCTAACAAGTGTAATTCAAGTCTGTTTTAACATAGTCAATCACTGTTAAACTAGGTCAAGGAGGGTTATCCTTTAGGAAAAAGTATCTGTAATAAGTAATCCTTTTAAATGCAAGACGACCTGATGGAATATGGGGACAAGGAATAACATTATTCAAAAATAGCACTTGATCAAACCTTTCTCTAGTTAAAGATCCTCGGCTCACTTTGATTTATGGGTATTAAGGAATATTTGGTGTTTTCTATTGCCTTTGGTAGTGTATTGAGAAATATTTGGTCGTCCCTCCTGGGACTAATATACGTGTGTAATAGTGTCGATTTCTACCATCTATACAATCCTACGTTCTTATCAATGCAGACTGCCCATTGATGAGCCCCATCTCAAATATCTCTTATACCAAAGATTGGATGCTGATTGTTGAGTCATCCAACCAGCTAACAATAAAAAGGGCAACAGTCGAGAAATACGTAGGGCCTTAGATAGTGGGCCCGGATTGATGGGCTTTTAGGCCCATCCCACTAGAGGGCCAGGCTTGGACTGTTTCAATAGGATCGAGTTTGGGCTTATATTTAAGGCCAACTAAATAATTGGGCCTCAAATATATATGATAGTTTGTTTAGGCCCATATACACCACAGGTTGGGCTGGGAGCATAACTAATGCTCCGGGTTTGCCTTGAGCACGTTGCAAGTAGAAGGGCAATTGCCGTAATGTAGGTGTTGCGTTAAAAACGTGGATAACAAAATACGAGCCACGTGGCACACTCTTAGTGGACGATGACCATATGGATGTTTGACCAGTCCCTCGGTGGACCTACAAACCAAAAATTAGCCTGATTAGCGATTTACAACCTTTGGATCTTTGCACACAAATAACACTCAATAATGCTCAAATTCCTACAGTTAAAATCAACCCATGAAAATAACTTCAATCGAATAGCTCAGAAATCACTAATCAGGCTGATTTTTCGTTTAGAGGTCCACCGAAGGACTGGCCAAACCTCCATACAATCATTATCCACTAAGAGTGTGCCACGTGGCTTGTATTGTGCGTTGTGACAGAAGTTTTACTCACAAACATGTTAGTCGCACTCACAAGTCTAATCACTGTCCGGTTAACATCAGTGCACAATGCCCTTGCTTATGTAATTCAACAACTTTATATTAGGGGGAGTTTTGGGGAAACAAATTGGCAAAAAATG
Source organism: Euptelea pleiosperma (assembly GCA_035048495.1). Lineage (NCBI taxonomy): Eukaryota > Viridiplantae > Streptophyta > Magnoliopsida > Ranunculales > Eupteleaceae > Euptelea > Euptelea pleiosperma. The sequence continues at coordinate 3,869,003 of CM068552.1, read as the reverse complement.
TCGCCAACGGTTAAAATGTAAGCTCATTGTAGTAGTGGAGTTAGCAAATTATGCTAAACAATATTAATAAACCCCGACCAGATCGGCTGGTCGAACCGATGACCCAGTGAACCGGTCACAAAACAAGGTTGCAATCTGCAAAAAAAACTGTTCAAATTCTGGTCGTCCACTTCACGCGTCCGGTTGAACCGGTGACCCTGCTGACCAAACGGGTTTTAACGATTCACCTAGCTCTTATAAAAAAAAACGGGTTTTGGGTGCTTTCTGTGTAGACTAAAATAGATAAGGGAGGACGAGGAATAAAAAATTGAGAAAAATTTCAAGGAGGGCGAGATCAAGCTGTGAAATTATTTAATCAACGGCCCAAATCAGGTGACTTTTTCGTTTTTTTTTCAAGCAAACTCTAAATCTACATCAATAGAACTTCTCTTTATTAATGCCGAGTTGACCCGGTGCTCCGGCGGTTGAACCGGTAAACCAGTTCTTTAACAGGACCAAGGACCGGTCCGGGTATGAAAACATCTAAATTATAACCGGGTCTACCATTTCATTGGCCCAAATGTAAAACCCGATCGATGAATCTCTCTCGTCTGTGTAAGCCAAAAAGGCAAAACTTCTGCCTCTCTTCAATGCCTTGAAGAGAAAGAAAAGTGGAACTCTATAAACTGTAAGAACTCTCCCTTCTTCGGATCTTCAGAGAACGACGACAAGAAGCAGCAAGCAAGCTCTCTATTCGATTCGATTGAAAGAAGATGTTTAGAAACCAGTACGATACGGACGTGACGACATGGAGCCCAGCGGGTCGTCTGTTCCAGGTTGAGTACGCAATGGAGGCCGTGAAGCAAGGCTCGGCCGCCATCGGTCTCCGATCTAAGACCCACGTTGTCTTGGCCAGCGTCAACAAGGCCAATTCCGAGCTTTCCTCCCACCAGAAGAAGATCTTCAAGGTCGATGATCACATCGGTGTCGCCATCGCCGGTCTCACAGCTGACGGCAGAGTCCTCTCCAGGTATCTCAGATCCGAATGCATCAATTACAGCTTTACTTACGAGTCTCCGCTTCCAGTCGGCAGACTCGTCGTTCAGTTAGCCGACAAGGCTCAGGTGTGGAACCAACTCTACCTTCATCTTCTGATCTTTTTTTATTTTATATCATTTTATTGCTGATGTTGAAAATGCCTGATTTGATTTGACTTTGTTAGGGCTTTTGGAAATACACGAGATTTTTTAGGGTTTAAGTCCAGAAACAGAAGACGAGTATCTTTCTCTCTCTTGTTAGGGTTTTCGATGGTATATTAGGGATGAAAGAGTAGGAGGTTTGGGGATTTAGGTGAGATTGGGAAAAACTAGTATGCAAATCGTTTTGCGTTATTTTCTATAAATTGTTGGATTTCGTGATGGTTGAATTGCATTTGATATATTAAATAATTCACGTGTTGATCCAAAAAGAACTACTAATGCTAGTTTTGTTCAGTGAATTCGACAATGAACTTGAAAATTTATGAAGTGAGACTTTTCTCTCTTAAACGATGGAACTTCTCTTATGTTCTACCTAATAATTCTTGTTTGAGCTTTGTTTTCTTCATCTTTTTTGCTTGATAATTGAATCAAAGTGCTTTCGCAGCAGGTTTCATTGAGTAGTGTAGATTGTGATTTACAATGTGTGTTGAAGCTTGTGCCTTGTTCTACTCATTAGGAAGAATAGATTTATATAAACAAGTGATTTCAGGTGTTTTGTGTGAAGAACAACACGGAAAGCACTCTAGAAGTTGATTTAGGGGATTATACCCTTGAGTTGAAGGGAGGAAAGAAAAAAGTTGAATCCTTTTTACAGTTATACACAAAATTTTGGACCAGTGAATGTGGTTATTGGAGAAGATTATTGTCCAAGCTTTAATTGAAGGCAGTAGAGTCATGAAGATTGAAGTAGCTGTTCACGTAGTTGATTATAGAAATAAAGCTTATTGGATTGACTTATAAGCATAGAAAAGTTCATGGGTTTTGAAGGAATTAGGGAAGGATTTTTGAGGTGAAGTTCTTGATGATCTTAACATTAATTAAGTTTTTAATTTCTCCAATCTTAAAGATTAGCATGAAGCGAGAGATCATAGAAAGTGGGAACACCAATTAACAGAGAAGCCTCGAGTAGATCTTCTGAACTTTTTTTATGTAAAATTGTTTTTCACACCCAAGTAGGTGCTTATGACAAGTATTTGTTGCTAGAGGGTCATGTCTCTCTTGGAAAGTGGAGGGATCACAGAAGGGGGACTGGTGAGGTTGAATGAAGATCTATATCAACAATAAGCAACCATTGAAAGCTCACCCATTCAAGTTTTGCACAACAGCCTTATCACAACCCAATTAGAGGCCCATTGTTAACACAACAGTCCCCTGAAATGGCCTACCCGTAAAGCGTGTTTCCAGCCCACGACATGACTTGTAATATGGGTTTCGGACCAACCCATTTGACCAGTCCACTTGGGTCAATTTTCTAGTGCATTTGAGTTACTAATTTGAATTAAGGCCCGTAAAGTGCGTTTCCAGGCTTCCAGCCACTACTTGACTTGTGATATGGGTTTCTGACAGAACCATTTGACCAGTTCACTTGGATCAATTTTCTAGTGCATTTAAGTTAGTAATTTGAATTAAGCTTCTAGAAGGTCCAAGTCCTAGTGTAGTTTTTAATTTGTGTTTTAGGTAGTTTCTATTTTCATATTGCCATAGTTCCATTGTAGTAGGATGATATGATACTTGGAAAGTTTTTGAAATAGGCCTAGGAAAGTCAAAGCTCTAGAGTCTTTAAGACAGTTTCTGTTTTTTGGTTTAGGGATGTTTGAGTGCAATTAGGAAAGCTTTTGGTTGCTGTCCAATCCATCTATTTATACCCATGTATTACTTAGTTTTAAATAAATTGAATGAAGTATTTTGTTCTTTGGTTGCTATGTTAGTTGTGCTTCCTTGCATGTAGGTAGTGAGATTCCATCCCCCTGAAGCCCTAGATTGGTGAGATTCCTACCGTAAGACCTCTATAGAGCTAGTGAGATTTTACTTCATATTCTTCTCTTTTTCTCATTTCTATACTCTTTTTGCTCCTTTCTGTTTAATTAACCATCCCACTCAGACCTGTTTGTCCATCCCCAAAAGACCTTCAAACCCAAAAAACCCACAACCCTTGATCTCCGAAGAAGCTTACCATCCAACATCTGTAAGGTCTGCTTTTTTCCTCTACTAAAAATGCATTTAACCTTGCTGCTAGCACTTATTTCGGGTTTCTGTGCTTTTATTCAACAGCTTGTGCTATGGCAGTAAAGGACAGGGAAAGGAAGCAAACCAATGAGACGAAGCTGGAAAACCCAGCACAACTCAATAAGGGAAAACACGAAAAGGGCATCACCACCTGTGATGACATCATCTGGGGGGTAGAGACATGGAGAGTAATATTTTGAGAGGGTATTCTTGTTTGGTTTTGAATTGATGTGTACCTTGCTGGTTAAGTCATGTTAGGGAATTTTAGGTACGTAGCAAAAGAATAAGAAAAGTACATTAATGAATTTAGGTAATTTAAAAGAATCATGGAGTAGGGCTCTTTAGAAAGTCAAAAGACTTACCAAGTAGGGAGTTTATTAGGTGAAGAAACTAGAAAATAGGGAGGTTTGTACGTCAAGACAAAAATGTTTAGTTAGTAAGTCAAAGGAATTGGAAAGTGGGGATTTTAGCAAGTCGAAGGAATCAAGATGTAAGGTTTCAATAAAAAAAAGGGAATCAAGAGTCAAGAAAGCTATATGACAAAAACACAGCACTTCAGGTTTTTTTGCCGTGTCGACACATGGACACACATGTTTACACGCATCCTAAACCTTACGACAATGTCACCCTTTATTTTAATGATTTTTCAATTACATAAATGATTTTTGAAAGAAGGTTTTTTGGGTGTGTTCCATAATTCGTATAGTACTTAGTTAAGTTGTTAAATACAACTATAGTTGTTTGATAGTCTTCCCTCTTATCATCATCAGTGTCTACACCTTATCCCAAATGTTTGGGGTCAGCAACTTGAATCCTAGTTTGTCATTTGACTCTATAAATCTACTATATTTTTATGCTATTGGATAGTTCCATCTTCCATGGTGTCTAGAATTGTTTTTTTTTACGTTTCATATATTTCTTTCCTTTATTTTTATTAATAATTTTTTTATTTAAATATAACTAAGGTATTATATTGTACTACATGTATACGAGTGTGTCTGCGTTTTGGGCTTCTTAAAGGCACTATCTCAGACACCTCTTATACGTGTTGGACACTAACATGTGCCCGTGTCATCGTTTCTTAGTAAGAAGGACAAAATCAGCAAAGATACCTATAAAAATGACAAAATGAGCAATGAATGTACCTAAGGAATCTAGGAGTAGCCCCAACAGGGAATAAAATAAAGAAAAACCAATTGAGTTGGTTCGGTCATGCATTAAAGGTCATCCACGAGGAGTATTTCGTTTAAGAAAGACAAAATTAGTAACGAGAATATATGAGTAGCCCGACTATGGGATAAAATAAAGGAAATTCAATTGAGATCGTTTGGTTATGAATAATGCCCTTCTTGGGAAATGGTTATGGAAATTCGACGTCGAGAGGGACAACTTATGGCAAAGAGTGATCTCTGCTAAGCGCGGAGTTGACCTTCACGGTTGGGACAGTAGAGTGCCAACCTATCCTTATTGGTCGGGGGTGTGGAGAGGCATTTCTAAGATGATAGGTGAGATTAGAAATGACATCGTTTTCAAGGTGGGTAATGGATACAAGGTCAGATTTTGGGAAGATAGATGGTGTCGAGATCTTCCTCTTGAGGTGGAGTTCCCTTCGATCTACGCCTTGTCGAACCGCAAAGGGAGTCAGTTCGTGCAGTTTCCTCTATGGAAGGCGATATCTTGTCATGAGATATGGGCTTAAAGAGGAGGATTAACGATTGGGAGATGGATACTTTGGTTCATCTTCTTAGTCGTCTGGAAGGGGTCAAGCTCTCAGATAGAGAAGAGTATAGAAAGTGGTGGATCAATGATTCGAAGGGCAGATTCTTTGTCAAATCTTTCTACACCACTCTCTCGGGTCCGAGTCACAATGCCTTTCCCGCCAAACGTATCTGAAGCACCCCTATTCCTTCTAAAGCCATTTTCTTTACTTGGTGTGTGATGCTTGATAAGATCCTTTCAGTGGAGAAGCTTAGAAAACGAGGTTTCCAGATGCCAAGTAAGTGTATTTTATGCCGCTGTGATGAGGAGACTACAATCATTTGCTTATCCATTGTAGTGTTTCGAAAGAGATTTGGGAGCGATTCCTATGTATTTTTGGGATTTCGTGGGTCTTCCCCAGATCTGTGCTGGATACCTTTGTAGGTTGGCATTCCAAGGTTTCTCAGCTTGTGGTCGTATTCTATGGAGGCCGATTCTATGGAGGCTGACCCTGTTTGCCATTTGTTGGGAGGTTTGGAAGGAAAGAAATCGCTGAACATTTGAAGACAAAGGGGCCCACATAGAGGAGATTTTCATGAACATTAAGGCCACCTTGTATCATTGGGGTTTAATTATTCCCGAGCTGCAAGGTTTTAGATTTGACGATTTTGTATTCCGGTGGGATCGTTTGGTTTCGTAGTCTTTATTCTGTTTTGCTGGCTTATAGTGGTTGGGTTCTTATTCTTTTTTGGTGCTTTGCTTTCCTCCCTTTTTGCGGTTGTATAGTTTTCCAGCGGGGCCTTCTCGGCCCTCTTTTAATATATATCTTTTACCAATAAAAAAAAAGATAACATGAGTGGAGTGCTTTAAGGGAGGTTGAGGTTCTAAAAGGGAGAGGGGAAAGGTCAAAAAGGACATGGATAGAGGTAATGAGAAAAATATGAAGAAGCACGCCTTGACAAAAGATATGGCTCTAGATAAAATTGAACCGCTGAACAGGTTGTTTTGCCAACCTCAAGTAGTTGGGATAAGATAGATGCTGGTAGTGATGATGAAGGAAATAGAAGGCATTACTTGCAAAAATTGGAGTTATGGGATAGGTTGAGTCTAGTTTCTGTTTGAGCTTCAAATTTTTTTTCCCAGGCTTACTAAGTGAATTTTTTTAAGTTAGAGATCTTGCTTCTACTGTCGAGGGGCTCTCCTTTTGCATTTACCTAATTCTTGTGTGGATGTCCTCTTCTCATTCTCTTCGTTGAGGTAGAATCATTTGCATCAAGAGAGAGTAGAAACCACCATAGCTTCTTTTGCACAAATCCACTTAGCACCGCCCAATCCTTGTATCATCGACGTACATTGATGAATGTATCCAGTATTATGATTGCACATATTACTCTAGTGTAAAAGGAATTTTGTGATGCACATATTATGCGATGTTTCACTCACGATTATCCAGTCTGCATTGGCGGTACTCATGCATCAGTTTCTTTTTCTCCTAGTGGATGCACAGACGCATACATCTAAACTGGTGCATGAGGACGCTCCATTGCGTTCTGGGTGATACTTATTGGATTAGTTTTTATGTTTACTGGCATCATATATTGTTAAATCATTTTGTCACTCCTTCAAATTAATGAATATCAGTCTTTTCATTCAGAATAAAAAATATATTTGTCATTTCTCTTTAAGCAATTAAGGTTTCTTGGCTTTATTAGGCTAGCCTTGTTTGTGGCAGAGAGCAGAGAAAACTGAGTGTTCCATAGGTGCACACCTTGCTTAAACTCACAACCTTCTTGTCTGCACTGGTATGACTAGAAAAAATGCGTATTACATTCTTGAGCAGTAGGAATGATGGTAATTGCCATGAGGTACTTACCCATTGTCACAACAGTGGATTTTAAGCCCTATCATCTGCTTACTATTAGCTCCTGATGTGACAGGACAGGTTTAGAACATATTCCTATTGGGTTGCCCAGATTTGGCTGGTTTCAATTCCTGGGTTCAAATGCCCATTCATGAACTGCCAATCAACAATTTGATCCCTGTGGAATCGAACATTGGAGACCGACTGACCAATTTCAGGATCATGTTTGACTTTTACAATGGTAGCCATTTCTAGCCATATCAAGATGCTTTGCAAATATTCCTGCTGCCTAGGGTTTGGACACTGGTGGAAGAACCATTGACATCTGGTTGCCCTCAGCCTTAACCATGGGTTACCCAATGAAAAAAACAATATATATATCCAAGTCAAGCATTTCAGCTGGTTGCAAAGAAAAGGTTACTTTGCTGACCGTATTACTGATTTTCTGTTGGATGCAGGTTTGCACTCAGCGGTCTTGGAAACGTCCTTATGGCGTGGGTCTGCTGGTTGCTGGTTTGGATGAATCAGGAGCTCACCTCTATTACAACTGCCCAAGTGGGAACTACTTCGAATATCAGGCTTTTGCCATTGGGTCCCGTTCACAAGCTGCTAAAACCTACTTAGAGCGCAAGTTTGGGACCTTCATGAGCTCTTCCCGTGAAGATCTCATCAAGGATGCTCTCTTCGCGATCAAGGAAACATTACAGGGTGAGAAGCTAACAGGCTCCATCTGCACTGTTGCTGTGGTTGGGGTAGGGGAGCCATTCCACATAATGGATCAGAAAACCATACAAGAGTTGATCGAATCGTTGGAGATAAAAGAGGAGGCGGCAGCTGACGAGGGTGCAGCTGAAGACGAGGGTGCAGCTGAAGACCAGGGTGTGGCTGAAGGCCAGGGTGCGGCTGCAGACCAGGGTGCAGCTATGCAGGAAGACAAGAGCCCGGAAGCAGCTCCAATGGACATTTGATGATGCAAGAAGCAGTTACAGTGTCCCCGTGTTCAGAAGAGGAATCATAAGGCTTATCATCGGAAATGTGGTAAGGGAATCAGATAATGTCAGGGCAGCTTAATATTTTCAGTGGGTCTTTTTACGCAATGCCTTGCTCTTTGTTTCCTTGGCGTCACATTTTTTTTAATTTAATGTCTGGTGAACCTCATTCAACATTTTACATTGATCAGAGACGTAAAGTACACTTAAGTGGATTGGATCCAAGACCTGGGTCACATCCCGTTACGGTGTTGTAGTAATCTGGCTTTCATTTGGTGTGTAAAAAACCTTTCAAAGAAACAGTAGTAGTGCAGGATTCTGGGCTAACAAGAGTTTATTCAAATGGAACTCCTCATTTGAAGACTGAGTGAATCGAGAGTTTATTTGTTAGCCCACTGAATGATGAATTTCACGTGACATAAATATGACGGAATGAGGAGCCTTGGTGCCGTTATTTATGGTTTTCTATGCGATCAAATTTGTGACCTGAATGTGCCTGGATGTGGTGAGTTCTGTTCCCTTGGGTCATAACCATTTAGGCCATGTGGTTCCATATGGTGATTCGCTATCCTGCCTGGTTTCCTGTCCATCTCCTCCTTGGTTTTAAAAAGAAGCGAATTTTTGACATACCCCCCCACAATTTGAAAAAGCTGACATACCCCCCTATGACTCGGTCTACTATCATTTGACCAGTGTTGACCCGAGTTGACTACCAAATTTTATATTAAATGGCAAAAATGGCCTTGTCTTCAACCTTGGAACAAGGGTTTGGGCCAAAACCCAAACCCCAAATCAAACGGCTGTGGTGGACAGCCGGCCAAGAGATTCCAATGGGTTGGCCGCCCATCACCGGCGACCAACCCACCGGAGTCTCATGGCCGGCTGGCCGCCACTCCGGCAATAATTAAAAACCCAAGGTCAAAAAAAAAGAAAAAATACTAAGCATATATACAATTTTAGTTTGAAAATTTTCATTAACAAAAAATGAAAAACAAGACGAAGCAATTTATATTTTGAACTTTTGATATGTGGATTTTGGAAAGAAGGGTTCTCTCAATTTTAAAATTTCATTCTACAATAAAATCCATAAAAGGAAATCTCATTCCTTCATGAGTTTTTTGGAGTTTTTCTTCTCTTCATCAAAACCCCCCAAAAAAAAAATCTCAAGTTTACCAACATGGGTTTTAATTTTTATTTTTAATCTCTTCTTTTCATGTTTGATTTGGGGTATGGGTTTTGGCCTAAACCCAAACCCTTGTTCCAAGGTTGAAGACAAGGGCACTTTCGTCCTTTAATACAAAATTAGGTAGTCAACACCGGTCAAATGACAGTGGACCGAGTCATAGGGGGTATGTCAACTATTTCAAATTGTGGGGGGGTATGTCAAATTTTAAAGATAACATGGGGGGGTATGTCAAAAATTCCCTAAAAAGAATTGACTTGCAGTTATCTATTATGTAACCTATATCAACAATGAAATGGTAATGGCCCTAAATAACTGTAGCGCAACAGCAATTAGTAGGGCTCGAAATCACACTGCAGCCAAAATGAAACAATGACTGTTAAATACCTTTGTGGATCTGATCATGGATGGTAACTACTGTTATGGGCATCTGGGGCTGTCAATGGATTCAATTGAGCAGAGTATTAGATTGGATTTGGATTAAAATTATTTGGTCCAATCAGATCTGGGTTTGGGAAGCGTGATCTGATTGCAATTGGACCCGTTCAGATCAACACTAATCTAATCCAATATGTGCTTACTGATGAAATGCATTACACTACGAAATGAAATCCTTTCCCAGTTTCTTTCGGGACTTCTAACAATTTTTAGGTCGTTTTCTCTACATCAAATTTTGTAGGTCGATCAGATTGGATCAAATTTTGGGTAAATCTCATACTGTCTGGATTCCATCCATTGAACTTACAAAGTCTGGATCTTGTGGGCCTACTTTCACTAGTTTCAAACATCTGGACAATACTGCATGGACAATTACTGTTGGCAAACTCCTTTCCTTTGATTGTTCAACTGTCCAGTAAAAAATAAGAAAATACATGGTTCTTTCAGGGGTTTGAGAGGATTGTTTTCTCACCTGTTGGAAAATTGTCGGGGATCTTTTTTATTTGAGTTGATTTTATACGGGTTTTGGTTTGGTCACATTTTTCGCTTGTCTAAGACATGAAGCTTGTAAAAAACCAAAAAACTTTTATAATTCAAACTCGCAGACTTTTACTGCCAGTGGGTGTAGTAGTAAGTATTCATCCCACCCCAAAATGCAACTTCACATTTACTGCCCATTGCCGAAAAGATGACAAACAGAAAAACAACCATTCTTGTGGTTAACCACGGAAATGCCTCAAAATCATGTTTAGGAACATTATTTGCAGATATCAGGAACAGGTAGGCCCTTGATCTGCATCTGCTTATACATCCACTGCAAGTTCTCAGGTCTCACTTCCCCCCCAAGAGAACGAATCACAGCTCCGCCGCCGCAGGAGCCGACTCTGCAGCAGTCCTCGAGTGATAATCCCTTTACCAATCCATACAAGAATCCACTCGCAAAGAGGTCTCCAGCTCCAGTGGCATCAATCGCTTGTGCCTCCCCTATGGCTGGAATTCGAACTATCTGAAATGGTTCAAAAATGGTTATCTGGTGCTCTCAATACATGAAAGAAAAGATGGAACTGATGTAAATAGAACAACAGACTTGTTCAACACACACGAAGGAGAGAGATTGAAGAACACCACTTGGTGCCGGACATGCATTCAGGATAATGTCATTTTAATGTTTGAAACGTAACTTCTAAAAGGGGAGCTGCATCTTTTTACAGCAATTGGTGGCATTATACTCAACATGCAAACTCTTAATTTGCGCATGTCAAAACACACAAGCATGCAAGATTATACTGAAATGAAGATAAATTAGGTATGACCTTAAGTGGAAAGTAGCTTTTATTATGCATTTTTATGCTATTTCACTGAAGACGGATATTGATGTGCTACATCTTACTAACCTCTTTCCCATGTTTCGCTATGCATCCATCAGAGCCAAGGGTCACCACAGCCCATTGGCAGTGTTGGGCCAAAAATCCCAGAGCCGCCTCGGGATCAGCATTTGGTTCACCCCTAAAGACATTCCAAAAGCAACCACAATTAGTGAATACAAGATCATAACCACTACCTTTTTTCATTTCTCGTTTCTCACAAAAATAAAAACCTCGTTTTTTGGTTAATCAGCTGAAGCTCAAACTGGCACCAAAAGCCATGATCGATGCAAAGACCGGCATTTTTTTTCCTTTTTTTCCACATACTCTATTTTCATTTTTATTTCTAAGAAGTGGCATCCGAAACACAGGTATGTAACGTTATTAGGGAAGAATAAGAAAAAGCTAGATTTATCAATTTCCTTGTGTTTTGATATTGTTTACATAAAGGCTCGGTATGGTTACCTGAAAAGTTTTCTAGAAATGAATTTTGCATATAAATGTCGTAAAACTTTTTATCAACACTTTCTAACGTACAAATCCTTTTTCTGTATAACTTTTTGTTGATCACCATACAGAGCCAAAGTTTATATAGTTTTCATGTACTTGTATGTAACAGATAATGTTTGGTCTGAGAGATCTCCTAGGTGAAGCCAAACCCCTTGCATATATGCCCACAGCAGGTACAGGAGGTTCTTCCCATATTTTGTCTTGATCATAGTTAGCAAATCCCCCATTTAAAACAGGCCATTTTGAACAAAAACCCATTTTCTGAAAATACGTTTAAAACCATGGTGTTTTCAAAACATCACCAAAAAAACACGAAATATTCAACGATTTGAAACAAACCCATAATTTTAAAGTTTTATAAACATCTCATGATAAAACTCACTCTCGTGTTTTAGAAATTAAAGAATACCTTTTATTTATAATATATATATTACCTATTTTGTGTTTAGAAAAAATTAACAGATTCTTACCCTTTTGGAGACCTTGATAAATGAGAAATATGTTATGAAAACCATGACCTTTGCTTACATTACTAGACTTGAGAGAAGCATCATATGGTTTTGGTACCATTATACTTAAATTACTGCTTACTCAATCTATATCAAATCATGGGTGTATGCATATATATGTATACGTTTTTTTTTTTTTTTTTTTGCGTGTATAGTTAGGGACCAAAAAGGAATTAAACCTGAAGTCCTCACTTATCAATCTTTTGATTCTCTCATCTTTTTTACCCTTCTTTTACGCTGCTTTTTTTTAACTTATATCATTTTAAACTCGCATTTTTCAGTGGGCAAAGTTTTCCCACTTCACGATTTGCTAACTATCATCCTGATGCAAGTATTGCTACTGTGTCTCTAGATACATTTGCCTATATCTAATATCATACTGTTAGAAACCAATATTTGTATCATGGCAGATTTTCACTATTATGAGTTTATAACTCTAGGGACATCTCATGGTCCCAGTGTCAATGTTCAACACCAGCATGACATCCATGACAAAGTCACATAGCCTGCACCCTATTATGGGAAGAAAATAAGGTGGCCCAAGAACTGGGGCATTATGAGGATTTCACTTTTCCTTTATAAAACAACACTACCATGGTAGGTTGTAATTTGTATAAACAGAAACATAATCGAGTGGCAATTACCTTAGCAGCTCTGTTGCTTCATCCTCATTGGCAAAACAGAGGTCAATATCCCCAGACTTCAATATTTCTAGAAGGGGTGACCTGAAGTTTCGCACCATCTGCATAAAAGTTAAATTTTTGAAATTAAATCATATTAAGGGCAAACATATGATAGTTTTTGGCAATAAAATCACAGAAAATGAGAAAAATACAAATTAATACCTCAAAACTGGCCAAATCTATTGAGACAGAAACCCCCTCTTGTTTGGCGATCCTAATAGCCGCATGAGTCAATTCCAAATTGTAAATCCCGTATCTCAATACCAACCACTGTGATTTAAGACAATTGACCACTAGCTGAATTCAGTAAGAGGTTCTTTGAGGGCTTGCATCCTTAGAAATGAGCAAGAGGCATGGACTTTTTTGTGTGTGTAAGGCCAAGACTAATAACTAGTTAGGGTAAGCATATAGTTTGAGTATTATATTTACCAAGTGTAAATGGAATATCAGGATGCACAGAACTCCTGCATGGAGTCCAGGTACCGTCTAATGAGTATCGCCTAGGGAATTCTCATAGATAAAAAAATGACCCAATCAGATTATCACAAGGATCTGATGTGTAGACATTATTATGGACCTTTTGCCAATCTCACTTCCCATCCAAAAGAATGCAGTAGATCAGACGTTGCAAACATCCAGTTGGGTCAACTTTTGATCATGAACTCTCTTAGATGGCATCATCCAAAAGAATGGTGGGTTCCAATGCCATGTGTGTGTCATGTGTTCTAATACTCCACTAATAAACAGTTAATCTCAACAATAGACAAGACTATAGAGTGACTCCAACCAATTATGATTTATGAGTCAAACTTGCATACCCAAAAGAAGAAGAAAAAGAAAGAAAAAAAAAACTTGTATGGGTCACAGATAAATCTGTAATTCTACCTCTAGTAAGAATGTCTTACCTTGGAACCTCTCAAATCTTCTCTAGTCAACTCATCTGGCTGAAAGGGATATAAGAACAGAAGTAAGCTCATCCACATAAGAAGCTTGCAAGAATCTCTTTTTGGTTATTCGTCTTTTTTTTTCCTAGAGAATTAAAACCGCAAAAATCATTAAAGTCCAGAAAGCTAAACTATAAAATAAAATTCAAGCACCTGAAGCCTAACAGCATTTGAGAGACAGGGTCGCATAGTACGATTGCCGACAGCATCAACCAAGCACACACACTGGTATTCAATTGATTAGTAGAGAGGAGACGCTTGTTATCAGTAAGCTTAATGGGCGAAAGAAAAAGTTAATTTCATTTCGACGAGGCATAGTATGGAACTCACCTGACCGGTGGGTCCCTTCTTCATCCTCAATCTTGAAAGATCCACACCGTTAGAGTTCATGTTACTTACAAACAAGTGGCCTTGTTCATCGTCCCCACATGCCCCGATAATGCCACACATGACATCAAAGCCGGCACTCAGACCTCGAATCGAATTGGCAACACTACCACCGGCGTTTGTCCTTATAGGAGACGGATCATCAGGAGATGGGAGGATGTGGGTCTTTACCTCACTCAGTATATGTTCCAGTTCTTCAATTGCAACCTATTAAAGATCCAATTTTTTTTTGATAAGCCAAGATATATATTAATAAAGAAAAGGAAAGATCCAAAATTACTTAATAGAGGAGAGGGAAAATGATGTAGCCCGTTTAGGAAGAAAGGGATTTCTTGGGATAAGTTCTACTTAGCACTCTTGGTTAATCAACTCTTGGTGAAATACTGAGGCCTAAGGTTTATTAGGCGGTACCATCATAGGGTCTCTAGGTTGTAATGACGTTAATGACAGCAGGGTTGCAATGTAGCAACGGTAGTGGTTTTAGTAGAGTTGTGAAAGAGAGGTTGGCCAGGTTTTGGGGAGGTTATTCTAACCCCATGTATCTTGTAATCTCTCATTAGTGGATTTTATTTATTGTCGGATTGCCTGTGAATGTAGCCCCTTTGTGGGTGAACCACGTAATCCCGTGTTGTGGTTGTGGTTGGATCTGCTATATTTCTCTACAATTTGACTCTTGTCGCACATGATCCCTGGTTATTTTCTACAGGTTATGGGGACAATAGCGGCGGGTGTATGTAAACTTACTTGAAAAATGGAGTGGTGATAATTCTGACATAACTTGTGTGTGTGTGTGAACATTAGAAATGGATTCGTGATAATTTTGATATAACTGGTGATATGATTCTGTTATAACAGTCGAGAAATGCCACAAAAATAAAAAAATTCCCTTACATAAGCAACAAAAAACCAACCAAACACAGCTGAACCCAGAACAATAAAAAAACAGAGAATGCAGAAAACATCAACATTAATCTAAGATGCTCCAAAACCACCAAATATAAACAAAACAAAAAAAAACGAAATATAAACAAGAATCTCCCATAAACCAAGAAAAAAAATAAGTTTTTTTTTTTTTATAAGGACAAACAAGGTTAAACTAACAGAAAAGTGCAAAAATATCAAACATGAACTTATTGAACAGATTAAAATTGGAAAAATTGGAAAGAAATAAATGAGATGGGTAGTAATGAGGTTTGAGATTTACCGATTGAGAGCCACCTCTCTCACCAGGAATTTGATCGAGCAAAGACCAATCTACTCTTGCGGCATGATCAACAAGGGCAGCGGGTTGGAGCCCTAGGATGAGAGGACGAGCTTGCCCGTCCTTCTTGGGCAGGGGACTGGGCAGCTCTCCTGCCCCCATGATTTCAGAGCAAGCTCCCTCTGATGACACTAGCCCGGTCCCCAACTCTTATATACAGTTCCATGACTTCCATCTGCACAGAAACACCATGTAACACGCACAAGTCAAGAACCCACGCTGGTCTGACTAAAATACCCCTGCAAGGTATAAAGTATACCAGAATCACCCCCAATTGATGCAATCATCATGCAATAAAGAGATTGCCACTCATATTTTAAATGACGGAAATACCCTTTTCCTCTTTTAGGTGAGTGCGCGTTCCAGTCTTCCAGATCTTCATCTTGACCTTGGGAAAATCCTTCTTGAGTAGAAATTAGTCAAATTCCTAATGTTAGTAATTCAACGTACGGCAAAAATGCACTACACAAATATTTGGATTTTTCATTCAAAAATATATTTAAAAATTACGCAAAGAATAAAATAAATAAATATTAGAAAAAAAAATGGTTCTGTCCCATCTTTTTTCACATTTAAAACCCAAATTTATCAATAATTTACAAATAATTTGTGTATAATACGCATTTAATACGTTCTATGTGTAGATAGAACGTGGGCATTGCTGTGTGGATCTCTTTTCTCGCCTGGTTCATGTTTCTTTTGAATACTGTATAATATGTTTTGTTAAAAATACATCAAATACGTGTATTAAATGGGAAAAAAATTAATTTGGAGGCAACCTGAGATAATTCTTAGGAGCTGTTGAAGATGATTGGACCTAGAACCCATGTCATACATGTTACCCGCCCAGCAAATTATAAACACTAGCTAGTTGATGGGTACAGGCAATGCATGCATTGATAAGTGAAGATGATTATGTTTTAAGTTCCCAATCTTATTATAAAAGTAGGGGACCAGTTGGTGTTTCTTCCTCTCTTGTATGAACTTCAGTTGGGTCTTCCCGAATGCCATTGCGACAGTTTTGGAAAGCTGGCCCAAGATCACCATGTCGGCAAGAGGTAAGATTCTTTAAAAGTTGGTACCGTTTGTTCTATTATAGGGAGTTTTGTTGGAAAGAAACAATAAGAGTTTTCCAAGGAAAGGAGAGCTCTTTCCCGGAGGTTATCTTCAACATCAAAGTTCTTTTGTTTAGTTGGGGCAGCATTTTTCATGAGATGAGGGTACACTCTTTAGGGATATAGTTTTTAGGTTTGATCAAATTCTATTATAACTTTACTTGTTTCCCTCCCTCTTTGTACCTTGAGATCTTCTCAATTTCTTTCTTTTTTAATATTAATCTTGGACTTCTCAGAAAAAAAAAAAAAAAAAAAATTGCAGTCTTAAAACTCATTTTGTACTCTTAATTAATGCACTTTTTTGCTTTCTACTTAGTAGTTTGGGGCATGATTTTTAAAAAATGGCCACCCCCCATTACAATATGTACCGTTTTAATGCTCAAAAAATAACAACCAATAGTTTTGAAAAAAATTGTTAAAATAACGCCTGTTATTTTTCATTATTTTTCCATTATTTTCCGCAATAAAGTTTTTTGAAAATCTGAATTTTGGTGCCTTTTTTCTGTGATTTTCCCTTTTTCTGCTTTTGCCCCTGTGAGTTACAATCCATTAAAATAAAAAAATAAAAAAACCAGTAATGCCCCCAGTCCTTTATACCGTTATTTATGTCCATTTTCAAAATAATAATTGGGTATATTATTATACTCTGAAGGGGTGTATTTGTAATTTGTAAATTCAGTTCCAAGTCAAGGTCCATGTAAAATAAAAGGGTCGGGCTCAGGGTACCCCATTTTCGACACCCACTTTGGCGTACCCACATAGAAGAGGAATCAATGGCTGATTTTTGGCGAGGATGATCTCTGTGGTGAGGAGATTATTCTGATATTCATAGACTGGTTTAAAAGCTGAAGAATTATGGACCGTCTATTTTTACCCTGTAACTTGAAAACCACATTTGATGAGATTAAAAATTTCAGAATGGGCTGATTTTTTGTTGGGGTGATCTCTATGGTGAGGAGATAATCTTACCAAAAATCAGCCATTGATTCATCTTCACTGTGGGTACGCCAAAATGGGTGTCAAAAATGGGGGTAAAAAATGGGTGTCCCCGTAGACCGACCCAAAATAAAATGCTCTTTAAAGCACACCGTTCATTAAAGGATTAGGGATCAGAGACTGTAAGAAAAGAAGCAATGATTTATTTTGATTTTGAGGTGGGGCCCTTCCTATTCCTCCTGTTGTTTGATTCCCACCAGCCGAAAGCACTGGCACTCACTACTGGGCTTTTAGAGATTCCCCAATAGGCTCCTAAAAATCTAAACAATTTTCCAAACCCTAAACCTAGACGTAGATGAACCAAAAAATATCGATCTACCTGCCCTCCTCAAACTGCTACGTGTCGTATTCTTTGGAGCTCACTGACCAAATGGATATTTGGCCCACTTCTTGCTGGCCCTACACACTAAAAATTAGCTTGATTAATCTCCTCTAGGCATCAAAGACTCTCAGTTAAACACAAAATCCTTAAATTATAAATCTGCACTTAGTGGGTAAAACATCCATTGGGTCAGTGGACCCCAAAAAAAGGGCATGTCCATGAAGCCCATGATAAATAAAAAGCTTGATCCAATGGTTAGAAATCACAAATCAGACTGATTTTTGGTGTGTAGGCCCACCTGTTGATGGGTAAACATCTATTGGGTCAATGGGCCAAAAAGAGGATGACACATGGCAGTTTGAGGGGCTGGTGGATCAAACCTTTGTCCCATAGCAAACTTTTTCCATAGATGACTAGCTAAGCACTTTCGAGTCCCACATGGGCTTGGTCTTGTTGACTTTAGAGGCTTTTTTCTTTCTATAGGCGACATGAGAGGCCATGCTTTAAATCAAAAGCTAGCTTTACATAATCTACGGTCTAAAATTGCTGAAAATATGGTTTGACATGATTACATTACACCCAGAGATGTCTTTTTCTTCGTGGTTGGCGGAAACTAAATTTTGTTGGGAGCAATCAAAGGAACTAGGGCTGAGGCCTAGAATTCTTAGGGTAGATGATTAGGTGAAGTCATACAGGTTTAGGGGTGTTGACAGACCTTTCCTCATCCACTGGTCAAGACTCATGGTTCGAAGTCTCGGCCGATCCAGAATGGGATCGGGCGATCCGGATCAGGATTGGAACCTACCGATCTGAACGATACCGGGGTTGTCTCGCCGATCTGAACGATATTTGGGTGATCCGGATTGGGATCGGCGCCCAAGACCGATCCCGAGATTTTGAACCATGGTTCACACAAACAAAAAAAGAGCTCAAAACATCACTCCATTGTCCCCATTCCTTGTGTCCAAACTCCCCCTAAAATCAAGGTTTTAAGTAACACAGCTAACGGCGGGGAGAGAGAGCCTAAGCATCAGATAGAAGGAGGGCTCTCTGCAAATGTTCTGAAAACCAACCCAGTCATCAACTGGGAAAATTGACCGGGCTGGGTCAATCCGGTTCAGCCACGCCGGGTCAATTAGGTTGAGGGTAAATATATTTTATAGAAAATAGAGAAATAGGTTGACCCACATGCACCATGCACATGGCACACAGGCAGCAGGGTTGGGAATCAACATCCGGATTGAAGTTATTTTCATGGGTTGATTTTAACCGTAGGAATTTCAGCATTATTGAGCGTTATTTGGGTGCAAAGATCCAAAGGTTGTAAATCAC
The DNA here is from genome assembly GCA_035048495.1 of Euptelea pleiosperma. Taxonomy (NCBI): domain Eukaryota; kingdom Viridiplantae; phylum Streptophyta; class Magnoliopsida; order Ranunculales; family Eupteleaceae; genus Euptelea; species Euptelea pleiosperma. Next base: position 3,850,166 of record CM068552.1, on the reverse strand, counting down.
TAATCAGGCTGATTTTTGGTTTGCAGGATCCTTGAGGGACTGGCCAAACATCCATACGGTCAGCACCCTCTAATAGTGTGCCACGTGGCTCGTATTGTGGGTCGTGACCGGCTTACATCTTGTGACAGAAGTTTTACTCCCAAACGAGTGCATAAGCATACACATATCCCCTTCTGACATACTTTCCTTTGTTAAGTTAGAAGCTCTGTATGTCATTTGACAGCCTGACCTTTAGACTTATTTAGACAAAAACCCAAGTGATTTCATTCAATTTCGATTAATTTTTTTTTTAATTTATATAAGTTTTATACTGCAGATTGTTTAAACGGTCTTCCATCTACAGTATGTCGAAGAAATGAGTTTACACCTGATTTTTTTAATTTTAATATTTTGCTAAAATCTTAGGAACATCTGAGTTGATTAATACTTTTTGTCTAGTTTACATATCATTTGATTTTGGATAAAAATTGATTTTTTGTAGATTTATCATCGACTGTGAGTCAATTCTGTTTTTTATTTTTCAGAAACTGTGTTTCGATTTGAGAATAATATTTAATGTGAAAAACACATCTTTCTATATATACTTCAAATTATTTTTCTAATATTTTATTGAGCATCTAGTGTCTAGAACATCTTGAATCGCCTATTTGGATTCTAATTAAGGTATCTATGATTTTTACAAAGTTAAGGTATCGTTCTATTTTTAGATTTTCTAGTACAACAATTATGATTTGTACACGTTATTTTATGTACATATGATTAAGTTTTGGTTTTATAATTATTTTTCTGGTATTCCTAAAAAATTAGTTTCATTGGATTTGGAATTTTATACTTCGAGATACAAATTGTTGATTACTGACATGCAAATCTAATAATTGTAATCACTGAACCTACACGTATTGAAATAGATGTGAATAATTGACTTAGGAATGGTGAAATGACATTATTATCATTTAATTCTTATGTCTCAACCTTAGATTACGAGTCGTCCCATGGATAATGAGTCCGGCCCTGGACCCTAGGACCGAGGTTTGATTGGCCCTCTCTAGGCCTACCATCATCCATGTGGTGATGTTTCAAACGAGCAGATGAACTGAGGATCTCAATGTCACCATCTTCTTCCACACCATGGCCATCTCAAAATTTCTCCCTAAATGATATCTTCCTTTCAACATCCTTACTACCTTCAATCCTCTAAATTTGGCCATGCCATGCCTATTATGCTATGGGTATCTACCCTGAAATGTGATTTCAGAGGCGAATTATTCAACTCTTCCCGTATGTTAACGACATCGGCTGTATGTGCCATGTGGCACACTCTTGGATACCATCCACCATATGTATGTTTTGCCTAACCTACAGACCAAAAATTTGCCCAATTAGTGATTTCAGGCGTGGGATTCAAGCATTATTTAGGATACTTCAATTCAACGGCTAGAAATGACCAATCAGACTGATTTTTGGACTGTAGGTCCATCAAAGGGGTGTCCCAAACATCCATGCAGTCAGTGGTTTCCAAGAGTGGACCACGTGGCACATACGGAGACTGTGGAAAATAATTCTCTAAAGTGGGCTCAATTGCAGCCTATAAAGATTAGAAAATGTGTTACATCGACTTCCTTTTCGGTTATGATTAACAGCTCTCCAGCCGGTTTCTTCAGAAGCTCGAGAGGGTTGAGCCAGGGCAACCCTTTATCTCCGTTTTTATTTGTGTTGGTGGTCGAGGTGTTGGGAGGCATGATGAGGAGGGCCATAGGTTTAGGGATGGTGCAAGGTTTTAGTGTAGGAAACCATGGTCTCGTGGTGTCTCATCTCCAATTCGCAGACGACGCCATGATATTTCTCTAGGGTGGGTGGGAGGAGACATTTCTTAGAGGCATTTTGTTGTTTTGAGGCAGTTTCGGGTCTCCACATTAATCTTTCCAAATCGGAGGTGTTAGGTATAGGAGTAGGGACGGAGACTAGTGAGGTGGCTAATATTTTGGGGTGTCAGGTTGGTAGTTTTCCCATGAGGTATTTGGGGCTCCCCTTGGGAGCTAAGTGCCGTAGCAAGCACATTTGGGATCCGGTCATTGAGAGGGTTGAAAGCCTTCTATTGAGGTGGAAAGCCAAATTCTTGTCCAAATGGGGGTAGACTCGTGCTTATCAAAAGCACGTTGTCCAATCTTCCAGTGTATTATATGTCTTTATTTTCTATGCTGGTCAGTGTAGAGAAAAGGTTAGTAAAACTTATGAAAAATTTCTTGTGTAGTGGGAGAGGACATGGGCGTAAACTTAACCTTGTGGGTTGGAAGGTGGTAGTTAGGCCTAAGGATAAGGGAGGTTTAGAGATTCGGAAGCTCCGTAGTATGAATGAAGCCTTGAAAGGGAAATGGTTGTGGAGATTTGGGATAGAGAGGGATAGTATTTGACGTAGGGTTATCGTGGGGTTGTACGGGGAGAGTACCATGGGGTGGGTTAGTGGTATGCCCAGAGGATCATATGGCTTTAGTGTGTGGAAAGGGATCGTGAGAGGTATTCATAAGTTTAACGAAGGCATCTTGTTTAGGGTGGGTAGGGGGAATAGAGTCTTGTTTTGGAGTGATAGGTGGTGATTGGAGACAGCCCTTAAGACTGAGTTCCATGACTTGTTCCTTATCTCTAACAAGAAAACAACCACAGTGTGTGAGATGCAAATTTCAGATAATGGCAGCCATGCCTGGGAGTTTGGCTTTTGCCGTAGCCTTTACGATTGGGAGCTTTCCCGATTGTCCAATCTCATCACCAAGGTGGGAGGTAATCCTTCTTTCAGCCAAAGGGAAGATTCAAGAAGATGGACCTTTGATAGTAATGAAAATTTCTCAGTCCAATCTTTCTATGAGGCGCTCAAGGATTGTGGGACTAAAGAGTTTCCGACTAATCAAGTTTGGGGTAGCAAGGCCTTAGAAAGTACAGTTCTTGGTTTGGTGCGTAGTTCGAGGAAAAGTACAGACCATGGATCTTCTTTGGAGGAGAGGCATGAACATCATTGATCACTGTCCTCCTTGTTTGGAGAGTGGCAAGTCTAGCGATCACATCTTCCTTCTTTGCAAGTGGGCTCGGGAGGTATGGATAGTGTTTTGGAAGAGTTTTGGAGTAGCTTGGGTGCAGCCTAGATCCATTAAGGAGTTACTCCTTTTGTGGGAATGCAAAGGCTTTAGCAGTTTGGGCAAAAGGCTTTGGGCTTTAACTCCGCTTGCAGTGATTTTGAACATATGGAGAGAGCGTAACAACAAAGTGTTCAAGGGGAGAAGTTTGTCTTTAGGAGCCTTAGTCTTAGAGATCAAATGGCTTATTTTTCTTTAGGTCAAATTATATAGGGAGAGGAGAGGTTTTTTCTTTGAGGATGTCGTGTTCAAGCGGGACTCGTTAATCTATCGTGAGTTAGGGGCATGGGTTTGTTGTTGGGTAGGGTAGGGAGGGGGTGGAGTTGCTTCGGTCTGGTTTTGGTTGCTAAGGTGGGACTGTTGTTCTCTTGGTAGCTAAGGTGGCTATCTCATGCTCCTAGCATTCCTTCTTAATAAATTTCAGTTTACCTATCAAAAAAAATAAAAAAATTATGAAGAGAAAAAGCATGCCTTTTTTTGTGAGTAAAACTTTGACGAGTCAAGCAGGCCAATGACAGTGCGCAATATGAGCTAGGTGGCACACTCTTAGAGGACTCTGAACGTATGGATGATTTTCCAATCCTTAGGTGGACCTACGAACCAAAAATCAGCCCATTAGTGATTGCAAATCTTTGGATCTTTGTACCTCAAATAATTGTCAATAATGTTTAAATTCCCACGGTAAAAATCAAACCATAAAAATAACTCCAATACAACGCCTAGAAATCACTAATCTGGCTGATTTTTGGTTTTGTAGGTCCACCTAGGGATTGGCCAAACATCCATACGGCAAGAGTCCTCTAAGAGTGCCACGTGGCTCATATTGCGCACTGTCATCAAGGTTTTACTCTCTTTTTCTACTGGTCTAAAACTTTACATTTGAAAAGAATACGAAGTGTTGAAACTTGAAATGTATGGGCCCATTCATCCCCGCCATATCGGCTTCCCTGCGTTTCAAAAGCCCAGCTAATCCTGCTGGAGTGTACCTCGAGAAAATCCATCCCCAAACTATAAATTCAACGGAGAGAAATTTTCAGAACCAAATTCGTTAACATGGGAGTAATATCACATGGCTTATTCACCTCCACTCGCAGTAGAACCAATCGTCTATCTCTCTCTGTATTTCCTTCTTTCTGCGCTTTCAAACAAAACCCTAACCCTAACCACCAAAACCCTAATCCTAAAACCGCTACCCTCTTCAACCCTCCTTATTCTTCCCTCTTTCATCGCTCTATCTTCTCCTCCACCACCACCCATCTCTGCAACTCCGATGAAAATCAACCCAAACCCCTAACCCCATCACCCCAAAATCCTAGGATCTTCAACCCCAACCCTAGAACCCGAACCCCTCTCGAGAAGCAATTCGAGACCTGGATCGACAAGCTCAAGCCCGGATTCACCCCCGATGATGTCGACGATGCTCTACGATCCCAATTGGACCCTGATCTTGCCCTCGATATCTTCCGATGGACGGCTCTGCAAAGAAGCTACAAACACAGCCACACTACCTACCACACCATGATCCAAATTGCCATCTCCGGAAAACGATTCGGACACGCTGAAACCCTAATTGAAGAGGTCTACGCTGGTGCGTGCTCGGGCAGTGTCGCTCTCTACAACTCAATTATCCGATACTGCTGCAGTCGGAGGCACCTCTTCAATCGTGGGTTCGATGTTTACAAGAAAATGCTGACATCGCCGGACTGTAAGCCTTCTCTCGAAACCTACACATTGCTCTTGAACGCTCTTCTTAGAAAATTCAACAAATTAAATGTCTGTTATGTTTACTTGCACGCCGTCCGATCTTTACTGAAACAAATGAAGGCTTCGGGTGTGATTCCGGACACTTTTGCTTTGAATTTGATTATTAAAGCTTACTCTAGGTGTCTGGAAATGGATGGAGCAATTCGGGTTTTTCACGAAATGGGTTTGTATGGATGTGAACCGAATGCATATACATATAGTTATATTGCGAAGGGTTTGTGCGAGAAGGGGAGGGTTAGTCAGGGTTTTGGATTTTATCAGGAGATGAGAAGTAAGGGTTTTGTTCCAACTAGTAGTACTTACATGATTCTGATATGTAGTCTTTCGATGGAACGGAGATTTGAAGATGCTATTGAGATGGTGTTTGAAATGTTGGGTAATTCTATGGTTCCAGATCTTTTAACTTATAAGACTCTCTTGGAAGGATTGTGTCGGGAAGGGAGGGGAGACGAGGCTTTCAAGCTTCTTGAAGAATTGAGGAAGGAGAGTTCGATGGGGGAGAAGACTTATAAGAGTTTGTTGGATGGACTGCACTTTCTAAGTCGGGAGTAGATGTCGAACTACGTTATCTGGATTTTGTTTTTGCATCAATCTCTGTTTAGATTCAAATGCCTCTCTTTGTTTCAGAGGTCTGAGTGTAAGACAGATGAAGTATACCCCCACTTATTCATGTAAGGAAGATCCCATCAGATCAGAAGTATCAGGTCTGTGTAAGATGTAATAGATTTTTTTTCTTTCAGTGGGGGAAAAGCATCAAAAAGATCGTGGATGGGAGGTTACCAATTGAGCCGATTCGCCTTAACTTTGCTGTAATCCCGAATGTTGGGTTAAAAACATCTTCGGTGTTTCAACATTTGTAAATGGAACCAGTTTCCAAGCACAAGACTGTTGATATCTTGGCTATTACATCAGGGTGCTGAAGATGGTTAGACTAATGTGTTTTAAATCTGAGGGAAAAAAAAATGCAGAAAGCCCTCTGTTGTGCAATCTGTGGAGCTGAAGGATTCACTTTAGGTCCTGCAAGTATATTTAACAAGGAAGTAGGTGGGAGAAGACTTCTACTGGGATCCTGTTTGCAATGGAGAGACTCTACATGTTTCTCTTGTTATTGGGAGGTTTACAAATGGTGGAGTCTTGTTATCATGATATCAATAGATGGTGGTGAATGCAAAGCAATACAAAGGTGTACTGCTCAGATTGTCGAACACGAGGAATAAAAGGATCCTGATAGGGGACTCTTGCATCGACATGACTGCCCCTTTGAATGCCATTTTCTTGCGCAGGGACCAAGATTCACCTTCTTGTGGATGGAAATTTCGATATATTTCACAATCTTGGACATCTTCAGTGAATTCTGGTGGGATGTGCCTATGAATTGAAGACTGATGCTCAAACAAGCAAGGTTTTGGGTTCGCCCAAATTCTCATCTGTTCAAAAAATGTTAAGAATCAAGTAGAAAGCAAAAGAAACAATTAATGTATGCAATAATTGATGAAAATAATTTCTTTTCAATAAAAATAGGAAGCATTCACATCATTGTAATGATCATGGATTTGATGGTGGCAAATTTGTTTGAAAATAATAGTTCCAACCAAGGTTTAAAAGTGTCCGTTATAACGGTATAACGTGCCGGGGATGTTACCCTTTTTCCGTTATAACGAATTGTAACACAAGGGCAAAAATGAAAAAAAAAAAAAAATGCAAAAATCGTAAAAAACAACACTAGAATTCAAATTTTCAATAAAATTTATAATGGAAATAATAGTCTCTTTTTCACAAAAAATTTCATAAAATGACAATCGTTATTTTTGTTACAACGGCTGTTATTTCAAAATACGTAAGCTTTCGACTTTTTGTTATGTATGTGGCACATTTTTATATTGACCCACAATTGCACAACGAGGGTTTAATTACAACAAACACAAATGTTTCCTTTTCAGTGAACTGGTAAATCTTAAATTTTGACAAAGAAAAAAAACAAAAGAAACACAAAGGTAAAATGTGAATATGTTCCGCACTACATGGGTCTCTGTTAAGAGTTACCTTTAGCAGATTCACCCATTGAATATTTTCTCACATAAAAATGTAGCTGATGCCCAGATCACTCCGACTCTTAGGCACTTGGAAACAATACTCAAAAGCATCAAGAGTGGCAGTTTAGATATTTGATATTTTGTACTTTGGCAATGTTACATCTTTCCTACGAGGAGCCGCCATCCTTGTCATCGTCTCATGGTCCAGAGCATTCACGAGGCCTCAAAATCCACACCACACAAATCTCAATGAATATCCAAACAGTGTGAACCCAGGGACGATGCTGTCATTTTCCTTTTTCACTATTGTGGTAATGGAAAAAAAGTCACTTTCCAATTATTAATCACAAAACAGAAGATGTCCACTTGCGAAGTACCTCATAACGAACAGCTAGTAAAATTTAAGCAGCATCAAAAACCTAAAAGTATCATTTACGGGGATTTTAGTAATTTACAGTAAATTGCACTGGTGATTTCATGTTTCTTCGCAGAATTGAGGGGCATTCCACAACATTTTTTGATGAGCAAACCATAGAGATTTTCCAAAAATAGATCTTGGGTACAGTGAATGACAAAGAAAGGTAAACCGAAAATGGAGTTTCTGATAAACCAGAAAGAGGAGACCCAGCTTGACCCCAAAAATTATTGGAAAAGAAAAGAACCCATTTGCCATAAATCAGCACTTAATAAATATCCCTTCACATCAAACCTCGTAAGAAAAGAGGATTACCTACCTTGGGAATTTTTAACTTTAAGAAGCCTTGGGTGACTTATCAGGTAGGATATTATCTGGAAGGATAAGTTCTGGAGGCACTTCGCGAACTACGCCCAACATCGAATCATACTCCTCATCTCGGCGAGCAAACTTCTTGCGCAACACCTTCTCAAGCTCTATCTCATCAAAAGTCTTTGCATTCTCAGCTGCATGGACCTGTGCTAAGTTAGAGTAATTGGTCGCTGACTGAGAGATGAAGGCTATCTCTTCTTCTGTGAGCTTCCTCAGGAACTTCGCCGGATTACCTCCCCAGACCTGTTGCATTAGATGGTTTTCAAATTCATCACTACTATCTCAATTTCTTACGTAAATGCATATTAATGGTCAACAACAGGTTGATAGATTTGGATCAGAGCCAAGTTGACTAGGTCCAGCCAGGCTCTACCTACCAAGTACAATACAACTTTTCCACTGACCAGGGATACTCAAGTCAGGGCAAGAAGATGGGAAGAAGCCATCCTTAGAAACATGGCACACCTGTACCTTCCTGAAGGGCTTGGGACCTCCCACTAAATAGATCCTACCTAAGGGATACCACTGCCACAGAACAGTCCAATCAGATGACAATAAGCATCTGATTTCAAATGGACCAAAAAGGAAACACGACAAGCAGTAGAGAAAATGATCTGCAGGTTGGACAGAGACATTCACCCAATCAGGGCAATTTCTGGCCCTGAGATCTTAGTGGGACCCATCAGGATGCTGGAAATCCGACGGGATATGTACCAGATGTATGGCATGGGCATGCCGAATGGGTTCTTCCATCCACCTTGACTTGAGAATTCCCTTTTATATATATGCTGAGCTTTTCATTGACCTGACCAAGTCAATTTGGAAATCAAGAGGCCAAACCTTGAGTTGAGTCCCAAGTTTTGAAACATTAATAACATAATAGGACCAACATCGTCTAGGCATCATTGTACATGTATAACATGAACAATTACTTGGTACGTAAAAATGAGTTTGCTAAAAGCAGGAAGTATGGATTTTAGATGAGAAACTTTTGTTCTCTTTAAGGGTTAATCAGCCCAAAAATCAGCCGAGTCAATTCAATTTGCTGAATATTTTAATTCAAAACTTTTCATAGAATCAGCAATCTTACATTGACTTGGCCAAGTTGAACCCGGAAGCTATAACTCAAAGCCAATTTCCAAGCCTATTACAACTTCATGCAAAGGGTGCCATGAAAACTAAGGGCCGTCCATCAATGCATGAGGAGGTGGGCCCATAGTACTTTTTAGAATATTATCCTGTTAAATCATGTAGGCCCCACCTCCCAATGTATTGATTAAAGACCTTGATATGTGTGACGCCCTTTGGGTCAAGCAATGTGTGAGGTAAAAATTTCCTGAGCAAGAGAAGTTTGTATGAGTTCAGGAAGTTCTAAGATTTTCAAGCGTTCTGAATCAGCTCAGATACGCTCATCATCATAAACCTTATCCCAACCATATAGGTTTAAAAATAAAATAAAAAAAACTATATAGGTGAAATAATCATTGCCATTAGGGGAGAAGAAAACACACACAAATGTGCTTTGCAGAGAAATGTTTGTAGACAAACCTCCCCAAACGGGATTCTTGTGTTCTGCCTCACAAGGGCTCCAGCAGCAACCATGGCATGTTTCTCAACAACCACTCCATCAAGCAGGGTCGCACCCATACCAACAAAGGCTTCATCCTCAACGGTGCAGCCATGTATGACAGCACTATGACCTGCTCAGGTCAAACTCTAAATCATAACGTAAGGATCTTCGTAATAGTCAAATGCATGGATTATCAGTTAACATTCTCACAATAAACAGTAGCATGTTACTTACCTATCGTAACGTTGTCTCCAATAATAGTTGGCAAGACCTTCCCACTGAGATTAGATTTTGCGACATGCACGAGGGAGTTGTCTTGTATATTGGTTCCAGATCCGACACTGATGCTGTTCACATCACCTGCACAGAAAAATGCATTTTATGACAAAATGTTAGCACCACCAAATATGGATATAGACCGAATTCAGTTAAGATTATTAGAATAAGAGAACACACACACACACACTTCAAAAGGGTTGCATACTTGCATTGACATAAGCATGTGATGATTTTTCAACAAGCGAAATGATGTAAAATCTACATTGCGCATAGTATTGTAATGACCAGCCTGTACCATGCAAATGGTGCACACACTCATCGATCCAGATCGTCCAATCAATGGAACACCTCTTGGACTGCACGTGGCCCAAAAGCCAATTGAGAAGATACCCTTGGAATCCAATCCAGTTACCAACCATGAATGGTCAACAAAGTCGTGGTACGCGGTTCAAAAGAAAAGTTCTATTGATCAGATGGTCAACCATCTTCTTTTACATTTTTGCGTGGTTTTTAGATGAGCTGGATTTTTCCTCAGTCGATTTTGGAGCTTATTTCCAATTGGCATACTATTGCCTTTTCAGATAGAGGCAAGTTTTTATGGCGTCTTCTTCTTTTTGCGGTTTGTAGGGGCCTTTGGAAAGAAAGGAATAGGAGAGTGTTTGAAGGAAAAGAGGAAGGGCTAGACCATATTTACAAAGTCGGGATTCGGTAATAAATCGGCAAGGGGTCACGTAGGAAAAATTAGGTAAAAATCGACAGAATTCGGCAATATATATATATATGTCAACTTTCATGTTAGATATGTTGTTTTTAACAAAACGTTTATATGATGAAAAGCACATCTATAATTCCATAGTAATAAGTCATAACTCATAAGTATGATATAAGTATGATATATCATTCATAATTTCAAAATCGGCAAAATCGAAATCAAAAGGGGAAAAAAATGGGTCTCAGTGGATTAATCAACAAAATTCGGCAAAATCGATGATTAATCGCCGAGTTTTTTGATTAATCGGAGATTTTGCCGATTTTGTCAATTAATCAATGATTGATTCGTGAATTAAAAAAATCAGAGATTTTTGGAGATTTTTGTGACTAGGGGCTGGACAGTGCCATCCTTAACATTATGGGTTTGTTATTTTTTGGTCTAAAGAGTTACCAAAATGCCATGGACTTTTTTTCGAGGGCTTCGTTTGCAGATGGGATTGCCTTTGTCTTAGAGACGTTGTGTAGCATTTTTTTTTTTTTGCCCTGGGTGTTGCCGGCTTTGTGATCCGATTTTATTGGTCTTTGTCCCTTAGGGTTGTTCTTCTGTTTATTATGTTTCTTTTTTTTCCAATAAAGTTTATATTTGTAAAAAAAAGATGGTGAGGATGATTCGATTAATGTGATTTGTGAGCCACATGCAATACACAAGGCGGGAAATCAATTAGAGAATCAAAATAGAGGAGCATTGGCAATAGGCCACCATGTTTGTTGTAGGGAATCCATGGTCAATATACTTTAATGACCAGAGGACAACCACATTGCTTCTCTTCCCAAAACGCAATATGAAGCATTTATAGATTGAAGCACAATACAAGCTCCCACGTGTGAAAGACCATGAGTTCTACAACGCAAGGTTGATTGATTGATTGATTTGAGAACAATGCAGCAATTTGTTTTCCTTGAGCCATGATATTTCAATATTATCATGAAATTGTACAGAAATGTCCATGTTTTGGGTTTTCTAAGGTGACATGTATGGTGCTTCACATGTATTTCTAACAACAACAGGTATGCGCAAGTCAATATTCGCCATCAATATCATCTATACCTCATCCTAAATGTTTGGGGTCCACGACATGAATCTTGTTTCACCATTCGACTCTGCTTAGAGATCTCTTCTATCAAAGCATAAGTCTTAAGATCTTTTCTTCTTACCTCCATTCGTGTCATTTTTGGTTTTCCTATCTCCCTTTAAGGCCTTCAACTTGCACCAAAGCGCTCATTCTCCTTGGTGCTATCGTTGGTCTTCGTCGCATATGTCCAAACCATCTTAGTCGAGTTTCTCTTATTTTATCTCTTACTGGGCTATTCCTAGGTTTCCTTGGATATGCTCATTTTTTTATTTTGTCTTTCCTAGTTTTTCCACTCATCTATCTTCACATCCTAATCTCTGCTACACTCATTCTATGAGCATGTTGTTTCTTAACAGCCCAACATTCAACTCCATAAAGCATAGTTGGTCTTACAGTTGTCCCGTAGAATTTTCCTTGTAGCTTGATAAGTTTACCCGTCGACCACATAATACTCCAGAGCGTATCTACACTTTAGCCAGCCAACGCTAATTTTATGGATCACTTCCTCACCAATCTCTCCATCTTTGTCATAAAGTAAATTAGGGTTTTGAAATGGGAAGAGGAAGGAAAAGAATAGAGAGCATGGTTCAAAATACACAGTATCATTTGATACCGAAACGTATCAGAGAACTTCGTGAAACCGAAATGAAATGTTAGTGCAATTTACACATAAGATGAAGTATCATTTGGTTGCGGACAAAACTTCGTGTAGCCAAACTTGTCACGCCCTAGGGTGATACAGGCGAAACGTTTCGGTATTACCCGATACTTTGAACCGTGATAGAGTGAGAGAATATGAAATCGAACTAGTGTCTCGAACTTACACTAGTTGACCCTCACAATGAGTCTAATACTCGCATTAGTGCGTATTTACTTGTTCAGGATGTTGAATATGTCAATCATGATAGGCTTACTGCTTACGTCACACTTTTTTTTATCAGTAAGAGATATATATTACAGGCAGGGCTGAGAAGGCCCCACTGGAAAACTATACAGCAACACACAAAACGAGAAAAATGAAAGCCAACAACCAAAACCCCCACCCCCCAAAACAACCCCACAAAGAAGGCCTACATCTACAAAATCAAACAGTCCCACCGGAACACAAAATCATCAAATCTAAGCCCTTGAAGTTTAGGAATGATTGAACCCCAATGGTACAAAGTGGCTTTAATGTTCATATGCTTCTACATTATGATTTGGCTACACAGATTTGGTCGAACTTTTTGGCGCAAGTAGGTCTCCATTGGGTCATGCCGAGATCGGTAGATGCTGTGCTAAAAGGGTGGCCCAAGATTGACCTCTCAGTTAGGGGTAGGATTTTGTGGAGGATGAACCCATTTGCAGTTATATGAGGCATTTGGTGGGAGCGAAATATGAGGATTTTCAGAGGAGAAGAAAGCTCTTTCCAGGATATCATCATTAGTGTTAAGGCTTATCTCCATAGTTGGGGAAGTATTTTCACTGAGATGAGGGGAACCTTTTTTAGTGATATGGTTTTTAAGTTTGATACTCTATTGATGAGATAGGGTCGGTGTTTGGCTTTGGTCTTGCCTTTGTATTTTTCGGTTTTCTTTTTGTTTTTCGCTTCTGTTTTAACCCAAGCTGGGGCTGTCCCCTTTGTATTCTCGAGATCCTCTCAATCTCTTTTATATATTGACCTTTTCTCAAAAAAAAATCTACCTCATTAATTTCAAAAGTTCGACACTTTCTTTCTTTCCAAAGCTCCCAACAAACGGAATAAGTCTCCAAAGCACTCGACCGCTCGCTGAGAAGGCCTTAGAGGTCCAACCTACGAAAGTATCGAACACAGATTTGGGGAATACCTAAGAAATACCAAAAAGGCACAAGAACCGCATCCAAATCTTCTTAGACAAGCAGTAATAAATGAGCATATGATTGGTGGCCTCCTCATCGCATCAGCATAAGATACATCTACTAGGCAGATGGAGCCCACGTTTCCTTAGCTTCTTCACTAAAAGAATCTTATCCAACATCGCACAACAAGTGAAGAAGATGACTTTGGAAGGAATAGGGATCCTCTAAATGTGCTTGGCAGAGAAGACACTATGAATAGGACCCAAGAGAGTGGTATAGAATGATTTGACGAAGAATTTGCCCTTCGAATCATTGATCCCCCATGTTTTTTTTTTTTTTTTTGTGATAGGTATACCCCATCTTTTATCCTCTTCTCTTTCTGAAAGCTTTACCCTTCAAGCCGATTCAGTAAAAGGATGCCACAGTGTCCACGTCACATTTAGTTTAAGTTGATTTTGATTTTTGAAGTATATCAACAAAAGCTTAATTCTATATAATAAATAAATAAAAATAGCCTCTACTATTACTTACCAAAGTAAAAAAAACAAGCATCTATTATTGGCTAAAATACAACTACGTCCTTGTTTTCAAAAGAAGCAAGGACTTTTGTGTAAAATATTAAATAGGAACTACAAAATCCACAGTAGATCGCAATACTTCAGGTATACCAATCTCTCAAGGGGATAAGAAAAAGCTTTCTTTAAAAGAAAAGGTGATTTTCAATTGGTTAAAAATGACATATAAGCACAGGATTAACATCCTAATTTTTTGTTCAAATTGCAACATACCTCTCAAAACGCAGCCATACCAAATTGAGGATGCTTGTCCCACCTGAACGTCCCCAATGATAGATGCACTAGGGGCAACAAAGGCATCCTTATCAACACTTGGAGCTTTGTCAAATATATTCATGAGCGTCCGATGCCTCGACACTAAAATAACGTGAAGATGAGATAGTTAGATGATAATATCCAAAAAAACAAAAAAAAAATGAGGACACTGTGTGTCTGTTTGGATGTATGTAAAGACAAACACGAACTATAATAAATGTTAGAAAATAAACACATTTGAAAGTAGAGATGAAAAGAAGGTAGTAAGAGATGTACTGCAGAATTATAAGTTAAACCCACAAGTCAGACTATTGTAAAACAGTGAAGAACCTGATGGTGCATGACCATGGCGTAAATGGAAACCTAATTACCCGACATTTGGGTTCAGGTCTGCCTTTTGGACTCCAAGTAATGATTGTTGGGTTCGGGTACACTAATACACAAATTTATATTCATTAACTGTACCCCAATAATCAAATACCCAATAGACCCAATTGGTTTGATTATGTCCAGGTCCATCTTTTGGCCCGATTAGTAATCCGGTCACATGGATAAACTGGTACCCAAGACGTTGACACCTCTATGCATGACACATTATAAATTTCAAAAAGGATTAGACTGAATACATATTAGGTCTTAAATCATGAAAGTAAACCATGAAGGGGAAGCACAAATGGAAATGGAAAAAAGTAAGCTTGGCCAACCAATAACCTTACCCACCTATGTAACGATGACACGGACACGTGTGTCAGTGTCTGACACAGAAACAACGCGTCTGACATAGTGGCTTTAAGAAGCCCGACACGCAGATATGTCCTTACATATATATTATGATATAACATGTAGTTATATTTAAATCAAAATTTAAAAAAATAAGGAAAGAAATTTATGAAAAGTTAAAGAAGACATTCCTATACGTAATATAGCTATCCAATGACATAATAAATATTAGTAAATTTATAAGAAAGACGACTATTAAACAACCATAGTTGTGTTTAACAAATTAACAAAGTACTGTATGGAGGACGTAACACACCAACACTCTTGTACAAATTATTAGTTTAATATAATTATTAAAATAAAGGATGACACTGCCATACATGATACATGTGTCAGCATGTCCAAAATGGCAAAAAAACTTAAAAAGTGTCATGTCCTTGTCTAACCACAAATAAAATGAAAACATCACAATCTGAACTGAAAATTTTACCATGTTGTTAATATGTTATATCAAAAGCCTAAAGAATATTAGATGCAGCCACAAAGTAAATTTTCATCGGCACTCAGCACAGAACCAATGTTACCAAGTCTCTACACAGGCTCAGATACCATAAAACCAAGGAAGACAGAACAAATCTGATACTTAGCATTAACAAACTACTGAATGTGGAGCCCAACTTTTAAGTGCTTCGACACTAACCACTTTTATTTTAACGTCCAAGCTAGATGGTTCGTACAATCCCAAAGTGACTAATTTGGGTCTGTGAAGATGGCCTATAACCTGATCCATTGACAGTCCTAAGTAGGATGCTAATTAGCTAACAGACTGCATTATGAGAATTTCACCCTGGGTTTATCATGAGTTGCTACAACAGCTATTTTTAGGTCCCATAAGTGATTGAGAGACAAGTCTATCATTTAACTAAAAGATAGCAGCAAAAGTAACAAGGATATCATGAAAAATGATAACACCTGTGACAATGACCTACAATCCAAGCCATGAAAGCATATCTAAATAAATTCTCTAAGGGCAAAAAACCAACAAATTCATTTAATGGAAGTTCAGTGTCTAGCCTTTAACCAGGCAATCGTGTTTTTAATATCTAAATATGATATGTGTCCTTATTTTTTCAAAAGATGAAATGTGATGTCAACAAGGTAACACAAATCAGTCCAATAACAACACCATGGCCAGAGAACCATAAGTCTCACCTTCAAACCAAAAAGACAAGGAAGCATGAAAGACAACAGCTTATAAATTAACTAAATTTGACAATATTTTGTTTAAATTCTGGCACACATATCTTGTGATTACGATTCAATTTGCCCTCAACCAAAAATATGACCAACCCGTCCATTTAAAACACTAGGTACAAATAAATAAACCATCCATTTAAAATAGATTTCCCCGGCTCGCATCACCAACTTCAATTGAGAAAAAAGCCTAAGAGCATCTCCAACCGGGCTCTATATCTGGCTCTATATTCATATTTGATGAAAAATCCAACTCCAACTCGGCTCTATATCTGGCTTCAAATTTGAAGTCGGGCTCTATATCTTGATTTGGGTCTTCAAACATAGTCCTATACTCCTTGGCTTCAAATATAGAGCCCTACTTTTTGACTTTCTGAATTCCATTTTTATCCCTTTTGTGTTCTTTTGAAAAGCTTTGATACCTTTTGTATCCTTTTGATAAGCATCTACTTTTTACCAACAAATGTTAAATACCTTTTGTGTCCTTTTTGAAAAACTTTTAAATTCTTTTTGTGTCCTTTCTGAAAAAAATGTTTTTTTGAAGCTAGGGCTGGTTGGAGTTCAACACTTTTTAGAAAGTATCTCTTGCTTCAAATTTGAAGAAGATGCTTTTTTGAAGCCAGAATTTGAAACCGCTGGTTGGAGATGCTCTTAACTACCATCCAATCTCTTACTCTAACCAAGAAGGTCGAAACCAGTTCAAAATGTGCAACATTTAAGAGACTAACCAAACACACAAGCCATAAATCGTCCATATTCATAGGAGCAACTAAAATTAGATAGTGTTTCTTAATTTCTTACATACGATTTTTTTTATAAGTACATACATTATTTATATATGACTTTCTAACATTCTACATAAGAATCAACGCATCCTTATCGACAAGATGAACCGATATAATGAGCAAGGACACGCCTCGACCACTGATTCCTGGTATCGATATTTACGAGGGATAAGATTATTCCAACCTAAACAAAATTGTTACATATAATTAGAAATGTATGAGACGTATACCCTAAACCTAACTTGACCTCAAACAGAAATCTGCACTGACCACAAATGGATTACGTAAAACAAAATCCTAATTTCTTTCCAGAACATTCAAGCAATCCGCACTGATAATATATATAAGGAATAAAGTTAGAGATTTGAAGCTTTTCATAAATTGGAGATAAATAAACGAATGAAGGTCCAGGTTTACTAGTGAGGAGGAGGCGTACGTTGTTCTTGGAAGTAGTAGTTTCCTTGAAGGCGGCATCCCAGACGATCAAGGGCTTGGCCGGTCTCACGAATCCAGAATCCAACGGTGTAGATCGCTTTTCCCAATGTCCCCATCTTCTTCTACAGAGATTTGATCGGCCTTTTTTCTCTTTGTCTCCCTCTCTTTTTTAATATTTACTGTTTTTTCCTCCCCTGTTCGTGAGAGGAGAGTGGGGGTTTTAGCTGTGAGAGCAAAACATAATGAAAGTAGTGTGAGAGAGAAGAATGAGAGGAGAAGACGAGCAGAAAGATCCCTACGAGTGGAAAGTGGAAACGGGGTTTGGCTTTTGGGTCGCTCTACGGGCGCCCACCTCTTTCGGCTGGGCACCAACATTTGATGGGCACAAACGCCACTTAGAGGGCCCCTGTTTGGGCACCCACATTAAAATCAAAAAAAAAAATTTTAACTTGGGCTCCTGGCCGTAGGTGCCATGGTGGCCAAAGTAGTTCCAGGCCGTGGAGGCAATAAAAAATAAAAAATTTGCGGGCTTGCCGCATATTGTCCATCCATTTGTAGGAGTATGGGGTGTTCTAAATCACCACTCCACCACCACTCTACCAGCACCACTAACTCCACAACCACCACTACCATCAACTCCACCATGAACACTACCACCTCTCTACCATCAACACCACCACCAACATGGCGGCTAGGGGAGGAGGTGTTATATGAGAGAGAGAGACGTACTTACAACGGTAGCATCCTCCTCATCTTCTTCTTCTTCTTTTTTTTTTTTCAGTGTGGGTGCCCAAACAAAACTGTAAAGTGATGAGAGAGGGCAATTTGGTCCTCAAAAATTGGTTTATTTTATGGGTGCCCGGCTTAAAGAGGTGGGTGCTCAACGACCCTTTGTTTTTTCCTTAAAATTACCAAAAACACCTTGAGAGTCAACTTTTGACATAAAAACCCTTAGTTTCGTGTATAATTAATAGCAGTGCCATGACGTTTCATTGCCACTCGTGATCATGATTGGCAGAAAAAGGAAATTTACGCGGGAAACGACCACGGAAAAATTAGACGTGATAATAAACGAGTTAACGTAAAATGAAACGGGAAAGGAGAACCCCCAGAATCCCAGATTCTACTGGGAAACGTATTTTTCAAGTGTTTCCACCTGTTTAACCTACAACTTTTTTTGGTATTTTTCAAGTGTTTCCACCTGTTTAACCTACAACTTTTTTTGGTATTTCCCCTAAAATATGTCCAAGCCAACGCCTAGAAATCACTAATCAGGCTGATTTTTGGTTTGTAAGTCTACATAGGGATTGGCCAAACATCCATACGGTCAGAGTCCTCTAAGAGTGTTCCACGTGGCTCATATTGTGACCTGTAAAGGGAGCCAGTCAAAAAAAGGCCAGTCCCTGGAAACGCTCCCCCGGCACTGTGAGCGACTGAAACCCAGTTATGGCTGAAGACGCTGAGCTGCCATTCACTCTTTGCACCATTTGATTCTCAGAATCCACACTGGACACTGGACAAGGCTTAATTGTCCCCTGAGCCTGTCATAAAAAGCCTGTCACTGGAACCTGTTCCTTTATTCTATTATCTCTGAGTTTGTAGAGCTACACCCATTTCTTACATCCCATGGTGAAGCTAGCATGGAGATCACGTTGAACAATGCGATCGCTCAGTAAGTTGTTCTCATCATGTTGATCGTCCTCACCAAAAATCAATCAATTTTGACATCATTAATTGTATGAAAAGTGACCTAAATTTGGATGGTCCAGATTTTCCAAATTCAAATCACTTTTCATAAGGTTAGGAATGTCAAAATAGGCTGATCTTTTGTAAGGATGGTCTTCCACAATATGGACAGCTAACCCTACACTTGGATTGTCTAATGTGACCTCGTGGGCCACACCACTAGGTGTAAGAAATGGGTGTAGCTCTACACGGATACTATTTTAAAGCCAAAATTTGGGTTGCCATACTATGTTCAGTTGTTCACCTAGGTACCTACTAGTTTTCTGTCAAAAAATACATAGGCCACTTGGGTATTTTATTGGGTGAGAATTAGTATGGATTTTTTAAAGAAAAACAAATTTTGACATTATATTTGAAATTTGACCATCGACCAACTTACACGTGTCTCATGGCCAAACAACCATGAATTCCAAAATCTTATCTTTTATTTTTTTTTCCAAAGAATGTTGGATCTTTAAATTGCTCGCTGGAGTGGTGGTTGACTGGCCATGAGACTCCAATAGGTTAGTCGCTAGCGAAGAGTGACCAACCTACCGGAGGAGTCTCGTGGCCAGCCGGCCATTACAGCCTTTTGATTTTGGGCTACTGTTTCAGCCTAAACTCACATGTTCTTGTTATATAAGGTCTTTAAAAGGGGTATTTTTGTTCTTTCAAATTTTCAAATTTCAAAGATAGGGCATAGTTCTGCACATGTAGACCAATAATCTTTATTTGTAAATTCAGCTTGACCGGGATTGCAACTATATGATCTAACAAACTTTTTTGTGGATTGCTTACAAGAAGCACCAAGACCAAAATGCAATAATGGATGGTTGTGATCATAAGGGAGTGTTTGGTTAAACAGTTATTGGGGAGTAATTTCAAACCTTTTGCTACAAACAAATAAAAAGGCACCTCGCAGAGGATACACATCCCCACTCAGATGTTTCCTATGAACCAAAAATGAAAATAGCTATTATGCTACATAGATCCATTCAGAACAGACTTCGTTGCCACAACCAAACAACCCTTAACAATCTCATTAATAATCTCTAATTCTTCCAACTGTCCAAAAAAGACTGATGAACTCAATAGTTATGATCATCTGATCAGTATGATCATTGGCGTAATATCTTCCCCAACCTTTTACAAGCATTCCTAGTTCGGTTTTGGACCAAATCAAGTAGAAATTGCAATACCGAAAAACATGGAACTAGTAGTGACCAAGTTTATTAAAAATTGAGCACATCAAATTGTACAGACATGCTTTCAAGGAGTCTATCTGCATTGCATAATACAATAGTCAAGAGGTCATAGCCATTACTCATTGAACTGAAGGGGAAATTACTGCCTTAAGCTTTCCACAATGTAAGAAGCATAGAGATCCCTGCACCAAAATCAACGTAGAAAAAAGGCCAGGGTAAGTTCTGAGACATCAATTCTTAAAAAAAATTGTGCAAAAATTATACTCCATCCAATAGTTTACATATACCCATGCCCAATTAGAGAAGAAGAATGTTCTCAAATATCTACATAACTTAATTCATTAATAATGGCTAACATGTATGCTTTCAACATGGGCAACTTATCAAAAATTAGATCTCTTTGTCACATAGCAGCAAGATTTTCTGAAAACTCACATGGAATACTTAATTGCTTTGACGGCAGCTTCAGCAGGGAGAAAGTCATTCACCGCAACTTCTTTGTTCTCGTTCTTTTTGTCTTTGTTATACACAACGAGTTAAGGATATACAGAGCAACTGAGCAAATAATTTAAAATAGAAAATGAGAACTAGCAGCTAATTTGACTTTTTAATAGACCGTTCATTAAGTGCTTATATAAATTGTTCAGATGGTTAAGATCATCGAAATGGCTGATATTTGAGCTATGGGATTTCCTAAGTGTTCACACTAATTGAATGGTGAAGACCCGCACATAACAAACAAATCAATGTATGCAAGTGGATACAGTCCTCAAAGAAACGGCGGATCTCAGCAAGGCGATGTGGAGAAAGCTCCTTGATATCCTGATAATGGCGAAACTCAGGATCATCTGCACATACTGCGATTATCTTATCATCCTTTTCACCCTGCAAAGAAAATCATTTCGTTAATTGTGCACTTGATCATGTAAATGAACAAATGGTCAGTAAGCAGGGAGAAAACAGGATACTGCATTAATATATAATATACTCCACGAGTCTGAAAATTCAATTGAGGCAAGTCTTATTGAAGAAGAGTGTGTGCATGTGTAACTGTGTATAAAGTGGAGGGAAGAAAAGATGCACTTTACCTGATCAATCATGGGCATTAATCCAATAGCCCGAGCACGAAGGAAACAACCAGGAAGCACGGGCTCCTATGCAAGAGGAAAATCCAACAAATGGGTTTAGAAGCTTAACTCGAAAGTACAAAGGGAGCTACTATAACTGATCTTATGGATAAAGCTATGTAACTGAAAGAGAAAGTACCTGCATCAATACCAATACATCCATGGGATCACTGTCTTCACAAATGGTTCGTGGGATGAAGCCATAGTTGTGTGGGTAGACGACAGACGAGTACAGAACACGGTCAACCTAAGCTCCCAGACATGGACATAATAAACCCGAGACAAAAAATGTCAAAATCCCCAGCAAATAAAAAGAAATATTAATACAAGGACGCAGTATATGGTCCTGTCTTATAGACTCCGATAGCAGCATACGAAGAGCAAAGTTGTGCATTTGACGCACATGCAAGGGAATCAGTAGCCACCATCTGATGAGTTCAACACATATACAAGTCAAAAATCAATCCCATCCAGTGACCGTAACAATCCAATTTACATACCTTTTCTTTTGAATGATTTGTGACATATTTTTGTCAACAAAAAGTGCAACTATGTGCACAGTGATGATGCTTACAGGCTTCAACTGTGGTATGCAGAACCAGGATCATAGATTTTCATATTTTTAGGTATGTGTACACACACACACACACACACACGTAAAAAGTGCATCCATCTAAATACAAAAAAAAAAAAAAGCATAGCAATTTTATACAATACACAAAAGCAAGGAAACAACAATAATGGGTTTGTCCTAATAACTTAACCAATGCGCTTCTTGTAATGCCTGGGCATGGAACTTTTTCAAAAAACATTATGGTTGCCATGCATATTAGAGTTCTGGGAAAGGCCGAAAAGAGCGTGTATTAAGGTAGTGAGAAAAGAATCGAACTCATACACCTTTCCAGACAATATTTTTTTTTTTTTGACAAGGTAAAAGATTATATTGCATAAGGGGAGCTGCTACAAGACTCGCGGAGGTCGAGGAGACCTTCGGAGAGCAAAGACAGCGACACTGAAAGCTAACTACCTCTACACATAATAGCCTCCCACCTAAAGACCATGTCTTCGAATGTTAACCCTTTACATTCCTCGAACAACTTTGCCCAAAAGAAGATAAGACCTTTGATGTTGATAACAATGTTCTGGATGGCCGCCTCCTTGCCTTCGAAAATTCTCCTATTGCGTTCCAACCAAAGGCCCCACCAAACCGCAAAAGGTAACAGGCTCCAAAGTCTGCGCCCACAAGGAGAAAAACATATGGTAGACCAGCTCTTGATAGTCTGCAAGACTGAGGCCGGGAGAGTCCAATAAATACCAAAAGCACTAAAGAATATACCCCACACATCCCTGGCTAGCTTACAGTGAAGAAGAAGGTGGTTAACAGATTCCCCCGCTTCTTTACACATGATGCAATAGTTAGCCATCATCCAACTACGTTTGATCAAGTTGTCCATGGTGAGGATCTTCTCTAGAGATGCGGTCCACACGAAGAAAGCAACCCTCGACGGAACTTTCCTCCCCCACACTTTAGCCACTGGGTAATCCTCACCCCAGAAGGGGATCAGCTGATTCGTGGTGTATCTCCACTTACTGTCCAACCACGCATAGAAGGATCGGACCGAGAAAGCCCCATCCGAGGACCCAGCCCAGCATATGACATCCTCCCTGGAGCTATCCACCACTACACCTTCCAGCTTATGAAGGATAGTTGCTAAGGCAGGGATCTCCCAATCGTTAAGATGACGTCTCAGACCAAGGTTCCACGAGGCCCCATTCTCATTCTCCACCAAGGCTTGCTAGACTGTGATATCTTTCAAATCTGTGATTTCGTATAGTTGTGGGAATTCCTCTTTGAGGGCCTTATCTCCACACCACACGTCGTTCCAAAAACTCACCCTGTTCCCTTTACCAATCTTGAATCTAATACCCTCCGAGAATATGGCCGACATCTTTTGGATACCTTTCCAGACAATATGGCCCTCGAATGAATAGAATGATGGGACCGAATTTGTGTATCTGACCTCAAATAGTTGGGATATGGCTTCTATGATGATGATGATGATATTAGCAACGAGAATGTGATCGAAACAAACTAGTTTGGACCAGGCTCAAACCCCATTAAGGGACACACTCTAAAAAAAAGAAGAAAAAGGTCTTTCGCCTCTTCGGTTTGCAAGTTGAACTTTGTCTATTTGGCAAAAACTTATTCATATTTCACTTATTTGTGATTTGTGTTATTCTTTCTAATACAATCCTATTTGTGTAGCATGGTTTCAATAATATAGAACCATATAAACTAAGAGTTTACATGACAATACATCTTCTTATTTCTCCCATGAGTGAAACTGTTTTCTGAAATATGACAATATATCAAATTTACTGAGAATGCCAGGCCCAAAAAAGACAAGTCTTTGAGCCCAATTACTTAGATTCAGTTATCATTGCTAGTAAAGGAAGTAGGTCAACTTCCTGAACAAAGTTTAACAAGTTTTAGCTAGCTTGCAAATTGTATAGGAGCATTGTAGTGACATAGAAATGGAATGTTAAATGAAAAGAGGAAAATATTAAGAAAGAATTCGCACTTTTATAAGCCCACTTATCTTGTCAAGCTCGTATTTAACTTTGCTACCCTTGCTGATTTCAACCACCTGTGGCACAACTTCGTAATAAGATTTGAATGCAAACAGGCACAAGAGCACGAAGTCACTAAGCACTGAGCACAATGTTAAAAGCTCGGTTCCTTGATACCCTCTTTCCTTTCTTCACCAACCCCACAGTACGCCATGTCTGCGCACAGGCACACCTCAACCAAGGTTTTTGTGGATGGAGAGATTGATATTCAAGAACCAGCTTTTAATATGAGATAATTTATATATGATGGATTCATCCTTGCCAAAACGCTACCCTATATGTCATACACATGCCTACCAACTCAATCTATGCCATTCAGCAGCGAGGCACCTCTTGAATTGGGCATAACCCAAAAGCCAGAGAAGTCCTTCAATTTCTGAAGGTTCGTCTCAAAAGCTTAGAACAAAGTAAGACTTAAGAAGACAAAACTTACGCAGTTGAAAATCGCAGGTGCCCCTGGTCCTGTATAAAGTAAACATCAAGCATTAATATTGCAAAGAAGTACAACCTCGGAATTAGATGGATTTGAAAGTTTAAACCAAAAAAACACCTAAAGATGTGAAGCAGCGGCACTTAAAGAACATAATAACAAAAAGAAGCCAAGACCAAGTCGAATAATTAAGATGCTAAATGCGTGGTTTCATGCAGCTCAATTGACTACAATGGTGATTTCTGTTCAGATATTCAGACAGAGAATTTGAATTAAAATATCAGGCCATTGACTTCTTACCAATCTCTAAATCGTGCCACGGATGAGCAGCAACAGATCTTCGAGACATGGAAGAAAGGATTCTCTCATTGAGGACAACATGGGGAAAGCCATGGTCACTCCCTTCTCCGTCATTGTTAGCCATATTGCCCTTCCAAATAGCAAAAATATAAACAAAAAAAGAAGTATATGTGTGTGTTAAAATTAATAAAAAGATGTGTTATAAAAAAATGCAGTGTACGAAGCATAACTATATCCTGATAAGATGGAATGTTTTCTCTAAAAAATGGAGAGAAAATTACATACCCAATTGCACATAAAAAAGAGGAAAAAGGAAAAAAGAAATAGCCCAGAAACAGATGATCATTTAAACATTAAGAAAAAAAAAGTTTACATTACAAGCAAATATAAAATTATACATGGGTAATGTGGATAAATAATCAGAGTCTGATGAAGACATACTTTTCTCCTCTAAGAATGAAACATTAAATTACACCAAACAGAAAACATGAGAATTCGTGAGGAGAAAACCCCAGTTAACAGTGCCCAGTAAAGGAGGTGGATAAGTAATCAGGATCTGATGAAGACATTCTTTTCTCCTCTAAGAATGGGAGATTAAATTATACCAAACAGGAAACATGAGAATTAGTGAGGAGGAAACCCCAGTTAACAGTGCCCAGTAAAGGAGGTGGACAAATCGATAACCCGACTACTTGACACCCCGATCCATGCCCAGAATAAAAAAAAACTTTTGAAAATCTCAGAGACTGCATTCAAGAAATAAATTAGTCTTGAAACAAATATCGTATATAAAGCAGTTTTGCAAATAAAATACCACAAATTTTCTAAATGAATGGATGAAAAAACTATACAGAACAGATAAATAAGGATAACACACCTGCCAACCAATATAATTCCCAGAAAAAAAAAAAACAAACAAACAAACAAAGTTGAGGGTAGAGCAAATAATAACTAAATTTCATGAAACATAACTGTTGGATTTAACAAAATCTAAATTTTCTACTACAATGGAAGAACAATTTTTTTTCTTTTTTACCAAACAAGGGAAATGAGGATAAAACTAAAACCCCATAAAATAACTACAATCTCATAAGAACTTCGAAAGAATCTCTAATAAACCAGTAATAGAAAACCATTTGCGATGCATAAAAGACGGGAAAACAAAAAATCAAAAAGATGCTCAGCAGAGAAGTAAAAGATACAGAAAGAAATCCCATTTTCTGCAACTTCGAAGTGATTTGAGCAAGTGGGTATCGATTAAATTAGCTATTCAAGCAAGAAAACTGAGAATCCATTAATGGAGTTCTTGAAAATGCTACCTAAGTAAATTAAAGCGAACTTTAAGTGAGTAGAAAAATCTTACAAAATAAGAATTTCTTCGCGACGATAGAGTAGTGCCTGAGAGCCTGGGAGTTGGGACTATGTAAGAGCTTTTCCCGGATATTAAAAACCTCGAAAAGCTGTTCTCGGGCATTGGTCACCCGTCAGTCTTCGAAAGTATGGTAAGTATGAGACGAAAACTTCTGTCAGTGTTCTGACAGATGCTTCTGTCACAACGCACAATAAGAACCACGTGGAACACTCTTAGTGGATGATGACCGTATTGATGTTTGGCCAATCCCTTGGTGGACCTACAAACCAAAAGTCAGCCATATTAGTAATTTCTAAGTGATTCGATTGAAGTTATTTTCATGGGTTTATTTTAACGCTAGAAATTTGAGCATTATTGAGAGTTATTTGGGTGCAAAGATTCAAATGTTGTAAATCATTTATAAGGCTGATTTTTATTTTATAAGTTCTTCCGAGGGACTGGACAAAAATCCATACGGTCAGTGTCCACTAAAAAGCATGCCACGTGGCTCGTATTCTACGTTGTGACAGAAGCTTCTTATGCACAACTCTGTGACAGAAGTTTTACTCGTAAGTAGGCTGTCCTTGAAGTAGATCGACGGTTTGAAAATGACCATGTGTCATTTTCGGGAACCCAAAAAGTGGAGCTTGTAGTGAAAAAGAGAATATGCGATTTAATTGAGTTCAATCGGTTAAAAATCGGACAATTTCTGAGTAAATCAGTGCAGTTGTTTGGCAAGAGAATTACGATATCATCCTCGAATCAGTTTCTCTATGATCAGTGTTTCGACTAGGTTCTAGAGAGTACGGCTTGTATGGGGATGGCCCCATACAGCGTTTAGTGCGATCCCAATGCCACGTGACACACTCCTTCGGCCCCACTGACTAGGGCTGGCAATGGATCGGGTTCGAGTCGGATTGGAGTTGATTTGGTACCAATCCGATAAGAAATCCAATCGATCCGGACCCGATCGGATTAATAAAATTCAGTTCCGGAACCGAACTAGTGGGTGCCCCGTGCCATCGGCACTCCTCGACAAAGAATTTGCCAAAATCGGGTGAGTGGCGGAGATCCACCGTCCATTTTGGGGAGGATTAGATCTCGGCCCTTTTTTGTTGATGCTTATAAGAGGAGGTATAAGTAGGGAGACAACCAATGTGTTTTGTTATATAGAATAGTAAATGGCGGCACTTTCCGACAAAGTGTTTGTCAAGATCGGGTGGGAGTTAATCTCAACCATCAATATATAGCATAGTGAATCTCAACCACTCATTATTGAAGCCATATAAGATAAGCTGGGTATAAGAAAACTATTATTTTTCGTTAAATTCTATTTGTTTTTTTGAATTTAGAATTTAATTTCAGCACCACTTTTTTTCGTTAAAATCATTAAAATCCATTTTTTCTATCTTTGACCCAGGCCATTTCAATCTGTTTTAACGGTAACAACCCTCTCAAGGCATAAAAAGTCAGGGCTGCTGAGCCTGACCCTTGGGCTATATGTAAATCCAACCCATTCCACTCCTCATATGTAGGTAAATAGTAGGTGACCCATGCCCACAGCACTTATCGACAAAGCATTTGTCAAAATTGGGTGTGAGTGGCTGAGATCCACTGTTCATTTGGTGTGATAAGATCTCGGCTATCCTTTATAAAACTGGATAAGAGTGGGAGACAACCGTCATGTTTTGTTATATAGTTAAAATCCGTTAAAATCCATTTTTTTCATTTTTGCCCTGGTCGTTTCAACAGCCGTTTTAACTGTAACACCCCTCTCGAGGCATAAAAAGTAGGGCTCCTGAGCCTTACACTTGGGGTATATGTAAATCCAACCCATTTCATTCCTTATATGTAGGTAAATAGTAGGTGACCTATGCCCACGGTACTCATCTACAAAGCATTTGTCAAAATTGAGTGTGAGTGGCTGAGATCCACTGTCCATTTGGTGTGATAAGATCTCGACCATCCTTTATGAAGCCGGATAAGAAGGGGAGAGAATAGTCCTGTTTTATTATATAGATATATATACATTCATAATTCCATTGGATATATATTTAAACAATACATATTTAAATACTTTTAAGTAATTAAATATATATATATATATATATGGGCTGGGATAGAATGACTAATGGAATTCTTACTAATGGATGTGGGGCCCACATGCAGATGAGTTAAGGGATGATTTTTTGTGATAATATTCTTCTCAATGTGGATATCAACCACACAAAAAATCAGCCCATTCCAACATTTGTAGCCTTGTGAAAAGTAGATTGCAAATTGAAAATTTTTGGACCATCCATTCTCACCGTTAAATTTAGGTCCGTATTTGGTAGGGTTAGAAGTTTTAAAAATTACTGATTTTTGGTGAGGGTGATCTCCATGGTGAGGAGATCACCCTCACTAAAAATCACCCCTTAATTCATCCGCATGTGGGCCCTACGTCCGGATCGGGGGACAATACTTTTATACAACATTTTTTACAACAATTTTGGGGTACCCACATGGAAGATGAATCAGTAGCTGATTTTTGGTGAGGATGATCTCCTCACCATATAAATCACCCCTAAAAAAAATTAGCACATTCCGAAATTTCTAACCCCATCAAATGTGATTTTCAAGTTAACGATAAAAATAGACGGTCCATAATTCTTCAACTTGTAAATCGTTCTACGAATATTAGAATGATTTGAATTTTTGTGTGGATGATCTTCTCACCATAGAGACCATCCTCGCCAAAAATCATCCCATTCCAAAACTTCTAATTTATAGATTGGCCGCACCAAGTTTTTGTTGTCAAAAATGTTGTATGAAAATGTTGTCCCCAGATCCGATAAGAGATCAAATCGACAATCTGTGATCCAATACTGATCCGATATCGAAAAAAAAAAGTTCTAGACCCGATTTTTTTCGGATCGAATCTCGGGTTTGATCCGATCCATCGCCAGCCCTACTACTAACCCATGAATGTTCAGCGGCTTCAGCCAACCCTTGGTGGACCAAAAAACTACTCAGACTGATTTTTGGGTTACAAGTCCACTGAGGGACTGGCTAATCATCCATACGGTCAGCGTCCACTAAGAGTGTGCCACATGGCTCATATTGTGCATTGTGACAAAAGTTTTACTCATAAAAGGGTATTTAGGTTCGATTTTGTTGGGGGTAGTTTGGTCATATTTTTAGACATGTTCTCTATTTTGGACAAGCTGATGGAGACAACACCTTTTGATAATGCTATTCATCGATAAAAAGGCTTGATTGTTAGCCAAACAGGAGAATAGGTATGGATAGTTGTTGAAGATACCCTAACCATTGGGCTGCAACTTGGGCGGGCCCAACTCGAGCCCGACGAGCTTAACCTGACGTTGGGCTCGGATTGGGTTGGCCTCCTTAGTACTCGGGCTCGGGCCTGGTTTTCAAAGCCCTACTAAAAACTCGAGTTGGGCTTGGTTAGGGCCTTTGGCAACCTAACCCAACCCGAGCCCAATATATATAACATAGTATGCTTCCCTTTCCTCCCCTTCTCTCTCTCTCTCTCTCTAAAGAAAAAGGGAATTTTTGACATACCCCCCCATGTTATCTTTAAAATTTGACATACCCCCCACAATTTGAAAAAGCTGACATACCCCCCTATGACTCAGTCCATTGTCATTTGACCAGTGTTGACCCGAGTTGACTTCCAATTTTTGTATTAAATGGCAAAAATGCCCTTGTCTTCAAGCTTGGAACAAGGGTTTGGCCAAAACCCAAACCCCAAATCAAACAGCTGTAGGGATGGCCGGCCAAGAGATTCCAGTGGGTTTGCCACCCATCACCGGCAACCAACCCACCGGAGTCTCATGGCCGGCTGGCCACCACTCCGACAATAATTTAAAACCCAAGCTTAAAAAAAAAAATAATAAAGCATACAATTTTAGTTTTAAAATTTTCATTAACAAAAATGAAAAACAAGATAAAGCAATTTATATTTTAAACTTTCGAGATGTGGATTTTGGAAAGATGGGTTCTCTCAATTTTAAGATTTCATTCTACAAGAAAATCCATAAAAATAAATCTCATTCCTTCATGAGTTTTGTTTATTTCAATTTTTGTTTAATGCATCAAAAAACCAAAAAAAAAATCTCAAGTTTACCAAAATGGGTTTTAATTTTTATCTTTAATTTTCTCTTTTCATGTTTGATTTGGAGTATGGGTTTTGGCGTAACCCAAACCCTTGTTCTAAGGTTGAAGACAAGGGCACTTTCGTCCTTTAATACAAAACTAGGTAGTCAACTCGGGTCAACACTGGTCAAATGACAGTGGACCGAGTCATAGGGGGTATGTCAGGTTTTTCAAATGTGTGTGTGTGTGTGTGTGTGTGGGTGGGGGGGGTGGGTATGTCAAAAATTCCCAGAAAAAATGGCAGTCAATTCCTCCATTGCTTCCGCCGACACAGTGCACTTACCTCGGCCGAAAGTTGAACATTTGGATCTCTGACCATAGCCGCAACCTCTCTGCCTTCAAATATCGCCGCAAGCACCACTACACTTCCCTTTACTCCCTCATCTAGGTTGAGTCCGCCAATCTTTGCTTTGTCCCCGAGTGGATTTGCTACATCTTCCACCCCATGGCAGATGTAAGATCCTTGAAGACTACATCGATGAGAACATCAGTCGCACCGTCTTCCCTTCCGTTCTCAGAGAAAACTTCTTGCACCAAGTTATTTCTCCTATTTACCAAACGATTCTTGCTTGAGAGCAGCCAAAACAGCACTGCCCATAGTTAGGGTTTACCTTTGGTTCAGTCACTTCAGTGTCAATCTTCAAAGAGAAATGGAGTAGGGCTTTGGAGTCGCAACTCGACAAAATTGACCAACCCGATCGGATTGGGCTCGGGCTAAGATTCTCAGGCCCGACCTCGGGTTGGGTTCGGGCTCAGGCTCGGAATCTTGAAGGTCAGGTTGGGCTTGGGTTGACCCCCATCCTGACCCAACTCACCTGAGCTGCAGCCTACGTAACCCCTTATCATTTTGAGGGGTTAGCTAAAAGCACTGCCCAAGCTTCACCATATCTCCCCGCCATTTGATGAGTTAAATTTCCCAAACCTCTTTGTTGGTTGAACATGCTCGACCTACAAACCAAAAATGAACCTAATAAGTGATTTCTAAGCGTTGAAGTTATTTTCATGGATTGATTTTAACAGTAGGAATTTGCGCATTATTGAGCGTTATTTAGGTGCAAAGATCCAAAGGTTGTAAATCACTAATCAGGCTGATTTTTGGTTTGCAGGTCAACCGAAGGACTGACCAAACATCCATATGTTCAGCGCCCTCTAAGAGTGTACCACGTGGCTCGTATTGTGGGCAGACTTAGCAAAATGAAAAGGGTCGGGCTGGGGGGCACCCATTTTAGTGTACCCACTTAGAAGACGAATCAATGGCTGATTTTTAGTGGGAACGATCTCCTCACCATATAGATTACCCCCAAAAAATCAGCCCATTCTGAAATTTCTAACCCCATCAAATGTGGTTTTCAAGTTACACGGTAAAAATCGACGGTCCATAATTCTTTAACTTCTAAACCAGTGTATGAATATCAGAATGATTTGAATTTTTGTGAGGATGATCTCCTCACCATAGAGATCATCCCCACCAAAAATCAGCCATTGATTCATCTTCTATGTGGTTACACCGAAATGGGTGTAAAAAATGGGTGTCCTCCGATCCCGATCCCGATCCTGATCCCGATCCCGACCCAAATGAAAATACATCGAGCTTGGTACATTGAGCACCACAAATACACTGAAACTTGAGTGGACGAAGAAGAAAAAAGAAGAAGAAAAGCCACTCTACACCTAGCCTCGCTGTCAAATCCATGCCACCGATTTCAAATGTGTTACCTCCAATAAATCTCCATTGACCGTATGGATGTTTGTCCCATCCTCGGTGAACCTACATATCGAAAATAATCCTGATTAGTGATTTATCCCCTTTAGATCCCAGTGCCCCAAAAATGTTTGAATCCCACGGAAGACTCAATCCAATGGTTAGAAATTACTAATCAGGATGATTTTTGGTCTATAATTCCATATAGGGATGCTCCAAACATCCATACGGTCAGTTGTCTTTAAAAGTGTGCCATGTGGCCCATACTTTTGTCGGTCGTCAATGTTTGTTTTGGTGCATTGCACATAACCAAGTAGGGGCGTCTTTGGAAGAAGAGACAAAACCAGGAAAGTTGCAGTTTTGGAAGATTATTTTAGAGGGGCCAATCTGTAAAATGTAATAAACTCTAGGCACAGTTAGAACCGTATAAACTAATAAGGGCCACCGCTATTTCGTGGGCCAACTTCAATCTATATAACAAAACAGGACGGTTGTTTCCACCTCTTATCCGGCTTTATAAAGGATGGCTGAGATCTTATCACACCAAATGGATGGTGGATCTCAGCCACTCACACCCAATTTTGACAAATGCTTTGTCGATGAGTGCCGTGGGCACGAGTCACCTACTATTTACCTACATATAAGGAATGAAATGTGTTGGATTTATATATAGCCAAAGGGTCAGGAGCCCCACTTTTTATGCCTCGAGAGGGGCGTTACCGTTAAAACGGATTGAAACTGCTAGGGGCAAAAATTAAAAAATTGAATTTAAATGATTTTAACGGAAAAAAGTGGTGTTGAAATTCAAATTTTAAAATTTAAAAATTAAAAATTAAAAAAAAATAGAATTTAACGAAATTTAATGGTTTTCTTATGCCCATCTTATCTTGTATGGCTTAAATAATGAGTGGCTGAGATCACTATGCTTCATATCCATGGCTTAGATTAACTCCCACCCGATTTTGACAAACACTTTGTCGGAAAGTGCCGCGGGCACGGGCCACCCACGCATATATAGAGTGGTTGAGATCAAATCCATCGATCTAATGTGGACGGTTAGATTTCAGCTACTCAATCCGCCTCATTTGACCTCAATTTATTCAAAATTTAAATTTCAACACCGTTATTTTTGTTATTTTCTCCTTCTGTGCGTTACAATCCGTTATAACAGCCGTTATAATGGAAAAAACGGTAACGACCCAATCTGTTATACCGTTTGAGTGTCGAAGGCACCCAATTTTTGCAAACGCATTTGTCGGAGAGTGCTGTAGACATTGGCCATTTACTATTCTATATAACAAAATATATTGGTTGTCTCCCTACTTATACACCTCTTATAAGCATCAACAAAGAAGAGCTGAGATCTAATCCTCCCCTGAATGGACGGTGGATCTCTGCCACTTACCTGATTTTGGCAAATTCTTTGTGGAGGAGTGCCGATGGCATGGGACACCCACTAGTCTATATGACAAAACAGGAAAGTTGTCTCCCTCTCTTATCTGGCTTCATAAAGGATGGCCAAGATCTTATCACACCAAATGGACGGCGGATCACAGCCACTCGCACCAAATTTCGGCAAACTCTTTGTTGAGAGCGCCGTGGGCACGGGCCACCTGCTTAGTATAAAATAAAATAGGTAGAAAATTGACTTTTCTGCCCTTAAACTGCGATTCAATGTCAAGGAATCCAAGGTAAATCTGGTTTGGTAAAAACTCCGTTAATTTTTCCTTTTGATTTTTATATTTGTACGCGATAGTTCCTACTTCATACTTCATAGTTCCTATCCTTTGGGAATCGGACTTCGACTACATCTCTGTCTGCATTCTGATACTCTAATTCGCAGTCGAACTGGTCCTCTATCTCACGCCTCATATTCTTTCACGTGTTTCTCATTGATTTTTTCTCCGATTTCTCCTCGTCTTTCATCTACATTTCAGATTCTTTTACTGTTTAAAACCCTAATTTATCAGATCTGGTGTTTTTGCTGCTAATTTAGCGTTTATCCGTGCTCTCAGATCTGATTCCGAAGCTCTAATTTTTCCTTCTGTAGCAGGAGATGTTAGGGTTTGCTCTTCGATTCGGGTGATATTTGCTGCATTTGATCGGAAACTTAGGGTTATTCGAGTCTTGGGAGTTTCTCCGTCCGAGATCTGCAAGTCGAGGCCTGACAGTGTTGGACCAAAGAACAGGTACGATTTGCTTGAATTCTCATGTTCTGTTTTCGCGGTTGAGATCTAACTGTTGTTAGAACTGATTTCCAAGGATGTTTGATTTTTAAGGTTTATTGGTTCTGCATTTTGGATAGTTGTTTGCTAAAAGCCTTATATTTCATATATGTATCGCTCTTAATTGGTTTCTGCTTGGATTCTATTGGAATTTCCTTTTAATTATAAATCTACTGCAGGACGGTTAAGACCTAATTTTTATGGAGGGCGTTGGGGACGATGGAGCATCTGCCGTGGCGCCTCTGGCCAAATGGAGAAACGATTTCTCGAGGGCTTTTCAGTATTATCTGGATAGATCCACTCCTCATCCAGTCCAGAGATGGCTGGGAACTCTAGCTGTTGCATTGATTTATGTTTTGCGTGTTTATTATGTTCAAGGGTTTTACATCATCTCCTATGGCCTAGGGATCTATCTTTTGAATCTCTTGATCGGATTCCTGTCCCCAAAGGTTGATCCCGAGCTGGAGGTTTTGGATGGGGCTTCCTTGCCGACAAAAGGTTCGGACGAGTTCAAGCCTTTCATTCGCCGCCTCCCTGAGTTTAAGTTCTGGTAATTTCATATTTCCTTTCTTGCCACTTTAGTTTGATATATACATATCTCATTTGTTAGTTTATGTTGTTATCGTCTATTATGCAAATAAATAGTTTATGCTTTATTTCCTCTCATTTCTTTTACAGAAAATTGTGAAAAAAATTACAAAATTAAATCTATTTGTAGAAAAGAATACTTGTTTCCAAAAATTGTAAAAACGAATACACTTAGCCGTTTCTATCGGCATCAATAAGTTGGCGCCATTTCCTTCGGCGCCAAAACAACTTTTTTTGATTAATTCTGATTTTACCCTCACCGTTTTGACTCCGATTGAAATGGAGTCGAAACGAATTTGGCTCCATTTGAAACGACGCCAAAACCATTTTGGCGATGTTTGCAATGGAGCCAAATTCATTTTGACTCCATTTCAAACGGAGTCAAAATGCTTTTGGCGCCATTGACAATATAAACAAAATTCGTCATTTGAAATGGCGACCGATCACACCTTTGCTCCATCCTACGTGGTGTCCTACTCCTACGGCGCTATCCTTCGTTCCAATGACGATATATATATATTTTTTAATAATAATATTTGTGTTTGTGTGCATGAGTTTGTTGCAATGTTAGTTACTATTTTTTTTAAAATGTGATTAGTTTGTTATTTGAATGTGAATAGTTACTGATTTGTTTAACGGAATTAAACGGATTTTAACGGAATTAAACGGATTTTAATGGAAAAAGTGGCCCTGAAATTCAAATTTTGAAATTTGAAAATTAAAAAAAGAAAAACGGAATTTAACGGAAATTAAATGGATTTAATGGCCGTTTTTTTCACAATTTTTTAAAAAAATTAAACAGGTTGTTTAAACGATTTTAACGGCCGTTAAAACAAAAAAAACGGCCGTTTTTTTCAAAACTGATAAAACGTGTTTAAACAGTTTTAACGAAAACGGGCTTGGGGCGTTATCGTTTAAACGGCCGTTTTTAAAACCATGGTTAGACCCTTATAATTTTTTTTCAATTATTTGATAAATACATATTTATTTGATTAATTTTTTAGATGGCTTATAATGATGGTCAATTTCCCGATGTATGTGAGCAACGGTCGGGTATGTGCGCAACAGTTGAATAGCCGATTCAATCGGAGCCAAATCAATTCTGGCGCCGATTGAATCGGCGTCAGATTTGAGTTGGCTCCGATTGAAACGGAGCCAAATCCATTCTGGCGCCGATTGAATCGGAGCCAAATCAATTTTGGCGCCGATTGAATCGGCGTCAAATCTAATTTGGCTCCAATTCAATCGGCTACTTAAAGGGCTTTTTGGGTATTACCTTTTGAAAAAGTTGACACTTGACGCCGATTCGAACGGCTAGTGTATTCGTTTTTACAATTTTTGAAAACAAGTATTCTTTTCTACAAATAGATTTAATTTTGTATTTTTTTTCACAATTTTCTGTTTCTTTTATGTACATTTGTTCCTTATTAAAAAAAAATTTGGTTTTACTTGATGACTCCAACATGCCTCAGGTTCTATTTCTATATGCTTGCTTTGATTGAGTTCCGGTTTTTGGTTCTTTGCCCAGAATACACTTGTAAAATATTTAGATGAAAGGGTTACGAGAATTGTATTCTGATTATGCTATTGCCCCCATAGCTAAGGGCGTTTTACTGGAAATTATTTTTGCGCGTATTCTTCTAAGTTCTAAATGGGGAAAGTACCTGAGTCAGGCGCGTGTTCGAGTCCGATACAATACAGACTTTGGTGCAACACTTCAAAATTTTATTTTGTTTTCTATTTCCTTACTTGCAAGATATTAATTAACATTTTCCAGAGGTTATGAGTTTTACCTTTTACAATTGAAGTTTTCTATGCAACAAATATAATATTAAATTATATATTTTCTTGTCTTTTAAGTATAAGATTCAAATCATAAGATACCATTTGAATAAAAAAGTCATTAAGATATTGTATCACATTAAATTATTACTCTGTTTAACATTATTTAAGGTACATTGTTGAGTCCAAAGGATCGAACGGTTCAGATTATTACAACGATTTCTGTCTTTGGACCATTGGAGATGGAGTCACTTCACTGGTTTGTACAAGTATTTTTGTTTCACTCCTATTTTTCAAGGTTTGCTGAGTCGGACACTCCTCACCTGTGTTGGACTCTACATTTATCAATGCAACATAGTCGGCAATGACATTTATGTAACAATGAGCAATACTTGGAGTTTGTATATATTTGCAGCAGCCTGCTCACTCTTTATTTTTGTTGATCA
Organism: Euptelea pleiosperma; assembly: GCA_035048495.1. Lineage (NCBI taxonomy): Eukaryota > Viridiplantae > Streptophyta > Magnoliopsida > Ranunculales > Eupteleaceae > Euptelea > Euptelea pleiosperma. The sequence goes on along the minus strand of CM068552.1, from coordinate 3,813,249 downwards.
CACACATGGTATTAAACAGTGTTATCATATTGAATATTGGTGACCCCAAAAAACTATACGTGTTGCGATACATATTAATAAGAATTGCATCTTACAAAAAATTATCCCACTGTGTATCGTATTGTTCTCTTAAAAAAATGGAACATATCCGACGATAAATTATAATGCATATCGATATTTGATACCATGATCGGATATTCAAAGCCTTTCCTGATGCAGATTTTTCGTCAAAGCAACACCATTCAGTCTTAACTTATGAGATAATTTTTTAACTCGTTACATGTCTTATAGTGTATGCACAGATTTTATTTTGTCCTATAGCTTGGATCATCTCAGTTATATCATATGATAGGAGTTTCTCTGTCTTTCACAAATAGATTGATGATTAAGTTTATATAGAGCAACACTAGCACGACTTGCATGTGTTGTTAAATTATTGTATTCTCTTTCTTTGTTTGGTATGTGTATGTGAGGCCATTTTTGTAATCTACATGAGGCAGTAGAGGGTATTTTGGTAATTTCAATCCTATGTAAATTGCCAAAACATCCTGTGGATGGGTGTGAAACAAATAGGGTGGTAGAACACTTTTTCTACTTGCTCAAGTAGGGCTAGTATTTGTCAAAAGAAAAAAAAGAAAAGAAGAGTACCTCTGCTAGTCTCCTTGCAAAGATGAAGCTGAATGATGTTAAACTCTATATTCGAATGGGCCTCGAATCTTGGATATCAGCTCCACATGTGTTGTATATAAGAAGTTGAACAAGGTGGAGTTGATGTACAAAATCCCAAACTTCAACCTGACTCAATCGGCATCCCAGTAGTATATTGTAACTTATTCCAAAATCAGGCATACGGTCATTTAGGTTGTTAGCAAGAAGCACGTGGTCATCAGAGCTCTATACATCAGATTTCTTTTTGGCTTCCATTTCAGAGTTATAATTTACTATATTGTACCCCTTTTTGATATTTCACAGTTCTTTAATTTGAGTTCGGGTTTTTATGCAATCGTGCGCCCCTTGTACTTTTGCAGAATTCTATCTAAACATTTTTACTGCCAACTATCTTTTACAGACAGGATTCAATGAAATTTTTTATCTCGTGATGTTCACTCGGTTATACCATATCTGGATCCCCAAGCCCTGTGTCTTGGAATTCTGCGTCGAAAGTTGGAAATTAGAATGAAAAAGGGAAATATAAAAGTGAGTTATGGTAGCTTCTAGATGCGGTGTTTGCTTTCTCTTAAGAGATCCGATCTGTCTAGTGCCCCCCCCCCTCCGCCCATGCATTTGGCATCCCATGTACTTGAAATATTCTCCCAAATGATTTGAAGAGGCAGATACAGATCACACATGTGGGAGGAAATTGTTTGGGATTTCCTTTTTTTCCGTTTGAAGAAGTTAGAAAAGTTGCATAGAGCTACTAAAGGATTTAGCAAATGCGTCCTTGGAAGAGACATACAAAATTTTTGGGATCCCGAAATGGGCAGATAGAGATCCCAGATGAGGATGAATTTTCTTTTTTCCTTTTTAAGAATTTAGAAAAATTGGTTAGAGCCACTAAAGGATTTAACAAACACATCAAAGGGATAAGGGAAAGAGAAAGAAGATTTAATTTGGTCTCATTCAACATTAAAGTCCTTGGCTAGATTTCTAGGGCACCACCATTCTGGTTATGAAGACTCGGTTTCAATGTGCAGCTTGGCTATTACTGAAACTAGTAATGCTCGGGACTGACTAGTCCAAGTCACTGCCACATTACATGAAGTCCACTGGGAGCTTAGGCTTTTGTAATTACCACTTGAAACCATTTGGGTTATCTCCTAGTGCTGAGATATCAAACTCTGCTACAATAAATATACTAAAAAATGAGGAGGCAAGAAGTAGAGATGAATCTCGATTTCTTATTTTTGTCGTCTCTAGACTATACAACTCGAGTCAATAAAAAAACTTGGTTAGTTGAACTTCAAATTTATAAGGTATTAAATTTTTAAAGTCAAGTTGCAACTCTATGGTTTTGGGGGTTTTAGTTCAACTTAATTTGTTACTACTTTATATTATGATATTGTAAGTTGCCACACAAAATAGTCTATATTCATGTAATATTTCCATGATATACTCTGCAAAGTTCCGAATGTTGTGTGTTTATGTAGTGTATTGGTTATACTCTTCATAGCTTTGGTTATATTTTTGAAATGTAGTGTATCATATATATGCCACACTTGTTTCTGTTGAAAATATAACCATCTTTAAATTGATAATGATTCAATAATTCATATAAGGTCCTACCTGCACCATTATTGATGATTGATTGTGTTAATTTAGTGATGATCGAGTTTAGTCCTTGGCTATGTTGCAACTCTCTGTAATTTACCTATTTGAATCCCTGTTCCTAGGATGCATTACTTTAGTAATTCACGCTCAGTTGTGTGATCCATGATTTGGTACTATGTTTCCAATTTCCAAGGCATACAAACTAGTTCTTCTTTTTAATTATTTATTGTTGTTGTTCTTGTCAAATTTTATATTTTTATTAACAATATTTTATCAAGTATCTTTTATTTCTTCATTAAAGCCTTTCATTTCGTGATATTCGTTGTTACAGTAAGGTTTTGTGTTATACCTTACTGCAATTATTTTGCTAGGCATTCTTCTGTGTTCCTTTGATCAGTGGAAATGCGTCTAATTTTAGCAGACTGATGTAGACTTGAGTTGAGGATGAGCTTTTGTCTTTTGTCCCATGGTTTCAGGTATTCCATCACAAAGGCCTTTTGCATAGCATTTCTTATGACCTTCTTCTCAGTGTTTGATGTCCCTGTCTTCTGGCCCATATTGTTGTGCTACTGGATTGTTTTATTTGTCCTCACGATGAAACGTCAAATCGTACACATGATCAAATACAAATACGTCCCATTCAACCTCGGAAAGCAGGTGAGCCTCCTTCAGCTATAGTTTTCACCACCACCAGTATTGCTTCCATCGTACTTGTATTTGTTGTTTGTCGTGGTGGTGCCTGGGTGGTTGCAGCTACTTAATCTCATAATGCTCATCTCCTTTGATATTAACAGAAGTACACCGGAAAGAAGTCTTCTGCAAGTAGCAGTGGCTTACCCAGGGACTGAAGTACTCCGGAGTCTGGAGTGAACTGAAGAAATGGAGAAAGCACGGGCTCAACAAATGTAGTGTTTTTTGATTTTCTGAAAGAACATAACATATATTTCATGTCATTATGGGAGTCAAAACACTTGCTTTAGACTCATAGTTCACCCACGCCTGTGGCGTTTTGTGAAGCTAGCAATCAGAAATATTGCTTAAAAAGTGAAATTGTGCATACATGTATGATGATTTAGATTCTTCTGTTTTTTCCAAATTGCAATGTAATTTGCACGACTGTCTCATTTCGCCCGGTGTGGCGTATCTTTTTGTCAGCTGGAAGTTTCACTTTTTTTTTCGGACAAGTCATTTGGGTGATGATCATCTCAGTTCTACCACCATGTGAATAATTTCTTGTATCCCATGATCACCTGTGCACTAAAGCACGTGCTACCCCTCTGTGCGGAAGGTGGAGGATTTTGAAGAGTTCAATGATGCGCTAAAATCAGAATGATAAAAGCCGCTAACATAAAAAAAGATTATATTTTTCATGGTGGTCCTGAATATCCAAGCTATCTGATTTCTTTGTTGCATTCTCTATAGGATAACAAATTACTGTTGAAGGATCAAAGACAACTTCACCGTAAAAATCTCTCTGAAGCTCAGAAGCTCGAGAATAAAAATTAGCAATGGATCCTTCTGCATAAATTTTTTTTTTATTTTTTAATTCTGAATTGGGTATTTCCATTAAATTACTGCTAAAAACCCAAAGGACCCTGAGAACATCTAACAGTTGCACTTGGTGGACGTTTTAATCTCATATAACAGCATTTTTTGATCATAACATAGGGACTGTACATTCATATATGTACCCATGGAGTTAAAACAATCCTTTCAGGGGGGACGCAGAGTTGTCATACAGGTGTCAAAACGAATCGTAGTCTCCCACAGCCTGCTCTCGACTATGGATATCGATGACCCCTGAAGCTCTTCCTGTAGATACCCATGAACTTTGCCACAAATTCTGCATGTATGCACGACAAACCAGTTAAACCGTTCAACAGTACAAGCAGAAAAAAGTGAAAACGTTTTGTTCTACTAAACCCAATGCGTGTAGGGCAAGATTTAAGCTGGATGTGGTCTCAGTTGATTTTGGGGAGGTCCATGATGGGGGAAATCTGGATCAACTAAACCTCGTTCATGGATACCAATGATACTATTGTCTTGCCACCAGTTCCTTTGTTTTATTCTATTTCTTTTTATCACGTCATTTGACCAAATGAGTATGGGCCAAAGGGGTGATTTTTCCCAAAAGATTTGTGGGACGATGTTAACATCATCCCTGTGAAGCTATAGATGTCAGCATTACATGTTTGCATGTGTAGATACGTGTTCATGTGCATGCGTGGATGTTCATACCCAACTTACACGGGTGGTTATATCATTTTACCTTCTAGCTTCAGTATGGCACTTGTTCCCATGGGGAGCCTCTTATCCTGTAGAGGTTGATTATAAGTTCTTTTTTCCTTGACCTCGAACAAAATCAGAAGAGGGGATACAACTTACATAATAAGCATGCCAGTAATAAAGCTCCCGTTTCAAATTAGTCTCAACTCCCTTAAGAAACTGTTCCACAAGCTTCTGCAAATTGGACACTTAATTCTATTACAAAAAGAAACCTTATGGAATAAATCAATTACAAAGCATGCCATGCATTACCTGGAGAATCAGTTTGGGGTGAACAAAATCCAGCAGCAGTTTTTCAAACTTACCCCGTGTAAAAGATAATCTGACAGAAAAATACATGTTGAGCATTAATCTCAACAATTTAATCAAGAAATGATCAGAAGTTAACAGTTACTATTGACAATAATTAGTTTATGAAGTCTGTACTAATATCTCCCATTAACCTTTTCTGTTATTCTGAAAACCTTACATTGTCCTCATAAATTGCCCTAAGCCCCTCTCTAGATGGCTTTGATTTACTCTTTAACATTTGAAGTTGATGAAATGTTTATCATCTTTGCGACAAATGATCCAAATCAGAACTCAGCTGGATTGCTTGTTTGACCAGTCACAAATCCTGATTATATTTCATTACCTTTGTGGAGCCAAACACAAATTTGAAACACCAATTTCTTAAGTCAAGTCCAAGTTTCTGAAAGTTCAACTCTTAAGAAACCCAAAATTAATTTCACTCAACATTGACAAAAAAATATCCCAAGAAATTTGGCCTATGCATCAGAAACAACAATAACATATTACTACCTTTATATTCCGATACAGGAAGGTCCAAGTCTTGAAATAGCTGTAGAAATTCTATCAATAAAATCACAAGATAAAACTTTCACTTTGATAAGGCTGTTGTTGGACTGCACTCTGGTTTTAATGTTATATGCTTTTCTTGCAAAGCCCCCCTTATTCATTCCCAAGAATTGTGTCTAACTTTTGTTAAACAACCATTTATCCCAAAAGATCGACCTTTTGGGGAAAGGTGAAACAACTATGTATACCAACGGGTCGTCAGGCCAACACATGACTTGCGCGGGAACACACCATCCGCAGCGGGAATACACTCCGCTGGAGACTTGAACCCGCAACCAAGAGGCCTGAAGGCTCTGATACCGTGTTAAACAACCATTTATCCCAAAAGATCGACATTTTGGGGAAAGGTGAAACAACTATGTATACCAACGGGTCGTCGGGCCAACACACGACTTGCGCGGGAGCACACCATCCGCTAACAACTTTTCCCTCAGCAATACATCTATGTTATTTAGATTTACAAGCTAACAGGACCTTGAGGAAAATGTTAATGTAGAGAAAAAGAGCAAATTAAAGCACTACTAGATGCTTCAAATCTCAACATGCTTAATGAGGGCACTTCTGTTAAATTTAGTGTCGGAGGCGAACCTTTTGGGTGATGGATCAGTTAGAATCTCTGCGGCGAGTTCCACAAGTACCTCTTCCCAACCTAGCGGAATTGGTTGTTCATCAACAAAAGGATAGCTACATGTCCAAAACACCTCAAGTAAGGGGTATTTTTTTTTTTTTTGAAATAGCAAATCCTCTTTCACTGTTCTTACTTGTGTATTTTGCATGCTTCAAGTGCCATGATTGCTTTCCTCAAGTTCTGCTCTGATTTGGCTGCAATCTTAGCAGCAAAGCTCATGGACAGATTGAAGTTTTCCTTCCTCGCAATTTGAATAAGAACCTCCATGATCTGAGCAATATAAAAAGGATGAGAAGATGAATAAGAGATCAGGTCTTATGATTTGGAATCCCATTGTCACAGATGTTAACAATGACACACTATATTTTAAAGGGTCGGGCTCCGTTGACAGATCCAAAATGACAGGGACACAATATAAGCCACATGGCACACCGTTACAGGACTCTGACTGTACGGATGTTTGTCCTATCCCATGGTGGACCTACAAACCAAAAATCAGCCTGATTAGTGATTTATAGGCTTTGGATTGGACTTATTTTCATGGGGTGATCTCAACTGTGGGAATTTGAGCAGTATTTGAGGTACAAAGATGCAACACTTATAAATTACTAATCTGGCTGATGTTTGGTTTTTAGGTCCACCATGGGATAGGACAAACATCCGTAGGGTGAGAGTCCTGTAACAGTGTGCCACGTGTCTTATATTGTGTCCCTGTCATTTTACCTATCATTTTATATCTGTCAATGGAGCCCGACCCTATTTTAAATTACCGTGTCAGTCTGTTGAAAGGCTATCTGATTAGGTCAATTTTGGCCAAGGTGATCTCCTTGGTGGGAACCATCTAATGTGGGTCTTGGAACCCCGCATTTGTTCCATGCATATGGCTGAGGCAGGGAGATTTGTTCCTCGTCTCCTATTGTGATGCAAATACTCATTAGTGATCTCAGGATGGGAGAGCAATAAGAAGCCTCCCTTGCTCCCTGCCTCTGTTGGTACATGTCCAGGCCAATTGGAACCCACCTTTGATGAAATGGACCTCATTGGATGATCTTAATCAACTGATCTGTTGCACTCTTTTGTATGGTCAGGACAAAAGAAATGCGAGTTGTTCAGGAAAAATAAAATCAAATAGTTACAGGGTCATCCACTTGGAAAATTCTTGGTATCTTTCAGTGGGGCCCGTCAAGTGTGTCGGTCCCAACCCTGTGACTGTGTGCCTGCTATGATACCCAGACACTTCGACATGACTGGTGTACCTATATAATATCGTGTCGATAACGATACTGCATGGATACTTCTATGCAGTGTATTCAAAAGCGTTGGGCGACACCTAGGCGATATGGGGCTCTCAAGCGAGGTGACGCTTAGAATATTAGAGTTCTTGTTTTCTTTATTCTTTATTCTTTATGTTATGTTTAGTGTGTGGCCCAGAGTTCACTTAAGTTCTATTATGTAAGTGGGCCCCACAAGAGAACCATATATATAAACATAATAGAGGAGGCCGAACCTCTTTGGTTCATGTTCATTTCTCTCTATCTTTCTTCTCTAGAATGGTTCTTCATTGGTTTGTTTACACCTAGATGAGAATTTAGGCCATTGTTTGGTGTTTATTTCCAAGTTTATGGTGTTGTTAAAGGTGCGAGAAGAATCTGTGTTTGATGCCCTAGGGTTTGTAGTGCAGGTTGCTGGTTGATATCTGTTCAAGTTTTTTTTTGGAAACCCTAGAGGCTTCTTTGCATCTTTCTAGTGAAACTGCACAGGCTATATAGGTCTTCGGGTTGTTCTTTGATTTTTTTTTTTATAGCATTTTTGGAACAAGATTTATTGGGTTTTGGAATCGCGAACCTCAAAATGAGGTTTCAGCATTGGGTTTTGACACCGCATCTACCCAAAAGACCTTTCTGAGGGTCTGCTTGAAATTTCCCCCTGTGTTTGTGCTGCTATCATTGTTCAGTGTTGCTTCTCTCCCGTTTCTTGACATTTTATGGCATAGTTAGTGTTATGGCTGGTTCTGGTGATGGAAAACCCACTTTGTGGGGTATGTCTGATGGAATTAGTGCACAAATCACGTCTATAAGGTTGAATGGCATCAACTATTTGCCTTGGTCTGATTTTGTTAGTGTTCCTATGTGCCAAGAAGAAAGTGAAGTTTAAAGACTGGAAAAGTGATAACTCATTGGTTATGACATGGTTGTAGAACAACATGGAGCTCTCTATCTTCATGAATGTTATGTTTTTAGACGTGGCTAAACATATATGAGAAGCAATTAAGGAGATGTATTCTCAAGACTGGACGTCTCCTGAACTTTTTGAATTCATGTTTTCTACTAAATAAATAGGGAGGAGATAAGCTTCTCAGTGAGTACTATAGTTTGTTGCTGGGTATGTGGGAAGAGCTTCAGATATATCAACCACTTACCACCGATTTGAGCTTCAGAAGTGCCAACGGGAGGAATTTCAGGTTGCCATCTTTCTTTCTAGTATGAATCCAGAGTATAACGCTATTAAGGGGCATATTTTGGTGAGTGAATCTCTTCTTAGTGCAACTAATGCCTATTTTCGTCTTTAGTGTGCATATGTTGGGAATGTGCCTTCTATTCCTAAGAACAATTCAACACTATTTTCGAGTGGCCATTCTGAGAAGTTGTGATAGCCGCAATGGTGGTCGAACTGGTAATGGCGGCTGTGGAGGACGAGGTGACTTGAAGTGTACTTATTGTGGTTTGACTGGCTATATAGAGGATTATTGTTGGGACAAATGGGGTAAGCCTGCTTGGGCAAATCAAGTGTCCGATGATTCCTCTCAGCTTACGATAGAGGCTTCTTCCCAATCCCTCTCTGGTGGTGTCCCTTCTAATCCCGCGTCTCTCGAGGAGTATACTACTCAACTTGGTCAGCTCCTCCAGAAGTTAGAACTCTCTAACTCTAACCACTGGTTCCTCTCAGTCTATGACCACTTTGGCCAAATACATGTAATCCTAAGAGTTTGGTTTCCAAATCTCCATCCTCTTGGATCATTGATTCGGGAGCCAGTGCTCATATGTTGGGTATATAATCTATCTTTTCTAATTTCCATCCATTTAAATCTCATGTCGTGTACGCCAATAGTTGAGCTATAGGGGATGTACAAGGAGTCCAGATTCCAGAACCATGTCTCTGTCGTCCTTATTAATTGTGTGATAATTCTATCGCTAATTTTATGTTATTTTTAGAAAGAAATTATCTTTTAAATTATTTATATTAAAAATATTTACTAATTACAAAAAATTAAGGAAAAATTACATTTTCACCCAAAATTCAATAGAAAAGAGGTTAGTAGGTGCCTATGGAATGCCCATATCTGAATTTTTCGAGCGTATTAGTAATATAGCAACACGTATCGTCATATGTATCGGTTTTCCAGCTTACCGATATGTTGAACGATACTGATATTCTAAACATTGATAGATTCCTTGGTTAAGCATGGTCACGACAGTCGTGATGATCTAAATATATTTTAATTAAAATCGTGATGCAATAACCAAAGAGTCATCATCTAAGCTCTTTAATGAGTGCCGGGGTTTGTTTTTTGAAGATTTTGTGTTTTGTTGGGATTCGATTATGCGGAGGGTTAACTAGTCTTCAGCTTGTCTGTTTTCCCTCTTGTATCTTTTCTTTTTTCTTGCCTTGTTTCTGGCCCTTTGGAGGTCTCCTCAACCTCCCAAGGCTTCTCTTTGCCTTCTCAATAAATCTATATTTAAAAAACAACAACAGAGTTTCCTATTGTAGATGTGCGAACATGCGTTGATTTGGTACATCCAACTGACAGGCCAAGTCATGCATTGTACGACACAAAGATCATGTCAATCCGATTATCCTAACTATCTAATGAAAGACCCTTTTCTCGGACCATTTGATGTTTGGCGTAATTTCATTGACTGTTCAAAAATATACATTTGGATATTATGACTAGAGTTATCCAATCTGTGGTTTAAAGATAAATGGAATCATAGAAGTGACCCATCATGGCTAACCTTGATTGATGGGCATGTCCGTGTATAGTCACGACTTTGGGTTATCACATCATTCCCTTTACCTTAACCACAAACCCAGTATAATATAGAAATAATGCATTCTAGATTAATGTGTACATGCGAATAGGGAGTAATGCTTACTTCATGAGTAACAGGAGCATCAACTGGAATAACTTTGCAGCGGCTTTTGACTGAATCAAGGATGTCGATGTCATCTTCACAGCAGAGTATGATCTTGCATGTATCCGTATAACAGTCCATTACCCATTTTATAAAGTGCTGAATGTTCTCTTCGAGCTTGTCAACTTCATAGAGAACTATTACTGTAAACCAGTGAGATGAACCCATTTAAATTCATACAATTGTTTGTAATATGGATAAGAGATGGGAGTGTATTCACAATGTTGGACCTTTGTAATCTGGTTCGACTCTTGCATCGCTGACTTCAGGAATAGTTGCATGGCGGCAGGTTATTTCCTTGACTAGAGCCGTTAGTGCATATATTGCATTCTTTGATTCTGACTTTAGGTTAAGTTCCACATGGTGAAGGCTGGAGGTTAATGGAACAGCTACTTGCATAGGCCTCTTTTCCTGTCAAGAGCATCAAGGGGGACTTGGTATTTGGATGTCTTCTACCAAGGTGTAGTTATTTAAGTTCTAAATAGCATAATAGGAGAAATAAGAACACCGACTCCTTCCTAGATATGATCAGAATATTGTTCCACTTATGCACACAACAATAAACACATTTTCTACTTTGAAAACACATATTAGTGTTAAGAAAATGCAATCCCAACACAAATTTAATAAAGTAAGGTGCACATTTGTCCTGAAAAGATGAGCCAAGTTTGGTTGAAGGTTCTCCTTATATGACACAAATTAACTGAAAAACGGTCGTACTAAAGTGACCCATTCTTCCAATTTCTGCCTACCATGGATAAGAAACAAAAAACCGTCAAGGCATATTTTAAGAACTAAGTAGCATAACAATCTTTGTTCAATAAATATACAAAACACCTAGCAAGTGATGCTACAGGTTTAAGAACACCAGTTCAAAAAAGATTTCAGGTCACCATATCTTCTTTCAGCAGTACAAGTAAGGTGTGAAAAGCTAGATCAAGTATGACCCAAGCCATACTAAAAGAATGACCTTGCAAATTCAAGAATTGTATTTCCATGAGAATACCAAGGTTTCAAAGTCCAGTGACCTATACCTATTGCTCAAGGTCCAGACAACGAATTTTTTTTGACACCGATCAAAAATTTTTTTTTGGCTGATTTATAGAATGTTGGTCTCCGTAATTGTTTGTCACCAACTTTAAAATTTTCATTTCAAAAAAAGAAAGAAGCTTGGCCAATTCGAGGGGTAATTTCCTTATTTTTCTATGCTAATGGTAGTTTGTTACCGGCCAAAAAATATAAATCAAATCAAATCAATCAATGTGCAATATCACCTGAACACGGAAGTACCATAACTCCTGAGATACCTGCAACAAATGTGGTAAATTGGGTTAGCCTATTTTACAGTCAATGCTCAAATGCAGTTTGTCAGTTTAAGTATTATCACATTTGATGAACACAATACATACATTACAAACTGAGTCACCATATATTTCTTGCAGTAAAGCCATGGCTAGTGCTTTCTTTCCTGACCCCAAAGGCCCCTTGAACAGAATATGCGGACAAGTTTTGTAAGATATCTAGTCAAAGTACAAGAGAGTAAATATTAGCCATCCAGCTGAAACATAACCATTAGAAAAATCAAACAAGTCAATTCTGCTGAAAGATACCAGCCATTAAGAAAATAGGACAACTGATACTGCTTGTTCAGAATAGAATAATAAATCACGAACAATTCCAATCAAAACTCCGCAAGTGTTGAGCTTTAGGCTTGTATTGCCTGTCCCAAGCTCAGATGAAGAAGGGTTGTATCAGGTTGGGCAGCTGGTGTACAACTTGTGCTATATCATTTCACACGAATTCCAATTTGTTGTTTCTAACTCGTGCTAGGGTGTTCTCTAGAAACAACGCACTGCATTGTAACCTGGGTGCTGTGTTAAGTGGGTAGGGGTTGGCTAGGGTGTCCCCTAGAAGCAACGCTTTGCAACAGCACCTGGTTGTGGCGAAGAGTAGGTAACAGTTATTGCACCAGGCTGGAGAAGTGTGTGTAAAGAAGCTAGTCCAAGAAAATAGGATTCATTTAACTACTTGCAATCTAGGATTTTGAATGGTAAGGAGTGGGAGTTAACGGATACAATGGGAAGATGAAGAGTTAACAAAGCATGTCTACAATAGATAAAATATATAGGAGGTAAAACTTGGGCATTGGGACGACTACAAACTTTTGAACAAAGGTGATAAAAATACTAGAAATGTGGTAGGCACAAGAGTAGGTAAAGATTTGATAGATAGTGTAGTAAGTTGGAGGTAGTAGATAGGCTTCTGTCAATTAAACTAGACTTAAGGGAGGAGATTGAGATGTTTTGGGTTTTGGCATGTACAACGAAGATTGATGAACTCACCAGTGAGAATGAGCGATTAGATGCAGGTTGACAGCTTTGAAGGTTCAAGAGGAAGGCCAAAAATGACGTAGATTGAGGTGGTAAAAAAGGATCTCAGACACATGCCTTGACAGAAGATATAGCTTTAGATAAGAGTTGAATTATGAAATAGGAGTCATGTTGCTGACCTCAAATAGTGGGGATAAGGCATAGATGATGAGGATTAACAATCCTAAACAAGGATTTAGAAAGCTAGGTTGCAAGACTAGTATGGTATTATAAAACATATCTATAAAGGTGATGAAGTAAAAAAACAAAAAATCTGATGCCAAATTTTGCATGTATTACATTACATAATTTGTAGAGGACATGATGCACATGAATTGAACCAGTATTTCATAAAATCTATTGGATAATCAACATACCATGTGAAGTAATACAAAAGTCATCATAATACACAACATTACTGTTATGTAGTTTCGGCATAAATAAAAATATAACGTTGTAGCAATGGCATGATCAAAACTAGTTTTCCAGGCTAGAGTAACCTTACCAGTTGCCTGAGAAGTTGAGCTTGCTGTTTGTGGCAAATGAACCGATTCAGTGAGCCAGGTTGATGCTTATCAGCCCAGAACTGTCGCAGGTTTTCAACCACGAATGCCTTCTTGATAAATGAAGCTTCATCAAACTCCCTAGTTTCGGATGATTTCAAGGTCCTGCAAGGCCCTTTCTTCACACAACCAAACCATGTATCTTTTAGGCTCTTCTGTCTATTGGCTGTGAATTTCCTGGAACTCCAACTCATATGCCCATGATCGTCACTCATCTTACTACTCTCAGTGCTACTTTTACCACCACTCTGCCTTCTTACAGCAGAACTGTAGGTTGTATTTGTTCGTGATGCAATAGTAGTGGATGAAACAACATGGGTATTCATATGCCCACGACCGTCACTCATCTTACTACTCTCAGTTCTACTTTTACCACCACTCTGCCTTCTTACAGCAGAACTGTAGGTTGTATTTGTTCGTGATGCAATAGTACTGGATGAAACAACATGGGTACTCTGATCAAAACCACTGCTTACTCTGCTCCGTTGATGAGAAGCAGCATTTCTTTCAGAAATAATAGCCTCTTGAGTAAATTTGCCATTAAAACCACTGTTCTTTCTTACAACATTCTTCTGCAAGGCCAAGGCCGTGCAGTCACGAGAAAAGAATATATCGCCTTGTGAAATTGACTCTATGCTTTCCACCTTTAGAGCACCAGAAATGAGACATATTGAGAGCTTCGCATTAGCAATCATTTCATTGATTTCACTCGCTGAAGGAGCTTTCACGTCGGAAGCTTCCCTCTGTTTCCGGGTTAGGCTTTTTGACAATGATGAGGGGCTCAGGTCTCCTCCCTGCTCTGTAGGACCAAAATTAATCAGTTGAGCCTTTACTCTTGCTCTCGGTTTTGGAGCAGACATAGACCTACTGCTGTAGTTTGATCTCTCACTCACTCTGGAAGCTTCTAGAAATTGAGAATGAGCTCGGTTTTCCTCTGACTCAAGACGTTTGTGTGCCACTCTATGATTTTGCCTTCTATTTGACCTTATAAACTCATTATTATCCACATCTGGTTCCTCTCTTCTATTTTTATATGGAGAAATATGTTTCCGACGCTCCGACTTTGAAAGAGGACTGGTATTCCTTTGAAGATCCAAACCCAATTTAGGTGAAACTACGTTACTGTCATCCCTTCGTGGTTTACATGGAGATTTACTACTATTTCGAACCGGACAATTTTTTGAAGGTCCAACAGCAGAAGAGAGATCATACTCAAGCTTCAAAGGGTCCCTCTGGTTACAACTTAGAGGACTGGTATTTCTTGCAGGAGTTTTCGGTCGGTTTGCAACTAAAGCTCCATCCCCATTATTGTTATTCAGGTCATGCCATGGACTTTCTTGCCATTCAGTTTCTGTATCGGAAGGTTCATAACCACTCCGCCTTTGTTTGAATGAGGAATTGGATTGATAGGTTTTGCTGTATCTTGACGAATTCTTCATTGCAAGCATTGCAACAAAATTGAGAATATCTGCAGAGCAATCAGTCAAACAGCTTGAAAGCAGGGATTCCACAGGAATGCAGATAAATGTGCCAAATTTCCTGCATCAAGGTCGACAAGATGTTCTTGAAGTTAACTTTTTCCTGAAATGAGATTTGAGTATTTGGCGAATCAAATATCAGAACTCTTGAAGATGCCCCCAAATGCTAGGGTTTCTGTGAGAAAATCGACATGAAATTCGATAAGTGAGAGAAGTGTGCCTCAAACCCCTAGCAAAAAGTGGAGACCTAATTATTTTGAAACAAGCTCCAGTATCCGATGATTCGAACAGCGAATCACTCGAAAAGACATCGAAACTACGACTCTTGCAAGAAGATCGAGAGTAAATTCGAGATTCCGCGGAATCAGAGTTCGAGACCCCACGAGAAGGAGGAGCTAAAAAACCAGGGTTTCTGAAGATCCTAGCGAATCTTGGAAGGCGAAGAAGTTTAAATTTTGGGAAGCGAGGTTTACGAAGCGGAGGCATCGTTGGTGTCGATTCAGGTGAGCTTCTCTCCAGCGATTTTACAACAGGAAACCAGATGGGTTTTCCTGCAATTTCTAAGCTCGCTATCAAAGACGCTTTTGTCGTGTTGTTTTCCCTGCCGAAGAGAAGAATGTTTTAAAGAAAAAGCCTCGACTGCTCGCGCCAGAATTCAAAAGAAAACAAATAGGAATGCCTACGCCTCAGCAGACCAGATGCTTTATATGGGGATGAGGACGGAAGGATGACGAAGGATCTGCTCTACGTGCGAAATGCGATTTTTAAGCTTTTAAAAGATGACTCGTGCGCGCCATGACACTCACCCGGACCGGTCATCGACCCAGTTTTGAGATTGGTTCGCCGGGTCACTGGTTCAACCGACGGGTCAACCCGTGCGTTTAGCTGGCATAGCGCTATCACCACCGTTGAAGGACAAATGGGTTTGGGTTGAAACCTTTACTTCAAATCAAATAGTTGGGGTGGTTGGCTGGCCATGAGACTCTAATAGGTTAGTCGACAAATCTACTTAGGCCTTGTTTGATTACCAAGTGGGAAAATTGCATTTTCCTTGGGAAAACACAACTGTACATTTTTAGATAGCCAGTATAAATCTGTATAATTTTCCCTAACAAGCCATTTAAATCTGGATAATTTTCCTACTATGCCCGGAATTCATTTCCACCTGAAAGTACACCTTTATTTTCTCACCTGATTAAAATATGTGTTCTTAGTTGCAATTAATTAGTCATTTAAGGCATATCCTAGATGTATTTTCTCGGAAAAATTTTCCGTGCAATCAAACACGGCCTTAGTCTTGTTGCCAGCCAACGTTTACCACTTCAAAGAGCAATTTTAATTCCAAATGCTTATCTTTTTTATGTTTTTTTAAAGAAAATTACAGATACAAAGAAAGAAGATTTTAAAAAACATAAGAAAGGTTTCAAAAGGGGGGAAAATAACCCAAATGGGTTGTTTTAAACATTTTTATCTTTGGTCGAGTTTTTAAATTACTCATCGGAATGATGGCTAGTCGACCATCACATCATTTTGATTTGGAGTTAGGGTGTCGGTTAAAACCCACATATTCTTGTTCTAAGATTGAAGAAATAGGTGTTTTTGTCATTTTCAAAAAAATGTTAGTCGATTTATGGTGAGTCATGGGAGTAAGTTAACTTTTTCCAATAAGGGTAGGGGTAAATGGGTGTATGTCAAATTTCTAACATAACACGGTTATGTCAAAAATTCCTTAATTACAAAAGTCATGAGCCAAGTTAACTCACGTTGGGTCTACAGTTGTGTTGTGGTATAAATGGGCTGGGCTTAATCCGGAATTCTGGATCATGGAATGGAGACCCAACCTTCGTTTCTTCAAAATTCAAACTGCGTAATCGATATGAGTTAGTTAGGGTTGAGCCGGTTTGGATCCTATTGGTATTGTGGACATAAGGACCTGAGGCAGTCCCGGCAAAGACAACTCAAGGATGAGGTTTTTAGTTCATGAAACCTATTCAAGCCCTAATATAATCTATCTTAGTGCCACGTGGCTACCTACTTGGTGTCGTGAGACTGTAGTAAGATCCATAATCCTCAGCAAATCCCATTCCCTGCATCACTCACACGGCCCACAAACTCAATCAATTTCTATTGAGTAGGTTGGAGGTTGGTCACCCAATAAATCATGTGCAATGGTTTCCTTACTCGCAAGTCAAAACATATATGAACCAAGAATGAAAGTCTCGGGATCGGAGGCTGGATTGGTCCGATCCAGAACAGGATCGGCCCATTCTCCCGAGACTGTGTGAAAATCCTTTGTAAAACTCTGATCTTGGGCGAGACAGAGCCTGGTTGGATTGGATCGGCCGAGACTTTGGGCTATGATCTGAACTCACCCTACGAGGACCAAAAGGAAATGTGATTTTCTTGTCTTTAGTTTCAATTTTGTGATCCAAAGATGCTTGGTACCTAGGCTTGTTATTTTGGCCTGTGGTCCGTCCTAGATTTTTGTGCCAAAGCCCGGCCCCGGGCCTGCCCCCTTAGAGCCTAACCCAATGCGAGGCCTGACCCAAAACCGAACCGAGCTGCCCGAACTGACATATTGCTAAAATGGCCTGACTAGTCTGATTTTTACATTTTTTTAAAATTGACTGGGCTCAACCTGAGCTAAGGCCCGGCTTGAGGCCTGACCACCTACAGGCCTTTGGCCGGGCCTGGGCTTAGGCCCTGGGATTTGGCCCGGCCCGGCATTGTTGACCCGGCTTGACTCGGCCCGTTGGGCAAAAATTACAGGCCTATTCGTAACCAAGGCTGATGCTAGTTGTGTTTTTTCGCTTTTGTCACCAGTGCGATTGTCACAAACATTTCCCAGAATATATATCTTGCAAAGGAATCTCAATCATAAATCCTATGACAACCCTCCAAGGAGTCCAGTCCACTCTTAACCACGTGGCACGTGTTCAGCAAAAGTGCTCAACGATGTCTCTGTACCATGAGATAAACCTTAAAAAACGTGTTTTCAAAAAAGTTTAAACTTAAAACTTTAAAACACGTTTTTCAGGGTGTATCTAACGGTGTAGAGACATTATTAGCAAAGGTGGGCTCCCCCAATGGAGAAATCTAGTCTGCATACGTTTGCAAACTTAAAAAGTATGCAAACAGTGTATCCACTGTTGAGTGCTCCTCGAAAAATGTGTTTTTTAATTTATAAAATAATTTTTTTTTTGAAAACATTGAAATAACACATTTTTCAATGGACATCCAACGATGCTGACAATGTTTGCATGCTTTTAAGTCTGCAAACGCATGGAAACTAGATTTGTCCTCCCACCAACAACCTAGCAACTAAATCCTAAAGTTTATTGCTTAATATATGTTAAGAGAGTGGTTTGAAAATCATTGATTTGTTTCTCAGAGACCCAAGCATGTCCAGCTAAGGTTTTATGGTCTTCTCCCATAAAACCCTCGAAAGAGCAAGCTCTGAAACTGTTAAAAGGTTTCTTGTAGAAATGAGTGGGAGAACCTTCGTTTTGATATTTTTCTTCTGGGCTGTGCTCACCATCATCACCCCAACTCTTATTATTTGGTCTGCGTCTGCAAAACCCAGCATGGATTCCAATGGTAAACATACAGACTGAAATATTATAGATAGAGTGATGCAATCCATGTCTCTTAATCTGTTAACCTTTGAGGTTCTCAAATTCAGATTTTCTTGTTTTTATTTTGGGCAGGTGAGGGAGATGGTGGAATTAAGGCTAGGAGAATGATGGGTTACTTGAAAAGAAATAATTCAAGAAGCCCATGGGCAGCACCAGCACCAGCACCAGCACCAGCATCAGCACCGGCACCGGCACCGGCACCGGCGCAAACTCTGGGAGGGATTTATCAAATATGAGGAGAGATGTATTAGTTCTTCTAAACAGATTGTGAATATAAATTTCTTTTTTACTCTTAATTTTTGAGTCTGTCTAGAGCTACACCCATTTCTTACATCCAGTTCTTACACCCGGTGATGGGGCCCACATTGAGATCACGTTGGACAATCCAGCTGCACAGAGTTTTTCATACCCTCCTCACAAAAACTCAGGACATTTCAACATTCTTAACCTCATGAAAATTTGACTTTAATTTAAAAAATCCAGACCGTCGAATTAAACCATTATTTTTGGGTCAATTTTTTTATATGGTTAGAAATATCGAAATAAATTAATTTTTGGTGATGATGATGATCATGGCAAGGGCAAGTCAATGTATGGTTGGATTGTCCAACATGACGATGTTATCCATTGACAGCCCTGGTCTCATTAATAGACTCTGTCACTTTGAGGAAAACCCATAAAAACTCCATCCAATTCTTGGGAAGAAGGAACATTGATGCCAAAATAATGGTACAACAGACAGATTACAGGACATTTTTCCCTTGTGGGGTTCTATTTAGAAAGAAACAAGCAAGAGCAACCCAATCTAAATGTCATACCAAAACCCAAAGACGATCCATAGCTGTCGAAGCTCAGACAAACTGATTGAGGTATTCATCCACAGTGGTGTATTTCACCTCTGGGTAAACCTCAGAAGCCTCCAACCCAAATGAAGCTTCAATCTCAAAGTTTGTGTGGTCTCCCTTCACAAAAACTGAGTGGTCGATCGATAAACTGATGTTTAATGGAAATGGAGCCTCTGCATGAACAGTAGAAAACAAACAAATCAAAACCTAGTAGCCTTCCATTTGACTGTTAGGTTTTAGAGATCAGTCTAGGAAGTATATACTGTTGGATTAATTGGGAATTCTTAAGAGTTTTGGCTTGTCGGTAACTTGTGTAATTGCTTGGCTTATTGGTTTCGAAATTTGATTTAGAATCAATAGGAAGGAAGTCAAAATATCATCTCTTAACAACAAAGATGTTTTAAAAGTTTTTTTTTTAACGGTCGCCCTAAGAAAATTCTCTAGAAATGATTCTTACCTATGAATGTCCGTAAAAGTTTTCCAGATCAACACATTTAACTAATGAATACCATTTTAGAAAACTTTTCTTTGGTCACCAAACAAGTCCTTCACAACCTTCAACTCCATGTTTGAAAAGTCGGTTTCAACTTGCAATTGAATCCTTCAATTTCAGAGATTTATTCGATCGCCTCAATCAAGCTTCGAACAGTCTTAACATGAATCGAGCACTTAAATACTAAATGGCGAAAATATGTAACTGTATTTAAAAAAAATAAAAACATATCAAGTAAAACAATTAGAACATATTATTGTAATAAAAAAATTAGTAAGTTAATTTTACTGACCTTGGATGTTCTTAAGAACTTGCTCCTCTGGAACATAAATCCTTTCGAGGGTCTTGCTGATCTTCTTCTCCCATAAGGAGACAAGCTCATTGAAGGAGTAAATGTTGGCAGGGGGTCTCAAGTAGAGGATCTTGTTCAAGGTTCTTGGATCGTTCACCACTTTTAATGGTGTAGGTGGCAATGTCTTCTTCCTCAACATAAATTGCTGAAGATCGAAAGAAAAAATTGGTAAAGAGGAGGTTTGATTGATTTGACACTAAAATAAAAATCTAAATCTCAGGTTCTTAAGAGAAGTATTTGTGTGCATATTTACATATACAAACATACGAATTTATATGAAATAAAACACAAAACCAACTTCTAGCACAAATAAGTTGTGTATGTTACCTTTGCGATTTCCATCCCCTAAGATGACAACTTTGTCTCTAGGAGGAGCTGTTGCATCACCCTGACCGAAGTTAGGGAGGAAATACCCGGCAAAGCGGTTGGTAGAGACATGGGTGTACGGAATCCCTTCAGCCTCGATAGCTCGTCGAATCTGAGCCTTGATCCCAAATAAGCTTGCTGCTGGATCGACAGCATTGACACGGTCCACATCATTTCCAAACTCTGAAGGGAAAAATCTCTGAAAGGCACCCAGTCTCGAGGTGTTACAAGAACCTCGTTACTATGATGCATTTTAGAACTAAGCCATAGCTTTGACAAATTATCAACTAATTGACAAAGTACGAAATGCAATCACATGGATAAAAAACCCAGGACATATGCCCACTTGCCCATAGAAAAAACTGAGTCGACTCGTAGGCCCTGCTTGGTTTGCTGCACTGGGATGCATTTTGCACTCCGGTGCAAATGCGGTGAGTTGCATTGCAGTCACTTACCATAGTTTTTGGATTGCGTATGCTTGCATCCATTTCTTAAAGAGTTTGCAAGGGCTTGGCAACCACTTGCACACCAGCTCATTTGCATGCCCCTAACCAATCACTTATAATCCAAAAACTGTGGCGAGTGAGTGCATTGCATCCGATTTACATTGAACCAAGCAGGGCCGTAGAGATGGGCATAACTTGAGAAGGATTACATGAATTCAACCCTTGAGATAGTTGTTGTATAGTAAGTAGGAAAATTAACTAGGAAAAAGAATTAAAATTCTTAGATCAGACAGAGGAAGTGAATATGAATCATCCCTCTTAATTTCTTCGATTTTTAGAACTTGATTGGGGCTACTTCATGTATCCGCCAATAACAACTGTTAGGGATGTCAATGGATCAGATTAGGACTGGGTTAGGGTTAATCTAGAATGGATCCAATAGCTTATTGGATCACGATTCCCAGATCCATACCCAATTGTTTAGTGGATAGGATTGGATCAGGGCAACCAAACAATGAGTTGATCTATGATTCATAGCCCTTGATTTGTGCATTTAACCCAGCCATGGGCTTGTTCATGAAGCCCATGCCCAAAAATTGCTTATATCAACGGCTAGATATCACTGATCAAGATGATTTTTACTGTGCAAGTCCATCGGGGGGTGGGCAAAACTTTATGGTGTCAGCGTGGGCTTGAAAGAGAGCACCGCGTGACATTGTGAGAGAAGGATGTATCAAACTTTTGAAACGGACCGTTCATATCAAAGATCGGCCCATACATCTAAATCATCACGAATGCTAATGGAAACAACATTAACAGAAAGAAGCAGAGAAATGAAAAGAGGAGGAAACTACAGAATGGCTTACTTGCACAGTTCCAGCTTCTTTAATGGCTGCAACGATCTTGACCTGATCAGCGATCAGTTTCAATCCTACGGCAGAGATCACTACATCGACCTGCTTGATCGCCTTCACCAAACTTTCGTGATCGTAAATATCTCCCTGGGTAAAAATCAAAAGGAGTTTCTACTTCTATGAGATGATCTGGAAAAAGCCTTGAAAAAGTGGATTTGTGTTTTCCTTACATACATAGAGCAAAGTGACACCAGAGTTCTTGAAACTCTCCACGAGTTTCCCTTTCACGGGGTCAGTAGCTGTGCTTTCTCTGATCAAAGCGAATGTTGGATGTCCTGACTTCACGCTGGCTTCAACGATATATTTTCCGATGTACCCGGTAGCTCCGATGATCAAAATCTTGCTTGTCTCTGCCATTTGCCTATCTCCAGCGAGAATGTGAGAGGAAATTTCAGTAACCCAGCTAAAAAATTTACCGCAGGGTATGCTTTCCCGGCGAGATTTGGGGAAATAGAGAAGAGTATACGAAGCGCGGAGAGGAGTGAGTGGATCAGTGGACTCTGTTTTCGCGGTGAGTCGGGATCCAGAGACGCCTTCAGTTGGGTAAGCTTATCCAACTCTAAAGCTCATTTGTGCGCCACGTGCCCTTAGAGAGGGCTAACAGACAGCGTTAGTTTCAACTTTCAAGGGCTAACATGCTCTTCTGAGTTCTGACGACCGCATGGATGTTCAGCTCACCACTTGGTGAGTATTCACACCAAAAAATAAAAATCAGAACTTCGAACGACGGGTTTAGGGAACACCAGGACCGAAGACGGTGGGGTGACAGAAGGTTGAATGGCAGACGGCGAACGGAGCGTCAGCGTTAGCAACCATAGGGAGCTAGGTTTCGACAGAGAGAGAGAGAGAGGAGAAAGAGAGGTTTCGGCACACAAAGAGAGCTAGAAAGAAAAAGAAATGTTTGGCCCATTTTTTTGTGCATCCTATAGCCACGACCACTATAAAACCGACGCTATACGTCCGTTTCAACGACGATGATTTTTGACCGTCACTATAGGTAACACATATAGCGACGATTTTCTATTGGTTGCCGCTATAGGGTACAACTTCCCCACCAATTTTTGCCAAATTTATCAGGGCTTTTATCGACAGCTAGATCTCTGACCATCGCTACATGTGGTTTTAGCGACGGCTTTGTCTGGTCGTCATTGAATCTCATTTTTCTTGTAGGCGCAGAAGAGTTTACTTTTACAAGCAGCAATAAACCGCACACGCTTGTTGAGATAGTTTAAATCCACCAGGAAGTACAAAAAAACTGCTAGTTTTTATTTTGCGAATGACATCCCCAGCGGTTTAAAGCAGTCGGTACTCACTTTTACCGACGATGTCATTCGCAAAAATAATAATAAAAAATAGCGCGAACATAACCCTTTTATGTTCTTTTCTATTTCACGCCCTAACCCTAACTCTCAATCTCTATCTCTCTGGTTGTCTCTTAGGCTGCATTTGCTTCGCAAAAAATATTGAATCCGGAGACCATATTTTCTCGCAAGTTCCTGGAAAGCTTGTTTAGTTTGTTTAAAGGAAATAAATAAAATAACCGGTCTGTTCTCGTTTACTCAAGAATACCTAAAAGGGGACTGATTAGGTAGTCAAAAATTAATCTAACCTAATACATGTTTACTAGTCAAGATAAGGTGATAAACTCACATGTCTTAGTTGATTGATAAAAGGATTATCTCAACCAGCTCAAATCGAATATACCTCCGTGGTATATTGTCTTTTCATTGTTTGATTTAATCAATACAATTGGTGGAACAACAATCAAACATCCACGAGACAAAGAGTTTTTACGTGAAAACCTTAGCCAATAAAAACTACGGGACCACGTCCAGATGAAAAGTATCACTAACAGAAAAGTTAAATGAAATAGAAGTTACCTATGCAACACCATTGCAAATGCAGCTTCCAACCTTAGCTAAGGCCCACTACCGATGCGTCAATGTCCTTTAAATCAACGGTACGATTCCATGCGCGCCCTCCCAATCAAGAAGCCTTGTTCGCTTGTTTAATTTGGTATTCCCCAAATCTACCTACGATCAGTACTCCCCGATTTTAGTTCTCAGCATTCCAGACTCTATTGAAGGTAAATGATTCAGTACACCCTGAACCCCAAGTTGCTCAAATAGTGTCGAGACGCAATGGTACTCTCAGACTTGTTAGGTTTAAGATTCTAAGTGAAAAACCTAAGCTGAGTAGAGATCAAGCACTAAGATATGATCATGATCAAATAGAAGAGAAAGCTCTCAAGAAATAGCAATGAAACTTTGAACTTTTCTTCTTCGAATGGACAACTCTTAATAAATAAAACTCTCTCTTTTATGTATTAATGTATAATCTGTAAGTCTAGAGAAATATTATATTTATAGAGATTCGTAGTCCTGAATCATAAGAGATGTGGGGAATGTGGAACCTTGAAATTCATATCTTAAAAGACCCATTTGCGCACAATCCAATCGATTATACTTTTGATCCAATTGATTGGGCTAGGTCCAATCGATTGTATTCTAGGTCCAATCAATTGGGCCAGTACAGATGGGTTTTTTCTTCGTGAATCCAATTGATTGTACCAAGGGTCCAATCGATCGGACTCTTTAAAGCTTATGTTCTATAATGTCCAATCGATTTATCAGGAAGATCCAATTGATCGGACTCAGAACTGAGTTGACTGTAGAGTCCAATCGATTGATCGGACTTGAAACAGGTTCTGTTCTGTAAGGTCTAATCGATTGATTAAGAAGATCCAATCAATTGGACATACCCCCATAGTCAAACTCTTGACTAGACTCGGGTCTATCCTCTGACTAGGTTTGACCATTATATTTTACTCATTTAAAATATATTCCTATGGTCATTAAGTCACTTACCTTCCTATGCAAGCGCGCACGATCTTTAACGAACATATGGACAGTTACTCAGATGACTCATGTTGTCAACTGTCTGATTCTTACTATCTTTGTCTTTTAGTCTTCACGTAGTCGACAAAGTATGCATACCACGACATCTTCAACGCTATATTGGTGCTAATAGGAATGGTTACAAGAATGTTGTGCCATACGGAATCTTTGCCAAATTAGAATATGAAATTATTCCTTACAATCTTTCCATTTGGCAATTCCGTGACAAAAACATTAATCATATAAAGAGTAAATAAAAAAATTATAATCCCACCTCCTTCCATGATACACTCACTAGCTCACAATCTCTAGAAGATAACGAACAAATAATAGAAAAGAAGTTTTGATCTGTCCCCTGCACATTCTGCCAACAAAACATACAATGTAATATCATAAGTAGAAATAAGTAAAACAATTAAAATTACAGCGAGTTATCTATGCACATCACAAGATAGAGAAATTGAAAAAATATACAATATTTTTCTCCCCATAAATTTCTCCATGGTGGTCTTCTCGACCTCCTGTGAGACTTGTATTTTCCTTCCTTTCAATAAAGCCTTCACCTTATAAAAAAAATAAAAAAATAAAAATTACCCTAATTGGTAATATCTAGCCATTAGATTGAAGCTCTTTTTAAGGAGTGATTTAGCCGTTGGATACTAAATCTAATGGCTAAAAATCATCAAACAAATTGATTTTTTGTATGAATATCTACCAAAGGGCAGGCTAAACATGTATTCGGTCAGTACACCGGGAGGGCAGATGTGAGTAACAGAAGTTCATTACTAAAAAACAAAAATATTTTGTTTGAAAAAACTGGTAGAGACTAGTTTTTTTATATCTCTTATTTTTTTTTTCATTTTTTTACTCGGCTTTGTATCATGTTTCAAAATCTTGGGATCGGTGGTTGGATCGAAAACCCCCACCCTGATCCAACACCGCCTTGGACCGAGATTATGTTAGGTTTCTTCTCAGATGAGACGATCCCGAAATGAATTGGATCGGTGCCTATCAATCCCGATTCGGATCGCCCAATCCAGAATGGGATCAGCCGCGACTTCGAACCATTCTAGTGGTCAAAAAAACGTTTTATAGAAAAAGAGATTTGTATGTGAAAAAGTTGATACATAGAAAGTTTTATCACTTTCATATACAAAAATCATTCTAGAAAACTTATCCAAGGCAACCAGCCTTAACGGCGAAGCAAATGCCGTCTAGACTCTTTCACCGTTGTTCTTTTCTTTATGATGGATCTGGTTTATTTTAATGAATTATAGAACGTTTTTTAATAACCCGCAAAAATCTTCTTCTTTTCTTCCTTCCTTTTCTCCATTCTTTTCTCTATAAAATCGGATATATATAATAAATTAGTATATTTATATAATAATAAATACATATACAAAAATATAAATTGTTATATTGGGCTTATAGCCAAAAAAATCACTAAACAGTAAACTGTTGTCCAAATCGTACCCAATTTCATATTATTACCCAAATTGTGATTTCCAATTTTTTTTCCTTTTAACCCTGCTTGAATACCTCAAATAGCGAACATAAACTTTAATTAAAAAAAACCTCCTCTGTTTCTCTCCCACCGGCCCTCTCTCGTTTTCTCTCTAAGCATCTTCGTCTCCCTCCCCGGTTTCTTTCTCTCCG
The DNA here is from genome assembly GCA_035048495.1 of Euptelea pleiosperma. Lineage (NCBI taxonomy): Eukaryota > Viridiplantae > Streptophyta > Magnoliopsida > Ranunculales > Eupteleaceae > Euptelea > Euptelea pleiosperma. The sequence goes on along the minus strand of CM068552.1, from coordinate 3,787,002 downwards.
TCTCTCCCTCATGAGATAGAAGAACATGGGAGTGTTTTTTTAAAACGTCCGGGCGACAATGAAACAGGCAGCGAGGAACGAACGATGGATTGGAATGGATGGCAGACTGAGAAAGTGAGGAGGAGAAGAGCAAAAAGAGTTGGAACTAAGGAAATACGTTAGTGTATTTCACTTCTGGGTAAAGCTCAGAAGCCTCCACCCCAAACGAAGGCTCCATCTCAAAATTTGTGTGATCTTCCTTCACAAAAACTGAGTGGTACTTCAACGACAAAATGACGTTTAATGGAAATGGAGCCTCTCTGCACATGAACAATAGAAAACAAACAGAAATCAAAATCAATGGGGGAGGAAGTGAAGCAATTATCTCTTAACAACTAAATTTGCTTTTCTCTAACTCCCTATTCGAGGAATCAGATTCAACTCACAAATGATCATTCAATTTATGAGTTTCACGAAAAATGGTCGCCCGACCCATGTTTTTAGGCCTCGATTCGACTCGGCCCGTATGGACCATTTGCTTGGGCCGCCTGGCCTGGCATGCGGCCCAACCCATAAACCACCATTAACGGGCCTCCTATTGAGCGGCTTGTCATGGTCACCAGCTGGATTTCATTAATGGCCGTTCCATTTTGAATAAATCTACGGTCCAGTGGTTCAGGTGAAAGTCATGTTGAAAGTTCTGTCTCCGGATCCCGACCCATTTTTTTTATTATGTGAAGTGTAAACCAAAGTTATAAGTTATAAATCTGGGGGGTTGAGCCTCCCCGTTACGTCACTTGGAATTTTATTTGTTTAAGGGAGCTACGTCACTATATACGTACTCCACCAACTCCTCAATTCAAACTGTTCAAAAAACGATATAACAGCCATTATAACGGTAAAACCTCGTTGTAACAGTAATATTAACGATTCGTTATTTCTAGAAGTTGGTACTAATCAGTATCCCAAATAATGCTCGAATCACGGCTAAAATCCAATCCTGAAAATGACTCAAAACCAATTTCCAATTGAGTTGCTTTTTTTGGTCCAACTAGCAGGGATTGGCCAAACATTCATTCGGTTAGTAGGATCTCTGTGCGTGTGCCATGTGGCTCAAACAGTCGTCAGTTACAAAAAATGGACTCAGCAGCCACATTGCTCCTCGCAATCATCAAACCCTGCCAAGAGAGCTCTCATTGGATACCCGCCAATGCCACGTGTCACACTCTTTTGGGCCTACAATGCTCCGAAATTAGAAATCTTGTGTTGAACACCTAGCCGTCTAGCTGAGATGGTTAGTGTGTAGTATGTACCCTCCTCTTTTTTTTTTTTTGAACCAGGGTATCCGGGCCAGCTTGCGCGCACCACGACTAATCCCTGTACGTGACTAGCACAGCATCCCACCGCCATGATCACCCTCTAAAATCTGGGGGGCCAGGGGGAATCGAACCTGAGACCGTGCGCCTAACCACACATCCAAGTACTCGTCCTACCACTGGACCAACCCAAGGGTGGGTACCCTCCTCTTGTGGGTGGTCCTGGGTTCAATCCCACGAAGGCAGGTTTAAAATTTAAACCAGCTAGTAGAAGTCCCCTAACCCGGTGTTAACTGTTAACCGGTCCAGGTATAGCCTGGCTTCCATCCACGATGTCACTGGTCTAGCGGTCTAAAGCATGGAGTTTGGCCCATTGGCAATTTTTGGGTGGGGATGCATCACACTTTGACGTGTGAAGATGTAAAAAAATTTCCTTAACAAGATAAGAAACCAAGGTTTAAAAGGGCCGTTGCAACGTTATAACGGACCGGAGGTGTTACTGTTTTTTCCGTTATAATGGCTGTTATAGCGAAAATAACACTCAGAAGCAAAAAATGGAAAATAACGGAAAAATGGCGCCGGAATTCAAATTTTGAAATTTGAAATTCGAGTTTCAGATTTTCAAAAAACAGAAAAAAACTGAAATAACAGCCATTTTTTTTCTCAAAATTTTTCAGGAAATAACAGTTGTTATTTTTGTTATAACAGAAAAATAACGGCCGTTATTTTCTGGGCGTTTTAACGGTACGTAGTGTAACGGGGGAGGTCCGAATCCGTTATAACGGCCACTATTTTTGTTATAATGGCCATTTTTTAAACCATGTAAGAAACAATGGAGTGTGGCCCAATAAGAATAGACACGATGACTGACCATGTTGTTTCCTACCATGGTGAGGTCACGATGTGATCACCACTCTTACCATATATTCCTTGGGTTTGAAAATTCCTCAAAAAGTCAAAAGTCAACAAACAAAATAATGGGAAGACCGTTTGATAGTTAAGCTACTGGTTAACGCCCATTATAACTGTAAAGCTCCAAGACCGTTATCATTATGTTGTTCATATCTGTTATTTTATTTTAAAAAAACATTCTAAAAATAATTAAAATCTGATCAATTTTTACTATAATTTGATCTGTTATAATTGTAACAGACAAAACAGTAACATTACCAGTCCATCTAATGTTATCCTGCTTTATAAGATAGAGTAGTTGAGATCAAATCCATCCATCTAATGTTGGACAATCGGATCTCAACCACTCATTCCCACTCATTTATTCGCTTCATGTTATGATTTTTGGAGAAATCTGAAATTTCACTATACAGACTAGGATTTGGGGAAATCTGAAATTTCACTATTCGCTGATTGTCTAGTACTAGTAGGTAGCCCATGCCCACTGCAATCTTCGACAAAGTATTTGCCAAAATCGGGTGTGAGTGGCTTAGATCCACCATCCATTTGGAGTGATAAGATCTCGGCCATCTTTTGTGAAGCTGATAAGAGGGGTATAAGTGGGGAGATAATTTCTCTGTTAAATTAATCAAACCGTCTAATTTTATTTTATGTAAAGGTTGACATGGGCCCTTGGATATATGAAGCGTATAAGAGGGGGAGACAACCGATGTGTTTTGTTATATAGACTAGTAAATGGCCCGTGCCCACGGCTTTCTCCGAGCGTTTGCAAAAATTGGGTGCCTTCGGCACTCAAATGGTATAACGGACTGGGGTGTATCGTTTTTCCATTATAACGGTTGTTATAATGGATTGTAACGTGCGCACAAGGAAGAAATGAGAAAATAACAGAAATAACAAAACATAACGGTGTTGAAATTCAAATTTTGAATAAATTGAGGTCAAATGAGGCGAATTGAGTGGCTGAAATATAACCGTCTACATTAGATCGATGGATTTGATCTCAACCACTCTTTATCTAACCGTCTACATTAGATGGATGGATAAGATAAGATAAGATAAGAGAATACAATTGAGTTGTCTTGTTATATGCATGGGTGGCCCGTGCCTGCGGTACTTTCGGACAAAGTGTTTGTCAAAATTGGGTGGTAGTTAATTTCAACCACTAATTATTGAAGCCAGATAAGATAAGAGGGGGTATAAGAAAACCAATCACTTGTTATATTGATAGTGGGTGGCCCGTGCGCTCGGCACTCCCCGTCAAAGCATTTGCCAAAATTAGGTGTGAGTGGCTGAGATCCACTATCCATTTGGGGAATAAGATCTCGGCCCTTTTTTGTTGAAACAGATAAGAGGGAGTATAAGTGGGGAGACAACTTCCCAGTTTTGTTATATAGATTTTTTTTGAATTTCTCTAAATTACATAATTTAAAAATCATTTAATAAATACAAACCAATTAGACCATATGAAACTATGATCCCACTTTTTCTAAGGTTAACGAAGTGAGTATTTTTATCTTTAAAAAAATTACTAGTCAATTTGGGTAAAAAAAATGTTCGGTGGACCATGTCAGTGGGTATATCAACTTTTAATTTTCAAATTGTTGGGGTATATAAAATTTCAAAGATAACAAGGGTATGTCAAAAATTTCCTAAAAAATTGTCAAAGTATTAATAAAATATTAATATTTTATTATTTAAAAAAATATAATAAAAGTTAAAAAGCTAAAATAAATAAATCCGATAACAGTTAAAAAAATGGTTTTTTTAACTAACAGAAATAACTACTAACGGATATCCTGTTTTCTTTTTTTATTAAAAGTGTTATAACGGGATATAATGTAACGGGTCCGGGACATTATATTTGGCCATAATTTTCGTTGTTAAAACAGCCCCGTTGAATTTTTTATTTTACCTCCTAGTCTTCCCTTCTTCTTTGGTTTGCCCCCCCTGCAAAAACCAGGTGACAATGGGGGGGTTTTAACGGTGAAAATCAGCTGGATTTCAAGGGTAAAAAACGCAGATAAACACCATGAATTTGGGATTGGAGATGTGGTTTAAAACGAGTAATAACAACTGCTTAAAACGTACCCAAAATCAACTATAAACAGTGGGTCTTGCAGCCCAAAACAACAACTTGGGCATGGATAGAGCATACAAAACCGTGGTGAGATCTTTGGGACTTTTAGACAGCTTGGGGAGAGGAAGAAGAGAGAGGGAGGGAGAGAAAGGGAAGAAGGCAAAGAAGGTTCGCTGAAGCCGTGGGGTGCTTCGAATATGTGGTGTGTTTTCATAATTTTTGGGGTGCAAGTAAAATTTTCTCCCGTTAAATCTCGAGTATGTAACCATAAGGCTCACTAAACATGGGGGATGTCCACGTGTTTTTATAAAGATGGTGAGAACGGAGTAGAACTTTGTTGACTTACGAGGTAGGTGTCATGCTTAGATGTTTGCCCATTTCTAGGTGGACCTACAATCAACTTTATTAGTGAGTTCAAACCTTTGGATCTTTGAGCTCCAAAGGTTTGGTCTGTTGGTCCTACACCTTGGGTTGGGCCAAACATCCGTACGGTCAGTGATTTCTAAAAGAGCCACGTGGCTAATACCATGGTCTGTGATCAACAAACGTCCATCAGCAAGTTCTACTCAGAGAAAGTAGAAGTATAACTTTGATGATAGACCACAGTATGAGCCACGTGGTTCACTCTTAGAGGTCGCTGACTGTTTGGATGTTTGGCCCACCCTAGCTATGGACATACAGATAAAAAATTCTCTTGATTTCTGATTTCTTAAGCATTGGATTGGCAGTTGTTTTGATGGGTTGATTTTCTACCGTGACATTATTGACCATTATTTGGGTACAAAAATCCAAACATCGATCCATGAGTTGTTTTGATGAGTTGATTTTTAACCGTGAAATCACTATTCAGCATGATTTTCGGTTTGCAGGCCCGCTTTGGGATTGGTCAAACATCCCTATTGGTCAGCATCCTATAAGAATGTGACACGTGGCTCATAATATGACGGATCAGTCAGCCAAGTTCTACTCAGATATTGTGAAGTATAAACCCCTACCTACCACCTGCCTGCCTATTAAAAAAGCAAAAAAGTTCAATTTTTTTTAAAGTAAAGGTACGTGCACCATGTGGGAGACAAGTAGAGCTGGTATGCCCAATAAAGTAAACGGCTCGTGATGTAACAAGGTATACCTGAGATCTTTTCAATTGCGGAAGCTGCATTTTTGGTAGCCACAGCTGCCATCTGGACCCACTTACCGCATAGATGTTTAGCCCACCACTTAATAGACAGTCGTACCAAAAATCAGCTTATTTGGTGATTTTTAGCCGTTGGTTTCAGTACAAAAATAAAGGGTTGCATTCAACGGCTATAAGAACGTCTTAAAAAGTGCTAAAATCTAATGGTTATAGAATACCAATCAGGGTGATTTTTGGTTGTATATCCACCAAGGGGTGGGATAAACATCCATGCGGTCAGTGGGTCCAGATGACAGCGGTAAGTAACCAAAATGGTGCTTCCGCATTTGAAACAGTTTCAGGCATACCTTGTTACATCTTTTTCCTAAACTAAAAGAGATATAAGAAGTGTAGACGTGCCCCACATCGGAGACAAAGTGAGCTGGCCAATCGGAAAACGTGCCTACTTTTTTATTCATTTTTAATTATTATCTGTTTGTATTTTTTATTTTATTTTTAGGGGTAGGTGGGGATTATGGTTCTACTGGGTTACGTGAGATGGTGATTACACGTTTTCAAAGCATTTCGAAATAATATATAATTCTATCATCACTCCACACGAGCCGCGCCTCGTCTCTCCCCCTCTTGCCAACGTTTTTCTCGTGCACTCGTGCTCGAGCAGCACCAAAATTTGCCAAAATAGTTGGAAAATAAAGTGAGTTGGTAGGATCTGTTTGGTTGTACATTTGTGGCGTTTCTACTTTTTGCCTTGTGAAGTCCAGGGTAGGGTGTCCACGGGTCTGTTCCGGTTCGGTTCCTAAGGTACTTACAATCGGAATCAATATTGTCGGTTCTTATCAGTTCTGTTCTCAAAATGATGTATCCAGAACCAGAACCGATTATTTGGTTCCGGTTTCGATTCCAGATACATGGCTTCAAATCATTATCATTTGACAAAGACGTCTTTATTTTGGAAGTTAAAAAGAAAAGACACGAGTAGAGCTGTCAATGTATCATATCAATCTGAAAATCTGATCCGATTTGATCTGATAATTTTGGGTCCCGAGCCACTTTTATTTTCTCATATAAATACTGGGTTCACATGTACCGATCTGATACAATATCTTATATATGTATATTTTATGTTATCATTGTACAATATTTTAATTTTGAGTGAATAAAATACATAATTTAAATTTTAAAATATTCTTTTTGATCAATTTAGTAGATTGAATGGGATAGGTCTAGAACTCAATTCTTTCTATCGGACAGAACCCAATCCATTGACAGCCCTACTTTCGGGCTAACTGACTCAATGTTTGCCCATTATACCTAGTGGACATATACAGCAAAATTCGGAATTCTTAGTAATTTTTAGCCTTGGAGTTGAAAAGAATTTTAATCATGGACTTCTCGAATAGGCATTAGATGAATTATAAACCCATGATGAAAAAAAATGCTCAAATCAAATTATTAGAAATCACCAATCAAACTTAATTTGGTGTGTAGGTCCAGCAATGGATGGCCCAAACACTCGTATGATCAATGGGTCCGATAGAGTGTGCCACTTGGCATTTTGGTTGGTGGGTCCACCAAGATGTAGGCCAACAAACTTTCATGGAGGTAGTGGGCCCAAAAGAGTCTACTACGTGGTAAATTGAGGAACTTCTGCATCCAAATTTTGATGCAGAGGTCGGTATGATAGATTTTTCCGCACGGATGTTGTGATCCGGTGGCAAAAGCAAAATAGGAGTGAAAAAGCATTGGGTGATGAGAGCAGGTTTTGCTGCGTTCGCAAAGGTTTGCAACGGGTTGACTTTTGTAGGAGACGTACACCTGGAAAAGCTCTAACTCAAGTTAAACTAAACTAAGGTTACTATTTAATTATAACATTAACAGGGGTTGGAACTTGTTTTTTTTTTTTGAGTTACGTGTCCTACAAAAGAGGAACACCACACGGTAGGTGCGAGTGTAGGAATTCTCCGTTTGGCGCATTCCTCGTCGGCTCTTCCTATAAAAGACCAATTTGAAAATGAAATCCCACGTGGGACACGTTTTAGAAGATTAACTGTACACCAAAAATTAGCTGACAGCTGACTTATGGCCGGCATGAACTTTCATGGGTGGGTTCCAAAGCCAAATTGAAATAACAAATGCTTGAATCCAACAATTGCACACGGTCGCGCTCGGCTTTTTATGACAGAGTCACGGGACAGGTCTTGTCGGCCATAGATTTGGAGAATCCAACTGTTGTGATAGCACTGACCTGGTATTCACTCTTTGCCAAAGGTCTCCTCATGAGCCTGTCATAAAACGCTGGTCACGGGAGCCCGTGCCATTACACATTTGGGTGTTTAGGCCCACAAGGGAAAAACTTTTAGATGCAGAGGATTCTCGTGGCCTTACTTGGTGCATATTTTTTTGGGCCCACTAATCGCATGGATGTTTAGCCCACCAATTAGTGGATATACACACAAAAAAATTCACCTTGATTGATAATTTGTGTATAACGTGTTAGTACCCAAAAAAACATGCTTGAATCCAACTGCTACAATCACTTCTAGAAAAAGTGCTAAAGATAACAAACCATGCCTATGTTTGGTATATGTTTTGTGTGTGTGTATATCCAACAAGGGGTGGGGGCAAACATCCATACATTTGGTGGGCCCAAGAAAATGGATTACATAGGGCCACTAGAATCTACTGCACATCCAAAGTCCTTTGCATCTAAAATTTTTCCGGTCCACAAGAGTTGGGGTAACATTCATGGGTCAGTAGGCCCACAAATGGTGTACCACGTGACATTTCTGTAACATGATTGACTGGTAAAAATTTAGATGCAGAAGACTTTGGATGCATAGAACTCTGGTGGGCCTGTGTAATGCATTTTCTTGGACCTTATCCCACCCTCGATAGATACACATAAAAAATATGCCTGATTGATTATCTTTAGCCGTTAGTTTAAACATTTTTTTAGGAGTCAATGTAGCCGTTGGATTCAAGCATGTCTTTTTGTGTAATAACACTAACATACAGAAATTATCAATCAAGCTGATTTTTTGGTTTGTATATGCACTAATGGGTGGGCTGAACATCCATACGGTTATTGGGCCAAAAAAAAAATGTACTAAGTAGGGCCACAACAAGAGTCCTCTGCATCTAGATAGTTTTTGCTCCCAAGAGGGCCCCACTCCATAAGGGCACCCTTATTGAATCAGTAGTCCACATGGGGTGGCTCGACTTGACCGACTACGTTGCGTACTAGATTTACCCTCGTACGTTTGACTGGCCTTACCTTATGGTCGAGCTATTTTCCAAAACGAGGGCTTTGGTTACCTCATGGACTTTGAATGGAGAAATTTTTTGAAGCGGCCGATCATGCACCAATGATCGCGCGCCACATATATATACCTATGGTTAGCTTTTTAAAACCAAATCCTAAAGCCAGGTATATGTGGCGCACGAACATTGGGCGGAAAAGCCTGCCGCTTAAAAAATTTTCTCCTTTGAATGGATTAGCAGCCAAAGAAATTGAAGAGAAAGAGACACTGAGATGTACGAGGCATTGGTTGGAAAAAGTAGAGCTTGCTGATGTGTGTCGTGTAAGGCTGTAAGCCATGAAAACACTAGAACAAATTTCATTAATTAAGATTGGTAAGACGAAGGCCAGGTCAGAGTAATAATTAAGGTTGTACGTATAAAATATGTAATTGAGCATCCCCATCATGGGTATGCATGGTGGGCCCAAACACATGGCCTGCGTGTCTTAATCAATCCCACGAGCCTTCAAATTTTATAAATAAATGTCATTTATTGGAAAAGGTAAGGCATCTTCCAGTCTTCCTTTGTGAGAAGATGATAACGTGCGCCTTAAGTTTATTTTATGTGAACATGATTCGAAGACTTTGTGTATATAAGCCATGTATATATAGAAGAGTTTGCTCATTGAATCCTCCAACATTTCTGTATTCTCTCCTTAATTAACACAGTTCTCTTGCCTTTCTGTGAGTTGAAAGCTAGCCTGTGCTCGTGTATGGTCTAAGGTCCTTGCGCTCGACCTTAGACATGGAAGCCAAGAAATGTCTCTGTGCTGTTCTCTTGACCTTCATCTTGGTTGGATTGTCTGCGGATCTGTTTGTTCGGGACGAGAATGAAGTTCAATATTCTCTTCTGGGGTGTGTTTTTAATCCTTCTTTTCTCTAATTTCTTCTCTTCTTGCTTCTGCATTTTTTTTTTTTTTTTTTTGAGAAGCAAACATAAATAATCGTGTTTCTTTTGCATTAAAACCTTCTTAGTTCATCTTAGACACTTCAACGGATAAAAACCTCTATAAGAAAAACTGCATATATGCACTCTATCATATGGGTCACTCATAAAAGACCGACATAGAGAAGGCGAAGCCTCCTCTGTCATCTTGCTCAAACTGGTCGAACATGGCTATTGATTTTCAGAAAACCCAATAATGTAAATAGATCATGGATTTAGATCCATTATATCATCTTGCTCAAACTGGTCGAATATGGCTATTGATTTTCAGAAAACCCAATAATGTAAATAGATCATGGATTCAGATCCATTATATCATCTTTCTCAAACTGGTCGAACATGTCTATCGATTTTCAGAAAACCCAATAATGTAAATAGATCATGGATTCAGATCCATTAGTCTTTTTTTTTTTTTTTTTGTGGGTACTCAAGCTGTGATAAATATATGGGTTCTAGTGAAATCTCAGATTTACATAGTTGTTTGGTTTTCTTATTTTATATTGTGAGTTTTCTTGGAAAGTTTAGAATATAGTTGCAGACCTTCTATCATTTTGTTTTGTTTGTAAGGCTGTGAGACCATCGTCACCTCACCTATATATATATATTCTCTTTATATTGTATGATTTGCAGATATGCCTCCTAGATTCAAAAAATTTAGATTTGCCTAATTTTATTGTCATTCAAGTTAAAAAAGAAAAAAATAAAGATAGGAGGTTAATGTTGGCATTTCAGGTCAGAGTTGGTCAAAGTCAACTTTAAGGGAGGCAAGTGGAAAAAAAGAACCTTTTCTTTTTATACAATCCATCACACAGTCAGGATCATTTTTGATTAGTGTGGTTTGGGTTCATGATGGACAGCTGTGTGTCTGGAAAATAAATTTTATTTACAACAACCTCTAGCAAAAAATTAATTTTTTTCTCTAATTAATTAATTCACATGGGCTGACAGGTGGATTAGTGTTAATTAATCTCCTTTGTCCTTGGAAGACAAAAAAAAACTTGTGTCCTTGGCCTAAAACGTTACACGTGGCCGACGCATCGATCATATCTTAATGCTTCAATTAGTGGGCCACCATGGCATACTAAGTTTTTTATTTGGAATTGCAAGAGAGTTGCTTATGAGTTAACATTTGACTTAATTTGTTTTTTATGTGTTCAGGGAGCTAAAGAACATGATCTTAGGGATGGTTGATGGAGGCTGGCCTTCCAGCGGCAATGAGCAGACTGAGAAGCCTAGCCCTGTTGTCCTGAGTCCCAACCTAACAACTTGTCATCGGTCCCTATCGGATGCCGATCGCCCTGTTTATTGTTGCCCCCCCAAACGTGAGTCAGAAGAGCCCTTCATTGATTTCAAATTCCCTGACCCTTCATCGCGTATCCGTGTGCGCCGGCCTGCCCATCTTGCTGCCAAGGACTACCTTGTCAAGTACAACAAGGCCCTAGCGATCATGAAGTCCCTCCCCTATGATGACCCACGTAACTACTTACGCCAGGCAAACATGCATTGTATCTATTGCACCGGGGCCTATAACCAACAACATTCCAATGCCCTCCTTAAGATCCATAGATCATGGCTATTCTTTCCTTGGCACCGCATGATGATCTACTTCCACGAACGGATTCTCGGAAGTCTTATCGGCGATGACACGTTCGCGTTACCATTCTGGAATTGGGACACCCCTAACGGTATGATGATCCCGCATATGTACATGAATGGGTCCTTCATTGATACTGATCGCGATAGTTCCCACCTTCCACCCCAAGTAGCCGACATTAATTTCGATTACGTCGAGAGCGGGTTGGGACCTGAAGATCAGATTTCGACCAACGTCGCATTCATGTATAACCAAATGGTATCTGGTGCAAAGAAGACTGAGCTGTTCATGGGTTGTTCTTACAAGGCAGGAGAGGATGGGTTTTGTGATGGGCCTGGGACAATAGAGCTTGCACCCCACAATGCACTACATACTTGGGTTGGTAGCAACTTAAATCCTGAAAGAGAAAACCTAGGGGCATTTTATTCTGCTGCAAGGGACCCCATCTTCTATGCACACCACTCGAACATCGATCGCCTTTGGGAAGTTTGGAGGGGTCTCAGAGGGAACAAGCCCGAGATCGTCGACCCCGAGTGGCTAGACTCCTATTTCTTCTTCCATGATGAGAAGTCGCAGCTTGTTAGAATCAAAATTCGGGATGTCCTTGACATAACCAAGCTTCGGTACACTTACCAGTCGGTCGACAACCCATGGCTCAATGCACGGCCTAAGCCTTCAGTTCCACCACAAATCGCTCGTCACATATTGAAGATGAGAGACAATCAAAACAACTTGAAATTTCCAAGCCACATTGTATCACCCGACTTCACACCCGAGGGTCGTACGCTTGACACTACTATAAGAGTCAGAGTCCATAGGCCCAAGACCCATAGAACCAGGAAAGACAAAGAAGAAGAAGAAGAGGTTTTGGTTGTGTATGGAATTGATATCAAGAAGGACGTGTACGTGAAGTTCGACGTCTATGTTAATGCAGTCGATGAGACTACAATTGGTCCTGAGTCGAGGGAGTTCGCAGGGACCTTTGTTAACATGCGCCGAGGTGTGAGGCTAGTGATGAACAAGGAAGATGTGGTAGTGAAGAGGAAGACGAATCTTAAGTTGGGGATCTCAGAGTTGTTGGAAGATCTAGAGGCTGATGGAGATGAAAGCATATGGGTGACATTGGTGCCGAGAGGTGGGACCGGTGTCAACACTACCGTTGATGGGGTTCGAATTGAATTCATGCGGTGATAAGATTTAGATAACAAATGAGTTTTAATTCTATTATTTTATTGTAATTAAGGAGCAGATGGGTAAGGTTAAATTAATAATGGGTGGGCATTTATTTTGAATTTCGAGTTTGGCATGTGTAAAGTGGAATCCAATGGACGGGGATGTACGATTTTTTTTGATCGGGTTTGAGATATGTATTTTAAGATTTGATTATCAATAATTTTAGTCTTTTCAGTAACGGAACTTCCTAGCATCCTCTTAAATGTAACAGCCGTTATAATGACAATAACGGCCGTAACGGATTCGGACCTCCCCCATTACGTTATGTTCTGTTTTCTCTGATGCGCAGTCCAGACTCCAAACCTCTTCTCTGTATGGCTCCAATGTTTTGCCACATGGAGGGTTTATATGTGTTCAATCCAAGTGTTCATCATCTGATCAGGAACCTCTGGATTGCCCACGTGGACAGTGTTCGTGTCTATATGGCACCTATATTCTTCCAAGTAGGAGGAGCTCTAAATAGAGTTAAATGGCGAAACAGTCATATGAGACTCTGTAGATGGCCACATGGAGAGTACTTTTGTCCACATGAACCCCATACCCTCGTGTTCACTGGGCTTTGACAATTACTGAATATTTCAATTATTCTAAAGGGGGCAAGAAATGGAGCTTCCTTTTTGCCATGTGGTAGGTGCCTTTTAGGCTGAAACTTGCCATGTGCAGAGGAATCACGTGGCGAAACAGGTGGACCCCGTTGGTTTCGATACCCCCGCTCCCACATTTTAAAACCTTTTTCATTGGAGGCTTCAAAGTCCACTGCGGCAGCCCAATAAACAGTTCCTCTCTTTTTGGCGAAATGTACAAATGCACGATGGGTACGTTTCTGGGTTCCTAAAAACGTTTCTGGGTTGTTAAAAAAACTTATGTGCACGATGGGTACGTTTCTGGCTTCCTAAAAAAAAGTTGTGTATTCTTCTTCCTCTTTAGATTCTTGCACTCTATAGGGAGGAAGAAGAAGAGTACACATAAGTTTTTTTTAAGTGATTCCCCTCAACCAACGATGGGTACGTTCCTTGGTTCCTAAAAACGTTCACTATGTGATATTAAGGCCCTGCTTGGTTTGCACTCCAGTGCAAATGCCGTGAGTTGCATATTGCAGTCATTTACCACAGTTTTTGGGCTGCACATGCTTGCATCCATTTTCTTAAAGAGTTTTCAAGGGCTTGTCAACCACTTCCACGCCAGCTCATTAATTTGCACGCCCACTTCACTCCAGTGTTGAGTGGTCGCATGAAACTTCGGTACTAGCTTACATATATTAAGGGAAAGTTTACATTTAGAGGTAAAGTAGACTTTTTCTTCTGAAGAGGGTAGAGCTTCCTAGCACATGGGTCAGCTCGCTCGAAGAGTTCGGAGCGCTATAGTAGCTCAAGGATGATACGCATTCTCATGCGGAATTTGAGAGGAGCTTGGCTAAACTAAGGGGAGCTCTGTTGGGCTCTCCTATGCTCAGATGAGCTCTACTAAAGGTCTAACACATATCCATAAGTGGTGTGCTCCCTCAGACACATGTACAATTCACATTGTGCATACTTATGCACCCACAAGGTCAGCGATGAACAAGGGTAATACGGGCAGCATTGGGTGAAATTGGTGCGGAGAGGTGGAACTGGAGTCAACACAACCATTGATTGGTTTCGGATTCGATACATCCAAGGAAAACTAATGGTTAAGATCGTTAGAGCAGTTCATTTTTCTCTCTTTTATTTCAGCCCATTGAAAATGTGGTCCACTGATTTGAGGGTCCATATTGCTCCATACACTTCTTTTTCCTGCGCATAGGATTGACATTTCCTAAAGAGTTTATGACAACGAAGATTATTCAGGGTATCTCTGTCAAATTGGAAAATATCAAGAACCTTATCCAAATTGGACGAAAAAAATCTTTGGCTATAAAACAATTCAACTCCTGAACATTTGTCTTCACGTCCAGAGGTTTAAAATATCATTCCGATTGGTCACCAATTCAATGGCACCTCTCCTGCTTACTCCTACAAACCAATTGCCGTTGGAATCAACGGCTCAAATCCTATCCCTGTTAGAAAGATGTTCCAACATGGAGGAACTAAAGCAAATCCATGCCCACATGTTCAAAACAGGACTGGTTCTAGACACCATCCCAGCCAGCAGATTGTTAACCTTCTGTGCAACGTCTGATTCCGGCAACTTAGCTTACGCCAGGCGGGTTTTTGACAGAATTCAGTCACCCAATACCTTCATGTGGAACATAATGATCAGAGGCTACTCCAAATACAGGGACCCAGAAGAAGCTTTGCTTCTTTACCACCAAATGCTCCATGATTCAGTCCAACACAATGCTTACACCTTCCCTTTCTTGCTCAAAGCCTGTGACAGTCTATCAGCCTCGGAGGAAACCCAACAAATCCACGCTCACATTGTGAAGACTGGCTTCAGCTCAGAGGTTTATTGCACCAATGCACTGCTTCACGTTTATGCTATATCTGGCAGCCTCGTGTCTGCTCGTCGCCTTTTCGACAGAATTCCACGACGAGACACTGTCTCTTGGAACTCGATGATCGATGGGTACATGAAGGGTGGCAAGATTGAGACAGCCCAAGAACTGTTTAATCAGATGCCGACAAAGAATGTCATCTCTTGGACATCTGTGATTACTGGCTGTGTTACGGGCGGCCTGTTCAAGGAAGCCTTGAACCACTTTCATGAAATGCAGAATGCAGGTGTCAAACCTGACAGTGTAGCGCTGGCGAGTGTACTTTCAGCATGTACTCATCTTGGAGCATTGGACCAAGGAAAATGGGTGCATGCTTATATCGATAAAAACCGAATCCAAATCGACCCAATTCTGGGTTGTATTCTTGTGGACATGTATGCCAAGTGCGGCGACGTGGAAGAAGCTCTGAGAGTTTTTAAGAACATGGAAAAGAGAGGTGTTTCTGCATGGACAGCCATGATTACTGGTTTTGCAATTCATGGATGGGGAAGAGAAGCTCTTGATCTGTTCGCAGACATGCAGAAGGCAGGAATTAAGCCCAACCCAATCACTTTAACAGGGGTTTTGACTGCATGTAGTTATGCAGGATTGGTGAACGAGGGGACATTCCTCTTTGAGAACATGGAGAGAATTTACAATGTAACCCCATCCATAGAGCATTATGGATGCATGGTTGACCTTCTGGGCCGAGCTGGGCAACTTAAGGAAGCAAAAGAGCTGATTGAGACCATGCCCATGAAACCAAATGCTGCCATTTTGGGGGCACTGCTTAGTGCATGCTGTATTCATCGAAACTATGAGTTAGGCAAACGAGTAGGCAAGATCCTGATTGAAGTGGACCCCGACCATGGTGGCCGATACATTCACTTGGCGAGCATGTTTGCTGCAGCAGGCCAGTGGGACCAAGCTGTGGAAGTGAGGAAGCTGATGAAAGATAGGGGAGTTTCAAAATTGCCAGGGTGCAGTTTGATTGGGTTGAGTGGCATTGTCCATGAATTTTTTGCCGGGGACCGGTCCCACCCACAGACGGAAGAGATTTATCTCACATGGGACCGAATTGCAGAGAGATTAAGGCAAGAAGGATATGTCCCTGCGACTGGAAATTTGCTACTTGATCTGGAGGAGGAGGAGAAGGAAACTACAATCCATCAACACAGTGAGAAGCTGGCTATTGCATTTGGGTTCATCCGTACTGAACCTGGGGAGACAATACGGGTTGTTAAGAACCTTCGAGTGTGTGAGGACTGCCACACCGCAATAAAGTTCATCTCCAAGGTTTATTCTCGTGAGATTGTTGTGCGGGATAGGACTCGGTTCCACCTTTTCAAAGATGGAAATTGTTCATGTGGGGATTATTGGTGAAGAGGGTAAAGATTGCTACTTCTTCAAATTTTGTCACCAATTAATGGTAAATTACTTGAGATAAAATCAAGAAATTAATCAGAGGTACATGAACAAGGAACAACATTATTCCAAACCTTGGATCTCCCGCCCCTCCATCTCAAGTGGAGAATGATAGCTGATGGTTATTGAATCCAAATAGCTTGCCAAAAAAAGAAGATGGACTAGTTTTACAAACTCGGGAAGGTGCATAAAGGCTCCACTTCAACCAATGCTTAGATGCTGTTCTGCAGTCCATGATTGCTCAGGCTCTAGCCGGACTTCTCCAATCTGGAGTGGAAGAAAAAAACATGTAAATTCAGGGGAGAATTCAGTAAACGCACTTATTGCATTAGAGTAAGTGCTTTTGTGTAAAGGACAATAGGTTTTTGTTTTTCATATAGATATAATATACCATAGAGATGTCCCACTCTGCATCAGTCAATACCATTCAATTGGCGGGCCGCCTTTTGGATCAGAAATTCTTAAAAGAAAAAAGAGCAATCCTAAAATTCATAATTGTCAAGTTTTTACTGGCTTTTCTTCAGAACACCACTTATTAATTTTTCCAAATTTCCATTTTTGCACTTAATAGGATACTTTTTTTTTTTTCTGTAATCACTTAATTGGATATTTAAGACAGCCTTTGATATGATTTTTGGGCCATAGCAAGATGGTCCACCACTTGACCAGTCTGAATTGATGCAGAGGGAGGCCATATATATGGTATAGCATCATGAGCAAAAAAAAATAATCAGTGTCCATCATGAAGAAAAAAGTTTAGCCAGTTGACTTGGGAAGCAAAAGAGGACAGTACCTTTGCATTTTCAACGCAGACAAAATCTCTGTAGCAGGCTTCCATCTGTAAATATGGGTTCCACAAAACAGCATCTGACCAACTGTACAGTCAAGAAGGATATTACAAAGAGAAAACCTTAAACACAAGATATGCAGGAATATCAGCAAAAAGCCCAAGTCAAACCAAGTCAAAGACATCATGGGGGTTCAACTCACGTACTTTGTATTCCTGATGGATATTATATCACCCAAACCATTGTCAAGGTGTAACGTATTGGCAGCATCCAAGTAAACGCAATCCACAAATCCAGGAAAAGTGATTACATCCCTAAATTCCAAAAACCCAGTTAGATGTTAGAACCTTTACAACATATATGTTTCTGTAAGGACATGTCTGAAAAAATCTACTGGGAACTCAAGATATTCCTGTGAAACTTAATGCTTTCATGAGATTTTTCTATTTATTTCTTCATGCCTATTTGACTTGACACGTGTCTCTAAAATTTGACTTTACCATTATTTTAGAATTTTTTTTATTTCTTACTGATTACCTCAGTAAATTAGTGTATGTATTAGATTCAAGAAATAATTATGATACATACATGCGGATACATATATTATATTCATTTCAAATACCATATAAATGTGTACCTGTATACAGAGAGAGATCTATATAGTAAATAGTATACAAATAACAGTTGGAAACAATTGGGTTTGACCCATAGCCCAATTTATTGATCTGCACCGCAATCATGGTCACGGTTCAATCCAAACTCACCCACTTAGAACTAAACTACAAATAAAAGGTCTTTGTGGCATCTGTCAAACATGTTGGACACAAATACCTGTCCAGAACAAAACTCCTAAAAACTTTGTGACAATTGTCAGACGTGTTTGAACACAAAAAACCTGTTCAGCATGGCAACTTTTCTGGAAAATATATGTTCTTGTTACATAGCTTAAGGTTGGATTACTGGGATAAGATTTATAGGAATGATGATACAAACCTGTCCTCCTTTCCCACCAATGGATTAGTAGGGTCTGGATCCTTGTTCAGCGTTTTGCAACCTTTCAGACCTTTCACTGATGCCCCTGTCACAGAAGCCTGCACAATAGCAACAGAAACAAGCTTTGTATCCAGTACGAAATGTGGAAACTCTAAATCTCAAGTTGTTTAGACAAAGATGAGATAATTGCACCCTACAACCAAGAAATTTTGGATTCTTACACTAAAGTAAGTATGCAACGCGGTATTAAAAGAGAATGGCTTCTTGTCTGTATTGGTTACTGTTAAAACTGTTGAAAGGCTGTTTGAATTCAGTATCACCTGCAAAAATATATAAAATAAATAAAGCAACATATAAGAGAAAACTGAAAGACAGTAAAGAACAAACCTTGTATAAAGCTTGGAAACTGAAGTCCCACATAGAACGGCTGTAAGGACTATCCTTCAGATCTAGCGTTACAACAGGATTTCCTTCCACATTCTCTGAATCTACAATAGACCAGTTCATGTTCCTTGCAAATCCATGCTGCAAAACAAATACATAACTCAAACGATCAAACATTATATTGGAATGTGGAATCAAATTAAGAAACATAATCCTATCTTCGTATCTCCTTTCTTTTTGAGTTAATAAATCTTTCTCTTGTTTTGATCAGTGGTACTGGTGCCATCGCTTGAACCTTAGACCTTTCCCTAAGTATTTAGGTTTCTTCCAATAAAATTATCTCTTTGTTATTGATCAAAAAGAAGAAAATAAATTGAGAAATATACAACTACAAGTTATTTTCTAAAAGACTTCCATCAGCATTGACTAATTGAGAAAGAGTAAAACTAGCTACATATTGGTAGACGAGAAGGAAGGTCTACCAATAACAATACAAGTACACATGGTGCCCTAGATTTTCATTAAGAATACTATCTTAAGCTAGATATTATCTACCAAGGATCCTTGCTCTGGATGCTGCTGTTGGCACCACTAGGGAGTGCACCAAGTGGGTCCTTGTGTTGTGTGCGCTGGTGTATACAGCCACTCAATAATCAAGCAATTGTTAACTCAATAAAAAGAGCCCTATAATCTGGAAAACAGGGAGATGGGTAGGAATAATAATTAGTGATTGGTAACAAACAGAGAGTGGAATGAAGGGAAAAAAATGGACCGTACCTGCTGCATTTTGCCGGGTCCAAACTGTGGAAAACAATGTGGGATGCCTCCACTAGTTCCCATAAAGATATATATAGTTAGTATCATGGGTTATCCTCAAGAGGCTTAAACTAATAATAGGAATTTGAAACTACAAGCTTCAGACATAGTGGAGGAGTAGGAGCTGTGATCACACAAAAATAAAAATAAATATAGAAACACAATTCCAAAACCTTTGTGGTTTTTAACTAGCATATGCAAGCTGGCTTTTTACTGTCTGCAATTAAAGTTTATGTAAAGGACTACATCCACATATAAACAAAATAACAAATACAACAATGAAGGTAGCAGAACAAACAACCTGATGGGTTTCTGCCCGTTGAATACAGCATCTGGCCGAACAAAAAGAAGGTCCTTGCCATTTGGAACTTTCCATGATGTGATACAACCTCCAAATAAATAAATCTCTGTCTCGCTGCAAGCGAACGATTCAATCAAATTTGGAATCCAACAACTTCAAGTCTTATCATTGAATATTTCATTGTTACTTTGTGTTTCAAGAAAAAACAAAGCCCATTACTGGTTTCTTTCAGTTGCAAACATGACAAATTCTTTAAATATGGGCAAATGATATCCACAGTACAGAAATACAATTGTTCTGGATGCTTTCAACCAATTGGCATTGACAAAAGCACCAAAATGTTACCATGGTGTGACACAGAGCAACCCCTAGGTCACAGGTCCTAGTTTGATTCACATCACCTTCCTTTCACAAGGTTTGGGACTTACTGGAAGATAATGAGAAATGAAGAGTTTTCCTAGTGTTGTATATCACCTCACATATTCGACGCTTATTGTATAGAACACATTCCCAATTCCAAGAATACGCTTAGCATCAGAGTCCTTTGCCAGGACAGGGAAAATTAATATAAAGTTAGCTATCACATGAGCACTCTGTACTGTTGGGATTAATGCATCCCACCCCATATAGTTGGGATAGGGTTTATGATGATGATGATGATGATGATGCATTAGCACTCTGTACTAATAATGAAGATGAGCATTTAGGAGGTTTTCAAATTATTGATCTTGTTATAATTACTGGGAGAAGTCTTTAATTCAGCTCTTAGGACCAATTCAAGTGGTTGATTTGCTCATTTCCGTTCCATCTCTCATAGCTTTCTACAGAAAAAAAGAAACAGGGGATCGACGCAGTTCCCGAATACTTACCTACCATGAACAGAAGTCAGTACGACTTTTGGTAATTTCCCTACTCCTTCAGTGATTTTCACTCCCACAGAAATAGTTTCTGGGTTTAAGCTTGCGAAAGCCACACCAGTCGATCTGTGAAAAAAATTTAAGAAATTGGAATCAAAAGGAAGAAACTGAAGATTACTTAAGAATCAAGGAATCAAATACGTAATGGAATTTTTTTATTAGAAAAAAAAAAAAAGACAATTAGCATTCATATACTCTATTGAAAACCCTGAGAAAAAAAAATGCGAGACCTTGAAATGATAATCCAAACCCTAGTATGAAAATCGGGTGACAGAGAAGAGATTTACAGGTTGCGTCGTCGAAGGCTTAAGGAAGTTAGGGTTAGAGTTGGAAACGATGACGCCATGGAAACTGCCGCCATTTCGGTGGTTCTCGTTGAAACTTCTGAAGAACGCTCTGGCCCTCTTAACTAACCTGCATTTGTATATGGCGATATTACCCTTCGTCCCTCCCTCGATTGTGATGGACTAAATGGAGTCGTGCGTTCGCCGCGCACGTTCGACTTACTCTTTGGACGAGCCGACGAGGAATCATGAGAGGATATTCCCTGCATGCCGGGCTAAAAATGCTTGCTATCTTTTTTGGGCCTGTGGCTGGGCCTGGGCCTGGGCCTAATTTAAGAAGATTTTGCGGGCGTACCATGCAAAGACATGGAACTTTGGATATTGTAGCATTGTCGTCCGCTTGTTCAAACCAATTGATGCAGTCGTCCTAATTAAGGTCCAGACCTCAACGACCACTATAATTTTAGAGTAAAACTTGTCTGACCCTCGACTGTCACGGGAGCCTTGACCACCCACAATATGAGCCATGTGGTACACTTTTAGAGGATGCCGACTGTATGAATGTTTAGCCAATCTCTAGGTGGATCTACAAACAAAAAATCAGCCTAGGGATTTCAAACGAGTAAAACTTCTGTCACAACAAAGTTGCAAATCACACAATCACAGCCAATGAGTTCTCGGCACATACACCTCAAAGCAATAAGCACATGGGTACGTTGCAAAAGCACTTGTGTACGTGCCGAGAACTCATTGGCTTGTGATTGTGTGATTTACAATTTGTTGTGGTAGAAGTTTTACTCATTTCAAACATCCTTTCGATCTTGTACCCCACATAATGCTCAAATTCCTACCGTTAAAATCAAACCATGAAAATGACTCCAATCATGACTCCAAGCCAATGCTTAGATCCACGTCTGAGAAGAGGTGTAGAAATTTTGGAGTCAAAAACGAGGGGGAGGGAGGGGGGGCTGCGCTTGATGGGATTGGTAACTTCCATATGGTCCACTCATTAAAAACATTACGGATAGTGCTTGTGGGATTTTGGGGTGGTCGGGTAATGGATAGACTCCTGTAGACGGATTGGATGAAGCCTCAAGTTTTCTATTTAAATAATCTGAGACGGGGCGCATTTTATTAACCATTATAAATCATTAAGGGCCTGGCCTGTTTGGTATGTGAGAAAAAGAGTTCTAATGGCGAATATTTAGCCAGACGAATATTATCTTGGCTAAATATTTGTGCATATCAATCTATATAACAAAACAAGGAAGTTGTCTCCCCCTCTTATACCCCCTCTTATATGTTTTAACAGAGAAGGGCCAAGATCTTATCTCCAAAATAAACAGTGCATCTTAGTCACTCACACCCGATTTTGGCAGACGCTTTGTTGGGGAGTGTTGTGGGCACAAGCCTCCCACTATCTATATAACAAAACACAGTGGTTGTCTCCCCCTCTTATAGGCTTTATATATCGAAGGGCCTATATCAACCTTTACATAAAATAAAATTTATACGGTTGGATTAATTTAACAGGAGAATTGTCTCCCCACATATACCCCTCTTATTAGCTTCACAAAGGATGGCCGAGATCTTATCCCCCAAATTGACTATGGATATCAACCACTCACACCTGATTTTGGGAAATGCTTAATTTGTATGGGAGTGTCGAGGGCACCGGCCACCCACTATACATCTATATACCAAAACAGAGAAGTCACTTATCCCCCCTCTTATTGGCTTCACAAAGGATGACTGAGATCTTATCACCCAAAATGGAGGTAGATCTAAGCCACTCACACCCGATTTTGGCAAACGCTTTGTCGGAGAGTGCCGTGGGCACGGGCCACGTACTAGTCTATATAACAAAATAGGGAAGTTGTCTCCCCACTTATATCCCCTCTTATATGTTTCAACAAAGGATGGCCGAGAGCTTATCCCCCAAATGGACGTTGGATCTTAACCACTCACACCTGATTTTGGCAAATGCTTTGTTGGGGAGTGCCAAGGGCACGGGCCACCCACTAGTATTTAACAATGTTAAGTACGTGTGTTAGCTAGCTTACTTCATTTTCTTTCCATTTGTGTGGGTCCCAAATATCAAATTAAGACAAACATGGGTTAGGTGAGTGTGAGACCCACGTATTAGCTCAAAGGATAAAAAAATACTCATTTTTATCTTTTGATATATAAAAAACTTATTTTTATTGAAAATAACGATTTTACTGTGTGAGAAAATAAAATTTTCCCACTAAGGCTTATTTGGTGTGAAAATATTTACTCGGGAGGTGATCAAATGTTTTTCCGCCGCGGCGGGTAAATTTGTGGGCCCGTCTAAATATTCGGCGTGGGCAAATGCTTGCCAAACACGCCCGGACGAATATTATTGCGCACAAATATTTCATTTTTCCATTGTGGTGGCCTACCAAACATGCCCTAAAGAGTAGAAAAAGGGGTGGAAACACAAGAATCTATAATTCCTTCATGGATTTATTGCAGATTGAGTCTCAAATAGACTTCAAAACGATCTCATACAGAGTTCCATCTTTGCAAACCTTACCCTCCACAAACCTGCAATTTTTGCAGGGTATAGATACAATAAACTATAGCTCCAACATGAAAAGCTTATACAAATTACTAATCCCCTGGTTGAGCTAGCTCTTCACATTTGCCAGATGTCTAACAAGGGGGGAGATCTTTCGGCGGAGGTAAAATGGATTGACCCGGACCTTTTCCGTCCTCTACCACGAACGCGGTCTTCAATCCCCAGCTCGTATGGAGTTCCAGATGACAGTGCATGAACCACACACCTAAACAGACAGAAGATGATAAAAACCATTTATGAGTATTTTTATGTCATGCATGTACATGTGCATAGATGAATGTATCTTTATTATAGTTAGTATTTTCGCGAAATGTACCTGGATTATCAGCCCTAAACCTTATGGCAGTCCAACCTCCAGTGGGAACTCCAACCGTATTTCTCTCGGGAGGATCGATCAAGTTAAATTTAGCTGGGTCTTTTGCAGGATCGAAATTCCCTATTCCCGTTCCGACAACGAAGAAATTGTAACCATGAAGATGAAATGGATGGGACTCAACAGTGAGAAGATTAGTGTCTTGCAGTACCAATTCAACAGTCGAATTGAAAGCAATTCTACTGAGCCTAGTCCCTAAGGAAGTGCCAAGGTTGGCTGTAAGCGGTGCACCGGTGTAGTTAAAAGGAGTAGGAGGACGGTCGGGGAAATCAGTTCTAAACACACCCTTGGTGTTGAAATAGTGAGCTTGAAGAAGCCCAATTTGGGGCATTACAAAAGTTATGTTGTTCAAAGAAGCAGTGAGTTTTGTTCCATTCAAGCATGTGGGGCATGGGTTTTGTCCCAGGCCGATTGTGTAGAAAAGATGCCGATCGACAACGAGAGGTACATTTGCAGGGAATTTGGGAATATTTAGACTCCTGAGCTGGGAATTGTAGCTCAATGCGAATTTTGTGTCATTGGGTGCAGGCAATTGAGGAAGGATTGGAAGTATAGTGTTTGGAATGCCTTTGTATTGGAGTATTGCCGTGGCTGTTTTGTTGTCAACAGGAATTGGAACATCCATGAAAGGCCTAGCAGCCATGAAGTATCTGCTTGGAGCTTGGTCAGCTTGAATGAGAACATTTGTGGTCTGACCAGGTGCAATTAGTAAAGCTCGAGTGGTGAAGGGTTTGGTATAAACTGCATCAATCTCCACCACTGTCATATTGTGACCAGCAATGGCGAAAAAAAGCTCGTCATTGAGGGCAGCATTGATGATTCTCAAGAGATAGGTCTTTCCCTGTTCAACCTCCATTGCAAAGGTATCTAAAAAAAGAAAAGGGAAAAAAAAAAAAATGAAACACTGATTAGAATAAATGCAAAATAAAATCTTTATGCTACCCAGAACTTAGTTAGCAAATCCCCGTTCAAAACACGTCTTTTCGAGGAAAAAAACCTGATTTTTTCTCAAATTTTTTTTTTAAACCTCAGTGTTTTCAAAACATCACAAAAAAAAGTACGAAATATTTGACAATCCGAAAAATTAAAGGATATTTTTTATGCATAATATATTTCATATATTTTGTGTTTATAAAAAAATATTTTTAAAAAAGATTCCTACCCTTTTGGAGATGTTGATAAATGAGAAATATATGTTTTGGAAACTCTGAGTTTTGCTTATATTAGACATAGGGAAGCATCATATTCTATATTACATCATGGGTATATGCAGATATATGTATGCGGTTTTTTTTTATTAGAATCCGTAGTTTTGGACTAAAAAAGTATTAAGCTCAAAGTCCTATCTTATCGATCTTTTGATGTTCTCGTCTTTTTGACTCCGCTCTTTTTAACCTAAATCGTTTTAAACTGGCATATTTTTGAGTGGGCGAAGTTTTGCCACTTCACGATGTGCTTATTATAATAGAAGTCTATATTAGAAACTAAGAAACTTAATTTTGATAGAATCCAATTCCAAACAGTTATTCTTACGTTTCTCTGAACAAGGGAAGAGTGGCCCTGGCTTTCCATTAATAGTATGTGCGTCTGACATATTTGGTGGCAAGCCCAACTTGCTCCCTTGTTTGACAGCTTCTTCAACGTCGGTGTTCCACCATTCTCCTACATCACAAACAAGAGCAACCTTGTTATGTTAAAAACTAGTGGGGTGGCCCGTGCCCTCGGCACTACCTGACAAAGCATTTGCCAAAATCGGGTGTGAGTGGCTGAGATCCACCGTTCATTTGGGGATAAAATCTTGTCCCTTTTTTGTTGAAGCCTATAAGAGGGGGGAGACAATTTCCCTATTTTGTTATATAGATAATATTGGATATACCATGGAATTTTGGAAGATCTTCTCACCTAAGACGAGATTAACTTCCCTGTAAGGCTGTGGGAATGGAAATGGGGTTCCTTCTCTTGGCATGATAACAATTCCACCATAGACTGTCGCCCTTAGCCAAAAGATATGTGCATGCCACCATAATGTTCCTCTTTGATCCGTTACGTTGAAATCGTAAGTGTAGCTGTTCCCGGTTTTGATTGGACACTGTGTTATGTAAGCTGGTCCATCCGCCCAACCATTACGGAATTGCTTCAATCCATGCCTACGAAACCATCCATCAATGTGTTAGCTAGCTATCAATATGTATGTATGGAATGCATATGTATGTATGCATGTCCTACGTACCAATGAATCGACATGTTATATTGCGCGTTGTTGGTGACATTGATAAGAACTCTATCTCCTTCCCTGACATAAATGGTAGGTCCTGGGAACAACCCGTTTACAGTAACAATAGGTTTGGCATGGCACAATCTGCTCACATTCTTCACTTGAATCTGAGAAGTACATAACAAAAAATCATCACTGCACCCAGAAGAACAAAAAAGAAAGAGAATGCACATAACTGGTACTAAGTTAAAACTTCTTACATCAAACTGGTACTTCTTCACGGCAGCTTCGACCGGAAGAGAAACAAACCCAAGAAATCCCAAGAAGAGAAAGAGGGATCCCAGGTAGAAATTTCCTTGTTTAGCCATTTTCGTGGAAATCTTGGTGAGCCGAGAACTGTAAGTGTTGTCGATACATGAGGATGAAGGTCTATACGGTACTTATATGGTAGAAATCTAAGAGGTTAAAGTATGCTATCAGTTTGTTAACAGAGATGGGAGGTTGTGTAGTTGATTAGGTAGGAGATGTGAAAGGGTTCCTCATCAAAGCTTGGAAGCAAAAATACTGAAATGTATTAGAGGCAGAGAAATCCAAGTTACAGAGGAAAACAAGAACGTTTTGTGAAACGTGGGGTTTAAAAAATTAGGGAGTTGAGCATGAGAGGTACGTATGGCCAACCGAACCGAGCTGATCGAGCTTTACCTTTAAGGAAGAGGCATAGCTTTTACTATATATGGCAATTGTTCGTGTTTTTTTTTAAGGTTGGAGATGTGTAGTTGAAAAAAACGAATTTATTTAGGAGCCAACAAAGAGGAGTTACTTCTAAGCGTATATGGCGTCTGTGTAAATTCATTGTTCATTTGGTTGAATTAGATGCTTGGTCAAGAAATGAGGGAACCTTAATACTTATAATAGTTATTTGATTTCTTGTTTCTTTTTGGTGTAGCTTGAGTTTGCAGTCAGAGAAAGAGCCCAAGGAACCTCCCCCGACGTGGGCCTATCTTGCCTTAGTGGAGATGACTCCTTTTGTTATCGAGTCCTATGACCCACGTACGGTAATAGGGTTCATCCGACTTCATTTTTGGTCAATAGTGCCTAGACACATGTTGGTCAAAAGCTCCTCTCTCCACTTGAGAAGTACTCTGACAACCCGGCCCTGCTGTTCTTTGACGCAGAAGTCCCTCAAATTTCAACATATGTACACTCATTCGGGCTCACCCACCCCCCGAATGTTTGGCCTACACTACGGTGGACCTACACACCAAAAGTCAGCGTGATTGGTGATTTCTAGCTGTAGGATTTGAGCACTTTTCATCATGGGCTTTATGAACTGGCCTATGAGTTGGTTTCAATAAGCCCATGATGAAAAAGTACTCAAATTAATCCAATATTTAGGAATCACTAATCACACTGATTTTTGGTGTGTGGATCCACTAAGGTGTGGGCCAAACATTCAAGGCTCCTGAAAGGCCCACAAGATAATTGTAGTGTACCCAAAAAGTATCCTGAAAGGATAATTGTAGTTTACACAAAGTATCCAACACCAATAAATTTGTAACACGTGTATCTAAAGAAACGGAGAGTCCATGCCAACCAGTTTTTCCCTTTTGTTTTGTATGTTTCGTTCTTTAAAAAAGGATAGAATCTCCCAAGGTAGACTAGAACTCTCATTAGCAATGGATGACCCTGTAACAACCCTTTTGAAAATGGGTTCTTTTTTGACCCCTCTTGGGTTGGAGTCAGACTCAGGGCCATGGATTCTCGAAATCCACGGCCCCAGAGTCCGACTCTTGATGGGTCAGAAAAAATGGGGTCCTCGGAGCATGGGCCTAAATGAAATTTGAACTTTTGAAGAAAACAATGTTGTAAGGGGTAATGTCAATTGGAGAGGCATGTACGTGGTGGCCAACACAAGTTAGTAGTTCTATTTGCCAAAATTGAACTCGGTTCTACTTATTGATTTAAAAAAATTAATGTGGTAAAATATTTGGTACTCTGCAAATCACTAACCTTGGGTCTCGCTGAGTTGGTATAGGATTGGTTCAGTTGCGGTTTCCAAATTGCTAATTATGCCACCACCCTTTCATCTACCTTACTTATTAATGGATGAAGGCCTTAGTGAGTTACTAACGCTATTTTGTATATTATCAAAAGCGCTCTTATTTTGCTTATATTATTTTCTTTGATTTATTCACTTAATAGAGGCTCTTCAATTTTTTGGTGTCAAAGCACACATCACCCTTGCCTAAAATAAAATAAAAAACTTCCTCTTCAAAAAATGCCGTTTTTGTTTCATTTGTTCTTTTTAAAAAATTATTCATTTGGCAATAGTGTTTTGTTCTTTTACTGTCATAAGGCATACCTGACCTGCAACTTATTTAATGCCCATCTCTTATTAAAAGGATTCTTATTTTAATATAACAAAAAATTCTTTAAATTTATAAACATTGCTTATTTCAGTTTTTGAAATTTTTTATCGAATAAGAATACTTTAATCATTTAACATTTCAACTCATTTATGAAAACATTTATTGAACCCCGACATGGTACATGAACTCTGTCCTTAGCAAAAATTCGATGATAGTATCCCTCATCAAAGTAGATAACAGATCTACAGTGTGAGCCACGTAACACAATATTAGAGGCTACTGACTGTATGGATGTTTGGCCCATCCCTAGAAGGACCTAAGTAACAAAAATCGACTTGGTTAGTGATTTCTAACCTTTGAATCTGAGTGCTGCTGCTAAAAATCTACGATTAGGACTACAAATTCACTTATCTGCAAATGAAAGGGATGATCTGTGGTCCCTCATCTAGAAGAAAATAGTTATATATATCTTGCCTCTCTGTGAAGAGATTAATGTTAAGAAGAAAAAAAAAGTAAAACATCCACAAGGGCCTTGCGAGGTCCCCAATCAAATGAAGTCGTGAAGAATACTTAATGTTCTACTTTTTTCAATTAACCTTCTCAGCAATCACTGTGGAGCCTCTCTTGAAACGTGTTGGTACGGGCCTGAGCCAACCTCGGCCACCAATCATGTTCTTAGTCAAGAAAGGTGCAGCTTCATCGTTTGACAGAATGCGTGACCATCCAACCCTTCGCGAGACATTTGCCCCTGGTCCCCAACACTTGTATTGCCCATAATACACCGTACTGTCACACCAAAAACATAACCACATTTATGTTAATTAGAAAATCTAGAGCGACATTGTCACAGTGGAAATTGTTCATCCTATGATGCACCATGGACCACTAAGACGATCTACATATGCAACTTAGGCTCATTGTGGATGGTGCACCCAATCCCCCATTAATATATGTGATTCCCCATCTTCATGGGTATAGGCATTCGATCAATTGTTTGAATCTTGAACGGTGCCCCAAGTCCATGCCACGATGGTGAAATACCCACTTGTGGAATGAATACTGCATGGCATGCATGGGCATCCACATCTTTGAGACTTAATTTATAGGGTATTTTAGTAATACTCCCTTGAAAATGTTAAGTAATTAGTAATACCCCCTTAAACTTTCAAACTTTAGGATTACCCCTTGACCTAGTTTAACCATCATTTGACTAACGCTTTAACGTGGCATGCATCATGCGCCTGTTAATTCACTTGTGAAAGGACCATAATATTGGAAGTACAGTGCTAACGACGTGCGATTCAAGTCCACTACTGTTTCAACTAGGTCAAGGGGGTAATCATAAAGTTCGAAAGTATAAGGTGGTATTAAATACTCTCCAACTTTAGGAGGGTGTACATGTTATACTATAATACCCTAATTTAAAACCTCCACACAGGTTAAAGAAATGTTAGGCTAGATACCTTTGCTTGGTGGGGTCACCCCAGTCATCCCATCCCTGAGGCAATATCACATTTGTCATAAAAGTTTGAGCAAACACCACCCTAGAGTAAGTACCCCATGGTCTTCCTAAGAGCGCAGTCCCCGTTCCAGTGATCCTGCAACCCAAGAAGGTGTAGCCCGTGTCCTCCACCGGTGACTCTCGGCGTTGTGCGGTGATAGCGCCAGTTCCCTCCGCAAGTGAATGCAGATGGCACTTCTGCAGGAACACCCAACAAGTTAACTAAACAAGTTATGCAAGCAGGGGTCCTTCATGGTGACTTACTTCAAAGAGAGAAGCTGCATTTCCACATATGAAGTCAGTTGCTCCTTCGATGTAACAGTTGCTGTAATAGTGCCTTCCGGTATCATCAAGGAGGGTGTCCTGATAAGAGATGATCCTGCACCCGTAGAACGCCGCTCTATCTCCCGATACCCTCAACGCAACGGCTTTTCCGCTTGGCCCAAACGTATTCTGTTAATGATCAAGCTCATGGATTGGTCAGTATGGTTTATATACGGCACACCAATTTTGATAGGTCTGACTGGAAGATTTCTTAGGCCAAATATTGACCAGAAGGGGATGAGTAAATTGGTATATTGATCTATAGCATTATTTTTTCAGCCTGGCAATTCGGCCCGACGAGCCGGGCCAGGTCGGGCCTGGTCTACAGTGCCAGGCCAGGCTGGGCAAGGTCAAATTCCAGTGTCTAGGCCCATGCCAGCCCAAGGCTCATAGGTGTTCGGGCTTGATTGGGCCTGCCCTTGGGCTGGGTCAGGCACGATCTCAATGTTTAAAAAATGAAAAAAAAACTGTAAAAAACAATAGTGAATTCTTAAAAAAATTAAGGCCATTTTCATGCCAGGCCAGTTAGGCCTGGTTTTGGGCCAGGCTTCAAGAGGGTAGGCCTGGCCCAAGGACCATATCAGGCCGGGCCACGGGCCAATATTATAGGCCTATTCTTTTTTGTGAGCAGAAAATAATGGGGGAACATGGGCCAAGATGGCTCAATGAGTCTGTAAGCCCAGCCTGCTTTGGCTCTGGCTTGGGTTGCTCCTTCTAGTCTGGGGCCAGGATCGGACCTAATTTTAAGATTCATCAAAAGGACAGGTCCTTGTAACAGATTCAAACCTAGAACTTGAGCCTTGAACCCAGTCTAGATCAAGTTGACCTAATTTTAAGATTCATCAAAAGGACAGGTCCTTGAAACAGATTCAGACCTAGAACTTGAGCATTAATTGGACCCAGTCTAGATCAAGTTGTAACAGATTTAATTAGGTCCCGAAATCAGCCCAAGCCCATCCCATACGACCCCGTGACTGGGCGATCATATAGCCGAATCCATCACATGTTATTCTGTATTATTTTGTATTCGGAGAATTTAATTACTATATAAAAAAATTAGAAATTATTAGAGTTGGAGAAAGTTGGTAACCGATACCTGAATTGTGAGATGTCTTCCTACAAAATCAGAAGCCAATACAGAGAGTGTTGGTGACTCGAATATCTCCCCACCGTCGTTCCATGTTATTACCGTCGTTGTCGCTTTTGACCCACTCAGCGTTATGAAGGGTTTATCAGTTGGCACAACAATCTTTTCTCTGCAAATGCCCATTAAAGGTCAAAGATGGATAATAAGAAACCAACTAATGAAAAGCACAATGGGTCAAAGGTTTTAAATTTCGCCGAACTGTTCAAAATTATGGTTTTGGTCTATGCCGAAACCAAAACCCATATATAGTATAGAAATATCAATTTTTTGGTACATAATTTTGAACTTTTTTTAAAATTTTGGTGAAGTTTATTAAACTTTTCAAACAAAAATGAAATTTCCTCAATTTCGTACGAAATTTTAGAGATATTGAAATTATCCTGCAAATCTCGCCGATTGTGCAGGTGCAGTGCAGTAACCAGTAGTCACGAATTATTTTTGAAATTTCTGGTTTTTTCAAAAAATTACAAACTTTTCATGAAATTCCGTCAATAATCTCGATTTCACATTTCCCATAGTTTCACGAAATTTTAGACCCTCAGCGAAAATGCTATGCGCAATCAAAATTTTAAGCATCCCCATAAAACTGCCGTTATAATGAAAATAACAGATATTTTTTTAACAATATTTATTTTTCAGAAAATAACGGTTGTTATATTCGTTGTAAAGGAAAAATAATGGAAAATACGATGTTATAATGAAAATAACAGTCGTTATTTTCTGAGAGTTAAAACGGTGTAATGGGAGAGGTCTGAAACTGTTACAACAGCTGTTATTTTCGTTGCGCGGTTTTTTAAGCCATGCTTACAAGTACAACAAATACAATTAAAGGAAAAAACTGTAAGAGCATGGATATAAGAAGAGAGAGAAAGAAAGACCTGTAGATTCCTGGCTTAACCCATATGAAGACTAACTGTGAATTGTTAGAGGGCACGGCATCAATGGCATCCTGTATCTTCCTATAATCTCCATTTCCTGATTGATCGACCTTTATGAGAAGTGCTGTAGACATATCGGATGGGCCTGCACCAGAGGTAGCCATGAAAGAAAAAAAAGCTAGAGCAATCAAGAAAAGATGAATCCCCATTAATGTTGCAATACCCATGTGTATTTATACTTCTTTTCGCCTCGTGATTAAATTTTAATAAATTGGAGAAAAAGAAGAAACGAAGGAGAGTTCATAAGAAACACAGAGAACGAGGGAAGTTCGGAGCTTATTATATGGCCACCCACATGAAGGTCAACGAATAGAAGGTCGTTTTCTTCCAAGTGAAGTTCAAAGATATATAGCCAGCTTCATGTAAGCATATGTTATGTAAAATTGAAAAAGGAGGACGGTGGTTTGTTACCTACTTAAACAACCTTGACTTCAATCGTGAGGAAGTACAGATTATAAAATATAAGTATAAAACGTCCGTTATAACAAAAATAACGGCCGTTATAACAGATTCGGACCTCCCCAGTTACGTTATGTACTGTTTTAACGCTCAGAAAATAACAGTACCCGCCATTATTTTTCTGTTATAACGAAAATAATGACTCTTATTTTCAGCAAAAATTTCTGAAAAATACCCGTTATTTCTGTTATATTCGGTTATTTTTTTTATTAAAATTCCAACTTTTGAATTTTAAAGTCATTTTTCCCGTTATTTTTCATTTTTACCCCCGAGCGGTTACAATTCGTTACAGTAACGCCTCCAGTCTGTTATACGGTTATAACGGCCCCTTTTAAACCATGATCTCAAGTAACTAGTACATAGTTGCATTTTGTACTGATTATTTTGCAAGAATAGTACGTAACCCTACTTATTAAGGTTGTCATTTGCTTGAGCTGCCCATTGGGCTTTCAGCCTAAAATGGGCTTAGGCATAGGCCCTTAATAATTTGTATAAATACGTTCTGTCAAAATAAATGATGGTGCCGCTAAGCTAGTGCACCGTTACCCCGGAAGGCCCGGACTTCTTATTTAGTTAATTTATTCTAAATTTGTTTTAGTTTTTACGGTCCAGATTTAATAAAGTATTAGATAAGATGGTTGAGATTAGGTAGGTTCTTCATCTTTCATTAATTTTTAGGAAAATACTACCCACAGATAAGTAGATAACCAGACAAAAAATTACAGGGTGGAAGCTATTGACCATTGGATTCAAGAGAGCTCCAGTCCACTATGCAATAACTGCATGCGAAGGATAAAATAGTTGTTGCCTCGTGGTGGACAGTGGATCTCTTGAATCCAAAGGTCAATAGCCTCAATCCAATGGTAGAACCTGGTGTGAGTTTGGGTTTTGATCGTTTATTGGATTGTTTATTGTTCACAGTCGTGGTTTCGGATTCGTATTAACAAAGAAAGAGAATTTTTAAAAATATTTTAAGTTCAGCCCAAATCTCAAACTGGGCTTTATAAGGACCTTCAGCTTCAGCTTTACAATGTATGATGGCCCAGGGTTGGTTCTAGTCCCAAACCTTGGCCCATGATGATCTGGTCCAGGCTTTAGCCTAGTTCTTAGATCACTGGTCCAGGGATGACCCTCCCTGGCCCATTGAAATCCCTACCCGCTTGAGTGTACATAATCCATCGATGGCAAAGTGCAAGACAACCCAAAAAAAAAAAGTGGTGGTCATATGGTCCGGGGTCCATGCGGTGCCCAACTGCTGGCATATTTTGATTGGTGTTGGACACCACCGGCTACTAAAATATAAATTCAAATATAATAAAATAAAATATTACTGCAGCACCAATCAAATCGTGCCAGCAATTTGGTACCACATGGACCCCGGACCATATGATCACCACTCAAAAGAAAAGGGAGTTGTTATAGGGTCACCTGTGGTTGGACACTTAAAATGTCGAACTGTGAATGAGAGTATCAGGCTACCTAGGGATCTAACACTTGAGAAAGGGAAAACCCGGTTTTATTGGGTACACGTGTCAACACTATATTAGTGTTGGACACTACAATTATCCAGAAAAAAAAGTGTATCAACTCTTGGTGAGATATTGATATCACACCAAACTCAATCGTGTATGAATTTAAGCATCCGATCTATAATTAATCTTTTTCTTATTTGATAAGATGGCTTAATGATCATTGATGAGGTAGATTTATCTTGTGGGTGGCATGATTGAAAGGTGGGTGTAAATTGTAATAATCTTACATGGGTGTACAACCTGTGTGGGGTTACTGTGACCATGGTTACGTATGATAGGACCTTAGATTCTCCACTTTAAAAAAGGATAACAGAATAGTAGATCGCATCGCAACACGCCCAACAACCAAATCAAAGATAACAATTTACACGAGTGGAGCAAAGAAAGATAACGGAAAAGAGCCAAAGAAATCAAGGCCCACAGCCAAAAAAAAAAAGGAGAAAGCGTTTTTAAAAAAAAATGAAAATTTAAAAGGTTGTTTGCTTTCCAATCACTCCCTTAAGGATAACATAGTGATTAGATTATGTTATCATTTAATTTACAATAATAAATTAAAGGCTGCTGCTTGTTCTTTCTTAAATAGTAGCAAATTCTAGAAAATAAAAATTAAAAATCAATTTCATTTTGGTTTTATCACATTATCAAGAATTTACTTTTTTCGCTTTTCGTCGTTTCTCTGTAATGTGCACGATGCGCCAACGTATCATGGTCTTGTGTGCCGTGTCTCATAG
This sequence comes from Euptelea pleiosperma, assembly GCA_035048495.1. Classification (NCBI taxonomy): domain Eukaryota; kingdom Viridiplantae; phylum Streptophyta; class Magnoliopsida; order Ranunculales; family Eupteleaceae; genus Euptelea; species Euptelea pleiosperma. The sequence continues at coordinate 3,751,957 of CM068552.1, read as the reverse complement.
CGGGGTTAACTATTCCCGACTATCATTTAACAAGCACCATATGCATGTCTTATGTATGTTAATTCATAAGCAAGTGATGAAGAGTCGGATTAACAAAAGGTCGGGAAGACTAAACGCACTTTTTAACTTCGAAAGAGCATTAGTTTTACGACGTTGTATTGAAACCACTATTATATGTCATTCGAATCGTACCGATGAAAGGTTATTATTAGTTGTCTTAAGAGATGTAGAAAGAGTTTCGGTTGAATTTGAAATTTAAATATTTTTGAAAATTGAATCTCATTAAGACATGTGGCAATTTATTAGAGGACACTGACCGTATAGATGTTTGGCCAATCCCTAGGTGGACCTGCAAACCCAAAATCAGGCTGATTTTTGGTTTTAGGTGCACTTATGGATTGATCAAACATCTATGCGGTCAGTGTCCTCTAATAAATTGCCACGTGGCTTATATTGTGGGTGCTACCTGACCATGGGTGGTCAAGCAAGTCTTACTCGACTCAAGATAACCCTTATGATAGAAGACGGTGATCTTTTTTGAACACGCATCCTCTATATTAACAAGAATTGAAGTTAATTGTGTTATATTGAGCACCAAGCTGGATGTTCACTTTTTTTTTTTTTGTACTCTTTTCATTTTTCTTTTTCTTCATTTGGTGGTTGTAAGCATGATTTAAAAAAGGCGGCTATAACAAAAATAATGACCGTTATAACAGATTCGGACCTCCCCTGTTACATTATGTACCGTTTTAACACTCAAAAAATAATGGACGTTATTTTTCCATTATAACGAAAATAACAACAGTTATCTTCTGAAAAAAAAATATATAAAAATAACGTCCATTATTTCCGTAATATTTTCGTTATAAATTTTATTGAAATTCAAATTTTGAATTTTAGAACCATTTTTTTCCGTTATCTTCCTGTTTTCCTGTTTTGCCCTTGCGTTAGAATCCATTATAACGGAAAAACGGTAATACTCCCAGTCCATTATACCATTATAACGGCCCCTTTTAAACCTTGTTTGTAAGTTGGGTAGAAGCAAATTGAGCTTATGATTCAAAAATGCAACTCGTTACGTCCTAACTCCTAAGCCCCGGTGTACGAGGCTTAACCTCCAAGCTTAAACTATTAGAAAGATATATCTTAGACTTTACATAATCAGATACGAATTGATTAACATTCTAATAAAACTTTGTTAAAAACGATTGTCTCTCTCGTTGTCTCTTTTTTCCTATTCTTTTGTTATATTAGATGATATCTATACTTGATTAATGTATATTTATCATTTTTTGTTTGTGGTGCATGAATTTGCAAAGCACAAATTGTTAGGGATCAATAACGCCGTTCCCTAAGGGCGTGGTAGGGCACTTCAGGTGCGAGGTTGATCGTTGTTAGAGCCAAAGGTCACGAGATCGAATCACAAAGCCTACAAGGTGTGATGTTAATCATGGTATAAAGGTTAAAAGTTTTGTCATCTCCTGAAAATATATCTTTACGAGAAGAATGACAGCTTGATACCCGGTTAAGTTCTTAAAAATGATATTAGAGCCCAGGTAGCCAGATTGAGTCACGGAAAGTACATTCTTGAGGGGGTAATTATTGGGCGTCAATAATACCGCACGCTCCCTAAAGACGTGATAGGGCCCTGTTGTGCAAGGTCGATCAAAGTATTGTTATGGATACACAACTGGAAAGGCAGACTCTATCCTCACTGCACTTTTAATATAATTTGGTCTCCAACTAATTTTGGCGAACAAGGACTTGGCATGAGTCATAGGACATCTAAGCTGGCATCATGACATAGATGTCCCCAAGTTCTGTGATTCTAAAAAATTCAGGGCATGAGGGTCTCAACTCTCAACCTTATCCATGTCGAAGATGCCATTCCAATACATATATGATATATGGATCCCCACGTCGACACGACGACTCTTCAAATTATATATTCCACATAGTAATAATATAAAAAAAATCAAGAAGAAGAACCCAAGACACACGTACAATGTATGTGGGCTCCACATCTAAGCACGTAAAGAGCTGAATGAGCTTGGACAAATAAATCCATCGTTTTTTACGTACGACTAACCAGTTCTCTTGTTCTTATCTCCCTGTTCCCACTTACTGTTGACACGGAAGATTGGTGATATCAAATTTGATGGTGCCCTACTAAGACATCACCACCTATACATGGGAGGGACCCACATCTATTTTTTTTTATAGCTTCTGTTTTCCGCGCATGTGGGACCCACCACATTATGCTAGGAGCATTTGTATTTTTTGGAACAAGTGGTAAAATAGGGATAATTTATATATGAGCGAGCCCCAGTTCGTATTTTGTGTGGTGGATCTGATAAGATTGTATCAGTTGGCATTACAACCATACGATTGTACATGCTTACTCTCCTGTGTAGTAGGGTCATTCTTGTATTTTTTTATGGGTCGAACAACTATTTTTGACAACCATTTTGGTGGATCCACATAGAAGATGGATCAATGGCTGATTTTTGGTGAGGAGGTCATCTCATAAAAAATGAAATCGATACTCGTAGACTGGTTTAGGAGTTAAAGAATTATGGACCGTCTATTTTTCACAGAACTTGAAAACCACATTTAATGGGGTTAGAAATTTCAGAATGGGCTGATTTTTTGTTGGGGTGATCTATATGGTGAGGAGATCATCCTCACCAAAAATCACCCATTGATTTATCTTCTACGTGGGTCTGCCAAATGGTTGTCAAAAATAGTTGCCAAAAATGGTTGTCCCTCGATCCCGACCCGTTTTTTTATTATTAGTGCATGCACTTGTAGATTTTTATGGATCAGAAAGAATACGTGATAATATAATGAGATCTCTAATCTCTTGGAACTCAATCCGCCAATAAAATAATAATAAATTCACCATCACGAAGTGGTAGCACGTGAGTAAAACTTCCATCACACGAAATTGTAAATCACACAAAACACAGCCAATGAGTTCTCGACACGTACACAAGTGCTTTTGCTTTTTAGGTGTACGTGCCGCCGAGAACTCATTGGCTGTGTTTTGTGTGATTTGCGATCCCATTGTGATGGAAGTTTTACTCGTAGCACGTGCACGCGAGACTCTTGCTGGCTCCAATCTGACACGACTCGGCTGCCAATAAATGTTGTTTCCCGCTTCACATGGGATACTTTGACCCTACGCGTGGCCCTTGTGGTTCCCCCGTGTCCACGTCTATCTGGTCCCTAACGGTTAAACGAGTAAAACTTCCATCACACGAAATTGTAAATCACACAAAACACAGCCAATGAGTTCTCGGCACGTACACAAGTGCTTTGCAACGTACCATTGCTTTTGCTTTTTAGGTGTATGTGTCGATAACTCATTGGCTGTGTTTTGTGTGATTTGCAATCTCATTGTGACAGAAGTTTTACTCCAGTTAAACTGCTGCGACTTCCGGTGCTCCACTGGATCACTGCACGGCATGGCGGCATGTCATCACTCGTTCCCCCCTCGTTAAGAATAAAACTTGACAGATGCTTCTGTCATACAAATTACATGACAGTAGCGCATTCTTAGTGGACGCTGAATGTATGGATGTTTGACAAGTCCCTCAGTGGACCTATAAACCAAAAATCAGCCTGATTAGTGATTTATAACCTTTGATGTTTGCACCCAAATAGTGCTCAATAATGCTCGAAATTGCTACTGTTGAAATAAACCCATGAAAATAACTACAATCAAATTGATTAGAAATCACTAATCAGGCTGATTTTTGCTTTAGAGGTCCACTGAGGGACCGGTCAAACATCCATGCAGTCAGTGTCCACTAAGAGTATGCCACATGGCGTGCATTTTGCATTGTGACAGAAGCATCAACGCTGTGACAGATGTGCCACGTGGGTAATATTGTGCCCACTCACCAACTTACTGATTGGTGGCAGTCAGCAAAGTTTTACTCCAATAGAAACGAGTAAAACTTGCTTGACCACCAACGGTCATATAAATCCTGACGCCTAAAATATGAGCCACGTGGTACACTTTTAGAGGACACTAACTGTATAGATATTTGGATTCTTTAAGTGGACCTACAAACAAAAAATAAGCCTGGTTAATGATTTCAAATCTTTCGATCTTGTACCCCAAATAATGCTCAAATTCTAAGGTTAAAATCAACCCATTAAAAATGACTCAGTCCAACACTTAAAAAGTCAATAATCAAATTGATTTTTGCTCGGAAGAACCACCTAGGGATGGACAAACATCCATTGGGTCCGTGTCCTCTAAAAATGTGCACGTGGCTCATATTGTGGGCTAACGGTCAGTGACTACTGGTCATGCAAGTTTTACTTGCGTACAGTCACTGACCGCTAGTCATGCGACTCATCCCTCTATCATTAATGCCGAGTAAAACTTGTATATCCGACCGTCAATGACCGTTGGTCACATTAAAAGTCACGTCGCACATTTTTTAGAGGACACACCGTAAGGATGTTTGGTCAATCCTTAGGCGGACCTACAAACCAATTGATGTCTAAAAGACACTGATTAGTAATTTCTAACCGTTGGATTAGGAGTAAGACTTGCCTGACCACTCACAATATAAGCCACTTAACAATTTATTAGAGGACGCAGACCGTATAGATGTTTGGCCAATCCCTAGGTGGACCTACAAATCCAAAATCAACCTGGCCAGTGATTTCTAAGCGTTAGTTGAAGTCATTTGGGTTGGTTGATTTTAACCGTAGGAATTTGAGCATTATTTACCATTATTTCCGTACAAATATCCAAAGGTTTCAAATCACTTATTAGGCTGATTTTTGGTTTGGAGGTCCACTTGCGGATTGGTCAAACATCTATAAGATCAGTGTCCTCTAATGAATTGCCACATGGCTTATATTGTGGGTGGTCAGGCAAGTCTTACTCTTGGATTAGTATCAATTTCATGGTTTGATTGTAACCGTGGGAATTTGAGCAATATTTGGGGTACTTGATCGAAAGGTTTGAAAACAATAATCAGGCTGAATTTTTATTTGTAGGACCACCTAGGGACCGGGCAAACATCCATACGGACAGCGTCCTCTAAACTTGTGCCACAAGCAAGGCTCATGTTGTGGGTGGTCCGGGCTTATATCACCTGCGGCCCTCATTTAAGTTTTACTCTTTAATGCTCTTTGGACGACATTCTAACATCAGATCAGTACACCACGTAGCACACTCGAAGAAAGTAGAACTTTGCTGATGGGCTACAGTTAAATCACGTGGTATATTCTTAGAGATTGTTGACCGTATTGATGTTTGAGTAAAACTTTGATCGGCAATATGAGCCACATGGCACACTCGTAGAGGACTCTGGCTCTATGGATGTTTGGCCAATCCCTAGGTGGACCTACGAACCAAAAATCAGTCCAGTTAATGTTTTCTAGGCATTGGATTACAATTATTTTCATGGGTTGATTTTAACCGTTGGAATTTGAGCATTATTGACCATTATTTGAAGTACTAAGATCCAAAGGTTTGAAATCACTAATCAAGCAGATTTTTGGTTTGTAGGTCCTAATAGGGATTGGAAAACCATCCATACAGTCAGAGTCCAATATGAGTGTGCTACGTGGTTCATATTGCGCACTGTCATCAAAGTTTTACTCTAAATGTTTGAGTAGAACTTTGATGAAGGACCACAGTATGAGGCACGTGGTACACTCTTAGAGACGACTGACTGTATGGATGTTTGGCCCCCCTTAATGGACTTACGTAGAGGCCGATTTTTGGTATGCAGGTACATTTAGCGATGGCAAACATCCATATAGTCAGTGGTCTTTAAGAGTATACATGGCTCATACAGTAATCTTTTATAATGTTGATGATGGACTTCCATCAGCAAAGTTCTACTCTAGATGTTTGGCTCAATCCAAAAAAAAGCTTAATTAGCGTATTTTTAGTGTTGTATTGAACTGCTTGGTGGTTTTTATTCGTGATATTTCGTTTGAATGAAATTCAAGTTGTTCGAACGAATTGTATATTTCGTTCGAATGAGTTAGACAGAACAATATTTTGGGTTTTGATGCCCGCACCAGCATGTATTTAGTTCGGGTTGCATGTGAAGCCCATGTACCCATTCTAGTATTATTTTTATTGGTTATAGAAATTATTGTTCAAATCTTTAGAAACTTGTGGTTACATTTTTATAGAGTCATCTTGATTACCACTAGGATGCTATATGTTAGTCTTTTATTATGTATGAATCATGTTAGTTGTCAGTTAATGGTAAACTTGTTGATATATAAACGTATGTCGTTGAACATGTTACCTTGTTTATCGTGAAACTCTTAGTCATGTTACATTGTCAAATACATTCTTAAATATATCCAAGGCACTCTTAATCACATCATTCAGTTGATTGCCAATTATCCACTAGTCTTATGTGAGTTCTCTAATGCTAGTTGGACTGGATATCTGATTTATTGGAGCGTCAAAAAGTAGCTTAACGTCGCAAGATCAAGCGCAAAAGTCAAATATCGATCATACCATGACTTTTACTATTGCAGAGATCATATAACTCACATTTATCGTTCGAGATATTAGTTTATATCTTGATCAACCTCAAATGTTGTTATGTGACAATATCTCCGATCAAATAATATATACACACCTCCTTGTTATCGATCAAATCATCACCAGGAAAAGGCAAATTTTTAAGTTTGGGTTGAAAAGGTTACGTGTTGCCCTTCTGCGGGATTAGTAAGGCCTTACTTCCAAGCATGGGTTATTGATCCACCTTTTTCAAAAGCAATTAAAGGGCAACTTGATTAGATAATGAATTTTATTAGCATTCGTGAATTGCCTCCCACAAATTTTGTCTTTTTTCCCCTCTCACACGCACTTGATTAGATAATGAATTTTATTAGCATTCTAGCAAAACTAGTTAGAATTACTTGAATTTAATTCGTCGCCAAGTCGAAGAGACATCACCGAAATACTAAAGCATTATTGTATGTGATAAAAATCTGAGATGATAGCCAATAATGTCATGCAACGTTGTCAGATAAAAAAATTGATACAATAATATTTGCAATATAACCAAACAAAAAAATTAATTAAGAAAATAGAGAGACTCTGTATGGGCAATGGCAATGTAAACTACCAAAAGAAGAGGTAAAATCTAGAACTTGAACAATAGATCATCATAGGTCAATGATGATCTGATGCCATGATAGCAAACTGATTTTATTGTATATCTTAAGGTAATCTTACACTATTATTAAGATGATTTATACAGAGAGTGACAATGATGAGAAATATAGATTGAACAATTGATAAAATTAGAAAAAGTCTAATTGCAATCAATTTAATTTAATTAGTTTTAGCTGGTAGGTGTAGAACACTTTTCTCACTTTTTAACCAGGGTCTGGCTCCGTTGATAGATCTAAAATGATAGGTATATGTACAGGCACACAATATAAGCCACATGGCACTCTCTTACAGGAATCTGACCATATGGATGTTTGTCTTATGCCATGGTGGACCTACAAACCGAAAATCAGCCTGATTAGTGATTTATAGGCTTTGGCTTTGGATTGAACTTATTTTCATGGGTTGATCTCAACTGTGGGAATTTGAGCAGTATTTGAGGTACAAAGATCCAACACTTACAAAACACTAATCAGGCTGATTTTTGGTTTGTAGGTCCACCATGGGATAGGACAAACATCCATATGGTCAGAGTCCTGTAAGAGTGTGCCATGTGGCTTATATTTTGTCCCTGTACAGATACCTGTTATTTTAGATCTGTCAACGGAGCCCGACCCTTTTAACAATAGTTCATGAGTAGAACTTTGCCGATGGCCCACAATTTCGGCCATGTTGCACACTTTTAGAGGGCATTGACTGTATGGATGTTTGGCCAAACTCTAGGTGGACATTCAAGCCAAAAACCAGCCTGATTAGTGATTTCTAAGCATTGGATTGAAGTCATTATCATGGGTTGATTTTTAACCGTGTAATTTGAGCATTATTGACCATTATTTGGGGTTACAAAGATCCAAGGACTTGAAATCAGTAATCAGGCTGATTTTTGGTTAGTAGGTCCACCTAGGGATTGGTCAAACATCCATACGGTCAGCTTCCTCTGACAGTATACCACGTGGCTACGGTCAGGTACTTTACTCACAGGAGGCGGTCAGCAAGTTCTACTCATGAAGGACGACGTTCGAAGTTCGAAGTTCGAACTGCATTTGAGCCGCATGTACAGTTAAAAGTTGGTAACATGCTCTGACGATGACTTGGAGCTCCGAGTCGAACGGATACGACGATCAGACGGACAGATTAACGGTCTTCTACACAATTTGTGGTGGGAGTGTGACCCACTTTATCGCGAAAAGAGTTAAAAGGGAAGCCGACAGCAAAGACCACGAAGGAAGTCCATACAGCCATGGACCAAACCTCCATACGATCATTGGTGTCTAAGAGTGTGCCACGTGGCTTATAAAGTGGTCCGTCTCAATGGCTCAATCTTTTGGGAGCTAGCACCAGTGTTGTTACTCGCTGTTGCCATCTAGGTCCACTGACCGCATGGATGTTTAGCCAACCACTTGGTAGACATTGATACCTAAAATCAGCTTGTTTAATGATTTTTAACTGTTAGCTTTAATACTCAAATAATGGTTTAAATCAACAGCTTTAATCACGTCTTAAAAAGTTCTAAAATCTGATGGCTAGAGATTACCAATCATGGTGATTTTTGGTGTGTATATCCGTCAAGGTGTTGGCTAAACATCGATGCGGTCAGTAACAAAAGTGGTGCTACATCCTGTTACATCGCGACCCTATTTTAAAAGTGATTCAGAGCAGCGGTATTAACTCGCACCGGAGTATGAGATCAGTCTAACCGAGCTGAAACATAGGTAATCACATTTCAAAAGTTGAAAAAGTTAGGAAAAGAAAAAAAAAAAAAAGGAAGGCAGTCGTGTTACTGCCTTTTCAGAAAAAGAGGAAAACTCGAGGAAATCCCGAGGGGAATCTTTCGCGCCAAAGCGCCACGTTGGCAAAGCCTGCTTTGGGGAGTGAAACTTGGCTGACAGCCGCTCACTGACCGTCGCATACAAAATGATCCACGTGGCACATTTGTAGAGAACACTGACCGTATGGATTTTGGCCAATCCCTAGGTGGATTACAAACCAAAAATCAACCTGACTAGTGATTTATAAACGTTGGATTGGAGTCCTCTTCATGGGTTGATTTTAACCGTGGAGCTTTAAAATCACTAATCAGGCCGATTTTCAGGTTTGTCTAGGGATTGGCCAAACATCCATACGGTCAGCGTCCTCTAAAAATGTGCCACGTGGCTCAAATTGTGGGCTGTCACGGCTTATCTGACCGTGGGGGACAGCCAAGTTTTACTCTGCTTAGGACATTACAATAAAGGAGTTTTTAGAAATAAAATCCGGAAATAAAAGAGGAGTCCCAGGTGAGGGGTTGAGATCCAAGTAAAGGTGTCGAGGGTGTCGAATGGCGGTGGTGCTGGTGGGGTTGGTGGCGGGAAGAAAGGATGAGGAGGATATCTAGTGTCCTGAAATAACGAAGGCGGAGAGCATGGTCAGCGTTTTCGAGTTTGGCCGTGTTTCTCCGATCTGAGGTTTTTTTTTTTTTTTTTTGGGCCATTGGAGCGTCAAAGATTGGTATTTTCGCCTTAGATCTTGAATTTTAAGGATCGCCGGCAGTTTGCGGAGGTTCGCCTGATCATTCCCAGCGATTGATAGGCGAAAGGTTCAGCATTTTAGGTGGCTTAATACGATCGATCATTTGATCATTTTATTCTCCACCGAATCTCGAAAGAACGGTTGTTTTGAGGTTCTCTCGAAGATTTCCGACGCATGCCTGCAATCGACAGGTAAAAGAACGATTTTTGGTTTTCAAGCCAGCATTTCATGTTGTTTAATCGGATCGAGCACGAAAGATCGGTTATATTATGCGTTTCACCTAACGTTCTGAGCACTTGAGGAAATCAAAGGGATTGTGGGTGATATGTAGATCAAAGATCGATTTTCAGTAGATCGACGGGCATTTTGGTGGTTTGAGGTCATCCGTAGCCATCAAAGATTGAAATATCTTCTAATTTAAAGGTTTCTAAGACAGAATTTGACGCCATTCCGGTAGGGTACAGGCGACACTGAGCGGACTTTACATTGGAGGATCGACTCAAAGTTTTGGCGCCGGCATTGAGTGCGTTTTAATGAAATTTCAAAGAATTTCGAGGATAACGAGTTCTTTTCCGTCTGGAGTTAAATAAATGCTTCTGACGTAACATTTGAACATGAAATCGTGACGCAAATCTCGCATTAATGCCCTCTTTGGATGCTGGAATCTAGCCTGATTGATCGGTGTGGAGAGAGACAAAATTTCCGGCATTTCTACTCACGGCGGATCAAACGTCTTCTCCGGTCATCCAAATTTCTCCGACCGGTTTTAGGCCTTCGGATTTCCTGCGAGATCTAAAACAAGCCTCAAATTTCTCTCAGGTTAAGTCGAAAAACCGTAGCTGCCTCTTTTTGCCAAAACTTACTGGATTCGATTCAGGCTTTGCAGTTTTTGTACCAAGATCTGTTAGAACCTCTCCCATTTTCCCTCAAAGTTTTAATTTTTTTTTACTCAAGAGTAAGGAGATTGAGGGAGGGAACGATCTGTTTCGTTCGATGTCATTCAAAAGCATTTTTCGCGAGCTGAGAGAGATGAGAGATGGGATTGGGAACATGTCAAGACGAGGGGTAGAAGGGAAGCAGGCGCACAACAGGCACAACCGGACGAGGTCGCATATCGCGCCCGATGGATTGCGGTTCCCGTCTGGATCTCTTCAACAGAGCCGATGGGCTAATCTACCACCAGAATTACTCATCGATGTGATCCAGAGGCTAGAAGCGAGCGAGACATCCTGGCCTGCAAGGCGGCATGTCATTGCTTGTGCTTCAGTTTGCAGGTCATGGAGAGAAATCACGAAAGAGATTGTGAAGACTCCAGAGGAATGTGGAAGGCTCACCTTTCCGATCTCATTGAAGCAGGTGACTTTTTCTTTCTTTTTTTGTTTTTAATCCTTTTATCTCGTTTGCTCATTTTAGTTTTCCCAATTTCCTGTACTGAAATGGCTTCCCCCCTTCTTAATATAAATAGCCGGGGCCACGCGATTCTCCCATACAGTGCTTTATCAGAAGGGAAAGAGAGACTTCTACATATCGCCTATATCTTGGTCTGACACCTGGTAAGTATTGTTCTTCTCATGTTTCTTTCTTAATATCACTGGATATTTCCTTGTGTTACTTGAAATTCTCATCAAATCGGGAATTTTTTTTTGTTCCGGTTTTGGTACTGGGATGGTTTGAAATTGCTCTGTAATGGAGATTGTAAAACTCCTGTTGGGTATTCTATTCTTTTAGGCCTTTTGGTTGATACTTTAAAACTTTCGTCAACTCAATAGCTACCACGTTCGTGTTGGTTCATCAGGTAAGCCCAAAATAGCACTACTGTATATGTAATTCAGGTACAAATGTATCTGTGGAGTGGGAGACTTATTTTGTCATCTTTGGTAATATTTTTCCTACACAAGGTGAAAACCCGGCCCAAGTCCTGGAACTGAATTTCCCACAAAGTCTGGTAAGGTGGCCGAAACTTTCTGAAAATCTCTGGAAATGTCCTATGGTCTTACTAGGTATTACAAGTGAATCCCAACTAAGTCTCAATATCCTGATCCTCCTAGAAATGGACCCCAATATTGGTAAAAAAATGTAGAAAAATCTATCTCTGAGTCTAAACTAAGTCCTATGGTCAACCTCCACTCTATGCACATTCTGAACTAGAATATTTTAAATTATCATGGTGTCAACCCACACTGCCCTGTGACTATTGTAATTAACTAGTGTTGGGATCTCATTTTTCCTCTCTTTTCAAACACAAGCCTGTAGTGAAATTTAAGTCAATATTTTCATGAGCTAAAAATGCATTTTATCTATCTAATGTGTATGACTGATTATTGTAATGAAATTACAGCATTGTTGGGGGAGAATGGGAAATTGTTGTTTGCAGCTAGAAAGAGCAGAAAGGCAACGAGCACGGAATTTTTGATATCCTTGGTCACGGATGATTTCTCTCGAGCAAGCAATACATATATTGGAAAACTAAGGCAAGTTTTTATTATTACCCATGCTGCTCATTGGTGTCCTAACAACATGTTCTTCCTTTCATTACACCAATTGATTGACAAATTTTTTACCAGGTCCAATTTTCTGGGCACCAAGTTCACCATTTATGACAGTCAGCCTGCATATGACACCGCAGTCCAGTCGAACAGTCGGTCAAGTCGAAGAATCCATTCCAAGCAGGTATCTCCAAGAGTCCCAGCTGGTAACTACAACATAGCCACCATATCCTACGAGCTCAATGTTCTTCGTGCTAGAGGCCCCAGGAGAATGCAATGCACCATGCAATCCATCCCCATCGCCGCAATTCAGGAAGGGGGAACCGCCCCAACGCCAACTGCATTCCCACACTCTCTTGAGGAACAATTTTCCCACATATCGGCTCCGAAATCCAAGGACCAACTTATGGATTTCAGCTCCACAAGCCTCTCGGAGCCTCCAATATCGGTCCAGAGCACAGAAGAGCCACTGGTTCTGAAGAACAAAGCACCTAGATGGCATGAACAGCTACAGTGTTGGTGCCTAAATTTTAGAGGACGTGTTACTGTGGCCTCTGTTAAGAACTTCCAGCTTGTGGCAGCTGTGGAGCCTTCCCACAATGTTTCTCTGGTGGAACAAGAGAAAGTAATACTACAGTTTGGAAAGATAGGAAAAGACATCTTCACCATGGATTATCGCTACCCGCTCTCTGCCTTCCAAGCCTTTGCAATCTGTTTGAGCAGCTTTGACACTAAACCAGCCTGCGAATGACATCCTTCTCTGTCATAGCTCAAGATCATGTTTTTGCTTCCTCAAAAAAGTTGGTTGTAAATATATTAATGAATGGAAGCTTTTTCATCTCTGCCGTTTGTCATCACTGAGTATCTTAGCTGTGCAGGCATTTATCTGATAGCAGATGGGCCCACAAAGTGTGTCTTGTAAGTTGCATTTCTATTTTATCTGCAGACGGGAGTTCTTCAACACTATTTCCTGAGTATGTAGCTCCATCACTTTTGCATTATTTGATATTTAATTTGCAGAAGTTCACTGATACCAATTTAGATGCACAAAGGTTTATTGTTGGTTTTACCACTTTGAGGCCTTGTTTAATGGAATCAAAATATTCAAATAAAATAAAATACACACCAAATATTCTTCTCAATTCTTAAATAAGCTGCAGCAGCAGAAAAAAAAAAAGACACGCTCGAGTGGAAGGATGGAACTTCCTTCTTATTATGAATATTGTTGCTATGTACGTATACACGTTTTAAGGAGTGCAGCCAGCCAGAATGCCAACGTAAATGGTAGCCTCAATCAATTACTCTTTACTTAGTTGCAAAAACTTCACTCGTTGTCTTTGCCATTTTTCTTCTCCTCGCAGCTATAGCGGCAACCATGATGTTGAGGCTTCTCGGGATTGTCTGGATCAGAGTCACTAGATTCCAAGAAAATGCCTCTGAGGCACTGTCTTTTCACTGCAGGATCATAAGTGAGCTTCTCAGACGGGGTTATGTTGAAATTGGCCTTGTGCACCTCAACGGGCTCTGTTTTCCCATTTGACTTGACGAGTTCTATTGGGTTGTGAGAGAAAACCAGATGAACTCCGGGATTCCTTTCATTAAAGGAACTGTTGTGCAGAATTGAGTTATTAATACTCTGTATATTGCTGTTAATGTACGCCATACTTGCTTTATCTTCTGTGGTCATTGGATCATTCAACCTTCTTCCCTTGGAGCTGCTCTCCCCATCAGTGGTCACTTTGGCAGTATCATCCTGGTTAAGCTCATAGCTCCTGTGAATGTAGCCTTCTTTTTTTGCTGACTCGGAACCCAAATGCATAATTGCTCCTCTATTCTCACCAGCTAGGGTTGTAACAGTTACTGGGTTCTCATCCATGAGATGCTTTGGGTATTCTGCAGCCAACTTGTGGGCAAGCTTTGAGAAGTCTTCCGTGATCTCTTTTTGCAGGGAAGCTTGATCCCTTTGGAATACTGAAGATGTCGGGTGAGATTCACTGCCTGCATTCCTATCTTTTGGAGCAGTAACTGCAATTTTGCCCTCTCTTCCTTCCAAGGCTGTGGCTGCCATCTCCTTTTCGTTAATGACTGCCTGCTTTTCCTGCTGCTTTTGTTCTGCCTGAGATGTGGTACCTGACTGGCCTTTGGTTTCTTTCTTGGCAGTAAGAAGCTCAGTGATTATCCTTTGCTTTGGTTCCTCCTCAGCTGGGGTCATGTGCACTTCCTCTTTCTTTGGTTCTGGTTTTGTTATCGGCATTTCTTCCTTGGTTTCTTCGGTTTTCATTTCTGATTTTGGAGGGTGACTAGGATAACTAGGAGCAGCAGAAGATTTCGACGGCTGTGGTAGAGCAGGTATCTCTGGAGCCGCTCTGGAAATGGGTGCATCTGCTGCCATAGGGCCTGATACTTGTGGAGGCTGTTTTGTCACCCTGTCCAGTTGAGAGGTTGATTGTATTTGGGTCTGGTCCTGGGGTTGAGAGATTGTCCCAGATGGGATTTCTACTTGAGTCTGAGGGTCTTGGGGCAGTGGCTGGGACAATGCTAGCTGGGTTTGAGCTGTCTTATCAGATAGTGGTTCAGTTTGAGAGGCAGATGACCTCGATGGTGATGGAGGCTGAGAAGCTGTTTGACTTGGTGGTTGCGGCTGAGAGGCTTTGCGAGATGGAGAGGGAGGCTGAGAAGTTGCTTGTGTTTTGGGTTGCAATTGAGGGCCTTGCCTCGATGGAGATGGGGGCTGGGAGGCTGTTTGAGTTGTTGGCTGCACCTGAGAAGATGTTCGAGCTGGAGATGGAGGTTGTGAGGATGTTCGGGTAGCTGGTTGAGAGGATGTTTTTGATGGAGATGAAGGCTGCGAGGCTGTGCGTGATGGAGATGAAGGCTGCGAGGCTGTGCGTGATGGAGATGAAGGCTGGGAGGCTGTCTGAGATGCTGGTTGCGGCTGAGTTGCGGTGCGAATTGGCGATGAGGGCTGAGAGGCCGCTCGTGATTGTGGTGCTGTGCGAGATGGTGATGGGGGCTGGGATTCTGTCCTTGGTGGAGCAAATCGTTGGGGAGGGGCTAATCCTGGAGGTCGGAATGAAGGTCGCTGTATTGGGATTGTGTTGATTGGCTGGGTAGGTGGTTGGGACTCAACGGGAGCACGGGGAGGGATGGGTACTGGGTTGGCGAGCCAAGGGAGGCGGAAGCGGAATGGTTGCCTGCCTGTCTGTTCTGCCATGACTGGTTAAGGTAGTGGTGGATTGGATGGGCTGTAGTTTTCCAGATGGTGGTGGTTTGAGAAAGAATGGGGATGATGGGGTGTTATAAATAGGTTTGCATCTGATACCTTGAATTTTTTAGGGGTTTTGATTTTAGTATCTTCTTAACCCCAGCATTGCCTCTATGTCTCAGCTTCTACTGACAAATCTTATGTTGTGAGAAAACTGGGATTCTTCTTTTTCTAGGCTTTCCTTGTTAGCCAGGTCTCGCATCAAATCTGCATTGCTTCCTTCTTTAGTTGGTCTTTATTGCCCATATATTTCCTAAGCTTGTGACCGTGTGACAAAAATCCATGTTCCTCTTGGACAATATATGACCAATAAAGACTAGGTGCGTATCACAACCGTCCGATTGGTAACTTATTTTGAGTGATGAATAAGGGTACAGTGCTTTGGCCTATCAAAGTGGTGGCTTATTAGTTGGATAATCTAGATCAATCGCATTTCTATCTATTGGATCAATGGCAAAGTAAAGGTCTTTACTTTAATTTGATGGGGATATGGGTTTTCTTTACATGTAGTATATAAGGTGATGGGCCCAAATGCTTTCATACTCTATTTACAGCCAGAGAGTGACGCAACAACCTAACCCCTAGTTAACTCTGGTTAAGGAGAGAGATTATATGTAAACATTGGGTTAGCAGGGATTTTGTTGTTACGTGTCGTCTTCTAACCACAACCTAACCCCTAGTTAACTCTGGTTAAGTAGAGAGGCTACGAAAACATTGGGTTAACAGGGATTTTGTTGTTACGTGTCGCCTTCTAGCCACATTTACATACTAGTATTCAACCATGGCTCAAGCTCCGAGAACCCCTTTCACTTCGACGAGAATCTAACGGTGGTTGATAGCGCTGGGCTTAATGAAAAAAGTGAATGCCAGCTCTGTGCTGTCAAACCACCGTTGGATTCTTGAAATCCACGGCCCCGAGTCCGACTCCCAAGAGGGGTCAGATGTATCTTACATCCAAGGTCCATGGATGTTATCACCATGCACCGTGTTCCTACTACCTAGAATTGCATGAAAATAAATATTAGTAAATTAATTATTTAAGTAAGTCCATTACATTTGACCAAATACCAAATGAATTCACCGTGACAACGTGGGTCCGGGACCATGATGATGAAAGGCATTCGTACTTATGAAGCCTTTCTATGATACAGAATAAGTGCTCAAATCCAACGGTCTTGGAAGGAATCCATAGGCCTGTTCTTTAAGCCCACGATGACAAACTGCTGAGATCCAACAGCTAGAAGTTACCAATCACACTGATTTTTGGTGTGTATACGCAGTATGCCCGAATGAGTGTCAGAGTGTGCCACATGGTATGTCTATCGCTTGATCAGGTAAATTTTCTTACTTAAAAGGCGGGTCACAATGGATGTGGCCCCACTTCCCTGACATATCTAACAAAGAAACTCTTGGAGCGTCTAGTCAAATTAAAATAAGAAAATAATAATAAAAAAAAATCTAAACTTCTATATAAAGCCAAACCCTAACCCTAACTCTAACTGGACTCGTATCTTTTAGGGTTTTCCGGAGTGGGGAAGCAGCAAACATCTCGTCGCCGCTCCCTCAGACTCTTATCTCCTCGGTAGAATCTGGTTCTCCCTTTAGTGCTTTGAAGAATTTCTCTGTCCCTCCATTTCGTATCGCCTTTACTTCCACTCTAATCTCCTTCCTTACTGTGTAGAAGTTCTTATAATATTATTTTTCCCCTTTGCAAATTTAGAGATGTAAAGAAGAAGGTGCGATGATGAGGTTACATCTCGTTAATCTGATGACATCTCTCTTATACAGAGAGCGTGTTATGAGGACATCTTTTATCCATTCTTAACAAAGATTCTGAGCACCTTCTTCACCATTTTTTATTTTTCTTCTGTTCTTTTCCTACGTGGTTTTTTCATTGATTTTATGTTCTTATTTTCAGAGTAATAGGTTTTCCATACTATGGAGTATTATGTAAAATGATGTAGATCTTTAGTAGCCATCTCTAATGGTTAGAGGCTTGCTTATTAAGAAAACTATTTTAGGCGCTTCATTCAATTGGATGCGTCTTGAATGGAATTTTTTTAGATGCAGAGGTCTCCCGATGCAGTCGATGTAGCTGCTAGTATCTATCCTAAAAAAGAGCTAAAATCTATGGCTAGAGATACGAATCAGCCTGATTTTTGGTATGTTTATCCACCGCTGTTACTGAGCCCAAAAAATGCCCTATATAGGGGGCCACAGCAACCAAAGTCCTCTCCTTCTAAAACTTTTTCGTCTTAAACGAAGCTTTGCCCATAAACAAGTTACCTAAACCCTATTATGTAAATGTATGTATGTATAGAGAATTCTAGAGAGTTTCCAATCTAATCAATAGATTGTCGTCACTTGGCACGGTCATTACCATTGGCTTCATTCTTATGTTTAGGGGGCAAACACCTTCATTTGTAACTATTTAGAATTGAGCAGTACAAATCTCATTTTCTTAAACTTTCTTGTGTGCTTTGAGTGCTCTTTGAACGGAGTGTGGTGTTTATAGAAATTAACTCTTTAAATGGAGTGTGGTGTTTATAGAAATTAAGGGAACTCTTGTTTTAATAAAAAAGATGGGATCTCATAAACTTTTGAATTTTGTCACTTGCTCTATGAAAGGCATTTGTGTTTTAATCAATTTTATAAGCTTTCATGACAAGGTGCAACTTCACCTAAAGCTTTGAAGCCGTTTATTATAAGAAGGTTGCTCACCCCCCCCTACTTGCTCCTACTTCTAATCAGGTGCAAAGGTTTCGGTTATTTCACCCTTTCCGGTGTGCCTTTTAATTGGATGTCTATATATATATATATATATATACTAGGCACCTAGTGCCCTCATAAAAGATCAAAGAACAAATGAATCAGAACATGGACATTTTAGAAAAAAAAAGTTTTTTATTTAATCTTTAATAAGGGTGACGCTTGAACCCCCCCCCCCCCCCCCCCCCCCCCGGAGTGACCCCCCCGGAGTGAATAATTTAAAGAAAACCCCCCCACCCACCCATCCACTGAAGTGAATAATTTAAAGAAAAAAAAGAGGCAAAAGTGAATGTATTTTTAAGAATATAAAAAATTAGAGTTAATAACACACTAAATCAGTTGTCCATTAATAAGATTATTACTTCGAAAAAATTAAGAAAGTAATATAACAATATTATTTTGACCCTTTGTACAGAGTCTACAGACTTGTTTTAATGGCGTTTTAATAACTGTCATATAACGGTTACCCTGTTTGTCCATTGTAACGCCGGTTCAAAAACTTCAAATGACAAGAAAGCAAGGCAGTTGCAAAAGAATGTCAATTTCTTTTGCCCTAGCGAGCATGAGAAACTTGATTTGCAGCTAAGCTAGCTAAGCTAAGGTCGTCATCGCCATTATTTCTGTTATTTTTCATTTTTACCCCTGAGCGTCACAATAACGGCCCCTCTCAAACCTTGATCTAAACTATTAAATACTGGAGAAACACCTCCCATGGGGTACGTGTAGCTATCGGAAAGGATGTGAAAGGACCAGATGGTTACAGTCATCCAATTAGGTTGATTCCTTGACATCCGTTACATTAAGGTATCCCAGATATTTCCCCTCTTAAGGGTTTTATTGCTATGAAAAAGTGTTTTCGTTGTTGCCCCGTATCATATTCTCGGCTTGACCGTTACGGTTTCAGTACCTGGTTCTCCGAATAGTCCCCAGAGATTCCAAAAATGAGTGGAGTTAACCGAGTTAGGGGTATTCATGGGCCAGGTTTGGGTATGATTTTAAGGCACTGGATAATTGGGATGCGCCTAGGCTTCATTTTTAACAAAACTACCTTACGTCCCCCAGCTAGCTAAATCTATTAATGGGCCGGTCTTGAAACTAATATGTTGAGCCTATAAAGAGCCAGACTGGGCTCGGGCAGTTATCCCGGACCAAACTCAGCCTTTAACACCCCTAGACCGAGTTAGGGTTGTCAAGCTAGCCGATTACCCATTAGCCCTAACATACCTGAGCCTGATTAGAGGGTCTGGGTCAATTCCTTCCGACTCAATTACTTATGAGGCCAGGTCTGGGTATCCTAGCATACAAGTTTTCTTATCAGAATCAGTTTATACATAGTTGTATTTTTTTTGGTGGGGAAGCTGGAATTTGCACAAGGAAGTTAAGAATCCAAAATATCCCCACCACCCCCCCACCCCCCCTCCCTTTGCCACACAAGAAAGAACTTATCATACTGTTCAGAAATGGAGGATGCAAACAAGAAATAATACGTCCTTGCCATTTGAATTTTCATTAAGCAGCAACCCATATCTTCACCATCACCATCAGGAAGGAGGCCGACTTGGTCCAAGCTCTCTTCTCTGCACCCAAGGTATGTCCATTTCTCATTTGTTTCCCTTCATTAAACCTCACATATCTTCCTCAATCTTCTTGCACCGATAACAATTTTCTACACGAACCCAGATCGACAAAATCAGTCATCCATGAGATTTTTAGCCATCAATAAGCACATATGCAATGGGTTGAGATCTTTAAAGCTAAATTTGAACCAGTTGAAACAAGAGTAAGATATCATAATTTTGATCTTTAATGCTTGTGCACATTCTTTTCATTTGAGTTCTGTAGGATCAAAATGCAAGGAATTTCCAGAGCTGTGCGATCGCAACACGGCATGTTTAAGAATTCAATTCTACAGAACTATTGCGTGAGGGATACAGCAGTGAGAGCTAAAATATTTTCACGTTTCGAGTGCGTTACCTCTTCTCCTACTATCCGACATAGAGGATTAGAGAATACAACAGTGGAGGACATTCTGATGACAAAGGGAGAAGAAAAAAATGGTTCTTTGTTCTGGTGCCGCACCAACGATACTGTTTATGATGCTGCGAAGCATGTGGGATTTCTATCAAATTTGAAGAATAACATAAATTTAGATGATAATTGCATTGCCTTTGATTTGAATTTAAAGTCAAGACATGAAAATTGCAGATGACACAGAATAATATTGGATCATTAGTGGTTCTAAAGCCAGGGGAGCGAACAATAGTCGCAGGAATCGTAACAGAAAGAGGTAATTGCTGTTCTATTTGACAGTTAGTACCATAGCTTCCTCAATATTTGCTGTAGTAGTTCTAGAGAGAACACAAAGAAAATCAGACATTTGCTTGGGTCTTAACCAAATACTCTATACCAAATCCATTTTCGCGCCTGTAAATATAGCAAAACTTACTGAAGTCAACTCGACCTTAGGGCGATCATGCCATCACCAAGTCCCAGACTTCTAAACCTTGTTATAAAAAAAACATTTATAAACACTGGACTTATTCATACTGTTTGTTCTTGGTTGATGAATGGATTGCAAGCAGACTATCTGAAGAAGATAATTGTGCAGGGAAGATCCTCTAAATCCACGACAGTCGGGGAAATCATGACCGACGAGGTTAATTATTCTTCCTATTCTTTTAAATTTCAATTTTCTTCGGATACGCCATCTATCATCCTTTTCTAATCCTGCCTTCATCCTTTCAACTTGCCTTCTACAGAACAAGTTGATTACAGTGAACTCTGATACAAACATTCTGAAAGCAATGCAACTGATGAGAGGTAAGGAAAACACCTGGTTTTTTGGATTCAACAATTATGGTTGCAAGTAAACATGCAAGGATTTTGGGAAGGAATTGATGATGGATCTTGTTGTTGTTCACAGACAATCAAATACGGCACATGCCCGTAATAGATTCAAAAATAGTCGGCATGATTTCCATTGTAGATGTCGTTCGAGCGGTGTTGGAGCAGCAAAATGAGGAGGTGAAGCGTCTAAATGACTTCATCAAAGGAGAATACTATTAGAAATGTACATATAATTCCATTTTAGATTTGTACTCTTACCCCCATCAAACATTCGAACTCAAGCTGTATAGCCTACATCCAATACATATGAAAGAAACAGAACATTGTACCCTATGTCAACCAGACAATTTCAATTTTAGATGTATAATGTTGAAACCATGATGAACCTGCTCAAGTACAGTGATATAGCATGTATCTTTCTTCTTGGTATCTTATTCATTGAAATTGTTTCAGCTAATATTCTTGGTTGTAATCCCAAGAATATGCCCAACTCTAGCTAGAGGGATCTTCTTCGAAGATTTTGCTTACAAGTGGGATGTAATCGTGCATAGCTCTAGTTAACTTGCCGGTCATCTAGGTTTTGAAGCTTTTGGTTCTCATTTGAGAAGTTCCTTAGGCTATTCTTTGTGGGTCATCTCGACTTATTTGCACTGTTTTCTTGCTTTGCTTCTTAATAAAATGCATGTATCCAGGTCTCCACCCAACTAGTCCCCCGGGCACGATAGTCACCCCTTCCACACGTGCCAGAGTGTACTGAGAGTTAATGTTGACTAAGCCACTTATTACCCTACGCTTTCCAGGGGTGACCCCAAGGAGAGTTGAACTCAGAACCTCTTACTTTCTGGAGTGGAGTCCTGAGCCACTTGTTACACTATGCTCTTGTTGCATTGAATTTAATCTTTCGTGGCTTGATCCAAGTAGAAGGTGAAAAATAGAAACCCCACAAGCTGGAATCAAAGAATTGCATTTATAGAAGGAAGTGAGATGTTTAGATAGAATTAATAAAATTAACCCCTGGGGTGTTGGCGCATTGGTAGAACCACGATGGGGGTTGGATCCCTCTGATCGTGTGCTTGAGACTCGCGGACTTAACCAGTTGTGCGTAGGAAATCTTCATGAAATTTTTTGAAGCGGATTGTGGCATGATATGATTGGCCACTGCTTCAAAAGTCGTCTGCTTCAAAAAATTTCTCGGAAACTTCCGTTGTGCGTAGGAGATCTTCATGAAATTTTTGATTGAAGCTGATTGTGGCATGATATGATTGGCCACTGCTTCCAAAGTCGTCCGCTTCAAAAAATTTCTCGGAACTTCCGTTGGGTCGGTGCGGACGACCGAGGGATTAGTCCCACCCCAAATGTGTGGCAATACCCGTCGACAGCCAAAAACATTAAAAATTAAAAAGTGATTACTTTTAACCAATGAGATCATTACTCGGAGATAAATTAGGATCATTCGACCTCGAGATTCCATGGGTTATGACGGATGGATAGACCCAACCGGAGGCTCTTTAATTGAGGAGAAAACCTTCGATCACACTTGTGTGTGAGCAAAGCCGATCACACATGACAATATGAGCCACGGGGCACACTCTTAGAGGACGATGACCGTATGGATGTTTGGCTAGTCCCTCGGTGGACTTGTAAACAAAATATTAGCTTGATTAGTGATTTCTAAGCATTGGATTGGATTCATTTGCATGGGTTGATTTTAACCGTAGAAGTTAAAGCATTATTGACCATTATTTGGGATACTAGATCCAACGGTCTGACATAACTAATTAGCCTAATTTTTAGTTCGTAGGTCCAACGGGGGACTGGCCAAAACATCCATACTGTCATCGTCCTCTAATAGTGTGCCACGTGGCTCATATTGTGGTGTGTGATCGGCTTTGCTCACACATCTGTGAGCGAAGGTTTTCTCTTAATTGAGCTTCGTAATTGACTCACACCCAATTGACAGCTGCCAACTGTCTATGTTCTAGAAGGTCACATGAGTCAACATTACCAAAACCACTTTATCTGGATCGTGCGGTTAAGAAATAACAATGAAGTAACATAAGCTGCCTACCTACCTTCCACCTATACAAATTCATTCCAAACACGCAATCTTGGGAACAAACATCAGCAAGACAGAAACGACGAAAGGAAGAGGAAAAGAAGAAGCAGAGAAACTAAGAAATCACTCAAAAGGAGAAACAAACCCACAAATATCCCTTTCTTTCTCTCTCTGCGATTGTGTTGTTTGGGAGGATAATTAGTTTGAAATGGAGACATTAAAGGAGGAGGAAGAGGAGTACAGCTGGAGAGAGGTAAAGCTGCCATCGTTGATACCCGTAGTTGCACAGCCAGAGCTGGAGCGAGAGACAGGAGAGAGGAGGAGAGGGAGAGACATTCTCATAGCTATCGATCATGGCCCCAACAGCAAGCATGCCTTCGACTGGGCCCTCGTCCACTTCTGCAGGCTCGCCGACACCATCCATCTCGTCCATGCCGTCTCTAGTATGTTACACATATCTCGCCACCGTCTCCTCACTGCTCAGTTCGCCCCCCTTTTAAAAAAAAAAAAAAAAAAAATCTTTTGACCCATTTTTTGAAATTGATTATTAGGTGCGCAGAACCAGATCATATACGAGACAAGCCAGGAACTGATGGAGAGGCTGGCTGTGGAGGCGTTACAGGTTTCCATGGTGAGTATTTGATCTACTATTTGATGATCTGGCTTTGATTGGGTTTTGGGTACTTGGGTTTGGGTATGATTTGTTTGATTATTATTGTAGGTGAAGACGGTGGCTCGGATCGTGCAAGGGGATCCGGGTAAGGTTATTTGCAAGGAAGCCGATAGGCTAAAGCCAGCAGCTGTGGTGATGGGTACCAGAGGCCGGAGTTTAATCCAGAGGTTCGATTTTCTCTCCTCCCTTCCGTTTCTATTGCTAATGAATGATATCTCTACTGCTATACTTCTTACATGTCCATCAATCTGGACCGTCCAGTCAGTTGATCAAAAAACTTATCAATTGGATTGGATTGCCAGCTAGATTTTTGTGGCCCAGCTGCCGGCCTGGAAAAAAAAAAATCTGTCGATTCATTCATTTGGATACGGATCATTGGGTCAGTAGGAGCCCGCCGCCTTAATTAGGTACAAAGACAATACAACATGGGCTGCCCAGGATGAAGAAGTATGCTCGAATCCAACGGCTATAAATAATCAATCGGGCTGATTTTTAGTGTGTAGGTCCAAGGGATGAGCCAAACATTTACCGATAAGCGGGCCAGAAGAAGTGTGCCACTTGACATTTGGGAGACCGGAGACTGGGAGCCCAAGTTGGCTACCCCCATTTTGAACTTCGTGGCACATTTTTTGGGCCCCACTGACGTATGGATGTTTGGCTCTCCTCTCGAGTAAGACTTTGATGACAGGCCCTGTCATCAAGGCCGATGACAGGCCCTGTCATCAAGGCCGATGACAGTGCACAGTATGAGCCACGTGGAACAGTATTAGAGGACTCTGACCGTATGGATGTTTGGCCAATCATTAGGTGGATCTACAAACCAAAACTCAGCCGGATTAGTGATTTCTAGGCGTTGGATTGGAATTGTTTTCATGGGTTAATTTTAACCGTGGGAAATTTTAGCATTATTGACCATTATTCGAGGTACCAAGATCCAAATGTTTGAAATCACAAATCAAGCTGATTTTTGTTCGTAGGTCCATATAGGAATTGGAAAAACATCCATACGGTCAGAGTCCTCTAAGAATATGCCACGTGGCTCTTATTGCACCCTGTCATCAAAGTTTTATTCCAGTTTAAAATATAGCCGTTGCCATAGTAACACCCCATACCCTTTATTTTCAAAAATAATGCCCCAACCAAAAAATGGCTAGCGTTATAACAACCGTTATCTAAACAACATTTTTTTTTACCCTTGTCATAGTTTTTTATTATTTTTATAAAATATATTTGCACTTTAGATGTAACTGAATGTGACCCATAATAATAGTTGTTATAACGGTAACGTGAGGGACCGTTATAACATTATAACGGGTCATTTAAATTCCGCTACACAAAAAATCAGCATAATTGGTGATTTCTAGTCATTGGATTTTTTTTCGTGATCAAATCTAACTGAAATCACCAGTCAATCTGAATTTTGGGTTGTAAGTTCTCCGAGTGGTGGGCGAAAAACATTCTTGCGTGAACCGGCCCAAAATGGTGTTCCATGTGGCATGTTGGATAGCAAATGTGTACCACCACCGGCACCACGTAGCGTTTTGGGAGGCTTGTGTCAAACTTGCTCTCTTGCGCCGCATAGGGTCAAAGTCTTTCTCCACAGATTAGCTCTTAACACTTGGATACAAGAAAAACTTTGATGTCCACCCCACAAATGCCATGTGTCACAATCTTCTGTGTCCATTGACCCATTAATGTTTGGCTCACCCTTGGTGGACTTCACAATATAAGCCTTATCCTAATAATATAAGATCGACTGCACGAATACTATTTCTCCATTCAATTTCGTCTAAAGCCATTTTTTTAGCCAAGGCAAGTTTCTTAAAATCCCTCTCAAAATCTTAATTTACGCCCGATTTATCATTTCCTTCATCCTCTTAGACCCTTCCACTTTGCATATTTCCCATTAGTGGTGCTACATTAGCCTACGTTGTATATGACTCAACCATCTCAATCAACTTTTTCTTATTTATCAACTATTGAAGTTACTCCTACATTTTCATGAATGCATTTGTTCATAATTTTGTTTAGGTTCAGGTTCAGGTTCCAAGTCAGCCCTAAAATGACAGGCTCCCGTTATAGGACACAATATGAACCACGTGGTACACTCTTAGAGGACGGGTGTTTGGCCAATCCCTAGGTGGACCTACAAACCAAAAATCATCCTGATTAGTGATTTCTAGGTGTTGGATCTTTGTACCTCAAATACTTCTCAAATTCCCACAATTGAGATTAACCCATGAAAATAAGTCCAATCTGTAGTAACGAAAGCCTGTCATTTTACAGTTGTTACTGAAGCCCGACAGCTTTGTTTATCCTAGTCTTTTCACACATCCATCTCAATGTCTCAATCTTAGCTACACTCAATTTATGAATATGTTGTTTCTTGATTGTTCAACAATATGTTCTATAAAAGCGTTGTTAGTCTTATTGCCGTCATACAAGATTTCCATTTTCATTTGATTGGTATGCATTACTCACGTTACACTCCCAAAACATATCTCTACTTTAGCCACCCAACTCAAGTTCTATTCGACCTCCTCAAACTCTCCGGCCCTATGAATAATATAACCAAGGTAACAAAATTGGTTACTTCAGAGCATCTCTTAGTTGTCAATTTTAATTGGCAGATCATCACTAGTTGTATCATTTCTAAAATTGAACTCCATATATTTTATCTTGGTTTGACTTATTTTAAAATTCTTGTTCAAATCATTTCTCGAAAGTTCTAATTTACATTTACTTTCTCTTTAGTAAATGTAAATTATCCTTCTTTCTCTAATGACCATTTGAACCTCATCATTCTCTCACCAAGTTTCTTTATAGTTCTGTTTGTTCCGTGGAAAATATACACTCCTAATAACAAAATTCTCGAATTCAAATTTTTTTAACAAGTTTTTTTTCCTCACATTTTATTCACCACGCTTGGAAATTTGACAAAAAAATCCAGGAAAATTATTATATTAGCCTTGATATGGGGCCCACTCAATAAGTGTGCCTATTTGACATGTGGGGTCCTTATATACGGGTCCACTTGATGTGTGGGGCCCACCTAAGTATGCATGGCCTTGATATGTGACTTACTTAATATGTGGTGCCTGTTTGATATGTGATGTCCTTATATGTATGGTTCACTTGGCACGTGGGAGCCTACTTGACTGTGGTCTTACATATGGGTCATTTGCTATGTAAAGTCTACTTAAAATGTGAAGGACAGATTTGTATGACCTACCTTGTATGTCTGGGTTGATATGTGTTGCCCAAATATTTGGTTCCCATATGTCCACTAGACATCTGTGGCTAGAGGATAAAATGGGTTAGAACCGAGTTAAATTCAGGTAGATGTGGATCTGAATTTTACTTTGAATAGCATGATCCATATTCGAATCTAGATCCCGCTTGGATCACTAACACACTTGATCCACATTACAAACCCAAGATCCAATCCGATCTGATACGAATACATAATACCAGATTCATATTTGAACCAACCTTTGATTCAAATTAATTTAACATTAATCCTTATCAGACTTATTTTATTCGTATTCCATTTTAATGATCTAAACCTGCTAAATATTGATTTGCATCTTGTTGGATCTTGGGTCAGACCCACCCAATTTCATCCCCTTATATATATATATATAGGGTCAGGATCGGGGGACAACATTTTTGACAACAAAATCTTGGTGCGGCCCAATATATAAATAGAAATTTTTGAATGGGATGAGTTTTGGCGAGGATGGTCTCTATGGTGAGTTGATCATCCTTACAAAAATTCAAATCATTCTGATATTCGGAGACCGGTTTTCAAGTTGAAGAATTATGGACCGTCTATTTTTATCGTTAACTTGAAAACCTAATTTGATGGGGTTAGAAATTTCAGAATGTGCTGATTTTTTGTAGGGGTGATCTATATGGTGAGGATATCATCCTTACAAAAAATCAGCTATTGATTCATCTTCGACGTGGGTACGCCAAATCCAATGGATAAAAATTACCAATCATGTTGATGTTGGTGTGTAGGCCCACTGAGGGGTGAGCCAGAGTCGCCAGACATCCATGTGGTCAATAGGCCCCGAAAGAGTTTCTGCATGGGAATTTTGGGTAGTGGGACATCAAAGTTTTTCTGACACGTAATATGTTGACCAGGACGTCACTGCAGTTGACCATGACATATTATGAACTACAAGCCAATATTCGTAGAAAATAATAAAATGTAAATAATTAGTAAAGAAAGTGCTAATGGGTTGGCTTTGATTCAGTGTGCTGCAGGGAAGTGTGAGTGAATACTGCTTCCACAACTGTAAATCGGCACCCGTTATAATTGTTCCCGGAAGAGGTATTATAACTCTCTCTCTCTCTCTCTCTCTCTCTCTCTCTCTCTCTCTCTCTCTCATTGTACTAACCCAATCTTCTGTCTAAAGGTTTCGAATTGATTTCCTCTCTCATTGTACTAACCCAATCTTCTGTCTAAAGTTTTCGAATTGATTGCAGAAGAAGGAGAGGAGTCGGTGATGTAGTGGAGCTGAAGCGCAGTTAAGATTTTATACTCCCCAAAGATTGTCTGTTTCTATACGGTTTTTCTGGTTGTAGTATTTGTAGATTGCAGTGATGTCTGATGAATTCTTCATTTTTAGGGCTCTGATATGTAATCATCGATTTTTGAGAACTATATAAACACAACTCTGAATCCTAGCCGCCTATATTTCCTCGGATCGGACAACTCTTTATTGACCCATTTAGTACAATATTGCATCCATCGAGCAATATTAACCCATCTCATGGATTCACTTCCTTTCTGACTCTTCACCTCAATTTTACTATATTTTTTTGCCTTTGTCATTAACCATCAGATCAGTGCAATTTTTTAGCTAAATGGCAGGCATATCATGGAACCTACCGATTGGTGGATCTTGAATTTTCTATCATCGTTCATCTTGACCTTGATGTATGAACACACGCAGAGTTAGACATGATATGTGGAATCATAATGAAATGCGGAATTGGGTATGTAACGCACGCACGTCAACATGAGCTTGAGGAAGGCACGTGTGTGTGTGTGTGTGAGAGAGAGAGAGAGAGAGAGAGAGAGAGAGAGAGCCACGTTAACCTAAAAGATCCACGTTAACCTAAAAGATAGCCAAAACAACACATGCGCGGGAACATACCATCCGGTGGAGACTTGAACTCGTGACCTCCCAAGCCGTAAGGCACCATTTACCCCAAAAGATTGACATGTTGGGGAAAGGGTCCTGAGAGAGTGAGGGTATCTTTGAAAAATGCAGATTTTTTGTTACTGTTACTCATTGTGCCCTTTGGGCCCACTGGCCGCATGGATGTTTAGCCCGCCCCTTATTCCTTAATGGATAGACACACCAAAAAGTCACCCTCGTTGGTAATCTCTAGCCATTAGATTATAACACTTTTTAAGGTGTTATTTTAGCCCTTGGATTCAACCATTTTTTGGGTAATAAATGGGTGTGCTAAACATCCATCTGGGCCCATTGATTGCATCGATGTTTAGCCCATGCCTTGGTAGATATTCATACAAAAAATCAGCTTGTTTGATGATTTTAACTTTTAAAGTCATTAGATTTTATACCCAAAATCACTGTACCACTTGGGCTAAACATCCATGTGGGCGGTGGGCCCAGAGGGAAGCGGTAAGTAACAAAAATCACTATAACTGACGCCAAAGGTCTTCCTTGTTACACCGTTTTCCTTTCATCCTTTGCCTGATGGTCTGCGCACACGACAAATCAATGAAATAAGACACTTATGGTATAGAGGCTACATCTTTCATCAACTAGCTTACCGGTCCAAATTTTTTATTTATTTTTTTATTTTTTACGATTAATACGTGGAACAATAGTCAGAAAACTATGGTCACTAAAAATTACCATGGGGGTATGTCAAATTTCAAAGATAACATGGGGGTATGTCAAGAAATCTTTTCTAGGGAGTGCATATTTGCACACCCCATTTCCTATCAGGGCATATCCCAGAAATAGACACTACAAGAAAATAAGGTATTGGCAGTGGCAGTGATAGCTAAAACCACCGCTAAAACAATTCTATAGCGGCGGTTTTTACAGTCTACCGCTAAAACCTTTAGAGGTGGCTAGACCTGTGGTCACCGCTAAAACAATTCTAAAGTGACGGTTTTTATTGAACACCACTAGAAGTCCGCCGCTAATGCCCAAATTTCTTATAGTGAGAAATCCATCTTTAAGACAAGTAAAAGTTAGCTGACTGGCGATCACCCACAAGTTGAACCACATTGCATATTTTTATGGGACACTGACCATATAGATGTTTGGCCAAAAATCAAACTGATTATTGATTTCAAACCTTTCAATCTTGTACTCCAAATAATGGTCAATAATGCTCAAATTTCCACGGTTAAAATCAACCCATGAAAATGACTCCAATCCACCCACGTGACTCGTATTGTGGGTGGTCGCTGGTCAGCCAAGTTTTATTCGGCTGAGAGAGAGAGAGAGAGAGAGAGAGAGAGAGAGAGAGAGAGAGTAAAATCAACCCATGAAAATGACTCCAATCCACCCACGTGACTCGTATTGTGGGTGGTCGCTGGTCAGCCAAGTTTTATTCGGCTTAGACGAAAGAGAGAGAGAGAGAGAGAGAGAGAGAGAGAGAGAGAGAGAGACCTATTTTTGGGGTGTGCTCTGACCAGGAGTCCGCCCCAACAGGAAATTGGCGAATATTGCACGACATGTGGGAAGTTCACTAGCACTGTGTTTCATTCCAAAAGACGCTCAAGGCAGCAATGGGGTGTACGTGCCCCTACAATGCCAGCCAGCTTAAACTTGGTTACCAAACACCCATAAAGGAACAAAAAAATTCTTAAAGACAACCACTAGAAACATAGAAAAAACACTCATCTCATCCTAGAATACAGTATTCGTGCCTTTGCTTAGAATCTCACTTTTTCGAGCTTAGCTTGAATCCCACAGAACTGCTCTAAAAGCAAGGGAGGAGGTGAGGAGGAGAAACTCCAAAGATTTGAGACGGGGAAATTTCCCACCATCCTACGTGGGCCCGCCCATGAGAGGGAAAAGGCAAAATCATCTCTCACCATCCATAAAAGAAAGAGATTCTCAGAGATCTTGCCTTTGGATAACGGGCCCACCTCTCCCATCATCCTTTCTTTTTTTTTTGGTAATCCACCTCTCCCACCATATAACTTAGAAAAGAAGAAAAGCTGAGGATATCGAGAATTCAAGGACGAGAAGATGTAGCGAAGGTGCAGCGTCATTTGGTGGGCCATCCATAGTCGCACCCTTGAAGAGCTCCTTTCTTCCGCATTAATAAGACACGGAAGATATATTTTTTGAATAGTGATCCAATAGGAGGGCCCTTATCGACTCCAGCCATACAACCCTTTCGTGTCTCATCTTCATTAGTTTAAATGTATACCTCGAGCTCCTCGCACGTACTGATAAGTGGATGTTCATCGATCTGAACCATCCAATCTGTGACCATACTTCGAGGATTACTTTGATGGACAATTGAGTATCACGATCACCTGTTCCATCAGTGTCGTTGGACACACTGAGCACATGCAGATGGAATGCGACTTACCATTCAATGGGTCTCACTTGCTTAGGGCTGTCAAAGGGCCGGTTCCGGTTCAGTTCGTAAGGTATCCAGGATAGGAACCAAAATTATCGGTTTATATTAGTTCCAGTTCTCAAAATGATAAATCCAGAACCGGATTCGATCCCGATTTCGGGTACACCATTTCCAGTATTTTAACATTATATTTATATATTGGTTCCTGGTCAGTTCCAATATCAAACTACCCAGAAACAAAACTGTTATTGTCGGTTCGGTTCCGATTCTGGTTCTTATTTTGTCAGTTTCCAATCAATCACATATTGGAAATGTTGGGGTATCATTAGACGGGTGGTTTAAGTCTAAGACAAAAGAAAGACAGCTTATAACAACATTGACCACTCCAAATTCCCGGGAGGTTTTATTTTTTATTTACCTCCCTCATTTATTAGTTAAATTAAAAATGCCTCCCTGAATTCAAGAAATTTAGACTTTTCTCTCTGACCATTGGCTTTGACCAAATGTAACATGATACCACAAATTCATCATATTTCAAAATCCAAACTGATGTAGAACAGGTCGTGGAACAGTTCGTAAATCAATTCAATGCGAAGATGTCTAATCGGAACGCCCATTAAGCCCATAATCCAGACTTCACTGTTTTAGAATTGGACCCAAAAGATCCATAACTCAGAATTGGACGAATTATATACGCATATTCAAGCTCTCAACGTGATATATAGAACTAAACGGGTATATTCCTTCGTTCTAGTGGATTTAAGTCAAATTCCATCGTTTAAGTGATCAAATTATCATTTGAAGGTCAAACTTACTATTTTTAGTAATTTCTCTATTTTTGTGGTTTAGAAAGCTCCTTTTCGATTCTGATTTGTGTGGAAAGTTCCCTATTTCAGAAAAGTCGCTATTTTCAACAGTTTTACATTTTTTGTTGTTCTCTATTTCTTTCAGTAGGTTTGTTCTATAAAAATAGACAATGGCCCTCTGAGACTTATTTGGTTTCTTCGGTTGGACAAGATATGTATGTCTCACATTAGAGCCTAGTTCTGTTTTATTGTGTATTGTGTTGCTCTTTCTTTTATTTCAAGACCTTTTTTAGCATCTTGAGGGGTCGGGTTTTTACGTCCCCCCTATACAAGTGTATACTCTTTTTCAACATCAATAAAGTTTCCCTCCCTCGGCGGAGGTTTCCAAAAAAAAAAAAAAATGAGGTTGTAATTGGAAGAAATTATCAATAAAATTTTTTGTTTAGAATTCTATTACCCATTTCTCCGTATGGATTCTAGGATTTTCTACGATGGAAGATGGTGATCTCCTCCCTTGCACGATTTCATGATTAACTTCACGCTATTTCTACGTCACAAACACTACTCCCACTCGCCATATTTCAAAATCCAAACACAATCCATTTCAGGTTTTTTTTTTTTTTTTTGTTCTCTCCTTTTAGCATTGTGGGTCGAATAAAAACGTGCCAAGTGCAAATTAAAAAGTCAAGTTAACTTGACTCAACTGACCTGAGTTGATGTCTATGTCTTTTGGCATCCAGGTGGCATGTTTTTATTCGACCCACAATGCCACAACTGAGAGAATACAACTTCAGCCAAAAAATTCTCCTCCTCTCACGTAAGCCAATGATAAAGGGAGGTAAGTTTACGATTTTCCTTGTTTGAGAAGACATGTCTAATTAGCCTAACTAACAAGGGAGGTAAGTCCAAAATAATAAAAAAATCAGAATCCCATTGCGGAGGTCGCAATCTCTGAATGTCATTTTCTGTCGTGGGAGGGAGGGGTTGTAGGAGACCCTAAGGCACATCCAACAGAACACAGTCTGGGCCACTGAATGTCTACCACCACCTTCCCTTTCATTCATCTCTTCAACCTCCCCTGCCCCCACCAAATTTATAATTTCCCCCAACCCTAACTTCTTAGTCCCCTTCTCAATCACTATCCACCTTTTTGGTACCACTGGTCCTCTCTCTCTCTCTCTCTCATTTTGAAACCATTTACCAGGTAAGTGAATGTGCTAATTGTGACATTTTTTTGGTAAATTGCAGAGTACATGAGCCTACCACTATGTACTTCTCTCTCTGGCATAATCGTATGTGTAGGTTCTAATAACAGTAGAACTCACGCCACCAGACCAATGCAGGGAACAAAATAATATTGCACTTTGAAGATCAATTAGGTTATCAGTGTTATTAATACTAAGCTGCTGCAAGTATACATACAAAATATATACTATGTACTACGAAAAAGAATCAGGAGCACTGCCATTTCAGTGAAACTCCTCCAAGAAATTTATAATCACATCTCCATCTTCAGATTGTTGGCTTCCAAGCTGCCTGCAAAAACCAATGGACTTTCTCTCTTTAGATTCAATTCCAATGTAGAAACGGGGAGTGTTTATTGTCTATAAGCACAATATCAGGAAGCATGGCGGTCGTGGAGGGGATCGAATGTCAACACTCAACGTGATCGGATGACCTCAATGGATCGAATGTCAACACTCAACGTGATGGAATGACCTCAATAATCATCTGATCGCGGTGATTGTTGACCTAGAAGATCTGCTTAGCAGGGACCCATTGAATACCCTTAAACCATATGGCTTTTTCAAAAGATCCCCTTAATTGCAAATGCATTTGAGGCATTATGGTCATTAACAGAGGATGTTCTTGATCATTGTAGGAGGGGGGGGGGGGGGGGGGGGGGGGGGGCGGGGGTGAAAAAAGAGAAGAAAAAAAGGGAGATCTTTAGTAAGTTGCTTTCTTGATTTTAATCACAAGGGGCCCTTATGGTCGTAGGCAAGATTATAACACAAGGAACTTTAAAGTTAGTTGAGGTGTGACATTTTCTTTTTTGTGGGCTCTTTATGGTCACCATCTTCTGACCTGAACCCCCCCCTCCTTGTTAACTTTCCACCATCTTTACCCTAAAAAACAAGGGAAGATTATGTACAAAAAGCTTAGTGATTACCTGTAAATGGTTGAGGTGGAAATGCATTTGGTCTTCCTTGATGAAATTCCACATTGTAAAGGCTTTGTAAATCAGTCTCCCAGGTAGAAGAAGTGGGTTGAGCTTGCTGTAATGTAATTGTGATCCCATGTAAGAAAAACAGTAAAAACAAAGATGGTAGAAGGTAAAACCATTAAGTTTTAGTAGAAATTACAGTGAAGCATGAAGTATCCAGGAATGTATCGGGCACCGATACGGGTGCACTTGTGGTTCTTCGAAGTGCCATTTCAGACGGACTTATCGCCATATCCAACCCTACTACTTGTTGTACTGGATTAAACTGAAAGTAGGCCGAATTGGCCATTTCCGATGACATCCCAACTGTCGGAAAATTGGTGCTGCAAGCCGGAAACATCTGTGCCCAATTATAAGAGCCATGTGAGTTAATTACATCTCTTTAACTACCACTACCACTACCACTACCAATAACAACCTTAATGACAAGAGAAACACAGAGAATAATTACTAATAAGGTCCTGTATTGTTGCCGTCAGAAAAGTTTTCTAGAAATGATTCTTACCCCATAAATGTTCTTCCAAGTTTTCTAGATCAACACATTTTGATTTTCGAATCCCATCTTAGAAAACTTTTCTTTGGTCAAATTTTTTTGGTTTTTAAATTTGAATTGAAGAGGCTGTGTTCTTACCTCTTTTGTGAAGAAATTTTCGATGTTGAGGTCAAGCCTCGGATTAACAGCGGCGAGTTTCATGGACAAGAACTGTAGGGGAAAATAGAGAAACACCCAAGTAAGGAAATGCTCAACAAAAAGAAGAAAAGCAGCACCACCAAGATGTCAAGAACAGTAATGGGGTCTGTTACCTCTACTTGTCTTTGAAGAGATTGAACATAGTTGATGATTTCGTCGAGCATTCCGGCCTTGCCGGTGATCTTGTTGCACCCAGGAACTAAATCTTGCAGATATTTCATCCTCTCACTTATCTTTTCCCTTCTCACCTGCATACATATAGATTAGCCAAAATTACTCAAAATCGCCAATAAAGTTTGAATAAGTAAAAAAACAATAAAATAAAGAGAACCTCACTTACTCTTTCAGCTAAGCTGTGGCTATCTGTAGCCTGGCCGCGACGCGCTCGGACATGGATGTAATCCGGTTTTTGAACCTCGGAAACCTTTGAATTCTCTTTTGAAGTATCTGCAGAGGTTGCTCTATTGTTGTTGTTGTTGCTGCTGCTGTTGTTGTTTTGTTCTGTGACCTTGGACTCCACCTCTTCTGCGTCTCCCTTCATCCTCTTGTCTCTTGTGTGTGTTGTGTCGTCTGCTAAAACAACCTGAATACCAAGAAAAGCTTTTGATTAATAAAGAATCCACAATTTGAGCGTTAGTGCGTTTTCTTTCTCTCCTTTTTGGAAAGAAAATCTTAAAAAGAAAAAGAAAAAAGAAAGAAAAGAAAACCCCATTTGTTCTTGATTTAAATATCTTCTTCAATCCGTCAAACCTTTCAAAAAAATTCAATTTCAGAAAAAGGGACTTGGAGAGAAACACCCGAAAACGAATTTTACACCAAAACACGAATCAGGGTACAGTTTTATACAGAAGGATCAGTTCTACTTCTACAACACAAACCTTTGGGTTTTGTGCCTTATCCGCTTTTCTTTTCTTGAAGCTGTCCCTCCCAACCGTCGAAGCCATTTTCTGCGTCAAACCTATCTCCCTACCTTTCTCCTCTGCCACAGTTACCACCGGAATATCGTCACCCACCACCGGCGGACAACTAGAGGTCCTGGAAATGGAGTAATCCACCATCTCAAGAGAATTAGTAGCAAACCCAGTCGAGACAAAGTCCGCCGTCTCCCCACCAAAACCAGTTCTGGGTATTGGGTATTTGCCTAAATCCGGCCACCCATTTTCCAAAGCCAGGTCGGCCTTCATCGAACGGCTCGCAAGCTCTCTGATCATGGATTCGTTGTTCGTCAGCCCCTCAAATTGTTGGGTTGTTGAAAGCAGAGGCAAGAGATTGAAATGGGTCTCATTAAAATAGCTCTCTTGAGGTTGCTGAGATTGCTGTTGCTGTTGTTGCCATTTCAGCCTAGCTCGTTGTCTATCCAGCACAGTTTGGTTCGTACCGTTTCCGGCAAGATTTTCCGGCGTTTGTAGACAGTGTAACATCTCTGGTAGAGCTCTGTTCATCACCTACAAGGCTACAAAGACTAAAAAGAAAGAGGAGAGAAAAAAGGAGGTGGTGTTGCTATCGTACGCTCTGGCTTTTGACAAAAAAAAATGGCAAATGCGTGTCCTCGAAACTCGAAAGGAGAGGTGGCGTTACTATCGTACGCTCTCGTTGGCGAATAGAATCACCTAGCCCTTAACCACTCCCTCTTCTGGTACGCTATCAAAGCTACCATCTGTCAGAAAGGAGCAATATTTGTAAGCTTAAAGAGGATAAGAGAGTGGGGTATATATAAACCATAAAGTGTAAAGTCTCCGGCTATTGACACCCACCGGCCGGATTCTGACACCAGTAGCCGGATTAAATATGAGAGGATAGATGTGTGTGAGAGAGAGAGAGAACAAACCATCGAAGTATCCATAACCAGAGGGCCAGAGGCTGTGGGTAGTGAGCCCCACTGACATGAGGCCACGCGGGCGTGTCCGGTTAACGGAGAGAAATCAGATGGGGATTATACTGGGAACGGTTTTTGCTCCAACTGAGTTTATGTCTAGTCGATCAGTAGCCCTACCTAACGCATGTTTCTAGGCCCACTGACCGTATGGATGTTTATTCCACCTCTTGCTAAATAGACATACGAAAACTCGGCTTGATTAATGATTTATAGCCCTTGATTATAGTATACAAACAATTATTGCATCTGACGTCTATAATCACTCCTAACAAAATTGCTAAAATCTAAAGGGTACAATAATCAATGAAGGTTATTTTTGGTGTATACATAAACCAAGTGGTGGGATAAACATCCATGTGGTCTGCGGGCACAGAAACAAAAAATATATAGGGCAACTGGATCGATTAGTTCGGAGCAAAAAAAAAATCAATTATACAAAGTTTGGCCCGTGAAGGAGGGGCGGAGAGTAGGCCCACAATATACGTATTCACTCACGTGGCTTCACACACGTGGCAGCACTGGGTGATTCTGTTCTGACATGTCAGCGGGATGACGTGGTGGAACGGAGGTTCGAGAGTAAAACTTCTGTCACAACAAAGTTACAAATCACACAATCACAGCCAATGAGTTATCGGCACGTACACCTCAAAAATAAAGCAAATGGGTACGTTGCAAAGCACTTGTGTACGTGCCGAGAATTCATTGGCTTGTGATTGTGTGATTTACAATTTGTTGTGATAGAAGTTTTACTCGAGGTTGGAGGGGGTTGATTGTGGTTGGTTGGTAGTAGTGTTGTTAGTTTTAGGACAGAAGAGAAAAAGTTAAGGGGAAACTGGAAACTGCCACGGAATTGCTTACATAACTCGCCGAAGATTCTCCGGACATTAAGACCTGCTTCAGTCCTAAATATAGAATCTCTCTTTACAAAACCTAACCTCCGATTTTGTATTTTTGTAATTAATAGACATACTACATAACTTGGAGTAAAACTTCTGTCACAAGATGTTCGGTCACAACCCACAATACGACCCACGTGGCACACTATTAGAGACCGATGACCGTATGGATGTTTGGCCAGTCCCTCCGTGGACTTGCAAAACAAAAATCAGCCCGATTAGTGATTTACAACCTTTGGAACTTTGCACCCAAATAATGCTAATCAGGCTGATTTTTGGTTTGCAGGTCCACCCAGGGACTGGCCAAACATCCATACAGTCAGCTCCCTCTAATAGTCTCGTATTGTGGGTTGTGAGTGACCCAAGTTTTACTCCATACCTTACTTCCTAGTCTTACAAAAAGAAAAGAAAAATAATAATAAGAATAAGAATTTAATTTAATGCCCTGTTTGGATAGCAGAACAAAAAGGGTTATTCATGCAAAAAACACCCTTTTTCTGGTCCAAAATTGGCCATCCAAACAGGAAGTAAACTCTAGTTATAAGAGCAAGTGGGTAAGTGTCTATATCAGACTATAAGAACAAAAGTGAATTAGTGATTAGCAACCTCATAACGGAGAGTTCGTTAATTGTAATAACGGAGTTGTCGATGGACAACGATAATGGAAATTTTTTTTAAAATAATGGGAAGGTGTAGTGCAGTCATTTGAAAGCTCAAAGTGAGGGGAGTACGGAGAAACAATTTGAATTGGTGGGAACCAATTCCAGAGAGGATGAAGGCAACATCCATTATCCTGTCATGGGCCCCTTTCATTCCCCCCTTTTCTCTCTCCTACCCAGTTGTGTACATTTACATATGATCTTATACGCAAATGGGCCTCTCTCTCTCTCTCTCTCTCTCTCTCATCTTTTCAATCCTTTTCTATGTGATCAACAAAAACACCCTTTCCCATCCTCATTTTTTTTGTGTTTTCTCCTTAAATGATCCCAACCAAGTTCCTCCAATCTCTATTTTTAGGATCGACTGAAGCCCAATTTCAGTGCATTTAGCTTTAATGTTTTTCCTTCTCGTATGTGCATTTGGGTCATTTGGTAAGCTTTTGGACCATTAGAAAGATTTGATTGAACCCTTTTTTATGGGTTTTTTTTTTTTTCAAGTACAAAGGTTTTATTGGATATAGGCAATTAGAGGCTATATTTTTTGAGTCGTGTTGCCAAACCGATAACGGGACAAAATATGTGCGGTTGAGGCCATTGACCGTTGGATTCAAGATATTCCTGATCTGCTTGGTAGCAACTATTTATCCTTTGCAGTGGGAGAAATTTTTTGAAGCAACGCATGATCGCCGCTACAAAATTCCCACTGTTTCAAAAATTTTCTCTTGTATTTGCTGCCTCGTGGACCGTAAATCACTTTAATCCAATGGTAATACATTTTTTTGTCTCGTTATTGGTGGATAGCATTTTCTCTTTCTTTTTTTAATCTTTTCTTTCTTAAGTTTTAGATTACATTGAAAAAGGACCAAGATCGAGTGTCATCGAGGGACACTCGCCTGTTTGCACTTGTCTTTTCACTCGTGCTCTCAGCCGTGGATTTCGAGAATCTCGTATATGTTGGATCCTTCAATCTACAGCCAAGAGCACGGGTGAAAAGACAGTAAAAAAATGAGTCCCCTAATCCCAACCCTTGAAAAAATAGAGTAGACTGACTTGGTATGATAAGGTCCATTTGTAACAACAGGAGTGTCTCTCAATTATTCATTTATGTTCTCTTATCTTATCTTTCTTGGATAAGTAGAAATAATAATAGAGAGGAGAGAGATGGGGGAGGTGGGGAAGGGTCGTAGCAGCAGATCCGAGGTAATAAGGGATTCCTCGTCCTCCCACTCTTTCAAATAAAAGCTTCTAGAGAACCAACGACCTCAGTGCTGTGAACTACGACTCGCCGTGTTGACTCAGCCATTTCGAGTTTTTGTCTAGAATCAATCCATCAAACCTTGATCAAGTTGTATGCTATCTTACCATTGGTGAAAACCATTTGTCAATTACCTCTTAATCATGGATCCCACCACAAACTTGGAAGATGCCCTCAATGTTGTATGTGGATTGGGTGTCTTGAATTCTATCAGGATTGTTTTTCGGCCATGTCCAATTGGGCGGGTGGGGGGGACCCCTTCCCCCCCCACCCCCGACTACCTTACCTCTCAATAGGGTCGGTAGGGGGGACATCTCCCTTGACATTAGGGGCTTCAGTGGCAACGCCTCGAGCCTAAACTCAATTTGGGAAAATTTCCTGGTTTTCTATTCTAAGAGGATTTCCTTAGGCCGTGTTTGATTACCAAGTGGGAAAATTGCATTTTCTTTAGGAAAACACAACTATCCATTGTTTGATAGCTAGTATAAATCTATATAATTTTTCCTAACAAGCCATTTAAATATGGATAATTTTCTTACTAAGCCTGGAATTCATTTCCCATCCAGATAGCTGAGAATTCATTTCCACCAGAAGATACACATTTATTTTCTCACATGATTGAAATATGTGTTCTCAGTTGCAATCAATCAATCATTTAAGGCATATCCTAGATGTATTTTCTCAGGAAAATTTTCAGTGCAATCAAACACAGCCTTATTGAATTTAGATTAAGGTTCAAGATTTATATTTAAGCACTTTTTTACGCTTGTTCCAAGTCTTTTCGATTGACATATAGTGGAAGTTCTCAATCACCATCGCGTGGTCCTTAATGTTTGTCATCATTTACGGTTGATCCTCGATTTCCGCAACGGTGAAATGGGTGGCAAAAGATCCCCATGCATATTATGGTTAATTGGCATTTTGTTGACGGCGTGAGTGCACATTAGTCAACAACAGTCAATTAAACAACCTTTTCTAGGGGTTTTTGTCTCAATTGCATCAAGTTTCACTTGTTGCATAATTGCATTTGGACGTTAGTCAACATTGGTCAAAGGGGTAAACCTAATTTAACGTTTTCTTGCTAATTTCACCAAATTTTCAAGTGTATAAATACTAAAATGCCCCCAGTCCTTGCAATGTTAAAAAGATTAATTACCCCAAGGAAGCTGACCACTCTTGATCATTAAAGACCCGGGAAGTTTCCGGTTGTGGGTAGGAAATGAGGAGTGGGACCCATCGACCCTAGTACGCTTTTGTGGACCCGGGTGTCAGAACTTGGTAGGACTGAGGAGTAGCATCTTTTATGATACAAGCCTATCAGGCTAAAACAACTGACAATAGCTTATCATGAAATAAATAAATAAAATAAAATAGTGGATGGAGAGTAACCTATCACGAGTTCTTGTGGCGTTTGTGGGCCACGTAAGGGTGGACCAAACATCCATATGGTCAGTGGTCCCCCAAGAATGTGCCACGCGCCCCCGCCCCAACGAGAGCAACCCTCCCGAGTAGAACTCTGCGGACCGCCCACAGTATGAGCCACGTGGCTCACCGTATGGATGTTTGGCCAATCCCTAGGTGGACCTAGGGACCAAAAATCAGCCAGCTTTGGATCTTTGTATCCCAAATAATAGATATTTTTTTTTATAAGAAACAGCGCTAGAGGAAGGGCTTGAACCTTCGACCTTGTGGTTAACAGCCACACGCTCTAACCAACTGAGCTACTCCAGCAACTACTCTTGAATTATTATTAAACAAATGTAAGTCATTCCAACTTCATGTGAAACCTTTAATTTCCAGTTTTTCAAGGAATCAAACTAATAAATCTTAGAAATTTGGCCCCTGTTCCCAAATAGACTCTTAAGGAAATTTTTGAAAAAAAAAAAATTTCTATCCGTTGGACTTGCCAACTATCTCTAATCAAGTTAATCAATCCATATCAATGGTGAGAAATTCAGTTTTGCAAATACATTATATGAGAAGAAATAAATATATTACTATATTATACAAATAGAATGCAAGAAAGAAATTATTTTCAAAATTTTCTTTAAATTATTTATCTATTACTATTTTAAAGCCAAAACATGGGTATGCAACACGACATTCACCGAGGCACCTCTTTATTCTTTTTGTTTTTTGGGTGGCCATAATATTAGTTCATTAAATGTCTTGAAATCTCGTCTGCCAAATAAAAATACTTCGTTAAATGTCCTTTGTACTCAACATTATTAAAACAAATATTTTATTTTCAAAAAGGTTATCAATTATTGGAAAAGAACCC
Source organism: Euptelea pleiosperma (assembly GCA_035048495.1). Taxonomy (NCBI): domain Eukaryota; kingdom Viridiplantae; phylum Streptophyta; class Magnoliopsida; order Ranunculales; family Eupteleaceae; genus Euptelea; species Euptelea pleiosperma. The sequence goes on along the minus strand of CM068552.1, from coordinate 3,709,898 downwards.
AATTAAACTACTTAATTATTTTCAATACATTCCTTTCATTATCACTAAATTACTTACCAAGCACACGACATTCATGGAGGCCTATTTAAATAAAAAATCTAAGCATGTTTTAGTTCATTAAATGTCTTTTTACGAAGAAAAAAAATTCGTTAAATCCCCCTTCACGTTATTAAAAAAATATTTTATTTCAAAAAGCTTACCAGTCATTGAAAAAATAGATATATTAAATTAATTAATTACTTCTCATGTCATTAATTATATTTTCGATACAGTCATTTATTATCACTAAATTACTTACCATGCCTTTTATCCATATTTTTAAAACAACATCTTTAACCTCTTTAACTACTTATTTTCTCTCAATGTCATTTCTCCTATATTTCCAAAATAGTCTTATAATAAATCACTCACATGCCATTATTTTCATATTTCTAAAATAATTCCTTAATAATTTAATTACTTTTTATGTCATTTCTTCTATATTTCCAAAACATCCTTTAATAACTACATATCCGACTTTAGAATTTTTTATATTTTGATTGTGCCGTTAGTTGCCACAATTTACAGATTCGCCTCTCCAAACTACCCTTTAAGTTGAATATTTCATCTTTTGCTAGTTCTTCCAAAAGACGCCTATGCCCACTAGTGTTTTATAAAGAAATAAATATAAAAATCATCTTTCATTTTTATACAAAAGAAAAAATTGAGTAGGATTAGAAGTCTAAGAAGCTATATTTCATTTTTACAACCCCATTGAGCAATAACATGTGTTGATCTATTAGCTTCCCTATAAAATATGACAAATTTTATAGCTCTCAAAATGATTTATAATCTACCAACAATCAACTAGAACATGTCAAAGCTTCCATGAATCATTTTGAAATTTTATTTTTAAGGAATCAACTATTACTTTGGCATCTCCTTAAATTTCAAGTTTTGTGATTTTGATTCTTTAACACTTTTTAGCCCTTCAAAGACAACATGAACGTAGTCCTGCCATTTCTCTGCCAAAAATTTCAAAGAGATATTGCTCTAGCTATAACAAATATTGTCTTAATACATAGTATCATGAAGATGTCCCACACATCTCGAGCTACCTTGCAATGAAGCAGAAGATGACTGATTGATTCTCATGCTTCCTTGCAAATTACGTAGTAGATTACCTTCACTCTATTCTATTTGATATGGTTATCCAACATAAGAATCTTCTCAAAGATAGTGTACCACACAAAAAACGTAACCTTAGATGAAACCATCTACTCCCATATCTTTGCCATAAAAAATGAACGGCTCCAAGTCAGATTCAACAACTCGATGAAGACCTCCAAGATCAATCCAACAGCACATAGAAGGAGCACACAGAGAGTCGACCGTCAGGCTTTCCTGACCACCATAAAACATCATCCCTGGATCTATCCAATAAAATGGACGTATAAAGTTATCATGTTATGTTTGTTATCTAAAGTCACATCATAGTAAAAATAAGATCAAAATACCATCATTTTTTACAAAATAATATCGATAAGGGTAAAATAACATATTACGCAACATAAAAATTGTCTTTATAACATTTTTTTTTTCAATTTTTAGCCTTTTTTGCAAATAATGTAATGGCCTTGAAGCGTTGCCATTATAATGGGCATTACATCATCCATTATATATGTGTGTCTATGGAATTTAGTCTCCATTTATTTTGCAAAAATTTTGTGTTTTCAAAACTTTTGTTCCAAATTTTGGATTCCCCTCTTGTTATTTCATGGACAATTCGATTTTAAAGTTCACAAATTATGAAAGAAATAACATCTATTCTACTATTTAAAGAGCAAAGACCCTTTTTGCGTTACGCCAAAAGCCCCCAAATCTATAAAAATGCCCTTACTTTGTTCTTTAATTTTCTTTAAGTTATTCATTGAGCATGTGCACTTTCATCTTTTGGTGTGCTCATTAAATGCAATCTCCAATAGAAAATAAAAAACCTCATCTCATCTCACGTCAAGTTAACAATTTAAAAAAACATAGGTTTTTAACAGACCACAATATGGACCATGCGGCACACTCTTAGAAGACATTGCTCGTATAGATTAGTGACTTCTAACTTTTGGATTTGAGTAACCTAATTAATTCTCAAAATCCATGATTAAAAATAAATCATGGATACAACTCTAATCCAATGGATGGAAATTATTGATCATGCTGAATTTTGGTACGTATATCCAACTAGGGATGGGCAAAGATCCATACATTAGTGATCTCTATGAGTGTGCCACGTATTTAATACTGTGGTTCCGAGGAATGTTATCATCAAAGTTCTACTCATTTGCCTACCTATCCTAAACGTACAAAAGCTCATTAATGAGCTTTCTCCCTAAGCCTCCCTAAGTTTCAATATTGCCACTATATTAACTCCTAATTACTTTTCATGCTATTCAGTGATCTTAAACCTTTAGATCTTTGTACCCAGAATAATAATCCAAACATACGGTTAAAAATCAACCTATGAAAACGACTCTATTCTAATTACATTCCATGCCATTCAGTGACCTTAAACCTTTAGATCTTTGTACCCAGAATAATAATCAAAACCTACGGTTGAAAATCAACCTATGAAAACGACTCCAATCAAATGCCTTGAAATCACTAATCAGGCTAATTTTTTTTGCACATCGGTCCATCTAGGAATGGGCCAAACATCCATACGGTCACTAATCTCTAAGAGTGTGCTACATGTAAGGTGATGCCATGTATAAGGTGCACGTACTCATCGCACGTGGCGTCCCTAGTACCTTTTTAAAGGTGGTATGTTATTTTGCCAAGAATTTTTCACTCTTCACCCACTCCCTTCTTCCACCAAAACCATTCCTTTGCCATCGTCTCTTGCAAGTGGACCCTATATATTAGGCCCCACATGTCAAATGACCCATACCAAGGCTACACATTCAAGGTAGGCCCCACATATCAGGTATGCCTCACACATCAAGAGGGCAACATATCAAGGCCAGAATGCCAGGTGGGCCACACATGTTAGAGGTGCTACCCCACATATTTCAGATACAGATGTCAGGTGGGCCCGAAATATCAAGTATGACACTTATCAAGGCACACATGGTAGGTGTAGGCCCCACATACTAGGACCCATTTGTCAGGGCCTCACATATCAAGTAAGGCTCCACATATTAGGTAAATCAAATACCAAGGCCACACATGTTAAGTGGGTCCCAGTATATAGGAACCCCATATATCGAGTAGGCCTTATATGCTAGGTGGGCCACACATCATACATGCCGGGGCTGATTTGTCTGTTATTAGCCTCTCCTCCTCCTTATGGACCCACAAGTTTGGTGAGCCACGTATCGAGGCTACATCTGCCAAGTAGGCCCCTCATATAAGGACCCCACATGTCAAATAGGCGTCATTTATTAGGTGGGCAGTATCAGGGCCACATGCTAAGTGGGCCCCACTGATTATTCCTTAACAGGATTTTCAAGTGAAACAAATAATAAAAAATATTTTTTCATGGCATATCCTCCTTGACATTACTAAACGGTAAAGGAGCAAAAAACTTTCTGAAAAAATCTGGATCTAAGTAAAGAATTTTTCAAGAATTGTCTATTTCCAACGAAACATACGTAGCCTTATTAATAATAAGAAACGTGAGGATACAACAATAATGCACATTTAAGTAGAGTGGGTCCGACTTGTTTTTTGCAATCCATCAAAACGGTGACATGATAGGATGATCCAAACCACTTGATCATTACGGCAAGTTTTATCAGACACAGATCGAAACAATTTTTTTTTTTTTTTTTGGTAAGAACAAGCTCCTAGGACCTACATTTTTCGACATATATTTTCACCGAAGCTCTTGGGCGTGGATTCCGGGAATCCATTGTGGTTTTGCTTTGGCAAAAATGAATGCCAGTTCAGCACAGTCAGCCGCCGTTGGATTCTCGGGATCCACAGACAAGATTTTCAGTCAAAATTTAGGTCCGCGGATCTCGACCCATATATTAAGGGTTGGACTCCAGGGACCCCCATTTTTTACCCCCACTTTGGCGTACCCACATAGAAGATGAATCGATGGCTGATTTTTTGGTGAGGATGATCTCCTCACCACATAGATCACCCCTACAAAAAATCAGCCCATTCTGAAATTTCTAATCCCGTCAAATGTAATTTTCAAGTTACACGGTAAAAATCAACAGTTCATAATTCTTCAACTTCTAAACCAGTCTATGAATATCAGAATGATTTGAATTTTTGTGAGGATGATCTCTTCACCATTGAGATCATCCTCACCAAAAATCAGCCATTGATTCATCTTCTACGTGGGTACGCCAAAGTGGGGGTAAAAAATGGGGGTCCTTGGAGTCCGGCCCATATATTAATAGTAATATCAATATAAGGTCATTATATAGCGACTCCTCTCACAGTCTCACCTCTATTCCATGTTCACATTGACCAAACATGGGCATACCAAGAATGTCCACATACATCCTCTAAAGTGGTAGGAACGATAGACATGGCCCATCAAATTACGTACGAAAACCTGGTCCTCCACACTATAGTGCTCCTCTAGAAATTTCTGTGAATCATTTGCAAAACTCACGTGCTAACTATTGGGCGATCTCATGTTTGTAGATCCTGTTGCGATTGCGATTATGTGATGAACTTGGCCAGTGTACACGAATCATGATAGACCTTCGGGTGTCCTTGTCCTTGATCATAAACTAATTTCCGGTTGGGAGGAGACCCATCAATCCATCATGGTAGTAATCGAATAAGGACTAGTTTAGGTTGCTGGAGTTTCTCTTGACTGTCATGCAGAAGATCGAGAGCCAACATTTTATGGGTCCTATTACCACCTAAAATCAATATGAGCAGACAATCTCAACCATTAAATTTTACTTTATTTCCTTTCTTCAGTGAAAATTTTGCAGTATGAGCTCTGAAAACAGTCGACATATCTAATCCTCAAAAATCATCTTATCGTACTGAGTTTTTGGCCTAAATTTTTTACTAATGGGCTCATTCAGTGGTGGGTCTTGATCCACTATACATGAAACTCGTGCAGAGATATTCTGCTTTTGTGCTCGGGTGAGAGTAATACTAAGATGGGTGACCTCTTAGGAAGTCCATTTGCTGCACCCCTCGAAACCATTTAAAGAAGGTGCCAGTTTGCTCAGTTGGTAAATTTTGTGGGTGATGATACCATAGACTTGGGGTCAAAACCATCTTCACTGAGTTACCTATCTCTTTTAAAAACAGGCTTACCTATCGAAAAATAAAAGATATTCTGCTTTTGTGCCTGTGTACAAAGACTTGAGATGCTCCCTTGAAGCATCTCAAGTCGTGGTCACTCCAGGTCTGGTCCCGCTAGCCTGTATTCAGTAACCATGTGGGTCCCACTTTTTTAGGCTCCTGTTTTTTAGATTTTTCACCTAAAACAGGATCAGAATTGTTTTTTTTTTTTTGAAATAGTAGTTGCAAGTTGCAACATCGAACTGGTACTTCCAGGTTAGGACTGGGCGAAGGCCCCCCCGCAAACAAAACATGTGCAGTGTCCCGAGAAAATAAAAATCGCGATCGACTAGTTTGAGGATAAGGAGAGACATAGTCACAAAGGAAAACTGCCTTTCTAAAAAAAAGAAAATATGCATGGATGATATATAGATGAGTCAAAAGCCTAGTCAAAGACAATATATGCCAAAGCTGGGTAGCCATATGCAAATTCCACCAAATCTCATTCCCCAGCTCATCCACACCCAGATGCCCACTAGCCCTAAGAGTTGCACAAGCTTAAGATTTCCAAAAAAAAAAAAAAAAATAGAAAATCCCTCTGTAGGTTCCTCAACCAAACTCATTAGGGACTCCTCATTGTTGTGCTCTGTCTTATTTTACTGTTAGAAATGGAGTTGGTGATGAAATTAACTGTTTAGGACTGGGAGGGACAAGATCACATGAAGCTTTGTGGGAAAGAGATTTGGTATGAAAATATAAAACTCAAATGATATATAGATAAATAAATTTTAATATTTGGATATTGATTGGGGAAGGTTGAAGCATCTTAAGAATAATAGGGGGTGAGGGTAAGTGATGGGTAGGAGACCAATAGACCATTGGTTTGGGGTGTGTTGGGAAGATCCCCACCCCCCTCATATGGGTCTGTCCCCATTTCCTTTAGCCAAGAAGGCCGCTTCGTCACCTACCAGTCGACCATTTTTCGTATCACCCATCCTAATCTTGACTTGTGTCGCCGTCCAACCCCTAACCGTACCAATCCATGACTGACACTTGGTTTTCGATACTTTCTCTTCTTCATTTTTCCTTCAGAGGTTAAACATCTCCATTAATGGATGAAGTTCTTTTACTTTTTCAGTGTAATATGTACTGCATGAAGATGAGAGGTTGGCAATCTGAACAGGTTTCCACAGAATTGCGGCGCCACACAAAGCTTGTTACGTTCAAACTATCGATCTTTGGTTACGTTTCTCGGTATATCACACCATGGAAACAGAAATGTGTGATTTTTCATGTAAAGGGAAAAAACAGTCAAGGATAACTTTTCTTTAAGAGCCATTTTAACTGTAATTTTAGTCCCCACATCCTCTGTTATCTTTTCCAGCTTGGTGGCCTTCATGTATGTGTGAACTTGTAAAATGATTGTCTCCCCTCCTAACACCCTTCCCAAATTGTCAATAATAAATCAAAGACAGGGTACATAAATAACATTAAAACTCATGTCCTCATAAAACATTATTACAAGGACTTGCATGACCATGAAGACATGATTTTTTATTAAAAAAAATGAAACTTCATAGTTTTTTGTCTACACTAATAGGGGCATTGCACATGAGGTGAAAGAAGGGCAAAATAGGAAAGTTCCCACCGAATGGCAGTTTTGGAAGACTAGTTTTTGGGGGGCCAAATCTGTAAATTTATGCAACTTACGACACAAACAGACAAACAAATTTAGGGAAATTTTAGTTGCACCCCACGAATTGTGCTTCAATTTGCTTAATTTACGAAAATGCCTTCCACAAGTTAGACTTGAGATCAGCGTAGGGACCCACCTTGATTTTGGTTAACCAAGACCATTTTTAGATTTATCCAATAGATCATAGGGTTGTGATCATTTCTCTGTTTATTGGACTAATGGTGATCGTTTGACATGTGACCCATTTTTGAGTAATAGTTGTCTTCGCTTCTGAGTCTTGACAGTCCAGCTTAGAAACCTATCAGCCCATAATTTGTGGGGTGCCCTCACAATTCAAGGGGTGCGACTAAAATTTCGATTTTAGAAGTCCAAACTGGCCGTACTGAATGAAAATAGGTAGGAAATGAGGAATGAACTAAAACAAGGGCATTTGGGTAATAAATGAAAGTCCGACCAACACTCCATTTTAGAGTCATGTTCGTAATAAAGTAGAATAGATGTATTAATTTGACACTTTAGATGGAGATAATTAAAAAAAAAAAAAAACCTACTTATTGTCTAATTATGGGGTTCTCCTCTTATGGCATTAAATGATCTTAGGGTTTGAAACTTTGGAGAGCCTTCTCCTTTTTTTTTTTTTTTTCTGCATTTTTCTAAAGATGCTTTGGGGCCCTAACATAAGGGTCTATTTCACAGTACAGAGTCCTTGGACATGATTGGGCTCTTCAATTGTAGGGTACCCCCCCAACTGTAAAGAAAGTCTTTCAGAGTTATGATGGGGGTTTGGTTGGGGCACTAAAACAAAGTCAAGATAGGTATGAGAGAGCCAACTGGAGTGAATTATATGAGCTTTTTTCCATTACCATTAGTCTTCTTCACTCCCTAAAAAGAGGGGCTTTTCTTGAACCTTTTGGAAACATAGTCAATACATAAAATCTCTCACGTGTAAAGGGGGGCGTACACAATAGCAATGGGTCTCCATTAAATAATCATTTCATGAGGAGAAAAAAGGATTTAAGGGTATCTTTTTTGGGACCAGAACCGATCAACTTTAATTTTCAAATCCTATATGAGGAAATTTAGTGAGAAGATCATGGGAGGACTGTTTCATTGCTTTGTTCCATGGATTTTTAGCCCTACAAACTTCTTCAAGTTTGTGAAATCAGTGTGGAATCCACCTATCCATTTACTTACTTCCCTTTCTATCCTGTTTCACTGTTTTTTTTAAGGTCTAATTTCCTGGCAAACACATTGATAGGCATCATGCCACTTTATTAAAGATAAGAGACAGCTAGGGTTCCTTCTGTGGGTAGCCCATAAGAATGCTGCAGTCATCCAATGGATTGGCTTTTCATACAGGAGCTCTAGGTGGGATCCACACCCTGCTCCTGTTTCATCTGTTCATATATGAAGCACTCGATTGTCCTCAAGACTCTATCATCAAATGATTTGAGTCTTAATGTTATAGAGCATAGATGATGATCTATAAGCACAATGTCCTGACACATGGCTCACGTGTAAGCGACAGGGGACTGACCACTTGATGGGTCCCACCTAAGGAGATTTCCTAGGTCAAAACTCACGCAGTGAATGATTGCAACTATCCAAATTGTTGACTATCTTAAGGGATATATAAACTATCTATTAATGTCCATAAAAAAGAATGAAATAAATCCTATGGTTTAGATCTTCCAATCAGATTGATTTTCGACAATGGAGATATCTTAAACTAGAGCTGCAACTCGGGCGGGTTGGGGGTCAACCCTAGCCCAACCCAATCTTAAAAGCTGTGAACCCTAACTCAACCCAACTCAAAGTTGGGGCCTAGATTTTCCAACCCTAACCCAACCCTATCGGGTTGGTCGGATTAGTCGGGTTGGTCAATTTCTTAATTTTTTTTATTGGTCGGAAAGATTGGTAAATTTTTTCATATTAAAATAATTTATTATTCAATACAATAACCATTATGCTAACCATTAAATAATAGCTTCATTTCCAACACCTTATGAAAAAAAACATGTTATTTTCATAATAAGGGAAAAGTTCATTAATACAAATGTATGATAAAAGTTACTAAAGAAATAACCAAAAATAATCGTCAAAGAAAACACAATATTTTTAATATCAATCGATCACATTAAATGTCAAAATGTAGTTTCAAGGGCATTTTGTAATCTCACACAAGTGTTGTAGTTTGCTAAGGACAAACATCCATAGTTGCTGCATTTTCCAAAATGTAGTGTAGATGCTTGTCGGTATACTAATACATATATGTAGTTTGTATGTCGGGTTGGGCCGAGCCTCAACCCTAACCCAACCAGATTTGATCGAGTTACCAAAAATTTGGCCCAAGCCCAACCCATGTATGAAAGGGCTAACCCAACCCAAACATCGGCCTCAACCCATCGGGCTCGGGTTGAGCCCGCCCAAAGTTGCAGCCCTACCTAAAACTGCACATATTTAACTTAAGATTGAAAATAAGGAAGAAAAAAATCTCAAGTTCTTATAAGATTTAATAATAATATGTTTCTATTAATCATAACTCGAACTTCTAGAGAAATCATTTCCAAGTGACTCTGAACTGATATAAACTCATTGGAGATCTCAGATAAAGTCCTTAAGAATATGAAAGCATCTCGACAAGTATTCATGGAATTATGGTACATTACCATGATGTACCATGATACGATCTAAGCGTGTAATCATTGACCAGGTCAAATGTATTAGACTCTAATTCTATCTGCAAGTTTTACTTTCCAACTCCATAGGTATTCTCCTATTTGATCAAGTATGAGTTACCGTTAGACTCTGTATGGTTGCCATGAATAAGTTTTCTAGAAATGATTTTTGCATATAAATGTCATAAAACTTTTTATGTATCAACACTTTCTGACATACAAATCTTTTTTCTGCAAAACTTTTTGTTGATCACCTAGTTTGAAGTTGAGGAAAATATAAATTCTAAATTTTGCAAAGTTTTGATGATCAGAATGGGTACATTTTAGCTGATAGATAACTATTACGAGTGCATAGACTTTATATCCTGAAGCAAAGAAATTTGAAAATTTTAAAGAATGGTAGAGCTGAAGATGTCAAAAGACCTCAAATACTTTTCAGAAGCATTACAAGAAGAAAGCACGATAACCCTACCACTAGTGAGCCGATTATCAGGTGAAGTATGCACATCAGATATATAATTAAATATGATCAACTTCCTAAATGCATCGGGAACAGTTAAGTAGACAAAGTCCAAAGTCCTCTTACAAATTCAGCAAGTATGTATGAGAATGACCCAAGACATGCAACACAGACTTAGGCAAACATTTCCAAGGCAAAGCAAAAAATTTGAAAGATTAAAATGTCCAATAAACCATATGATTAACCAACACTTAGATTTGCTACATACTCGCGTGTGCAAAATGTTCATAAGAAACAATTAAGAATGATTAAAATGCTTCTCATACCATTTTGCTCTACCATGTGATCACATTCACATCCAAAAATAACATATAAAGTAAAATTGGTCAACCCGCACCCAAGTATGCAGTAAATTTTAACACTTATCAATTTAAGACAAGAATTGTATTTAAAGACATGATGGGACTGAAAAATACTCGCCAGAGAAGAGGTTAGGAGAGCCAGTAAATAAGTCTTGGACAATGAAATAGAATTAACAGAGCTTTTTTCATATATTTGTTCTTTACACATGTGGCCGTGCCTGATATCAATCCATTTCTTTGTGTGTGCATCTGCAAATCAACTCAAGTCTTGGCCAGGACGAGACATAAAACCATTATGTTGACTCACCCGAGACAGCATTCTCCTATTTTTTTTTTCTAATGTCTCAGCTGCGACAGTCCCAACACCATGTTAACTTACAAACATAAGCACCGATTATTAGGTCCAAAGTCGGGAAAGCTAATTAAAATAACATGAATGAATAACCAAGCTGTCAATTCATGTGGGAATCAGTAAAACAGCAAAACACATTTATTCTCCCATACAATATATCAGCTTAACATGATACAGGTAATTTCCCCCAGGTGAAAATTTGGACAGGGAACCCACCTGACATATTCTGTGTTCCTCAAATCCCCACCATTCAAGTCACCAGCGAGGGCCAAAAAGATCTGTTGTTTGTAAATATTCTGATTTTCCTTCCAAAAAATCCGGGAGCCTCAGAGGATGGTTGTTTTCTTTAGAGTGGTTTCCGGATTCCCAGGGCAATTCAAGATTGGATCTAGTGTCTAGAGAATCACAATGTCCAATATCTCTCAGGAGATAAGAGTAATTCCATTGCACTCTCCTTCCTCTGTTATTGCCATTGACAGATATATTGACTAGAGACAGGATAACACTCTCTGTTAAGATGAATCGACAATAATCAAAATGATGAGGACATTAAGAAAGGAGAACTGTCTGCATGTTCTTGTTCCTCTTGAGTGCCAATTTCAAGTAGTTCTGCAACTGAAGCAATACATCAGTTGGAAAGATCATCTGAAGTGATCCAGGAATTGGTTGTGAACGGGTCTGAAATAGTGATCCCATGCTTCCTACACTACATGGAAATAATAGAATGATGGGACAGCTTCTTTTGAGTATTTGAACATCTATCATGACCCTCATTGAACTACTTCTCTATTACTATTGATATGGAAATCCAGGGAACACAAGGAGAGGAGTATCGAGTTACAAAGTTTCTGTTAAACAACCATTTACCCCAAAAGATCGACCTGTTAGGGAAAGGCGAAACAACTATGTATACCAACAGGGCCAACACAATACATGCGCGGGAAGACATCATCCGCTGACACTCCCCCTCAGCGGGAATACACTCCGCTGGAGACTTGAACCCGCGACCTCCCAGGCCTTAAAGCTCTGATACCATGTTAAACAACCATTTACCCCAAAAGATCGACCTGTTAAGGAAAGGCGAAACAACTATGTATACCAACGGGTCGTTGGGCCAACACAATACGTGCGCGGGAAGACGTCATCCGCTAACAGTTTCTTTCTGGCCTAAATCCTTAGTAGCAAAGACTCACATCGTTAACAGAAGTTCGCCTTCAGCGGGTCTCAGTCTCCCTCTCTGCTTCTAGTGACACAGTAACTTATAATTCCACAGCAAATTCAACACAGAGTGAGTTAAATTTCTTCAGCTGTGATGCGGTAAAGAAGCACACTGAGCAATAGATTAATTGATATTACTAGCAATACATGTAGGAGTTTAATATGTATAATTAAAATTTAGACTAATTAGAAATTTGTTGTCAAGAAAATTAGGACAAAAAACCAAGTAAGAAGACTCACCAGCTACGAGAGAAACAGAGAATCTCTGAACTTCTGATTCTTCGGAAACAAGACATCACCAGCTTTCTTTCCTACTATTATGCAAACATACATAAAATTCAATCCAATGGAAACCCCAATTATGCAAATCACCACACAGGACTAAACTCCAACTCCAAAACCATAAGTATCCCTCAAATTAACCTATTTAGATCCAGAATTCCAGCTTTCACAGTATCATCCGAGCTGTTCTTCCGTAGATGAGGCAAGAGAAGAACAAAGAAAACTTCAAGAGAAGTTCCATGGAGGAATAATATCCAAACCCTGAGCACATAATCCTTTTGCCTGAGCAACCCACTTCCTCAAAGTAGTAATTTTAAAAACCTCTCAGAACCGTTTCTTCATATATAACCAAGACCATTTAAAAAAAAAGAACACCCAGAAAGGAAAAGTACCACCAGAGAACCCAGAAAGAACCTGGAACAAACTGTTTAAGCCTATAGAGCTCTTTACAGGTGTTGAACAAGACAAGCTAAGAACCAAAACAGAAGAAAGACTGAAATGAAACCCCATTTATAAAAGTGAAAGAGGGTTTGCTTCTCAGGAGAACAAACAACAGTCATTGCAGGAGAGGTACTCGGTTTGGAAATTCTGGGTCGTCGACAGCGAAGGCGGAGAGATACTGAATTACCAAGACCAAACCGTCTCTTCTGTTTCTTTTCCAAATGGGCGCCCAGAATGGAGCCCAATAACATGATTCATTGGGCCTAGCCTGCAAATTCCAAAAATGCTTGGCCCAAGTCCAACCTGTCCTGTATGTTAGGGTACACGTATGGCTTTAGTTTTAAGTGTATGTGTGACCCATCATACAAAGTGTGCCACCTAGGAGATCTGTTCCAAGAAGTCAACTGAATAGGACGATCAAATGTGTCTGACATTTAGATAGTTTCCATTGTCTCCACTAACAATCAAAAAGAATGAAATAGATTGAAGGGTTATGATCACCTCTGTTGGTTATGTGTCTAGAAGATCTACCTAGGGTACATCGTAAGGTCAGATCCTCATCCAATCCTTGTCCCATTGAATGGTGGACTTTTCCTTGATTGAGGCAAATGGATTGACTTTTTGACGATCAAGGCAAATGAGTTGACTTTCTTACCAAGGAGATCCCCCTAGGTCGGACCAATCAAATGGTGTGCTTTGGTCTACTCACCCAATACTGACACGGTACACCACCATATGAATAAGTTATTTCATTGGCATATTGGCCCATCAAAGTAGGATAAATTGCCATAATAATTGCATGTTAATCAAAGAGAATAGATGTTAACTTTGGAGTATGGTAATTATATTAACTCATAATGGGCTTGGAACCCATTCATGGGCATGTTCATGAAGCCCATGATAGAAAAAAAAAAAAAAAAAAACTTAATTCCAATAGCTAGAAATCACCAATCAGACTGACTTTTGGTTTGTAGGTCCACCAAGGGATGGGCCAAACAGTCATAGGGTCAGTGGACCCTAAGAGTGCCATGTGGCATTTTTCGGTAGATTGTTATACAATTTTGTATACCAAACTCAGTATACTATTTTTTCGTCGAGTCGATTCTCCTAGATCTTCTCGAAGATGAACCCAATTGGATGATCATGACTATCTTTCCTATTTCATTCTTTTGGGCAATCAGAAGGGGATGCATAATAAGGTTGATAAATTAGATGATTTTAGATATTTGATTGGGTTGATTTTGGTTCACGAAATTTCTTTGGTGGGATGGGACCCGTCGAACTATCCCCAACCCACTTGCATGTGCTCGTGCTCATGCTCTCTGTTACACATGACCTATTGGACTTTTTTTTTGGTAGCCAAGTCCACTTTTTCCACGAGGATGCAGAAAATGGGTCCAAAACTAGCCCATAATGTATAAACAGAGGCCCAGGGTAAGAGTTGGCTGTCACTCGGAGGGGTTAAGGAGAGAATTGATCTACACTGTAAATCTAAGACCACACTTCCTCATTATTGATGAGCGTACGCATCACTTAAAGCTATACATGGAGCAGTGTCACTCCTAAGTAAACCCATCATCAGGTCAGCAAGCCACTTGCTTCATGGCAGTAGTTTTGGTGGAAAGTTATGTGTTATGAACTCATGGTATCACACTTGAAATCCTGCTAGGATAAAATTCTTCTAATGGCCTCTGCTCATAAGTTAATACACAACCTCTATTACATTATAATTTAAACCATCCTTGATATCATAGACTCCGCCCCCATGCTCTAATTGTTGCCTTTAACTAACAAAACCAATACTTGATAATCCCTCCACATCAAGTGGAAGTGTGGACCAACCAAGAGTTATCTGTGTGCTAGATTTCTAAGTACCTAGCTCAGCCTAAAACCCTAATGATACAATTTCTGGCTGTTTTGAGGTCTTAGTAAAAAAAAAGTTGTTGAATTTCTGAACACTTCACACATCTCTAGACCATCAGCATCTAAGAATCCTGGCAGATCCCTAGCTGCCGATTGCAAAACATCATAAGATGTGAAACTAACAACATTCCTTGAAATCAATCTCCGGCTAACACAGGTGAAACATTCAAACTACCAACATAATGAGCAAAATAAAGGCGGTTAAAATGACTTCCTGATACTGGATAGACTATAGAGGAATAAATTGCAGGATTGGTATGCTGACCTAATCCAATGAAACTCATTTGTATAATTCTAAATCCATGTGAAACTTTCAATGCTCAACCAAGGCAGAAAGTGCATATCAAATCTAGTACCCTGTCTCAAGATTTATTCTTAATTTTCTTTCTCTTTCAACTTCCAACAGCAATGATTTGGTGCAATTCACTTAGTACACAGAAACTAGCTTTATGGTTAAATTGAAAATTTAAAGGAGACAATGCATGTCTAGAACAATTTCATTTACCACTTCTGGTCCTTGCAAATGCACGCACAAGCACAACACACCACAAGTTTAAAAGTTGTCTGCTCTGTACTTTTAAGGAAGATATTAATTATAGGAACAGCATGAGGACACCAGAGTCCATGTCCCACGTACCCTATCACCAATGGGACCCCCCCCCCCCCCCCCCCCCCCCCAACTCTTGAAACATTTGTATCAATGGATGGATACGAGTGTTTAATGGTTTAATACAGCCTGGAATCCGCAGATTACCCCACCTTATCTTCCGGCCAGGCTCAAACCAATTGCCCCCACACATTCTTCCCATAATGATCTTGAATGCTAAGGTTCAGTGACTCAAACCAATGGGGAATAATTGGACATTGGGCTTTTTGCATCATATCTTATCCAACTGATTCAAGCCACAGATCTGTTATCAACTTAAGAGTACCTTCTTTGTATGGTTCCCAGTTATTCAAGCCGCAGTTTTTTGTTTTTTCAATTCATGTCCAGCACACACAAAAACAAATATCTATCTCCTCTACGGAAAGGATATATTATTCCTATTGGTTGGTACTTGGTACATGAACCTCAACA
This sequence comes from Euptelea pleiosperma, assembly GCA_035048495.1. Lineage (NCBI taxonomy): Eukaryota > Viridiplantae > Streptophyta > Magnoliopsida > Ranunculales > Eupteleaceae > Euptelea > Euptelea pleiosperma. The sequence goes on along the minus strand of CM068552.1, from coordinate 3,694,170 downwards.
TCTATCTGCTTATCCTCCTCGATGTATCAACGCCCGAAGATCCCTCCACTCCTTTTTGCAAGTAGATCCAACAATTAGAGATTTTTTTTTTTTGAACAAAAGTGCTCCTTTATTAAATGATTCCTTCTAAAGGTAGTTTTAGTGCTTTTCCAAACTGATGTGTGGACCAGACATGGGCGGTGGACTTCTTCGTCTCCTGAAAAGTCTGGTTTCTTGACCATTAACAATTTAGGGGCTTAATCCAGCTTAAGTCATCGAGTATCTAGACTAGAGTGATGAAGAGTGCCTAGTGACCCCTGTTCCAACTTGTAAGGACCACCAACCGAAGGAAATCGGTCTTTAAGACAGAAAAGCAGAGAATCCGTAGACATTACTGTCTAGAAGTGGACGTGATCATGATAAGGATTCTAAATAGTGTATCTCAAGGACCACTTTTCAGTACAGATTCCAAGCACAGTTGCATCAGTCATTTTCATCAAATGATCATCCCCCGGCCCCCACTGTTGCATGTGGGCAGTAGCCCAAGCCAACAACCTAAGGGGTCGCCCCTTTTAAAGTTCGTAAAACTGTTCCCTTGCTATATTTCTTTCAACCAATCCCCGAAGAGCTGCTTCGGGGGATTCTAGCAGTGGAGAATAGACATTTCTGGACTCCACTTGCAGAAGGTTGGGGCTAGCATGGGCCCAAGGACTGAAGTTTTCCTAGCCAACTTGGTAGAAAAGACAAGTGACTGCAGTTGGCCAACCTAAAAAGTTCAAGCTCCGATATTCCAGAATTTCTTCCAGATTCTGGGATGAAAATTGGTTTAGCATGGCACACATGTGAAGGGTCTGAACGTGGAGAACTTCTAGGCCAGAAATTGACCTAATTGCAAGATCATAACCAGATCCCAAGACGAGTAAGTGACGGAAGCCGGTCACAGCATTCAATATGAGCCACTTGGCATACTATTAGAGGATGATGACCGTATGGATGTTTGCCCAGTCCCTCGGTGGACCGGTACACAACAAATCAGCTTGATTAGTGATTTCTAACCGATTTTATTGAAGTTATTTTCATGTGTTGATTTTAACGGTAGGAATTTGAGCGTTATTTGGGTCCAAAAATCCAAAGGTTTTAAATCACTAATCAGACCTCTTTTGATTTGTAGGTCCACCGAGGGACTGGCCAAACATCCATACGGTCATCATCCTCTAATAGTATGCCAAGTGGCTCGTATTGAATGCTGTGACCAGCTTCCGTCACAACATCTTGTGACACAAGTTTTACTCTCCGAAGACTGTTTTGGGTGTGGTCCTCCGCATAAAGTTGCATCAAAATACCTAGGTATCTGGAGATGCATTAAACCACACCATAAACAGAATACCAACACTTCCTATAAAATAAAAAAAAGAAGGGTCGAGCTCTACTTACCGCCCTAAAATGACAGGCTCCGGTTACAGGACACAATATGAACCACGTGGCACATTATTAGAGGACTCTGACCGTATGGTTATTTGACTAATCCCTACGTGGACCTACAAACCAAACATCAGCCTAATTAGTGATTTATAGGCTTTGGATTGGGCTTATTTTCATGGGTTAATCTCAACTGTGGAATTGGAACAGTATTTGAGATACAAAGATCTAACGCCTAAAAATTATTAATAAGGCTGATTTTTGGTTTGTAGGTCTATCTAGGGATTGGCCAAACATCCATACGGTAGAGTCTCTAATAGTGTGCCACGTGGCTCATATTGTGTCATGTAACGGGAGCCTGTCATTTTAGGGCGGTAACTGGAGCCCGACCCAAAAAAGGAAAGGCAAAAAGAATTTACTTTTAGCCTTATCATGGGGCGTGTGTCTAACAGACGCTTTCCCAAAAAATCGTTTTCAGCTATATGTACACCTATCATTGGTTCATTATTGAAAAGCTAAGGTGCAAATGCACCTCCCAGGCTCCCATGCTATCCTAAATTGACAATCTTGTTTGATACATGGATGGCCCTCTAAATCAGACTATATTCGGGTAAAGCAAACCTAAACTGGACGAGGATGAACTAAAGGGATAAAGCATGGTTTAAAAGACAGCTGTTTTAACAGATTCAGACCTCCCCCCGTTATGTTATGTACCGTTAAAACACTTCAAACATAACAGCTATTTTTCCGTTATTTTCTGAAAAATTTTGTGGCAAAAAAAGGCTGTTTTTTTCGGTTTTTAAAAATTCAGTACCTTTTTTCCCGTTATTTTCCAACGTCATAAATATACTTCGCCGCATTAGAAAACTTACCATCTACACATGCTCTTCCAACGTCATTAAAATACTTCATAATCCTTTCAAAGGTTTTGGCTGGCTGGCTTGTTGGCTAGCATGTCAAACTCTTAAGATTCTTTACTGTTAGCAATGGGATATTCATTTCAGCATACGTGGAATCTAACAAGCCAGCGGACTTCTTATTTACTTTTTGTTCTGAAGATAATCTTATTTTGTTGTTTACTTCCAGTTTCCCAAAACATAATCGGAATTTCTTGAGGATGACGTCATGGTATACATGTACATGAAATGAAAGATCAGAGAAAAGGGCCATGCCGCCATGGGAGCATGTGCCCCCTCTCAACTTTCAAATTCCTTTTAAAAAAAAAATTATCCCTAAAATACACTAAAAATTTACTTTAATGCCCCCTCAAATTTTATTTCTTTAAAGTGCCCCATAAGATTTAAAGGACACCCACCATCTCCCAACGTTTTTTAATGTTAGGCCGAACATGAACCTCATCTCCCAACGTGATTTGTTAAGGTTTCTTTGATGGAGGAAAGGAGCAACCCATGTGAACTGAAAAACTCAATACAAGAATCCCATGAAATGGGTATATTTTGGTCGCCTATTACTAGTAAGGCTGTCAATGGATCAAGTCGGAGTTGATCTAGACCCAATCTAATAGCTTATCGGATCATGGATTTTAGATCCAGACCCAATCCAATAATCTATCTGAACTTATCAGAGAGGATCAAGGCGACCAAACATCAAGTCAATCTGATCAATAAAACTACTAAATTTGATTTAAAAATAAGATAAAAAGTACAAATTCTTAAGTCAAATAACAAATGCTAAGAAGATTTTATCTACATTCACTGAAATAATACATAAAATAATATTTCTATACAATATTATATATATATATATATATATATATATATATATACTTATTGAGAGTATTGTCGTTATCAGATCCCTAATTACTAAGCCTAAAATTGCTTGCATGACAATAAAACAAACGAAGGCTGACTGAGCTCATCCCAAGAGGTTAAGCCCTTCAAGAAAGAGTAAATATGTTAATATTTGGTAAGACAAGAAAAGGTTACATCAGAGTAGGTGAATGGAAAGAGGTGTTTTCATGTGTATGCGGCTAATAATGTCCGTTATTTTCCATTATAAATTTTATTCAAAACTTGAATTTTGAATTTTAGCACTGTTTTTCAAGTTATTTTCTTTTTTCCATTTTTGTCATGTGCATTACAATCCGTTATAACAGGAAAAAACGATAACGCTCCCAGTCCATTATACCGTTGTAACGGCCCCTTTTAAAACTTGGTTCGGATCATCCAAATCATTTCAACTTTCAACCCAAGTATCTCCTTCATGGGACCAAAAATGGTGGGTCCCATGTGCATCGAGATGTGTGACACGAGTGTGGCAGAAACTGGGAGAACAAGGAAAAAAAATTGATATACATCTAGCAAGACATCATAGCCCTACATAATTTTTTTATGTCATTTTTGCAGGTAAAGCATTTGCTAAAGCAAAATACACACTTCCTAGGTAGGTTCATGCTCACTTGAGCTTCAGTTTGATAATCCTTAATCTATATAACAAGTAACAGTGGCTGTCTCTCCACTCATACCCCCTCTTATAGGCTTCAATAAAGAAGCACCGAGATCTTATCTCCAACTGGACGCTGGATCTCAGCCACTCACACCCGATTTTGGCAAATGCTTTATCGGGGAGTGCCGCAGGCACGGACCACCCACTAGTCTATATAACAAAACAGGGAAATTGTCTCCCCCACTTATAGGCTTCATAAAGAAGGGCCATGATCTTATCTCCAATTGGACGGTGGATCTCAGCCACTCACACCCAATTTTGACAAAAGCTTTGTGGAGGAGTACAGTGGGCACGGGTCACCTACTAAATCTATATAACAAAACAGGGAAGTTGTCTCCCCACTTATACCCCCTCTCATAGGTTTCAACAAAGAAGGGTCGAGATCTTATTTTCAAATGGACGGTAGATCTCAGCCACTCATAACGGATTTAGGCAAATTCTTTGTCGGAGAGTGCCGAGGGCACAGGCCACCCACTAGTATATATACATAACCAAGAGGGGACATCTACCTGATTTTTTGTGAAGCCTGTACGTGCAGCCCATCATATGCCAAATGTGGGCCACCTGATTGCCCGTGGATTTAACATGCAACAATCCAAAGGTTAAAGAAGCATTTAGACGATATATTGTCATCCAACATAACCAGTTAAAACTGGAAAAACAAAAAATACCAAATACATAACACTAAACTTCTTGAGCTTCAACCCACTTCCTAAAATAATAATTCTAACCATTGCGATAAGCGGAGGTTCTGTTTGAAAAAGAATCTTCCCATGATTTATGATCATTTTTATGGGATTGTTGGACCATTTCACCTTTTGGGCCCATTAAAGAAACTGACCCGACAGTCCAACAGTCTGGTTTAATGAACATGCTAGCGCTACGTGTTTACATCCACATCACCCGAAACTTTTACTGCATTTCCTATTTTTCAAAGGTATATTTTTATATGAAAAATATTCTATTCATGAGGTCATTGTAACATCCTGGACGCCATAACATGGCACATATGTTCATTGATCCATTTAAGCCATCAGAAGTTTAGGCCACCCTGCTGGGATTCGTCATTACCTCCTACTACAATCCAAATGAATCTCTTTATCATTAGGGTGGGGAGACTTTGGCCAGCGAATCTTTTCTCATTAGGGGAAATAATTCACTGGCCCTGTTTGAAGTCCCCTCCCAAAATGTTTGAGAAGTACCCCTTGTTAACCACTAACCAAGGGCTTAACGCACGTTGGGTTAAGGGATTGGAGTACGTGTCATATGTGTCAGACTTTTTGGCAGGGAGATTTGAAGTTCCCCTCCAAAAATGTCTGACAAGTACCCCTTGATTACCACTCACCAAGGGCTTAACACTCGTTGGTTCGTGTCAGACATTTTGGGTAGGGAGACGTCAAAGTTTGAAGTCCCCGGGGGCTAGCGAATCTTTTCTCTTATCATTAGCACTGTTGGACCATTTCACTTGTTGGGCCCATTAAAGAGATTGACCTGACAGTCCAACAGCCTGGGTTAATGAACAAGTTCGCGCAACGTGTTTACATCCCCATCACACCGAGGAAAAGAGAGACACACACAACATGTTTACATCCCCATCACCCGAGGAAGAAAGAGACACACACGCAGAGAGAGAGAGAGAGAGAGAGAGAGAGAGCTCCTCGGCACTTATTAGTTGCCTATCAAAAAAAATGGGTCGGGCTCCAGTTACCGCCCTAAAATGACAGGCTCCCGTTATAGGACATAATATGAGCCACATGGCACATGCACTCTTAGAGGACTCTGACCGTATGGATGTTTGGCCAAACCCTAGGTGGACCTATTAGGTTCATTAAATACCCTTCTCTTTTAAAATTATAAAGTTCATTAAACGTCTCTTCATTGTATGTATGTATGTATATATAATAAAAAACCTAGGCATCACAGCATTAAATGCCCTTTTAACCTACATATTCTCATGCCAATTTTTTTTTTAATACAGCCCTTTTAAATATTTAATACTTGCCATGCCATCATTCTTATTTTCAATACAGTCTCTTGATAACTAATTAATTACTTACCAAGTCATTATTTCTATATATCCAAGATAATTTTTTAATAACAACTTAATAACTCCCGACGTCATTTTTTTCCATAATTTTAAAACAAGCTCTTAATAACTACATACTATTCTATACAAACAACTCCTTCTGTAACCACAATAAACAGATTTGCCCATCTAAACAAATCCTCCAAACTGCCCTTTAGGTTGAACCTTTCTTATTTTGCCACTTCTTTCAAAAGGTCCGTACAATCACTCACATGCAACGCACATGCGGCCCACTAGTTGAAATAAAGTGCATTTTATAATGCAAGACTTGATTATCAATATTGAATCTTGTATTATAAAATGCACTTTATTTAATAATTGATAAGAAATTCTAGCAGTAAAACTTATCATTTAATAATACAAGATTCGATTTATCAATATTGAATCGTGTATTATAAAATGCACTTTTATTGTATAACTGTTAAGTAATCCCGGCTTTAAAACTGATCAGGAAAAAACTACAAAAAAGAACAAAAATTGATTAAACGTGCAAACACATTACACAGAAAATTTATCAGTGTTTGAAAAACATTATAATGACTCCATCCGGCACTCAACATGAGCTTTATAATGGCCATAAGAAAAATAAAAATATGTCTAAAACTTTGCATCTTGGTGTCTTAAGTGAATAGGCTAAGATCTAAATAAATTATCTAATAAAATATATGCATCAACAATATCGCCATATGTCACTAGAACTGAAAAAAAGGAAAGGCTTGCACAGAAAAAGGGTCCAATTATATGTATGCCGCATATGCCCTATAACTCAAACTTATTATCAAATTCTCGGATAAAATTTAGATGCACTCATTATTTGTGCCCTCTAACGGTACGGATGTTTAGCCTACCCATTGGTGGATATAAATACCAAAGACTAATCTGATTGGTTTTCTGTACTCATAGATTTTGGCACTTTTTCGGGATTGATTATAGCTGTTGGATTCAAGCATGTTTTCTGCATATTTTTGGGTACTTGATCCAATGGCTAGAAATTATCAATCAAGCTTATTTTTGGTATGTAGATACACCAAAGGGTGGGTTAAACCAAGGTTTAAAGGAGGCCGTTTTAACGGTTAAACGGACTGGGGGCGTTGCCATTTAAACGACCATAAAACTGATTGAAACGGCCAGGGGCAAAAATGGAATTTAAAGGTTTTAATGATTTTAACGGTAAAAAAATGGAAAGAATAGCGCTGAAATTCAAATTTTAAAATTTGAATATTAAAAAAATAGAATTTAATCGATTTTAACAGAAATTAAACGGATTTAACGGCCATTTTTTTTCACAAAATTTTTCAGAATGAAACTGCTGTTTAAACGATTTTAACGGCCGTTAAAACAACAAAAACCGCCGTTTTATTCAAAACCGATAAAATGTGTTTAAACGGTTTTAACGGAAATGGGCTTGGGGCATTACCGTTTAAAAGGCCGTAAAAACCGTTTAAATGGCCGTTTTTAAAACCATGGGTTAAACATCCATACCGTTACCAAAAACATGAGCTATGTGGGGTCACGAGAGCCCTCTGCATTGATTGCATCCAAAGTCTTCTCCATCTAAAAATTTTCCTAAATTCTGTCTCCTACACTAATTTTGGAGACACCCACTCTAGCAGTATTCGGCTATCGAACAATCGAGCCAATGACGCCTTTAGTTGGACAAGAGGTGACCCTTTTTAGCTTTGTTCACAACAGAGGTGGAAAGGTGGACACTCTTTTATCTGCACCAATAACATCTTGTGGCACAAGTTTTACTCCTGTAAAAACACCACCGACCAAAAAACTGACACAGGGTCCTCTTACAAAAGGGTGTTGAAGCTGACACTGCTGATTCAACAACAAAACAAAGTACTCTAAGTGTACGGACATAACGAACCAGCTAGAACCCTGAAAAAAAAGGCTAACAACCACCGAGGCCGAGTTACCCTCTAGGATGACGAGGATAAAGGTCTTACTGCGAACCCCTAGCCTTTCTCCTCTTTGCAGCTCGAAAGCCCCAAGGAGATGCCAGCCACCACCCCCGTGAGGGTTGAATACAGCCCTTAGAGGTTTAGGCTTTGAATCTGGGTCCATGTAAAAAAGATAGAAGAGAACAAAACAGGGGAGAGCATCATCATCTCTTGAAGTGTACGAAATCAGAGAAAATAATTATTATTACCAGAGGAAAAGCCACCTGGGTTTTGATCCTCTTGGATGTTCCTCAGATGAATGACCACTCCTATACCCTAAACCAGTTGTATTGATTTATGCTATTTCTGTGATTACTAATGAAGAAAACGGCTAGCAAGTTTATAAGAAGCAGGAAAATTCCATTGAAAGATGACATGTTTTGGTCTTTCTGTGGATGAGGGAGGGTGAGGGGTTCATTTCGTGCCCATCTATTCTTATGGGTTTTCTAGTATCTAACCCACTAGCTACTAAATTATCAAGGAATCCGGCTTGCTAGAGATATTTTAAAGGAAAGAGAAGGAAAAAAAATTACTAAAAATAAATAAAATAACAGATTCTGCTTCCCTCTTGTGGTTCCTATCGGGTCACACCTTATTCTACCCTTTTAAGCAAAATATATTCGTCAGCTGGCTCCACCCCACCACCCTCTCCTCCTATTTATAGGGAGCATGCATGGCAGTCTCTTGCCCATATCATCCCTTGACTTGAGTCTCTTCTCCCTTGACTGAAGCAACTCTTTTCCTTCCCTGCTTCCTTCCCTTTTATAAGGTTTTCACAGCTCATCTATTTGCATTTAGGGCCTTCAGCCCATTTCCTTACTACAACACATCTTCCCCTCGTTAGTATCTACTTTTTTCTCATTGGAATCAACCGAACTCCCTTATTCCCTGTCGTCCCCCTGTAGCAATTCTCGACTGTAAACCACATTTCTCACCTTTGCCAGGTTCTAGACTCATATTCAAATCTCTAGAATAGTAATGGCCTCCAGCTCTCTGCGTACCTCTAGCTCATCTTGGACACCCCAGCAAAACAAATTGTTTGAAAATGCCCTGGCCGTATACGATAGGGACACTCCCGACCGTTGGCAGAGAGTGGCCAATGCCGTGGGTGGGAAATCCGCGGAGGAAGTGAAGAGGCATTATGAGATTCTTATACGGGACGTGAATCATATCGAGTCTGGCCGAGTTCCCTATCCCAAATACAGGTCCTCTTGAGGGAGCAACAGAGGAATCGGCCATAAAGAACAGAGGTAGTATACTAATAACTCTTTACCTGGTACTGTAAACAAACAGATTGCTTCATGGATGTTTCGGGTTCTTTCTTTGTGTATCGATTGTTCCATTTTATCACCTTCTGGACCCATACCATCAGGCAAATGTCTAAGGATATCTCACAATTCCTATGTGCCGCCAAGCCGCAATTATAGGTGCTGCAAAGTGGGGGCCAGGGGCAATCCCAAGTCTATAAGTTGCTGAGGCCCATCAATTGGTTCAGCTGGTCATGAAGCCAAGTTCCATCCTCAACTAAGAATTGTTTATTACACTAAAAGGTTTATCCATACTCCATCCAATTTCTTATCCTGTCCCTAATCCTAAAGAAAGCCCACATGAGATCTAATCCCACTCACTCTAGATCACATGTACTTGGTCCTATGCTTTCAAACTCAAACGGCCCCCATATAAAATACAATATACCAGCACCTCCTTTATAGATTCTACAAGGATCGTCTCGCGGACCCAGCTCAATTTATTATTTAATCGTCACATTCCTTTTGTAACTCTTTATTTTGTCACTTGTCTGCGCTCGAGAATACTGCTTTTCCAATCTAGCTGAATTTTTTGTCAGCATTGCCAGTTAATTGAATTTTTTTATAGTTTGGATGTTTAATTCATGGTTTAAAAAACGGCTGTTAAGACCGTTTAACCGTTTAAACGGCCGTTAAAACAAGCCCATTTCTGTTAAAACCGTTTAAACACGTTTTATCGGTTTTGAAAAAAACGGCCATTTTTTTGTTTTAACGGCCATTAAAATCGTTTAAACAGCCGTTTAATTTTAAAAAATTTTGTAAAAAAAACAGTTGTTAAATTCTGTTTTTTTTTTTAATTTTCAAATTTCAAAATTTGAATTTCAGCGCCACTTTTTCCGTTTTTTTCCTTTAAAACCGTTAAAATCCATTTTTTTCCCATTTTTTTCCATTTTTGCCCCTGACCATTTCAATCCGTTTAAACGGTAACGCCCCCAGTCCGTTTAACCGTTAAAACGGCCTCCTTTAAACCTTGGTTTAATTTACTTTGTGAATCGGATCATTTCAGAATATATATAATGGCGGCTTTTTGTGTGCTAAAGGCTTTCTTTTCCTTCTTTTCTCCTTGACAGGCCTCTGAAGTATCTAAAGCTCCAGTGAAGTTGAAGCCGCAGCTATATATAAAATAGATCTAATCAGCAGATCTGTAACAAGTAGATGCTGAAGTATGAAAAGCGAATCACTCGAATGTGATTCTCCTGTCTATTGTTCTTCTTTTTTCCCGTCTTTCGTGTTCCTTCCTCCTCCAATAAACGCAACAAGGAAGAACCGATAAATCTGTGTTTTCTCCTCCTTCCTCTATCCACACTGTAGTGGATTCTGTAATTCAAAGTTGTATTATCTAGTTGTCTATTAAATCGAGCACTTATTCCTAGAAAAAATTGCATAGCCATATCAAACGGAAATTTACTGTTCAGAATGCACAAAACAAGCTATAATCAAAATCAAGGGAAAACGAGAAAATAGCAGAATCATTTACGAAATTGAGCGTTTCTCCATCTTTATTACTTGAATTTTTTAATTCAACAGAAACAACCCTTGCAAGGTGCGCAAAATAAGCTTAAACCTGAATCGAAGCGTAGAAATGAAGTATCAGAGTCGAATTAGGGTTTAAAGATTGCTGACCTGGTATTAAGAGCTTTATCTCGAATTTCCAAAACAAGAGGCTGGAACAGATCTGAATACGGAGAGATTGTCCAAAAGTATAGAGATCAAGCAAATCGATCGGAGAATTACAGAGAGGAAGCCATGAATGAGGAACAACGATCGAGATCCGAAAACGGAAACAGAGAAAGAAGAAACCGGGATCAGTGATAGGGTTGGTGAATGTGCTCGAATCCAATTCTCGACATTATCATTTCTCGCCTATCAAATATAGTAGAAATATGGATAGAGAGATGAGTTTGGCGTGTTCAAGGGAGGTAGAATGGCGGGATATTCTCTCCTTTTTGAAAAGAGTCGCGATGACGCTGAGTAAACAAGCACAATTTTTCGTTATTCACCGGTGCCATCTGGGCCCACCGACCGTATGGATGTTTCAGCCCACCACTTGGTAGACATCCATATTCCATACCAAAAATCAGCTTGTTTGATGAGTTTTAGCCGTTGTTTTAGTACTAAAAAAAGAAATCGGTTAAATCAACGGCTTCTAATCACGCCTTAATTAAGTACTAAAATCTAACAACGCCTTAAAAGGTACTAAAATCTAACGGTTAGAGATTACCAATCATGGTGATCTTTGGTGATATATCCACCAAGTGGGCCCAGATTTTGGTGTGAGCTAGCACCGTTTATGTTACTCACCCCTGCTATTGGGCCCACTGACCACATGGATGTTTAGCCCACCTTTTGGTAGATTCATACCAAAAATCAGCTTTTTCGATGATTTTTAGCCATTTGTTTTAGTACTCAAAAACAGAGTTGAATCAAACTGTTAAAATCATGCTATAAAAGGTATGAAAATCTAATGGCTAGAGATTACCAATCATGGTTATTTTTGGTGTGTATATCCATCAAGGGGTGAGCTAAATGGGAACTAAAGGTAGATTTTGAGTGAGAGACTAATGACAATGGGAAATTTTAGTCGCACCCCTTAAGCAGTGAGGGCACCAAATGCAAATTCTGAGGGCACCCAAACTAAACATTCATCTGACAATTTTTTTTCTTTTTTTTTGGTAATCCATCCGACAATTATATTGACAAATAATAAATGTGATTTTTTAGAGTAAAACTTTGTTGACAGCGTGCAATATGAGCCATGTGGCACACTCTTAGTGGATGCTTTTCCAATCCTTATGTGGACCTAAAAACCAAAAATCAGCCAGATTAGTGATTTCAAACCTTTGGATCTTTGTACCTCAAATAATGGCCAATAATGCTCAAATTGAACGGTTAAAATCAACCTATGAAAATAACTCAAATCCAACGCCCAGAAATCACTAATCTGGCTGATTTTTGGTTTGTAGATCCACCTAGGGATTGGCCAATCATCCACTCAGAGTCCTCTAAGAGTGCCATGTAGGTCCTTGAACGCTTGCATGAAGTTTCTCGTACGTGGTGATCTCGAGTTTAACTTGTGGAAGGCATTTTCATAAATTAAGCAAATTGGAGCACAATTCGTGGGGTGCTTTCAACATGTTGTGTGCCTTCACAATTCGTGGGGCACGACTAAAATTTCCCAATGACAATATGAACAGCAATCCTTTTTTTTATTGTTTATCTTTCAAAGTTCTCTTTTTGTGCACACGGTGACTTTCGAGAGTTCATTGCATTGAGTTAGAGATGCAAAGTCCATCCATCAAACTTTTACTCGTTCCTATAGGTCAAGGTCAACTCAGTGATAAGACCCTATTGAACCGGTTTTATCTGGTTTCAGTTTGGGGGCTTATCAATTTCGGGTTAAATTTGGAGTTGATTTTTGTTTATCCCAATCTCGTGCCAAACCCTATTGAACCGGTTTATCTGGTTTCAGTTTGGGGGCTTATCAATTTCAGGTTAAATTCCGCGTTGATTTTCGTTTATCCCAACCTCATGCCAAACGTGACTAGTTTCCACCCCTGATAGCAATGGCTCAGGTGCACCCAATAACCTGACTCGATCAAATTAATTATTGCATAACTCTGAGAATTTTTTTTGAAGTGGTGGGATTTTTGAAGCAGCAATCCTGTACCCAATGATCGTGAGCCACATATACCCATGGTCACTTTTTCAAACCAAAGTTTAAATCATGAGCATACGTGGAGCGGATGATTGGGAACAGGATCGCTGCTTCAAAAAATTTCTCAACAACTCTCAGCTTTAAAACATTGGTTGACCAAATTACAAGTCACCATGCCCAAAGAGTTGTGTTTCCAATCCTCGCCCTCGCGAAAATTTTGGAAGCAGTGGCCAATCACATGGCGTCACAATCTCCTATTCAAAAAGCATTTCTGGGTTTGTACGAAAGCAACAGGAGATCATGATGTACTGAAATTTGGGACATCATGGAAGAAGGAGTTAGGCTGGCACGTAGGGACCACCGATATATTGATCATTTGACATGTGGGACTTTGAAATGCAGACACTTGAGGTGTGTGTTTTTTTTTGTGGGATCTTATTTTTAGAGTAAGGTGCAACAAGCTCTTATACAGGTGTAATGTATGTAATAACTTCATAAACTAAACTGGCATCACATATCCACTACTACTCTCTAGTCAACCGCGTGTTGTACAATAAACGCCTTGTACACGTTTGCAAATCGTCTGAGCTTAATTTCTCATCAGTAAACAAACACACTCTAAATATACTTCAAGTTCGTCCAAACATTTAATTTTAGTAATCCAATAAGAGCCCTCAATTAGCGGATCCTCACCAAAAATCCAGCATTTACCTTTGGATGGCTGGATGGAGGAGAGCCGTAGCTTCGAAGCGTTTTACAGAAAAAATAGAACTCGTTCTTGGGAGTCCATGTAGTGATGTTCCAGGTTGGGCTGGGCTGGACCGAACTCGCCATTATGATCCACTTATTATTATCTTGTCGAAATCTGTTCAGGACTGTCCTCGTTGAATTGGGTACAGCCCGAAACTTACACGTGGTGTTCTGAGCAATGCTATCCATTCGATGATGAGACCTTATTTTGGACAATGAATTTGCAGTAATCTGGATTTCATGCACGTGGTCGCCAAATTCTGACGAAATTAACCATCTAAATGTTAAGAGTACCTGTTGGATTGGACATAGCTGGAAATTTGTGTTGTGCACGATCATAACCATCTAAACAACGAATTTGCAATCTTGGTTTTGGACAATCATAACCCTTAGAACTCACCATAGTTGTTTGAGTTTGTGGCCATGGCCGGTCACGGGGGCAGCCTAATATTTCAAGGCTCAGGCTCTAATTACCGCCCTAAAATGACAAGCTCCGATTACAGGACACAATTTGAGCCTCGTTGCACACTCTTAGTGGACTCTAAACGTATGGATGTTTGGCCAATCCGTAAGGGACCTACAAACCCAAAATCAGCCTGATTAGTGATTTATAGGCATTGGATTGGACTTATTTTCATGGGTTAATCTCAACTGTGGGAATTTAAGCAGTATTTGAGTAGTAATCCGTGGCTCAATGGGTCGGGCTCCAGATAAAGGACACAATATAAGCCACGTACCTGGCACACTCTTAGAGGACTCTGACCGTATGGATGTTTGGCCAATCCCTTGGTGGACCTCCTACAAAACAAAAATCAGCTTGATTAGTGATTTCTAGACGTTGGATTAGAATTATTTTCATGGGTTGATTTTAACCATGTGAATTTGAGCATGGTTGACCATTATTTGAGGTACAAAGATCCAAAGGTTTGAAATCACTAATCAAGCTGATTTTTGGTTTGTAGGTCCATATAGGGATTGGCCAAACATCCATACGGCTAGAGTCCTCTAAGAATGTGCCACGTGGCTCATAATGCGCCCTATCGTCAAAGATATACTCGACTTCAACTATTTGGAGGTAATTAGCTCGACCAACTACTTCAGTGCAATCAAACACACGCTAAGGGATAAAGGCTCTTGTGTTGATAAACAACAATTACAAAGGAATATTGATGATCATTACAACTATAGAGCAACACTGGTGGCAAAACCAAAAATATTGTCAAAATTATAGATTTCTATAGTGACTAGAACCTTACACCCAACATGGCAGCTCAAATGGTTGGTGTGTATCCACCTCTTTCGAGAGGTCGTGGGGTCAAACCCACACAAGCAAGTTTCTTCCTTTGAGCAGTGTGCTAGGAGTAGAAATCCCCTTTACCGACTTGACCAGGTCCAGGTTTCACCTGACTTCATCCATGGGATCTGTGGGGCCCTCCCACGATGGTAACTACAAAAAAAGAAAAAAAAAAATAAATATATTATATATATATACACAGTGACTAGAACCTTCAAGTGAATAGAAACTTTTAATTGTCAAAAATACATTAAATAATTAATACGAAAACGAGTAATAATATTGATCAAGTAGTATTATTTGGCTGTTTGTTTGAGGTTATGAGATCGATTTGTAGCAAAACTGGTGATAATACTTAGAATAACAAGGGTGAGTAGACATGCAACCAAGCTATGAACATCAACGGAAAAAGAAGTAAAAAAATATTAATTGAAATTAAGAATAATAAAATTATAATATATATATATGGGCTGGGATAGAATGACTCATGCTATTCTTACTAATAGATTACTAATGGACGTACCATTTAGCTTTGGCCTCAAAGCTAAGCGCTTGGCATTTAGAAAGGCCTCTTCCTAACGGGCTGGCCATTAGATGTGAGCTGGACTAAGCCTATTTTTATTGAAAGTCAAGCCCAAGCCTGGTTGAAGCCGCTGAACTATTTAGTCAGCCTAAAAAGTATGCCCACGCTGCTCCAACTGGGCCTCTTTATACAGCCCAAGTGCAGCCTATAATGGGCTGGGCTAAAAGCCTAATGGGCTGGCCTCGGTTTTTTAACACCCTTAATCCTATGCTGGATTCCATTGGACCTAATCTTGTAAAGGACCCTCCCCAAAATGCCACGTGGCAAGCTCTTTCGGGCCCATTGACCTGTGAATTCTTTGCCCACCCTTTGGTGGACCCACTCACCAAAAATCAGCCTGATTGGTGATTTCCAGCGGTTGGATTTAAGTTTTTTCCATCATGGGCTTGGAACTCATCCAGGGGTGTTCATGAAGCCCATGAAGGAAAAAGTTCAAATCCAACCGATAGAAATCACCAATCAGGCTGATTTGTGATGTGTGAGGTCCAAGCGAGGGGTGGTCAAACATTCATATAGAAACATCTGCATACATCAGGTCAATCTACTTGGTGGGTCTCCTATTAAACGAGCCCAACTCCGGAAGTCAGCAACATCTGATATACTAACCGTCAGATCAATATACCTTGAACTTGAACAGCAAGAAAGTACCGACCAGGGTCGACGTTTAAACCCTAGTGGGGGTTTATTCTTCATACCTCATTTCCTTTCGCGCGAATTCTTATTTCCTTCCGACTCCTACTTAGTTTCTGCGACTACAATGGCGGTCTTTCCTGCAAAGAAAACCCTCTCCCACCTCGGTTGACAGAGCAGATCTAGATTTGAAGATCGTCCATGGCTGCGATGAGGATCTCTTCGTGCGCAGCCATTGCTGCTGCAGTTGCTTCGTTTTCTGCATTCGCTGACCTCGCGTACGCCGATGGCCCCTTTGGTTTCTCGCCATTCTCTTCTTCGTCTCCTCAGACAGCTCAGAACACTCAGACCAGTAGTTCGAAAACTGAAGCGAAGCCTGCAGCCGAAGAGCCCAGAGGTGGTTCGTCTGGTTTTGATCCCGAATCTTTAGAGAGAGGTGCCAAAGCCCTTCGAGAAATAAACAGCTCTCCTAACGCCAAACAGGTGTTTGTTTTAATGTTTCTGAGAATGTGTTCGGTATCGTTTTGTTCAAAATCAGATTTGAATTCTTCAGTTTGTTGTGGTTTTTGTTTCTTTTTATCAGGTTTTTGAGGTTATGAGAAAGCAGGAAGAGTCTCGTCTGGCAGAGTTGGCCGCCGAGAAATCTCAATTTCAAGCCATGCAAGCTCGAGATGAAGTTGTGAGTGTTTCCCCTGTCACCCAGTTGCCAATACTCTGTAATTGCCCTTCCAACTATGTTTCTTGCCAAATAATGCTCAAGTAAACCATTTGTTTGAGTTTCCTTCCATAAACTGCTGCGTTTAAAATCAAATGGGTTTATTTCTATAGGGCTTTTAATTATCTTCCCTTACAATGAGCCATCCTGGATTGGCAGGAGAAGCAGCGGAAAATGGCTGAAGAACAAAGGAATCTAGTACAGCAACAAGCACAAGCGAAAGCACAAATGGCACGTTATGAGGATGAGTTGGCTAGAAAAAGAATGCAGGTGTGAAGAATAACTGTTTTATCTATTATCGTTCTGAAAAAAGGGACTCGGTTGACTTAGAACTTGTCTAGAGGTTTGGCCATGTTGAATCAGCCGAGTCCAGAAAGTACTTGGCCAAATTGAATGGATCACTGAACAAATAGTGGTTGAAAAAAAGCTTGCTTAATATCTTCAAGAACTATCTGAGACTTTCATACTGTCATTGGCGCTGCCAAATTTCACTGAGATATGGACTAACCGAGTTTATGACGAACTTGGCTGAGGCAGTGAATGACGCCACAATATGGTTTATTTTTGAAAACTCATGCTTGATTCAAGCCAAACCCAGTCAACTGAGTCCAGAGTTATATTAGTAGAGTTTTGAGCACCAATCCTATGAATTGGGCTAGGCATTCTTCCGCTTGTTTAATGTCAAATATTATAGTGCCATGGTCTTTATTACTTGCAGACTGATCATGAAGGCCAGAGGCTACAGAATGCCGAATTGGTTAGGATGCAAGAGGAGTCCTCCGTACGAAAAGAAAAAGCCAGACGTGCCACAGAAGAGCAAATCCAAGCTCAGCAACGCCAAACTGAGAAAGAGAGAGCAGAGATAGAACGTGAAACAATAAGAGTAAAGGCTATGGCTGAAGCGGAAGCCCGGGCTCATGAGGCAAAACTGACTGAAGACCATAACAGGAGAATGCTTGTACAACGAATGAATGGTGAAAGGGAGAAGTGGCTTGCCGCAATCAACACAACTTTTAGTCACATTGAAGGTATGCCACTGATATCTTATCTGAGCTGTATTGAGATCACTTGGTACCAATACGAGTCATTTACCCGACTCAGGTCTTAGCTGAACACACATGGAATCAGCTAAAGCAAATTGAGTCATGCAAAGTAACAAAGTCCAATGGTTCTTATCTAGAGCAGCTCAGCTGAGTTGTACCAGAACCTTTAATCCTATTCTTGTTTTCTTTGGCATGCAATGTTTATCAGTTGCTTCTGGAGTTGCATATATCTAGAATTTAAAATGTGTACCACAATATTTTTGAATGATGAATGTATACTAATTCCATCTTTTGCAAGTTTTTGTACTTACACTTACCATTAGTTATTTGGTAAATCTTCTGAAGTTTGAGCATGTTACCTGTACTTTATTGATGATCTCATTTTTAATTATTTTGGTTGAAACTGGAAAATATCTTCTTGAACTGATGGTTGCTCAACTGCAATTTATAGGGGGTTTCAGGATTTTACTGACTGACCGGAGTAAATTGCTTATGGCTATTGGAGGAGCTACTGCACTCGCTGCTGGTGTTTACACAACTAGGTCTACATGCTATGTTCTCATTGTGTATCATCGATTTCATTTATTGCTTCAACAAATTAGTGACTTCTGGCATTAATTAAAACTATTACGATTTGATTGAGCCCATTTTTGCTGTGCAGCGCTTGCCTTCAAGGTCGGCGCTAAGCGGCTTTATGTCTGACATGTGGCCCCGACAACCTTGTTAAAAAAAAATCAAATTTCAAAATTAAAATCAGGGTTGTCAGGGTGGATGCAGAGCCGCTTAGCTTCAGCCTTGAAGCAAAGTGCTGTGTAGAACAAATGACCAAAAATCTCATTTGGGTGTTTATATGTCCTAATTGTAAATCCTTTGTAGGGAAGGGTTGCTTGTCTGGATTAGGATACAGAAGAATTACCGTGTGAATGTATTAGCATTTATTAATGTTAGAAACCAATCGAGGCAAGTTTTTGGGTATTGGTAGCAATTCTTTTCAAAAGAGACGTCAAAATGCATGTCTGACGACAATGAATGACCTTCTATTCATCCGTAAGTGATGCAGGACATTTAACCAACACTCCCCAAAAGCCGCGACTGTTGGTAGCGTGAGATTAAATTTCTTTATCTCATAGCCCATGATCCAGGCCCTCAGTCGAACCCTCCTTCGTGGGTCCTATTTCACATGGGTCATCCCACTCCGAGTGTGCCGCATATATGCAGGCTGCCCCACTCGAGCCTTGTGTGAAAATGCCCCTGCATTAGTAAGCTATTAATATATCCTAGTCAAAACAAGCTGACTGTTTCCTCTTACATTTTTTTTCTCTGGTAGAAAAAGGTGAAGAAATAAATTAAAAGAGTTTGCACGAGATCAATTTCTTAATGTTCCAATTAGATCCCTCTAGTTAAGACTTTTTTTTCTTCCTTCGTTTTCTAATGGTATCCTCAAAATGGGATGCATACTGCCTAATATGCCACTGAGATTTCTTTATTGTATTTACAGAGAAGGTGCAAGAGTAACTTGGGGCTACATCAATAGGATACTGGGCCAGCCTTCGCTGATTCGAGAATCATCGATTGCCAAATTTCCGTGGTCAGGGATGGTTTCACGTGGTGTTAATAAGGTGTTGAATTACAGTACTGCAGCTAGAGGAACAAAGTCCTTGGGAAGTAAGACCAGTTTTGAAAACATTATTCTTCACCCTTCACTACATAAGAGGATAGAGCAACTTGCTCGTGCTACCTCAAACACCAAGGCTCATCAGGCACCTTTCCGTAACATGCTTTTCTATGGGCCACCTGGGACTGGTAAAACTATGGTTGCAAGGGAGATAGCTCGGAAATCGGTATAATGTAGATTCATGATTTACTTTGATATTTTTTTATTCTGTCATGTGCTTGTTTATATGTCTCTTACAAGTGTATGAGCATAGAGGGAAGCTGGACCAACCATCTGATTGAATTGTCAGTCCCTCCCCCCCAAAGGAAAGAACAATTAAGGATCTTAAATATTTTATTTAGTAAATTAAGGAGGAAAATTTCGTGAAAGCCTCGTGATTTTTCTGTGAGAAAATAAAATATGCAATTTGTTGTGATAAATTTTAGTTTTGATTGTTGTTTGAAAATTTGCAAGGTTTTATAATTATTGGAGTTGGATACAAATACAGAGATAGAAGGTCACATAATGATGATGAACATCAGTAAACTTGACTACATCTGCTTGTTTTTTAATGATTAAGTTTTTTATGAAGTGAATTTTAAACTTAACTAAAATTTTCATATGTTGTGTTTGATAGTTTTGTTTGGCAGGGGAGGAAATTTTGTAATTGTTGAGAAAATACTTTATATTCTTCTCATTTACTTTTTCTAACATCTTAAAGGGACTGGATTATGCCATGATGACGGGGGGAGATGTTGCACCACTGGGCCCAGAGGCTGTCACCAAAATCCATCAGATATTTGACTGGGCTAAGAAGTCAAAGAAAGGTTTATTACTCTTTATTGACGAGGCTGATGCTTTTCTATGCCAGTAAGTTACCATCTACCCGACATTTTTTAACCAACCTCTATGTAAGTGTTCCAAAAGTATTTCATTTATTTATGGAATCATAGAAACAATCTTTCCCAGTCCAAAAAGACCTTTACTGTTGGTTCTCTTACACCATTCCTGTAATCTTGAAAGGGACAATGCATTGAGGTCGACTAAGTTTCTTGTCGGACTTTTGAGTCACAAATTTACCCTGATTGACAGTTGATAGAATGGTCGGAATGGAAAAAAAGTCATTGTCTAATTGGGAAGCCATCTAGTCAATAATACATTGAGAGTAGAGTTTATTTTCTGTTATCCAATTTCTCATTGATGAGGTACATAGACTTCAGTTTGTCTGACATTTGAGATTTTGGTGCCGATCTGTCTCTTCTTTGCTAAGTGTTGTATTTCATTCTTCTTTTTGTCCAATAATTTTTTCCTCTTACTGATCTGAAAAGGAGAAGCAGTCTCTATGTGTCACTTTTAGGGTTTTATGCCGTGTCAGACTCGTATCGATGTGGATACATGTCTTGACACATCCTGACATGTACGATCGTGCACCCTTTATTTTAATGTTTATTAGAACAATGATTTCTAAAGTGCGTTGGTGTGTTCCATCCTCCATACAGAACTTTGTTAAGTTGTTAAACACAATTATAGTTTTTTTTATATTATTCACTCTTATAAAACTTTTATTCACTATGTTATTAGATTGCTCCATGGCATATGGAAATGTTTTCTTTTACTTTTCATATATGTCTTCTTATTATTTTTATTTAAACAATTTTTTGGTCTAAATGTAACTAAAGTATTATTTTATAATATATGTGTATGGATGTGTCTGCATTTCAGTCATCTTAAAGTGCCGTGTCAGATACCTCATATTGGTGTTGGACGCTGACGCAGGTGTCCATGTCATTGATATATAAAGCAGTCTAAAGAGCTCAGAAATGTTTTTGTTGTGGATCCATTCTTCATCTTTTGATTCATGTCTTTGTGGTGCTGGTTTGTTGTTGGATGGGATTTTGGAAATGTAGGAGTGAAAGATCATTGGCCGTCGAGATATTCTCGAAGTGTTAAATGAGGCACAGAAGGGGGTTGGTATCATGCGTCGGTGAGCCAGAAACATTGGCCAAAACAATCTGAACTCACGAAGTTCTTAACAAAAAATAAACAATAAAAATATGTGAATTACTACAAATATATAATAAACACAAAGTATTAGAAATTTAAAAGAATGACATAAATCTCAAGTATTGAAATAAAACTATAGTACACATTATATGTAACTGTTGTATTTAAGGGAAAATTAGTATTAGGTTCGTAAATCTACATTTACAGCCCAAAACAACCATCCACCAACCATTTCGACGAAAATAGAGTACCTTTTTGAAACTTTGGCCTAGCACCCCCAATTTCACTGTGCAAAACAGTTGTCTTTCAAAATTACTCTCTATCAACCGTACCTGCGTAAGGCCTAAAGCATAGGGCACAGGTAATGGGTTGAATCAGTTCAATTTTAAAACAGGTTTTAATTTTCCCTTCATAGAGTGCACAGTTTGCTGCAGCAAGAAAATAAAATAAGAAAGAAGAGACCTTCATCTTCTTCCTCCACAAGCCCTCTCTCTTTCAAGTAAACATGGAGGGGCCGTTGATTGTTTACTTGTACTCCATCTTCTTTCTCCTTGACATAATCATGAGCTGCATATTCTTCATGTTCTTGGATGGATCGGGAGGGCAGATACTATTACTCAATCCAGCTTGACTAGGAAGAAGACAATAACACCTTCACAAGCTCGAAGAATTCCCATGAAATGCTTTAGGGTGACCAAAATCAAATCAAAATAGGTTTTAATGGTTTCTGCAGGACGTTGTGGTCAAATCAAAATAGCTATTTACTTGTACTCAATTTTCTTTTTCCTCAACATATTCATGAGCTGCATATTCTTTAAGAATTGTAAGTCATGTTCTTGAA
The DNA here is from genome assembly GCA_035048495.1 of Euptelea pleiosperma. NCBI lineage: Eukaryota > Viridiplantae > Streptophyta > Magnoliopsida > Ranunculales > Eupteleaceae > Euptelea > Euptelea pleiosperma. The sequence goes on along the minus strand of CM068552.1, from coordinate 3,671,798 downwards.
CGGATCGGGAGGACGGATACTATTAACGAATCCAGCTTGATGAGCTCACAAGCTTGAAGATCTTACAAGAACTCCCATGAAATTCTTTAGGATGGCCAAAATCAAATCGAAATAGGTTTTAATGGTTTCTGCAAGAAGTTGTGTAGGTTTTAATGGTTTATGCACTTGTTTCTTACCCAAAAAGCTTATGGGCTTTCTCTGAGCACAACCAAAGACGTACTGGTACAAACAGAATCGACAATGCAACAAGCCTTTCGGATTTTAAAGTTTCTGGCAATTTTTATACCAGTTCTACTTATATAAAAAAAAAATACCAGTTTATGCTAGTTGTTGCATTTCTGGTTCTGTTTATACCAGTTGTAGCTTTGGCCTTTCTTAGAGAAGACACAGCTTTGACCGAAGTCTTTTGATTCAATCTCTCCGTCTTTGATGGTTGTGTATTTTTTTTTTTCCAAAACGAAGTAGGACCTAAGGCTAGCTACTGGAGCCTGGAGGGCGATTAGGAAAGTGTTTTGCACAGTGAAATTGGGGGTGCCATGCCAAAGTTTCAAAAAGACATCGTCTTTTTGTCAAAATGGCTGGATGGTTGTTTTGGATCATAAATGCATTTACGACCTTTACAGTAATTGTCCCTAATTTTAATCTATAGGTAATGAATAAATAAGGAACTACATCCTAAATGAGGTCCATTTTGCCCTTTAATGTATGGGGCCCATATATTTGGTGTGTTTTTAGTGTGTGTGTGTGTACTTATACACATGCATGTGCGACACCAAATTTCCTAATTAGCATGCCTAGGCGCGTAAATGGTTTTCACAGGGGTGATGTGCAAATATCTATTTAAGAGCGTGCACAATATAATTTGCATGCACAAAATCGAATGTGCATTTACACATGAACCAAACTCCCTTAAAACCCATTTTTGTTTGAACATGGGAAGAAAATTGAAGGACAGTGATGATTCATGAAAAGTGGGTGTGAAGTGGAAATGGATGAGTCATAATTGTGGAAAATGGGAAGTTTGCAGAGAGGGGGAGGGCCATCATCTCTGCCATGTGTTGCCGTTACAGCTGGATCTGTTAATGCGTCTTCTGCAATTCTCTAATAGCTGACCTCACTGGTTTCTCCTCATAAAATTTAAATTCTATTTTACCTTATTTTTATTTGTAATGAATTTATTTGTTAGTTTTTGGTTTAAAATTTTAAGCAATGCCAAGTAGTGAACTAATTGTCCCAATTTCAGTCTTTTTCATTGTCAACCTTGATTTTGAGAAGCACAGGTGGCATGTTTGGGGTCGGAAATATGTCTGACAAGTATTTGTGACCAACACCTCAACTTTCTTCTATATATACAAAATAAAATTTATCGATATACTTATCAAAAAAAAACTATCGATATAATGGTATGCATGTATGGTAATACAAATGCAGACACAATGTTTCTAATTAACCTAGGTTTATGTATATGTGATACTGATGTAGAGATTCTGCAATCTGACAGAGACAAAGGATTGAAAGCTCCACTGCTATTCCTTGATTGGTTAATTTGAGTTCAAATTAAGAACACTTTGACACGTCAGGCATGGGTAAATTGGTCAATTTGCTTAACTTATATGAAGCAAGAATTCTGTTGGTCATGGCATGCATTGGCCTCTTATTTAGTCGGCTCAGCTAAGCTTGCCAATTCAAACAATTGAATCTTCGTTACTATTAGCACTGAAAGTGGCATTACGACAGGATTGAGTAAGAAACTGTGGATGGCAGCCCTCCTGATCAAAAGGCTCAAGTACCATATGGGTATTATTGATGCATCGAGTACACGACATTCTATAATGGTAGGTATGAAGGGAATTGTGGTTGAGAATTTAAGTTGCTCGAGGATTGACCAAAATTGGAAGGGGACGCAAAAGCACTTTCTGAAAGCAAGGTTTCTCACCATTATCTACCCATGTACAGTATAAACCACCAAAACAATCTGGGTGCGTCAGAGATTATTGTTCTTTTTGCTAGTGGTGGGTCAAAGAACATGTCACGATCAGTTTGTTTGCCCAAGCAAAGCAATCAAATTAGATTGTTTCCTTTTTTTCTTTTCCTTTTTTGTGTTTGAAGTTCAGACGATGATTCTGTTGCCATTGTTGGTTTTCATTTTCTTCCATCCACAGCTATGGCCCCTACACTGCACACCTGCAGGTTTTATGTATATATATTCTAAATTAATTTTTTGATACGCTTATTCTATTGGCTGATATACTGTTATTGCTGGCATTAGTGGGTTCCATAACTCAAACAAGGGTCCTAATGTTGCAGGCCATAGTATTTATGATCAATAATGACCATATACATTGTGAAGATACAGGGGGGTAAACCTCATTATTAGATAGGTCCATTTGTTGGAGATCTTTGGGTCAAAGACAAGCAGATTGGAGAACTGTAATCTTTGATCTGTTACCTTCATTTCTATTTTTTGCAGTACTTACCAGTCCCTTGAAGAAATTTATAATTACAGATCTCCTTGGAAACTGTTTTTAACACTTGTTTTCTATCATAATGCAGACGAAATAGTACCCATATGAGTGAAGCTCAGCGGAGTGCTCTCAATGCATTGCTCTTTCGAACTGGAGACCAGTCACGGGATACTGTCCTTGTACTTGCAACCAACAGGCCAGGTGATCTTGACAGCGCCGTCACGGACCGAATAGATGAGGTGATCGAGTTCCCACTACCAGGGAAGGAGGAGCGTGTCAAGCTGCTGAAGCTGTACCTGAACAGATACCTCTCAAATGAAGACAAGACCGAGTCCCGGTGGGGACCCTTGTTCAAAGGGAAGCAACAGAAGATAACCGTAAAGGATTTGTCTGACGATGTCATCCATGAGGCTGCCCGGAAGACAGAAGGGTTCTCTGGTCGGGAGATAGCAAAGCTCATGGCCAGTGTCCAAGCGGCAGTCTATGGGCGCCCTGACTGCGAATTGGATTCCCAGCTGTTCATGGAGATTGTAGATTATAAGGTTGCAGAGCATCACCAGCGGATAAAACTCATAGCCGAAAGTAGTCATTGAGATAAAGAAGTATATTAACCTCTCTTGCTAAAAATCTCTCTTAAAAGAGTTTTTTTCCTACTCGGATGAAGAATTGTGGGCCTTCTCTCAAGACTACTCTAGGAGCTGAAAATTTTGATTTATCTTTTTATTAGATTTTTTTTTTTTGTAATTTTTATTATTTATTTGTTTTAGCATTATATATATTCAAGAAAATAGAAGGCTTGTAGGTTAATGTGGCTGTTTGGAGTATTTGGACTTGGCTATGATCCGCTGGAGCCTGGCCCAAGCCTCGGTCGTGGGGATAAAATCATTTGGTTGACATTAGTCTGGCACCGTCACTGGGTCCAGGTATTGTTTATCAAGCTTTGGCCCGGCCTGAAGCCTGAGAAAAAACAGATCCGGGCCGGGTCAGGCTACATGAATGCACACCCCTACTATACACAAACCAAACCGGAACCAATTTATAAAATAGCATTAAAGAGTTCAAGATTCCTAAAAATTTAGTATTAAAATCATTCTATCTATTTATTTTCACATTACAACACAAGGGTGCTGAATATGCCTACAAAAAATTAAAAAGGGTGCTGAATGCTGATATCCCAGGGGTGTCAACGGGTTGGTTCCTACGGTGACCAGAACTGGAACTAATGGTTCAGATTCTTATAGGTTCCAGTCCTTAACAGTTCCAGTTCTCAAAATGATGGATCCAGAACTAGAATTGGAACCGGAACCAACCAATTATGTAGTTTCTTATGGTTCTGGTTCCGGGTATATTGGGTCCAATCTTGATATTATGAGAATTTTAACACTGTATTTATATATCAGTTTCCGTTCTTAAAAGTTCGGTTCCGATTCCATATTGAACTACCCAGAACTGGAACCATTATTTTCGATTCCAGTTCTGGTTCTTTTTTAATCGGTTCCCAAAAATGAGGACCAGTGTTTTTGGAACAAATACTTTTGCATGGCTGAAATTGTAAAAAAGTCAAACCCAGACAGACCGTCATATTTCGTTCTTATACCATAAACAAGGAAAATTGAGAAGTAATCGAAAATATGGGACAAAATTCTGCGAAAGAAAGGCCAACAAGCCCGCCTCTGAACATCACGGGTCTCACTCTCCTTACATCACCAATAAATCTTGCCTCACCCCTTTGGTTGTGTCATCTTCTTAACCCCAACCGTTGAGTGACACGTGGCCCCTTTTAAAATCTTGATTCAAAGATCTCGGTGGGCTAAAAAGAACGTGTTGCGTGGTATTTTAGGATGTAGACATCAACGTTTGTTACTAATGTTGATCCTCGTCCATCTTGCTTGGATCCAACCGAGGACTGTTGTGTTGTGTAATTCTCACCAGTGAGAATTTCTGTTGTTAGACTTACACCTCGAATAGCTGATCCACGTTAGCAACCATCGATGTCTCGTGTAAGAGAATCCGAGAAAGCGGCAGTGGTAAAAGCATTGAAAAGTCCACCGCAAACTGGTCGCATCTCTCGTTCTCATCATTTAAAAAGGGCAGTGTTAAATTGTTAATATCAATCCTAGTGGCCCTTGTTCCTAGGTGTAGACAGTTGATGGTCCTTGCTTTTCACACCCGACAAATCTAAAGGACCATCTAACGGTCTTCGAACTGAAATCCGGAAAATAAGTAGTTCTACGTACGTACATCACTTGAGTATCGCATGATATGACATCTGGCACAGTTACATTTAACCACGTGTCCACTAGACCGTTAACCAGGCCTCACAATCCGCCATGTTACCTCTCTCTATGCCTCTTTAAGATTAAGACCCACGTTTCCAAACTTTCACTAACGGTTTCTTCTTGTTCTTCTTCTTCCTTCCAAGTTCCAAACTTCACATTGAGAGTGAGAAAGAGAAAGAAATGGGAAAGAGAACGGCGTTTCTGGTTCTGTGTCTCGCGCTCTCACTGGAGACGAATTGTTGTTGGGGCGAATCGGCTGTGGAGAACGCAAAGGAGAGTTTAAACCAGGCTGCAGAGGGTGCCAAGGGGAAAGCAGAGGAGATAAATGAAACAGCAACGGAAGCCATGAAAGATGCCGATGAGACGAGTGGGTCGTGGACTGAGTGGGCCAAAGAAAAATTATTCTCTGAGTAAGTCAAACTACGCTTAGAATCCATCCATATATAGTAGTAACGTCCGTTTGATTGATTTTGGTGTTCATTACTTTCAGGGGATTTGGATTTAATCAGGAGATTGCCAAGAAGGCGATTTATATGTTCGGTGATGCTGCGGAGAAGACCAAGGAGACGGTGACCCAGGCTGCACCTGGTAAAATCTTTTATATGAAACCAACCATTCACTCCTGCACAGATGGAGATCGAAAGCACCGATTTTCTGATTATTTAGTCTAATTTGAAGATAAAAGTGATGATATCCAGCAGCGTAGGAGCATGGAAGATGATGCTCCACACAAGTGTACGCCATAAATTTTACCCATTGAGTCACCGATCCTAAGAGTTTAATCTACAAATCGGACAGACTTTAGACGCCTCCGCTGACCCATGAATGATTGGCTACCCCTCGATGGACCTACACATCAAGAAACAAGCGTATTGCATGGGGTGATTTCTAGCCTGATTCGATCATTTTAAAGTAATCAAATCGGATGGCAAGAGATCATCAATCAGGATAATTTTGGTGTGTAGTCCATCAAGGGACGGGCCAATTATTCATGGGCATGCATGTGGACATGAAAGAGTGTGTGATGTGGCTCACTACGTGCGCCTCAAAGGAAAAAAGATCCTCAAGCTAGATTTTCTCTAGCACAGGGGCTATTATGATAACCATATATACCATCGATATCCGGGCCGTTCATTTGCTTGAAAATATCATTGTATACTTTTGACCCGTTGTAGTTGTACAATGGCCATGATTTTTGAGCATTTCATCAAATACATTCTTTTTATGTGTGTGTGATTGCATGATAGAGTCTCTCAATATGGTGCCTGAGAAGGCTGGTGAGGCAGCGAACATGGCTTCTGATAAAGTTGGTAAGGTAGGCAATATGGCTTCTGAGAAGGCTGGTGAGGCAGCCAATATGGCTTATGAGAAAGCTGGTAAGGCAGGCAATATGGCTTCTGAGAAGGCTGGTGAGGCAGCGAATTTGGCTTATGAGAAATCTGGTGAGGCAGGCAATATGGCTTCTGAGAAGGCTGGTGAGGCAGCGAATTTGGCTTATGAGAAATCTAGTGAGGCAGGCAATATGGTTTATGAGAAAGCTGGTAAAGCAGAGAGTATGGCTTCCGAGAAGGCCGGTGAGGCAGCGAATATGGCTTATGAGAAATCTGGTGAGGCAACCAATATGGCTTCTGAGAAGGCTGGTGGAGCAGCGAATTTGGCTTATGAGAAAGCTGGTGAGGCAACCAATATGGCTTCTGAGAAGGCTGGAGATGCGAAGGAGAAAGTGGAAGGAACAATCGTAGATGGAAAAGATAAAGCCAGTGATGCTGCGGGACATGCTTATGAGAATGCGAAAATAAAGTTGGGTGGGACATATTCGTCAGCAAAGGATAGCATCAATGAGAAGATGTCGCATGCCAGTGAACTATGAGCTAAGATGAGGAACAGTACTACTGAGCTTTGAGTAGTTAATGAGAGACCAAACCTACCTTCTTTTTGTAGTTACCCATTATGTTTTGCCATGTTCATGTACTACTCTCCGAGTGATCACCGTCGTTTTTGCTGCTGTTAGTGCGCGACATGTGATTGACGTAGAGTCATTTAACAATTCTTTCCAATAAATAGATTGGGTTTTGGTAGAATTCAGTAAAGATGGGGATAATGGAAGGTTTGAGAGAGAGAGAGAGAGAGAGGATTTTTTTTCAAAGATTGAATTCTCAAATAAGTTGTAGACAATGACACGGGCTCGGGTGTCGGCAGGTATCCAATACAGATACGAGGTGTTTGCCGCGCGTGTCCATACCATAGTAAATTCTTGAATAATTTGCAAATTATATGTGAAGCGTATTAAAAAAACAAGGGTGGTGTTATTTGCACACACCTTTTTTTGAGTTACACCCACCCCTTGGTGTGTGCAAATAAGTTACAAAAAAAAAATAAAAAAATAAAAAAACTCCACCACCGATAGAGAAGAAGAAGAGGAGGAGACGGACCTCCTCCTCCTCTTCTCCCAACGGCCTCCCCTTCCTGCTCTTCTCCTGGCGGCCTCCCCTTCCTCCTCTTCTTCTTCTACTCCGAGCGGCCTCCTCTTCTTCTCTGAGAGGGAGAGAGATAGAGAGAGAGAGAAAGAGGAAGAAAAAGAAGACGAGGAGAAGGAAGATGAGGGAGGGAGAGATCTTTTTCTCCCCCTCCCCGTAAAAAAAAAAAATCGCTCCGTATTGGTAACGCAAGGTGGAAATTAATGGCTTTGACCTTATCGGTAGCCCGTTACTGACATGGCTTTGGCCATATTAGTAGCCCGCTACCGATATGGCCAAAGCCATGTCCACCCTACGTTACCGATACGGAGCGAATTTTTTTTTTTTTTTTACTGAGAGAGAGATAGGGAGAGGGAGATGGAGGGAGGAAGGGAGACACACACACACACATACACAGAATAGGAGGAGGAAGAGGAAGCCGCCCGGAGAAGAAGAAGAAAAGGAAGAGGAGGTTGCCCAAAGAAGAAGAGGAGGCCTGCCGCCCACCACTAGGTAAGAGAGAGGAGGGCGGTGGTGGTGGTGGTGGTGAAGAAGAAGAAGAGAACGGTGGTGGTGAGTTCCTCTTCGTTCGATTTTTTTTTTTCCTCACAACTTTGGGTATGTGCAGATAATGTGGGTGTCACTCAAAAAGGTGTGTGCAAATAACGCCGCCCAAAAACAAAACCGAACAACGTCATACTTTTAAAGGTTTGAAAAAATCACGCACTTTTTGAACATAATCGAATTATTCTCGAATAATTTGCAAACTTTTGCGAATTATTTTTGGATTATATTTTTCAATGTTGCGAATATTTCTATCCACGGTATTGTGAATATTTTGTCTTCATATATTGAAACAAGATGCCTACTATTGCTGAGAATGATTCCATTCCTTTGTTAATGAATTTTTACTTTGTTGCTTTTGATGTGGGACCCACTGTTAACATATGACAACCTTCCACATGTATTGGAGAAAATTTTTGAAGCAGCGAAGCAGTGGCCAATCACATGCGCCACGATCCACTGATGCTTTTTGAACAAGGGTGAGGCTCAGCTGACCATTATTTTTTCACTAATCAATGGCTGATTTTTGGTGAGGATTATCTCCTCACCATATAGATCACCCCTACCAAAATCAGCCCATTCGGAAATTTCTAACACCATCAACTGTGGTTTTCAAGTTAACGGTAAAAAATAGACGGTCCATAGTTCTTCAACTTGTAAACCATGTTATGAATATCAGAATAATTTAAATTTTGTAAGGGTGATCTCCTCGCGATAGAGAGCATCCTCACCAAAATTCATCCCATTCTAAAACTTCTAATTTATATATTGGCCCCCAGGACGATTTTTTTGTGTGAAAATATGTGTCCCCTGAGCCTGAGCCTGACCCTTTGAACAAACTCGAAAATGCTTTTTGAACAACGGATGGTGGCGCATTGTGATTGGTCATTGCTTCGCTGCTTCAAAAATTTATTGGGGGACCCATTGTTGCTTCCATTGAAGAAGGAACTGTTATCTCTAGCATCCCCCTTCAAGTTGATCACCGGAGTTAAATCAAGAAGAAAAAAGGCTCTGACATCAAAAGAACAATATAGCCTAAGTGAAGAAGACGATAGTCTTGAGAGGGAGGGGAACGTTCACTAAGCTTGTGATTATTTTCTGTGTGATCCACCTTAACCCCAGGACAGGTGGCACTTAACTATAAGTCAAGAACACCATCGATCAAAAACTCCCACGATAAAATATTTTCTCCTTGAGACAACATGTGCCTTCTATTGTTGTTGCTAACAATGATTCCTTTACCGTAAAACTTGTGTCACAAGATGTTGTGACGAAGCCGGTCACAGCACTCAATACGAGCCACGTGGCACACGATCAGAGGGCGCTGACCGTATGGATGTTTGTCCAGTCCCTCGGTGGACCTACAAACCAAAAATCAGCCTGATTAGTGATTTACAACCTTTGGATTTTTGCATTCAAATAACGCTCAATAATGTTCAAATGCCTACCGTTACAATCAACGCATGAAAATAACTTCAATCAAATCGGTTAGAAATCACTAATCAAGCTGATTTGTTCTGTACCGATCCACCGAAGGACTGGCCAAACATCCATACGATCATTGTCCTCTAATAGTATGCGACGTGGCTCGTAACATCTTGTGACACAAGTTTCACTCCTTACCTTGTTGCGTGCTCTCTGTACGAGAACCTTCTATATTGCTTTAAGAAGGAAATCTGGTACGGATGTTACTGTTCATGCGGGGCCACTGCTGCTTATTATATGACAACTTTCCAATAGGGTGTCAACGGGTCGGTTCCGGTTCTTATCGGTTCGGCTACTTATCGGTTCCGGTTCTCAAAGTGATGGTACCAGAACCGGAACCGATTATGTAGTTTTTGTCAGTTCCGGTTCCGGTTTCGGGTATAACGGGTCCAATCTTGGTAATATGAGAATTTTTACACTATATTTATATATTGGTTCCGGTTCTCAAAGTGATGGTACCAGAACCGGAACCGGTGTTTTCAGTTCCTGTTCCGGTTAAATCGGGTAAAATTGACACCCCTACTTTCCGTATTGCTTTTTTTGGAAGGAGTAGGCCTGGCAATTCCGCCCGACGGGCTGGGCCTTGCTGCATGGTCTAGCCCGTGCCCTGCAGCAAGGCCCGGACTTGGCTCCGTCAATTTATAAAAAATAAGAACATTTGAAAACAATGTAAAAATGTTGCGCCATTGTCGGGCTGGGTCGGGCATTAAAGGGGTGGACTCAGGCCAGGTTTTGACCCGTTGGGTCGGGCCGTGGACCAAATTGCCAGGCTGTGGAAGGAGATATGGTAGTGTTGTCATTATTGTGGTACCCACTGTTGCTTTCATTGTGGAACAAACTGTTCTCTCAATCCAATGGAAAAAAAACCTTGTATGCAAATGGTTGCATAATTTTTTTTTTTTTTTCATTATCAGAAAAAAAAAACAATACCCTCAGTTAACTCAATGTTTTCGCAACCTTGCTCCTTAATGAACCAAGGTTAACCATATATGGGTTTGGCTTTGCCTGCACATGCTTACTTTAAGGTATGCAACCGTTTGCATACTAGTTTTTCCCATCAAGTAGCCTCGTAAAAGAAAACAAAGCACAAAAAGAAATGAGGACGCCTAATATCCTCTATACAACATACCATCCCGCCGGCATACGAAGTCTTCAAAAAATAACCCTATACACTCTTTAAACAACTTGGACCATGTAAACATCAGGGTTTTAATTGACAAAGTAACGAGGCTGCATGGGTCAACTTCTTAATCTTCAAGCATTTCATGTTTCTTTCCCTCCATACATCTCACACAACTACAAATGAAAGGATATTCAGTAGCCTTCTTCCACATTGAGAGAAAGAATAGACCATCCATCCGCTAAAAGTGTCCTTCACTGAACCGGGCAACGCCATCATCTCGAAAAGGGATAAAAAATCACATCAAAGTTCTCTAGCTACCCTACAGTGGAAAAGGAGATGGTTAATTGACTCCCTACTCCTTGCACATGACACACAAGTCGATAATGCATCTCCTCTGCCAAATCAAATTATCCACAGTCAAAATATTCTCAACTGACGCACTAAACAAAAAAGGTTACTTTCTAAGAAATCTTAGAGCCCCAGATAAAAGCTACAAGAAAGGTAGGGCTTAAACTATAGGAAAGAGCGCAGTAAAAAGATTTGACTAAAAACATACCATGACCAAATTAACACATAAATCTTCAATACTTCAGTCTCTAACCTCGTTCATACACCGACTCTCACCAACGATTTCACATAGGTGGGGACCATCTACCATCCCACCAATGTCTCTATTGGGGAGTATAATCCAAAAACATGTTGGGTCCTCTCCACCCTCACTTATACACCCTAAGCATACTTGAACAAATAATTAATCAAATTAAACGTTATTAAAGGTGTAATAATTGCATAATAATAATTAATCAAATTAAACATAATAGATAAAAATAAAATAGTCAATGATAACTTACCATACATATACATGAAGCAAGAACAAAAATGAGCGTTGGCCAAAGCTTACATGACTTATATGACCCATACTATAATACCCTGAACCTTCGTTCTATGGTATTATGGTAAATTCATAACCTAAACCTTTTTCAGACTTCTATTATTATTTTTATGGTTTAATATCATGCTTGAGTGTGTATATTTAATTTGATTTCATTCTGACAACTTTGAAAAACCTGCTATTTTTTAAACTCGTTCTTTAGGCTAAATTCTTGCTAAAAATAATGAACCATAACTTGCAGGAGACTTTTTCGTTCCCCAGCTAATATTCCAGAACTTTTATAAAAACATTATTTTGTGGGTCCGAGACAACAAAAATATTTCTATTTTATCCTTACTAACTTACTTGTGAAATTTGGAACCTTTTCTGAGACATGAAAACCCTAGCGGGAGATTTCAGGAGATTTTAACAAAAATAGTATTTTCGTAATTTTTGAACTTTCCTACAATTCTTATATTTTTAAAAATAATATTTAATTATATTTTATTTATTTAATAGGAGTGTGGGACCTGCGAATCCCTTTTAGGGTCATTCAGATGCCATCTTGATACTTTTTCGAAGAAATCGACGAAGATTTGGAGTCGATCCCACACTTTAGAAAGCTGTATTTGATTATTTTATAACATTATTTATTTATTTTCACGGGCATGTAGTCCTTTGATTAAGAGCATGTTCTCACCCCCTTTTCTTCATACTTAGTTGATTTAATTGTCCATTTTTTGCAATTGATATGCTTATTACTGATTTTAACACCTCAAGTAGAATTGTGGTTAACCTTATGATACCCGATCGATCAATTCAACTTTCTTTTGATTCTCTTGACTTAATTGACCTAGTTTGACTCTGTGGACTTCTTGATCTGTGTTGACCATTTTTTACTTAACTTTAGTGGATTCATTAACTTGATCATGATTACATAATTGGACATAGGTGAATACAATCCTATTGCTTAATTAAATCAATCGGACATGATTTGACGATTAGATAACGTACTTAAATATCCCCTTATAACTGAATCTCGTATAAGATTGTTTTAGAGCCGTTAACGCTTGAATATCGATTTGTTTCTTGTTTGTGCAGTGAGCCTTGATGGTCTAACTACAACATGTGGACCATTGGGGATCATTTATAGATCACCTCCAAACTCAGGTTATAGGTCGACCTATTGACTTTTCGGGTCGAATCTGGATACCCGGGTTCGGGGCGTAACAAAGTGGTATCAGAGCACAGGCTTCAGACACCTAGGGATTTGTGTGTAACGGGTCTATGCATAATTGAGTTGTGTATGATAGAATGGTATTAGAGCACAGTCAGTAGATTACCCTAGGGACCTGTGCAATAGAGACCATTAGGGAATCTGGTTAATGTGTCCATTCTTGTTATGGAGACCGTGACATTTTAGTATACATTAGAGACACTTAGAAACACTATAATCTAGAGCACTCTGATTGTTTATAATACTTATAAATAGTAATTGTGTACTATTGTTTATAAGTATATTATTATAATACTTAATTTTATTTTATTCTTAACTATGTCGCAAACCTAACACTGTCATACATTTTAAGAAGATAATGACAGAATTGTATGTTGATAGAATTATATCCTCAGATGATCTTAATTGGACAGTCTGACTATTTTGACTAATAGGCCAATTGATCAGCGTGACCAGTTTGACTGGAAGATAGATTGATTAGTTTTATCAACTGATTTAGGTCGATTGGATTGATCAAGTTTACCAGTTTAACTAAGGTTGACTATATTGACTAGTTTGACCAGAATAGTTAAGTTGACTAGATGTAGATGACTAACTTTTCTGGATTGGACTAGATTGATGTAGATTGCAAGTTTGGCTAGGTTTACTATATTGATTAAGTTAGCCAATCTGACTGTGTGTAGCTATGAAGTTTGTCAACTAATCTAACTAGGCTTGGCTAAAATGATTAGTTGACTAATCGGATGTGACAGGCGAGATTGAGAATTAATTGAAGAGGTTCGAATTTCGAGGATGAAATTTTCTTTAAGGGATGTAGATTGTAATACCTTAAACTTTCGTTCTAGGGTATTATAGCAAATTCACCAAACCTAAACTTTTTTCAGACTTCTATTATTATTTTTATGGTTTAATATTATGCTTGAGTATGTGTATTTAATTTGGTTTCATTCTGACAACTTTAAAAAATCTGTTATTTTTTAAACTCGCTCTTTAGGACTAAATTCTTGCTAAAAATAATGAACCATAACTTGCAGAAGACTTTTTATTTCCCATGCTAACATTCAGAACTTTTATAAAAATATTATTTTCTGAACCCGAGATAACAAAAATATTCCTATTTTATCCTTACCAACTTACCTATGAAATTTAGAACCTTTTCTAAGACATGAAAACTCTAACGGGAGATTTCGAGAGATTTTGACAAAAATAGTATTTTCGTAATTTTTGAACTTTTCTACAACTCTTATATTTTGAAAAATAATATTTAATTATATTTTATTTATTTAATAAGAGTGTGGGACCTGCGAATCCCTTTTAGGGTCATTCTGATGTCATCTTAATACTTTTTCGAGGCTTTGAACTTTTTTGTAATTTTTGTGTATTTAGACTATGTTAACTGATTTATGTCCGGCCATATGTCAATACATTGATGTATAATCTTTTAAAATATATAATATAATTTAATTGAATCATTGAATGACTATTTGTATTATGATTGTTGGGTGGGCCCGTATGGCCAACTAGAGGCCTTTTGGACTTAATAATATTATTAAATAAAACCTAGTTGATGTATATGGGTCTTGGCCCATTTTTAACCTATTAGTAATGTAAAATATAAACTTTTAAGGGTTAAAAAAGTCATCCCTTTGTTAGTTACAAATTACACTAATATAGAAACTCTAATCCTTCCCTAAACCTATTTAGAAAAAACCCTAAAGTTTTAGAAGCTTTTACAAATCAAACTCCATTGAAAAATAGATAAAGCTCCATTAAACTTTCATCCTAGCACCTATCGCACTCGAGCAAAAAGGGAGAATTGACGGTGACTGTAAATGGAAGAACATACCCTGAGGAGAGGACAATCCGATGACTTTGAAATTTGAAGAAACTTTTGATTTTCATTAAAGTTCAAGAAACCTTTAGGTAAGTTCAAGATTTTGTTTCTCTTTCTTTAGATAATGGTTGATACTCATTATAAATTAATTTCAACATTATTTACTTTATTCTTATTGAGTTGATCTTTATTTTGGGCCACCATGATTGGTTTGGCCATGGTTTATTTTGTACCTATAACGGATCACTATGTTCTTTATCATTTTCGTTGTATTTTTATAAATTGAATATTTTTATAATTATTTTTTCTAAATATCTATATAAATCTATTTTTCAGAACCGTTTATTTTGTATTTTTCTGATTTATATTGATTAAGTTATGATATTTCTAAGTTATTAAACTTAAACAAAAAATCCAGAATTCTAAATTTTACATGGTCCACTTCAATTGGGATTTCGATCTATATTTTTATAATTATTTTTTTATAAATATCTCTATCAATCTAGTTTCTAGAACCTTTGAGTTTGTATTTTTCTGATTTGTATTGATTAAGTTATTATTTTTCAAACGTGCTGAACTTTTCTGTAAAACTTAGAATTTCAAATTTTACACGATCGAATTCACTTGAGATTTCGATCTATATTTTTAATCTAAATATTTTTCTAATTATTTTTTATAGATACCTCTATCAATTTAGTTTCTAAAACCTTTGAGTTTGTATTTTTTTGATTTGTATTGATTAAGTTATGATTTTTCAAATGTGCTAGACTTTTCTGTAAAACCCAGAATTTTAGATTATGTCCGGCCCAATTGATTAAGGGTTTTGACCCATATTTTAAATCTGAATATTTTTCTATTTATTTTTATTAAATACCTCTGTAAATCTAATTTCTATAACATTTGAGTTTGTATTTTTCTGATTTGTATTGATTAAGTTATGATTTTTCAAATGTGCGGGACTTTTCTATAAAATCCAAAATTTCAGATTCTGTCTGGTTCACTTAATTAAGGGTTTCGACCTATATTTTGAATCTGAATATTTTTCTATTTATTTTTTCTAAAAACCTCTGTGAATCTAATTTTTAAATCTATTGAGTTTATATTTTTCTAATTAATATTTATTTAGTTATGATTTTTACAACGCAGTATATTTTTTTGGTAAAAAACCTATAAATTTTTAGTGGTTCGCTCATGACTTATTAACTATTAAGGGGTTTAGCCCTTATTGTTTGACTAAACCCTAAATGGTTGGACATATACTTGCATGCATGGGGATCCCACCCATGTGTCTTGGATCTCTCATAGGGTTCGGTCAAGTGTCTTGGATCCCTTTTAGGGTTCGACCTTATGTCATGAATCCCGCATAAGGTTTGGCCATGGAGTGTTAGATTCTCCTGCGATTTTCACTTATATTGTTTATCCGTGTTGATCATGACCTTCGGTGATTGTTACGTGTTATTCTTGTTTAATCATAATTCGTTCTCATGTTATTCTTTTGATGATCATGTGTTTATTTTATATTCTTATTTAAATATTAAATACATGTGTGCCTATGCCATGTAACCCTAGTACCATCTTGTTGTCATACCATGATCATCACGTCATTTCATATAAGGGGTGGATAAGGGAACGGGGTTGAAGTATTTTATATACATTTATATTGGTTTTATCAATTAATCAGGGTTCGGTACCCTAGGGTGAAAAGCCCCAGACATTATTATATCCTACAGATGGGTCGATGAGACCGCTCCCAGTGCGGGAAGGAGATGCATACCTTACTCACTTGCATTCACCATCATATTCATGTCATCATTATTATATGATTGAGATGCATACCTTTGTTTAAAACTTGTATAGTATGACATCATACCATGCACATTGTTGTATTATTGGGCATCGTGTCACGGACTTTAGTCCCACATCGGCTGTGTACTAGGAGGTCTTGGACTATAAGTGTGGGGGGTAGGCACCACCTAATAGGCTAGTCTTTTGGGTTTGGAAGCACCTCCGTGAGAAGTGGTATCAGAGCCTACCTAGGGACATCAGAGGTGGGGACGACCGTGGGTCCCATGCAGGGTTGCGTGGGTCCCCCTGACGAGGGCGTCAGGGTCTAGGCGGGGGAGCCTGTCACGAACTTTAGTCCCACATCGGCTGTATACTAGGAGGTCTTGGACTATAAGTGTGGGGGGTAGGCACCACCTAATAGGCTAGTCTTTTGGGTTTGGAAGCGCCCCCGTGACAAGTGGTATCAGAGCCTACCTAGGGACATCAGAGGTGGGGACGACCGTGGGTCCCATGCGGGGTTGCGTGGGTCCCCCTGACGAGGGCGTCAGGGTCTAGGCGGGGGAGCCTGTCACGGACTTTAGTCCCACATCGGCTGTGTACTAGGAGGTCTTGGACTATAAGTGTGGGGGGTAGGCACCACCTAATAGGCTAGTCTTTTGGGTTTGGAAGCGCCCCCGTGACAAGTGGTATCAGAGCCTACCTAGGGACATCAGAGGTGGGGACGACCGTGGGTCCCATGCGGGGTTGCGTGGATCCCCCTGACGAGGGCGTCTGGGTCTAGGCGGGGGAGCCTGTCACGGACTTTAGTCCCACATCGGCTGTGTACTAGGAGGTCTTGGACTATAAGTGTGGGGGGTAGGCACCACCTAATAGGCTAGTCTTTTGGGTTTGGAAGCGCCCCCGTGACAATCGGCTCACGGTGCTACACCAATACCATTTTAAAATTTTGAGGAGTTGGGTATGTGGGATGATTTTGAGATTAAAGACTCCGGTGTACTCGAGGAGATCGACGAAGATTTGGGAGTCGATCCCATACTTTAGAAAGCTGTATTTGATTATTTTATAATATTATTTATTTATTTTCACGGGCATGTAGTCCTTTGATTGAGAGCATATTCTCACGTCCATTTCTCCATACTTGATTGATTGAATTGTTTGAGTTATTAATTATTTTAATTATTTATTTTCTACATCTATAATTCTTTTTTGTTTACTTAGTGGGTTTTCGAATGAACTTTAGTAGTCTAATTGACCTAATTGGACCATAGGAGACATTCATGGATCACCTCTGGGTTCGGGTACGGATCGATCCACGGATTTTTGAGTCATATCTAGGTATCCGGATTCGGGGGCTTAACACATACCTATGTCCATAAAATGATTCGATGGAATTAAAAGTTTTCTTTTCGAATAACTCTTAAAATATAAGTTAAATTTCATTTCAAATTTTGAGCCTCACTATATAAGTATATTATCTACAATATAAGCCAATAAAAATTTTATCTAATTTTTTTAAAAACTCATATTTGGGAAAATTATCAAAATACCCCTAGAAGTAAAATTTCTTAAAATTCTTTAAAAACTTGCAAATAGCTATGGATATTAGTCTAATAAATATATAAACTCAAAATAAGATTAATATATTTGTAAAAAGACTAAAATACCCATAATAAGTCAAAAATACAAAAATATCTCTCGAGATAAAATTTCTCAAATTGTTATAGAATTGACACTCAATGTCAACTAAAGCTAATGGTTTATAAATTTAACATTATTTCTCACCTAGGAGTTTTAAAAACCAAAATATGAAAAAATTATTAAAATACCCCTAAGGAGCAAAATTTCTAAAATACCCTCTAAGAAAGAAGTTTAAAAGTTCTCAAAATAAAAAGATATGATCTCTAAGGTTATTAGGTTAGCCAAACAATTATAATTCATGCATACTAAAAGGTGAAGAAGAAACGGTAGAGAGAAAAGTGTAGAGAATTTGTAAGGAAGGAAAATGTGAAAAGGTATAGAATAAAAAATGAAAGAGTAAGTTTTCTTTTTATTTTGTATTTCTACGTGCGTTCTTAAAGAGCTCTGCATCTCCTTGTCCTTTTCACTCCATTCGCTTGGGGTGTTTACTCCCACAAAGTGGTGTTAGAGCGGGTTTAAGCCCAACATTGGACCCTTAGCAATAGTGAAACCTTTTCAATGCGCTCATTTTCTTTAGCCTCCAATCCTACTATTTAGATATTTATTCTTAACTTCTTGCATGTGGGGATCCAAAGTTCCATCTAGAGTAGTTTTTTTTGGTGTGGTGCACGATTTTGGAGAAGATTTTGACATGCGACAATAGATTAGTCGTAGGAGGTGCATGTTAACTATTGCCATTTGTACAAAATCAATGGTGAGTAGGTGAATCATCTTCTTATCCATTGTCATGTCACTGGAGAGGTATGAAGTTCTTTCCTTTCATCCTTTGGAGTTCCCTGGGTGATGCTAAGGTCAATGGACGAGCTCTTTGAGTCCTGGCAAAAGACTATTGAGTATTCTTCCTTTTACGATGTTTTTGGGACTGTAGAAGGAGATAAATTTAAGGGCTTTCACCTTATCATATTATCCATAAAGAATTTTCTCTATCAGCCGTCCAAAGCTTTGAAGGAGTGCAAGGGCATCTTGTTTGAAGACTTCGTTTTTAGATGAGATTATTTGCTCTTTAGGAGGATTGGCTAATTAGTTGTTACCTAATTGGGTTTGTCTTTTTCTTTTGTTACAATTTAGGTAATTTGCTCAACCGCCCGTTTGGTTTATCCCTTGTTTTGCTTTTGGTACCTGAGCCCTTTAACAAACCTATATATATACTTCCCAAAAAACCAAAAAAAAAAAAAAATTCCTGGAATTACAAATCTAAATCCTGGCTGGCTCAATTCCTCGTAACAAAACAGACCCTAAGTTCAGGTGAAAGGATAGTCAAAAGGGCCCCATTTGTGGTACCAATTAGTGTACCAGTTGCGTTACCCTAAGTTCAGGTGAAAGGATAGTCAAAAGGGCCCCATTTGTGGTACCAATTAGTGTACCAGTTGCGCGCATATATGTGAGGGCTTGCTAGTTGATTGGTATTCTTTGAAAGAGCATTCAAGTGATCCAGCGACTACTGCTCCTAGGAGGTTTAAAAGACAAGGTTCGAACTCAAGACCATCTTTCTACATTAACAATGTTAGGTCAAAAGAAGGGAAGCCCAATCTGTGGGCATAACTTTGGACAAGTGTTGAAAATGTGCAGCTGACTCAGTAATCTACACACCCAACATGGCAGCTCAAATGGTTGGTGTGTATCCTCCTCTTTCGAGAGGTCGTGGGGTCAAACCCACACAGGTAGATTTCCTCCTTTGAACAGTGTGCCTGGAGTAGAAATCCCCTTTACCGGCTTGACCGGGTCCGGACAGGTTTCACCTGTTAATCCGTGGGAAAAAAGACTCAATAATCTACAGGTCGAAAAGCCTAACTCTAGCTTGATAAATCTTGGTGCAACCCAGTTCATAAATACCCGAGGCAAAATGAGTCCAAAAAGTCCGATTCCCTATGGCAAAATGAGTTCAAACGTACTTCCCAAATTTAGAGTCAAAATGAGAAAATTGTTTTGAGATATTTTTTCATATATATAGCAAAAGATCCCGTCCAAAACCCAGAAGAAAGTGGGGCGGGTCAAATTTTGCAAGCTCTCTCTCTCTCTTGCCAACGTACTTCCCTCCACTTTTCAAATTCAAATGGAGGGAGAAGAAGGCTGTCCCAACGTCAACACGTCAACAATTCACATTGGCCTGGTTTCAAAGCCAAAACAGCTATTGCTTCAATGAGTCTGTTCAATTGTCAGTTTGGCAGTTCAAGTTTACCAAACTAGAATTTGGTCCATATTTGGGGTATAACCAAACAAATATGCGTAGATGAATTACAAAGCACGTATTGAGAGAAGCACAAGGAAACTTTAAAAAAAAAAAAATTGAAGTTTAGTTCTACTCAGGGAAAAACAGCCCACATTGAGAGAAACACAAAGGAAGCTAACAAAAAATTGAAGTTTGCTTCTATTCTTGATTTGGTCTTCTAAATTTTATAAATCTTACCTAGATTTGAGACATAGATCCTATGTGGTCCAACCGCATGCAATAGCTCTCTCAAACAGCTATACCATATAGTACACCCCAGCCTTGAAAGCAGGACCGTGTGTGAGAACTGAGAAGGTGAGATGGGATTCATGCAAGAGAAGAAACATGGACCAAAAAAAATTTACATCCCCACCACAAAACCATTAAAGATGAAGAACAAGAAAAGGAAGAGATGAGTGTTCGATCTTAATTTATTGTATTATGGGGATTTTGAGCTAGAGAGGAAGAAGAAAGAGGAGGAGAAGATCCCAATATGGCTCAATAGTAGAAATTAGAAAATAATACAAGTTTATGTTAACAACAATGCCGATCGAGAGATGGGAAAACCAAAAACCAAGAACAACAATTCATAAAGCTGATCTCAATATGGGTCTTGAGTCTTGTAATCCATCTCCTCTCTCTCTGTCTCTCTCTCTCTAGCTAGCTATCTCATTTTATCTATGCACCTATCTATCTACCTGTCGTGTAAACCCCCCAAAGATTTTGCATTTCTTCTTACAATTCCTTCTTCATGGAGTGCTTGTTGTTGTGCATCCAAACCTTGAGAACCTGTCTCTTGATACCCACCTCAGCACAAAATTGCTGGACTGCTGGCTCGTCTTGCTTTTGGATCCTCCATCCAACTTTTTCTGCAAACTCCAACATCTTCTCTTTCTGCTCCTGACTGAATTTCGTTCGAAACCGCTTCTTTGATACGGAAAACGGTGGTGGGGGTGGCTGCGATGCCCCGGCATTGGACTGGTACACATTGAGGTCCTCGCTTGACGATTCGGTCGCGCCACCACCACCACCAAAGGTCATCATCATGGGAGGACTAGTCGGTAACCCTAATGAGAATTTATGGTGCTGTTGAAGAGGTGGCGGAGGTAACGATGGTGGTATCGGAGGAGGTGGGATCATACTTCTACCGCTGCTGGTTCTGTTATGTGGGTTGTAGCAATAGTAGCAATTGGCACCTGATTGAGGCTCTCCCACAACCTCTTTCCGGTGGAAGTTCCGGTGACAATCGCACGCTGCGCATTTTAGGGCTTCTGGTGTCCGTTCTTCGCCGCTCGGCATGAATTCACCGCAACCATCAACGACATGCCCACCGATGCTCGCCGCATGATTCTTGAGACATTCTCGATACCGAACGGAGACTGCGGTCTTGGTTGTTGGCGTCCTCGGGTTCGATCCACCTGTAACTGGTGCACCTGTTACACCAGCAACTGCAATTGAGACTGGAACTGGATCTGGGTCTGGGTCTGGCTCCGGATCTCTTTGTTGGTTGTGTTGTGGTGGTGGTGGTGGTACTTGTCGGTTTTGTTGTTGTTGATGCTGGCGATGATGATGAAGATGATGATGATCCAGGATTTGAGATGGGTTGATGATTTCAGTTCCATTACCAGTTCCATCTCTTCTTTTTTCTACTCCAGTTGTTGAAATTATAGATGTGGGGGATAATTTGGAGGATGTTTCTCGAATTGGAGGATTATAACCTAATGAGATTGGCATCCCTATTCCCATGTCTTGGCCTCTCAATTCCATTTTAATTCTACAGTAACCAAGATCTCAGTCTCCGTGTCTTTATCTTTCCTTCTATACCATCTTCATGATCCATCCATCTCTACACATCGACTCTTCTCCCATCAAAGAGAAACTAATCAAACAAGTAATAAATCTAACTAACTAAACGAACTTTATTTTGGCCTTGTGGGTGCTAAACCCACCAACCCATTTCGCTAATTTCAACACTTTCTCCCGAGACGTAACCGAGTAATTGAGCAGTAGGTAGAAAGAGATGATGGGGTTAGTATAGCTAGCTAGAGACGGAGAGACAGACTTAGAAGAGATTAAGCCCTCTGTGCAAATCTCTTCCCAAAACTCAAAACAGGAAACTTGAAAATTAACAAAGGGGCCCTACAATTATTCCATCAACTCACCAATAGGAGAAAGCAAACTGCACCGCCACCGTAACCATTAATGCAGATACCCCAAATTACCAAGAGAGAAGAGAGAGATTTGGGTAGGCTTTTTTTTTTTTGTTTGGTATACCATCCAGGCATCCAATAAGCGGAACAGGGAACAGCTTGGTTGCTCGTGCTGAAGAGGAAAGATCGAAAGATGAGTATGAGATGGAAGAGATTAAGAGCTTCTCTGCAAAACCACCGACAGGGTCATGTTCCTCCTCTCCCACGCCCTGCAAACTGGTCCCATCCCTAATTATTGCTTTTGTATTTGTTATCTTGTGCGCATCCTAAACACTAGCAGCGTAAGAGAGAGAGAGGGAGAGTTGACGCGACGTTGCCTCGCCTTTGCTTGCCTGGAATCCCCCACAATCTCAAACTCTCAATTAAAGAGAGATACAAAGAATCAAAGATGATGGACTGAGCGAGTGAGAATGTGGCTAAGCCAAGAGGACTATTGTGGTGGGTTTGTGGGGGAAGTAAAGTTGTTGGTTGGTCCACAACACAGCATTTGTCCTGTTTGTGTCAGCTCTCTCTCTCTCTCTCCTCTCTCTATTTTCTCTCACCACTCGAGGCTATTGTGCGCCTGCTGCACCTCCTGCAACTCCACTCTTAAGCAATGGCTTTTTCTCTCGCTCTTTCTCTACTGCAATCGATGCCCCTTCCATTGCAGAAAGGCATCTCTCTCTCTCTCTCTGTCTTGTGTCTGTGCTTTGGTACTTGGTTGCTAAGTACTGCAGTGTTGCTTCGACCAATAGGAATCGTGTGGGGGGAGAGAGGATCGGAATCGGAAGGCAGCCTTTTTTTTATTTTTATTTATGTGAACACACTTGCTAATTGACTCTCTTCCCTTTGTCCTTAAATTAATCCATGGTTCCTTCTCACCCACGACAGAAGATAAGCAACCCATGGCCCTCCTTTTAGACTCAAATCGGATCAAACCTGATACCCCCTTAAATAAATCTCTTAATTGAAAAAAAAAAACCCAAATTGATGCTTTAATCAAGAATATAATACAAACTAATCTTGCAACTTGCAATTTAATTTCATTTCTTATGTACTGAACATAACCCTGATTACGTCCTTGCTTAGCTAACTAAGTTTGATTTTAATAATTGTTTTCCCATCCCCAAGATAGTAAGGGTATTAATAGAACCGGTTTTTTGTTGGTCAAATTTGGAAACAAAACGGTTATCAATGGCGGGAAGATGGATTATTTAATGGGAAATAATAGGGTTGGTAATTCCAGAAAAAGCGTAGGGGGGGAGGGGAGGGGGGGGGGGGGGGTGACTATTTTAATCGGAGCTAAGGAACTCCTTGGTCCCAATGGCTACAATTCCCGAGCTATTATATTAAGTTAAAGATTAAATTATATTAAACTAATAGTGATTAAGACGAGATGGGGAAAGTAGGAGCCGGGTCTTTCGGGACACGTGGCGATAGCCCAACCACGTCTCTGGTCTCTTTTGCTTTTCTTAATGTCCGTGCCAAGTCGTCACTTCCTGCGCAAGCCTGTGGCTTGACAGGACTCCGTGAATTGTCATCGACTCCACCGGCAGCTCTTCTTCGTTTTAAATATTAATTTAATTAATGCGGGAGCGTGTGTGACTGGACCCGTACGTGTCAGACCAGCCCACAGAGTCCAGTCCGGCCTTTGTCACGAAAGTCCATATGAGCCACGTGGTAGACTGTTAGAGATGACTGACCTTATGGATGTTTTATTCGTTTTAGGGTGAACTTTCAGACAAAACATCGGCCTGATTGGTGAGTTCTAACGGTTGGATTTAATATTTTCATTGGTTGATTTTTAACCGTTGAATTCGAGCATTATTTGGGGTACTCAGATCTACCGTCTAGAAATCACCAAAGAGATTAATTTTTAGTCTGCCCACCTAAGGATGTGCAAATGGTTAGTGGTCTTGAATCTTGATTCTTGACTCTTGAGACTTGAGAGTACCGTGGACGTTCGTGAGCTGTTTGCGACCGAAACCGGACTCGCACACGTCTCTATCCATGTCTCTCAGCTATTGTCACGTGTGCACGTCAACATCTTCGACCTAGTGGACCGCGGCTAGAGCGTAAGATGGTACGCAAATAGTAGACTGATGAAGATGTTGGAGGGTGGGACTATGTTATTTGATTGGGCCCACTACACTTATGAGAAATATAGCAGTTGGATAAGTATTTGACACGTTTGACCTTTGCAAAATCCATTTGATGAGATCCCTACGTTTGTGATCGGAGCCGTTCAAAGGGAATTGATTTTCGTCCAGATACTTGCTTGGCTAGGGCCGGGCAATGAATTGCGCAACGGTCAACACAAATATGCGCCTACTATGTGGCTTTTTCGTCTTTCTAGTTTCTACTCTGTTTCTGAGGCAATACGGGCAATTCCGATTCGGAACACTTGAAATCGGGCCTGCAGTGATATGGTGAAGTGGAGAAATAGTTTTGCTTAGGCGTGTCCAATCAGGGACAATCGAATGTGCATGGCCGGGTAGGTCCACTCACTCCTCTAGTTTCCATGTAAAGATGGTAGCTCAAGTCATAGAAAATCTGTGACTTTCACTTCCCTATGACATGTACACTTGAATTTCACTTTTTTTTTTTTGATCGGGATCGGTGGCCATCCAGACGATCTGAAATGGAGTTGTCTGGCCCGAGATGCACAGTTCTTGAAGAACCCTCACGTCAACTCGAGCAAGATAATGCGAGACAAGCGATCCACCATTTGATCCGGATCGGGTTCGGAGTCAACCAATCCAGCCCCGAACCTGATATTTTCAACCATGATTTCCAGGCCACTTCTTTGTTTTTTTTTTTGTTTTTTTAAAGGGTCGGGATCCGTTGACAGATGTAAAATGACAGGGACACAATATAAGACACGTGGCACACTGTTACAGGACTCGGACCGTATGGATGTTTGTCCTATCCCATGGTGGACTTACAAACCAAAAATCGGCCTGATTAGGGATTTATAGGCTTTGGATTGGACTTATTTGCATGGGCTGATCTCAACTGTGGGAATTTGAGCAGTATTTGAGGTACAAAGATGCAACACTTATAAATCACTAATCAGGCTGATTTTTGGTTTGTAGGTCCACCATGGGATAGGACAAACATCCGTACGGTCAGAGTCCTGTAACAGTGTGCCACATGGCTTATATTGTGTCCCTGTCATTTTATATCTGTCAACGGAGCTCGACCCATTTTTAACTTCTTTTTTTATCTCAGTCGCAAAACTGTTTCATTTGATAAGGTCTCGGCTAAACAGCTGTTTGGGAAGAGAAGAAAAAGTCTGTGGAGGCTTTTTCCATGTGGAGCTGTGGACTGAGATCTTTTCATTCGCGGAAGCGGCATTTTTGGTAGTCGCCACTGCCATCTGGGCTCACTGGCCGCATGGATGTTTAGCCCACCCTTTAATAGACATTGATACAAAAAATCAGCTTGTTTAATGATTTTTAGTCATTGGTTTTAGTACTCAAAATATGGTTGTATTCAACGGCTATAAGAACCCCTAAAGTGGTGCTAAAAGTGTTAAAATCTAATCGTTATAGATTACCAATCAGGGTGATTTTTGGTATGTATATCCACCAAGGGGTGAGATAAACATCCAAGCGGTCAGTGGGCCCAGATGGCAGCGGTGACTACCAAAAATGCCGCTTCCGCGAATGAACAGTTTCAGGCATACCTTGTTACATCTTTTTCCTAAAAAAAAATGTAGTGACGTTGCATTGCTTCAGAAATCGTCATGGCAGCAGCAGTTTTTAGGGAAATTGCCCATCAATCAAATCATGTTGTCACATGATATCAAATTTGACGACGTTACACATATGCTCACAACGTCATTTTCCCACACGAAAAAGCCGATATTCTTGGGTAGAACTTTGATTAGATATTAGACTCGCATTGATTACAAGATGTAAGGTGGATTTGGACTTTTTTTAGTTGAAATAAAGAAGATTTGCACGCGTAATACGGAACATAAAAATCACAGTTTAAATAACGGCCGTTATGAAGAAAATAAAGTATATTTCTCCCGGTTGCAACGTCTAAGATCGGAAAAAAAACCCTTTATAAAGGTAATAACAGGCATCATTTTGAATAAAAAATGTTTTTTTAATTATTATTAAAGTTTTTATTATAAAATATTTAAAATAATAATATTCTCACCTTTTTTATAACCTGTTATGATGGTCACAATTAAGGGTGTCAATTTTACCCATTTAACTGGAACCATCGGTTCGGTTCCACATTTTTGGGAACCGATGAAAATGGAATCGGAACCGAACCGAAAAGAATGGTTCCAGTTTCGGATAGTCTAATATGGAATCATAACCGAACCGATAAGAACCAGTACCAATGTATAAATATAATGTAAAAATTCTCATATTCTCAAGATTTTGCCTATTATACCCCGAACCGGAACCGACAGAAATACATAATCGGTTCCAGTTCCGGATCCATCACTTTGAGAACCGGAACCGTTAAGGAACCGAACTAGTAAGAACAGGAGCTGATTGTTCCGATTCTTGCCACCTTAGGAACCGAACCGGAACCTTACCCTTTGACACCCCCAGTCACAATGGTAACATTAAGGGAGTACTGTTATAACGGACCATTTAAAACCTTGATACAATAGGAACTTGTGGGGTTGGTCCCCAATGCTTTTTATGCTGAATTAAAAGAGTTAAGATTTGCAGCACAGCAGTTGGCTTCAACGCCAAAACTAAGCTTTATATCTTATATGTGCTTTTAATGAAGTTTTATTTTAAAGAAAATTAAAGTTTAAGGTCTTAAGGCTAATGGGTTTTGTGAAATTCCCTTTAACAATTGTGCAATTTCAACATGCAGAAATTTGTAAAGCTGGGGCGCCTTAAAAAAGGCTTGGCCCGAGCTAAGGTAGTGGGGACTCCCAAACTTTGCCAGGGCGCCTGATCTCCAAAAATGAACACAAAACTCTCTTCGATAAATTAATCATAACTTTTGCATCTAATATCAAATTTGGGTGACGCAAAGTCAGTCGGAAAACTATTAGATATATAATTTAAAATATGTTGATAGATATTAAAATACCCAAACCTATAAAATAGCCTAAGGTCAATATGGAGTTATACTAGTTAAGTCCAATTAAATTGAAGATTAATCTATAATATTTACTTTTTGAGTTTAGAACATCTTGAACCATCTTTTAACCCTTCCAAAACTTTCAAAACTTATTAAATAACAATTGTTTTTTTTTTGTGAGGGAAGCTGGATGCAATCCAAAATTAGATGCACATTACCTTGACCTTTCCATTCTTTAGTTTTTTCTTTTATATCTCTAATCGTTAGTAAATATCTTCATCTTAATTATCATAAGCTTAAAAACTTTGTTTGATATTCCTTGAAGTGATAGATTAGATGATTTACCAATGAGCTTGATCCAATACGAGTGATTGTCAAACCTTCACCATGGCAGCAAACTTCTTCGTGGGAACTTGACCTTTATATGACCGGTTCATTTTATGACAACAATTAATGATTGAATATCTTGATAGACCACAAATCTAATCCTAGAGGCATGTCTAATTTGTGGTACAATGTTGTGGCGCAGACGAGGAATGGGGATTTTTATTTTGATTAGATGGTTGATTTTGAGATTGCAAATACCTAGATTGGTTGGAGCCACCAGCATTTTTCCCTTATTGAAAAAACTAGTTCTTGGGCATGCACAGCGCTGTTATTATTTGATCAATAAGAAGTGTGATTTGTTCTTCAAGGCACATTTCAGCACTCAACAATAAGACAATGAGGTCGTCAAGAGTTATGGATATGTCCCTTGTCTGTGTAGCGTTCATAGTAGACTCAAATGCAGACCCAATGGCATTTAAAATAAGTTCAATGAAATCATCGCCATTAAAGGGCTTGTCGATAAGTGCAAGATTATCAGCAATTAATGTGATTCATCTTGTCTATGTAATCATTAATGGACAATTGTTATCTCTCTTAGTTGTTTGGAGTTGATTCTTCAACTGCATGATGTGAGTTTAGGACTGCGAAGCATATCTTTTCTAACGAGATTTCTACACATCTCTAGATGTAAAAAGACTTGTCACAGTTGAGAATACATTAGGGTTGAATGTAGCATTAATCCAACTTAAGAGAAATCGATCCCATTGCTGCCAAGAAAAAAAACTTTAAATCAAATTCAGAGATTGTGTTCTTGTTCTTATCAACGAGATGCTAATTTGGGTAAGGCTCTATTCCATCAAGATAGCCTAACGGCCAACCATATCATGTAGTTAGTTTGCTTTAAATTCTTTAAATTGATCGAAACTAGACGTGAGATGTTTGAGAGGCGGAGAAGGAACAAAGTGAGAAGTGGGAAAAAAAAATTTGCTAATAGTCGTTAGACGTGCAGCTCTAATGCCATAATAGCTGAAAAATCTTCCTTGCCTGCCGTATATAGAGATATCTTTACAATCAAGATCCCTGATTCACAAGATCCCTGATTCAAGAGATTCCATTAATCAAGGGAGAATGATATTACAAGCTTCCTGATTTGGTGGAGATTAGAATCAATAGGATTTGAAGGAGAAAATCATGGAGCAGTTGGTTGTTTGATTGATTGGGTTGACGGAGTCAGTAGGTTTATCAGAGAAAGCTTGATGGATGGTACTTGTATCTTAATAGGGATGAAAGGACTTATAAAAGTTCAACCCATGCTGTTTCAAAATAGTGATTATAACAAAAGCAACGGACGTTATAACTGTAGCGCCCTAACCCCATTACATTTTCCAGTTATAACGACTAAGACTTGAAAAAATGAGAATCTGTTATAACTGATTTTTTACTGTGATCATTTTTTTTTTAAAATAATATTAATATAAAAAAATTCTAACTTTCTTTACTCAAGTGAGTCACGTGACTGATGGGACTCGTTAATACAGTCATAACGTTAGTCACGTGACTGATGTGACCCGTTATAACAGTCATAACCTTAACGTTAACGTTACGGGATCATGTAAAAATTAAAACATTGGTCTAACCTATGTGGATTGTGACTTTAGGAGTCGTTGCAGAGACCTTTGAGGCAAGTTTCTACCCAACCACAGAATACTGCCTCCTGATAAAATGAGTCTGTGCATTATTGAAGACGAACTGCGTGGCAAATCAAAATTTGGTGTAGAGTTCAAGACTTCTCCATTTTGGGGGTCTTCAGTTTATCCAGCTGGAATTAGCTCCAATCTGAGAGACCACCATCTAGGGTGGGCCCGCTGATTTGACTACCTGGGTGTGACACTTCACGCATGGAGGCGTGAAACTTGGGCGGCTTTTCTATTCTTTTCTTTTCTTTTTTTCGTTGGAAAATGCTATCCCACGCTTAACCACAAAAGGAACTCTGTGATTGACCCGTGAATTGTCGGATTCAAGAGATCCATTGCCCATGGGGCATTGACTTTGTTAATTCCCAAATGACTGTTTTACCTTTTATAGCGCAGTGTGCATTATCTCCAAAGGCATGTCCTTTAAGTTCATCACGCATGTGAAAACTTTGCTCGGAGATATTTTTTAAAGGAAAGAGATGTAAGAAGGTATGCCCGAAACTGTTTCATTTGCGGAAGCGGCATTTTTGGTAGTCACCGCTGCCATCTGGGCCCACTGACTGCATGGATGTTTATCCCACCCCTTGGTGGATATATAGACCAAAAATCACCTTGATTGATATTCTATAACCATTAGATTTTAATACTTTTTAGCACTTTTAAGGCGTTTTTATAGCCGTTGAATGCAACCATTTTTGGAGTACTAAAACCAATGGCTAAAAATCATTAAACAAGCTGATTTTTTGTAGGAATGTCTATTAAGGGTTGGGCTAAACATCCATGCGATCAGTGGGCCCAGATGGCAGTGGTGACTACCAAAAATGCCGCTTCTGCCAATGAAAAGATCTCAGGTATAACTTGTTACGTCACGACACTTTTAAATGTGAAGCGCAATCATTGGGCACATGATCGCGCTTTAGAGGGTACCATGTGGCCTACTGTGGATGCAGAAAACATTTGTTGTCCCCGGCAGACATCAAACTTTGAAATCCCCCCACCCAAAATGTCAGACACGTACGTCAATCCCTTAACTCAACCAGAGTTAAGCCCCTGGTTAGTGGTTAACAAGGGGTACTTGTCATGCATCTTGGGAGGGGGACATCCAAGTTTGAAGTACCCTTGGGCCAGCGAATTTTTTCTCAGATGCAGAAAACATTTGCTGTCCCTGTGGGGGGCTGATGCGAATTTTTTCTCCTGTGGATGCATTTCTGTACAAAAGAGAGGTTGTTTTGTGTAAGAGATATTTTATTTTGGAAAAAGGCCTTTCCTAATAGAAGAAAAAAGGAGGAAAATTGGAGGTATTTTCAGAAAATCAGGCCTCTCTTGTGCAAATTTTTCCTCCTGCGTGAGGGCAAGTTACGTGTTTGGTTGCAGAAATAACTGTAGTCTGGATAGACTACTATCAATTAAATTTCGCTCATAAGGGTTTATGGGATGTTGAATAGACATCCCCTCCAGTATGCGTTTTTGCACGTCTTCTCTCAGTGCAGCATAACATCCCCCAAAAAATTCATTTATAGGCAATGTGTTAGATTGAAATACCAAACACTTAGGCCTTGCTTGGTTCACAGCAAATTGAATGCAATGCACTCACTTGCCACAATTTTAGGATTGCAAGTGATTGTTTGGAGGTGGCAAATGAACTGCCCTGCAAGTGGGTTCCAAGCCCTTGCAAACTCCTTAACAAAATAGATGCAAGCAAGTGCAGCCCAAAAACTAATGCAAGCAAGTGCATTGTATTAGCTCAATAATTTTTCTTCCAAAAACTATTAATAATAATAATAACTGAGATTTTTATTATTATTATCTTTATTTTTTTATTTTTTATTTTAATTTTATTATTTATTATTTTATTATTTTAGTTTTTTTTATATAGTTGGTTGGGGCCACCTAACCCCAACTTTTTCCCTCCAAAAAATAATAATAAAAGAAAAATGTTAACAAAAATAATTTTATTGTGCATTTTTTTATAAAATCAAGAAATAAAATAATCCATTGCTTTCTTTTGCAATGCACTACCAACCAATTGGTTCAACTTCGTTTACATCTATTTACAAGGCGTGAACCAAACAATTGTAAGGAACTTGCACGGTAAGTGATTACAACGCAAGTCACTACATTTGCACTACAGTGCAAAATGCACTCAAGTGTAGCGAATCAAGCAGGGCCTTAAGATCATCAAACTGGGTTGACTCCTTGCAATAAGAGATCCACATGGTGGACCCCATCTCGCTAAACATGTAATTAAGGTGCTAGATTATTAAGTTGGTAAGGTTTGTGAGTGTTGATACCATGACTTGGGTTCAAAACCTGCCTGTAGCCATTGACCATAATTATGATCTATTTGCCTACCAAACTAAGCGAGCGCACACACATCTCCAAATGGATTTTGTGACGTCTGTCCGTGTGTCCTTTTATGTGTCACAAAATCATGAAATAAGTTGACTAATAAAATAACACATGGTCAAGGGGTTCACATGGAGATGAGTTGAGGGCCAATTTTTTTTTTTTTTTTATGGTAACGATCAAAACTTAACCATCCATTTTTACCGTTACCTTTAACTCTACTTTTGATAGGTTAGAAGTTTTAGAAAGTGTTGATTTGTTGTGAGAACCATCCTTTAACTCGGCTGCATGTGAGCCCCCACAGACTGAATCATGCATTATCATATAAGTCAAAAAGCTTAAGTAATATATGCATGTGTGCGTGGATATATGTAAAAGACCCGGTTCCGAGGACTCAAATTTTCACCCAAACACTCGAGCGCCGTGGATTCCACGAAATCCAACAGTGGTTTTGTTTTGGTAAAGTGAATGCCAGCTCAACATGCAAAACCACCGTTTGGATTTCTAAGGATCGAGAATTTGGGTGAAAATTTGAGTCCACAGATCCCGACACATCTATATAACAAAACAGGGAAGTTGTCTCCTCACTTATACCCCCTCTTATATGTTTCAACAAAGAAGGGCCGAGATCTTATTTCCCAAACGCATGGTGGATCTCAGCACTCATACCTGATTTTGGCAAATGCTTTGTCGGAGAGTGCTGAGGGCACGAGCCACCAACTAGTCTATATAACAAGTGACAGTGGTTGTCTTATACCCCTCTTATCTTATCTAGCTTCAATAAAGATTGGCTGAGATCCATTTCGCTTCATATCTATGGTTGAGATTAACTCCCACCCGATTTTGGTAAATGCTTTGTCGGAAAGTGCCTGTTGGGAAGAAAGAACAATAAACGAACAATAAAATGAAGATTCAAACAAGCCACAACGCAGAGATTTATGTGGTTCCTTCTAGATCGAGGTACGTCCACGGATCCACATCGATTCCACTATGCTCTTGGACCCGCGGAATCGTGCCTTCATAACATAACAGTGGCGTGGGTGGGCAGTATGTAAATATGACCTGATGAATTGTGATAAAATAAAAAGAAGAAAAATAGTATGAGAGAGAGAGATTTGGAAAGGGTAGTGAACTTAAAGTCAGATTTCCTTGTCATGAATCATGAAAAGCTCCTTCATTATTCACACACGAGCAGTGGAACGTAGGTTTCTCATGGGGCACTCGATAACGTTGTTTGGGTTGGTTCCATCGTCACTCACAAGTTACCTCAGCTCCCAACTCTCTTTCGGCCTGTCACTTGTTTTCTTTTCTTTCATGCTTTGATTTGTGAATCTTCAAAAATCTGAATTATTAGCCACTAAGAGCT
Organism: Euptelea pleiosperma; assembly: GCA_035048495.1. Taxonomy (NCBI): domain Eukaryota; kingdom Viridiplantae; phylum Streptophyta; class Magnoliopsida; order Ranunculales; family Eupteleaceae; genus Euptelea; species Euptelea pleiosperma. The sequence continues at coordinate 3,638,806 of CM068552.1, read as the reverse complement.
TCTTTCGGCTCCAAATTTGGAATCTTAGTCAGGACTAAGACCTAATTCCACTGCAAATTCCATGTACCTAGTGATGGCACATCATTTGGCGGGTCCTACCTTTTCATTGCAACCATAGCCTATACGAATGAGCGTGATCGGTGATTGGACGGTTATCATCCATTCATCATTCACTAGAGGAGATCTCCAGCGATCGACGGCGGCAATCCATTGAATGGTGGGCCTATCCTGCATCATCTTCCAACGTGCACCTGTCTAACCAAAAAAGGTTGAGAATATGTAAACGTTTGTGTGACGGATGAGAGGACCTTGAGGTCGGACAAAGTCCAGCATGTCCTCTCTCACGAGACAATCCCTTCTTTTAGAGAAGATATACAACGTGGTGCCTTGCTTTATGGTGCCTTCCTACTACGTACATCAATCTGGACCATTCGGTAGGTAGATCATCTGTTGACAAAGATGTCATACCAGTCGGAGTATTTTAACCGTTGATCTAAAGCTGTATTTTCTCTTGTACATACACTTTCTACATAAGGTGGTGGTGGGGGGTAGGGGTGTCAATTTTACCCGATTTAACCGGAACCGAATAGGAACCGGAACCGAAAACACCGGTTCCGGTACCACATTTTTGGGAACCGATTAAAAAGAACCGGAACCGGAACCGAACTGAAAACTAATGGTTACGGTTCCGGTACTCTAATATGGAACCGAAACCGATAAGAACCGGAACCGAACCGATAAGAACCGGAACCGATATATAAATATAGTGTAAAAATTCTCATATTACCAAGATTGGACCCGTTATACCCGAAACTGGAACCGAAACCGACAAAAATTACATAATCGGTTCCGGTTCTGGTACCATCACTTTGAGAACCGGAACCGATAAGTACCCGAACCGATAAGAACCGGAACCGTTTGTTCCGGTTCTGGTCACCTTAGGAACCGAACCGGAACCGACCCGTTGACACCCCTAGTGGGGGGTTAGAGGTGGTCCAGTGGTCCCTTGTAATAAAAAGAGAGAATTGAGTGACTTGTTTGCCGAAAGAGAGGGAATATATTCCGAGCAAAATGGCTAGGTGGATTAACAACGACAACTTATTCCCAAGCTCCCAACCCAGCGATACTGTGCTTTCAAATTTCCTACATCAAAGATTCTCGTGCTCCAATTTACCATCTCATGCGTATATAGAACGGTCAATGGTGCACACCATTGAAAAAAATGTCGGGCCATTTTCGGGCCGGCCCAAGTCGGGCTGTTGGCCAAACATGCAAGCCCTAACCTACTCCACATTTACTGTTGATCCTTTGTGAAATTCATTTGGGGAGCTGTTTTACAGAAGAGCAGAAGTGGTGTCTCCCAATTTTGAAAACCATAATTACTTTCCTGAAATAGTCTTGGACCATAGACAAAATCGATCTCCGAATTGGTTCATATATGCATATATTCATGTTTCAAACGATTCATAAAAACCAGTGGTTCTGTCGGGTTTTCTTTATAGTCGAACCACAGACTTTGAAAAAAGACTATAAAAAAACATGGGCTCTCTTCAAACTTTTATATACTTAAGTTCCATGTCCTATTAGTTCCAAGTTATTTCGAGTCCGGTTATGAAATGGCTAGTCAAAGAATTAGGATAACCGAGACCGGCTCTTATTAGTTATATATAGGTTAATTGGGTAACTGTTACTATTGACACCCCTACTTCCATGGGAACAATTTTAGATGCAGAGGACTTTGGATGCAGTCGATGCAGAGGACAACTTTCATTGCCCTGAAGGTGCCAACTTGCTCAGTTGGTAAAGTTTGTGAGTGATGATACCATAGACCTGGGTTCAAACCCACCTTCACCGAGTTACTGATCTCTTTTAAAAAAAGAAACTCTCATTGCCCTACATAGCGCATTTTGTTGGGCTCAATAACTGCATGAATATTTAGCCCACTCCTTGGTGGATATAAAAACCAAAAATCAACCTGATTAGTTATCTCTAGCCATAGATTTTAGCATTTTTTTAGGATATATTGATTCTAGTTGTTTGATTCAAGCATCTTTTTTTTTGGTACAAAATTGCACGGTTAGAAGTCATAAATCAAACTGATTTTTAGTGTGTATGGCCGATGGGTGGGCTTGACATTCATGTAGTCAGTAGGCCCAAAAAAATGAGCTATATAGGGCCGCATAAGTCCTCCACATCGGGAGACCTCTGCATCTAAAAATTTTCCACTACCAAGGGGTTGGACAATCATGGATCACAAAAAGTATGCCACATGGCATTTTATTAAGGAAATTGCTAGTGCACAGGAGAGCAAAGTTTTCTCGCTTGCCACAACAGCTCCTCATATTTAAGGTAATTTCTTCCATGGTGTTAGAAAAAAATCATAAGTATAATGGAAATGTTCAAACACTTGTTTGTTTGTTTCTATAGAAAGACATTTAATGAACTAATAATAGGTACACTACCAAAGAAATAAAAGAACTAACGCCTAGGTATGGTGAAGGGGGTGTTTAATAAATTAATTTTTATTGGGTAGAGAGGGGCATTTAATGAACTCATAGATGGATAGGGTTTTCGATCCACATTCATAAGCGATCGCATGACAACCCAAGTTTTGGCTTTAAAATAGTAACCCATGGGTCACATGTGCGTTGCATGTGAATGATTGTAGGGACCTCTTAGAAGAAACGGCAAAATAAGAAAGTTTCAACCCAAATGAAAGTTTAGAAGATTAGTTTGGTGGAGTGAATCCGTAAATTGAGGCAACTTGATCACGGAACGGTTAGAAAATCAAAATTTTAAACTTGTCCATCTAGAATTGTTATATAGTGGGGGGTTGCTTTGGAAATATAGAAGAAATGATATAGAAAGTAATTAAGTTGTTATTAAGAAACTATTGTGAAAATATGGGTGTGGAAATAATGGCATGGTAATTAAGTAATTAAGTAGTTATCAAAGGGATGTATTAAGGGGCATTTGGGAATGAGAAGTAAAAGCACTTTTACTTGTAGTAGAAGTTACTAGTTGATTTCTGACCTCCAAAATAATCATAAAAGTTAAAAGCGTCAAGAGGAGTTCTAATTTTTGAGAAGTAATTTCTCTTAGAAGTTAAATGCTAAAAAATTTAGCTCCAGTTTTAAGTTAGTTCTTAACTTTTTAAAATTAAAGTTAAAATATGAAACACATCCAAACTAACTTTTGAGCTTATAAAAGTCAATAAATTACTTTTTTTTGTGTTGCCAAACGCCCCCTTAAAAGTAAGAATGGTGACTTGAAATGTAATTAAATATTTATCATACATTAAAAATATAATTAATGGCATGAGAAAGGATAAGTAGGCTAAAGGGGCATTTAATGAACTTTGGTTAGAGAAGGGCATTTAATGGTCAATAATGCTCAAATTCCTACGGTTAAAATCATCAACCCATGAAAATGACTCCAAAAAATGCATAGAAATCACTAATCGAGCTGATTTTTTGTTTATAGGCCCATATAAGGATTGGCCAAACATCCATTCGATCAGCATCCTCTAGAAGTTTGCCATGTGGATCCTATAGTGGACGGTCAACGAAGTTTTATCTGTGGTGCTTGCATAATTTGTGGGGGTCAAATTTTCTTAAAAGTAATTAAGTATTTATCAATGGACTGAATTGAAAATGTAATTAATGACATTCATTCGGTCGGAGTCCTCTAAGAGTGTGCCATGTGGCTCATATTGCACCCTGTTATTGGCCTCGATGATAGGGCCTTGTCATCAAAGTTCATATATCTATATAACAAAACAGGACGGTTGTATCCCCCTCTTATCCGGCTTCATAAAGGATCGCCGAGATCTTATCACACCAAATAGACGGTGGATCTCAGCCACTCACACCCAATTTTGACAAATGCTTTGTCGATGAGTACCGTGGGCACAGGTCATGATCACCTACTATTTACCTATATGTATGGAATGAAATGGGTTGGATTTATATATAGCCCAAGGGTCAAGCTCAGGAGCCCCACTTTTTATGTCTTGAGAGGGGTGTTACCGTTAAAACGGATTGAAACGGTCAGGGGTAAAAATGAAAAAAATAGATTTTAATGATTTTAACAGAAAAAAGTAGTGCTGAAATTCAAATTTTGAAAATTGAAAATTAAAAAAAAATAGAATTTAACGGAAATATAATGGTTTTCTTATACCCCTCTTATCTTATACTAGTGGGTGCCCCGTGCCATCGGCGCTCCTCGACAAAGAATCTGCCAAAATCAAGTGAGTGGCGGAGATCCACCGTCCATTTGGGGGAAGATTAGATCTCGGTCCTTCTTAATTTGTTGATGCTTATAAGAGGAGGTATAAGTAGGGAGACAACCAATGTGTTTTGTTATATAGAATAGTAAATGGCCCATGCCCACGGTACTCTCCGACAAAAGCGTTTGCAAAAATTGGGTGCCTTCGGCACTCAAACGGTATAACGGATTGGGGCATTACCGTTTTTTCCATTATAACGGATTGTAATGCACAGAGGGAGAAATGGAAAAATAACATAAATAACAAAAATAACGGTGTTGAAATTTAAATTTTGAATAAATTGAGGTCAAATGAGGCGGATTGAGTGGCTGAAATCTAACCGTCCACATTAGATCGATGGATTTGATATCAACCACTCTTTATCTAACCGTCCACATTAGATGGATGGATAAGATAAGAGAATACAACTGAGTTGTCTTGATATATGCGTGGGTGGCCTGTGCCCGCGGCACTTTCCGACAAAGTGTTTGTCAAAATCAGGTGGGAGTTAATCTCAGCCATCGATATGAAGCATAGTGCATGGATCTCAGCCACTCATTATTGAAGCCATATAAGATAATAGGGGTATAAGAAAAACATTAAATTTCTGTTAAATTCTATTTTTTTTAATTTTTAATTTTAAAATTTCAAATTTTGAATGTCAGCATCACTTTTTTCCCTTAAAATCATTAAAATTCATTTGTGCCCCTAACCGTTTCAATCCGTTTTAACGGTACGTAACACCCCTCTTGAGGCATAAAAAGTGGGGCTCGTGAGCCTGACCCTTGGGCTATATGTAAATCCAACCCATTTCTTTCCTTATATGTAGGTAAATAGTATGTGACCCGTGCCCACGGCACTCATCGACAAAGCATTTGTCGAAATTGGGTGAGAGTGGCTAAGATCCACTGTACATTTGGTGTGATAAGATCTCGGCCATCCTTTATGAAGCCGGATAAGAGGGGGAGACAACCGTCCTATTTCGTTATATAGATAGTAGGTGACCCGTGCCCACGGCACTCATCGACAAAGCGTTCGTCAAAATTAGGTGTGAGTGGCTGAGATCCACCGTCCATTTGGTGTGATAAGATCTCGGCCATCCTTTATGAAGCCGGATAAGAGGGGGAGACAACCGTCCTGTTTTATTATATAGATGGCTTCAATAATGAGTGGCTGAGATCCACTATGCTTCATATCGATGGCTGAGATTAACTCCCACCCAATTTTGGCAAACACTTTGTCGGAAAGTGTCGCGGGCACGGGCCACCCACGCATATATCAAGACAACTCAGTTGTGTTCTCTTATCTTATCCATCCATTTAATGTGGACGGTTAGATAAAGAGTGGTTGAGATCAAATCCATTGATCTAATGTGGACGGTTAGATTTCAGCCACTCAATCCGCCTCATTTGACCTCAATTTATTCAAAATTTAAATTTCAACATCGTTATTTTTTTGTTATTTCTGTTATTTTTCCATTTCTCCCTCTATGCGTTACAATCCGTTATAACAGCCGTTATAATGGAAAAAATGGTAACGCCCCGTTCCGTTATACTGTTTGAGTGCCGAAGGCACCCAATTTTTGCAAACGCTTTTGTCGGAGAGTGTCATGGGCATGGGCCATTTACTATTCAATATAACAAAACACATTGATTGTCTCCCTACTTAAACCTCCTCCTATCAACAAAGGAGGGCCAAGATCTAATCCTCCCCCAAATGGACAGTGGATCTCCACCACTCACCTGATTTTGACAAATTATTTTTCGAGGAGTGCTGATGGCACGGGGCACCCACTAGTCTATATAACAAAACAGAGCGGTTGTCTCCCTCTTATAAGCTTCATATATCCAAGGACCCATATCAACCCTTGCATAAAATAAAATTTAGACGATTGGATTAATTTAATAGGGAAATTATCTCCCCACTTATACCCCTCTATCGGCTTCACAAAGGATGGCCGAGATCTTATCTCCCAAATGGACTATGAATCTCCACTTACACCCAATTTTGGTTAATGATTTGTAAGGGAGTGATGAGGCCCGGGCCACCTACTATACATTTATATAACAAAATAGAGAAGTCACTTATCCCCCCTCTTATGGGTTTTACAAAGGATGGCCGAGATCTTATCACCCCAAATGGATGGCGGATATCTAAGCCACTCACACCCGATTTTGGCAAAGGCTTTGTGAGAGAGTGGCGTGGGCACGGGTCACCTACTAGTATTATACATTTGGGGGCAAATTATTCAATTATAAATTATTATACATGAATAACTAAAGTCGCAGGTCAGCTATAACCGACAGCATGACAAAAATCACACCACACTTTATTGTACCTCTCTATTTTCTCATAGAAACGAGAGCAAGGAGAGACGATTTGGAGAGTTTGAAGAGAGATATAGCTCTTCTCTCTCCCTTACTACCATTCTTCCACGTCCCTCCTCTTCCTCTCCCTTCCCTTTCTTTCCATGAATTATCGAAACCGGCGATGGCAGACTTGGGACACAGCCGAACCGGATCTCACTCACTATTGCAAATTCACCTCTCATTAGCTTATCCTTAGCTGCCCATCTTTGTATCTTACCTGATGTAGTCTTCGGAATGCTTCCACTCTTAACCAGCACCACCAACCCAATTTCAATCTTCTCTTCCTTCAAAACTGCTTCTCTAATCCCTTCGCAGATTCTCCTTAAAACCCCAACCCTACCTTCACTTCTATGCAACTCCGCAACAATGGCAATCATCCTCGAAATCTCGAATGTCGCAAGACATCCTCCTCTTAGAAGCTTGGGGCAGCTGTTATAAGCTACACTTTCGATATAATGAGGGTGCATTTCTCGATCATTTTGAACTTTAATGACGTCGGAAGAACGACCCATCACGAACAAGCATCTCTCTTCTCCTCTAATGACTCCCCTATCGCCGGTTCTCACGAAGCTCCGGCTTACTCTTCCTCTGAGTCTCCCATGAAATACCTCACGAGTTAAAGAAGGGTGACCAAGGTAACCAGAAGCGTTGCTTGGAGAAGAAACCCATATCTCTCCTTCAATCCCATCTTCAACTGGCTCATATGTTTCTTCGTTTACTACAATAATATCCATGTCTTCTTCTGTACCTTCTGTGGTAGTCGAAGCAAGCCTTGCACTTGGTAAGAGCTTTTTGTAAGATGGAATCTTCTGGAAACTATCAGAATCGCTGCTGTTTCTCCATGCTGTCGAAACAAATGTGCAATTCTCAGCCAACCCATAAGAGGGAGAGATACAAGATGCGTTAAGCCCCAAAGGGGTGAATTCGTCGATGAATTCCTCGACTGATTCTCTATAAATCGGCTCATTGATGATAATTAAGTTTCTCAAGCTCCAGAGATTTATAGGTAGGTTACCATGAGCAACCCCACCTCGTCGGACGACAAGAGGTAAAGCAAAAGAGGGTACCGGCGTGCAAGTTGCCTTGAACTTAGTAATCAACTCTAGCCATAGCCGCGGCCGCTTCACAAACGCAGTCGGTGAGGTCAGGACGCAGGTAGCACCGGCAACAACTGTTAGTAACAGAAACATGAGACCACAGTCATGATACTGAGGTAACCATGAGACGATAACGCTATTTGGTTGTAGATCATAGGCCTTCCTCGCTGTTCTTACGTTATGTGCAGCTGCACCTGCGGTCACAAGGACTGGCTTCGGGATTCCTGTTGCACCAGAGGTGTACTGAATCAAATACAAATCGTTTGGCTTGCAACCAAGGTATGAAGAAGGATCCAATTTCGAGTTGTCTATCATTTCGTCTTTGATATCATCAATAGAAACCCATATGAGGTTCTGTAATAGCTCGCAGAGACGTTTATCGTTGGAGGAAGATGAGATATAACGTCGAACACTTGTGATATAATCTTGATGAGCTATGGCTGCTTTGGGCTTAGTTTGTGAGAGAACTCTAATAAGATGGTGATGGTTTTGTTGAGTGAAAGAAGGCTCAGGCGGGCAGATGGGTATACTCAGAAGACCAGATCTCTGGCATCCAAACAGGATCTGAACTAATTGGAGCCCAGGAGAGCAAAGGATAAGAACGTTGTCTCCTCTCTGTAATGGGATGAGAAGCTGAGAAGAGATGGACTGAGCCGAGGAGTTGAGTTGAGCATAGGTGAGGGTCGAGCCAATGGAGGGATTCGTGGAACCATCTTCGGCCCATATGAATGCTGGCTTGGACTGGAAGGAAGGCTGGTTAGCCCATATAGGGAGGTAGAGGTCCACTACAGGTTGGTCAGGGAAACAAGGGTCGTAGTTCTCGTAGTCGTAGCTCATTTTTTCTTTTTTTGTTATTCGGTGCAAGGATGAACAAACTTTATCACCTTGCATGGGCTTTTATACAGTCTTACATTACAATAATATGGATGAGAGAGAGAGAGAGAGAGAGAGAGAGAGAGAGAGAGAGAGAGAGAGATTATGATTGATTGTTGTCATCGATGAAAAGAACCAAAGGAGAACCGAGAATCAAACAGGTATTCCATGAGAATATCCCACTTCATAGTTTATCCTGAGCTGGTCTCTGACGGATAATCGAAAACGTGTTGTTGACGTCGATTTCCTTTTTCGTAATCTCCCATGCGAATTTCAGAATATCCAGCCGTCCGCCCAGTTTCTTTCATGAGCTAGTATATGGTATTGCTGCTCGTTGTGTTAGCTTCCGTACTTAATCACATGCACCATCTGATCGGTTGATCATGTCAACAATCTAGACGGTCCAAATGATAGGGTACCTCATGGATGGGCCATACGTACCCGTGCCAAAAAAAATTGCACTTGTGGAATGATCCTAAACATTTCGGAAGTCGGAGTTTGAACGACGAGTATGAGGACGTGTGCGCGTGGTTCTCTTAACACACCTTTATTATGTGGTCTGGACTAGACTATAAAGATGATAGACGATAATTACAAAGAGGTTTGGTTGATACTGATGATGATGCGGCAACTTAACAAATAGAAAATTTAACGTTTATATTAATAATCAAAAGAAGAATAAACAAATAGGAAAGTGATCAAAGTCCAGACGAAAAAGTACATCTGTAACACATATGGCCAACAGTGTTCAGAATTGTTGATGTGATCAGGACCCACCATTCAATGGACCCACCTCTTTGTATAAGGTCAGGATGGGGGGACAACCATTTTGGCGGACCCTCGTAGAAGATGAATCAATGGCTGATTTTTTATGAGGATGATCTCACCACCAAAAAAATCAGCCCATTCTGAAATTTATAACCCCATCAAATGCGGTTTTCAAGTTACACGGTAAAATTAGACGGTCCATAATTCTTCAACTTCTAAACCAGTCTACAAATATCAGAATGATTTGAATTTTTGTGAGGATGATCTCTATGATGATCTCCTCACCATAGAGATCATCCTCAGCAAAAATCAGCCATTGAATCGTCTTCTATATGGGTCCGCCAAATGGTTGTAAAAAATAGCTGTCAAAAATGGTTGTCCCCCCCATCCCGACCCAAAAATAAATGCAATTCGTAACGTTATTTCGAGATACATGGGAAACATGTGTACAGGGTATAAAAATAGTAACGGATGGTAAAAGGTGAAAAAATGGACCAAAAGTAATTCAGAGTTCGGACCGTACGCTACACAGGAGGCTTAAGAAACTATGTTTGATGCGTCTCACTCCAACCAAAGAGATGTCTTATGCCAGAATGTTGGTAGTGAGCCATAAAATTAAGCCCCAGCCCAACACGTGGGCCATCAATGCAGCCCAGTGTGTAAAAGCCCATCACTCCAGACCGACCTATTAAAATCCTTGGTCATAAGACAAATCCCATTTAGCTGAAACCATCGTAGCAGTTTGATTGTTTGAAGCGATGTCTAACTTGTAAAAGTAACTGTTCAGTGTTCTAGGGAAAATGGATTCTCAACCTAGATTCCATGCTTCTTTCTATCCTACCGGGATCTTCTAACACGTAGCACGCACGGACATTAATGGAGCCATCTGGGCCAACCTAGAGATTGACCAAAAACCAAAATCATACTGATTTGACAATATTAACCATACGATTAATGTACATTGGTACCATAAAATATGATGGTTGTGAACCGATCCAAATGGAAAAATCTATGACACCGACTTCAGTATCAATATTTTGATGCCGAAGTCCCTCAATTTCCCACGTAGTAGTACTCTTTCGGGCCCACTGACTCCATGAATATTTGGCCCACATCTTGGTGGACCCACACACCAAAAATCAGCGTGATTAGTGATTTCTAGCCATTGAATTTCAGCACTTTTTCATCGTGGGCTTGGAACCACTTCATAGGCTCGTTCAGAAAGCCCATGATGAAAAGTATTCAAATCCTACGGCTAGAAATCACCAATCCCGCTGATTTTTTGTGTGGGTCCACCAAGATGTGGGCCAAATATTCATGGACTGAGTGGGCCCAAAAGAGTACTACGTGGCAAATTGAGGGACTTCGGCATCAAAATTTTGATACCGAAGTCGGTATCGAAGAACAGCCCGATCCAAATGCTCTTATTTTGACATCTAGGGTTTTCTAAATTATGAGAGTTTTTTTCTGGTTTAATCCTTGTGCAATAAAGACTCAAGCGTCGTAACTACAGCCGTACCGGGATCTTGACCTTTTTTCCTTCTAAATTAGTCCAAATAAGGTTGTTGCTCTAACCTGCGTTTTCAAAACTGACCGAACCAATTTTTGTCAAATCATTTGGACCAGGTTCCAAAAATACAAAAACAGCGCCAAATATTTGACAACCCAATCAAACTTCAACATTAGCGGATAGATTCGCATGAATCGAATCTCTCTAACATTTCCAAATATCATAAATAAGATTTGAGAATGGCTCTCCAATATTTGTACTTCCAGTTGAACATCACATTGGGAAAATGGCTCTCCCAGAAAACTACACTAAAAGCGGTGTCTCAATATTCTGGAATTGCCATCTAAAGATGATGAGGTGGGGCCCACGTGACAGGAGAATATTCCAAATGTGATCTTAGGTCCCAACCCCCTCGGGTTAGTTGGTGATTCCTGAATATTGACACTTTGGATGTCGCATTGCAACATCTAAATTTTCCACATGAATCAGATCTCATCACAGATTTCGTATTGGCTGCACCGAGAAAAGATCCCACCCGCAGGTTTTGCTGCTCACAGTTTGATTTTGATCAACAAGAAAACAGAACAAAACCATGGCTACTACACAACTCAGAGGTGAAACAAGCCCCGAAAAAGTAGAACACAAAAAAACGAATGCAATTGAGCTGTCTCTCAAGGGATGGCTGCGGACAGGGAAGAACATAAAGAGGAAAAGAGAATTAGAAGATAAAGAGGAAAAGAGAATTCCTTGTTTAAAACCAGGTAAGCAAATATAACTTTAGTGAAATCTTCCTAGCACCACAAATGTTCGCGCACAAACGTTTGCGGCATTTGCATGTGCTTGGTGGCGCAACATCCAACAAATATTTGTATTAGACCCAATCAATTTTCCAAAACGTGGTCATGTTTGTAGCCAAAAAATGGCTGCAAACAATAGGCAAATGTGACTCTCATCCCCCTTGGTCTCCCCCAACAGCTCTCCCCCTCCCCGACCATACAAATATTTTCCCAACAAATATTTGCCTACAAACATTTTCCTGCAAACTGAAGACAGGATACAAAGCAGGGCCAAATAATATTCTATTTGTGGTTTGTGAACCCCTTGGATGAAATAAACTATCACGTAAATAAGAAAGTCTACTGGTTTCCACAGAAAAGTGGCTCCTGTACAGTGATTTCCAAGGGTTCAAGGACTGAGGTATGGCCTGAGGAATTTGAAGGTGTAAAAGCAAGCAATTAAGCTTAACCTTGTTGGAAGGTTCCCACTATAGAAAATCAAGTGAGCAACAACACTGTTCGATGGAATTCTAAGAGACCATTGAATTTTGACTGCTCGCTGACCTCTGCTTTTCACGATTCGTGGTCCCTGGATTGCTTCCTGAGCTGCTAAATAGTTAGAACTATAATTTGAGATTGTAGACATTAAAATAATGAAATTCCCTATGCACAATATTTATCAATACATGCCTATAGAATTTCAGGCTAAAGTCACTGCTTTCAGCTACTTGTTGAATTGGCGCCGAACTTTAATGTCAAACACCCAATAAAATAAAAATAAAGCATGATGACATGTTTTGGTGTATTGCACATATACATATCAACCTAGACAAAAGTAAAAAATATGAATTAGAATGTGTGATCAGATGCGGACAAGTCATACAACATTGGTACCCTTGTAGAACATTGTCGAGATGTTAAAAATAAAGCCGAAGGATGGGACTGGAAACAAAGTACACTCAAATGGATAGATCACTAAAGAAAAGTAGTCAGCCACACCTAGCAAATACGAAATGGTGATAAACTCCAACTTTCCTTTTCTGGCTATTGTGATCCACTAGGTGTTAAGTGTTAACAACACGATTGAGACGAGATATAAAAAGAAAAAAAATAGGACAATTGAAAAGAATGATAAAGTGGAGTTGACATCATTTTCAAAAGGTCTTGAAGTGATCAAACTATGTACAAAGAAAACATAAAGCTAAAAGACAGCAAGGTTCAAGAGTACGAATAAGCTAGATTCAATGATATATTGTGGTATCAACTCATATAATTCACTTTGAAACTGTTAAAATATATGAAAGTTTTAGTATTAGTGTTTGCATAGGGTTAGGACCCTTAGTCCCACATCGGACAAGTTTGTTATTTCTTTCTTCGTCCCTTCCTATATAAAAGGACTCAAGTCATGTAATCTACTATCCTAATCAAATAGAATTGTTTTCCAACATGATATCAAAGCAGGAGGTCCCAGTTGGTCATGAGTTCGAGTCCTCGGCAAAGTGCTGAGGGAAGGTGTTGTTGGAGTAGTTGTTTGGCTGTGTGGCCAGCACTCCACCTCTGTTAGACCCGTGGACCCTTTGATATACATTGTTACGCCTCACTCGAGCATATGATCCGGTGAAGGAAACCCTAGTCCATTTTCTATCCTTGTTTCTTCTTATCTTCTTGTCTCTTCGTCTCTCCAAAGTCTGCCGTTTTGAAACCCCTTTGATTTCAGCCTCTAGTTGGCTAGGGTTTTGATCAAGCCATAGGTTTTGAAAAGCCATGGGCTTTTGGTCAAAACCCTAACCACCAAAACTAGGGGTTTGTAGTGCCATAATCTAGCATCCTAATCTAATAGAATTGTTTTACAACAGAAACAAATGAATTTTTTTATCAAACAGATGTGAAATCGATGTTCTTAAATGTTCTATTAACTAAGTGAATGCATACACGGGGGAATTCTATTAGAAACATTAAGAGGAGTTTTATAAGTTGCACATTGTTCTAAACAAGCACAATCACATGTAACAACAGAACAAATATGTATTTTCAAGAAGATTTTGCATGCTATATGATTATTCCTCGTACAGGGGCAAATATAAAAATCTTGCTAGTTTGCTCTCGTGCAAACGATTTTCCTTTTCGCAGCAAAGAATCTCGACAGGTTCAAAGAGTTGAAGAAAACCATGACCTGGTATTTTGAACTAAAGAATATTGGGCTCTTGCTTTGAATAGAAATGAAACAAGGTTGATCCTGCTTATTTGAAAAAGTGGAAGTAAAACCTTTTACACTTGCATAAAATTGGACATTGTCCATGTGGTTGGTTTTATCAGTGGGTTGATGAAAGAATTGAATTCTTCTCATTTGAGTGTGGAAAAATGAAATTTTCACTACACAAAAGCTACAAATCATGTGCTATTTGATGCGACTTCTAATAAATTTGAAGTCCAACTGGAGCAAAAAGTTTGATGGCTAAGAAACACACTTCCCATTTATTCAGCAGAGGGGACAATGAATTTAATGATTAAAGAAGCAATGAATCATGGTACCTTAGGCGTGAAGTTTAATATGTTGAAGATGAACAAGTGGGCATCAATAGAGATCCTACTCAAGGAGCTCCACATATTTAATTGACTTGGTAATAGCTTGGGAAAGTCATCTAATGACTTAAAGCAAATTTTACCCCAATAGCAATTTTCTCATCCTTATCTTTCTTCTTCAGATGCAACTGAACAATCTCCCAATTACAGTTATTGTCAGAAGAGCTTTTTCTCAGCATGTTGAAATTCAAGATGAGTTACAACTTCATAAAAAGTACAGGTGAAAGAAAGGAACAAATAGTAAACAAGGAATAGACAATTATTTGAATGAGTGATGCATAAGAAAGATCACACTAGATTGGATAAAGCACTCTACCAGAAGAGGAGCTCATGGTCGGCATTTAAGAGATGGCTTGTTCCTAGATGATTGAATCAACACCCCTTTCTTTCATGAGTAGGTTAGCGTAACCGGAGCTCTCATTACTGTTTCTCTTGCCAATTTCCTTGATCACAAACCAAAGGTTCATAATTATCATATTGCTGCAACTCAATCAACACACTCCATCAACCACGTCCCAATTGATCATCACAACTATTAGCCCTACAACTGTTTTGCCCTTGAGGGTTAGCTAGGATTATTTCCTCAGAGAAGAACAATGACGCAATTTCATTGATCTCTTCTGAGCTAGACTTACCAGTAAAACCTTTGGTGCTCTCAAGAAACAAATGAAGAGACAATAAGTTCTCTTGAGCAGAGATCGAAATATTTTAACCTTAATTATCAGTGTATCTGAGAAAATTGCAAGTAAAAGCCCTTTCTTATATTTTATTTCACATGTGAGATGAGATAAATACAACGCCACTCTCCCAATAACACTAATAATCTTACATAGGAATCTTTCCAAGAAGAATAATCAAGGAAGATTTACCATAATATACATGAGCTCATTCTGTTTATTAGGTGAAAATATTAGATCAAATTCACCTAAGACCTTTTTGGATCATCTAAAGAAGTCAAGTTCCAGCACCTTGTACGAGAAGTATTTTGTTCCTTTTGCAACCCTGTTTGTTTTCATGGTAAATGCAAGAGGTCAAATTAGTTAACCATTTCTTGTAAGTCACTGGAACAATAGACCAATCCATTATTGGATTGAAAGAAGTTATCGACTTTCGGAAATGAAAACAGCTGCAATATTTGATGGAATGGTCGATTACTGCATTTTTATTTCCCGTCATTCGATAAAACTTCAAAACAAGCAGTACATTATTTTTACGTACAAGGGAAACTACCCCAGAATGATACAGCAACAAACTAAATAAAACATTTCATTCCATTAGAAGAACGTTATAAAGTCACCAAACATCTGAATAAATCAACTCAAAGGAGTCCTTTCAGTGACAGTTACATATTTTGAAAAGATATCATGTGACTCTTAGACTAGTGATGAGTTGAGTACAGATGCTCTTTATTAAAACCCATAAACAGACTACTAGAGAAAAAAACAGAATGACTCATCTCTAGAAGGCCTCTGATGCCTCGAATGTCCAAGCTTTCTGTGACAGATGTTACATTGGTCATTCTCCATCTCAAATAGCATCAACGAACACCTTCTCAAATTGGTTGAAGGATAAGGCATGGCAGAAATTATATGAAGGCATATACACCATCACTCACTTTTTCTTCCCAATTATTGACCCCATGCACAGGCCCTAAAACACAGCATAAAAGACAAAAAGTAGATCAGCAATTCAAATATTTTCCAAGTTGACTGATAGATACCACACTCTTGCTTAATTGAGGAATATGACACTAGGCGAGGGCAACTAAGATGAAATGAGGCTGTTTCCTACTCCAACTAAAGGAACCAGAGATCCATCAGCAAGAAGGCAGAGAAATTACCAAGGTGAGAAGGATGAAGCTCCTAGTATATGATAAGTAGAGCACTATAATCAATTATCCATGTTAAGAGTGGATCTAAAATGAAGCTTACAATTTTCAAGAAATATACCTACTGCATTTGTAATTTGAAATGTTAGTTTACCCATGGTGTGTTATGTTATGTGGAGCCTGATGGTGCTAGGGAAGGCACGACACCGCGGCCCTGTGCTAAAACTTTATGGGGAGGTCTTTTTCCCTTAAGGGCGTTTTCGTACTTTTACATAGAGATACGGAACCCTAGTTTCATCTTGGGGTGGTTATGTATACCTCAGTTGATCAGAGACAATTATTCATTGTACTGTGATTGTACACAACAGATTTGAAGACTGTGCACAACAAATTTGGGAATTAGTAGCCCAGATGTATTCTCAGACCCAAAATAGCCTAGGGTCTATCAATTGAAGCAGAACATCTCGCATCTCAACAGTGGCGGAGCCACGATTTTGTTCAAGGGGGGCACAATCATTTGAGTAGAATCACCCACAATATGAGACACGTGGCATATTCTTCGAGATTTTTAACCGTATGGATGTTTGGCCCAACCCCAAATGGACATACAAACCAAAAAGTAGTATGATTAGTGATTTCTAACCGTTGGATTGGATTCGTTATCATGGGTTGATTTTTAATCGTGGAATTTGAGCATTATGACCATTATTTGGGGTACAAAGATCCAGGGGTTTGGAATCACTAATCATACTAATTTTTGGTCTGTAGGTCCACCTAGGGAGTGGCCAAACATCCATGTGGTCAACATCCTCTAAGAGGGGGGCACTAAACTAAAATTGAAGGGGGGGATTTGGAAATTAAAAAAATAAAAGTTAAAGGGATTTTCAAAGTTGAGGCCCCCCTTGCCCCTAGCTCCGCTACTGCATCTCAAATAGGGGGAGATACCATTGTCGAGTTATTTCTCTAAGTTCCGTAGCGTGTGGAAGAATTAGACCACTAACTACCTTTTAGACTGTGAGCAGTTCAATTTGCATGTTGAGATACGCCATATTTTCAGTTTCTTGTTGGCCTGAATCTGGAGTTTGAAATGGTTCACGTTCAAATCCTGAACAGAGATCCGCTCCCTCTTTTGAATACCATGTACTCTTACGTTTAAAGTGAGGAAAGCGTATGCGTCTCATGCATATGTTGGTGGTGGCAATTTTAGGTTTCGTAACTTAAAAACCTCAATTTTTTTTCCTTTTTGTTTTCTCCCTAAGCCTAAGTACTAATAAGCTATTCTACTTTGAATAATAACGAGAAAAGCATTCTCCTAAATTTCTCTTTTTTATTGATTTTATCCTCTTATTTATTTATTATTTAAATATTCATAAAAAAGCATGCTTCAAAGTGAGGCATGCTCATGGCCATACTGTGAGATTCATTAATGAATATGGAAAGGAAGGGAGACAACACAGGTTTAGTAAATGTCGAAAGGTCATCTTGGACCCTAAATTCCTGGTTTAAGGTGTTTTTGTTCTTTATGCATCTGTAGTAAGGATATGGTTAATGTCTCTTTAAAATAATCAACAGAGATATGCACCATTTATCTCTTGGAAATAAACAACAGAACCGAGGGGATTTAGGAAAATTGCCCCACCACACAAATAGCTAGATTGATCACCAACGTTCATCTTTTCACTCAGATGGCTAGTTCAAATGTTCTTCCGTTTAAATTCAGCACACCACATTTAACTACTTGTATGTCCTTAAATTACTGGAGACAAATGCATGTATACGGTCTAGGTAAATCAATCCTCCACACCTTTCAGATGGGGTGCCATTGCACAAAATCAAGTCTTCAAGGTTGTGATGCTAGTAAATTTCAATGAAATGACTCAATTCAGTGGGTTTCAACATGTGTTCACTCTTTGAATCAGTTTTGGGCATAACAGAAGTTTGTCAAGTGTTTCTCATCAGAAGTCTAACAGTGTAAGACAGAGCTCTACATTCATCAATAAAACAAAGAAATAGACGACTAACAGGATTAATGTTACTGCAATTCCAAGTTCCAGTACCAACATTCACAAGTTTCGGACTACACAGGCAGTGTAACAAGAGGCAAATGAGGAATTGCAAACAAGATTGCCGCAGAGAACATGAAACAGCAAGAAAAATAATGAAATTAGCAGAGGAAGAAGCATTCAATCGCTAAAACTAGTTATTCAAAAAGACAAACGAGGTATATAAAGTGAAAGAGATAGACAACTTCACCCGAGGTTAGCAATGCTACTGATCGGATCATTAAGATGCTGTTGCTGCAGCTGCTGCAGTTGCAGCAGCTGCTGCTGATCAACAGCCGCCACTGCAGCTGCTGTGGGAGGAGTCCCCTTTGCTTCAACAAACCTCCACATGTACCAAGAAGCAACAGAGCGGTAAGGCCTCCACTTGTCGCAGAGCTGCTCCATCTGGGAAGGGCGAGGCAATTGTTCAAGGCCGTAGAGGAGCTGGACGCCCTTGCGGACGCCAAGATCAGCGACGGGGAGAACATCGGGGCGGTGGAGTGAGAAAATCATGAACATGTGAACCGACCAGGAGCCGATGCCCTTGACCATGGTGAGCATTGAGAAGAGGGACTTATCATCCATATCAACAATGGAGGCGTCGGAGAGTATACCATTGCGGTACTTATTGGCAAGGTCATGGAGATAGCTGGCTTTACGAGCAGAGACCCCGATTTGACGGAGCTGCGGAGGGGTTAGGGCAAGGACGGCTTCAGGGACAACACCGGCCTCGCCGCCACAGAGGGAGACAAATCGAGTGTAGATTGAGGTGCCGGCCTTGTAAGCGAGCTGCTGGTAGAGGATGCTCTTAGCGAGGGCAAGGAATGGGGGATGGAAAGAATCGAATGTCGGGGGTTGATGAACATCGATGACGCGTGCGAGATGAGGATCTGATGACCTTAAGTGCCGAATAGCAACGGCAATCTCTCCTTCGCAAGATAAGGTCCTCGCGATCACTCTCGGAAGAACCATCCGGGCCTGTTGTACAATAGTTTTGTTGTTGTTCTTGTCTCCGTCGGCGAGTTGCAGAGATTTTTTTGTGTCGGAGTTATCTGGAGTGGAATCGGAAGAGAGCTTTCTGATCTTTTTGGGCCGAAACGGGATCTTAGATGAGGTGGAATTCAGAGGAGGGGCGGGTGTTTCTGTTGGTGGTGGTGGTGGTGCTTGGGTGGTGGAGTCATGGTGAAGTTGGGATTGGAGTTGTGACTGGGTTTGTGTTCGGGTTTGCTTCCCCATTTGTGAGACTGAGACTGGTGGTTGATGGGGCTGTTGTTGTTTCATAAAAAATATATGAAGAACACAACCATCAACCTCTCGATCTATCTTGTCTTTCTGCTTTAAAAACAGTTTCGAAGAGAATCAGAAGAGGAAAAAAAGAAGAAAAAACAATGAGATCTAATTGGATTGGATTAACTGCTGAAGATATGACAGTCTCGGGTTAGAACTTAAAAAGTACCAAAGATTTCTCCGTCTCGTCTTTGAATAAATCTTTGATGACGGATGTCCGTCATCGGCACTCATGACGGACCAGAATATGAGCCACGTGGCACACTAAGTCGGTCATAACCCACCTACGAGCCACGTGGCACGCTGGTAGAGGGTGCTGACCGTATGGATGGTTGCCCAGAGAGACCT
Source organism: Euptelea pleiosperma (assembly GCA_035048495.1). NCBI lineage: Eukaryota > Viridiplantae > Streptophyta > Magnoliopsida > Ranunculales > Eupteleaceae > Euptelea > Euptelea pleiosperma. The sequence goes on along the minus strand of CM068552.1, from coordinate 3,619,058 downwards.
GCAAACCAAAAATCGGTCTGATTAGTGACTTACAACCTTTGGATCTTTGCATCCAAATAACGCTCAATAATGCTCAAATTCCTACCGGTAAAATCAACGCATGAAAATAACTTCAATCCAACGCTTAGAAATCACTAATCAGGCTGATTTTTGGTTTGCAGGTCCACCGAGGGACTGGCCAAACATCTATACAGTAAGTGCCCTCTAATAGTGTGCCACATGCGTCGTATTGTGGGTTCCATTGTGATTGAAGTTTTACTCACTCTTGGAGACCACTGATCATACGGACCCATCCTTAGGTGGACCAACAGACTAAAAATCAGGCTGATTAGTTATTTCTAACCTTTGGATTGTTCTCCTTTTCAAGGATTTAGTTTTAACTGTTGAAATTCGAGCATTATTTGCGGTGCTTAGATCCAAAGATTAGAAATCACTGTGGGCTGAGTAAAACTTCGACGACAGAGGACTGTCATCGAGGCCAATGACATCCCACAATATGAGCGACATGGTATACCCTTGGAGGATGCTGACCATATGGATGTTTGGCCAATCCTTAGGAGGACTTATAAAGCAAAAAATCACCATGATTAGTGATCTCTAGGCGTTGGATTGGAGTTATTTTCATGGATTGATTTTAACCGTCGGAATTTGAGTTAAATTGACCATTATTTAGGGTACAAAGATCCAAAGGTTTGAAATCACTAATCAGACTTATTTTTTCTTTGGAGGTTCACCTAGTGGAAAAACATTCATACGGTCAGACTGTCAAGAGTCCTCTAAGAGTATGCTACGTGGCTCATAGTATGTGTTGTCATCAAAATAGGGCATTGGGAGAAGACTCCATGTGTTCAACTTCCATCTCCAAGTTGGTGATTTTGATTATTTTTCCAACTGGACATTACTTGAGTTGCTATCTTTAAAAGCTCAACGTTGTTATAGACCCGGTAGTAAGTTAATATAATAACACCTTGTCTTAGTCTTACGATATGAGGACAGTGATAACGTAAAAAGTACACGTCATCATTCCAATATCCAGTGGCTTGTACTTACGTAGTATTATGCTAACTTACATAGGGCCCGTTACAAGGAGAGTTTTGAAGCAGGGAAGCAGTGGCCAATCACATGGTGCCACAATTTGCTCTGTGATTGGCCACTGCTTCGCTGCTTCAAAAATCCACTGCTTGAAAATACTTCTCCATTACAAGTGACAACCGTGCGAACTATATTCTCTTCGTTGGCCATGGCCTTATACTTAGTTCCATCAAAGTTTTGCTGCACAAACGTGTTCGCACGGTTGTCACTGACACCATGGCCTTATAATCAGGCACTACACGTGCAATATACTATTGCTCAATTGCGCTTACCAGATCCTAGTTAGTAAATTCGTATATTATACGCCTTTAGTACCCAATTTTTTTATTTTTTAAAGAAACGTTTAATACTTCCGTATAAAATAAAAAATCAGAAAAAATCAAGAAATTTTAATATTTTACGAATAAAACACGTATTATTCGTGTTTAATACACGAATTTTACTCTTTTTAAAACTAAAAACATATTTAATAGCCACATAAAATGAAAAAATTGGTAAAATTCAGGCCTTTTAAGGCTAAAAGAATATATTTCAACACTGACCCAATTTTTGACTAAATTTTGTTATCCCGGAACCGAATTAAACTCGAACTTTTCCTGTTTCGAATCTTTGCCATATACCGAATTGCTAATAAGCATTGCCAAGGTCTACCCCATTAAAATTTCTACGAGCTTAGACCCGGCCCTTCAACTCATATCGGACTGGGTCAAACACCATGATTGTAATTTAGGTTTTTAAGTTTTATTTAATTTCTAACTCTAATAATAAATACTAGTTGAAAATAGCAAGGTTTAAAGGAGGCCGTTTTAACGGTTAAACTGACTGGGACGTTACCGTTAAAACGGATTAAAACGGCCAAGGGCAACAATAGAAAAAAAAAAAAAAAAAAAACGGAATTTAACCGAAAAAATGGCACTGAAATTCAAATTTTAAAATTTAAAAATTAAAAAAAAATTTAGAATTTAACAGAATTTAACGTGCTTTAACGGAAATTAAACGGATTTAACGGCCATTTTTTCACAATTTTTTTCAGAATTAAACGGCTATTTAAACGATTTTAACGGCTGTTAAAACAAAAAAAAATGGTCGTTTTATTCAAAAACGATAAAACGTGTTTAAATGGTTTTAACAGAAACGGGCTTGGGGCGTTACTGTTTAAACGGCTGTTAAAACCATTTAGTTTTTTAAACCATGGAAAATAGTATAAGATCAAATAAAAAGAAAGTGATCTCAAAACACAGAAGGTGGGTTTAACACTCTTAGCCATATACTAAAGGCCCATCAGGCTTGATGAGCTTAGCTTGTTCGGCCTAAGCCTGTCCTGATTAGTTATCAGGCCCATGAATCAAGCCCATTGGCCTATAAATGCAATCCAAAGCTCGTCACGAGCGCGCCATCCTGGCTCATTAATACCGTTAGTCAGATGTCGCTGGCTTTATTTAAGTAGTTGGGACCAAGGTTTAAATAACGGCCGTTGTAACGGATTCGGACCTACCCCGTTACGTTATGGACCGTTAAAACGCCCAGAAAATAACGGCCGTTATTTACCGTTATTTTTCCATTAAAATGAAAATAACGACCGTTATTTTCTGGAAATTTTTGTGGAAAAAAATGGCCGTTATTTTCCTTTTTTTCCGTTATATTCTGTTTTTTCCCGTTATTTTCCATTTTTGAAATTTTGAAATTCAAAATTAGAATTTCAGCACCATTTTTGCCCCTGAGCGTTTTTTTCGTTATAACGGAAAAAACGGTAACTCCCCCAATACCGTTTTAACGGTCCCCTTTAAACCTTGGTTGGGACCAAGGTTTAAAAAACGGCCGTTATAACGGATTCAGACCTACCCCGTTACATTATGGACCGTTAAAACGCCCAAAAAATAACGGCCGTTATTTTCCATTATTTTTCCGTTGTAACGAAAAGAATTACCGTTATTTTCTGGAAAATTTTCGTGAAAATAACAGCCGTTACTTTCCGTTATTTTTTATTTTTGAAATTCAAAATTTGAATTTCAGCACCTTTTTTCCATTATTTTCCCTTTTTCCGCTTTTGCCCCTGAGCGTTTTTTTCGTTATAACGGAAAAAATGGTAATGCCCTCAGTCCGTTATACCGTTATAATGGTCCCCTCTAAACCTTGGTTGGGACCAAATTTTGGCTTGGAGGAATAGGATTCGTGTAGCTGATCCCATATCGCTGGGATACCGATGGTGGTAAAAATAAAAAAAAATTAGAAACTAAGCACAACTTTTGGCAAACGTGATATAACAAGTGCTTAAGGCCAAAAACTATGCAGCTTTGAGGAACAAAGGTCCAACGCCTAGAAATCACTAATCAGGCTGATTTTTGGTTTGTAGGTCTACCTAGGGATTGACCAAACATCCGGCCGGAGTCCTCCATGGGTCGGGCTCCAGTGACCGCCCAAACATGACAGGCTCCCGTTACAGGACATAATATAAGCCACGTGGCATACTCTTTGAGGACTCTGACAGTATGGATGTTTGGCCAATCCCTAGGTGGACCTACAAACCACAAATCAGCCTGATTAGTGATTTTTAGGCATTAGAGTGGACTTATTTTCATGGGTTGATCTCAACTGTGGGAATTTGAGCAGTATTTGAGGTACAAAGATCCAATGCCTATAATTCACTAATCAAGCTGATTTTTAGTTTGTAGGTCCACCTAGGGATCGGCCAAACATCCATACGGTCATAGTCCTCTAACAATGTGCCACGTGGCTCATAGTGTCCTATAATGGGAGCCTATCAAAAAAGGCCAGTCCCTGGAGCCCGACCCATCTTTCAACTTAATTTCTCTTAGTTTTGAGCCTAGTTGCCAAGTTCACGAACAATTCGTTTTATAAGGCAAAACGAATTATTCGACCGAACAATTCAAAAATTTTGAATTATTCGCGAATAATTAAGGCCATGCGTTTAAAACGTGTTTTATTCGGGTAGACTATTAATTCGGCTAGAAAATAAAGTTAAAAAAAAAATAAAAAAATAAAAAAAAGGGGAAAAAAACAAAAAAAAGATCCTAATTTCATTCTCGAATTCACGTTCCTCATCGTCTCCACCCTAATGCATATCTGCATGTGTTTGGGCATCCAAAGTTGTCTCAATGGACATAAATATTCAATATATTTTTATAAGGTGTATATGAGATGTTTGTAATAAGGGCACAACTAGTTTTAAGGAATATTTAAATATAAATTTTTTAATAAGAAGCTTTTTTTAATCTTTTTACAAAGAGGAAACCTGAGGTGTTTGGTCAGTAATACTTAGTCTCGAGATCTTATTAGTCTTATGTGTTTGTTATGCTAAATATTTTTAGGTTCATTGATCCCATGAATGGATTCATCTCTTGTGAGCCTACAAGCCAAAAACCAGCCTGATGGGTAGTTTGTAGTCGTTGGATTTTAGAATTTTTTTTTATTACAAACTTCATGAACAAACTCATGGGTGGAAAACAATATTAGTTCTAATATCCGAATTTTTGGATCATAACCGAATGAAACACGAATGAATGCAGTTGCGAACTTTTACCATTCTTCGAATTTTTGACCGAATTTTTATCGACGAATTTTTAGACCATAACCGAATTATACTCGAACTTTTCCCATATCCGAACTTAACAACTAGGGTTTTGAGAGAAATTAAAACCCTGATTCTCTTCTTTAAACTCAAATACACTTACAATAGAGTGACCTCAACCCACACTAGGGAGTCTTGAATCCAGGACTGCCCATAATAGTCATTGGGATTCCTCCGCACAGATCACCACACGAGTCCCAAAGATCACCACACAAATTTCAAAGTACATCCAATGGTTTGAACACCCCGTCAACAACGATGCTACAATATGAGGTTCGCATTGGACTTTCTCTCATTTTGAGTTGTCTTTTAGTTTTGCCTTTTGAATGGAAGGTTAAGATATCTAAATGATATGGTCTTCGGTCTTAATCACGCATTTTAAAGAAGCTAAGCCCTTTGAATGGAAGGTGAAACCGTTAAAATATCTGAGTGATATAGTCTTCCGCTCCATCCGTTTGATCAATTCATAAGTGGGCCCATGTTGTAGCACTACTGTCTCTGGGTCCAGACCGTTGGATATTTTTTGAGATTTGTGTGGTGTGAGAGCGTCAACCAATGGTCTGGACCTAGGGACGATTATAAAAGGCCACTAAGGATGATGGTAACACTGCGCGCCCTTTTATTTTTGACAGGCACCAGAAAACTATATATATCCATAGTATTAGTGTAGGTACACATGCCTTCATTTATAAATTCTTTTAGAGTCCGTCTAGAGCTACACCCATTTCTTACATCCATTTTCTTACACCCCAGGGATGGGGCCCACATGGAGATCACGTTGGACAATCCAACCATACATTGAGCTGTGCTTGGCATGATGATTATAATCACCAAAAATCAGTTCATTTCGACATTGCCAACCATATAAAAAATTTATCCAAAATAATGTTTCAATTGAATGGTTTGGACTTTTCAAATTCAAGTCTATTTTTCTTGAGGTTAGGAATGTTGAATTTTCCTAATTTTTTGTGAGGAGGGTAACCATAGCATGAAAGACTAATTGTGCAGTTGGATTGTCCACCGTGATCTCCATGTGGGCCCCACCCCGGGTGTAAGAACTGGATGTAAGAAATGGGTGTAGCTCTAGACGGACTGATTCTTTTATTACTACTAGTGGGCCGCACGTGAGTGACTATAGGGGCCTTTTTAGAATAGCTGGCAAAATAATAATGTTTCAACTCAAGGATCTGTTTGGTTACCCGAATATAATTGAACTTGATTTCGATTTACCTCTGTGTTTGGGAGACTCAATTTCAGAAATTATATTTTTGGATCTGGCCCAATTCCCAAAATTAGAAGTTCTAGGGGAGAGGAGAAAGTTCTAATTCCTAGACTTCTATTTTTGGGTTGAGCGCCGGGCTCCAACTCTCACACCCAAATTTCCATTCATCCTTAGGTGGACTTATAAAGCAAAATTAGTTATTTATAATCGTTGAATTAGTATTTTATTATTTGTTGATTTTTAACTGTGAGATATCTAACATTATTTTGGTACACAGATCCAAAGGTTAGAAAATTTTAATCACCCTTAATTTTAGTATGTAGGTCAACTAGGGATGGGACAAACATCCATACGGTCCATGGTCTAATAATGTGCCACGTGTGGCTCGTACTTTGGTCCATCATCAATAAATTATAAATTTGTAACTTGGATTGATGTCTCTTATGGGTTGATTTGTAACCATGGGATATCTAGCATTAGTTGGGGGTATGATGATCCAAAGCTTAGAAAGAACTAATCAGGAGATAAGTTGAATTGGAGGATGCTTTAAACTCTAAGTATTTTCAAATAAGTTAAACTGGTTACACACAAAAAAGTTGAACTAACATAGAGTACATGGAATGTAATTTTAGAAATAATGCATGTAGAGATGATCCATCAATTAAAATTCACAACCAAGAGATACCTTGAAGTGAACAATTTCATTTAACTTGGATCGAATATTCATAAAGATAGAGAGATTGAGGAGCATGGTCTTGATAGAATTAAAATAGAGTGGCAAAATGAAATGTGTTTCTGGATTGCTATGTGATTAACGTGTTTGAATCAAACTAAAAGATAAATAATATAAGACGACAATAAGACCAACAATACTTTATTGGTGCCAAATGTTGAGTAATCAAGAAACATGTTCATAATATGAGTGTAGCTAAGATGAAGAAGTTGAGTTATCATGTCGGGAGGTCGTGGGGTCAAACCTACACAGGTAGGTTTTCCTCCTTTGAGGAGTGTGCCAGGAGTAGAAATCCCCTTCACTGGCTTGACTGGGTCCAGGTTTCACTTGACTTCATCCGTGGGGCCCTCCCACGATGGTAAGTACAAAAAAATAAAAATAAGATGAAGAAGTTGAGACTAATATATGGCAAGACAAGAAAAAAGAAAATTAGAAATGAACACATTTGTAAAAATATAAGAATAACCCAATAAGTGACAATAAGAAAAAGTCGATTGAAATGGTTTGGTCAGGTATAACGAAGACCAATGATAACACTGATGAAGAAGAATGTGTATATCAGAAGAGTCTGGAAGGATGTGGAGAACCCTAACACGAGTGTTGAGCGATGTTTTGTTACCTTAGAAGAGATAACTTTAGGCAGACTTGAATGGAGGAACATGATTCCTGCAATCAACCCCATAAATTGAGATAAGTCTTATTAGAATGATGAAAATTTGTTCTATCCATCTTATAGACAATCAGTTGGATGGTCACGTGGACGTTGCCTCCCCCATCCACATCACACTCACACCTACTAAGTAAGTGAGTATTTTTTGGTCACTTGTATTAGTGACCCATAAACTTGGCAAGCATGGCGGGTGACAACCCGTTTTAAATATTTGAAATTTAAACTATTTTAGAAAACGGTCTTGTCATGTGTACTTGTCAAGTTTGTACATGTGTTACTATCTCGGTCACTAATATCGCAAGTGACCAAAATAGATTCTAAGTATTGCACTTTTCCTCTTAGAAACGGAGTCCATTTTGCTCAACGCCTTTACAACCGATACGAACCCAACAACAGTGTTACAATATTGCTTTCAAAAAAGCTTTGGAGGTGTTTGGATCACCATTTTTAGACTTGAAAAAGTCTTTTTTTTTTTCCAAAATAATAGATTGTTTGGATGACCATTTTTTCGAAAAGTATTTATTCTATAAAAATATATTTTTTAAGCCAATTTTTTTATATAATTTTAATTAAAAAAAAGACTTTAAAATTTTGCTAGATCAATAAAGATAATAAACAAAGAAATATTTTTTGGTAGAAGTCCCCTTCTCAAAAAATAAAGACATTATATTGGCGGGGCCAACTAAAAGAAGATAAAGACATTTTGCATTAATGATGATCCAAACGACCTTTTTAAGAAAAACACACTTTCAAAAATATATTTTCAGAAAAGTCATTTTTTTAAAAGTAAATATTTTTGAAAAATGGCGATCCAAACACCCCCTAAATTTAAAAAAAAATAACTTGGTAGAGGTAATACATCGAGTTCATTTTTGCTCAATACCCTAGAAAAACTGTTTCTAGTTATAAAAGTAAGGCCCGTTTGGTTTACCATTTAAAAAATACTTTATTTATAAAAGGGCTTTTTTTGGAAATATATTTTTGAAAATATATTTTTCTTAAAAAGGTTATTTGGATCATCATTAATGTAAAATGTCTTTAGCTTCTCTCATGGGTTCCATCACTATAATTCATGAGTGATAGATGTAGGAGGGGCAGGAGTAGGGTTTCTTTGTTTATTCTATTCATTAAGCTAGCAAAAATTTAAAAAGTCTTTTGACTTGAAAAACATCTTTCAAATATCCTTTTTATAAAAAAAAGATTTTTTGGCTTAATTTTTTTTTTATGGAATAAATACTTTTTAAAAAAAAAATGGCCATTCATACAATGTGCTATTTTGAAAAAAAAGTCTTTTTGTGAAAAAAGGATATTTTCAGGTCTAAAAATGGCCATCCAAACAGGCCCTTAAACTTGAAGGCAATGTTGTAAAAATGTTGTCAGGGTTACATCTTAGGCCCCTGCATGGTTTGCTGCACTAGGATGCATATTTTGTTAGGGTTGAATTTTAATTTTTTTCATGAGAAAAATAAGGACATTTGGGCTGAAAACTTGCCACATAGATGACTGGATAAGGTTGTGGTGGTTTCATATATAGACCACAAACCATTCTTCGATACAGTCTGTATATTTGTCGTAGAGGCTCCTCAAAATGCGACCTATCAGATCTTTCAGGCCCACTGACCCATGAATGACTGGCCCACACCTTGGTGGACCTACACACCAAGGAGTACGACGGGTGACTTCTAACCGTGGATCCAAGTATTTCTTTCATCACTGGCTTCATGAACAGGTCTGTAAGTGGGTTCCAAGCCATGATGACAAAATGCCTGGACCCAACGGATAGAATAACCAACCAAGCTGGTTTTGGTCTGTGGCTCCACCAAGGCTGGACCAAACATTCATGTGTAAAGCGTGCAAGTGGGCTGTGGCATTTGGTGGTATTTCAGTATCAAAATTTTGATGCAGATTTTTTTTTTGAAATCGATGTAGACCTTGTATTACAGCGTTTTCTTTTCTCTACAAAGTACAAATTACTTTGGTCCCACAACTTTAGATGTCAGGAATGAAACGCTTTCTTTTCAGGAAATCAAGTCCGTTGAATTCAACCATTTTTGAGTACTAAAACCAACGGTTGAAAATCATCAAACAAGCGGATTAGTGGTATGAATCTCTACTAAGGGGTGGGCTAAACATCCATGCGGTCAGTGGGTCCAGATAACAAAAATGCGCTTCCGCATTTAAAAAAAAGTATAGCTCGTTACATCACGAGTAAAACTTGTGTCACAAGATGTTGTGATGGAACACGGTCACAGCACTCAATACGAGCCACGTGGCACACTATCAGAGGTATTTGACCGTATGGATGTTTGACCAGTCCCTCGGTGGACCTACAGACCAAAAATCAGCCTGATTAGTGATTTACAACCTTTGAATTTATGCACCCAAATAACGCTCAATAATGCTCAAATTCCTACCGTTAAAATCAACCCATGAAAATAACTTCAATAGAATCAGTTAGAATCACTAATCAAGCTGATTTTTTGTGTACCAGTCCACCGAGGGACTGCCCAAACATCCATACAGTCATTGTCCTCTAATAGTATACCACGTGCCTCGTATTGAGTGCTGTGACCGTGTTCCGTCACAACATCTTGTGACACAAGTTTTACTCTTACATCACGACCCAAAAATTAATAGGGTCGTAATGTAACAAGGTATGCCTGAAACTATTTGAAGTTGGGAAGCACGATTTTTGTGACTCAGCACTGCCTTCTAGGCCTACTGACCGAATGGATGTTTAGCACACCCCTTGTTAGACATTCATACCAAAACTCAGCTTGTTTGATGATTTTTAGCCGTTGGTTTAAGTACTCAAAAATAATGGTTGAATTCAACGGCTATAATTATATCTTTAAAAGTACTAAAATCTAATGGCTAGAAATTACGAAGCAGGGTGATTTTTGTTGTGTATATCAACGAAGGGGTGGGCTGAACATCCATGCGGTGAGTTGCCATAGATTGCAGCGTTGAGCAACAACAATGGTGCTTCGGCACGGCAAAAAGTTTCAGGTATACCTTGTTACATCTTTTTCCAAATTAATAACGTAAATAGTGAAACTCATTGATTCCTAAAACTACAAGCTCTCCGAATCAATCCTTACCGGTTGGTCTTGGGGAGAAAACAACTTGGTGTTCCACAGTACGTCAAAGTTTGAAGTCTTCCCTCCCAAAATGCCACGTGTATCACTCTTTCGGACCACAATGACCTAATGGATGTTTGGCTCACCTCTTGGTCGACTACCCACCAAAAATCCAATTGATTGTTGATTTATAGTAGTTGGATTTTTAGCACAGAGAAAAATTCAAATCCAGTGGCCAGAAATCACCCAATTGAGATGCTCAAATTCAACCGTTAGAAATCACCAATTCACTTGATTTTTAATGTTTAGGTCCAGTGGTCCACCAAAGTGAACCATAGATTTATCTCTATATGGGCCCGAAAAAGTGTGCCATATCCTTTGAAGTCCGGAGGACAGCAAACGCGGGGGTGTTCATCGTGTCTACCTGGCCCAACGATTATTTTAAAAACGTGCTCGTCCTCATTTACTCTGATACCTTACCAGTTACCACAATACCACCACCACTGCCTCTTATCACCACCACCACCAAACACCAATATAAGCAAAAGAAAGGGTGGAAGGAGATCGGAGGAAAGCATGAGTTTCAGAGACGAAAACGAGGATGGGAGGGATCTCCGAAAGCCGTTCCTCCACACGGGGAGCTGGTATCGGATGGGGTCGAGACAGTCCAGCATGATGGAGAGGCTGGGATCTTCTCAGGTCATCCGCGACAGCTCCGTCTCTGTGCTCGTCTGCGTCCTCATCGTCGCCTTGGGCCCTATTCAGTTTGGCTTCACCGTATGCCCTACTTCCCCTCCTTTACCTTTTCACCATCTCCGTCTCTCACCCTCATTCTTAACATTTCTCTCTCTTTTTCTATTTTGTTCCTTTCAGGGTGGATATTCTTCCCCAACTCAAGCCGAAATCATCAGCGATCTTGGACTCACAATCTCAGAGGTGAATCATATCATTGCTATCTCTTACTTCTATCCCTCACTGATTGAATCGAATCTTCTAACTTAATTTTCTCGGAGCAGTTCTCTGTCTTTGGTTCTCTCTCGAATGTGGGAGCTATGGTTGGGGCTATAGCCAGCGGACAGATTGCAGAATACATTGGGCGGAAAGGGGTACAAGAGATGGATTGTTTGTCCGATTGTATTTTTAGTTTTTCTTCTTCTTATGCTAATGAGAGTTGTCTTTAACAACTGAATTGCAGTCTTTGATGATCGCATCTATCCCTAATATTATCGGTTGGCTTGCCATTTCATTTGCCAAAGTGAGTGAGTTCTCGCGATTTCTAATGTTAATTAATTCACGCTTTCACGAATGGCCTTGATGAGTCTTTTTTAATTGCCGATATTGGGTAGGATTCTTCGTTTCTGTACATGGGAAGATTGTTGGAAGGATTTGGGGTGGGAGTGATCTCTTACACGGTAAGCTTCAATCTTCTTGCTCTGTCATTTGTCCCCCGTTTGAATTGTACATGAGAAGAAGCTTTATGGTATAATTGCTCTTGGTGGGTACTCGGTAGGTGCCTGTATATATAGCAGAGATAGCGCCTCAGAACATGAGAGGAGGCCTTGGTTCCGTGAATCAGGTTGGTTGTGTTACAAACTTTCAATGGTGTATTGTAATTATTCTGCAAATTTATTCGCATGAAATTGAAAAAAGTTTGATCCTTTTTTTCCCCTTTGGGTGCAGCTCTCTGTCACAATCGGCATTATGCTGGCTTATCTCTTTGGACTTTTCTTTCATTGGAGAGTGCTTGCGGTTTTAGGTAAGCCTATAGGGCCTGATTTTCATATATTTCTTTCATTATTTTATTTCTTAAGGCATTGTGTTAGATACCTTATATCTGTGTAGGACACCAAAACACTATAACCCCTGCAATCAATCCAAACAAAGGATTGCTTTAGTGACATATCTAATAAGGCTGAATAGGATTGGAAGAACTGGTGTGTGTGTGCCGGTATTCAAATACTTGAGCAAGCCGTTTGTGTCATCTATCAGTATTTTGAGTATTAGGTTCAGTTCTTTTAGGTTTTACAAAACCACCTTAATTAATTAACACAAGCCTTGATCACTCAGCGAGGTCTGAATTCCTTGATTAAGCTTTGAAATATTTGGGTCATGACCAGCAGATCCATTTGGAATGAAGCTAAGCAAGGCGCTGATCTTTTGCCTGCATTTTGTAATTATAGAGGAATCATTTTAAACTTCTTGAAAGGGTCCAGCCAACCCCAGCTTACCCACCAAACAAAGAAAAGTGAAAAGTTCATTTCTGATGGAAGTTTTGGTCTCATGTTTGGTGACTTCCATTTAATCAAACAGAGTCTACCCAAATTGTAAGTTAAAGCATCATCTGAATTAATGGAACTTATTCTTCTCATTTGCAGGAATTTTGCCCTGTACAATTTTGATACCTGGCTTATTTTTCATCCCTGAATCCCCGCGGTGGCTGGTGAGGGTGAAAAAAATGTCATTTGAACCAGAGTTGGAATCTTGTTCTAGATTCTGATGTGTTCCTTTCCTTTTTTTTTTCTTTTTCTTTTTCCTCTTCTGGTATCCAGGCAAAAATGGGTATGATGGAAGATTTTGAAGCTTCTCTGCAAGTTCTACGGGGATTTGACGCTGACATTTCCATTGAAGTTAATGAAATCAAGGTACCAACTTGAGCTGCTTCCAGTTTATTACACTTAAATCAATGTAATCCCTGTTAGGTTTGTCCTCTAGTTTTGCATTGCATCGTTGGACTAGTTTGATTACATACACCTACTGACCAGATAAAAAAGTATCAAGGATACAGTTCGTATTTTTTCTGATGCAAGTCATCACCATTTTCTTTGGGATTTGCTTTGGACAGAGGTCTGTAGCATCATCAACAAGCAGAAGAACTTCAATCCGCTTTTCGGATCTCAAGCACAGAAGATATTGGTTTCCACTGATGGTATTATAGATTGTCTAAAAGTTATAGTTCTCGTTCATGTGGTGTTATTTCTCAGTCAAGAAAGTGGAAAAACATCAGATATTAATCAGCTCTGATAATTGATATACTGCAGATAGGAATTGGATTACTTGTGCTGCAGCAGCTAAGTGGAGTCAATGGCATTCTATTCTACTCCAGTACTATTTTTAAAGCTGCTGGTAAGCTCAGTATCTTTTCTAATTTTGAACTGTCTGCCTACCTCAGTGAAGGCTTTTCTTTTTTCTGATTGGTGTCAATGAAGCATTAGATAGCAGTCATTGAGTTTATTTGGCTTCTTGGTTTTTTTGGCTTGTTACTGAATAAATGGATGTCAATGGAAGCATGGAGCTATTGCTGATATAATCGCATCATTAGATGTTTCAAAATCAAGCTTAGAACCCTTAAAAGCTACTAGAGGCCATGTCGTAAATTTCATCTTAGCATTGGTAGCATCAGCAACACCCCCTCATGCAACACAAGGGATGGTTACGTGTGTTTCATTGTCATGGAATATACTATTACTTCCTTTGTACCTACCAATAACTTTAATTTTAGAACTAACATTTGTGGGAAGGCTCTGGTAGTCAATAGGGCAATCCTCTGGCAAATAATGTTAGAGAAACTGGGTCCCATGTGACTAGGGGTGTCAACGGGTCGGTTCCGGTTCGGTTCCTAAGGTGACCAGAACCGGAACAATCGGTTCCAGTTCTTATCGGTTCGGTTCCTTAATGGTTCCGGTTCTCAAAGTGGTGGATCCGGAACCGGAACCGATTATGTATTTATGTCGGTTCCAGTTCCGGTTCCGGATATATTGGGCCAAATCTTGAGAATATTAGAATATTTACACTATATTTATCTATTGGTACCAGCTCTTATCAGTTCGGTTCCATATTAGGCTACCCAAAACCGGAACCGTTATTGTCGATTCGGTTCCGGTTCCGGTTACTTTTTAATCGGTTCCCAAAAAAGTGGAACCGGAACCGGTATTTTCGGTTCCGGTTCCGATTCGGTTCTGGATAAACGGGTAAAATTGACACCCCTACATGTGACTAAATCCATTGGACTGTAAAACAAGAGACCATTCGGCTGAGTTCAAGCATGTACTAGTGAACAACAAGCAATGACTCTTGAAGGATTATGTTAGAGAGGACTTCATTCAAAATCCAGTATGAAGTTGTTTTGTTCTAGGAGGTAACTAACAAGCATGGTTTAAAATTTCGGAATGTTTCAAATGTTTCTGTTAGTTTTCATAGTATTAAGGTTTGAGAGATGGAGAGAATTGAGAGAATGAGAGTTGGAGTTGAACTAGGTTGTTCGGCCTCCTCTTGTTATTATATATATGCGTCCCACTTAAGTGGGTGTAACTAAGAAGCTTTAGTTACACCCACATATCACAACCACACACCCACAAGTTACATAAAGAAACTCTAACACTCCCCCTCAAGCTGGAGGATACATATCAAACATGCCCAGCTTGGTACACAAAGTAGAAAAAGAAGAATGAGGTAAGGCCTTCGTCAATATATCACCCAATTGATTTGCGGAACTGATATATGGTGTAGTGAATCTAGTGATTCGTTTGCTCAAGACCATGTCACGGATGAAGTAACAATCAACTTCGATATGCTTGGTTCTCTCATAGAAGACTGTGTTGCTGGCAATGTAACTGGCTTCTTGATTGTCACAGTACATTGGCATAGGAGAAGGAACCACAAACCCCATTTCTTTAAGTAAGGACTGAACCCACACCATCTCACATGCCGTGTGTGTCATAGCTTTATACTCTGCTTCGGCACTAGAACGAACAACAACACTTCGCTTCTTACTACGCCAAGTAACAAAATTCCCACCAACAAACGTACAATAGCCTGAGGTAGAGCGACGATTAGTGCGACTACTAGCCCATTAGCATCAGAGAATCCAGTAATAGTCACAGACTTGGACAGGCGATACAACAATCCATTTCCCGGAGAACCTTTTAGATAACGCAATATACAGATAACGGCATCCCAATGGGGCTGTCATGGGACATACATAAACTAACTAACCACCCCAACAGAAAACGTGATGTCTAGACGCGTAACCGTAAGATAGAT
Organism: Euptelea pleiosperma; assembly: GCA_035048495.1. Classification (NCBI taxonomy): domain Eukaryota; kingdom Viridiplantae; phylum Streptophyta; class Magnoliopsida; order Ranunculales; family Eupteleaceae; genus Euptelea; species Euptelea pleiosperma. The sequence continues at coordinate 3,603,632 of CM068552.1, read as the reverse complement.
AAGCTTCCCAACCAACCGACGATACCGACCAGGATCCCCATAAACTTCTCCCTGTTCAGCATCAAGTTTAATCGTGGGATCCACAGGTGTGTTAACTGGTTTGGAACCAAGGGTACCAGTCTCAGAGAGAAGATCTACCAACATACTTGCGCTGCGAAAGTGTGATGCCTGTCTTGAACTGAGCAACTTCAATGCCCAAAAAATACCGGAGGAGGCCCAAGTCCTTGGTATGAAACTGCTATAACAAATAGGTTTTCAGATCAGAGATGCCTCTAGAATCACTTCCAGTGATGGTGATATTATCCACATATACGATCAAACAAATAACCCTAGAAGACGATGTTTTGACAAACACAGAGTGATCAAACACGGAGCGAATGAACCCATAACGCAGCACCACCGAACTGAATTTATCAAACCAGGCACGCTGTGATTGTTTCAGTCCATAAATCTTCTTTTTGAGGCGGCAAACTAATGAAGGCTATCCGGAATGTATATATCCAAGCGGTTGCTCCATATACACCTCCTCCTGTAAGTCACCATGTAAGAAAGCATTCTTGATGTCCAATTGATACAGTTGCCAATCATAACATACGGCCATTGAAATAAGAACTCGAACAGAGTTTAAACGAGCAACCGCGGAGGTCTCCAAATAATCCACACCAAACGTATGAGTATAGCCCTTAGCAACCAATTGCGCCTTAAGGCGCTCAACCGTCCCATCAGGAAGATATTTGATGGTAAACACCCAACAGTCTTCTTTCCCGGAGGGAGAAGAGCAAGAACCCAAGTATCATTCGTGCGAAGGGCAGCCATCTCTTCATCCGTAGCAAGTTTCCAACTAGGGGACATGAGTGCATGTATATAAGTGCTAGGGATAGAAACAGTAGACAAAGACAAGGCAAAACTCCGAAAGGTAGGAGATACACAGTGCAGAAATACAAATTCAGCAATGAGATGACGAGTGTAAACACGAGTACCTTTCTGCAAGGCAATATGCATATCAACATCTGATGGTGCAGCAGGAACCTCAGGTGAAGCAGGAGATTGGCCAAAGGCAGAAGGAGCGGCAGACATACTTGGCCCATACAGAACAACCACACACGATGCAGTGCGTACATAAGCACCTAGTAGCGCTGGAAACGGTGGCATCTCCTGAAATCATAGGCATATGGACAGAAGTAGTAGAGGGAGAAAGAAGCTCCTACTAACGAAGAGACACAAGATCAGTGTCGTATGACATGCCAAGATCCGAAAAGAATAGAGTAGACTAAAAAAAAGTAACATCGGCACTGACATAGTGTCGACGAGACGTAGGGCAATAACACCTGGACCCTTTCTGAGTACGAGAGTAATCCAGAAAGATACACTCAACAAACCGGAGATCAAGTTTGTTGTGACCTGGACCAAGGACATGAACAAATGACACACATCCAAAGACACGAGGAGGAACACTAAACGGGGAGACATTGGGATATAACAAGGAGAAAGGAGAAGCCCCATCCAAAACAGAAGATGGCATACGATTGATGAGGTGACATGCAGTGAAAACAGCATCACCCCAATACGGCTTTGGTACATGCATATGAAAAATAAGTGTTCGAGCAATATCCAACAGATGTCGATACTTATCTCCGCAACACCATTTTGTTGGGAGGTATGAGCACACGATGTCTGATGGATAATGTCATGGTCAACACAAAATGCCTGAATAGAAGATTGCATGTATTCTAAAACATTATCAGACCGGATAATCTTGATCGGCTTGCTAAATTGAACTGAGATCTCATAATAGAAGGTGAACAAAGCACGAGGCAATTCAGAGCGATCCTTTAATAAAAACAACTATGTCATACGAGAGTAATCATTCACAAAAGTCACAAAATAATGAAAACCAGATAAACTTTTTATTCGAGACGGACCCCAAATATCCGTGTGAACTACATCAAATGGACTAGATTGACGACTATCAATGCGACGGGGAAAAAACTACGGTGATGCTTGATTAATTGACAAGCTTCACAATCTAAAACAGACGTAGGACTCAAATGAGGGACAGCTCAACGCAAATTAGACAAAGGCGGATGACCTAAACGAAAATGCCACTAAAAATAAGTCCAATCCAAAGCCTCTAAATCACTAATCAAACTGATTTTTGGTTTATAGGTTCACCTTGGCATCGGCCAAACATCCATACGGTTAGAGTCCTCTAAGAGCGTGCCACGTGGCTCATATTGTGTCCTGTAACGGAAGCCGGTCACAAAAGGCCGGTCCCTGGAGCCCGATCCATTCTAAAAAATCTACCTATTTTTTGAAAAACAGATCAGATCACCTAATCCATACTTGGTTTAAACTGGCAATGTGGATTCCTTTGAGGAATATTAATTGTAAATTCTAATCTGCCCCATCCACAACCCGCCCTTCGGTCAGCAGTTGTGCATTTGAAAGCTTTAACCTGTAATATTATACCGCCACTATCTTTCAGATTCTGCAACCAATAAAAGCACACACCACACCCAATCACACACAAAAATGAAACGTAAACAAGGAAAACTTACTCAAGTTTTCTGTATTTGCTAATGCTCATGGGTCATTCTTCGCACCTGGCGATGTCTACAATCACTTCTTGTCAGCTTTCTGATTTGCTACCTGTGCTTCTTTGTTGAATGAAAATTCTCCTACCTACCAAATTAACTTGGTTGAGGAAATTCAGTAATTTATTTTTATAACATTTAACTGCCATTCTTGGTGTGATTAATCCATCATGTCAGGAGTTCTCTACATCACATTCATCCTAAGTTGTGAAGTCTTTTGGGTTTGCAAAGTGCTGATCACTTGTTTGCTAGGAAGGAAAATACTTTGTGGTAATAAGGTTCTGGATGTATCAGAAGTATCATTTTCCTGATTCACAATTGGTTCAATCTTAGTGTTGGAATCCATCATTGATTGTATACATTTATGAGAGATGACGGCTAGATTTTTTTACAGGTTGATTGTTCACTTATTTACTGGAAATGGGAGAAATTAGTCCTTATGCACGAGGGTTTGTTGATTGTAGACTGTAATTGTTTTATTTATTGTAATTAGTTGTTGCACTCTATTGATTTTTGCCCTCTATTACCTTTATATTGTTTGTGTTGGCCAGCAATTTGAATTAACCCACAGCCCGCTGGATGTTGAACCTCATGTTGGCTACATATGTTGGTTTTACATAAATAAGGGTTATCATTTATGTCACATTTAGAATCTTACTATGTCTTGTAAATCATTGACTTCAATGACAATTTAATTTACTCTTAATAGAGTGACCCATAAATTTTGAAGTTCCTTTCTGCTTGGTTATTTGGATTAGATGCTTCATTTTAAGTGGCTCTAATTTGAACAGGGATTTCATCAAGTAATATTGCAACATTAGGAGTTGGGGCTATTCAGGTATTGAACCATTATGTGCACAGTAATATTTCTTTGTCCAATTTATATTGTAAGATTTCAGGAGGAATTCTCGTCATTCCTTTGAGAAACACAATATTTTATGTTATGTAGGTTATTGCCACTGGAGTTACTACTTGGTTGGTGGACAAAGCTGGCCGTAGGCTTCTTCTCATAGTGAGTTTGAGCTAAAAGGGTTCTTTTCTTCATTCAGGAGATGGATATCTACTCATAATTGAAAATTATGGTCATTAACTGCAGGTCTCGGCATCTGGTGCGACTGCTAGCCTCCTCCTTGTCACAATTGCATTTTATTTGAAGGTCAGTCATGTCATGGGCCCTCTGGAAGTCTTGATTTAAATTATAGATGTATATTTGTTGGCTAGCATTCTCAAGAGTTTATGAATAGAAAACTATTTCCACTTTCTTCAATGTTTGGAATGCTTTCTAGTTTCTAATATTTTTCCCTTTCTACTGAACCCAGAGTGCTGTATCAGAAAATTCTCATATCTATAGTGTGTGCGGTATACTGTCAGTGGTTGGACTTGTGGTATGTCTTTATGTGTACAATATTGTTGTGGATTGTTCTGTTTTGTTGTTAATGTTATTTTATTTTGGTGAAACAATTATTTTCTTTCAGGCCTTCATAGTAAGCTTCTCTTTAGGACTTGGAGCCATTCCATGGATTATAATGTCTGAGGTATGCCCAATTCATTCTCTACCAAGAGAAGAAACTCTTTACAAGTAAATAGTGGAAATTATTCGATAAGGTTCAACTTTTAATGCGGAGTCAAAGAAAGTCTTTTGTCAGTCCTTACCAGACCTGCTGCAATGGGCAGTGAACACCGTCCAACCGGTTAATGATCTGTAGATTCTTTCAGTGCCCTTCTTGTCTAACCCACAGCACCTCATCAAAGGGGAATTCAAGATGATGCTTCCCCATGCTTCAGGTTGCAGCAATTAATTTAACAGTTCTAGAGATTGATAAACAAAGGGGACTTCCCTTAAATGAAAACAAAGTATCTGAACCTTTGCGAGCCCTAAATTGGGACAGAGAAGTCTTTTAATGCAAGTTTCAAGCTGCATTATATGACTGATCCCCACCTTCCAATTATTCCAACAAAAGTACTCAGCTAACCACGTCGTTAAGTTTGTGCTTGTGTTGCTCCACCACCACTTCCATAGTTGTGTAGAATTTTGAGTGCTTGCTCAAATAACCAAATCACACATTTGATTACAAATTCAATGCCTATATGCTTACCCTACGAGATGCAACAATTTTGCAATTAGACTCATTTTATTCCCTCACATGTCATTGCAGATACTTCCAGTGAATATCAAGGGCCTTGCTGGTAGCATAGCAACACTGGCTAATTGGCTCACATCGTTTGTAATTACAATGACAGCAAACTTGCTTCTAAGCTGGAACAGTGGAGGTGCGTCATTTCTCTCCCAATTGATACATCTATCTAATCTATCTGCATGTCTGTATATCTGTCTATCTAAAACGGTGGTTCCACCTCAACAGGAACCTTCACCATTTACACGGTTGTGAGCGCTTTCACTGTTGTGTTTGTGACACTTTGGGTCCCTGAGACCAAGGGGAGAACTCTGGAGGAAATTCAAGGGTCCTTCAGATGAGTTTTTGTTTGAAGATCTAGGTTCTTGATTCCTATTTTCCAATAGCCCGGCACATGGTGTGTGGAAGCAAATTTGTATCTTAATCTGGCATACCGCCAATATCTTACATCCACCTCCACATGCAAGTCCAGTTGCCTTTTTTGTTGAATTATGATCCAGCTCTGCATTTTTTTTGTGTAATGTGCTGTGTTCTATGTCAAACAATTGGATCATCTTGTTACTTTAAATTCATTCAAATTAATTCAAGAAGTGTGCAGCCCTAGTAAAAAATTCCTATTGCGGCCCATGCCACCCACCCATATGGTTTGCACAAACCGGTCCATGGGTTGCCAACTAGGGGATTTTTGAGTTCAGCAAACTAACCCTACTTTTCGATATGTATATTTAGGGTTGGACCTGTCCTAATACAATTGCTAAACTAGGTGTGGTAGTCAAGGAAAGTGCAATCCCCTTAATCCCTAGTTTCCAACATGGGAAGGTAGATTTTTGTTTTGATATGATGGGAAGGGAGACTAGGAGATGATAAATACACCTACAGAAGGGGACGTCTCTCTCTACCTCAAGCCATCCCAGCCTCATCATCTGGGCTAAAGTGGGGAGAGAAAGAGTCTCGATCTCTGCCGTTGATTCATCATCAAGAAGAAATCTCAGTCCTTGATCAAGCGCAAGCACATTAATCAGAGTGATATAAGGTATGTTATTTACTGTTATGTTTTTATCCAATGGTTTTGATTATATTGTAGAGTTATAGATCGGGATATATTGATTCTAAGATTCAGTTAATCCTAACAAGTGGTACCAGAGCTAATACTTGAACTCTATTCTAGATCAAATCCAATATCGGATGGTTATTTTGATTAAATCTTGATATGGATTTCTAAAAAAATTGCTCTCGATTTATGATCCGTGGTCGTTAAAGGCATGATTGTATGGATTTAAGTTGGCCCATAAAGATTTAAGGATTTAAGGTTATAGTTCTCGATTATCATATCAAAGGCTTCAAGATAAGATGATCGATCAAAGCCCTTCACATAATGTTCATTTTTTTTTTATTGATCGTTGCTGTGTTTTGTGTAAAATCAATAGGAGTAATTTTCGTTAAATCTGGACCATACGCATAGAGATTACCGTTGATTGGTTTGGAACCAATCATGTGCATTCTAGAGGGAATGGTAATTAAGGTTGACTTGGTTTCGTGGACTCAAACAGTCCACACTCACAAGTTAATGGGACTGTTAGGTTTTATTCCATGCATGGAACGAACGCAATAGCACGTGTATTGGTTGGTGGGGTTCGGTCCATGCACATTCCAAACCCAATGGGTTCTTGTATGTGAGTATTGGTTCGGCCAATGCATGGGGCCCTTGTACTGTTTTGGGTGTGCCATGTAGTGGGATCTGACACAAGTTTAATGCAATATAGGTGAGTCCTACAGGTTATAATGTTCATCGCTTGTGTGCATATTTGGTTTTGGTGTATATTAATATATGGGTTGGGCTCCAGTGACAGCCATAAAATGACAGGCTCCCGTTATAGGACACAATATGAGTCATGTGGCACACTCTTAGAGGACTCTGACCGTATGGATATTTGGCCAATCCCTAGGTGGACCTACAAACCAAAAATCAGCCTGATTATTGATTTCTAGGCGTTGGATCTTTTGTACTTCAAATACTGCTTAAATTCCCACAGTTGAGATCAACCCATGAAAACAAGTTCAATCCACAGTTAATCCCTACTTTCAATGATGGGAAGGGAAACTAGGAGATGATAAATACTAAAGGAGAGGACGTCCTTCTCTCTAACTCGAGCCATTCCAGCCCCATCGTCTGGGCATAAATGTGAGGAGAGATAAGAAGTCTCGGTCTCTACCATTGATTCATCATCAAGAATAAATCTCAGCCCTTGATCAAGTGCAAGAACAATTAATCAGAGCGATCTAAGGTATGTTATTTAATATTATGGTTCGATCCAATGTTTTTTATCATGTTGTAAAGTTCTATTTCCCAGGAAACTCAAGGTTTCCAAATATTTCAAGCCATAAATAACAAAAACTCTCATTTCTCCAAGATAACATGAGGATATTGCAATAGGAAATATGAATAACGCAAACAGAGGAGCTGAATTCTATCAATTCTGGGTTTCATCTGCGTACAGGGAGGCAAGGAATTCCTTGAGGCGCCTGTTGTAGACGCAGGGTCTCTCGAGGTGTACCAGATGACCCGCCTTCTTTATGCCTTGCAACGTTGCCTTGTCTCCCAGTTGCCTACGATCACATTGATCAGAGCTTCCTTAGTACGAGGATGTATATGGTGACCTGTGGGCCATTCTTGATCATTCAATTGGTGGGCCGTCAACACATTACAGCGTTTTTTTTATCATCAGATTGATATTGATGTTTCTAAAACCGTAGATCAAAGAGGTGGCCCACCAATTAAAGACGGTCTGTGACTTTGTTTGTGAAATAGACACGTGTGCTGGTTTTAAGGTAGAAGCAGAACTCACTCTTTCATGTTGTGGGCAAGCTCCAGGTTGAAAATTTGATCGTTCTCGCCCCAGAGCAAGTGAATTTTCTGAAAAATATAGTTAGAATGGACCATGAAACGTTAAGAGGATAAGATGAAGCCGGGGCAATAAGTACTTAAAATGCAGACGACGTATCTAACCACATACCTGTTTGAAATCAGGGATGGTGGCGTCCTTGTTGCTGATGACCAAAGCCTCGAGGAGTTCTGATCTTTCCTTTCTGTTGGTGAACATCACCTGTCATTGGGGGTAAATGCAGTTGCCACGTCATGATGAAAACCGTAGAGAATAAAGATTGGTGGTGATGGATGTCCGGATAGTTTTTGCTGAATCGGACGGTTAAGACTTCTTAATCACAATGATCTCTGCCTCATTAGCCATTTTTAACCGTTGGATTTGAGTTTTCGTGTGTTGATTTTTAGGCATAATTTGGGCTACTATGATCCTCATAAAAAAATTATTCACTAATACCGATGTAGAAGTGTTTTTAAATCGTCCACTATAATATTATAACGGACCCATTACGTTAACATTGTGTCAATTATAACAGTGTTATAACGGGTCATAAAAAGGTCAAAGTATTCTGTTTATTTTATTTTTTCGAAATAATTCCGTTGTATTTGCCGTTATAACACCAAGCCTATTTTTTTTGGGTCTGGCTCAAGGGACCCCCGTTTTTTGACCCCTATCTTGTGGTACCCACATAGAAGATGAATCAATGGCTAATTTTTGGTGGGGATGATAACCTCACCATATAGATCACCCCAACAAAAAATCAGCCCATTCTGAAATTTCTAACCCCATCAAATGTGGTTTTCAAGTTCCACGGTAAAAATAGATGGTCCATAATTCTTCAGCTTCTAAACCAGTCTATGAATATCAGAATGACTTAAATTTTTGTGAGGATGATCTCCTCACCATAGAGATCATCCTCACAAAAAATCAGCCATTGATTTATCTTCTATGTGGGTACGCCAAGATGAGGGTTAAAAATGGGGGTCCCTTGAGCCCGACCCATTTTTTTTTAGTTTTAGGCGTTGGGGCACAGTTGTTTCTATGAGGTCTAAAGACTCTAAACCCAATTCTGGATCCCGAGTCCCGACCCAAAAATTTATGAGGTCGCTAAAAATTGCCAGGTAGCACACTTTTTTATGGCTCACTGACCGCATGAACGGTTGGCCTACCCCATGGAGGAGGAAAAAATTTCTGCTGCATTTAAAATGTGTGTCGCAATCATCATGACCACCAATTAAAGTGGGGCCCACATGTATTAAAAGAAGATATTGCAAAGCGTATGTGGACCCCATCTCAACGTGTAGTCTTAATGGTCTTAAATCATAATATCTGCAACCTCCTCACCTGTGCAGCATAGCCAAAATTTTCTCCTTGGTGGATGGATCTCCACACCAAAAATAGACTTCCACCCCTTTGATAAAAATACCCTTTATAGCATGAGATATTAGTAAGACCCCTTTGAACCTTGCTAGATGTAAAAAGAGATATAATGGCCTAATTCCTTTTTTTTTTTTCAGGGTATTTTCGTAACACCCCCTGATGAACCAGGCCTCTTTGTCAATGACTATTTTGTCCATCTATTTAAATACCAAAAATTCTCTCAAATTAGTTTGCGCGTCTGGCCTCTGCTCTAACCCGCACGGGGCACGTGTCTATAGTGACATAATTTGAACTTAGTTTGTGCTCGTGTATCGGAGGTTCCCTCGACCTCCTGCCCTCGCTTCTGTATCTTTTCTTCTTAATATATATAGGGTTAGGATCGGGGGACAACAATTTTGACAACATTTTCTACAATAATTTTGGTGTACCCACATGGAAGATGAATCAATGGCTGATTTTTGGAGAGGATAATCTCTCATCATATAGATCACCCCTACAAAAAATCAGCCCATTCTGAAATTTCTAACCCCATCAAGTGTGGTCTTCAAGTTAATAGTAAAAATAGATGGTCCATAATTCTTCAACTTCTAAACTAGTCTAGGAATGGCAGAATGATTTGAATTTTTGTGAGGATGACCATCTTCACCAATGATTTGGTCAAGAGGGTCTTCTAGATTTTTTATTTGTCAAAGGGGTTTGCTAATTAAAATATAAAACCATGGCGGTGTTGCAAAATTGCTCCTTTTTATTGAGAAGACCAAAATACACCCACAAAACTTGCATTTTTCTTCTCAAGAACATTTAAGGAGAAAATATTTGCTGTCCCCTGGAGACTTCAAAATTTGAAGTCACCCCCTCCCAACAATGCCATGTGGAGCTTAATTTAGGGCGTACTGACCTTATGGATGTTTGGTCTACATCTTGGTGTACTTACCTACAAAATATCAGCTTGATCGATGATTTCTAACAGTTATATATTAGCATCTAAAAAACAACGCTCAAATCCAATGGCTACAGATTACGTTATTAAAATGCTAAATCCAATGACTATATATCATCAATCAAACTGATTTTTTAGGTGTAATCCATCAAGAAGTAAACCAAACATCCAAAAGACATAAATAGCGAAAAATCGAGCTATCCCACGAATAACCAGACGAAAATATGTGCAGTTGAGGCAACTGACCGTTGGATTCAAGAGATGTTACTGCTTTGTTGACTGTGTTACTCTTGAATCCTATGGTCAATGGCCTCAAAACCACACATAATTGTCCGGTTATCCGTGGGATAGCATTTTCCAATAGCGAATGCTGAGCTTTTTTTGGAGTAATTTGGTCTCCTCAGCAAAGAGCCAGTGGTTGATTGATAGGGTCCAAGGCCTCTTTACGTTGACGTCGGTAGAGACGTTGACCAACGGTCAACGTCAAGGGGTCTTTACTAATTTTACGAAGTACGACTGGACTTACTTGGCCCTGTTTCTTTGGGAAATATTTTTGCTCCAATCGATCCTTTGGGTCCACTGACCGCATAGATGTTTAGCCCACCCCTTTGGTGGATATTTACCCAAAAATATACTTCGACTGGTTATCACTAGCCATTATATTTTAGCACTTTTTAAAAAGTAATTTTAGCCGTCGGATTCAAACATATTTTTCCCAACGGCTACAAGTCACCAATCAAGATATTTTTGGTGTGTATCCAACAAGAGGTCGACTAAACATCCATGCAGTCAGTGAGCCCAGAAAAATTCTTTAAGTAGGGCCACCGATCGACAGGAGCAAAACCCTGCCGGAGCAAAAAAAATTCCAATTCTCTGAGGGTTTGAGAAAACGATAAATAGATGCAGAGGACTCCCGATGCAGTCAATACAGAGGACTCTGGTACCCTTACATAGCTCAATTTTTTGGGCCCACTGACCACATGGATGTTTAGTCCATCCATTAGTGGATAAAGACACTAAAAATCGACTTGATTGGTGATTTCTAGCCGTTGTATTTAGTATCTAAAAATCTACTTGAAATCCAAACGGCTAGAATCAATCTTAACAAAAGTACTAAACTCTATGGCTAGAGATAAGCAACCAGGTTGAATTTTGGTGTGCCCATCCAACGAGGGGTGCACTAAACATCCATGCGGTTAGTACTAAAATCTAAAGTTCTTCCCGATTTGTTTGATATGAAATTAGCAGTGTGATACGATAGTGTAAACCTTGGGTAACGGTGCAAACCTCGAGATAGTCACGGTGAAGACAACTGGGAAACCAGAGCTTCTTGTAAGCAGCGACAGAGAGAAGAGCTTTGAGACCTTTAACGGATGTAGGCAACAACAGCTCCGATGAGGAAGAGAAGCCGAGCCTCTCAAGGGTAACACCACTGATGGAGTCGGTCATGGCTAAGACCGAACCAGACACAACCAAAGACTGCACCAGGTCAGGGTGCTTCTCAGCCATTTTGAATGCAACCATGCCACCGTAGCTGAATCCCACAACCGTACACCTCTCCACACCCAGCTTTCGAAGGGCCGTCACCAGACACTCCGCCTGAAATATCGGTGACCGGTCGGTGCTGTTGGTTGTAGAGCCACCGAAGAAGAGAAGATCGGGAACATAAACGGCGTACTTGCTCGTTAATGATCCTATCTGAAACTGCCACGTTACTATACCTTCTGCAGCAAACCCATGTACCAAAATCACAGCAGGCTTATTCGATTTCTTCTTCTTCTTCTCTTTGTCTTCTTTACCTTCTTTGATCGTTTCGGAAGGAACCCAGAAGCTCATCACTGTTCCTGGCTCGATCTCAACTGTGTGGGGTCTTAGCCCCGACAGCTTCATCAGCCCATGCAACAATGGCTTCTGTGCTGCCACAAAGTTCACCATCTCTCTCTCTCTCTCAAGCTACTCTTCAGTCTTGAGCGTAGAGTCTCTTTTAAATCTAGAAGAAAGAGTGGGTGGGTGTAGGGTGGTTATCCGTTTTAATGGAGAGTTGTGGGCTCTATTGAATAAAGGACTTTGGTGAGGTTGGTCTGAGGTTCTACTCACCAAAATTTGTTGTAACCATATTTGCAGACACTTTTTTTTTTCCTCCTCCAAGAGGAAAACTTTGATGACTCGTTTCTGTCATCGATGTCGATGACAGGGCTCAATACGATTCACGTAGCACACTCTTAGAGGACTCTGACTGTATGGATGTTTGGCCATCCCCTAGGACGACCTACAAACGAAAAATCAGCCCTACTAGTGATTTTAGGCGTTGGATTGGAATTATTTTCATGGGTTGATTTTAACCGTAGAAATTTTAGTATTATTGACCATTATTTGAGGTACAAAGATTCAAAGGTTTGAAATCACTAATCAAGCTGATTTTTGGTTTGTCCGTCCACCTAAGGATTTGAAAAAAATCCATACCTTAGAGTCCTGTAACAGTGTCACGTGGCTCATATGGCGCCCTGTCATCGGCCTCGATGACAGGGCTCTGTCATCAAAGTTTTCCTCTGGAGGAGAACCGTATTTGCTTACACGAAACCTTACGTTACTCCCTTTTTTTTTATTATTATTGTTTATTGAAATTTTATTACCTAACGCAATAAAAATTGGGTCGCGATGTAACAAGGTATACCTGAGATCGTTTCATTTGCGGAAGCGGCATTTTTGGTAGTCACCACTGTCATCTTGGTTTACTGACCGCATGGATGTTTAGCCCACCCTTTAATAGATATTCATACAAAAAATCAGCTTGTTTAATGATTTTTAGCCGTTGGTTTTAGTACTCAAAAAATGGTTGTATTCAACGGCTATAAGAACGCATTAAATGGTGCTAAAAAGTGTTAAACTCTAATGGTTGTAGATTACCAATCAAGGTGATTTTTGGTATGTATATCCACCAAGGGGTGGGATAAACATCCAAGCAGTCAGTGGGCCCAGACGGCAGCGGTGACTACCAAAAATGCCGCTTCCGCAAATGAACAGTTTCAGGCATACCTTGTTACATCTTTTTCCATAAAAATTTTTGATACAGACGACTTTGGTTGCAGTCGATGCAGAGGGCTCTCGTGGCCCTACATAGCTCAACCTTTTGGGCCCACTAACCGCATAGATGTTACTTTAGCCACATACCAAAAATCAGCTTGATTGATAATTTCTAGCCAATTGGATTAACTAGCCCAAACCAGAACCTCGATCAATATATAGATTCGGAGGTGTGCCCAAAGTATCTTTGGAATGATCTATGGCAGATCATGTAAGCCCCACCTCGTGATGGCCTTATTTTACGTGACTCCCTTCGGTCAAGCGATGCGTAATTTTCGCATGATCTGTGCTCAAGGAAACTCACCAACATCTATAAGAGCCACGTGGTACACTCTTGGAGAACACTACGGTATGGATGTTTGCCTCTGCCCCATCCCTAGGTGGACATACAGATAAAAATTCAACTCGATTGGTGAATTCCAACCATGGAATTTGTCTTTAATGGGTTAATAATATTCACCCTTGGACCATTATTTAGGGTACTCAGATCCAACGGCTAGAAATCGCAAATCAGACAGATTTTTAATATGTAGATCCACTAAGGGATGGACCATGGGTCACATGGAAGTTGGTGTGTGTTCGTTAGCCAAATTGGACTCAGTAAAAAGGCTCTACATGGCAAGCCTTCAGGACCACTGACCTCATCATGGATGTTTGGCCCAATTTTCGCGGGCCTACACAAAAATCATCCTGATTGATTAGTGGACCACACATCGTACTATTAGTGGACCCTATTAGTGTGCCACGTGGTGGCTGAAGATTGATTGTTTTTTACCCCGGGTCCAGGTTTCATCATCGGAAGACTTCACCAACTTTAACAAGCTAGCTAGCTAGCTAGCATTAGAGTAAACCAATAATAGACGACGGTTTTTCTTTCATCTTTAACTTTGTTTGATCAACCACACCGCCTACTTCTACCATAACTGTCCATTTCGGAAACCGAAAAAATAAAAAAAAAATCTATGAGACATAATTACGTATCCAGATTTAGATAGAGAAGATCCCAAATTACCACGTGGCACATTCTTTCTGGTTCTGGTCCACAGACTCATGACTTTTTTGCCCACAAATCGGTGGCTATACACCAAAATTTGAATGATAGATGATTTCTAGCCATTGGATCTGAGTACTTTTTCATCATGGCTTATAATCAACCCATAGGACTGTTCATGAAGCAAGATAAAAGTACTCGAATCGAATGGCTAATGATTACCAATCATGCTGATTTTTTGTCTGTAGATCCACCAACGTGGGTACCAATCGAAGGGCTAACGATCATTACTTAGCTTACTTAGATCCAAAGCTTAAAAATCACTAATTAGGGTGATGTTTGATATATATATGTCCACCTAGGGATGGGCCAAACATCTAGTCGGTCAGTCGGATTTAAGAGTGTGCCACGTAGCTCGTAGGACGTCCGTCATCAATGTTCATCAAAGATTTATTCATTATAACGTGTTCATGTGGGGCGGACGCTTTGACCTAGTACAGCCGCGGGCGAAAGTGGGGATAACACCCACGTCATTGATTCAGTTGTCTGATTGATTGGATATTTGGATCAACCACCACCTAAAACGGCAGCACCAATACGTAATCACTAATTGCGGGATGGTTCTTGAGGAGTAAACCTTCGCTCACACCATGGTAAGAGCGAAGCTGATCACAGCCCACACTACGAGCCACGTGACAAAATATTCGAGGTCTATAACCGTATACATGTTTGGCAAATTACTAGATGAAACTATTTAACAAAGATAAACCTGATCAGTGATTTCTAAGTGTCGGATTGAAGTTACTTTCATGGGTGAATTTTAACCGTGGGAATTTGAGCATTATTGAGTGTTATTTGAGTGCAAATATACAAAGTTTCTAAATCACTAATCAGGCTGTTTTTTGGATTGTAGGTCCAACGAGAGACTGCCCAAACATCCATACGGTCAGAACCCTCTAAGAGTGTGCCACGTGGCTCTTTCTGTGGGCTGTGATCGGATTCGTGTGTGAGCGAAGGTTTACTCGTTCTTGAGACTTGAGACAGTCATAGTCCTGATCTGACAGGAGCCTTCGGCAAAAAAAAGGAAAAAAAAATCTATTGGATGGCTGCGAAGAGGGTCAAACTTGGCAGCTACAAGTCATCACCCCGGATGGATCACATTAGTCACGGTCACGTTGATTAGGGCCCATCCACTCGTGTGTCCCGGGGACAAATCTAGTCTGCACACGTGTACAGACTTAAAAATATGTAAACATTGTATGAACAGTTGATACTCCTTGAAAAATGTATTTTAATTTATAATTTTTTTTTAAAACAATTAAGTAACACGATGTTTGCATACTTGGGGGAGAGGCAGACTTCCTCGCTCCGCCGTTGATACGAGCCACATGACAGAGACTACTGACCGTATAGATGTTTGGCATATCCCAAGGTGACCTACACGCCAAAACTCAGCCTGATTTGTAATTTCAAACCTTTGGATATTTTTAGCCCAAATAATGCTCAAATTTCACGGTTAAAAAAAAAAAAAAACAACTCATGAGTACAACTCTAATCCAACGCTTATAAATTACTAATCATGCTAATTTTGAGTCTGTATCATGTGTGTCCATCTAAAGTTAGCCCAACATCCATTCGGTCAAAGTTCTCTGAGATTATGCACTAAAATACAAAAACACCCTTATTGACTGAATTTTCTAAAGAATGCAAAGGAAGAAAAATAAGTGAATTTCGACAAAACAAGAGTATTTTTGAGATTTTATCCGTTTACAACGAAAGAACAGGTTTCTCTCTTCAATAAGTAGAATAGATCATACTATCAGACTGAGACTGAGATAACGATCTCCCTAGTATGCAGACCATGGGAGGTAAGTCCACTTTTCCTTGTCTGTAGAAGCCACATGGCACGCTCTTCCATACCACCAACAGTATGGATGTTTGGCCCATCCCTATAAGGATCCACAACTAAAAATCAGCTTGATTGGTGATTTCCATCCATTGGATATGAGTACCCAAATAATGTTTGAACTTCCTATAAGTCAACCCATGAAAGACTCAAATCCAACGATAAATTATCAATCGGGCTGATTTTTAGTCTGTAAGTCTACCTAGAGATGGCTCAAACATTCCCACGGTCAGTGCCGACTCAGTGGTCTTCGAAGAGTATGCCACACGGCACATAAAGACGTTCGCTGAAGATTTTTCTTCAAGGGAGACACTGGGAGAACGTCTTCCTGAAGCTGATAGCAACACCGATCTGCTCATTAATAAGATGCTGCGGGCTGGTTCAATTACACAATCAACATTGAATAGCCGCTGAATACAGATCGCAGATTTTTATCACACCCCCTTCTGTTTAGATTTTAATTTGCAAAATGCATCCCCGACTTTTCAGAAGTCATGAATGTCTAACAGGTTGATCTAAATGCCATTAACATATACTACATACGCCATTGTTCAGGCGTCGGGCCAAACCTAAAAATACCACGTGGATCATTCTTAGAGATCAATGACCGTATAGATATTTGAACCAACACTAGATAAACGTATAGACCAAAAATCAGCCTGATTGATGATTTTTAACTATTCGAGTATTATTTTGGGTACTCAGATCCAACGCCTAAAAACCACCCATCGGACTGATTTTTGATATTTTTCAACTATCCATATGGTCATTATTCTTTGGTGTATACATCAAACAGTGCTGGCAACTTCCCATCTCCTACCGACACAAAAACTAAAGAATTTCACTTGGAAAAAAATAAGGGTCAGGCTCAGCTAGGACACATACATTCACACACAATTTTGGTGTACCCACATGGAAGATCAATGGCTGACTTTTTTCTGAGGATGATCTCCTCACCATATAGATCAATCCTACAAAAAATCAGCCCATTCTGAATTTTCTAACACCATCAAATGTTGGTGCAACTTATCGGTGAAAAATAGACGGTCCATAATTCAACTTGTAAACCATGCTACGAATATCAGAATGATTTGATTTTTTGTGAGGGTGATCTCCTCAACATAGAGACCATCCTCACCAAAAATCGTCCCATTCCAAAACTTCAAATTTATATATTGATCACTGATGATTTTTTTTTTTGGTTAAATTGCGTGTGAAAATAGGTGTCCGCTGAGCCTGACCCAAAAAATAAACGTTTCTTCAAAGTTTGGGTTTCAAAGCAATAGCCATAAATGGGTTGGGATGCTCACTTCTATGCGTGTGGAACCCACTTATGAGTTGTGCGAGTGGGCCTACCTTATTCATTGACGTATGGAGCTCATATATTTGGCGTGTTCTTAGTGTGAGTGTGTAATAATATACGTGCATGTGCGCATGTTCGCATTTTAAATGACATTCAGTTCGCAAGTGCAAATGTGAATCAAGAGAACATGCTTGAACTAAACGCTATTAAAATGAGAGTGCACACGCATTTACGCGCTGCAAATACTAGCTAACCAAAAGCATACTTAATGTAGCTGTCATTTAGGGATGTAAACGGGCTAGGTCATGAGAGGTTCCTGGCCTGAATATGATCGTATAAGACCGACCGGTCCTTGTGCCTGGGATTATTGCTTGGTTAGAGGTGATCGGCTTGTAAATGGGATTATTGCGTAACCCATTGTTCAGTTTTATGAAAATCCTGAAGGTTTGTAGATTAGTGTTGCATCTAAAGGCCTGTTTGGACGCTGTTAAGTTGAATGGTGCAAATTGAAAGAGAGAGGAAAATGTAGATAAGGAGAAAACAGTTTCCCCCTAAAATGCACTATTTTTTTGGGTTGCTTTTCAGATAAGCAGCAGATGAATTTGTAGGTAGCATGAATTACAATGCTAATGGGGTGCCTGTCCAAGCACGTTGACCCCTAAAACACAATTGGCAAACACCTAAAAGTAGCACAAAACTACATTCCAGGTTCGCCCAAGCGGACCCTAAACCAACGGTAAGATGATTATTTGTGGTATAATCCTAATAAGCAGTCCAATCCATTCAGTTATTGGAAGATGAAATATCTTAGTGGGCCCTAAAGACACTCTTTAGAAGTCCTTTCTTTTCGTTACTTAATTTAGTGACCCATCTCAAAGAATGTAGGCACTTACCAAGCCATTTTATCCATATTTTCAAAACAATCATTTTTAACCACTTAATTACTTAACATACCATTATTTTTTATATTTTCAAAACAGCTCCTTAATAACAACTTAATTACTTAATTTCTATGTTATTATTTCTTTATTTTCAAAACAACTACAAATGGACAACTTTAATTAGAATTTTGATTTTCTAATTGTACTTGAGTTGACATAATTTCATTGATTCACCGCTCCAAAACTTGGGTTGCCATGGGACATTGGCCCTATAACAAAAGGGCCAGGCTCAGGGGACCCCCATTTTTCTGACCCCTCTTGGTGATCGTGTGCTCCGCCGTTGATTTCGAGAATCCAACAGTGGTTGTCAACATCGAGCTGGCATCACTTTTGGGGTGCTGACAACCATCGTTGGATTTGTGAAATCCAGGGCCGAGAGCTCGAACACTGAGAGGGATCAGAAAAAATTGGGTACTCGGAGCTTGGGCCATAAAAAATTGGCAGCTTATTTTTAGTTCATTAAATGTCATTCTCCAAAAAAAAAAAAAAAACAACTTATTAAATGTCCCTCATGTACAGCTATTCTCATACCATTAATAACATTTTCAAAATAGCAACCATTATAAATACTCAATTACTTTTCATGCCATCATTCTTATGTTAAATACAATTCCTACCCTTGATAATTACTTTATAACTTATTATGACATAATTTCTATATTTCCAAAGCAGTTTCTTAATAATAATTTTAATTACTTTTTATGGCATTTTTTTTATATTTCCAAAACATCTCCTTTATGACTACATATCTAATTCTATGATCAACTTTAGAAATTTGATTTTTAAATTATACCTTTAGTTGCCCCAATTTATAGAATCACCCTTCTAAACTAATCTTCCAAATTGCCCTTTGAGTTGAAACTCTCTTATTTTGCTTCTTCTTCCAAAAAGAATCACTATTAAGGCAAGGGATCGCATATTTGCACACCCCATTTCCTATCCCGGTGGACACCTAGTCGGGGCACACCCCAAAAAGAGAGATCTCTCTAAAACTTGGCTGACCGGTGACCACACTGACCGCCCACAAAATGAGCCACATGGCACATTATTAGAGGACACTGACCGTATAGATGTTTGTTCAATCTCTAGGTGGACCTACAAACCAAAATTCAAGTTGATTAGTGATTTCGAAGTATTGAATGGAGCCATTTTCATGGGTTGATTTAACTGTGGGAATTTCAGCATTATCAACCATTATTTGGGGTACAAGATCGAAAGCTTTGAAATCACTAATCAAGCTGATTTTTCATTTCTAGGTCCAAATAGGGATTGGCAAAACATCCATACGGTCAGTTTCCTCTAAAAATATGCCACGTGGTGCATTTTGTGAGCGGCCAGTGACCGGTCAGCCAAGTTTTAGAGAGAGAGATCTCTCTTTTGGGGTGTGCCCCGATTTGGAGTCCACCGAGATAGGAAATGGGGTGTGCAAATATGAGCTCCCTAAAGCAATTGCCCAAGTGGGCTGTTTTAACCCTTTTTTTGCCCCTCATTTCATCAAATCCCATGGATATATGTGACTTTTCAAACTTCTTAATTTTCCTTTATATATGGGCTTTGGGTTGCCACAACTTCGATTCTCCTCTCTAAACTAATCTTCCAAAACTGCCCTTTGAGCTGGAATTTCCTTTTTTGCCCTTATTCCAAAAAAAGGCCCTACAATTATGCACATGCCCATTAATCTATATAAGAAGGGAGCTTAGTTGTCTCACCCTCTTATAGGCTTCAATAAAGAAGGGCCGAGATCTTATCCCCAACTGGACAGTGGATCTTAGCCACTCACACCTGATTTTGGCAAATGTATCAAATTTTCGTTGGGTGTTATTCAAAATTGATGAGGTAGTTTTTAAGATTTGTGTGGTTGGAATCTTGAGACAATTATGACAATGCTATAAATGCCCAAAATTTTCGCATCCAAAGTTGTGTATACATACATAGGATAGGACACATTAGTACGCCATTCACCATAATTACCTAACAACTCCCCGATGGATTACATGTCTAAGGCTGTGTTTGGTAGCGCACCTTCGACGTGCGTCTTGAAGGTGTGTATCTTGATTGATGACAAGTGTTTGGGTCACACCAAGGTGCGCACCTTCAAAGACACAATGCACCTTGAAGACGTGCAAAAGTGAACCTTCAAAGGTTCACCTCCCCACTTGAGTCTTCGAAGATACATGTACTTTGAAGGTTCACCCTCCACCCCAGTGGGCTTAGCCCACTTACTGTGTGGCCCACTTATGATGTATGGGCCCATTTGACATATAGCACATATATGATCTATCAACGCTCCTCTATTATTTGGGACCCAAATATGATCCATCAACTTCCGTTCTTATGTGGGGCCCACATTATTTATCAACTCTAGTTATTATGTGCGGCCCACACGAACTATCGATCGTTGTTCTTATGTTAGGCCCGCATGATTTATCAATATTTATTCTTATGTGGGTCTCACATGGTTGTGTAGAACCAAACGTCGGTCTTGACCTTTAAAGGTATGCACCTCGAAGACGTGGACCTTCAAGACGCACGTCGTCGGTTGAAGACGTGCTACCAAATACAGCCTAAGGGATCAAAACCAAGAGTGACATTGATGAAGGGAGTAAGAAAAAATCTCAAAGACGTGTCCCGGCAGAAGTCATAACATTAAACATAATTGACTGACAAAATGAGATTTATATTGCCGACCCCAACCATCTATATAACAAAACAGGGAAGTTGTCTCCCGACCTATACCCCCTCTTATTTGTTTCAATAAAGAAAGGCTGAGATCTTATCCCCCAAATAGACGATGGATCTCAGCCACTCACATCCGATTTTGACAAACGCTTTGTTGGAGTGTCGTGGGCATGACATGACGGTTGTCTCTTATCCGACTTCATAAAGGATGGCCTAAATCTTATCACACCAAATGGACAGTGGATCTCAGCCATTCACACCCAATTTTGACAAACGCTTTGTCGATAAGTGCCGTGGGCACGGGTCAGTAATTTACCTACATATAAGAAATGAAATGGGTTGGATTTACATATAGCCCAAGGGTCAGGCTCAGGAGCCTCACTTGTTATGCCTCGAGAAGGGTGTTATCGTTAAAACCGATTGAAACGGCCAGGGCAAAAGTGGAAAAAATGGATTTTAATGATTTTAACAGAAAAAAGTTGTGTTGAATTTTAAATTTAAAATTTTAAAATTTAAAATTTAAAAAAAAAATAGAATTTAACGGAAATTTAATGGTTTCCTTATACCCCTCTTATCTTATACTAGTGGGTGCCCCGTGCCATCGGCACTCCTCGACAAAGAATTTGCCAAAATCAGGTGAGTGGCGGAGATCCACTGTCCATTTGGGGGAGGATTAGATCTCAGCCCTTCTTTGTTGATGCTTATAAGAGGTATAAGTAGGGAGACAACCAATGTGTTTTTTTATATACAATAGTAAATGGCCCATGCTCACGGCACTCACCATGAGCAAAAATTAGGTGCCTTCGGCACTCAAACGGTAAAACGGACTGGGGAGTTACTATTTTTTCCATTATAACGGCTGTTATAACGGATTGTAACGCACAGAGGGAGAAATGGGAAAATAACAAAAATTACAAAAAGTAACTGTGTTGAAATTTAAATTTTGAATAAATTGAGGTCAAGCGAGGTGGATTGAGTGGCTGAAATCTAACCGTCCACTTTAGATCGATGGATTTGATCTCAACCACTCTTTATCTAACCATCCACATTAGATGGATGGATAAGATAAGAGAATACAACTGAGTTGTCTTGATATATGCGTGGGTGGCCCGTGCCCGGGGACTTTCCGACAAAGTGTTTGTCAAAATCGGGTGGGAGTTAATCTCAGCCATCGATATGAAGCATAGTGGATCTCAGCCACTAGTTATTGAAGCCATATAAGATAAGAGGGGTATAAGAAAACCATTAAATTTTCGTTAAATTCTATTTTTTTTTTAAATTTTAAAAATAGAATTTCAACACCTCTTTTTTCCATTAAAATCATTAAAATATATTTTTTTCATTTTTGCCGTTTTAATCCGTTTTAACGGTAACACCCCTCTCGAGGGATAAAAAGTGGGGCTCCTGACCCTAACCTTGACCCTTGGGCTATATGTAAATCCAACCCATTTCATTCCTTATATGTAGGTAAATAGTAGGTGACCCGTGCCCACGGCAAAGCATTTGTCCAAATTGGGTGTGAGTGGCTGAGATCCACCATCCATTTGGTGTGATAAGATCTTGGCCATCCTTTATGAAGCTGGATAAGAAGGGGAGACAACCGTCCTGTTTTCTTATATAGATGGCTTCAATAATGAGTGGCTGAGATCTACTATACTTCATATCGATGGCTGAGATTAACTCCTACCCGATTTTGACAAACACTTTGTCGGAAAGTGCCGCGGGCACAGGCCACCCACGCATATTTCAAGACAACTCAGTTGTATTCCCTTATCTTATCCATCCATCTAATGTGGATGGTTAGATAAAGAGTGGTTGAGATCAAATCCATCGATCTAAAGTGGACGGTTAGATTTCAGCCACTCGATCCACCTCACTTGACCTCAATTTATTCAAAATTTAAATTTCAACGCCGTTATTTTTTGTTATTTTCCCATTTCTCCCTCTGTGCGTTACAATCCGTTATAACAGCCGTTATAATGGAAAAAAAATAGTAACTCCCCAGTCCCTTTTACCGTTTGAGTGCCGAAGGCACCTAATTTTTGCAAACACTTTTGTCGGAGAGTGCCGTGGGCATGGGCCTTTTACTATTCTATATAAAAAAAAAACACATTGGTTGTCTACCTACTTATACCTCCTCTTATAAGCATCAACAAAGAAGGGCTGAGATCTAATCCTCCCCCAAATGGATGGTGGATCTCCGCCACTCACCTGATTTTGGCAAACTCTTTGTCGAGGAGTGCCGATGGTGTGGGGTACCCACTAGTCTATATAACAAAACAGGGAAGTTGTCTTATCTCTTATCTTATCCTGGTTCATAAGATAAAGAGTGGTTGAGATCAAATCCATCCATCTAATGTGGACGGTTAGATTTCAACCACTCAATCTCTCTCATTTATTCGGTCACTCCCACTCATTTCCCCTGCGTGCAACATATTCGAAATTTATTGAATTTTAAAATTCAAATTTTGAATTTTAGCTCCGTTATTTTTTTTCATTTTTGCCCATGTGCATTATAATCCGTTAACAGTCGTTATAACAGAAGAAACGGTAACGCCCCCAGTCCGTTAAGTGCCAACGGCACCCAATTTTTGCAAATGCTTTTGTCAGAGATTGCTTGGGCACGGGCCATTTACTAGTTTAGGATAAGATATAGATGATGATGATGATGGTGATTGATCAGCTGATGTACTCTAGCTAACATATAAAGGAAGTCATGGCAACCAAGGGTCAAGAGATCACTTAGAGTTCACATCCTTGACCACTTGGGTAACTGAAATGATAGGTCTTGTCTTATTTCAAAATGAGCAGTGTTGCTGTCATCTTGAGGCCACAGTCCAGACCGTTGGATGGTCTTCAGAATTTCACACCCACTAATTGGAAGAGCATACTATGGGCCTTAGAATTCACACCACTCATGGGAAGACCATTAGTGTAAAGACCATGTTAGCTAGAGATCTTTTCAAAAACAAATTTTGTCTTTTGTGCTTTGTTTTCTTTCTTGTAAAAGAATGGGTAGAAGATTAGTTTCCACATTGAAAAGGAAAGAAATATACACATGTGGAGAGAATTTATTGTATGTGGTGCGAAGCGCTATCATGTGTTGTGTGCAAGCACATACGTGCGAAGTATGCGCGGGCGCACTTTCCGATCAAGATGAAAGGACATGATTGTTTAGAATTGATCAAGGCCATCTGATTCTCTTCGAGCCTTAAAGACCATTTGATCACCTTTTTCACCTTCTTATTTTCTGATTTCTTCTATTGGTGTTGGTGTTAACATTCAGAATAAGAAAGTTTGGAGGGGTGAATCTATAAATTGTGGCAACTCAAGGTGGCGCAATTAAAAAATTAAAATTATAAATCGTTTATACGTAGTTATTAGTTAATTTGAAAATATAGAAATATTGGCATGTTAAGTAATTAAGTGATTAAAAAGAGTTATTTTTGAAAATATGGATAAAATGGCATAGTAAGTAATTAAGTGATTATATATGGACCGTATTGAAAAATAATTAATCGCACGAGAAGTAATTGAGTAGTTAAACAAGGTTATTTTTCCAATGACATGAGATTTTTAAAATTAAAATATATGATATAATAATAGTATAGTACAACTATATGGTGCTTAGGGGGTTGTTAGGCAACTACTACGTGCATCGGTGAACCTTGTATGCAGGCCCAAGTTTTTCCTTTATTATATGAGTGGCACCTGGCACACTTCTAGAGACCACTAAGCGAATGGATGTTTGGCCCATCCCTAGGTGGACGTACATACCAAAATTCAACCTGATTAATAATTTCTATCCATTGGGTTAATCTTTTCCATGGTTTATTTTTAAACGTGGATTTTGAGCATTATTTGGGGTACTCAAATCCAAATCTTAGAAATCACTAATCAAGCTGATTTAGTTATGTAGGTCTACCTCGGGATGGGATAAACATCAACATGGCCAATAGCCTCTAATAGTATGACACGTGTCTCACACTGATGTGTCAATGCTGATGATGGACCCGAAGGTGAGGGTGTGAACATTGTGTGAAGAGCGTGCCCCAACCCTAGTTCTGGCTTTAATTTAAACTAGTAATAGATAGAGGGTCAGGCTCAGCGGACACATTTTCACACACAAAAAAAATCGTCATAGGCCAATATATAAATTAGAAGTTTTGGAATGGGATGATTTTTGGTGAGGATGGTCTCTATGGTGAGGAGATCACCCTTACAAAAATTCAAATCATTCCGATATTATTCATAGCATTATCTTTGGTATCTCAGATCCAAAAGGTTAGAAATCACTAAGCTGCAGGCTGATTTTTGGTATGTGGATCTACCCAGGGATGGGACAAACATCCATACGGTCACTAGTCTCTAAGAGTGGTCAGTAGTCTCTAAGAGTGCACCACGTGGCTCACATTGTTGTCCGTCATCAACCCCGACGGACCTCCGACGTGATCAACATTGACGAGCGTAGCGTCGTGTAAAGGGCGTTCCCCAACCCCAGTTTTGGCTTTGAAGTAGTAATAAGATACATAGATGTTCGCGGGTATCTATAGATGATCAAATAATATCAAAATCCATATTTCTACTCACAAGCTACCCATCTAACGTCATTTCTCTTTCCCAATCTTACCCTTCCCATTTTCTCTATTTTCCTCTTTTTCTTTATGGAAAGGAGGAACATTGGGATCTCATCTCAGTAGTACAAGGAAAAAAAAAAATTGAAAAGAAAAAATAAAAAAGAAGCAGATAGCTTCAGACCCAGGTAAACTAACCACAGAACTAGTCATACACACCGAGTATACGAAGGAAGAACACGACCACCACTTTTTTCTACAACGACCAACCAATCAACGGTGTAAATTTATCTTCCTCCATCACATTGTCGGTGATGATGATCGAGAATTAAGACCAGAAAGGTCATAGAAGCTACCAAGTCCTACAAAGAAATTAAAGTTAAAGAAGAAAATAAAAGAAAGAAACGACATAGAATTATCCCTTTTTCACTCCATCTATGAAGACGGAGAAAAGGAAACAACAGCAAGGAAAGTATACGAGAACCATCATCATAGCCATCAAGAGCAATCATCATGTGTAGTCATGAACAAGACTCGGCCTGTCCGGGACATTGAGACGCCATGAAAGGAAAGGAATGCTGGTGTCGGACTCCCGATCGTCGTCTTCGATGAACCTGAATTCATTGTCGAGAGCTGGAGTACTCATGGAAGGTACCTTCTGGGACTGTGCATAGTGAGCCCATGAGTGATGACTCATCATATGTTGTGGTTCTATGACCGTCGCTGCAGCGGCACTGGCGGTGGTACTGGTGGCGCGTCTCTCTTCTTTCTTGTAACGGATTCCACACGCATTGCACAGTGACTACACTTCAAATAAAGTATTAATTAGTTACTCGCAAACTAAAATCAAATAAACAAAGAAGATAGAAAATTAATCAAGAACAAGAAAACATATAGTAGCTATACTAGTTATAGAGAATGACGACCTTGGGGCCTCTGGGTCCGTTTCTCCAAAGAGGTGTAGATGTTGTATCACAGTTGGCACATCTTCGAGCGAGAAGAGAGTCTCCATTCAAGTTATTGCCGCTGCTACCTCCTCGACTGCTTTTATGGGTAGGTGCTGATGAGGGAGGCTGTTTGGTCTGAAATATATCCCAACAGAGGTTAGACATGCACGAGCCGGGCCGTCGGTGACGGCTAATCGATTTGTCATCTGTTTGACGAGTGGAGGGAGTCCCTAAAGAGAGAGTGCAATCCACAGAAGACGAAGACGAGGTGAATGGATATGTATGATCAACTTCATCGAACTGTTTGTGGTTATTGGAAGTGGAGAATAACATGGAGAAAGAATTGGTTGGAGCGTGAAACAAACCGCAGGAGCACGGACCACCCACTTGATTCCCGTGAGGGCTGCTGCACCGATGCATCGATCTCTTCTTACTCGATCAATCTCTCTAATTTGGGCTTGTTTGTAGTCTGTGTTGCTCTCAAAATCGAAACTACAGATCGGAGGATGAAATGGGTTTTATTATAAATGGAGATTGGATGTGTGTACGTACGTGAATCGAGAGGATCAGGTGGGAAGGAGAGGGCAAGAAAGAAGAACAAGAGAGAGAGAGAGAGAGAGAGAGAGAGAGAGAGAGAGAGGGGTGCTGTAGCAAAGTTATAGCGGTAGTAACAGCCAAAATAGTGGCAGAGATAGAGAGAGAGAGAGAGAGATGTAATAATCTAATTTTTGAAAAAACACTTGGAAATGAGAGAAGAGTGTACGAGAGGCCTGAGATCGGTGTTGTCTATTAGCCTTAAAAGCTAATATAATGGCAAAAGACCAGTCAGCACCTCAGTCCACGTTGTCGTCAAACGCAAATATATATAGAGAGAGAAAGGACTCTGATCATATTATCATATATGAAGAGAGAGAGAGAGAGAGAGAGAGAGAAGAGTTAGATCAGTCAGTCAGTCTGTGGGTGAGGATGAGTTGATAGTCTTTGTCTTCCCTGTTTTGATTGCCAACTTGCAGTAGTAGTGTATTACTATAGTAGTAGTAGTAGTAGTTTTCCTCTTATACACACTACTATATATATACACACTCGAGAGAGAGAGAGGGCGCACCAAACAATGTGAGAGTCAGAGAGGCAGATGGGTTGGTCATTGGGTAGTCAAAAGAACCCACGTGACTCCCGGGAACAGTCTTCCATGGATCTGCCTTCTCCGATCACGAGGCAAACCCCCAAACCAAAGACATCAAACCTCTGTCCGTATCCGTATATCTGCTCTCTGTCACTGCCACACTCCCAAGGAAAAGGAAAACCAACCGCATCTATGACCACCTCCTCATCCCATCCTCCCTTCACAGTTCACACAAGCATCAGTTACCGTTTAATCATGCACGTTGGTTGGTCAGCTCGTCATCATGGCCACCTCAAGCCCGAATCTGGAGGTAATCACAAGCTTGGTGGTCGAAGATCCGGAGATTTTGATTCAAAAAGCAGAAAAAAAAGGAAAGGATACAAACGCAATCATCAAAGCAACAACCCCTCTTGTGGGTATTCTTGTTGGGTTAGAACTTAGAAGGAAAATATACTTCTCCAGTCAAAGAAAGAAAAGCAAAAAAAAAAATTAAAAAAAAAAAAAAAAACGATAAAGTGACTCGAACCCCATCATCGATCCTCCAAACCCCAACAAATACCTCAAATCGATCGATCCCAAGATTCAAAACCAAGACAGAGAATCAGATCGTCTAGAGATTAGTGTCCGTCGTTCGACAAACGGGACGACTACCGCTTTCCAAAAGATGCTCTCTTCACTTTGTAGACTACGATCCACCCAAGAAACAGACACACAACAACAGTCCCACATATATTAGCTCGTGTGTCTATAAATTTTTTTAACTAATCTCTCTCTGTTTATACTTTATAGAGTAAAACTTGTGTCACAAGATGTTGTGACGGAACACGATCACAGCACTCAATACGAGACACGTGGCAGACGATCAGAGGTCTTTGACCGTATGGATGTTTGACCAGTCCCTCGGTGGACCTACAAACCAAACATCAGCCTGATTAGTGATTTAAAACCTTTGGATTTTTGCACCCAAATAACGCTCAATAATGCTCAAATTCCTACCGTTAAAATCAACCCGTGAAAATAACTTCAATAGAATCAGTTAGAAATCACTAATCAAGCTGATTTTTTGTGTACCGGTCCACCGAGGGACTGCCCAAACATCCATACAGTCATCGTCCTCTAATAGTATACCACGTGGCCCATATTGAGTGCTGTGACCGTGTTCAGTCACAACATCTTGTGACACAAGTTTTACACTCATACTTTGTACTCTCTTTAATTAAATAAATTCTGGGATTTGCTCTTAAAACACCTAAAATCATGATGTTATGTGGCTCGTTGGATTCGGTGGGACCTACACTTCTTCAGTTCCCAAGATATAGCTAGCCAATCCTGCCGACTTAGACCAAGTGCCACGTGTACATCGTCTGTTGATGTTGCATGCATGCATGCAAGCAAGCAAACAAATGTGTTACACAAGCCTTAGAAGTAGAAACCTCTTAACTTTGTTGAATAATCTTTTCCCCATTTACAGATACATTCCTCAAAAGCAACAAAACATTATGTGGAACTGAGAAATGTGGTCTCTCTCTCTCTCTCTCTCTCTAAAGGGGTTGGGATTGGTCTAGTGATTTTGTACCCATAATCATTCTTGCCACGTAATACAAAGTAATAATATAATAATGAAAGAGAAGGAGAAGCAAAGTTAAAAAGTAAGAAAACCCCACAAGAAGCCAACATTGAGCCTCTTCTAGAGGGGGGAAAGGTTCAAAAGGAAGGAGAGAGACCCCTCCAATGAAAGATAAGTTCTTGTCGATATTATGACGTCTAAGACCCTATAAAGTATAAACCTCTAATTGTCCCTCTACAGGGGGGGTTGTGTAAATCTCTCTGACCAAAGCATACCACCTATTCTTTAATCTGCCTTTACTTTTGCACTCTAATGGATAGGAACACTTCTGCTGTAGCCGGATGCATTCTATAAAATGTCAGCTTGCCTTTCATCAGCCTAGACCATTCAATCAATCATCCAAAACGCTTACCGATCACGAACCTTTTCGTCAGCTTTATATTGGACGGTTAGGAGTGTCCAACCAATATGGTTGGGGGATTTTTACAACTGATTTAATTGGATGGTTTGGATTGAATAGGTAGGCCACATGTACAATATAGGATTGGTAGACTGAATGTGACTGCCATAAAAGAAAATCTATATGGGTATTTTAGTAACACCCCCTGCAATGTGAAAGTAATTAGTAATGCCCCCTTATACTTTCAAACTTTAGGATTACCCCCCTTGACCTAGTTTAACCATCATTTGACTAACGTTAAAACATGACATGTATCATGTGCCTGTTAATCCGTATTGACTGAAGTCAACCACTATTAAACTAGGTCAAGGGAGTAATCCTAAAGTTTGAAAGTATAAGAGGTATTACTAATTACTTTTGAATTTCAGGGGGTGTTACTAAAATACCCAATCTATATAGATAAATTGACATCGGTATTTAACATACCCGAAAATAACAAAGAATACTAGTTAAGAACTGTAAAATGGATGTCGAGAATAGGAGCTCAGAGATCACCACCTAGTTATCCAATGGGAAACGATATAGTGATGGGTCAATTATCTAAAATGCCAATGGTCTTTCTTCAAAAAATTGACCCATTAGATCTGTCAGTCCTCTTTATAACCATAATTAAGTAGTAGGACACACGGTTCCAAAAGATGAGTTCTGTGAAAAATCGGCAAGATAGATATGTCTGTCGTGCAAATTTTTCGGGTTTAATTAAGTAAAACTAATTTTCAAATAAAGACTTCTTAAATCAGATGGTGATGGTTG
This sequence comes from Euptelea pleiosperma, assembly GCA_035048495.1. Lineage (NCBI taxonomy): Eukaryota > Viridiplantae > Streptophyta > Magnoliopsida > Ranunculales > Eupteleaceae > Euptelea > Euptelea pleiosperma. Next base: position 3,573,373 of record CM068552.1, on the reverse strand, counting down.
TGGGATGGATAGATCATGGTGAGGGTGCATTTGACTCAGTTTAACTTGAGTTGATTTTGGGTTGACTCAAGGTGACTTTGGTACACTTTGACTTGGATGTTAACCTAGACACATATTCACTGTTATATTTATATTATATCCATCTACACCTTGTGCCTTAGCCTTGGATACTAGATTCGATCCATATTCTTCTGGGTCATTTCATGAGTTTTGGGTTTGGGTCATGTCATGAGTTTTGGGTTTGGGTCATGACTGCATTTCCTGAAAGTATAAAGGGATGTTACTGCTGTCTGCAAAAACTGTTACAGTAGTAGCTAACCAATAGTATAAAATCTAAAAGAGTAAAATGAAAGAAGACATAATAATGTATATAAATTGAAGTTAGCAGGTAATACCAGACCGATTTCCATTATCCAGAGCACTATACTTGCAGCAAAACAATTTGTAACTACAAAATGAGAGACTTATCAGTTTAGAAGACGGAGAGGTGAGGCACACATTGTCGTAAAGAAGATTCATCCCATGCATGTTGATTATGATGCTGACAGGTACCACATACATCTGCTCCAAAAATTCAATAGCTCAATCGAAGAAAGGCAGCATCCCAACTCCTTTAATTCTAACGAACTTAACAGTGATGATACCCTCTTACTAATTAAAGAAAATTCTATAAGAAATAGAGAAGAACATGGGAAGAATGCATAGCTCTGTAATCCAAGTATTTTGAGCATGCTCTCATTGCTCGAACAGAGCAGAAGACACCCCTATACGTAGAACTGGGAGAGGTGGATGTTTTAGTGTTAATCATAGTCATTAAGGCTAAAATGGTCAACAACGGGTAAAAGAATTAAGTGTTAACTGGGCAGAAGATGAATGGTCTGAAACGTGCCAAAAATAAAAGGTCACAAATGGTTTAAAAAATAAAAATTTAGAAGATATGCTCACTAGAGACCAAAGCCCATTCAGCCCGGTGGTGGCAGCTGCACACATTTGTGTGCTAGCAGATGTGCTCTTACTCTTAGAGCTTTACAAATGCCTCACACCATTGACATACATATGTCCACAAAACGTCTTATCCCTCTCCAATATGAGACTCAAGAAGACACAAAAGGTAGTGAAAGATAAGAGAAACTATTTAAGTTTTCTTCCAAAATTTTCATTCTAAAAAGAGATTTGTAAAATACATTATAAAACACAAAGAACCTGAGTTCAAAAATTCATAAAACCAAAACTTCATAAATAAAAGACTGCCCCTTAGCCTGTAAAAAAAATGCATGTGAGTGAGATGAACACCATTTGTAGAATATGCTTTACTCAGGAAAGTTCAGATCTCTTAGTCAGAGCTAATGTTAAAGTCTTGTAACTAGATTTGATCAGAATGAACTTAACTCTCATTTGACATAAGAAGCAATACATATAAAACCTACATAAAAGAAATTAGCATAAATATCTCTAGACAACTATAAAAATGGCCTAAAACTAAAAAAATGCCATTTAAGCATGAAAAAAGTACAATTACAGCACAACAAAACAACCAATTTTAAAACTATCCTACTGTTGGATCATTCAGATGGCTGTCATGGCTTCTAAGTTCTAACTAACAAGAGATCCTTCATAGTACTTCATTAAGTTATTTGCGTGCCAAGTGTCAGCCTCCTCAAGTTTGGTTCTTTCATGAAATATTGGAATCATAGCAATGTCTCTAGCAACCAGATTATCACAATACAAGCTCCAAGTTTTATTAACTTTTTCGCGAAATGAGTTAGCAAGGATAGCCCACCTCACTGCAGTACTCTGTTTCCCATGAATCAAATTTATCTCCAACTCTAAGTACCAGAAGAAGAAATGAACTTGGGTTTATGATTCTAAATATGCTGGAGAGTGAGGCATATTTGACTTTGTTTTCAATATGTAGGATGACAATGTATATTAAATATGCATTCACAGATTTACAATATGATTGAGGCAAGCACACTGGTTACACTGCAGCTTCTTGTGTTTTTTTCCCATTTATCTACTTTTTGGGGTGTAGGAATGATGATTTTAGGAGAGCTACCTCCAAGACTGAATATTTCAAGCAGCAATCACAAACTACTTTGCAGGTGGAGGATTTTTTGTTTACGTTTTTCCCCTGTTCTTCATTGAGGAAGTCATTAGAGCAGCCACGCTGATTTTTAAGTGGAAAAAAAATCATCATTTTACTTCCACCAAGAAGAGTTCTTTCTTCCAAATCCAGAGTTCTTTGAACATAATGATGATCATCTAGAGGTTTATGGCCGTAGAAAAGATTAATCTGTTTTTATCAGTTAACGGTGATTTGGTAAATTAACCTGAAACATATTTTTGAACCACCAAAAGGCAACCCAAGTAAATAAGATATCTTAGTTCATTAACTGAAATGTAAGAGATTTAACTATCAATTGTAAAAATAGCAATCAATCAAACTGATTTCCATCACTATTACCATGGGTTATCCTACTAGTTACAAACTTAATTGGCCACATCTCTGATTTCTGTCAAGAATTTAGACATTGCATTCATCAACCTTTCGCCTCTAAGAGTGCACATTCTTTCATAATCCCATCCCGACATTTTTCGTTTTAAGTTTGATTGTTTATCATAGAAGAAAACAGAAAACAGAAAACAGAAAAGCACAATTCACATTTAAATTTAGCAGTATAATAATATCCCATAGACGTCCTAACTTAACACTACTGAGAATCAATCCACAGAAATAAGTTTTCTAGCATATCCTGGTCATTCTAATACACAATAAGACAGTACTAGTTAGAGAATGAATTTATCTCACTCCCCATATTTCTTCCTTCCTCGACATCTCATGCTGCTTCTTGATCTTCATCTAGGCCAGCTTTGGCCATTTTTATCTTTCACTGTTGCACTCTTGTTGGTGTTTCTTAGTATTCCTTTAAAGGTTCAAACAACCTTTGCAGTCATTGCAGACCCTTTGTACTATGCTCCTCATTCGCCTCATTGTATTTTCTTCATCTTGTTTATTTTTTACCTTTTTGTTCTGCTCAGTTTCTTGGGAGCCATTGACATTAGGGTTCTATTTTCCTGCTATTTTGACAAGGAAACCCACAACAAGATGCCTCTAATTCCTCACTTGATGAAGTGTAAAAATGTCTTAATGCCACATTCCTTGGATGCTTCCCATATCATACGCATAACTATGACTTCTTCTTCTTCTTTTTTTGATGAGGTAAAGGATTGCATTAAAGAAAAAGAGGCTACAAAACACACAAATCCCAAAAGTGAAAGAACTGTACATAATTACATGCCAACCCCAAATCCCTCTCCACCTAAGGAGATCCAAGAATAATTGAACCCCACAAGAAAATGCCATAAAATTCCTTCAGAATAGCTGAACAATGGAACAAAGAAACTTCGGTTTTGTCTACAATTGACTCAATCATCCTGTAATTATCCTCAAAATTCTATTATTCAATTCCTTCCAAATGTTCCAACATGAAGCAAGGGAGGAAGTTTCAAGAGAAAATAAACCCCCTTGCTTAATGCCCCCACATACACATACAACCTTTAAGAAGCTCCATCACATTATTGGACAATTCACAACTGGTGCTTACAAAGCCATAGCCCTATCCTCTGCCTCGGAGCCAAACTCGGTTGTAATACTCTTTTTTATGCTCTTGCAGCATTGAATTGCTTCCTGAACAGAAAATGGTCAATGCTAGAATCCTAGTCATTTGTGCAATCATGACGGTCGATATATTTGAGCCCTATGCATCTCAAGTTTCCAGTCCTAGTTTCAGGACAAGATTTACCAGGATCAAGCATAACCTGCTAACAGAACCAACTAGAAATGAGGTGTCAGTCAATCGTTTGTCAATTAAATCAAGCTGTCTGATAGATTTTCCTTCTACATAGCAGGCTCAGTAGTGTCTCAATTTAAATTTTTGGTCCGTGCGGAACAATGGTATTCGACATATCAATATTTTGCATCTCTCTAGCTGGTCCACGGATTAGTTGTATTTCACGACAACAGTTCCCTTTTTGGGTTCGGCCACTTCAATTCCACAGAAATACATAAGATTTCTAAGTCTTAGATGTCTGTTTCGTCAGAGAGTCGAATTTCAGCTTTTCACGCCACTGAAGCACACTAGTTTTTCATTATTGTAATTACATAATAAATTTCAATTTTTTTTTTTTCACTTCAAAGACTGTCATGAGGGGCAATTTTCAACTTAAAATCTATTGTTTTCTAGTTCCCATTCCAATTTATGATGCAAATATTAAGTCCTTGCAATAGACAACTACAATAAATTCAGGAGTATACTTTATGAAATGTAAACAAGAAGTCATTGTGATATTCAAGTGGTTTAAAGTTAGGACTTCAAAATGAGCAAGTGTAAAGCATTTTGTACGTGTTGGAAGTGAATATGCTTAACAGTGTTTTCAAGCCCATCTTTAACTCAAAGAAATTTCCCAACAAGTCTTGTACCCTATTATAGTATGACAGTTCAAATACAGACAAAGAAATATTGACGAGTCAATACTAGCATACCCTCTATAAACTCATTGGTTGTCCTTCACATTCTACCTACCTCCTTGAGATCTCTTGGCTGCACATGTAGTGAAAAATTAGAGACCCAGATACAACGGAACTCATATCTCAAGTCCAATTGTGTTGACAGTTAATTTTCCAGTCTTGCGAATCAAATGTGCTTATATGTGGCATTGACTAATGCAATGATAACAGGTTCTTCTGAGTTCTTCATACATTGCTTTAATTTGCAAGATTATGTTATGTATTGCATTTTCAACCATGTCAGCGATGGCAACAACTGAAAAGGGGCTCAGTCCTGCCTGAAGCACGCATCATGATAGTTTTTGGATCGTAAATGACTACTATGGATGGCGCTCAACGTTTAGACTTCCACCTATGAGATATATCATCCTCGATCCCCTTGTCTCATTCTAACCAAAATTATTCTTATAGTTTGACAATTTATCAACCAAACTCAAATCACTTAAAACATTCTTCTTTTATTTTGGACAGGAATAGCAAGGTGGAGTCATACGTTGAAGCTAATATGCTAGACAACAAAAACTTCTAGCAATAAAGAAGATAATATTGTGAATCAAACCAAATATGAGTCAAGGCCAATAGAGAAAAAAATTGCCTGCTACAAATGAACGAAAAAACAAGTATTCATTTAGCCAAAGACAACAAAAAAAAAAAATCAGTTGGAAATAGGTGATAAATTTAATTAGTAGTACAGAATAAATATTGGAAAAGATAAGTGCTTGACAGTTAAATGACATATGGTTAATACCCAAAGTAACCAGGGCAAAATATTTTAACGCACTAGACAATTACATGACTAATGGTTTGTCATGAAAACATTAATTGAATTTGAATTAACTCTCTCCACGGTTTTCCCACCCAGTTCCTTTTCTGTAATCTTTTAGGGGGTTCTCACCCCTAATTGATACATATACTCATACATAACCTATAAAAAATTAAAAAGCTCTCTCCACGGCTTTATCTAAACCATGGCAACCGAGTTGAATGAGTGTCAAGAATGCATTCCAACACAAAAGTCGAGATTATCCCTTCACAGAGCAGATACCCAACTTAAAGATGTAAAAACATAAAAGTTGGGTACTCAAGCTAAAGAAACATGCCAACAATGCATTACAGCATTGAACTTTTATGAGCCAAGCTTTGTGCAGCATTTGCCTTGGTTTAAAGATACCAAGCATCAATGATGTAGAAACTTTTTAAAAAAATGACAGAGAAACCAATACATGTCCTAAAATATCTCCATACCGTAACAATTATTCCTAAAGATAAGGCTGCAAAAGAAGATAGGTAGAGTATTCCCTTCTTGACAAAAATGTAATTTTAGGCATTATGGTTCATATCAATATGTTGATGCCAGTATAGCACGAGGACTTAATTATGTAACAAACTAAATAAGCTCTCAATAAGAACAAAGACAAAAATATTTTGAGCACGATATATGAAAGTGCACATGATCCGAAGTATTGATGGAAGTTACCATGGCATAAGTACACACGATTTAGTGAACAAGTTCCTCAGAAGTGAATTTGTTAAAGACACAATAATTAGACGTAGTTAAGGTGAAAATGACTGAAAAAAAAGTAAGAAGAAGGCACAAGAAGAAGAAAGAGGATACATGAGACAGAGATGTCGTATCCTGCTCACTCGTCATTATTTTATTCACATTGTGAAACAATTATTATATACTCTTATAATATCCTCCTAATAAGGTTAAGAGACAGAGGCATAAAACTAATCACAAGGAAAAATATACTCCTACAAACAGTGACAGCATATTCTAGCTAAAAGTGTAAGAATTTAAGGGATTAGACAAGTGAGTTCTTTCTTTGACCAAAGACGTAGAAGGTAGTAGGTTTTATTGACCATTCATTACGTCGTATAGAGAACCAAGGAAACATATAAATTCAGCATGCTTCAATCTTTCATATAAAATCCAAAATTTTTGAAAGAGAGAGGGATCGTATCATTTTATGGAGGAGTCTGCTCCTGAGAGGAATATTCTTTCTCCGAAGCACAACGAGGAGAAGTGTGTTGTTTGGACCAATAACTCAAAAAATCTTTGAAATATTAAGAGTTCCATACTTCCAGTGTTTGTTCCTAGCAGTCAATCACAAGTCAATTGGGACATGTAATGGGAAGAGAAGCTCTATCTGTGTAGCAATAGCTGAGTATTTCAACCATTAGTAACTCCTTATCTGCAGTTTTTGGTACAAAACAATCCACTGCGTCCAGAGACTCCAGACAGTTTCCAAAAGTGCATGGTGGTTTGATTACCGATCTATGATGCAGCGCCAGAGTACAAACTGAAAGGATATGCTTAATGTGAAGCTGATTCTTCCAAATCCTGTCCTTTGATCTATCCATAAACCACAATCCATCGGTCTAATGAGATTCAGTGATGGATTTCTTTGGATTCCCACGCTCCCATTTGACTTGCATCCTTTATAACCCCTTTCACTAAATAAATCTTTTTCAATTCCTTCCCCTTCCCAAACAAACAAAGTCGGAATTGGTAGATTACCACAACAACCTTTTAGGATGTTGAATAAATGGATGTTGCAGATTTGGAAGTTCTAAACAGTTCCCTTAACTATAGTAGCTTGAGCCACCTCAATAACATTCAGCCTCACCTTGAAGTTGTCTGAGATTGGTTTGGCAATTGTAATAATTACAAATTGTGATCCAAAAGGTACCCAAGCAGACAACGAAGTGCTAGATACTTGATTGGAAGATGTTTAAAGAAACCAATCAATATATTGGTACACAATGAAAACTCCTCATTTCTACCATTCATTTTATAGCTTGTATAATCTGAGAGATTGTTATTTGCCTGTTACAGGCTGTGGAAAGAAGGCAATTGGGAGATGGAACATATCTATAAAGGGTAGTACAGGGTTGGTGGGGAATGGGAAGTGGTTGGAGAAGAAGGGTGTTGGCTTCTCCCTTTGGTGAATATTAACTCATACGAAGTTTATAGGTTTCTCTGCCTTTTGACTCTTGGAAGTTAGCAATGTAAGACTCATCTGAAGTCAGAGTTGTGCTTTCTTTTTAAGAAACTTGAAGCAGCCACATGAAAGAATCAGGTGTTTCTATCACTTTCTTCAGCTGCCAAGTTCTTGATACCCTGCATCTCTTCCATGAGATGTAAGAAAGGATATCTGCTGAGATTGCTAATTTTCATGTTCAAATAGATCTCAAGTAACCTCTCAGCTTGGGTTTGCAAGGTGGTTGTGGTTCTCTTTTCTGAACAAGGTGATGTTAGAATAAGTTGGAATGCCGTAATTGCAAGTGAAGAGAATATAGGGAGAATCTTAGAGAGATGGGCGCCCCCTCTAGAAATAACTATTAAGCTTACTTATGACCTATAGCTTATGACAGTAATTCTTTGAGGAACCTGCATTTCGCAAGCTGAGGCTACTTTGTGATTAGGCAGGTGGTTGAGGATGTACTTTTAGAACTTATTAGTGTTAAGAGATTGAAATGAGATTATGAAGAGAGCTACTTCCAAAAAAACTTTTGCAGTTGTTATTTCTCCAGTTTGATAGTCCATGATGGAGAATATCTAAATGTCCTTGGATGAGTGAGCAAGGTGAATTGTATCCATGAAGATTGGCAGACTAGTTAATGGAGATGTTGAACATATGTGGGGATCTAGATGTTTCTTTTCATCACATTTATCAGCAATCAACAAGCACACAGATGTTCTTGCCAAAAAGAATACTTACTAGACCATTTGTAGCAATTGGTGATCACATTCAATTTGTTGTAAATTTTCTGTTTCCGCTCCTGGTGCTTAATTTGATTAAAAGTTCATTTTTTTTTCATGGTAAACTTTGTCTCAACAACAAATCGAAGAACAAGAATATACTCAAGCCACTTCTCAACAGCCACCAGGTAATACTTACACCATCATTATTCAATAGCCATTGACTTACTCCATTTGAGTTTTAGAGTCTAATGAGACTAGGGCTGTCAATGGATATCATTCAGATCGAATATAAGCATATCCAAATCCGAAAAAATAAATCCGATAGTATCCGATCCGAAATAGGATATATAATAAAATATTATATTAATATAATAATAATAATAAATATAATTATTTATTCTACAAATATTCTGAATCAATATACAAATCCGTATCCGATTAATATATCGGATATCCGATCCAAAATAGGATATATAATAAAATATAATATTAATATAATAATAAATAAATATAATTATTATATTTCTATATAATAAATATTATTTAATATGATAAATATAATTATATATATATTTATTAATTATTAATTATTAAATAATATATCGGATCGGATATTATCGAACCAAATATTTCAATATCCGAATTCCGTATCCGAAAACTATTCGAATATTAAAAAATACCCGAATTCAAATCCGATATCAGAAATGTTCAGATAATATCTGATTTTTTGAATACGGATTCGGGTTTGGATTCGAATTCGAATTTTCGACTATCCATTAACAGCCCTAATTGAGACGAGCCACATTTTGTGTCACAAACCTGAACTTTACCATCTTCAATTGATTCTCATGAACTCTTTCTATCCAAATGTATGATAATACTTCCACTAAATGTTCTGAAACTCACAGTTTAGTTTTGTTACTGCATTTCTATATGCCCCTAACTAATTTTTTCTCTAGTCAATTGCCTAGGAACCAATTCATTTCAATAGCTAATCCAACACTTGAATGGACAATCAAAAGAGACAAAATGTTGGTCAAAATTCTTTTTTTTTTATCGGTAAAAGGAAATATATTAAGGAGGGCTGAGGGAGCCCAAAAATTGCTAATCCAACACTTGAATGTTGGTCAAAATTCTTGTTGCAATAATTGAACACGGTTTGCCTTTGGTCTAAATTTTATTCCCTCAGCAGAGTAAAGGTGGTACCAAGAATAAGAAGTGACTGTTGAAGATTTTATCATTGTCACGAAAATATAGTTTAAACAAAGGTTCAACAAGGTTTGTCAAAGTGGCCAATAGTAGTCTTATGTGCAATTATATTTTAGCTCATAGAGTAGCAAAATAATGTAGACTGTTTCAATGAATAACAGGTTCCCTGCTTGTGATGGACACAAGTATGTGGGAGTTGACCAACCTTAATAAAAGTTTCTAAAGTGAAAGGTCATGAATCATATGGGAGGACCTAAAATCCAATCATTGGTTACCAAAATACCCTTCTAGCAAGTCAATGATGACTTCGGAATCGGATATGTCGCTACAATTGAAGCACAGGAAAAGAATAAACTGGGATCATGCCTCTCCCACTAGCAACCTCGCTAACAGAATATGCATTACCCAACATTCCAACTCACTTCAGTTCAACATCAGTTTTAGCACAGAGCTCTTGTCCTGCATCAGATTGAGTTAAAGCTGAAGTTGTATCTGCATCACTCTATATAAATCACACCTAAGAATTGCCAATACAACTTCCTGGTCACAGAATGCTTTTCTAAGTCGGAAAATAAGAACAATATATACACATGGATAAAAGAAAAGAATTATAGATATCTAGGAGCAAACATCCAGACGAGTTATCATAATGAAATTGGCAAGAAGAAATGAGCTCTTCACATTAACACAAACACAGGGTATGCAGCTTGAAAATTCGCAAAGCGCTAGAATACAAGAACAGCAGTTCAAGAATTCATAATACCTGAAACACACATAAAGCAACATCATGACTTTCTTGATCAAACAACTGACACCTCATAAATGAACTACTGAGACGATACAAGATGACACAATTGGATGGACTGTTGCTAACTGATGTCCTGAATGAAGAGTATCTGTAACCAGATTGTGGTTGAGCTAAGAGACTGTTTGCACGGGGTACCTATCGATGCAATCTTCCCAAGGACCATTAGGAGACGGTTTCACTTTCCGGAGAGCCTCCCAGATTGCACTGTTACACTTGAAACCACTCCCAAATGCAATCTGCCAGATACGGTTACCCTTGCGAATCCTTCCCTTGGCCTCCATGTAGGCCAATTCATACCAGATGGAACTCGATGAGGTATTCCCAAACCGGTGAAGAGCCATCCGAGAAGCTTCAACATGTACTGGCAGCAGCTGCAGGTTCTTCTCGAGCTCATCAATCACAGCCCTTCCGCCGGCGTGTATGCAGAAATGATCGAACGCAAGCTTGAAATCCGGTATGTAAGGCTTGACTTTGGCATTGAACAACTTCTTGACCACCAGAGACGCGAAGAAGAGAATCTGCTCACTAATTGGGAGGACAAGTGGTCCCAGGGTGGTGATGTTAGTCTTAAGGGCCCCTCCGGCAATTGCCATGAGATCCTTGGACAGGGAGACACCGACTTTACCGGCTTCATCCTGCTCCTGGTAAACGCATTGAAACGCCTTATCATCTGCCCCTCGGTGCGTCCTCACAACATGAACCAGCCTGTACTTAGCTCGCCGCCTATCCACGGACTTGTTCGAAAGCAGAACCGCAGCACCACCGACGCGGAACAAGCAATTAGGTATCAACATCGACTTCTTGTTCCCGAAGTACCAATTCTGAGTAATGTTCTCAGTGCTCACAACAACTGCATACGTGCTCCTATGAACCTGGAGTAAATCCTTGGCAAGATCAACCGCAATCACTCCGGCGCTGCATCCCATCCCTCCCAAATTAAAGCTGAAAATATTACCCCTCAATTTGTACTTATTAACGATCATGGCGGAAAGCGAAGGGGTGGGATTGAACAAACTACAATTAACCACAAGAATCCCAATGTCCTTGGGCTTAATAGAGGTATTAAGGAACAGAGCTTCCAAAGCGCCGTACATCACCTGCTCAGCCTCTTCTCTAGCAGCCGCCATGGAAGGTCGGGGAGGGAGGTAATGCATAGCTTGAGGGACATAAGTCTCCTCGCCAAGTCCAGACCGCTCAAGGATCTTGCGCTGGAACTCAAGTGAAGACTCATCAAAGTCTCCAGTGAGTCTAGAATGTTCCATAAACCGCTCGTACCTGACTTGAAGGTGAGAAGGTGGACGATAACAGGCGTAATCGACAAGGTAGACTGGGCGAGGCCGGGTCATGATGTAAACGGTCGAACCGAAAACCAGGAAAGCCGAGCAGATTATAACGCTGACCAGATTATACTGAAGATGAAGCCAAAGCTGACGGATATCCTCAGGGTTGGTTTGACCAGCCTCAACGACTATTACAACCATGAGAGGGATAAGACATAGGGTTAATAGATGAGTTATCAAATAATGGTAACCTAACTTGACATATTTCAGATTCACACTCTGTAAGAAATCTGGTAATCTCCGACTCTGACGGATCTGAACAGCGGCGCCACCATTAGCACCACCTCCGGTGTCGTTTTGAGCTCCTCCTCCTCCTCCTTCCATGGTAGTAGTTAAGACTTGTAACCTGTGTAGCCTGTAACCCTAGTTGTTCGGTCCAACACTAGTACCAGATCTAAAACGGGACTTGAGAAGAAATACTAAATACGGATGAGTACAATGTGGTGGTGTTATATAGGATGGAGAGTGGAGAAGACGACAGAAAACAGGGTTAAGTTACGTAAGGATGATGGGTTAAAAAAATGGGGAGTTTGGATTTGGTAGATACAACAACGACGATGACCACGAAACGGCACCTGGAGATGGCTTATCGAAAAAAAAGAAGGGACACCTGAAATGACTCAGGTTTCTTTCTCAGGTGTCAAAACTCCAAATCCTCACCGCTCTCCGAACAACTGAGATTATCAGATTAACGGCCATATAACCGTTCTGTGTCTCCAGTCCGGTTAGAGATTTCTATATCATTTGGAGTACCACTTTGATGACAGCACGCAATATGAGCCACGTGGAACACTGTTAGAGGACTCTGACCGTATGGATGGAGTAACACTTGCCTAACTACCTATGGTGAGTAAAACTTGTCACAGGTTTGCAAACCACACAAAACACAGCCAATGAGTTCTCGGCACGTACACCTAAAAAGCAAAAGCACGTGGGTACGTTGCAAAGCACTTGTTACGTGCCGAGAACTCATTGGCTGTGTTTTGTGTGATTTACAATTTCGCGTGATAGAAGTTTTACTCACCTATGGTCAGGAGCTACTGACCACCCACAATAGAAGACACGTGGCATTTATTAGAGGACACTGACCGTTTTGACCAATCCGTAAGTGGACCTACAAACCAAAGATCAGTCTGATTAGTGATTTCAAACCTTTGGATCTTTGTACGGAAATAACGGTAAATAATGCTCAAATTCCTACTGTTAAAATCAACCAACGAAAATGACTTCAACCAACGCTTAGAAATCACTGATCAGGTTGATTTTGGGTTTGTCTGTCCACCTAGGGATTGGCCAAACATCTATACGGTCAGTGTCCTCTAATAAATTGCCACGTGACTTATATTGTGGGTGGTCAGGCAAGTCTTCCTCGATTTTTGGTTTGTAGGTCCACCTAGGGATTGGCCAAACATCCATACGGTCAGAGTCCTCTAACAGTGTGCCACGTGGCTCATATCTCATTTGGATTTAAGAGAGATACGGGCGATGATGATATTTTTTGTTTTTTTGTAAGCGGGCGATGATGATATTAAGACTTTAGGTTTGTGTGAGATTATAACTCTAGAAGCTTCACTTTTCAATGAGGTTTCCTTGCACGATAGGAGAGGTCTGGTTCTTGCTATCCTTGGAGTTGTTTTAGATTTAGACGCTACTGAGGGGCCTACCTTCATTAGACAGCCGGGATCATCGGTGGGGGACCCACCATTTGATGAAGTACCCACTTAAGCTGATCAGTTTCTCTAAAATTGAATCCGACCATTCGATCTTGTTTCTTTCTAGTTGACTATCTGAATGATTGGGTGAGATCAAAATTTCTAGATATACAAAAGTCAATAAACTCTTAAGTGGGGATCAATTGTTCTTGAGTAAAACTTACCTGGACCATAGGCAAGTGGGCAGCTAAATCAGCGGAGTCAATATTTGCTTTTGAAGTTTCCTTCCAAAATGCCACGTGGCACTCTTTCTTCACACTGATCTCAGCCCACTCCCGGGTGGACCTATGTATCAAAATTCACCCTGATGTGATTTTTAGCTGTTGGAGTTGAGTACCAAATTGCTCGAACCAACGCGATGAAAATTTGCTTGAATCCAACAGCTGCAAAACACCAAATCAACCAATCAGGCTGATTTTGACGTGTAGATCCATCAAGGAGTGGGCCAAACATCCATGGGCATTGGGCCCAAGAAGAGTGTGACACGTAGTATTTTTGTAGTGGAACAGCAAATATATTCTCAGCCAAATTTGAGTAGGTTGGATCAAACATTTTTTCGAAAAATCTGGGGAAATTTTTTTGCTGTTCCCTCTCCCAAAGCACCACGTGGAACAATCTTTCGGGCCACTGAAATATAGATGTTTGACTCGCCTTGGTGGACTTGCACCAAAAGAATGTGTCACGTAGCATTTTGGGAAGGGAAAAACAGCAAACTTGGGCCAGCTCGAGTGGGTTGAAAGGAGAAAGTGTGACACGATACGAAAATAGAAAGTAGATCAAGTTGATTGATAATTTCTAGCCATTGAATTTGGCACCCCTAAAGATAACCAATCAGGGTGAATTTTGGTGTGTATATCCACCAAGTGATGGGCTAATCATCCATGAGATCTATGGGCCCAAGGTCAACAACATGCGCTATAGAGGTGTACGTAGGGCCACTGATTTTAATCTCCATGAAAGTTTTATGGATCAAAACATTTCGAGCTACAAATGTTAATCTAGATTTATGAACCTTAGCCGATATTTTTTTTACGAATTATTTTCTTGATTAAACTGGGTCCTACAAAAATAAATAAAGAGCGGCGAAACAAATCGAAATATGAAACATTAACAACACTAACGGGCCCCACATGTTTTTATCTAAATTTGAAACTTGAAATTTGAAATTTGAAATTCGAAAGGATATGCTTAGGATTAAGGGTATATTCTTATCAATCTGGACATATTCCATTTAGTGGTCTCTACAAGACCAAAAATTAGATCTTAACCATCTAAAAACAACCTTTTTCTAAACTACAAAATTTATTATGTCAGTATAAAAAAATTTTATGTAAATTCACAAAGGGAAACCGAAAATATATTCATGGCCAAAGTACGCCCGAAAAGTGCGCCACATGGGAATATTTGCCGTGACCAATACGCTAATATTAGCGATCAATATCTATAACGAGTAAATTTTTATGTGGACACTTTTTGTATATGGAGTTGTAGAACCATCTCAAGTACTATCATTTATACATAGCAGAGTAGAATCTTCTAATTTTTTTTTAGAATATTCTTCAGGAACTAAATCCTATGATGGTTATTGGTTATGGTTCCTAAACAAGTGGATCAACTGGAACCCATGAATATCCTTTTCTCCAATAGGCATGTAATATAAAATAAAATAAAATGTGAAATAAATAAAAATTAATGCTAATTTTTGAAAAAGTTCGACATCTTTATAATGGTTTAAAATAATACCGTTTAAACAGTAACCCCCCAAGCCTGTCATGTTAAAACCCATTTTGAGGCTTAGAAATTAACTGCCATTTTTTTTTTTTCATTTTAACGGCTGTTAAAATCTGGAAAATTTTGTGAAAAACGGTGATTATTTCCATTAAAATCCATTATTTTCTGTTAAATTCCATTTTTCGTTTTTCAAAATTTTGAATTTTAAATTTCGGTGCCATTTCATTTTTCCCATTAAAATCCATTTTCTTCCATTTTTGCCCATGTCCGTTGCAATCCGTTTTAATGGTTTTAACGGTAACACCCCCAATACATTATACTGTTAAAATGGCCTCCTTTAAACCTTGATCTGTATCAGTATTATATATCGGATCATGTTTAATACTAATACTAGTATACCAAGAACCGGTTTATAAATATGTCAATCAATATAATCAGTACTGGTTTCTAACGGGTCCAAATTGTCACGAGTCGGGTACACCTAACACGTCACCTCATCGATTCAACGACTCGGACCTGTAAACGTCTTGCTCCGAGTCACATGCACACCTAACTTATCTCGTTTCAATGAAAATCAGGTTCTTCCTCGTTTTGATTTCGTCCAAAACATATGAACTCACCTATGTACATATCTACATTAGACATTACCGATTGTGACAGTCCACCCATTGAGATTATATGAATTTGGGTCCAAAAAAAACTTTTCAACTGCTTTTTTATTTTTTGTTCTTTTTCCTTTTTTGGTCTGTGTGAGAGAGGGAGAGAGGGGTTGTTCCTAGTAAATTTTCATATTACTGGGGAAAAACTAGTATGCAAATGGTTGCATTTTTTAGAGTATGCAAATACGGCTAGAAAATCTGACTCCAGATCAGAAGGTTGCGTGTTCGATTCACGTAGGGTTCAAATCCCGTTCTTACCTGTTCTTACCCGTTCTTACCACTCAAATATTTTGAAGGTGCCAGCTTTCTCAATTGGTAAAGTTTGTGGGTGATGATAAAATAGACCTAGGTTCAAAACCTGCCTTGACCGAGTCACTGATCGCTTTGAAAAACAGATGGCTAGAAAACGACACGTAACGACCACTCCCTAGTTAACCCCTAGTTAAAGAGAGAGGTTGCGGAAACATTGGGTTAACATCGGGTTAGTTGTTACGTGTAACCTTCTGGCCACATTTGCATACTCTGCATACTAGTTTTTCTCTTATTGTTAGTATTTTGGGGAGTTCGGTGTTGGGTCTTGTTTATTGAAGCACTACAAAGCATGGTTTAAAAATGGGTAATTACCAAAAAAATTAACGTTTTCAACTTTTATCACCAAACAGCCAACTGACATTTTTGAAATATCAAAAAAATTAACGATTATCGATTTTGCCCTTAACTTTTAGGTGTGACTTCAAAAAGGCGACTGAAACAAAGCTGACACGACTGTACGATTCCCAATGATGGTTCTAAAATATTTTTGGATCAACCGTCCGATTATGATCTAACAATTGGGGATCACTCTAAAAAGCAATCAACCTTTTTTAACAATGACATTCTTTTATGTTCCATTTTTTTTATTTTTTTGACAATGTCATCTGTTTTCTCTTTGTATGTCATCTGTTTTCCCTTTGTCTGTTAGCTGTTCTTTCTTTGTATGTCGTCTGTTTTCTCAATGTCTGTTTTCTATTTTCTTCTTATCTGTCGTCTGTTTTCTTGACTCTCTTCTATCGTCGGTTTGCAAAGGAGAAAACTGATGATAGAAATGGAGAAAAGAGAGCAAATGAGAAAATAGATGATAGAAAAAAAGAAAACAGATGACGGAGTAGGAGAAAATAGACGACGGAGTAAGAAAAAATAGACGACGGAATAGGAGAAAACAGACGACAAAGTAGGAGAAAACATACGACAAAGTAGGAGAAAATAGACGACGGAATAGGAGAAAACAGACGACAAAGTAAGATAAAACAGACGACGGAGTAGGAGAAAATAGATGATAGAAAATGTGAAAAGAGATGATGAAAAATGAGAAAATAGATGATAGAAAAAGAGAAAACATACGACAAAGTAGGAGAAAACGGACGACGGAATATGAGAAAACAGAAGACAAAGTAAGAGAAAACAGACGACGGAGTAGGAGAAAACAAACGACGGAGTAGGAGAAAACAAAAGATAGAAAATGTGAAAAGAGATAATGAAAAATGAGAAAATAGATGATAGAAAATGAGAAAAGAGAAGATAGAAATGGAGAAAATAGATATTAGAAAATGAGAAAACAGATGATAGAAAGGGAGAAAAGAGAGCAAAGGAGAAAACGGATAATAGAAAAAGAGAAAACAAACAACGGAGTAGGAGAAAACAGACGACAAAGTAGGAGAAAACAGACGGAGTAGGAGAACACGGAAAATAGAAAATGTGAAAAAAGATGATGAAAAATGAGAATATGGATGATAGAAAATGAGAAAAGAGAATATAGAAATGAAGAAAATAGATGTTAGAAAAAGAGAAAATAAATGATAGAAATAAAGAAAAGAGAGCAAAGGAGAAAATAGATGATAGAAAAAGAGAAAATAGACGACGGAGTAGGAGAAAACAGACGACAAAGTATGAAAAAATAAACGACGGAATAGGAGAAAACAGAAGATAGAAAATGTGAAAAGAGATGATGGAAAATGAGAAAATGGATGATAGAAAATGAGAAAAGAGAAGATAAAAATAGAGAAAATAGATGTTAGAAAATAAAAAAATGGATGATAGAAAGAGAGAAAAGAGAGCAAAGGAAAAAACGGATAATAGAAAAAGAGAAAATAGACGACGGAGTAGAAGAAAACAGACAACGGAGTAAGAGAAAACAGACGACAAAGTAAGAGAAAATAGACGACAGAGTAAGAGAAAACAGACGACAAAGTAGGAGAAAACAGATGACAGAATATGAGAAAACAGACGATAGAAAATGTGAACAGAGATGATGGAAAAAGAGAAAATGGATGATAGAAAAAGCGAAAAGAGAAGATAGAAATAGAGAAAATAGATGTTAGAAAATGAGAAAACGGATGATAGAAAAGGAGAAAAGAGAGCAAAAGAGAAAACGGATGATAGAAAATGAGAAAAGAGAGCAAATGAGAAAACGGATGAAAAAAAAATGAAAAAAATGAAGAAAGCTTATCGTATTACATTCTTTGATCTCTACGTATGAACAAATGAAAAGAAAGCTTACCGGTGAAGCTTTAGAAAATGAGAAAACGGATGGTAAAAATGGAGAAAAGAGAACAAAGGAGAAAACGAATGAAAAAGAAATGAAAAAATGAAGAAAACTTACCGTATTACAATCTTTGATCTCTGCGTATAACAAATGAAGAAAGTTTACAAGAGAAAAAATGTAGAAGAAAGCTTACGAGAGAAGCTTTCTTTGATGAGGGAAAAGTTGTTTTGACAATAAATGCAGGTGTACTTTTTTTACTTTTTGAAATGGAAAAGTTGTTTTAACAGTAAGGGTAATAATGTCTGAAAATGTACCCAAATTAACAAAATGGGAAATGTTGAAAAGTCGTTGGCTGTTCAGTGATAAATGTTGAAAACGTTAATTTTTTTAGTAATTACCTTTAAGAATTGGCCGTTATAACAAAAATTTCAGTCGTTAATTGGATTCGTACTTTTCCCGTTATGTTAGGTGCAGTTTTAACGCTAAAAAAGAACGGACATTATTTTCGTTATAACAACTGTTATTTTTCCGTTATAACAAAAATAACGACCATTATTTTCTGAAAAAAATTGTTAAAATATGTCCGTTATTTTCTGTTATAAAGTTTATTGAAATTTTGAAATTCAACTTTTTAAATTTGAATTTTGACGCCATTTGTTTCTCGTTATTTTCCATTTTTTCCCTGTGCATTACAATTCGTTATAACAGAAAAAATGGTCCGTTATACAGTTATAGCGGTCCCTATTAAACCTTGCTACAAACTACAAAGGTCAAATGTATATGACTCGCCCCAAATGCAATTTAATATGACGTGTATAATTTGGAATCTTACAAATTAATCTTCCTTACCAAACACCTCCTAACGTTTTTGGTCTAAGAGATCTCCTTAGGGAGGACTACCCTTAAGTGGGGCCCACCTTTTAACGCCCAACTCTTCTATGTGTACCACGTGTACGGGAATATGAATTGTTGGGAGGGATTTATTTAAAAAAGGGTAAAATACGCAAGTTTCTTGTTTGATGAAACAAACAGAAGCTACAAGCTTAATTTAGTAAGTATGGATTTGAACAGTCACTCACTCACACGAAAATCAGCAGATGTGGGTGACAAATGGGCAGGGCTAACCCAATAGGCTACGTGGCCTTATCAATGTGGGCTGGGCTTGCGCTTTGAATCATGCCCTAGGTGGAAGTGGAACCCTGGACGTAATTTCGTAGACTTAAGTAGTTGTTGGGCCAAAACCTGGGTTGGGGTACGCCCTCGTTTGTTGAGGTATGCCCGACCTCCATGAGGGACCATAGTATAAGCCACGTGGCACGTATGTGCATATGTGGACCTAGATATGAAATATCAGGCTGATTAGTGACTTCAAACCTTTGAATCTGAGTAACCCAAATAATGCTCGAAATCTATGGTTAAAAATCAACCAATGAAAATCACTCAATCAAATCCTTAAAAATCACTAATCAGACTGATTTTTTGCATGTAGATCCACCAAGGGATGGGCCAAACATCGACTACGGTCAGTGATCCCTAAGAATGTGCCACGCCACATGCCTTAGTGTGCATATAAGGTAAGTTTGCATAGATTAGATTGTTTTATAGGTTTTATATTAACTAAGGTTGAGGTCAATTTAACTTAAGCTCCTGACTGAGTAAAGGAGTAGGTAGGAATTGTGCCGGTCTTAACCCTCTCAAGGACCAAACCTATCCAACTGGTCAGGTTGAGATCGACCGGGCCCTTATTCACAATTCTGGGTCGGACTGGGCCAAAGATTCTATGGTCGGAACCGGGCCATGCCTGACCGTGTTTCAGACCTCGATCCGGCCCGTTTGCAACCCTAGCTACCTCATACTTGATAAAATCAACTATTGATTCATGTAAATCATGATCCAGCTTCAAAGATAAAGACCTTTCAACTCTACCCTTTTATTTATCGAAAGACATCTCTATCTGTCAATTCAATATGAGCCCGCCCCCCCACAAAAAAAATCATGTAGGATGTACTACCACCACCTACATTTTACATTTTGAAACTCAAATATTTTTCTTTAAGTGTCTAATTAACTCACGAAACCTCTTTGGTATATCTGAGTATATATAAATTTTTTTTCCTGTTTATTACAACGCATTGCCGATCCCAAGCCCGGATAAAGGAGGAGGATTATGTCAGGTCACCAGTTTATGTCAATCTCTTTACATACAAGTTTGGTATACCGGTTGCGTCTAAGTGTATGGGTGAGCGTCCAATATGAGAAAGAAAATAAAAAATTCTCGCGCAAGAAACAATTATTGTATACTTGTCAATTCATATGACAATATATGCTATTTCGTCATGCAATTCTACCTGGTAGGCAGAACCATGGTTTAAAAAAAGGCCGTTATAACTGGATTCGATTCGGACGTCCCCCGCTACGTTATGTACCATTTTAATGAAAAGAATTTGTTAAAAAAAAGACAGTTATTTCGGTATTTTCTATTATAAATTTTATCAAAAATTGAAATTGAACTACAGATCGCCTTGGACTGTCTCTTAGGCCTGTATTAGGCCAGTGCCAAGCCCATTTAAATAAGTCACAGTTGGGCTCAAGCAGACTCGGCCCGTATAAATCTCATCCATTAACATCTCACTTTTACTACTAAAATCGTTTGCAATTCACTGGGGTTTGTGAATTAGGTGATTATAGCCTAGACTTATCCCTAACTAAACCTTTTATTAATCTATTAACATTAGGCTCGTCGAGATCTAACCGTCCATCATGCTGCTCTTATCCTACGGAGGTTTCCTAAAAGCATGCCACACCGCCAATGGCCATCCGTACCCGGTTCACTTTGGGTTGAAAGAATAAACTAGTGGCGTAAATCCAATCAGTGGGCTTGAATTAAAGCCTCGTGCATAAATGGTTTTAGGCCTGACATTAAACTAAAATAAGCTTAGTCCCGGCCCAAATATCTAGCCTTGGACCAAGCTTTAGCCTAAGCTATCTCGTCATGTGATACGTGGGCTCGGCTTAGGCGTTGTTTCTGAGGTCATGATTTAGGCTTAAAATAACAGAGCCCAACGAGACTCGAGCCCAGTCAACGCGTCAGACTAATTATCATCGTTCTAACACTAGATTTGAATCAAGAGGTCTATTGAGTGGGCCATGAATTGAAAGGTCCAGATCAAAGTATGGATGCCATGCGTGGACGGTGAATGTGTGATAAAATACGAATTGTTCAATATATGTTGCCATGTTGTACCGCATTGTATCCAACCCACAACGGAAAAAAAATTAGATGCAGAGGACTTCTGATGCAGTCAACGCAGAGGCCTCTCGTGGCCCCACATAGCTCATTTTTTTGGGCCTACTAACCGCATAGATGTTTAGCCCACCCGCTGGTTGATATACATACCAAAAATTGGTCTGATTGATAATTTTTAGCCGTTGGATTAAGTACCCAAGAAATATTCAAAAAAAAAAAATGCTTGAATCCAACCGCTAGAATTAATCCTAAAAAGGTGCTAAAACCTATAGCTATAGAAAACCAATTAGACTAGTTTTTGGTACGTATATCCATCAAGGGCTGGGCTAAACATCCATGCGGCTAGTGGCCCCAAAAATTGATCTATGTAGGGCCACGAGAGCCCTCTGCATCGACTGCATCCAAAGTCCTCAGCATCTAATTTTTTTTCCCAACACAACCCCCTCCCCACAAATGACCCCACTTGATCGATTGACTGAAACATCAACGACCGTTGAAATGAAAATCGTTCAACCTGATCTAGGCGGGAGAGGAGTTGGGATCGAGCTCCATAATCACTGGAGTTGGCTTTCATGTAGAAACATCGACTGGTTGTTACGTGTACGTTTTCTTTTGAGAGATTAATTTCTTATACTGTTTATTTTTTTTGGAGGGGGGGAGGGGCGTGCATGGTAGGCGAAAGATCTTTATTTCTAGTGGTTTATAATTGTATTTTTGTTTGTTTCTCTGAAACTGTTTATAGGACGTAAACTGCTTTGGATCCTTCCATTTGTATGGAGATTACGCTTATATGTTATTTCATTTGTCTATTGTTTAAGGATTTTTGTTTCAGGGTATGGGACTTTGTTTTGTTTGGTTGGGCAACCTTCTCTACACGCTATAGATATTAGGTATTTACCCAGTTTTTGATTTGCACTGCTTAATTATAGTTTGATTTGGTCAATTCCCGAGATTGTAGCCATAATCTGATCTCATTGGTGCAAACTGCAAAGTATGGTTAATTGTCTAGTGTCAAAGTCCACTTCGAGAAGAAAATAGGGATTTAGTGGTGGTGTTTTTAGTCAAACAGATCTTGTTCAAATGCATATATATATATATATATGAAGGTTTGTGAGTTTTTTTTTTTTTTTAAACCATGGGTATCCGGGACTCTTAGAGCACCCGACTAGTACCCTGGAGCATGATAGTACCCCTTCCACACGTGCCGGAGTGTACTGGGAGAGTTAATGTGGACTAAGCCACTTATTACCCACCAACTATTTGAGTGGAGTGGCCCCAAGGAGAATTGATCTCAGAACCTCTTACTTTTTGGAGTGGAGTCTTGGCCACCCGCACTCAACCCTTGGGGTACTTCAAATGGTTTCGAGGGGTGCAACACGAGAACATCTTAGGAGATCACCCATCGTAGTATTACTCTCGTCCAAACACGCTTAACTGTGGAGTTTTGATGGGTTCGGTGCATTAGTGCTGGTATGATTGAGCGTCAATGTTGATACTACATATACCTCCCCGTTTCACCTTTGAGTTAGTGATCTCGTTAAAAAATAGGCTTGCTCAAACATCAATATTTCTTCAAAATTAATACACTTCAAACCCAGATAAAAAACATGTTCCTATTATCTTGTAAATTTAATGGAGTTATGCATGATGAGAAAGACATTTCGTGTTATAAAGATGCGTTTGATTATCTGATTTACGGAAAAAAAAAAAATGAAGATCCCTTTCTGTGAAGATTTAATGCATTAATCCACGCATATAATAGAGATATTTCAAAAATATAATATTGAACAGACTAATGTGAAGCGAAGAACAAGATAAGAAAACCTTGATGGTTGTCGGTCTCTACATCACCAACTTCTACCAAAGAGAGAATGTGGAAAAATAAACTCGTTGATGAATTTTTTTTTCCAAACGAAGGCAAATGATGCAGTCCATTTTCAGGAGGCGTAACATTTTATTCGATTATTTAATTGAGAAGCCGTCATATGCATTGAAAAGATATCTTTGATATCTACAAACTACAACAACTATCTCACTAGTTTGGTCAAAGATTCTGACAGTTCGGGCTTCACTAGAAATCTGGGTGTAATAGTGTAATAATCAAGATTTATGGGTATTTTAGTTGGTTTAAAAATAAGATTTAGATTATTTTAAATCAATGGCTCATAAATTCATTAGTTATTAAATTAGCTTATTTTAGGTTTTAGTTTCTTATAAATAATTGTAAAGAAACTTTTGATTATTGAATGATATTTGCCTTTAGGGTTTATCTATGTGATTATTTGGATGAGCACATTGCAGAGGTTTTTAAGAATTTTTGCTCTAAGAAAACCTTAGCAATTCATCCAAGTTAATTACATTCTGCATGCATCATGACCACAAAAAACCTTTATAAGGAAGAATTTGTATACGCTAAAATGTGTTGATGTAGAAGACATATATGAGTATTTGTGGGCAAGAATCGTTTCTAGAGAATTTTCTAAGGGCAACCATATATGACCCAACTTCACAACCTATGTCCTCTCAAAACTGATAGAAATTGGGTCCACCGTACCATTGGTGTAAATTGCGCAATCTGACTAAAATAAAGTTTAATTCAATACGTTGTCCAAACCATAGTTAGTCTCAAATTTTTCATAAATAATTTATGAACCGTAATAATTTAAAAAAACTAATTGAACAACGTCCTATTCAAATTTTTGCTCCAATTCTCCAATTGAACAAATTATTCATGAACTTTTTTGTATTATTCCCCGATTATTCAATTTTGAACATGAAAACTCATTTTATATTTTACTTTTTAAATTATTTTTGTTGAATTTATTTATATATTTTTAATAACAAACTTGAATTGTACTCGAACATTTCCAATACCAAATTTTTGCTGCACTTCAAATTGCTAACTATGGTCCAAACTTGCCAATTGGTAGTTGGTAGCTTCCATTTCTCAAAATGGCGCATTTTCACTGGCATTGGTTACATCCAGACTTTTTGTTGGGGCAAAATTGGAGATTTTTTTTTTTTGAACTATTCGCATCAAAAGTCAATGTCAACCTTCCCAATGTACAAGGAAAATTTTTATGTTCATAAACAACAATTGACCCTTCTTTGTACATGGCGACTTTTTGGAAGGTGAATATCAACTTTAAATGAACATCAAAAGGTTTCTCGCAAAATTGGTTACATCCAAACTCTGGTCAGTGGGCTGCACATGTGTTGCACATGAGTGATTGTAGGGGCCTTTTTGGAAGAAGTGGCAAAATAAGAAAGT
The DNA here is from genome assembly GCA_035048495.1 of Euptelea pleiosperma. Taxonomy (NCBI): domain Eukaryota; kingdom Viridiplantae; phylum Streptophyta; class Magnoliopsida; order Ranunculales; family Eupteleaceae; genus Euptelea; species Euptelea pleiosperma. The sequence goes on along the minus strand of CM068552.1, from coordinate 3,548,599 downwards.
TTCAACCCAAAGGGCAGTTTGAAAGATTAGTTTAGAGGGCTGAATGTCGTGTGGCATGGTAAATAATTTAGTAATTATGAATATAATTAATGGAGGTTCTAAGTGCATGTGGCCTGGACTTAACTCCAAAAAGTAGGAGGTTCTGGGTTCAATTCTCCTTGGGGCCAACCCCTGGAAAGAGTAGGTAATAAGTGGCTCAATCCACATCAACTCTCCCAGCACGTGTGGAAGGGGTGACTATTGTGCCTCGGGGGACTAGTCGGGTGCTCTAAGAGACCAGGATACCCACAGTTTCAATATATATTGATGACAATCAACGGACCACCGTATGAGCCACATGGTGATCAATGGTACCACTGACTGTATGGATGTTCGGCCCATCGCTAGGTGGACCTACAAATGAAAATTCAACCTGATTAATGATTTCTAACTTTTGGATTTGAGTACCCCAAATAATGCTCGAATCCCATGGTTAAAAATAAATCCATGAAAAAGACTCCAATCAACAGTTAGAAATCACTAATCTGTCTGATTTTTTGGTTACTAAGTCCTCCTATGGATAGGCCAAACATCCATAGGTCAATGGTCTCTAAAAGTGTACGTGCCAGTGACTTATACTTGTTCCATGTACTTTTAACAGGAGAGTAGGTGAAGTTATATTTAATGAATGTTTTCATTATCTTTTTGGTAAGAGGTGCATTTAGAGCATCTCCAACCCTACCCTAAACTCCTTTCCCTTCCCTAAAATAGGGTGAACACTTAAAAAACCATCTCCCACCCTACCCTAAAGTCCACCCTATTTTAGGGTAACCTCAAATCCTACTCTAAAGTTAGGGTAGGATGTAGGGTGAGAACTTAAAAACTTGTTCTCCCTTCTCTTCCCTCTTTTTAATTAATTTCATCTAATATCCTCTCAATCTTTTCACTTAATGCCACATATGTCCCCTTCTTAAAAAAAATTAATTTTTTCTCTTTTCAATTGATTTTTATATTTAAGGAATGGTAGAATTTAGGGTAGACCATTGGAGAGCTTTTAAAATTTTAGGTAAGGGAAAGTCTTTTCTACCCTACTTTAAGTACTTAAGATAGGATAGGGTTGGAGATGCTCTTAATGAACTGATGGGTTGCCTACCCAAGTGCCTATGGTTATTTGATAGGCAACTAATAGTGAATGGCATGCCCCAACCTTAGTTTTGGCTTTTAGAATGCTAATAGATAACTAATATTTCCAAAATTAAGTACAAAGAGAGAAGCTATGTACAAAAAAGAAGTGTTTTGAAAATCAGACCGGACCGACGGTGGGACCTGACTTGAAACTTTTTCGGTCCGGTTCCTTTAAAACCGTTGAATATAATGGAACCGATAGGTTTTTTACAACTGAATGGTTAGACCGCTGAACCGAACAAATCGACCACTTTTTGAGAACTGGTTTTATTAGAAACTGAAGGCAACGTGTTTGTATAGTTTGTTGAGAAAATCTAGGCAAAACAATCGTTATAGTAAACTAAATAGATTTCCTAAATAAGATCAGGAATCTAATTTTATTTTACCAAATCTCAATCTAAAATATAGAATCTATCATCATTTATTCCATAAAATAAGATATTTAATACTTAATTAAATTATCTCTTATTTAAAAAAAAAAAAAAGATATCAATGTTTTTTACAATAAAAAAAGATCTTTATGGATGACTTGCGGACTCATTGATTTGACGGTTCCCTTTTTCTTCAAATTTTATGTGTTTTAAATTTCTCTTATTTTTCAGAATATAAAAAATATTTAATAAATACAATCTGGTCCGACCAAATCGAGGTCCGACCAATCTCGAGAAAAATTGGTTTGATTATCGGTTCGGTTTCTAAAACATTGCAAAAAAAGAGAAAGAAAAGGAACAAAAGACAGAGATTGCTTTGAATGGAACTGTAGAAGATATTGCATTAATATAAAATACGAGGAGTAGATTGAAAAATACAACCATCAATTGCTTTCATGAGGAAAACATAATGACTTTCTTGATGAGCTAAGCATCTATTTGCACGGGATATTTGTGGATGCAATCTTCCCAAGGGTTCGAAGGGGATGGTTTCACATTACGGAGGGCTTCCCACACCGCGCTGTTACACTTGAAACCACTCCCAAATGCAATTTGCCACACTCGATCTCCCTTGCACATCCTTCCCTTAGCTTCCATGTAGGCCAGCTCATACCAGATGGAGCTCGATGACGTGTTACCGAATCGATGGAGTGTCATCCGAGATGGCTCCACGTGTACTGGTAATAGTTCTAGATTCTTCTCCAACTCATCAATCACAGCTCTTCCCCCAGCATGTATACAGAAATGATTGAATGCAAGTTTGAAATCAGGAATGTATGGTTTGATCTTGGCTTTGAATAGCTTCTTGCCCACCAAAGTAAAGAAGAAGAGAAGCTGCTCGCTGATTGGAAGAACGAGTGGGCCCAGTGTGGTGATATTGGTCTTAAGTGCACTTCCAGCAATCGCCATGAGATCCTTGGAGAGGGACACACCGGTTTTACCAATAGCATCCTGCTCTTGGTACACACAACGGAATGCTTTATCTTCTGCTCCACAGTGAGTCCTCACAACATGAGCCAGCTTATACTTAGCTCGTCGCCTATCGACGGGTTTGTTAGAAAGCAGAACCGCCGCACCACCTACCCGGAAGAGGCAGTTGGGTATCAACATGGACTTTTTATTTCCAAAATACCAATTCTGTGTGATGTTCTCAGTACTGACAACAATTGCGTAGGTGCTCCGATGAACCTGGAGTAAATCCTTGGCTAGATCCAGGGAAATAACTCCTGCACTGCAACCCATCCCTCCTAGATTAAAACTTATGATATTACCTCTTAATTTGTACTTGTTGACGATCATGGCGGAAAGGGAAGGGGTTGGATTGAACAAGCTACAGTTAACAACAAGGACTCCAATGTCTTTAGGCTTGACGGAGGTGTTAAGGAAGAGGGAGTCTAAAGCGCTAAACATAACTTCCTCGGCTTCTTCCCGAGCAGCTGCCATGGAAGGACGGGGAGGAAGGTGTCGCATTGCTTCAGGGAAGTAGGTTTCCTCCCCTAATCCTGACCGTTCGAGGATCTTACGCTGGAACTCTAGTGATGACTCGTCAAAACAACCGGTGAGCCTGGAATGCTCCATGAATTGATGGAACCCACCTTTGCGATCTGGAGGTCCACGGTAACAACAGTAATCAACGAGATAGATAGAGCGTGGACGGGTCATGATGTAAACTGTAGCTCCGAAAATAAGGAGAGTAGAGCAAACAAGTAGAGTCGCGAGGTTGTGCTGAAGGTGGAAACAGAGCTGATAAACATCCTCCGAGTTCATTCGCGCTGCCTGAATTAAGGCTATCATGATCATGAGAGGGATGAGAGAGAGTGTTAAGAAGTGAGAAATCAAATAATGGTAACCGAGCTTCACGGATTTCAGATTCACGCTTTGAACACCCATCCCGAATCCCGATTCCCCCACCACTACTATCACATGACCAAGTGGAAGGCTGGAAGCTGTACCAGAACGAGATACAAAGGCGTGTTATATATAACTTGCAGGGCTACGTAAAGATGATAAATTAGTGGGCGTAATTAAAAAGACAGAAAGCACCGTCTATTGGTTGTTAATGATCCTCCTCTCAAGTATCACGCATGCGCGTGTGCTCCTTTTATAAAAATAAATAAAATTGTTGACTTCTTTGACACCTATATTTTCCTTCTCTCTGTTGTGGGTATACACACTGACCGTATGGATGTCTAGCCCACTCCTTGATACACATCCATGCAAAAAAGCAGCTCGTTTGATACCTTTTTAGCCGTTGGTTTTAGTACTCCAAAAAAATGGTTGAATTCAACGGCTAAAATGACGTATTAAAAGGTAGTAAAATCTAATGGTTAGAAATTATCAATCATGGTGATTTTTGGTGTGTATATCCAACGAGGGGTGGGCTAAACATCCATGCAGTTAGTCGGCCCAGATGGCAGCTCTGAATAATAGAAATTGTGCTAGCTTAGGCTTTTAGATTAAGCCAGGGTTTAAAAGGTACCGTTATAACGGTATAATGGTACAACGGTCAGGGGTGTTCCCGTTTTTTCTGTTATAAGGAAGAAAAAAAATGCTCAGGAGCAAAAATGGGAAAAATGAAAAATAACGGAAATAGCTGAAAAAAACAGAAAAAAGGGCTCTCAAATTCAAATTTTGAATTTTCAATAACGGAAAAAGCAGTCTTTTTCACATTTTTTCCAGAAAATAACGGAAAAATTGTTTTCGTTATAACGGATTTTTAAACCTTGGATTAAGCTACAGCTTGTTACACCGCCACCCCGCATAAAAGACTGAATGTGTCGTACTCTTGGGACCACTGACTATATATATGGATGTTAGCCCACCAAAAATCAGCCTGATCTGTGATTTCTAGTCGTTGGATTTGAGTAACCCAAATAATAATCAAGGGGCAAAACATCCATGTGGTCAGTGCACAAGCCAATCACTATCAGCCACTTTAGTCAAAGTTCCATTAAAAAAGTTCATATTTTAAAAAGCCAACCACCCACTTTAGTCTGAGTTTCATTAAAATAAAAGTTTAATATTGTAAAGGAAAAAGATGTAACAAGGTATGCCTGAAACTGTTCATTTGCGGAAGCGGCATTTTCGGTAGTCACCGATGCCATCTGGGCCCACTGACTGCTTGGATGTTTATCTGACCCTTGGTGGATATACATACCAAAAATCACCTGGATTGGTGATCTACAACCATTAGATTTTAACACTTTTTAGCACCGTTTAAGGCATTTTTATAGCCGTTGAATACAACCATTTTTTGAGTACTAATACCAACGGCTAAAAATCATTAAACAAGCTGATTTTTTGTATGAATGTCTATCAAAGGGTGGGCTAAACATCCATGCAGTCAGTGGGCCCAGATGGCAGTGGTGACTACCAAAAATGCCGCTTCCGCATATGAAAAGATCTCAGGTATACCTTGTTACATCACGACCCTATTGTAAAACCAATAGTATAAAAAAAAAACATACTTTTTGACTCTTGTTTCATGACTTTGGTTTGGGCCAGCAATTGTGCTAGCTTCCTTCCCGATCCATGGACCGAGAGATCCTAGTTAGCAATTTTCCATATGGAAAATTTCATAAACGAAAATAAATTTAAATGTATTTGCAAAAACAAAAATAACTTTATGATGTTTACAAAAAAAAAAAAAAGTAACGTAACACCCTCTGCCTGACAAAAATTGAACTTGACAATTCTACCAGCCAAAAGGGGCATTTGCCCATAGAGAGTAAAACTTTGATGACAAGGTGCATATGAGCCACGTGGCACACTCTTGGTGAACTCTGACCGTATGGATGTTTTTCAAATCCCTAGGTGGACCTACAAACTAAAAATCAGCTTGATTAATGATTTCAAACCTGTGGATCTTTGCACCTCAAATAATGGTCAATAATGTTCATATTCACACGGTTTAAATCGAAAATAATTCCAATCCAACGCCTAGATATCACTAATCGGACTGTTTTGGGTTTGTGAGCCCATCTAGGGATTGGCCAAACATCCATAATGTCAGAGTCTTCTAAGAGTGTACAACGTGGCTCATATCGTGACCCTGTCATCGGCCTTGATGACAGGCCCAATCATCAAAGTTTTACAGTGTGTCCATAGAGGCATAAAACTTAATTCTGTCACAATACAAGCTATGTGGCACACTCTTAGTGGACGCTGACCATATGGATGTTTGGCCACTCACTCGGTGGACCTACACACCAAAAATAAACATCATCAGTGGTTTATAAGCATTGGATTGAAGTTAATTTCATGGATTGATTTTAACCGTAGGAATTTGAGTGCAAAGATCCAAAGGTTGTAAATTACTAATCATGCTGATTTTTTATTTGCAGGTCCACCTAGGGACTGGCCAAACATCCATACGGTCAGCGTCCACTAAGAATGTAACACGTGGCTCATATCGTGATAGAAGTTTTATGCCTATATGGGAAAACGTCCTTTTAAAGGGTGTCTCTCAGCTTTTATTTTTGTCCAACAGAGATGCACTTTCAAATGGCGTTTAGTTACTTTTTCTTGTAAATCTCAGAAAGTTTTTTTTTTTTTTGCAAATATATTTAAATTTATTTTTGTTTATGAAATTTTCCGTTTTCCATATTATTAATTTGTATTTAGTATGTAAAATTTGTTTTTATAAATACATAAAATACGATCTTATGTTTGAAAATATGAAGAAAAAAATATGGGTATTTTTTAATTTTAACTTAAAGATATCATTCATGATTATAAATATTTTTATAAAATACGTTAAAAAATTAAGCGAATATAAAAATTAAAAAAAAAAAAAAAAAACCCTTTTTTTCCTTCTCTCCCCGTCCCCCTCACCCAAAGCCATCCTTCACCATTAGTCATTTTTGTAATGGCCTTTAATTCTTAACCCAACATGTCTCTCATTAAGGAGAGAGAAAGTCCTTAGAAAATAGAAGATTGAGAGAAAAGAGTTGTATTCTACAAGGTTTAAAAAATGGCTGTTATAACAGATTCGAACCTACCCCGTTACGTTATGGACCATTGAAACGCCCGTAAATAACGGCCCTTCTGGAAAAAATTGTGAAAAAAAATGGCCATTTTTTTATTTTTTTCCTGTATATTTCATTTTTTCTGTTTTTGAATTTTAAAATTTGAATTTCAGCGCCATTTTTTCCCTTATTTCCCATTTTTGCCCCTAAGACGGTAATGCCCCCAATCCGTTATACCATAATAACGGTCCCCTTTAAACCTTGGTATTCTATTCATATCTCTTTCCACTATAGAACCGTGCATAAACACCCATCTCAAGCAAACTCATAAACTCCTAAACAAACTCTCAATAAACACATAAGTAGAATCCTACACACAACCCACACAACTCTTAAACAAACTCCAACTCCTAAACAAACTCTTATGCTTAAATAAAGGAAGGAAACTCTTACGCTTAACAAAATAAAGGAGGCATAATAAAACATCCCCCTTAAGGAGGAACCTTGTCCGCTAGGTTCAAATCTGAAAACTGGTTAAACTAGTTCTGGAGATCATACCACACTTCCTACATGGCATCTTCTGGAGCCTTGTTGGAACATTGCATCAAGACCTCTATGACAACTTGATTAATTTCTATGTTTACACGACCGATGGTCGATAATAGCAATATGTATTTCCTTGATCACTCCATCATCAGTTGTTTTTGGTAAATTTGTAACTTTAGAGTTTTGAGAACTGAATTTCTTTTTCAAACATGAGACGTGGAAAAATGATGGATTCAGGAGTGTGTCGGTAACTCCAACTTGTAGGCGACTTGCCTTAGTTGTTGGATATGTTGTATTTTGGTGAGAAATGTTCACCCCATCGATTGGAGTCTGTGTCCAATCGATTGGAAGCATTCGAGTTTTCGATCCAATCGATTTGATCTGCTAGGGTCCAATCGATTGGACTAACAAACCGAGAAATTTTAAGAGATTTTTGTTTCGAGTTTTCTTATTTTAGGAAACCCTAGTTTATCTTTGGGGGTTATTTAAGTGCCCTATTGCTCGTTGTATTGAGTGTGAGAAACTTCGTAAAGCCTGTGAAAGACTGTGGGATATCTAGTGAGAGAGCTAGAGAGTGCCTGTGTGAGAGGTTGTACGAGAGATTGAAAGAACAATCTTTGTACTTTGTTGATTTATAGTGAAGATCCGATCATCATCGCTCGTGTTATTTATTTGTTTTATTTGATTTTTCCTTGTGTAGCATGTGTTTATCGACGGCCATTAATTGTTGCTCTTCGAGGGATCGCTTGGGTTTTTTTTTTGCAACAGGATAACCTAGAGTGGGCTATAAAAATCTCGGTGATAATTTCATAGATCCATGTCCTGTGACTGTAGTCTGCCGATAAGGGAGCAAGCATAGAAAAATCATATCATTGACTTGTAATTCTCGTTCCGTTTGAGGACAACAATTTTTTCTTCCTATCTGAGCTTGTGGAAGATTTTCTTTTAGCGTTCGAAGAATGGAACTTCAAACTCTTAACGAATCATCCATGGTTGTGACCTTTTGTAGATCTTGGTGTTTAATCACAAACAGTTGGAGGAGGTTTTTGAACATAACTTGAGGGGGGGGGGGGGGATAACTAGCAAAGCCACTGCTTAGGTTGTTCGCTGCAAAAGCACCGCAGATATGTTTCCAATGATTTATTGACAATTTCGATCTAACCATTGGTTTGTGGTTGGTAAGCAAAACTCATTTTCCATTAAGTACCCTGTAACCTAAATAATTTCCCCAAAAGTGGGATGTGAAGACAGCATCTCGATCACTCACTATTGATTTTGGGATACCATGAAGTTTAAAAATATTATCCATAAAAGCTTGTGCAATAGTTATATTTGAATAATTGTCTATGTTTAATCAGAAACCCTCAAATTCAAACTAGTTATCAAACAGTCCCATATTGGGTACTGTTTGGGTGGCCCCTAACGACGGTCTTGTCAGTGTCATCCATGCAAGGACGTATTTTTCACCAAGGTTTTGAATTATCCGTTATAACAGTCACTTAACGTTACTGTAATGACTGTTACAACTGGTCATATCTGAAGTAAAAAGGGTTAATTTTTCAAAATATTTTCGATAAGGGTAAAAAAAAGTTGGGGCGGAGTAAACCTTTGCTCACTACATGATGTGAGTGAAGCTGATCACATCACACAATACGAGCCACGTGGCATACTCTTAGTGATCGCTGACCATATGGATGTTTGGCCAGTCCCTCGGTGGACCTACAAACCAAAAATCAGCCTGATTAGTGATTTACAACCTTTGGATCTTTACTCCCAAAAAACGCTCAATAGTGCTCAAATTCCTACAGTTAAAATCAACCAATGAAAATAACTCCAATCCAACGTTTAGAAAGCACTGATCAGGTTTATTTTTGATTTATAGGTCCACCTAGTGATTTGCCAAACATCCATACGGTCAGCGCTCTCTAAGAATGTGCCACGTGGCTTGTATTGTGTGCTGTGATCGGCTTCGCTCACATCATGCAGTAAGCGAAGGTTTTCTCCTTGGGGTGTTACTGTTATTTTCCAAATAATTTCGTTAACAGTTATTTTTTAACGGTCATTTTCTTTTAGGATTTGAGTGTTATTTTCAAAATAACATAACAGAGTTTGGGCGTTACTGTTATAACACCCGCTTTTTAAACCATTCTTCTCACCATATTCATGTGTCTCAACAATAGGCACCATGGACCTGACCATGGAGCCCGGCCCATGTGATCATCATTCGTTACAATAATACAAAAATTCCCAGTATCGGGTAATTTTTCTTGCCATTCGGGGGCCTTCATCTTTTAGAAAGTTGCAAAGGACTGCTTACTAGGGTAAAACTTCTCCCCCACAATATGAGCCACGTGGTATATATTTAGATGACACTGACCGTATAAATGTTTGGGCAATACCTAGGTGGACCTACAAACCAAAATCAAACTGATTAGTGGTTTCTAAGCGTTGGATTGGAGTCATTTTCTTGGGTTGCTTTTAATCGTGGAAATTTGAGCATTATTGATCATTATTTGGGGGTACAAGGATCCAAAGGTTTGAAATCACTAATCAGGCTGATTTTTGGTTTGTAGGTCCACCTAGGGATTGGCCAAACATCCTCACGGTCAGCGTCCTTTAAGAGTGTGCCACGTGATTTATATTCTGGGCGGTCAGCAAAGTTTTACTCGCTTAAGATTCTTCTTTCCTAAAGAGGGTTAGTTAATTAATCGAACAGTGAGCAAAGACTATAAATATACAAAAGAAGGCAGTAATTAGGGTTTTTCTCCTCTTGCGGTGTTACTTCGTGTCCATCCATCTCGATCTTCTCCCGCTGCTGGTCTGCTTCGTGTCTGATCCTTTAAATTGCAATCTAGGGTTTTCTTTCTTGAGTTGGAGACTTCTAGCCAGGGCAGGTTTCATGGCGGCCTTAAGATAGGGCATCGAAGGGCGGGAGGGCTTGCGCAGGCGAGCATTTCGTTGATTCTTGTTATTGTTCTTGTTAGTCTTACAGTGAGGGCAGACGTGAAGGATAAGAGGAATTTTTTGTGCCTGAGATTGATCGAATTATTGAAGATTTTAATGGTGGTACACTCTTCGAGCTTGATAAAGCGCTCCAAAGGGTTTGTTCGTTGAGGTTTGATTGTTTTTGTTGAGCTTGATTAAGGCGCTCTGAAGGTTTTGCTCGTTGAGGTTTATAATTTCAAAGATCTATTTCCTCCTTGTAGGTTCGTGATTTCTATTTATTATTTGCATATATGCGTGATGGTTTATATTGAACAAACGATCAGATCTTGTTTAACCCCCCCACCCCCCTGCATTTATTAACTGCTAGTGGTAAACTAATTACTCAAATTTCAAGTCGAGGAAAACTATTTTATGTGCTCACACGATTCTTCTGTAATTCATATGAAGATCGCTATGTTAAAGAGTAGGATCTGAATATGGTCATTTTTTTTACAAAATATCGAATGTATTGGGTATTCAGTTGTTTTCGAACGTTCAGTCAGTGTTAAATGTCTGATTCAGGTTTTTATTCAACACATAAGCGAACTAATATGATGTTACAAAAGCACTTTAACTGGATAAGATGAACTTATTTTCAATCTTGTAATAAGGAAATATAATGAAGTAAAAGAATACATTATCCGTGGAGGAAGAGCTAGGCTTTGTGCATGTGGGTTCATAGAGAGTGTAAATATGAATTTGTCCACTTGTATAAAGAAATTCGTGGTTCACAATTTTGTCTATCAATGTGTTTGCTTCTCGGTGTATGTAGGAAAGTATATCATTCATAGTGCCCAGCTATTTGGGATTAACAACATGAAACCTCGTCATTCAATTCTATCTAAGCGTCTGTTTGAAAACCAAAAAATGGTGCCAGCTATGGTCAGTTCAGGTCTGTTCTGTCTGGCCTGTGTTTGATATCTGTGTGGGGCCCACCTCTTCAGATTTTTCCTTCAAAACAAGGCTAGAGTTGATTTTTTGAGAAGTAGTTGCAACATTGAACTGGTTCTTTTGGGCTAGAACTGGGCTAGGTCATGAAAATGAGATTTCCAAACAAGCCCTAAAGCTATATCTTTTGTCATGACATGTGTCTTAAGATCTTTTACTCCCTCAATCTATGTCATATTTGGCCTTCCTTATGCCCTTTTGGAGCCTTCAACCTATGCAAAAGTGCTTCTTTGCATTGATGCCGTCATTAGTCTTAGTTGTACTAAGCCAAATAATCTCAATTGACTTCCTTTTATTTTATCTCCTATTGGGCTATTCCTATTCATTTGGATGTGCGCATTTTTATTTTGTCTCAATCGTCTTTCCAGTCGTCCATCTCAATGTCTTCATCTCTACCACCCCCTGGAAAGAGTAGGGTAATAAGTGGCTCTGTCCACATTAACTCTCTTTGTACACTCCGGCACGTGTGGATTCGTGGATGGGGTGACTATTGTACCCTAGGGGACTAGTCGGGTGCTCAGATACCCACAGTTAAAAAAATAATGATAATAATTGTCCAACATTTTGCTCTACAAAGAAAAGATTGTCTTATTGCTAGTTTCATAGAATTCTTCATTTAGTTTGATTGGTACACGTCAACCACATAACACTTATATATCACTTCTTCAATTTAGTCATACATTTCCAATTCTATGGGAAACATCTCCTTCAATCTCTTCAAGCTCTATGTTTATATATAATGGAGCTAGATAATGAAAATGATTTATTTGGGGTATTTTTTGCCCATCAATCTTAATTAGCATCTCATCCTTTGTGTGTGTATATTAAAGTTGCACCGCATATGCTTTATTATGGTTTTACTTATTTTAAAACTCTTAGCTTCTAAGGTATCCTTCAATAGTTCTAGTTGTGCATTTTACTCTCTCTCTAGTCTTATCAACCAACTACATCATCTATAAATAAATTACATCAAGGGAGCTCCCTTCAATATTAGTAGTTAATTCATCCATAACTAGTGCAAAAGGATATCGATTCAGGGTTTGTAAATCCAATTGTAGTTGAGAATTTACTTGTCTCTCAACCAATTGATATTACACTAGTTCCCTCTTTCATAGTCCTTAATGATGTCAATATATTCGCTAGAGGCTTTTTTTTTGTTTTAATGGCCACTAAATTTCTTTCCCCAAGTATGTAGGAAATTCTTCAATTAATAACCAAAAAAGGGAGGTGGTCTAATCCATGGAGTTTGTGTCTCAATGAGGAGCATTTCTTCGTGAAAACCCATCATACTCTAGGAATGGTGCCTTGAACATAGAACGATATTTAACACTCCAACAAGTAGTAGTGTTTTTAAAAGCTAAGGCGTGAGGCGAGGCGTTTCACGAGCCAAAGCCTTAAGGCGCAAGCCTCAAGGCGTAAACCTTTTGAACATGCATTTTTAAGTAGCCAAATAATTAAAAATAAAAATAAATAAATAGCAAATATTCCAAAAAAGGGAGAAAATCAAGGAATAATCTCAAAAAATAAGAAAAAATTATGACAATTCAAATTTCAATATCCAAATCCAAATTCTAAACTCATCAAAATCAAATTAAAAGAGTTCCACAATCATATTCATAGTTTCATACTTCCATATCCAAAGTTTGGAACTCATAAAAATCAAATTATAAGTCTACCTCATCCATAGTTTCATACCTTTAACTTTCCAAGTCCATTAAAACAAAAAAAAATTAAGAGTGTATCAACCACTCTAATCCAATGTTTTTGAACGTGAATGCCTAGGGCAAGGCGCTTCAATGGTCTAAAGTGTGAAGCGTAATCCTCACGAACATGCCTTTTTAAATAAATACTGAAAATAAAAAAGTAAATAAATAATAGGATAATTCAATAAATTAGATAAATTTGTGCAAATATGACATTAATCTATTTCTTGTGGGGAAAAGAAATTTTTATTGCTTTTATTTAAGCTAGAATAGCTTATTATAATTGTTATTTAATTATGTTTTATAAATTTTTTAATGTAAGTTGCCCCCCAATGACATATGCATGTGAGGCGCAAGCTTTTGAGGTAAGGCATTAAAAAATGTGTAAAAGGCGTGATGCGTAAGCCTCGGTAGACGAGGCATAAGCTTCATAAGCTTTTAAGCCTTTTTAATAAGCCTTGGGGCGTTTTGAGAAAGCCTTCCCCCAAGGCGAAAACCTCAAAAGCCTTTTAAAACATTAGCAAGAAGTATGATACATCATATCAAGGACCTCTACCTTTACCTTGTCATTGATGTGAGCCGGTCTTCAAAGAAACTCTTTGTATTTTGCCAGACAAAGCTTTTCATGTTGATTTGTTAAAGTTATGTTTCAGTCAACCTTGAAAAGTTGCCTCTAATTTTGAACGGATACTGACTCAACAGAAACAATCTTGGTAGTGCTTGAGTTGATTTGTCATTACAACAAAACAATCCCAACTCCAATCCACTAAGTGACATGGAGTTTGATTAAAGCCCCGGAAACTTCCTCAACTTTATTTTCTAATATCTTTTTGACATGTGTCATATTTTAATGGAGCAAAAGATACAAAAGAAAATGTTTAGGTAAGAGAATTCCCCTATACGAGGACTTTTTTAGTATTTACACATCATATGTACAAGTAGTCTCACCACACTCATTCTTAGGCATTCTACCAATGCCAACCACTTCGGGGTCCCCATAGAACTTTTATCAAAATTAAGCTCCAAAGATTCCCTCATGTATGTCAAGAGAGAGATGGTTTCATTGCAACCCAACACCACCAGCACAAAGGGGTTATCGATAGACCATGTCCCACATTTTTTTAATTTTTTCATTCCTTTTCTTCCAAGTAGCTCAAGAAAAGGAGAAAGAAAGGCATTGTGCCCTGATCTCCAAATAGGCCAATGCCCCAACTAGTAAAACAATCAATCACATTCCAAAAACACAAGATATTTCAAAGTTGTTTAAGAAAAGCTTCTACAATTCTTTCATAGTTGAGGAATGGAGGAAGAGATGATCCACATTGTGTTCTTTCAAACCCATCACGCATCTACTAGGGAGAAGGGGTCAGTGTCACACATCTACTAGGGAGAAGGCGTCTTCTGTAATCAGGATGGTTGCTCTTGAAATTTAATTTGACATTACATTTCACATGAAAACATTCACCTTAGGAGGGATTGGATTACCCTAAATTGAGGCGAGGGATGAGCTTGTAGAGGATCCATTAACAAGTCTCTCATAGAACGACGGTAGAAAGTAGAAACAAACCATTGTGATTCTTTATTCATATCCTTTAGATCTTGAGTAAGAACCTCCTCAGCCTTGTAAATTAGCATTTCATTTTTGTTGTTCTTCAATAAATTTTGATGATCAATGATGAGAAAGAAATGGTTAGAAAGAAAAGAAAAGAAAAGTATGTTGTCCTTATTGTACAATGTATGTCTATGTGCACCCTCTTTTGCAAGACTTTCCATTCATTGGCATTCCTGAAGAGTGTCTATGCAAAATGCTCAAATCAGCCACTATCTTTATAATACGATCAAGAGTGTTGGCAAGCTCCCAATGGTTAGAAGATTTGCCCATTGCCTATGACAACACAGTAAAGGCTCGCCGTCCACATCAAGTGGGACTTAAAAAGAATTTAAGTAAATCTCTTAACCTTCTAGCAAAATAACAGCCTCCAATTCATTAGTCCGCAGTAGATCTGCTACTAGTTATAAGGATGCCACCTGTCACGCCCCCAAATCCGATATTTGGTCATATCGACCTTTCTCATATCTTGAGGCGCGATCTGATCATACAAACTCACAGTTAAACAAAACTGGTATCGCGATGCAGCAGAAATACACCGGATAATTTTTTTTTTCATTTTGTTTAAACAATCCATAAGACGAAACGCACTTCATTGACACATTAATAATGTTAGAGGATTTCTCACCTCAAACAAAACCGTAATATGCCCATCCAAAAGAAAACATTGTATATATATCGTACTCCCAAATACATGTTACTAAACGGTCAAATGACTTACATAACTCATGTATCTTTCTACAAGATAGAAGAATTAAACAAAATATAACATCGTCTTTAGCACAAGTCTATCAACGGAAATGCTGGAAGCATCAGACCAACTTCCCCTTATCCTTTCCTGAAAACAAAAAATTTTAAAACGATGAGTTAGGGCCCAGTAAGTTCATTCTTCATGCGTAAAACCATTTAAATCAGCGACTTTTGTTTATTTTAAAACAAATACGATTTGCAAATGAATTTCACATGTAATTCGATAAAACTCAATTCTTCATCAATTACTTACGTATAACTTCGAATACAATAATGACTTTTCACATAACAGTCAACCTTTCTTTTATCAGAATACCCGTGACCATTTCTATGCAGTCAAACTATCAATTCTGATGTATTCAGTACCAACATTACATCGGTTCTAGTGTACGATGTCAACACTTCTAGTCTACAAGTAAACTCCCTAATGTGCACACTAATTGTTTCATTAGGTATCCTCTCTCCGGATTCCCTAATTTTTTTTTAGGTATAAATACCCGAGGGGTCTCATGAATGAGACAACGCCTCTTCTTTAAGGGACTGGAACCCTAAGGGGTCTTAAGGAAATAAGACAACGCCTGATACTTTAGGGGACTAAAACCCCAAGGGGTCTCAAAGAAACGAGACAACGCCTGATTCCAATTAATCCGATATTCCATATTCCCAATCACGTTCTTATTCATATCTCATTTTAAATGAATTTGAGCATGACTTCATCCAACTAAATAGATTACACATGTCCTCATCTATCATAATTTCATGCTTTTAAGATTACAAGAAATTATCAATACATTTACGCATTTTATGTGGAAAATACAAGAATTGTGATATTTTCTTGCTAAAATTTAACAGATAACAAGAATAACATTTTCAGACATTTTCTCCAAAAATAATAGAATTTTCTAAAATTTTTCTACAATATTTTGTGAATTTTCTACTATTTCAAAAAAAATAAAAAATAAAAATAATATTTATAAATAAATAATAATTAATCAATTAAATAAATAAATAAATAATAATTAATTAATTAAATAAATAAAGGCATAAAATAAATAACTATGTACTTACAAGTGAATATGCAAGAATCCCAAATCTTTGTACCTCGTACGATGCAAATCTCGAGGTAGCGCGTATCTCAAGGCAGTAGGCCTTGTATTTATAGAATTCTTAGGAATTCTATAAACCTCGTACGATGCAAAAACTTTTCAAAGGACCTAATATTTTCAAGAATTCTTAGGAATTTTCTAGAATTTCTTCTAGTTGAGGGATTTTTTTGCAAATATTCTTACCTCAGGAGTTAGAATGCAAATACCCAAATTGATGTAATTTTCTCAAGGCATGGCCTTGTATTTATAGAGGTTGAAAACTTAAAACTTTTCATTCCTATCCGATGTGGGACTATAATTTTGAAAATTGTCTTTTTTTTTTTCAAATTTTATATTTTTGATATCAAACTATATCTTTAAAATGTTACCCAGAACTAAACACAATAACTTTTGACTCGCACGTCCAATTTGGACAAACTTGATACCGATAGAAAGCTATTGTTGAGACCTTTAAAAGGACATACATATAATGTTCAAAGTATTATAAAAAGTCTACTATAATATTGCTAGACATAGGGTCATTACATCCCACCCTCTTTATAAGGAATTTCGTCCTCGAAATTAGACATGCCTAATCTGAGAACAAATGTGGATACTTCTCTCTGACGTCAGCCTCCAGTTCCCAAGAGGCATCCTCAATGTTGTGGTGTTGCCACAACACCTTCACTAAGGGGATCACTTTAGTGCGCAACACTTGTTCTTTCGTGGCGATGATACAGACAGGTTGTTCAACATATGAAACATCCTCTCGGAGCTCTAAAGACTTCCAATCAAGCACGTGAGATAGATCCGGCTCATACTTGCGAAGCATCGAGACATGGAATATGTCATGAACTCCGGCCAACTGAGTAGGCAAAGCTAAGCGATAGGCAACCTCACCAATCCTATCAAGGACCAAGAAAGGTCTAATGAACCTCGGTGCTAGCTTCCCTTTCTTACCGAACCTCATCACTCCTCTGACTGGCGATACCTTCAAGAAGACATAGTCGCCGATGGAGAACTCAAGCTTACGGCGATGCAGATTAGCATAAGACTTCTGCTGACTCTGCGCTGCAAGGAGACGTTCTCGAATGATCCCGATCTTCTCAGTGGTCTCCTGCACCACCTCAGGACCAAGCAAGTTTCTCTCTCCAACCTTTGCCCAGCACACTGGAGATCTACAAGGCCTTCCGTACAGAGCCTCATAGGGTGCCATGCCGATGCTCGACTGATGGCTATTATTGTATTCGAACTCCACAAGCGGCAAGTGATCCTCCCAACTGTCCTTAAAGTCCATTATACAAGCTCTGAGTAAATCTTCCAAGATTTGATTCACTTGCTCTGTCTGCCCGTCTGTTTAAGGGTGAAAAGCTGAACTAAAATTCAACTTTGTCCCAAAGGCACTCTGAAAACTCTTCCAGAACTTCGAGGTGAACTTTGGATCTCTATCAGACACAATGGAGACTGGGATACCGTGTAGTTTGACAATCTCTTTGACGTACAATCTGCTCAGATCATCGACACTGTGAGTGGCTTTGACAGCCAAGAAATGAGCAGACTTCGTCAATCTGTCCACGATTACTCAAATGGAGTCATGGTTCTGACGAGTCTTAGGTAGACCCATCACAAAATCCATTGACACATTATCCTACTTCCACTCTGGGATAGGTAGAGGCTGCAAGGTGCCTCTTGGTTTCTGATGCTCTACCTTGATCTGCTGACATGTTAGGCATCTCGACACATATTGAGCAATCTCCCTCTTCATGTTATTCCACCAAAACTGCCTACGTAAGTCTTGGTACATCTTAGAGCTGCCTGGATGTATTGTGTAACGAGTACAGTGAGCCTCATCGAGAATCTCCCGTTTTAGGTCATCATTGTCTTCAGGTACCCACAATCTCTCACGGTACCTTAGACTGCCATCTTAGTGCAAAGTCCACTCCTTCTTTGAGATAGTATGGCGAACGACATCAGACCCTTCCTTCCCATGCTGTGACTCTATAATCTTTCTAACCAAAGAGGGTTCGACCACCAAGTGTGAGACAAGGATCTTGGGGTACTGTGTCGAAATCTGAGGTTCACAGTCCCCCTCAGCATCCGGCCATTCTACCTCCTGGCCCAAAAATCAAAATATAGTCCCACTCTGTTTTTGGCTCAGTGCATCTGTCACGACATTGGCCTTGCCTGGGTGGTACTGGAGAGTAAAGTCATAGTCCTTCAGGAACTCCATCCATCGTCTCTGCCTCATGTTCAGCTCCCTCTGAGTGAAAATGTATTTCAAGCTCTTGTGATCAGAGTAAAGCTCGAACTTCTCGCCGTAGAGCTAATGACGCCAAATCTTGAGCGCAAAGACAACTGCTGCAACCTCAAGATCGTGGGTAGGGTAATTTTGCTCATGAATCTTCAACTGTCTCAAAGCATAAGCGATCACCTTCCCATTCTGCATCAAGACACAACCTAGTCCCTTCAATGATGCATCACTGTAAATGACAAAGCCCCCCTCATCAGACGGAATTGTCAGAACAGGTGAAGTAGTTAAACGAGTCTTCAACTCTTCAAAGGCAGAAGAACACTTCTCGTCCCACTCGAACTTTACACCCTTCTGTGTGAGGCGTGTCAACGGGGTAGCAATGCTGGAGAATCCATCAATGAACCTCCGATAGTAGCCCGCCAAACCCAGGAAACTCCGAATTTCAGTAACACTGCTCGGCGGCTCCCAGTTCAACACTGCTTCAACCTTCGACGGATCAACTGAGATTCCCTCCTCGGAAATAACATGACCCAAGAACTTTACATCCTCTTGCAAAAATTCACATTTACTGAACTTGGCATAGAGTCGATGATCTCTCAACGTCTGTAGGGATAGTCGCAGATGCTACTCGTGCTCTTCTTGAGTCTGTGAGTAGATCAGGATATCATCAATAAAGACGATGATGAATTGATCGAGGTACAATCGGAAGATCCGGTTCATTAGATCCATGAATGCAGCTGGAGCATTCGTCAATCCGAATGGCATGACTAGAAATTCATAATGGCCATACCATGTCTGAAATGCTGTCTTCGAGATATCCTCATCTTTCACTCTGAGCTGATGATACCTAGACCTCAAGTCTATCTTCAAAAAGTAATGGGCTCCCCTCAACTTGTCAAACAGATCATCAATCCGCGGCAAAGGGTATTTATTCTTCACCGTGACCTTGTTGATTTGTCTGTAGTCGATGCACATCTTCAGGGAACCGTCTTTCTTCTTCACGAATAGGACCGGAGCACCCCAAGGGGAGACACTTGGTCTTATGAAGCCCTTAGTTCCTAAGTCTTCCACCTGAACCTTCAGTTCCTTGAGCTCTACAGGTGCCATTCTGTATGGCGCCTTAGAAATAGGTGAAGTCCCTGGCATAAGCTCAATGGAAAACTCAACTTCTCTCTTTGGAGGCAATCCTGGTAGTTCCTCTAGAAAGATATCCATGAACTCACTAATTACAGGAATCTGCTCCACTTGTACCCTCTTGCTCTCTTTCCCCTCTAGAAAGGCAAGGAAACTAGTACAATCGGCCCGACGTTTCTTATAAACACGTAAGGCTGATACTACTGATGCATGGGGTAAAAATTTTGCACCCACAAACTGAAAATGAGACTATCTCGGTATCTGGAACGTCTCCCTTTTCGCATAACAATCCACTGTCGCATGATATGCTGACAGCCAGTCCATCTCGAGAATAACGTCAAAATCCGTCATCTCTAATAGGATCAAGTCAGCAGTCAAATCATAATCCCCTATCCGAATCAAACAATTCTTACACATTTGATCTACAATACAATTCCCTCCTAGAGGTGTATATACAGTAAGCGTAAAATCTAATGACTCGAATTCAAAGCCTAAAGCATATGCAAACGTAATAGATACAAAAGAATGGGTAGAACCCGAATCAATCAACACTTTAGCATACAAGTGTGAGATCAGAAGAGTCCCTTCTACCACATTCTTGGATGCACTCGCATCCTGCTGTGTAATGGCAAAGACTTGCCCTGGTATATTCGGCCTTTGAGTATTGCCCGTAGGCTTCTGATATGGTGCACGAGGGCAGTGCCTCTGTAAGTGTCCTACAACATTGCAGTTGTAACAATGCCTATCTGCTCGCACAATCTGATTAGGAGGGGCGGAGTTGATCGGGTGTGCAACAATGGTAGGAACAGATAACTTCGGCTTCTTAGCTGAATCCGAATATCTCTGGGGAGCAGTAGGTGCAACTCGACCCTTTCCCTTAGGATCTGTATGATCCTTCAGGAAATCGCTGGTATCCTTCTCCAGCGCCAATGCCATTTCTACGGTGGTGGCATACACATGAATCAACTGACCCACAATCATCCTCCTAATTCCAGGCTTGAGGCCCGCTTGAAATCTCTTCGCCTTTCTCTCCTCTGTCGAGATAATGTGTGGTGCATAAGCTGCCAAACGATCAAACTGGGTCACATACTGTACCACAGTCATAGAACCCTGCTCGAGGGCCAAGAAGTCTGCCTCGAGCTGATTTCGGATAGAAATGGGGAAGTACTTCTCCAGAAATAGTCCCCTAAACTCTTTCCATGTGAGGACCACATCGTCTCTCACAGAACGCACCATGTCCCACCAAGTCATAGCATCGCCCTTCAACATAAAGGTGGCCAACTCCACCTTACGGTCCTCAAGGCATCTCATAGCCTGAAAAATCCTATCTACCTCACGTAACCACCCTTCGGCTTCCATTGGTTCAGGATGACCTCTGAACTCCGGCGCTCGTAGTTGTTGGAACTCTCGTAAACTATCGTCCGGGCGAGCACGAGCTGGCTCGGGACAAACCTCCTGAACATGCCGGTCCAATGCAGTAGTGATATGACCCAATGCCGCGTAAACGCCGGCTAATTGAGCCTCTGCACCTGCCTCTGGAGTAGGCGTACGTGAGGTATTTTTACCTCTTCCACTTCTCATTGCCTTTATAACAAAAGGACGAGTTAGGGACGTGCACAATAAATAGTTTTAAAAATAACAAGGAATCGTATTATGATGTTCTTTATCTTGTTAGTTCTTCATTCGTAAGGTTGTATTATGATCTTAATTAATATACGATTTGATGAAAATGTATTATTCAATTTGGCTAAGTTACTATGTTTCCGAGGACTAGTAACCTAAAGCTCTGATACCAAGCTATCACACCCCCAAATCCGATATTTGGTCATATCGACCTTTCTCGTATCTTGAGGCGCGATCTTAACATACAAACACAGTTAAACAAAACTGGTATCGCGATGCAGCGGAAATACACTGGATAATTTTTTTTTTCATTTTGTTTAAACAATCCATAAGACGAAACGCACTTCATTGACACATTAATAATGTTAGAGGATCTCTCACCTCAAACAAAACCGTAATATGCTCATCTAAAAGAAAACATTGTATATATATCCTACTCCCAAATACATGTTACTAAACGGTCAAATGACCTACATAACTCATGTATCCTTCTACAAGATAGAAGAATTAAACAAAATATAACATCGTCTCTAGCACAATTCTATCAACGGAAATGCTGGAAGCATCAGACCAACTTCCCCTTATCCTTTCCTGAAAAACAAAATATTTTAAAACGATGAGCTAAGGCCCAATAAGTATATTCCTCATGCGTAAAACCACTTAAATTAGCGACTTTTGTTTATTTTAAAACAAATATGATTTGCAAATGAATTTCACATGTAATTCAATAAAACTCAATTCTCCATCAATTACTTACGTATAACTTCGAATACAATGATGACTTTTCACATAACAGTCAACCTTTCTCTTATCAGAATACCCGTGACCATTTTTATACAGTCAAACTATCAATTCTGATGTATTCAGTCCCAACATTCCATCGGTCCTAGTGTACGATGTCAACACTTCTAGTCCACAAGTAAACTCCCTAATGTGCACACTAATTATTTCATTAGGTATCCTCTCTCCGGATTCCCTAATTTTCTTTTAGGTATAAATACCCGAGGGGTCTCATGAATGAGACAACGCCTCTTCTTTAAGGGACTGGAACCCTAAGGGGTCTTAAGGAAATAAGACAACGCCTGATACTTTAGAGGACCAAAACCCCAAGGGGTCTCAAAGAAACGAGACAACGCCTGATTCCAACTAATCCGATATTCCACATTCCCAATCACGTTCTTATTCATATCCTTAATCGTATTTATATGCATAAAATAATAATGTTTGTTGAAACATCTTTACATGCATAATATTCATATTTTTGCATTTTGAAACTAAAAGTAAGAACATTTAAGCCATATTAATATATTAGAAGGCGAATACATAAAACAGATGAAAAATGCATATATCTCATTTTAAATGAATTTGAGCATGACTTCATCCAACTAAATAGATTACATATGTCCTCATCTATCATAATTTCATGCTTTTAAGATTACAAGAAATTATCAATGCATTTACACATTTATGTGGAAAATACAAGAATTGTGATTTTTCCTTGCTAAAATTTAACAGATAACAATAATAACATTTTCAGACATTTTCCCCAAAAATAATAGCATTTTCTAGAATTTTTCTACAATATTCTGTGAATTTTCTACTATTTCACAAAAAATAAAAAATAAAAAAATATTTATAAAAAAATAATTAATAATTAATAATTAATCAATTAAATAAATAAATAATTAATTAAATAAATAAATAAATAAATAATTAATTAATTAAATAAAGGCATAAAATAATTAACTATGTACTTACAAGTGAATACGCTAGAATCCCAAATCCTTGTACCTCGTACGATGCGAATCTCGAGGTAGCGCGTATCTCGAGGTAGTAGGCCATACAAAAACTTTTCAAAGGACCTGAATATTTTCAGGAATTCCTAGGAATTTTCTATAATTTTTTCTAGTTGAGGGATTTTTTTGCAAATATTCTTACCTCTGGGGTTAGAATGCAAATACCCAAATTGATATAATTTTCTCAAGACACGGCCTTGTATTTATAGAGGTTGAAAACTCAGAACTTTTCATTCCTATCCGATGTTGGACTATAATTTTGAAAATTGTCTTCTTTTTTCAAATTTTATATTTTTGATATCAAACTGTATCTTTAAAATGTTGCCCAGAACTAAACACAATAACTTTTTGACTTGCACGTCCGATTTGGACAAACTTGATACCGATAGAAAGCTATTGTTAAGACCTTTAAAATGACTTACATATAATGTTCAAAGTATTATAGAAAGTCTACTATAATATTGCTAGAAATAGGGTCATTACACCACCTATGCCAGCATTCTCTGGATTTCCAAACTAACATCCAACAAAATTGAGTATGATTATTCCCTCCATCGGCGTCAACAAAATTGAGTCTTATTTTCTGGAATTAATTTTTTGCAACTTGGAGAACAAGGTGCGAGATTTTTCCCTACAACACCCCACACCGAACTCTCTCTTCTCCAACATTATATTTAATGCTGCTCCATAGAACCTCACTTATCTTACTTGCCCCATACAAATACCCTATCAGGCTATCACTCTTCCAATTTCCATGTACCTTATGTTATTGTATGTGATATTTGTCATAGAACACAATACCCATATGGTCCTTTTCTACTGACTTTTATGCTGGTCCATGGACAGGAAGCTACTCGATGGTGATGTATTCACACATCTGTGAATGGTAAAGACCTGCTCTGGCAATACTAGACATTTTGGTTAATATATCCTAGTCTTGGAGAAGAGTTACATATGGCTGGGTTGTTACCTGGGGATCTTACACACCATGGAATGGTCGAAAGTGGGAGTTACAGCTTTTCTCAGGACAGGCCAGAGGAAGTTAGTCATTGGTATTTATCTAGGAAGGAAATTGAAGAAAATTCCCCATCTAGAAGAGATTGCATCGACTTGAAGAAAGAGACATATTTACGCAAGTCATACTGCACATTTCTACAGGATTTAGGCATGAGACTTAAAGTGTAAGTGCTCACCCGTTACTTTGTGTGTTGCAAATGCTTGTACCTTTTCCTTTTTTCAGTTACACGCAGTACTTGCATTAATTTGTTTTGTCATTTAAAATTTGAGATAATGTGTGTGTACTAGTTCCACTTCACCTGCAGATGCAACAGGAGCTAATGCAATAGAACTCTAAAGTTTAGTTAGTTTACTCATTAGTTTCAACCAGGGAGTTTTCCTCCTGATGTTACTATTAGAAAACTTTAAAATGGGGGCTGATAGCAATTTCGGCACATGGAAAATTGAAGATGTATGGTTTTCAAGTTGGTTCTTTAGGCTGACCAGTACTGCTGCATGTTTCTTATTATTTGTAACCCTTGAAATGTTTTAATAGTCTGTGTTGTATGAATAACTATTAACGGTGTATTGATTGAAGGGTCGGGCTCAGGGGACCCCCTTTTTTCTGACCCCTCTCTGTATTCGTGTGCTCGGCCGTGGATTTCAAGAATCCAACGGTGGTTGTCAGCGCCAAGCTGGCATCCCTTTTTCACTTTTTGCGGCGCTGACAACCACCGTTGGATTCGTGAAATCCACGGCCAAGCGTGCGAACACCGAGGGGGGCAAGAAAAAGGGGGTCCTCAGAGACTGAGCCCTTGATTGAAACATAGGTTCAACATGTATTCAACACTTGAGTTTTTACTTGCTGCTCTATTATTTTGTTGAAAGTTGAATTTATATCTTCTGTCCTTATAATTCAATGTTCCTCAGAATTTAATAATATTTTTATTAGTCTTGTTTGAGTTTGAAGACGATATTATTTCTTCAAACTTTAGAAGCCCCTGTATGTTAATGTATTTTCTGATTATTTTATTGGTCTTTGGCTTTGAAGATATGATATCATTGTTTTCCTTCTATTGAATATTATGGATATGTTTTTCCTCAGTGTGTTACTCTATTGTTGTGCCTAAAACATGACCAGAGAGTTGACTGCTTATTACTTCAGCATAAGTGACAATAATTATTTTCAATGCAGACCCCAGGTAACCATAGCCACAGCAATAATATTCTGTCATCGGTTTTTCCTTTGCCAATCTCATGCTAAGAACGATAGGAGGGTAAGTAATTTTCATTTTGTTCTAAATGATTGTTGTTTTTGTTCTAAATTCATTTGTGTCAACTTTTTATTTGTTACATGCTATGATTAATTTTTATTTCATTCAAGTTCTAACTAAAATGGTAGCTATTGTGTTAGCATGAATAGTGGCATGTGTTTGGTGCGCGTGTGCGCTTGACTCGTGAGGTCCGTGTGTGTGTCATGGATCCTTTGATATATATACATTGTTAAGCCTCCTCTAACAGCTTGAGCTTTTAGAGTAAAGTGGTTGTTCGACAGTAACAGGGACACTCCATTTTTTGAGAACATGTGATGTTGGACACTGCATCATACTCACTTGTCAAACATGTGCCTATACTAGCAAATCATCATCATCATCATCATCACCTTATCCCAACTATTTGGGTCAACAACATATTATTTATTTCACCATTCAATTCAATCTAGAGTTGTGCGTCTTCAAATATTTTTTATTACCTCGATTCACACTCTATTCGCCATTCTATTTCCCTTTTAGAGCCTTCAACCTCCACCAAAGTGTTCATTCTCACTAGTACTGTCATTGGTCTTCGGTGTACATACCCAAATCATCTCAATTGGCTTTCCTTTATTTCTCCCTATTGGGGCTGTTCGTAGATTCCTTTGGATATGCTCTTTTCTGATTTTGTCTTTTCTAGTCTTTCCATCTTCACATCTTCGTTTTATATTATTCATTGAACATTTTGTTTATTGATTACTGATTTTTTTTTGATAAGTTGATTACTGCATATTTTGCTCCATCAGTCACATAACACTCCAAAGCACAACTCCACTCAACTAATTCTATGGGTAATATCCTCTTCATTCTCCCTCTTTATGGATAATCAAACCTATATAAAAGAAATGGTTGCTTTGGTGTATTTTCTGCATATCAGTTTTTGCTAGCATCCTATCCTTTTGTGTATCCTTGTTAAAGTTGCATTCAATATACAGTCTTGGTCCTACAGTTTTTAGAACCTATATTTTCTTATGTCTCTCTCCATAGTCCTACTTTTGCATTTACTTCTTTGATAGTTCTATTTATAAGTGTAAACATTATAAAAATCAAGTAGTATCTTTATAATTGTGTCTATGTTGCGTGGACTCTTCTAATATGAGCAAAGTACCCATGTAAAACACGTGTCGGATCCGGCACTCCCTGGATTATGGTACTACATTCATGGTTTAAAAAGGCTTTTTGAGGCTATGCCTTGAGGCGCCAAGAAACAGCCTCAAGGCTATAGCCTTAGTGGCCATTTCTGAGACTTAAGCCTCAATCCACTGAGGCTATTATCTCGAGGCGCACATGAGGTTATAGTCTCATTTTATGGGTATTTTTTTCCAAAATGCCATCTTCAATAATCTTTTACGATAAAAACGACCT
Organism: Euptelea pleiosperma; assembly: GCA_035048495.1. NCBI lineage: Eukaryota > Viridiplantae > Streptophyta > Magnoliopsida > Ranunculales > Eupteleaceae > Euptelea > Euptelea pleiosperma. The sequence goes on along the minus strand of CM068552.1, from coordinate 3,521,933 downwards.
AAAAAGTCTTAATTTTGTTCTCTAAAACCTTTTATTTTGCGAGAAACCTTAAATCTAAACTTTCATTTCTAGTTTTCCCCCACTTGAGATAAATTCTCATAGAGAACTCAAATCTCATCGGATTTTGCTTCTGTCACTTCCTACGTTTTTTTTTTGTGAGGAACCTCACCAAACTCAAGCAAGAAATCAAAGCATTATAGACTTGACTATTTTCTTAGATCTATCTTATTAGTTACTTTGGATTTAGTTATGTGATTTATGTTTTTAAGATTTGATATCAACATCAGATTTTCAGCCCGAGTGTGCAATAATGTCACTCCTAAGGTAAAAGCTATAGATTCAGTAACTTTTGTGATTATTTAAGTTATTTTTTTCACATGGTAAGTTGTTTCTAATTTTTCTAGAATTGAATATATTTTTTTTAGAAATTTTCAAGCAGTTTTTTTTAAAATGAAAGCTTAAATGAGGCTTATGCCTCGCCTTTTGGAGGCAAACCGCCTCCGTACCCGAACTAGCCTTTTTAAACCTCGACTACACTTCTGGATTTTTTTTGTTTACCGTTTGTTTTTTGAAAGGTTGTCTATCTTTTCTTTCTTGCAAGATATAAGTAATATTTACTATAGGTTGTGGGTACTACATTTTTCAGTGGAAGTTTTGTATGTAGCAAATATGACATAACATTTATGTATTCTTTTATTTATAGGCATATGTTAGAAATCATAAGATATCCCATTACATTATCCATTATTATCCTTATCACCATATAAAAAGTGATTGCTTTGTCTTACATTATTAAAGTGTATCACCGAGACAAACCCTATTTTTCAAGCTTTTACCAAGTCCGACACTATCACCGTGCCGGACTTTGACACATGTACCCATATCAGTGCAACATCATGTACCGTAACTAGTATAATTGTAGGTCATCATGGATATGTTGGAGATAACGAAATATAATGTCTTATCAAAAAACTAATGAAATATAATGTAAATGAATAAACATCGTTTTTCTTTTATAATTGATAATTGTAAAGATATTCGTATACGGGATAAGGTTTTCTGCAAAATAGTGCATAGAAGTCTGCACGTCGGGGTTTTCTTATTCGTGGAAGGCCCAAACTGGTCTTTGTGTTTCGCCCAAAGAGCCGTCTACTACCTGGCAAACAATGGTATGTTTCTTTTACTTCTTTTATTTAGAAAATACAAATGCGTCATTTTGCATGTGTGAGAAACATGCATCTTGTTGCCATAGTGGAGGGCTCTTGATTTGACGTGGGGAGAAGGTGAGTTAGCAAAACATGTGGACCCCGTCAGGCCTGGCTGCATTAGCACCCGACTGTATAGACTTTTTCTGTTCTGTCTTTACAGAACCTTCCCCACTGTGTGTTTGTGTCACTTTGCAGTATATTTTCATTCTTTATTTTTAAATTACAGTTTACTTTTAACATCATAATAAATATCTATGTATATCTCTGACTGTCTAAGTATTTAATTCTTCAAGGCCGTGATTTGTGACACCATGTATCACTATGTGGCACTGAGTTCTCCTTTTCCAAGTATGTAAACTACAATTTATTATATAAGTTTTCTGGATAAGATAAGTAAGCTGGATGCTGGAATTAAACCTGGGACCATGCAGTTTGCAACAGGAACCCAATCCAATTGAGCAATGGGCTCAACCCTCATTATATGGTTTAGTTGGTCACTGAATACATTGTGGACACCTTTTAGTGGTTCACTCGTGACTAATTTTTTGTTAGCATTTTTAGTTGTTGGTTTTGGAATCTTTTATCTTTTTGAGGAGAATGTTGCATTAATGGCGTGTATATTAGTTTGTGAGATTATTAAAATGTTCCTTTATTTTTTTTATGAGTAACCATAAGGTTTTTATCAAGTAAAATTGGAGGTACTTCCAAGTACGAGAGTTCCCTATGTACAAACTATTCTATTTGCACCACTTTTGGCGAGGGAATACATGCAGGAATTTGGGTCCTTTAAGAGTTACTTATTCAAGAATGAAACAACTGATTCTAACAAGAACTTCATCAGCTAAATGCCTTCAACAATGTAACATGGACACGGCACTTTTTGGGTTTTGCCGTGTCAGACACATTGACACTTGTGTAGACACATCCCGACTCCGGACACTTATGGCAGTATCACTCTTTATTTTAATGATTTTTTATTAAATAAATGATTTTTGAAAGATGATTGGTTTGTGCCATCTTCCATACAGTTCAGTTGTTATACACAACTATACTTGTTTGATAGTCTTCCCCTTATAAGTCTTCTTATATTTATTATGTTATTTGATAGCTTCATGGTCCTTTTACTTTCCATATATCTATTTTCTTATTTAATTAAAAAAAACTTCTAAGGCGTGTCTGCATGTCGGGCTTCTTATAGGTGCTGTGTCAGACACCTCTTATATCTGTGTTGGACACTGACTCACGTGTCCGGGTCATTGTTACATAGATTATCACCCAGGTTTCAGTATATACAAGTTAATTTATAATTTCTTCTATGGATATAGATTTCCTTTCTCCTGGCTCAAAAAATGATTACAGCTGCTTTTGCTATTTTGATCAAAATTAGTGCCTAAGTTCACTCAGAATTGCTTTTCAGACCATTGCAACAGTGTGCATGTTCCTTGCGGGGAAGGTTGAAGAAACTCCCCGGCCACTAAAGGATGTTATTCTTGTTTCATATGAAATCATTCATAAAAAGGATCCTGCAGCGGTCCAGAGAATCAAGCAGAAGGTACCATTCCCCTTGCTGGTGCTTTGTACCTGTTTATTTATCCTACTCGAGGTTGATTCTACGTCTATCAAATGTGTACTAAAAAGTTTCACTTATCCATCCCCCTCTCCATATTGGATGCCAATAGCCCCATGAATTTCCATTACTACTAATTTCTTTTATTTCCCTATGAAGAAATCGAAAGTATCCTGGCCGAGTAGACCACAAGGATGGTCTACCAATGGCATAGTGGTGTACATGAATGGGGGAGGGGGACTCACCATTTCATAGGTCTTGCGTAACAGATCTTCTAGGCTGAAGATAAATCCAATTTATGAATTTGTTTCTTCACCCACACCACCTAAAATCCATGTATGTCACATGAACAGCTATGCTGCTGGTAGACTTCATCTTCCTGGTACCTTAAATTTACTGGTTTTCACGTTACTTAGAACTTAGAAGTATCAAGCTTTTATTTTATTCATTCGTCCGTATCCAATGTGCAGGAGGTATACGAACAACAAAAAGAGCTGATTTTGATTGCAGAGAGGGTTGTACTTGCCACTCTTGGTTTTGACTTCAATGTGCACCACCCGTATAAACCTCTCGTCGAAGCAATAAAGAAATTCAAAGTTGCCCAGAATGCACTTGCCCAAGTAGCATGGAATTTTGTCAACGATGGGTATGATAGAGCTAGTGTTTTCTTTTCGTCTTATTCTTGATAATGGCAATTCAATAGAGTAGACTATTTTTTTTCTTCACACACTGGAAAGCGGCATGCAGGCTGCGGACATCGCTCTGCCTGCAATTTAAGCCCCACCACATTGCGGCCGGTGCCATCTTCCTTGCTGCCAAATTCCTCAAAGTGAAGCTCCCATCGGATGGCGAGAAGGTCTGGTGGCAAGAATTTGATGTCACCCCACGCCAATTGGAGGGTGTGTGTCCTCCTGTTCTTTCCACAGTAATTTTACAAAAGGGCAGCCTACTAACAACACAGCGTACTTGTGCCACAGAGGGTAGGATCAACCATTTGAAGCCTTCTGCCCATGTGATCTTTCCAAAAAATGACCCAGTCAGATGATTGTAACCATCTATTCTATAGCATTTTTTGGATGGCCAGAAAAGAAGGGAAAAATGGTCCAGGAATATCTCTGCAGCATTGATGGTTACATTCATCAGATCAGGTCAATTTTGGTCTAGAACTTCTAATTGAAACACATGGAATGGTGGATCCTGTCTCCATGCACATCTGCCATGTGCATCACTGTCCTTATTTAATCACTAGGTTAATAGCTAGATTTTTTCTCATATTATGGTTGTCTTCCTTGCAGAGGTTAGCAATCAAATGTTGGAACTATACGAGCAAAACCGGGTACCACCTTCTCAGGAGAGTGAAGTTGAAGGAAGTGCTGGAGCCGGTGCTAGGGGCCCGGCAAAAAATCCTTCAGAACACAAGGTGGATGGTGAAATTAAAGATCATCAACATCCTGAACAGGAGCCGTTGCCCTACAACCGAGGCAATATGGGAGAAGCTTCAAATAAACCCAGGTTTGTGATGGAGCAACTTGTGGAAGATGATGAAGAAAGGAACAATGGGAGAAGCGAAACCACCGAAGCAGGGGAATGGAAAAATGAAGGTGCAACATACAAGTCAGGCAATACAGGTGGTCGAAATTTGGAGTATAGGGAAGGTACTCTAGGCCAGTCACCACAGGATGCTATTAAAAAGATTGACAAAGACAAGCTGAAGGCAGCACTAGAAAAACGAAAGAAGTCTCGTGGTGATATGGCCCGCAGGATGGACTTGATGGATGAGGATGATCTCATTGAGCGGGAGCTGGAAGATGGTATTGAACTGCCGGCGGAGGATGAAAAAATCAAGCGAGAGAAAAGGCAGAGTTGGTCTAAGCCGCCCTCAAACATGCGAGAACCTGGGAGCCCAAGTTCTGGGCATGGAAATTATAGGGGAACGGAAGGGCAGTCATCACGGGGACCAGATGCAGAGAATGTGGAAGAAGGGGAAGTGTCCTTATTTGATGATGCCGACCAGGGATTGGAGTCACCCAAGTCAATCAGTCGCAAGAGAAAGGCAGGGAGCCCAAACAAATATCAGTTGGAGGGAAAGCAGTGGCATGATTCTAGGCCGGGGTATCACCATGATTTTTCGGAAGATGGGAACAGGATGGGCCGGCTTGGTTATACCGAAAGGGATCACAAAAGGCACGTACAGGAAAATCATGTGTGAGGCGTCTGAACTGTTGTGTGTAGCTGAGATATGGTGAGAGACAAGAGTCGGATAATATTTATTGGGTATTGAGGTTGCTGTGTGTGTCAAAAGAGTGATGATGTCATGGTAAAAGATAAAGAGGGATGCTTGGAGTTCTAATCAAGGCTAAGCACAGCAGGCCAAGTAACGAGTCCTGCGTTATTCTTGTTAGTGGTGGAGAAGCAGCACGTGTAATAATAATATAAAAAAAAAAAAGAAAAGGAAAAGATAAACTATTTAAGCATGGTGGAATTCTATAATGACCAAAATACCCTTGTTTTTATATTTAACATGTATTAGATATTGCAGGGTGGCATTTGGTGACTTCACGGGTTATAATGGAAGACAGCTGTTTGAAAAGTGTGGCAAGAAAAGGGGCAATGTTGAAAACTTTGTAATGATTTGTGGGCGGTCATAAGATGAAAAAGCCCTTTTACATAAACTCTATTAATTATTGCAGGGCCATTTTAGAAAAAGAGGACAACATCAATATCTCGGCAGGATCTGTTGCTTTATAATACCAGAGATGCTCGGGAAATTACTGTGGACTGGAATATGAAGTATTATTTATAAGTTTTAAGTTCTTCATTCCCAGTTCTCTCTCTCTCTCACACATTTTACTTCATCTCTCAATTAGAATGTTTGATACACGGAAATATTGCAAAATGTCACCTGCTACATTCTTTTGGCCCCAGTAACTCAGTAACGTTTGGTCCACCAACACCAAAATTCAGCCTGCGTGGTGTTTTCTAGCTGTGATTCGAGCATTTTTTTATATCATGGGTTTGGGCCCAATCCATTGGCCTGTTATGATGCCCATGATGAAAAAGCATACAAGTGGGCCTAAATCAATAATCGGGCTGCACTTCTGTGTAGTCCCACCTAGGTGTGGGCCAAACTATCAAGGTTCATTGGTTCAATGTTACGATTCTACATTGGCGTACACGTAGCTAATTAATGTGGATTGTATGACCATTAGGGTAATTTATTATTTAAGGTAATTTCTTTTAATTAGATTCAAATTTGGTAAGATCACATGTTTAGTAAGAGTTTATGTTTGTTAGGTTTTCTTATTTAGATTATCTTATTTTGGAAGTTGTAGGAAATAATGATTTCCAAGATTAAGTTGATATTTCAAGAATATTTTAGAAAGGTTATAAATAGGATGTAAAACTTTTGGGAACAATCAATCAATGAATAAGAGAAACTATTAAAACCCGTAAATTTTAGAGCGTGACTCCTAAGAGTCGAAATAGAATGTGACTCCCTCCAAGAGTTGAGATAGGAACTAGATTCCTATCATTCAGTGGGTGCAAAAGAGTAACACGTGGCCTTGATAAAATGGATTGACTTGTTTGGACGCTTCAACCGGCTCTACTTGTTCTCTAGCTTCGGATTCACCTCGGCGTGCCTAGCTTGGCTTTCGGGTAATCAACAGACTCGACTGAATATGCTGCTGGCATTGAAGGATTTCCGTATTAAAAGTTTGATACAGAATCACAGATGGAAGGGCTAGTCGAGAACTGTTATTATGGCCACGTGGCCAGGGTGGTCTCTTACTGGCATGCAATCACTAATCTATATTGGAGTCGATGATGGATTTTTGCAACTTAAAATCATGTATTGATCTGACAGCTGATAAGCGTTGCAAATTAACTAGTCCAACTGGCCAATTGAAGGTTAGGATACATATATTCCAAAAGACTGGGAGTAAAACTTGTGTCACAAGATGTTGTGACGGAAATCGCACTCAATACGAGCCACATGGCACATGATCTGAGGGCTCTGACCGTATGGATGTTTGGCCAGTCCCTCAGTGGACCTACAAACCAAAAATCAGCCTGATTAGTGATTTTCAACCTTTGGATTTTTGCACCCAAATAATGCTCAAATTCCTACCGTTAAAATCAACCCATGAAAATAACTTCAATCAAATCGGTTAGGAATCACTAAAAGCTGATTTTTTGTGTACTGGTCTAACGAGGGACTGGCCAAACATCCATACGGTCATCGTCCTTTAATAGTATACCACGTGGCTCATATTGAATGTTGTGACCGGCTTCCGTCACAACATCTTGTGACACAAGTTTTACCCAAAGACTGGTACCGAATCCTGACTCCTCCAGGTGGTTTTTGCTCAGAAAACCCACTCACTCACTAGACCCACTAAAAATTAACCCCTAACTCTTCACACCCTAATGCGGTAGCGGCGTCCTCCTCCTCCTCCTCCTGCTCCTCATCTTCTTCTCTGTTTTTTTCTAATTTTGTGGGTTTAGTGAGTGAAAAACAAAAGGGTATTTTTGTTATGTGGGTTTAATGATCAAAAACGCGGGTGTGAATATCCCTGTCCGACTCCTATCATCCAAGGATGGAGAGTTGCAAGTTTGCTGCCACGTGGGGAGTAAAACTTGCCTGACTACTGACGGTCAGGGAATCTCTAACCACCCATATGAGGCAAGTGGTACACTCTTGAGGACGTTGACCGTATGGATGTTTGTCCAATTCCTTAAGTGCACCTACAAACCAAGAATCAACCTGATTAGTGATTTCAAACCTTGGGATACCCAAATAATGGTAAATAATGCTCAAATTCCTCCGTTTAAAAATCAACCCATGAAAATGACTTCAACTAACGCTTACAAATCATTGATCAGGTTGATTTTGGGTTTGTAGGTCCACCTAGGGATTGGCCAAACATCTATAAGGTTAGTGTCATCTAAGAAATTGCCACATGTCTTATATTGTGGGTGGTCAGGTAGCTACTTGACCAGCGATGGTCAGGTAAGATTTACTCACCGCGGGTTTGAAGTCCCCCTTCCAAAATGCCACTTGGCACACTCTTCCAGGCCTACTGATGCATGGCCACCTCTTGGTGGGGCAAGACTTGCCTGACCACCCACAATATAAGCCACGTGACAATTTATTAGAGGACACTGACCGTATAGATGTTTGACCAATCTATAAGTGGACCTACAAATCAATAATCAGCCTGATTAGTGATTTCAAACCGTTGGATCTTTATACGGAAATAATGGTAAATAATGCTCAAATTCCTACGGTTAAAATCAACGAACGAAAATGACTTTAACTAACACTTAAAAATCACTGGTCAAGTTGATTTTGGGCGTGTAGGTCCACGTAGGGATTGGCCAAACATCTACGCGGTCAATGTCCTCTAATCCATGGGGTTCACGGGGCAGAGTATCGTTTTTTATGTTTCATCGCACCATGATCATATGATAATGGAAGTACAGTTATAGAGATTTTATGGTAGAGAAACAGTAATGACAGAATAAACACAGAAATCTGATCTATAGTATATTACACAGGATCATTTCCTATCTTTCGACTGGGCACCAACATTTGATGGGCATCCACGCCAATTAGAGGGCCCCTATTTGGGCACCCCATTTTGCTGGGCACTCACATTAAAATCCAAAATTTTTTTTTTTTGACTTGGGCTCCTGGCTGTAGGTGACCTGGTAGCCACGGCTGGCTTGGCCATGGGTGCCATGGTAGCCACGGTAGTTCAGGACCGTAGAGGCAAAAAAAAATAAAATTTGCAGGCTTGCTGCATATTGTCCATCCATTTGTAGGAGTATGGGGTGCTCCAAACCACCACTCTACCACCACCACCACTAACTCCACAACCACCACTACCATCAATTTCACCATCAACACCACCACCACTCTACCATCACCACCAACTCCACCATCACCACCAACGCCACCATCACCACCACCACCAACTCCATCAACACCACAAACTCCTCCACCACTACAGCACCACCACCACTACCATCACCAACTCCACCTTTGATCACCACCACTCCAACACCACCACCAACTCCACCATCACCACCACCACCACTCCAACACCACCACCATCACCACCACCACCACCAACACCACCACCAACTCCACCACCACCACCACTCTACCATCACCACCAAGAAGAGGAAGAGAAAATATATATATATATATATATATATATATATATATATATATATATAGAGAGAGAGAGAGAGAGAGAGAGAGAGAGAGCTTCGTCGTTTTTGGAGTGTGGGTGCCCAAACAAAACTGTAAAGGGATGGGAAGGGCAATTTGGCCTTTAAAAATTGATTTATTTTGTGGGTGCCCGGCTTAAAGAGGTGGTGCCCGTAGAGCAAAACATAACTCAAAACGAAGGAGACATTTCATCAGAAGTTGCAGATCATCATCATCATCAGTCGTTCGATTGGATCACAAGAGGCCTCGTCTGGTAAAATGGGGCTTCTCAGCATCATCAGAAAAGTCAAGAGGAAAGAGAAAGAGATGCGTATTCTCATGGTGTATGTTCCAAAGCCACATTTTCTTCACCACATTTGTACTGGACTTTGTGGCGGTTAGTTAGTTAAAAATGCTTCTCTTTTGCGTTTCTTGGTGGGTTCGGCTTAGTAAATCTCTCTCACTCTCACTCTCTCTCTCTACTTACAGGGGTCTTGATAATTCTGGGAAGACAACAATAGTTTTGCAAATTAATGGAGAGGACACCAGCGTTATCAGTCCCACTTTGGGCTTCAATATCAAGACCATCAAATACAACAAGTAGGCTTCTTCTTCTCAGTGACAATTTGTCAAACAAATGATGTCCATATCGATATTGCTTAGTGAACTATAATGGGCTAAGTCATATTCCATGGTAGATTCATCGCTTTGTGGTTTGATTATAATAAGCTACATTTGTATGTTCAGTCTAGAAAGGAGGTGAATGCCCAATCTTTGTTTACAGAAGGGGCGCCTCAACTCTGTAATAAATTTCTTTTCTATGAATGAAATTTGGGTTTCTAAGAAAAGGTGTCAATACAGAATTTGTGCATCTTCAGTTCAAGCATTGTCGTGAACTATGTGCTGCTGAATATGTAGTTTCCAGAATTTGTTCCAGAAGGGGGAACCAAATCTATTTGTGAAAAAATTATGATTTTTAGGGAGCTGAAGAATCAGGTTATATTAATTTTTACGAATCTTGAGATGGTGGTTACACTTTTGAGACCTAGATGGTTCAATTCTTTCATACATTCAACCGCGTTATCGCAATCCACATTAATAAAACTGGGTACTTATATTTCTGATATTTGTTACGTATGGCACAGTGGTATTTCATTTTTGCTACTATGTCAGGTATACCCATAATATATGGGATGTTGGTGGCCAAAGAACTATAAGATCGTATTGGAGAAACTACTTTGAACAAACAGATGGTTTGGTATGGGTCGTTGATAGTTCGGATGTTAGAAGGTTAGATGATTGCAAAATGGAGTTGGATAATCTTTTGAAGGAAGAGGTATTGCCATTTTAGCCATCTTTTAATATGATTTTAGAATACTTTCAACTATTCTTGAAATAATCGTTTCTCTCTATCAATTACAAGTTCTAACATGTTGACATTTTAAAATGAAGCTGGATAATTTTGAGATAGATCATTCCTTTTCATCAGCTTTGTTACTTGAAGAAAATATATATGAGGGACCCAAGACCAATAAACCTCAATGGACCCTTATCTCCATACCCCACATATGTGACCTCCCAATCTTTTGATCAGGACTGTTCAATCAGTGGATGAGCATTTGTACGGATTACACCAGATTCACTTTTAACTGTCAAATGTATATTTTTTTGTCTGTCGTTAAAGTGCTAACTTTTTTATATTGTTCTTATTACTATCCAAGTTTTAGATTCAGTGACCAGTCTGAACTTATGGTCATGTCCATCCAAGAGGTAGACCACCAACCGGACAGTCTAGATCAATGGGTTGCTGCGCTACATATACTGTCTGGGGGTAGGGATGTAGGGCCCATTGAGGATGATGGGCCTTGGGTCCTTCATGTATGTCCTCTCACTTATAACCACCAGTTGCATGACTCAACTGTAAAATTGAATATGTACTTCCAATTTCAGTCTTTTTTCTTTGTTTATATTGGAATTGTATCTTTACTGGTTAAGGGTGTATAATTGTGGATAAAATTTTTCACTGTTAGTAGAAATGAATTCCTATGTGGTTATGCCTTTGATACATGAGTGATCGGATAAAAGGGAAACAGATAATGACGAGGAGTTCATTTGCATTTCTAGGTACATCCTTGTTGCATATGCTGATGTCTACAAATATGATAGTTAGCTTCCCTACTTCCACACTGCAAGACCGGTCACAAACTTACTACTATGTGATTCTAGTTCTATTTTTGCAGAACAAGACTCCCCTCAGGATATTAGTTTTGTTTAAAATATATCCTATGTAGATGAGGGAAATGGAAGAAATCGCAAAATGTGTCTGTGATTCACTCAGGGCTTCTGTTGATGCCTCACTGTCTTTAGAGGTTCGTAGGCTGTTGGACTCGTAGACAACTCAAATTTTCTCTTTTTTGTTTTCAAATGTTTTATTGTTTAAGGAATATAATTAAACTATGAAGCAGGGGAAAGTTGAGGAATGGAATGCGAGATTACTTTGTCTGTTAACTAAGTTGACAAAATGAGATTAATCCCCTTTCTAATGAATCTAAAAGTGGACCACCTTCCTGATGTGGCCATTGAAAGTGAGCTTCACTGTAAGTTAAGGATAATTTTTATTCTTCGTGGAAGCCTCTGGTTTTATAATATAGATACGCTGTAGTCTTCCTATCCGCCATGTTGAATTTCTCAGTATTTGGAGAGGCCTCTTGATAGCATCATAACATGAGAAGTGAGATCCAATGTGATTCAAAATATGCAATGAGGTGATCAAAAAGATTAATTTGGTCCTTGGAAGGGAAGACAACTTGTCCAAGATAAATGGAAACTTTTCAATCGTTCTCAGCGTTAGACATTAGACATGTTTGGAGACAAACAAACCTGCTGATTTTATGGCTTCCAAATTTATCATCACTTTTGGGTGCAGGCAGCCCTCTACCATCCATACCATTGCATTCCATCGTCGCTACTCACTGCTTGCTCAGAATTATGTCCTTAAACCCAGTTGCATCTTCGAATCCTCTCAGAGTCCTCTGTATTGCCTGCCCCTTTCTTTGGACATAAACGAGCCTATTGATGACGTGGGTCTCTTCCATGCAGTGTCTTGATCCCTGGAAACCGGCCTCAAATTCCCTCACAATCGAAGGTGAAAGCGGGAAAAAGACAACACACTTCCATTTTCGGTGCTGAGTGACCTGCTTGTTCTTCTGATTCTGCGGTGAGGATTCTTCCTCTGCTTGGGTCAGTTTGTACGATGAAGCACTCAAATCTGTACCTCTTGTGTCCTTTTACAGGAAATGGGTAGCGTTTCTCTTTCCTTTCTGTGAGAAAAACTCCCTCGAGCATATTTAAAAAATTAAGATAATATATGAGAAGTAGATCTATTCAGAAAAAAGGTGATTGTGTGTCTTTGTAAAAGCTTCCAGCCTCTCCCTGATTACTACAAATATGCAATTGGGCCAGTCAAAAATCCTCAGACCATGTTCTAGTCCACCTCTACCACATCAGCCACTGCTAATTGATCGTTGGGTGGTTATGAACTTCACTTCCAGAGCCTATGGGAGCTGGACTGATTTTTCTACTGTGAGAATTCCACTGGAGTACACCTCGCAGAACTTTTTGGTTGATCACCTAGTGATGCGTCCCTGTTTCGAGGCTCGTAAAGGTATCTTATCCATCCAATAGCTACCCTCTGGAACAGTGGCAGAGTTGTCTACATCATAACCTGAGTTCCAAGTCCCAACATTTAACTAGTACTTGGAGAAGCTTAGCTTGCAAAGCACAGGTTTTACCCTCTAGAATCTCCACATACGTAGAAAAGAAATGCACAAGCTCATGAAGACATTTTTTTTACTTTGGTAATTTATTATACTGTATTTGGTGAACCTGTGCAACAGTAGGTTTTCATTTTTATGATCAATGTTGTCTCCTGTTGCTGATCTGGAACAATTCTAAAATATGATAGTACAAAAAGTCTACTAGTGTTGTGCTTCGGTTTCTTGGATTAACTTTATTAACTGGATTCACTTGTGTGTGCTTTCAACAGAGATTATCCGGAGCGTCCTTACTGATACTAGCAAATAAGCAGGACATACAAGGTGCTCTTACACCAGCTGAAATAGCTAAAGTAAGGGTCAGGCTGATAAAATCTTCTTGTTCGTTATTGTTGAATATGGTCTTGGTTGAAGCTTTATCCATAAATGAAAGTGATATGTTATAAGTTTTAATTTATTTTGAAAATGGAACATTTTTTTTAATTAAAGGTTAAAACGGTTAATTCTGTTTTCTAGTCTGAGCTGTAGATAGACTCCTATTCATATTGTACTTTTTTGTAGAAATGTTTCCAGATTACTAGCTGTAGAACTTTATTGGGATCGATGCTGGATTGAAAGATTCTTTCCTTTGTGTATTAGTTGCATACCCTAATAACATTAATGTAGTAATCTTGTTGATCCAGTAAGAAATCTTTCATGTACCATAATTTACAGGAATGTGATTTACCAAGATTTAGAAATTCAAATCCAAAATGATATAACTTAAATTTGAAGTTCTTTGACCAACAAAATGGGTATACCCAGAGCACGAAGCTGAACCTCCTCTGAACTCTACCAAACCTTCGATTGACAAGGCTTAAATTCATGCTTTGGTGGTGGAGGTGATTTTAGGATACAAGGATGATCGTAATTCTTGAAGCTGTGGATTGTAAGTTTAGCCACTCAAGTTCATGGCATTCGTTTCTTAATTTTTTCTTGGAGAGCTGTTTTTATTTTTTTGATATCAGAAACTGTTTGTCTACTTCTTCTTCTTTTAATCTTTTGTACTGTATTATCTCTTCTATTTTCACTTCTCAGTGCGCATTATATTTGCATAATTACAATAGAGCAAATCTGAATTCTTGAGCGGTTGAGTTGAGAATTATGCATCTGTGCAGGTGCTCAATTTAGATGCTATGGACAAAACCCGGCACTGGAAAATCATGGGCTGTAGTGCGTACACTGGGGAGGGATTGCTCGAGGGGTTCGATTGGTTGATTCAAGACATTGCCTCTCGAATCTATGTCCTTGACTAACTGATGCTGCTCAGCAATTTACAAAATTTTCCATTTCAGGTATTTGGATTTGAGCCATGTTTCATTGTGCAAGAGAATTGTCCTAAATGATTTATGGAACATCAAAATTAGTATGTGTGTGTTGGGACTTTGGAGTAGCATGGTCTAATAAGTGGAAGATGTTGTCTCAGTTAGTTAAAGATGAAATTGTACTGCCTAATCAGGCTGCTGGTTGGCCAAGTTCAGTTCAGGATTGGTGGAGAGTAGACCGTTGGTGACATCGGTGCTCACAATTCAGAAGTAACCATGTGTTGCCACCAGCTCTTCTGGAACCGATTGCATGATAGCCTGAGGCTGACATGAAGTTAGATCTCCCATTGCTTGATAATGATATTTTCCTATTAATTCGTGGGAAATACGCTTTTGCAAAAATTCATGGGAAATACTAGAATATTAACCATTTTGTAGAGAGGAAATACAACTTGAAAAGGCCACACATCACAGACCATGTATGTGCAAGGGAGGACAGGGCGCTCCATTAGAAGAATTGTATGTAATGTGCTGGATGTGTAGGGGTATTATTGTTTTTTTGATAGTTTTCAATAATATAATATATTGTGGGGTCCTCTTCTTCTCTTAACTCTCTTTCAACCTAACTTACATGGAGACAAATCTAATCTGCAACTGTATGCAGACTTAAAAAGTATGCAAACATTGTATCCACCATTGAATGCTCCTTGAAAAATGTATTTTTAATTTATAAAATATATTTTTTGAAAACATTGAAATAACAAATTTTTCAAGGGACATCCAACAGTAGTGACAATGTTTGCATATTTTTAAGTCTGCAAACAGTTGCAGACTAGATTTGTCCCTTACATGGTATCAGAACAAGGTTTTGATACCTTGGAGTAACCTTAATCCTCTCATCTTCTCCAAGTTCTTCCTGTTAGTTATTATGGTTTAGTGGGATTTTTATTTATGAGGGTATTTTGGTCCTTTCATTTTCTTTTAAGTAATTTAATATACGCGCTGGTCCTTTCATTTTCTTGAATAATTCACGGACTTTCCAAATTATTCCTGGATTATTCAGTTTTGAACATGAAAAAACATTTTACAAGGCAAAAAGCTATCAAGTTTTTTGTTTTACTTCATTTTTTAAATAATTTTTATCGATTTTTTAATGACAAACCCAAATTGTACTCGAACATTCCCGTACCATATTTTTGCCAAACTCCAATTGCTAACTATGGGTCCGCATCCTCCCACGGGAATAATTGTGGATAAATGTTTTGAAAAATGGATCTTGTATGGGTATGTCATGTACTATTGTAGCCAGCTATGGGTGTAAATTTGACCCGAGGCCCGAAGCCCGTCAGGCATGGCCTAGAGCTAATTTGTTTGAGCTGTGGGCCTCATCTAATCCCGAGCCCAGCCCAGCCCAGCCGGAATCCCTCCCTCAAGCTTCCATAAAAAAGACTCAAATCCAATGGTTAGAAATCACCAATCAGAAGATTTTTGTTCTGTAATTCCACCTGGAGCAAATATATATACAGTCAGTGGTCTCTAAGAATGTGCCACGTGACTCATAGGGACGTCAGTGAGCAAAACCGGGCTCCTCAATTTTTATGGTGTAACTCGTTAAGACTTAAAACATGGGACTGGGATGCAAAGTCACACTACCCTGCATAAATTACATCCTGAAGAAAAACTTTAGACTACATGGATGAGAATGTACGCCACAAGTTACGCCACATGGTATTGATGACACACTTTGAGGAAATACGCGATGAGCATTGGGCTTACAGAGGATGATAGCCCTTATTATCGTACTCTTCACAAGGTACACAAACTCATGGATCAGGATCAAAGATAGTGGGCCACTCCTTAGAAGGTGCATAATTCAAGATGATTGGGCTCATCACACTTTTAGCCGTCCAACTTCATGCTCTGATCACACGGTCAACATCTTGTCCTATGTGATACATATCATAGTGTAACAGTTTTCTGCCTTGACCATTTTGGTCAAGTGGGGCAAAAGAGAAGTCTACCAATCTCAATTCTCATACCCGAGCATGATAAATAGTCAGCAGCATATATTACCCCCATGCGCTGGGTCCCAAATAAAATACTGAGATGATCGTTGATTTTTCACTGTAAATGCGAGACTAATGGTTATGATCATATGATCTGATCCGGCAGTGCTTTCTCAATGGGGAACTTTTCCCCTTGCATGTGCACTTTCTGTTACTCCCTATGATCTTGGTAGACAGCCCGTTATGAGGTCGGTGTGCTAGGCACGTGAGTCAAGTATGTCGGTATGAGGTTGGTGAACGGCAATACCTACCGACGGGATTTGATTTGTTGACTTTGACTCACGAGCCCCTGAAAGAGGGGCAAACCGGCAAACGACTAGTTGTCCTGTGGACCTGACCCAAAATCTCTAGTGTATTAAACGAACATAAAATTTGTGTATATGCCCCCCACCTGTAAGCCACTTGGTGGGTGATCCTTTAGTTCTAAAATCATGACTGTCCAATGTAGCGGCTTTCTACCCGTGCAGTCAATGGAGTCCATGTGATTAATCAATTGAACCAGTATCGGCTCAGTATGACGGTCTGATGATGATCGTTTGTTTCAGGCCCCTCCGCATGAGGTCAACCGTACTGAGTAAGGAATGATGATCATCCTCATTTCTGCACACGCAACTCATGTGCAGGGAATTGGACCCGCCGTTAGATGAGCCCCACATATAACATCACGTGCCTGATCTGATTGGATAAATTATAACCACATGATCTCTATCATTCTTGGGATTATTGGAAACAACTAGGGTGCGGCACGTGAGTGATTATAGGGGCCTCATCGGTGTCCATGAGACCACAGTATGATCGCCGTGGCACACTCTCAGAGGCCACTGACCGTATGGATGTTTGGCCCAACCCTAGTGATTTCTAAGCATTAGATTAGAGCCATTTTCCTGGGTTTATTTTATCCCTAGAATTTGAGCATTATTTGGGTACAAAGATCCAATGATCTGATTTTATCCATACGTTCAGTGGCCTCTAATAATATGACACGTGGCTCATATTGCCGTCCCTCATCATCGTTTGAGAGGGACGTCAGCGTGCTGAACAACCTGTGAAGGTAAGTGCCGTGTGAGCGGCATGCCCCAACCGGCTTTTTAAAGTAGTGATATATGGATAAATTATAGATATTAGATTTGGCGAACGATGCACCAAAACGCTGTCATCTAATCAAGTCCGTAATTAGGCCCAGAAGATCAACGAGATAGGACCCACCAAAACGCTGTCATCTAATCATGTCGGTTATTAGGAATTTAAGCTTAGGCGTAGAAGATCAACGAGATAGGACCCACCACACGTGCTCTATGTTGTAGATACGAGGAAGGAAGCCCGTCCTTAAGAAAAAATAAATAAAAGCAAGGCTCAAGCTCCGAACTTGCCGTGGATTTCACGAATCCAACGGTGGTTGTCAGCGCCCCAAAAAAGTTAAAAAGTGATGCCAGCTCGACGCTGAAAAAGTGAAAAATCCATAGCCGAGCATACGAACACCAAGATGGGTCAGAAAAGGGGGTCCCCTGAGGCCGACCCAGTAAGTAAAGTCCAACTCGCATCATTGAAGTCCTCTTTCGTAATATATATCAAGTCCATGGGCGTTCTTATAGAAATCCCGCGAAAATTATAGTCGGGCACTTAATTTTCAAAAAGTAAAATTTTCCCGCCTCTTCAACTCTCGGCCCCTCATAAGGACTGCGCCTCCACCCGTTCCTTTACCCGCATTTGCCATTTCTGGTTTCTTCGATTTCTCTCTTTTCTTAGTTCAGATCTTGAAAATGGCTATCTATACGTATATCTCTCTTTATTTCACTCACTGCAAGTTAAAGAAAAATTTCCTCCGATCTCGTTAGCTTTCAAGTTTCAACAAGCTCCTTCCATGGTTTCAGATCTTCGCTCTTTCGAAGAATTCGACATCGAATTCTTGATTGTCGAGGTCAGAAATCTTCGAAACCTAAATCAGTTTTGTTATTCTTTCTTCTTCTCTAAACTCAAGTTACAACCTTACCTTGTTCTGTGCTATCTGTAATTCTAGATTTCAATTTGATTTTCGTTATTGGATTGTTTAAAACAAAGAAATTATTCGATCTATTAAATAGAATAGATAATGCTTCTTTGAAATTGAGAATCCATTACAGTACAGAGGAGGAAGCAAGAAATGCATATTTACTTGTTCTTCCAGGATACATATATACTAGTAGAACAGTTGGAAGGGAAAAAAAAAAGGAAAAAAAAAAAAAGAAGAAGAAGAAGAAGAAGAAGAAGCATGGATGGTGATTTGTTCTTAGGGATTGAAGAAAAAGAGTAATGGATCTCTATTGCTGCAGATTCGACTTCATTGGTGCTTTAGGTACTTCAGCCTGCAAAAGGAAGAAGAGAAAATCAACTTAGCTAACAGGAAACAATAATATCTGCTTAAATTACTGATAAGAACATCCACACTTTGAAATGAAAAAAAATTCTGTTAAGGAATTTGAAGAGTGCAGATGACAAAAACTTTAAAAGTTGAAGGGCTTAGGAGATTGAATTTTGCATAGATTGAGATCAGGTGATAGGACCAACTGACCAAGTAAATCTGATCCAGTGTAAGTAGGGATAGAGAGCTCATGTGGCCTTGTTTTTGGATTGAGAACAGGATAAGAAGTTGAGGAAAGTATGGGGAGACTTTGTCAAATAAGTGTTTCCCTCCAATGGCTTGGACAGACCATGTTAAGTTAGACATAACATACTTCCTCTTTTCTATCTTTAGTTCCCACTAATTGTGGTGTGATTGTGGCGGGTACTGTCCACAGATACTCTCATGATTGTGTGGGTAACAATGTATATCAAAGGGTCCACATGTCTAACAGAGCTCAGCACTTTGCCGGATACTCGAACCCACGACCTACTGGGACCACCTGCTCTGATACCATGTTGACCACTACTTTACTCTAAAAGATTAATCTGTTAGAGGGTGGCGTAACAATGTTCACGCACATCTAACGTAGAGGGAACGGCAATTGGTATACTACCTTTGCCGTTCGCCACTTTACGCTTTACGCTACTAGGTAAAGGAAATATTGGTATACTACCTCTGCCTCCCCCAGTAGTCCTGTAATTGGGGAACGGCACTTGGCCGGACTCGATATGCTTGACGTCCTCTACGAGGAGCTCATAATGCTTCTTCACTTCCTCTGCAGTTTTTCCACCGACTACCTTGGCAACATTCTGCCAGCGGTCAGGGGTGTCCTTGTCATATTTGGCCAGGGCCTTTTCGAACAATTTGTTTTGCTTGGCAGTCCAAGTCGAGCTGAGAGAGCTGGATGCCATTTCTCTTACAGAGATTTGAGTGGGAGTTTAGAATCAGAGAAATAAAAAGATACGAGGTTGACACAAACTAATTAAGAATAATGATCAGCCGACGGAGATGAGTGGAGGTTGAGTGGAGTAAGGAAATGTACGGGAAAGCAAAAAGGCAAAGAAGGGTAGAGAGAATTGAGAAGGAAGGGAAGTCAAGGGATGATATGAGGAAAAGAGATGGCAATGTGTGCTATTTATAGACAGAAGGGAGGGGGTGTGGTTGGGTAAATGCCAGTTGGCGAGTAGAACTTTGCTTACGGAGACGTCCATTTGGCCCAACCCTAGGTCTAGCTATGGACCAGAAATTAGCCTAATTAGTGATATCTAAGCGTTGGATTGGAGTCATTTTCATGGGTTGATTTTTTACTGTGGAATTCCAGCATTATTTGGGGTACACGGATCCAAAGGTTAGAAATAATTACTCAGGCTGATTTTTGGTACCTAGAGATGGGCCAAACATCCATATGGTCAGTGGTCTTTACGAGAGGGTAATGGAATCAATCTAAGGGTAGGGGTATTTGGATCGCCATTTTTGACTTGATCCAAATGAATAGATTGTTTGGATGATCATTTTTTAAAAAGTATTTATTCCATAAAAAAAATATATTTTTAAGCCAAAAAGTCTTATTTTATAAAGAAAAGAAAATGAAAGTTGTTTTTCAAATAAAATAAGACTTTTTAAATTTTGCTAGCTCAATAAACATAATAAACAAAGAAACCTTACTTCACCTCCCATCTATTACTCTCATCAATTATAGTGGTGGGGCTCATTAAGAGTAGGGGTGTCAACGGGTCGGTTCCGGTTCGGTTCCTAAGGTGACCAGAATCGGAACAATTGGTTCCGGTTCTTATCGGTTCGGTTCCTTAACGGTTCCAGTTCTCAAAGTGATGGATTCGGAACCGGAACCGATTATGTATTTCTGTCGGTTCCGGTTCCAGTTCCGGGTATAATGGGCCAAATCTTGAAAATATGAGAATTTTTACACTATATGTATACGTTGGTACCGGTTCTTATCGGTTTCGGTTCTATATTAGACTACCCGAAATCGGAACCATTATTTTTGGTTCGGTTCTATATTAGACTACCCGAACCAGAACCATTAGTGTCGTCCTTTGGCCATGAACAACATTCCAAGGGCTCTAGCTGGCCAGCTGCGGCCGTACACTGATGGCGAATGCTTCTTTTTTTTTGTGATAGAATCCGTCAACAGCTGCGGCCGTACACTGATGGTGTATGCATTTTTGTGATAGAATAGGTCAACAGGTGTTCTTTTTTGGGGGTTAGAACCCTGTTCCTCTTTCAGACCCTGTCTGGTCATGGATGTTGTGTTTTTCAGTAATATATATTTTTATATTGATAGGCAGTGTTTTTCAGCAATTAGTCATGCCCATATATCCCAGTTTTGCACTATCTCTGTTTATCTACCTATCTATATATTATTATAAAGCCAAAATCGGGGTTGGGGGCTTCAGACATTCAATACCTTCTATTACCCTTTTCCCATTGGATCTTTGTACCCAAAATAATGCTCAAATTTACAGTTAAAATTTTATCTATCTATATACTATTATAAAGCTAATACCGGGGTTGGCGATGACGTGGGTTTCAGATAATCTATGGTTAAAAATCAACCCATGAAAACGACTCCAATTGAATGCTTAGAAATCACTAATAAAGCTAATTTTTGCATGTAGGTCGGCCTAGGGATGGACCAACCTTCCATACGGACAGTGATCTTTAAGAGTGTGCCACATGTAAGGTGTATGTGCATCGCATGTGGCCTCCCCTAGTGCACTTAAAAATAAAAACTATTTTATTATTTACATATTTTAGGCCTTTTTTTTTCTTTAGTTTTTTCCTTTTATTAAACAGTTTTTGTCCTGTTATGATGGAATTAGATCTGATATAGTTGAACATAAATCAGAGCCACTGTAAGAAATTTTAGAGGCAAAAAAAAAACGATGAACAAGCTATAAAGGCTGCTTAATGGCATTAGCATATTATCATGTCTATTGGTTAATTGCATAAAAATGTGTTATATAAACCAATGGCGTCATGAATTGGCAACCACGGCATAAATTCATCTCAGAAAAATATCGTATAAATGATTTTGTTAGTGTGGTGTTAACTGTTACTCTAAAATGGAGCTGGAGCCACAAATATTGAGCACGTTTTCCTTTAATTTAAACTATTTTTCGAATGGTAGGCATAATTGTTTATGGCCATATTTAGCTTTCGCCCAACTTGGAACTTTACTTCTCTAGGGTGAGCTCACGGGTTGGGCCTGGTGGGCCCCATACATTTACTTTGCTTGTCCAAAGATGGAAAAATCTATCTCGATATCCCAACTTTTTAGGATTGTAATGAGCAGACGAAATATACCCACGTAGTGGAATCATTTATGGACCTAGTTGAATAAGCCCTTTTGGTCCATGTGGTCCCTTTTGGTCTTCAACTTTCCCTTTTCACTTTCAGAAACCTTAAAAGGAGGCTCGTGAGCAGCATATATTATAAGTGAAGGATCGCCTCTTGAGTATCTTGATTCGCTCCTTGTCTTGTTCCATATTTTAGGGCAGCTTTAGCCTTAATATGACCTTATTAAGAAAACCATGTGTTTTCTAAAGCAAGGTTTTAGATTTTAGCGTAGCATTCAAAGAGACCATGCATGCTGTCATGCGATTCCATTTGATAGACAGTAGAGATTAAGAGAAAAACTTGACAGATGCCTCTGTCACAATCAAAAACACAGGCCACATGGCACACTCTTAGTGGACGCTGACCGTATGGATGTTTGGCCAGTCCCTCAGTGGACCTCTAAACCAAAAATCAGCCTGATTAGTGATTTCTAAGAGATTCAATTGAAGTTATTTTCATGGGTTGATTTTAATGGTAAGAATTCAAGCATTATTGAGCGTTATTTGGGTGCAAAGATCCAAAGGTTGTAAATCACTAATCAGGCTGATTTTTGGTTTATAGGTCCTTTGAGGGACTGGCAAAACATCCATACGGTCAGCGTCCACTACGAGTGTGCCATGTGGCCTGTGTTTTTCATTGTGACAAAAGCATCTCTCAGAACGCTGTGATAGAAGTTTTACTCAGAGTTTAATACTGTTGGACATACACTCATGACCATGAAAAAAAAAACTTAATTTGATCTTTATTCTGATTTTCTGCTATTATTTATAATTTTATACATTATCCATGTTATTTGAAGTGGTTACATTATTCTTCTGTTTGCTTTTATATTCTACACTTGTAAGAACAAAGATTGATACTATAACATGTGTTTGTTTAACTTAAGTGGGAACTAGCTAATACCATACAATATCAGCCTACTAGGAATGTTGTCAGGACAATTAATGATAAATGTTTATGTGGAATGAGAAGGGAAATCTGAAAAAATAAAAAAATCTGAGCTTGAACTTGATAGGTTGGTTAAATTTTGGAATCTCATTGGCTTTTAGCAGCAGGTTGGGTAGGATAACCTAGGGACCATTCTAGCCTGGATCTTCTGCAAGTAGAGGTCAGTGTAGTCCATTCTATGCAATTAGAATCCACAAACAGCTCTGTGAATGTTGGGAAAGAAGAATAGAGAATGATAAGAGGGCCCTCCTGTAATTGGAAAATGCGTGTTGCAGAGAAGCTGGACAATTCCCTTGTGCTAGATTCCGTTATTCCAGTTATGCTGATAAACTACTTTATTATCTTGTTTCAGACCTATTTGAAAGGTACTCATAAAACTTGTTAGTTGAAAGGAGAAGGGATTTTTTCATTAACCGAACTCCTCGAATATTTTCAAAGTCACTCTTGCACTCGTTATATCAATTAGAGTTTGCTATGTTGTTTCATTTAATCCTTACTGTAATAATAATCTTAGGCTCTGTATGGCGATCAACAAAAAGTTTTATAGAAAAAGGATTTGTATGTCAGAAAGTGTTGATACAGAAAAAGTTTTATGACATTGGCTCTGTATGGTTGCCCTGAATAAGTTTTCTAGAAATGATTTTTGTATTTAAGGCTCTGTATGGTGATAAACAAAATTTTTACAGAATGATTTGTCCGTTAGAGTGTGTTGATACAGAAAAAGTTTTACGACGTTTACATGCAAAAATCATTTCTAGAAAAATTATTCAGAACAACCATACAGGGCCTAAATGCCATTAGACTTTTTCTGTATCAACACCTTCTGACATACAAATCCTTTTTTGTGAAACTTTTTGTTGTCACTGTACAAAGCCTTATATGCAAAAACCATTTCTAAAAAGTTTATTCAGGGCAACCATACAAAGCCTTAGACATACTCATTATCAGAGGAAGCTTCTCTACATTTGATACAATATATGTGTATA
Organism: Euptelea pleiosperma; assembly: GCA_035048495.1. Lineage (NCBI taxonomy): Eukaryota > Viridiplantae > Streptophyta > Magnoliopsida > Ranunculales > Eupteleaceae > Euptelea > Euptelea pleiosperma. Next base: position 3,498,127 of record CM068552.1, on the reverse strand, counting down.
ATGATTGTTAGTTAAACTGTAGGAAGTTTGGAAACATTAAAAAGAGTTGTGCGGCGTGTGGCCCATTAAACAAGTTGCTTGGGTCGTTGCCTTGGGATATTGGGCCCACAAGCAAGGACGGGCGTGGGGGGTGATCATTTGATGAAAATGACACCTACAATTGTGCTAGGAATCTGTATTGAAAAGTGGTCCTTTAGATCCCAACCGATGTCACCTCATGTTTGTCTCCAATCACCATGGATTCCTCTCTTTTCTCTTTCAAGAGCTTTGAAGATCGTTTCTTTTTTCTTGGTGGTCCTTCCTTACAAGTTGGAGAAGTTGGGTTACCTTGGGTTCCTAATAGTCTATTGGCCTATGGATTCTTTAGTGAGATTTAAAGATCAGATACTTATGGCTTCAATAAGATTAAGGTAGCTTGTTTATGGTCAGGGAGGAACCGGGAATCCGCCGACTATTTAATAGTGTAAAAAGTCCAAACCTGGTCCACAGATTAGCATGTAAAGCTTGCAAACCATGCACCTTTTGAGGGAATCTTTTAACAGCGAGACAATTTGAAAAAAATTATAGTCGGTGGATCTACTTGCAGAAAGGAGGGATCTTTAGATGATGGTACGTCCTTGGAGATATGCAGAGAGATGTATGGTGTTCATGTACCAAGTAATGGGAATCATACAACTCCTTGAAGAGAGGATAGGTATTTGTTTGTGCGTGCTTGGATGCGGATATTTAATATGTGATAGAGAAAGTTGGGAACCATGTAGGGAAGGCATTTTAAATCGATAAACAGATATGTGACTTAGATTTTTTTCATAAGATATGATGCAATTATGTGGAGGAGAGACATGTATTTTACAAAAAAAAAAAATCATGGAGATTACATATAGTAAAGCAGTTTCGAGATGCACCAATCATCGAATAATTCCAGTACCTCGGTTTTATGGGTCGTGGATGGATCATGTGATCAGGTATTTGAATCATGGCGACTAGTGTAATAAGGGGAGAAGATTGTGGTCCTATTCTTTCTTGATTTGGTAAAATTTTGTAGCAGAGAAAAAGTTTGAATGTTATACTCTGTATGGTGATCAACAAAAAGTGTCACAGGAAAAAGGTTTGTATGTTAGAAAGTGTTGATACAAGAAAAAAGTTTTTATTACATTTATATGCAAAAATCATATCTAGAAAACTTATTCAGGGCAACCATACAGAGCCTTACGTTGGTTAGCCTATGATTGAGTGGTCCCGTGATGTCAAAGGATGTTGATAAATGTCATATCTTGTGATGTCTCATGCATAGATGGCTGAGAATATTTCAAGATTCTGGGGTGCATATGGGAGTTGCTATCTTGTACAAGATACTGCAATTTAAGCAAAAATTATAACCAGAAACACTGTTTATGAGCATACTTGTTACATTTTGCTTCTTTATAGACCTGGCTTATGGAATTCATAAATCTTACATTTATTTCTTAAACATAGTTTACCGGTTAAAAAATTTCTCATGGATGGTATGTGCGAAGCATGTGAGTGATTATAGGGGCGTTTTTTCGGAAGAAATGGCGAAAATAGTAATTTTTTGGCTTAAATGGCAGTTTTGGAAGATTTGTTTAGAGTGGCAAATCTGAAAATTGTTGCAACTGAAGGCACACTTTGAAAAGCACATGAAGTTGGAAAAGTCAAAGTTGCCTATGTCAGAGAACCTTCTAGAGAGTAGGGTTGCAACTTGGGCGGGCTCAACCCGAGCCCGAAGTTAGGGTTGGGTTGGGTTAGCCCTTTCAGAACTTGGCTTGGGCTCGGACCAAATTTTTGGTAACCCGATCAAATCGGGTTGAGACTCGGCCCAACCCGAACCGACATACAAACTACATATATGTATTAGTATACCTACAAACATCCACACATTAGTAACTTTAGGTTGTTTCTTTAGTAACTTTTATCATGCATTTGAGTTCATGAATTTTTTTCGTTGTTATGACAATATCATGTTTTCTTTCATGAGTTGTTGGAAATGAAGCTATTATTTAATGGTTAGCATAATGGTTATTGTATTCACCAATCAAAATATAGTATTCTTTCCAACCAATGAAAAAAATTAAGAAATTGACCAACGCTTAGAAATCACCAATCAGGCTGATTTTTGGTTTATAAGTCCACTTATGGATTGGCCAAACATCCATATGGTTAGAGTCCTCCAATTGTCATGATCTCTTATGTTCTCTCTGTTTGATGAAGATGCAACCCGAACGGCTAATGACTTAGCGTAAGCGGGTCTCCTAGATTACTTTTCTCCGCTCATTAGACATTTGTCACTTGCCTTATCCGCCACACGTATCAATAACACGAACACGTGTCTTGGTGTCTGACATAGATACAAGATGTGACACGGCACCTTTAAAAAGTTTGTCATGTAGCACATACATTCATATGAATTATAATTTATAAAGTAACATCTTAGTTATATGAAATCAAAAGCTTTTTTAATAAAAACTAGGGGAACGCTACGTGCGATGCATGTGCACCTTACACATAGCACCCTTGTAGAGATCACTCACCACATCGATATTTGGCCCATCCCTAAATGGACCTACATGGAAAAAATCAGCCTATTAATAGTTTTTAAGAATTTTATTGGAGTCGTTTTCATGGGCTGATTTTTAACCGTAGATTTTGAACATTATATAGGTATTCAGATCCAAAAGTTTGAAATCACTAAATAGGCTTATATAGGTCCACCTAGGGATGGGACAAACATCCATGCGGGTCAGTGGTACCTAAGAGTATGCCACGTGGCTTATACTATTGTCCATCATCATAATTGACGAGGACATAGGCATATCTTGAACTATGCAACTCCAACCCAGGTTTTGTCCAAAGAATAGAGGCATTTAATGAGGATTTTATCTTTGTAAGTAGAGAGGCCTTTAATTGTGTCACATGCGTGGCACTACCGGTTGTTACTTTATAATAGTATCGATAAAGAATATTTAATCGAAGTAAAAAATAAACATTTATTTCGGTCATAGAGCTATCTATAGCTGTGTTTATCAACACAACAGATGTGTTGATGTGTCCAAAAAAAAAAAAAAACCTAAAAGCGGCATGTCATTGTTATATAGATTTTGACCTAATTATAAAAAGTAATATTTTTCTCAGGGGTGTAAATTTGGCCCGCAGGCCTGATGTGGTGCGCTGGGCTGTACGGACCTTCACTTGTCTCTTTATAATGTTTCTTAGTTTGCCACCTAGAAATGGTTCCCTTGATAAAAATAATATATTTGGGTCAGGCTTAACGGGATGATTTTGGGAGAAGATGGTCTCTACGGTGAGATCACCCTCACAAAAATTCAAATCATTCTGATATTCGTAGCATGATTAACAAGTTGAAGAAATATGGACCGTCTATTTTTTTACCGTTAACTTGAAACCCACATTTGATGGTGTTAGAAATCTTAGAATGGGCTGATTTTTTTGTAGGGGTGATCTATATGGTGAGGAGATCATCCTCACCAAAAATCAGCCATTGATCTATCTTTCACATGTATCCTCACCAAAATCAGCCATTTATTTATCTTCCATGTGGGTACACCAAACATGTGTGTGAAAATGTGTCCGCTGAGCCTGACCCAATAAATTTTACCGTTGTGTCCATTATAATGAGTTACATCAAGGTCAAAATAATATGACCGCTACAATGTTAAAGTCTATTTTTTGGGGTGCATTTTTGCAAAGAACGTAATGGTTTTAACTTTTAAAGTGTAGTGTTATAACAGTCATTATAATATTTTCTTCTACACTATTAAATAAATGGGTTGGGCCGGGCTGGGCCGGGCCGTGGGCCGCAGTCCAAAATTACTCCCCTAGGTCTTAGGAAGAAGCGGTCCTCCATCTGACACTGAGCTTGGAAACTTGCAAGGAGTTCAATATAAATCATCTACTTCAAAAAAAAAAAAAATGAAATTGCAATGAATTCTTGACTTACTAATCAATTGGGCTCAACTAGATCTCTAGAGAGAAAAATTGACCCAATGTGATTGGCTTAACCGACTCATATATGACTCTGAACTGTACATGCAGGCAGTCCATAAAAGCATGGTTTAAAAAACAGCTGTTATAATGAAAATAACGGCCATCGTAACAGATTCGGACCTCCCCTGTTACATTATGTACCATTTTAACGCTCAGAAAATAATGGCTGTTATTTTCCGAGAAAATTTGTGAAAAGAAATGCCTGTTATTTTTATTAAAAATTTCAATTTTAGCACCATTAGTTTCCGTTTTTGCCTGAGCGTTACAATTCGTTATAAGGGAAAAAACGGTAACGCCCCGTCTGTTATAACGGCCCCTTTTAAGCCTTGCATAGAAGTACATATACAGAATGGCTAGAGTAGTTGCTCAGTTTGATCATAATCCCAAGTTAAAAAGTGAACATATATTGTAATGGGGAAGAGGAATTTCCCCCTCATATTTATTGGTGATGTAAATAGGTCCCAGAACCTATTGTGTAGGTTTGTTCCAGTTCCTATTGATTCTAGTTCAGATTCCTCAGATAAGTGGAATGGGGCATTTCAGGCCCAAGCCTGGCCCATTAATGGATAAAACGAACTGGGCCTCACGTAATTTTTTATTTAATTTATGCCCAGGCCCGTATTATTTTATTTGAGGGCCTCAAAAATCATATCCAGGCCTATAATGCAGCCCAAGCATGATATGATTGGGGCCGGGCTTAAAATCCCATCAGTCTAGCCTGGTCCATGAACACCTTAATTAGAATCCTATCGGTCGGGGACTATTGTGTTAAGAATCAGAATCTTTCGGTTCCTATTGGATCTAGGTCTAATAAGTCCCCATTCTGAAATAGCTAGTCACAGAACAAAGATAACCAGTTCCATGGGTACATATTGATACCCCTGTTCAACCCAAAAATCTGTCTGATTAGTGATTTCAAACCCAAATAATAATGATCAATGCTGTTCAAATTCCACGGTTTAAAATCAACCCATGAAAACGACTCCAATCCAATGCTTAGAAATAGCTAATCAGGCTAATTTTTGGTCTGTATGTCCATTTAGGGTTGGGCCAAACATCCATACAGTCAGTGTCCTCTAAGAGTGTGCCACATGGCAGGTCAGCAACTTTCCTGACCAGTGAGGATGGGTCACCTATCTGAAAGTTTTCTAGTGAATTTGGTGGCTTTTGTATTTCATTATTAACTAGTGGGTGCCCGATCGGCACTCCTCAACAAAGAATTTGCCAAAATTAGGTGAGTGGCGGAGATCCACCATCCATTAGGGGGAGGATTAGATCTCGGCCCTTCTTTGTTGATGCTTATAAGAGGAGGTATAAGTAGGGAGACAACCAATGTGTTTTGTTTAATGGCCTATGCCCACGGCACTCTTCGACAAAAGCGTTTGCAAAAATTGGGTGCCTTCGGCACTCAAACAGTATAACGGACTGGGGCGTTACCGTTTTTTCCATTATAACGGATTGGAACGCACAGAGGGAGAAATTGGAAAATAACATAAATAACAAAAAATAACGGTGTTGAAATTTAAATTTTGAATAAATTGAGGTCAAATGAGGCGGATTGAGTCGCTGAAATCTAACCGTCCACATTAGATCGATGGATTTGATTTCAACCACTCTTTATCTAACCGTCCACATTAGATGGATGGATAAGATAAGAGAATACAACTGAGTTGTCTTGATACATGCGTGGGTGGCCCGTGCCTGCGGCACTTTCTGACAAAGTGTTTGTCAAAATTGGGTGGGAGTTAATCTCAGCCATCGATATGAAGCATAGTAGATCTCAGCCACTCATTATTGAAGCCATATAAGATAAGAGGGGTATAAGAAAACCATTAAATTTCTGTTAAATTCTATTTTTTTTTTTTAATTTTGAATTTCAGCACCAGTTTTTCCGTTTAAATCATTAAAATTCATTTTTTCTATTTTTGCCCCTGGCCGCTTCAATCCGTTTTAATAGCCGTTTTAATGGTAACACCCCTCTCGAGGCATAAAAAGTGCGGCTCCTGAGCCTGACCCTTGGGCTCTATGTAAATCCAACCCATTTCATTCCTTATATGTAGGTAAATAGTAGGTGACCCGTGCCCACGACACTCATCAACAAAGCGTTTGTCAAAATTGAGTGTGAGTGGCTGAGATCCAGTCTATTTGGTGTGATAAGATCTCAGCCATCCTTTATGAAGCCAGATAAGAGGGGGAGACAACCGTCCTGTTTTATTAGATAGATAGTACAAGCATTCGAGAAAAAAATTGGAAGCGAAGGAATTTAGAAGCAACGATCATGCGCCAGCTAAACCTAAGTGTTGGGGCAATGTATTGCGCCAAGTTAACCCTGGTGTACCTGGTGCAATATCATTGGCCACATGATGGCAGTTTCTAAATTTCCCTGGCTTCAAAAAATTTATCCAAGCTTTCATAACCAAACGAAGATGCCTAAGATACACCAATAAAATATAGGGTCAGACTCAGGGACCAACTTTTTTCCACTAATGCTCTGGGGGAGTGGAATCCAATGGTGGTTGTGCTTTGGCAAAAAGTGAATGCAAACTCGGGACTTACAATCACCGTTTGATTATCGGGATCCACGGCCAAGATCATCAGTGAACATATTATTTCACTTTTTGTTGGTCCCCTTAGCCCAACCCTATAATTGATAACCGCAGAGATCAGAATCTGGAACATTAAATGCAGTTTGTGGACATTTTTTTTGTAATGGTTACTAACTACTTCATATAGGAAAATGTCACAAATTTGATATTATTTTTCTCAAATCCATGACTTACAGTTAGGCCCTTTATGATGAGCACAGAAAAGTTTTCTAGATGACCGTTCTTAGGCCAAGAAGTTTGATCCAGAAAACTTTTATGGATATATATATATATTCATGGGCAGGAAATGTTTTGAAAACTTTTCTCAGAGCAACCATACAGCCATACAGGGACATACAAGGCAAACAACATTTCCCTTTCCCTTTGGAATAAAACCGATTTACAACAAAATTATAGTTTGAACAAGCTGATGTAACTCATAAAATGATACATGGTCATGTGGCCCACATGGAGATGAGTGCATGATCTTACCATTGAGATTATACTCACCAAATCTTGGCCCATTTCGATGTTATAGTCTTATGAAAATTGGATTACAAGTTGAAAAATTCTATAACATCTATTTTTTACTGTTAATTGTAAAAGGGTTGATGTGAGGATGAATGTGGGCCCGGTGACCATGGGGGTGAAAGAGTCTGATTTACTACTTAATTTGGTAACTTGATTCTCAATCCAGGGTCGTTCTCATGTAAGCTGGCAAAAGTAAAGATCATTTACTTTTTGGCCTTTTAAGATTTTAAATTGACATAAACAATCCGTAGGTGGCGTTTGGTAAAAGCTTTTTCTCATACCTTAAGTCTGAGTGAAGTGATTTTGGTGATTAAGTGGTATTTGGTAAACAACCTAATTTCAGCACTTATCACCAAACCCATTGATAAGTGAAAAATAAAATAAAATAAAATCACCCTCCCTTCACTAAGTGAAATTATCTTTTCAAAAGATTCTAAGATTCTCTTATAAAAACTTACAAAAATATCCTAATAAGCATTTTAAAATACCCACAATGCCCTTAAAACACCCACAAACTTTGATGTCATTTCGATCGAACTTGATTAGAGATATTCCCTTTAATTTTTATTTTGTGACTTCCATCTTTGATTAAATCTTTCTCATCAGGAAAATGCGACTCTGCAGCCTAGATTTAGCTCCCGCTTTTGGCTTCAGTTAGCACCATTTTTGTTACTCGCCGCTGGCTTCTTGGCCCACTGAACCCATGGATATTTAGCCCATCCCTAGACACACCAAAAACCAGCTTGTTTGATGATATTTTTAGCCAGCGGTTTTAGTACTAAAAAAAAAAAATGGTTGAATCTTAACTGTTAGAATCATAACTTTAAAAGTACTAAAATTTAATGGCTAGAGATGACCGATCATGTGATTTTTTTTTGTGTATATCCGCCAAGGGGTGGGCTAAACATCCATACAGTTAGTGGGCCCAGATTGCAGCGGTGAGTAACAAAAATAGTACTAGATGACGCCAAAAGCATAAACTACAGCGTTGTTACATCTGGACCAACATCCATAGTATCAGAAATCTCTAAGAATATTTCACTGGCTCGTTGTGGTCCGACATCAAAGGATAATTTTTTTTGAAGGGGCGATCATGCGCCAATGATCACGTGGCACGTATACCGAGTTAGGGTGTTTAGGATTTGGTTTTTAAAAAAACTTATAAAAGTAACGATGGGTATTATGTGGGGCGTCGCGCATGATCGCTGCTGCTAAAATTTGGCAATGAAATGATCTCCCATCGTCGACAATATGGGGCAATAATTGCATAAAAACCCATTAGATTCCAAAGTGTATTTGCTTGCAGGCCAAAAAAGCATAACATACGGGGGGGGGGGCAAAAATCGTCCTTTTATTTAAAAAGTATTCCACATCAGACAGGAGTCCGAGTTTGAAGTCGCGAGAGGACTTCAATTCTCCCCACCTACCAAAATTCTCAGTGGATCACTCCCTCTTTTAGGGCCCACAGACCTTACTGATATCGACCTTATTTTTTTGAGGGGACAGCAAATAATTTCTCGGGGTCCAAGATATGGATATGTATCAAACACCAATAATCCATTATTTCTAATTTTCTATTACTAATTTTGTAATTTACGGGCCTGTTTCGAATTCTCGTCGCCACTTACATGACCAAACCTGTAGCCATGTTGTGTGTTTCCAAACAGGCTCTCTAACCTGGTTTCAAACTAATGTGAGTGCTTGCAGTAAGAAATCTCCCAAGGCTCCCAAGTCCCAACAGTTCATCAGTTCTTTTTTGGGGGGGATCTTGGTTCGAGTCCCGTTCTGACCTCGGGAGGTGGGATTTGAGGGTTAAAAAGCAAAACAAAACAAAAAAAAAACAAACGGAATGCTAGCAATGAACGCCTTAATGGCATATTTCCTGCCTTTCCCATTTTAATTTAGTTATTTGTTCATTAGATATATTATAGATGATTTTGCAAAAGCTAATTAAAAACTCTGGCAGCGGAGAATTCATAGATGCATAGCGAGAACCACTACTGTGAAATTTTTTTTATCACGGGAGATCAACAGCTAAAACCTAATATTGCTAGGAAGCGATCAAAAACATAGCCCTACAGGACATGAACACAAGTACCAGAAGCAAAACATCGAAACCCTGAAAACCTAGACCCCCAAACCCATGATCAGCAAACCCTAGTTCCTCCAATTTCCACCGGAAGCACCGTCATCCCTAGAGTAGCGAGATCCACCACCACTGTCTCCGCCGTATCCACGTTCACGGCCACCACCACCACCACCGCTGCGGCTGTAACCACCACCGCCGCCGCCATCACGGCGTCCACCACCACCGTATCCACCACCACCACCACCGTAACTGCCTCCGCCACCACCCCCATAACCACCGCCCCCGCCACCGCTACGGAATCCACCGCCACCGCCACCGCTTGATCTGTTCTGGGCCTCGTTAACAGTTATGCTACGTCCATCAAGGTTCTGTCCATTCATCCCTTCGATGGCGTCCTTCATCGCCTGCTCGTTAGCGAAAGTCACGAACCCAAACCCCCTCGATCTCCCAGTTTCACGGTCACTTATGATCTATCAACCAAACAAAAAAAACCAAAATCAATATTCAGAAGAAGAAAAACAAGATCCGAATTGAAATCGATGGATCTATCATGTACGTCTCTGTAAACATACCGTTTCCGGTGATCAATTAAAGAATATAGACAGAGAGAAACAGAAACAAAGCCACCGATATCAGAGAACAAAAGAGATCAACAAAGCCTAATCGATCCGATTCGATCCGACCGACCCGATCCGATCTCTGCATCTGCAAAGACGAATCTCATGAGAACAGACCTTTGATTCGAGGATATCGCCGAACGCACTGAAAGCCCTCTCCAAGGACTGGTCATCTGTCGCCCATGCGAGTCCGCCGACGAAGCATCTGTATTCAACATCTGCAGACGCCATTTGAACAAGAGAACAGAGAACAGAAACCCTAGAACAAAAAAAGGACAGAGAAGGGAATAAAAGAAAGAGGGGATAGCAAACCCACCTCTGAGAGCACGAGAAACCCTAGAGGCCCCCAAACCCTAAATTTATAGCTGAGGCTGGTGAGATTTAACTAGGGTTAGTTGGGGTTCATTCTTGGTTAATGCCTCTCTGGCAATGGACGGAAAACCCGAGAAGACAGTGGGTTTGTTTGGTTGCAGCTGTAACTCTATTCTCAATAATGTTTTTTGCGAAACCATGATTTCTAGAGAATGCGCTGACTCCCCGCTAATAATCTTATTTCAGATGACCGACCGCTCAAGTCCAAACAGTGGATATCTCTTTTCGTGTTATAAGTTACATAGAACAGAAGTATCACTGCAATCAAACAATCCCTCTGAGAGAAACTTTCCCCTTTTTTCGTCTTTTTTTTTTTTTTTTGCTATTTTAGTCTAAAGTCTAAACTAGGGTTAAATGAGAGTTAGAAAGAGACCGCGTCAGGTTAGATAACTAGGTTGTAGAGTTAAATGAGTAAAGGAGATTTTCCCCTGATTTCGGGTGGGGCACACCGCACACTCTCACTTGATGGATAGGCTTCAGACGGGATATTTAGTCGGGTAGTTGGAGATGGAGTTGGACTGGGCTCTCGAAATATCTTAGGGTCATAATTACAAATGTATCCCCTCCAGTTTAATTAAATTACTATCGTACCTATTAATCTTCACCAGCCAATGGCCAGGATGGGATTATATTTTTAAAACTTCAAAATTTTGCTTATCTACAATTTTCAGATTTGCCCATCTGAATTAATCTTTCAGAATTAGCCCTCGTTTCAAAACTAACCCTATTTTGCCGGTGCTTCCGAAACGAGTAAATCTAATCTGCATACGTTTGCAGACATTGCCCGCACTGTTGGATGTTCATTGAAAAACGTGTTGTTTCAATCTTTTCAAAAAAAATAAATTTATAAATTAAAAACACATTTTTTCAATGAGCATTCAACGTGGATACAATGTTTGCATGCTTTTAATTCTGCAAATGTATGCAGACTAAATTTCTCTTCCCCAAACTACCCTTTCATTTTGAATTTTCTTATTTTGCTACCTCTTCCAAAAAAAAACACTCTTATGTACTAGTGCGGCCTTTTTTTTTTTGTAATCAACTAATGCATTACTGGAAGAAGAAAAACAAGCAAAACAACCAAATGTCACCTTTGTGATCTATATCCTACAAGGTTATAGAGGATAAGCACGAAGGTAAAGAGGACGACCAAGTCAAATGAACAGAAAAGGTAAGCGCCTTAGCGACAATAGTATGGACTGCCATGTTGCAGCACATGAAATATATACAAAAGATACCGAATCAAAAAGTTTGGCCAAGTCCAAAATATCATAAATAAAAAACATATCACAGTGGCCCGCCCAACCAAAGAACGACCACTAGCCAAAGCATCAAACTCTACGATCAAAGAAGAAGAAAAGACATTTGCCACCTCTTGAAGGGTCCACTTTAGAGCTCGATTCTCGGCGTCTTCTGTTGAATGAGCTCTAGCTCGGGAGCCACCTGCCATGAGACAAATACCAGTTGAATCACGTAAAGTAAATCCGAAACTAATACAACCAAATTTCTTTTTCCAAGATGCAGCCGTGTTTAATTTAAAATGGCCATCAGGAGGATGACACTAGAAAATCTTTTTCATTGACAAATTAGTAATAAAGGGATGAGGTTATACATTGTAACGCTATACACCGAATCAGATGTAATATCTACTATCATTTGCACAAACAAATGTGCATAATCAATTTTTGCGTGTGATTTATTGAATTCGTCCAAACATCATATATTAAAATTCATTCGCATTGAATGTGCACGAATTTAAAGTGCGTACATCCAAAAACACGCGTGAAAAAAAAAAACAAATACAACATAAATGTATGTAGGAATGTGGAGGATGATATCTAGAGGCTTCTGAGTCTGCTGGTTATTATGGACCATATCATTTCTAAGAAGCCAAATGCACCTTATGAGAATGCAAATATAATTGCTGATATAACAGTCCCCCAAAAAATTATGATCTGTATTTTGCAAAATATTAATAAACCATTCGCTCTATGATGTTGCGCTAAGGTATTAGTGGGTGATTATATTTATGTGCATTTGGATCACTTCTGATTTTTCATTTAATTGATATGGTCAGTTTATGGGCCTGCACAGTCCACCTTTCTCATTTACCAACTAAGAAAATAAATCTTGCCTACTAAAGATATTACTTTACTTATTTGCGTTGTCGAGCAAATTGGTAATACACGGAAAAATGTGTGCACACAAATACATGGACAAACGTGCAAAAAACATCGTTTGGGTATATTGGTAAAAGTTCGTCAGCCTAAAAATAATACTAGAAAATATTGGGTATTTTGAAATGTTTATTGGGATTTTTTAGTTTTCGATAAAAATGCTTCGAATATAAGGGCATATTTAGTAATTTTGAAAGAATCTTATAATCTTTTTAAGAATGTCATCACCCACCGCATTCATTGAAAACCAAGGTTTAAAGGAGGCTGTTTTAACGGTTAAACAGATTGGTCGCGTTATCACCATTTAAACGGATTGAAAAGGTCAGGGGCAAAAATGGAAAAAATAGAATTTAACGGAAAAAATGGCGCTGAAATTCAAAATTTGAAATTTAAAATTAAAAAAAAAAAAATAGAATTTAACGAAATTAAATGGATTTAACGGCCGTTTTTTCACAAATTTTTTTAGAATTAAACAGCTGTTTAAACACTTTTAACAGCCGTTAAAACAAAAAAATAGCCGTTTTATTCAAAAACGATAAAACGTGTTTAAACAATTTTAACGGAAACGGACTTGGGACTTTACCTTTTAAACAGCAGTTTTTAAAACCATACTGAAAACTATTTAAAAAGAAAAAAAGTAGAGGTGGTATGACTTATATAAAAGGTACATTTTAGGTGAAATTTGAAATTAAGCACTGAATTTTTGGATTGAGGCCATTGGCAATTGGATTTAAGAGATCCAGAGTCCACCAGGCAACAATCACACACAAAAAGTTTCAGTTGTTGCCTCATGGACTGTGGATGAGTAAGACTTTGATGACAGGCCCTGTCAGCAAGGCCGATGACAGCGGGCTATATGAGCCACGTGGCACATTCTTAGAGGACTCTGACAATATGTATGTTTTTCCAATCCCTAGGTGGACCTATAAACCGAAAATCAGCTTGATTACTGATTTCAAACCTTTGGATCGTTTTACGTCGAATAATTGTCAATAATGCTCAAATTCTCACGGTTAAAATTAACCCATGAAAATAATTCCAATCCAACACCTAGAAATCACTAATCGGGCTGATTTTTGGTTTATATATCTCCTGTGGGATACATAAAAATGCATCATGTGGCACATTCTTTCGGCCCGCTGACCTGTGAAGGATTGGATACCCTTTGATGAGCCTTACATACCAACAATCAGCTGATTGGTGATCTCTAGCCATTGGATTCAAGCATTTGGTGATTTTCTAACCTTATTTTTTTCAGATTGATGGCCAGATCGAGATCACCAATCAGGATGATTGTTGGTGTGTAAGGGGCAATCATTCATGTCAGTGGGTCCTAATAGAATGTGCCACGTGGTGCATTTTTATGGTTCCTCAGCCTCACATGTAAAATTCCCATACCGGTAAAATTTACGGACTTGGTAGGTTGCTCGGCTTAGTCCCCACCATTTAGGTAGCCTGTTGGCCCAGCCCAAACCTGAGCCATTGGGCCTACAGAAAACACCTTATTTGGTAAGCAACATTAAGCCCTTATAATGATAGCTAAAATTTTAGCCCGGGGCGAATTTTTCCTGTCATGCTGTAGGAGCATAAAAATGCACCACGTGGCACATTCTTTTGGGTCCACCCTTGATGAACCTACACACCAAAAATCAGTCTGATTGATGATCTATAGCCATTGGATTCGAACAATTTTTACAAGGTGATTTTTAACCTTGGATTCAAGTAAAATTTTGGGCGTTCAGGTGACATTTAGAGATCACCAATCAGTCTGATTTTTGGTGTGTTGGTCCATCAAGGAAAAAGTTAATCGTTCGTAGGTCAGTGGGCCTGAAAGAGTCGTCATATCGTAGATTTTTATTTTCCCAGCGCCTCGTGAAATATTTGCCTCAGGCTAGATTTTCTCCCCTCATTATGTGTTAACCCAATAGCTTGACGCCATGTTTCTCTGTCTTTCACTTTTTTTTTTTTTTCTAAAAATTAAAATTCACTGGGGGGCATTCATAGCAAGGCATCATCCACCTGATCAAAGCAAACGATCGTCTGTTAGATCGATGGATTGGATTAGCCAAATCTAAATAAGCCAGACCAGCCCCATGGGCTCCTTGACACAGTTGGTTATAACATAGGCTTGAACAGTACGTACCTAAACGCCCAATATATCAGGCCTTGGGCTTGATTTAAGGTTTGTGTAATATGTTGGTCCAAACCTAAAAAGCCCAATGGACCCATATAAATGAGTTTTATTTTTGGGCTCGATTGTCAAGCTAATCCATATGCATGTTAAAATGTGAAGTTTCTCGTAGAAAATTTAACATAGGTTAAGCGTGGAGAACCTTCTCTCTATGCGTTACATGAATGGGTGCCACAAGGATGTGCCATGCATGCAATAGATCGTGCACTGCCATGTGCCATCCCATTCCCATCCCATGGATCAAGAAACCTAGATTCTTAGGTAAAAACCTAAACTAACATGACGAATGATATCAACCACTTGATTCATTTCTTTCTCTATTTGGTAGGCAAGCGGCTTAGTGCATAATAGGGGTGCTAATGGGCGGTTTTGGGCCAGGCCTTGGCCTGATCCCAGCTCATTGATGGAAAAAAGGCCGGGCCTAAGGTAGTTTTGTGTGTAAAATTAAGCCCAAGTTCGGTCCATTTAGTTAGTGGGCCTTAAATCATTCTTAGGCCCGGCCATCAGTCCCATAGATGAAGCCCAAGCCAGAGATCATTAGTGATGGGCCTACAAGCCCATACGCTCATTAACACTCGTAAAGCATAAATAGTCGTGCACAGTGATGATGACTTGGGAGTGTTAATGGGCTAGGTTCAGAGCTCATCAGGAACATAGTAGCTAGGATCAAGCCCAGTCTAGCCCATGATGGGCCTAAGCAACATAGGCCACAGAATAGGTATGACGGCCAGGCATTTGAAATACACCCAAAATGTTTCAGTGTCGTGGCCTTTTCTTTGAGGATTTTGTCTTCCGGTAGGATTTATTATGTTCTAGAGATAGTTCCTAGTTGTGTCTTTTGTTATCTTTTTAGCTGTTTTGTCTCTTGTTTGTTGATGTTTCTGTTAGGTCCATGGTTTTAAAAATGGCCGTTTAAACTGTAACGCCCCAAGCCCGTTTCCATTAAAACCGTTTAAACACGTTTTATCGGTTTAGAAAAAAAGGGCCATTTTTTTGTTTTAACGGCCGTTAAAATCGTTTAAACAGCCGTTTAATTCTGAAATTTTTGTGAAAAAAAACGGCCGTTTAATCCGTTTAATTCTGTTAAAATCCATTTAATTTTCATTAAATTTTATTTTATTTTTTTAATTTTCAAATTTCAAAATTTGAATTTCAGCGCCATTTTTTTTCGTTTTTTCTGTTAAAATTGTTAAAACCGTTAAAATCCGTTAAATTCCATTTTTTCCCATTTTTTTTTCCATTTTTGTCCCTAGCCGTTTCAATCCGTTTAAACGGTAACCCCCCCAGTCTGTTTAACCGTTAAAACGGCCTCCTTTAAACCTTGGTTAGGTCTCCCCCTTTTTTATTTTTTGATAATTATACTGCTTTATTAATAGAGGCCCTTGGAGGCTAAGGAAGCACTACCAAACGGGCAAAAAATACTAAAATAATGAAAGAGAAGAACTACCAAAAGGAAGAAAAAAAACAACACAACAACAAAAACAAAAACAAAAACAAAGAGACCACCTGGTCTCCCCACCCCTACAGACCAACTCATACCAATTAAAAACCATATCCTCAAAAAATATCCCCTTCCCTTCCTCATACTATTTGACTCACATATACACCAAAGCTTTAATTTCCATTACAAAATGCTCCATATGAAAGACTCTTACCCTAAAAAATCCTATTGTTCCACTTCCCCCACAAGCCCTAAATAACCGCCAAAGGAGTTAATGCCGACATCCTTCTTTCAAGACAGCCTAAAGATTTACATCCCCATGCAAAGAATAGCTCCCAAGATATTCCAAACTCTTTAAGCATGTCTGTCCATATGTATGAGCCATGCACACCTACACTGTAAGAACAAATGATCCATTGACCCTCCACTCCATAAGCATAGTGGACAATGATCCATAACTCCTACACCTCTCCTACCCTTACTAATCTTTAATACATTTTCTAAATGACAAAATCGTCCTAAAAGACCCAAATCCGTTGTTTTAACCTACTGCTTACAGCAATAAACTATAAGTCTGGGTTATCGCAATCCCAAATGCAACCAGTGGGCTGGGCAAAAGCTCACTAGGCCAGTCCAACACTTTAACACACCTTGCCTTGACCCAATATGAGCCTTGCACACCGACATTACGTTTCCATCCCAAAACATCACCACTAGCACATTCCGTGTTGTCTTCACCTTGGACTACTGTAAGGAGAAGATTTTTGGTGTCGCAATGCTGGATGCAACATTCAAGTCCCATTTATAGATGGGAAGACTGAAAATTAGAAGTTATATCAAAAGGTCTTTTCTAGTATATCTATATAACAAGTGACAGTGGTTGTCTCCCCACTTATAGGCTTCAATAAAGAAGGGCTGAGATCTTATCCTCCAACTGGATGGTGGATCTCAGCCACTCACACCCAATTTTGGCAAACGTTTTGTGGGGGAGTACCATGGGCATGGCCACTCACTAGTAAATTTACCAATTTGAAAAAAATATTTATAATGGTAATTAACAATCCAACTCTGTTACATTATATGGTATTAAATGCTAAAAACGGTTGGCAATCTCTACATGCGATTAGTGGGCCCAGATGGCAGCGGTGAGTAACAAAAATCGTGAGGTATACCTTGTTACATCACGACCCTAATAGGATATATTCAATGTCTTCGATTAAGTATAAGTGGGTGGCCCATGCCCATGGCCCTCCCCGACACAGCATTTGTCAAAAACTAGTGTGAGAGGCCGAGATCCACCGTCCAGTTGGAGATAAGATCTCGACCCTTCTTTATTGAAGCCTATAAAAGGGGTATAAGTGGAGAGACAACCAGTGTCACTTGTGGATGAGTATAGCATCCATGTGGCCAATCTGGATTTGCTACACAGACCTCCCCATAGAAAGAAAGAAAGAAAGAAAGTCTCGGAAAGGTACAATTTTTATATTTTAATAGTGGAGGGGCACCTACAATGCACATGACGCTCAAGTTATGGCGTTGCATTTATACTACACATGCTTTTATTAATAGTTGGCTACTGAACGCCATGTGGCTTTAAAATACATTTTCATGAAACTACAACTCATACACCTACTATCAGTCAAACAACATAATATTGCTCGAATTTACGAGTCAGTGCCCTGTTTTTACGCTTTTTGGTGTCAAGTAGGACGATTTTTGTTACTCACCGCTACCCTCTGGGCCCACTGACTGCATGGATGTTTAGACCACCCCTTAGTGGAAATATACACCAAAAATCAATCTGATTGCTAATCTCTAGCCATTCGATTTTAGTATCTTTTAAGATTTCCTTTTAGCCGTTTGATTCAACCATTTTTTAGTACTAAAACCAACGGCTAAAAATCATCAAACAAGCTGATGTTTGATATGAGTGTCTACCAAGAGATGGGCTAAACATCCATGCGGTCAATGGCCCACGATGGCATTGGTGAGTAACAAAAATGGCTCTACCTGACGCCAAAAAGGAAAGTCGGGATCATGGAAAAAATTTTACCCAAACTCTCAGCCTTGGAATTCTTGAAATCCAATGGCGGTTTTGCTTTGGGAAGTGAACGGCCAGCTCAGCACTATCAACCATGATTGGATGTCAAGAAATCCAAGGTTGAGAATTTGGGTGAAAAACTAGAAGGCCCGACGGGCAAATTAGTAGATTACAACCAACTTGCCATACAAGCAATATTTTTAAACCCGGCCTGATCGGTCGAATCGGTGACCCGGTCACAAAATCGGATTAGGTTCATCCCAACCCAGTAATCTGTGAAAAACCCATTCACATTCTTATAACCTGCTCGACCCAGCCAGTTGAACCTGTGACCAGTTGACCCAGAAACAAGTTGAACCGGTGATCTGGGGGGTCCACCGAAGGACGGGAAAAACATTCATGGGTCAGTGGGACGCAAAGAGTTGCCATGTTGTGGGTTGACCCATTCGACCCACCCGACATTGAACCAGTGACCCAGTGAACCGGTCCGGGTATGAAAACATTCTCAATGATCACATGGCCCACTCAAATCCCCCGTACGAACTTCTCTCGAGGTACTTGCGGTAAGACTTTATTGACTCTATTCATATCCTCATAAAAGGCTTTAACTCCCACCAACATCTCATTCAAACCTATTTTCAAAAGATTGAAAAACATCATGGCCTTAATGCTGCCATTAACTCTCCTATTCCCCTAAACCTGCGTAGGATCATCAGAAACCAGCCAAAAGATTTATACTCCGACATTGGAATTTGAACCTTGGTAAAAAAATCTATATCCTTCTTTTTTCACTTGGGCGATGGACCACTCAATAATGTCGTGTGCAATAGCTCGCCACCAACTTAAAAGAGTAAGAAAGATGACGCGTAGTGGCTACTGGCTACAGCAAAGTGCACTCCAAATAAGGAAGTAGACTTTGAAGGTGATCGAGCTACGAAAAAAATGAAGCTCGGAAAACCAACTCTAGTGTTCCGTTGTACTTAATCCTTGATGGAAATATTCATTAATTGTCGCGTTCTCTTGTTTTCACATCCAATTCACAACCTGTGATATTATTTAGGGAGATATGCTCCAAGCTAATCAAATTCTTTCGGCCAACTTCCATCTTATAATTGGTATCTAGAACAATAGAAGAGAAACTATTTGAGTTGATGCTCCATGTTGACTACCACTATACTCTAAAAGCTTAAACTGTTAGAGGGGTGCGTAACAACGTGTTTCAAATGGTCAATGGGTCTAACAAAAGTGGAGTGTTGGCCACACAGCCCAAACAAACACTCCGCTTTATTATAATGCCAGGGACTCGAACATGCGACTTACTGGGATCTTTTGCTCCGACATCATGTTAACTACTACGTATCAAAGCCTTTCAACATGGTATGATAACCATTGTTCTTCTAAGAACAATCTCTCAATTCTATGCTTTATTCTAGTGGGTGGCATTGTCGCCGTTCGTCGGGTAATCGTTGTCCACTATTAACCGTCAGAAATTATCACAATTCATCAACAGTCGGACATCCTAACCTCCCATTAAATATTTATAAAAATCCTTCAATCTCATCATATTTTATTTACTCAAGACATATTCAATGAGAGTTTAGTCACATACTCCATCTTCGATAGTTCTTGGAAAGAAATTATAACTGGTCAAAATTATTGAAACCAACCATATTACTGTTATTTTCCAATTTTCCCCGTTATAAAGTTTATTGAAATTTGAAATTCAAATTTTGAATTTTGTCGCTGTTATTTTCTATTTTTGCCCATGTGGATTACAATCCGTTATAACAAAAAAGGTAACGCCCCGAGAGTCCGATATATCGGTATAACAACCCCTTTTAAACCTTGGTACGTACATTGAAGAATGAGATGTCCTTGGACATTAAAGAGGTTGGTCTTTATGTAAACAAGCAATAACTTCCTTATCTTCCAAAGTACTGCTAGAACATGAAGCCAGACTACACTAGCTTACTCCCACTTGATGAAGAATAAGAAACTTTTTGTAGTAGTAGTTAGGACTACAGTGGTCTTTAGGACAACAATGTTGGATTCCATATGCCTCATAAAATTGGAAACACCAGTCGTTGATTTCAAGATCCAATTATGTGAACCTAAGGATGACTTTGAGGCAGCTCGAAAGAATTAAGGAAGCATTTGGACAGACCCTGACCGCAGTTTGTGTTATTTCTTGAAGACTGTCGATCCAATAGAGGGCTCCCTCGTGTTTAATTTCCATTAGATAAAGGGTATCTCGGGCTCCTTGCATTGGCTTGTATAACATGAAATTATACATGAGGAACCTTAACCCGACTATTCTACGGAGGGTCATTGCAAGAGGTGTGTAGGACTGATCAATGTTTTGAGTCAACTCGACAAGGCTTGCAAATCCGAGTTATTATGCCGAGTTGACTCGAAATACAATCGACTCGGCTGAATCACAAGTCGACTCGACAAGTTTTAAAACATAGGGTCCCTATCTACTCTTGTCCCTATCGTTGTAGATACAGTCACGCGTCGTGCAAAGCATGGAACCCACCCTTTGCAACGACCCTCTGAAGGGAATGTGTTTTTCCTGAACAAGAGTTGGGGGTAGTTAACGTGCAATGGGAGTGAATTAGCTTCCATCTTTAATGTTGATCGGTTAATCTCATGTGATTTCTCCGTAGCGACATCTCATTTCGTAAGTCCATGGGATTTATGTCCGCATTTACGTATGGTACACACTCAAAGGGCTAAGACCCACAATTTAATAGATACAGACAATGGTGGATCATAAGGTGAATTCATTTCTGATATATACAATTCCCACCTACTCGACGTTCATGCCACTTGTAGCAGCATGGCATTTGTAGACCACGGAATGGAATTATTGATCATCCCAAATATTTGGTACATCCCTGTCTCATCAATGTCCCTGTTGTAAAAGAGTAATGATCACATGATCCAGGGTCGAGGGTCCACGGACGTTGTCATGGTGCATATGGTTGTGTCATTTTCTCATTGATTTACTATTTTACTAGTTATTGCTTTAGCGCGGGGGCATAAATCACTAGTTACTATTTTGAAGTCAAAACTTAGTTTTTACCACACGACATTCACCTAGGCAACTATGCTGTCAAAAAAAAAAAAAAAAGATAAAACCCGTAGGCACTTATTAATTCGTTAAATGTCCTTCTCTACAAAATAAAAAATAAAAATAAATAAAGCTCATTACTTTTCCATGTCAACATTCTTATTTTTCAATACAGCCCTTTTCATAACCGTTTAATTATTTACTATACTATTATTTCATATTTTCAAAACAGTTTCTTAATAATAATTTTAATTATTTTCATGCCATTTCTTTTAAAATTTCAAAACAATCCCTATATAACTTTATATTGAGGCCTTGAATTATCAAAATTTACATATTCACCCTTTAAATTAATCTTCCAAACTGCCATTTGTGTTGAAACTTTCTTATTTGCCACTATTTAGAGCTATATCTAGAACACTTGGTGTTTGACGATTTTTCTCAAAGACATCTCTAAGCAAAAGTGGACTCGATGAATTAGGGCTGTACTTTTTTCCTTTGTAGGTCATCTCGACCTACTTGGCCTGTTTTTCTTTTGGCTTTTGACCACTTGAATAAAAATTTTACTTATCAAAAAATAAAAAAGCGACTTAGGCCTTGTTTGATTATCAAGTGGGAAAATTGCATTTTCTTTGGGAAAACACAACTGTCCATTGTTAGATAGCCATTATAAATCTATATAATTTTCCCTAACAAGCCATTTAAATATGAATAATTTTTCCTACTAAGCGCAGAATCATTTCCCCCCCAAATAGGTGAGAATTCATTTTCACCTGAAAATACACCTTTATTTTCTCACATGATTGGAATATGTTTTCTCAATTGCAATCAATCAGCCATTTAAGGCATATCCCAGATGTATTTTCTCGGAAAAATTTTCATGCAATCAAACATGGCCTTAGGTTATGATTAAACTGTAAAATCAAGAGTGGAATGAGTTTGGCAAGCCCTTGTTTTGCAAGACTGAATCAACAACAATGAGGTATGTCTTCTTGAAGACTCAGCAACCATTTTGACATGGCTAGTTCATCAAATCTAGTCTTTCTTCAGAAACTATTAACTAATAAGTCTTCCGAAAAATCGGCTCCAGGTTCTTGATGACCTCAAGAAAAACCCTTGTAGGCATGATTAATACGACAATCTCACTTCTGTCAGATAAGGTGTTGACACAAACCCTAGCACCACCACCACCTGCCAATGTTTAGTACAAGATTTCAAACTTTGATAGTAATTACATCAAATTGGTTGGCCAGCTCCATGAAAACTATAAATGTGATATATTCCTTGGCTCTACCCAGAAAGAGAAGGTTGAATAAATCTAGAATATATATATGGGTCGGGCTCCGTTGACAGATCTAAAATGACAGGTAAAATGACAGGGACACAATATAAGCCAAGTGGCATACTGTTATAGGACTCTGACCGTGCGGATGTTTGTTCTATCATGGTGGACCTACAAACCAAAAATCCGTGTGATTAGTGGTTTATAAGTGCTGCATCTTTGTACCTCAAATACTACTCAAATTTCCACAGTTGAGATCAGCCCATGAAAATAAGTCTAACCCAAAGCCTTTAAATCACTAATCAGGCTGATTTTTGGTTGTAGGTCCACCATGGGATAGGACAAACATCCATACCGTCAGTGTCCTGAAAACAGTGTGCCACATGGCTTATATTGTGTCCCTGTCATTTTAGATCTGTCAACTGAGCCCTATATATATATTTGCACACATCTTTTGACTCGTGCTCTCAGCCTTGGATTTGTTGGATTCTCGGAATCCACGCCAGAGTTCTTGAACGTGGATTTCAAGAATCCAACAAAAAAATGGATGGCCGAGAGCATGAGTGCAAAAAGGCGAGTCTCCTGATCCCAACCCATATTTATTTATGTTTATTTATTTATATATAGAAACATTCAAGTACATGCGCGGTTCAATCAACGACTTCTATATACAAAATTGCCAATCATTTTTGATTGTGTAATGTCTAATTTTCACTCAAGCCTTACGTTTCCCCCCTAACCGTCTGTTAGCGACTGCGGTACTGAATCAAACAAATGCTACATGTATAATACACATAATGTAAATACGACTTACGAACTAATACAACTCTATATATCCTTTTACTCTTTGTGCCATAATCATATCGAAAAAACTCCGAAAAAAATGAGATAATTTTTATAATTATATTTCTGTCGTCAGTTCATTTTTTAACCGTGGATTAAAGCATTATTTGGGATACTTAAATCCAACGGCTTAAATACCAATAAGGGTCAGTAGGTTCAGCAAAGGATGAGCCACGTGGCACATAAGCGTTGCCGTGAGGTAAAATTTTCTCACAATTAAGATACAAAATTAAAGTATCTTAAAAATTACAATAATTGTGACCTAAATTTGCTGGCATGTTGATATTATAGCTCAAATTTATGGTGGGTCGAGGCAAATGCTTACTTGTCTAAGTTGGTAAAGGCATGTATTGTTGAGTGTCAGACCTTCAATGTAACACCCATTTGCACCTTGTTTAGTTATTGATGTTGTTAAAAATATAATTACCGGTCGCTGTCGCCGAACATCTTATTTACGAAGAAAAAACTCGAGGTCGAGGATTTAATCCCACCTTAATTAAGAAAAATCTAAGTGCAGCCCTTGCTGATGAAGGGCTCCTATTCGTTCTATTTTATTTACTTATTTTTTGTACGGGGTGTCCCCCACACTCCATTGGAGTGAGACTAAGTGCGTGTTTGGTAGGCCATCGCGACGGAAAAATAAAATACTTGCGAGCACTAATATTCGCCTGTGGGGTGTTTGGCATGCATTTGCCTCTGCTGAATATTAAGCCGGGTCCACAAATTTGTGGGAAAATATATTTGGATCCTGTGATCTAATATGTGGGTCCCATACTCGCCTAACCCATATTTGACTTACTTTAATATGTGGGACCCACACAAATTGAAAGAAAATGAAGTAAGTTAGTTAATACAGGTACCAAATGTTGTTAAATATTGATATGCACAAATATTTAGCCAAGATACCCTAAATCCCCCCAGGTGAATGCAATACCCCACCAACCATGCCACCGGGAATGTCAGGAGAAGCCTACCATGTGAGTTAAAATTAAAATCCCTCAACACTCCCTTAACCCAAGATGAGAGCGGGATTCGAACCCAGGTCTTTCAACATAGCTGTTGGACATTCTCTGAACATTTTATCCACGAAACCCATTCTGGGTCTAGTTTAATAATCAAGATAATTATCTATTTTCGTTGGTAAGATCAAATCAAAGTTTTGTTTTGGACATATTTTGATAGAAGACCAAAGAATATGTCGTAGCTACTCCTTGTTTTTCAAGGAGAAGGAAAAAGGTGGCGTCTCCTTATATTTCTTGGTCGAAGGTGACCCTTCAAGAGAGAAGGAGATAAATTTTTCTATTTTTTTAATTACTATTTTTTTTTCTAATAATTTTGACGAGATTATATATATTTTGGAAGGAATCTTTCAAACTATTCTTTATATAAATGGAGTTATCTCTCTTATAACGAAGTTGTCAACAAAAATGGCTTAAGAAATAGTTGATTGGTTCATTAAATTCTGAAGTCACATTTCTTTTAAAATTGCTCTAGCTGCAATTTGACTTCACATAGTTTTTTTTTTTTTTTTTCTAATACTTAACAAAATATTCAAACAAAGGACACAATTTGGAGGATAAATACTATTTTGTCAAGTACACGTGGCGTGCATCCAATGGATGTGGAAACCACCATCCAATGGTCCCACCTCGACTCGGTGATTCATTAGATCTAAAGACTTACTCTACTAGTTACCATTGCTGTATCATTTCTTTGACAGTCCTACATAACAAAATGTATTGAATGGTTAAGTCATCCAATCAGGTCTACAACGTGGTTTCAAGTTTCGGCAGAAATCGGTTTTGGCGGTGGACGAAACAACTTTGGTTTTGTCCGAAACCAATTGAAATTGATAAAAATAATTTTTTTATTCATAAAATGTCACTTTATTTCAGTCAGCTTCGGACCGAAACCACTAAAACAAAACCAGTCACTTTGAACCATGGTCTACAGTAGGCCCAAGAGATTACCTTGGTGGGACCATTATCGAAATACGGGTCAATCTTTTGGGGTAAATAGATGTTCAATGTGGTATCAGAAGACTTGGGAGGTCATGGGTTCAAGTCTCTAAACGATTTTTTTATTCATAAAATGTCACTCGGTTTCAATCAGCTTCTGACCAAAATCACTGAAACAAAATCAGTCACTTTGAACCATGGTCTACAGTAGGCCCAAGAGATTACCTTGGTGGGACCATTATCGAAATACGGGTCAATCTTTTGGGATAAATGGATGTTCAATATGGTATCAGAAGACTTGGGAGGTCGTGGGTTCAAGTTTTTAGTGGAGTGTATTCCCACTGAAGGAGCGTTTCAGAGGAGGATATGTTCCCGCGCACGTGTTGTGTTGGCCTGGTGACCCATTGGTATACATAGTTGTTTCGCCTTTCCCCAACATGTCAATCTTTTGTGTTAAATGGTTGTTCAACATGTTCATCCTAATTATGTATAGAACACCTACATTTAAAAAGTCAATTACAACTCTAAAGTCAAATTTCGCCTTGAGCAGTCTCGTCTCCTTTTCATCACCTAATGAGATGCAAGGATTGGTATTTAAAGGAAAATACAAAACTATGGGACTTTAACACATCAACTATCAAGAATCATTAATTTAAGGGTTTTTTAATACCCTCTGATAAATCTTCAATGTTATTGAAATCCCGCGTGATTTCATTATTTTAATCTTGCCCCCTTGACCGTGTTTTGACCATCATCGATCAAGAGCCGAGACATTAACCCCGTCACTCATAATTGAAAGGACCAATAAAACTACCAACAATCTTTAGGGTGCCGGGGTTAATATTTTTAACTTAGTCAAATTAGGTCAAAACGCAAGCAAAAGGGGGCAAAACCTAGAGAGTGAAAGTACAGGAGGATTTCACTAATATAGAAGATTTAGGTCGTGATGTAACAAGGTATACCTGAGATTTTTTTTCAAATGGGGAAGCACATTTTTGTTACTCACTGCCGCCATCTAGACCTACTGACCACATGGATGTTTAGCCTACCTCTTACTAGACATTCAAACCAGAAACCGGCTTATTTGATGATTTTTAGTGGTTTTAGTACTAAAAAAAAGGTTGAATTCAATGGCTATAAGCAGGCCTTAATGGTTAGAGATTACCCATCAGGGTAACTTTTGGTGTGCATATCCACCAAGGGTAGGATAAACATCCATACGGTCAGTGGGCCCAGATGACAACGGTGAGTAACAAAAACCTTGCTTCCGCATTTAAAAAAAAGTCTCAAGTATACCTTGTTACATCTTTTACCGAAGATTTATTAGAGGTATTACCAAAAAAAAAAACTTAATTTAACTTAAAAGGACACGGATGAAATTGAAATATAATATGCCTCAAGACAAGCCGTTGGATATAGTAATAATGGTGTCACCGACCTTTTATGTCATTACTATTCTCAGATCCAATAGCTCCTATCGAAGTGGCGATATGTATTAGTATATTAGTTTACCACCAGGCCTATCACATCATTTAGGCATCACATAAATTCTCCATCAGAATAGACCGTTTGCTTGTCTTGTTTTGAAAAAATCCAAGCCAATCCAAGCCTTAATGGTTGGCTAGCGAAACCACCTCCTCCTCTTTTTTCCTATCAAGAAAGCAAGAAAGCGCGGAAAACGACTATACCCAATAATATTCATTCTCTCCGCTTTCCAAAAATAAAATATTAATTAACAGGGAAGTGCTCAACATATACGCCATGTCCTAAACTATATTTATGGAGGATACGATGTATAATGAGTGTATATT
This sequence comes from Euptelea pleiosperma, assembly GCA_035048495.1. NCBI lineage: Eukaryota > Viridiplantae > Streptophyta > Magnoliopsida > Ranunculales > Eupteleaceae > Euptelea > Euptelea pleiosperma. The sequence goes on along the minus strand of CM068552.1, from coordinate 3,471,093 downwards.
CCCTAAGGTACACGTGAGCCTTTTAATTGATCTGGACCGTCAAATAGATCATCCCTTACATGTACCGCATGCCATATTAAGATTGTCTCCATCAGATAGTCTCAACCATCCAATCGATAGACTTTAAGCCGTGAGATGATCGATCTTCATCTTTCTCAAATATTAAGCTTCTTTTTTTTTTGACAGGAGGTTTCCGGATCTCTTTGAAACCCAACTAATCCCCCCGGGTCCGTGCCGACCCCTCCTAGACACGGACCGGCCGCTTCTAGGAAAAATCCTAGTCAGCTATATCTACGAGGATAGTTGTAGTGTCCAACCATGTTGGATACTAAACGCATCCAACGCCTATAAAGTTTTGCCTTGTGTACCTAAGGAAACCCATAGACCATACTAACAAGTTTTCCCTCGACTTTTGCATGCTTTATTTTTCAAAAAAGATTAATTCCTTAGATAATGTTGGACGCTTTAAATGTCCAACGACAGGTGACCATTTAAGAACCCGCCACTGTTTGAGTAAAACTTCTGTCACAATGGGATTGCAAATCACACAAACACAGCCAATGAGTTCTCGGCGCGTACACCTAAAAAGCAAAAGCACATGGGGACGTTGCAAAGCACTTGTGTACGTGCCGAGAACTCATTGGCTTGTGATTGTGTGATTTACAATTTCGTGTGATAGAAGTTTTACTCGTTTCCCTAAGTCGGGGTCAAACGAGTAGGGGTGTCAATTTTACCCGATTTAACCGGAACCGAATAGGAACCGGAACCGAAAACACCGGTTCCGGTACCATATTTTTGGGAACCGATTACAAAGAACCGGAACCGAACCAAACCGGAAACTAATGGTTACGGTTCCGGTACTCTAATATGGAACCGAAACCGATAAGAACCGGAACCGATATATAAATATAGTGTAAAAATTCTCATATCACCAAGATTGGACCCGTTATACCCGAAACTGAACTGGAACCGACAAAAACTACATAATCGGTTCCGGTTCTGGTACCATCACTTTGAGAACCGGAACCGATAAGTACCCGAACCGATAAGAACCGGAACCGTTTGTTCCGGTTCTGGTCACCTTAGGAACCGAACCGGAACCGACCCGTTGACACCCCTACAAACGAGTCTTCGTCCCTCGTCTGCTCTGTGTCAGAACTTCTTCTTAGTAGACCGTATTTATAGTCTGAAAGACATGGACCGTAGTTTCTATGGTACGGAATTCTGTATCAAAATTGTTATACACTACTGTAGTCCTTCAGACTACTTTTTCGGGCCCACTAAAGCACTAACCCATGAACGTTAGGCCTACACCTTGGTGGACTTACTGCACACCAAAAATCAGTGTGAATGGCATGGTTCGAAGTCTCGGTCGATCCCGATCCAGACTATCGGCCGAGACTTTAAACCATGTATGTGGCAATTTGAGGGACTTTTATAAATATTAATTCAAGTCTATATCGATGGGACGATCTTAACCATAAGATTGGGAACATAACTTTTTAAACCATCACCGGGCAAAGAACACTTTTCAAAAGTAACGTATCGGCCTAACACAAAGTATATGTAGCAAGAGGCATAAATACATTATAAATCAGTGGATGACGTGGCAGCCACGTGGGTATGGCAAGTGGTACACGTAACTGGTAGTGGTAGGTTGAAATTGGAGAAAGGGTTCAAAAATTTTCTCGTTTTTAAGAAGGTGACGATCAACGCGGAGGATGAGGAGAAAAAATTCGATGGCCTAGGGACTTCAAACTTCGATACCCCCCCTCCCAAAATGTCTGACAAGTACCCTTTTAAACTATTAACCAAGGCTTAACCAGGGTTGAGTTAAGGGATTGGGGTACACATTTTGGGTGGGGAGACTTCAAAGTTTGATGTTCTCCGGGACAGCGAATGTTTTCTCTAGGACGGGGATGTCTGTCCACGTCAGATCAACGTTGGAAGATGTGCCACGTCAGCGACAGTTCTTTCTCCGTCACAACCTCACTTTCCTTTGGAGCTTTTGGTAGGCCCCTCACGTGCTACGTCTCTCTCAAGTCTTCTTTAATTATTGAGAGCTGCGAGAGAGAGAGAGAGAGAAAATAATTTAGAGTCGTGAGTTACAAGGTACAACCTGAGATCTTTTCAAGGGTGGAAGCGGCAGTTTTTGTAGTCCCTGCTGCCATCTGGGCCCACTGACCGCATGGATATTTAACCCATCCCTTATTAGACATTCATACCAAAAATCAACTTATTTGATGATTTTTTAGCCGTTGGATTTGGCACTAAAAAAATGGTTGCATTCAACGGCTATAAGAATGAATTAAAAAGTGCTAAAATCTAATGATTATAGATTATCAATCAGGGTGATTGTTTGTATGTGTATCCACCAAGGGATGGGATATACATCCATGCGGTCAGTGGGCCCGATGACAGTGGTGAGTAATAAAAAACTTACTTCCCCATCTGAAAAAGTTTCAGGCATACCTTGTTACATCTTTTTCCAATAAGGTACCCCAGAGACTCAAAAGATATCAGCTGCTATTACTAATTATTTTCAAAATATTTAATATTTTGACATAAAGAAAAATGTATTTCTCTTTAAAAGGCCGTTTGGATCATCATTAATGTAAAATATCTTTTATTTTCTCTTGGTGGGTCTCATCACTATAATTGATGAGAGTGATAGATGAGGAGGGGTGGGAGTAGGATTTCTTGTTAATTATGTTCATTGAACTAGCAAAAATAAAATAAAAAAGTCTTGTTTGATTTGAAAAATGATTTTCAAGTATTTTATAAATAGACTTTTGGTTTAAAAAGTATATTTTTATGGAATAAATACTTTATTGAAATGTTCATCCAAACAATTGTTAGTTTGAAAAAGTCTGTAAAAATAAAACCCTTTTCAGGTCCTAAAATGGTGATCTAGCAAAATTGTGTGATTTTTTTTTAAATGGGCAATTAATATTACTACGTATATTTTTGAATGGTTGAGAAGTAAAAAAGTTATGTATCCAAACATATAAATAAGTGAAAGAGAGAAAAATATAAAATCAATGGTTTTTGGTAATTTTACAAGTCATAACTTGCAACTTTTGTTTTCCTTTTTGCTAGGATCGCTTTACATGTGCCCACGTCATTCGGCTGGACACCCACAAATTGTTAAAATACCCTCTTTTTGGGCACCCACCCTTGTCCCTCTCTCTCTCTCTCTTTGACTTTTAGCCTCCACGGTAGTAGCCACGGCTGGGATGGCTATGGGCTACATAGTCCCCACGGCAGTTCAGCATCGTGACGGCTAAATCCCATAGAGAGGAGAGGAGAGAGTGAGGGAGAGAGAAATGGAGAGCGAGAGATTGAGAGAGAAATGGAGAGGGAGAGATTGAGAGAGAGGAGAGATAGGTAGGACAAATCTAGTAAGCAATTGTTGAATGTCCCTTGAAAGATGTGTTATTTCAATGGTTTAAAAAATATATATTTTATAAAATAAAAATGTATTTTTCAAGGAGCATTTAATGGTGGATACAATTTTGCAGTTGCGTACTAGATTTGTCCGATAGGGAGAGTGAGGGAGATGAGAGGAAAGAGGGAGAGAATTACATTACAGAGAGAGAAAACGAAGGAGAAGATGTTGGGTAGTGTGGGTGCCCAAACTAAGGGAGGGTATTTTGGTAATTTGTGGGTGCCCAGCGGAATGATGTGGACGCCCGTCGAGCAACCCCAATCCAACTCCAACTTGCAACAAATGTTTCCTCGCGAGAAAAGAAAGAAAATTATTTTGATCCTGCAACTTTTTGATCCAGTGATACTGCCACCTATAGTTAAGTGCCCCCTGTCGTACAGGTAAGTTGGCCCATTAACTGTAGTTGCTCTTTCTCCCCTGTTAAGAGTAACCACAGTTAAGGCCACCTTAACCCTAGAACAGGTGGCACTTAACTATTACAAGTTAGTAGTAGTAGTTTGAGTTTAGGACCTTTCGGGGTTGATCTGGCTTGGGCGGGATTCCTGGAGGTCAACCCTTCCAAAGAAAGAAACTGGCATTGCATTCGCACCCATCGGCCCATCGGTTCAGGGCTCGTTGAACCAGCACTCACACCAGATTTGAAGCTCCGGCGACCAAAGAAAGATGCTCAGACACAGAGAGAAAGAGAGAGTGAGAGCAGTAGAGACCAGAGACTATAGACGAAGCGGTTGGGAACAGCTTTTACTCATTAATGCCAGCGTTTAAGTCACCCCTTCGCTTTATCTTGGAGCAAAAGAGTAGTTATGATTTTGTGAGGAGAGCGATAGATAAACCATTCTCTCTCTCTCTCTCTTATTTCTTATTGTTTACTCTCTATCTCTCGTCAACAAAAGAAGCATAGAGAGAGAAAGAGAGAGTTTTAGGTAGAAAGATGGGCGAAATTCGGACACAAAGGAAAATAGAAGAATATAGATGCAGAGAGCGAAGTTCAAAGATGAGCAACAACTGCATTTCTGTGTATCAAAACCCCCATCACCCATGAACTCCATCCATCATCAGAAACACATGCATACATACATATGTGTAAGCTGCTAGTGATGGGATGCACATGCAACAATCAAAGATGAAGAAGCCGAAGATGCATCATAGATTGACAGATTGGCGAACAGCACTAGAGTTTTCTCTTCTATTTTTACTATTTCAGTCTACATTGGGGCAGCTAGTCCGTTTAAGTTCCGGCACCGAGCAGGCTGCCCTATTTGACCTACGCTCATCATTAGGGCTGAGGAGCAGAGACTGGCCTAGGAAATCAGACCCGTGCTTGCTCTGGGTTGGGGTTCAATGTCGACAAGATGGTCGGGTCATCGGGATCAACATATCAGGGCTCAGGCGCACCCGGCTTGCTCGTCTCAATCCCCAGTTCTCCGTTGATGCCCTCGCCAATTTTACTCTCTTGGCCTCCTTTAATGCCTCTGGTTTCTTGCTCCCTGGTCCCATTCCTGACTGGTTCGGACGACGCCTCCCGTCACTCCACTTGCTCGATCTCCGGTCTTGTTCCATAAACGGTCCTATTCCTTCATTGCTTGGAAATTTAACCGATCTCAATTTGCTCAATCTCTCTGGTAATAGAATTACTGGCATAATTCCTCCAACCCTAGGTCAGCTCTCGCGTCTTTTGATTCTTGATCTATCGCAGAATTTACTCACCGGATCCATCTCTTCGTCTTTCTCCTCCCTTGACAATCTTACTTTCCTTGACGTTTCTTCGAATTTCCTGTCTGGACCGATTCCTCCTACTCTGGGAAGCCTCTCCAAGCTTCAATTCTTGAATCTTTCCAATAACAGCCTCTCGGCTTCCATTCCTGTCCAGCTTGGTGACCTTTCTCGCCTCGTCGACCTTGATCTCAGTTTAAATTCTTTGTCTGGATCGATACCCGTTGATTTGAGAGGATTGAGGAGTTTGCAGAAAATGGTGGTTGGGAACAATAGTTTATCTGGTTTGTTACCAGAGAACTTGTTTTCTGGTCTTTCTCGGCTGCAATTTGTAGTTCTCAGTCACAACAGTTTATCTGGTGCTCTTCCTGATTTATTGTGGTCTATGCCTGAACTTATCTTCCTTGATGTCTCATACAATAATTTCACAGGTATTCTTCCTAACCTTAGTTCGAATGCTAGTGGAAGTGCTGCAGTGTTCAACCTCTCCCACAACGAGTTTTATGGAACTCTGATTTCTCAACTTGGGAAGTTCAATATTATTGATCTGTCCAATAATTATTTCCAAGGCACAATTCCTGATGATACACACAGGAATGCTTCTCTCACGAGCAATTGCCTTCGAAAGGTTACAAATCAGAGGAGTTTGGAGGACTGTACATTGTTCTATGCTGATAGAGGCTTGAGTTTCGATAATTTTGGAGCCCCAAAAGCAACCCAACCGCTTGCGCCAGGACCCGCCCGGAAGAGCAACAGACGGTTAATATTCATATTGGTCGGAGTATGCGGCGGCCTTGGGTTTATTGTACTTCTGGTGTTGGTGCTCTTATTGTGCCTGCGGACACGTGAGAGGGGTATTGCTGATCAGGGGAGGAGAGGTTTGGGCACTGTCCCTGAAGGAGGCATCCCACCTCCTTCCAGTGTCTCTATTAACTTCTTGAGTGTGGGACAAGCATTTACATATGAGCAATTAGTCCGAGCCACAGGTGATTTTAATGATTCAAATCTCATCAAACATGGCCACTCAGGGGACCTTTTCCGAGGTGTCTTGGAAGGTGGGATTCCTGTGGTCATCAAGAGGATTGATGTCCGCTCGTTCAATAAGGAATCATACATGGTGGAGTTGGACTTGTTCAGCAGGGCTTCTCATACCAGACTGGTCCCCCTCTTGGGGCACTGTTTGCAGCACGAGAACGAGAAGCTCCTGGTTTACAAATATATGCCAAATGGGGACTTGTCTAATTCCTTGTACAGGAAGACAAATCAGGAAGATGACAATTTGCAGTCTCTAGATTGGATAACGAGACTGAAAGTTGCAATAGGAGCTGCGGAGGGTCTATCTTATCTACATCATGAATGTAGTCCACCCCTTGTTCACAGGTATCCCAGGACTTGCTTTCACTTAATTTCATTTCTCATCCAATGAATGTCATTATGCTCTCTTTTCTATTGGGTTTTTATTCTTATCCACTATCCATTGTGAGTCCAAGTGTTATCTGGTGTACTGGTACCGATTCCTTGCTAACCCATCAAGTAATACATGTTACGATGTGATATCTTTATTCACCTGCTTGTTTTTGTGGAGGTAATTGGGGCACCCTACTGCTCCAAACTTCATATTGTGATCGCCATTGCTAAGTCTTATTTATGTTGGATAATGGCTCTTTTAATCTGTGAAGTCTAGGCCACTGATTGGGGGGATGTCTCTTTATGTGGCCATAACTACTCTTTTATTAGTAACCTACTATTGCAGTCCATGAACTCTTAAGTTGGTCTAAAAGACGTAGTTTAGTGTCTCAGTGGTACTACTGCTTCAGCGTCTCATTGAGGTCAAGTGTTGCTGAATTTTAAGAGGGATTAAAGTGTTACTACTTGGCATCTTGCGCATTGAGAAAACTATCTTATTGGATAAGAGAATGTGACCACCTTTGCCAGTAAAGAAGTTCATGGCTACCTTTATATATGTCTAGATTTGATCTCACGTGTTTTGTAATGAGCTAGCTGATATGCTCTTGACATGCATGATGCATGGAGTTGCAAGCTTCATCGAGATTCCATCCATGCCTGATTCATACCTGGGCTTGGCATGGAATTTCTCTTCTGGATGCTTCCACATTTGCATAATCTCATGTGCAATAATTACATGTTTGCAGTGGAGTTTGCTATATTGCAACACTTACATGCTTATATATACCCGGTCTTGGACTCAGAACGCAAAATTGTCTATATTTTGGCATGAAGCCCTCATCTTCTCTCTGCCCGGGGTGAGTGGTAGTGAGTCTAGTGACAGTAGTAGAAGACACTTTTGAGAAATCCACGTGCTAAGGTACATTTTACTTGTTCTGTGACTACGTGAGTTTGTTGCACATATGTACAACGGTATGGTGGTTTCTATGCATAGGGGTGGTGGACTAAATGTTGATTACACACTTCTAGAAAGATTTAGTTTATTTAAATTGGATGAGATATATAGCACATTTGGTTATGATATGCTCACCCTTGTGCTCAAACTGGAAGGGAAGGAATGCCTAATGGAGGTGGGTAACCCAATATCAAAGTACCCAGAAAATGAAAGGTAACCTAATGTCACAGTAGCTCGTGCTAACGTAATGTCACAGTAGCTATTCATGCAATTTCTCTCCGTAATGAGAGATTAAGAAACACTGAGGCCTCACTTTTTTTATCGGGGCAGGAAACTGTGTCTACTTAATACTCTGTAGCTTATTAGGACACTGCTTTGTATCACAACCATGAGATTGTGGGTTCAAAACCAAGCTTATGTACCAAAAAGTAAAAGAAATAGAGAAATAAATTAAAATCTGTTGATTGGGCTTTATCTTCTGACTTGGATTCTCCTTTAACAATCCTGTTTTGTTGCAATGGATTATAATACTTCCTATGAGAGGAATCTCCTCTGAAAAATGAAGACAATGTTCCTCTAGATTGCTTATGTGCTGCATATCAGCCCAGCATCTTAACTCTGAGAAGCCCTAGTTCTAACTTCTAGGTAGCTTTAAGGCACAAATTCTTATAAACTAGCGAGAAATAGGTGCTGATGCAGAGAGACTGCTGACTTCTTGGGATAGTTAAATTGATTCACTTATTAACACTTGCCAAATACTTCTTAACCATATCGTTTCTCATTCTTTGATTTTACCATTCGCTTATGATTATTTGTTAAATGATTTTCTTTATAACTTTATTTGCTAATTTACAAATATGTCTGTGATTTTGCCCGCTAGTGCAAGTACTAAATACTCTTCTTTTTGTGTGGTTGAAGAGATGTTCAAGCAAGCAGTATCCTTCTCGATGATAAATTTGAAGTGCGGCTTGGAAGCTTGACCAAGGTATGCACTCAAGAAGGGGATAATCACCAAAATATGATCACGAGGTTGCTACGGTTGCCACAGTAAGTGCTTCTTTTGACATTCTTAATCACTAAGTCATTTCATATTGTAAATATGCCTGGAATTAGGATAATAATTTATTCTTTTCCATTTAATTTATGTTGAATAATAATTGAACTACATGTTAGTGACTGGTCTCGAAAATGGGTAGTCTGGGTCATCATTTGGTTTTGTATGTCAGTTACCGTGGTTGGTCCTTGATACATTTCCCTGTTTTCTTCTTTTTGCGTGCTTAGATGTCTCTGCGTTTAATATTATTAGTGATATTCAATTAAAATTTACAAGCATTTGCTTGTGTTTCATCCGGAGCATTGTTCTTAGGGTGCCACTTAATTAATAATGTAATGTTTAATACTACACCTCAGCATGTTTAGCTTCTTTTTTTTCTTCTCAATGATGAAATCACATGTTCTGATATCTAAGATCTGGGCTCTGCTACCCTTGGATTTGTTGAGTCTGTTTCATGTGAAAGAGCAGGCACTTACAGTTGTTTAGGCTATTTTATCTAGAGATACAATCTGATCTCACATCTTTAGATGTGATACAGCATAAGAAATTTTGCATGACATGATAGGGGACTGTTTGGTATCTCAGAGGCCACCCATTTGCACTATTTAGGAAATAAATAGTGATGGATCTGCAGTCTTTAGCCTTCATCTGGCCTGAAGAGACATGACCTTGATTGGAGATCTGACCTCAAAAATTTATAGAAAGTCATTATATGGCCCAATGCTTATGTCTATTTTGCACTAGAGTCCTATGAGGAGTACATCCTCCATAGGGTTCATACCGTTAGAGGGTCTTAGGGATATATCACAGATCTTACTTTAGTGCAACTTGAAGTCCTTACAAGCGAGAAAGGAAGGCAAAAAATGACATGGATGGAGGTAATAATAAGAAAATATCTGAAGATGTATGCTTTGATAGAAGACATAGCTCTAAACAGAGTCGAATGACGAATAAGGATTCATGTTCCTGATCCCAAACATTCGTGATAAGGCGTAGATGATGATGATATATTGTTTCACATATCAATTTGAACTGTATTGTTCGATAGAACTATTGTTCTTCGAGTCATATCTGTACAGAGATATCAATAGCTCAGTTTTTCTGGTCCTAAAGTGGAAATATATACAAAAAAGCACAGAATAATGCAAACGGGAGTAAGACTAGAATTAGGGTTTTTGCCATGTGTCTATATACAGATATAGTTACGCACTAGGATGCCCAAATATGGATACCAATATGGACACTGGTGTGTGAAACGGGGATATGATACTTCATTTCCTGAAATCCAGGTCATGGATGTGAATTCGGGTCTACTATCCAATATGTTGATGCCATGCTTTAGTATTTTAGCTATTTTAAGCTACATATAATTTTTGTATATTTACATCATGCAAAAAATAATGGAACATTTAATATGCAAAGTTTTCTATGGTAGGATTTGTTACAATATATTACTTATAGACTTTTGTTGACAAATCAAACAGTGAATTTTTTAGGAGTTAAGAAAGAAAATATCTAATGGTACAACAGAAATGAGAAAATTGTAACGTAGAAGTATCCATGCAGTATCGGGTACCAATATCAGTATCATATCGTGTTGATAAAGGTGCACTTGGCATATTGAAGTATCTAGGTATTGTAGGATACACGCGTCAACAACTTCCAACACGTCTTGACATGTACGATGGTGTCACTCTTTATAAAAGAGGGCTGGTGTATTTCATCCTCAATATACTACTTTATTAAGTTGTTAACCAATTATAGTTGTTTGATTGTCTTCCCTCTTGTAAACCTACTTGTTAAACTATTGGAGAGCCCTATGGTATATGGAACTTTACTTTCCACATATCTCTTATTGTTATTTAAAGAACCCTTCTCATTTAAACATATCTAAAATATTACATTACAATACATGTATACATATGTATCTGCATTTCGGATTTCTGTACTTCTCAAAGGCACCGTGTCAGACACCTTGTCTCTTGGTCATACACCGACACACGTATTGGTCTCATTGTTACATAGCCTCTAGCAGAAATTTACAATTGATTGGGGGTAAAGCACGATGCATTTAGCGGAGATATTCCATAGGAAATGCATTGTTTGTAGTTTTTTCCTATGCAAGAAGAACCATTTGCAAGCATATTCCTTGTTCATAGGCTGTCCAACATGAATGGTTTAGCTACATTTGGTGCCACAAAGTGTATCTTTCAAGCTTGATATGAGTTATGGTGTGCTCCTTTACAGTAAATTCACCAAATTATATATGCATCTTGTTGATGTGAAGACTACTGCTTGCTTGCATATCTATCATGTTTCTTCTAACAGTATCTTTTCTTGTCGATGTGCAGGACCTCTGAAAAAGGCCCTTCTGGTACGTACAGTTTCCTTGTATGAAAAACCATTTTCAAAATATTCAGTCACCTATTTATATATCTATATGTGGAGAGGAGCTACACAATAGCCATGGACATAAGCTCTATCATGATCATCCTCCTCTATGGACCTAAACCCCATACCATACACCTGACAAATCGACTTGGTGGACCAGCTATTGGATGGGGTGTTGCTCAAAATTCAAACTGACCAGAGGATCTTCCCACCTAAAGCAAAACATTGATAGCTGGAAAAGATATAATTAATGGTCGGGAAAAAAGTCCATACATGAGTGGTTAGAACTTGAAACTTGAGATCAGTCTGAATTTTGGGGTATGCTCGACATCTTACCTATTAGACAGTCTGGATCATAAGTTGGAGGACCAAAAAGGACCACATGTATGGTACGGTAGGTAGGGTTTGTTGAGGATGATGAAACTCAGTGAGGTCTATTGTATAATGTTCATGTCATGCTGTAAATTTTGCCAACCTATGTGCCAAATCATGAAACTGACTCTCCTGATGTGGAGCTTTCAAAGCAGGATTGTTCCTTCAACTGGATGTTTTAACCACCTGTTGGATGCCCTATCCAAATCATTTCAATCAGCTGTCTTGACCATCCATTTACAATTTAAAGAAAAGCATGGAGAGTGGAACACAAGAAATTTGTAGAATCCTGCATCTGAATTGGGATAGATAAATGGCTATGTTCGGGGCCTCTCCTATTAAATATTGAAACTGATTCCTAATGCTATTTTCCCCCTCATTTTTTGGAAATTAGCAGGTTCTCCGTCAGCAACTTGTGCTTACGATGTTTACTGCTTTGGGAAAGTGTTGCTTGAGCTGGTCACGGGTAAGCTGGGCATTAGTGCGTCCAATGATGCCAATGTGAACGAGTGGTTGGAACACACACTACCTTACATCAGTATATATGAGAAAGACCTGGTTACAAAAGTCGTGGACCCGTCTCTCATTATAGATGAGGACCTGTTGGAGGAGGTCTGGGCCATGGCGATTGTCGCCAGGTCATGCCTTAACCCGAAGCCTTCCAAACGCCCGCTCATGAGATACATCCTCAAAGCATTGGAGAATCCATTGAAGGTGGTGAGGGAAGAAAACTCCAGCTCAGCGAGGCTGAGAACAACTTCATCCAGGGGATCTTGGAATGCAGCTCTCTTTGGTAGTTGGCATCACAGCTCGTCTGAAATCGTGGCCATTCCTGGCCCAACTAATAGAGAGGGAACCAATAGCTTAAAACAGTCAGGTACAGGTGGTTCACAGGGAAGCGGGCGATTTGGTGTGGGTGATCTCTCATCTTTCAACAAGAGGCTATCAAGTGATATATTTCCGGAACCAACCGATGGCGTAGGGAGACCAAATGAAGACTAGTACAGAGGGGTTTGTGATTCTTTATTAATAATACGGCAGGCTCCCCATTTGAGTGTCTGCCCATTGATACCTCCCATCCCCATTCATTCATAAGAGTTCTTATTGGGGATCTAAAGCCTGTCTTTCTCTTCTGTGGGGTGTTGCAAATGGCCATTTCACCCCTCTTTAGAGATGGGAGCATCGGGGGAAGAAAATATTTGCAAGAGAGCGGCAATGGGTCATGCAGTTGTGGTTCCTATCATATAAGAGTGATAGATGCGGCTGGTGTTACTGGATTCTTATTGTTTGGAAGCTTGTTTTTGTTCCAAACAAGGTGCAACTTTTATCTGTATTTTGATCCTTGTTAATTGTTATTGGTCTTCTCCTTATGGAATGTAAATTGTAACAGCTCGGCTTTTTTCTTTTTTTTTTTTCGAAAATAAAATTATTAGAGCATCTCCAACAGGTCGTCATTTTGGATCGCCAAGCCAAAATTGTCGACAAAACCGACAAAATCCTCCTCCAGCAGGATCGCTAACCTCCTCGCTAATTTGATAGGTTAGCTAAAACCTTTCTCTCGTGTGCCAATATTGGCAAAATTTTTGCTTCGCCATATCCTCTTGACATTTAGCAAGTTACCGTTTTACCCCTACCTTCTCTAAATTTCTTCGTTGGATTTTTCTCTATTTTCTTTGCAAACCAAACAAAAGAAACAGGAACTTCAATCTATCAATTGATTGAAAGAAATCTTTTTTTTCTTGATCTTGTTTGTTTCGACTCGGGTTCTATTAATTCTGAAGGAGACACAGGAATAGATCCTGTTTCAACTTCGAAGCTTTGTTGATTTTAGGTTCATCTCTTTGCTACTTCTCTGCTCTCGCACTTCTCATTTTTTGGTTTTGATTTCAGAAACTAGTTGGGTTTCGAATCCCTGATTTTTTTTCTTTCAACATTCGATTTATGGTGGCTGTCAGTTGAATTAAATGAGGAAAACCTTTGCCTGGGGTGTCTGTGCTTCGCCCTTGGTTTCTCCTATAATTTCGGTGAAGATCCCTGGTTCATCTATTCTGGGTCCAAATTTCAAGGTATCATCATGAGGAGGAGGAGGAGATTATGCTTAATTTGAGCAACCCAAATCAATGATTTAGGTTCAATCGGTTCTCCAGCGATGTAGTCCATGGAGAATAAGGTCTTTCTCTGTTTTCAATCTCTCACAACTACAGTATGAGTTTTGGATAACAAAAAAGCTTGAAATTGATCAATGGGTATTTTAGTCATTTATTAGATTTTTTTCAACTATTTGAAGAAGCTGATGGAGTTCATACCCTGTTTTCAATCTCTCACGACTACAGTTTGAGTTTTGGTTAACAAAAAAGCTTGAAATTGATCAATGGGTATTTTAGTAATTTATTAGATTTTTTTCAACTATTTGAAGAAGTTGATGTCTCTCACGACTACAGTTTGAGTTTTGGTTAACAAAAAAGCTTGAAATTGATCAATGGGTATTTTAGTCATTTATTAGATTTTTTTCAACTATTTGAAGAAGCTGATGGAGTTCATACCTTTTTTAGGAACCTCTCTCCTCTAAAAGAGGCTTATCGTTAGCCAAATACATAAATGACGATGCCCTTAGATGCTCTTTTTAGGACCCATTTAGCAATCCGGCGTACGGCAAAAATATCACTTGCGAAAAGTTCAATTATAACATGGATTTGTCATTCAAGAATACGTTAAAAAAAAAGGGTTGGGCTCAGGGGACCCCTTTTTCTGACCCCTCTTGAGTTGTGTGCTCGGCCGTTGGATTCCTCGGTTGGAATCCAATGGTGGTTGTCAGCTCCGAGCATTTTTGGGGCACTGACAATCACCGTTGGATTTGTGAAATCCATGGCCGAGCGTGCCAACACCACCGAGGGGGGTCAGAAAAGGGGGTCCTCGGAACCTGATCGGGCAAAGAAAAAACGAAAATAAAACTCAAATGTCCTTTCTTTCTTTTTTTTTTTTGCATTTTTCATATTTAAAAACAGCTTTTCAATAATTTAATACGATCTGGGGTGGACCCTAGAGAGGATGCTCTCCTGAGGTTGACAGCATCATTCCTATTTCCTAAATCATTCAGAAAAGTCAGCATCATTTTCTATCTTGTGAAGGTCAGGGTTATTACAAACTGTAGGTTTATAAAATAAAAACTAAGGTCCCACCGAGATTTGAACTCGGGTCACTGGATTCAGAGTCCAATGTCCTGACCACTAGACCATGGGAGAGAAAATTATAGTTTTTGTAAAAACTCAAGTGGGTCACTATGACATCTTTTGAATTATTTGGGAAAGTGCAAATCACATGGTGAAGAGGGTTGGTGCGATATAAGGGTTCGTGTCGACCAGGAGATCTCCTTAGGTAAGGTTGTTAATGGATCGGATCCAATTCTGAGACCCAAACCTGATATATTGGATCTAATGCCTCGATCCAGACCCGACAACAACCCGATTCATTAACACCAACCAACAAATGTGTGCCATGATGTATCCTGGCTGACTTGACCTGGCCTGGACATGTCTTTGCTATACCGTGGTCCCGGGTAGAGAACATAATTTTCAAAAAAATCAATGGCTTGAACATATGGGACAACATGCTACAGTTTCAATGTGTCATCCTAATGACAATACTAACATTTTCCGTCATATCGTTGCGCTTAAATATAACATATCCGTAATTGCTCGAAAATAAAATAAATTTAAAAAGTAAGTTTGAGGGATTGACTAATTGAGGCGTCCTTAATGAACTCCCATGTTGTCTTAATATGTGAGATGCAGGTTCTAGGTGATGAACATGAGATCCATCGTCCTAAATGAACCCTAACCACTCAAACCATAGCAATCTACTCGTGATCTCCGACGTTCAATTGGTGGGCCAATACTCAAAATTCAAAATTTCAATAAACTTTATAACGGAAAATAACAAAAAAATAGAAAATAATAAAAAATAATGGGCGTTATTTTAACAATTATTTTTTTTAGAAAATAATGGCAGTGTTATCATCATTCTTAATGCCTGATGCTGCCGATGCTCCTCGAGATACACATCATGCAAATCTTGAAGACCATCCTTAGTGATCTTTTGATAATCCTTTAAATTATTATTTTTACGATGAAATATGTATTGTACAACGCATTAAAAAGTAGTTTAATCATGTCGAGATACCCAAACGGAGCATATTTTAAACCTTTGGCTGTTGCTACTTGGTAGCACTAGAAGTAGACTACTCGTTTTCTTTACCCACGCGAGCAGCAAGGCCAGCATTCGTCCAAAATCTATCACTATTTTGACGAGTAGTAGCTTCCTTGATATGAAGAGTTGGTCCCACCACTATCAACGATGCTGCGTGTAACGCAATAGCTAGTGGCTATTGCACGTTCAAAATTTGTTGTGTGTAATATTTAATACACATAAGCAGGCTTAGTGGCTAACGCCGCTAACCTCGAAAGAGTTTCAGTGGTTTGTCGCCCGCGCGCGAGTGAGCGAGAGAGATACAATGTGGCGAAGGGGCTTCAGCAGCTGCGCACGCGCGGCGCTCGCATCGAAGGGGAAGAAATGGGATGCAGTGGTCATCGGCGGTGGTCACAACGGCTTGACTGCTGCCGCGTACCTGGCGCGCTCTGGCCTCTCTGTTGCCGTCCTCGAGCGGCGCCACCTCGTTGGCGGTGCCGCTGTCACCGAAGAGCTCGTCCCAGGCTTCAAGTTTTCCCGTTGTAGCTACCTCCAAAGCCTTCTCCGCCCCTCCGTCATCAGGTCCGTCAATTCACAACTATCTCGAACTCTTTCAGTCTTTAGTACTTCCCAAGCGAGCCAACTCGTCTAATATACCTGACTCACATTGGCATACCAACTCGGTTGCTCGGACTACCGAGTCGACTGTAACGATCACGCAAGTGGTCTCTCTCTCGTGAAATTAGCTCTTGCTCCTACTTGTATTTGGTGGAAATGTATTGATCAGACTTGTCATAACTCTTGTTTCATCTATGAATACTTTTAAATTCTATTTTAAAGGGAATTAGATTTAAGAAGACACGGGCTGAAGCTGTTAAAGAGGAACCCTTCATCGTTCACACCCTGTCTTGATAGACGTTATCTTCTTTTGGGGCCCGACGCAGCCCTTAATCATTCTGAGATTTCTAAATTCTCCAAACAGGATGCTGAAGCGTACACCAGGTATTACTCTTCTCCCTTGACTTATCTCGCTTACATAGATGTCGTTTGGCACACAACATGTTTAATCTAGCTTTTGTTAATCCTTCCGTTAATTCATCTATATTCGAATGAAACCTACACCCCACCCTATACAGAATAAAAATTTTGTACTAATTACTGATTACCCTTTGTTTCGATTATCATGTATAATGTGATTCTTTCAGTGTAAGGTTGGTTCCTCAATTTTATGTCACCAACACTGGAATCTGTGATGCCAATAATTGATCTGATTTGAAGATGCTACAAGTCTCTGGGTGTCGATACTGCAGTCTTGACCTACTGATCCTCTAACCACTAACCTACTTGCAGACCAAAATAAACAGATAAATAAATAAAATAAAATAATTGACCTGATTAGTAAACCAAATAAGTGCTGACAATCCCAAAACAGATCAACTAAACATAACCCGACAAGTCACGGTCTTTCCAACGAGTAGTGAACCGTGATTAGAACTAGAACTGAGTGTACCAATGGAAATGTAGAGAGTAGAGACAATCCATAATATCCTCAAGCTGTTCAAATACAAAGATTATTGGAGACAAGTAAAGGTGACTAGCTAGGGTCTCAATAAGAAGTGTAAAATACCCAGAAAATTCTCATACCATGTGATCAGAAGATGGGAATTCCTGTTCATTGTATTAGATATGTACGGTTATATCCTAATGTAACTGAAATCAATAATGTGAACTCACTTTTGCTTTGAAGAAAATGCAAGAAAATTGGGTCGTTTGCTTGATAGTCTCCTGATTACATATCGTGGGCTTCCTATCGAGGTTTGGGCTAGAATGACAAGTACTTGGGACCTAGAAATCAAAAGAGTGGAGAGAAGGCTCACCGTGTTGAAGAAACTTTTCCTACATTTGGGTGGAAGAATCATCCTTATTTTTTTTTTATCGGTAAAAGAGATATATTAAAGAGGGCTGAGAGGGCCCAAAGACAGAACTACGAAAGCACAAAAAACACGAAAATGGGAACACCAAGAACAACAGAGAAACCCAAAGAACGCCCCAACCCCGAGAAACGATCCAATGTAGTCATAAGACAACCGGAAAACGAGATATATCTCCCGCATCCATTGTCAATCACCTTTTAAGGTTCAAAGAGACTTTCTCTAAGACTTAGAGGATCCAAAAGAAGGTTTTGCTTGGTTAAACAAAAGTTAGTTTGTAAGCCCAAGAAGTTTGACATTTAGGGATAAGGAAGTTGAGAGTGATAAAACAAAGCTCTTTGGGAGAAGTGTTTGCTTCGTCAAGCCTGACAAGAATTGGTGGCGTCTTTTGGAACGAATGAGGTGAAATTCTTAAATCTCATTTAGTCATTTGGGAGAAGTGTATTCAAGTGAAGGGGAAATCAACTCTCTTCTTCAAGAAGAAAGATTGTATTTGAGGACGAATTGGGATGAAGTCGGAAGCTTGTTTCAAAAGTTTGGTGCAACGTAGTTTGCAGGTTCGGAATTCTTATGATTGTTGATATTAGACAATGGGAAGCAATTCAATAATCAACTCATGAGATTTATGTCAAAGCCTAGGCATCATCCACCTCTTCTTAGTTCGTCAATTTTCTCAAGGGAATGGGCAAGTTGAGGCCTTTAACAGAGTTATCCTAGATAACCTAAAGAAAAGGTTGGATGACACCAAGGGCAAATGGGTGGAAGTGATCCCCAGAGTACTTTGGGCGTATCGAACTACCCCAAGGAGGTCCACTAGAGATCTCCATTTTCCCTCACCTACGGAATTGAAGCTATGATGCCAGCAGAAGTCGTCATTCCCACCACTTGATTAGAGTTGGCCCTCACACCAGAGAACGAAAAGTGCTCAGTAGGGACTTGGACTTGCTAGAAGAAAAGAGAGACAAAGTTATTACCAGACTGGCCTCTTACTAGCAAAGCCTTAAGAGGTCCTTCAATAAGAAAGTTAGGAGAGCCTTTAAGGTTGGCGATTTGGTCAATATCCGAGAGCTAAATAGTGGTAAGCTCAGAGTTAATTGGGAGGTTCTGTATATGTAGAGAAAGTGGGAGATGCTGGGGTGTACTACCTAAAAACAAGGAATGCTGGCTATCTCTCCCCCCCGTTCATCAAACACCCTATGGTTTCTCTTTCTACAAGGAGCCCAATCCATACTAAAAGGAAGAAAGCTCGACAAACATCTACCGCATAAAGAGAAAAAGGAAACCCACCACCCTCTGAAGGTATCCTTCACAGACCTCGGCATTACCCATGCTATCCCAAATGAAGCTATGAAGTGGCACCAAACATCCCTAGCTAAGCTGTAGTTGTTCACCAAGATTTTCTCTTCTTGATCAAATTGTTCCTAGTCAGAATCTTCTCCAATGAGGCACACCAAACAAAGAAGGCTATTTTAGACGGGACCTTAGAACCCCACATCGTTGATGTTGGAAGATGCCACTTGAGGAGAATGAAGGGCCAAGAAACACTCACCACCTTCTCTTTTCTAGTAGAAATACTAAACACCAGAAATTCCTCCATAAAGGGATTCTCACTACACCACCTATCCATCCAAAAACGAATTCGGTCGCCTTTCCTCACTTTGAACTCACTTCCTTGGAGAAATGCAGAAGCACATTCATAATTCCCCTCCAAACCATACAACCATAAGGAAAATGGGATACATTACTTACCCAACCTGAAATCCTACGACCATACTACGCCACCACCACCCTTCTCCAAAAGGCTCATGTCTTCCTTTCCAAACCTCCATAGCCACTTCCTTAGTAGAGCTTCATTCATCACTTTCAGGCATTTCACCCCAAGACCGCCTCTCCACTTAGTATTGCATACCAACTCCCATTTGACTAAAGGATACTTAGCTTCTCCTACCTTGTCGCTCTACGAAAAATCTCTTATCAACTTTTCCAACCTTTTCACCACACACCCTAGCATAGTAAAGAGAGATAGGCAGTATGTCGGCTAACTAGACAGCGTGCTTTTGATGAGGACTACTTTACGCCCTTTAGACAAACAACAAGCTTTCCAAGAGGCCAACTTTCTTTCACATCTCTCTATCACTGGGTCCCAAAGAACCTTGGACTTCTAACTCGCTTCTAAAGGAAGTCCAAGATAAGTTGAGGGAAAGCACTCCACTCCGCACCCCAAGATGTTAGCGTAAGCCGAGATATCATCTACACTCCAAACACCAAAGACTTTGCTTTTCATTAAGTTGACGCGTAACTCGGAAACCACCTCTGTTTTATTATAATACATACATACTTACTAGACTAAAAAAAGATCAGGCAGATGACAGGAAATTAGGAAGTATAGCGCATCCTAACAAATATAAGTAATGTCAGCAAGACCTTTTAAGTGTTTTAGCTTAGGAATATTTTAGTTTGCTTAATAAATTATCTTATATCTAAGCATCTTCAACAAATTACTATAAGATGCATGGGGTATGATCTTTTTTATTTAGCTTGTATTCAAGATGCCAATGTTTGTTTCTCAGTTTCCAGTTTCTTTGACTTAAAACTTATATTTTTCTTTCCTATGCTCCAACTTTTATTTAGCTTATATATATATTTTTTTTACCTTGATCTGTTACATATGACATTTATTTATTCCATATATGGTTTTTTAACATGTAGATACGAGAATCAGCTGCTGAAGTTTTGCAAATTCATGGATTCTCTTTTGGATTCACCTCCTCCTGAAAGTTTGCACGGCGTTCCATCCTTTACCGACCGAGTGAGGGATAAGTTGCAAAAATCAGTATTTTGGGCTCGCTATTTGCGGCAGGCTCCACTCCTGGGGCAAAAGGATATGGTGTAAATTTTCTTTTTCCAATAGCATGGATGATCCACTTTTTGAATTAATATGCCCATCTGCGGTCTCTTATTTTTCCAAATAGAAGTCAAATTGGTGAAATATGCATATCGGATATACTTTTATCACTTCAAGTCCTGCTTGGGTTTCCTCTTCCAAAGTCTTTTATGGTAGGGAGTTGCAGTCTCATCCTTCTGTTAATACATCTTGAATTATTTTGACAGGGACTTTATGGATCTTTTACTATCCCCAGCATCGAAGGTTTTGAATAGCTGGTTTGAGGTTGTCATATTTTCTTAATTACTTCATATAATCTCGGAGTCATGTATTTTAGTCAGCCGTTATGTTTAATCTGTTGGGTGAGTTGTATGACATTTTCACTTATTTGGAGCTTTCTAGCTGCCTTTAAGTTGTTGGGGAAACAGTATAGAGTGGAGTTCTTTGTCCTTTTGGTTTCATAAACTATTTCAGCATTCAAAAAAATAATCCTATGTTTAATATTTGGGCAATAATGTGAAAGTTTATATTTTCATAAGTAACTCTTCTTATGTTAGATCCAATATTGCTTGTAAGTTGTAAATGAACTTTTGAATTTGCTATTTATGTGTTACAGTTCATGCTCTTTTAGAAAGAGTACCGTTTTGACAGGATATTTTTTATTTTGCTCTATCTTCATTGCTATTGGTTGGTTTCTTTGTTTCCCTATTTTTTCTTTTTCACCTTATTATATCTTGTTATTTTAACACTATTCTTCTTTCTCTTTTTGTTATTTTTACAGGAAAGCTGCCTTACCCACTGTTTGCATATTTGGCCAATTCCAAATTGGATCGGTTGGTTCAATTTGGTTCGGCCATAGGCCGCATTGAATTTCATGCTGATTCCATATCACCAGTGGGTAAGGCAGCTTTCCTGTCTCTTGATCCACGATTGTCTGAACCCCATTCTCCAAATACTGAAACTGTATTAACATGGAATTCCCTGTTCCATATTGGGACTGCCTAATTCTGTTTTTGGCCCTTGTTCAATTCCGTCTAATTTTGATTAGCCGTTTGGCAACCATATAAACTGGGAGGGTTATGGAAATGAGAATGGCCTGTTCTCCTACTTTCTACTGATTTGTTGGTTGGATTGAAGCTCAATTGTTATATGCTCATGATAAAAATGATTAGCACATGATAGCTCCTACCTCCATAGAATAATTGTAGGTTTGTGGCTTAGATCTGTAAAGGTTAGATATTTTATCCATTTTTAAGTACTCGTTGGTTGAAGATCAGATTTGAGTTGAATGTTGGTGCAGAAGATCATATAATGCAAGTAGGATTCTATATAAGATATTGAAATGCAAGAGCATTTTAGTGATTGTATTCTTATGTAATCATTCAATGTTATTTCTTTTGTGCTTTTTAATATCAAGATTACTGTAACCTTCAATTAATTTTGCAACATTAAATAAATCAAAAACCTTTCTGTGCTTCAGATTAAAAAAAAACTCTCTGGTCTTGAATGTTGTTTCAAAAACACATTTTCCCAATTTTCTAGTAGAGTCAATACTTTTTTTTTTGATAAGTCAAAAATATATTAAAAAGAGATCGAGAGGATCTCGGGGAAAACAAAGGGAACAAACCCCAGTAGGGGCGAACACGAGAACAACCAACCGACACTACCTCCTCAACAAAGCGTCAAACCTGAAAACCAAATCACTAAAAACGGTACTTCTCAGCTCAGTGGAGATGCTACCCCAACTATGAAGGAGAGCCTTAATGCTAATGGTGATGGTATTGAAGAGAGCCTACCTCTCCTCTGAAAACCCTCCTCCAAATAATCCTACCCCTAGCTGAGAGGTCAACCTTGGGCCACCCAACCAGCAAAGCACCAAGCGACCCCGGCATAACCCAATAGAGACCCACCTGAGCCAAAAAGTATGACCAAATCTGAGTGGCCAAATCACAATTTAAGAGATGGTCAGTACTTTCACCACTCGACTTAAACACAGCACAAAAGTTTACCAAAATCCATTTCCTGGCAATCAAGTTATTACGGGTGAGTAATTTGTTCAAAGAGGACATCCAGGCAAAGAAACGGATTTTTGAGGGGACATGGGCTTTCCATATATTTGGGCAAGGATGAATAATGGAAAATCGAGAAAGGGAATCATAGAAAGAGCTCACAGTTAAACATCCAGATTTGGAATAGGCCCAAGACATATGGTCCTCCTCCAGTCAAGTCAATACTTGTTAATCACGGTTGATCGTTTGTTTTAAAGCTTTTCTTGCACTGGAACTTGATTGAGTTGATTTTAACTGTTCAGGATAGTTTTGGTGTTATTTGTGTAGTTTTCTTGAGCAGTATAGTATACTATTTGTATATTTAGGATGTGAACCCTTAGAAGTTTTAATCTCATCTGCTGATTGATATTTTGTTACTGACTTTGATATTTGCAGGCAGACGTATTGAAGGCAACACTTGCCACAGATGCTGTAATCGGCAGTACGGTACAACTTCTGAATCTATTATTAGTGTGGAACGTGTTAGTTCTTTCTATATAGTATTTCTTTCAATTCTTTTGTCTGAACAGAAGAAAATATTAAGAACTATGACCATGCCCAAGTATTATGTAAGTCTTGTTTCTATTTGATCTCTTTTGAGCATTGTAGATTGATTTGAAGGAAAGACCATGGGTTCTTCTTTGAACTTTTTTATGGCTATAGATTTTTTTTTTCGATTTGTATGCTTGTGATCACTTCCAGACTGGTTGTTACTTCATCCAAAAAAAAATATATACTTTCAGACTGGTTCTTATCTGCACTCTGTTCATTAATTCTGAGCTCAATTTATCGTAATGCTCACCTCCAAAATTATTTTCGTATATATTTTGATAAGATATATCATAATTTTTGGAGTATTCCACTGCTTGTAGGGCAATCAATTCTTTCTAGCAAGT
The DNA here is from genome assembly GCA_035048495.1 of Euptelea pleiosperma. Taxonomy (NCBI): domain Eukaryota; kingdom Viridiplantae; phylum Streptophyta; class Magnoliopsida; order Ranunculales; family Eupteleaceae; genus Euptelea; species Euptelea pleiosperma. The sequence continues at coordinate 3,447,809 of CM068552.1, read as the reverse complement.
AAACATGTAAACAAGGACAATTTTTTGAAGAAAACCTTGAGCATCCGATGCACAAAATGTACAGGAGGAACTCTGGAAATCAATGTTAACATGAATTTGGTGAAAAATTAAATAAAAATTTCATGATTAAATATCATCATTTCCCTCATTTGATGAAGTTGAATTAGGTTGAATTACTTTTTACATCTATAGTTGGCAGACTTGCAGCATCAGCAGGGAGTTGCAAATTTGCAATCCTATGTGAATTACTTCCAAGATCAGTAGCTCGCTGACATAATTCAGGGTCTATATCTGTGTATTTCTGAGAGGTACTTAAAAATAATATTAGTAGTTGAACATATTTCACAATAAAATTCAATTAATATGCATGGGAGGTGTACAATAAAATGTCATCATGTATTTCATGCTTTTTGGGCCTTCTCAGCCCTCTTTTAATATATTTCATTTTACCCAACAAAAAAAAAATAACTTTAGTGAATCAGTTGATAACATCAAGACATATACTGTTTTTTCCATTGTCTCGTCCATTTCGTTTCGTCTCGGTTGATACGTTTCGTTCTGTCAACTTACCGAGACAACGAGGCAAAACGATATTTTAAACCTTGGGTGCAAGTTAATCTCCATAGGGATTTGTATCGACATATTCATGAATCTTATCGTTCGTCATTTTGACAAACAATATAAAAAAATTATCCCTGTGCTGGCATTTGTGAATGTCATCATGCACTGTGGGGCTCTTGTTTTTAAATTTTCTTGTGCAATGTTGTGAGAAAGAATCATATTTTGTTGCAGTTATTTGAGCAATCTACTAGAAAGTAAAGAACTTTTTCTATCGATACTAGAAAATAAAGATCTTTATATTAACAATTGTTGTCGTTCCTCAGATTTTGCTTCTCTCTTATTTTGACTTCACTGTTCTGGATGCTTAATGTTTTGTGTTTGGAAATTTGTTTCTTAGGCAAGTGTCCATACACCAGGGAGTGGATATGTTTTGCTGCATCATGTGATGGGAGAAACTGAAGGCGATCGTGGTGTTTGGTCGTATGTATCTCCTTTGCAGCCTTTATGTAGACATTGATGTGATTTTTTGAAGACTATTGTACATTGTAAATAATAAGCTGCAAAAGGCATTCTTGTTTATTAAATTTCATTATTCAGAATGTTGTTCTCTTAAAACTGAAATGTAGCAGTTCCGTACAGGTACGCTTTTGGTTTTGGACAATTGTACTGATATTAAGTTCGAATTTGAATATGACTGTATCTACCTATTTCTTAGGCACCACATTCAGCCACAGACAAACAAATGCATGACCTTTGGTGAATACTCCAAAGTTCAAATTGATTAAGATCCAAACCATATTAAATTTTCACAGATCCAAGTCTAAAAAAAAGAAGGGATAGGTTCACACGTTGATCTGTTTCTCATTAGAAAAACCAATAGCTCTTACATGATGTCCAAATCATTGGTCGTGAGATTCAACTAAGTTGAATGTATGGCTTTATCAGAAGCTGGAACATTTTTCTAGATGATTTTTGGTCCACTTACAATCAAAAGGCATTTTGGCTCATGTTTTGACTTCTTGTAGGGCATTAGTTTCCGTCCTTTCTTTCGTGGTCCCTGATCAGCCAGTAGTACTCAAGAAATCTTGGAGATATTGTACATCTCCAACGTATTCGAGTCCTGCTGCCTTGGCTAAGTGGTCACTGTGTTTGTTTCGACTTTATTGTGGTATTCAGAAGTTTCAATTGCACATCTGTTGTTTCCTTTCTTTCTCTTTCTTTTTTGCTTTTCCTATGTAGGCATGTTCAGGTTTTCTCTATGTGGCCTCTAATTGTATAAAGGTAGTTTGATCCTTTTCATATACTTGGACATAGGCATCCTTTTGTAGTTTTAGGGCTACTTTAGCCATCCTAACATGTAGCTAGAGTTCTTTATGCAATTTTTTGGATCAGTGACTTTTCTTTATGTAATTGCTAGGTCTCCAACACCTATTGTGAACATGAACAAATTGGAGAGAACAACTTGGCATATTTAAGCTATTTCTCTCTTACTTTTACTTGGCATATAGAAAACCATGACAGTGAACTTAATCAGAATTTGCCATCCAAAAATGGCTTTCTCAATATTAATACATCTGGTGTGAGCAGTGTGGCCTAGTTGTAGAAATATTGCAGAACACACACAAAACCAAGCGTATGTGCTCACATAACACAAATTACTTGGTACCCCGAAGTATCAAAAGAAAAGTCATCTACTTATCAAAAAAAAAAAAAAAAGAAAAGTCATCTGTTAAATGGTTCTTTGGAGATATTTACATGTATTGGAGCTTATTGCCTTGCTAGGGTACACAGTCTACTTAAAATCTTACATATTCAATAATTTGTTTGCTTGAATTGGTTTACTTCTAGTGGTAGATGCTCTCATCATACTATTGAATTCAATCTGTGTAAGCAAGTACATATTTAATTTGGCTCACACTGTTGAGGAAGTTTGTGTTCTGTAGTATTTTTCTTTTTATTGATAATTTGAAACATGGTTGTTCATGAATCGCAATTCACATGATTAGATAATTATTGTAACTAAGAACCATTATTTGTTGTAGGTACGTTGAAGGTGGGATGGGCTCAGTATCCTTGGCTATAAGCAATGCTGCCAGAGAAGCTGGGGCTCATATCATAACAGATGCAGAGGTGTATTTGTTTAGAACTATGCAACAAGGACACTCCATTTTCTAACTTACGTCAGAACCGTGTTGACCACATTCGGACGCACTTCTTCAAACAAACATTGATTTGTTCAAATATTTTCTCGTCAACTATTATATATATTTTTTTATATATCATCAGCGTTCTTTATATTTGTATACTTAACCTGAACTAAATTATTTTAAAAAGTATCTCACAACATATGGAATTAATTCTGCAGACATATCAGCCCATGAGGTTTGTGGGGTCAGTGTGAAACTGACACCTCGTATCAGTGTTGGACACCAAACAATGTGTCCATGTCCTTGTTACATAGGTTTAGAGTTACTTATTTTCCATGCTTAATAATGCAATTCCATCTCAACAAATAAACAAGATGTTTTCCTATGAAGTATATATTTACCTTTACATTTTATTTGGTTGTTAAGTTGGGATAGACATCAGAAGCATCTTGTAGTCATCCAGTAGTTTTTTAAGAGTTATGACGTACTGATTTTATAATTTAAAACAATCTGGCAATAATCTGACATTTCTAAATGTTTCTTGTGATCTTTAAGCAAGTCTTGGTGCCAAATCTCTGTGTTCGATAATTGGAATTATTGAGGAACTTAGAGATGAGTGCATCCAAGGGAACTTAAGAGTAGTGGCAATAAGTGATAAACTACAGGAGAGTTAATTGAGATGGTTTGGTCATGTGCAATGAAGGCCATTGGCAGTACCTCTGAGAACTGAGAAGCACTCTAATGCTCTTTGAAGCCTATAAAAGGATGAGGGGATGATCAAAAAGCACTTGGATCAAGGTAGTGAGAAAAAAATTAGAAGATGTATGCTTTAAGGAAGATACAGCCCTCAATCGAATGGAATGTCAGAATTGGATCCATGTGATCAGCCCCAAATAGTTGGAATAAGGCTCTGATGATGATGGTGATGAATGATTAAGGATTACTATGAACTTATCAAAAAAAAAAAAAAATAGGATTAATATGAATGCTAAGTACTAAACATGGGTAATAGTTCTCATAATAATTAATCTCATTGTGAGTCACATTGAAACAAGTTAGTAATTAACGTTTCGAATCTTAATATTTGTTTATCTGTTTTATATTGTTATCTTGATGTTTGCTTTGGTTCTTTCTAGAGTTTATCTACCACTTTGTTTAACCATCCAGCTTTGTTGCTTAGGTTGCCCAATTGATGATTACCAAGGACTCTTGTGCAGTAAATGGGGTTAGTTCACTCTTCAGATTACCTTCTGTCAGTGGATTTTGAAGATTGCATCAAACTAATCAGTTATTTTCATTCGTATTGGAACTTGGCTGCAATTATCTAGGTACTGCTGACTGATGGAACACTTGTGCATTCTTCAGTTGTTTTGTCGAATGCAACCCCTTATCGGACTTTCCTGGTAAAAGTCTTAAGACTGATGATTTGTCTTGACTAGGAGAAGCATACTGAAGTTTTGATTTATTATAAAAGAAAAATCAGTGATTCTTCGAGCTACTCAACTTGCCATCATAAATTAATTTCAAGTTTGACAATACTGCCTTTTCTGATACAGGAATTAGTGCCTCAAAATGTTCTCCCTGCAGATTTTTACCGTGCAATCAAGAACTCTGACTATAGCTCTGTAAGATCCCTCAATACCCAACTTCCTTCATCAATAGATAATACGGTTTCAAAGTGCCTATTGTTTTTCACTTTATTTTGCTTGAATGGGATCATGTTTGAAAGGATTTACACAAAAAGATAAACAGCTATTTCATCTTCACTATTGGACCTAGTGATAATAAGTCATGAACTTTAAAAAAAAAAACTTTGATTGGTAATAATGAGCCTTTATGCATAAGAAAAGAAGGGGGATAGCTAGGAAATGACTTCCACAATATAATATTTTCCTAAATGTGGCTTCTTTAGCAAGAATTTCCGCTTTTGTGCTGGCACTTCTAAATTAATGTTTCCTAGATACTTCAAAATGGGTGCTGTATCTGTATCGGATACTTCAATTTTGATTGTAAATGTCGTATCCAGACTATATTGGTCCCGTGTCCTTGGCATATCCGGGTAACATTACCTCTAAGCATCTGATCATTGTACAAAATGTCCCACCTAACCACAATAAGAAAGTCATGAACTTGCTCAAAAATGGTTGGGACACTCGTGCTTTACATAGATCACATGTTTAGACAAATTGGATTTATGTTTAAGTCTCTTTACAATAGGGGACTAAAATTATGACACCTGTATACACGATACCACTCACATGCATAACGAAGATGAGTTTAGAATGCATTTTGCAGATTGTTTTGTTTGCACCCCAGATTACTGATAAGTCATCTGCTTATCCCAATTATCTTGAAGTCACTAGAGAAAACAACTTTACTTCATTTATCATAATTTTACGTGTGTATTTAGAAGGATCAATTGATCTATCAGCTTAAGGCAAATAGAGAAAATGATTGATAAAAGAGAAAGAAAGAAGAGACGAGATAGAGAAAAGATGGAGCGACAACAAAAACTAATCTGCAATTTCTTTTACCTTCCTGTGGCCCTAAGTAATTTGTTAATGTTGAAAAAGATTTGATCAGTGTAGAATCTCTCCAAATTAATTATGAACTATGATGCCATTAAGGAGTACTTCATCTCCATATGAGCTTTCAACAAAAGTTTGAACCATTCCCTGTAAACCACTGGATAGTAGAAAGTTTCAGCTGCATTGGATCTGTCGCTCCCAATGGCCTGCTGCCTGCAAGCACACCTACTCCAGCCTAAACGGGTTCCCGTGGGTACGCCCAATAAGATCTTTGTGCCAACTAGAACCAGGTTTGATGGTTGCCTCTTCAAATTTCTATTCTTGGGTTGAACTCTAGCTTAAAGTGCCCGTCGTATCTGTTAATGTAACACGTGGGTTTTTCTTTACTTTTACCTTTATTACAGCATAATTGTGAGGTTCGACCAGTGTAAGTTCAAAATATTGGTTCGACTTCCTCTTCTCTCTCTCTATTCTTCTCCTTCCTCTTCCCATCTCAAAACCCTAATTTACTTTACATGGAATTAGAGTATATGATCCATTCACTAAGGTTTCCTCTTTTCTTCTAGTTCTTTCCTCCACTTAAATTTTTCTTTCCTTCTTTGTAGTGAGAAATAATAACTTGGGGTCTATTGTCCTGTCTTTTTTTCCCCTTTCCCTTTTGTGGTGTTTCTCACTACCTACACTGTGTGGATGTGCAAGAGGTCATTAATGCAGATTTGACAATTTTTCGTGCTTCTTCTCAAACACCCTATAAAGCTCCTCCACTCTGCTTTTCAAAACTTTGCACCTGCTTGGCATAGAATGGCCATTCGAATTCAAGAGTTTATTTTGTGGCATCTGGGTCATGTACCCAATGTTTCTGCCCATTCTAGATTTAAAGTTTTATCTCTAACATGCCAAGTACCAAGCTCAAGATCCTCTAACAGGACTGTTTTTGGGGTTTTGGTTTCTCTAACATAACTAATCTAGTGGGTCTCAACGTGGTCGTTGACAAAGCTGATTGTAGTGAGATTTCATTTCTTCATGATCCTCAATAGCTATGGTTAGACTGGTTTCTGTTTCAGTAGGATAACTCAGATTACCATGACTTAACATGTGGATGTCATTTACTGAAATAGGGAACAACAAAAATCAACTTAGCTGTGGATAGATTGCCTCAGTTTCAGTGTTGCAAGCCTACTCTTCGCGAGGCAGGTCCTCAGCATGTGGGTACCATTCACATTGGTTCCGAAAGGTATGCTACTGGCACAGTATGATTTTTCAGGTCCCCTTTGCTCAAGTTCTGAAAGGAAGTAAAAAGGGAAAAAAAATTGCTTCTTGAGGTTAATACTATTTTTTAGGTTGCTCCTCTCTGTGCTCCACATTTTTACTATTCCGTTTTAAAAGCAGTTCCCTGGGTACATATTGTTCCTTTATGTTGGTACTATTTCCGTATCTAGTTCTTATTGTGCTCCACACTTTACCTACATTCCATCTTTCACTTATAAAATCAGTTTCCTGGTTGGTTAATTTTCAGTAACAGGATTTTATCAGTAACTGCTCCACCGTTTCAAATGATGGTGAAACAAGCCCCCCCCTGGCCATAGTTTTCCATGTTTGTCATTCTTGGATTTTGTTGTAGATTCATAGATCTTTACTTTCTGACGTCTAAAATTTAATGATGATCTTAACCCTTCTTGATTCTCTTGTTACTCTTTGTAAGTATGGAGGAGATTGATTCTGCTTGTAGAGATGCTTGGAATGGCTTACCATCACGAAGACCTCTTATTGAGATGACGATTCCTTCTGTATTGGACAAAACTATTTCTCCACCTGGTACTTTTACATACAGAAATAAATCATAATACTTCCTGAGAACGCATATTTTAGACTGATTTTTTGAACTTCAAAGGAGATTGGGGAGTCTAGGACAAGACTACTTTTCTGGGTGTTGAATGGTGTGAGCCTTTCACCATCCCCAGGATTGTGAGGCTGTGATCCCAAATTCTGGGTTTCTTTCCCTATTAGTTTGGTAGTGTTAAAAGGTACAACTGGTCAACATAAAGGTTTAGGGTGGAGTTTGATTAATCTTGTCTCTGATTGCTCACTTTTACTCCATTTTATTGGTGAAAAACTAGATAAGATACCCAAAAGACCTTAATCACATTTGAAGGCCATATTGAAGGGCTTAAATATTCAACCAACCTTGAGGTTGTTAAAGTTCAATCTTATGCTGTCCTAGTTTGATATGCTGTTAATGTCATTCTTAATGGTCTCCACATCCAGCACCTAGCTACTTCTTACTAAGGGCTCAAACTTTCTTTATATTATAAAGGAAAAGCGATTTCTGTTTCATGTTGAACCATTCTGATGGTTTTTGTAGGTAAGCACGTGATTAACCTATTTATTCAGTACACACCCTATAAACCCCTGGAAGGTAGTTGGGAAGATCCCGCATTCAGAGTGAGTTGGTTTATTATCTGTAAGGTGTTCTATGTTCTACTTGTGAAGCTTGAGAAGCATGTAAAATATTGAGATTTGTCATGGGGTTTAATCCAACTACTGATTCTTCTATGTATTTTTTATTTTGAAATTTTAACATGGTGTTACAATCTTCAAGAGTCTTATATCATCCATATGTTTTAGCCTGCTCTTGCAGGAATGTGTTCATGCTAATAACTGGGATTAGAGAACTGGGTTTTGAGAACTCATTAATCCCTATCTAACACATCCTTTTTGTTAGGAATCATTTGCTCACAGATGTTTTGCCTTGATCGACGAATATGCACCAGGCTTCAGCTCTTCAATCATTGACTATGATATGTTGACACCACCAGACCTTGAAAGGGAGTTTGGCCTCACAGGTATTCTACTCCATAATCATCTATATCGGTTCATTTAAATTTTGGCATGGTATTAGTCGGGAGGTTTTATCATTTGGAGGAGTTTTGGAGTAGCATGGGTTCTACTAAAGTCTACTAAGGACTTTCTGTTTTCGTGGGAGTGCAAAGGTTTCAGCGACCTTGGAAATAGACTTTGGGCCTTGTCTCCGCTTGCAGTGTTCTGGGGTATATGGAGAGAGCGCAACAACAGGGTGTATGAAGGGAAAAGTTCATCAATGGAAACTTTGATCCTTGAGATCAAAGGTCTCATATATCTCTAGGTCAAGCTGTACAAGGAGGGGAGGGGCGTATTTTTTGAGGAGGTGGTATTCAAGTGGGACTCTTTGATATACCGAGAGTAGTGGCTGAGTTATTGAGGCATGGCAGGGAGGCTGTTGTGTTTCTGCTGTCTTTCTTTGGCTTTTTTGCCGGTGTTTTTGTTAGTTGGGTGGGGGTGGGTTTTGTTGTGTTGGTGTTGGGTTGATTGTGTAGTTTGGTTTTTCTTCTTTCTTCTTTTGGTTGTTTCCCTATTTGATTGGAGGCCATCTTGTCCTCTAAGCTTTTATCAATAAATTTTCTGTTTACCTATAAAAAAAAAAAAAACCTTGTCATTAAATTATAAACAGCAAATCCTATCTTGCAGTAAAAATATATATAAAAAAAAAAAAGAAATCATTTTCTGTTTTTCTTTATAAGTAAGACATCAATTTCTTTTTCTTTTCATAAGACGTCATTTTCTTTCAAAATGGATAAAACATCCAAGGAGAAATATAAGTTCTTATCATGTTCTAAAACCTCAGAAATATTGCCAGATTAAATATTTGTGATAGACGTCTACTGCTCTACTCTTAATAGACCTGATTTTAGTTCCTTCAATGCTTGGCCAACTTAGTTGAAGACTTAATCTACCAGACTCTGGTCAATGAATTCCGCTGTTGGGAATATGTAAAAGCAAAACTTAAGCGATGCCTTAGGCTGTAATTTCCAAGTTCATAAGTTCATGTGGTTTCCAAGTTCATAATTTCTCTAGTTCACAATGAGAGCTAGACTTACCATGTTCTTTTTTTCTTTTTTTGTTCGTAGAGAAGATGGAATCTCGCCGACAGTAAGCTTGTAAATTATATTAACCCTGTCATTCCACCTTATTGTACTTGAATAAATTTGACAGGAGGAAATATCTTTCATGGTGCTATGAGCTTGGATTCACTTTTCCTAATGCGACCTGTCAAAGGATGGTACTTCTCACAACCTATAATACTATATATAACGAGTATTACTAGAGATAGTTTTTCTGTTTGAGTTTCTACTATCTTCTTCTTCCCCATTTATAATCATGAGAAACATTTGTAATTTTATGCATACAGGTCAGGTTATAGGACACCGCTGCAAGGGCTTTATCTGTGTGGGAGTGGAGCCCACCCTGGGGGTGGTGTGATGGGGGCACCTGGCCGTAATGCTGCTCACGTGGTACTTCAAGATATCAAGAGATTCTTGAACTGACGCAACACCGTTCTTTTTAGAATTCTCCTCGAGCTGTATCTGCATTTGTTGTTTCCATCTCGCATCTGATTTGAAGTACAATAGTAAGGTACATCACCAAAGAGGACGACTTCTGGGACGACAACTCGATTTTCTCTACAACGTCTTCAGCCATCACCTTTCCTTGTATCAGATTGTCTTATTGGAGCAAAGTCCATATCGGTGATGACTGTAACGATAAAAATGAAAATGAATTATCATAAGCTATAAATGCTTATTTGGACCGATCATTCCGCTTTGTCTGACCGGCGATTAAAAAGAAATGCAATAGTGGTCATACAGCTAGGTGGTCAGACTGATGGTCACGACAATGATACATGGCCAGGAAGAGTGTTAGCTAGCAACATGAGTTATCCAATCCTCGGCCGTTCAAAGCGTGTTGTTAGCACTCCTCTTCCTGACGTGGTCCACCCGTTTGAGTGACTCTGACAAGTAATTTGGTGGGCTGTCTGTCTATGGTAATCGGCGGGCTCGTTTTTTGGTCCAAGTCTTATAAGGTATGGTTTAGGTGTACATGTTACCCAAATCCAAATAATTCTAACCATCTATTGCATGGACTTTTACTTTCCTAGTGGCTGATCACATTCTTCCGTAAAAGTCTAAGATTTAATTCCTGCTCAAGCTAGAATCGTTCAATTGGTATGTATAGACCATCTAAGAGCTAGTCCAGCGAATGAATGGAATGCGTCAATGAGCCAGTGGGTTACGGGTCCGATACCACCCAAATTATAGTGCCATAGGCTACCATGTACTCTGGTTTTTAGAAGTGTAACATCTACCTGTTCAACCTTTCTTAAGAAAGAAGGGAATAAACACGTTAAGGGTTAAAGCTTGCATCATAAAGATCTCTAAGTGGGCCCCACCAATTGAGAACTCCTTGCTGTTCTATACTTTGCACCTAGCAGAATAATATCTGCTGCTTAACGCATTTAGCCGTCTCTTGTGGTACGCCCTATAGGCCATTTTTTTATTTTTATTTTTTGATAGGTCCGTATAGGCCATTTCCTTGATGAGAAAAGCAGGATTCACCCAGAGGGATATTGGGAGCATTGGGATAGGAGCTTTTGGGGATGCAGCATATGTAGGAGAAATGCTCAAAATTATCAGACCGAAGCCAAACATTTAGCCTTTTGATGGGATTTTGATCCCAAAGCAAAACTCTTAGAAATTGAATGAGAGGATCCAGAGAATGAACTTAGGAGCTATAAAAGCTCGTACATGCAGATTGGTATCCAAATTCCAGTCGACCCGATTGCTTAGCCTTATAAGCTCGTATATGCACATGTTTGCAAGCACTGACCAAGAGTTTGATAAGAGGGGGAGGATGCAGAAGGTTGGAATCTCGTGTCATGGATGATACTCTGTCTGATTCTTAAGCAACTGATAACTCCATAGTGAGGATTCAAGTTGATTATTCAGGAAAAGAGAATTCTCACGCCCTATTTTTTTTTTTTTTCTTTCTCCACTGTACAGAAAGGTTAACAATGGACATATTGTGTAAGGCAAGCAAATGTGATTATGAATGTCATCAAATACCTTGAGTTTTCTGTAAGCCAATGCATCAACTATACCTAATTGGCTGTTGAACAACTGATACTGTTGGTGTCAAAAAAAAAAAAAAATTGAAGGAAAGAAAGAAAGAAAAACAGTTTAGTTCGTACTTTATTAACAACTAACAATTAATTTGTACATTGTCCTTGCAAATTTAGCATATGTTAGGGGAGAAAGCCTTGTAAAGAGCAAGAAATTCCCATCCCTTGACAGTGTAGCAAAAAAAAAGGTGCTCTAAAATTTAAAAGCCGATTGGTAACTTTAATTAAGTTATAATTTACAATAATAAATGATCTTTCTTTAGACAATATTTTGAAGTTGAAGCCACAAAATAACCATGTAAAATGAATAAATTATTGTCAAAAAACTAAGCAGTCTGAGGTCAAACTGATACCAACATTGCAAATGTTTTGAACATGGTTTAAAAGAACAGTTGTAACAACATTATCAGAGTAACACTCCAACCGCGTTATATTATTTGGTATTTAACGCTAAATACGTTATAACAAATCTACCATTTGTAAAGGCGAATAACCATTATTTACAATTAGATGAAAATGCACTTAAAATAAAATTAAAAATTGACCATTATCTGACCGTTATAACTGTCATAACAGTAATGCCAGCTACCCATTAGGCTGTTGTAATGGTCCCTTACAAACCTTGTTTTGAACGACAAACTAAACCATCTAAAATCCCCAATTCAAAGGAACAAGTTGATCTCTTGAAATAATATGAGAATGCTTCTAAATCTATTTTACCTGCCAAGTACTTTCAGAACCAAAAGTAAAGTTGAAATAAATAAAAACTGATATTGCATACAAAGGACAGAAATGGAAGCAAAAACTACATGGCCGTTTGTTATTTTATCTTCAAATTCCAGCCCATTCAGCAATGGACATCAAAACAGCTCTACCAAGGCGACAAAATTTGAGAAAAAAACCCACTAGAGATTTCAGCTCAGATCATAAGAGTTGTGTCCCATGTCGACTCTAAATTTCAACAAGAAGATGAGGCTGAAGCAGCTGTCTTTACCTTAGAGTCAGCAGCATTTGCGTAGACAGGGTGAAGCACATGGCCTTCTTTGGGCTCGACATGCACCCACTTGCGACCACTCAGCTTGTGACGCTCAAATTTGACACAACCTTCTTTCAGAGCATACAGCGTGTGATCCTTCCCAATCCCAACATAGTTCCCAGGATGGAAACGGGTGCCCCGCTGACGAACTATGATGTTTCCAGGTATCACCCTCTGCGCAGTAATAATCAAATACTATTACTAGTAAACGGGGAAGGTTCAGTAGGCAATATTTAATAATTGCAAAAGACTTCTTCTCTCAGGGGACAAACCTACCTCCCCGCCAAATTTCTTCACCCCCAGATTCTTGGGTTTTGAGTCTCGACCGTTCTTTGTGGATCCTGCTGTCTTCTTTGTGGCCCAACGCCTGATCATTAAGCTCAATCCTCCTTCGGCTGCATCTAAATTTCAGTACGATAAATAACATTAGACCCACACCATCCATCACCTTACCAAACACTTAAGTATTGTCTCTGACAAAGTAACATGGGTTTTACCACTAAGACCATTGTACATAGGAACATTTGTAACCAGCTCTCTCAGATTAACTCGTCTACACAGAGTTGCAGCGAGATTCATCATATTCATTTCTGAATGAGATAAACCTGAAAAGAGTTGTGCAAAAAATCATTTAAAAACAAAAGAGAAAGAGAGAGAGAGAGTCAGGAAAATCAATGGTGGAGATCTCCAAGCCCATATATGATTCATTGCTAAAAACTGAATTTAAACCTAGATCTGAAATAGTGGAGATCTCCAAACCCATATATGATTATGATTCATTGCTAAATACTGTATTTAAACCTAGATCTGAAATAGTGGAGATCTCCAAACCCATATATGATTCATTGCTAAATACTGTATTTAAACCTAGATCTGAAATATGAAGTTTACATGAGAGACCTAGATCTGAAATAGTGGAGATCTCCAAGCCCATATATGATTCATTGCTAAATACTGTATTTAAACCTAGATCTGAAATATGAAGTTTTACATGAGAGAGAGAGAGAGAGAGAGAGAGAGAGAGAGATTTTTTTACGAAATAAGTCAAGTTAGTTTTTTACTAAATAAGTCAAGAGATTTTAATTCATTGTGACATGGTGAGAGCAATATGGTCTTCCTTCTTCGTCGAGTTTGGGACATCTTGGGTGTTGCCTCGTTCTATGTTGGATTTGGACTCAAGTTGGCACACTAGCATTTTCCTCCAGAAGGCGAGTGCTGTAGCAGATTCTTCCTTTCACAGTTACATGGGGTTTATGGAAGAAGAGAAATCAGAGGGGTTTTTAAGACAAGGAAGAGGCGGTAGACAGTATCATCCTTAACATAAAGGGCCTGATGTACCTATGGTCTAAGGTGTTTATCGAGTGCAGGGGGCCTTTTCGTTGAGGATTTTGTCTTTAGATGGGACCTCCTCTGCTATAGTGAGGGGGGATTAGGTTTTGTGGCTTTGTTTGTTTCTTTTTGTTCTTTTGTAGTTTGCTTGGTTTGTGCCTTTTGTAGGTCATCTCGACCTCTAAGGCTGCTTCTGTTTTCCCTTTCGGCGTTTGCCTTATAATACTTGCTACATTCATCGGAAGAAAAAAAATTGTTTCAACAGCCTCTAGTGGGTGGCAAGAAAAGAGAATGTTTCTTTCTCATCTTTTCTATTTAAAAAATAGAAATATGCCTCCCTTTCTCAAGTGTAAGAACATTGCCCATTGGTCATGTGGCAAAGGTCTATTGGGACAAACCTTGCCACATGAAGAAAGGCCGTGGGTGCGAAACACGTGGAACATTTAGGCCTGCCATCTAAGCTACCATTTATAAGAAACCCTGTTTGTGGAGACTCCCTCATCTGTCTGAGCAGAGAAATCCTCACTCTAGCTTGATTCAGATTCATTTAGGTAAATGAGCCTAGTTTGAGGCTTGGACTAGGCTTGTGAGCTGATTGGCTAAGCTCAGGATTGGTTCCATGCAAACACTAAAGTTAGGAAGTTCTTAAAGTTGCTACTCCTGCTTTAAAATATCACAATTCCCATACGTCTCTATCAACTAGCTCTTTGTCCACTCTCCTACTCCTTGCCGCTTCAAGTAACTATGGGTTTGAGACCAGTAACAAATGAATATTACACCATCCAAGTCAGAAATTCATTTATGCGAGTTGCTACGCAAGGTAACTTGACAAGTGCAGCAAATCAATTGTGTATTGGCATCAGATGACGAACTCAAGATGAAGAAAATTGACAATCAAAAAGAGCCACACACGAATTAAGACAAAACATTAATATTTCCAACATGCAAGGCTGCAACACGACCATGTTTCAATCAAATAAATCGTGTACAAACTATAATCAACATCCAAAAAGGAAAAATACCTAGAAACAAACTGATGTACGATGGGCACGAGTTCTACGATTGGATAGGGTTTCGGTGAAATCACTCCACTGGATTTGAAGGAATCACTCCTTCCGGAAGGGTTTTGGAGAAATCACTCACCGAATTTGAAGGAATCACTCCTTCAAGAAGAATCACTCTTCCGTTCCAAGCATCTCACCTATGATTATTGTGTCCATTTCATGTGTATGGTCAAAGGTTTGATCAGAGTGAACATTTTTTTTTATCGGTAAAAAGATATATATTAGAAGAGGGCTCAGGAAGCCCAAAAGCTGTACAAAAAAGAGCACAAAAAGAAGCCAACTAAGAAACAAACCGAAACTCCGAAACCCAAAAGAGAGAACACAACTAAGAGATCAAGCGGTCCCACCGGAAAACAAAATCATCAAACACTTACAATGGCAAGTTGAGGCACAGAGGAATCTCTGAGAGGGAGAAACGAGAGAGAGAAGAGTTGAATTTGAGGAATTAGGGTTAGGGTTAGGTTTGGAGAAGAGAGAATAGAGAGTAGAGAAAAAAGTGAAAAAGGATGTCTATTGTGATTACTTCACAATGACCTCATAAATCTTATTTATAGAAAGGGTCTCATAAAAAAAAGACAAGTATACCCCTCATAAGAGGTATTTACAGAATTACCCCTATACATGAAAAATACGTATTTCTACGTATCTGATAACACTCCCCCTCAAGTTGGCGCATAAATATCTTTCATGCCCAACTTGCATAAACACCTATGAAGTTGCCAACTGGGAACTCCTTTGGTGAAGACATCTGCTACTTGTTCATCTGTCTTCACAAAGGGGGTACAAACCTCCCCAGATACAATCTTCTCTCGAATGAAGTGGCGATCCACTTCAATGTGCTTGGCCCGATCATGTTGCACCGGATTGTGAGCAATGCTGATAGCCGCTTTGTTGTCACAGTACAAGCTCATGGGTCCCAAGACTGGAAAGCCAAGTTCAGCCACCAACATCTTCAGCCAGAGTATCTCACACAAACCATGGGCCATTGCCCTAAATTCTGCCTCTGCACTGGATCTGGCAACTACTGGTTGCTTCTTGCTCCTCCAGGTAACCAGATTGCCTCCCACAAAGGTCCAATAGCCTGAGGTAGATCTCCTGTCATCCTTGGCACCAGCCCAGTCTGCATCAGTATATGACTCTACTCTCATGTGGCCATTCTTCTGAAAAAGGAGGCCTCGGCCAGGGGCAGACTTGAGGTATCTCAATATCCTGTGAGCTGCCTCTAAGTGAATTTCCCTAGGAGAATGCATGTACTGACTGATAACACTGACTGCATAGGCAATGTCTGGACGAGTCAAGGAGAGGTAGATCAACCTTCCAACCAATCTCTGAAAGCTCCCCACATCCTGTAAAGGTATACTACTCGAGTCGGCCAGCTGGTGATTCTGCTCTATGGGTGTTTCCACTGGCTTAGCTCCCAGCTTGCCAGAGTCCTTCAATAGATCTAGGACGTACTTCCTTTGTGAGATGAAGATCCCTTGGCTGGATCTTGCAACTTCTATGCCAAGAAAGTACTTGAGAAGTCCCAGATCTTTGGTCTCAAACTCGCTTGCGAGATGATCCTTTAGCTTGATCACCTCCTCTGCATCATTCCCTGTCAAAATGATATCGTCAACATACACGATGAGGGCCGTAGTGCTCTTCCCTAGGTGCTTCACAAATAGGGTGTGATCGGCTTGGCTTTGAGTATATCCCAGCTTCTTCACTGCTAGAGTGAACCTCTCAAACCAAGCTCTGGGGGATTGCTTAAGCCCATAGAGGGTTTTCCTCAGACGACACACCTTGCTGCTGTCCCCTGAAGAGGTGAACCCTGGAGGAGGTACCATATAGACCTCTTCATGCAGATCACCATGAAGGAACGCATTCTTCACATCCAGCTGATGCAAAGGCCATGCTTGGTTTGCTGCTACGGACAACAAAACCCTAATGGAGTTCATCTTTGCCACAGGTGCAAAGGTCTCCACATAGTCAATCCCGTAGGTCTGAGTGTACCCTTTGGCAACCAGTCTAGCCTTGTACTTCTCTACTGACCCATCGGCCTTGTACTTCACTGTGAACACCCATCTGCATCCAACCGGCTTCTTGCCTCTTGGCAAGTCAACAAGCTCCCAAGTTTTGTTCTTATCTAGCGCCTTCATTTCTTCTACCATAGCAGCTTTCCATCTAGGGTGTGCTAACCCTTCTGCCACGGAAGAGGGAGTGGGAATGGTGGAAACTGATGAGATAAAAGCTCTGTATGAAGGTGATAAAGCATCGTAGGAAACGAAGTTGCTCAAAGGATGTTGAGTACAACTTCTGATGCCTTTTTTAATAGCAATAGGAAGATCAGAATCATCAGTAGACAAGGGAATGACAGGTATAGGGAGAGATGGAGGATTACCTGGATCCGAGGAAGGAACCACTGGTCCTGGATCAGCTGTGACTGTCGCTCTTCTGCTATAGACTTTGAGCTCCTTCTGAGCTCCAGGAGCACTATCCATCACAGTAGTGGTATGAGTGGGTGAAGGCCGCTCAAACTCTAGAGGAGATAGGGAAATAGCAGGAAGAGGAACATTCCACCTCTCTTCATTACTACTCTCCCCCTGAAGAGAGGTGGGAGAGAAAAAAGAAAGTTCCTCACGGAAGGTGACATCCATGCATACAAACTTCTTCCCAGAGGATGGATGGTAACACTTGTACCCTTTATGGGTAGAGGAGTAACCAAGAAAGACGCACTTGAGTGCTTTGGGATCTAGTTTGGTGCGATGAGGACCAAGGATATGTACATAACATACACACCCAAAGATGCGAGGAGGAACAGAGAAAAGAGGAGAATCAGGCGAAAGAACCTGAATAGGAGATTTAAAATTGAGAACACGAGAGGGTATTCCGTTACTCAAGTAGGCAGCCGTCAACACTGCATCTGACCAATAGGTCTTGGGGACATGAGAGCCAATCAAAAGAGATCTAGCTATCTCAGTCAAATGTCGCATTTTTCTCTCAGCTACACCATTCTGTTGAGGAGTGTAGCTACAAGAATTTTGATGACAAATCCCATGGTCAAGAAGGTAGTGTTGAAGGCCTCTAAACATATATTCTCCACCCTGGTCAGTACGAAGAACCTTGATGGAGATACCATATTGGGTTTGGATCATCTTATGAAAACCCTGAAAGATGGAATGAGCTTCATCCTTGGTTTTCATAAGATAAACCCATGTACACCTAGTATGATCATCAACAAAGGAAATGAAGTAGCGGAAGCCAAAGATAGAAATAGTTGGGGAAGGTTCCCATACATCAGAATGCACAATGTCAAAACAAGTAGAACTTCTATTACCTCTGGATGGATAAGTGGATCTACAATGTTTGGAGAGCTCACATGTCTCACAGTGTAAAGCAGAAAAAGAAACAGAAGTAAACAAACTAGGAAATAAAAGTTTCAAATACTGAAAACAGACATGCCCCAGACGAGCATGCTAGTTCAAAACAACATGTATCCTACTACTACTACTACTCGCAGAAGACTGTAGTGCTGTGGGCTCAGGAAGGTGTCCATCCAGAAGGTAGAGGCCATTAGCTTCATGTCCAGTGCCAATCGTCCTCCTCGTCTCTAGGTCCTGAAAGACACAAGAAGTGGGGGAAAAAGTGACACTGCAGTTTAGAGATTTAGTCAAAGCACTAACAGAAAGTAGGTTAGAAGTAAATCTGGGAACATGCAAAACAGATGAAAGAAGCAATTGGGGAGAGGGAAGGATGTTCCCTTTCCCAGACACAGAAGATAAGGTGCCATCAGCTGTCTTCACCTTATCACGGCCAGAACAGATAGTATAACTGGAAAATAAGGAAGACATGCCTGTCATGTGTTCTGAAGCCCCAGAATCAATGATCCAAATGGGACTGGATGATGGAAGAGACACATGATGAGCAGGTCTAGGGTTACCTGACTGGGCAAAGGAGGTGGAAGATGTGGTAGAAGGACCATCCAGCTGCTGAAGCAATCGTCGAAGGCCTGCAAGCTCTGTGGCTGAGATACCACCAGTCGGAGAGAGAGTCAGAGACTGTCCAGGAGGAGCTGGACCCGAAGTATCCACACTGGCAGTATGAGCACCAGAAGACCCTGGCTGGCTAGGGCGACCATGTAACTTCCAACATTTGGCACACACATGCCCTAACTTGCCACAGAAATCGCACTTGGGCCTATCTCGAGTCAAGGACTTTCCAGAAGAAGGTCCGGTAGGAGCATAGGATGGAGCTGAGACAGGAGTCTGATAAGATGAGTCTCTCTAAGGCTGCTGTGACTGCTGAGGCTGATAAGCAGGAGAGGCAGCGAGCGCTGATCTCTCTGGAAGGAGATGCTCACTCTGAAGAGAGATCCGCCTACTCTCTTCACTCTGAAGATAGGAGTACACCTCACTGAGAGAGGGAAGATCCACCCTGCTACTCAAGATCTGAACACGAGCCAGCTCATAAGAAGGGTTGAGGCCAGTAAGAAAATCAAAGATCCGGCCCTTCTCTATATATCGACGAAAGGGGGCAATCTCTGTGGGGTTGAGAGGCTGATAGGAGTAATAATGATCAAACTCCTGCCACAAGGTACGAAGAGCAGTATAGTATTGAGAAAGAGACTTCTCCCCTTGCCGGAAGTGGGAGATAGTCTGTCTCAGCTGAAATGCTCGTCCGTCGTTCCGCTGTTGCAAATAGGTCTTCTCAGTAATCTCCCAAATCTCTTGCGCTGTGCGCATGAATAAGAAACTCTCACTGATCTCAAGCTCCATAGAGTTGAGGAGCCATGACATGACAGTGAGATCATCTGTCTGCCACTGTCGATAAGAGGGATCAGATCTGGGAGGTTCAACCATATCTCCTGTAGTGTGGCCAAGTTTCCCACGCCCCCCAATGAACAACCGTGCAGCCTGAGCTCAGCGTAAGTAGTTCTTGCCATCTAACTTCACTGAGGTGATCTGCAAACTCGGGTTCTCATAGGCTAAGTGTTGCACTATAGGGCCTCCAACTCCACTGGAGGGAACTTCTGTGCTCACGTCTAACCCGGATGGAGAAGCCAAGGGAGGTGAAGGAACCACGGGAGGTGGTGAAGGATCTGCCATGAGGAACTAGCCAATAAAAAGAACACTAACACCACCCGAAGTTCAATAGATGGCCAGAAAGGGCATAAACAACCACACCAAAGGACATAAACCCATCTGATGAAGCCTCAAAGAACAAACAGACCAAGGATATCCCCCAAAGAACCCTAATATCAAAAAAGAAGGTAATCCAAAGGGAAATAATACCCGTGAGTGGTGTTGGTGATCAAACAACACCAAAAAAGACCTCAAATAAGCATCATAGAAGGACTAATGGCAGCAAATAGGACCTTATGGATGATCAAGAACATCCTAGAGCCACTAGAAAACCTTAAGGCAAGATCTGAGATCGAAAGATGGAGGATTGAGGTCTAGCCGAAAGCCTAAAAAGGCTAAAAACGTTACCGGCGATAAGTAGTAGGGGAAAAAACCTCCTACAGCCCTCGAATGGTGATGAAACCCTTCGAATAGGGTATGCACATGTTCGTTAGGTTGGGGGGGACTAAATCGACGCAAGAAATCCCCCTAAAAAAGGCATTTAGGTCCCCAAAAATCGACTGGTTCACAAACTGATGTTTTCGAAAAAACTCAAGAGAATGATCAGAAACTACCCCAAATGGATCCAAAAAATTCCAAAAAAATGGTAGAAAAACAGGGAAAAAAATCCTCTATCAAGTGGTGAGGTTTTCAGCCAACCTCGATTTCCGTGTTCATATGGCTGATGACGTCAGCTGTACGGTCAGATGACGTCAACAGACGTCAGATTGTCCCTGGTTTGTCCCCAAGTGTGCTCCGGCAAGCCTCGGCGGTGGATGGCTCTGATACCTAGTTGAATTTGAGGAATTAGGGTTAGGGTTAGGGTTAGGTTTGGAGAAGAGAGAATAGAGAGTAGAGAAGAAAGTGAAAAAGGATGTCTATTGTGATTACTTCACAATGACCTCATAAATCTTATTTATAGAAAGGATCTCATAAAAAAAAGACAAGTATACCCCTCATAAGAGGTATTTACAGAATTACCCCTATACATGAAAAATACATATTTCTACGTATCTGATAACAAGAAGTTGAGAGAAACAATTAGAGTGAAAGAGGGAGAACGAGAGAGAGAGAGAGAGAGAGAGTCGGCTCTCCGCTTCCCTCGAGCAAGCTATAGAGAGAGACTTGGGGTTAAGAAGGGGAAGCTGATAATGAGAAGAGAATGCTTTCCTAAAACAACTAAAATGTTTTTTAAGGGAAAATATTTTTCTATAAAAACATTTTTCAAGACCATTTTTATGTGATCCGTTTTCCTGATATTGGACAAGATTGGTAAAAACTAAATAGGATACAAAATTTAACGATAGGGATCCAACAATGAGTTGGCCCACCACGTAAACAATTTAGATCGAATGCGAAGATTGTAATTTTATGCAATACTAACAAATTTTAGAAAAATACTAAAGTGGAGGGAGTAGAACCTTGACCGACCACAATATGGGCCACGTGGCACACTCTTTGATATTTCTGACCGTATGGATGTTTGGACCAACCCTAGATGGACTTACAGACCAAAAATTAGACAGTCACCAAACAAGACTAACTATTTATTAGTTAGAAGAAAGGATAGAACCTTTCAAGATAAAATACTACAGACTTCTTGTAAGATGGGTTGCAAAGATAAATGTCCATCTTCAGAGCTCAAGATATTAATCCGCTCTAATAATATCAATCCACTGCATTCATATCAGAATAGATGATCTACTAGTTTATATATATAGTTTAGTGCATGGTTTGTTTTATTAAATTGGTTGGTTTTCTTGGCACAAATTGTAGAGTTAGTGCTTTAATTAAAATATAAAAAGCTTTATAAGTTTTAGATCATCTGATCTAACCAAATTGGATCATATCCACCATGGCTAGCTTCAAGCACATATGGATAACACACAAGCACATGGACCCATTTGTATTCCTGGGCAGAATAGCTAGTAGCATTGAATAAAGTTAGCATGTTGTAGTGTCTTGCGCATGCATTTATGGATTTTATACATATAAAATGGCTAGGATTTGTGGGAATGGGTCTAATCTTAGACTAGTTCCTGGTCCGAATTATCTGACTTGATAATCTCTGTTCGGCCCTGCTTGGAAGACTGTTTGGCTATATCATTCCTTTTGGATTTATGTATTGCTTTCGTATACTATTCCATAGAGTACAGATGATGATCATCCCAATCTTTTAGTTGTCCCATTGTTCCACCTTTGAATGACCAACAATTAGGATGGCTAACAATTTTAGGTTCTTCCGAAAAAACATTTTAATAGACAAACAAATGCACGTTAGGTCCCTAAAGGTTTTCTGATTTCTTTAGTTACACTAGACTTTTATGGTCTGTCATCATCTTGATCTTATTCCAGTAGATCTATCTATAAACCCTTGGCAATTTTAACACAAAAATACCAGTTTAAAACCTAGATTGAATCGGTTATCGACTACGATACTTTCCTTGCATCTTCATCATTCATCCACTAAATCCATAAAATGAGGGAGTGCCAAGTCAACAACAGCAATCGAAAAAATAAAACAATGACTGAACTAAGAATTGAAGACTATAATCTTTCCTTTGCATGGAATGGGATTATAGAGCATAACCTCTCTCTCTAATTCTCGCTCTCTCTGAATCAACGGTGCAGCAGGATAAAGGCAAACTATGAAAAGAATAAAAAAAAGAACAGAGATCGAGACGGAGAAAGATAAGAGAAAATCATACTTTTTTGTTACTCGGCAACGGTGACGCCCTTTCTCCTCCGCTTTCAATTCACCGGACTTCTCAACAAACCCTGGGAGGTGTTTCTAAGAGAAAGAAGGGGGTGAAGGAGCCGAGGACAGCAAAGAAGACGACTTTTTGCCTTTTGTGAGGTTGGAGACGGTGCTTGTTTGGAGTTCTCCGGCGGATTCCAGGTAAGAGGTGGATTTGGGGAGCTTGTCCCCAACGGAAATGGCGGCAGAGATGGTTGAGTTGGTGGTAATGGTGATTCAGAGAGGGATCAGTCGGAATTTGAGGCGGAGAGAGGAGGAGGGGAGGTTTAAAAATAGGGTTTGGGGTCTTGGCGTTGAGGGGAGAAATGAAAACGAAATAGATCAAGTTACCAAACTATCACTTACCTGAACTGATCTCCACTAACGAGTAGAACTTTGCTGACCGCCCAAAATATCAATCACGTGGTACACATTTAGAGGATTATGGCCGTATGGATGTTTGGCCAATCCCTAGGTGGACCTACAGACCAAAACTCAGCCTGATTAGTGGTTTCAAACCTTTGGATCTTTTTACCCCAAATAATGGTCAATAGTGTTCAAATTCCACGGTTAAAATTCAACCCAGAAAAATAACTCCGGTCCAGCCCTAACCAGGCTAATTTTTGGTCTGTATGTTCATCCACAGTTGGCCAAACATTCATAAGGTCAGAAATCTCTAAAAATGTACCACGTGGTTCATATTGTGGATGGTAAGTATTTTTAGAGAGAACATATTTGCACACCCCATTTCCTGTCGGGGCGGACTCCTGTTCGGGGCACACCCCAAAAAACCTCTCTCTACTGTGTAAAACTTGGATGACCGGTGACCACTCACAAGATGAGCTTCGTGGCACATTTTTAGAGGACACGGACCGTATGGATGTTTGTTCAATCCCTATGTCAACCTACAAACCAAAAATCAACCTGATTAATGATTTCAAACCTTTCGATCTACTACCCCAAATAATGCTCAAATTCCACGATTAAAATCAACCCATGAAAATGACTTCAATCCAATGCTTAGAAATCACTAATCAGGTTGATTTTTAGTTTGTAGGTTTTCCTAGGGATTGGCTAAACATCCATATGGTCAGTGTCCTCTAAAATGTGCCATGTGGCTCATAGTGTGGGTGGTCACTGGTCAGCCAAGTTTTATTTGGCCTAGAGAGCGATTTCTCTTTTTGGGGCGTGCCCCGACCAGGAGTCCGCCCTGACTGGAAATGGGGTGTGCGAATATGCACAACCAAATTTTATTGATCAGCGGCGGTCAGCAATTAACCGCATTTTTTTTTTTGCAATTCCCAAACATATACTAAGAGCCCGCATTTAGTAGAGAAATTTTTTGCTCTGCCGTTTTTACGTGCAGTCGTCTGGCCGCACCTAAAAGGCCTGTGGCACTCCTAAAGACCAATTACCGTATGGCTGTTTGGACCATGCCTAGATGAACCTACAGACCAAAAATAATCCTGATTGCTAGTTTCTAGCCATTAGATCTGTGTACCTCAAAATAATGCTCAAATCCACGGTTGAAAAATCAGTCATGAAAAAGATAAATCAAATGGTCAGAATCCACCAATCAGCCAGATTTTTGGTCTGTAGGTTCACTTAGGATGGTCCAAACATACATATGGTCATTTGTCTCTAAGAATGTGTTATGCTGTGTATTAGACTAGTAGGTGGCCCATGCCCAAGGCACTCTCCGACAAAGCGTTTACCAAAATCGGGTGTGTTTGGGGTGATAAGATCTCGGCCATCCTTTGTGAAGCCGATAAGAGGGGGGATAAGTGATTTCTCTGTTTTGTTATATAGACTAGTGGGTGCCCTGTGCCATCGGCACTCCTCGATAAAGAATTTGCCAAAATCATGTGAGTGGCGGAGATCCACCATCCATTTGGGGGAGGATTAGATCTCGGCCCTTCTTTGTTGATGCTTATAAGAGGAGGTATAAGTAGGGAGACAACCAATGTGTTTTGTTATATAGAACAGTAAATGGCCCATGCCCACGACACTCTCTGACAAAAGCGTTTGCAAAAATTGGGTGCCTTCTGCACTCAAACGGTATAACGGATTGGGGTGTTACCATTTTTTCCATTATAAGGACTGTTATAACGGATTGTAACGCACAGAGGGAGAAATAGGAAAATAATAGAAATAACAAAAAATAACGGTGTTGAAATTTAAATTTTGAATAAATTGAGGTCAAATTAGGCACATTGAGTGGCTGAAATCTAACCGTCCACATTAGATCGATGGATTTGATCTCAACCACTCTTTATCTAACCGTCCACATTAGATGGATGGATAAGATAAGAGAATACAACTGAGTTGTCTTAATATATGCATGGGTGGCCCGTGCCCGCGGCACTTTCCGACAAAGTGTTTGTCAAAATCGGGTGAGAGTTAATCTTAGCCATCGATATGAAGCATAGTGGATCTCAGCCACTCATTATTGAAGCCATATAAGATAAGACGGGGTATAAGAAAACCAGTCACTTGTTATATTGATAGTGGGTGGCCTGTGCCCACGACACTCTCCACCGAAGCGTTTGCCAAAATCAGATGTGAGTGGCTGAGATCCACTGTCTATTTTGGAGATAAGATCTTGGCCCTTCTTTGTTGAAACATATAAGAGGGGAAGACAACTTCCTTATTTTGTTATATAGATATTTAGTGGGGAGTTTTGGACTAAAAAAGTATTAAACCCAAACCTCTCACTTATCTATCTTTCAAGAGGGCGAAACATCCACGCAGTAAGTGGTATTCAAGGGTGTGCAACATGGCTCATAATGTGGTCAGTCGTCAACGGACGCCCTCATTAAAGATTTATTCAAGAGAAAGGGGAGAAGCATAGCCGACCTCGGGTTCCTTTCAATTTTTTGTTTTGGAAAATTTGGGTGGGCCGCAGGGGTGGGGAATGGGAGCAAAACTTTGATGACAGCACTATGAGCCATGTGGAACACTCCTGGGGACCCTGACCGCATGGATGTTTGGCCAATCCCTAGGTGGACCTACAAACTAAAAATCAGCCTGATTAGTGATTTCAAACCTTTATATCTTTGTACCTCAAAATAATAGTCAATAATGCTCGAATTTACAAGGTTAAAATCAATCCATGAAAATAACTCCAATCCAACGCCTATAAATCACTAATCAGGCTGATTTTAGGTTTGTCGGTCCACCAAGGGATTGGCCAAACATCCATACAGTCAGAGTCCTCTAGGAGTGAGCCATATGGCTCATAGTGGCTCATAGTGCGCCCTCATCGATCTCCCTGTCATCAAAGTTTTGCTCGGGGAATGGTATTGTATTACCACAGTACTTGCTACCAAATCAGGAAAAGATCAAAGATGCTCCCTCTTATTTAAAGGGGAAGGGAAGCTGCCCTAACACCTTACCTATCGTGGAAACCCAGGAAACGGCCGCAAAGACAGTAGCTCAACCTCAACATGATCATCCAAGATCAAGATGACCGTATAGATGTAGACTCCCTCACCATCCTACTTGAAGAACCAGAGGAAGGAGTAGCAGCGGTAGTAGAAGAAAACGCAGCAGAGCAGCAGCACCACCTCCTATCCATCGACTCAACAGTGATGATAAGGCAGCTACCGTCGCAAGGCCTCTCCTTTCAGCTCTGGCCCGCAGCCACTACCCTCGTCACCCTCCTCGATCAACACCACCAACAACCTAACAACAGTCCCCTCTCCTCCATCTTCTCCGACCGTGGCCGTCCCCTCCGCATCCTCGAGCTTGGCTCTGGAACAGGTCTCGTTGGCATAGCTGCTGCGGCTATCCTTGGCGAAAATGTAACTCTCACTGATCTCCCTCACGTCCTCCCCAACATCCAATTCAACGCCATGCTCAATTCCACTGCTCTGAGCTTCAACGGAGGGACTGTCAATGTCGCTTCCCTTAGGTGGGGAGAGGTCGAGGACATGGAATCCATCGGACGTGAGTTTGATATCCTATTGGGATCCGATGTCGTCTACCATGATCACCTCTTCGACCCTCTGCTTCAGACCCTCCGCTTCTTCTTAAACAAAGACAACCACGTAGTGTTCGTCATGGCCCATTTGAGGAGGTGGAAGAAGGAATCGGTCTTCTTCAAGAAGGCAAGGAAGATGTTTCGCGTTGAGATGATACATTCGGATCGTCCCTCCCCCGGCTCTAGAATTGGTGTTGTGGTTTACACTTTTGCAGGGAAGGGCCAGAGTGGGATGCTGGCCCCACAGGCACAAACTATGTCTGTTCCATCATGAGATTATTTAGGACTCCATGGCTGAGATTTTGACACAAATGAAGAAGAAATTTCGTTCCATTGTCTACTCTTTTTTTCTTTTTTTTATCTGAATCATCAATCCATCCACATGGGTTAACCAAAACCAGAATTGAAACAGAAACATTTCTGAATTTAGAGAAAAAAATAAAAAAATTTCGAGTGCATAAGATCTCTTTATTTTCACATTTTCAAGACAACAATGACAAGGTATGAGCAAATGACTAGAATTGGCTTTCGTGGACCACAACACTGATCATCGGTGCAGGCTCTCGGATCTGAGGTTCTCTGCGATCTCCGTTTCTGCCCCCATTCTCCAGCAGCTTCTCCTTGTCATACAATAGCTCCTGCAACAATGAGAGGACATCATAATCACTTCTTTACGGAAGACATAAATATCTAATTTTAAAGCTCACGAGTCCATTTTTGCTCACGGAAGTCGGTATGAACCACGTGGACACTCAGAGACCACTGACCGTATAGATATTTGGCCCATCCTTAGGAGGACTTACAGGCCAAAAATCACCCTGATTGGTGAAATCTAACCGTTTGATTTGAGTATCACAAATAATGCTTGAATCCAACGGTTAAAAATCAACTCATGAAAGGATTCAAATCAAACGGTCAGAAATCACAAATCAATCCAATTTTTGGTATGTAGGTATAGGCCAAACATCCATCCATACTATCAGTGGTCTTTAAGAGCATGCCACGTGGCTCATGCAGAAGTCCGTGATCGTGATCATCCCTGATCAAAGACACTCAAAGCTCATTTAACATGGATGGAAATTGAAATTCACCTCATGAGTCTCCGTCGCAAATTCAAAAGTTCGGTCCCTCAACAATAGCATCTACGGGACATGCCTCTTGGCAAAATCCACAATAAATGCACTTCGTCATGTCAATGTCGTACCTGCAGAACCAAACATGGGAGAATGAGACAGAAACTTATGCTCTGTGTGGTGTGTAGTGATCAAAGAAAAGTTTTCAAGAAAAGGAATCATTTGCCAAAATGTGTTGATCTAGAAAACTTTTATGGACATACATGACCAAGAATCGTTTCTAGAAAACTTGTCCAATGAGGGTCTGTTTTTGGCTAGCGTGCGAATGCGGCAAATGAAATATTTGAGTCCACAAATTCTGTTTTCGACCTTTTGGCTGCTCATTTGTGAGCGCAAATGTAGGCAGACTGTACGCACGAACCCACACACTGACCACATTATTTGGATGAGAAAATTGAAAGCAAGTGATCCAAACGCGCGTAAAATTTTTGCGGCAAATAATTATGCACACAATCGTTTGAACCCGCATTTGTGTTTTCTAACAAACTTTTTTTTTTCTCGGCTGCCAAACATACCCTCACATTTATTAAAATAAAGGAAGAATGGAGGTACACGAAAAAGGGGAATCGGAAGAAAACAACAAAGCAAGGGGATTACGACGGCCAAGTCAGATCAGAGTACATAGATGGCGTAATGACGCCCTGCTTTGCAAAACAAAACCAGTTACCTGGTAGTCCTGCGGCTGCCATCTTCTCGTTCCTCAGCCTCAATTGTAATAGCTTGTGCTGGACATATCTGCAACCGAGTCCTCAATAAGATAACATGTTGCCATCAATTAGGAAGGTTTACAAAGCTAAATTCAGGGAATAGTGCAAAAATTAAAAGTGGGAAACAACCCCTAAATTATTTTAAAAACTAGGAAAACTAAAAATTAATGACAAACAACAAGACAGAGACAGAATAGTCAAGAGAAACAGCAAAGTAAGACGCAAAAAGATATCAATTCCATTGGGGAATGCATCCCCAAGGGGTGTTCCCTAGCAGACTTTCCCGGTGTTCCACATGGTTTCCAATGCTTTTGCACACATTTTCCATTTTAGAAGAACTTGCATTGCATTCATTTCCCAAATATATTTCCCGAGCAACATCAGCTCCACTAGGAAGCATGTTCAGCACCATGATTTAAAATCAACAAGGGCTCAATAATGTTTTTGAATTGAAAAAAGCTTTTGATGTTCCTAATTGCTCAAATTTTCAGTACTCAATATTTGAAAGTTAATTTAAGTTTTCAATTTTTTTCCAGACCTTAAGAAAACCCATTTATACCTTTAGTTTTACCCACCCAAGTCTCTCAGCGATCTCTTCAGGTACTCAACCGGGCCTGTACAACTGTGAACTGGGTCCTAAAAGATTATAATATGCAACCAAACCCCTCTAAGGATTATTTATACTATACAGTTGATTGAAAGAAGTAACACACAGGTAGGAATCCCAAACACAGTTACATGCAGTTCACATGTACCACCACGTAATATTTGAAATTGTTTTTTTTTTTTTTTTTTTGACGAGGAGCAGTGGAATCTGAACTCGTACCGCTTCACATAGTTTACAAGCAATGCAACGCTCCTCTCCAGTATGATAACGGCGGAGGGCATGTTCTCCACGAAAACGAGGGCTCAAAGGGCCCTTCTCGAATGGATAATTGATCTGCGTACCAACCAGGATAACCCTCGTGATTTGAGACAACCACAATCACTGCAAGGACATAAATGCATGAAGACACATACAGTGACTTTCTCTCAAAGAAGTACTTGAGTGTCAGCATCAGGCCCCCGCACCATTTCGGTCAGAAACAATGTATTTATACTTTGCTCAAAAACTGCAATTCACTCAATACATATCAGGAACTAGTTACTCATTGCATAATTGTATAAATGCAGCAGTCAAAATTGTAGATAGCAACTATTCCATTTTTAAATCATCCCAAGTTCAAACTAAATTCCTGGAGGACGTTACCAGAACTCCAGTCCTTGGAGATCTCCCTTGCAAGCTGGTCTCTTTCCTCATCATCTGCAGTTTGCAGACAAGGGAGAAGATGAATAGACAATAAAGATCTATAAACATAAATTATGTAAAATTTTCTTCAGCAAAAACCAATACCATTTTTTTGTTTTTTTATATATGTTTTACAGCAAAGCAATGTTACAAAAAGTGCCTGGATTTGAACCCAGGGTTGAATAAGAAGTTCAAATAAAAAGCCGAGGGAGATCAGGTTCCCTACTAACCAAAAGGCCCAAAACACCTGCAAGAATCTGCCTCAAAGACAGAACTCCTAAGTTGAACCTATCTAAACACATTTCGGTCAAAGATTTACTGGCCAGATGGCAGATAGCCACATGTGTACATTACATCTCAACCTAATATTACAACTTCAGATGGGATCTTACATAGAATATCTTCATGACTGCTTTAAAAATCGGCAAGGCTCGCCAAGTAAATAATCTAAAAAGACAAGCTTACAAGCAAAAGGAGATCACCTTTAAACATCAATATACACCTTGCAGCTAAGCAGCAAACTACTGCCAAGTTCCTTAACAGATATATTCAAAATATATAGCCCAAATGCGAGTATAGTTTCTCCATACATAAAAGGGGATGTCTCTAACAATGTCTTGGGAAATAAGTTCCGCAATCTTATTATGGATAAATGGCATATCACTGGTTTTGAACTTTTGATGCACTATAGCTATCAAATTACATTTGACTAGAAGCCTGTAAAAGCTGCTATAGTATAGATGAACCAAACAAACAACCAAGTATCATCTCCTTAAGCTCAAGATGCTAAGCAAAGCATCATTAAATAATCTTTGATAAGGAGATCGCAATGGATCCATATACTAGAAAGAAAAAAAAACATAACCTGGTTTGGTCATGGCCCAAACCAAACATAACCCAGTTCTATCTTTCACAATTGAAGTTTTGTATGCAATATATATATATATTCTCTTGTTTATTAGTATATGATTCAAATAACTAGATATCTACTAAGAAAATCACGTTATTTCGCTACGGACTCGTCATTATAAAATAAAAATATTAATTATTAAAACATTCAGCTGAGTCCCCAAATCCTATTTTTTGGGGTTTGCCGAGTCCAACACCTCGTATCCGTGTCAGATTCAGACACAAGTGTCCATATCCATGCAACTTAGATACCCTCCCTCCACTCCCTACCTCAAACTCTGCCACTAATTTGCATTTGCGAGCCTTTCTCCAAAGACTCTCTACCTCCCTATTTTCTCTTTCCAATGTGATTTCAACTCAATGGGAGGTCAGAGTGATCCAAAATTGCTACTTCTAACCATGAATTTCAACTAAAGGAAGGATATCTTGTTTGATATGGACTTTTAAGGGTGTGTTGGGTAACAAATGTAACAAATTTTACGTTGCCCACCAAAAGTATCAACTAAGTGTTTATAGTGAAAGGTAACTGCATGTTCCTGCAGTCAACAACAGTTGGGTTTTTGTTTGGAAAAATGTCTAGTCTGCCTAGGGGAGACGGCCATGTAACTGACACCCTAAGATCATGACCAACCCAAACACAATTGAATATGAGTCCAATGTAAATCAATGCCATGCAACTTAAAGTCCGTTACCAAACACCACCTAAGAATTTATGTGTGAATCTTAGACACAAATTCCAACATGTCCCCTTTAAAAGAGGGTTGTTCTCAAACATTCAAAAGCACACCTCAAAATTTGTGTCTAAGAATATGAGTATTATATATTATACTTTCATATACAAACTATGAAATATTTCTGCATCTTATGTCAAGCAAGATACTCTCCCTTAGCCTCAATGTGTGTGTGTGTATACACTCAATTCTTACTACTGGTGGTGGGGCCTACTTAGAGATCATGTTGGGCAATCCAACCACACAGTTTGTTATTTATACAGTGGGTACCATCCTTACAAAAAAAAACACAATTGTACAACATGATCATGCAGGCCCCCACCACATTGTACTTCATGTGGGCCCCACCACCAGGTGCAGGAATAGAACATATTTGTCCTAACTCTACACACACACTTAACAGAGTGTGATTATTAATTTGATTACTTGTTCTGCAAATATTTATTTAACATAGTATAATGGTAAAACCATAACAGTTCATACCATACAACAGTGATGTGTGATCATTAATTTGTTTCATCAAAGAAATTACATTAATGTAACTTGACATCATTATTCTGCACATATAAGAGGTCAAGTGTGTTAAGATTTATAAGCTACCTTGCTACAAAGCGCCAAGTTCACTGTGGTTTTCCATAACTCCTATATGATCATTTTTGTGCAGTAGCCATTCCAGTCCCTAATTAAATGAATCGTCCATCTACAATTATCGGTTCATATAATTTTATTCTTTAAATTTGAGAATACAATATTGATCAAGAATAAAGGATGGATTTGCATATAATCAGCAAACCTTTTTTGGTAGAGAATAGGTGTGATCTAAATTGTAGTCCATAATGATGGGTACCATTCAGAGCTTGTCCTGTTCCAGCCTAGAACAAAAGATTAAAATCAAGGATTCAATTAAAATTCTGTTCTAATTCTACAACAGGCAAAACATCAATATATGATTAAAAAAAACTTCTTTCCTGACAAACCCTTTCAAAGAGTGAAAATAATAATAACAAGCACCAAATTGTGTACGGAAGACCAAGTAAAAACTATACTAGAATCGCAGGCAAAGTGGAAATAATAATAGCCAAATTTTGTAGCAGTGGAGAGTTTTATCTCTTCCGTCAATAGAGAAAACCATTTCCCTAATATACATTCACACTTTGAAACATTCTCCCCCATCAACACCATGCAAATGAAGACCACCAGCAATTTAAGCAGCATAGACAGAATATAGACCTCCTTTTATATTACTATATACTTAACCTAAAACAATAGGGATGGACAATCTTCTTCCACTTACAAAAAAATTTCAATTTTCTTTTTTTATAACCACTGCAACCCCTCACTTGCGAATACTACTCCATTACGCGATAATAGCCTTTGTAGCAGCTTGAATGGCCTTTTCAAAGATAGACTATCGAAAACCCCCTCGAGGGAAAGCGATGCATAGGATGAACACTATCCTTTCAAAAAGAGGACCGCTATTCCTAACCAAAGGAAGGAATAGAGTAAGGTCCTTTCAAAGCTTTAAATAAGGCTGTTGAATATAAATGCTCCCCTTCCAACCCTTGTAGGCAGCACTAGAACATGGGAGCCACTGGAACTGGCTTCCCTAAGACGCCATCTCCAAATGGGGAACCTGAATGCCTCTTGTTCGGGACCCTTTACCAGTGGGGCCTCATTAAGCAACCCTAAAACTAGGAATCCACTGACTAGCTTCCCTGACTGCAGCTCTCCACCCGTGGCTCTTAACACCTTGTCTTTATGGGGCCCCATCTAGTTCCTAGAAGAACTCATAACAAGTAAAGGTATGTTATGGGGCCCCTAACGGACCTATAAGGATTCACACCCCCTGGGCCAAGCGCATTCTACTGCTCTAATTCACCTCTTGGGTAGCCATCAGACTCAGTTTTTTTACTTTGTCCCATGGCTCCCACTTGGAAGTTCACTTATCATTCGCTTGTTGAGCTGAGTGAAGTGAAGGGCTTCCTGGCTAGGAGAAGCTCGGAAAGGAATGACTTATTGGTGTTCCCCTCCATGGGTCAGGAGGGGGGGAGGGGGCCGCCAAACCTAAACTGCAATGATGGCTCCATATTGTGAACTTTCTCGATTGTAGACTTTAGTAGAGTTGAGTTGATAATGAAAATTCAGTGATACAGCTGGTGTTCCGTAAGGGTTTCCGGGGATTCTCCTCCTTCCCCGGAAACCCTATTCCTTCCTTATGTCATGAATAGCGGGCTGCCTCACTCCCCGCCTGCCTCTCAATGGAAGGGCTTCACCTACTTACTAGCAGCCCTTAGTCTCCTCGCATTGGGTCAGTTGGTCCCACTCCGGAGTATGCTCAGCCAGTCCCTTTTGGAGTACATGGCTGAGCTAAGCCTCCGCGTGCCTGCCTTCCTAGCTTCAAAAGGGGCTTAACGGAGCTTTTGGTTTACCAACCAACCAACCACCCTCCCTCCCTCCCTCTCTATCTCTCTCTCTCTCTCTCCCCCAGGTAGTCCATCTCTCTCTGAATTATGCGCCCCAGGGTACTCCACGAGTTTCAGACTACCCTCATAATTCAGACCCAATGTCCCAAAAAACGAATCGGACTGTAAAATCATTAGAGTGGCAGATTGAGGCATATATATTTCGTCTCATAAAATCTAATCTCTTTGCTATCCTATCTTGAAAGTTGAAAGTAGTGAAGTATGAATATTAAATTTCCTAAAACTGAAGAAACAAAGCGCCCATTAATACTGTAGACTGAGGGAGGTGTCAATTCCAAATAGATTCCACGCAGCGGTTAGGGATAAAAAAGGATAAGAACTGGCAAGATAGGGTTTCGAAGTGATGCGGGTTCTGTAAAATCAACCATACATTATGCAAGAACCAATTAAAAGGGGGCAGATGAGATCTTACCAGTTGTCGAACGCTTAGTGCGAGGAGAGATTTCCGAGCTAAGATTGCCGCCATTTGTGAGGGAAGTAGAGAGAGAGAGAGCGAGGTAAAATCGTCTGTTTCTACACTTCGCCGGCGAGAATCGATTGAAAACAAATGGGATATATGGGAATGCAAGTTTGCTGTCCCCCGGTCCTTCCAAAAATGCCACGTGGCACTCTAGGCCCACTGACGCCCGAATTTTTTTCCGCACGTACTGTTTTGATGTAAAGGGCGTCACCAAAGGAAACGCCGTCAATCAATAGTGCGGCTGCGTGATAAAACAACGACGTGATGTAACAAGGTATACCTGAGATCTTTTCATTTGCGGAAGCGGCATTTTTGGTAGTCGCCACTGCCATCTGGGCCCACTGACCGTATGGATGTTTAGCCCACCCCTTAATAGACATTTATACAAAAAATCAGCTTGTTTAATGATTTTTAGCCGTTGGTTTTAGCACTCAAAAAATGGTTGCATTCAACGGCTATAAGATACGCCTTAAAAAGTGCTAAAAAGTGTTAAAATCTAATGGTTTTAGATTATCAATGAAGGTGATTTTTGGTCTGTATATCCAACAAGGGATGGGATAAACATCCGTGCGGTCAGTGGGCCCAGATGGCAACGGTAACTACTAAAAATGCCGCTTCCACAAATGAACAGTTTCAGGCATAACTTGTTACATCTTTTTCCAAACAACAATCCATCTGTTCTTTCTCTTTCGATGGAAAATGCCCGATAGCTGCTAGCTACAAATACTGTGGTTTCACAGATGAAATCCACTGATGCAGAAATGGTTTTTTAATTTGACAACCCAACGGTCTGAAATCACCAATCAAACTGATTTTCGGCATCTGATTGACTTCACAGATCCACATTAAACTTCTCTCCCAAGAGGTTTCGTTTTGTCATTGGGACTAATCCAACGGATAGAAATAACTAATTATGATAAATTTTTGTATATAGGTCTCCAGTGAAAAGTTTAAAAAATAACAAGATAGTTAGAAATGAAGCCCACTATTGGCGGATATGTATATTGTGTTACAGTTTGAAGTATTTAATCTCCCTACTCAAGTGAAGGAATACACGATCTTGTACCACACACCTTGTACACAAGGAAGCTCTATTACCATACTGAGCAATGATCTCTTCACGCCCATCCATCTCATTTCCAATCCCGGTCTCCTAAACCTTGTAACAAATCTGTCTGTTTTATTTTTTTTATTTTTTTTTCTGGTTTTAAAAAAAAGAGAGAGAGAGAACGTACCACAAATCTAAATTCAATTTCGCAACAAAACTGTGGCAGCTCAAATCCAAGATCGAATCAGCAGAAACTGCACCCATGTTAACAGAACAAGGCTTTTCAAGACCACTTTGAGATGATAGCACCGAAGTGGGCGGGACTTGATTCATCTACAGCATCACTACTTTTGCCCTAATTATAAATTGTTACAAAACAACACGACAAACATCTCTTACATGAAAACACATTAGAACAACTAATCAACATTTCTACATGCTCAAAGCCATCTTTAGAACCAACTAATCTCCCTTCTCAAGGGGTATACCATCCAGAAAGGCTTCCGGAATTTCTTTTCTGCATGCTCAAAGCCAGTTAGACAGCAACAGATTGCTCACACCGCGAATATATCGAATTCATGGGGCATGAAGTCTTCACTGGGTCTGTAATATTTGTCGGGGGAGTATAGGCTTAAATTGGTAACTTGGCTTGTGTACAGGCAGGCAAATCTCTCCACCTACATAAAAGTTAAATAGATAATTATGAGAACCGGTGATTTATCAAGGAATGCTGATTCATAACCAAATTCAACAAGTACTACCATGTTCTGCATGCAACTTAGTAGTAGTATGTGATAAAAGTGAATGATATTATTATAAACATAAGAAATTGAAGAAACCCATCTGGTAAACCGTAAGAATGGTCTGCAATTAGCAGAGTGCAGTAAATGCTAGGTCCCACTAGCAGATCTCCTAGATAGGAACCTCATCCCCATGCCCATGCCAATTGTGTACTGCTATGTTGACAACTTACAGTCTATCATACATGTATCATAGGTTTCCTTCTTTTACATATATTATTTACATGAAATCAGATTATAATAAATAGAAAAACATTAAATTATACATATAGTCCTAAAAATACAAGAATAAAGAAGTTTTTTCCCCTAACAGTCATGAAAACATGGATATGAGTGTTTGAAATGTGAGATGGACATGGCAATTTTTAAAGTAAGGAGACTGACCTGATGAGCAAAGCGAGAGTTCTGATACCCAGTCTTCATGAGTTGTCCCCAGACCTTGTGAAACTGAAACAGATCATGAGAAAAATGTAAAACAGATGCAAAGAAGTGATCAACCACATTACAAACCTAATAAACAAAAATGGGGAAAGAAGAAAAGATGCATTCATCAGTTTCACACTTCCATTGGAACAAGCAAGACAAATTGTCCACTCTAAACATATGCCACTAACATAAAAATTACTTCTCCAAATGGGGGTTCTTTTTCTCAGATCTAGGATGATTGAAACAGATTCCTTTTTCTTGGGTTTTGAAGAATATAATTTAACCAGGTGACGGTTAAACTAAGGCGTGTTTGATTGCAAAGAAAATTTTCTTTTCTCGTGTAAAATTTTCTTAGGAAAATACACCTGATAAGGCTGTTTGATTGCACCCAAAAAAATGTACCAAGAAAATATGCAATTTTCAATTATGTGAGAAAATTAGGGTGGATTTTCATGGAAACGAATTCTCACCTATATGGACGGAAATGTATTCCAGGTTTGGATGGGAAAATCCCAATTTCTCGGGAAATTTTTCCAAATTTAAAATGGTTATCAAAAGGGGGGAATTTGGCAATCAAACACGCCCTTAACGACAGATCAAGAAGGAGATTTGTGGATAAGAATTTAACAAAATAATGAGAGACATGTACATATCTCAAACCCAATAGTAGCAAAGAGCAAACAAAATTATAAGTCAATCACAATGAACCATTGGGTATGTGCCTGCTCTCTAACAAAGTCAATTACTCCCAACAACTTAACTAGCATTGTTCCATAGATCAAAGTAAAAGAGCCAATTTTGAAGTTCAAAGTACAGCATGTAAAGCCCAAATCTGAAGATTCACTTCAGGTAGATACATAGGAATGGTCAGTTTTACCACTAGGTTCCATCCTCGACTTTGTGTAGTGATGATGGATAAGGATGAGAAAGAAGTTGAAAACAAAACTACCTAGCAATAGCATAAGGTAGCTAGAAAAAACACACGGGGCAAAGGAATTGGAATCCATCCATTCCTCTCACGCCAGTCCTTTATAAATGGCATCATTCTCAATGAAAAGCAGACAACAAAAGGTACATTTTGCCCGTGTTCCTATCTACACGCTTCATTTGCTCTTCATATTAAATTTTTTGTTAACAAACAATATTGTGAACAAAAGAAAAGGTTGGTCCGATTTACAAATATAACATAAATGAAATTATTTTAAGAGCTGATTGCAAGTCTGTTTGAAATAAACAAATCAACGATATCATTTAGTAATACACGACCTCTTCGAAAGAAGAACTCATACAAGTGACCAAATCGCTTTGTTCACATTGAAATGTAATGGCAATGTTCTATTGTCAGTTGGAGATAAAAGCAATAAATGACTCATCTATCGATCCAGTAAAATCACAAGGTTCCACTTAGATTGCTTGCCTTTTGGTGGCATTCACGCTGAGCCTCTTGATGACGGAGACGAACTTTCTCCCTTTGAAACTAAGAACCAGAAAATTGAGGAAACAAAATAAATAACTGGTCATAGTGAAGTTGGTTATGACAGAATCCATTAATAAGAATTTCAAGCCAGTTATAAAACATTGCAGAGCATATGCAGTTATCAGCATTAAATATCATTATCACATGAATACATTTCAATCCCAAAAATATCGAAGGCTAATTACTGTTATTACAGAGTTAGGAGCTATACAGTGTATTAAATCTAATGTCTTTTTGAACAGTAACCGGAAATTAGAGAATCTTCATCAGAAGCTCATATTCAAAACTGATAGACCATTAGATGAAAGACTTTGAAGGTAAAACATGAAAACTATTAATTTTACGGATATGTAAAAAAGAGAATACAGCTGAAGGCCCGTAAACAAAGTTGTAAAGCTACCCCTCCAAGGGCAACGTTGCTAAAATGATGTTAGATGTCCCCTTATGCACATTTAGAAGTCATTAGACCCCCAAGCTCTCCAACTAAAAATCTCATGAAACAATGATGCTCTCTTTTTTGTACCTCTCGCCCTCATTGCTATCAATTAAAAATATCACCATCATCATCTATGCCTTATGTTGACAACCACTTTACTCTAAGAGCTTAAGCTGTTAGAGGGAGCCTTAACAATGTATAGCAAAGGATCCCTGGCACGCACACGGACAGCATGAGTCCAGCGCACACAGGCTGGATTTGCAGAAAAAGATATTACAGTTTCTTTTTCCTTTTTTTTGAAGGCAAAAAAAGAAATGAAAAGAAAAGAAAGACACTATGTTTCACATTTATCTTTTCCATACATGAGTGCAATTTATACTTGTCTGGGCTAGGTTTGTCAATAACTCCATCATGACCAATTTCCCACTAATTTATCAGATCATAACTGCAACCACTACATAAAATGTATAATACAGAGCATCAGATCAAATTATACTTCATCATGCATTCCATGCAAGCATCCTGCTTCATGTTTTCACTGGCCACATTCCTATTTAGAAATAAAATAGCAAACAATGAAACAAGAATACAATCTTAGTTAATGATTGCATAGGAAACTAGGACTCTATGGACTGACCTCCAATTCATTGAGTTCAGATAATAACTTTTGCTTCTCATCAGCAATAACACCTTCAAACCTGAACGAAGAAAGCAAACAATGACACGTCAAAAGTTAGAAAACTAATAATCAATGAATAATATCTTCACAATACCATGTGAAAAACTGGAAGGTTGAAACTATATCCCACTGAGCTAGATATAAAAGATCACAAGGTTTTATATCTCTTTCTTTTTCTTCTTAATAATTGACAGTCCTCATTGGAAGAAGAAAGAGCCACACATAGTGTAACAACCGCATGGAAAATCCTAAATGCACAATGACAATCTCGATGCATTCTTTCTAGTAAAATGTGTTAGTTACCTAATTAATCTCGTCTAGACATGCTAAGAGAAATAGCAAAATCCTTACACAAGTCTCTAACAATGCAGCGCGTTTGACTTGGCTATGGCATCTTCCTTTTCCAACATCCTTATAGTTATGATAACTGAATCATCTTACTCAATTGAAGGGGCAGATATGTCAGACAAAGGTGCATCAAATGACTAAACCGCATTGATAGGATCTAAACAGTCGAAAAGATTTCTAGTTGGGTATCAACATGCTCTTATAAATAGCACTTAGACCTGTGGATCATTATTCGAGAAAGGACTTTGCAGAGCACTCAGACTTGTTAAGTATTATGCTTCACAAAAAATCCTTTACGGCGTTGTTTTATTCCATGTCACCCAGTGAGATGTAGGATGCATTCATATGTTTAATGGTACGTACGAAATGTTCCAAAACCCTTACTAAAGAAAAGATTTGTTTGGCTTGGATAAAAGAAACAAAAATACACTACAGAAAAACTCTTCAACATAACCAGGTCATCATGTTGATGTACATGCATGACTATATAATAGGTTGTCGAATATATATGTCACAACTAGATGTTGTTTTGAACCAAATACGCAGTTTTGTTTTTCGTATAATAGATGTTCTTTTGAACCAAGAGTGATTCTTAATTTTGTTCAACCTGCATGCATAAACGCCTTGAAAAACAGTAATCTACAATGATAATCTAAGTTCTAGACATCAAGACGCCGGATTTGTCAACAAAACTGGAAATAAGAATTCAACTAATGAAGAATATAACAATTTTGACCTATGATATCCGGACACTTCCATAGGCTCGTACATGTATCAACACAATATGATATCGATGCTGGTACCAGATACTGCAAGGTTTTCCTGTTTCCTATTTTACCACTGGTTATTTTCTTTACTCACAATTTTTTATTCGTTTTGTCAGCAGAACTATATAAACTGCACATTATACAGATTATTACAGTAAAAATTGCAAATATTAGAAGTTTCATTCAATTTAGCACTATGTAAAGACAAAAAAGTGACTTAGGTTAAAAAACTAATAAAATTGAAGCATTGTATTAGCATATACATATTGAATGGGATACTGTAACTAAATGCATGAATTAGATCTCGGGAAACAAATAGTACCGCCAATTCCCCTATCCAAGTCCCTAACTATATCCATATCTAGTCATCTTACTTAGATATTAACAAATACTTTACAAGAGCATCACCTAATTAAATGAACCATATGATAGTAAAGATAACTCCAATTATAATGTAGCCATCAACCTAGCACTACAACAAACTATAAGCAAGAGGCTTAATGGTGTGTGATTCAACACAAAAATTCCTAAATGTTGTGTACGAAGAGTGGAGCTAACTCTCGACTACCAACATGTATAGGTTTCAGCTAGTTGCTAATAGTTTCGAGCACAAAATGTAGCATCCGGGCACTATACTTACTTTAGAGACCACTTCAAATGATGGATTTTGTCTTCAACAAGATCACGCTCTTTTCTTAATAAGCAAAGTTGCTGCACAAATCAACTCAAGTAAGTTATGCCACAAAAGGAAAGCAAATAACTAAATTGATTGGACATTTTCAATCCTTTCTCCTTGCAGCTTCATTCAATAGCAAGAGACAATGAAATATAACCTAAAGGAAATTTATCATGGATAGAAATATCATGTATATTGGTATTATAATAGGGCTAATTTTTGGTAAGCATGATCTCTTACTAACAGTGGTACAAAATACCAATACATGATAAAAAAAACTCAATACAATCAATAACATAAGAGACCACGCTTTCTGGCTGTCACTGTAGAGTTTGAAGCTTGCAGAGGTGGCGTTTTTACACGTTGCAGCTGCGGTGGCGGGGCCAAAGGGATTCACCCGCTTCATCACCTCACCCCCTCCACATGGAGAATTTCAGCCCAAGGGACCTCGACCACATGGTAGAGAGAGAAACCTTTTCTTGCCCCTCTTTTATTAAAAGAATAAAATGTTCAATGACTGTCATAAGTAAAAATCCAATACATCGGGGGTATGGGGCTGACATGGATGAAGTCATTGTTCAAGTTGCACTCCAGGACCTCCCTTATCAGATGGATTGTTTGATCGACTTATAGGTACTTGATTATTATTCTTTCGAGTTGGGATGTATTGTTTCACGATATTTTTGGTGAGTTCGTGGCTCAGTGATCTACACTCCCATGGATTCTCTCTCGAATCCCGAAAGCATATGCCTAAAAAGCAACCGGGACATCCTACTCCCATAGTGAAAGACCTGAAACACTCTTGGATCCTCATAATGGAATTTGTTGAGAGCTTGTCTAGTTGTTGGAAAATAAGGCCCCGTGATTGTCTTGTACATACCCACATATTGATCATCGAGAGGGTGAAATTTCCCAATTGATCCAATTATCCATTATTGATTTCTTACATTAATTATATCATTTTTGTACCAT
The DNA here is from genome assembly GCA_035048495.1 of Euptelea pleiosperma. Taxonomy (NCBI): domain Eukaryota; kingdom Viridiplantae; phylum Streptophyta; class Magnoliopsida; order Ranunculales; family Eupteleaceae; genus Euptelea; species Euptelea pleiosperma. Next base: position 3,405,994 of record CM068552.1, on the reverse strand, counting down.
TACTGTTGTTTAGCCGCTCACCTCCATAGAAATATGGGAAGTTGAGTGAGCCTACTAAGTTGTTGATAACTCATGCATATTCTAACATTTGTGCAGGGGTATCAGATGGACCAACGACTCAGTGATATAAGCTATAGGATTTTAACGTGTTTATTGTTTTCCTAGAGATCATGTTTATGTTTATTTTTCAATCATTTAAATTCCTAGAATCATTGTATAAGAAGTTCATTTGCTCCCGCATTTGAATTCCTAATTATTCTTAGTAGGTTGTTATTTGGCATTCGAATATAATCAAGAACAAGTTTCAGATTTACATTAATGAGATTGGTTATTTGATTTGCATGATAACATGGACACATGTTCACCATTTTATTTACATGATATTAACCCGCACCTCGTGCCTCAGCCTAGGATAACATGTTCGATCTATACTCTTCTAGGTCGGATCATGGGTCCCGGGTTCGATTCGCGACAATTCATGAGTTGGTAATCTATTAAAATGATAAGGGAATTTGGCAATAACAAAGGCATTGCAACTTTGTTTTGGAAAGCCAGTGAGTAGTTTTTTATCTAAAAATTTACTTGTAAATTTGTTGGCTAAAAGGTACGCATCTCAAAAGTCAAAACCAAACATTGTGAGATGGAGAATCAAGTGACTTAACAAGGAATTCTTGTCAATCTTTATGTTCATGGTAAATGTAAGTCCTCCAATTGTATTGTCAAAAATGCATTCTTGATCTAAATGAATTTAAGTAGCAACGCAATTTAAGCAATTTATTGAAGTTTAGTTCTTTCTAGTCATTTAATTGTATTGTTTGTTGTCACTTTCTATACTTGCAAAAAACTGAATTCTTCAATAGTAAAACACTAAAACCAAATTGTATCCTTCATCCGAATGAATGAAGGTCACAACTGCCCATCAGAGTCCAAATATTAAGACCATGTTTTCGTAATTTTCTATCTTATTTTACTTTATATTTTCTTCTCACATCCAAAGATGGTATTTGTACAGTTATTTAATCGTATCTTTGTCTGTGTATATATTTATTGGTAATAAAGGATTTAATAGAAAAGAAAGAAGAACTCAGACAAAGCGTTCCCTAACAAAGAGAAGAGGCTAGGGGATAGCATTCCACGTGCACAAAGAAGGCATTCCCTGTTTGATTGTACGTCTGGCCTCAGTTATCAAATATCAGAACCTTTCTCAAGAATCAAGATCCCTAAATGACCCACAAACATACCGACACGCATCAATTTTCGGGTTGGCTGACACAAAAACACTAGATAACATATTATTACACTTCGTTGGTCAAAACATATGTCATGTTGTGCACATGCAGGAGAATCGCAACCATTCAACCAATGGGCAACTAATTGAATTGGTTGACCCTTCAATTGTGCGATCCTAACCATCTATTTGAGCCAACATTTGGACTAGGAGACCTCCTGAGGAGGGGCCCACTGATTGGATGGTCACCTCCTGCATGAGTCATGTGGATGGTAAATGGGCAAGGAAGCATTAAGTTTCATGTTGCAATGAATTATGAAAAATGAAGATATATCTCTACAATTTTATTGTAGAAGAAGAAGCCTAGTACACTCTTCTCACTACCTTGACACATGGTTGTTTTGTCTCCTCTAAGAGGAGGTGAGATCAAGTCAAACTTCGATGGTTGTTCACTTGGCAATCCGAGCCCTTCATGTATAGGAGGCCCTTTTAGAAATAGTGAGGGAACCATCGTTTATGTTTTATCAAGACTGAGTGGAGTCTAATTCCAATAAAGTTGAAGTGTTACTACTTCTAAGGCTATGATATGCAAGAGAGTATTCTTAACAAGGTGGTTTTGGAAGGGAACTCAAGTAATGTGATCAAGAGGGCATCCGGCATGAAGGGATCTTGGAGACTTTTTAACTTCATCAAAGAGGTTTGGTATCTAGCATTAAACTTGACTATCACTTTCTATCATGTGCCAATATCAGCAAATGATTTGGCCGACTCTTCGGCTAAAGGTGGAGTCCATAGGGAAGATCTATATTTTGGTGCGGGGTTCCATTGTAATATTGATTTTGGTGGGTGATGTTTCCCCTCTCTTGTATCTTCTTACTATTATTTCACAATAAAATTATCTAGTTAACAATAAAAAAAAAGGAAAAAGAAGTCTCTCTTTCCATTTGTACCATTAATTATTTCATTAGTCGAAGTTGTTGAGCAAATTCACTGTATGATAAAATTTCCATGCTACAGATAACACATGGCAGTTGTATGCAAGGAAAGGAAATATCAAGTCTACTTCAAGAGTCGAATGTTAAAGAATGTGCAAAGGACGTTCACATATAGAAATTCAAATCATTTGCTTTGCGAGTAAGACACTTTATTAACACCTTACGGATAGCCCTCAACTTCCAGAGGAGTTCTACCTCCCTTTCAAGCTCTGGAACAACAAGCATTGTTCTCCAACCTGTTAAAGAAGACATTAAGTAACAACTCAACCATTACCCTAAAGCCAATTCATATATATGGAATCCATAAGAACGAAAGCAATAAAACAAATCTCGCTTAATCTATTATTAAAACATAAAGGAATGAACTTTCACCAAAAAGAGATCACACCAAGAAAATTCTTATGTTATCAAGAAATTAAAAATAGAGACAATACCCAAAACTTTTTTGCTGCGCAAAATATCACCATAGATGTGATCTCCAACATAAAGAACCTACTAAAGACAAACACAATATTAGAATTGTAATGGGAAAGACAGCCGAGCATTGAAGTTTCAACAAATCTGCATGTGATTTTGAGAAGTAAATTTCCAAAGTGAATCACTAAATCAAAAACTATAAAGAAACATCATACCTATTGTCAAGCATGGCCATTAGAGGTAAAACATAATACAAAATCAAAGATTTGTAGTTTAACTTGAAAATGCAGCCATCATCATAAGGTCACCACTTGCAGCACATGTATTAGCTAATAAACATGACATAAGTTCTGTGGAAATAGTTAACAACTAAACTGTTGCAAGATATGAGGAATACAATGCATGCAATGAATCTAACAAAACAATATAATACCAATTGGAGTTTAAAGGTGGGTTTCAACGAGCAATTTACCCACTTTTGTCATATACAATTACTATCTTCATCCCTTACTAGAAGAAAAATATGCAGCACAGGATATAGGGATCAAGTTCCAAATTCGAATTTATTTTTGACGCCATTCTACCATATGATGTAGGGAATCTATTGCACTTCTACCACTTCTTAAGCAGTAAGTAGTAATCTTGGAGTGAAGAAACATATTCCACTGCAAGATCATGCTTTCATTCTTTATACATGAATGTTGTAGTATACAACATCATCATCCGCAAAGCCTTGTACCAACCTACGTTCTAGTTCACAAGCTTTGGAAAAACTTTATAATAGAGAGAATTGTGAGGACAGAGTTTCGCCCAGTTTCCCAATTGTTGAACATGAAATTAAGAAATGCTATAGATTATTATATTATTCAATACAGACATTATATGACACCTAATATACTGTTAAAATATAAAAACAGAACTTTATAGACATCCATACCTATAGAAGAAAGTTTTAGCAATTTATATATGGGAAGCAATCTTTAGAAGAAAAAAGGCATAAAAGGGAAATTTCAAGTTTTTTGACATTCATTGTTACGTATGTCCGGCATACAAGGACAAACATGAAAATTTAGAAAGAAATGAAAGTTTTGCTATTACATGGTTCACCACACATGCTAAACTTAAAAATAAAATAACATTTCAAAATGAAAGTCATTGTACTCATGGAAGCATGCTGACAATGCAAGTTAAACCAAAAATGCATTAAAATCAAAAGACTACTAGGACAAGTTATGCATCACCTGTGAACTTGCTTCAATTAAAAGCAGTTTATGAAGATGACCAACACTCCCTCCCTAATATTGCAAGTTCCACACAACATCAACACCAGCCATTAATCGATTACAAAAAAATAAAAATAAAAAAATCAGCCATTAATCATATTTAACTAAAAACATTTCTTTTATTGTACAATATGAATCAATGAAAGCACGTAGAATAGTTAATAGCAGAAAGTCGATCTATTATTTTCTGTGGAGTGGATCCCATAAAATGTAGGTTAAAAGAATACCTGGAAAACTCTACAAGCCTTTCTCTGCCCCTTGGATGGTATTCTTGGTGAAGTGTTTCCAATCTTTTAACAACACGTAAGTTGAGTAAATAAAAGGAAACAAAAGTAAGAGCAAATACAGATTCCTAACACAGGACTAGAAGAACATAGGATTTCTTTACACCAACCTGAGGAACAGGAGTGCCATTGTCTGTATTTAGTAGCATTCCAGACTCAGGTTCAACTTCAAATAGACTTGAACGATTGCCTTCAAGAAAAAAGCTTGGCTTTGAACTGTAAACATTGAATTAAGGATGATAAGCTACTTCTATGTGGTAAAAAGCAAAATGCCTAAGGAAAAAATATGAAACACCAATGGTATGTTTTCTTCAACAAATTTCATAATAAAATACATTCAACTCACATCCTACAAATAATTCTGATGTAATATATTCCTACTGATTCTTTACTTTGGAACAATCCCGCATACAGAGCAAATAGGTAAATCACAAACATTTTGTATTTCTTCCTAATTTAGCATGAGCCAAAGGTTTAAGCCATTGTATAGAGCTGCACAGCGTTGAACAAAATTAAGTACAGCGTTCCAGGTTCACCAGTTCAGATGTATGCTACAATTGGTCATCAGCCCATAAAGGCCACCTTGTTAGATAACTCAGCAAGTGGAGGTTTTGTATATTCAAGAAACATCAAGGAAACAAGTTGTCATCATCATCATCATAAGCCTTATCCCAATTATATGAGATCAGCAACACCAAGGTTTAAAGGAGGCCATTTTAACGGTTTAACAGACTGGGGACGTTACCGTTAAAACGGATTGAAACGGCCAGGGGCAAAAATGGAAAAAAATGAAATTTAACGGATTTTAACAGGATTTAACGGAAAAAAGTGGCGCTGAAATTTAAATTTCAAAATTTGAACCTTTAAAATAAAACGAAATTTAGAGGATTAAACGGCTGTTTTTTTTTTCACAAAATTTTCAGAATTTAACAGTTGTTAAACGATTTTAACGGCCATTAAAACAAACACAAAAAAAACGGCCGTTAAATTCAAAACGCGTTTAAACGATTTTAACGGAAACGGGCTTGGGGCGTTACCGTTTAAACGGCCGTTTTTAAAACCACGAGCTACACGAATCCTATACTTCTTGACTTTTCCATTGACAGACTCTTCTCCAACATCGCACACCAAATGAAGAAAATGACTTTGGTAGGAATAGGGGTCCTCCATATACACTTGGCAGGGAAGGCACTTTGATTAGGGCCTCAAAGAGAATTGTAGAGGGATTCAACAAAGAATCTGCCTTAGAATCATTGTTCCACGCTCCATATATGCTTGGCAGGGAAGGCACTTTGATTAGGGCCTCAAAAAGAATTGTAGAGGGATTTAACAAAGAATCTGCCATAGAATCATTGTTCCACCATCTACCATCCTCTACACTATCCGAGAGTTTAACCCCATTTAAGCAAGGACGCCACTGTGTCCACCTCCCAAACGTTGATCTGTCTTCTTAACCCCAAATCCCACGAAAGGATGCCCTCATATTCTGTATATATATTGTTATTTTTTTAAATATTGCACCTTGCGTCAATCAGGTGTGCACCTCGCCTTACTCTTAGCTACCTTAGTTCTCACACTAGTCATCATTCTCTCATGCATGTCCTTAATGATGTCCATGTATCCATTTGAGGCTCCTTTTCTTCCTAATGCCCACCAAATTAACTCTAGAAACTCTATTGTACTCTTCTTCTAAGTCAATAATGACCATATGAAGATTCTTCCTCTTTTCTCTAAACATCAAGGAAAAAATTGAGAAAAAAAAATAGATGGCTAAAGAATAGGAAAGTACCATGAAAAAGTGCCATTACACAAAGGACGAAATTGGACATACAACAAGTTGAAAAAAGGGTGCTATAATGTCTTAATGCTTGTACTGTAAAAAAACAAAAATAATAGTAAATAGCAACCTTTATAACATGATGTATAGTGTTATAAAGTAATAACAACCATTATTTACTTTCATTCAAATTCTTTTATAATTTTCTAAAATATTAGCCATTCTACTATTAAAACGACCAAAATAATGGCCAATATAACAGTGTTACAACGGCCTTAATGACCCATTATTTGCTTATCTTGTATATAAATTTTAAAATTTAATATTTTAAATAATAATAAAAAATCATTAAATATGAAAGTAAATGAATTCTGAGAAGTGCTTTTTTCCAAAAATAACAGCCACCGTGTTCGGTACTAAGGAGATTTAAGCAGCTAAAGAATCAATTGTCCCATAGTTTTTTGGTCTCCATTCACAAGAGCTAACAAGACAAATTCACATATGACTTGTCTTACCAATTGTCCCATAGTTTCTGTTCTCCATTCATTAGACCCAACAAGAGATATTTACATATTACTCGTCTTAATCGTCAAAGATCATCAGAGAAAATGAGTTTCCATTTCACAACTATCGTGGTGTTACTGCATAAATCCAAAACACTAATATGTTCAGAGTGCTTACAGACATGAGTGTTTACACATGCATGCTCACACATATATGCATATCTAAACTATGCCTCAAAAAGTCCAAGAATAATTCACATTTTGCAAAATTTCTTTTTCTGAAATTATCAACAAGAAAATAAAATATCTTCTGAACAATTACGTGATCCAAGATTATTTACAAGCACATATTATGAATGGAAAATGCATCTGGTCTACAGAAGTAAACATCCAAAATGAGTCTCTTGTAAGCATGCAGCCTAAATCATATTTCCTCAGCATTGCGCATCAGATTCTAATTCTAGTTTTTCCAATACTAATGGTCTAAAAAAGAAAAAAGATAAAGCAGCGCTGCATAAAATAAGATAAGAAATCAAACACTTATGACATACAGGGATGCCATTTTGTCAATAGGTACCGTAACGGTGCAGAAAAAGTAAAAAATAAAATTAAGATCTCATTATTGATAAAAACTATATACGGGACATAATAAATAAATAAATAAAAAAGTCCATTCAAACACTAATACTTTTTACAGGATAAAAAGGTCTAAGAATTGAACCTGCCAGTAATGACAACATCAAAGTTCTCGAGCCAATCATAATTGCAAGGGGTACTATCATCCATAGTTCGATGCCCACATAAAAAGTTCATCACAACATTTGTATAGTCCCATAAACTGCACCAGAAAATGAAAAAAGAAAGATATCTTTCATTGTCTCAGGTATAATGGAACCTTTTGTGTGGAAAAAAGAATTGATAATAGATGGAAGAAATATCAATACCTATTTGTCACCAAGAATGTAGCACGACCAGAATCTCGGAGCATTTTGAGCATGGGTACTATTGAGGGATCCTCATTAATATACCTAATAAACAAACAGGACAAACATAAATAAATATATATATATATATGAAGACTTTTTTATATATCCTTAATAAATGCTTAAAGACTTTAAACACACATGCCCCGATAGAAGATATAGCTATAGATAGAAATGAATGACGAAATAGAGTCATGTTTTAATTCCGATAAATGAGATCAGGCATTGTGAATGATGACGATGAATGATATGAGTTATTTTGAGTATCTCAAATGCCTAGCCACCATCATAACTAAGCTAAGCGGTAAAACCTCTAGGCTAGATATAAATTCATAGTTCAAATTTTCAAGGATTTGGAATCAGAGGCACTTCCAAATCACAGGTAGACTTGAGAAATTCCAACTCCACTTGACAAGATATTTAAACAGATATTCGCGTGTTGTATGATGCATTTACACCGGAATTGTGCATGTATTAAAAATTGTTTAGGGTGAAATTTCGAAATTGGGAAATCTCAATTTCGTGGTTTTCACCTTAAACATCCATGGTTGTGCATGAATTAATTATATGTTGAATAGCTTAGCCCGATCTACAACTTGGATTGATTAAAAAATTTTAATTTTTTTAAGTCTTTTTTTCAAAAAATATTTCAAATTAAGCAAATGCCACATGTTAATAGTAGATAGGTTTTGTAAAATTATACATAATATTTGTTCATTAATCTAATTGAATTATAATTATTTAATACATAGATAGTAAGTGTTTTCCAAAATTTATAATAATTAAAATAAGAATTTTAATAAAAAATTATTTAAAGCGCCTTGCGCGATACGGCTTTTTGGCCGTATCTTGCAGGTGACGACGACGTCAAGTTGGCGGCGGAGGAAGACTCGACATTCAGGTGAGCCACCCGGTGGTGTGGTATGTAGTGTTAATAGTACACCCCGCCAAAACGGCTCCGAAACAAACAAAAAGGTGCGTGCCGCACTCACGAGGGACTACCGGTGATATACTGGAGGAAGGTGGAGATGATGTCAAACCCACTTTTCATGTTTTGAGCCTTCGCTCTGGCATAACATTAAAAGATGTCCAAGATCAAGTCTTCTGTGAATAGAATCACTTCGCTTCTACCATCCCCCGCCTCCAAGGGCTGGTTTTCGCTTGCTCTTTATCGCACTTGGTCTCCAAGAGGGACACCAGAGATATGTATGATATCCATTCTTGTACTTTCCTTTCATCCGGTATGCCACTTATTGGTCGTTCATTCAAGGGGTCAGCTGGAAACAAGTTTCGCTTGGCCAGCAAGAAAACGGCCGCGCTAAAGCGCAACGGCTTTCGCGCTAGGTGCTCAATCCGTTGCTTGTTCCGTTCTCCCCCCTATTGGATTAAGTGCTCCTCCGTTTGCTCCCCTTTTTTATCATTTTTCATGAGGCGGGCCAGATAGAGAATGAAATGCAGAAATAGGGGAAGGGGGATGGTCGCCTTTTTTTTGGTTTAAGGGCTGCTCGCCCTACCGAAGTACCAAAGGCTTTCGGGGCTTACACCCATAGTCTTTCAGTAGCGCCCTTAGAATCTAAGCCTTTTGAAGCGCCAGTAGTTGTAGCTGTGGGTAGGGCTTTCGTTCTTATCGCTCCGGGTTCCGATCTATATGACCTCCGGGCGGTACAAAGTACACCTCTTCCGTAGAGGCAGGTAGTAACCTAACCTTTAAGAGTCTGTTCAAGGGGGGAGCCCTCTTATCTATCAATGGAAAGATCTCCGTGCGTGGCGTGATAAGGAATCCTAGAAAAGATCGATTGAGACTCCCTCCCCGGTCCCACGAAGATCTCTACATACTTGTCCAGTCCAGGACAACTGAGAGAGATCTAATCAGAGTCAAACTTTGATTTTCAAAATCAAAACCTTTCCCTTATTAGCCGGAGTACAAGTGTACCCCTTGATCTTTAGTAAAGGCGGATTAAGCCTAAAAACATTTTTTTGTTTATAGAAAAGTCTCAACGTCCTCGTTGAGAGTCGCTCTGCGAGACGTCCAGTAGTCTCTGACTTGGTCTTCGAATCGTAATACTGTCTCAGCCCGTTCCCAGCTTGCCTCGCTCTCAGGTTGGCCCTTCTACTCTCATATGTTGTGGGGATTGGTTGTCAATTTATGTTATGCAATCTCCGCAGAAGGGACATTTGGATGAACTTAAAAAGATCCTAAGATATATAAAGAAAGAGGCCCACCCTAGAAAAGGCATTCTTTTATCGGCAAAAGGATCCTTGCTCCGGGCTACTATGAAGCAGACTGGGCTGGCTTTCCCTCTGATAGAAAATCCATTATAATTTTTTTATAAACTATAAAGGAAACCCATTGCATCAAATCCATCATATTTGATGCTTTCTTTCTTTCTAACAATTTATATATTTTAGTATTATACTTGTTAAAAATTTTAGAAAGTATAGACCTCATGGTACAAGTTTAATATTTTACTTATTAAAATTAAAAAAATTAACTATGGACCTCATGGTACATAAGGAGCACATTAGGAGGTGCTCTTGATGGGAGTGCAGCAACATCAATTGCCGAGCATCCAGATTACTTGGCGATGAGAGTGTCAGTAGGTAACTATCCCCAACAATACCACCGATATCTCCAAGAATATTGAAACATATACCAAAACATGATGTTATGGGCCCAATATTAGACTGCTATCTATGGTAATTCATTTTCACACTACATATGGTTGCATATTATGGTTTGATAGCTTATGAGTGTTTTTATGCTTGCTTTATCACTTCCTAAACTTTAATTTTCACAATATTTCCATAATTTCCAAGAAAAATGTATTATTTCCATACTGGTCGAAATATTTTCCATTTCCGGGCTGGTAAATAAACCTCGAAACAGAAATTTATTTCCTTGCTTTTTCATCAAATGGACAATTGATTGTTTAAGCCAACAATTTTACTATGACTCGTAAGAAAATTAGCATTGTTTCTATCAAAAGTGTAGATTCATTATTGAGCAAAAAGCACAGGTAGGCTCTCAAAAGAAACAAGCAACACAAGGACTTTGTATACACCCCACAATACCAATTGCTTCACCATTGTGTTCACAACTCTAGACAAGACAATTTGTGAGGGGACCACAATTGGGAAGAATATAAGAGATACTTTAAAAAATGCCTATAAACTTACAAGTACAAAGGGAATCCCCCAACATAACTGCCAATTCATTGGCAAAAGATCATGAGTATGGACTATGGACACTGTACATAGGGAATGCCCTCCCCTTATTTCTTTTCCTTCTGATATAGTTACAGATATCTTAGGGAAAAAAACAGTAAGAGTGACAGCCTCAACTCGAAAAGACCACTGATCAAAGTGATGTAATGAACTTCGCCACATTGAACTACTACCTCAGTCATTAGAGAGTTTTTTGCTAGCCGACAAGCCAAAGTATTTGAATATATTTATCCCCTTGTTAGAGTGACAATCAATTGAAGAAAAATCAATATGTTTTTGTCACCAAAGTTTCAGGTCAAAAGAACATTGTGTATATGACCATGGTCTGAAAATTCAACATATTTTATATAATGAAATGTGGAAAATTCAAGAGACAAAATGCACCTGGAATATTAAAATTACAAAGGTTAGTAGAAATGTGTAGTAATGTTCCAGAATATGTCATAATAGGCATCATTGAGTCTTGCCTGCATTGACTTAATCAAGGCCAGCATAGAGTTCGATTGTTATAGTGACAAAAAAATAAATTTTACTGACATACCCGCTCAAACTAACCAGAGAAAAGTCAAAACCCAATCTTGTCTATTGAAAAGTAAAAAAATAATGAAATTTTTTTGATGTATGTGTATACTAATATTAAAAGCAAACGAAAGATATAGGAGGGACCTAAGCTAATATAAAAAATATTAAAAAATAATGATATTAAGCTAATATTTTTCCAATAGATGAGATTGTTAATGACAAAAACAATTTAAAAGGCTTAATTCCTCTTCAACAGTTTAGTTTATGTTTCTATAAACTATAAATAAGTAACAAAATTTGTCAAATTCAGTTCTTACTTTCCAGGATCTTTTGCAACCATTTGCTTCAAAGTTCCATCACGATGGCATAAGTCAACTGCAGCTCGAACATCTGTGTACATTCTAGAGTAGCTGCAAGTATGTAACACAGCACATTGATTGAGTAGAAAAATTTTAAATACAAATAAAAATGGACAGCATAGTATAAGTGAAGAGGAAAAAAAACAGGCCCAAAAACATGCCTGTGTGGCAACCCACACCACTATATGTTTTCTGTGACGAACAATATAACAGAAAGGTATGCCCAGCATATGTAGCCAGGCGACATTGACAAGGAACACAGGCATTAAAACAGCTACCTAGTATAGCCCAAAACCCAGTCTGGAGAAAAATACTACAATGAAAAAAGTAATGATAAACTAAGCTTAAGAAAAGTGAAGAACTTAGATGATAGTAATGAATGGATATAAAATAATATCAGGTTAAATCTCAAGTACTTTCAAGATTTAAGAGAATTTGCATGTCTAAAATGGTAATCATGTCCAAGTCCAAACAATATATGTATGTATACACACAAACATATCACAATATTAAAATACAGAATAAAATAAACATGAGCATGTGTAATAATATCAAAGCAATATAATGGATGCATATCTGTGTATTATTCCTACACATCATAATGATGCGAGGCATATATCTTCAAATCCTTCCTTATTACCTCAAACCACGTCATTTTCGACCTTCCTCTCTCTCCCTTTATGACCTTCAAGTTGCACCAAAGCACTATTCAATGGTGCTGTTGTTGGTCTTTGATGTACATGCCTAAACCATCTCGATCAACTTCCTTTTACTTTTTGTATTGAGGCTATTACCATATTTCTTCTAATGCGTTCGTTTCTGTTTTTCTCATCTGTCCTAGTTTTTCATTCATCTATCTCAACATCCTCATATCTAGTACACTCATTCTATGAACATGTTTCTTGATTGCTCAATGACTGCAGTTTTCATTAACCGCTTCAACACTACTTTGAAGGCTCCCTGGAGCTCATCCTCTCATCCTTTTCAAAGTCGAATCATGGGAGAAATGCAGTTTTATATTATTTCAAAGTCGAACCTATCACTTGCATGTCTTTCCCCCTCGTCCGACTTTGTTTCGCAAGGTGATACCAGTATGTTATCAGACGGAATGATTTGGGAGGAAGGGCACAACATAGGTGAAGATGGATTTTCAAATTCCGATATATATAGAAAACATTTCCGTATTCAAGCGGTTATTCATATATAAAGTGTCACAGCTTTAGTTAAATGACTTACGAGATTAAAGACCAAATGACAGAACAAGTAAAATAAGGATATGTTGAATTTTTTTCCAAAAAAATTACGATATCCGCAGTTGGAGTAGCCTAAATTCCTGCCTGGAAGACCACAAGGACTTGTGGCAATTAAATTGAATGGATATGAGCTGCATCAGGAAAAGAACTGTAGATACATTTTCACCTATGAAGGTATGAAATCAAACATAAAAGTAATAAATACTACTCTATTCTCACTATACAGCCACAAAGAAACAGCTATACATAAATAATTCTATTACGAAACATCATGGGTCGTATTCATACTTGGTCTTGTCAGGAACTTTTCCGGGATTATTATCCTTGAAGTCAACAAGTTGGGCAAATAGGTAGGCTTCTGCCAGTGAGAAAAGAGTATCAATAAGAGCATAGTCAGGCTCATCAAATGAATCCCGTATCAAGGTGTTCCCATAAGTAGCCATTTTATCTTCCTTAGACAACTCCCTGAAGCCATGGTAGGCCACCTTCACATATTTGTGCCGATCCATCTGGACAACAAACAATTATTAGTTGTGATGGTTGCATACATGGAATGAATCAGCATAATAAATTAGGAAAACAAACAAAGTCCAAATATTTGCAATGACAAAAGCAATGAGTTAGATAAAACAATGTCACTGGGCAGCATCAGCATAAAGTCATGCAGGTGTCAGCCGAAAAAGGAAAACCGGAGTGCACAAATATCCACCTCAATATTACTCTATGACAACTCTAAGAATCTAAAGTGCATTACTCACTTTAACATCCAACACTAGAAAGTATGAAGTATGTCACCTTCATTCTGTTAGCTGCTATAAAATATTAAAATATACTGGTTCATGATATCAAGTATGATCCAAGTGGAGGATTATATTGACTCGGAAATCAACCGTGCAGCTCCATCAAGAATGAAACTTAAGGGTTCACAAGCTATCGATTCCTCTGAGTTGGTTCATACATTCTACACTACTAGCTATTGTCCTCCACTCTCTTATGAGATCATTGATAAAAGCCAACTAATTGATAGTGAACTTTGTATCATCCACCATCCTAATTTGAGAAGAAACTTCATCAGAAATTCCATTATATTCCATCCACCACAATGACGATAGGAAATTAGTCATACAACAATTAGGGGTTCACAAACACCTCCAAGGCACCCTACCTCAAGGTTTGAAGAGCCTACTAATGTTGAAAACCACTTTACTCAAAAAGCTTAAGCTGTTAGAGGGAGGTTTAACAGTGTATATCAAAGGATCCCCGGCACACACGCACAACACAACCCCCAGCACAATACAACTAACACAATCAGGTAATGGCCCAGTAGCACATGCAACCCTGACATCACATTTTGTGCTAGAAACAAGTCTTGATGTATGTCAACCATGACTCGGTTTCAAGGTTTCTCCATTTTGATGTTTGTGTGAGCTCTCTAAAGTACTATAAAGTAATGACTAGATTATTCTCCACACAAAGCAAAACAAGTATTTATGGAAGTTAGTTTGGATGTTGATCATTACTGAAGTACAACGAAATTCCCATCTGTCTCAAAGTCTTTGTTCAATACCATTTATATTCGAGCCTTAATGTAATATTGCAGATTGTGTTATAAAGGCAACGTTAGGTTTAGCAAACTGTCCTTTATGATAACAAGATGAGCTTAGCACAAATATCAGCAATTGTGACACAACTTATATAGAGATATGAGCCAGGGTAACCTTCAAGATGTTGCCTCTCTTCTTATCAAGAACCAAGCCCCTGACCATGTATTCCCAATCAAATGACCACTCCAGTAACTGCATAAAGACAAAAAAATGTGTTAATCAACCTGAAAGTGATTGCTTCAACTTATATAGTCACAGAAAAATAGTAATGACCAGGTTAGTAAAACTCAACGAAAAGGAACTGCATGCTTGAATATGAACTGTACTACCATTTTTATACACACAAAACATGTAAGCTTTCTTACAAATTAACCTAAACCAGTACTAAATGAAATCCAATTAAGCTAAAGTAAGAAGAGAGCAATCTATCAATGATGAAAACAGTATCATGAACCAGATACATTGATCAGACAAAGAGTGGGTAATAACACTTCAGTTTGCTATAAAGCAGCAAAATAAACTCGATACAATTTGCAAAAGGCATGCTTTTCATGATTAATGTCTGAACTCCACTTTTCCAAGATCAAAATATCTAGCATGCAGAATTATAAGAAAACACATCAATGTCAAAACAAATATGCTAAATTGAAAAGAAAGAACTAACAACCATTTTGCAGGGCCTCCTGCATCTGGGTTTTGCTTCTTTGTGAATATTTTAATCCATCATGTAACCTCCTAATCCCTATCCAAAATGAGCTACTAACTTGCTGTTTATTATTCCAATCATACAGGTCTAATCCAATGAAAAACCATAATCCATCACTGAATGGATTGATCACTTGCTGCACTTGGCCTATCATAGATATGAAGAAATTTGTATCTTCATTACTGCGTTAAGCAGCTAAATTAAAGAAGACATTGAATGGACAGCTACCAGCAATCAGAGTTCTAAGTGTCCTAACTAATGTGAAGGGATAACTCACAAGTTGCTAGGAGTGAAAATCACACGTCAAAAAACCGTTTTGTGAAACAGATTACAGAACATTGCAGTTTGTATATGCCTTTTGCAGATATGAATGTTCCTTATAATCATGAGTCATGACAATCCTTTACATTTGCCTTCCTTTTTCTCCCTCCTTTTTTGGTAATATAAAATTAGGCCTGACAATGGATAGTCGAAAATTTGAATCCGATTCGAATCCGTATTCGAAAAATCGGATATTTTCCGAAATATTCGGATATCGGATTCGAATTCGGATATGTTTTTAAAATTCGAATTAATTTCGGATACGGATTCGGATGTCGACATATCCATTTCAAAAATATCCGACCGTTTACTAACATAGGGGCGTTTTGGTATTTTCGTAAAGTGATTATATACCCTATTTTCATTTCAATCGACTCCTAACCCTAACGGTCATCTCTTTCTCTAGAGGTATTATTCGACTCCTAACCCTAACCCTCCTTTATCTCTCTCGGAAGCAATGTAGCTGTTAAGATGAAGAGGGTGGTGGGGATTGATAGATCTGACGAAGACTTCAAAGAAGCCCTCTTGCCGCCGTCGGAATGGAGAAAAAGATGTTGAGGGCAGCAACAATGGAGCTCGATTTTTTCGGAATGGAGAAAGAAAACTCTCTAAAATCTCAGTTTCAAGAGTTTATTGGGCATATACGAACCATTTGAGGCCTCGCTCTATGTTTCTATAGAGATTCTAATCACTTTGCTTGATTTTTTCATTTTTTTTTTTTTAAACTCACCATTTGGTTACAAGCATTCAAGCCGCCGTTTGGAAGATTAATCCACAGATTTGGAAGATTGTAATCGAATTTCCTCACTTTTCTCTCAGACCTATTGCTCCTTTCTCTCTTTGGATCGTCGGTGGCTGAGAGCAGGTCTCTCAGAGATCGATTTCTCCCCTTTTTTAAACCCTTTTTTTTTCTCAATGGTTTCATGTTCGAATCGAATGTTTTCGGATTTCCGATAAAAAAATCGAACTCAAATTCGAACAGTGATTTTAAATATCCATCAGATTCGAATTCGAATTCGGATACAAATTATTTTTTCTGATTTCGAATTTGGATATACCTATATCCGGTCCGATAAGTATCCGTTGACAGCCTATATAAAATTGGTTCAAAAGCAGGACTTCATGATTGCACTACATAACACCATTGAGTTGAGCAATGGGCTGAGCTCCAACAGATAACTGAACTGCCATGGAACGTTTAGAGAGATAAGAAGTTAATCAACACAAACTACCAATTTAGGGTCATCTGCCAGATCAATCATGACCTGCAAAGATTGATGAGAAATCACCAACAGTATTGAAGTTGCAATGCAGGCTTAAGCTCCATTAGAGAACAGAGACCACAAACGAATTTCAAAAAAGTTGATTGTATGACAAGTAAAACATTTTGTGTTGGCAATAATATGCAGAACCTTTGCATGATACAAATACAGGCACAATAGATGCCATAAGGGTCAGTTTTTCCTGACAAGATAACCACAGATGAAAATGCACACAAACCTCTGGGGGGTATCCCAAATCATGTACCAGCTTTCTGATTGTACCATCATATGCAAGGGATTCGAAAGTTTCGGGCATGTACTGTGCCAATGTGTAATCCATATCAAACCCGACTGCAACAATATTCTTCATATTTAAAGATCTGTTGCAGAATATCTGTTTTCCCATATCAATATTACAGCCCCACCCTGGAGATGACCAAATACATTGATCCTGACCACCATCATTACCAACGGGCTGCTGAAACTCGGATGCTTTGTTATCTACCATAGCCCCATCCATTATATAGCTGGCATGAAACTGATTGGCTCCTGATGGTGAATACAGAATTGTATTAGAACCAAATTGGGACTAAATAATGTATCATGTTTATATAAATAGATCAATCTGTGTATACACCTATAGCTATAAGCATAATGCATCAAGTTTTATACCAAAGAAACGTGTTCAAACAAAAGATTGAATATCATTCAATTTATTTTAGTCATGAAGAGGAAACAAGTATCCAACTATCCAAGTATAGAGATTGAAAATTATGCAAGGCAGAAGTAGTCAAGATGAGAATATTCGTACTGATTTAAATAGTTGATAACCGTTGTTTCGAATTAAGGCAAGACATAAGGAATATTAAAAAAATGGAGTTATCTTTGAATGCAATGGCCACAAATAAGCCATATAATTTACTTCTAATCAACTAAAAAACTAACCTTCGATGCATTCCAATGGGAGTTATAGCACATTTAGTTCTCAACGGTTCATTCTAGAAACAAAATTAGACGCCTCTTGCATTCTGCAGTTTCAATTGAAGAATCCAATCATGGTGATCAAACTTCGGTTCATGTAGGCTTCTAGAGGGGAACAAAAGTATCTGAACTCTCTAGGACTGACTTTTTCCCTCCCCATGTGATGCAGAGGGCTTCGAGAGAGAGATTGAATGCCTCAAAACATTGATAGGCTATCAAAGTTCAATCAAGTAACAATATCCTCTTCCGTTTAAAGACATCTCATGATGTGCATTTGTGATAGAGTAGTAATGGAGAGAAAGAAGAGCTCTAAATTACACAAGCCTGAATAAAAAATAAATTTCAACCAATTCTATGCAAATGCATATTGTTCTTATATCTATGTATGCCACCTACATGGTCAAGACTCAAGACCACGTTCGATCAAGTTCAGGGTAGTTTAAACTTCTAGAAACTGTTTGGAAAGCAATCCAACAGTTTACATAGGAACTAATTGTTAAAATATTACCACATATACAGAAACTCAATCATGGTATTTGACGCTTGTTCCGTTAATCACAGCTCAAGCAATGACTTCATTCAATTTCTCGGGAATAAATTACTTGATAAAAAGCCTCGTATATTTTATAGTTCCTCGTGTTCCTAACTTCCTACTAGTCCGCCCTACTCATTCAGCAAACTCTAGGAACAAATATTAATCTTCAGCTTAATTTCCTCTGCTTAATTTCCTCTGTATCTCGGGTCTAACCACTTCTATTGCCACACCTAAAAGTTAAATTCCACCGAGATGACTACGAAGTACAAACTATAACAATCCTTACTAAGCAAAAATTCATACAAACAACATTTCACAACACACCTTCAAGATTGATCAATAGATCAGGACATCAAAAATACCTAAAAAACCAGTTTGTCACATAAACAGCAAGCATTTCTTCCCAAACCAATCCACCAACTGGACGCCTAGCCGCTCGACATTAACAACCTAAGTGCAACATCCATCTAACCGAAAACCCTAAAAATCACAAGATTCCACTAAGAACATAGAGAATAAAAAAAATAAAAAAAAGTGGATTGCAAAATGTATTCGGAACCTCTAGTTCTAGTAACAAAAACAATTAAGAGGAGAAACAACGAACCTCCGAAATCAAATCTTCTTCTTCTTCTTAGTTGTCTGAGAGGCTGATTGTTGGGTACGGAGCTGAGACAAGCTCTGGAAATTCCCGAATGAAACCTAGTAATACGGGAGGGGAAAGGGGATGATGATATTCGAAGAGAGAAGAAGGAAACACAGAAGGCAACTGGTCTCTTTGGAATTCGCATCTTGTGGGGTTTAAATAGGCATCTGGGGACGGTAGTGAGTGGATAAAGCGAATCAGTTCCTCGAAGCGTCGTCGTGCCACTACTTGCTGTTGGTGTAGTTGTTGTTGGAGGAGACATCTCTTTATTTCATTTTTTTTTTTAGGTCAAAAAAGAAAGGGGAGAAAGAGAGAGAAAGAACAAAAATGGTCCCTCACCTCAAAGCGACCCCCTCTTCTTTGTAATCCCATTTGAGGGAACCTTATTCTGAATGTGCGCTTCGTTTTCATCAACTTGACTGCCTGCACCTTGGGGGAATGAAAATGGAATGGAAGTAGTGAAGAGGGGGGGGGGGATTGTTAAGGTTAAGATACTGAGCCACGTGGTTTTGGCGGGAGGGGGAGGGGAGATGAGACGACAGGACAGCTGAGCGTTGTTTGCTTTCGTGCGCCTGGGAGTGATGTCTTTCTTTACACGGTTAACGATCTTGATCGAGAAGGCGGGGAGACGAAAACCTTCCAAGGTCTACCAAAGCAAATACAAGCCGGTATTTTGGCGGGATTGGATATGCGCACTGAGCACTATTTTTGCTTACACTTTTTTCCTATGACGGTGCGCAATGTGAGCCACGTGGAATACTCTTACAGGACTATGACTGTATGGATGTTTGGCCAATCCCTAGGTGGACCTACGAACCAAAAATCAGCCAGATTAGTGATTTCTAGGCATTGGATTGGAATTATTTTCATGGGTTGATTTTAACCCTGCGAATTTTAGCATTATTGACCATTATTTGAGGTACAAAGATCCAAAGGTTTGAAATTACTAATCGAGCTGATTTTTGGTTTGTAGGTCCACCTAGGGATTGGAAAAACATCCATACGGTAAGAGTTCTTTAAGAGTCTGCCACGTGGCTCATATTGCTCCCTGTCATCACCCTCGATAACCGGGTCCTTCATCAAATTTTACTCCTCATTAGTGGTCCCCACGAAAGGGAGTGCAAATTAGCTGTCGTCGGGGCCTCCAAAATGACACGTGGCACATTCTTTTGGGCCTATTAAGGCATGGATGTTTAGCTCACCTCATGGTGGGCCTACACACCCTATAAAAATCTGATTGGTGATTTTCAGCCATTGAATTTGAACATTTTAATCGGGTGATTTCTAGGCGTAGGATTTGATATAACTGCTAGAAATCATCAATCAAGCTGATTTTTGGTGTATAGGTCAACTGACAAGAAACCAAGGAGTGGGCCAAACATGCATGAGTCAGTGGGCCCGAAAGATTGTTCCATATGGCATTTTGCATTTGATCATTTTTCATCCATGAAACGTGTGTCAAAAATTCTCTCACGTGTGATTTCTATTCGGATGGAACTCAAATGCCACGTGTGCATGAATGGATAAACTGTTTAAATTTTTTGCACTCATTTCTCACTTTTTTCGTTGGCCAGAAAGAAAAAAAAAAACATCAATAGGAAAATCAGTTTAGAAAATGCTTCTAGCCTCACATGTGGTCCACGCCGGTGGGTCCAACCCTAGTTAGTAATTTGACATTTAGGGCGTGTTTGATTGTACAAAAAGGTGTATTTTACATAAAGGCGTGTTTCAACCATGTGAGAAAATAAGGGCGTATTTTTAAGTGGAAATGAATTCTCATCTACCGGAGGGCAAATGAATTCCGGGCTTAGTAAGAAAAATTATCCAAATTTAAATGGTTTGGTAGAGAAAATTTTACACATTTAAAATGCCTATCTAACAAGGGACAGTTGTGTTTTCCCAAGGAAAATGCAATTTTCCCACTTGGCAATCAAACACACCCTTAATACGCATATTTGACATTTTTTTTACACAAAAACGTATTATTCTGTTGTATTATTCAAAATTTGAATAAAATTCACATATTTTATGAGAATCCATGTTATGACCTTGTTAAACGCATATTATACACGAATTTCATGTAAACAATTTTTGCTTTGCCAAAATTTTAACCATATTTTCAAATGCCAAATCCAAATTATACTCGAACTTATCCCATACCGTATTTTTTCCATATGTCGAGTTGCTCTATGGGGAAGGAGCACTTTTCCAACCATGAAAAAATATCGAATTTCACAGCTAGAAATAAACGGTAAGTTGATTTTTTTTGTTATCTACAGATGGGCCTAACATCCATACAGTCAGTGGTCTCTAAGAGTGACATGTGGCTATATTCCTCGTAGACGTATGTGAAAAGTGGAGTCATGCTTAGAAGTATTGATGCCATGAAGAGGGAACCAATGTATTATTTATAAGGAACAAGCCGTCAGATCACCTTGAGCAAGAGTCCCTTACTGATTATTATACTTAAAGGGTACCTTATGAGTTCATATGAAGACCTTAGTATGTTGCTAACGCTATTTTCTATATTCTCATAAATATCTTTATTTTTGCTTGTTATCTTTGATTTATTCACTTAAGAGTGATCTTTGGTCTTTCGGTGTCAAAGCATGCATCACCTGTATGCACACTTCACTCCTGCAGCTCATTCAATACTCTTCTCTTATTAAAAAAAATTATTCTTAATATGACCCTAATTTTTTTAATTTACAAACATTGTTTCTTTCGTTTTTTGAATTTTTTTTATTTTATATGGGTGCTTTTGTCATTTAACATTTTTGCATTTCAACTCAATTGTGAAAGCATTTATTGAACCCCCATGTGACACCGAGACTCTATCCATAGAAAAAAATTAACGATGGTGTCCATTATCAAAGTTGATGACGGATCCACAGTGTATGCCATGTAGCACATTATTAGAGGTTACTGACCGTCCGGATGTTTGGCCCATCCCTAGATGGACTTACATAACAAAAACGTGTGATTAATGATTTCTAACCTTTCAATTTGAGCACCCCAAATACTGTTAGAAATGCATAGTTAAAAAGAAACCATGAAAAAGACTCTAATCCAACAAATAGAAATTACTAATCAGGACGAATTTTCTACGTAGGCCCAATTAGAGATGGGCCAAATATCTATTCAGTTAGTGGGCTCTAAGAGTGTGCCACGTGTAAGGTGTTGCCACGCGTAAGGTGCATGCGCATCGCACATGGCGCCCCCCTAGTGTTGCTTGATAAATTAAATTAATAAGAGTTCCAAAGGTTGGGCCTAAGACATTAAATTAATAATTTGGGAGGAAATATAGCAAGCAACGCAGAAAATAGTTGCATAGATACAACCAGCAAAAAAGACATAATTATGTATTTAAATTGAAAGAGTAGTTTTTTAGTTAATTTTATTATCTTTTAGCGTGCAGCGCTGTAAAGGTGTTGCTTGCTAGGATTTCTCAAACTTCGATATCTTTTAAGGAATTGATTTTTCCAAGTGAACTTTTAATCTCTTCCCGTCGAGATTTTTCAAATTGGTTGGAATGTCACTCACTTCTCATTTGACTTTTGAAAAGACAATTTGGTTAGAAAGTCATTTTCGTGTGTATGTGCGGGGAGGGGGGGGGGGTTTTGGGGGAAAACTAGCATGCAAATGGTTGCGTATTTCAAAGTATGTAAATACAACCAGAAAGCGACACATAGCAACCAATCCCTTGATTACAGAGAGAGGCTGAGGAAACATTGGGTTAACAAGGGGTTTGGAATGGGTCTAATCAAGAATGTTCTCAGGATTTAGATCTTAGACGACACGTTTTTGAATGTGAAAGTGAACAGCTTAAAAGTTTGATGGCATCTTAGAAAAATTACATTGTTTCATCCAGAGGAGGATTATCTTGCTTGGGCTCATTCTAAGTCAGAGTGTGCCTCGGTGAGCTCCTTTTGTGAATCTTTATCCCTCACATCTATTTTTATGTCAACTTTGGAAATCTTAAGTACCATTGAAAATTCGTTTCTTTGCTTTGATTGCATCTTTGAACAAATTACTCACTATTGAGAACTTAATTACTAGAAAGTAGATATTGATTATAATTATTGTGTAATGTGCAAGTCGATCCAATGGTGATAATACAAACCATCTTATATTACATTGTAATTTTACTAAACAAGTATGGTCATACTTTTTTAGTACAACTAGGCCTTCTTTGTGTCTTGCCAGAGTCTATTGGAGCATTATTGGGAAGTTGGCCTAAGATTGCATTATCTCCTAAGGGAAACTTCTTTGGAAGATGGTGTCATTCGTTGTCATATGGGGTCCATGGATTGAAAGAAATAAGAGAATCTTTGGAGGAAAGGAAAACACCTGGAGGAGACCCTCCTGAGCATTAACGACTTCCGATTTAGTTGGGACAACATTTCCCCTGATTTGAGAGGTACTTTCTTTAATGAAATGGTGTTTGGGTTTGATGCACCTTTGTACAATTAGTAGCGTGTCTCATGGCGTCCTTTGTAATTGGTTTTCTTTCCACTTTTTCGCTGCTTCTTTTTGAGATGTTGTTGGCCACACTTGCATACTCTAAAATCATGCAACCATTTGCATACTAATCATTCCCAGTTTATACATCTTGTCATGGACATTTATCACATTTCATAGGACTTCACATTCATAGCTTTTTGGAAGAGAAAAAAAACAGACAAGGCATTTTTTGTTAGAGGAACATTTTCTCAAATGTGAAAAATGCTAAATGGATGACATGAAAAGCTCACTGAAAAATCAACTTACTGCCAACAAATATGAAAAAGGGTCGTGATGTAACAAGGTGGACATGACGCCAAAGGCGACAGACAATGTTGGTGCTAGGATTTATTTCAAGGAGGGGAGGCACAATATAATTAAAAGAAAAACTAGAGGGTCCACTAGACTAATTTAAGGGTAATTTTAGAAATAAATATTTTTTAAAGGATTTTCATTATCAAGGGGGGCACATGCCCCTAGCTCCCCCACTGGCGGCAAGTATAACTATTTTTGTTACCATTACCATCTGGGCTCATTAACCGCATGGATGTTTAGCCAATACTTGGTAGACATTCATAGGAAAACAAAAAGAAAAAAAAATCAGCTTGTTTGATGACTTTTAGTCGGTGGATTTAGTACCCAAAAAATGGTCGAATCCAACAGCTAGAATAACACCTTAAAAAGTACTATAACCTAATGGCTAGAGATTACTAATCAGGGTGATTTTCGGTGTGTACATCCACCAAGAGTGGGCTAAACATCCATGCATTCAATTGGCCTAATAAGCAGTGGCGAGTAACAAAATCTCTATACCCTTGTTACCTCGGATAATAACAAAAGAAACCGATTCTACCTTTCGCTATATTTTTATTTTATTTTTTCTGAAAGTTCAAAGTTTCTTCATTACATTTGCAGCCAAAACAAATATGTACAGTAATATATCAATAGCTCCATTTCATTCAATTTCAATAACCAAGAAAAATAGAAAAATCCTAAAAGTTGTAAGACTACTGATTAAGCTTATAGTTGCGTAAAAATGTTAAAATTGCGCCAATTAGGGGACATGGAGCTATTGGAGTTGGAAGGCATGAATTTGCAACAATGAGTCAGAAGCAGGAGGTGAGGCGTAAGATGAGAATTGTGGGGGGGAAATCCCACACACCCTCGAGATCCGAGAGAAACCGTGTAGAGGTCGATGCAAGCTTGTTAAGGTCGTCGAGATGCTATGCACGAACTTTTACATAGCAGGCACCAAAAGCCAATGGGAGTACCCATTGGAAGAGACTCTGATACTCGACTTAATATTGGCAGAGAAGGAAAAATTATCTAAAGCAATTAGAATTCGATATTCCCCATACCTATGCCCTCTTGGGATTTACAGAGGCCCCTAGATGTTTGACATGACCTCCACGATTCTAGTAGTTTCACATTCCTTCTCCATCACTCTTGGTAGTTTCCATAACGACATACCTATCATAATCTTCCTTCTCACGTTTCCATTTTCATGCAGCTAGCACTCTATGTTCGGTGTGATTTGGGGAGCGTATCTTAGCCTAGCCGTGTCTGGCGTGATTTACGAGCTCGGGAGATTGCTGGTTGGATCTGAGAACTACCTTTTTTTTTCAAGAATGTCAACTTGTGGGTCCTAAGATGAGATGTCGATCTCTGAGCTCGTGGTCGAGATATGCTATCTCGACCAGGACAAGGCTCTTGGGTGCTATTGCCTCGACAAGGACTGAGGATTAAAGGTCTCATTCCTCGGAGTCTGCGGCCGAGAACTCTCTTCTCGATCATGATATATATATATCCAAGAACTCCATATCTCAGCCGCTTCATCCATTACTAATTATGCTATTAATGGGCATGTGTGGTTTACGCCCTTCTCGGCGCGTGCCAACCAGGTGTTACCATCTCGGAGGTCCATGTGGAAGGTGCAAATATTTGCACCCACAAGAATCAAGGTGTTGAAGCATCAGAGTGGAAATGAAGAAGAGTTGGGAACCGACGCAGAATTTTGCCATTTCGGAGGGATTGAGATCACTCGTTGGAGGAGAAGAAGGAGAGGCCACAAGAGATACACGAAGCTTCTCTATTGTCTCTTCCCTTGTCTCTCTCTATCGGAACGCTTCCCTTCTCTCTCCGCCAGATCACCCAAAGACTTCTATTGACAGAATCCACCATTCTAGTGACTCAACTAAAACCTTTGGTCACTCTCCATGGCTGTGGCTTTTAAAGACCTAACCGTTGCAAATACCTGATGAAAATCAATCTTTCACATACCAACAAAAATAAAGAGAATCAAAAGATCAATAACACAAACACAACAAATTTACATATTTCGACAATGCACCTAGTTTCATCTCTCTCACACTCTTAATATACACAAGTGAAAACCTTTAGAGAAGATATAATAGTAATCTCTGGTACAAAGAAATACCCAAAGTACCTCAGTACAAGCTGTACCCAAACACGAACTTTACGAATCTATATGAATTTGGTATAGACATCTAAAAAGTCTATATGCAACGGGCTTTGTTCCTGGACCCCAGCAAAGGGGCACGTTGCCCCCTGCACCCTAGCCAACTTAGCACAAAGTTGAACCAACGATAGCTATAACTTAATTAACAGTATAATCCCTACAGAACAGTTCTTCTTCCTGTGAAATACAAGACACTTTTTCATTACTTGACACAAGTGTCTCTATTTAGTAGTTAATTTCAAATATGCCACTTAGTTATTGATGTTCACGTGGCTAGAAATTGTTGTTGGGAGGAAAAACAGCTAGCAATGTCACTCACACTTCCCTTGATGGGAATCTTCCGTAAATAGATGAGATGCCCAGGCGTGCAAAACAAACACGTGACAGCTGAGGTGGTGGGACCAAAGCGGTCCATCCGTTGGACCACCTCACCCTTTTCCATGTGTCAAGTTGAAATCCAATTTCCCTCCACCAAGTGCAATAGAGGAAAAGTGGTATCACATGGACAAGAGTGCTCCGAACATGATCAATCCCATGTAAGCAAAAGAACACCATTAACAGGGTATGAAGCCTGCACTAACAGAGCAGGCTGCCTTCCCACTTTAACATATGCTGTGGCACGTGTGTTTGCACGTGAGCAAGAATAAAACATGAGCTGTGCCAAGTTGCTGCTTTGGGAATTGAATATAAAGATACGTTTCTTAGTGGTTAAAGTTGGTTAGTGAAGCTTCGTGCAAGAAGCCATATTTTCCCTTTAAACTTTAAAGTAGTACTAGTTGACCAAGAAAATATTCGCTGGCCATGGAAGTCTCCCAACCCAAAATGTCTGACACGTACCCCAATCCTTAGCCCAACCCGCGTTAAGCCCTTGGATAATGGACTAACAAGTTAGCTACCAAAGACAACAGAAGAATTAATAGGTGCCTAGGTGAATGTTGTGTGGCAACCCAAGTTTAGCTTTAAAATAGTAAGAAATAGATATGTATAAGGTTGTGTTTGGTAAGCTTAAAGCTTATCTCATGTCCTTACCCAATGACAGGCTCCTGTTACAGGATACAATATAAGCCATGTGGCACACTCTTAGAGGACTCTGACCGTATGGATGTTTGGCCAATCCCTAGGTGGCCCTATAACCAAAAATCAGCTTGATTAGTGGTTTCAAACCTTTGGATCGTTGTACCTCAAATACTGCTCAAATTCCCACAGTTGAGATCAACCCATAAAAATAAGTCCAATCAAACGCCTAGAAATCACTAATCAGGCTGATTTTTGGTTTGTAGTTGGCCAAACATCCATACTGTCAGAGTCCTCTACGACTGCCATGTGGCTCAAATCGTGTCCTGTAATGGGAGTCGGTCAAAAAAGGCCGGTCCCTGGAGCCCTACCCTTTTAAGAAAAGAAGCAATCAATAATGGGATGAGCCAGGGCCTTGGTAAATTTTGAAAAAGTTTGAGCCCAAAAACTGATCTGGTACAATACAAATTCAGGCCCGAAACCTCTCATAGGCCAACCCGTTTACATCTCGTAGTCGTAGATAGATATAACCCTTCCCTTTGTTGGTTGTAGTCACGACTCATTCACGTGTACAACAGGACCTCCGATTCGTTCCCACCTGGTCAAAAGCAAGGTTTAAAAGGGACCGTTGTTTTTCCGTTATAACGAAAAAACGCTCAGGGGCAAAAACGGAAAAAAGGGGAAAAACAAAAAATAACGGAAAACACGGAAAAAAAGGACGCTGAAATTCAAAATTTGAATTTCAAAAACGGAAAATAACAGAAAAAAAAACGGCCATTTTGTTTTCACAAATTTTCCCAGAAAATAACGGCCTTTATTTTCTGGGCATTTTAACAGTACGTAACATAACGGGGTAGGTCTGAATCCGTTATAACAGTCGATTCTTAAACCTTGGTCAAAAGTATGAATAATATAACTGACTGACTGCATGACCATAACCATTCAATCATTTGAAATCTTTGGGATGTCAAAAATGTGTTACCATCATCCCCAGAGGACGTAATCCATATCATCATCTCTAGGTCTAGACCGTTGGATGGTCGGACCTAAGGATTACAAATTTACAACCCCACAGCATCATCCTCAGGATGATACTATCATTTTCCAAAAAATTAAGAAATAAGGCTCTGTATGGTTGCCCTGAATAAGTTTTCTAGAAATGATATTTGCATACGAATTTCATAGAACTTTTTCTGTATCAACGCCAACTTTTAACATACAAATCCTTTTTCCGTAAAACGTTTTCTTGATCACCATACATAGCCTACGAATATACAAAAATCCAAAATTAGGAACAAACATATCATTATGCATTTGATTCTTGGGAGAATGATGAAAATGCCTTCTCATTTCCAAATTCTAAACCATTCTATTCAACATTCAGATCTGTTCAACGTTTTTGATTTTTGAGGGTCAAAAACGTAGTACGATGGTAGATCTTTCTATTTTTCCAATAACATTTCCTTCACCAGTTGCCTGCTTGGCAGATGTGGGT
Organism: Euptelea pleiosperma; assembly: GCA_035048495.1. Lineage (NCBI taxonomy): Eukaryota > Viridiplantae > Streptophyta > Magnoliopsida > Ranunculales > Eupteleaceae > Euptelea > Euptelea pleiosperma. The sequence goes on along the minus strand of CM068552.1, from coordinate 3,377,622 downwards.
TCAAACCACCACCACCACGGGTATATCCCGTCCTCCTTTCAGGCCATACCCTGCCTAGACCTCAGCCAACCTGTTAGGCCAAAGGCCCATGCAGACTCAGAAAAATAAATAAATAAAGAAATAAAATTTCCTTCACTTACCTCTCTTACCAACACTCAACAAACTCTTGCCACTGCACAACAATGTCCACACCAGATTAACACAGCAAACTTGCCTCTATTAACTAATTTCATACTGAATCGTGCAAGCCTTGATGACGTTCAATCACATTCTTCACCAACAAACGGGTTTTGCTGCAGCAAGAGATTTTTGCAAAAAGCTTTCTTGACCACAACATCCCCCACCCTCACCCCCTCACCATGTTCTTCCTCAAAGTGCAACCACATCCTCATCCAATCTAACAAGCACGTAGTTTCCTCCCTAAGAAGAATCAAAATCCTGCAATAAATTTCCAGGAACCTTCATGTTTATCATAAATCTCCAAGTGACCAATCGAGAGAATCGCTGCAGAGATCTACTTCTCAGGAGAATTCCCCACATTGAAGGTAGAGGCAAACAGTGTGGTGACGAGTGAACTGGTTCTACAGAATGGGGGAAACCAACACTTGTCAGGCCCTTCTTTATAGACAAGGTTCTCGCACCAACATGCCACTCACCAAGTTAATTGGATTGAGTTTTGCCCCATGAGGAAGAATAAAGGGACACGATATATCTCACCCAAGGCAACTATTTTTTCTTCCTTAATGGTGAACCTTTTACCACAGCCTTCATACTCTGTGAGTCTCTAAAGCAAACGAAGTGCACAAGCGTTTCTCCATTGGGGTAAACTGCGAAAACGCTAGTCCCTATCCTTTTGTTGCAAAGAGAGCACATGCTATCACTGCTAATCTTCACCACCATTCTCCGATGTGTATAGAGTTCATCTTTCACCTGCTTCACATATTATAATTTAGAAGAGTAGAATAGGCGATTCTTGTACAAGGTTTTAGAAACATTCTCCGGTAGAGCTACAAGGGGTAAATTTGCTTCAATAAAACCCAAAAAGGTTTGACTATGAACTGAAAAAAGACCACTAAGCTTTTTCGCTTGAGACTCGAATGGGTTTTGAGCTGACCCAATCTTGGATCTGATTCGAGATTCAAGTTCTCTACACCTTCATCTTTTAAAAATATAATACGGTTGTCAGGTAGAACATAGGGAGAGTCTACCATCGCATGCCAGTATACAGGTGGGGGGAACACCATTACATGGATCCATCTCCACGGCCAAAAATTGACCCGGTCAGATAATCAGAAGATTCAGAACCATACATTCTGTAAGACTTTCTGACTGCAGAAGAGATGCATAAATGGAATGGTTAAAATCATATGACCAAAATGATCAAAGCCTAGAAGATCTTTAGGTGGGGCACATCAATAGGTGGGATGGGGGTTCCACACATCTACATATGTACCATATGTATAGGCAAGCTATCGGTAGACTGTTCTTGCAGTCCACGCATAACACCATGGGTAGCATAGATTTTCTCTACCTCAAACACTGACTTGCATACATGCATGTACATACCTGCAAGTTTTCACCGAGTCTCAAACTCTTGATCACTGAAAAGTTCCGGTGCGCTTCACTGGATTTTTTCAGAAGTGGTCCAAGAAATGGAAGCAAGTTCTGTTCACACAAATAACTCTTTAATGAAGGGTATGATTAAATTCCAAGACCCAATAGAGTACTATCTGAAAAGAACGAACTTATATTTGATGAATCAGATTCAGTTCAAGGACTGCAAAAGCCGATCTGTATCCTCCCAGTTTGTAGAAAAAATAGAGGCTCTGGGAACTTTACTAGAATATAATAAATAAGAAACTAAATATGAGGTAAAACCTATGTAACTCAGAAGTGAACACCTGTGACTGACACAAGTCCTTGGACATGGTAAACCCGTCAAATCCCATGGGTTGCCATATCCATACCCATTATATATGAACATAAAAGGTATATAATTATCTAAAACTTTGTTTTATACAGGTACAATATTGGATAATGTACCCAGACCCCACACATCCCCATACTGTACATGTGGTGCACCAACTCATCAATCTGGACAGATTATCTGACAGGCCACTGCTTGGACATGCAAAAGCCAAAAACATAGTAGCAGTTGAAAAATTCTGATCACCCAACGCATGGACTTTGTTCCCCCACACTTAAGAGGTGGCTGCCCAAGCAGTCCAGAGCCCAGACTAATGTGTAGGTGGCCATGTGTACAAAATTGGATACAGAACAAAGTGTTGTATGGAGGATCGAATACATCAACCCACTTTTAGAAATCATTTATTTTTTTTATGAAAAATCATCAAAATAAAGCATGACACTACTGTATGTATCAGTAACTGTGTCGGGATATGTCGACATGCATGTCCACATATTAATGTGTCCAAATGGCAAAAAACCCTAAAAGTACCATGTCCTTGTTACATAGCAAAGAAGTAATCCCAATAAACTTGAAAATAGTGTGAAAAAACATATCTCCAAATGAAAAGATGCATTTCCATTGCTGGTTTTCCTTAATCTTTTTGTTCAATAATTTTTTGTCTCACTATCTTGATATGTTGGGTGATCTTCTAATTGAATCCGTTATCGATGTTTTGAGGGTATGGAAGGAGCACTGCAATAAAATTCTTGATCACTTATTGTCATTTCGATGGGAGCTCATTCAGCAAACTAGGTCCCTCAAAATGAGTTCGTTGTTGGCTTGCATGGGATCAATATTGATGAGAGACTATTGTTGTGAAGGCCACAGGAAATACCAGTGAACATAAAAAATGTGAGCCTTTTGAGTACTTTCAAAGCCCTTCTCTGGTTTGGATCAAGCCAACTGTGGAAGTATTATTATTTTTTGAAGTTGTTTGTCACTTACTGATGAAAGAAAAGTGGTTGTCACTCTCTCCTTTATATTTCCGTTTATCATACCCTATTCATTCCATGTGGGACACACGTGGGTCAATCCTAGCAGTCCAATTGATTGCCCAACCAATGAGACAAACATACCAAAAACTCAGATCCATCTGATGGTTATGACCATCCAATTGCTAATTTGCCATGGGTGCTGGATACATTGATCTAGGATGTGCCTATCCAGATTGACCAACATATGCACCATGTGGCTAGGGGTGTCAATGGATAGTCGAAAATTCGAATCCGATTTCTAATAAACGGATATTATCCGAAAATTTGGATAATTTTAGATATTCAAATACTTTTTGAATACTGATTCGGACATTGATAAATCTGATTCGAAAATATCCTATCCGATATATTATATAAATATAATTATATAATAAATAATATTATTAAATATTTTGAATTTATTTTACTAATTATTTATATATATATATCCGACTTACTTATTGGACTAATCAGATATCCGATAAGTTAATCGGATTTGAATATTAATTTAGAATATCTGTCGGATATTGAATCGAATTTGGATATCGGATATTTTTTTCAGATTCAGATTCGGTATTCTTATATTCGATTCGAAAAATATCCATTGACAGCCCGACATGTGGCATGATCTAAGAGAGTGAAAAGAAAAGATATGAAAAAACAATTTTATGATTTATTAGCACTAACTAGTGTAAATAGATCATCTTTGTGTATAAGGAATGCTCTTCCCTAGGTTTCTTTTAGTAAATTTTTTCTTTCCTTGTCAAGTAAGTGTGTGTGTTTGGCAAAGTGCGTGTCACGGGTGCTTGTGCACATGTGCCCACGTCTTCACAACCATATGGAGTTGTTGGAGCATTTTGAGATCGAAATTTTTTCTTTCAAATCAATCTGTACCTGTAGTTTAGTATCTCGTGGTAAGAGTTTGAGGGCCTGAGCTCCATTGATTCTGTCCCACCTTCGGCTCAACAGATCCAATACCTCATCAATCATTATATTAGAATCTCCTTCACTTGGTTCATCACCATCAAAGTCGCTCCGCCCACTGTCATTGCTGCTGGGACTGATTCGTGTGTCCTCTGCAACCTCTATCTCGGCAATTTTCTTACCAGCGCGGCTCCCTCTAGATTTGATTGAGCCAACCTTCTGGATGCCAATATTCTTAGATGACATTAGATTCATGATTTGCTTTTCAAACTCCTTTGTTGTCCCCCGCGGATTAAGATAAATTTGCAGGAGAGTGAGGTAGATGTTACTATATGATTTTGAAGAAGGTTGATGCTGCCCAGTTTCATAAACACGGTCGCAGTAGGCCAGCGCCAGTTCGGGAACATGAAGCTACACATTAAGTGCAAAAGGAGCTTTGGTTATCAAAAAACTATCTAAGAGACAACAAGTACCCTATTTAGAAAAGGGAAAAGCTAAAAAAGAAAAATGCTCATAGCCATACCCATATGAACAACTGCTAATAACAGTTGAAAGCTAGTAAGCTACTCAATTATGTTGCAATAGATTACTCTCCCTCTTGTGATAATTAAACTACTACCAAGTGAACCTCCAATAGAACCAACTCATTGAGAGAGCTGAAATAAATTAACAATGAATCGAACCCAAATGACAAAAGTTACCCTTTACAGCACTTGACACCTCCTCTCCACATTCACTGCATATACTAATTAGTAATAATAACATACAAGAAAAGATATTTATTAAGGGTTCCTCTAAAGAGATTCAAGACTCGGTAGCGCTAAATGAAATGGGCTTAAAATTGATGAACTTTTTTTCATGTGGGCACCGACATTACTTTGGGTCATTTTACAGATGGCATGAATCACAAGGCCTAAAGTGGCCCTGTCCAAATTAATAGAAACCCAAAGCATTGTTAGCATTTTGGTGTGTGTCCCTTAAGCTTCTGTCCAAGAGAGCCGTTCACATGTGTTTCACAAGCAAGTCCAGCACAACAATTATGTTTAGTACTAGGGATCCCTTGTTGTAAATGCAAAACAATAGATTAGCTTAAGGGAGTGGAATACTACCTTGTGAACATATAGAGATAAGGCAAGCTGGTGCTGGTTCATTTTCCCCAATAAAATTGCACGCTCTTCATATAAAGCATCTTCTGGAAGACGCTTTAACAAACCTGCCTGGTTATATCCTGAGATACTCTCTAAAGCAGACAATAATTTCTTTCGTGTTGGGGAATAAGCTTTCTCATCCCATTTCTGCTGAGCCATTAGATCAGAATACCAATCAAGTACTTCTGAGAGATAGATTTGCACCTATCAGACATCGGAACTTGATAAATAAAGGCAGTCTTCATGAATAACAAACATTAATAATAATAATAATAATAATAATAATATTGTTAATTACTTATCATAAAAAATAATATTGTTAATAATAATAGCAATACTAAAAATGAAAAGTGAACATTGATAATGATCTGGCAATGGGGTAATGTCTTTCAAATGTAAAGTAATCATTTTTATTCACCGGAAAAAAAACATTTTTAAGTTATTAGAAGGAATAGGTAAAGAGGAGAAATTCTTTCACCATTTCATTCTGCAGATTTCCAGAGATCCCATTTTCATTCATTGTGAGCATAAGTTCTAAGTACGTAGACTGCATGCTCGGTGCATGCTGTTTTAAGTAGGAGTTGACTAAGTCTGCTGGAACGTTTCCAGACAAAAAGAGCTCAATAGTTTGTGTTGGACAGCTTTCAAGAACATGCGTCGAGAACTCCAGAACAAGCATAGGGTCAGTTCTGCAGAGAGGCTGCATAAGAAAATTCATCAAAACCATGTTAGAAGTGCAAGAAAAATTGGCTCCATACCTAGCGTATCACCCCTCAATTTCTTCATTATGAAGTTTTTAAAAGCAACGGACTCCATTAAGATCCTCAAATTTCAGTATAGATAGGGGCACTCTCAAATCATGAGTTTGTATCTTGACAAGTCGCAGAAGGGAGTGGCATGAGAAGACCACAAGACACAGGAAATAAAAAGGTCTTTGATATAACTGAAATATTTATACGATTGCACTCTACCTATTTTAGGATAGAAACTAAGGTAATAAAATAAAAAGAAATGTCTGAAAAATGAATTCAGTCCAAATCCTTAGGTTTAGGATCAAATCCTTTAAGAATAATGTGCAATTCATCCTGTTTGACAAAAAATGCATAAGAATTATGAAGTTCAGTCAATAAGTTTAAAGCTGGTTCTAACTGAAGAAGTGAAAGGTGATGATAAAATGAAATTAAAGAAAAATAACCTTTTGCCTTGTCTGATTGGTTCAGAATCTACGTTCCTCTAAATTCAATACATAGAAATGCTATGAGACATTATAAATTGGCTAAAATCCGACGTTGAATTTTAAAATACATCTGGTTTGGACTTACAATTTCATACTGTTAACATATTTTTACCTTTATTATTCTAATATCAAATCAAACTTATATAATTTACAAAAAAAAGCCCTATTATCAGGCAATGAGCAAATTTACCTTGAGATACTCAATAATCATGTCTGGTCTGAACTTTTGGGCTAGCTCAGATTGCAGTTGGTCTGACTTTGATTCTTCTACTAGTTGATTTAGAAGTTTGAGAGCTTCACGGTGTATCCCATTGCACTTGTAGAGCTCTAATAACGCTGTGTAGTGATTCCTTTGCCGCAGAAATTCCTCGCATATTTTTACATCGCAATAGTTGAGACCTTTCAATAGCTCTAATGTGGCAGAAGACTGTCTAGTAAGATGCAGAGCCTGAATGAGTGCTGTATCCAGTATTGCCGCTGTTTCCCTAGCGCCTGAGCGAATATGGATGCTACCACGGCCCTGATGGCGCAAAAGGTTATAATTAGAGAACAGAGGTACCATAGAGTAGCTTATAGAACTAAAGAATTAAGAAGTATTTAATAATTCACCAACACAATCTATACGGCATATGCCTTAATGAATGACATAACACAACCATACAGTTGTAATTTATATGATAATATTGAAGGCTATACTATTGCATAAGTATAGATAATAGTACAGACTTCAGAAACCCCTGCATTGAAATAGACTAACATAAAAATTATAAAATATAACAGAGGTTATGCAATTAGAAATACCAATGTATTTAGGGTTTGAATGTCCTGAACATGTGCACCCATGAAACTTAGACATGGGAACACGTTCCAGCTCAGAAACAGATAAATTGACAGCAGACATTGGACCATACCTGATAAGTCAACATGTCTGACAGTTAATTTGATGGATTAAAAATTAATATATGAATTCTAATTGAAACAAATATACAATATAAGAAATATTAAATAGCTTCCATTTCCAAAACTGAGGATCCTACAGTCGATCGTGTTTAAACTGTGATGACACAAGTAAAAAATTCTTTGTTTATGTTTACATGGTTCCAGCACAATGTTATTTAGAATTCCTGGTGTTGAACGTGCAAGCTATTTTGACAGGTTGCTCACGAGTTATTAAGTGTTTCCCATGAGCAGATTTACGATTTTCTGTCATAGCTAACACAATATAATTTATATTGCAAAGTGATGATATGTTGATAACAGCTAGGCAAGTAAATCAGTTAACTACCTTGTTTGAAATCTTTGACCTATTGGAATCGTAAGGCCCCACAGCATTTGACACAACTTCCTCTGTTCCCTCAGCTGTGGCCCTTTCAATAATAGTGTATCTTTTCTTCTGCAAGAACTTTATCAGTGCCATGAGAGTATTGTGGCTCATTTTCTTGGACTCGAGCATTTTAGTTTCATCAGATTCCATTTGCTGCAATGGAGGTGAGGATTCAATGTCATCTGATGCATCGGATGAAACCCTCGAGAGATACGAAGCATCCCATGCCAAGTCAGCCACCTTCTCCAGCTCGGGAATAGCCAGAGATTTGGGAAGAACAATAGAAGGATATAATGAGAGTACATAGGTGATATCTACTTGAGATGCCAAAAATTGTTCCATCGCCTCCTCATAGCTCCCATTTTCGAATAGATAGTGCCCATATCTGTACCAAATACCCTCAAATCAAGTTGGTAAACACTAAGAATTTTCAGTAATAACAAGTAAAGAAAATATGATTCTTGTGTATCTCTCAATAGATTTCGTGAAATTCAATAAGGAAAATGTAGGAAATAGTCCAAAATGACATAAAAAGAATTTCAGGAAATATGCATGCTCACATATACATAAATTATGTCAAAAAATTAATCTATAGATGCCATACATCAGCCACATCCGAAAAACCCTTTTGCAGATAAAAGGAAAAACAACAGTTCATCCTTGTAACTTACTTTCCATTCGCAATTCTTACAATTTTGTGCTTCTAGATAGTAGGTTCTTGGTCAATACGGTGGCATGGAACAAATGTAGCGATTAGTTGTGCTTCTGGAAAAATAAGTGTTTGTGGAGACTCACCACATCACCAAAGAAATTAGGGACTCGGTATCATTGCTGAACATCTTGTTCTCATGTGTGCAAGGTCGGCAAATGATGCTGTGGATTCTTTAGCAATGGGAGGTATTCACAAGGATGTGTTATATTGTGGAATGGATCTCCATTGTAATTTCACTTGTAGCTTTCCTTCTTGTTTCTTCATCTAGTACTCTCTCTCTTTTCTAGTTGATTTTTCTCATTACAGAATAAATAAATAAATACAGCAGCATGGAACAATATGACGAGAAAACCAGAATCATCCAAGTACCCATTTATCAATCATATAATTCTGTTGCCCATTCAAAATCCTAAATGCATACAAAACAATTCCTCAACACATAAACAATCACTTATTTATTTAACAGTGTGAGAGTATCAATAAGACTTGTCAAAGAAATTTATCAACAAGTGAATCCCTTGGGAGATTTAATGTTTGTGTTCTTTTAACTTCTTTTCTTGGATAAATCTTAGGAATTTATTAGAAAAAGAAGGAAAAAAAGAGTAAAATATATATTTATGTATCAGTGTGTATGTTCTATATGTATAAACAAAATATCACAGTTCAGACTGAGAAGATTGTGTCCATTTCAAATATCAAAATCCCAATGTGATGCGGACTTTCTAGGAAAATAGTCACCTTATGTGAATGGACCCCTCCTTTGCTGCTCGAAGGGTTGAATCTTCTGGTGGAAGCAGCTTACACAAAGCCAAGGCCTCCTCAAAATCACCAGATGCTGCTAGTTGTACAATCTGCATGTCAGAAGCCAAAAAGGAAAAAAAATGTGGAATGTAATCACCATGTATAGTCAACCTTGACGTGAGCATCAGCCCCTTAGACAGAAATTCCTAAATATAACTTCAACATCTGAATATCTGATGAGATAAAAAGACATGTAAAGAATGCTATCATATGCTCAAAAAGAAATATTGAGCTAATAGTGAACTTTCTAGAACAATATGACAATATCAATGACCACATACTTCCCAATTAGCATTGGACCTCTATACACAAGGAATCCAAATTAGAGGTCAGATAAAATCTAAAGACAAATCACGGGATCAACACTGTCGCTCAACTACACCACACTTTACAATTCACCCTTGAGTATCATAGACTCTATCCCAGCTGACTGCCTTAGAACCTTAACACATGAACACATATGGGAATCAGACATGGCCATGAGGTCAGACGTGAGCCCTGATACACCTATACATCCAAGCAGTTAATTTGATACCTACATATATTATGACATGTAAGATAATCGACTTCTATTCCTGTGGTTACAAGTGCACAATTTGAACTATCAAGATAATCATTCACGACATAATATTGCACCCTATCTGTCAATTTATATTCATGTAAATTTAGTGGTGGCCAACAAGATCTAGCATAGTAGCATTGGACCTCTATACACAAGGAACGCAAATTAAAGGTCAGATAAAATCTATGTAACGACAGATCACCGGTCAACCCTGTCGCTCAACTACACCGCACTCTACTTTGCACCCTTAGAGTGTCATAGACTCCATCCCAGTCGATTGCCTTAGAACATGAAAACATGGACACATGGGAATCGGACATGGCCACGAGGTCAGACGTGAGCCCCAAACCCTGATATACTAATACATCCAAGCAGCAAATTTAATAACTACATATATTATAACATGTAAGATTCATTCATCTGAGCATGGGATATAAATGTTTCTATCCACATAAATAGCTATACATTAGAATGATATATGTGTGTGTAGAATGATAAGAGCTGAAAATATGAAAAATTATAAATGAAATACTAAGATTTGTCCTAAATCCAAATAGTAACATCATGTTTCTGATTATGTGTGTGCAATGCATCCATTTCTCTGAGAAAAAGGATTGTCCTTGTTACAGGGTACAATGGGATAGTATCGGCATTAATATCTCTGTGAAGATGTACCTGTGCACCAAGGGGAACAGGGAACAGCCCATAAACAGAGTTCTCTAACGAAGCAATAACAGAGTTGTTGCTTTGGAAAAGATGATGAACATTGCGGAGAGCAACTGTCTGTACCAATGGATAAGGAGCTCGGAGAGACCGTATCTGTAACCCTCAAATATTTTAAATAAAATCCATTACACAATTATAAAGGCAAATTACAAATGAACAGGAACTTATTCTTGATCAGCTACAAAAATGGTTGGGCTACCTCAACATGTCTTGGTAAATGAGCTATTGCATATGGCCTATGGATGACAACAACTGCAGGGGCCTCAGACCAACATATTCTGCCGTCTTGAAGAAGCTTCCCATTTTGGTCCACAAAAACTCCAATGTTATCCTAAAAATGGCAAGAAACACATTAATGTGTTATGATTTCATGATAGGATACATTCTTTGTACTTCAATGAGATTAACTGGAACCAAACTAGAAATTTTTAACATTGTAGAGGAAAAATATTTGATGACAAAAAGTTTGCTCTTCTACAGTTCTTCCATTATAATCCTTGTGAAAAATAGTGGAGAAGGCCTACTTATCATTGCTTTGCATGAATGAATAAGTTGAAAAAGGGCATGGTTATCCGCAAGCTAATATATAAACTTTTGAGCCTAAGCTTCAAATTTCGATAATTAACCTTCTAACAACACACTTAGTTGACAACAGTTAATACCATCAAGGTGAACTGCTATGTCCGTAGGGGGAAATTCGAGCCCAAACGAATTTATTACAGTATTTAATGATGACCGAAATGTCTTCTAACCCGATGAGCTACTGAACAATGTGTATGCAGCGTGGAGACCCCGAGATGGAGTTTCAGGTTTGTATAAAATGTTTACCACCAACCAAAACACTTGCTAATTAAGGTTATAAACTGGGGGAAATCGCCAGAATGTTTGAAAAAATCTCCAGCACTATTACGTCATCTCCTTTTATGAGGCACTCCCCAATATCCATGGGAACACAAACTCCATAGCAGATGGCCTCGTCAGCATAGCAGTCTGCATACTATCCTAAGCCAAACACCTGTATTGCTTCATTTAGTGAATTATATATATCTTTACTATTTAAGTGAAAACATGGCTTCACTTGCTTCAAAAACATAAAAATTTCCAAAACAGCCCCTTATGCTTTAAAGGGTAATTTAATAGTTTAAATTCGAATCTAACAATTGCAACTAATTTTTTATTAACTAACTAATGTCTTTCTATCCCACTCCATCACCCATGTTTCTTGGAAGAGAGATCAAAGCATGTGTTTGTGGTGCGCCAAACCTTAGGCATACTAAGAATGTCCACTGTGTAATTTGGTAGCATGTGGGGAGGTATGAACCATAGACATATTGCACCAGGCCATCAATCTAAGGCTGTAGAATCTGAAGGCCACCTCTTGGGCGAGGTATAACCCCAAAATTATGTTGTTTAACTGATAATACTGTTGGAATTAAGTGTTTTAAATAAAGTTTTGAAATTGTAGTACGGCCACTCATGGACTACTTTTACTATCCTTCGCGCTCATATATTCGTTTTACTGTTTTAGTCGCTAGGAAGTCCAAGAGACAACCTTGCTAGAAGCCTAGAACCTTCTAGACCAAAAAAGACTCTTGGTACTTCCAATGTGTCTTCTCATCCATGAAATGGCCATTGGTATACTCCACGTGAGATTCTAGATACTTCTTGTGAAAAAGTTGCATTGAAAAGAGAAAAATGAAGATAAGTGTAAAATTAATACACCTAGGGGTTATACACCCATTAAGGGCTCATTTGAGAGTGTTATATGACTCTGAAACTGCCCATAGGTGGTTCATAAAAGGCCACCAAGGGGCCAAAACGAGTTAACACTTTGAACCCAACCTAGAAAGCTACAAGAGTAATTCTAACAAGGTTCTCTCACTAGAAGGAAGCCTAGAGACTCTCCCAAAGTTATGAAAGTTTCTCTTATCAAAAGTGGGGGAAAATCGTGTAACCCTCACCTAAGAGATATCATCGCTAGGATCGTTCACACACATCCATCAAAGCACCAAAGAGAAAAAATGAAATGAACACAAACACATGACACAAGGGTTTTAGGCGGTTCCCTCCAACAGGCACGAACGTCCACGATCTCCTAGAGCCATTCCACTATGAATCTTTCGTATTACAACGGAGTTCATCCTCCAGTTGGTCTCCCCCTTCTAACAAACAAGGGGTCTCTTATATAATGTTTACAACATGTTCAGTCCTTCTAAAATAAGGATTTTACTTAATAGAATCCTTCCACGATTACGATCTCTACTAAATAGAGCCCGTTTACAATTAGGAAGTTTCCTCTAACTAGGATTCCCTATTGTAATGCAATTAGTATATTGAATCCTTCTATTCTTGGAGTCTTCGGTGTTGATCTTCACGTCTTTAGGAAAGTTTACCTACGTGGGTAAGTTAGACTCTTCCTTCCAAAGGTAGCGGACCTACCCAGCACGTGGGCCAGCTCCCCCGAAGAGTATTAGAACGTCATAGTGCCTCTAGGATCGCATGCATCCTCTTGTGGAACTGACGATAAGTCTGGTGGAGTTAGCGGATCTGTTCTGAGATGAGCTCTGTCTAGGAGATCTACTGAACCGAGATGAGCTCCACTGGGCTCTGCTATGCTCGGATGAGCTCTGTTGAGAGCCCAGAGTATGTTCATAAGTGATGCACTTCGTCTGCCATGTGTACAACACACACGGCGCAGATTTATGCACCCACAAAAGGAAGCATAAAGACTCCCAAAAATCAATTATAACTTTCCTTTCATTTATTTAATTTTGGATCAGAAATTTTGTTTCAATTTGGAATGATATTTTGTCAATTTAGAAATGGTTTTAATCAAACAATTTAAATTCATTATTCATTTATGCATTTGGGCAATTTGTAAAGGAGATTTGTACAACGGTTTTTTATGGGAGTGCAACCCTATTGAGATTCATGTTGAGTATGATTTTGTTGAATCCTGGAGAAAGTGTTGCTTGTAGTCCCTTGCACCTTGTGGGAGGCTCCAACTATCTTCAAGAAGCAATTACGTGCCTTTAAGTTGGACGCAATTTATCTAAATTTTACTTAAATTATTTCAGTAGAATTATGCAGCCGTATATTCACATATTTTTAACAAATATGTGCATGAGTTGTAGTCATGAGAAAAGGTGTGCCAAACTTGGTATACCTCACACGCACAATAGTACTCCTTTAGGGATTTGTTAATCAATGCGTAGATGCACGAGCCACCCACTAGTACATATATGCCCTATGAATAGTGGACTAGAAGTTGCAAAATTCTGGAACATCAGTTTCACCATTAACTTGAAGTCAGCATTTGAATGGGTTAGAAATTTTAGAATGGGATGATTTTATGTGGGGATGATCTCCATGATGGGGGGATCATCCTCCCCCAAAAAATCAACTCTTGACTCATCTCCATGAGCACCTGCAATGGCGTGTCAAAGTATCATGTGCAAACCCACCTTCGAAGAAATAAAAAAGAAGCTTATGTTTCAACCATAGTTGCAAGGAAAAGAGTTTCGCCTTTTGAGATCACTATTTAATTAACCAATTGTCCTTGGCCAGCAAAAAGAGAGGGAGTGAAAGAGACTCTTAAGTGTAGCGCTAAAATATTGGCTTGGCAGCTCAAATCAAAAGCTGCACATTAGTGAGCTTTTAGGTCTCATTTCTCCTTTATTAATACATTTTTCTACTTTCCAATTAAAGTAGAAAATTAGAAATACCCATCAATATAAAGAAAATTCTAAATCCGTGTACACAAAGAGTGATGGAGACTTGTGTAATTGTCTGTTTTATATGCATATGACATGTCAATTATGGGAACCAACATTGAAATCTTTGTCGCTTATAGTTAGATATACTTGGACTTGTATTGAAAGGTAAGATGGGCAAATAGCGAAAGCAAGTTGGAATTAAAAGGTTAATGAAGAAGAAGAAAAGTACCTTTCCTAGAAGAAGCTCCCCAGAAGGAAGAGGGATCACTAGAGGTGGGGCGATCCTCCCAGAAGGAAATACCTCAGACAATGCACCACTCATAGTGTTCAGAATCATGTATTCCCGTCTAATCCCCAAGCATATATTCTCACCACACCACGACATTGACTTCACCATATCGGGAACTCCGTACTCTTTCACCTCCACAAATCCCCGACCCCCTAATTATCAAACAAAATCCAGTTTCATTATTATAAAAAACAATAAGATGGTAAGAAACGTTTTGAGAATTCATTTATCTTTAATTGAATAATTAATTCCACTAAAATTGCCAAAAAAAGGTAGCTTATTTGTTAGCATAACATCCAAATTTAAAGGAAAAAACGAAGAATTGGTGGAATTTTGAAAAAAAAACATTGCGTGTGAACTTCTCCACTGAAAAATCAAATAAGACCAAGATTGACATTCATGGCAATGTTAGTTTCATAAAATTTCCAGAAATTCGTAAACCTTGGGCATCTCTGAATGAATTGGAGGGAAGAACCACATTGTTATTTAATTGACGAAATGCACTTGTAAATGTCATTACTAGAAACGCATCCTCTGTTTCTAAACATTGCGTCTCCTTCTTCTCGTCGAAATTGTATAAGAATTTTTGAAACAGAAAGAGAAACTCTGAACCTACAATTAACCAGAAATACTAGGCAAATTTGCGGAATTACCGTCGTGCCTGAATATACAGACCCTCTTCTGCCTCGCAAAGCACAAGAATCCCCTCCGATCGTCCCACGTGTAAGTGTGGGCTCCTTTGGCCTTCGTGATCACGGCGATCGTCTCGAGATTGGGGAGACGATGGAATGCAATTGATTCAGACAAAGACAGAAGAAGCTCTCTCGATCCTGATACCTCCATCGTAATCACAGGTCTTTTAGAGAATCCGACCACGGTCTTCTCCAGAACGTAGGGCTCCTTTCGCATCTCTAAGGTTTGGTGATGGCGATCGGAAGACGGAGATCGATCGAAATCGGAGGATTCTGGACCGTAGATCATCAAGGAGCCATCGGTGCAGCCGAGTAGAAGCTTGGAGCCGTACGATCCGACGGCCTCAATCTTTGTCGGACAGTTATTGATGAGCTCGCTGGAGTCGTAAGCGCTGTGCACCATTTTTCCTCCTCCTCCTCCTCTCTCTCTCTCAGCTTTTATCAACGCGGGCCGGAGCGGAGCCCGCGCAATTTACTGAAACCGCAGGGGCGGGTGAACTTAACGTTGCCCTCTTTAGTTTTTCACATTGACGTGTTAATCACCGGTTTTTATCGTGTAAGATCCACGCAGCATACGATGTATGTAAGGTCCATCGCCCATGATGTACTCTACCGCCTATACCATATACGTGTGAGAAAGAGATGAGATCGACTCATAGATCTCTTCAATCTATGGGAAAATATTGGATCCGGTATGGCCCAAAACTTCAAAACTCAGACTGATACGGATCTCTTAGGGCTAAGTTCTAACCGTTAGATTAATTTCTGTAAACCGTTACCCATTAAGGTTGCTTACTGCTGGTCCTAGTTTCTCCCAATACGTGAAGGTCGTATTATCTAGTCAGTTTGGTGTATACGCTTTAACACATAAAAGATGGCCCACCAACAGTGATGTCATAGACCCTGTTATACTTAAATAGTTTAGTGCAATGTTTGAATTTGGGGACAATGACATCATATCTTGTTTGCTGTGGTCATTATTACGATCCAAGGGCTGACATTGAGGTGATGCTAACATCCCTAGGTCTCAACCACGGATGGGTTTTTTGAGAATTGCCTGATAAATCTCGAGGCCCATCCAGCGGTCTGAAATTAGCGACGGCAGCCACGACAATGTTCTTGTACTAAAGTACCAGAGCATCATCGGCTTAAAACAAGTAGAATCTTTAAGGTTGTGGTACAGGTGTATGGTTTGATGGAAGAGTCCCTTTAGGATGATGATGACGGGGCGTTGAAGAGTCCATTAAAATCATTGGATGAGATCTCTTATCATTTTTATTGCAAGTTTGTGGTGCATGCAGGAAATATCTACAATGGGTCCGGATCCGCGGACATAAATAGTGACTTGACGTAATCAAGTAGATGGCATTATTTTACGGGGGTCGGGCTCCCGGGAGTCCGGGACGGGCTTTGTCGGGCGTGAGTATCCAACGGTTGTGATGGTGCTGAGCTGGCATTCATTTTTTGCAAAACAACCCACCGTTGGATTCACAAAGCCTGTTCCGAGAGCCTGTCAAAAAAGGCCGGTCCTAGGAGCCTGTTCCTTATTTTAAAACTCATCAAATCAACTCGACTAATCTGGATTTCAAGAAGGGTCGGTCGGTCTCCGGAGCGCCCTCTTAGGAGTCGTGTTCGCAGCTGTGGATCCCGAGATTCAAACCGTGGTAATTAGCGTTGAGCTGGCATTACTTTTTTCACTTTGGTAGGCACTAACAACCACCGTTGGATTCTCGAACGGCCAAGAGTACAACTCCCTAATGGGGGCTCTGGAGCCTGTCGGCCCTGACCCTTTCAAGTAAACCCAGTGTTGGTCTGCATCGTTTGACTCGGCTGAGTTACCTTGATACACGCCGAGTCACGGGTAACCACAAAGATAAAATTGTGCTGTTGATGTCATTGACCATTGGATTCAATAGATTGAGGCAACACTGCAAAGAGTAAAATAGTCATTTTGCATCATAATAAAGTTGTTTGCCTCAAACAAGGTTTAAAACGGGCCGTTATAACGGACAGGGGGTGTTACCATTTTTTCCGTTATAACAGCCGTTATAATAGATTGTAATAATGCACGGGCAAAAATGGAAAAATAGTGGAAATACTGAAAAATATGGCGCTTCAAATTTTCAATCAAATTTATCTTCAAAATAACTGACTTTTTTAACAATTTTTTTTGTAGAAAACAATAGTCGTTATTTTCATGATTACTTTTGGAGCGACAAAATGGTACAAAACGCAACGGGGGTGGTCTGAATCCATTATAACGGTCTTTTTTTTTTTTAAACCATAGCCTCAACCACATCTTTATTTGCGCTTAACCATGGGTAGCATGGCTTAAAAAGAGTCGGTCTAGAGCTACACCCATTTCTTACATCCAATTCTTACACCCGTGGTGTAGTCCACATAGAGATCATGCCAAACATATTTTTGTCTAGTTATCCATGGTTTCCTATGTATAATGAGGTTGCAACTTATTTTTTTGTGCAGTGTGGTTGGAGCAACCATAATTGCTCATGAGGATAAAAAATCAAAGAAGAGAAGAAGGATAATTTTAAAAGCTTGGATCATTGTATAACGACAAGAAGAAAAAGCTAGGAAAATAGAAGTTTGATAACATCAATTTAAGATCGTTCATTGAGACATGGGCGTTAGGGTTTCACTTGTACATTGAGAGAGTAAAAGAGAGAGATACTATTATCGGGCATATTTTCAAAGCCCAATTAAAAGTCGGATTGGGCTCGGGCTGAGGCCTTAGAAATCCCGACCCAACCCGAACCCTATTTGTAAGGTACTATTATAATTCCTAAACCCAAAACACCCCCTTCCCTCCCCTCCTCTCCTCTCTCTCTAATCGTCCCATCCCCTATGCTCATCTCTCTCTATAAATGCCCCCTCCCCTCACCTTTTGGTGTTCTCACGTTGTCGTCGCTCAACGACTGGAGTTATTAGTTTCATCCCCCACTACAATTAATAGTAAATAACGTGATACTCTAAATCCTTCATGACCCTTTGATTTTGCCGGAATGGGTTGCATCTCAAAGAAACCAAATGGGGCCATTTTCACAGGGATTTTCTCATCCCAAATAATTGTAACATCCATTTGATTTATGCAACATTCGACTGCAGGATTCTTAGAGTTAAACTGCCAAAGTATAGACTAGTCACAACAGAAGATCAAACCACACCAACACAAAAAGCTTCGACAAGTCAAAAAATGTAAGCGAGAGGAAATATGAGGACCAAGAAATGAATAGTGTCAATGGTGCAGAGAAAAATGATTGAATCCATGGCACATGCAAGGACCAGTGACGATGTAACCAACCGATGAAGATTCCGATCACTGGCCAAATACCTTCCTTCCTCATCTCCCCTCCTTCAGCTTTCTCTCCACCAACACAATCGGGTTGGGCTCGAGCTGAACATGCTAAGCCCAACTCGGGTTGGGCTTGGGTTGAGCCCCAACCCGACCCAACCCTCCTGAGCTGCAGCCCTATCCACATAGGTGAAAATTAATTTCTATATGAAAATATGCCTTTATTTTCTCACATGATTGAAATATGTGTTCTCAGGTGCAACTTCCCAGATGTATTTTCTTGGAAAAAAATTTTGTGCAATCAAACACATCCTTAGGGTAGAGAAAAAAAAAACCAAAGAAGCGAAGATAGTTGGTTACAGTGAAGTAGCCTGGTCTCATCCACCCAAATGGATTTTAAAAGGAGAAAAGGAGAAAGGTATGAAAATAGAAGCTAGATAACATCAATTAAGATTGTTTATTGAGCTATCATAAGTTGTTTTGACACCATCATCAATAAGCAGATTACCAACA
Source organism: Euptelea pleiosperma (assembly GCA_035048495.1). NCBI lineage: Eukaryota > Viridiplantae > Streptophyta > Magnoliopsida > Ranunculales > Eupteleaceae > Euptelea > Euptelea pleiosperma. The sequence goes on along the minus strand of CM068552.1, from coordinate 3,358,725 downwards.
GGATTGAGATAATTAATCATCAAAATGAGATCTGAGAATAGTATAACATTCCCCCTCATCCGCTACCCTAGTTTCTTCTTCATCACAAGGCCCATAAGCCCTGCTACAAACAAGAAAATAAAGAATATCACCCAAACAAAAGATAGTAATAAGCCAAAAAAAATAATCATAGTGACCCTTGTTAGGATTACTAGATACCCAGCTCTCCTTTCCTCCTCCTTTTGTAGCATCATCCACAATCTGTGTTACAAGACTCCCTACCAAGTTCCCAATGCCCATCCCTACTGAAGCAAGACCTGTTCCAATGGTAGAAATGCTCCTAGGGAGCTGAGAGTATAAAAACTCTGTTAGCCCAATTGTGAAAAAAGCCTCGGCGATGCCAAATATGGAAGGTTGTACTGCTAGCCACATAGCCGACATGTCGATCACGGCCTCCGGATTATCTGAGAACCCTTCTTGGATTGCAATTCTCCGTCGAATGCTCTCCACCAGTGCGCACACTGTTGCGGCAATGAATACCAGTAGTAATCCGATCCCCATACGTTGCGTATGGCTAACCCCACGAGGTCGTCCGGTGTACTTTGCCAATTGGGGAACAATTAAGCGATCGTAGACGATCACCCAAATCAACACAGTGACGAGGGTGAACAAACCAAAGGAGCCTGCTGGAATTTCGAAGGTAGATGTGATATGTCTGTCCATGGTGTTCGCTTGGATTACCACAAAAGAACCTTGGCAGCTGCTGCTTAATGAGACTATGATACTCGTGGACCACAAGGGAATGATTTTTAGAAGTGATTTAAACTCTTCTACCTTTTCCACAGTGCAGAGATTCCATGGTACTGAAGCTGAGCCATCAAGGTTTAAGTCTTTTTCAGGATCTCTAATGATGCAAGCTTTGTTTATGAACCTAAATAGAGTTTAATAAGAGTGTATCAGGTAAAATACAAGTCATGCCCAACTCTATAACCATCATTGGTACAAGATGTCTCACGGGAAAATATTCACCGGTCATCTTGTTGTGTTATGTAGAGACTGATGATACTTGAAGCACCATTGTACATGAAGGCACAAGTATCCTAATCTTGTACTGTGTATTTCTTTTTGCCTTAAAAGCATAATGGAATCGGTGTGGATCCGTGGACGTACCTCAATCTAGAGGGAACCATGTGTACCTCCATCTAAAGGGAACCACGTAAATCTCTGTGTCGTGGTTGTTTGCATCTCTGATGATTTATTGTTTGTTTATTATTCTTTCTTCCCAACATGCGTCCCCCTCCCAAAATGTCCAACACTTACCCCAATCCCTTAACACAATCTGCGTTAAGCCCTTGGTTAGTGGTTAACAAGGGGTACTTGTCAACATTTTGGGCCAGTGAATTTTTTCTCCTCATTGAGTTGTCTTCACCATGATGATCATCATAAAAAAGTTAAAAAATTCCAACGGTATTAATTACACAAAAAGTTGACCTAAACATGTAATGGTTAAGTGCAAGGTTTAAACTTAAAGGGAGAAATTTTTTGAATCCCCGAAAAGTTAGAAGCGGTGATTTTAGTGCCCATTCATATTGCACCAGGTACACATAAGTGTACGGGCAATGATGTTGCGCCAGGTTCACCCTGGTGTACCTGGTGCAATATGATTGGGCCCTTCATCTTGCTTCTAAATTTCTGCCTCTTCAAAAATTCTCGTTTAAAGGAGGCTGTTTTAACGGTATAATGTACTAGGGGAGTTACCATTAAAACGTTAAAACGGATTGTAATGGCCAGGGGCAAAAATATAAAAAATAGATTTTAACGGACTTTAACGATTTTAACGGAAAAAATGGGGCTGAAATTCAAAATTTGATATTGAAAATTTGAAAAATGAAAAAATAACGGATTTAACGGCTTTTTTTTCCACAAAATTTTCCAGAATTTATCAGCTGTTAAAACGTTTTTAACGGACGTCCAAATGGGAAAAAACGGCGGTTAAATTCAAAGCATCAATTTGGATTTTAACGATTTTTATGGTAACAGGCTTGGGGCGTTACCGTTCAAATGGCCATTTTTAAAACCATGGTTAAGTGGATGGTACAGATTTTTCAAATGGAATGTGAAACTTTTTCAAATGCGCATGATTTTTATTACTCACAACTATCATCTGGGCCCACTGACCGCATGGATGTTTATCCCACCCCCTGGTGGATATAAACACCAAAAATTACCGGGATTGGTAATATATATCCATTAGATTTTAGCACTTTTAAGCACTTTTTTAAGGCGTTCGTATAGCCGTTGAATGCAACCATTTTTTTTAGTACTAAGGGGTGGGCTAAACCAAGGTTTAAAGGGGACCGTTATAACGGTATAACATACTGGAGGCGTTACCGTTTTTCCGTAATAACGGCTCTTATAACAAAAAAAAATGCTCAGGGGCAAAAACGGAAAAAATATGAAATAATAGAAAATAACGGAAAAAAATGGTGCTGAAATTCAAATTTTGAATTTTAAAATTTCAAAAATAAAGAATAACGGAAAAAATGGACGTTTTTTTCACAAATTTTTTCAGAAAATAACGGTCATTATTTTAGTTATAAGGGAAAAATAACGGAAAATAACAGCCGTTATTTTTGGGGAGTTTTAACGGTCCATAACGTAACTAACGTAACGGGGTAGGTCCGAATCCGTTATAACGGCCGTTATTGTGTACCTCAAATACTGCTCAAATTGCCACGGTTGAGATCAGCCCATGAAAATAAGTCCAATCCAAAGCCTATAAGTCACTAATCAGGCTGATTTTTGGTTTGTAGGTCCACCGTGGGATAGGACAAACACCCGTACGGTCAGAGTCCTGTAACAGTGTGAAACGTGGCTTATATTGTGCCCCTGTCATATTAGATCTGTAAACGGAGCCCGACCCAATTTATAATTTACGATGATACGATACCTTAGTGTGTCGGTAGGTGCTACAAGCTGGGAGCCCTTCTTGTGATGGTACCACCCACGATCGGAGTTGTTAGGCGGAAAAGCAAGATTTCTGTTTTTAAAGGCGACGACGAGAACTCGAGCAAATCCGGTGAACAAGCTCTTCTTTGGGTTGAGTTTGACATAGAAAGAAGAACCCATCCAGAAAAAAAGAACAGAGAAGAACATGAGAAATGGAGAAACTCCAAAACCCACTACCCATCCCATATGATCCTGTATATATACGACGACAGTAATCGCAAGTAACGTCGAAATTGACATCGAAACGTAGTACCAGTTGAAGTAGCTACTCATCATCCTCTCGGTTCTAGGGTCGTCTTCTTTCCGCAACTGATCTGCACCGAAGGTAATTATACATGGTCTAATGCCACCACTTCCGATCGACATTAGCACAAAAGATGAAAATAGGAGCGCCAGTTGCGCAGGCGACGCGGATTCGCAGCTCTGCGATGTTAGGCTGCAATAGGAAGGCTTTGCCTCTGGAAATACTGTTGTCAACCATAGTAGCATCATCCCCTGTCAAAATAAATTTTTTTTTGTTATTATTATTACCAACTTAATTATGATCGATATATGGAAACCGGATGGATCTTCGGTCCGATCCGGTGTCTATAACACTTACAAGAAAGCTTGCAATTGATCCTAACGCGATCGTCCGGAACCGACCCAAGTAAGAATCGGCTACGAAAGCTCCGAGAATAGGCAAGAAATTGGATGAAGCCGACCATAATAACGTAACCCTAGCTCCAGTGGCAGCTTCCATGTTATAGCCTTTCATTAGGTATATAATCATATTGGGCTGAAGCCCAAAGGTCGCAACCATTTCTATCGCCCCGATTCCTATACAAAATGAAGAGTAATCTCAGAATTAAGAGATGAATCTACGCAAAAAAATCACCAAAATTTTCAACTGTAAAAAGGGGGAAGTTTGGTTTGATCAGTACCAATGATGAAAGGCAAGGTTTTAAGGCCACCCTTTGAACTTGAAAACGGTTGGGTTCTCTTCTTTTGATCCGAGAAAGCCTCCATCCTCTCTTCTGCACCTATCTGCTCCATCCCCTCCTCTCCAACTCTCTCTCTCTCTGCTTTCACAGACTCTGGAATGGACAAATAAATGAAATTAAAGTTGGTTTTGCTGGGATGTAGCTACAGGAATTTTACACGTGACTACTTAGGGGGTTGGATCCACATGCCCTCCTTAAATCCAAGACGCCAATCCAAAGGTTCAAGATGGACCGTCTGGATTGGCTACACTATCCACGTGGCAAACCACCACTTTTTTAAGAGACTTGTGGAGTAAAACTTTGATGATAGGGGCGCAGTGTGAGCCACGTGTCAGACTCTTATAGGACTCTGACCGTATGGATGTTTGGCCAATCCCTACGTGGATCCATAAACCAAAAATCAGCCCGATTAGTGATTTTTAGGCGGGTTGGATTGGAATTATTTTCATGGGTTGATTTTAACCGTGTGAATTTGAGCATTATTTTAGGTACAAATCCAAAGGTTTGAAATCACTAATGAAGCTGAATTTTCGTTTGTATGTTCAGAGTCATATAAGAGTGTGCCACCTGGCTCATAGTCAGGTTTGTTGATTATAAGATGAAAGGAATCTTTGGGACATAATTTAAAAAAAAAAAAAAACAGAGGAAGGAAGAAGAGACAAAATTGAGTCGAATCATTACAATGGATGGTAGGTGTCTTCACCAAGGGGTGGGACGAAGTGGGCTCCACATAATTAAGTATAATTCAGTGACAAATTAACATGAGGGGACCTGAGTTGCACTGATCGATGGAAGTAAATCTTGGCTGACCATCCGCTGACCGCCAGCAATGAGCCACGTGGCACATTTTGGAGGACGTTGATAGTATGGATATTTGGCCAATCCCTAGATGGACCTAGAAACCAAAAAATCACCCGATCAGTGATTTCTAGGCGTTGGATTGGAGTCATTTTTATGGGTTGATGTTTCAACCGTGGGAATTTGAGCATTATTGACTATTATTTGGGGTGCAAAGATCCAAAGCTTTGAAATCACTTATCAATCTGATTTTTGAGCGGTCAACGGTCAGCGAAGTTTTACTCGATCGAATGCACTAAAAGACAAGAAATACAAGTACGGTAGTTTCAACTTCAAGGTAATTTTCTTGTCATTAAGTTCATAATAAATCTGTTCACATGCGTTTTAAATGCTAACAGTCCTTTCCACCACCGACCACTACGATGGATCACAGTATAAGCCACGTGGCACTCCTAGTACTCTTAGTCTTAGTGGTCCTACGTAACAAAAATTAGCCAGATTAGTGATTTTTAAGCGTTGGATTGGAGTTGTTTTTATGGGTTAATTTATTACCGTGTATATGGAGCATTATTTGAAGTACAAAGATCTAAAGGTTCGAAATCACCAATCAGGATGATTTTCTCTATGTAGGTCCAGCAAGGGATGGGACAGACATCCATACGGTTAGTATTCTCTAAAAATCTGTAACGTGTATTACAATTGTGGTCCGTCGTCAACGTTGACGATCGGACGTCCATCATCAAAGTTCTACTCTACACCCACTAGCATATGGGATTTTTTCTGCGCTGCTGCTGCTGCTGGAATTAGCGGCTGTGGTTTGCAGCAATACTTAATAAGGTCGTGATGTAACAAGGTATACCAGATATCTTTTTATTTGCCGAAGCGGCATTTTTGGTAGTCGCCACTGCCATCTGGGCCCACTGACCGCATGGATGTTTAGCCACACCCTAGACATTCATACAAAAAAAAAGCTTGTTTAATGAGTTTTAGCCGTTGGTTTTAGTACTCAAAAAATGGTTGCCTTCAACGGCTATATGAAAGCCTTAAAAAGTACTAAAAAGTGTGAAAATCTAATGGTTATAGATTACCAATCAAGGTGATTTTTGGTCTGTATATCTACTAACGGGTGGGATAAACATCCATGCAGTCAGTGGGCCCAGATGGCAGCGGTGACTACCGAAAATGCCGCTTCCCCAAATGAAACAGTTTCAGGCATACCTTGTTACATCTTTTTCCCACTTAATATGGTAGGTGCTATCGGGAAGAAATTTGCTGCTCCCAGGGGCCACCGAATCTTTTCTCGCTGCCAACGCTGCTCTTCATTCGCAGCAGCGTAAATATCTAGTACGCATAAGGTTGCATACTTTATACTTTATAGCATGGTTTAAAAAAATGGCCGTTGTAACAGATTCGGACCTCCCTTTTTTTATTTTCCGGTTTTCGGACCTCCCCTTATGTACTTTAAAAATAACGGCTGTTATTTTTTGAAAAATTTCGCGAGAAAAACTGTCATTATTTTTTATTATTTTTTTATTTTTTAAATTTGAAATTCAAAATTTTCAGCGCCATTATTTCCGGTTTTTCCGATATCTTCCGTTACTTTTCATATTTGCCCTTTAGCGTTACAATTTGTTATAACCTATGATACCAGGATACTTCAAAATGGGTGCCGTATCCGTGTCGGATACTTCCATTTTAAATATAATGCCGTGTCCACACCGTGTCGGTCTTGTATCCTTGTCGTGTCCGGATAACATAGGTTATAACGGCCATTATAACGACCCCTTTTAAAACCTTGCTTTAGAGTATGCAATTGTGGAGAGAAGGGGACACGTTACATTTAAACCTTCTTTTAACTGCAACCTCTCCTTAACCAGGGATAACAGGGATTAGTTGACACGTGTCAATGTTTAGTCCCCCTCATAGGAGGATATATGCACCAAAATATCACAATGATTGGTAATCTCTAGTCATTAGATTTTAGTAATTTTTAAGGCGTGATTACAGCCATTGGATTCACCAAATTTTTTTGATTACAAAAATAAATGGCTAAAAATCATCAAACAAGCTGATTTATTGAGTAACAATAATGGTGCTAGCTACAGCTAGCTACATCGTGATGAATTATTTGAAAATTGAAGTACACTAATATGGCACTGATAGCGCCAGTGGCCGTCATCCGTCATCCCTAGGTCACCGTCACCGTCACCGTTGATGGTCCTAAGGAAACCTAACAATCTCGAAGACCATCCAATGGTATGGACCTTGGGACAACGCACTACAATGTCATTATACATTAATTTATGCACGGCGCTAATATGTTTTGGCAGACCCATAAAATTTAGCCGTGCAGAGCATGCGGTAACTGACTTGAAAAAAATAGGAGTCTTTTTTTTTTTTTTTGGTAGTTAAAAAAAAAAAAAAAAAAAAAAAAAAAAAAAAAAAAATAGGAGTCGTATGAGTATTAATAAGGACGAATGTTAGCAAGCATCCCATCAAAGTCTAGGCCGATTCCGTTCTGGATTGGAGCCCACTGATCCAATCCAAACCAGGCTGTGTCTCGGCCTGAGATCACTGTTTCACGAAAGGAGTTCCACTTTGTCTTGGGGCGAGATGGGTCGATCCCGTTCTGGATCGGGATCAGAGGCTACCGATCCAGCTTCAGATACCGAGATTTCGAACCATGATCCCAGTCCCTTAATGGAGTTCACGCGTGCACCTAACATACCACGTACGCACTACAGTATTCTCTTTTGTGGGGTTGCACTTGGGCAACTCTATTAAAGGATTGCTTGCTTGCATTCTTCATTAATAAAATCATGCAACGTGGACCGTACTGCTTAACCACTCCTCTTTTCTCCATTTAAGCGTGGGATAATATCTACCATATGCGATGTGTCCACTCCTGCGGGCCCGCCTCTTCCCTCAAAAAAACCCACCTAAAAATCTTTCCTCACTCTTTACACCCCCACCCACCAAAATATTAAAGAAAAAAAAAACTTAAAAGATCACATGAGACGAAGAAGAAGAAGAGGAGGAACCTCCACCGGTCCCTCTTCCTCTCCACTCTCTCTCTCTTTGCATTCTCTCTCTCTGCCTTGGGAGCCTGAGGCTGACTCTACATTAAGGCAATTAAGGCTGCCGCGCTCAGGCCGCCCAGTGATAGAAGGCCCCCAACCCAGTTCCCGCTATTTTTAAGGCCCCACCAACCATGATGTTTAGTCCATCCTTGTTGGATACACAAACCAAAAATAAACTTGATTGGTTATCTCTCGCCATATATTTTAGAACTTTTTTTATGATTGATTCTAGCCGTTGGATTCAAATATCTTTTTTGCATAGTAAATTCAATGGCTAGAAATCTTCAATCACTCTAATTTTTAGAGTGTTTATCTACCAATAGGTAGAATGAATATCCAAGCAGTCATTGGACCCAAAAATGATCTATGTAGGGCCACAAGAGTCCTCTGTATAGACTGTAACGAGAGTCCTTTGCAACTAGATTTTCTGTTGTTTTTTATTATAAAAAATAATTGTTAAATAAATATTTTCTATTACATAGAGAGTTAATCATATAAGAGAGAGAGAGAGAGAGAGAGAGAGAGAGGTTGTAGGAGTTCGCATAGTTATTCAGTGGGAGGGTGTGCATGGGAAGGCAACGCTTTATGGACCAGCCTCTAATTTTGGCCCACGGCCCGACTGACCAGTTAGATCTTTGGGATGGGCCTACCCCTTGAAGCCCAGCCCAAAATGGCTCGATTTTTTGTTTTTTTATTTTAAAATTGTCCGGGCCCAAACAGGCCCGGCCTGTGGGCACCCCTTACTTTCCTTGGGCCGGGCCTGGTCTTATGCACTGGAATATGGCCCGGTACTATAGACTAGGGCTGGCCTGGGGGGCCAAAATTATAGGCTGATTTATATCAAGGTTTAAAAGGGGCCGTTATAACGGACTTGGGGAGTTACCGTTTTTTCGTTATAACGGACTTGGGGTATTAACGCTCTTTTCCGCTATAACACACTAAAAATGAGATTGATTAGTGATTTCTAGTCATTGGATTGGAAGATTTTTTTCATCATTAGCTTTATAAACAAACCTATGAATGAATAGTTTACAAGTCCATGATAAGAATGCTAAAATCTATGGTTATGAATAAAACCAATCAAGCTGATTTTCAGTGTGTAGGTCAACCAATGGGTGGGCCAAACATTCATGACCTAAGTGGGCCTGAAAGAGTGCCATGTGGAATTTTTGGGGAAGGATGTAGAAATTGTCCAACCAAAAAACAAACAGAAGGCATTTTCATTGTACCGGTTTCAATGAATTCGGAAAAGAACCAGAAGGAAATACCGGTGGAACCCAGATAATTTGCTTACAAGAAGGTTTGCAATTGATCCGAACGCGATGACCCGGAACCGACCCAAGTACGAATCGGCAAGGAAAGCCCCGAGAATAGCCAAGAAATTTGATCACCAATGATGAAAGGCAAAAAGCAGTTGGGTTCTCTTCTTTTGATCTGAAGAAACCTCCATCCTTTCTTCTGCACCTATCTGCTCCATCCCCTCCTCTGCAACCAATTCTCTGTTTTCACAGATTCTACAAGGACTGAAATAAATGAAGAGCGCTTTGTTTATACTTTATATAAAGAATCTGGAGAAAAACTTTGATGACAGGGAGCAACATAAGCCACGTGGCAAACTCTTAGAGGACTATGGTCGTATGGATGTTTGGCCAATCCCTAGGTGGACCTACAAACCAAAAATCAGTCTGATTAGTGATTTCTATTCGTTGGATTGTTATTATTTTCATGGGTTGTTTATTAACCGTGGTAATTTGCGCATTATTGACCATTATTTGAGGTGAAAAGATCCAAAGGTTTGAAAGCCCTAATCAAGCTGATTTTTGGTTTTGTAGGTCCACCTAGGGATTAGAAAAACATCCATTTGGTCAGAGTTCTCTAAGAGTGTGCCATGTGGCTCATATTGCTCCCTGCCATCGAAGTTTTAGTCAAGAAACTGGATTTGCTGGGCTGTGTGCAGTTGCCGTTGCTTTTTCGAATTATATCAAGATTTCACTCCTACAATTGAAATAATAAAATTGAAATCAAATCAAATATCAAATATCAAATAATAAAACAATTAAAAAAAATTCAATTTCAATAATTAAATATATTTACAAATATAAAAATATAATAAGGAAATTAATAAAAAAATAATAAAAAAAAGGGGCGAAGTGATACAAAAAGAACTTCAATTTTGTCAAGAACATTCTGTGGTCTTAGTAAGAGGAGGAAGGCTCTTTGTTTTGGGGGCGTATATGATACTTGGGCTCTTGGGGGGTTAGGATTAAAAAACTGGCCCATAGTATGAACTAATAACTATAGAACTAATAACCAGCTCATTGATTCGTATTATCTGGATCCAAGAAACCAGTCACCCTGAGCCTCATGAAAACCTTATATTCCCTGAGGAGGTTCTACCCCGTGGAAACGCTCTTTAATGGAACTTTAGCTTTAGCTGGTCGTAACCAAGAAAGCACCTATTTCGCTAGGTGGGCCGGGAATGCCCGACTTATCAATTTATCTGGTAAATTACTCGGGGCTCACGTAGCCCATGCCGGATTAATCGTATTCTGGGCCGGAGTATTCCTACAATTCAATTAGATGCGAAATCCAGAAACTCCCCTTTCATGGTTGTAGAAAAGGGTTTTTTGTTCGAATCCTTTCATTTCAAGGAATTGGTTATTGGTTAGTAGTGCAATAACATACAATATCAATAGTAGAGAGTATTCGATGAAAGAAACAAAACAAACAATAATTGGAACAATCAATATTCGTGATGCAACCATGCTATTGCTTAGAAGTAAGATTCCATCTATAATCCATCGATGTGATGGGACCCTTTTGTTTCTCTTTGTGATGATAAATGACCTACTTAACCCAGTGGTTAGAGTATTGCTTTTATATGGCTGGAGTCATTGGTTCAAATCCAATAGTAGGTAGAACTTACTAAAACTCACTAGGATAAGCAGTATTATTGAACCAGACAAAGCAACAAGCAATGAAACCAAAGGCAGATAAAGCACCTAAACTATAAGACAAGTAAGCCTCTCCAAACCATACAAGTGCGCGGCGAGCCTATGCAAAGGGTTTGGTTAAGATATGCTTATGGGACTCTATGTATTAACGATCGGGAATCGTCGATGTATTTGTGCAAATAGGTATAGTCCATGTAATCGTAGAAACTATCAAAATGAAAAAATGTACGATAATAACTATAAGTATACAAAAGAAAAAGAACCCTATTTTTTGAGTTCCTATCTGCACCATGAACTTTGTACCGAGCACATCACTTAGATGGGCTCTAGAAAGTCACGTAGGAGGGAGTGAAGAAATCAAATATGAAAAAAAGAAAAAGAAATGAAAGGGATCATTCCCGTAGGAGATCCGGACCGATTTTGTTCTAATCCTTCGATAAAAAGATTCATTCTCTTCATAAAATATAGGAGGTAGAACCAATGAAGATTTCTTTTTCGATTCATCCTTGGAGTTGAATACTTCATTCAAGAATTTTTTTGGAAGCGACCACATAGGCTTTCGCATCTCTCTAAAATAGCAGTCATGGTAAAATCTTGGTTTAGTCAATCATCAGGGTCTCCCAAGCACACAAATTTCCTATATTTTATTTTATTATTTCTTCATTTGAAGCGGACCCTTATTCTATTTCTATATTTTTTCTAAATCCAAGGATAATTACAAAAAAAAAAAAAAACAGGGAATAGATCCACAGGTTCGATACCTTGTTATAGAGGCTGCGGAAGAGTTGCGGGGAGTAAAACAATAAAATATGCTTATGCTGATTCGGGCCGGGCATACTATATTTAATTATTTTTAAATTCGCGATATTCTGGTGTCCTAGGCGTAGAGGAACCACACCAATCCATCCCGAACTTGGTGGTTAAACTCTACTGCGGTGACGATACTGTAGGGGAGGTCCTACGGAAAAATAGTTCGACGCCAAGATGATAAAAAGCTTAAGACCTCTCATTCTTATTACATGAATTTTACACGTGACAACTAAGGTGGCTGGATCCACCTGGCTTCATTTGCACGTGGTAAATTTCAGCGGACCCCCATTTCTTGCTCTTCTTTTATTTCAAAAGAAATCAAATCCAAGCAGCCAATCCAAAGGGTCCCATATAAGATGGAAGCAGGTCTGGATTGGCTACATTATCCACGTGGCAAAGAACCTGCATCTTCTAAGCTAAAACTTACCAGAGATCTTTTCAAATGCGGAAACGCCATTTTTGTTACTCACCGCTACCATCTGGGCCCACTGGCCGCATGGATGTTTAGCCCACTCCTTAATAGATACTCATACCAAAAATCAGCTTGTTTGATGATTTTTAGATGTTGGTTTTAGTACTAAAATCGATGGTAGAATTCAACGGCTAAAAGGTGCTTGACACCATCATCAAGATGCTAGTTATCAACAAGATCAAGATAATTAATCATCATTACAAGATTCGAGAATAGTATAACATTCCCCTTCATCCGCTACCCTAGTCCCTTCTTCATTACAAGGATCATAAGCCCAACTACAAACAAGAAAATAAAGAAAATTGACCAAAGATAAGATCGCAAGAAGCCAATAATAATAATCATAGTGACCCTGGTTAGGATTACTGGATACCCAGCTCTCCTTTCCTCCTCCTTTTGTAGCGTCATCCACAGTCTCTATTATAAGACTCCCTACCAAGTTCCCAATACCCATCCCTACTGAAAAAAGAGCCGTTCCAATGGTAGAAATGCTCCTAGGCAACTGTGAGTAAAAAAACTCCACTTGCCCAATTGCAAAGAAAGCCTCGGCTAAGCCAACAATGCAAGGCTGTGGCACTAGCCACATAGCCGACATGCCTATCACGGCCTCTGGATTCTCTGAGAATCCTTCTCGAATTGCAGTTCTCCGTCGAACGCTTTCCACCAGTGCCGACACTGCCGTGGCCATGAATGATAGTAGTAATCCGATCCCCATACGTTGTGTATAGCTAAGCCCACGTGGGCGTCCTGTGAATTTTGCCAATTGGGGAACAATTATGCGGTCGTAGATGGCCACCCATATCGACAGAGTGAGGAGGACGAACATACCAAAGGAGCCTGCTGGAATTTCAAAGTTAGAGGTGATGTGTCTGTCCATGGTTTTGGCTTGGAGTAGTCCAAAAGGGGTTAGGGTGGTTGCTGAGACTATGATACCCGTGGACCACAAGGGCATGATTTTTATCAGTGATTTGAACTCTTCTACTTGATCCACAGTGCAGAGATTCCATGACCCTGAAGCTGAGCCATCAAGGCTTGAGTCTTTTTCTGGATCTCTGATGATGCAAGCTTTGTTTAGGCACCTAAATAGAGTTAACAAGAGTGTATATATGATTTGGTATACAATAGCTTCATAATGTTCCGAAAAAGGGCGAAGATTTTTTTATGTTTGAATTGCTCGACATGTTGATTGGTGCGCGCTCCTCACAAAATGTTGCTTGGAACACTCTTTTAAGCCCATTGACAACATGGTCGATGCTGCCCGCCGGAGCTTCTTTCTATTGACTCTGTTTGTTTCCGGGGGGGCTTGGCTTTGAACCACTCCCATTGAGGCTGAGTAAAGAACTGAAGCTAGAAGCTCCCTCGAGTTCACCCCTTGGATCAACACACCAAGAATCAGGCTGTCGAGTGATTTTTAATTGTTAGATTTGAGCACTTTTCATGGGAGCATTTTTTTGGGGGTACTCAAATTTAATGGCTAAATATCACAAGTCAGGTTGATAATTTGGTGTGTAGAACCAGAAAGTGTTTCGCCAAACATCCATGAGGTCAGTGGGCCAAAAGATTGTATTACGCGGCATTTTGAGAAGGGAAAACTTGACACATTGAGCAATTGAATATCAAATTTTTTTTTTGAGAATTTGGCAAAGTGCTAAGCCAGACCTTAAAGGTCTCCTGTTCTATCTTCTATGTTTCCAAAACAACCCCTTAATAACTAAACATATTCTACCTGGACAATTTCAGAAATTTGAATTTCTAATTGTGCCTTAAGTTGTCACAATTTGTAAATTTACCCCTCCAAATTAATCTTTCAAACTGTCCTCTGGGAATGGATTGGTGCTTTGATGTTGTTTTTAAGGGTGGTGAAGTTAGTTTTGGAAGTTGTTTCGAGAACTCATTAATATATATCTATATATATCATTTTATATTGATTATTATTACTAGTGGGCGACACGTGCATTGCACATCAATGATTGTAGGGGCGTCTTTGAAAGAAGTTGCAAAATAAGAGAGTTTCAACCCAAATCATAGTTTTGGTGGGGCAAATTTGTAGCAAATCAAGGTGCAGTTAGAGAATCAAAATTCTGAAGTGTTCCATGTAGAGCAAATCAATAGTTATTATTTTGAAAATATGGAAGAAATGGCATGGAAAGTAGTTGTTCTCAAGGAAATCATTTTGGAAATATAAAAGAAATTACATTGAAAGTAATTAAGTTGTTCTTAATGAACTAATTTAAAAATAAGAAAAAATGTCATGCTAAGTAATTAAATATTTATCTAAGGGGAAAATCTATAAATTAATAGCATAAGAATGTTTAAAAAATATTGTTTATAAAATATGGATAAAATGGTATGGTAAGTAATTTGGTGATCATGAATGAATTGTTTCTATGTTTTAAAACTCGTCAAAGTCGACTCGACTCGACTCGATCGTATTTCGAGTCGGCTTGACATATAAACTCAGATTTGCGAGCTTTGCAGAGTTGACTCGGAAACGTGGTCTAGTCGACTTGAAACTCAATTTTTTTTTTAATTTATAAGTGTTTTAGTATTTTTTTTCTATATTTTATGATTTTTTCAAAGTTTTTTTTAATAAGTATTATTTTTTACATATTTAAATATTTATTAATAATTAATTTAATGACTTGCCGAGTCGATTCCCGAGTCATCGAAGCAACTGACTGCATGGATATATATATATACCAAAATTCATCTTGATTGGTAACCGCTAGCCATTACGTTTTTAGTAGTTTTTAAGGCTTGATTCTATGCTTAGATTCAACCATTTGATTTGAGTACTAAAACCACGGCTAAAAATCATCAAACAAGCTGCTTTTTGGTATGAATATCTACCAAGGGGTCAGCTAAACATCCATGCGGTCAGTAGGGCCAGATGGCAGCGGTGAGTCATAGCATATATAGTCCAAAAAGTTTCAGGTATACCTTGTTACATCACGACCCTATAACTAATGGTGTGAGAATAGGGCCGGCTCAACCATAAGGCTAGTAAGGCGGTCGCCTTAGGCCCCATGTGAAAGAAGGCCCCCAACCCAGGTGAGAGAGCCCCAGTCCACTAACCGCATGGATGTTTAGCCCACCCCTTGTTGGACATACAAACCAAAAATTAACCTGATTGGTCATCTCTAGCTAGCCATAGATTTTTGTGCCTTTTAGGATTTGATTCTAGCCATTGGATTCAAGTATGCTTTTTGAGTAGTAAATCCAATGGCTAAAAATCATCAATCAAGCTGATTTTGAGTGTGTTTATCCATCAATATGTGTGTTGAACATCCAGTCATTAAGCACAAAAAATGATCTATGTAGGGCTGCGAGAGTCCTTTCATGGACTGCTAGGGAAGTCATGTTCATCTAAATTTTTTTCAATAGCTTTTGATTATCATGAATAGTTGTTAAATAAGATTTTCTACCATATAGAGAGTTAAATTTAATTAATACTATATATTAATTAATGGGTCAAGCTAGGTGGACAACCATTTTGGTGGACCCACATAGAAGATGAATCAATGGCTGATTTTTTGTGAGGATAATCTCCTCACCCCCCAAAAAAAAATCAGCCCATTCTGAAATTTCTAACCCCATCAAATCTGGTTTCAAGTTACATGGTAAAAATTAGCGGTCCATAATTCGTCAACTTCTATACCAGTCTACGAATTTCGGAATGATTTGAATTTTTGTGAGGATGATCTCCTCACCAAAAATCAGCCGTTGATTATTCTTCTAAGTGGGTCCCCAAATGGTTGTCCCCAATCCCGATCCTATATTAATATATTATAAATATTAAAAGGCATCATATCATATGGAGTTTTCGCCTTAGGCCTCAACTTGCATCGAGACGGCCCTGCGTGAGAAGTAAGTTTCTCTAAAATATTTGTTTTTTTTTTAACAAAGAGTGAGCTCCGTAGATGAGATATTTAATGAACTTTTTTGTCTTTTTTGTTTTTTTATAGGTGCCTAGGTGAACCTCGTGTCGAAGGTTGTGTGGCAACCCAATTAAATGGATAGATAGATTAGTATTAACTCACACACCATAAAAATTTCCTGAATTTTTTTTGCAAATAATCTTTTTTCCTTAAGCTATTAAATTTTTTTTTTTAGAAAAGCGATGACGTTGTTCTCTATGATGATGACGATGATATATACCTTAGTTTATCGGTTGGTGCTACGAGCCTGGAGTCCTTGTGATGGTAGTACCAACGATCGGAGTTGGTCGGTGGAAAAGCAAGATTTCTGTTTTTTAATGTCACCACGAGCACTTGAGCGAATCCGATAAACAAGCTCTTGTTGGGGTTGAGTTTGACATAGAAAGAAGAACCCATCCAGAAAAAAAGAAGAGAGAAGAACATGAGAAGGGGAGGAACTCCAAAACCCACTATCCATCCCATATGATCTTGTATATATACGATAACTGTAATCGCAAGCAACGTCGAAACTCCCACCGAAAGGTAATAGCAGTTGAAGTAGCTACTCAACACCCTCTCAGTTCTAGGGTCGTCTTCTTTACGCAACTGATCTGCACCGAAGGTAATGGAACATGGTCTAATGCCACCGCATCCGATCGACATTAGCACAAAAGCGGAATATAGGACAGTGAGTTGGGCAGGCGACGCGGATTCGCAGCTCTGGGACGATGGATTGCAATGGGAAGGCTTTGCCTCTGGAACTACGGTTGTCAACCATAGAAGGATCATTCCCTGTCACAAGAAGTTTTTTTTGTTACCAACTTCTGATTAATGAAAGGATAAAGGGTGATTATTATCAAAAGGGGAGGACCCATGGAAAAAAATTCTGGAAACCAATTTGCTTACAAGAAGGCTTGCAATTGATCCGAACATGATGACCCGGAAGCGACCCAAGTGAGAATCGGCAAGGAAAGCCCCCAGAATAGGCAAGAAATTCGAAGAAGCCGACCACAATAACGTAACGCTGGTTCCCGTGGCTGCGGCCATGTTATAACCTGTCATTAGGTATAAAATCATATTTGGCTGAAGCCCAAACGTTGCAACCTTTTCTAACGCCTCGTTTCCTATACAAAAAAAAAATGAAAATTCTCAGAAGTAAGAGATGATTCTACGCAAAAAAGCAGCAAAATTTTCAAATGTAAAAAGAGGGAAGTTTGGTTTGATCACCAATGATGAAAGGCAAGGTTTTAAGGCCACCCTTTGGACTTGACAGCAGTTGGGTTTTCTTCTTTTGATCAGAAAAAACCTCCATCCTCTCTTCTGCACCTATCTGCTCCATCCCCTCCTCCCCAACTACTATCTCTGCTTTCAGAGACTCTTCTCTGTAAGGAGTAAGGAATAAAGAGGCTTGTTTTTTTTTTTGTCTTTTACTTTATATAAAGAAACTGGGCTTGTTGGGCTGTCGTTGCAGACTTCAGAGCCTACAGTTCCAAGAATTTTAAAGAAAACAAGGGAGAAGGGACACAAATAAATCAGTTTCGTTTTATTTTAAATGATTCGTTGATTCGATTATTTACTGACAGGCTCCAGTTACAGGACATAATATGAGCCACGTAGCACACTCTTAGAGGACTCTGACCGTATGGATGTTTGGCCAATCCCTAGGTTGACTTTCAAACCAAAAATCCGCCTGATTAGTGATTTCTATCCGTTGGATTGGACTTATTATCATGAGTTGATCTCAATTGCGGGAATTTAAGCAGTATTTGAGGTACAAAGATCCAACGGATAGAAATCACTAATCAAGATGATTTTTGGTTTGTAGGTCCACTTAGGGATTGGTCAAACATCCATACAATCAGAGTCCTCTAAGAGTGTTCCACGTGGATTATTTAATGTCCTGTAATGGGAGCCTGTCATTTTAGGGCGGTAACTGGAGCCTGAGCCTTTACTAAGTAGGCATGTGAGTGGGACAAACATTCGTGGTCAGTGGGACTCGAAAGAATTACAACGTGGCATTTCTCTGCGACTTTATTTCACTTGGGACACGTGTGAGAATTTAATTAGAACCGCTTTCCTTTTATAAATGAGGAAGGGGAAAGCCAAAAGTACAGAACCCACTCACCTGAGTGGAATGCAATGCGGATAAAAGGCAAGAAAAAATGACCGTCCGATGTAGTGAGGATCAGGTGGAAAAAAGTTAGATACAGAGGACTTTGGATGCAGTCGACGCAGAGGGATCCCGTGGCCCTACATAGCTGAATAGTTTGAGCTCAATAACCGCATGGATGTTTAGCACACTCCTTTATATCATTACATACCAAAAATCAGTATGATTGGTTTTCTCTACCCATAGAGTTTAGTATGTTTTTAGGATTCATTCCAACCGTGGGATTCAAGCATTTTTTTGGCACTTAATCAAACGGATAGAAATTACTAATCAATCTTATTTTTGGTATGTATATCTACCAAAGGGTGGGCTAAACATCCATGCGTGAGTGGCCCCAAACAAATGAGCTATGTAGGGTCAAGAGAGTCCTCTGCATCGACTGCATCCAAAGTCCTCTGCATCGAAAATTTTTCTGGATCAGGTAAAGCGGTTAATTCGTCAGGTCAGTGGGACTACTCGTAAGGAATAATACGAGCTGTGGTTTCCAAGGAAGCTTTTTTTGTCTTTTAAGTTCATTAAATTAAATATGTTCACTACGTGGCAGACTCTAAATGAGCAATGACCGTATGGACGTTTGGCCCAACCCTAGGTGGATATTCAGAACAACTGATTAAATATTTCTGAGCGTTGGATTAGAGTCGTTCTCATAGATAGATTTTTAACCGTCAAATTTGAGCACTATTTGGGGTACAAAGATCCAAACGATTGAAATCACTAATCAAACTGATTGATGATGCGGCAAACTCCAGTGGCTGTCATCCCTTGGTCACCGCTGATGGTCCTTGGGAAGCCTAACAATCTCGAAGATCTTCCAAAAAAACAAAAAAAAAAAAGATCCGTTCACCAAACGAATAAAAATCTTTAAAGATTGTTTGCTAGCAAGCCTAGCGTTCCTCATTAATAAAATCAGTGCAACGTGAACCGTTTGATCCATGGTTTAGCCATGGTGTTACACATTAAAAATTAGCTCGATTAGTGATTTCTAGTCATTGGATTTGAACATTTTTTCATCATAAGCTTTATATATAGGCCTATACATCATGGTTCATAGTCTCAGCCGATCCCGGCCTGGATCGGAGCCCACCGATCCGATCCAAACCAGGCTACGTCTCACCCCGAGATCACTGTTTTAGAAAGGAGTTCCACTTTCTGGGCCGATCTCTCTATGGATCGGACCAATCCAGATAGGAATCAGAGCCCACCGATCCCGAGAATTTCATCCATGCAATAAATAGGTTACAAGCTGATGATTAAAATTCTAAAATCTATGGTTATAAATCACCAATCAAACTGAATTTCAGTACGAAGATCAACCAATGGGTGGTGGGCCAAACATTCATGAGCTAAGTGGATCGGAGGGGATTTGAGGGATTCAAGGTCAAGAATGGGGATTTGAGGGATTTCTAAAATGTATTAAAAATTATTTAATATTAGAAGATAATGTAAGGGGAGCTTTACCGGTAGCCAATTTCTCCATAACACGTGGCATCTAATATTATTATTTTTTTTTTGTAATTCACGTGGCATCTAATATTAATAGACAAAATTTAATAGTGAGAGATTTTAGGATTGTGTAACGATTTTTTAGTTGTGGAAGTAGAAAGTGGAGAGAGATTTTAGGGATTTTGGGAAGGTTTTAAATCTCTCACAACGGATTGCAAATCACACCATCACAAGTCAATGATTTCTCGGCACCTATACCTCAAAAAGCACTTGTGTACATGGGTAGGTTGCAAAACGCACTTGTGTGCGTGCCGAGAACTCATTGACTTGTGATTGTGTGATTTGCAATTCGTTGTGACAGAAGTTTTACTCGTTTTAGCCTGGAGTAATGATCACATAGTCTGTGGTGCATGAACGTTGTCATGCTGCATGGTGGTGTCATTTTTTAATTGGTAAAGTGTCACTTTTGTCAGGTGGAGGGTATCGAACTTGCTCCACAGCCAAAGTTTTTTCTCGGCAAATATAGAAAAAACCGAACTCTCCACTTGGTGAGCCACATGGCACACTTTTAGAGGACGCTGACCTTTTGGACGGTTGGCCAATCCCTAAATTTGATGGAAGTGGGTGGGATTTTAAAGAATCATTTGTGGTGGTTGAAGGTTACCTTTTTGGGCCCACCTGGCACAATTTTTTCAAATGACACTGGATTTATTCTGGAGAATTTTTCTTTGCTCTTGGCGTTGGGGTCATGTAAGGGAAAGCGCGGACGCGTCACGTCACATTTTTTTGAAATTAAAAGGGATCGTTACAACGGTCTGGGGCACTACCGTTTTTTTGTTATAGCGAAAAAAACGCTCAGGGGCAAAAACGGAAAAATGAAAAATAACGGAAGATAACAAAAAAAATGGCGCTGAAAATTTCAATAACAGAAAAAAATGGGAAAAAAAAGCCATTTTTTCACATTTTACTGTTATTTTCTATACGTTTTAACGGTGCGTAACGTAATAGGGTAGGTCCGAATCTGTTATAACGGCCGATTTTAAACCTTGATATATAAAATGAAAAAGGAGCTACAAGGCCACATAATGCCCTTCACTATTCAGCAGAACATTAAGTCAATGGGGGCGATCAGATGTCCAAATATAAGGAACCAAAAAGGATAAGTGGGTAAAAGATGTTGGGAAGAAGCAAGAGAGGCTTTCCATCTGCAGGGAATGAGATCTGGTAATGGAACAATTGGTATGTTTCTAGGAGTTTGCATATTTATACAGTGAGAGGGGGATTCGGATCATATGCGCCTTGGGCCGCACAGACCATACAACCTCAAATTTTGGTCCATTACCACACCACACCGATCCGTTAGGTCTTTAGGCTGGGGCCGAGACCGGGCCTATTCCTTGAAGCTCGGTCCTAAAATGGTCCTGCTTTTTAATTTTTTTTTTAAATTGTTAGGGCCCGATCCGAGGACCACCCCATATAGGTCTTGGGCCAAACGTTCATGACCTAAGTGGGCCTGAAAGAGTGCCATATGGCATTTTTGGGGGAAGGATGTAAACACTTCCCAACCAAAAAACAAATTTGAAGAGGCATTTTCATTGTACTTGATGAATAATGTTAACATCATGCACAAAATCTCATACGTTACAGTATAGCACATATTTCACCTGAAATGTACAATCATCACCTCGAGATCCGTGTAAATAAGGTTTTTGTCATGTACCAACTTGGGTCTGAGTACGATAACTCGAACCGATTTACCCTAACCTTTATAACTGAACCCTTTGTCGGCTGACTTTATTAATTAAACATAGAGTTTGGTTTGGCGGTTAGGGAGAGTCGACTTCTTGAAGAATACTAGGCTTACTAGCTTGGGTGAAGAAACTTTATTACTCAAGAAAGTTAGTATAATTTCACATGTAGGTACAATTCCCACCTATTAGGGATGAGAGAGTTCCCACCTATTAGGGATGAGAGAGTTCTCACCTACTCGAGATAAGATAATTCTCACTTGCTCAGGATAAGACGTGATTTACTTGCTCAGAATGATGAGAAGAGAAACGTACCTGATGTCTCCAAATGTGCCAACGAAACCATACTGCAACTATGCTTATCATGTGAGAGACAATATATTTTGTTGGGAAGAAGGAACGATATACAAAACAAAATACAAAGATTCAAACAACCACAACACAAAGATTTATATGGTTCCTTCTAGTTTGAGGTACGTCCACGAATCCACACCGATTTTACTATGCTCTAGGGCAAAAGAAACACACAATACAATGAGATATCCGTCTCTGATCAACCGAGATATATAACCCCAAGACAAAATTAGGGTTTCGATCTGTATCTCTACGTAAAAATAACACAAGTTAAGACTGTTCATTGAGCTCTCATTAGGTGTTTGACACCATGGCCATCATCACCAGGATTAAGATAATCAATCATCATTACAAGATTCGAGAATAGTATAGCATTCCCCATCATCCACTACCCTAGTTCCTTCTTCATCACAAGGCCCATAAGCCCAACTACAAACAAGAAAATAAAGAAAATTAACCAAAGATAAGATAGTAAGAAGCCAATAATAATAATCATAGTGACCCTGGTTAGGATTACTGGATACCCAACTCTCTTTTCCTCCTCCTTTTGTAGCGTCATCCACAATCTCCATTATAAGACTCCCTACCAAGTTCCCAATACCCATCCCTACTGAAAAAAGAGCCATTCCCATGGTAGAAATATTCCTAGGGAGTTGTGAGTAAAAAAACTCTATTTGCCCAATTGCAAAGAAAGCCTCGGCTATGCCAATAATGCAATGCTGTGGCACTAGCCACATAGCCGACATGCCTATCACGGCGTCCGGATTATCTGAGAATCCTTCTTGAACTGCAGTTCTCAGTCGAACGCTCTCCACTAATGCCGACACCGCCATGGCCATGAATGATAGTAGTAATCCGATCCCCATACGTTGTGTATAGCTAAGCCCACGTGGTCGTCCTGTGAATTTTGCCAATTGGGGAACAATTATGCGGTCGTAGATGGCCACCCATATCGATAAAGTGACGAGGACGAACATACTGAAGGAGCCTGCTGGAATTTCAAAGTTAGAGGTAATGTGTCTATCCATGGTTTTTGCTTGGAGTACTCCAAAAGGGGTTAGGGTGGTTGCTGAGACTATGATACCCGTGGACCACAAGGGCATGATTTTTATCAGTGATTTGAACTCTTCTACTTGATCCACAGTGCAGAGATTCCATGACCCTGAAGTTGAGCTATCAAGGCTTGAGTCTTTTTCAGGATCTCTGATGATGCAAGCTTTGTTTAGGCACCTAAATAGAGTTATACAAGAGTGTATATATCAAGGCGCAATTAGAGAATCAAAATTCTGAAGTTGCTCATGTAGAACAAATCAATAGTTATTAAGAGATGGTTTTGGAATATGGAAGAAATGTCATGGAAAGTAATTAAGTTGTTCTTAAGGAACCGTTTTGAAATTTAAAAGAAATTCTATGCTTAGTAATTAAGTTGTTCTTAAGGAACTAGTTTGGAAATATGAAAAAAATGTCATGCTAAGAATGGTTAAAAAACGTTGTTTAGAAAATATGGATAAAACAACATGGTAAGTAATTTGGTGATCATAAATAAATTGTATCTATGTTTTAAAACTCACCAAGTCGACTCAACTCGATCGCATTTTGAGTCTTAAACTCGCATTTGCAAGCTTTGCCGAGTTGACTCAAAAATGCGGTCAAGTTGTTTCAAAACTTTTTTTTTGAATTTCTAAATGTTTTTAGTATTTTTTTCTATTTTCTATGATTTTTCAAAGTTTTAAATTTTTATTAAGTGTTATTTTTTACATATTTTAATGTTTATTAATAATTAATTTAATGACTCACCGAATCAACTCCCTAATCGTTGAGATGACTCAACTCGATGGACTTCTCAAACTGAGTTTTAAAAGATTTAACTATATTGAAAATATAACTAATGGCATGAGAAGTAAGTTTCTTTAAAGACTCAGGCTCCAAGGACCCCCCTTTTTTTGAAATCTCTCGGTCGTGGATTTCATGAATTCAATGGTGGTTATCAACGCCCCAAAAAGTAATGCAAGCTCGGCGCTAACAACCACCGTTGGATTCGTCAAATCCACGCCGAGCACACGAACACGAAGAGGGATCACAAAAAGGGTGTCCCCCGCCCCCCAACCTATCTCTAAAATATTTGTTATAACAATGAATGAGTTTCGTAGATGGGATATTTAATGATGATTTTTTTTATCCTTCGTCTTTTTGTTTTTATTGTTTTTGTATTTTTATAGGCAACCAAGTGCTTCGGTGAACGTCGCGTCGAAGATTGTGTGGCAACCCAAATAGATAAATAATAGATAATGGGTCGGGATCGGGGGGACAACCATTTTTGACAACTATTTTGGCGGACCCAAATAGAAGATGAATCAATGGCCAATTTTTGGTGAGGATAATCTCCTCCCGATATAGATCACCCCAACAAAAAATCAGCCCATTCTAAAATTTCTGACCCCATCAAACGTGATATCCAAGTTACACGAAAAAAGTAGACAGTCCATAATTCTTCAACTTCTAAACCAGTCTACGAATATCAGAATGATTTGAATTTTTGTGAGGATGATCTCCTCACCATAGAGATCATCCTCACCAAAAATTATCCATTGATTCATCTTCTATGTGGGTCCGCCAAATGGTTGTTCCCCGATCCCGACCCATAGATAATAGATACATAGATTAGTGTTTACTCACACACATAAAAATTTCTTGTATTTTTTTTTGCAAATAATATTTTTTTATAAGCAATTTATTAATTAAATTTTTTTATTTTGGAAAAGCGATGACGTTGTTCTCTATGATGATGACGATGATACCTTAGCTTATCGGTTGGTGCTACGAGCCTGGAGTCTTTGTGATGGTACCAACGATCGGACTTGGTCGGTGGAAAAGCAAGGTTTCTGTTTTTTAATGCCACGACGAGCACTTGAGCAAATCCGATAAACAAGCTCTTGTTGGGGTTGAGTTTGACATAGAAAGAAGAACCCATCCAGAAAAAAATAACAGAGAAGAACATGAGAAGGGGAGGAACTCCAAAACCCACTATCCATCCCATGTGATCCTGTATATATACCACAACAGTAATCGCAAGCAACGTCGAAATTGCCATCGAAACGTAATAGCAGTTAAAGTAGCTACTCAATACCCTCTCACTTCTAGGATCGTCTTCTTTGCGTAACTGATCTGCACCGAAAGTAATGGAACATGGTCTAATGCCACCGCATCCGATGGCCATTAGCACAAATGAGGAAAATAGGAGAGCCAGTTGGGCTGTCGACGCGGATTCGCAGCTCTGGGATGATGTGTTGCAATGGGAAGGCCTTGCCTCTGGAACTAAGGTTGTCAGCCATAGAAGCGTCATCCCCTGTCACAATAAATTTGTTTTGTTACTCCCAACTTATGATCGATCAAAGGAAGAGAACCCATGTCGATATTTTCCAAGATTTATAAGAGAGAGACAGAGAAGTTTGGAGAAGATTTGCAGAAAACATTCTGGCCGGAAGTCAATTTTCTTACAAGGAAGCTTGCAATTGATCCAAACGCGATGACCCGGAAGCGACCCAAGTACGAATCGGCAAGGAAAGCCCCGAGAATAGGCAAGAAATTCGACGAAGCCGACCACAATAACGTAACGCTGGTTCCCGTGGAAGCTGGCATGTTATAACCTGACATTAGGTATAAAATCATATTGGGCTGAAGCCCATAGGTTGCAACATTTTCTAACGCCTCGTTTCCTATAAAAAAAAGAAGAAGAATAATCTCAGAATTAAGAGATGATTCTACACAAAAAATCAGAAATTTTTCAAAAAAAAGGGGAAGTTTGGTTTGATCACCAATGATGAAAGGCAAGGTTTTAAGGCCACCCTTTGGCCTTGAAAGCAGTTGGGTTCTCTTCTTTTGATCCGAAAAATCCTCCATCCTCTCTTCTGCACCTGTCTGCTGATTCTGCTCCATCCCGTCCTCTGCAACTATCTCTCTGCTTTCAGTGTTTCTCAGACTCTACAAGGACCGAACAACTAAATGAGGAAAGCTTTGTTTATATAATGAAGGAAAAATATGTAACAAGGTATGCCTGAACCTGTTTCAAATGCGGAAGCACCCTTTTGGTTACTTACCGCTGTCATCTGGACCTACTGACCGCATGGATATTTATCCCACTCCTTGATGAATATAAAAACCAAAGATCACCCTGATTGGTATTCTATAACCATTAGATTTTAGCACTTTGTTAGGCGTTCTTATAGCCGTTGACGGCAACAATTAATTTTGTACTAAAACCAACGGCTAATAATCATCAAACAAGCTAATATTTGGTTGGACTATCTATTAAGGGGTGGGCTAAACATCCATGCGATAAGTGGGCTCAGATGGCAGCGGTGACTATAAAAATACCGCTTCTGCAATTGAAAAGATCTCAGGTATACCTTGTTACATCACGACCCAATGAGGAATGCTAAAGCCCAAAAGTACACAACCCACTGATCTTCCGATGTGGGGAGGATCAGGTGAAGCGGTTAACTCGTCTGATCGGCGAGACTACTCGTAAGGAATAATAGGAGTTGTGGTTTCCGAGGTAGATTTTTTTGTCTTTAAGTTCATTAATTTAAATATGTTCACTACGTGGCAGACTCTTAATGACCACTGACCGTATGGATGTTTGGCTCAATCCTAGGTGGATCTACAGAAACAACTGATTAAATATTTCTAAGCGTTGGATTAGAGTCGTTCTCATAGATTGATTTTTAACCGTCAAATTTTAGCATTATTTGGGGTACAAAGATCTAAACGATTGAAATCACTAATCAGGCTGATTTTGGATTTGTAGGTCCACCTAGGGATTGGACAAACATCCATACAGTCAGTGTCCTCTAAGAATGCCATGCGGCTCATATTGTGGATTGTGGTTGGTTTGCAAAGTTCTAATGTTTTGCTGCATCGCATATATGGTAGGTCAATGTGCGGCCAACTCCAGTGGCCATACGTCATCCCTTGGTCACTGCTGATGGTCCTCGAGAAACCTAAAATGTCGAAGATCTTCCAAATAGTCTGGACCTACTTTCAGCAAACAAATAAAAAATTACAAAAAAAAAAAAGAAAAAAAAGCAAACAAATAAAAAAATAAAGCCGTGCATACCATGCGTTAGTGACCAAGTTTTAAAAGTGACCGTTATAAACGTATAACGGACTGGGGGCGTTACGGGTTTTTCAGTTGTAACGCACAGGGGCAAAAAAGGGAAAATAATACAAATTTCTTAATAAATACATTATTTCCGCGGGTTGCGCAAACCACATCTTTGCAACTATGTGGGTCCGCCAAGAATGAGGATTTGACGGATTTCAAAAATATATTAAAAATTATTTAATATTAGAAGATAATGTAAGGGGAGCTTTACCGGTAGCCAATTTCTCCATAACACGTGGCATCTAAAGGTTTAAAAAATTGTATTAGATCCAATCACATGTTTTTGAGATGAGGTACAGGCAAGATTTAAAATTTCAGTTTTGCATGCCATTTCATTGAGGGCTGAAATTGAAATTTCGGTCAAAATTTTGGAAAATTTGAATTTGAGATTACTAATTAACAAAAGAACCGAAATTTTTCGAAAATTCAAAAAACTGAATATCCGAAATCTCAGGTCAAAATTTTAAAATTTCTAAAATTTTGAATTTTATGGATTTCGATTTCGGTCCGAAATTTCGAACTTTTCGCCGAAATTTAAAACCTTGGGTACTGGAGGATGAATGTTGAGTGTTCAACCGTTTGAATTACATGCGGCAAAATAAGAAAGCTACAATAACCCAAAGACAATTTGAAAGGGTCGGGCTAGGGAGCCCCCTTTATCTGCCCCTTCTTAGGATTTGTATTCTTGGAATCCACAGTGGTCGATAATGCTGAGAGATGGCACCACTTTGCCACTTTTTTTTTGTTTTGTTTTAATGCTAGCTCAATGCTATCAACCACCATTGGATTCTCAAAATCCACAACCGAGAATCCGACTTTTAAGACGGGTAGAAAAATGGGGCTCTTGAGCTTAACCCATTTAGAAAATGGCATAGGAAGAAATTAAGTGGTCAAAAGGGGGTGTTTTAAAAATATGGATAAATTGATATGACAAGTAATTTAATGATAATAAAAGGCCGTATTAAAATAATTAATGGCATAGAAAATAATTAAATAGTTTTAGTAGATAGTTTTACGTTGACTTAACTTTTTTTTTTTTTCAATATTTGCTTTAATAATGGGAAGTAAGGGACATGTAATGAACTATTTGTTTTGATATAAAAGAACAAATAAGCGCCCAGGCGAGCGTAGGGTGGCACCCTAAGTTTTCGCTTTGAAATAGTAATAGATACATAAAACGAGGAACGATAAAATAAAATTTGATGGAAGTAGGTGGGATTTGTCCAACCGGCACAATTTAATCAAGTGAAACTAGAGCTCTGGAGAGAAATTTTTTGCTACTGGCATCCGGCCGCATCTAAGAAGCATCGTGTTGCACTTCGAAGTCAAGGTACTAAACGCATGTTAATAGTTTAATATATTTTTTATTAAGAAGTAAAGGTCGTTTATTTATTTTTTTTCAAACCGTATGGATTTCCTTTTTAATTTTTATTTTTTATAAGCACTCGTCGATTAACGTGATCGTCTTCTTCCTCCCACAATTACTCACTTGTAATAAGTAGGGTTGTCAAAGGACCGGGCCAGGGTTGGGCCTGGTCCGACCCTAGTCCTTCCCTTACTTAGAAGGGTGAGACCTTAGCCCTGCCCTAGCCTTTATCTTTTTTGGGATAATTGTAGTGTCCAACACCAATAACCTCTTAACACGTGTTGCTAATGGAATCGGGAGACCATTTCAACTGATTTTCCCCTTTTTTTGTATGTTTTATTTTCCAAAAAAGGGTTAGATTTCTTAGTAGTGTGGAACTCTCGTTAACAGTTTATATCCAACAACAACAGGTGACCTTAGAACACCCAATTTTTTTTTAAGAAGGCAACGTGTTTTAATTTAAAAAAAAAAAAATGCACTAAGTTGTTTTTATGGAGTATAATTTAAAAAATAAAAATAAAACAGAGATGATTTGCCAAGGGTTGGGCCCCCTTGAGTGTGACCCTAGCCCGACCCTTATTTAGAAGGGCTTTACATATTTGGGCCTAGCCATAACTAATTGAAATTAAAATAATAATAAATAAAAAAAAACCTTTTTTTAAGGGTTTCAAAGGGCTGGGCGAGGCCAGGTTCCATACAAGAGGGCCGGATTGACACCCCTACTAATAAGTGGGCAGAAGAATTTTTTTTATTAGTGTGTTGGGCTTGTAGCTTAGGCTCACCCATTAAAGGCGAATGTAAGTCTCACACACATTATAGATATGGGTCCCACGTGGGTCCTACAAGGCTACAACTAGTGTGGGTCCCATGTGGAGCATCCCAATCCATGTTTGACTTTTGAGAAAATGCTTTTGAAATTCAGGATTTACAACTGTAAATATATTTAACATGGGTCAGGCTCCGTTGACAGATCTAAAATGACAGGGAAATAATACAAGTCAGGTGGCACACTTTTACAGGTCTCTGATCGTACGGATGTTTGTCCTATCCCATGGTGGACCTACAAACCGAAAATCAGCCTGATTAGTGATTTATAAGTGTTGCATCTTTGTACCTCAAATACTGCTCAAATTCCCACAGTTGAGATCAGCCCATGAAAATAAGTCCAAAATCCAAAGCCTATAAATCACTAATCAGGCTGATTTTGGTTTGTACTTTGTAGGTCCACCATGGGATAGGACAAACATCCATACGGTCAGAGTCTTGTAACAGTGTGCCACGTGGCTTATATTGTGTCCCTGTCATTTTGTCTGTCATTTTAGATCTGTCAACGGAGGCCGACCCATTTAACATATTGGTTGCTTTGTCCCGTCAATTGGAACGGGGAATTGCTTCAATTTGGTTGATACGAGGATAAAGCTGGAGAATCTAATCATCAGGTCTCTCTCGCAAGGGGTTGAGCCTTGTTGGTTAACCCGTCATGTATCAGGAGAACAACGGGTAGAGGCCACATGGCGCACACTTAGAGGCCACCGACCATATTAGGTCTGTCAATCGACCTAGGGATGGAGCAAACATCCATATGATCAGTGGCCTCAAAGAATGTGCCACGTGGTCTCAAAGAATCGTTGACCTATATTGACTTACAGAAAAAAAAAAAAAAAAATGAACAAAAATACCCCTTTCTTCAACCATGGAAGAATCAAGAGAATGTCGGCTTGGGCCAAAACCCCAACGCCATATCAAACGGCTTTGGGCGTATGTCAAATTTCAAAGATAAGATAGGGGTATGTCAAAAATTCCCTTATTAGATTTACATATTTGACAAAAATACCCTTCTTACAAAATTGTCTTTATATATATTTTCAAAGGGTCGGGGCTCCGTTAACATATCTAAAATGACAGGGAGATAATATAAGCCACGTGGCACACTGTTACAGGACTGACTGTACGGATGTATGTCCTATCCCATGGTGGACCTACAAACCAAAAATCAGCCTGATTAGTGATTTATAGGCTTTGGATTGGACTTATTTTCATGGGCTGATTTCAACTGTGGGAATTTGAGCAGTATTTGAGGTACAAAGATGCAATACTTATAAATCACTAATCAGGCTGAGTTTTGGTTTGTAGGTCCACCATGGGATAGGACAAACATCCGTACGGTCAGAGTCCTGTAACAGTGTGCCAGGTGGCTTATATTGTGTCCTGTCATTTTAGATCTGTCAACGAATCCCAACCCATTTTCTTTTTTTTTTTTGTAAGCTCCCAACCCATTTTCAAATATCAAGTTTAAAGTCATCCGGGCATTTTGGAAGAGCCAAAACTCTCATCAGAGAAATCAAGTCCCTTGGTAATTTGGTGATTTCTAGCTGTTGGATTTGGGTTTCATAAACAGGCTTATGTGTTGATTCCAAGCCCATGATAAAAAAAATGCTCAAATCCAATGGTTAAAAATGATTAATCATGCTGATTTTTTATATGTAGGTTCACTAAGGTGTGGGCCAAACATTTATGAGGTCAATGGGCACAAAAGAGTGCATTTTCCCCCATCTTTTGATGCGGACGTCCATTTCAAAAGATTGATACATCTTTCACGCAAATTGACATGTGGCACACTCTTTCGGGCGCACTAACTTTCACCATGAATGCATGGGCCACCCCTTGATGGACTTATAACTAACTTTCTGTATGGATGTATCAAACTTTTGAAACAGCCTTTCGTGTCAAAGATTTCTTCATTTCGAAGTGTTTGGACGACGGAGAATAAGTGGCCCGAGGCCCATATATTTAAGGGTCGGGCTCAAGGGACCCCCATTTCTGACCCCATCTTGGCGTACCCACGTAGAAGATGAATCATTGGCTGATTTTTGGTGGGGATGATAACCTCACCATATAGATCACCCCAACAAAAAATCAGCCCATTCTGAAATTTCTAACCCCATCAAATGTGGTTTTAAAGTTACACGGTAAAAATCGACGGTCCATAATGCTTCAGCTTCTAAACCAGTCTATGAATATCGGAATGATTTGAATTTTTCCGAGGATGATCTCCTCACCATAGAGATCATCCTCACCAAAAATCATCCATTGATTCATCTTCTATGTGGGTACGCCAAGATGGGGGTCAGAAATGGGGGTCCCTTGAGCCCCACCCTATATTAAATGGCATGGACTACCCATGAGAGAAGAAAATATTTGTCCCCCCTTCCCCTCCCGAAAATGCCACGTGGACTTCATTTTAGGGCCCATGATCTTATGGATGTTCGGTCCACATTGTGGCAGACCTACGTACCAAATATGAGCTTGATTGATGATTTCTAACAGTTATATATTAGTATCTAAAATAGTAATGCTCAAATCCAACGGGTAAAAATTATGCTATTAAAATGCTAAATCCAACGGCTATAAATGAACGATTAAACTGATTTTTGACGTGTAGATCCATCAAGAAGTGAACCAAACATCCAAAAAGTCAGTGGGCCATAAAACGTACTCAACTTCACGTTTTGGGAGGGGGACTTCAAATTTTGACCCATGGGCTTGGAACAGATCCAACAAATGATAAGAAAATCCCAATTGTGCAGAGAAGAACTTTGGAGTTTCCCTTCAGAAAACCCGTTCCGTGAGGGAAATCCATTTTGTAAAAGTCCATAAACAACCTGTCTAAACTACAAATTGTGTAGTTTTTTTATGGGATAAAACCTACCATTCAATGGCTCCCACGGTCCCACTAAGACAGAGTTCCTCGAATAAAGTTGACCTGATTGGATTATCATGTCAATCCTATTATGTTACGTAGGGACTGATGGTGCTAGAGTACTATACATGAAGGCACGACTCTGCAGAAACCCTAATCTCGTCTTGGGGTAATATATATATATATATAAGTTGGCTCCCCCTCTTATACCCCCTCTTATCTATTTAGACAAAGAAGGGTTGAGATCTTATCCCCCAAATAGATGGTGGATCTCAGCCATTCACACCCAATTTTGACAAACGCTTTGTTGGAGAGTGCCGTGGGCACTGGCCACCCACTATCTATATAACAAGTGACAGTGGTTGTCTTATAACCCTCTTATCTTATATGGCTTCAATAATGAGTGGCTGAGATCCACTATGCTTCATATCAATGGCTGAGATTAACTCCCACCCGATTTTAACAAACACTTTGTCGGAAAGTGCCGCGGGCACAGGCCACACACGCATATAACAAGACAACTCAGTTGTATTCTCTTATCTTATCCATCCATCTAATGTGGACGGTTCGATAAAGAGTGGTTGAGATCAAATCCATTGATCTAATGTGGACGGTTAGATTTCAGCCACTCAATCCGCCTCATTTGACCTCAATTTATTCAAAATTTGAATTTCAACACCATTATTTTTTGTTATTTCTGTTATTTTCCCATTTCTCCCTCTGCGCGTTACAATCCGTTATAATGGAAAAAATGGTAACGCCCCAGCCTGTTATACTGTTTGAGTGTCGAAGGCACCCAATTTTTGCAAACGCTTTTGTTGGAGAGTGCCGTGGGCACAGGTCATTTACTAACAAAACACATTAACTGACTCCCTACTTATGCCTCCTCTTATAAGCATCAACAAAGAAGGGCCAAGATCTAATCCTCCCCCAAATGGACGGTGGATCTCCGCCACTCACCTGATTTTGGCAAATTCTTAGTCAAGGAGTGCCGATGGCACGGGGCACCCACTAGTATATATATATATATATATATATAACTCGGTTGATCAGAGCTAGCCGAGTATCCTTTGTATTGTATTTGTTTCTTTTCATGCCTCGTAGCATAGTGGAATCGGTATGGATCCGTGGACGTACCTCAATCTTGAGGGAGCCACGTAAATCTGTCACTACAAATCCAACTTACACACATTTCTCTGCGATGTTTACTACTTGATTTTCTACTTGAGTCAATCACCTCAAGTGGGGCCTACTAAGTGGAGGGGTAAAATCCATTCGAACATGTATACAACTAGTGGGTGGCCCGTGCCCATGGCACTCCCTGACAAAGCATTTGCCAAAATCGGGTGTGAGTGGTTGTGATACATCGTCCAGTTGGAGGATAAGATCTTGGACCTTCTTTATTTAAGCCTATAAGAGAGGGCGACAATTGAACTTTTCTTTTCTTTTTTGGGTATTTTGTGGTCCATTTCAGGCACGTCGACCTAAGTTTCACGGCCGACACAGTAACAACGAAAATGGCTCCAAACTATTTACAAACATCGGGGGCCCGCTATGCCGAAAGAGAGAGAAACCCTATCTCTCTCTTTCCCATTTGCATCCCCATAATTTGGATTAATTTGCAAAACAGTACCAACATTTAATCGACAAAACCAATTTTAAAAAAATGACCATACTTCGATTATTTTATAAAGAATTTTGAACTTGAAGTGATTGAAAAAGAAACCTTCGAAGGAAACAGCAAATAATTCCAACAAAAGCCTGAAAATTTTTATTGACTTTCTCAGCCAACAACATTGACTTACGTTCAAAATGGTTGACTCTAATTTAAAGTACACTGGTGTCTTCCTGTTGAACCAATTTTCCTACTAAAAATGGAAAAAATCTTGACTTTCTGGCTCACACTATGATAGACCTACACACCAAAAATCAGTGTGATTGGTGATTATTAGCCATTGGATTTGAGCACTTTTTCATCAATGGCCTCCTGGAACCAACTCATAGGCCTGTTCATAAAGCCCATGATGAAAAGTGCTCAAATACTACGGCTAGAAATCATCAATCATGCTGATTTTTGGTGTGTAGGTCTATCATAGTGTGGACAGATATTTAAGGGGCAAGTGGGCCCGAACAAGTATACTAAGTTACAATTTGAGGGACTTCTGCATCAAAAAACAGCCCCTAAAAATGCCGCACGTTAGGTTTAGGAGGATTTTTTTTTGTGGGGGTCTACAAGCAGGCTTCGAAGTCTCAGCCGATCCAGATCGGGATCGGAGCCCCGATACAAACCAAAATGGATCTGTCTTGCCCCGGGATCACTGTTTACCAAAGAGACTCACATTGTCTCGGGCGAGATGGACCAATCAGGATCGGAGTCCACCGATCCGGCTTCCGATCCCGAGATTTCACACTAGACAGGACTTTTATTTTTATTTTTGAATCAGTGGGCGATGACAAGTTTTGGACCCAGGTTTGTGGTATCAAGTCTGAACACTAACCAGCAGCCTTATCAACTTGGCAAGTTGGCAAGCAAAAAAAGTTGGATTACATAAAGAAAGGGAATTGTTTTGCCTACGGTCGCTCTCATTATAGTATTGTCAGTCACTTAAAAATGCAACAAGTGGCACTCTTTTGGATGAGTGATCCGGTAGGCCCTATGGTCCAATATAAGACCCTCTAATATTGGACCATTGGATGGTCTCCGAGAATTGTGTGGTTAGACTCTCGATAGCCAATGGTAGTTGGACCTTAGGACGAATAAATCTTTGACGATGGGCCACAATTTGAGTCACGTGGCATACTCTAGGCTCGATTATAAACTAATTAGGCTGACTTTTGGTACGTATGTTTGCCACCTAGGGATGGGCCAAATATTACAGTAAGTGGTTTCTAACAAGGTTTAAAAGGGGCCGTTATAATGGACTGGGGGCGTTACCATTTTTTCCATTATAACGAAAATACCGCTCAGGCGCAAAAATGGAAAATAACACAAATAACGAAAAAAATGCCGTTGGATTCAAATTTTGAAATTTGAAATTTGAATTTCAGATTTTCGAAAAACAAAAATAATAGAAAATAACGGCTGTTTTTTCTCTCAAAATTTTCCAAAAAACAACAGTGGTTATTTTCGTTATAACAGAAAAATAATGGAAAAAAGGCTGTTATTTTCTGAGAGTTTTAATGGTACATAACGTAACAGGGGAAGTCCAAATCCGTTAGAACGGCCATTTTTTAAACCTTGGTCTCTAAGCGAGTGTCACATGCCTCATACTACGGTCTCCATCATCAAGAATTGCTCGATTACAACGATGCCAAGGTTACGTTTGAGTAAGCTTAAAATAAGCAAAAAGTCAGCTTATAACTGCTTATAGCTTGTGATAGTTATTTTTAAGGTTTAAAGGCAATTTTTTCGTGTTAAGTAGAAGCTGTAGAAATTCTGTTTATAACTTATGTGAAAAGCAGTTTCTAAAACTTAAGTAAAATTCTTTAAATACCTAAAATGCCTCTCTGTTCTGTCAATACAAATTTTAAATGACCACTAAGCCGTTAATAAAACTTTTCAAACCAAAAATCCGCCTGATTAGTGATTTCTATCCGTTGGATTGGACTTATTATCATGAGTTGATCTCAATTGCGGGAATTTAAGCAGTATTTGAGGTACAAAGATCCAACGGATAGAAATCACTAATCAAGATGATTTTTGGTTTGTAGGTCCACTTAGGGATTGGTCAAACATCCATACAATCAGAGTCCTCTAAGAGTGTTCCACGTGGATTATTTAATGTCCTGTAATGGGAGCCTGTCATTTTAGGGCGGTAACTGGAGCCTGAGCCTTTACTAAGTAGGCATGTGAGTGGGACAAACATTCGTGGTCAGTGGGACTCGAAAGAATTACAACGTGGCATTTCTCTGCGACTTTATTTCACTTGGGACACGTGTGAGAATTTAATTAGAACCGCTTTCCTTTTATAAATGAGGAAGGGGAAAGCCAAAAGTACAGAACCCACTCACCTGAGTGGAATGCAATGCGGATAAAAGGCAAGAAAAAATGACCGTCCGATGTAGTGAGGATCAGGTGGAAAAAAGTTAGATACAGAGGACTTTGGATGCAGTCGATGCAGAGGGATCCCGTGGCCCTACATAGCTGAATAGTTTGAGCTCAATAACCGCATGGATGTTTAGCACACTCCTTTATATCATTACATACCAAAAATCAGTATGATTGGTTTTCTCTACCCATAGAATTTAGTATGTTTTTAGGATTCATTCCAACCGTGGGATTCAAGCATTTTTTTGGCACTTAATCAAACGGATAGAAATTACTAATCAATCTTATTTTTGGTATGTATATCTACCAAAGGGTGGGCTAAACATCCATGCGTGAATGGCCCCAAACAAATGAGCTATGTAGGGTCAAGAGAGTCCTCTGCATCGACTGCATCCAAAGTCCTCTGCATCGAAAATTTTTCTGGATCAGGTAAAGCGGTTAATTCGTCAGGTCAGTGGGACTACTCGTAAGGAATAATACGAGCTGTGGTTTCCAAGGAAGCTTTTTTTGTCTTTTAAGTTCATTAAATTAAATATGTTCACTACGTGGCAGACTCTAAATGAGCAATGACCGTATGGACGTTTGGCCCAAACCTAGGTGGATATTCAGAACAACTGATTAAATATTTCTGAGCGTTGGATTAGAGTCGTTCTCATAGATTGATTTTTAACCGTCAAATTTGAGCACTATTTGGGGTACAAAGATCCAAACGATTGAAATCACTAATCAAACTGATTGATGATGCGGCCAACTCCAGTGGCTGTCATCCCTTGGTCACCGCTGATGGTCCTTGGGAAGCCTAACAATCTCGAAGATCTTCCAAAAAAACAAAAAAAAAAAAGATCCGTTCACCAAACGAATAAAAATCTTTAAAGATTGTTTGCTAGCAAGCCTAGCGTTCCTCATTAATAAAATCAGTGCAACGTGAACCGTTTGATCCATGGTTTAGCCATGGTGTTACACATTAAAAATTAGCTCGATTAGTGATTTCTAGTCATTGGATTTGAACATTTTTTCATCATAAGCTTTATATATAGGCCTATACATCATGGTTCATAGTCTCAGCCGATCCCGGCCTGGATCGGAGCCCACCGATCCGATCCAAACCAGGCTATGTCTCACCCCGAGATCACTGTTTTAGAAAGGAGTTCCACTTTCTGGGCCGATCTCTCTATGGATCGGACCAATCCAGATAGGAATCAGATAGGAAAATAGGAGAGCCAGTTGGGCTGTCGACGCGGATTCGCAGCTCTGGGATGATGTGTTGCAATGGGAAGGCCTTGCCTCTGGAACTAAGGTTGTCAGCCATAGAAGCGTCATCCCCTGTCACAATAAATTTGTTTTGTTACTCCCAACTTATGATCGATCAAAGGAAGAGAACCCATGTCGATATTTTCCAAGATTTATAAGAGAGAGACAGAGAAGTTTGGAGAAGATTTGCAGAAAACATTCTGGCCGGAAGTCAATTTTCTTACAAGGAAGCTTGCAATTGATCCAAACGCGATGACCCGGAAGCGACCCAAGTACGAATCGGCAAGGAAAGCCCCGAGAATAGGCAAGAAATTCGACGAAGCCGACCACAATAACGTAACGCTGGTTCCCGTGGAAGCTGGCATGTTATAACCTGACATTAGGTATAAAATCATATTGGGCTGAAGCCCATAGGTTGCAACATTTTCTAACGCCTCGTTTCCTATAAAAAAAAGAAGAAGAATAATCTCAGAATTAAGAGATGATTCTACACAAAAAATCAGAAATTTTTCAAAAAAAAGGGGAAGTTTGGTTTGATCACCAATGATGAAAGGCAAGGTTTTAAGGCCACCCTTTGGCCTTGAAAGCAGTTGGGTTCTCTTCTTTTGATCCGAAAAATCCTCCATCCTCTCTTCTGCACCTGTCTGCTGATTCTGCTCCATCCCGTCCTCTGCAACTATCTCTCTGCTTTCAGTGTTTCTCAGACTCTACAAGGACCGAACAACTAAATGAGGAAAGCTTTGTTTATATAATGAAGGAAAAATATGTAACAAGGTATGCCTGAACCTGTTTCAAATGCGGAAGCACCCTTTTGGTTACTTACCGCTGTCATCTGGACCTACTGACCGCATGGATATTTATCCCACTCCTTGATGAATATAAAAACCAAAGATCACCCTGATTGGTATTCTATAACCATTAGATTTTAGCACTTTGTTAGGCGTTCTTATAGCCGTTGACGGCAACAATTAATTTTGTACTAAAACCAACGGCTAATAATCATCAAACAAGCTAAGTTTTGGTTGGACTATCTATTAAGGGGTGGGCTAAACATCCATGCGATAAGTGGGCTCAGATGGCAGCGGTGACTATAAAAATACCGCTTCTGCAATTGAAAAGATCTCAGGTATACCTTGTTACATCACGACCCAATGAGGAATGCTAAAGCCCAAAAGTACACAACCCACTGATCTTCCGATGTGGGGAGGATCAGGTAAAGCGGTTAACTCGTCTGATCGGCGAGACTACTCGTAAGGAATAATAGGAGTTGTGGTTTCCAAGGTAGATTTTTTTGTCTTTTAAGTTCATTGATTTAAATATGTTCACTACGTGGCAGACTCTTAATGACCACTGACCGTATGGATGTTTGGCTCAATCCTAGGTGGATCTACAGAAACAACTGATTAAATATTTCTAAGCGTTGGATTAGAGTCGTTCTCATAGATTGATTTTTAACCGTCAAATTTTAGCATTATTTGGGGTACAAAGATCTAAACGATTGAAATCACTAATCAGGCTGATTTTGGATTTGTAGGTCCACCTAGGGATTGGACAAACATCCATACAGTCAGTGTCCTCTAAGAATTCCATGCGGCTCATATTGTGGATTGTGGTTGGTTTGCAAAGTTCTAATGTTTTGCTGCATCGCATATATGGTAGGTCAATGTGCGGCCAACTCCAGTGGCCATACGTCATCCCTTGGTCACTGCTGATGGTCCTCGAGAAACCTAAAATGTCGAAGATCTTCCAAATAGTCTGGACCTACTTTCAGCAAACAAATAAAAAACGGAAAATTGCAGAAAAGAAAATAAACTTTAATTTATTTACAAAAAAGAATACAACTTTTTGCAAATCCCAAAAAAGAAAACGAAACGCCCTTTCAAAGGACGTTTCATCGACTGACTAACGAATGACTGATGGCTGACACGTCTGACAAACGCCCTTTTAAAGGGCGTTTATTCTTGAGAAAATTTAAAAAAACGTCCCATAATTCCTCAACTTCTAAACCAATCTACGAATATCGGAATGATCTGAATTTTTGTGAGGATGATCTCCTCACCAAAAATCAGCCATTGATTCATCTTCTAGGTACGCCAAAATAGGCGTAAAATTTGGGGTATCAAAAAACGCCCTTTAAAAGGGCGTTTGTCAGTAAAAAACGCCCTTTAAAAGGGCGTTTTCTACTGACACACGCCCTTTAAAATAACGTCTGTCAGGTTGTCAGATGTCGGACTGATACTGACAGACGTTTTTCAAAAAGGCGTTTATTACTGAAAAACGCCCTTTAAAAGGGCGTTTGTCAGAAAAAAATGCCCTTTTAAAGAGCGTTTTTTTAATAAACATGTGCCACGTCATGAAACGCCCTTTTAAAGAGCGTTTCGTTTTCTTTTTTGGGATTTGCGAAAACTTGTATTCTTTTTTGTAAATGAATTAAAGTTGGTTTTCTTTTCTGCAATTTTCCGAATAAAAAATTACAAAAAAAAAAGAAAAAAAAGCAAACAAATAAAAAAATAAAAAAATAAAGCCGTGCATACCATGCGGTAGTGACCAAGTTTTAAAAGTGACCGTTATAAACGTATAACGGACTGGGGGCGTTACGGGTTTTTCAGTTGTAACGCACAGGGGCAAAAAAGGGAAAATAATACAAATTTCTTAATAAATACATTATTTCCGCGGGTTGCGCAAACCACATCTTTGCAACTATGTGGGTCCGCCAAGAATGGGGATTTGACGGATTTCAAAAATATATTAAAAATTATTTAATATTAGAAGATAATGTAAGGGGAGCTTTACCGGTAGCCAATTTCTCCATAACACGTGGCATCTAAAGGTTTAAAAAATTGTATTAGATCCAATCACATGTTTTTGAGATGAGGTACAGGCAAGATTTAAAATTTCAGTTTTGCATGCCATTTCATTGAGGGCTGAAATTGAAATTTCGGTCAAAATTTTGGAAAATTTGAATTTGAGATTACTAATTAAAATTTCGCAAAAGAACCGAAATTTTTCGAAAATTCAAAAAACTGAATATCCGAAATCTCAGGTCAAAATTTTAAAATTTCT
Source organism: Euptelea pleiosperma (assembly GCA_035048495.1). Taxonomy (NCBI): domain Eukaryota; kingdom Viridiplantae; phylum Streptophyta; class Magnoliopsida; order Ranunculales; family Eupteleaceae; genus Euptelea; species Euptelea pleiosperma. The sequence continues at coordinate 3,318,416 of CM068552.1, read as the reverse complement.
AAAATTTTGAATTTTATGGATTTCGATTTCGGTCCGAAATTTCGAACTTTTCGCCGAAATTTAAAACCTTGGGTACTGGAGGATGAATGTTGAGTGTTCAACCGTTTGAATTACATGCGGCAAAATAAGAAAGCTACAATAACCCAAAGACAATTTGAAAGGGTCGGGCTAGGGAGCCCCATTTATCTGTCCCTTCTTAGGATTCTTATTCTTGGAATCCACAGTGGTCGATAATGCTGAGAGATGGCACCACTTTGCCACTTTTTTTTTTTTTTTTTAATGCTAGCTCAATGCTATCAACCACCATTGGATTCTCAAAATCCACAACCGAGAATCCGACTCCTAAGAGGGGTAGAAAAAGGGGGCTCTTGAGCTTAACCCATTTAGAAAATGGCATAGGAAGAAATTAAGTGGTCAAAAGGGGGTGTTTTCAAAAAGGGGGTGTTTTCAAAATATGGATGATATGACAAGTAATTTAATGATAATAAAAAGCCGCATTAAAATAATTAATGGCATAGAAAATAATTAAATAGTTTTAGTAGATAGTTTTACGTTGACTTAACTTTTTTTTTTTTCAATATTTGCTTTAATAATGGGAAGTAAGGGACATGTAATGAACTATTTGTTTTGATATAAAAGAACAAATAAGCGCCTAGGCGAGCGTAGGGTGGCACCCTAAGTTTTCGCTTTGAAATAGTAATAGATACGTAAAACGAGGAACGATAAAATAAAATTTGATGGAAGTAGGTGGGATTTGTCCAACCGGCACAATTTAATCAAGTGAAACTAGAGCTCTGGAGAGAAATTTTTTGCTACTGGCATCCGGCCGCATCTAAGAAGCATCGTGTTGCACTTCGAAGTCAAGGTACTAAACACATGTTAATAGTTTAATATATTTTTTATTAAGAAGTAAAGGTCGTTTATTTATTTTTTTTCAAACCGTATGGATTTCCTTTTTAATTTTTATTTTTTATAAGCACTCGTCGATTAACGCGATCGTCTTCTTCCTCCCGCAATTACTCACTTGTAATAAGTAGGGTTGTCAAAGGACCAGGCCAGGGTTGGGCCTGGTCCGACCCTAGTCCTTCCCTTACTTAGAAGGGTGAGACCTTAGCCCTGCCCTAGCCTTTATCTTTTTTGGGATAATTGTAGTGTCCAACACCAATAACTTCTTAACACGTGTTGCTAATGGAATCGGGAGACCATTTCAACTGATTTTTCCCTTTTTTTGTATGTTTGGTTTTCCAAAAAAGGGTTAGATTTCTTAGGTAGTGTGGAACTCTCATTAACAGTTTATATCCAATAACAACAGGTGACCTTAGAACAACCAATTTTTTTTTTTTTTAAGAAGGCACGTGTTTTAATTTTGAAAAAAAAAAAATGCACTAAATCCGTTGTTTTTATGGAGTATAATTTAAAAAATAAAAATAAAACAGAGATTATTTGCCAAGGGTTGGGCCCCCATGAGTGTGACCCTAGCCCGACCCTTATTTAGAAGGGCTTTACATATTTGGGCCTAGCCATAACTACTTGAAATTAAAATAATAATAAATAAAAAAAACCTTTTTTTAAGGGTTTCAAAGGGCTGGGCGAGGCCAGGTTCCCATACAAGAGGGCCGGATTGACACCCCTACTAATAAGTGGGCAGAAGAATTTTTTTTAGGAAAAAGATGTAACAAGGTATGCCTGAAACTGTTCATTTGCGGAAGTGGCATTTTTGGTAGTCACCGCTGCCATCTGGGCCCACTGACCGCTTGGATGTTTATCCCGCCCCTTGGTGGATATACATGCCAAAAATCACCTTGATTGGTAATTTATAACCATTAGATTTTAACACTTTTTAGCACCATTTAAGGCGTTCTTCTAGCCGTTGAATACAACCATTTTTGAGTACTAAAACCAACGGCTAAAAATCATTAAACAAGCTGATTTTTTGTATGAATGTCTATTAAAGGGTGGGCTAAACATCCATGCGGTCAGTGGGCCCAGATGGCAGTGGTGACTACCAAAAATGCCGCTTCCGCAAATGAAACGATCTCAGGTATACCTTGTTACATCACGACCCTTTTTTTTATTAGTGTGTTGGGCTTGTAGCTTAGGCTCACCCGTTAAAGGCGAATGTAAGTCTCACACACATTATAGATATGGGTCCCACGTGGGTCCTACAAGGCTACAACTCGTGTGGGTCCCATGTGGAGCATCCCAATCCATGTTTGACTTTTGAGAAAATGCTTTTGAAATTCAGGATTTACAACTGTAAATATATTTAACATGGGTCAGGCTCCGTTGACAGATCTAAAATGACAGGGAAATAATATAAGTCAGGTGGCACACTTTTACAGGTCTCTGATCGTACGGATGTTTGTCCTATCCCATGGTGGACCTACAAACCGAAAATCAGCCTGATTAGTGATTTATAAGTGTTGCATCTTTGTACCTCAAATACTGCTCAAATTCCCACAGTTGAGATCAGCCCATGAAAATAAGTCCAAAATCCAAAGCCTATAAATCACTAATCAGGCTGATTTTGGTTTGTACTTTGTAGGTCCACCATGGGATAGGACAAACATCCATACGGTCAGAGTCCTGTAACAGTGTGCCACGTGGCTTATATTGTGTCCCTGTCATTTTGTCTGTCATTTTAGATCTGTCAACGGAGGCCGACCCATTTAACATATTGGTTGCTTTGTCCCGTCAATTGGAACGAGGAATTGCTTCAATTTGGTTGATACGAGGATAAAGCTGGAGAATCTAATCATCAGGTCTCTCTCGCAAGGGGTTGAGCCTTGTTGGTTAACCCGTCATGTATCAGGAGAACAACGGGTAGAGGCCACATGGCGCACACTTAGAGGCCACCGACCATATTAGGTCTGTCAATCGACCTAGGGATGGAGCAAACATCCATATGATCAGTGGCCTCAAAGAATGTGTCACGTGGTCTCAATAATCGTTGACCTATATTGACTTACAGAAAAAATAAAAAAAAATGAACAAAAATACCCCTTTCTTCAACCATGGAACAATCAAGAGAATGTCGGCTTGGGCCAAAACCCCAACGCCATATCAAACGGCTTTGGGCGTATGTCAAATTTCAAAGATAAGATAGGGGTATGTCAAAAATTCCCTTATTAGATTTACATATTTGACAAAAATACCCTTCTTACAAAATTGTCTTTATATATATTTTCAAAGGGTCGGGGCTCCGTTAACATATCTAAAATGACAGGGAGATAACATAAGCCACGTGGCACACTGTTACAGGACTGACTGTACGGATGTATGTCCTATCCCATGGTGGACCTACAAACCAAAAATCAGCCTGATTAGTGATTTATAGGCTTTGGATTGGACTTATTTTCATGGGCTGATTTCAACTGTGGGAATTTGAGCAGTATTTGAGGTACAAAGATGCAATACTTATAAATCACTAATCAGGCTGAGTTTTGGTTTGTAGGTCCACCATGGGATAGGACAAACATCCGTACGGTCAGAGTCCTGTAACAGTGTGCCAGGTGGCTTATATTGTGTCCCTGTCATTTTAGATCTGTCAACGAATCCCAACCCATTTTCTTTTTTTTTTTTTTTTGTAAGCTCCCAACCCATTTTCAAATATCAAGTTTAAAGTCATCGGGGCATTTTGGAAGAGCCAAAACTCTCATCAGAGAAATCAAGTCCCTTGGTAATTTGGTGATTTCTAGCTGTTGGATTTGGGTTTCATAAACAGGCTTATGTGTTGGTTCCAAGCCCATGAAAAAAAAAATGCTCAAATCCGATGGTTAAAAATGATTAATCATGCTGATTTTTTATATGTAGGTTCACTAAGGTGTGGGCCAAACATTTATGAGGTCAATGGGCACAAAAGAGTGCATTTTCCCCCATCTTTTGATGCGGACGTCCATTTCAAAAGATTGATACATCTTTCACGCAAATTGACATGTGGCACACTCTTTCGGGCGCACTAACTTTCACCATGAATGCATGGGCCACCCCTTGATGGACTTATAACTAACTTTCTGTATGGATGTATCAAACTTTTGAAACAGCCTTTCGTGTCAAAGATTTCTTCATTTCGAAGTGTTTGGACGACGGAGAATAAGTGGCCCGAGGCCCATATATTAAAGGGTCGGGCTCAAGGGACCCCCATTTCTGACCCCATCTTGGCGTACCCACGTAGGAGATGAATCATTGGCTGATTTTTGGTGGGGATGATAACCTCACCATATAGATCACCCCAACAAAAAATCAACCCATTCTGAAATTTCTAACCCCATCAAATGTGGTTTTAAAGTTACACGGTAAAAATCGACGGTCCATAATGCTTCAGCTTCTAAACCAGTCTATGAATATCAGAATGATTTGAATTTTTGTGAGGACGATCTCCTCACCATAGAGATCACGCTCACCAAAAATCATCCATTGATTCATCTTCTATGTACGCCAAGATGGGGGTCAAAAAAGAGGGTCAGAAATGGGGGTCCCTTGATCCCGACCCTATATTAAATGGCATGGACTACCCATGAGAGAAGAAAATATTTGACCCCCCTTCTCCTCCCGAAAATGCCACGTGGACTTCATTTTAGGGCCCATGATCTTATGGATGTTCGGTCCACATTGTGGCAGACCTACGTACCAAATATGAGCTTGATTGATGATTTCTAACAGTTATATATTAGCATCTAAAATAGCAATGCTCAAATCCAACGGGCAAAAATTATGCTATTAAAATGCTAAATCCAACGGCTATAAATGAACGATTAAACTGATTTTTGACATGTAGATCGATCAAGAAGTGAACCAAACATCCAAAAAGTCAGTGGGCGATAAAACGTACTCAACTTCACGTTTTGGGAGGGGGACTTCAAATTTTGACCCATGGGCTTGGAACAGATCCAACAAATGATAAGAAAATCCCAATTGTGCAGAGAAGAACTTTGGAGTTTCCCTTGAGAAAACCCGTTCCGTGAGGGAAATCCATTTTGTAAAAGTCCATAAACAACATGTCTAAACTACAAATTGTGTAGTTTTTTTATGGGATAAAACCTACCATTCAATGGCTCCCACGGTCCCACTAAGACAGCGTTCCTCGAATAAAGTTGACCTGATTGGATTATCGTGTCAATCCTGTTATGTTACGTGGAGACTGATGGTGCTAGAGTATTATACATGAAGGCACGACTCTGCAGAAACCCTAATCTCGTCTTGGGGTTATATATATATATAAAGAAAACAGGGAAGTTGGCTCCTCCTCTTATACCCCCTCTTATCTATTTAGACAAAGAAGGGTTGAGATCTTATCTACCAAATAGATGGTGGATCTCAGCCATTCACACCCAATTTTGACAAACGCTTTGTTGGAAAGTGCCGTGGGCACTGGCCACCCACTATCTATATAACAAGTGACAGTGGTTGTCTTATACCCCTCTTATCTTATATGGCTTCAATAATGAGTGGCTGAGATCCACTATGCTTCATATCAATGGCTGAGATTAACTCTCACCCGATTTTGACAAACACTTTGTCGGAAAGTGCCGCGGGCACAGGCCACCCACGCATATAACAAGACAACTCAGTTGTATTCTCTTATCTTATCCATCCATCTAATGTGGACGGTTCGACAAAGAGTGGTTGAGATCAAATCCATTGATCTAATGTGGACGGTTAGATTTCAGCCACTCAATCCGCCTCATTTGACCTCAATTTATTCAAAATTTGAATTTCAACACCATTATTTTTTGTTATTTCTATTATTTTCCCATTTCTCCCTCTGTGCGTTACAATCCGTTATAATGGAAAAAATAGTAACACCCCAGCCTGTTATACCGTTTGAGTGTCGAAGGCACCCAATTTTTGCAAACGCTTTTGTTGGAGAGTGCCGTGGGCACAGGCCATTTACTATTCTATATAACAAAACACATTAACTATCTCCCTACTTATACCTCCTATTATAAGCATCAACAAAGAAGGGCCAAGATCTAATCCTCCCCCAAATGGACGGTGGATCTCCGCCACTCACTTGATTTTGGCAAATTCTTAGTCGAGGAGTGCCGATGGCACGGGGCACCCAATAGTACATATATATAACTCAGTTGATCAGAGCTAGCCGAGTATCCTTTGTATTGTATTTGTTTCTTTTCATGCCTCATAGCATAGTGGAATCGGTATGGATCTGTGGACGTACCTCAATCTTGAGGGAGCCACGTAATTCTGTCACTACAAATCCAACTTACACACATTTCTCTGCGATGTTTACTACTTGATTTCCTACTTGAGTCAATCACCTCAAGTGGGGCCTACTAAGTGGAGGGGTAAAATCCATTCGAACATGTATACAACTAGTGGGTGGCCCGTGCCCATGGCACTCCCCGACAAAGCATTTGCCAAAATTGGGTGTGAGTGGTTGTGATACATCGTCCAATTGGAGGATAAGATCTCGGACCTTCTTTATTTAAGCCTATAAGAGAGGGCGACAATTGAACTTTTCTTTTCTTTTTTGGGTATTTTGTGGTCCATTTCAGGCACGTCGACCTAAGTTTCACGGCCGACACAGTCGACACAGTGACAATGAAAATGGCTCCAAACTATTTACAAACATCGGGGCCCGCTATGCCGAAAGCGAGAGAAACCCTATCTCTCTCTTTCCCATTTGCATCCCCATAATTTGGATTAATTTGCAAAACAGTACCAACATTTAATCAACAAAACCAATTTTAAAAAAATGACCATACTTCGATTATTTTATAAAGAATTTTGAACTTGAAGTGATTGAAAAAGAAACCTTCGAAGGAAACAGCAAATAATTCCAACAAAAGCCTGAAAATTTTTATTGACTTTCTCAGCCAACAACATTGACTTACGTTCAAAATGGTTGACTCTAAAGTACACTGGTGTCTTCCTGTTGAACCAATTTTCCTACTAAAAATGGAAAAAATCTTGACTTTCTGGCTCACACTATGATAGACCTACACACCAAAAATCAGCGTGATTAGTGATTTGTAGCCATTGGATTTGAGCACTTTTTCATCACTGGCCTCCTGGAACCAACTCATAGCCTGTTCATAAAGCCCATGATGAAAAGTGCTCAAATACTATGGCTAGAAATCATCAATCATGCTGATTTTTGGTGTGTAGGTCTATCATAGTGTGGACAGATATTTAAGGGGCAAGTGGGCCCGAACAAGTATACTAGGTTACAATTTGAGGGACTTCTGCATCAAAGAACAGCCCCTAAAAATGCCGCACGTTAGGTTTAGGAGGATTTTTTTTTTTGTGGGGGTTTACAAGCAGGGTTCGAAGTCTCAGAGCCCCGATACAAACCAAAATGGATCTGTCTTGCCCCGGGATCACTGTTTACCAAAGAGACTCACATTGTCTCGGGCGAGATGGACCGATCCGGATCGGAGTCCACCGATCCGGCTTCCGATCCCGAGATTTCACACAAGACAGGACTTTTATTTTTATTTTTTGAATCAGTGGGCGATGGCAGGTTTTGGACCCAGGTTTGTGGTATCAAGTCTGAACACTAACCAGCAGCCTTATCAACTTGGCAAGTTGGCAAGCAAAAAAAGTTGGATTACATAAAGAAAGGGAATTGTTTTGCCTACGGTCGCTCTCATTATAGTATTGTCAGTCACTTAAAAATGCAACAAGTGGCACTCTTTTGGATGAGTGATCCCGTAGGTCCTATGGTCCAATATAAGACCCTCTAATATTGGACCATTGGATGGTCTCCGAGAATTGTGTGGTTAGACTCTCGATAGCCAATGGTATTTGGACCTTAGGACGAATAAATCTTTGACGATGGACCACAATTTGAGTCACGTGGCATACTCTAGGCTCGATTATAAACTAATTAGGCTGACTTTTGGTACGTATGTTTGCCACCTAGGGATGGGCCAAATATTACAGTAAGTGGTTTCTAACAAGGTTTAAAAGGGGCCGTTATAATGGACTGGGGGCGTTACCATTTTTTCCATTATAACGAAAATACCGCTCAGGCGCAAAAATGGAAAATAACACAAATAACGAAAAAAATGCCGTTGGATTCAAATTTTGAAATTTGAAATTTGAATTTCAGATTTTCGAAAAACAAAAATAATAGAAAATAACAGCTGTTTTTTCTCTCAAAATTTTCCAAAAAACAACAGTCGTTATTTTTGTTATAACAGAAAAATAATGGAAAAAAGGCCGTTATTTTCTGGGAGTTTTAATGGTACATAACTTAACAGGGGAGGTCCGAATCCCCTAGAACGGCCATTTTTTAAACCTTGGTCTCTAAGCGAGTGTCACATGCCTCATACTACGGTCTCCATCATCAAGAATTGCTCGATTACAACGATGCCAAGGTTACGTTTGAGTAAGCTTAAAATAAGCAAAAAGTCAGCTTATAACTGCTTATAGCTTATGATAGCTATTTTTAAGGTTTAAGGGCAATTTTTTCGTGTTAAGCAGAAGCTGTAGAAATTCGGTTTATAGCTTATGAGAAAAGCAGTTTCTAAAACTTAAGTAAAATTCTTTAAATACCTAAAATGCCTCTCTGTTCTGTCAATACAAATTCTAAATGACCACTAAGCCGTTAATAAAACTTTTTAAATAACAGAAATATCCTTATAATAATTTCTTAACGTTTTTAAAATGAACATTATCCTTACTCACCCAAACCCATAGATATGGAAAATGGAAACACGCAACCGAGACAATCTTTGCAACGGGGTTCATTTTTGCAGGACACGTACACCAAAAAAAATAGATGTACCCTACAAAAATAATTGGAACCCCGCTGCATTAGTGTTGCTGCGGTTACACGGGAAAATGTTAGCTGATTATTTTCCTCCGCGTTTCGGAAGTTGAAAGGGTCGTAAGTAAATCTTCCCTGACTACGCTATGAGGTAGCTACCTGACCACCCACAATATAAGCCACGTGGCAATTTATTAGATAAAACTGACCGTATAGATGTTTGGCCAATCCCCAGGTGCAGTGGCGGACCCAGGAAGGGCCCACTGCCCCCCCTCTACTTTGAAATTTTTTTACTTCTTATACTGCCTTTTCCTTTGGTTTGCCCCCCACCCCCCATTTTTTCTTTTTTGCAATTTTACCCTCCCTTGATCAATTTTTTATAATTTTGCCCCCCTTGATCAAATTCCTGGGTCCCCCACTGCCCAGGTGGACCTATAAACCCAAAATCGACCTGATCAGTGATTTTTAAGCGTAAGTTGAAGGTTGATTTTAACGGTAGGAATTTGAGCATTATTTACCATTATTGGTGGTACAAACTTAAAAAATCCAAAGGGTTTGACATCACTAATCAGGCTGATTTTTTGGTTTGTAGGTCCACTCAGGGATTGGCCAAACATCCATCCGGTCGGCGTCTTCTAAGAGTGTACCACGTGGCTCATATTATAGGTGGTCAGGGCTTCCCCGACCGTCGGTGGTCAGCCAAATTCTACTGAGAGGGATCGTGAGGGAAGCCGCCTCAACCAATGAGCACAGGCGAGTCCGACTCGTTAATTAATTCACAGCTGTCCCTACGTACTCTGACAGCGTCATCGAGCTTTAACGTATTCAATAATTAATACGTATCGTGCACAAGACTCGGTTTCGTTTCCTCAATTCGCAACAAAGATGGTTTTAGTAGTAAAAGCCTAAAACCCTCGCAGCTTCACTTACGCGCAAACATTTGCGGCTGCTTGGTGGGGTCTGAAAACTCTAAACTCTCTTTCTTTTCCCAACGTGGCAAATATTTGATTATCTACAAACATTTTCCTGAAAACTACAGAGGAGGATACCAAACAGGGCCTAAGTTACACAGAATTATACACACAGAAAGAGACAATAGGTAGAGGAAGATCTACATACAGTAATGGAGACAAGAAGAAACTCATATGAGAGGATAAATTACAAAATAACCATAGACCAGCTATATTCTCCCACTACAATCAACAGTACTAAAAAAAAATCCCAGCCCATAAAGAAAGAGAAGAGAGAGAGCGGAGTAAAATTTTTATGTGGACCCTTTTCCTATGTGGAGCTGTGGAGAGAGAAGTAGGAAAAGAAGAAAAGAAATTAAATCTATAATTTTTTCATTTCTTTCTTCTATTTCGTTTTTTCAAAGTTGAAGAAATCTCTGTCTCTCTCTCTCTCTTTCTCTCCCCTCTCTCTGATAGAATAACAAACAGCAAAAGAGAAAGAGAAGAGAGAGAGAGAGAGAGAATCTAAATCTTCTGTTTTGTCTTACCAGGAACAAAAAGGAGAGAAAAAGACTTCAGCTGCTCTTGCGAGGTTGGCTTTTGCGTCTTCCTCTGCTCTTTGGTTTTTGTTCTTCAGAGGGTCCTTCTTCCTTCACATCACCTAACCCAATCCCCTTCTGTTCATCCTCCTCCTCTGCGATTCTCGGTCTTTTCGATTCGACTTCTTCCACTACTTCTTCTGGTTGGCTTTGCTCTTCGCCTATGGTCTTCTCAACAATTTTTCGAGGGCGACCTCGTTTTCTAGGAGGCGGGGTTGTTGTTTCTCCTGTTGATGATCCTTCTGCTAATCCTACTTGATTTGATTTTTTCTTCGTTTTCTTCTTCTTACCCATCGATCTTTCTCAATCTACAACGAATTAATCGAACTGGAACTTTCTCAATCACACTAGACTAATCCAACTAAACCAATAAACAATTTCTTTCATTAATACCCAGATTCTCAAAAGACTGAGAATCCCCCCTTTGTATCTTTTGAATCTCGAAACTAATTAAGAAAACAACACAAATCTTCTTCAGTGGCTCAAAAAACCCAGAAAAATAATCTCTTTTTCTATTTCTAACAATCAATCTCTATCTCTTCAATCCAAAACCAGCAAAAGAGACACTCCGTCCTCCTCAACAAGCCATTTTACCAATACCCATATCCTTTATATTATCCCTCTCCCTCTCTCCATCTGTCTCTCTCTCTCTTTCCCTCGCTCTCTCTTTCTCGCAGAGAAAAGACGAGGACATGAGCTTGAAAGGGGTGGGCGAATAAAAATCGGAGCCAAATACTGTCTAACCATGGTTAAAATGGAACCTGAGGACTTCCCAAAAGTGGGTTTGGGTTGTACGCAAAGGTAAGGTACGACATGAGATCGAGAGGACCAGATTCAAGACTGACATACCCTGTCGCATCGCCGATTGCGTGGCTAAAGCACAGCTCGAGGGAGCTAAGAATCTGTGAATCGTGTTAGAGTTCTCCTGAGGAGTACTCTAGTTTCTTGTTCTTAGCCCTGCACCGTTGGATCTATTCTCCTCGGTATTCGCACCACGGATCCAATATAAAGAGTAATACTTCTATCACAAGAAATTGTAAATCACACAATCAGAAGGCCAATGAATTCTCGGCACGTACAAAGTGATTTTGCTTTTAGGTGTACGTGCCGAGAACTCATTGGCTGTGATTTGCAATCTGCTTGTGACAAGTTTTACGACCTCGTGACGATCATACTCCTCAAGAGGGAATAAAACTTTGATGACAGGGCATGTCATCAAGGCCCCGATGACAGGGTACATTATGAGCCACGTGGATTACGCTTAGAGGACTCTGACCGTATGGATGTTTGGAAAATCATTAGATGAACCTACAAACCAAAAATAAGCCCGATTAGTGATTACTAGGCATTGGATTGGAATTGTTTTCATGGGTTGATTTTAACCGTGTGACATTTGAGCATATTGACCATTATTTGAGGTACAAAGATCCAAAGTTTTGAAATCACAAATCAAGCTGATTTTTTGTTTGATGGTCCATATAGGGATTGGAAAAACATCCATACGGTCAGAGTCCTCTAATAGTATTCCACGTGGCTCCTATTGTACCATGTCATCGGTCTTGATGACAGGGCCCTGTCATCAAAGTCTTACTCCTCAAGAGGGCTCTAATTCATCTCGAAATCCTCGAGTAAAACTTCGCTGACCGCCCACAATATGAACAATGTGGCACATTCTTAGAGGACATTGGAAGTTCGGCCCATCCCCTACAAACCAAAAATCAGCCTGATTAGTAATTTCAAACCTTTGGATATTTGTACCCCCAATAATTGTCAATAAGGTCAAATTCTCAAGGTTAATATCAACCCATGAAAATGATTTCAATCAAACGCTTAGAAATCACTAATCAGGTTGGATTTTGGTTTGTAAGTTCTCCTACGGATTGGCCATACGGACAGCGCTCTCTAAGAACTTGACACGTGGCTCATATGTGGGTGGTCAGCGGCTTCACTGACCGTCAACGGCGAAGCTTTACTCCAAATCCTTCTGTGTATTTCGAAGTATGCCTCTTCTTTTCTTTGGAAAAAGATGTAACAAGGTATGCCTGAAACTGTTTCATTTGCGGAAGCAGCATTTTTGGTAGTCACCGCTGCCATCTGGGCCCACCGACCGCATGGATGTTTATCCCACCCCTTGGTGGGGGGTATACAGATCAAAAATACCTTGATTGGTAATCTATAACCATTAGATTTTAACACTTTTTAGCACTTTTTAAGGCGTTCTTATAGCCATTGAATGCAATCATTTTTTGAGTACTAAAACCAACTGGCTAAAAATTATTAAACAAGCTGATTTTTTGTATGAATATCTATTAAGGGGTGGGCTAAACATCCATGCAGTAAGTGGGCCCAGATGAAAAGATCTCAGGTATACCTTGTTACATCACGACCCCTTTTCTTTTTCTATATTTTTTTGTAATCTCGAAGTGCGCCTCTTCGCTGATCAAAGAAAAGGGTATTTTTAATCACCCCGTGAATGAACTTTGTTTAACGTTTAACCCCTTGGTTTTTCCATCATGTTGGTCTTCCCCGATAAGAACTTTGCTGACCAAAGACAATATGAGCCACGTGTCACATTCTTAGAGATTTTCATCGTATGTAGGTCCACTTAGGGCTTGGCCAACGCCGCCAAACATCCATACGGTCACCATCCTCTAACAGTGTGCCACGTGACTTATATTGTGGTTGGTCAGCAACTTTGCTGACGGACCGCGTCTTCCGCTTTGATGAATTCTGACCGCCACCAGAACGTGGCCTCCTTCACGTGTTGGTTAACCTCATAGTAAATGACAAACATACCCCCAAATAGAATAAATGAAAATTTTTAAACCTTTTTCCATCCTCCTCCCACCTCTTTCTCGTACACTCACACACAAATAGAAACTAGCCACGCGGGTGACATATGGATTAACATGCCATGTGTCATGCTGTGATTGGCACTTGGCATGATTTTTTTTTTTAAGTTAGCGCGTGGTCTGTCTGAGGAGTAGAATTGTCATTTAAGAAAGATGGGTATTTTTGTCTTTTAAATATTTGGGTAACAGGCACGCGGAGGAGATCACTGATCACATTCTTGTGATAGTCAATGACGGTCAGAATTCGTGTCAAAGGGAAAAAATCACAGAATAAAAATCCAGGGGGTGACACGAATTTACATAATTTCTCTGGGGTTTGATGCAAAAATACCAACAGAAAAAGGGTGCCTCTTCTGTGTTTGTAGATGGAGTCATTCTAAGCAAGGTTTAAAAGGGCCGTTATAACGGTATAACGGACTGGGGGTGTTATTTTTTTTTCTGTTGTAGAGGTTTGTAATGCACGGGCAAAAATGGAAAATAACAGAAAAATGCATTAAAAGATCAAAATTGAAAAAATAACGGAAATAACAGGTATTTTTTTAACAATTTTTTTCAAAAAATAACTGTCTTTATTTTCATTATAACAGAAAAATAACGGCCGTTATATTTTGAGTGTTAAAACAGTACATACTATAACGGGGGAGGTACGAATCAGTTATAATGGCCGTTATTTTCGTTGTAATGGCCGTTTTTTAAACCATGTTGCATGTACTAAACCTTATGTTGCATGTACTAACCTTGTAAAGGACCAAATGGTTACGACTTACCACTCCACCCATGGTTCAAAGTCTCGGGCAATCCAGATCGTGATTGGAGCCCAGATCCAAACCAGGCTCTGCCTTGCACCGAGATCACTGTTTTACAAAGGAGTCTCATTTTGTCTCGGACAAGATGGGCCGATCCGGTTCGACTCTACCACCCATTGTGTTCTTCCTTCCCAATCAGAACACCTCACTATCAGAAATAAGATGGTTTTAAACTTTTGAATTTCGGAAAGCATTCAACCGGGTTGATTTTAACCGTCACTCTGATGTGGTGGGTCCATAGATTAATTGTTCTGGACCCTATAAATATTTTTGACCAGAAGGCCAGGTTTTTTCAATAATTAGTTGTGTCCCATCAATCACAATGAAGCTTTCTTTCCTGTTTGGACGTCCGTGGAATACTTAGGGGGCCGTTCAGATGCACATGAGGGCTTAGTCTATGTTTGGTAACCGTGTGGGGCCTACTATTTGGGTTCCACTTGGTCTGGATTAGGAGGGAAAAAAAAAAGCCCCGCCCAACTAACACGCTCGGAGCTGATAAAAAATTTTAAAAAGTGGAGATTTCTATGACACCCCTTTTTTAAATTATAATTACCAACAGCTCCCTAACCATTTAAAAGTCCCTTGACCAGATCACTCTGTCGTTGACTAACATGCAACCACTTGGATTCTTAGCTCACCCCTTATTGGATATACAAACCAAAAATCAACTTCATTGATTATCTCTAGCAATAGATTTTAGTACTTTTTAGGACATGATTCTAACCGTTGGATTCAAGCATGATTTTTGGTATTAGCATCAAAATTAAAACTTATAGTATTCTATATAAATTATATGTGGTAAAATAAAACATTATAAATCTAGGATGCAGGTGATTTCATATACAACCCTAAAATGACAGAGACACAATATAAGCCACGTGGCACATTGTTACAGGACTCTGACCGTATGGATGTTTGTCCAATCCCATGGTGGACCTACAAACCAACAATCAGCCTGATTAGTGATTTATAGGCTTTGGATTGGACTTATTTTCATGGGCTGATCTCAATGGTGGGAATTTGAGCAGTAATCGAGGTACAAAGATGCAACACTTATAAATCACTAATCGGGCCGATTTTTGATTTGTAAGTCCACCATGGGATAGGACAAACATCCGTACGGTCAGAGTCTTATATTGTGTCCCTATTATTATAGATCCATCAACGGAGCCCATAGTCAACAGTTCCCTAAAATTATCAGATTTTGTACAAATATAGATTTGGGTCTCAAAAAGCTTTTAAAAAAATTATACTTTACGAGATCTATAGAATATTTCAAGAATTTCTTGTAAGGGCGTGCAAAACAAGTTGAGTACATAAAAGCCAGTGCCCTTCCTGGCTTAGTGAGAGTATCTGTTTTTTTAGTTGTGTAGGGTTGTGCTAATTGGGGCACAAAATTGGGATACCCAAGGGCTCCACGCCCTTTAGACTCAACCTCCACATATATAAGTTCAAAAACCTTTGGACTCTCAAGCAATATGAGATTAAAGTTTCAAAAATACGCATACTAGCCAAAAGTAACATTAAAGTTTCCCTCCTAATTTTCATTTAAATCTTTTATAAAATTTGCAAAAGTTTTTTAGAAAGAGACAATTGTTCAAAAAGCAACAAATCAAAAGGTATCAGGTTCAAAACCTTTATACTACAAAATTATTAATTTAGAATGCAATAATATAAATAAGACTATTTTCCATGGTTTAGAGTTTCCTTCTAGACTTTTTATTTGTTAGAAGGTATTACTAATTAAAATTCAAACACAAGGGGGTGTTGAAAAAATTACCTAAAAATATTCGACATTATCATCATAATCCTTATCCCAACGGTATGTGGTTGACTGCACGAATTCTATTGGACCAAGATTCATGATAAGATTTTACAAAGTTCTACAACGGCTGCCAAGATGATGTAATAGGTTAGGCTCGATTCACACTATATTTTGTGTATGAAAAATAGGTCCAATTTGAATTGATCCTATAACCAACGAGTTAACAGTCAAATCATAAGAACAATTATTTTTATTTTAAAGAACGGAAAATGACTTATTTCGATCTTTTCATGAAACTTTTTTTTTTTTATTAAGCTTTTTACCTCTTCCGGTCAATATTTTTCGCACTTGATCGAAATTCCCTTCTCACACTCATTCAACTTTGTAAAATCATTTAGAAACATTTTTGTTAGAGGGGTATTTTTGTCATCTAATAAAATATTCCCCGTCAAAGATTAAAAAACTATATGGAAAAAATAATTCCTTTTTCTTATTGTGTTAAAGTGGCCTTATTTAAAAATTAAAGGGAAGTTTATCTATTTTTTTGGGAAGCAGCGGGAGTTATTTTAAAAAAAATGTAAGACTAAAGAAATGAATTTATAGGAGTGCACCTTTTCAAAGAAGTGTCACATCAATATTTCGTGGACAAATATATAATATGAGAATGAGGAAGAAACGGAAGAAAGGCAACGAGACGATTTTGCAAAAGTTTTAGAGTGGGAAAAAAAAAATTATACACAAAAAACTTGATTGGTTGACTCAAGCTATTATTACATTTACAGCCCCATGTTACTACTTAATTACTTTTCAATGCCATCATACTTATTTTTAATACAGCTCCTTGTTTCACACATTCGCATCAGGCTCAACAACGTTATCATGTAGTAAGTCCATCATCATCGTTGATGACGGACGACAGTGTGAACCACACAACACACTTCGTAGAGACTATTGACCGTAGGGATGTTTGGCCCATCCATGGGTAGACCTACATACCAAAAATCATCATGATTAGTGATTTCTAACGTTGGGATCCGAGTACCCCAAATAATGCTCGAAATCCACAGTTAAAAATAAAACCATGGAAAAGTCTCTAATCCAACGGATAGAAGTTAATAATTAAGTTGAATTTTAGTATGTAAGTCATGTTAGTGATGTGCCAAACATCCATACAGTTACTGTCTACAAGAATGTTCCACATGGCTCATACTGCGTGGTCTGTCATTAACATTGATGAAGCTCCTACCACTAGTACTACTAAACTAAAACTTGAGTTGAGGCATGGACCTTCTCACGTGCTTCACAAGATGTACACTCACTCAGTCCAACGAATGGAACAACCATTATGTAAAAGAAAACTGTTATTTTATTCTGTCACATATAATTAAAAACTGTTATTTTATTATGTTATTATTACATTTTATTCTGTCATGGGCCGATCCCAGTTTGGATCAGGATAGATTGGGATCGGAGCCCACCGATCTGATCCAAACCAGGCTCTGTCTCGCCCTGAGATCACTGTTTTACAAAGGAGTCTCACTTTTTCTTGAACGAGATGAGCTAGGGTTCAGAGAGTTTCATCTTGGATAGGATAGGGTGATTTTTTTTGTCATGGTGCATGGTGGTGTTCTTTTGTCATTGGCCAAAATGGTACCTATGAGGTACATGCAAATCCATTTAAGTTTGGAAAAAGATGTAACAAGGTATGCTTGTAACTGTTTCATTTGCAGAAGCGGCATTTTGGTAGTCACCGTTGCCATCTGGGCCCACTGACCGCATGGATGTTTATCCCACCCCTTGGTGGATATACAGACCAAAAATCACCTTGATTGGTAATCTATAATCATTAGATTTTAACACTTTTAACACTTTTTAAGGCGTTCTTATAGCCGTTGAAGGCAACCATTTTTTGAGTACTAAAACCAACGGCTAAAAATCATTAAACAAGTTGATTTTTTGTATGAATGTCTGTTAAGGGGTGGGCTAAACATCCATGGGGTCCATGGGCCCAGATGGCAGTGGTGACTACCACAAATGCCGCTTCGGCAAGTAAGTCCAATACACTTGACCAAAGAAAAAATGACACCATCATGCACCATGACAATCATGGACTCCCGACCTACCTACTTATCGCAAGATTTTCATTTACCCAAAATAATATTTCTTTTTAATACATGGAAATCTGATGATAAACTATGTGCCATTGTCGCCTTTTCTACTTTTGGTTTCCGTTGATGCCTTCACGAAAACAAATTCGATCCCGGACACGCTAAAAACGCTCCGTGACACACTTTCGGACCCACTGCCCACTTGACATGTTTTGAAAAACGCTCCCGGACACGCTAGCTCCCATTAGCGAAGCTGCTGATATCCAAGATATGAGCCACGTGGCACATTATTAAATGATACTGACCTTATGAATGTTGGGTCAACCCTCGGTGGACCTACAAGCCAAATATTAGATTGATTATTTTCTAAGCCTACCGACTGGCATAAATGTTTAGTCCACCCCTTGGTGGATATACACACTAATATTAGATTGATTATTTCTAGCCGTTGGATACAGTACCCAAAAAAACATGTTTGAATTCAATGGCCAGAATCATTCCTAAAAAGTGCTACAATGGCACCTGGATTTTGTACGGGCAGACCACCTCGGCCTCACCACCCACGTACACAGGTGAGTGTTTTTGGCAAAAAGCACTTGAGTACTCACCTGGGTACGTGTGGTGAAGCCGAGGTGGTCAGTCCATACAAATCCACGTGCCGAGATCTGCTGCCCTGTCATCTCCTTCGATGACAGTCCCGGTCATCAAAGTTTTATCCACCAAAAGTTGGGGTAAATAACTAAATATCGATGAGGTGAGTGGGCCCAAAAACATAGCGCTACTACATAGGGATACGTACTGCCACTGATAGACTGGTTCAAAACCCCATTGGAGCACAATTTTTTTCTGGATTTTTACCCGCACCGTAGGTGGAACTTTACATGAAAAAATAGAAATTACGAATCAGACTGATTTGTAGTACGTAGGTCCGCCAAGGAGTGGGCTAAAAATTCATGTGGTCAGTAGGACCGAAAGAGTTTGCCACGTTGCACTTTGGACGTGTGGAGATCGAACTTTAAACTTCACCTCGAACGCTGCCTGATTGCACGACGTTTCACATGAATGCACCACCCTTGTTGAAATTGTTATGATTGGTCATTTGATATTCACCGTTTGATCCTAAATCTTCAAGATTTGGGTCATTTAGCTGACCACACCCCTTGGATTTGATGTGAACCTAAGTACCACACCTATACATTCTGGACCACCACAACGCAACTCAGAAGGAAAAATTAAAAGCCATAGTCTAGCTTTGAAATGTAACCAACCCGTAGTCTTGTTGACACGTGAAAAGGTGAGGATTTATTAGATATTTTCTACACCCGCTATGATTCTAACTACTAGCTAGGCTGGTTAGTTCCTAGGTGGGCTAAGATCGCGGGCCTAGAGGACGACATCTGCCCCAGCATGGGACAGAACTTGTGACTTTCCCCAAGGCATTTACCTAGCATGGCATTGAATCCGCGATTTTCTCAATCCGCATTTGCTCTGGGTCTGCAACCTACTTACCTACCTCTAAAAGTGATCCCAAAATGCCACGTAGAACATTCATTAGAGCCCACTGACCTTATAGATGTTTGGTCCACGTCTTGATGGATCTACACGCAAAAAAAAAGTTTAATTGGTAATTTATATCCATTGGATTTAGCATTTTAATATCACGATCTACGGACGTTAGATTTGAGTAATTTTTTTAAAATGCTATAAGCTCTTATTGTCTAAATCAGCAACAATCCACCCTTTAAAGGAGGTGGCCGTTGTGGCAGAGGGCAGGGTTGTTGGCGTGGTCGCCAACTCGAACTGGACTAGTAATGAGTCTAATGACCCTTCATCCAAATTCAGATGTATGAAGTAGAAAATGATCAAACATTACAAGATCTCAGAAGATCCTGACATCACGTAAAAGACAAATCAGGGAATAGCTTCAACAGCGAAATGAGAAAAGAAAGGGAATCAAAGGCTAAGAAGTAGAGTATTAAAAATCAACATGCAATCGAGCTAATCTTTGTTCTTAGGTCCACCAAGAGATGGACCAAACATCTATAAGGTCAGTAGGCCCTAAAGGGCTGCTCCATATTGCATTTTGGGAGGGGGAGACTTCAAATTTTGAAGTTCTCAAGGGCAGCAAATATTTTCTCCCTAAAACTCAACCTTGATTACTTTTTGGGTCGTGATGTAATAAGGTATACCTGACATCTTTTCAAATGCAGAAGCACATTTTTGTTACTCATCCCTGCAATCTCTGGGCCCACTGTCTTAGTACACATTCATACCAAAAATCAGCTTGTTTGGTGATTTTTAGCCGTTGGTTTTAGTACTAAAAAAATGGTTGAATTCAACGGCTATAAGTACACCTTAAAAAGTATTAAAATCTAAAGGTTAGAGATTTTTGTTTGTGGATTGAGCAAAATTAGGCTATGTGTCATGCGTACAGAAAGGCAGAGCTAATGTTGCCAAGGTCCGACTAGTTCTGACATTTCCTTGAGAGGGTGTACACGTCACCACTATTACTGGGAGAAATTTTTTTAAAGCGGCGGGATGAAGCAATGATATACCAAAAGGTCTTTTCAAAGTCTGACTCTAAACTATGGGTATATGTGGGGCGCGATCATCTGGCGCATGATCGTTGCTTCAAACATCCCGCTGCTTCAAAAAAATTCTCTTTCACTGGGAGTGGGAGTAAATTTTTGATCGCGTTCTGGCACTTTAGTAAACAGGTGGCGCTAACTGTAGTTACCTTAACAGTAGAGAAATAGCAACTACAGTTAAATGCCACTTAACCCAGTACAGGTGGCACTTAATTATGAGTGACAGAACGCCTTGGATGAAAAAGCCATGGATCAAAAATTTTCTACGCGTCGTTTTCTAGTTCTACGCGTCATGTTTCTACGCTTATAGAATACTGTTTTTCACATGATATCATCCTGAGGACGATAGTGTAAGGTCTAGAGTCTAGACCATTGGATGTTCTTCGAGATTTGTGTACATCGAAATTCGACAACCATCAGCAGTCTGGACCTCGCGATGACGATAGGGACGACAGCTACTAGGGAGGATACTAACACAGCCAAGAGAGTAAAGAAAACAAACAGACTTGCTTGAGCGTTGGGCACTTAGAGAGCAGAGAAAGAGAGGGAGAGAACAGAGAAGAGAGAATGACATTAGGGTTGATCAATGCGAATCCGATCGTTCACGCCAAGAAGGAGAGGATCGCTCGAACCGAAGATCTCCACGGCGACGATGCCGTCGATCCACTCGAAATATATGATATCCTTTCCTCTCTCTTTCTCTCTCGTCTGTTTTTTCCCCCCTTTTTAGCTCAATTTTGGGTTCCTACAGTTATCTTTTTCGGTCTTAACTAATGATGCAAACACTTGCAGAGATCTGTTTGTTCTACATCTGCTTTTTTTCCTAGCTGATTTAAACCAAAAAAGGTTCTCAGAAACCCAGAGGACTTCGAGGTCTCAGTTTACTTTTTTTTTCCCCCTTTTTACTGGAACTGAAATGATCTGATTTCTCGCAAACTCTTTTACTGATCAGAGTTGGTACATATTGGAAGAATTTTGGAATTTATTCGACATTTGATTCGAAGGAAATTATAACACTTTTGGAGTGTTTAAGCGATTTCATTTGGTCAATTTAGGTATTAATATGCGTTTTATTATTTGAGTTCTTCCAACTGTTGCTGCTGCTGCTATTAAGAGATAGTGAGAAACTTCAAAATTGTGATTTTTTGACTCAAAATTGGAGTTGCTCTAAGTAGCTAAACATTTCGAGAATTTCAAGGAGAAACTTCAAGATTGTGATTTTTTGACTCAAGGCAACAGATTTCGTTAGGGATATCAGAGATCCGGAACATCCTTACTCGCTCGAACAGCTCAGTGTTCTCTCCGAGGAATCTATTACTGTGGATGAGAAGCTCGGACGTATTCTGTGAGCATCGCTTTCTCCGATTTCTTCAGTTTCCTTTTAGTTCAGTTGTGGTATATTTTTTCAGAATGTATAATTGCATGTGCATGCATCTCATACAAAAATCTGAATTTTCTTCTATGCATTTTTCACACCCAGATTGTAAAACTTATATCACATATCTTGAAAAGATTAATGATAGCTATTTGCATTTAGTTTTTTTCTCAGAAATTTTTAGGGGCAAAGCTGAAATTATTGAATTTGAAGTCAGGAAGAGGAAAATTTTCAATTCTCATTTAGTGATAAAAAAGAATTCTTTGTATATGGAGGAACTTGATATCATCACCAGGAGAGTTCAGAGAGTAGTATTGTTCATTCTTCTTTGATTAATCTCGCGTTTTCTCTTTTCATCAACTGAACCGTTTGTTCAATTATCAATTATTTTGGATGGTAAAAAGTGCTGTTATCGGATGTTTAGGATTGTTTCATAGTTTCGTTTTGGGCTAGGAGATATCCTGGGTGGGGACATTAATTGGATGGTCTGCCATTTGATTTTGCGCTAGCCGCCCCCCTCCCCTCCCCCTTTTTTTTTGTTTTCCATCTAATTAATCTGTTGTTCCACACCATATTTGTGTGAGCCTTGTTTTGTATTTGTCAATGGTTTCTAGAATGATTGTTAGACGTTATACTTCCATTCTGCTGTACTAATTTTCTTCATAACTTGTAGGATAACTTTCACCCCGACCATCCAGCATTGTAGCATGGCAACGGTCATTGGCTTATGTCTGAGAGTTAAACTGATGCATTGTTTCCCTCCGCATTTCAAGGTAACTGTACTGAGTTCTATTTCCCTCCCCAACTACTAACGTTTTACGTTTAGTACATTTTAGGTATCTCTTTGTCTTGTGCAAGCTTTTGATGGTTGATATCTTCTTCTCCTCCAATATGGACAGACATGAGTGACTCAGATATATATTATTGTCTATGTAACAATGACACGGGCACGGGGTGTTTGACGCTTTTCTTTGATACTATTATATTGTTGCGGCTTGTGGTTGTTCATACTAAATTCTTCTAATACTCTGAGTAGCCCAATGGACAAGACCTATTTATGAGTTCTTGTCTTGCTCTCGCCACCCCCTGGTCGCAAATGTTTTCATTTTCTATGACAAAGCATTATGGTGCGTGGAATGCCCCTGACTTTTCAGTGGTAAAGGGACTAAAGGGCTGTTTTATAGGGTCTTGTGGTGGTCCTTGGGTCACAGGCATAAAAAAAAAGGGATTGATTAGTTGGGTACTCTTAATAGGTTGTAGGATCGTCTGATCTTGATCAAATGTGAAGAGAAATTCTCATACTCCATTCTGATTCAATGACTTTTCTTTTATAGAATGGGAGTGAAAATCTTTATGAACCCCAAAATGCGGACACATTCATACACGCAGTATAATAAAATATTTTAGTTATATTTAAAACAAAAGTTCTTTTAAAATAAAAATAGAGATAAAAAGTAAAAGAAATATCCAATAACATATTAAATATAAGTAGATTTATAAACAGGAAAAATATCAAACAACTAGAGTTGTTTAACAACTCAAACAAAGTATTTTTTGGAGGATGGAACATTCCAACCCTCTTTTAGAAATCATTTTTATAATAAAAATTATTAAAATAAAGGGTGACAAGGTCGTACGTGTCCAGATGTGTCGACATTCGTGGCCGTGTGTGTTGACATGTTCAACACGGCAAAAAACCCTAAAAGTGTTGCATCCTTGTTATAATAGATTCTCAAAGACACTCATGAGTGTTAAATCTATTGACACCCGGAAACCCAATAAGATAACATATGAATACAGTTTATTTTGATAATATTAAAAGATATATTATTGAATAGAAACTAGTTATTGCAAGTATAGCATGTAGAAAACTATGTTTAGATAATAAAGATATTCATCATGATAAGCCTTATCCCAACCACGTCGACCAATTGCACAAATCCTGTTGAAAAGAAAAACACAAAAGATAAAGTAAGATTTTTTTTCTTATTAAAATTCTCTTGGTCCTTTTACTACTACTGGTAATTCATTATTAGTCTCTTACCGTCTTTCATCCGTAATATTCGTTAGTGATGTAGGTTAAGGGGATAAGATACAAATTTCAAGAAGATTTGTGGTGGGCTGATAGTACTTTTTGCACAGAATTTCTTTGCCTTTATAGCTTGGCTCTATCCCAAAAATGCCCACATTTCCATGTTGGTCTCTTATTCCCATTCCAGCCTCTCCTGGAACTTTAGATTCCCTGGTGTCCTTAGAAATATCGATGTTGTGAAATTGGAAGTCCTTGAAAAGTTGTGTTGAAAATTGACCTTCCACGAACCAGCAAAAATAGATAGAATAGGAAAGATCAACAAACAGACAGTAGATTTATGTGGTTCGGCATCATGCCTACGTCCACAGGTGAGCAGAACTGTTTAACTATTTCTAAAGAATTAGGGTTACAATAGTTTCCTCTATCTCTCACTCTCCAATGTACAAGTAAAACCCTAATGCCCCTTTAGAGTATATATATAATCCATGGTACAAAGAAATACCCACAGTACCCCCAATACTCGGCTCCGCCACTGCTTGTTGATTTTGAAGGGGGGCAAGGTGTAATTGTTGATTTTGAAGTTGCCCCCCTGGCTCTGCTATTGGACACATGTAAAGTTGTGGCTTAATAAACAGTAAATTCCCTGCAGAGCAGTATTCCTTGCAGATGTACAAGACACCTAACACAACAGGTTGAAAGATTTTATTCTTGTTGACACGAGAGTTTTGTCTCCTTTTTTTTATATGAAATCTTTCCTTCTAAGTATTTTTTTACAGAGCTTTCATTTCTCTTTCCCTATCTTATCGTGCTTTCCGCATAAGAACATTTAGGACCTAGTGGCAGTTCCCAAGGTTAAAGCCTTTGTTTGGATAGTGTCCCGATATCCCAGATAACATAGTTGCTATGTGAGGTTGTGCTTCTTAAAAATGAAATAAGTACCTAGATAATCATTTTTCTAAAGTCTTTGGTTATTGATTGTCTCGGTTCTGTTGACATCTGGTCAACGGTTTAATATGTCAGTGTTACAGTATGTATGTGTGCATCCTGAAAAGTGAGACATTTTGTGATACACGATGGATGTTCAAGTTTTTATAGAAAAAGGAAGAGCACAAAGTAAAATTTTTGATTGAAAATTTGAGAAAAACAGAGAAAAAGGAAAAGAGCATAACTTCTTGTGCATATAGGCTTGTACTTGGTTTCACAACATTTATAAGAGGTTACTTTTTGCATATAGGTTTCAAATAAAAAATTGTGGAAGATTTATAGGTTTTTCTGTGTTGCGCACCTGAAAATCTTATACTCATCCAGAGGATATTTTTATCAATTTGTCTGACTATTTATTTATGCAGGTTGACATTAAAGTATCTCCAGGATCGCATGCGAACGAAGATTCAGGTGGACTTAAAGAAAGCCTGATAAACCTGATAAGCCAGTCTTCAACAGATATAATGATTTTCCTTAGTTTGAAATTGAACATTAGGATGATGGTTTCAAACTTTGACACATTCTCTGAAGAGGAATATTCACGTCAGGACTGTGAAGAGCTCAACCTTCCCATCTTGGCCATAGATGTGGCGCACATCCAGGGGGTGGGGACCCACCATCAATGTGTTCCACCTAATAGATCTCCGGAGACCAAAAATTGATCAGATTGGATGTTCCTAACCATTCAGTCTATCTCAATTGGGAGAATCCGAAAGATTTGGCAAAATGGTTCAGAAAGGAAAAAAAACAGAGCTCTGTACTATAAATCCAATGATTGTGTTTGTTCAGTTGAACCAATTTTGACTCAAGACCTCCTTGATTGGACCCATCTAGAGATTGGATACGTGTACCCTCCTGGTACGTATGCGAGAAAGGAAGGGCAGCTTCTTCCTGCCCCCCACTCCCTTCTCCTGTACTGACGTAAATATTCCTCCTGTTCAATATATACTGTTGTATGTTAGCTTTAATTAAATTTCTTTATAAGAATTTCTACATTTCCTTTCCTAGCTACTCCAAGCTATTTCAGAAACCATGTTTTTCACCTTTTGTAGTTAATAAGCAATTAAACGATAAAGAAAGAGTCGCAGCTGCCCTGGAGAATCCCAATCTTCGCCAACTTGTGGACGAGTGCCTCTACTCCAATGAACTTTAGTTAAGTAAGCTTGTTCTGGAATCATTTGTACAGTGAATGCTTCACTGCTAGGTGTTTGTGGCATCTTTGCAACCATGCAAGGTATGTTTTGTACAAAGAATTAAGTTAAGTATTCTGCTTCTCATGGATGTTCTTGTATAATTGTTGGTCCACATAGGTGCATCTGTAAATATTGAGAATAGTTCGCTCTTGAAAACTGAAAGAAAAAATATCCTGTTTAACAATCGAGAAGACAGTCCATAGTCCATAAGTCAGATGGTAAAGATCGATGGTTGGTATGTATTTGCACTATGTTTCATCCCACTGGCCCACCAATTGGAGGGTGCAGATTGGTGAGTGGTGGGCTATGTTGGTGATAGTTTGTGGTAGGCCGCATTATATATGATGTAGGGATTTGCATGATGGCACGGAGTCTAGTGGAAGTTCAGTAAAAATAAAATGTTTGTATTGTTTATACTGATTTGTTGCATCCATGGCAGAAAGTACAGCATGCTATGTTCTTGTGCAATGTCCATTTTAACATCTCAAATCTTGGCGTTCCTGTTGAAGATCTCCCATCCACTAAACTTGGTGGTGTCTCTTTTGGGATTCTCTCGATCATACCTGGTCTTGTGAGTCTCAAACCTGTGACCTGAAGGTTTTGATAGGTTGATGTTATGATAAATCTCTCCACACCTTAATGTGTTGGAGACTCATGTATAAATAATCAAAGGTGTAGATGTTGATCCCTTTTCTCAAGGGAATCTGTTGCTACTTACATGGGGATTCAAATTCAAACTACAATGAAGATAAACATAGAAATGGATAAACATAGAAGTGGTCCATCGTGATGACTCATAATCACGGTGGGCTTCTATACACCCCCGCAAGTTGAGCGGTCTATTTCGAATGGTCAACTTGCCCCGTAGAACGGTAAATTGTGGAGAACTGAGTCCTTTGGTGAAGATATCGGCGATCTGATCTTTGGAGGAAATAAAACGAACATTGAGTTCTTTCATGTCAACTTTCTCACGTACAAAGTGGTAGTCAATTTCAATGTGCTTTGTACGCGCATGGAAGATAGGATTGGCTGTGAGATAAGTTGCGCCAAGGTTGTCACACCATAATAATGGAGCTGAAGGAAGATGCACTCCAAGTTCAGTGAGCAGCGACTGGATCCATGTGAGCTCGGCTGTGGCAATTGCAAGACCACGGTACTCCGCTTCAGTACTAGAGCGAGAAACAGTTTTCTGCTTTTGAGCACTCCATGAGATGATGTTTGGTCCAAGAAACACACAATATTCACTCGTAGATCTCCTATCATCTCCTATCATCAGGACACCCAACCCAATCAACATCAGAAAACGCACTCAAGGTAAGAGAGGGAGCAACTCGTAGATGAATCCCAAAGTGTGTTGTATGCTTAAGATACCAGAGAATCGTTTTAACAGCAACCCAATGGTCTACCGTAGGCTCCTGCATAAATTGACATATCTTGTTGACAGCAAAGGCAATATCTGGGCGGGTAAGAGTCAAATACTGTAATGCACCAACAGCACTCCTATACGAGGTGGGATTCGGGAATTTAGTACCATCATACTTGGACAGCTTGGTCTGACTACACATCGGAGTAGTCTGTGGCTTGACACCATCCAGCTTTGTCTTCTTGAGAAGATCAATAGTGTACTTACGTTGAGATAGAAAGAGTCCTTCTGAATGTCGATGAACTTCAATCCCAAGGAAGTAATGAAGTGGCCCCAAGTCCTTGATGGCAAATGTGGGTTGGAGTTGAGTGATGACTCCTTGAATGCATACAAGATCAGAACCAGTGATGATGATGTCATCAACATACACCAATATATACAATGTAACATGAGTGGTGAGCTTCACAAACAATGATGTATCCGCTTTGGAGCTAGTAAACCCAATCTGTAATAAGAAGCTACTTAGTTGATTATACCATGCACGAGGAGCTTGCTTGAGACCATACAAAGACTTATGAAGACGGCACACATGCGTGGGAAACTCAGGATTTATGAAGCCAGGGGGTTGCTTCATGAATACTTCCTCTTCAAGGATGCCATGAAGGAAAGCATTCTAAACATCAAGTTGGTGAAGAGGCCACCCTTTTGAGATGGCAATGCTCAAGATAGGGTGTATAGTGCAAGGTTTGACAACGGGACTAAATGTCTCATCGTAATCAATACCTTCATGTTGGTGAAAGCCTTTAGCAACTAGGCGGGCTTTGTACCTGTCAATAGATCCATATGCCTTTTTCTTTAATTTAAAGACCCATTTACTGCCAACCACATTCATATGAGAGTTAAGGGGAACAAGGCTCCATGTGCCATTTCGGACAAGGGCATTGAGTTCACTACCCATGGCATCTCGCCAATTCGAATCTTGATTTGCTTGTGAGAAACACGTGGGTTCATCGATCTCATCAGTCGGTAAGGGGTGTTTGGTAGCAATAAGTGCCTTAGGTTTGTAGATGCCATTCTTAGATCTGGTGGTCATGGGGTGAATTTGGGTCAGTAGAGGGTTGGTTGGGTTTAGCGGCATAGGAGATGGATCCATTGGGAGAGAAGATGGGTTCAGAACCAATTGGATAGGTTCCAAAGCTAGAAGATTGGTATTAGATGGTAGTGAAGTGACAATTTGGATGTGGGAATGGTTAGGTGCTAATGGATCTAATGTAGCAGCCTGCGGTAGGTGCATTGATGGGGGATGCAAAGAAGGTTGTGGTAACAATGGGGGGGAACATACCCGAGTCATATTGCAAGTGTCACCGTGTGGAGTATGGTTCTGCATAGTGGCAAATGGAAAAGCCCCTTCGTTGAAGATCACGTGTCGACTTATGTAGATACGGTTGGTGGGTAGATGAAGGCATTTATACCCTTTGTGATATGCGCTATAACCCAAAAAGACGCAAGAGATGGATCGGAGAAGCAACTTGTGTGCGTTGTATGGGCGAAGATGGGGAAAGCATTCGCACCCAAAAACACGCATATGAGTATAATCCGGAGGACAATTGAAGAGGAGTTCAAGGGGACTCTTTTGCTTAAGAACTGGAGAAGGTAGACGATTGACCAAATAGCACGCTGTTTGAAAAGTATCATCCCAATGATGAAGTGGAACGGAAGCATTAGTGAGGAGGGTAAGGTCGGTTTCAACAATGTGCTTATGGCGTCTCTCGGCAAGCCCATTTTGTTGTTGTGTATGTGGGCATGAGAAGTGATGTTCAATTCCGTGGGTTGCCAAGTAATTTTTGAAGGCAAGGAACTCACCACTATTATCGGATTGGAAGCATTTAATTTTTCGATCAAAAAGATTTACAACTTTAATTTTAAAGGCAATAAACGTTGTTAGAGCATCCGAACGTTTATGTAGAGGAAAAATCCAGACAAATTGACTAAATGCATCCATAAACAACAAGTAATAACGAAATCCTTTATTAGAAACCACAGGGGCGGGACCCCAAACATAAAAAACAATGAGTTGTAAGGGAGCAGAATAAGAAGTGCTACTAAAAGGAACATGCAATTTATGACTCTTGCTAGATTGACATGTTCCACAAAAATAGAGAATTTTATTTGTTATTGGTAGAGAATGAGCGGTGACTACCGCTTTGACAGTGCGTAGCATAGGATGTCCTAGACGTTGGTGCCACTTATCCATAGAAGTTTTCTTACCAATACAAGCAACTGGAGTAGAGAAGGAGGTGGAGGTAGAGCGACCAATGTGATCAAGGCAGTAGAGGCCATTCCTAGTCCGCCCTTGCAGAACCACAATCCCCGTGCGACAATCCTTGACAACAAAAAAATCAAGATGAAATTCAAAGAACACATTATTGTCACGTGTAAATTTTGAAACAGATAAAAGATGGGTAGATATATTAGGAACATGCAAGATATCATTAAGTTGAAAGGTACGTCTAGGGGTGGTGAGGGTGGACTTACCGACATGAGAGATAGGAAGACCATTACCATTGCCAATCCGTAGTTGATTGGGGCCTATATATTCAGTTCGAAGATGGAGATTAGACAGATCAGAAGTCACGTGGTTGGTTGCACCACTATCCGGATACCAATTTGAATCATATATCGGGGCGGAAGCAAGCATAGCCGTGGGAGCTGGAGAGGAATTGGATCCAGCCTTGAACTGTTGATCAAAGCGATGCCAACAATTAATAGCATTGTGGTTCTTACGACCACAAATCTGGCATGGGCCAAGAGAGGAGTGAGGAGCACTTGAACGAGGACCATTGGATCGACCATTGGACCGACCATGAGACTGATTGGGTCGGCCTTGGATTGCGTTGTTGGATTGGCTTTGGTGGTAATTCTGAGTGGACCGGTTGCTTCTGGTAATATTTGCTGTTGGAGCTGCAAGGATGGCCGAATTTTGGGCCTCAAGACGCATGTCAAATATAAGTAAATGAGCTAAGAAGTCATCCATGGGTGATTCATCAATAGTAGCCGTGAGAACCGTGACAATGGCATCATAGGCCGAGTCGAGGCCATTCAACAATATTTGTTGGAGATCGGATTCTGACATAAGTTTGCCAGAGGCAGCTAGGTTATCGGCAAGTTGTTTTACACGATGGTAGTAATCCGTCATTGAAAGTGAGCCCTTGCGCATGGTTTGTAACTCACGGCGGAATTGCATAATATGGGCTTTGGAGCGGGATGCACAGAGCTTCTCAAGGTGAAGCCACACCGCTCGAGTTGAGGAGAGTCCCACAACTTGTGATAGAACGGCTTGAGAGAGAGACGAGAGGAGCCATCCAAGTAGAACTTGATCTTGTTTTCGCCATGCAAGGTAGTTCGGATTGGTGGAGCCATCACCGTTTGGGAGGATACGAGGGGGGCTTTGAATAGACCCATCACCCATCAACATATCCTTCAAGATCGTATCCGATTAATAATGGCATGAATTGTGTGCACCAAAGTAGGTAGTTGGATCGGTCAAGCTTGACCGAGATTATGTGATGGATATGTGTTGTTTGTAGGGTTCGGGAGGGCATGGATATTTGGTATTGGAAAGGTTGTGGGAGATGGAGAGATAGGTGGTGATGATGCAATTTCATTGTGGATGGAGGGGGAGGAAATGGCGGCCATTGTGAAGTAGACTTCACAAGAGAATATGTTGATCCGTTAGATTTGTAGTGTGGGGCAAGAATTGCTCTAAGGAGATGCACTGGTGGAAAGCACACAATAGAGGGGCTGCTAAGGCTCCAAAAAAAAAAAAAAATGAGAATGATGAGGATCGGTGTTTAGGCTGATACCATGATAGGTGGATGTTATGATAAATCTGTCCACACCTTAATGTGTTGGACACCCATGTATAAATAATCAAAAGTGTAGATGTTGATCCCTTTTTTCAAGGGAATCTGTTGCTACTTACATGGGGATTCAAATTCAAACTACAATGAAGATAAACATAGAAGTGGTCCACTGTGATGACTCCTAATCACGGTGGGCTTCTATAGGTTTTACCAGATGAGATCTGCTTGGAACTTCTTGTGTTTCACAAAGAATAACATCTATGTAAGTGGGAATATATAGAAAAAAAAATCGCTCTGATTGCTGATCTTTTTGGAAGATGTTTGAGCCAATGTTTTCATACCCTGACCGGTCAAGGGACTGGTTCACTGGGTCACTGGTTCAATCGGCTGGGTCGAGTGGGTTACAAGAATTTGAATGGTTTTTTCACAGATTGCTGGGTTAGGATCAACCCTACCCAATTTTGTGACCGGCCAGGCCAGGCAGGGTTTAATAACATTGGTTTGAGGTGAGACTCCTATATTGAACCTCTTATATCTCTAATTAAAAAGGTCTCATGTTCTAGCTGCGAGAAAGGAATTTTAGGTTGCATTTGGGTAAGTTCAAAGTAAGTTAAAAGTCAGATTTTGGCATATGAAAAGCCATTATTTCTGGGTTTTAGGCCTTTTTGGGGGGATAAATTTAAATGGGGGCTTGGGTAAGAAAGGATCTATTGGTCATTTAAACAAATTTTCCTTCTAATAAAAAGTTGTGTATGGCTATTTAGAGTGGAAAATAAGTCTGATGGTTAAACAGTTCTATCCACGGTTGAATCATTTTGGTACTTAAGCCTGACCAGACGAGTGGAGCAACCAGAACCTAATCCATCCCAAGGATGATCGATGCTATCAATATAGGTTGTCCGGTAGAGTAAAACTTGGCTGACCGAAGCCGTGACCGACCACAATATGAGCCATGTGGCACATTTTTAGAGGCTAACCGTATGGATGTTTGTCCAATTCCCTAGGTGGATCTAAAAACAAAAAATCAGCCTGATTAGTGATTTCAAACTTATCAATCTCCACGGTCAAAATCATCCCATGAAAATCACTAGCTTAGAAATCACTAACCATGTTAATTTTTGGTTCGTAGGTCTACCTAGGGATTGGCCACCCATTCATATGGTCAGTGTCCCTCTAAAAATGTGCCATATGGCTCATATTGCGGGGGGTAATTGACCATCGTCGACCAATGGGGAGAAATAATTTCACCAATTTTATTTAGATAAGCATTAATATTTCTCCCCATCAATAATTAGTACTGCAGAGTATATCTTCACTCAAGAAATTATGAAGGATTGCTTATAAGTGCACAAAATCTTGGCTCCGCCACTGCCTACGTATAGGTGAGAATAGCTCTTTCACTCTCTCTAAAGAACTAGGGTTACAATAGTTTCATCCCTCTCAATGTAAAATGAAATATTAACACCCCTTTTAGTACTCTTTTAAATTATATATAATTTTTAGTACAATGAAATACACAAAATACCGCCAATACAAGTTGTGTAACACAACAGAAATTGTACCGACTTTTATGGATAACAAATGAACTTGGCTTTACCAATCGGGGGCAAAGCTCTACCCCGGAAATGAGGCCCACCGCCCCCTAGCCAGCTCGGAGCCAGACCTATATTTTATTAAGAAAAAAAAAACTGGAAAGTAAGCAAATAAATATGATATGGTGTATCTCACACACTATATTTTCTAACAATATAACGGAATAACATGTGTTCCCACGTGGAAGAGCATGGGTTAGACACACGTACAATGTCCAAATGGAAGAGTAAAACTTCTGTCACAACGGATTGCAAATCACACAATCACAAGCCAATGAGTTCTCGGCAAGTACACCTCAAAGCAAAAGCACTTGGGTACGTGCCGAGAACTCATTGGCTTGTGATTTTGTGATTTGCAATCCGTTGCGACAGATGTTTTACTCCAAGTGGAACTATAAACCATGGTTTTAAAAACAGCCGTTTAAAGGGTAACGCCCCAAGCCTGTTTCAATTAAAACTGTTTAAACACGTTTTATCGGTTTTGAATAAAACAGCCGTTTTGTTGTTTTAACGGCCGTTAAAATCATTTAAACAGTCGTTAAAATCGTTTAAACAGCTGTTTAATTCTGAAAATTTATGTGAAAAAAATGGCCGTTAAATCTGTTTAATTTCCGTTAAATTCTTTTTTTTTTTTTTTTTTTTTATTTTCAAGTTTCAAAATTTGAATTTCAGCGCCATTTTTCCGTTAAAATCTGTTTAATTCTGTTTTTTTCAATCCGTTTTAACGGCCGTTTAAACGGTAACGCTCCCAGTCCGTTTAACCGTTAAAAAGGCCTGCTTTAAACCTTGCTATAAACTATAAAGAGTGCCTTGGGATTTTTTTATTGATGTGGAGCAATTTTAAATGTGGAGCTGTGGACCAGTTTAGTGCCAACATCTGTACATGGCAGGTGAGTGTCACGTGATTTAACAGGAGGATATTCTAAAAATTCTAGGATATTTTCTCCATTCACCGATGCTCATCTGCTTCTTGTAATGCGTAAATCTATCTTCTTCGCATGCACTTGCGTTGCACGTGAAACACTGAAAGTGTCCGGAATTTTTAAAAAATGTTTGCTTGGTTTAGCGCGTCTTTTGTTACTCCCCTGGGGCCTCGACTACTACCTGAGAAATTTTTTGATCCGGACACATTTTGATCCATGGTGTTCTAAAACTTATAGTTAAGTGCCACCTATTGATTAGTGCCATGGATACGGGTCACCTACTATTTACCCACATATAAAGAATGAAATGGGTTGGATTTACATATAGCCCAAGGGTCAGGCTCAGGAGCCTCATTTTTTATGCCTCGAAAGGGGTGTTACCGTTAAAACACAGATTGAAATGGCCAGGGGCAAAAATGAAAAAAATGGATTTTAATGGAAAAAAGTGATGTTGAAATTCAAATTTAAAAAATTTGAAATTTGAAAATTTCAAAAAAAATAGAATTTAACGGAAATTTAATGATTTTCTTATACCGCTCTTATCTGATATGGCTTCAATAATGAGTGGCTGAGATCCACTATGCTTCATATCGATGGCTGAGATTAACTCCCACCCGATTTTGACAAACACTTTGTCGGAAAGTACGGTGGGCACGAGCCACCCACGCATTTATCAAGACAACTCAGTTGTATTCTCTTATCTTATCCAACCATCTAATGTGGACGGTTAGATAAAGAGTGGTTGAGATCAAATCCATCGATCTAAAGTGGACAGTTAGATTTCAGCCACTCAATCCACCTAATTTGACTTCAATTTATTCAAAATTTAAATTTCAACACCATTATTTTTTGTTATTTCTGTTATTTTTTCATTTCTCCCTCTGAGCGTTACAATCCGTTATAACTGCCTTTATAATGGAAAAAATGGTAACGCCTCAGTCCGTTATACCATTTGAGTGCCGCAGGCACCCAATTTTTGCAAACGCTTTTGTCGGAGAGTGCAGTGGGCATGGGCCGTACTTTGTCAGAAAGTACGGTGGGCACGAGCCACCCACGCATTTATCAAGACAACTCAGTTGTATTCTCTTATCTTATCCAACCATCTAATGTGGACGGTTAGATAAAGAGTGGTTGAGATCAAATCCATCGATCTAAAGTGGACAGTTAGATTTCAGCCACTCAATCCGCCTAATTTGACTTCAATTTATTCAAAATTTAAATTTCAACACCATTATTTTTTGTTATTTATGTTATTTTTCCATTTCTCCCTCTGAGCGTTACAATCCGTTATAACTGCCTTTATAATGGAAAAAATGGTAACGCCTCAGTCCGTTATACCATTTGAGTGCCGCAGGCACCCAATTTTTGCAAACGCTTTTGTCGGAGAGTGCAGTGGGCATGGGCCATTAACTATTCTATATAACAAAACACATTGGTTGTCTCCCTACTTATACCTCCTCTTATAAGCATCAACAAAGAAGGGTCGAGATCTAATCCTCTACCAAATGGATGGTGGGTCTCCGCCACTCACCTGATTTTGGCAAATTCTTTGTCAAGGAGTGCCGATGGCACGAGGCACCCACTAGTATAATTAATATATTACTCGAGTCGAGTTACTTCGGGTCGAGTTCGAGTCTTCGAGTTAACTCAACTCAATAGACTTTTTAGTCGAGTCGAGTTTTTGAGTTTTCAAACACTGCATATGACTTCTATTTATAAACAATAAAAACTACTACTGAACTTTAAAACACTCTCAAACTCTATCATAATCTGAAAAAAATTTAGATGCAGTCGATGCAAAGGGGTCTCGTAGCCCTACATACCTCAATTTTTTGGGCCCACTAACCGCATGGATGTTTATCCCACTCCTTCGTAGATATGCATGCCAAAACTCATCTTGGTAGATAACTTCTAGCTGTTGGATCAAGTGCCCCAATGAAACTAATTTTTCGTATACATATCCACCAAGGGGTGGGCTAAACATCCATACGGTTAGTGGGCCCCCAAAAGTGAGGTATGTAGGGCCACGAGACCCCTTTGCATCGACTGCATCCAAAGTACTCTGCATCTAAAAATTTTCCATCATAATCCTATAACAAATTAAGAAACTAATTTCTAAATAAATAAGACTGTAAAATAGATCTAGGAACAAACAAATATTTCTAAGGTAATTCAAATTTGTCGTACTATCTTCTAGAACCTTCTAGACTAATTTAAAAATAATATAACGAGATTTACTAAAAATAGTAAGAATTAAATTTACTATAAATAATAAAAGTTAGATTTACTTCAACTAACTAAATCTAATTAAAGCACAATGGACCTGTTCTTTCTCTTTTTGTAAACTCTATCCTTTGTTTAGAGGTCTGATTCGGTGTAGTCAGGTACATCTTAGCTTGAATGCTCCCACATCATTATATTAGAAAAATTAAACAGTAATCGTATCCAAATAATCCACAAGGGGCTCTTTTGTCCTTTTTTTTTCTTCTTACTTTTTCATGGAAATCACTTGTAACAGCTAGTAGTACATTTTACCCAATGAAAAAAGGACACGGCCCCTTATGGATTAGTTGGATACGAGGGCCCTTATTGGATTAATAATACAAATTCAACATGAGTTTGACTACCGCACTTGTATGATAAATTATCAAAATACCTTATTAGAGACAGGTGTCAAACAGAGAGGGCAAGTGAAGTGGGGTAGCATCCAAATATTTTCTCTGTGCGGGCTTTATCGTACATGCATGAGAAATTTTTTTATCCTACAATCTTTTGATCCAAGGAGTAAAACTTATGTCACAATGTACGATATGAGCCGCGTGGGACACTCTTAGTGGACGTTCAATAATGCTCAAATTCTTACCGTTAAAATCAACTGATGAAAATAACTTCAATCGAATTGCTTATAAATCACTAATCAGGCTGATTTTTGGTTTACAGGTCTACCGAGGGACTGGCCAAACATCTGTACGGTCAGCGTCTATTAAGACTGTGCCACGTGGATCGTATCGTACGTTGTGACAGAAGTTTTACTCCTGCTTCTTAGAGCCGGCTAGCATTCCTCGTAGCCTAAATAAATACTGCCCGAGCCCGAGAGTAAAACTTGTGTGACAAGATGTTGTGACGGAAGCCGGTCACAGCACTCAATATGAGCCATGTGGCATATGATCAGAGGGCAATGACCGTATGGATGTTTGGCCTGTCCCTCAGTGGACCTACAAACCAAAACTCAGCCTGATTAGTGATTTACAACCTTTGGCGTTTTGCACCAAAATAACGCTCGATAATGCTCAAATTCTTACCGTTAAAATCAACCCATGAAAATAACTTCAATCGAATCTGTTAGAAATCACTAATCAAGCTGATGTTTTGTGTACGGGTCCACCGAGGGACTGGCCAAACATCCATACGGTCATTGTCCTCTAATAGTATGTCACGTAGCTCGTATTGAATGCTGTGACCGGCTTCCGTCACATCTTGTAGGCCGAGCCCAAGCCCATTGTTTGTACAGTAAAACTTGTGTCACAAGATGCTGTGACGGAAGTCGGTCACAGCACTCAATACGAGCTACGTGGCACACTATCAGAGGGTGATGACCGTATGGATGTTTGGCCAGTACCTTGGTGGAGCTACAGGCCAAAAATCAGGCTGATTCGTGATTTACACCCTTTGGATTTTTGCACCCAAATAACGCTAAATAATGCTCAGATTTGTACCGTTAAAATCAACCCATGAAAATAACTTCAACCTAATCGGTTAGAAACCACTAATCAAGCTGATTGTTTGTGTACCGGTCCACCGAGGGACTAGTCAAGCATCCATACGGTCATCGTCCTCTAATAGTATGCCACGTGGCTCGTATTGAATGCTGTGACCGGCTTCCGTGTGACACAAGTTTTACTCTCGTTTGTAGGCCGTGCCGCCGAAGTTCGTTGGGAGCTATTTATTTGTCTGAGTAAGAAAGAAAAGAAAAACAGGACGGATTTAATTGTAGTTGGTCACACGTTGTAGGACACGAAACCAATAAGATTGGGCCACGTAACCTAGAGCTCATTTAGTGACCCATCTCAATCACTAAACGGCTGACAAGTACCGTGAAAACCAAGACAAAAGTTGTCACCTTTTTAAAATAGTTTAAAATTTTCAATAATTTAAAACATGGTTGTTGTCATAGGTACGTGTCAACTATACAGGCTTTAAGTGATTGAGATGGGTCACTAAAGCAAGTGATCAAAAGTGGACTAGATAAAAATAGTTAAAAAACCACAAAACGTTTTACACAAGGAAGAATGGTAGCAATGGCAATGGCCATGGCCAGTTTGCCTTGAATTCTCTTTTAGGTGGAGAAGGGGAAGTCTTCTTATCCTGCGCACCCCAACCAAAATCGCAAAATCCCAAAAGCTAGGATATTCTTGATTTCAAAAGACATCGACCTAGTGGACCTGAATTCTTTCTGGATAAGATCCGTCGAGAGGTCAGACTCAGAGAGGTAGTAAAAAAATGTCCCATTATCAAAGAAGAAAATTCTGATTTTTATCACGTCACCTCAGATTTCTCAACAAAAGAACCGACTAAAAAATTAGAAACCCAGGTTTCCTTGTGAGATTTGAAGAGGTGGGTCGTTCTCCTTTTTGTTTTTGGTTTGTTCTCTACCTCCTTACTTGGCTACAATTGCTAGGTAAATCAAAATCGCCGTTTCTTTTGTCTGCTGAAAGCGATTCGAAAACGCACTCACGGCTGGAATTCTATTATTTGGATTTGAAAAGACAGTGAAGGAGAAATTGTGGATGGAAGGCATTTGTGGTACCTAAGTTTGTCTAAGGTTTGTGGTTCTGTATAATTCGACAGTGATTAGAAAGAAAAATAAAACAGAGAGAGAGAGAGAGAGAGAGAGAGAGAGAGAGAGAGAGAGAGAGAGAGAGGGAGAGACTTTTGGCCGGTTGTATGGAGAAAATTTTGTGGGTTGTATGACGTGTGTGTGATTGTCGATTGCCGGCAATTTTTGTTGGAATTATTGGGTTTTTCTGTTTTTTTTTAAACCTTCTCCAGCTTGTGACAGCTTATTGGTTTTTTTTTCATCTTTACATACACAAGGGAGAAAATAGAGACCTTTGGTTCAGCTTAGCTCTCTCTGGTATCCATGATGGTGGGTTTCTTTAATCTTGAATGAATTCAATTTTTCTGTTCTCTGTTGTTTCCTTGTGAAAATTCATGTGGTCACTTATATTTTGACTTGGGTTTAAATTATTTTGATTAGCTTTAACTGTCAGCTTTTGTTGGGTTTCAACTTTCAAGTTTCAACCCCTTGAACTGGAATTTTTTTTTATCTTCACTATATTTTCTTTATGTTCTTATTCTTCTATTTTCTTTTTTCTGTTTTCCTTTTGGTGTGTTTGTTTCATCAAGTTTGTTGTTCTCGGTTGCTTATTTAGGCTCTGTACGGTGATCAACAAA
Organism: Euptelea pleiosperma; assembly: GCA_035048495.1. Lineage (NCBI taxonomy): Eukaryota > Viridiplantae > Streptophyta > Magnoliopsida > Ranunculales > Eupteleaceae > Euptelea > Euptelea pleiosperma. The sequence continues at coordinate 3,279,235 of CM068552.1, read as the reverse complement.
AAGTTTTATGGAAAAAGGATTTGTATGTCAGGAAGTGTTGATACAGAAAAAGTTTTATGACATTTATATGTAAAAATCATTTCTAGAAAACTTATTCAGGGCAACCATACTGAGCAAAAAGAGATCCTACTGTTCTGTTTTAGCCCTCTGTCTTGGTGGGTTTCTTTGCTTTGAATTTCATCTTTCTTTCTCTCTCTTTTTTTGTTCTGGTTCTGTTTCTCTGAACTGGGTTTCTTTCATTTGAACTGAAAGTGTAACACAAACTTTTGTGCACATTTGTTTTATCTGGTCCTTTTTTTTGTGAGGGATTTGGTTGATAGGGGGTCTGACTAAGCTTGACGTCTAGGTTGTTCTGTTTCTGGTTTCCATTTCAATTTCCAGATGTTTGAACTGACTTCCTACAATTAGTTGTGTAATTCTTTTTTGATTTGTTTTGAATAAGTTCTGAAGTGTTCTATTGATCTTCACACAGGTTTCCTCTGTTCATCTGATTCTCTCTCATATGGTGTTTCCCAAGTCATAATCTTTATCAACGTGGGAGGAATTCAGTGAGGAGGATTAACCTCCAACATGATGGAGTGCTCTTATGAAAAAGTGAACGAGGATGAACTGTCTGATCCTGGCTGGAAGATCATCCGGCACTCTCCTTACCCACCCGGCAACAAGTTATCGTCACCTTGGTTCGATCTGAGAGTATTCTATGTGAGGGTTAGTAATTGTGAGGTTGACGGATCGACCCCTGAGTATCTCACCCTCAATCATATCCCACTAAGCCCTGACACCCTCCTTGAAGTGAATGGGGAGAGGAGTAGCATCTATTCTGAAGGAGTCTCTTCTCTTCTTAGAAGGGATCGAGTCGATAAGAAATCTGAAGAAGCTACATTTGTGAGCACAGATAGTATAAGGATGACAGGGAGTATAAAATTTGAGGTATTCGATAGAGAAGATCTCGTGCTTTCCGGGGTCCTTGAGATGTCTAATGGTAATGGTTTTATAGGGGAATCGAAGAACCATAGCAGGAAGTGGAGCATGAATTGCCAATCAGAGATGACTATGGGCTTAGGCTTCTTGAAGGGAAAACAATATGGGGGTCCCGAATTGGCTTCACCAACCATTGAGGTTTATGTTGCTGCTTGTTTCTCAGGCACTCCAATCATCTTTACAAAGACTCTGCAGCTTTGTTTTCGAAGGAAGCATACGAGGAAGGGGATGTTGGATTCGATCCCAGAGTATGAGACAACAGAATGCAAGAAAGATATTCCATCAGAACTTGCCTTCCAGGTATAAAACTTTCTAACATGAAATTAAAGTTTGTGATCAGTCTTCAAGTTTCTGAATTTTAGGATGGCTGGTTTATCTACTAGCTCAATGCTGTATTGACCATGCTCATGTTTGATCCACCTTTCTGTTATGTCTGCCCAAATGTTTCCTGTCTTGGAACATGTTTTTTTGCTACAGAAAAATACATTTCTTGTTAGAGATAAATGTTTGGACTGGAAAATGGAATCTTATCTTAGATGGATCAAGAGGGTATGGGCATGGCACATATTTTTATGTATGGAACAATGCAATCTTGCCCTTTTCCTTTTGGTTATACCAGAATCTGACATGGCTGTCTTATTAAGTGCTTTTTTGCTTTTTGGGTTTACAACCACCTTATACTGAGAGCCAATTTAACTTGATTGATTTTATGGATAACTCTGCCCTTAAGATCTGTTTGTATCAATGATTCATTTTCAGTTAAATTCATTATTACTCATACACTTACATATAAGGTTTTAAATTTCACCGAAATATCCGAAACCCATATGAAAAATAAAAATAACTTTCATTTTTTCGTTCTAAAATTTCGTATTTTTCGAATTGTGCAGTGCTAAATCCCATCTTGTATTTTTTCGAATTTCTATAAATTTTGGTTTTTTTTTCTTCTGAAATTTCAGTTTCTTTCAAATATTTCGAACTTTTTGTGAAGTTTCAGCCGAAATTTAGAAAATTTTGTTATAATCTCGATTTCAAAATTTTCCTTACTTTACCGAAATTTCGGTTTCCAACCTCACCGAAATAGTATACGAAATTTAAAACCTTGCTTACATACATACAAAGATAGTATCTAGGTTTGGGGTGCTAAAAATAGTTTACCCAACTTGACTCTTGGAATCAAAGGAGAAGGAAAAACCATCTTGTATACATTTCTTTTTCTTCTGGTTTCTTTTCTGGTTGGGGTCCAGCCAAATTTCAAGCTTTCCCACAAAAAGAGAAAGAAAAAGAATGTGCTTATTTGTTCTAGAGTTTAATGCTCTTTAGCCCTTTGTATTAAATTTCTGGTTCTTCGGATGTGTAAGATTCTTTTTCTTTTTCTCATTTGACCAGTTCTTATATTTTGATCCTACTCGTGGGCCAGGTGTAGCAAAAATTATGTTTGAGATTTTATTATTTGTCATACAGTTACATAGACCAGTCTTCTACATCATTTCTTCATTAAGCTGCTAAATTTTCGATCTTATTATTTAATTTTCTCGCGCCTTGTTGTTCAAAATCATCTCCTTTAATACTTGGCATCTCTTTCAGAACTTCTGTAAGAAATGAACTTCATGCTCTTGCATCGATCGAGCTGTTACAGTTTTTCTAGTTCATAATGTAGATTTTTTGTCTTGTGCAATATTGACTCTTCCAGCAGATAGAAGCTTGTGTTTGTGTTGCCTTTTGGACTAATTTCTTCCATGCCCATTTACCTCTTCTTGGGATACTGCATTTTAGTTCACATTGCATCAATATTTCCTGTAGCTGGATGCGAAGAGTTATATCTTTCTATGACGGGAAACCCCCTTCAGCTCAGCACCACTTTTTTCAGATGGATGCGAAAAATGTTTTTCTTCAAAAGGATCTCAACCAAGCAACCACTCTCAAGCCACCTTGACCCTGGTTACAGGGATCCTTTAATAGTTAATATTATGATTGAGTAGATGAAATTTGGAGAGCTCAAGAATAGATTCAATGAGCTAGAATTGTAACTTTTAGCGGCTGTTTCTGAATCCTATTGGCTTGAGATCTGCTAATCAGAATAGATGCATGTAGGTATTATTTGTTACAAGTCTTGGAGTTCTCATCGAGAACACTTTAGTTACTAAACGGAGACATGGTAAGACAAGGAAAAACAAAATTAGAAATGAAACTGTTTGTGAAAGTATAGGAGGAGCCCCAATAAGTGACAAAATGAGGGAAAGTCGAGTGAGATGGTTTGATCATGTACAACGAAGACCAATGACAGCACAAGTGAGGAGGAATGCGCAAGTCGAAGGGTCTAGAAGGGTGAAGGGAAGGCCAAAACGGACGTGGAGTGAAATTTTGAGGGAGGTTTTTAAGAAATTTGCATTGACGGAAGAGAGGGCTTTAGAAAGAATTGAATAGAAGAACAGGATTCATGCAGCTGATCCCATAACGTTGGGTTAAGGCTTATGATGAGGATGTTGTATTTGAAATCACTCTTATAGGTTACATGCATAAACGCATGTGTAGATAGATAGAGAGCTCTATGTAGGTGAAAGAACCAAATCCATTTAGATCACCACAACTTAAATGCCATGTAGTAACTAGTTATCGCTTGAGGGTGTATCTTAACCTTTCACATTGGGATTATTGTTTGCCTCTGGCTTTGGAAGTTGGGTAGAAACGTTGATATATTCCGTCTTTAACCTGATAGTTTTTCGGTTTCTGTTGGAGAATCACTAAAGATCTGTAAGCTATCCTGCTTTATTTTCATGTGTTTTCATAATCTTTTGGTATTACATTTTCTTTTCGTTGGGCACCAAACTTCTTGCATCCCGTTTCTTTTCACTTGTTTGCAGATATCAGATTACAAACCAGCGAACGAAGAAGACTATAACAACCTATATTCAAGGGCAGAATATATAGAGGGTGAGGATGGTGAGCTCTCATGGTTCAACGCTGGAGTGAGGGTTGGTGTCGGGATTGGCCTGGGTGTTTTTCTAGGAATTGGCATAGGAGTAGGTTTGCTAGTCCGCACGTACCAAGCAACTACCAGAAACTTCAAAAGGCGGCTTGTGTAATCAAGACATCCCTGATTCATAATCCCCAAGTCTCCATTGCATTCAATTCTAATCCCACAAAATCCAAAATCAGCTAAAATAGTGGTGTTCCTTGAGATGTAACCTCCTTGCGGAATGTTTACTGAGTAGAAATTTTCTTGGTGTGGCTGACACAGTCATGCGTTGCTTTGTATGATTTTGTTAAAAGTGTGCTGTTGTTTGTTTAGCAGGGGGCTGATAGCAATAAAGTTTCATTAAGGAGATGTAGGTCTCATTGATGGTTGGTTAGAGACACTTTTTTTAAGCTCGAGTGTTTTTAGCTTGCTCATACATATCTGCTTAAACATCATCACTTGCCCTGTTTACACTGACAATTTTATCAGCAAGTGGGTCTCAATTTGCCCTATAAACTGGGGGAATATGATCTATAAACAGCATAACCATTCAAATAGCAACAGAGTTGGAGCTACCATTTCATGGGTCCCACCCACCAAGGGGTATATCGTTCGCCAAAATTTGTGGACAGATTATTGTAACAACCTAACCTATCGCATCTTTTTAATGGGTTCAGCAGAGAACGAGATATGTCGGAGGAAGATGAAAATGCCCTCGAGTGTGTGCAAAAGTAAAATGTTTGTTCATCTCAACAGTAAAAGGAACCTTAGTTCCAGCTTTGTTAGCAAAAACGATCTCAAAATCCATTAAAGATTTTATGGTGGTTTGTGAATAAGATGATTCTTTAGCTTCTTACATTTTACCACGAATCAGGCCCACTTGCTCAGCTGGCCGGTGGTGCAAGGGGAACCAGCCCTGAAGCTACCTCTGCTCTTGAATACCCATTATTAATGTGGCCAAGCTTCTGGTCAGATCCCCACATATTGGCAGCTTTCACATCATCCTGAGCCATTAATCTGGAGAACTCCTCGTGGTCATACTGCAACTCAACCCTTCCCCCGAACTCAGTTGGAAGGTTCTCCACATCGAAGTATGACTTCATGAGCTCCACACTATCTTTGTTCTTTGGGTAGACAAATTTCACCTTCTGGAAAGTTTTCGGATCCAGGAAGTACTTCACAATCTGCATGGACAGAAATAAAGCAGGTTCATTGGTAGAGATAGAGCAGTTGCCAGAAAGTAATGTTAAAGCACCAATTATTTTCCATAATTCACAGTATAGACGGTCCTTCCACCGCGATCTCTGAGGCCCCATATTGAGTGATTGGATGTACTATATCTTGTTTGAAAAGTCGAAAGAAGAAGAGCTCGATGTCCAGAGAAAGAATCTGTAGCTCAGGTCATTAGGATTACCCAATAAAGTTATTAGTGGGCCTAGGAGTTCCTAGGTGGTAGCCCTGGTTGTCAGGCACATTTATTCGCACGATCTTGGAAACCAAGAACTGACCAGCTTAGAAAACAAAACAGCACTCCCATCTAACTGTACCATAAACGGTGCACAAAACACAATTCCATAATGCCTGTCCTTGCTACCATAGGTATCATTCCAACAACATAGTTTCTTACTAATGGACTTTACCTCGGATCCCCCACCTACACTACACATCTACATCACAAGTTGAACCAACACACTACTACCATCCATTCATCCTATCCAAGTATTCCACTAAGGCCGTGAATGGTGACCACAGAAAAGTTCTCTAAGATGGGATTCATAAGTCAAAATGTGTTGATCTAGAAAACTTTAATGGCCATTTATAGGTAAGAATCATTTCTAGAAAACTTTTATAAGGGCCCATACAGTGCCTAAATTGCAAAAATCCATGTTGTCTAGAATTTGAAGTATCAAACCAGAAAAAGAGAACCATAAGCATTCTAATTTATAGACAAATGGTGTGGATTGTTTAGCATTCAGTTTAAAAAGAAAACATGAAGAACAGAAACTACCCTGAAATAATGTATTGCGTTTGTGCGTGTCTCTATGGCCGTTATTATCAGGGAGAATTTTGGTCATTTCCAATCAGATGGTCTTTGTGATTACTATTTATAAGGAACTAATGCATTGAAGGGAGAGTAAAGCCCAAACCTTCCAAAATGCTTCAAAAATCCTTGGGGGATTGTGGAGAAGTGCTACAGCCAGCCTCTCAGGGTAGTGATTCTGTAAAATGTTAATGGTATCTCGGGCAGTTTTGATGGGCACATTGGTGTTCAATGACCATCCTGTGAAGTCTATCAACCACGACATCTGCTCTTGACCCTCAGGAAGGTTAAGAATAGCATTCTCTATGAGATACACTAGATGGCGGATCTGATTGTCAGCCCCTGTCGTGTTCTGCAAAATAAAAAAACAAAGAAAATTTAACATGGGATTAATTTTCTTAATCCACCTAAACTGCATGCCCAACTTACAAAAGATAATGTTAAGTACAAACCTGCATTCCTGGTCTCAGTATAAGAACCGTCCTCCCATATCGATCATGAAAATTTGCTCTGTACACTTTGCCGGTCTCACCTTCACTTGCTACTTGATGCTGATAATGAAATAGGTTTATACAAGTGCAAGATTTCATGACTCAATCTCAAGCAAAAAAATCTCACCAAGGGGTAATAGAGAAAGTAGCTCCAAAATATCGCAAGCATATGCTATAGAATTTGAAGTACATGTCCATTAGGGTAAGGATGTTTCACCAACGACATCCAGGTAAACATGGTGGTGCACATTCAAGGAAGTGGGACCTACCATTCAATGGGTCCCACCTAGGAAAAGTTTTATGCGAAAAAATAACTGGATAAGTGACTGCAACCATCCAATGCGTTGGTTTATTTTCTAGACCATTTATCATGTATAGTCAGAACGTTTAAAGCATCTGTTAGACCAGAAAGTTAGAACGCGGGAACTAGGATCACCGAATTGGTAGAATATATTTTCTAGTTCAAAGATCTCCTAGGTGAGAGTGGATGATCGATTATGGTTGGGTCCAAGCCCATAAATGCACACCAGTTTTCCTCTATTCCACAGTATTAGATGTAAGTTGGGACACAGACACAACGACCTCAGAAAATGGGAATGCCAACAACCTTCTGTTCAGTAGGTAAATGATGATTTTTAAAGAGAATGACATTAGTTTTGCTTCATCAATCGGTCAATCAATCAACAAAGCCTTTTTGGCTCACCCTCATTGATATTTCTTGATAAATTAAAATATAGACATGCATTCAAACAATAAGTAGCTTATCTAAAAGCCATTCTATGAGTGTCAAACAAGCGATGAGAGGGCTACATGACAGTTTTATACAAATGTAGTGGCCTTTGAGCTTAGAGTTTATGTTCAGCTCTGAGAAAGGATTAGTGCAGTCCCCTCAAGAGTACATGCCTCGCAAATACTTCTGTATCTACGTGAAGCATCTGTATCTTACAAGCCATGTTCAAAACCCTCCAGTCTAAGTGTATCCTAGTGAGCTATGGATCATCCGGTTCCAATTGCTTCACAATTTTACAGTAATTCAGTAAAAATATGCTTGGTTTTTTCATTTTCTTTTAAAGGATTCCTTATTCTTGTTTTATATTTTCCAAGATATGAATTAGTACAAAAGTTCATTAAGACATTTCAAAATTATTACACATTCACCCATTACATGCATCCTTGTTTCCTATTTTTCTCACTTTCATGAGGATTTCTAGGTCTAGTTTTATCCTTTAACAAGAAATGCATCAATTGAGAAGATTCTCCAACTCAATCACTATAAGCATTTATGATTACATTAATGCTTCTGAAAGCCTTCCCCACCACATGAAGGCTAGAATATAAGATAATGGATTAGCTCAATTACAGAGATGCACTGCAAAAGAGATGATCACATTTTCTTTTGTGAGGAACCATTTTTTTATAGCTTAGCAAGAACATACACATGATTAAGTTTAATAAAGGAAAACAATCAAAGGAATGCAAGATATAAATTTCTGAGTTCTGAATGTTGTCAAAAACTTCAACGCAAGGGTCACTCTGACTTACCCAGCGGATTTCTTCAGGCTTATAGGTTGACCTCCACTTGAGCGTCTCTTCCAACATTTTCTTTGACTTGTCAACATTCCAATTCCGAGCTTCTAAATATCTCCTCAGGCACGCATCAGTACAGAACAGTGAACTACATCCGGAGAGTGGTCCAATAGCAGCCTTGAGCTCGTTGACCTGTTTGTAGAACAAGGATTTGCAGTATTTTCAAATGAACTATCTTAATAAATTATATTGCTTTAGTGAAATTGTATGACACTTTTGCTTTACAAAAAGAATAAACAAGGCTTCAAAAAGTTTTAACTGATTTGAAGTAGTTCTTTGGATTTCCCTACATCACTAAGTAGTATAAAAATAGGCTATGTGATTCGGAACATATTTTTTTCTAATTAATAATGTTGCCAACCATTTGATAGAAATCTTATATTTACTTATAGAATGAGCATTGTGATAAATAAATCAATTAATAAGGAGCAATCCCCAAGTTAAAATCTACAAAAATGCAATAAAATATCCTTAACTCAAACCCTGGAATTATGTACCCAAATGAATCAAATACATTTGTGCCCTTATCTTGTGTGTCTATGAGCTTCTTATTACCTTCGTATCTTGCTGCACAGAATCATTCTCCTGATAATAATGAGAATGCCTTCTCCAAAACATGGTGCCTAACATCAAGGCGACCCCTGGATTAGTTCATTATATATGTCATATGATCGTATAATATTTAAAAGATAAGTTGTCACAAAATACAGCTATATATGAGAATGAGACTTACCACATGGGTATAACAATGTGAAAATCTTGAATAGGAAGATTAGGTTCATAACTCAATGATAAGAATCAGTAAATCATAAATCATAGTTCACATTCATATTCACATGTCACAAAGCAGTGAAATAACAATCACACTTGATAAATGACAACGAAGTCCCCATAGGCATCAACTAGCACTGCACGGCTAATTTGTCTCAACCTTATTGAAATGGAAGAGAAGATAACCAATTGGAGAAGAAACATTACTCGAGTAAAGGGTGCTGATTGGTTAGAACTTTTCTCGTTGGCGAATACTTCTAAAACTAATCAAGGTGGCGATGAAGAAGTTACAAGCTCAAGAACCAGCTTTCCACATATACTTCCACATATACTAGCACAGCTGTTCAGAGAGCGAAGTCCCTTGGGAACTTAAGCTAGTGTTCTTTACCCACATGGAACAAAAAGGAAAAAAATTGAAAAAAGAAAAAAAAATCCTCCAAACTATATCAGTGAGAATGGTTGCCTAATGAAACCAGAACTCACCAGGTAAAAAAATTACTAAATGTAATACGAAGTTTCATTCAAGAAACTGGATAACATGAAAACATATGGTATGTTTATTATATATTATTCAAAACAGGCCCCTCCAAGATGTACAGGACATAGGTCAATCCAGTCCAAATCAACTGCATCTCTATGGGTGTAGCCACATAGGGTCAAATCAGGTTGCGCTCCCATCCAACCTAGCCTTCAGTTTTGACCAAATCTCACAGATATGATTTTTGTTTTGCATTTCCTACCAGCCAACACACACATCATCATCATCATCAAGAACCGCCAAATCACACAAACCATGAATTAGACTTTTATGGCATACGGGAACGATAAAACTCTCAGCAGATGTAGATTATAAGCAACCCAACACGATGATGCCGATCAAGACCAATGTTCAAAGTTCAAGCTGGAAGAACTAATTACCAGTCGTGTATTAGATGCTCAATCTCCTAATTCAAGCTCTAGGAGTAGGCCAACAAATTCAAGTACGTAGCATCAAAGGTCAAGTTAAGACCTTTCCAAAGTAAATCCCAAAATAAAAACCCGAAAACTCTGTTACGGATAGAAATTTCAGCGAGAAGCTTTGAGAATGCATGATTACAGCAACACCAAAGGAACCAACACACTAAGATCCAAATAAGCGAATAATCAACAAAAATAAAACAAAATAAAGCTATATTTTGCATAACAAACCCCTCTCTGAGGAGTCGCAGAATTTTCCAAGGAAATCAAACACAAATTACACAGAGAGAGAGAGAGAGGGAGAGAGAGAGAGAGCAGTAAAAGAAGTAATACAGCAGAAACAGTCCAAAATAAAAGGTCCATAAAATCAGGAAATCTGAAATTCTCAGACATTTCTGTTTGTTCTCTGATATAGGGAGAGAGAGAGAGAGAGAGAGTACATACCTGGTGAAGCAGGAGATAGAGGAGAGAGAGGGGAGAGAGGAGAGCTCTTCTCTCCTTTTTCCTCTGTTTTAGGGCAAAAAAGGAGATTAATTTCTGCAGGAGAGAGAGGAGGAAGAGAAGAGTTTGTTCTTCCTCACGAGAATTTCATTTTCCTGATCTCTTCTGCCGAACAAGAAGAGAATAGAGAGAGAGAACGGCAGGTCTTTTTCTTTGTTTCTTTATAGCTTTATAGCTTTGGCTTCCCGCGCGATTACGGCCACTACAATAAAGTCCCTTGCACACGTAGGAAACCATACGATAAAGTCGTCCTCTTATTTGACATTCACTGAAGCAGACTTTTCAGATATTTTATTCTTACGTTTTCTAGACGGTCGTTCTCGGGTACCAGAATATCCAGACCCGACCCGACCCGACCCTGATGGGATTTAGGAATAAGGAGTCAGGAGTCAGGACTTGCATACCGGTAACCAGAGGGCTAGTGGACGAGCCCGTCTTTGATGGCCCTTATAAATCACCGATCAAGCTGATCTTTGGTGTATAGGTCCACCAAGAGGTGGTCCAAAGACTCCAAACATCCATAAGGTCACTGGTCACTGGTCACTGGTCACTGGTCACTGTCCCTCCTTGCAGGCCCTAAACTAAGCTCCAAATGTCAGTTTTGGGTGGGGCCGGCAAACATTTTTTCCTATTGGAGCGGACTCATTAAATAATTGGGTCCCCAAAACTAACTAAAAAATAGGACCAGGATCCAATTAAGACCCCTAGTATCAGGTGGGCATTCAATACGCATTCAACTTTGTGAAGCTGGCGCAAACATATTAAAAGATGGCATATTCTACTTACTCTCTGAATCTGATTGATCCCCCCTTTAACTCCTCTTTTTATTTTTTGGGTCGTGATGTAACAAGGTATACCTGAGATCTTTTCAAATGCGAAAGCGGTATTTTTGATAGTCACCGCTGCCATCTGAGCCCACTGACCGCAGGATGTTTAGCCCACCCCTTAGTAGACATTCTAACAAAAATTAGTTGATTTTTAGCTGTTGGTTTTAGTACTAAAAACAATGGTTGCATTCGACGGCTATAAGAATGCCTTAAAAAGTGTTAAAAAGTACTAAAATCAAATGATTATAGATTACCAATCAGGGTAATTTTTGGTATGTATACCCACCAAAGGGTGGGATAAACATCCACGCGGTCAGTGGGCTGAGATGACAGTTGTGAGTAACACAACATTTGAAAAAGTTTCAGGCATACCTTGTTACATCTTTTTTTTTTTTTTTTTTTTCTATAATCAGACCCTCATTAACTCCTGGGATGAATTAGAAAGACAGAGGTTTGGGCCCATTATTATTCCTAGGGGTGTCAACAGATCGGTTCCGTTCTTAATGGTTTCAGTTCTCAAAATGATGGATCCAAAACCAAAATCAATTATTTGGTTTCTGTCGGTTCTAGGTATATTGGTTCCAATCTTGATAAAATGAGAATTTTAACACTATTTATCCATCGATTTTGGTTCCTATCGGTTTGGTTCCGGTTCTTAGCTATTTTGGTTCCATATTAAACTACCCAGAACTGGAACCGTTATTTTCAGTTCGGTTCCGGTTCAATTATTTTTTAATTGGTTCCCAAAAATGTAGAATCAGAACTAGTGTTTTCGGTTCTTGTTCCGATTTGGTTCCATTTAAACGGGTAAATTGACACCCCTAATTATTCCTCGCCGAGCTGCTAAAAGCCAATAAACTTAGGCTTGGTATGGTAATCAACAAAAAGTTTTACCGAAAAAATGATTTGTACAATAGAGAATGTTGATACAAAAAAGTTTTACTATGTTTACGTGCAAAAATCATTTCTATAAAACTTATTCCAACAACCATACGGAGCCTTAAACGAAAAGTGGTTGATATTCATCTCGCCTTTCACATTGACCTAATTTAGCAACTAGAGGAAGAATTGAATTATTGGTTGGTTGGGAAGATGCTAGCCCAAAAACTCTTTCGTTGAGTCACCCTTGATCCATCTACTATTACGAGAGCTTCCATCTTCATCAACGTCTATCTTCGCATCTATGTAGCCAATCATCGTAAGAAAGTTATGAAATGATTAGAAAGATATTATTGTCATTTAAAAAGTTTTATTAAAAGTTTAGTGGTTATTTAGAATTTGTATTTAAAGAATAAAAGGGCATTTTAGATATTTAAATTTTTTTTTCCGAGGCATAAGTTTACACCAAGAGAGACCTTGGAAACCGTCTTTAGTGGTCATTTAGAATTTTAGTTTAGTGCCCCTTAGTTTTTCGTTTTCTTCTACCCTGCCTTGTCGGCTTTCCTTCTTATCTTTGCCCGTGATCCCTCCTGATCAGAATCCTGCTCCGCCGCTGTTTAGGATCACAAGGTCCGGCCCTAGAAAACCTAAGGAATGCCCACTACTTGGGCAACATGTCACAAGGGCGATTGGTAACACAGTCTATTCAAAGGTGATCTCGCATACCAAACCAAAGAATGTCACGTGTCCTGCTCAACTTTAAAAATCCTTAAAAAAAAAAAAAATTATTTCCAAAATTACCTTTTTATTTTAGTTTAGTGCCCCTTAGTTTTTCGTTTTCTTCTACCCTGTGTTGTAGGCTTTCCTGCTCAACTTTGAAAATCCTTAAAAAAAAAAAATTTATTTCCAAAATTACCTTTTCATTTTAGTTTAGTGCCCCTTAGTTTTTCGTTTTCTTCTGCCCTGCGTTGTCGGCTTTCCTTCTTATCTTTGCCCGTGAGCCCTCCTGATCAAAATCCTGCTCCGCCGCTGTTTAGGATCACAAGGTCCGGCCCTAGAAAACCTAAGGAATGCCCACTACGTGGGCGACGTGTCCCAAGGGCGATTGGTAACACAGTCTATTCAAAGGTGATCTCGCATACCAAACCAAAGAATGCCACGTGAGTCCCGGTTGGCAATGTTGCACGTGATACATGCCGTGTCTGTGCCGATACTAGGCCACACCCACCACATGCCCGCCACAGTAACCTTCACCCACTTTGGATCTCGACAGCCAAAGTTTTCTTTTCCAAAATCATCCTTCTCATTAATTTTTTCTTTCTTTATCTTTTGTGGATTGCATCCGTGCAACACATTAAAAGAAGTTGCTTGCTACCATTCCTCTTCGAAATATTATTATTTCTTGTATTTTACAGCATTGCATCCGTGCTATTCCTTAGGGCGTTGCTTGCTAGCATGTAGTCTTTGTTTTGTTTGTGTTGACTAATAATGATAAGATACTACCGGTTAAAACACCGCTGGGAAAGCTAAAACTCATAAATTGAGGAGATTTTCAGACCTCCTTATTCTTTGATGTGTTGCTGTTGCTTAAATTGATGGAGTGTTGGGAATCTCTAGGCATGGAACCATAGCTCCAAGTCTCGCCTGATTCCGTTCTGGATCGGGCAAATTGGATCGGGATCGAGCCCACAGATCCGATCCAAAAATGGATCTGCATCGTCTGCCCTCTAGATCACTGTTTCCCAAAGAAGTCTCACTTTGTCTCGGGCGAGATGCTCCAATCCCTATCCGGATTGGGATCGAAGCCCACCGATCTGGCCTCCCATCCCGAATTTTGGACCATGCATAGAACATTAGAACCGGGTGTTTGTACTTTGTACCACTAAGCGAATAAATCTTTGATGACGGACCGCAGTATGAGCCACGTGGCACACTCTTAGGGATCAATGACCGTATGGATGTTTGGCCCACCTATATTGACCTACAGACCAAAAATCCTCCTAATTAATGATTTTTTTTGTCTTGCAACTTTTTCTAGAAACGTCTAGTTTGCAAGAAGACTCTAAGAGTGTGCCACGTGGCTTATCTATGGTCCGTCATCAAAGATTTACTCCGACAAAGCATCAACAACTATGCTGATTTTTTTTCTTTTGTCTTCTAACGTTTCTTTAAAGTTGAACCGCTTAGATTGCGAGAAGACCAAGACTTACAAAAATATTGGACGTTCCATTCGAGGGAATGATCTAGTGTATCACCATGAGTTCTAATCTACACGCATAGAACCACAATCATAGGGTAGCAGATGTGAAGAAGACCCTATGCCGATTAATGAAAATCGTGACCGCATAAAAATTCTAAAATATGTTGAACTTTATTGCAAGTGTGTGATCGCATCATGGTTCAAAGCAAGGTTTAAAGGAGGCCGTTTTAACGGTTAAACGGACTGGGGGCGTTACCGTTTAAACGACCGTTAAAACGGATTGAAACGGCCAGGGGCAAAAATGAAAAGGAAAAAAGAAAAAATGGGAAAAAAACAGAATTCAATGGATTTTAACAGAAAAAATGGCGCTGAAATTCAAATTTCGAAATTTGAAAATTTAAAATTTAAAATAAAAAATAGATTTTAACTGAAATTTAACAGCCTTTTTTTTTTCCACAAAATTTTTCAAAATTTAACGGCTGTTTAAACGATTTTAACAGCCGTTAAATTCAAAAACATTAAAACGTGTTTAAACAGTTTTAATGAAAACGGGCTTGGGGCGTTACCGTTTAAACTGCCATTAAAACTGTTTAGATTAAATGGCCGTTTTTAAAACCATGGTTCAAAGTCTCGGCCGATCCCGATCGAAGCCCACCCATCCGATCCAAACCAGGCTTTGTTTCACCTGAGGTCACTGTTTACAAAGGAGTCTCACTATGTTCAGGCAACATGGGCCGTTCGGATCCAGATCGGAGCCCACCGATCCAGCATCCGATCCAGAGACTTTCATCCTTGGATCTGATGTAATCATGTAAAGAAATAGGTAGCGCTGCACTCCACCGAAACAATAGACGTCAAGAAGACGAAATGCCAAATCAGAAAATCCCATTTACTTAGGAACACGTTTATATTTTAGTTTTTATTTCGGGCGTGAGTCAGCTCAGTATTTTTATTTGTTATATATTAGTGGGTGGCTAGTGCCCACGGCATTCCCAGACAAAGCTTTTGTTAAAATTAAGTGTGAGTGTCTGAGATCCACCGTCCAGTTGGGGAATAAGATCTCAGCCCTTCTTTATTTAATTCTATGAGAGGGGAGACAACTGAACTCCCTTATTATATAGACTAGTGGGTATCCTATGCCCACGGCACTCCCTGACAAAGCATTTGCCAAAATCGGGTGTGAGTGGTGGAGATCCACCGTCCATTGGGGGGGTAAGATCTTGGCCATCATTTATGAAGCTGGATAAGAGGAAAGACAACTTCCCTGTTTTGTTATATAGATATTCTTGGCCTCCTATCTTGGCCGCGGAATCAGATTCCGTTAAAAAGCCTGACCACTTGTCTAGAAAGAGAAATGGAGAGTCAAAGTCAAGTTCGTCAAGCACGGTCCAGTGAAACTCTTAAGGTCCTAATCGTAGAACTTAAGGATGGTCTAGTGGTCCTCGTGAGCTACGTGCAAGGGGGTGGAGCATGATTTCATTTTCCAAAACTTAACCAAATTGCATGATCTATTACTTTTGGTGGGTTGGGAAAAAATATGTCACGACAAACAAGAAAGGAGGGATGGTCACGATCATACAATCAGGTTGTCTAAGAGATCTCCAAAATCGATCTTCCACAAACTAGTAAAAAATAGAGAGAACCGAAAAGATCAAACATATATAGCAAATTTACATGGTTCGAGAATGTGCCTACGTCCATTGGATGAGAAAAACTCTTTCCATCTCTAAGGCAATAGGATTACAATAATCTCTTTCTCTCTCTCTCTTAACGTACAAGTGAAACCTCAACGCCCCTTTAGACCAAAAATGTCATTGGCTCTAGTATCTGGACCCCCCAAGAAGATAGCACACTTCCCCATACAACCCCAGCCAACTCAAAACGGAGCTGGACCCACGTAAAGTTGTGGCTTAATTAACAATAAAATCTTTACAAGGCACCTAAGTAACACAACCGTCACAACATATGTAATTAATGTGGTAGTTGAGTTTGGAACCGACTAACAAGGATAGTGTGTAACCGTTGAGTAGACCATAAGAACAATACCAAATGAGCAGCATATCAGGAGAGTTTGGACCTTTCCATCTGATGGGTCCTACCTAGGAGATCTCCGACGATCAGATCAGATGAGTACAACATCCATCCATTGAGCTCCTGTTTGGCATATTTATTTTTCCAACCGTCTAATGAATTGATAAATAGATCAGAATGTAATGAGTTGCATACTTTTTATCTTAATACATTATGCGTTGTTTGTTACCTAGAAGAAATATTAGTGATCGGGATTCGGGAAGAAGTGAAATGTGCTTTGAAAATAATAATTCATTAAGCAAAAAAGGACATTTATCTGCCTTATCGTTATCGGGAGATTCAGGACCACTTGCAATTGATGCCATGCTTTGACAAGAGATTCTTGCACAGCCATGGTTTTTTTTTTGTGATAAATCAAGACGACTAGTCGCCTTTAGGTACACACAACCTACCGACGCCATGGAGAGCGGGACCCAGGAGCCCAATGGTCTCATTTAAAATAGCCGTTCTATGATACAGAAATCCCTCAAATTGTCACGTATTACATACTTTCGGGCCCACTGGCACCCGCCCCTTGAATGTTTGTCTCACACCTTGGTGAACCTACACTAAAAATCAGTGTGATTGATGATTTTTAGCGATTGGATTTGAGCATTTCTTTTCGCTATGGGTTTTATGAACAGGCCTATGGGTTGGTTCCAAGCCCATCATGAAAAGGTACTCAAATCCAATGGCTATAAATCACAAATCACATTGATTTTTGTTGTGTAGGTCCACCAAGGTGTGGCCCAAACGTTCATTGTTCAGTGGGCCCACAAGAGTGCAAATGTGGAAATTTGGATTTTGATACATAATTCTCTTGGGTAATTTTACTTGCACCCCACGATATGTGAGGGCACCTGAGAGCACCCCCACTTAGATTTCAAACTCTGCGAGGGCACCCTTCCCAGCACAAGAGAGTAACTAGTAAATCTTTTTTCGCAACGGGTTTGACTGAAGCTCGTCACAACCCACAATAGGAGCCGCATGGCACACTCTTAGTGGACACTGACCACTCTTAGTGGACACTGACCGTATGGATGTTTGGCCAGTCCTTCGGTGGACCTGCAAACCAAAAATTAGCCTGATTAGTGATTTACAACCTTTGGATCTTTGCACCCAAATAACACGCAATAATAGGCAGATTCCTACGGTTAAAATCAACCAATGAAAATGACTTCAATCCAACACTTTGATTTTACTAATCAGGCTGATTTTTGGTTTATAGGTCCACCGAGGGACTGGCCAAACATCAATACGGTCAGAGTCTACTAAGAGTGTGACACGTGACTCTTATTGTGGGTTGTGACTGGATTCGATCGCAAGACTCACAACGGGGTTTTGCTCCCAACGAGTAGAACTTCCAGAGAAAACATTTGATAAGAGGGTGCGTACAAATTTTTTAAAAAGGTATTTTCGTAGTAAAATAGTATAGTAAAAAACCAAGGGTTTCGGGTGCCCTCACATTTTGTGGGGTGCGACTAAAATTACCCAATTCTCTTTTCCCATTTAAAAAGGAACTTTATAACGGATAATTAAAAGTTGCCATTATGTCTGTTATGACGGGTCACATATGATGGCCATTATAACGTTAAACCCTTTTTTCGGCGTTATTTTAGAAAGAACGGAACGTGCGTGCCAAGGAAAAAAAAACCATTTGATCACATTTTTATGGATGGATGGATGGATGGATGGAAGGGAATTTTCTTTGTTTTACTCTTTTTTTAATCTCCATCCAGAAGAATGTGACAGATCATATGGTCATAGTCATTCGATTCGTTTGATTTTTCAGCCTGATTAGTGATATCTAAGTGATTCGACTGAAGTTATTTTCATGGGTTGATTTTAACGGTAAGAATTTGAGCATTATTGAGCGATATTTGAGTGCAAAGATCCAAAGGTTGTAAATCACTAATCAGGCTGATTTTTGGTTTATAGATCGACGAGGGACTGGGCAAACATCCATACGGTCAGAGTCCACTAAGATTGTGTATGACAGAAGTTTTACTCCCACGATTAAACTTTTTGAGGTCTCATTGATTGAGATGTGAGTACACGACAGGCAGTATTTTATGTCAAATTCCGCACTGATAAAGGGAGACGAGTAAAACGCGGAGAAAGTCAAATAAAAAGGGGAAACTTCTCCTCCAATCTGTCTTACAAGTTCTATTTATCTATCTATCCATGTATTTGGTGAAGGTCAAACACGCAAATCTTGAAAGAAATGGAGAAGATGAGCAGGAGCTTCAGGCTCCGAAGAGGATCTTCAATTAAGCTTGGCAGATCCAACAGCTTGTTGCTCGTATCAGAGTCCATATCTTCCGAGTCCGCCAGGATTACGAGCTATGAGAGACTCTCTGAATCTCTGAGACTAACCGACGAGTGGAGCGGTGGCCGGAGGAAGAGCAGACCTTGGATGTTTCTAAGCCGGGTCTTTTCCAGACATGGAAGAGGTGGTGATGATGGTGAAGAGGTTGTATGTTCTCGTAAAGAGGAGAAGAAAAAGCGATCTTCATGGCTACCAGATCCAGACCGGAGATGGCCTGTCCAAGGATGGTGACTCATCTAGTCGTCGAGCTCAATAGGAGGCTAGGAGCTTTCTTCTGAGCTTTCTTCTGTTTACGCCTTTACGGTAAGATTGTTAAAATTCTCGGGGTCCTATTGATTCAAAACTGAATTGGCTCATTCAACAAGATGGGTACTACCCAGGTTGTCTCTGTACATAATGAAGGATCTGTATATTCAGCAAAAAATCAACCCCAACCCATTCATTCCTTACAAACTGTTCTTTGTTTGTGGATGATTGAAATTAAATCAGAGCTGTATTGTGGATGATTGCAATTAAATCAGAGCTGTATTGTACATTTCCAGAATTCTATTGTTAATCCTTTTCGGGTGTTCTTCGATGTCGACTTACCAATCCATTGAGATTAACCGTGGAACAATCAACGGTGGCAATGAGGATTTATGCTTCCAAGTTACTTCCTTCAAAGGGAAAAAAAATTGTGCAGAAAAACAAGTGATGTAAACATACAGTTAGTTAAGAAGAATGTACAGTTCCATTACCAGAGATTACAAGGAACAACATTGAAGCATTCAAGCCAGTCATCCAATTTCCTTTTTCTGGCTGTCTGGAGGAATAGGTAAAAGGGATAACTAAAAATTAACAGAACCATCATTCGAGCTGGTCCTATGAAACATCCAACCTTTACATACACGACACTATATTTTTTTTTCTAAAAACATGATTGAATATGCACAATATTTGCCAGTTTAATTTCTTTGAAGTTGACAGACGGTTCCCAGTTACTCTCTATCAGAAGCAGTCAGTACTAGAGTAACAACGCTACCAACAAGGTATCCTTCAATCGAGGTTGTCACCCTGTGGTGGTCGAGTTGCCCGTCGGAACCAAGTGTTGAAAGCTGACACCAAGTGCGGGCAGTCCTCAACATTGCGGGTGGAGAAACTGAGGCACTGCTGTAGCAACTCCTGAGCATCCGACAGAGGCAGTGTGGATATAATCCTCAGGAATGTTTCTTCCAACTCCTGGTACAGTGATTTATGACTTGGCAGCATCGGCGAGATGTTGTCTTTGCAAACAATCAGCACTGGAAGCCAATCCTTTACCAGCTTCATCCTAACCTGGAAGAGGGTAAATGAATGTAAACCGATCAACCCATCAAAAATATAAGAAAGTAATCACCTATCCCTTCTAACCCCCCAAATGCTTGACACACTAATGCGGAACCGATGGTTAAGGTATTATAACTCTTAACAGGATGGAAGTTGTCCCTCAGATGCTCCAAGACTGATGACAGTTATTAGTAATCAATTCAACTCCTCATGATGACATCCCGTTAACTTATGAGCCTACATATCTCCTAACAATAAAAAAATTCAAAACTCACAAATCAACAAATAAGTGATCAAAGCTGAAAATGCCACCAAAAAAACGGAATTGTGAGCTTTAATGGAGTAAACAAATAGAGAGAGAAACAAAAGCACTGCAGATATCCAGGGAATAAAACAGAAAATGTATCACACTGAAAAAAAAGTCCAGACTCCAGAGCCTTCAAGCAAGGAGACAGATAGCCTGTCTTGATATTATGTGGTTGAGAAAAATAGAGTATGTTTAGGCTTGAATTTCCGATGCAATTTAAAGGTTAAGATATGTTCTATTTTAATTAGGAATTCCTTTTTAGGAAGTTAATAACGATTGTTTAACTTGGTTAAAAAATTTATTAGTTTCTAAAATTAGATTAGGAAGTTTGCTTATTTTTATAAGCAAAATTTTAGGAATTATGAAAATAGGATTTAGGGTTGTAATCTTTGATTTTGGAAATAACGAATGAAGAGATTTTTTTTTCTTTTTGGAGTGATTCCAAAATTTCTGGGTGAGATGCCTAGGAGGGAAGAGCGATTCTTCCCAAAGGAGCTATTCCTTCAAAACTCGATCGAGTGATTCCATGAAGTAATCTGATCACGGACAGGGTTCCCCTTTTCCTGGATCAACTATGCAGCCAAAAGATGAACAAGTGCATGACTGACCAAGGGACCTTGTATCAAAGGCTAGTAATGCCAATAGGAATATTATAACATAATCAAATAGAGAGAAGTTTGTGAAGAGCAATAGAGAAAGACGAACCAATTGAACCACTCCTTAATTCTAAAGCAAGTGAAACAGATGAAGATGAGGAATACAGAAAGGAGGGTGATGACTCGTCTAAGCCTTAGGATGGCAACACAAAGGAAATAGAAATATTTAATGAGTTTGATGATTGATAGGATGTCGGCAACTTGGAATTTGGAGAACTTTGGGGATTTTGGGCGCTTTAAAAACTTGTCTTTTTTAAACAGTTGTGAATTGGTGTTGAACTACAAGATGTGGCCATATTTAATAATAAATGCGCCAAATCATTCGCGAGTACACAAATTTTACGAACTATTTAAAAAAAAAATTATTCAGCCATTCAATTCAAAGGTTTGAATTAATTCGTGAACTTTTGGCATGGCCAAATAATTCACGAATTATTCCCAAACTATTCCCGATTTATTGAAAAAAATGTTATTTTAATGCAAAAAATAAAAAAAAAATTCCATCATTATTTTGGTTTATATATTTTTTTCTTTTTTCTTGAATTTTTTTAGAGACAAATCTGCACTATAATCTAACATTTTTTGGTATGCCAAATTGCTAACTATGGACGTGGCACTAAGACCACAATTAGGCTTTTCTGTTCATTTGTTATATAGTTCTTTGATACACAATTGTTAGCCTTGCTCTTTTATTTTTAGTAATATTTTTTGTATTGCATGTGCTTTATTGTTTATTCTTTTGAGCATTTTTTAAATATTTTGTGTGTTTCTTTAATTCTTATGACATAAAGAAAATACCGCCCAAGCGTTAAGGTGCCGAAGGGACACGTGTCGCCTAATGCTTTTGACTACATTGAAAGTTGTTGGTACCCAATATTTTTTTTTTAACAAAACTAACCCTGCTAATCCCAGTACCCAAATATCCAGAGAAGTGCAAAGAATTGTGGTTTCCTAATTTCTTAATCAAAAGATACCCATGGGGGCGCCATGAACATAGCGAGGGTAACATGACAATCGTAGGTCTGGCAACCAAGGGAAATGGAGAGGTGTTCTTGTAAACCAGTCAAATCGAGGAATGAATGCCCCACTCAGAAGGTGATGCCTTCTATGATGGGTCCTCATCCCACCAAAATAGAACATAAGGAAATCTATCCGTCCAATATATGAACATACCACAAAGGGAGAGAGTCAAATTCCATACCAAGACAGTAGACTCGAGGCACATACTGAGAAGTTAACCTCGTATCCAGCGAACAAGCATGAAAACTGTATTCTGACACAACAAGCAAATACGGACATGACCCTGACTACCACCATTTCCACCTATAAAAAAGAAGGGAAGGCACAAGTCAAAGGATTTTTGACATGTCCTTGAATTCCAGCCCGAAGGAAGGATAAAATTTCCTTCCTCGATGAACTCTCTCCCTCATATCTCTCTCTTTCATCCTTGGCCTTGTCAGTCCACTTAATCCTAATCGAAGATAATCCAAAGCTCCCATGTAAACAGAAGTGATAACAAAAGCCGTGCTCAGTAGCAACATTATGTTGGGGTCGATATTATACCCCAAATAAAATGCAAACCAAGGGTTTCATTCATTAGCATGGCATAACATTCTAAAAAGAGCTCAATACGCCTGTGAGGTGGACACATAATCCAGAGTAAATTTTCTCTCCTAAAACAATGCAACATTAAATTGGGTAGCTGAAGTATTCCACACCATTTGATCTTTGATAAAGCGATAAAACTACTTGAACACCTAGGAGCTGAAATATCAAAATTCCAAAATGGGTGCAGCAACATTGGTGGAAGATACATGCACAGCTCTAAGTTAATCCAGCATATCCCCTCCATATGGTTACCCAAAATCCACAACAAGAAGCACATTGTATGGAAAAAACAGAAAAGCTCTTGGGTATCGATAAAATAAAAATTTCAACAGAATAATAAGATTTGATTCCCAACAATGATCTTAAGAAAAAAAAAATACATACATATTTAGATTCAACTACCAGTGCCCTAAAGTATCATTATATGACCCACATGAGAAAAATCAGTGATCAGAATGCAAGAATTTCGTCAGGCAATTCAAGCAGGATTCTGGCTAAAGGAGAAAACAAGGATCAGTCATTTAGGCCCTGCTTGGTTCGCTGCACTGGGATGCATTTTGCACTTCAGTGCAAATGCGGTGGTTGCATTGCAGTCAGTTACCATGGTTTTTGGGCTGCACATGCTTGCACCATTTTCTTAAAGAGTTTAAAAGGGCTTGGGCAACCACTTGCAAAGCAACTCATTTGCACGCCCCCAACCAATCAGGTGTAATCCCAAAACCATGGCAAGTGAGTACATTGCATCCGATTTGCATTGAACCAAGCAGGGCCTTAGGGTTCAAATAATCTTGGGATCACGAGTTTTTGAAGTGCAACCAAAACCCAAACCAATTCCTATCCTCCATGTGAGTTATGTGAAATCCATTACTAAGAACAGAGTTTTCAATTATCTACAACAAGCATTGCTACTTATGACAACACTAGAACCAATAATCTATCCTTTATTAAAATCGTGCAGATAACTGGATAATTCAATTGTAATACCTGTCTAGTGGCCAAAATAGACCCAGCAGTGACGGCATTGGCAAGCTTGCAAGTGCACCGTAGCACAACAGCAGGAAGCCCTGGCACAATATTCCTCCACGCATCATCGCGAAAAGCTCTCTGCAAATCCGCGGTGAACGAGGCTTGGTCACTCCACTCCTTCACCGCAGTATCTGCTACCCTCAATTCAATCATCCTCTCAACCAACCATAACAGATGCCTCCCATTGGTCATTGCCGTGTGCAGATTCAACCGCTGAATGGCCTCCGTCTCATTGTGATCTCCCCTGAAATCCGGACTTGAATACTCCTCCAGCGACTCCTTCACAATCTTCAGGCTCGTCTCAAATGCCCGCTCCAACACACGCCTTGCTGAATTCCTCGACGAGAATTCCCTCAAAAGCTTTGCCACGAAAGCCTTCGCGAACGCCATGTTCGGATGGTTATGAATGGCTGCAAGAATCAAACCGTGAAGCATCTCCTCCGAGGAATCAGTATTCGCAGGCGAAACCCTAGCGAGAAGCTCCCGAGACTCTTCTTGCCTTAGAAATGGAATCAAACTCAAAACCCTCTTTTCTTCATCTTCACTCCAAGGCACGGCCTCGAGGAACCGAACGCAGGCCCTAACGCAATCCTCGAACAGGAGCTCGAGAGCGACAGGGAGTACCGAAAGGGCGAAGGATGCGCTGTTGATCGCGCCAGAGAAATCATTCGTGTAAAGGAGCTGGAGGACAGTCAGATGAGCATCGATCGATCCGAACAAAGCCGGAACTTTCAAATTCAGATGAAAGAGCCTATCGGAATTCTCCATATCCTCACCGGAATCTCCCTGCCATCGGTCGGAAAGGAGAGCAGAAAAGTATTTGGATCGGCGAAGAACATTGGAGTGGACATGGAGGTGGACGTCGTCCTGATCGACAGTATCGACGGAGGAGATGGGTTCGGGTTCGGGTTCGGGATCGAGATCGAATGGTGAGGAATCGAGATGGAGACGGAGGATGACGTCGGCGGTGGCGGAGTCGTTGAAGCGGAAGGTGGTGGTTGTGGTGGTGGAGGAGGAGGAGGAAGGGTTAGGAAGGTGGAGCCCTAACGGTTTCTGGGAAGCTTCCGTTAGGGTTCCGTCGGGTCTGGAGGAATCGATGTCTGCGAAGGTAGAGGAGAGGCGACTGTTGCTTCCGACGCGCTGCCTTTTCTTCGGACCTC
Source organism: Euptelea pleiosperma (assembly GCA_035048495.1). Lineage (NCBI taxonomy): Eukaryota > Viridiplantae > Streptophyta > Magnoliopsida > Ranunculales > Eupteleaceae > Euptelea > Euptelea pleiosperma. The sequence goes on along the minus strand of CM068552.1, from coordinate 3,254,580 downwards.
CTAATATCATTTCTCAGACCGGGAATGGATAGAGAGTGAGAGAGAGCAAGAAGAGAAGTAAACCAGGCAGAGAGACGAAAATGGTTTTGAGAGGCAATGAGGATGGAGATGAGAGAAGTTTCGTTTGTTTCATTTTTTAGACATCTCGAGATCGAGTAAACCTTCGCTCACACATGTGTGTTAGCAAAGCCGATCACACACCACAATATGAGCCACGTGGCACACTCTTAGATTACGATGACCGTATGGATGTTTGGCCAGTCCCTCGTTGGACCTGTAAACCAAAAATCAGTCTGATTAGTCATGTCAGACCTTTGGATCTAGTACTCCAAATAATGGTTAATAATGCTCTAAATTATACGGTTAAAATCAACCCATGTAAATGACTCCAATCTAACGCTTATAAATCACTATTCAAGCTAATTTTTGGTTTACAAGTCAACCGAAGGACTAGCCAAACATCCATACGATTATCGTCCTATAAGAGTGTGCCCCGTGGCTCATATTGTGATGTGTGATCGGCTTTGCTCACACACAGGTGTGAGCGAGGTTTTCTCCTCGAGATCTGTCTGGAGCTTATCCGAAATGGTAAAGAAGCTAACGTACGCATGGGTTCATCTATCACAAACTAGAACGCTAGGCGGGATCCGTGGACCGTCGATTCAACGTATATCGTTGTCAACATGGCAGATCGCTTTTTCACAGTTAAAATGCCAAGAGTACCCTTCCCTCTCATTTCTCAGTCTAGACTCTAGACTCCTGATAAAATACCGGCAAAAGAGGGATTCTCGTCACTCCACGCTCCACACTCCACACTCCAAAAGGACCAAAACAAGAAGGAAAATTGTAACAACTAACAAGGGATACCTGAACTATTTGGCGTGCGGAAGCACGATTCTTGTTACTGGACGCTGCAATATGGGCCCACTAACCGCATGGATGTTCAGCCCACTACTAAGTGGATATATACACACCTAAAATAACCCTGATTAATAATATCTAGCTATTAAATTTTAGGGAATTTTTGACATACCCCCCATGTTATCTTTAAAATTTGACATAACCCCCACAGTTTGAAAAAGCTGACATACCCCCTATGACTCCACTGTCATTTGACCAGTGTTGACCCGAGTTGACTACCAATTTTTTTATTAAATGACAAAAATGCCCTTGTCTTCAACCTTGGAACAAGAGTTTGGGCAAAAACCCAAACCCCAAATCAAACGGTTGTGGTGGACGGTCAGCCAAGAGATTCCAATGGGTGGACTGCCCATCGTCGGCGACCAACCAACCAGAGTCTCATGGCCAGCCGGCCACCACTCCGGCAATAATTTAAAACCAAGGTAAAAAAAAAACACAGCATAAAATTTTAGTTTTAAAATTTTCATTAACGTAAATGAAAAATAAGACAAAACAATTTATATTTTAAGCTTTTGAGATGTGAGAAAGATGGGTTTTCTCAATTTTAAAATATTCCTTCATGAGTTTTATCTATTTTTTGTTGTTTTTTCTTCTCGATATTTGTTTAATTCATCAAAAAATATCAAGTTCACCGACATGGGTTTTAATTTTTATTTTTAATCTCCCTCTTTCATGTTTGATTTGGGGTTTAGGTTTTGGCCTAAACCTAAACCCTTGTTCTAAAGTTGAAGACAAGGGCACTTTCGCCTTTTAATAAAAATTTAGGTAGTCAACTCGGGTCAACACTGGTCAAATGACAGTGAACCGAGTCATAGGGGGGTATGTCAGCTTTTTGAAATTGTGGGGGGGGGGGGGTATGTCAAAAATTCCTTAAATTTTAATGCTTTTTAAGGCGTGATTATGGCCATTGAATTCAACCATTATCTCAACGGCTAAAAATCATTAAACAATCTGATTTTTTGTATGAATTTCTACCAAGAGGTGGGCCAAAGATCCATGCAGTCAGTGGGTCCAGATGGAAGCAGTAACATACGCCATAAGTTTCAGGTATACCTTGTTACATTACGACCCTGAACTGAAAAAAATAAAAGAAGACATTATATACGACGGGTTTGATTGCGTGCTAGATCTGATGTCCCCAGATGTGCAACACCCTGGGTACATGTCGTTGCGAGAAAAAAATTGTTCTCCCCGGCAATGATTTAAAAATTGAACCGCTAACTAAACTGAAGGGTCGCTCTACAAGCGCCCACGCCTTTCGGCTGGGCAACCACGTGACCAAAATGCCCTTGTTTTGGTTGAGCACCCATGCCTCTCTCAACACCTCCCCCACAGTAGTACAACACCATGGGGCTAAAAGCTGAGAGAGAGAGGGGGAAGGAAGACAAGGAGATGGGGTGGGTGCCCACAATGGATGGGCATTTCTGTCCATTGTGGGTGCCCAGCCAAAAGGCATGGGCGCCCTTAGAGCGACAAAAAACTGAATTTTTGATAGATGGGTTCATGACCATAGTTCGATTTGGTCGGACCGGATTGTATTTATTCTATTTTTTAAGGAAAAAATATGAGAAGTTAAAAAAACACATAAAATTTGAAAAAGGGAGAGAAAAAAATAAAAAATAATAATAGATATAATAAATTTAGTTTTTTAAATACAATTAGTCAAATGGATTTTTAATATTATTTACCTTTTTTTTGTAAGCAAAACTTGAAAATATTATTTACCTTGAACAATGAACAATAATGTAAAAATAATCACTTATATTTATAGGAGAAAAATATTAAAAATTAAACCACACATTATCAAAAAAAAAATATAACATTTAATATTAAATTTAAAGTGACATTCATTCATTAAGAATATGCGATGCACTTGCACCTTACACGTGACACACTCTTAAAGATCAATTACCGTATAGATATTTGGCCCATCCTGAGGTGGACCCAAGGCCGGCTCTACCTTAAGGCCATTAAGGCGGTTGCCTAAGGCCCCAGGTGAGAGAAGGCCCCAACCCATAACCACATGGATGTTTAGCCCACCCCTAGTTGTATATACAAACCAAAAATACATCTGATTGGTTATCTCTGGCCATAGATTTTAGTACTTTTTAGGATTGATTCTATATGTTGGATTCAAGCATTTTTTTTATGTAGTAAATCATAAATTAAGTTGATTTTTAGTGTGTTTACCTACCAATAGGTGGGCTGAATGCAGTCATTAGGCCCACAAAATGATCTATGTAGGACTACGAGAGTCCTCTGCATGGACTGAAACGAGACTAGGGGAGTACTCTACGACTAAATTTTTCTCCTAGTTTTTTTTTATCCTTGTTAAATAAGATTTTTCTACTCTATATATAGTCAAAAAAATTAATTAATACCATACATATTAATATATCAAATATAAAAAAAAAAATTCCATATATAGAGTTTTCACATTAGGCCTCAACTTGTATCGAGACCCTCGTTGTTAAGTTGGCGATTAATTTGCGAATTAACAATTTTTAGGTGGTAGCCGTAATATATGGACAAACACATAAAAAAAATATGAATAATTCATGATTTTTTAGGGTTTCACGAATAGAATGTGAATATGACTTTTTCACAATTAATTCAACGAAAAATTGCAGAAAAGAAAACCAACTTTAATTCATTTACAAAAAAGAATACAAGTTTTCGCAAATCCCAAAAAAGAAAACGAAACGCTCTTTAAAAGGGCGTTTCATGACGTGGCACATGTTTATTAAAAAAACGCTTTTTAAAAGGGCGTTTTTTCTGACAAACGCCCTTTTAAAGGGCGTTTTTCAGTAATAAACGTCTTTTTGAAAAACGTCTGTCAGTGTCAGTCCGACATCTGACAACCTGACAAAACGTTATTTTAAAGGGCGTGTGTCAGTAGAAAACGCCCTTTTAAAGGGCGTTTTTTACTGACAAACGCCCTTTTAAAGGGCGTTTTTTGATACCCCAAATTTTACGCCCATTTTGGCGTACCCAGAAGATGAATCAATGGCTGATTTTTGGTGAGGATGATCTCTACGGTGAGGAGATCATCCTCACAAAAATTCAGATCATTCCGATATTCGTAGATTGGTTTAGAAGTTGAGGAATTATGGGACGTTTTTTTAAAATTTCTCAAGAATAAACGCCCTTTGAAAGGGCGTTTGTCAGACGTGTCAGCCATTAGTCATTCGTTAGTCAATCGACGACTGATTGGACTGACAACAGACGAAACGCCCTTTGAAAGAGCGTTTCGTTTTCTTTTTTGGGATTTGCGAAAAGTTGTATTCTTTTTTGTAAATAAATTAAAGTTTATTTTCTTTTCTGCAATTTTCCGTTAATTCAACTGATTTAATCGAGTTCCAAAATGATGAAAAATAGATTAAAAGAAGGAAAAAAAAAACCTAATGGCCTTTACGGACCTTGCCCCCTTTTTGTTCTCGTCTTCTACCTCCTTATGCAATCTGCACCCCCACTACACGGCTCCACCTGCAAGTTGCAACTCTAGATTACACTGTTGTCGGTTGCCAATCAGGTTAGCGCACACACACTCTCTCTCTCTCTCTCTCTCTCTCTCTCTCTCTCTCTCTCTCTCTCTCTCTCTCTCTCTCTCTCTCTCACCCACATGGCCAAACTACAGTGACAAGACCTACAACTCTAGTCTCTCTTACAATTCACTAATCAGACCGATTTTTGTTATGTAAGACCATCTAGGGATGGGCCAAACATCCATATAGTCGTAGCTTCTAATAGTGTACCACGTGATTTACACTGTGGGTCCGTCATCAACGTTGATGATGGACGTCATCATTCTAACAAGAGGACTTCAGGCACCACGTTGCAGTTTAATAAATGTTTCACATTTGAGTTGAAATGTTAAAATTATGTAATGATAAAAGCACCCCTAAAAAATAAAAATTAAAAATGAAAGAAGCATTGTTTAGGAATTCAAGAAATTTCAAGGTCATTTTAAGAATAAGAATTTTTTATTTTTTAGTGGAAGATGAGCAATTAATGAGCTGTAGTTGACGTGTGCCTTTTGATACTAAAAGATCAAAGCTCCATTGCCAAGTGAGTAATTTAAAGAGAACAAACGAAACAAAATAAGGGCATTTTTAAAATTTTGAAGATTTTTGGCCTAACACAAGAAGGGCCTCGTCCTTTAAATAATAGAATAGATACTCAAAAAATAATAATATACATCAAATCCAATAATTCATAATACACCATAACTAGTGCAATTATTATATGCTTAATCGTTATCTTGAGTCTCATTATTTACAATGGTGGCAGCCTTCATTATTCTCTTGTTGTGGCATTATGAATGGGGTAAAAATGTACCATGTGACACTCTTCCAGACTTCATGGATATCTTTGGTGGACCCATAAACCAAAAATATGATTTTTAGTTGGATTTAAGTAGCCTAGAATGCTGCTTGAATGCCACAACTAAAAATCAAGAGTAATGATCACGTGGTCTGGGATCCATTGATGGTGATGTCATTTTTCCATTGGTCAAGTGTACTGGGCTAAGGTGGAGTGGTAAAACTATTTCTCAGACCTTAAGTCTGAATGAACTGAAATTAAGTGATTTGATGATTAAGTGACGTTTGGTAAACTACTTGTTTTCAACACTTATCACCAAAACCACTGAAATTAAGTGAAAAGTAAAAAAGTCACCCTCCTTTCATTTGTTGCGGTAAGTGAAAGTATCTTTTCAAAAGATTTTAAGATTATCTTTTAATACCAATAGTGTCCTTTTCTTAAAGGGTAGCTCTACGGGCACCCACCTCTTTAAGCTAGGCACGCACAAAATAAACTAATTTTGAGGACCAAAATGCCCTTTTCCATTCCTTTACAGTTTTGTTTGGGCTCCCACATTGAAAAAGAAGAAGAAGAAGAAAAACAAGAAGAGGAGGACGCCACCGCTGGTACATCTCTCTCTCTCTCTCATATAACACCTCCTCCCCCAGCCACCGTGTTGGTGGTGGTGATCAATGGTGGAGTTGGTGATGGTAGTAGTGGTGGTGGTGGTGTTGGTGGAGTTGGTGGTGGTGTTCATGGTGGAGTTGATGGTAGTGGTGGTTGTGGAGTTAGTGGTGGTGGTAGAGTGGTAATAGAGTGGTGGTTTGGAGCACCCTATACTCTCACAAATGGATGGACAATATGCGGCAAGCCCGCAAATTTTTTTTTTACCTACACGGCCTGGAACTACCGTGGTCACCATGGCACCCATGGCCTGGAACTACCGTGGCCACCATGGCACCCACGGCCAGGAGCCCAAGTCAAAAAATTTTTTTTGATTTTAATGTGGGTGCCCAACAAAATGGGGTGCCCAAATAGGGGCCCTCTAATTGGTGTAGGTGCCCATCAAATGTTGGTGCCCAGCCGAAAGAGGTGGGCGCCCGTAGAGCTACCCTTTCTTAAAGTTTCCTCTTTTAAAAACTTACGAAAGTGTCCTAATAAATATTTCAAAACACCCACAATACCCTTAACTTAATTTTAAGACCTAAGACCTTTACTATACAATCCAATTCAGACATAAGTCATTAAGCTATCAAACCTTAAGCACTTTAAGCTTTTAGATCTGATAACTTAATTTACCAAACACCATCTAACTTTGATAATTTATTAACTACATAACTCAAGGTACAATTTTTGTCAACGACAAGGACCATGCACCACGTCCATGGACCCTGGACCATGTGATCATTACTCAAAATCAACCATAAAGGAGACTCAATTCTAATGGTTCGAAGTCACCAATAGGATGATTTTGCTGTAAAGAGATCCAACTAAACGTGACGTGGTGAGGGGTTTCTTTATCAAAACTTCAACATATATCTGTATCATTGAATTGTGTTGTAACAAGCTACAGCTTACTCTCCCAAAAGCGTTAACTAGCACCATTTTGCATGGATGTTGCCCAAACATTCATACCAAAAATCGGCTTGTTTTGATAAATTTTAACCGTTGGTTTTAGTACTAAAAAATGATTGAATTAGACGGCTAGAATCAAGTCTTAAAAATTACTAGAATCTAATGGGTAGAGATTACCAATCATGGTGATTTTTGGTGTATATACTGTCAAACTGATACAACACACCCCCGTTAACTACAAGTTCACAAGTGATCATCTATTCTGGCTCCCCCACCCAAAAGGAATGTTCTCTGTTAAATTGGCCTATTGTGAGAGTCAAAATTCTCAATAAACCCTCATCACTTCGAGTTTTCATACTTGTGGTAAAAAATGTGACCCTTACCGATCATTTATCGATCTCAAACGTTTATTTGAAAATTTAGTAGGAACCTCCTCCCCACTAGAGCCAACATTCATCGTATACCCTCATGTGAGCCAATGTGTCCTCGTTGCTCGGCGTGATACAGAAGATGCAATTCATGCCCTCTTTCAATGTCCTTTTAGTGCCAGACTTTGGTTTGCTTCTCTCTCACTCCGCATTGGGGACATGACCAAGGACAAACCAAAAAATCCACCTGATTAGTTAGGTCGGACCTTTAGATGTAGTACCCCAAATAATAGTCAATAATGCTTTAAATTCTACGCTTAAAATCAACCCATGCAAATGACTCCAATCTAAAGCTTAGAAATCACTAATCAAGCTAATTTTTGGTTTACAAGTCCACCGAAGGATTAGCCAAACATCCATACGGTCATCGTCCTCTAAGAGTGTGCCCTGTGGCTCATATTGTGTTGTGTGATCGGCTTTGCTCAAAGTATAGGTAGACTGACTGTTACCCACCAGGGGTTAGCACAGATGGTAGCTAGCGACAGGGGTTTGCTCCCTCTAGTCATGTGTTCGATTCTGTGCGCCCCTCGATTTACCCCACTGCACGTAGGGAAACTTCCGTGTGGGTCGGTGCGGTGCAGCTGGAGGGATTTGTCCCATTCTATGTGGGTGGGGAACCCATAAAAAAAAAACTGTTGGTCACCATCACATCGACCAATAACAGTCCGCGGCGAAATCTATAATCTATGATACCCAAGTCTGTGTATCAAAATTTTGGTTCAGAAATCCCCTAAAATGCCACGTGAGACACTATTTCGGGCCCACTATCCCATGAACGTTTGGCCCACACCTTGATAAACCAAGACACAGAGAATCAGCACGAATGGTTTTTTTTTTTCCCGCTATAAAAATTCAATGGTGAGGTTTATAGGATTGGGTTCTATACAATACAAGCCGGACTCTTTCAACATATGGCCCACTAATTCATGGTGGGCCATGTGATGCCCAATAATAATAAAAAAAATCTGCTCGTTCAACCTCATGAGTCATGACCGAATTGATTTTCTATGGCCTTAAAGAGGTGGGCCATCCCCCAAAACACTAATCAAGTAGATCATTTTGTGAGGGTACTATTGTAACTATAATACTACGAGGTCCCTACAATGTAAGTGGTGCTAATTACTAGCAACCAAATATGTCGAATTGGTGGACCCCATTTAAGTTATTAATACCTAAATAACTGTTTTATACTTTACAGTTGTTACCATATGAAGCGTGGATCTCTTGAATCCAATGGTTCACAGCTCAACGGCTCTTCTTTGGTGGTTAAGCATGGGATAGACCCTTCTCTCTACTATTTATAACGAAAACAGCCTGTTGTGTGACCATCCATGACCATATTTATGTGCATCCAACGTTATTATAGACAAAAGCGGCTATCAAATGCATACAAATTAATTAAAAAAGGCCCATCAATTGCTAAAAGATGATCTTCACTTAACCAAGAGCATAGCACGTACCCCTCCACCAAGTCCGATTGGAATGTGTAACTTTAGAGATGTAATGTTATTTACCCGACTAGGCCCGGGGGACTAGTCGGGTGCTCCACGGTTTCAAAAAAAGAAAAAAAAAATATACACACTGCATGTCGCTACTTTCTTTCAATTTGTTCAAGCTGTTGTGGAGAATTTATGAACTTTTTATATTTTCCAGCCAAATTTTTTGAAATTTCCCTCACTTCACATTTGATTTTTTAGAAAGATTTAAGGATGGTTTTATTATAATTGTATTTTTGTCAAATTCAACTATAACGGTTAGGGTTGCTTTAGGTACGGGCACCCACCTCTTTAAGCTGGGCACCAACATCCTAGACAATTTTTTTATCAAAAAAGCCCCCCTTCAATTTGGGCACCCACCCCTCTTTTTTCCTTCATCTCCTCTCCCTCTCTCTACTGTAACTTTCTCTCTCCCTCTCTCAATCTCTCCATAGGGGGTGGGGTGGGGTGGGGAGAGAGATGGGAAAGTTATAGTATAGAGATAGAAAGGAAACAAAGGAGAAAGGGTGGGGTGGGTGCGCAAACTGGAGGGAGCATTTTTGTCCCATGCGGGTGCCCAGCTGAAAGATGTAGGGCGTTTTTGTCCCATGTGGGAGGCCCAGCTGAAAGATGTGGGTGCCCGGGAAGGGGTGAGGTTGCCCACCCTCAACTTTAAAAGTTTATTAAGGAATTTTTTTTCTTTCAAAGTACCCTGACCCAAGGCTAGTTTGATTTTTTGGGTAAAATCCGACCTGAGGCCAAGTGTTGGGCTAGCCAACTAGCCCAACCCACCGACCTGGCTTGGGTTTCCTCCAAGTCCGAGCCTGGCCCGGAAAAAAAAACATCAAATTTTTGCCCAAAGCTTTCTCTCTCTCTCTGAGTTTTTTTTTTAAATGAATTTTACGGGACCTGGCCCAAGAAAACCCCTTTTCGGGTTTCGGTAGGGCTTCGACCCGGCCCGAAATTGAGAAAAACCTGAATAAATGAAATCCCATTTTAAATCCTAAAGATATGGAGTAATTAATTGGGTTGTACCATAAAAAGGGAAAAAGACAAAGAGTATTTAATTGGGCGATGTGTCTGATATAAACAGCATTAATTCCTCAATTAAAATGGCATATTTGTAACTGTCATCTAACTCCTAGGGTGTTTCGGTCATATTAAATATTTAATTTGTTGTAATCCAGTTATCCGACACACAGTGGCGCGTACCGTAATATTTCCTGAACTCTCGACCCTGAAAGCAATGAGTCATCTCCTAACTCTTGACCTTTTGGGCCTTTTAGTTGGAATCCGTTGAGATTGAGAGCGCACTCTCTCTGTAGTCTGTACTCTCCACATTTCCGAGACAAAACATGCAGAGATTTTAGGGTTTTTCCTGTTTCGCCGAAACATTCAAAAGCGCCACTGTAGTCTGTAATGGATACTCGTTCTTCTCCCATTCTCTCCGAAATGCAAAGCTATCTAGCGTTTCTCTCGCCGGAAAACTGATTTTTCTGGTTCTCCTCTGCCTGAAATAATGGCGGGAGATGGGAAACACTCCGGAGAAGACAACCGGAGTTCCAACAACTATCTAGCACATAAGCTCTTGTCGAAGACGCCATTTATCGGCCTGAAACTTTACGTCGTAATTGGAAGTTGTGTCGGTTGTTTGATCGCAATTGCTCTTCTGATTCTTTTCTATTTCCGTTCGAATCGGAAGTCAAGAAAAAGTAGAATGCGTGTGAATCACATTTCAGGTTTAATTCCGACTGTTTCAAATGAAATCACAGACTTAAAAGCTTCGGATTGGGCGGAGACTAGTAAGATCGCCGATACAGAGAAAAAGGAAAAAGAAGAGAAAGGATTTGGTACTGCAGACGCAGATAAGGTGATTGATATCGGAAATCGGAGTCAAGAAAGTAACTTATCGCACGGTAGCCGTAGCTCATTGTCGACGTTGTCGGTAGATGTTCCGAATATCGGGTGGGGCCGGTGGTACGCGTTGAAAGAGCTGCAGATCGCAACCGGTGGATTCGTTGACGAGAATGTGATCGGAGAAGGAGGGTACGGAGTCGTTTATAGAGGAGTATTGCCGGATAGTTCTGTAGTTGCAGTGAAGAACCTTTTCAACAACAAGTGAGTATTTCTTTTTCTGTCTACCTAGCGCACGTTAGATTCGGGCCGCATTGTTTATTTTCAGTGTCTCGTATATTATTATTACTGATATAAAATTGATCGAGTGGGTTAAAAAATTTCTCCACCCAAAATTGATAACTAGAAGTTAAATTGTCGGTCTGCCTGGCTATCTGTTTGGCTTTTTGTTGTGTAATCCAGCGGCGCACGTTAGATCCAGGCCGTGCTTTTCGTGTGTCGGTAGCATCTTTTCAAGGAATATGGAGAAAAGTAAAGGATTCGGAGGTTAATTCCAGTGGCTTCAATTTTTTTTTCACTTTTTTATTTTCATAATAAGACTGAAAAACACAACACAGTATTTTAAGTTCACTGAATACTCTGGAATGGCTTCTTGCATTCAATGTTGCAAAGAGCGCGAGTCATATTGGGGCCTTTTTGATAAAAATCTTAAAAATTGCATAAAAATCTTAAGAAATTTTTAAAGAACTGTTTTTTTAATGTATCTCCCAACTCCATACTTCCATGCAAGGTCCTTCCTCTCACCGTCTTGTAACAAGTACAAACTAAAAATAAAATTAAAAAACCAAGGAAAAAAAGAGAAATCTAAATAAAAAATGAGTGTAATTAACAATTCTACAATGGGAGAATTGGGGTAAGGATGTAATAAGGTTTTTCTTGAATGAGAGGAAGAATATGATTTAAATCATCTTCATTAGGATCATTTTTTGACTTTTTTGGCATTACAGATAAATAAGGGGAGTATTTTGGGCAAACAATGACAAAAATAAAAATAAAAATTATATATTTTACCATGTAATGTACATGCACAATCGGAGCTTGAACCTTTAGTGTGCCTCAAGCCTTTAGGTCACGCTTCGGCTAGGCCTCTTAAATCCTATTGAGGCTTAAACCTCGAGATCAAATCAATGCACCTCACCTCAAGGCGGGATTTATAGAACATTGCTTGCATTGTCAGAAAAATATTCTACCAAATTTCATTAACATATAAATATGGTTGCTTCCTGTCAGAGAAAACAAGGGATACATTTGTAACAGGGTTTCAAAGTTTAGAATAATTGGCTGAGATACCAGTCATACTTAGAAAATCTCTGCTGAATTTGATGTGTGATGTTTTATAAAGAAGAATAGCTTTATTTCATGAAAGCAATAGATACTGAGGTGGTATTACTTTAATTTTCCTTTTCATTCTACCTTTACATTTTTGGATCAAACTTGGAACGATATAGAGAAGATTACCATGGCCCCTGCGCAAGGATGACACACACAAATGGAGAAATGGTCCAAATTTTATTGGGTCCAGCCAAACCCCAACTTACCGACTAAAATTAAAAAAAAGAAAAAAATTCTGATCAAAACTTCATACTCCGTTACCACCTTGTTTGTAGGGGTCAGGCGGAGAAGGAGTTCAAGGTGGAAGTTGAAGCCATTGGAAAAGTAAGGCATAAAAACCTGGTGGGCCTTATTGGGTATTGTGCGGAAGGTGTTCAAAGGTACTTGTCTTGTTGGCTTCTTGCTTGAATTATCATCTCCTCTCTATGGAAATGAGCTACGGTCGTATGGTCTTTCTGACATATCTGCGGAAACTTGTGCACTGGTCATTCAGGATGCTCGTATATGAATATGTAGACAATGGCAATTTAGAGCAATGGTTGCATGGTGATGTTGGGCCTGTTAGCCCTCTGACATGGGATGTTCGAATGAAGATCGCCATAGGAACAGCTAAAGGGTATGTGATTCCGTCACATTTTTCATTTCATTGCCTTCATTTATCTTATTTGTACATGATATATTACACTGAAGAGAAGCATAATATAGAGGGTTGTCAAATGTCGTGTCATGCTTGTTGGTTTACTGAATAATCTTAAGCATGATTGAAGAAAACTTTACTTTGGTAAGTCTGATTCTGTTTTTGAAATATTGAATTGCACTATATATTTGCTTTTTGCAGATTGTATCATTTAATTTGGTCTTGAGAAATATTCATAGTTGCTCTTTTTCTCTCTATCTGTCGAGTTCTTTTTCCTTTTTAGTTGTGTTTTGTGTTGGTTAAGATGGGATCAAATCCATTACATTCTCTAGGGCACAAGGCTTGATCTCTAGTAATATAAACCGTCAGATTCTCGGAGTGACTGAGAACCCTCAAGTTTCCTGAGGCAACCAGGAAAACCATACTTTTGGACAATAACAAAAAGCATTAAACTTAATCAATACTTCAAGTTTTGTGAAATGTCTGCCCAGATGATAGTAGTCTATAGGCTTAAGAACAATGTTCAAAAACTTCAGTGACTAACTTGACTAACTCCTCGAGTCTACTTGACTTGATCAGAACTTGGGTGTAGGTAAAGCAGTTACTTGGTTTCCAGAAATACAGTAGAATTACTGAAAATTTCATTTGATTTAACTTCGATTTTCTTGCTTATGAACATAAAAATCAGTTTGCTTATCTTGAAGTAGTATTTTTTAGAATTTAAGCCATTCTTCTTTTCTATCATTTGTGGGGAATCTGTTTATCGTGGTAGTCTCCATCAGGCAGGTAAACCGCTTTTAATACTTTGAAACCGTTGAACTGACAGAAGAATGGCCTTTCTTCTCAAGCTTTCAGTACTGAAATGAAGTGGTTATTTTTGTATTTCCATTTCCATTTCCATTTTTTGTGAAAGAGGCTTAAATGTGCTTTGTGGAACCTTCTCTGCTTTGGAAATATTTTTTTTTCTTGTTACAGCTTAACCTATTTGCACGAAGGATTAGAACCCAAAGTTGTGCACCGAGATATCAAATCCAGTAATATTCTTCTGGATAGAAAATGGAACCCAAAGGTCTCAGATTTTGGACTGGCTAAAGTATTGGGATCTGATGCAAGCTATGTGACCACTCGTGTAATGGGAACATTTGGGTTTGTTCTTTCTCTAATTCCATTTTGATGTTTATTATTAATCAGTCAGCTCCTTGTTTGGACAATATGTCCTATCAATTCTGTTTATTTCACTAATGTGTTGATATTCCTCTGATGCAGATACGTAGCTCCTGAGTATGCATGCACTGGTATGCTTAACGAGGGCAGTGATGTCTATAGTTTTGGTGTTCTGCTCATGGAAATAATCTCAGGAAGGAGCCCAGTTGATTATGCCAGACCAGCTGCAGAGGTGACAAATCCTTTTGTTTTCCTCGGCTTCATTGTAATTGCGACAGTTGTGGTCTAATACATCTCACTGGACATGCAGGTGAATTTGGTTGACTGGTTTAAAGGGCTGGTAGCAAGTCGGCGTGGAGAAGAAGTGGTGGATCCGCTTATTGAAGTTCATCCATCGCCGAGAACTTTGAAACGGATATTGCTGGTTTGCCTCCGCTGTATACATTTGGATGCTAATAAGCGACCAAAGATGGGGCAAGTTGTACACATGCTTGAAGCATATGAGTTTCCCTTCCAAGTTGTAAGCCCCCTACTCTCCCTGAATTATTATAATACGATTCCATGCTGTTTAAGTGCTTCAAAAACTCTTTCAACTGTTACAATCGAGGAGAGTGAAGATGTTGACAAACAGATTGAAAACTCCAATGTTTTGACAAACAAAATCCAAATTTCTATTTCTCTAGTTACCCTTATCAGCTGCTTGTTCTATGTTATGCAGGAACACGGCTCAGCCCAATATTAGGGCCCCTCTCCCTCCCCGTGTGGGTGCTGTTGCCACCGATGGAATTCCAGTGGAGGTGATCTCAAGAAGACACAGAAATGGACAGTAGCATGGTACGTGAGAAGTAAAATAATTTTGTACTTTGTACATTTCTGTTAGTTTATTAAAGAAGAAAGCATTTCGTGCTTTGTAAGCATATTTCAATTTTTCTTTAATTTAATTGTTACAGCTTCGTTTCGATGTTCCTTATAAATACATTATCTTCCATTTTGATGCTACCTACCGTACTCTATTGACACAATTCCAATACTGGTAAAAGAACTGCACCGATGTAAAAAAAAATTGGAACTTAGGGCCTGTTTGGTACGTGAGAAAAAGAGTTCCGACGGTGAATATTTAGCCAGGCGAATATTATCTTGGCTAAATATTTGCTCATCGCAATATTTAACAATGTTTGGTACGTGTACGAGCTAGCTCACTTCAGCTTACTTCATTTTCTTTCAATTTGAGTGGGTCCCACATATCAAAGTAAGTCAAAAATAGGTTGGGTCAGTGCGGGAACCACATATTATGTCAAAGAATAAAAAAAAAATCATTTTTATCTTTTTTATATATTAAAAAATTAATTTTTATTGAAAATAGTGATTTTCCGGCGAGAAAATAAAATTTTCTCACCAAGGCATAATCGGCGTGAAAATATTTTCACAGGGGGGGGGTGACCAAATGTTTTCCCGCCGCGGAGGGCAAATATGTGGGCCCGGCTAAATATTCGCCAAGGGCGGGTGGCTGCCAAACACAGCCAGGCGAATATTTGCGCGGCTAAATATTTTATTTGCCCGCCGCGGTGCGTTACCAAACAGGCCCTTAAATATTAGCAGTCATATTTATATTTTATATTTCTAGAAATAAAGAGTTGATCCTTGATCCTATACTGGTATCTGTATATTGGTGTGTATTAGCCTTCTAATAATGTGTAGGTTCTTAAAATCTGATTTTCCAGAAACGTGTATTTAGATCACCGAACAATGTAAACAATCAATTGGATCAAGACCCTACTCCACCAAATCATAAATTAGATCTATATGTAACACATGCTGTCAATCTAAATAAATTAAACATCCGTACCTGATTCTGCAGATTTAGACCTTGGTAGCACTACAAACTTGGTAGCACTACAAATGTTTGTGCGAAAACATTTGCGAGTGGTCAGTGGCACAACATCCAACAAATAATTCATTTTTTTTTTTTTTTCTTCGCCAAAAAGTGGTCTAATGTTTGCAGTAAAAAAGTGGCTGCAGACAGATGCAGAGTGTAAACAAGGCAAATGAATCTCTCGCCTCTCAGACTTTTAGGAAGAGGATTGGATCTGATAAGTTTGAGGTGAGAGGTGGGACTCTCTTAAATAATCAAAAATCCCGAATGATCTCTCCAGGCTACACCATCCAATAGAATTACGGCAACACACACCAACTCTTTACAACTTGGACACCCGTTGTTGATGGTATATAGTATTAAAAAGGAATTATACAGCCCAACATTTCAAAGAAATAGTAAAAATCACATATTATGTGCCGTATTAGTCCCATATATTATACATGAAATTATTACAACCTCGGCCTGCCTATACCGTTCCAATGTTTGGAATTCAGCTGAAGTAAATGAAGTTTGGATAAACATCAGGCAGAGCATGTAAATATTTAACAGCTCTAAGGAAATGAATGACAAATACGTATCAAGATTATTAGTTCAATAATACTATAAATACCTCATTTATTAAATGAAAATTGGTTTAAGTTGAAAAACATTTACATCTACAACATGTGATTCTCTAACTACATCTTAAACCCCCCATTATATTATTCCTCCGGTCTTGCATATGTTGAAACATGAGCTATACCCATTCAATTAGTTATCACTTCATCCTTCCCGCTATCTGACTTATGAAATTGATTTAAAATTCGGAACAGTTAAAACAGTGCATTTTTATTATTTTCTCCTATTCATGATATATTTTGAATTTGGTTCAAGAATTAACTTCTAAATTATTTTTATTTCAGTTACCTTCTTATTTTTAAAATAGAACTAAGATTCATGAGTTACAAACATGCAAAAGTCCCGATATTAATCTTTGAAATCTATATTTGTATAACATCAAACGGAACCAGATGGATTCGAACCATCAACCTCTCAAAACCAACAAGGCCTGAGCGCTCTTTCCATTTTGAGCTTATGGATCCACAAGCCTATGAATACCAAAAAGGTCTTCTAATACTTTTTACTCCACTTTGCTAAGAGAAAAGGGAAATGAACATCTTCTCTATTAAAATATGAAACTAACGTCCTCATAAAAATTTAACTCTAGGTAAATAATCAATGGCATGAATCAGAGCTTTGGTGTACGGGTTCGGTTGTCTACACAGTAACTTGGACGCATCTAACGAACCTTTTTGGATTAATAAAATTGAGACAGTTCACCTTATATCCATAACCAATCATCGAGTTGTGCATTACTGGCAATTTTCTACAAGGAAGACACAGCCTTTAGATTTGTAACATGTCCTAAACCAGCTTTTCAAAATCAGTCTCTACCACTTCCCTGGTCTTGCCAAAAGTATGCATCATTTTTTAGACAAATATTTGCATTATCAAATCATTTTTTGCCAAAAAGTGACTGCGAACAATAAACAAATGACACTCTTAACCCCTCTTTTTCTCCCCCAATATAGCTCGCCCCGCTTCACAACCATAAAAATATTTTCAAACCATCAGGTATTTGCCTACAAGCATTTTACTTCAAACAGGATTCCAAAGCCCTGCATGGCTCTGACTGTATTGATATGCAAATGCACTCATGTGCCTCAATTTTGAGATTCAGGTGCAAGTGGTAGATGCACATCCATGAAGCCCAAAATCTGGGGCAATTGCATTAGCGCTCCTCTGGACAACAATAATCACAATGATAACAATAATAATTATATTGTATATTTTTTGTAACTCGAGAAACAATAATATTTTTTTTTTTACAATAATGTGGATTACGATTCTTATTTCTTTTTTTTATTACAAAAATAAATAAATAAATAAATAAGATTCGTAATCCACAATATTATAAAAAAAATAAAAAAAAAATAAAAAGAAATTCAATGAATAATAAGAGATAGAACA
This sequence comes from Euptelea pleiosperma, assembly GCA_035048495.1. Classification (NCBI taxonomy): domain Eukaryota; kingdom Viridiplantae; phylum Streptophyta; class Magnoliopsida; order Ranunculales; family Eupteleaceae; genus Euptelea; species Euptelea pleiosperma. The sequence continues at coordinate 3,236,946 of CM068552.1, read as the reverse complement.
CAAGAACACTTCAATAGATTTCAAAGAAGAGGAAAGTTCAGAGTTGTGTGCTCTGTTCGATGCCTCTTAAGCTTACAAATGCCTAAATATATAGGCAAGGGGCTGAAGGAAAAGGAATCTTAGCATGTGGCTCGGGTACACAAGGGGCCCCATCGACAGCTCACAAAGACTAAAGGAGATTCGATCTTATCCTCTGCCGACACAAAAGACAAAGCAAAAGCAGATTCGTCGCAGCGAATCAAATAAAGAAAAAGGTGACACGCAGGTCACGACAAGCCGAAAGCATAGACACAAAAGCAAAGGTTCGCACAAAGGATAGACGGAAAGCACAAACGAAAGCAGATTCCCTAGACGTGGAATGAGCTGCTAGTCCTGATGACGTCAGCAATTCCTGCAGCTGCTTCGTTGAGAGTGGCACAGACTTGCCTGAAAAGATTCAGCCAGTCACCCCAATAGTTGTCCTTGGTGGCTTGGTGCTGAGTTTCACCGAACTTTAGGCGAATAATTTCCCTGTAGTCGGCGAGAGCTTTCTCAAGACGTTGTCTGGCATCGTCTTCGTGCATATGAAGGGCTCCTCTGAGCTGGTGTTCTTCCTTGTTGTCTATTCCTTCTTTACTGTTCCTCTTGCTGTGGAGGATTTTGAGGGTCTCTGTGTATCCTTCTTTGGGCTCCTTAAGGTAAAGGTCCCTGAGAGTAAGGCTGAAGAGAGCTGGATATGTATCAGAGTTGAGACCTTCTCTGCGAGATCTCTTGGATGAGGAGGCTGTATCCATGAGCTCTGATTCTTCTGAAGGATTTAGAGCTGGATGAGAAGAATGAGATGTGCGAAGAAGGTGAAGCCTAACCTCCCTTATATAGACCTGCAAGTCGGTGGGCACAGTAACCTTAGGAGGTTCTGGAGACTGGATATCCGGCGAATATTCCGGGGCTTGCTTATGGACGAAGGTAACAACCTTTTGGGCCTGGGCCTGTCGGTGCATTTTAAGGGCCTGGGCTTGCCTTTGCAGCATTATGGATCTGGGTTGAAACCTGTGAGTTCTGCGGTTCTGGGCTATGTCATGGGTCATGACATAGGCATAGTGATGGGCCTGCTGGGCTTCGGTTAAGGCTTGGGCCTTACTGTAGATCTGGGCCTGATGGGCCTGCTGATTGCTAACGTGGGCTGAGGCTTTTCTTCTGGATTTTTCATACCAGACTGGTCTTGGGCCTCTTGCAATATAGGCTTTTGTTAAGAAGCTGTTCAATTGGGTAATAAGCCCAAGGTGTGAACAGTCTCCCTCAAGCACTGTAACAAGTGCTTCATGAGCTTCTTCCGGGATTGCCTGAGCTTGGTATACCTGCTGAGCAAGTCGAGAAAGCTGATCGGCAAGCTGATTGTTCTCTCCTTTAATGTGTTCAAATTGCACTGTTATCCCGGTGTTGGTGATATAGTCGCAGAAGCCTATCCATCTGACTCTGCTAGGCTTTTTGACAGCCATTTTTTCGTAAAAAGCTATAATAGCTTGGCAGTCAGTGCGCACTGTGATTTCCCTTTTGTCAAGATAGAAGATCTTGAATTGTTCGAGACTTTGCATGACTGCAAAAATCTCGGCATCTATTGTGGATTTAACCACTGGGAACTTTCCTGATGCGTATGCACAGATCCTTTCCGATCCTTGGGACGCAGCCTTGGCGTTTTTCCATTTGCAAATTCCACCCCATCCTTCCATGCAACCATCAGATTCAATGACGATATATGCCTGTGGTGGTGGTATTTCGAGGTCTGGTAAGCCTTGGACAAGCTCCTTGATTTGTTTGACTATTTTCCAGTCAGAGGGCTTCCAGCGCCTATCTCCATGTTCTGATGTCTTGGAGTACAAAGGTCCGAGTAGTGTTCCGCATTTTGGGATGTACGACCTTGCATAGTTGAGAACACCCAACCAACTCCTAAGACCTTTTAGTGTCATCAAGCTAGAATCTTCAACATCAGCAATCTTCTTGATTATATGAGGCTGAAGCTTGATTTTTCCTTCACGAATAATTGCACCTAGGAATTGCTGACGTCATCAGGACTAGCAGCTCATTCCACGTCTAGGGAATCTGCTTTCGTTTGTGCTTTCCGTTTGTGCTTTCCGTCTGTCCTTTGTGCGAACCTTTGCTTTTGTGTCTATGCTTTCGGCTTGTCGTGACCTGCGTGTCACCTTTTTCTTTATTTGATTCGCTGCGACGAATCTGCTTTCGCTTTGTCTTTTGTGTCGGCAGAGGATAAGATCGAATCTCCTTTAGTCTTTGTGAGCTGTCGATCGGGCCCCTTGTGTACCCGAGCCACATGCTAAGATTCCTTTTCCTTCAGCCCCTTGCCTATATATTCAGGCATTTGTAAGCTTAAGAGGCATCGAACAGAGCACACAACTCTGAACTTTCCTCTTCTTTGAAATCTATTGAAGTGTTCTTGTGTTCTATCTCTGTTCTTCTCTTTCTTTCCGCAATATTTTTTTTTTGATTAGCTAACTACTGCATTGCCGAGGTAGTTAGTTGTTCGATCCCTTTGTACGGAAAGCACAAACGGAAAGCACAAACGAAAGCAGATTCCCTAGACGTGGAATGAGCTGCTAGTCCTGATGACGTCAGCAATTCCTGCAGCTGCTTCGTTGAGAGTGGCACAGACTTGCCTGAAAAGATTCAGCCAGTCACCCCAATAGTTGTCCTTGGTGGCTTGGTGCTGAGTTTCACCGAACTTTAGGCGAATAATTTCCCTGTAGTCGGCGAGAGCTTTCTCAAGACGTTGTCTGGCATCGTCTTCGTGCATATGAAGGGCTCCTCTGAGCTGGTGTTCTTCCTTGTTGTCTATTCCTTCTTTACTGTTCCTCTTGCTGTGGAGGATTTTGAGGGTCTCTGTGTATCCTTCTTTGGGCTCCTTAAGGTAAAGGTCCCTGAGAGTAAGGCTGAAGAGAGCTGGATATGTATCAGAGTTGAGACCTTCTCTGCGAGATCTCTTGGATGAGGAGGCTGTATCCATGAGCTCTGATTCTTCTGAAGGATTTAGAGCTGGATGAGAAGAATGAGATGTGCGAAGAAGGTGAAGCCTAACCTCCCTTATATAGACCTGCAAGTCGGTGGGCACAGTAACCTTAGGAGGTTCTGGAGACTGGATATCCGGCGAATATTCCGGGGCTTGCTTATGGACGAAGGTAACAACCTTTTGGGCCTGGGCCTGTCGGTGCATTTTAAGGGCCTGGGCTTGCCTTTGCAGCATTATGGATCTGGGTTGAAACCTGTGAGTTCTGCGGTTCTGGGCTATGTCATGGGTCATGACATAGGCATAGTGATGGGCCTGCTGGGCTTCGGTTAAGGCTTGGGCCTTACTGTAGATCTGGGCCTGATGGGCCTGCTGATTGCTAACGTGGGCTGAGGCTTTTCTTCTGGATTTTTCATACCAGACTGGTCTTGGGCCTCTTGCAATATAGGCTTTTGTTAAGAAGCTGTTCAATTGGGTAATAAGCCCAAGGTGTGAACAGTCTCCCTCAAGCACTGTAACAAGTGCTTCATGAGCTTCTTCCGGGATTGCCTGAGCTTGGTATACCTGCTGAGCAAGTCGAGAAAGCTGATCGGCAAGCTGATTGTTCTCTCCTTTAATGTGTTCAAATTGCACTGTTATCCCGGTGTTGGTGATATAGTCGCAGAAGCCTATCCATCTGACTCTGCTAGGCTTTTTGACGGCCATTTTTTCGTAAAAAGCTATAATAGCTTAACAGTCAGTGCGCACTGTGATTTCCCTTTTGTCAAGATAAAAGATCTTGAATTGTTCGAGACTTTGCATGACTGCAAAAATCTCGGCATCTATTGTGGATTTAACCACTGGGAACTTTCCTGATGCGTATGCACAGATCCTTTCCGATCCTTGGGACGCAGCCTTGGCGTTTTTCCATTTGCAAATTCCACCCCATCCTTCCATGCAACCATCAGATTCAATGACGATATATGCCTGTGGTGGTGGTATTTCGAGGTCTGGTAAGCCTTGGACAAGCTCCTTGATTTGTTTGACTATTTTCCAGTCAGAGGGCTTCCAGTGCCTATCTCCATGTTCTGATGTCTTGGAGTACAAAGGTCCGAGTAGTGTTCCGCATTTTGGGATGTACGACCTTGCATAGTTGAGAACACCCAACCAACTCCTAAGACCTTTTAGTGTCATCAAGCTAGAATCTTCAACATCAGCAATCTTCTTGATTATATGAGGCTGAAGCTTGATTTTTCCTTCACGAATAATTGCACCTAGAAACTCGACCTCCTTGCATGCAATCTTCATTTTAGTTGGGCTAAGGACCAGCCCATTTTGTTTGCAGATATTCAGCATCTGCTTCAAGTGTTCTTCATGCTCCCTGATAGTATTAGAGAATACTAATATGTCATCAATGTAAACTGCTATAAATTTTTCCGTACCTTTAAAGCAGTTATCCATTTTGCGCTGAAATACGGCAAGAGCATTCTTCAGTCCAAATGGCATTACCAGCCATTCGAATAACCCAACTGGACTGATGAAGGCTGTCCAGGGTATGCTGTCTTCGTCCATAAGGACCTGATGGAATCCAGATTTGAGGTCGAATTTGCTAAAAACCTTAGCATTTCCGAGCGCTTGAAAGATAGAACTCATCCCAGGCAGACTGTACTGGTCTTTGTGGGTGTTGTCGTTGAGCATCTTATAGTTAAAAACCATACGCTCCTTTCCTCGAATCTCCTTTCCTGTAGTTGCGTCTATTGCCGTTCCTGAGCAGACTATGAATGCTGCAGTTCGGTGTTTGCTCTTGCTAGGTCGGATTACTCCGAGGTCTAGTAGAACATCAATGTGACGCTGATATCTTGCCTTTTCCTCCAAGGTCAGATGTCCAGGTAGCCTATCTTCAATAGTAATGTCTGGGTTAATGATTTCCAGACTGCATCTGATCTGATTCTTGGCCCAATGTTTCATAGGATTGTCTCCTATAAAACCTTGCTCTTTCAGCTCTCTAAGCAGCTGAGAGTCTTTGATCTTTCTTTCGAGTGATTCGAAGTCGCAATTAGCTGCAAGTTCCAGTTTCAAATCTTCCTCTTCGATCAGCTCTTCAAGATATGCCAGCTTTTGAGGTTCTAAGGTGGTTTGGATCTTCGTGACAGTTTTATAGAAGGTTATTTCTGTACCTTCAAACCGTAAACCTCCTTTCATTGCGCGAATAAAGTTGCACCCAATAAGCATATCTATCTTGGGCATGTTCATGGGGAACACCGAGATGTAAGGTGTGTAGAATTCATTCCCAGCAAGAACCATTTTGCCCTGTTTCATCTTCTTTGTTACTCTCGTAACACTATTGATACCTGATACGTTCTGAACAATTTTGGCATCTTCAGTGGCTTCGAGTGGGACCTTTTCCGAGTTGATACAGCAGCATGTGCAACCTGTATCAATAATGGCGTTGATTTCGAACACCAAGGGTTCTGCTCCAGGTCTGGGAGGAATCTTGAATATAACCACAATGTGGTATAGCTTGTTGTTCCCACCTTTAGGCATTTCGGAGAACGCCTCTTCTTCTTCTTCTGCAACTTCCTTGTAGGATGTTGTCATTGCTGTCTGTTGTTCCACCGGTATTTCCACCGGTATCGCATGTTCAGGCTCCTTTCCATCTCTTCTCGTGGCTTCCTCTTCAAAGACACGACCAGCTTAGAGAATACCGAGTTACTGTGGGACCCACTTTTAGTTTCTATTAATTATAGGCTACCATTGTTTATGTGCGTTAATTGATGAATAATGCCTTAATACATGTTTTTCTAAAAAACTAATGCAATGCACTACCAACCAAACAAATAAACTGTTCGAATTATCTATCTACAAATAGGTGCTCAATTGCCAACCATTTGCACGGCAGCACAAAATGCACTGCAGCAAACCGAAGCAGGGCCTTCGCTGCAAGTTAAGACAGGAGTCTGCAAATGCACTCTTACTTGTAACCTGTATCACTGGTCAAAGACCCATCGTTGATATAAACTTGGGGAGAGGAAAACAGCCCATTATGCAGATTATAAAGAAACAGAATGCAAAAAGAAATAGAATGAAATGATAAAACAGAGAAATCCCAAACAAACTTCCGTTTAATTTTACATAGCAGTGCTAAAAAGCAGGAAAGGATGATGAAATGAAAATATTTGTTTTACCAGATTAAGAAATACTTTTCGCTCATATAATGCCTGTCAGGAGGAAATTAGACAACCCACGGGAGAGCAAACAATTAGCCAGCATACATACATAACCTTAAACAATCAAACCTCTTCCGTTAATCATCCAAAGACTTCCAAAACCAAGCAGAGCAGCAGTTGCAGCACCTGCAAACATCAATAACTTCCAAGACAACCAGCTGTGTACCGACAAAACAGAACTTTGATCTTTCATGTTAATCAAACAATCAGGTAACTTTGTTCCACCAAGGCCAACAGTGGAACCTATAAGGTACCCTCCAGCCACAGCTACGAACAGACCAACCCAACCACAAGAACCTCCTCAGCAAGTCTTCGAAGGTGTGCGAAGACCAGGAAAATATGGAAGGCCACTAGCTCCGTGGCAGCTTCCCTCAGCACAACTTACCAATGGAGCATTATTGGTTCTTCCCCCAGAGATTGCCAGTCACGCCGATGCAGTGACAACATGGGAAACCATTACTCTGAATCTCTTACGAGAGATGACATTTGACTCCCTCCAAGATAAAGTCGATTACATCGAAAATCTTCTAGGCCCAAGAGAAAAGGAGTCATGGGTTACGTGGCGCATGGCTTTTTCCGATGAATTCAAAACATTGGTAGCAGCAGCCGACGAACCTAGAAACATCACCAGCGCTATAAAGCGAGTTCTGGGTGTCAACGATCCATACACTGGGGATCTTCATAATCAGAACAAGGCTTATGCGGACTTGGAAAGGTTACAATGCCCTAACCTTGAATCTGTTATGCCATTTCTCTTCAGGTATTATCAGCTGGCCGCCCAAAGTGGAAAAATGTGGAATGGACCAGAACTTTCTGACAAACTCTTCAGAAAGTTACCTCCTGAGATTGGTCCAACAATCATCCAGAAGTACCATGACAGATATCCTGGAGTTCAAATTGGCGTCAGCGCAAGAATTCAGTTTGTTTCTGAATACCTTCAAGATCTCTGTAAGCAGGCTGAGCTACAAAGGAAGCTCAAAAACCTGAATTTCTGTCGAAGTATTCCTATTCCTGGTTATTATGACACAGGAAGTGGAAAGCGTAAGTTTGGGATTCGCAAATCTAAGACTTACAAAGGCAAACCACATGATTCTCATGTGAAGGTGATCAAGAATAAGCAGAAAGCTGCCCACACCAGAGAAGGGCAGAAATGCAAGTGTTTCCTTTGCGGGATTGAAGGACACTTTGCCAGGGAATGCCCTAAAAAGCATGTCCGACCAGAGCGAGCGGCCTATTTTGATGGGTTGGCTCTTGACAAAAACTGGGATATTATCTCAGTTGATCCAGGCGAGCCAGACGACGATGACATCTGCTCAATCTCTGAAGGCGAAGCTCAGAACATGGAGGATCTGGCAGCATTCAAAATGCCTTATACCATTGAACCATCCTATGATGATCCTTTCTTCGCAGGCGTCGTAATCAGCACTGGACAAATTCCCCCACAGAAAGAAGGCCATGGTTGGCGTGTTCGCCTGCCTCTTTCAACTACCCAGACTCAATGTGATCATAACTGGGACGACAACTTCAAAGTTCCTGATCCTCTTTGCTCTTTATGCAGAGATACCACGATTCAGGGCAGAAGTGCAGCCTGCACTGTCTGTTTCATTAACCTTTGTTGTCTATGTGCAGGATTGGAATTTGGCCTCAGAATTATTCCCCCAGCGGAATCCCGTACCAACTGGCAGTATAAGAGTCGTGATGCTCTCATACAATCTTTGTATGAACACAACTCTTTCCTGCTCAATCATGTCACCAGCCTCAAGCAGACCATCAAAGATCTTCAACAACAACTTCAAGCCATCTATGATGCAGATCTTATCGATTTATCTACGCTTGAACCCATTGACACCGATCAGAATTTTGCTGCTGCAAAATCCTTTTTTGTTCGGGGTGAAGGGTCTCAACAACAAAATCCAAATCAAGAAGAACTTGCAGAAAAGATTACAGAAGAACTTGCAGACAAGATCACAGAAGAATTCACCATGGTTACTTATCAAGGTGAATCAGAGGAAGATGAAGAGGCGTACACTGAAATGCCTAAGGAAGAAAATAACCAACTGGCCGACCAGTTGTCTCGCCTTGCTCAACAGGTTTATCAGGCCCAAGCCCACGGAAACAAACAGCAGGCCAAGAAGGCCCAAACCAGCAGTAAGGCCCAAGCCTTACCACAGGCCCATCAGCATGCCTACGTCATGATCCATGACCAGGCCCAGACCCGCAAAACCCACAGATTTCAGCCCAGATCCATCATATTACAAAAACAGGCCCAAGCCTTAAGGATGCACAAACAGGCCCAGATCCATAAATCAGATTCCTTCGTCCCCAAGGAATTGCTGACTCAGCATCTGGCATATTCGCCGGATATCCAGTTTCTGGAACCTCCCTCAGGCACTATTCCCACCGACAATATTGCCTATATAAAGAAGGTAAGAAGGCATCTCCTCAGCACTTCCAATTCTTCTTCCTTCAAAGAAATCCTAGAAACTGAGCTCATGGATACTGCATCTTCCTCTCGAGCATCTCCTTCCAAGCGACCAAGAACTCTGGCAGATGACGAACAACCGGAGAGGCAACCGGAACAGTACAAGGCTCTTTTCAGCCTTACCTACAGAGATCTTATGATGAAGGACCCGAAGGAAGGATATACAGAAACCCTTGGAGTTCTTCACAGGATGAGAAAACAAGGGATAGACATCAAAGAGGAACATCAACTCCGAGGAGTTCTGCACATGCATGAGGATGACGCCCGGCAAAAACTGGAAAAGGCTCTCGCTGATTACCAGGAAATTATCCGCCTCAAATTTGGTGAGACACAACGACTTGCCTCCAAGGATAATTACTGGGGAGATTGGCTCAATCTTCTAAGACAGATCCTCGCCACTGTCAACGCAGCGGCCGCCGGCCTAAGGGACGTGATGAAGAACAGTAGCACGTTCTATGTCTAACGGCATGGAATATTCCGTTACTGCTTTTCGTTTGTTGTCTTTTCCCTTTGTTTGTTTGTTAAAGCGATCTGCGAATCGCATCTGCTTTTAGGTTTGTCGTGACCTGTGTGTCACTTTTGTTTTTTTTTTAAGTTGTTTGTTTGATTCCCTGCGAGGAATCTTTGCTTTTTCTTTGTCGGTTTGTCGTTTGTGTCGGCATGTGTTAAGTCGGCAAAGTCGTTTGTCGTTTGTGTCGGCAAGTGATAAGCCCGAATCTTTATTTATGAGCTGCGATGGGGCCCAATGAGCACCCGAGCCATAAGTTTGATTCCCTTATCCTTTCCCTTCGCCTATATAAGAAGGCAGCGTCTGTATTGAAGAGCACCGAACAGAAGCAACACTTCTGAACTCTCTCTTCCCTTTGAAGACTAATATAGTTCATCTTTTGTTCATTATTTTTCTTCCGCACTCTGTTATTTGTTCATTGCTTAGTAATTTTCGCCGAGGTTACTAAGTTCGATCCATTATTCGGACCATATTTTGGTATAAGAAGTGTTTCTTCTGTTCGGTGCTCTTCAATACAGACGCTGCCTTCTTATATAGGCGAAGGGAAAGGATAAGGGAATCAAAACTTATGGCTCGGGTGCTCATTGGGCCCCATCGACAGCTCATAAAGAAAGATTCGGGCTTATCACTTGCCGACACAAACGACAAACGACTTTGCCGACCTAACTTGCCGACACAAACGACAAACAAAAAGCAAAGCAAAAAGCATGAGACACGCAGGTCTCGACAAAAGACTAAAAAGCAAACCAATACAAGCCACACAACGAAAAGCAAAAGCTGTAAAGCAAGTTACAGCTGGTACGCCTTGCTGTCTCTGATGGCGTCATGGATGACGGTAGTCGCTTGTTGCTCCTTTCGCACAGCTTCTGTGATGACTGGTAACCAGTCTCCCCAGTAGTTGTCCTTTGTTGAGAAGGACCTGGTTTGTCTGAGTTTCAGGCTGAGAATTTCCTGGTGTTCTTCCAGAGCTCGGAGGAGTCGAGAACTAGCATGTTCTTCGTGCTGATGGAGGAGTTTACGAAACTCTTCATGTTCAGCCATGTTGATGCCTTCTTTGTTGAGTTCTTCCAAGGTTGCAGTGTACCCTTCAACTGGTTCCATGAGGTAGAGCTCAGTGAGCCTCTGCCTCTTCTGTTCCTCAGATGGTTCAGGTTCCATCCTTCTTTTGTTGTAAGGATTAAAGGATGAGGATGCTCTCTTCATGATTGTGGGTGGGAAATAACCTGAGAGGAAATGGTCCTTTAAATAGACCGGAAAACTTGCCGGAGAAGCAAACTCAAAAATATCTTGAGATGCTTCTGGAACATGGGCCTGGACTTGTTCTGGAACATGGGCCTGGACTTGTTCTGGAGAAGTTTCCAGAAAATGGGCTGAATGAGCTTGGGCCGGATGGGCCTGATGTCTTCTGGGCTTTTGCTTTGGTACTTCATACCAGCATGGGCTTTTAGGCCTATGGGCTTGGGCTGCACAAATATAATTGTTAAGTTGAGAAATAAGACCCAAGTGTGTGCATTGTCCTTCGAGGATGGTAACTAAAGCCTCATGGGCTTCTTCTGGAATAGCTTGAACAGAGTAGACATTTTGTGCAAGTCTGGAAAGCTGGTCCGCCAGCTGGTTGTCTTCTCCTCTGATATGTTCAAACTGAACATTGATGCCGGTATTCGTGATGTAATCACAGAAACTGATCCATCGCACTCGGCTCGGCTTCTTGACAGCCATCTTCTCATAAAAGGCTATTATTGCCTGGCAGTCTGTTCTAACAGTAATTTCCTTTTTATCTAGATAGAAAATTTTGAAATTCTCAAGAGCTTGCATTACAGCAAAGATCTCTGAGTCTATCGTAGATTTAACAGTTGGAAATTTTCCAGAGGCATAAGCACATACCTTTTCTTCACCTTTCGAGGATGCCTTTGCCTTCTTCCATTTACAAACTCCTCCCCAGCCTTCCATACATCCGTCCGATTCAATTACGATGTAGGCTGATGATGGGGGAATTTCCAGATCTGGCAGATTTGAAACCAAATGCTTGATTTGTTTTACGATCTTCCAGTCTGACGCCTTGAATCTCCTGTCACCATGCTCTGATGTTTTACTGTAGAGCGGTCCAAGGAGGGTACCACAGTTAGGAATGTAAGACCTGGCATAGTTTAAAACGCCTAACCAGCTTCTTAATCCCTTGAGCGTTGTTAGGGAATTTTCATCAACATCTGCTATTTTCTTGATGATGTGGGGTTGAAGCTTCAATTTCCCTTCACGCACAGTTGCTCCCAGAAAATCTACCTCTCTGCAGGCAATTTTCATCTTTGTTGGACTTAAGACAAGTCCATTCTTCTTGCAGATTTTAAGCATTATGCTTAAATGTTCCTCATGTTCTTCAATCGTGTTGGAGAAGACCAAGATGTCGTCAATATAGACTGCAATGAACTTCTCGGTGCCTCTGAAACAATTGTCCATCTTCCGTTGAAAAACTGCAGGAGCATTCTTCAATCCAAACGGCATGACAAGCCATTCGAATAAGCCAACAGGGCTGATAAAGGCTGTCCAAGGAATACTTTCTTCATCCATAAGAACTTGGTGAAATCCTGACTTGAGATCAAACTTACTGAAGATTTTTGCATTACCAAGTGCTTCGATAATGGAGTTGATGCCTGGTAGAGTGTACTGGTCCTTGTGGGTATTATCATTCAACATTTTGTAGTTGAATACCATACGCTCTTTTCCTCGTGATTCCTTGCCTGTAACAGGATCCACGGTTGTTCCTGAATAAACCATAAAGGCTGCAGTGCGGTGCTTTGATTTACTTGGTCGGATGACTCCCAATTCAAGTAACGCATCAATATGCTTCTGGTACCGCATTTTTTCTTCAAGAGTGAGGTGTCCAGGAAGACGGTCCTCAATGGTGATGTCAGGGTTGATGATGTCAAGCTTGCATTTGACTTTGTTGACTGCCCAGTGTTTCATTGGATCATCTCCAATGTATCCTTGATCTTTGAGTTCTCTGAGAAGTTTAGAGTTGTGCATCTTCTTGGCTAATGACTCATATTCTGCTGAGCTATTGGCTGCCAATTCATCTCTGAGATCTTCTTCCTCAATGAGTTCTTCAAGGAAAGCAATCTTTTGTGGCTCCAGAGTTGTTTGAATTCTTGTAACAGTTTTGTAAAAAGTTACCTCTGTGCCTTCGAATCTAAGACCACCCTTCATTGCTCTGATGAAGTTGCACCCAATCAGCATGTCGATCTTTGGCATATTCATAGGGAAGACCGAAATGTAGGGGGTATAGAATTCGGTTCCTGCAAGGATCATCTTTCCTTGCTTGAGTTTCTTAGTGACCCTGGTGGTGCTGTTGATGCCTGATACATTCTGAATGATCTTGGCTTCCTCAACTGCTTCTGGTGGGACCTTGTCACTATTGATGCAACAGCAAGTGCATCCTGTGTCAATTATCGCATTGACTTCAAATTCAACAGGAGAGCCTCCCTGTTGAGCTGGAATTTTGAAAATTACCACGATGTGGTAAAGTTTGTTATTTCCTCCCTTAGGCATTTCAGTGTACGCCTCTTCATCTTCCTCTGATTCACCTTGATAAGTGACCATGGTGAATTCTTCTGTGATCTTGTCTGCAAGTTCTTCTGTAATCTTTTCTGCAAGTTCTTCTTGATTTGGATTATTTTTTTGTTGAGACCCTTCACCCCGAACAAAAAAGGATTTTGCAGCAGCAAAATTCTGATCGGTGTCAATGGGTTCAAGCGTAGATAAATCGATAAGATCTGCATCATAGATGGCTTGAAGTTGTTGTTGAAGATCTTTGATGGTCTGCTGGAGGCTGGTGACATGATTGAGCAGGAAAGAGTTGTGTTCATACAAAGATTGTATGAGAGCATCACGACTCTTATACTGCCAGTTGGTACGGGATTCCGCTGGGGGAATAATTCTGAGGCCAAATTCCAATCCTGCACATAGACAACAAAGGTTAATGAAACAGACAGTGCAGGCTGCACTTCTGCCCTGAATTGTGGTATCTCTGCATAAAGAGCAAAGAGGATCAGGAACTTTGAAGTTGTCGTCCCAGTTATGATCACATTGAGTCTGGGTAGTTGAAAGAGGCATGCGAACACGCCAACCATGGCCTTCTTTCTGTGGGGGAATTTGTCCAGTGCTGATTACGACGCCTGCGAAGAAAGGATCATCATAGGATGGTTCAATGGTATAAGGCATTTGCATTTTGAATGCTGCCAGATCCTCCATGTTCTGAGCTTCGCCTTCAGAGATTGAGCAGATGTCATCGTCGTCTGGCTCGCCTGGATCAACTGAGATAATATCCCAGTTTTTGTCAAGAGCCAACCCATCAAAATAGGCCGCTCGCTCTGGTCGGACATGCCTTTTAGGGCATTCCCTGGCAAAGTGTCCTTCAATCCCGCAAAGGAAACACTTGCATTTCTGCCCTTCTCTGGTGTGGGCAGCTTTCTGCTTATTCTTGATCACCTTCACATGAGAATCATGTGGTTTGCCTTTGTAAGTCTTAGATTTGCGAATCCCAAACTTACGCTTTCCACTTCCTGTGTCATAATAACCAGGAATAGGAATACTTCGACAGAAATTCAGGTTTTTGAGCTTCCTTTGTAGCTCGGCCTGCTTACAGAGATCTTGAAGGTATTCAGAAACAAACTGAATTCTTGCGCTGACGCCAATTTGAACTCCAGGATATCTGTCATGGTACTTCTGGATGATTGTTGGACCAATCTCAGGAGGTAACTTTCTGAAGAGTTTGTCAGAAAGTTCTGGTCCATTCCACATTTTTCCACTTTGGGCGGCCAGCTGATAATACCTGAAGAGAAATGGCATTACCGACTCAAGGTTAGGGCATTGTAACCTTTCTAAGTCTGCATAGGCCTTGTTCTGGTTATGAAGATCCCCAGTGTATGGATCATTGACACCCAGAACTCGCTTTATAGCGCTGGTGATGTTTCTAGGTTCGTCGGCTGCTGCTACCAATGTTTTGAATTCATCGGAAAAAGCCATGCGCCACGTAACCCATGACTCCTTTTCTCTTGGGCCTAGAAGATTTTCGATGTAATCGACTTTATCTTGGAGGGAGTCAAATGTCATCTCTCGTAAGAGATTCAGAGTAATGGTTTCCCATGTTGTCACTGCATCGGCGTGACTGGCAATCTCTGGGGGAAGAACCAATAATGCTCCATTGGTAAGTTGTGCTGAGGGAAGCTGCCACGGAGCTAGTGGCCTTCCATATTTTCCTGGTCTTCGCACACCTTCGAAGACTTGCTGAGGAGGTTCTTGTGGTTGGGTTGGTCTGTTCGTAGCTGTGGCTGGAGGGTACCTTATAGGTTCCACTGTTGGCCTTGGTGGAACAAAGTTACCTGATTGTTCCTGCGTGACTCCGCTACTAAGAAAAGCTTTTTCCATAAAGACCATATTTTGGTATCAGAGCTTTTCGGCTCTTTCTTTTTCTTCTTCTGTGTTTCTTTCCTTTGCACCGATCGTCTCTATCCCTGAAGAAACCTTTTACTGTCAATAAGTATGGAGATTGCCCTAGTTCGACCTTACTGTGAAGTCTAAGACACACTGTGCGTAGTACCCAGCCTCATTGCTGAAGGAGTCAGCTATTGGAAGGGGAATATCAGTGTTGAAGACGAAGGACAACTAAGCAAGAAACCGGCTATCTCTGTCACAGGCCAAGGTTGCTCTTCTCGGTACCGGGAAATCGAATGCAAACGCAGCTGGAATTGAAACAATTTGAAGACGAACTCGAAGGGTGGGAAAGATCAGATCGTACCAGCAGGCACGAATTTCGTGATCTTACTGAATATCCCAGGAGTCACATCGTCGACAGACAGATGGACTTCAGATTTATAGAGGAAGCATCATATCAAAGGCTAAGACATGAAGGGATGCAGCACATCCATCTTGGCATGATGATGATAAGGCTACAGACTCTACACAGAGTCGATGCAGGAATTAGCGCTATGGTGGTCTTCCGAGACACCAGATGGACGGATGAACGGCAGATAATCAGCGCCATCACCATGGATCTGGCACGTGGATCACAGATGGTTTATACCATTCCCAACATTCTGTGCAGCATCCACGATTTGTTCAATCATATTCAAATCAGTATCCGCACCAGAGGATACGGAGAAGGGTGGAATGGAGGAGAAAGCAACCTCATTCTTACCAGATCTCTTATTGGCCGACTCACAAACACTAGTCAAGCAAACTTCAATTATCAAATTGAAGGAGTTTCGGAGTATCTGGTCAGCCAAGGAGTTCAAGCGATACCAGGAGAACCTTGGGCACAGGCAAATAGAGAAGGATCATGGCAGATGACCCCTTCGTCTATCGTTCCCCCACCGGCTGTACCAACCAATATCATCACTAGACAGCACGGAACTGGGAATATCAGCTTAAGATTCACCAACTTCCAAGAAAGACCACTACCTCCAGAGGAACCACCGGAGGAAGAAGGAGGCACATCGGACGCCCATTACACTCTGGCTGCCATTTTTACGCCAGAAGATAATTGGGACACACTTGGGCAACCGTCGGGAAAGTTTGACTACATGGTCAAATATTCTGCACCGGAATCATCCAAGGTCCAAATCAACGAGATCATTGCTACTGGATGGGACACTGAACAAGATGATCAAGCTCCCAAGATTTCTACTGCAGAAATCCTTGTTCTGGTTATGAAGATCCCCAGTGTATGGATCATTGACACCCAGAACTCGCTTTATAGCGCTGGTGATGTTTCTAGGTTCGTCGGCTGCTGCTACCAATGTTTTGAATTCATCGGAAAAAGCCATGCGCCACGTAACCCATGACTCCTTTTCTCTTGGGCCTAGAAGATTTTCGATGTAATCGACTTTATCTTGGAGGGAGTCAAATGTCATCTCTCGTAAGAGATTCAGAGTAATGGTTTCCCATGTTGTCACTGCATCGGCGTGACTGGCAATCTCTGGGGGAAGAACCAATAATGCTCCATTGGTAAGTTGTGCTGAGGGAAGCTGCCACGGAGCTAGTGGCCTTCCATATTTTCCTGGTCTTCGCACACCTTCGAAGACTTGCTGAGGAGGTTCTTGTGGTTGGGTTGGTCTGTTCGTAGCTGTGGCTGGAGGGTACCTTATAGGTTCCACTGTTGGCCTTGGTGGAACAAAGTTGCCTGATTGTTCCTGCGTGACTCCGCTACTAGGAAAAGCCTTTTCCATAAAGACCAGTTTTTGCTGTAGAGCTTCAGCCTTTTGGGGGTAATTCATCTCTGCTTCGACTGCGTAAGCTTGCTCCGACTGATGAGTGTTTTGCTCCGAATCAGATGAACTGTAGTCATCAGATTTGGGAATGTCGGTATCACTCTCTCCAGAACTGGAGTTGAGCTGTTGTAGCCACTTGGATACAAGCTCTTTTTTGTTGCATAAATCATCGAATGGAGAGGATGATGTAGCACCAATAGTCTGAATCTGGACCATCTGCTGTGCTGGTTTCCTGGTAGGATAAAGTTCAAGGATTTCTGCAGTAGAAATCTTGGGAGCTTGATCATCTTGTTCAGTGTCCCATCCAGTAGCAATGATCTCGTTGATTTGGACCTTGGATGATTCCGGTGCAGAATATTTGACCATGTAGTCAAACTTTCCCGACGGTTGCCCAAGTGTGTCCCAATTATCTTCTGGCGTAAAAATGGCAGCCAGAGTGTAATGGGTTGCTCTCTGCATCCTCCGGTAACCTCTGATCTGATCATCAAGGTTTTCCGTCGGGCTTGTGGCCCTTTCTGTTGCTCTGGGCAACTGAGTTGTTCTGCTTGTGGATGCCATTAAAAGACAAAGAAAGATTGATTTCAAAGTCGTAGAGAGTATTCAGCAACTGAGGAATTCGATCTCCTTTGGTGTAGGTTGCGTGGACTCCGTTTTTATCAGAATCAGTGAGAAAGTGGTAACAAGGGAGTTTACAAGAAGGAAAGATTTGAATTCTTTCAAACCTGGGATATTCAGTAAGATCACGAAATTCGTGCCTGCTGGTACGATCTGATCTTTCCCACCCTTCAAGTTCGTCTTCAAATTGTTTCAATTCCAGCTGCGCTTGCATTCGATTTCCCGGTACCGAGAAGAGCAACCTTGGCCTGTGACAGAGATAGCCGGTTTCTTGCTTAGTTGTCCTTCGTCTTCAACACTGATATTCCCCTTCCAAAAGCTGACTCCTTCAGCAATGAGGCTGGGTACTACGCACAGTGTGTCTTAGACTTCACAGTAAGGTCGAACTAGGGCAATCTCCATACTTATTGACAGTAAAAGGTTTCTTCAGGGATAGAGACTATCGGTGCAAAGGAAAGAAACACAGAAGAAGAAAAAGAAAGAGCCGAAAAGCTCTGATACCAAAAATATGGTCCGAATAATGGATCGAACTTAGTAACCTCGGCGAAAATTACTAAGCTAAAAACAAATAACAGAGTGCGGAAGAAAAATAATGAACAAAAGATGAACTATATTAGTCTTCAAAGGGAAGAGAGAGTTCAGAAGTGTTGCTTCTGTTCGGTGCTCTTCAATACAGACGCTGCCTTCTTATATAGGCGAAGGGAAAGGATAAGGGAATCAAAACTTATGGCTCGGGTGCTCATTGGGCCCCATCGACAGCTCATAAAGAAAGATTCGGGCTTATCACTTGCCGACACAAACGACAAACGACTTTGCCGACCTAACTTGCCGACACAAACGACAAACAAAAAGCAAAGCAAAAAGCATGAGACACGCAGGTCTCGACAAAAGACTAAAAAGCAAACCAATACAAGCCACACAACGAAAAGCAAAAGCTGTAAAGCAAGTTACAGCTGGTACGCCTTGCTGTCTCTGATGGCGTCATGGATGACGGTAGTCGCTTGTTGCTCCTTTCGCACAGCTTCTGTGATGACTGGTAACCAGTCTCCCCAGTAGTTGTCCTTTGTTGAGAAGGACCTGGTTTGTCTGAGTTTCAGGCTGAGAATTTCCTGGTGTTCTTCCAGAGCTCGGAGGAGTCGAGAACTAGCATGTTCTTCGTGCTGATGGAGGAGTTTACGAAACTCTTCATGTTCAGCCATGTTGATGCCTTCTTTGTTGAGTTCTTCCAAGGTTGCAGTGTACCCTTCAACTGGTTCCATGAGGTAGAGCTCAGTGAGCCTCTGCCTCTTCTGTTCCTCAGATGGTTCAGGTTCCATCCTTCTTTTGTTGTAAGGATTAAAGGATGAGGATGCTCTCTTCATGATTGTGGGTGGGAAATAACCTGAGAGGAAATGGTCCTTTAAATAGACCGGAAAACTTGCCGGAGAAGCAAACTCAAAAATATCTTGAGATGCTTCTGGAACATGGGCCTGGACTTGTTCTGGAACATGGGCCTGGACTTGTTCTGGAGAAGTTTCCAGAAAATGGGCTGAATGAGCTTGGGCCGGATGGGCCTGATGTCTTCTGGGCTTTTGCTTTGGTACTTCATACCAGCATGGGCTTTTAGGCCTATGGGCTTGGGCTGCACAAATATAATTGTTAAGTTGAGAAATAAGACCCAAGTGTGTGCATTGTCCTTCGAGGATGGTAACTAAAGCCTCATGGGCTTCTTCTGGAATAGCTTGAACAGAGTAGACATTTTGTGCAAGTCTGGAAAGCTGGTCCGCCAGCTGGTTGTCTTCTCCTCTGATATGTTCAAACTGAACATTGATGCCGGTATTCGTGATGTAATCACAGAAACTGATCCATCGCACTCGGCTCGGCTTCTTGACAGCCATCTTCTCATAAAAGGCTATTATTGCCTGGCAGTCTGTTCTAACAGTAATTTCCTTTTTATCTAGATAGAAAATTTTGAAATTCTCAAGAGCTTGCATTACAGCAAAGATCTCTGAGTCTATCGTAGATTTATCAGTTGGAAATTTTCCAGAGGCATAAGCACATACCTTTTCTTCACCTTTCGAGGATGCCTTTGCCTTCTTCCATTTACAAACTCCTCCCCAGCCTTCCATACATCCGTCCGATTCAATTACGATGTAGGCTGATGATGGGGGAATTTCCAGATCTGGCAGATTTGAAACCAAATGCTTGATTTGTTTTACGATCTTCCAGTCTGACGCCTTGAATCTCCTGTCACCATGCTCTGATGTTTTACTGTAGAGCGGTCCAAGGAGGGTACCACAGTTAGGAATGTAAGACCTGGCATAGTTTAAAACGCCTAACCAGCTTCTTAATCCCTTGAGCGTTGTTAGGGAATTTTCATCAACATCTGCTATTTTCTTGATGATGTGGGGTTGAAGCTTCAATTTCCCTTCACGCACAGTTGCTCCCAGAAAATCTACCTCTCTGCAGGCAATTTTCATCTTTGTTGGACTTAAGACAAGTCCATTCTTCTTGCAGATTTTAAGCATTATGCTTAAATGTTCCTCATGTTCTTCAATCGTGTTGGAGAAGACCAAGATGTCGTCAATATAGACTGCAATGAACTTCTCGGTGCCTCTGAAACAATTGTCCATCTTCCGTTGAAAAACTGCAGGAGCATTCTTCAATCCAAACGGCATGACAAGCCATTCGAATAAGCCAACAGGGCTGATAAAGGCTGTCCAAGGAATACTTTCTTCATCCATAAGAACTTGGTGAAATCCTGACTTGAGATCAAACTTACTGAAGATTTTTGCATTACCAAGTGCTTCGATAATGGAGTTGATGCCTGGTAGAGTGTACTGGTCCTTGTGGGTATTATCATTCAACATTTTGTAGTTGAATACCATACGCTCTTTTCCTCGTGATTCCTTGCCTGTAACAGGATCCACGGTTGTTCCTGAATAAACCATAAAGGCTGCAGTGCGGTGCTTTGATTTACTTGGTCGGATGACTCCCAATTCAAGTAACGCATCAATATGCTTCTGGTACCGCATTTTTTCTTCAAGAGTGAGGTGTCCAGGAAGACGGTCCTCAATGGTGATGTCAGGGTTGATGATGTCAAGCTTGCATTTGACTTTGTTGACTGCCCAGTGTTTCATTGGATCATCTCCAATGTATCCTTGATCTTTGAGTTCTCTGAGAAGTTTAGAGTTGTGCATCTTCTTGGCTAATGACTCATATTCTGCTGAGCTATTGGCTGCCAATTCATCTCTGAGATCTTCTTCCTCAATGAGTTCTTCAAGGAAAGCAATCTTTTGTGGCTCCAGAGTTGTTTGAATTCTTGTAACAGTTTTGTAAAAAGTTACCTCTGTGCCTTCGAATCTAAGACCACCCTTCATTGCTCTGATGAAGTTGCACCCAATCAGCATGTCGATCTTTGGCATATTCATAGGGAAGACCGAAATGTAGGGGGTATAGAATTCGGTTCCTGCAAGGATCATCTTTCCTTGCTTGAGTTTCTTAGTGACCCTGGTGGTGCTGTTGATGCCTGATACATTCTGAATGATCTTGGCTTCCTCAACTGCTTCTGGTGGGACCTTGTCACTATTGATGCAACAGCAAGTGCATCCTGTGTCAATTATCGCATTGACTTCAAATTCAACAGGAGAGCCTCCCTGTTGAGCTGGAATTTTGAAAATTACCACGATGTGGTAAAGTTTGTTATTTCCTCCCTTAGGCATTTCAGTGTACGCCTCTTCATCTTCCTCTGATTCACCTTGATAAGTGACCATGGTGAATTCTTCTGTGATCTTGTCTGCAAGTTCTTCTGTAATCTTTTCTGCAAGTTCTTCTTGATTTGGATTATTTTGTTGAGACCCTTCACCCCGAACAAAAAAGGATTTTGCAGCAGCAAAATTCTGATCGGTGTCAATGGGTTCAAGCGTAGATAAATCGATAAGATCTGCATCATAGATGGCTTGAAGTTGTTGTTGAAGATCTTTGATGGTCTGCTGGAGGCTGGTGACATGATTGAGCAGGAAAGAGTTGTGTTCATACAAAGATTGTATGAGAGCATCACGACTCTTATACTGCCAGTTGGTACGGGATTCCGCTGGGGGAATAATTCTGAGGCCAAATTCCAATCCTGCACATAGACAACAAAGGTTAATGAAACAGACAGTGCAGGCTGCACTTCTGCCCTGAATTGTGGTATCTCTGCATAAAGAGCAAAGAGGATCAGGAACTTTGAAGTTGTCGTCCCAGTTATGATCACATTGAGTCTGGGTAGTTGAAAGAGGCATGCGAACACGCCAACCATGGCCTTCTTTCTGTGGGGGAATTTGTCCAGTGCTGATTACGACGCCTGCGAAGAAAGGATCATCATAGGATGGTTCAATGGTATAAGGCATTTGCATTTTGAATGCTGCCAGATCCTCCATGTTCTGAGCTTCGCCTTCAGAGATTGAGCAGATGTCATCGTCGTCTGGCTCGCCTGGATCAACTGAGATAATATCCCAGTTTTTGTCAAGAGCCAACCCATCAAAATAGGCCGCTCGCTCTGGTCGGACATGCTTTTTAGGGCATTCCCTGGCAAAGTGTCCTTCAATCCCGCAAAGGAAACACTTGCATTTCTGCCCTTCTCTGGTGTGGGCAGCTTTCTGCTTATTCTTGATCACCTTCACATGAGAATCATGTGGTTTGCCTTTGTAAGTCTTAGATTTGCGAATCCCAAACTTACGCTTTCCACTTCCTGTGTCATAATAACCAGGAATAGGAATACTTCGACAGAAATTCAGGTTTTTGAGCTTCCTTTGTAGCTCGGCCTGCTTACAGAGATCTTGAAGGTATTCAGAAACAAACTGAATTCTTGCGCTGACGCCAATTTGAACTCCAGGATATCTGTCATGGTACTTCTGGATGATTGTTGGACCAATCTCAGGAGGTAACTTTCTGAAGAGTTTGTCAGAAAGTTCTGGTCCATTCCACATTTTTCCACTTTGGGCGGCCAGCTGATAATACCTGAAGAGAAATGGCATTACCGACTCAAGGTTAGGGCATTGTAACCTTTCTAAGTCTGCATAGGCCTTGTTCTGGTTATGAAGATCCCCAGTGTATGGATCATTGACACCCAGAACTCGCTTTATAGCGCTGGTGATGTTTCTAGGTTCGTCGGCTGCTGCTACCAATGTTTTGAATTCATCGGAAAAAGCCATGCGCCACGTAACCCATGACTCCTTTTCTCTTGGGCCTAGAAGATTTTCGATGTAATCGACTTTATCTTGGAGGGAGTCAAATGTCATCTCTCGTAAGAGATTCAGAGTAATGGTTTCCCATGTTGTCACTGCATCGGCGTGACTGGCAATCTCTGGGGGAAGAACCAATAATGCTCCATTGGTAAGTTGTGCTGAGGGAAGCTGCCACGGAGCTAGTGGCCTTCCATATTTTCCTGGTCTTCGCACACCTTCGAAGACTTGCTGAGGAGGTTCTTGTGGTTGGGTTGGTCTGTTCGTAGCTGTGGCTGGAGGGTACCTTATAGGTTCCACTGTTGGCCTTGGTGGAACAAAGTTACCTGATTGTTCCTGCGTGACTCCGCTACTAGGAAAAGCTTTTTCCATAAAGACCAGTTTTTGCTGTAGAGCTTCAGCCTTTTGGGGGTAATTCATCTCTGCTTCGACTGCGTAAGCTTGCTCCGACTGATGAGTGTTTTGCTCCGAATCAGATGAACTGTAGTCATCAAATTTGGGAATGTCGGTATCACTCTCTCCAGAACTGGAGTTGAGCTGTTGTAGCCACTTGGATACAAGCTCTCTTTTGTTGCATAAATCATCGAATGGAGAGGATGATGTAGCACCAATAGTCTGAATCTGGACCATCTGCTGTGCTGGTTTCCTGGTAGGATAAAGTTCAAGGATTTCTGCAGTAGAAATCTTGGGAGCTTGATCATCTTGTTCAGTGTCCCATCCAGTAGCAATGATCTCGTTGATTTGGACCTTGGATGATTCCGGTGCAGAATATTTGACCATGTAGTCAAACTTTCCCGACGGTTGCCCAAGTGTGTCCCAATTATCTTCTGGCGTAAAAATGGCAGCCAGAGTGTAATGGGCGTCCGATGTGCCTCCTTCTTCCTCCGGTGGTTCCTCTGGAGGTAGTGGTCTTTCTTGGAAGTTGGTGAATCTTAAGCTGATATTCCCAGTTCCGTGCTGTCTAGTGATGATGGCTGTCAAGAAGCCGAGCCGAGTGCGATGGATCAGTTTCTGTGATTACATCACGAATACCGGCATCAATGTTCAGTTTGAACATATCAGAGGAGAAGACAACCAGCTGGCGGACCAGCTTTCCAGACTTGCACAAAATGTCTACTCTGTTCAAGCTATTCCAGAAGAAGCCCATGAGGCTTTAGTTACCATCCTCGAAGGACAATGCACACACTTGGGTCTTATTTCTCAACTTAACAATTATATTTGTGCAGCCCAAGCCCATAGGCCTAAAAGCCCATGCTGGTATGAAGTACCAAAGCAAAAGCCCAGAAGACATCAGGCCCATCCGGCCCAAGCTCATTCAGCCCATTTTCTGGAAACTTCTCCAGAACAAGTCCAGGCCCATGTTCCAGAACAAGTCCAGGCCCATGTTCCAGAAGCATCTCAAGATATTTTTGAGTTTGCTTCTCCGGCAAGTTTTCCGGTCTATTTAAAGGACCATTTCCTCTCAGGTTATTTCCCACCCACAATCATGAAGAGAGCATCCTCATCCTTTAATCCTTACAACAAAAGAAGGATGGAACCTGAACCATCTGAGGAACAGAAGAGGCAGAGGCTCACTGAGCTCTACCTCATGGAACCAGTTGAAGGGTACACTGCAACCTTGGAAGAACTCAACAAAGAAGGCATCAACATGGCTGAACATGAAGAGTTTCGTAAACTCCTCCATCAGCACGAAGAACATGCTAGTTCTCGACTCCTCCGAGCTCTGGAAGAACACCAGGAAATTCTCAGCCTGAAACTCAGACAAACCAGGTCCTTCTCAACAAAGGACAACTACTGGGGAGACTGGTTACCAGTCATCACAGAAGCTGTGCGAAAGGAGCAACAAGCGACTACCGTCATCCATGACGCCATCAGAGACAGCAAGGCGTACCAGCTGTAACTTGCTTTATAGCTTTTGCTTTTCGTTGTGTGGCTTGTATTGGTTTGCTTTTTAGTCTTTTGTCGAGACCTGCGTGTCTCATGCTTTTTGCTTTGCTTTTTGTTTGTCGTTTGTGTCGGCAAGTTAGGTCGGCAAAGTCGTTTGTCGTTTGTGTCGGCAAGTGATAAGCCCGAATCTTTCTTTATGAGCTGTCGATGGGGCCCAATGAGCACCCGAGCCATAAGTTTTGATTCCCTTATCCTTTCCCTTCGCCTATATAAGAAGGCAGCGTCTGTATTGAAGAGCACCGAACAGAAGCAACACTTCTGAACTCTCTCTTCCCTTTGAAGACTAATATAGTTCATCTTTTGTTCATTATTTTTCTTCCGCACTCTGTTATTTGTTCATTGCTTAGTAATTTTCGCCGAGGTTACTAAGTTCGATCCATTATTCGGACCATATTACCAAAATAGGGTCCGAATAATGGATCGAACTTAGAAACCTCAGCTAGTAACTAAGTTAACAAAGGTGCGGAAGCAAAAATGGACAAAATATGAACAAAGAGAACTCTTAAATTTCTTAAAGAAGAAGAGAGAGTTCAGAAGTATGGCTTCTGTCCAATGCTCTTCATTACATACACAACCTCCTTATATAGAGGTGAGGAAAGGATAAGAGAATCAATCTCATGGCTCGGGTGCGCAGAGTGGGCCCCATCGACAGCTCAAAAGAGGATTCGATCTTATCACGAACCGACAGACTTCGCAAACACGCAAAGCAAAAGCAGATTCCACATGCAAGTGGATAGCAAAACGACACACCGAAAGCAGGATTCCCTAAACAAGTGGGAAAGAAGAAAACAAAGCAAAAGAGATTCGCAGATCTCGACAAAACACAAAAAGCAAACCAATCAAAAACACACAGCAAAAAAGTAAAAGCTGTGAGTGGACTACAGCTGGTATGCCTTGCTGTCACGGATAGCTTCGTGGAGACTGGCAGCTGCACTTTCTTCCTTACGGACTGCCTCCGTGATGACCGGTCGCCAGTCACCCCAATAATTGTCTTTGGTGGCAAATGCTCTGGTCTGACTGAGCTTGAGTGCGAGAATCTCCTGGTGTTCTTCTAGGGCTCTGTAGAGACGTGAGGCGGCATGTTCTTCATGTTGGTGAAGAATTTTGCGGAACTCATGATGTTCTGCCATGTTGATGCCTGGCCGGTTAAGTTCTTCAAGAGTTGCTGTGTAGCCTTCAAGTGGCTCCATACAGAAAAGCTCTGTAAGCCTTTGTTTCTTCTGCTCCTCTGATGGTTCTGGTTCCATTCTTCGCTTGTTGTAAGGGTTGGATCCTGAAGATGAAGCTCTCTTCATGTTGAGGATTGATGGTGGGAAGAAACAAGCTAACTCTGAATCCTTTAAATAGATGGGGAAGCTTGCCGGAGAAGCTATCCTGCAAATATCTGAGGATCCTTCTGGAATATGGATCTGGGCTTGAGTCTGATGGACTTGGTCCTGGGTTCTTTCTGGAGAGGCTTCCAGAAAGTGGGCCGCTTGTGAAAGTTGGGCTTGGGCCTTTTGTTTCTTGGGCTTCTGTTTTGGTATCTCGTACCAAGATGGGCCTGGATCTGGGCCTGTAAATAGGCTTTTCTTCTTATGGGCCTGGGCTGCAGTTATGTAACTATTAAGCTGAGTGATAAGGCCCAAATGACTGCATTGTCCCTCAAGAACAGTAACCAAGGCTTCATGGGCCTCTTCGGGGATGGCCTGGGCCATGTAAACATTTTGAGCAAGTCTTGACAATTGATCTGCTAGTTGATTGTCTTCCCCGCGAATATGCTCAAACTGAACTTGAATGCCGGTGTTCGTAATGTAGTCGCAAAAACTTATCCAGCGAACTCGGCTTGGCTTTTTAACAGCCATTTTCTCGTAGAACGCGATGATAGCCTGACAATCCGTTCTAACTGTAATCTCCCTTTTGTCCAAATAGAATATTTTAAAGTTCTCCAAAGCTTGCATGACTGCAAAGATTTCGGAGTCAATGGTGGACTTGACCGTTGGGAATTTGCCAGAGGCGTAGGCGCAGACCTTTTCTTCGCCTTTGGAAGCTGCCTTAGCTCTCTTCCATTTGCATACCCCTCCCCAGCCTTCCATACAACCATCTGATTCTACAATGATGTAGGCAGATGCTGGTGGGATCTCAAGATCTGGTAGATTGGAGACCAATTGCTTGATCTGTTTAACAATCTTCCAATCAGAAGATTTGAACCTTCTATCACCGTGTTCTGAAGTCTTGCTATATAGAGGTCCAAGTAAGGTTCCGCAGTTCGGAATGTAGGATCTGGCATAGTTCAGAACCCCTAACCAGCTCCTCAACCCTTTTAAGGTTGTTAGGGAGTTATCATCCACATCAGAGATTTTCTTGATTATATGTGGTTGTAATTTTAACTTCCCTTCACGGATGGTAGCACCAAGAAAGTCAACTTCTCTGCAAGCGATCTTCATTTTGGTAGGGCTTAAAACCAGTCCGTTTTTCCTGCATATCTTGAGCATTACACTCAAGTGTTCCTCGTGTTCTTCGATGGAGTTTGAGAAGACCAAGATATCATCGATATAAACCGCGATGAACTTCTCGGTTCCTTTAAAGCAACTGTCCATCTTTCTCTGAAAAACCGCAGGGGCGTTTTTCAGACCAAATGGCATGACGAGCCATTCGAAGAGACCAACAGGGGAGATGAAAGCAGTCCAGGGGACACTTTCTTCATCCATTAGCACTTGATGGAAGCCTGACTTTAAGTCAAACTTACTAAAAATCTTAGCGTTTCCCAGTGCCTCAATAATGGAATTTATACCTGGCAAGGTATACTGGTCCTTATGCGTATTGTCGTTCAGCATCTTGTAATTGAAGACCATACGCTCTTTCCCTCTGGTTTCTTTACCTGTGGCAGGGTCAACTGTTGTGCCTGAATAGACCATGAAGGCAGCAGTCCTGTGCTTGGATTTGCTGGGTCGAATGACCCCAAGGTCTAACAGAGCATCAATGTGCTTTTGGTACCTCATCTTCTCTTCAAGTGTGAGGTGTCCTGGCAACCTGTCTTCGATTGTTATGTCGGGGTTGATGATGTCAAGTTTGCACTTGACCTTGTTGACCGCCCAATGTTTCATTGGGTCATCTCCAATGAAACCCTGATCTTTAAGTTCCTTCAGCAGTTTTGAGTTGTGCATTCTCTTCGCAAGCGATTCGTATTCAGCCAAGCTATTTGCTGCAAGTTCTTCTCTCAGATCATCTTCTTCGATTAGTTCCTCAAGGAACGCAATCTTCTGTGGTTCTAAAGTAGTTTGAATTCTAGTGACAGTTTTGTAGAATGTCACCTCTGTTCCTTCAAACCGCAGACCACCCTTCATTGCACGAATGAAGTTACACCCGATAAGCATATCGATTTTCGGCATGTTCATTGGGAACACCGAAATATATGGAGTGTAAAATTCTGTGCCAGCAAGGATCATCTTCCCTTGCCTTAGCTTCTTTGTAACCCTGGTAGTGCTGTTAATGCCGGATACGTTCTGGATTATCTTGGCTTCTTCTACAGCTTCCTGTGGGACTTTGTCGCTGTTAATGCAGCAGCATGTACATCCTGTGTCGATGATTGCATTAACTTCGAATTCAACAGGGATAGATCCCTGTTGTGGAGGAATACGGAAAATTACCACAATGTGGTATAATTTGTTGTTGCCTCCCTTGGGCATCTCCGTATATGCTTCTTCTTCCTCTTCTGATTCACCTTGGTATGTTACCATGGTAAATTCTTCCGTAATTTTCTCAGCTAATTCTGCTGATTCATCTGAAAATTTTTGATGTTCTGAAAATTTTTGATGTGCTCCTTCTCCTGACCCTTCACCCTCTTCAAAAAGGGATTTTGTGCTTGCAAAATTCCGAGCAGTGGGATCATCAAGAACAGAAAGGTCAATCAGATCTGCATCATGAAATGCTTTGAGTTGCTGTTGCAGATCGTTAATTGTCTGTTGGAGGCTGCTAATATGTTTTAGCAGAAAGGAGTTGTGCTCATATAATGATTGGATGAGTGTATCTCGGCTCTGATATTGCCAATTAGAGCGAGATGCTGTGGGTGGGACAATCCGTAGGCCAAATTCAAGTCCTGCACAGAGACAACAAACGTTAAGAAAACAAATGGTGCAGGCTGCACTTCTCCCTTGGACAGTGTAATCGCGACAGAGAGAACAGATGGGTGCAGCAGGGACTTGGAAATTGTCATCCCAATTGTGATCACATTGGGTCTGAGTATCAGAGAGTGGCATACGAACACGCCATCCATGGCCTTCTTTCTGAGGTGGGATTTGGCCGGTGTTGATGACCACGCCCGCAAAGAGGGGATCATCGTAAACAGGCTCAATGTTGTAGGGCATCTGCATCTTGAATGCAGCAAGATCCTCCATATTCTGGGCTTCTCCCTCGGATATCGAACATATGTCGTCGTCGTCTGGTTCTCCGGGGTCAACTGAGATTATATCCCAGTTTTTGTCCAACGCTAACCCATCAAAATAGGCTGCTCTTTCTGGACGAACGTGCTTCTTGGGACATTCCCTGGCGAAGTGTCCTTCAATTCCACAAAGGAAGCATTTGCACTTCTGGCCTTCCCTGGTGTGGGCGGCCTTTTGTTTGTTCTTTATCACCTTCACATGAGAGTCATGTGGCTTGCCTTTGTAGGTTTTTGACTTGCGAATTCCGAATTTCCTTTTACCGCTTCCTGTATCGTAATATCCTGGGATAGGGATACTCTTGCAGAAGTTGAGATTCTTCAGTTTTCTCTGTAACTCTGCTTGTTTACAGAGGTCCTGCAAATATTCGGAAATGAATTCAGATCTTGTCTGATAAGGTCACTGTTCTGGAAAAGGCTAAAGCTCCGGCGGTTGCCTTACCGGAGGAAATTATCACACAAATCTCTGAGCAGCTTAAGGAAACAAAGCTTGCTGAGCAAGGACGAGTGAAAGGGAAAGGCAAAGGACCTTTCTTTGTTTTCTAAATGGCTTCTACAAGCAGAACAACACAGTTGCCAAGGGCAACAGAACGGGTCAGCAGCCCAGTTGAGAACTTGGATGACCAAATCCGAGGTTACCGGCGATGGCAGAGGGCTAGACATCTAGCACGAAGATCAGCCCGCAGACTCTTCTCCAACAATTATCAAGAGACTCTCGAAACATTCCTGGATCCAAATGCTGAGTTAAGTCTTAGCAGGAGAAGGCGTGCTAACCTTGTTCCGGCCGAAATCCTCTACTCTTACAACGGCAGTGAACCCATCAATAGGGTTTACCAACATTATGAGGAAATCCGAAGTCACATCGTAGATCGACAAATGGACTTCAGATTTCTTGAGGATGCATCATATCAACGGCTGAGAAGCGAAGGAATGCAACACATCCATTTAGGGATGATGATGATCAGAATACAGACTCTACATAGAGTCGACGCAGGGATCAGTGCCATGATAGTCTTTCGAGATACTAGATGGAATGATGAAAGGCAAATTATCAGCGCCATCACCATGGACTTAGCACGTGGATCGCAGATGGTCTACACAATCCCAAATATACTGTGCAGCATCCATGATCTGCACAATCACATCCAAATTAGTATTCGCACTCGTGGATACGGTGAAGGATGGACAGGAGGAGAGAGCAATCTTATCCTCACAAGATCGCTCATCGGACGTCTCACAAACACCAGCCAGGCGAACTTTAACTACCACATTGAAGGTGTTTCTGAATACCTTGTTAGTCAAGGAGTCCAGGCGATTCCAGGAGAACCTTGGGAGCAAGCAAATAGGGAAGGTTCATGGCAGATGACACCTTCATCAATCAGGCCGCCACCAACGGTTCCAACCAGCATTATTACAAGGCAACATGGAACTGGTAACATCAGTCTCAGATTTACCAATTTCCAAGAAAGGCCCTTACCTCCTGAAGAACCACCGGAGGAGGAAGGCGGTACATCAGATGGTCATACACCGACTCATTATACTTTGATGGCAACCTTTGCACCAGAAGATAACTGGGATACTTTGGGACAACCATCCGGAAAGTTTGATTACATGGTGAAGTACACTGCACCAGAGTCAGCCAGCATTCAGATTGATGAAATCGTGGCTACTGGATGGGACTCAGAAGAAAGAAACTCACCTCCAATTTCTACAGCTGAAATACTTGGACTTTACCCTGTCCGAAAACCTGCACAACCAGTAGTGCAGATACAGACTATTGGAGCATCATCTTCATCACCATTTGACGATTTCAGCAACAAGAGAGAACTGGTCTCTAAATGGTTGCAACAACTCAACTCAGGTTCTGACAGTAGCGACACAGAAAGCCCTCGATTTGATGAATATAGCTCTTCAGATTCGGAACCAGCTACCCATCAGTCCGAGCAGGCATATGCAGTTGAACCAGAGATTGATTATCCTCAGAAGGCTGATACTATTCAGCAAAAATTGGTCTTCATGGAGAAAGCTTTTCCCAGCAGCAATGTTACACAAGAACAATCTGGTAATTTTGTTCCCCCACGACCCACTGTTGAACCTATCAGATATCCACCAGCAAATGCTGCAAACAGACCAACTCAGCCACAGGAACCTCCCAGGGAAGTCTTTGAAGGAATGCGAAGACCAGGGAAGTTTGGAAGACCACTTGCACCGTGGCAACTTCCTTCAGCACAGCTGACCAATGGAGCACTTCTCGTTCTACCTCCGGAGATCGCTAGTCATGCTGACGCAGTCACCACATGGGAAACCATTACACTAAATCTCCTACAGGAAAGAACATTCGATTCTCTACAGGACAAGGTAGACTACATTGAAAATCTCCTTGGTCCAAGAGAGAAAGAATCATGGGTTACTTGGCGCATGGCATTTCCAGAAGAGTTTAAGACTTTGGTTGCCGCTGCCGACGAACCCCGCAACATTACAAGTGCCATCAAGAGAGTTCTGGGCGTCAATGATCCTTATACAGGAGATCTCCACAACCAGAACAAGGCCTACGCTGACTTAGAAAGGTTACAGTGTCCTAACCTTGAATCCGTAATGCCTTTTCTCTTTAGGTACTATCAGTTAGCCGCTCAAAGTGGCAAAATGTGGAATGGACCTGAGCTCTCAGAAAAATTGTTCAGGAAATTACCTCCTGAGATTGGTCCTACCATCATCCAGAGGTATCAAGATCGGTACCCAGGCGTTCAGATTGGAGTTAACGCCAGAATCCAATTCATTTCCGAATATTTGCAGGACCTCTGTAAACAAGCAGAGTTACAGAGAAAACTGAAGAATCTCAACTTCTGCAAGAGTATCCCTATCCCAGGATATTACGATACAGGAAGCGGTAAAAGGAAATTCGGAATTCGCAAGTCAAAAACCTACAAAGGCAAGCCACATGACTCTCATGTGAAGGTGATAAAGAACAAACAAAAGGCCGCCCACACCAGGGAAGGCCAGAAGTGCAAATGCTTCCTTTGTGGAATTGAAGGACACTTCGCCAGAGAATGTCCCAAGAAGCACGTTCGTCCAGAAAGAGCAGCCTATTTTGATGGGTTAGCGTTGGACAAAAACTGGGATATAATCTCAGTTGACCCCGGAGAACCAGACGACGACGACATATGTTCGATATCCGAGGGAGAAGCCCAGAATATGGAGGATCTTGCTGCATTCAAGATGCAGATGCCCTACAACATTGAGCCTGTTTACGATGATCCCCTCTTTGCGGGCGTGGTCATCAACACCGGCCAAATCCCACCTCAGAAAGAAGGCCATGGATGGCGTGTTCGTATGCCACTCTCTGATACTCAGACCCACTGTGATCACAATTGGGATGACAATTTCCATGTCCCTGCTGCACCCATCTGTTCTCTCTGTCGCGATTACACTGTCCAAGGGAGAAGTGCAGCCTGCACCATTTGTTTTCTTAACGTTTGTTGTCTCTGTGCAGGACTTGAATTTGGCCTACGAATTGTCCCACCCACAGCATCTCGCTCTAATTGGCAATATCAGAGCCGAGATACACTCATCCAATCATTATATGAGCACAACTCCTTTCTGCTAAAACATATTAGCAGCCTCCAACAGACAATTAACGATCTGCAACAGCAACTCAAAGCATTTCATGATGCAGATCTGATTGACCTTTCTGTTCTTGATGATCCCACTGCTCGGAATTTTGCAGGCACCAAATCCCTTTTTGAAGAGGGTGAAGGGTCAGGAGAAGGAGAACATCAAAAATTTTCAGATGAATCAGCAGAATTAGCTGAGAAAATTACGGAAGAATTTACCATGGTAACATACCAAGGTGAATCAGAAGAGGAAGAAGAAGCATATACGGAGATGCCCAAGGGAGGCAACAACAAATTATACCACATTGTGGTAATTTTCCGTATTCCTCCACAACAGGGATCTATCCCTGTTGAATTCGAAGTTAATGCAATCATCGACACAGGATGTACATGCTGCTGCATTAACAGCGACAAAGTCCCACAGGAAGCTGTTGAAGAAGCCAAGATAATCCAGAACGTATCCGGCATTAACAGCACTACCAGGGTTACAAAGAAGCTAAGGCAAGGGAAGATGATCCTTGCTGGCACAGAGTTCTACACTCCGTACATTTCGGTGTTCCCAATGAACATGCCGAAAATCGATATGCTTATCGGGTGTAACTTCATTCGTGCTATGAAGGGTGGTCTGCGGTTTGAAGGAACAGAGGTGACATTCTACAAAACTGTCACTAGAATTCAAACTACCTTAGAACCACAGAAGATTGCGTTCCTTGAGGAACTAATCGAAGAAGATGATCTGAGAGAAGAACTTGCAGCAAATAGCTTGGCTGAATACGAATCGCTTGCGAAGAGAATGCACAACTCAAAACTGCTGAAGGAACTTAAAGATCAGGGTTTCATTGGAGATGACCCAATGAAACATTGGGCGGTCAACAAGGTCAAGTGCAAACTTGACATCATCAACCCCGACATAACAATCGAAGACAGGTTGCCAGGACACCTCACACTTGAAGAGAAGATGAGGTACCAAAAGCACATTGATGCTCTGTTAGACCTTGGGGTCATTCGACCCAGCAAATCCAAGCACAGGACTGCTGCCTTCATGGTCTATTCAGGCACAACAGTTGACCCTGCCACAGGTAAAGAAACCAGAGGGAAAGAGCGTATGGTCTTCAATTACAAGATGCTGAACGACAATACGCATAAGGACCAGTATACCTTGCCAGGTATAAATTCCATTATTGAGGCACTGGGAAACGCTAAGATTTTTAGTAAGTTTGACTTAAAGTCAGGCTTCCATCAAGTGCTAATGGATGAAGAAAGTGTCCCCTGGACTGCTTTCATCTCCCCTGTTGGTCTCTTCGAATGGCTCGTCATGCCATTTGGTCTGAAAAACGCCCCTGCGGTTTTTCAGAGAAAGATGGACAGTTGCTTTAAAGGAACCGAGAAGTTCATCGCGGTTTATATCGATGATATCTTGGTCTTCTCAAACTCCATCGAAGAACACGAGGAACACTTGAGTGTAATGCTCAAGATATGCAGAAAAAACGGACTGGTTTTAAGCCCTACCAAAATGAAGATCGCTTGCAGAGAAGTTGACTTTCTTGGTGCTACCATCCGTGAAGGGAAGTTAAAATTACAACCACATATAATCAAGAAAATCTCTGATGTGGATGATAACTCCCTAACAACCTTAAAAGGGTTGAGGAGCTGGTTAGGGGTTCTGAACTATGCCAGATCCTACATTCCGAACTGCGGAACCTTACTTGGACCTCTATATAGCAAGACTTCAGAACACGGTGATAGAAGGTTCAAATCTTCTGATTGGAAGATTGTTAAACAGATCAAGCAATTGGTCTCCAATCTACCAGATCTTGAGATCCCACCAGCATCTGCCTACATCATTGTAGAATCAGATGGTTGTATGGAAGGCTGGGGAGGGGTATGCAAATGGAAGAGAGCTAAGGCAGCTTCCAAAGGCGAAGAAAAGGTCTGCGCCTACGCCTCTGGCAAATTCCCAACGGTCAAGTCCACCATTGACTCCGAAATCTTTGCAGTCATGCAAGCTTTGGAGAACTTTAAAATATTCTATTTGGACAAAAGGGAGATTACAGTTAGAACGGATTGTCAGGCTATCATCGCGTTCTACGAGAAAATGGCTGTTAAAAAGCCAAGCCGAGTTCGCTGGATAAGTTTTTGCGACTACATTACGAACACCGGCATTCAAGTTCAGTTTGAGCATATTCGCGGGGAAGACAATCAACTAGCAGATCAATTGTCAAGACTTGCTCAAAATGTTTACATGGCCCAGGCCATCCCCGAAGAGGCCCATGAAGCCTTGGTTACTGTTCTTGAGGGACAATGCAGTCATTTGGGCCTTATCACTCAGCTTAATAGTTACATAACTGCAGCCCAGGCCCATAAGAAGAAAAGCCTATTTACAGGCCCAGATCCAGGCCCATCTTGGTACGAGATACCAAAACAGAAGCCCAAGAAACAAAAGGCCCAAGCCCAACTTTCACAAGCGGCCCACTTTCTGGAAGCCTCTCCAGAAAGAACCCAGGACCAAGTCCATCAGACTCAAGCCCAGATCCATATTCCAGAAGGATCCTCAGATATTTGCAGGATAGCTTCTCCGGCAAGCTTCCCCATCTATTTAAAGGATTCAGAGTTAGCTTGTTTCTTCCCACCATCAATCCTCAACATGAAGAGAGCTTCATCTTCAGGATCCAACCCTTACAACAAGCGAAGAATGGAACCAGAACCATCAGAGGAGCAGAAGAAACAAAGGCTTACAGAGCTTTTCTGTATGGAGCCAGTTGAAGGCTATACAGCAGCTCTTGAAGAACTTAACCGGCCTGGCATCAACATGGCAGAACATCATGAGTTCCGCAAAATTCTTCACCAACATGAAGAACATGCCGCCTCACGTCTCTACAGAGCCCTAGAAGAACACCAGGAGATTCTCGCACTCAAGCTCAGTCAGACCAGAGCATTTGCCACCAAAGACAATTATTGGGGTGACTGGCGACCGGTCATCACGGAGGCAGTCCGTAAGGAAGAAAGTGCAGCTGCCAGTCTCCACGAGGCTATCCGTGACAGCAAGGCATTCCAGCTGTAGTCCACTCGCAGCTTTTACTTTTTTGCTGTGTGTTTTTGATTGGTTTGCTTTTTGTGTTTTGTCGAGATCTGCGAATCTCTTTTGCTTTGTTTTCTTCTTTCCCACTTGTTTAGGGAATCCTGCTTTCGGTGTGTCGTTTTGCTATCCACTTGCATGTGGAATCTGCTTTTGCTTTGCGTGTTTGCGAAGTCTGTCGGTTCGTGATAAGATCGAATCCTCTTTTGAGCTGTCGATGGGGCCCACTCTGCGCACCCGAGCCATGAGATTGATTCTCTTATCCTTTCCTCACCTCTATATAAGGAGGTTGTGTATGTAATGAAGAGCATTGGACAGAAGCCATACTTCTGAACTCTCTCTTCTTCTTTAAGAAATTTAAGAGTTCTCTTTGTTCATATTTTGTCCATTTTTGCTTCCGCACCTTTGTTAACTTAGTTACTAGCTGAGGTTTCTAAGTTCGATCCATTATTCGGACCCTATTTTGGTAATATGGTCCGAATAATGGATCGAACTTAGTAACCTCGGCGAAAATTACTAAGCAATGAACAAATAACAGAGTGCGGAAGAAAAATAATGAACAAAAGATGAACTATATTAGTCTTCAAAGGGAAGAGAGAGTTCAGAAGTGTTGCTTCTGTTCGGTGCTCTTCAATACAGACGCTGCCTTCTTATATAGGCGAAGGGAAAGGATAAGGGAATCAAAACTTATGGCTCGGGTGCTCATTGGGCCCCATCGACAGCTCATAAAGAAAGATTCGGGCTTATCACTTGCCGACACAAACGACAAACGACTTTGCCGACCTAACTTGCCGACACAAACGACAAACAAAAAGCAAAGCAAAAAGCATGAGACACGCAGGTCTCGACAAAAGACTAAAAAGCAAACCAATACAAGCCACACAACGAAAAGCAAAAGCTATAAAGCAAGTTACAGCTGGTACGCCTTGCTGTCTCTGATGGCGTCATGGATGACGGTAGTCGCTTGTTGCTCCTTTCGCACAGCTTCTGTGATGACTGGTAACCAGTCTCCCCAGTAGTTGTCCTTTGTTGAGAAGGACCTGGTTTGTCTGAGTTTCAGGCTGAGAATTTCCTGGTGTTCTTCCAGAGCTCGGAGGAGTCGAGAACTAGCATGTTCTTCGTGCTGATGGAGGAGTTTACGAAACTCTTCATGTTCAGCCATGTTGATGCCTTCTTTGTTGAGTTCTTCCAAGGTTGCAGTGTACCCTTCAACTGGTTCCATGAGGTAGAGCTCAGTGAGCCTCTGCCTCTTCTGTTCCTCAGATGGTTCAGGTTCCATCCTTCTTTTGTTGTAAGGATTAAAGGATGAGGATGCTCTCTTCATGATTGTGGGTGGGAAATAACCTGAGAGGAAATGGTCCTTTAAATAGACCGGAAAACTTGCCGGAGAAGCAAACTCAAAAATATCTTGAGATGCTTCTGGAACATGGGCCTGGACTTGTTCTGGAACATGGGCCTGGACTTGTTCTGGAGAAGTTTCCAGAAAATGGGCTGAATGAGCTTGGGCCGGATGGGCCTGATGTCTTCTGGGCTTTTGCTTTGGTACTTCATACCAGCATGGGCTTTTAGGCCTATGGGCTTGGGCTGCACAAATATAATTGTTAAGTTGAGAAATAAGACCCAAGTGTGTGCATTGTCCTTCGAGGATGGTAACTAAAGCCTCATGGGCTTCTTCTGGAATAGCTTGAACAGAGTAGACATTTTGTGCAAGTCTGGAAAGCTGGTCCGCCAGCTGGTTGTCTTCTCCTCTGATATGTTCAAACTGAACATTGATGCCGGTATTCGTGATGTAATCACAGAAACTGATCCATCGCACTCGGCTCGGCTTCTTGACAGCCATCATCACTAGACAGCACGGAACTGGGAATATCAGCTTAAGATTCACCAACTTCCAAGAAAGACCACTACCTCCAGAGGAACCACCGGAGGAAGAAGGAGGCACATCGGACGCCCATTACACTCTGGCTGCCATTTTTACGCCAGAAGATAATTGGGACACACTTGGGCAACCGTCGGGAAAGTTTGACTACATGGTCAAATATTCTGCACCGGAATCATCCAAGGTCCAAATCAACGAGATCATTGCTACTGGATGGGACACTGAACAAGATGATCAAGCTCCCAAGATTTCTACTGCAGAAATCCTTGAACTTTATCCTACCAGGAAACCAGCACAGCAGATGGTCCAGATTCAGACTATTGGTGCTACATCATCCTCTCCATTCGATGATTTATGCAACAAAAGAGAGCTTGTATCCAAGTGGCTACAACAGCTCAACTCCAGTTCTGGAGAGAGTGATACCGACATTCCCAAATTTGATGACTACAGTTCATCTGATTCGGAGCAAAACACTCATCAGTCGGAGCAAGCTTACGCAGTCGAAGCAGAGATGAATTACCCCCAAAAGGCTGAAGCTCTACAGCAAAAACTGGTCTTTATGGAAAAAGCTTTTCCTAGTAGCGGAGTCACGCAGGAACAATCAGGTAACTTTGTTCCACCAAGGCCAACAGTGGAACCTATAAGGTACCCTCCAGCCACAGCTACGAACAGACCAACCCAACCACAAGAACCTCCTCAGCAAGTCTTCGAAGGTGTGCGAAGACCAGGAAAATATGGAAGGCCACTAGCTCCGTGGCAGCTTCCCTCAGCACAACTTACCAATGGAGCATTATTGGTTCTTCCCCCAGAGATTGCCAGTCACGCCGATGCAGTGACAACATGGGAAACCATTACTCTGAATCTCTTACGAGAGATGACATTTGACTCCCTCCAAGATAAAGTCGATTACATCGAAAATCTTCTAGGCCCAAGAGAAAAGGAGTCATGGGTTACGTGGCGCATGGCTTTTTCCGATGAATTCAAAACATTGGTAGCAGCAGCCGACGAACCTAGAAACATCACCAGCGCTATAAAGCGAGTTCTGGGTGTCAATGATCCATACACTGGGGATCTTCATAACCAGAACAAGGCCTATGCAGACTTAGAAAGGTTACAATGCCCTAACCTTGAGTCGGTAATGCCATTTCTCTTCAGGTATTATCAGCTGGCCGCCCAAAGTGGAAAAATGTGGAATGGACCAGAACTTTCTGACAAACTCTTCAGAAAGTTACCTCCTGAGATTGGTCCAACAATCATCCAGAAGTACCATGACAGATATCCTGGAGTTCAAATTGGCGTCAGCGCAAGAATTCAGTTTGTTTCTGAATACCTTCAAGATCTCTGTAAGCAGGCCGAGCTACAAAGGAAGCTCAAAAACCTGAATTTCTGTCGAAGTATTCCTATTCCTGGTTATTATGACACAGGAAGTGGAAAGCGTAAGTTTGGGATTCGCAAATCTAAGACTTACAAAGGCAAACCACATGATTCTCATGTGAAGGTGATCAAGAATAAGCAGAAAGCTGCCCACACCAGAGAAGGGCAGAAATGCAAGTGTTTCCTTTGCGGGATTGAAGGACACTTTGCCAGGGAATGCCCTAAAAAGCATGTCCGACCAGAGCGAGCGGCCTATTTTGATGGGTTGGCTCTTGACAAAAACTGGGATATTATCTCAGTTGATCCAGGCGAGCCAGACGACGATGACATCTGCTCAATCTCTGAAGGCGAAGCTCAGAACATGGAGGATCTGGCAGCATTCAAAATGCAAATGCCTTATACCATTGAACCATCCTATGATGATCCTTTCTTCGCAGGCGTCGTAATCAGCACTGGACAAATTCCCCCACAGAAAGAAGGCCATGGTTGGCGTGTTCGCATGCCTCTTTCAACTACCCAGACTCAATGTGATCATAACTGGGACGACAACTTCAAAGTTCCTGATCCTCTTTGCTCTTTATGCAGAGATACCACAATTCAGGGCAGAAGTGCAGCCTGCACTGTCTGTTTCATTAACCTTTGTTGTCTATGTGCAGGATTGGAATTTGGCCTCAGAATTATTCCCCCAGCGGAATCCCGTACCAACTGGCAGTATAAGAGTCGTGATGCTCTCATACAATCTTTGTATGAACACAACTCTTTCCTGCTCAATCATGTCACCAGCCTCCAGCAGACCATCAAAGATCTTCAACAACAACTTCAAGCCATCTATGATGCAGATCTTATCGATTTATCTACGCTTGAACCCATTGACACCGATCAGAATTTTGCTGCTGCAAAATCCTTTTTTGTTCGGGGTGAAGGGTCTCAACAAAATAATCCAAATCAAGAAGAACTTGCAGAAAAGATTACAGAAGAACTTGCAGACAAGATCACAGAAGAATTCACCATGGTCACTTATCAAGGTGAATCAGAGGAAGATGAAGAGGCGTACACTGAAATGCCTAAGGGAGGAAATAACAAACTTTACCACATCGTGGTAATTTTCAAAATTCCAGCTCAACAGGGAGGCTCTCCTGTTGAATTTGAAGTCAATGCGATAATTGACACAGGATGCACTTGCTGTTGCATCAATAGTGACAAGGTCCCACCAGAAGCAGTTGAGGAAGCCAAGATCATTCAGAATGTATCAGGCATCAACAGCACCACCAGGGTCACTAAGAAACTCAAGCAAGGAAAGATGATCCTTGCAGGAACCGAATTCTATACCCCCTACATTTCGGTCTTCCCTATGAATATGCCAAAGATCGACATGCTGATTGGGTGCAACTTCATCAGAGCAATGAAGGGTGGTCTTAGATTCGAAGGCACAGAGGTAACTTTTTACAAAACTGTTACAAGAATTCAAACAACTCTGGAGCCACAAAAGATTGCTTTCCTTGAAGAACTCATTGAGGAAGATCTCAGAGATGAATTGGCAGCCAATAGCTCAGCAGAATATGAGTCATTAGCCAAGAAGATGCACAACTCTAAACTTCTCAGAGAACTCAAAGATCAAGGATACATTGGAGATGATCCAATGAAACACTGGGCAGTCAACAAAGTCAAATGCAAGCTTGACATCATCAACCCTGACATCACCATTGAGGACCGTCTTCCTGGACACCTCACTCTTGAAGAAAAAATGCGGTACCAGAAGCATATTGATGCGTTACTTGAATTGGGAGTCATCCGACCAAGTAAATCAAAGCACCGCACTGCAGCCTTTATGGTTTATTCAGGAACAACCGTGGATCCTGTTACAGGCAAGGAATCACGAGGAAAAGAGCGTATGGTATTCAACTACAAAATGTTGAATGATAATACCCACAAGGACCAGTACACTCTACCAGGCATCAACTCCATTATCGAAGCACTTGGTAATGCAAAAATCTTCAGTAAGTTTGATCTCAAGTCAGGATTTCACCAAGTTCTTATGGATGAAGAAAGTATTCCTTGGACAGCCTTTATCAGCCCTGTTGGCTTATTCGAATGGCTTGTCATGCCGTTTGGATTGAAGAATGCTCCTGCAGTTTTTCAACGGAAGATGGACAATTGTTTCAGAGGCACCGAGAAGTTCATTGCAGTCTATATTGACGACATCTTGGTCTTCTCCAACACGATTGAAGAACATGAGGAACATTTAAGCATAATGCTTAAAATCTGCAAGAAGAATGGACTTGTCTTAAGTCCAACAAAGATGAAAATTGCCTGCAGAGAGGTAGATTTTCTGGGAGCAACTGTGCGTGAAGGGAAATTGAAGCTTCAACCCCACATCATCAAGAAAATAGCAGATGTTGATGAAAATTCCCTAACAACGCTCAAGGGATTAAGAAGCTGGTTAGGCGTTTTAAACTATGCCAGGTCTTACATTCCTAACTGTGGTACCCTCCTTGGACCGCTCTACAGTAAAACATCAGAGCATGGTGACAGGAGATTCAAGGCGTCAGACTGGAAGATCGTAAAACAAATCAAGCATTTGGTTTCAAATCTGCCAGATCTGGAAATTCCCCCATCATCAGCCTACATCGTAATTGAATCGGACGGATGTATGGAAGGCTGGGGAGGAGTTTGTAAATGGAAGAAGGCAAAGGCATCCTCGAAAGGTGAAGAAAAGGTATGTGCTTATGCCTCTGGAAAATTTTCAACTGTTAAATCTACGATAGACTCAGAGATCTTTGCTGTAATGCAAGCTCTTGAGAATTTCAAAATTTTCTATCTAGATAAAAAGGAAATTACTGTTAGAACAGACTGCCAGGCAATAATAGCCTTTTATGAGAAGATGGCTGTCAAGAAGCCGAGCCGAGTGCGATGGATCAGTTTCTGTGATTACATCACGAATACCGGCATCAATGTTCAGTTTGAACATATCAGAGGAGAAGACAACCAGCTGGCGGACCAGCTTTCCAGACTTGCACAAAATGTCTACTCTGTTCAAGCTATTCCAGAAGAAGCCCATGAGGCTTTAGTTACCATCCTCGAAGGACAATGCACACACTTGGGTCTTATTTCTCAACTTAACAATTATATTTGTGCAGCCCAAGCCCATAGGCCTAAAAGCCCATGCTGGTATGAAGTACCAAAGCAAAAGCCCAGAAGACATCAGGCCCATCCGGCCCAAGCTCATTCAGCCCATTTTCTGGAAACTTCTCCAGAACAAGTCCAGGCCCATGTTCCAGAACAAGTCCAGGCCCATGTTCCAGAAGCATCTCAAGATATTTTTGAGTTTGCTTCTCCGGCAAGTTTTCCGGTCTATTTAAAGGACCATTTCCTCTCAGGTTATTTCCCACCCACAATCATGAAGAGAGCATCCTCATCCTTTAATCCTTACAACAAAAGAAGGATGGAACCTGAACCATCTGAGGAACAGAAGAGGCAGAGGCTCACTGAGCTCTACCTCATGGAACCAGTTGAAGGGTACACTGCAACCTTGGAAGAACTCAACAAAGAAGGCATCAACATGGCTGAACATGAAGAGTTTCGTAAACTCCTCCATCAGCACGAAGAACATGCTAGTTCTCGACTCCTCCGAGCTCTGGAAGAACACCAGGAAATTCTCAGCCTGAAACTCAGACAAACCAGGTCCTTCTCAACAAAGGACAACTACTGGGGAGACTGGTTACCAGTCATCACAGAAGCTGTGCGAAAGGAGCAACAAGCGACTACCGTCATCCATGACGCCATCAGAGACAGCAAGGCGTACCAGCTGTAACTTGCTTTACAGCTTTTGCTTTTCGTTGTGTGGCTTGTATTGGTTTGCTTTTTAGTCTTTTGTCGAGACCTGCGTGTCTCATGCTTTTTGCTTTGCTTTTTATTTGTCGTTTGTGTCGGCAAGTTAGGTCGGCAAAGTCGTTTGTCGTTTGTGTCGGCAAGTGATAAGCCCGAATCTTTCTTTATGAGCTGTCGATGGGGCCCAATGAGCACCCGAGCCATAAGTTTTGATTCCCTTATCCTTTCCCTTCGCCTATATAAGAAGGCAGCGTCTGTATTGAAGAGCACCGAACAGAAGCAACACTTCTGAACTCTCTCTTCCCTTTGAAGACTAATATACCTCCGACTCCGACTCATCAAATATAAGAGGGGGGAAAAATTGAATAATTACTACACTCTATAAGCCCTTAATTCAGACTCGTAGAGAACTCCAGACTAATAACATAAAACTCTAATCAGGGATTGAGTGGAATTGGTTGTTTTATCGACACGAAAACATGAATCAACCTTTTAAGTGAACCATACAATACTTCCAAGCTGTGCAACCATCAAGACTTCCATCAAAGACCTTCCTTGCCAGTCCAGCTTTGCACTTGATGAGGAGAAATAATGACAAAACGTTGTTCTTTGGATAACACTGTCCAGCAGAATCCTCTTTGAGAAAAGCTTCAGCCCCAACGAAATGAAACCACGGGAAGATGAACTACTCTCAAAAAGGGATTTTCAACAGCGGCTCCATGCTACTCACCAAACACCGTTACCAATGAGCAAAACAAGATTGAACAATTACAGCACACATGTTCTCCCATTACAGACTCGTAGCAACGACAAACACTCTTTACATCTACAAGACAAACTCTTTACATCTACAAGACTGAAAATTACACTTTGTGTATGTCTACAAAATGAACATAATCGACAATGTAACGGGACGAGAATTTGAGTATGTACCATTCCATTGAAATCATTTAAAAAAAATAGAGAACTTACGACCCGAGAGCATTTTGATGACGGGGGGATGTAATCACTTCATGTAAATAATTATGCAGAATGGCCTATTAGAAGGCAGAAACCAAAAGTGATATTGGGGCTACTAATCATTCAGATGAAACTAGCAAGCTTACGAATGTAAAATAGATATGAAGAGCAATTATACTACTGCAATATATTCAACTAGCGAATGTGACGAGGGCATTTAGCTTATAGAATATTTAGTTTTTTTTTTGCAAATACCAAGTAATTAAAAATCTATCTAGAGAACATGGAATTGCTGCACGGGAGAGACTTGCAGAATTCCATGCCTGGTAAACATATATGAAG
The DNA here is from genome assembly GCA_035048495.1 of Euptelea pleiosperma. NCBI lineage: Eukaryota > Viridiplantae > Streptophyta > Magnoliopsida > Ranunculales > Eupteleaceae > Euptelea > Euptelea pleiosperma. Next base: position 3,193,237 of record CM068552.1, on the reverse strand, counting down.
AGGCATTCAATTATTTTTTATCCAATAAAAACTATGTAAGGTGCAATGTATTGGAAACCATGTGGTAATGCTGTAGATACCTTTCAAGTTGAGATAAGACTTCAGTTCTTTTCCTGTGATTCCTTTACCGAGTTTAAGATCGAATTGAGATTCTTCCCGCAACTCATCTTATATCCGTGGAGCATCAACATCGGCGATCCAAGCGTAGACCTTGTAGATATGCAATTCAAGGAGTGCGTGGAGATAAAAAGAGCAGGAGACAACACACACAGGAGGGGAGACCCCGGGCAAAAACCCCGTGCGATCTCCCCTAAAAACCCAAAAAAGAGAAATTTTATTAGAGAAGTTTGACCTGCCATGCAAGCGCACCTGACATGGCAAAGGTCCAATGACAAAGAGTATTCGATACAGGCCCTTATCTTTTATCAGGACTTTGCACCGAACTCTTTTACATCTCTAATTTGTCTCACAAATTCCCTCAATTTTCCATCTCGTAGCGACATTTCAGACAATCAGATCACATCACACTACCTTGATTTACAACGAGATGTGATAGATCCAACAAGTAAGTTTTCAACATCTTCATAGTTCTCGCAAACACATCAGCGATCTCATCCAACGGCCACAGATCTGACAGAAAGACACCGATATTCCACAACGAGACAGATCTGCAACCACGAACACGCTTCCAGCATCCAGAAATCGACTCCTCGCCATTTAAAACTGCAACCTGCAAAACCAACCAAGAACAACCAAAAACACGCATAAAAGTAAAGAACTGAGATTGATCAAATAGAGGATGTCACCAAAAATGATCTGATAACGATTGTCCTTCGCTCCAAAACGAGGAACGGTAGATCTGATGACGATCCCGAAAAACTTCCAAGCCTTCAAACGAGCAAGACTTTGTAGCAACCGGAGACCTCAAAGGCTGATCAACGAACCTTGATCAAATCAACAGCAGTAGATCTGATGACAGATACCTAGAATTTAAAACAATTCGCAAGCTCAATCGTTGATCTCGAACCTCCTCAAGATTTGGTAGAAAAAAGACAGAAGGAACGGGAGACCTCGCAACACCGGCAGCGAATAAGACTCCGTCAAAATTGATCAAACAAGAAGGATCAACCGAGCGGAAAAACCAAAGATCAGAAACAACAAAGGCTATGAAGGTTTGTAAAACCAATATAAACACGTAGATCGTCGAACGATCTAATCGAAACCGAATGGAGATATCAAAACAGAGACGAACAGAGAAACGGAATGATAAAAAACAGGAGCACAGCAACGAAGCACAAGGAGGAGACGTAGAGATGAGAAAGAAATGAAGTTGGGAGCCCTAATTTATTGAAACCCTAGACCGAATCGACGGATGTGGTTGCGTGGAGTTGTTAGAGATGGACGGCAGACGTACGAACAACGTGGTTGAGTCGGTGCGTTGCTGTCCACTAAGTAGGTGATAAGCAATCGACGGTTCTAGTGTGCCATTAGACTTTTCTTTATACGACAGATGATTGACAAGTGTTGGAAGCGTGGAATTTAGGCAAAGTTGGAATCTTGGATCTTATTCGTCACATGGAACACGTCAAGACTAAAAACAAACGCAAAAAGATATTTTACAATTGGGAAAAAGAAATGATACAGAATTATGTATCAAAATTCTGATACATAACTCTCTCATAGTGCGACCTGGCGATGTTTTACGGTCCCACTGACACATGAATGGTTCGTCCACATCTCTACTACCCACATCAAAGTCAGCATGATCGATGATTAATAGCCATTGGATTTTCGAATAATGGGCTTGGAGCCAACAAATAGGTTTGTTCACAAAGCCCATGATTAAAAGGTGCTTAAATCAACGGCTAAAAGCCTAAAACCACCAACAACGTTATATAGGTCGACCAAGGTGCCGGTCAACCATATACGGGTCAGCATTACCAAAGGACAAATCTAGTATGCAACTTTTTGCATACTTACAAGTACGTAAATATTGTATCCACCATTGAATACTCCTTGAAAAACGTGTTTTTAATTTATAAAATATAATTTTTTGAAAACGTTGAAATAACACATTTTTCAAGGGACATCCAACAGTACTGACAATGTTACGTAAACTAAACAGTTGCATACTAGGGAGTTCTGTATCAAAATTTTAATAAAGAATACTGTAGGCTCTATTCTAGGAGGGAGAAAATTTGTGTTCAAATTGGTGGACGAGTTTGTCTCCCTCCTAAAGTGATCACGTGGCACAGGGTCCACTGACGCAAGAATGCGTAGTTAGACCGCTTATTGCATCTACACGACAAAATCCACCCTCTTTTCCCTGTGATTTCTATCCGTTGTGTTGTCACGAGGTGAAACTAAACTAGCCGTCCCAATATATTTTTTTGCCTAATTTTTTTTTTATTAGTCCAAAATATCTATTCTACATAGGCTAAGACTTTTCTCCCGTGCCACACGCTAAACCCCAATATCTCGCAAATGCCCTTACTTCTGCTTTTTTTCTTTCTTTCATTTTATTTATTTGATCTTTTTGGTGCCAAAGAATACCTAACCCTCCAAATGACTACAAATGGCACCATCCTCCAGAAGACCTTAATCTTAGCTAAAAGGGAGAATCTTGGGCCAACAACGCTCCAATTGTCTTCGGTGGGACCCAAGAAATGCCCACCCGTGCTAAGAAAAATGACCAAATTTGACTAGAAAAAATACAATGCAACAATAGACGGTTTATATTCTCACATCATAACTCACTTTCTAGCCATCAAATTTTCAAGAATGAGTAATTTATTCAGAGGTTGTCAATGCAAAAAAATAGAAATTAATTTTCAACAGTATTTTTGCATGCCTGGACAAGGAAACTGAGGAGAAGAGGGGGGAAAGAGAACGCTTCATAAGGGCTGCGTTTGGTTCGGCGCTTTTCCGAGAAAAGAAAACAAAAACTCGGAAAAGCGCCACTTCTGCGTGTTTGGTTCAAGCTGAAAAGTGGGTCCCACGGAAAACAACTTCCTTCACAACCCGTTTTACAGGAAAACAACTTCCGCTCCTCATAAGCGGAAGTCGATTTCCAGCGAGCTAGTACACACGTCTTTCTTTGTTTTGGTGTTTTGTCTTGTTCCATTTTCTCAAGGCGCTCCACACTCACAACGATGATGGTGAGTTGCTATTCATCTTTTTTGTTTGAGGAATGATCCTCTCTTTTTACTTTCTTCTTTCTTCTTTCTTCCCTTTTCGTTGGTGGAGGCAAGCAACAATGGTAGATGATGGAGATCTACAATGTCAGCGACGGGATCCCTGTGAGAACTTGGGTTTCATGGTGGAAGGATCTACGACTTCCAGAGGTGTTGGAGCATCTATGAAAAAATCCTTCTACTTTTTCTTTTCTTGTCTCTTTTCTTTGATTTTTGCTACTTTAGGCCTTTTGCTTGTAAGGGGAGCAAGAGCTCAGTTTCATGGAATACAATGACCCATGGGTACCTTGGTCACGGTGCTTCCAAGGAACGATTGTGGTTGTCTATGCAAGCTAATGTTGCAGGCTTTAAACCCAACATCTCCACCTTGATTCTTCTACTTCATGTTTGCCGGGATCTCAAAACTACACATCAAGGTCTGATGATATGCAACCCGCACATCAATTGCTTGCTGAAATGCTCCAGAGAGCATTTATAGGATTCAACCAAACATTGAGAAAACAAATTCAAGGAAGTAGCTTTCCAGGAAGTGACATTTCCTAGAAAACCCACTTCTTGGAAAATCATTTTCATCGAACCAAACACAGCCAAGAAGAGCTCACTGAGAAACACCCTGATTTCAAATAAACTCAAGATAGGTAATCCTCCTCAGAAGATAGGACAATGTAGTGCTCTAAAGCTTCCATCAAGCTTCATACTAGTTCACTTTCTCATTCAAAGAGACATCTCGTGGGACTTAGGTCCCACGAACCTTCTTGAGTAGACCTCTGCCGGAATGAATCAATGAACTGACCTTTTCGTTGTGACAAAGAATGCGATCAAGGAAAAGCACCATAAAGAAAGTATCACCACACTAAGTATCCTCCCAAAATCTGCTACCAAACACTGGCTTAGTACATACAAAAAAATCTCTCATTAACCTTGAGTATGCCTTTCCACACCCTACACCCCACACCCAAAGGAAGACCTAGGATATTTTGATACCGAACCCCTCAGCACCACACTTGCCACTCACCACTCTTCGCCAAATATTTCTTCTTTGGCCAAATTCATCAGTATAATCTTTATAATCCCTAGACCTCTAGACCTCCCGCTTTTTTAGAGAGACGTTTGAGCCGAATTCACCAAGTGATAACAATAAGTCCTCCATGTCATTCCAAAGAAAATTCCTCATTAATCTCTCAATTCTCTTCTCTATCTCTCCCCACCCAAAAATCCTCTCGAACATCACCTCAGTGCATTTTGGTAAGGAAATGTTAGGATGGTCCCAGTTTTTGGAAAATTGTGTTGTACTCGTAAAGATTCCCTTGTACAAATTTTGAAGATCAAGTTGGGACATATGGGACGATGTGCTATCAATCCAAAAGAAATAAGTTTGTGATTTAGTCTACAAGCTATAGTGTGAGCATGAGATTGGTTGTCCTTCGGTGGCCTTCAAAGTTCGAAGCATCTCCCCTCCTAAAATGCCACGTGTAGTAAACTTTCAGTTATGGATGTTTGCCTATTTCTTGGTGGATCTATGAACTACAAATCAGCTTGATTGGTGATATGTAGCAGTTATATTTTAGCAGTAATAAAGAACTCAAAATTTAGAGGCTAGACAATTCCAACATTCAGTGGGGCAAGACAAATCCTACTTTCTTGCACTAGCTTCTTTATCTACACTCAAGTCTATAATGGTGCGGGAGTCGCTGACTACTTTTCGCTGGAATCAGGTGTTGTTACAGTGCATCATTTTTAAAGTACGCCCCAATCAACCTTTGCCCATAACCATTGCTTTTATTTTTTTATCCTCTCCATGATCCACTCCAAGGTGTATTTATTTAGATCGATTTGGATATAATGGTCATCCAAGATGGATTCGGATGAAAAGAGAGTTGAGATTTTCATTCACTACCTTGGGAAGGAGGAAGTTGAGCATTTGGTATTCTGGGATGACGAATTGGCTTTACCAAGATCAAGAAGGGTTCCAAGGTAGGAAAGGAATAAAGATCGTTTATGTTTAGAATGAAGGAGGGCTTTCCTATGTCTTCCATGTATTTTACTGAGCAAAATACTTTCTTAAAAATTTGTCAACATGCAAAATAGGGTTGCATGAATTTTCTCTTTGTTGAAGAAACCAAAGGAGGGAGCCATTAAGCATTATTGAGTATCAGGTGCTAAGATATACGCTACATCACTAATACACCAAGTTTACCGAATCCAAAAGCTTTGAGCACCCTGATAAGAAAACACCACTCAACCTTGCCACAAGCCTTAACCATATTTGCCCACTTAAGTTTGTACAGTTTCATGGGCAAGGATAATAGTATCAGGGATTTATCTTCCAAAAACCAAGGACTTTGGCACGAGGAGATGAGTTTTGAGAGAAAAGGCACATTACAAGAATTTTAGAGATTACTTTATAAGTGGCATTACAAAGATTTGGCCTATTGTCTCGAATTCTGTCCCATTTCACACCAACCCCGTCGCCTAATCACCATTGACTCACCAAAATTCTCAGGCTACCATTGATAAAGCCACCTCCGTACGCAATGGCAGTATACTTTATAACCCCCCCTCCTTCGACCCCGTTAGGCATCACCGACAACTCTTCTTTGTCGCCGCTCAAAACTCATGGCTGCTGGACATAGCCATCATCTTCTTTCACCACTATAACCACAATCAACTCGCCCATCTGTGCTCCATCATTGCTTGAGCACTATAAGGGGTATTTTCTAAATAACATGTGGATGACTGAGATAATGACACATGTCCCTTTACTGGTCGAAATGTGATTCAGTTGTATGGTCAAGTGACCGAGACAACGAGTCCAACTAAAGATATCCAGCTGACGTATACTATCAAGCGACCGAGATAACAAGTCCAACGGAGTTCATTTGTAGGTAGACTCGGACAAGCCGACTTACCAGTCGGATCACCCAACAGTGTAATCGGTGTACTCGGAGAGGAAGACGAATCACTCGGCAGAAGAGTCGACTTTTTCGGATTTTAAGTCGACAAGAGCGAACAGAAAGATATTTCAAGCTTAGCATATGATCTTGCACGTATTTCGAGGGGGTGTGAGATTTTTCCCTCACAAGCAACTACAGACATCTCAACCATTCCCTAAGAAAGATTGCCATCCATTTTATAGCTGTTGCGTCTCAACCATATCATTGCCATCCCCATTTTATAGCCGTTGCCTCTCAACCATTGTCACTACCCATTTTACAACTGTCATCCACGATCTTTGTGTCCATCTATATAGCCATGGTTTGGTGCCATGTGTCCTATCATCAAGATCACTCCAATTATTGTCAACTCCTCCATCCTCCATCCGGTTTCTCTACAACTCCTCCATCCGACATTACACCAACACTGTTACTACTTTTGCCTCACCACCAGCCAACACCATTGGCCACTTGCAAACAAGTAAAGCCTGCCAGAGCCGATGATATCCATCCAACAAAATCCATGCTAGCTACTATGGGGTAACCTGCCACCACTAGTCACTATTGCAACAACCCTCTTTCTCAACCCGAGATAGGCCCAGCTCTTGTAGGCACAAGCCCAAAATACAAAAAAATGTTGGCCTTCTCAAAGCTCTAGCCCTGAGGTCCTCAAGAGGCCCACATCATTCCGGACCGAACCAAGTCACATTCTCTTCTGGCTTATCCTAGGAGATGCTTCACCTAGTAAGACCAAACTCTTCCCCGTCCATGATAGAAAAAGGCCACCCCGAGGACTAATAAATCCCAAGCCCATGGGGCCACGAACATGCCCACACCACCAATCTTGGCTCAAAGAGGTACACATCCTTCTTATCATGTCCCAAAAGAGGCCCAGTTACACCTAATTATCATCGGGGCACCACTAGCAGTGTATGGTCACATTCTCACGTGTGCTCTCTTTGGTGACTATAAATTTCGGCAAACTCATGGGGGATCCAACTCACAACAATAGTAGATTTCATTAGTTTCAGAATTAGAGAATGACGAATGGTGTAAAACAAAGATCATAACAGTAATAATGGCCACTATAAACACCATGAATACAGAAAGAAAAAAACCAAGCCCAACATGGAGAAATCCAGTAAGTAAAGCTAAAAAATAAATATAAGCATTCAAAATGATAAATCTCAGTTATTGTAGCTCTAAAAAAGTATACCAATTAATATAGAAGAAGATCAAGAGGACTAACCAATATCACAGTACATCAACATCAACAAATCGTATAAAAACTGTCAAGCCATGGCAGGTTACCCCTCAAGACGCTTTTAACTCCTGCAGATCATTTCCTTCATGGATGTCCTTCAAAACCAAAACACACTTTAAACAGAAAAATATCGAATTTACAGTGAAAGCTGATTCAAACAAAGTGAAGATGTGTACCAACGAGATGTCCAGCAACAAGAACAGATGAATGTGGGAAGCGCTAAATGGACAACTTGCCAAGAATCCTCCAATCAGAAATATTCCTTGTGTTTGATTTTGGGTGAAATTCATTTAATATTTTACTAAATATCAGATAAATATCCACTCAAAACAATTTTCTGATTTCTGCCAATAGAATTAACAATGTAGGAATTACATTTTTCAATACTCTATAAACTTATGGTCGATACAATGAAAACTAAACGGTGATCATCAAAGAAATTAATAACTGGAGATGTTTAGCACCGACCAACAGCAAAACACTTATGGGGAAAAATACAAACAAAAAGTAACAGCCAAACTGGCGTACATTTAAATCACCAAAGCAGACCCAGATGGATTTGAACCATCAACCTCTCCAACCCCTACTGGGTTTGAGCGCTCTTACCGTTTTGAGCTTATGGATCATTCGAGCACAATAAACAAAAATATACGAACCAAAAACATAATTGCACCTCCCTTCTTTGCTTCCCTTTGCCCCCGAAGGGACTTCTAAATTTACTTGCAATTAACACAAGTAATCAGCCTGATTGGTGGCTTACAACGTTTAGATTGGAGTCTCATAAGTTGATTTTCAACCTTGGGATTCGAGCATTATTTTTGCATAATGAGATCCACAGGCTTCTTTATCATCAATAGGCTATTTTTGGCCTATAGGTAAAGCATTAGAATCCGCAAGACCGGTTGGTGGACAGGGGGGCTTGATCACTATAATTTGTTCACATTGGACAAAATTACAATTTGTATGAGCAAACATGGAAACAACTAGTAGCATGAAGAGGGACCCGGAGTGGTAAATAGAAATTGTCAAAATATATCAAGAAGCAACATCCGTCTTTATGCCAAATTCGAAAAGCACCATAAGAAACTAAATCTACCACCACCATCCACTCATTTAGTATGGGTGGATATGAAATAAATAAATTGAATAACGTTATCACTTCCAGTGATTCATATTTAGATCAGCAGTAGAAACAGGGGAAATTGGAACTAATACAGTTATACCTTCAGCGCATCAGCAAGGAACAATGCAATGTACTCACTTCGTGCTTGTCATCAGCGACTAGAACCTCAAGGAAGATGAAGCACAAGTCATACATATTTAGATTGGCAGTAGAAAACGGAGGGTAAATGCACAACTACTTCAAAGTATACTTTCGGTGTATCAGCAGTAGAAAGAATGCAGATTGCACTTCCAGCACCAAACTGAACCAATCAACACTAGCTGAGAACCATGGAAAACTCCGGTGCAGAACAGCAACCACATGAAAAAAGATAATTGTTTAAAAAACAAAACTTGAATCTTCAGTGTCCCATGAGCAGAGCATCCTTTCTTCGTAGAAGCCTTCCAGCTGTGATCACCAAAGCTAAACTAGCCGAAGACACCTTGACGACTAACAAAATAAAATAATAAAATAGCTGTACATAGATCAAGTGGAGACGAACATAACTCTTACATCAATACAACTGCACAATAACAATGGCTGTACATCTCCATCTTTCATAGACATACATAAAACTATTCCATACATACATATCACACTTTAATCACATCAGAATGAACTTACAAACAGCATAATAATTGAGAATGAGCAACTTCATTAAAGAGAATGAGCAATTTCATTGAGATGCTTCAAAAAGCAAGACCACCCGATGTACAATCCGATGCCCTTGTAAATGCTTGTGTACGGTAGCAAATTAGAATTTTTTTTATAGGCAGTACTCAATTAAAATGTTGAAACGCATAATTTAATAACAAGCATTTACTTGTTTAATAATAATTAGATTAAAGTCATAACTTACTATCTATCCATCCCGCAATTCCGCCAATGCAGAGCTACAATTTTTTTTTTTTTGGAAGCTATGTATTTTTGTTGGGCAATTACTTCAATGTTCAATGTCGGAAGTAGAGAAGATGGAATTTTTATTTGTTCTCAACTAATTGCATGATTCCAATTGTCGTAAACCTGTATGAGTGCGCAATACGATGATATATCTTCTAATAAAAGAGAAGTGAAATATTCAAGGTAGTGGAAACTATAGAGCTATGCTGTGTGTACCTTTTCAAGTTGAGACGGTTCGTTTTCTGTGAACGCCTTGCTGAGTTTGAGAACGTTCAAGGATGATAAATCCAAGCGTAGAACTTGTAGACATACTATTCAGGGAGTACGAAATAGTAAATCGACCAGGAGAAAACACACACCGGAGGAGAGACCCCGGGCAAAAACCCCGTGCGATCTCCCCAAAGAACCCAAAAGAAGAGGAATTTTATTAGAGAAGTTTGACCTGCCATGCAAGCGCACCTGACATGGCAAAGGTCCAATGACAAAGGTTATTCGACAGGTACTTATTATCTTTCACGGCTTTGCACCGTCTACATCACCAATCAACTCCTTCAACCTTCCAATCTTGAAGCGAATTTCAGGATATTAGAACACATCACACTATTTACAACGAGGTGTTAAGATCCTACAAATTTTTTCCTCCAGTCTTCATGGATCTACACATCGGCAATCTCATCCGACGCCTACAGATATGACCGAACGGCACCGATCTTCAGCAATCAAACATCTATCTGCAACCACAAAACTCCCTCCAAGATCTGGGAATCGCTTCATCGCCATATTCAATAAACCTGCAAGTCCTTCAATAAGAACAAATAGGAAAAAAAACAAAAAACAAAGAAGAGTAACGTAATAAGATAGATCCGATAAAATATGTGACGGAAAATGATTTGCTGAAGGTTCTAATCTACTTCAGTTCCAAAACAACTACGATGGCGAATCAAACGGAGAAAAAAAGAAGCACAAATATACGATGACGATCTCTCAAGAACTTAAAACCAGGAATTTCGTTGAACCCGGAGACGTCAAAGGCCTAACCAACCTTGATTCAAAGCAACGGATGAAGATCTGAAGAAAAGGAACGAAGGATCTCGCATCACCAGCAGGCAGCAACGATTATGTCCCCATCGTCAAAAGCGATCGTCATAACCAAAGATTAGTAAACAAAGGTCGTAAGAACAACATTAACAGATAGATTGTCGAGAGATCTATCTGAATCTGAAGAAAGGAACCAAGAAAGAGACGCAGAGCGAGAAAGATCTAGAGAACTCAGAGAGACAAGGAGACGAGAATCAAAATGATGGGTAGCCCATATTTATTGAATCCTAGATCGAATCGACGGATGTGGTCAAAGTATACTTCTTAGAGATCGACGGTGGACATATGAAGTTATGGACACGTTTTAGGTTGGTTCCCTGTTGTCCACTAAGGGCGGTGAAAACTGAAAATGAATCGACCGTTATCAGCTTCTCTCCCTTCGACTTTTCTCAGTACGACCGATCATTGACACGTGTTTAATGCGTATACTTTACGCCAAGTTGAAATCTTGGATCTTATAGGTTATCTAATCGAACACGTCACAAACTTATTAGCTGTCACAAACAATTAACCGCTTGACTCGGACTCAAAAAGCAACTCGGTCGAGTTATTTCATGTGTTCGTCGCACCTAGATCAGTTTATAAAAAAGCTGAGTCACTTTACTGCCAAACTAATATATAAAAAACTGAGTCGACCCACCTTGTTTCAAGAAAAACTACATATTTATAGACCGAGTCAAGTTGAGTTGACCATATGATGATCGAGTCGTGCTACCACACGGATAACCCGACAAAAATACGTGCTGTTGAGGCCATTGACCAAACATTTTAATGGGATCCACGGTCCACGATGCAACAAATATTTTATCCTTGCAGTTGTTGCCTCCTGGGCCGTCGATCTCTTCAGTGGTCAATAGCCTCAACGGTATACTTTTTTGTCCGGTTACCCGTGGGGTAGATGATCGGCCAACAATGTCACAGCGCTGGAGGACTCTTGTACGGGAATATGTAGGAGTGAAAATTCGGCCCAGGCCCAAAACCCGCCCAAATAAATTACCGGGCCGCGGGCCTCCTTTTGAGTCCGAGCTCCAGCCCTGTCGAAAGCCCATGGGTAATTTCTACTTGGGCAGTAAACCCCTCCCCCCACCGTAGTCCAGCCCAAAAACCCTGCAGCCACATAAGCAGAGCTTTGGGCTGGGCTCTGGGCCTAGCTCTTTTCTTTTTTCTTTTCTCCTTTTTTTGTGGGTTGTATATAATCAAGCTGTGGGCCTACCTCTCAAGCTTTGGCCAGAAAAGAAAATTAGGCCGGGCCGAAGATTAGGAAAGCACAAAATTTTCGAGCTGGACTGGAGTCACTGGACCAACCCACCTGATTTAGCTCTAGGGGAAGTCCTCCAACAAATCTTGGTGCGACTCCCAAAACACGTGCCAGAGTTTTTGTGTGCACTTTTGGCCCACCCCTTTGGTGAACCTACACTGAAAATCAGCCTGATTGAAGATATCTAACCATAGGATTTATGCATTTATTCATCATAGGCTTCATGAACAAACATATGGATGAGTTCCAAACCAATGATGAAAAATAATGTAATCCAAAGGTTAGGAATCATCAATCAAGTTGATTTTGTGTAGAAATGAGGGAGAGGTATGACAAGGCGATCGAAATGCAGTCAGAGAATGTAGGAAATCAAAGCATTAGGAGACTAGTTCTTGAATAATAAGGAAGCAGTCTTATGGAGTGGGGCATGATATATATATTTCCAAAGTCTCGCTGCATTGATGTTTTCCAATCCCAAAATGCCACGTGGCACATTCTTTTGGCCCCATGGACACATGGATATTTGGCTCACTCCTCCGTGCAACTACACACCAAAAATCAGCTTGATTGTTGATTTCTATCCATTGGATTTGGGCATTTTTCATGAGGTATTTCAAGCCATTGGATACATGATTCCTTTTGGGCATTTTTCATGTGGTCAGCACTCCACCTCTGTTAGGCCCGTGAACCCCTTGATATACCTTGTCACGCCCTCCTCTAACAACTTAAGCTTTTAGAGTAAAGTAGTTATTTAACAGGTATTTGTGGGTACATAAAATACCAAATGAATCTGAACTATCCACATGTCAGAAAAGATCATTATTTATTATAGGGTCGGGGTGGGGGACCCCCATTTTTTACACCCATTTTGGCATACCCACGTAGAAGATGAATCAATGGCTGATTTTTGGTGAGGATGATCTCCTCACCATATAGATCACCCCTACAAAAAATCAGCCTATTCTGAAATTTCTAACCCCATCAAATGTGGTTTTCAAGTTACACAGTAAAAATCGACGATACATAATTCATCACCTTCTAAACCAGTCTACGAATATCGGAATTATTTGAATTTTTGTGAGGATGATCTTCGCACCATAGAGATCATCCTCACCAAAAAATCAGTCATCGATTCATCTTCTATGTGGGTACGCCAAAATGGGGGTCCCCTGAGCCCGACCCTTTATTATGTCATAAACACAAGGCTCATGCTCCAAGGACTGGTCTTTTCTGACTTGTCCTTTCACTCGTGTCCTCGGCCGTGGATTTTATGAATCCCATGGTGGTTTTGCTTTGGCAAATAGTGATACCAGCTCAGCACTATCAACTACCATTGGATTCTCGAAACTCATGCCCGAGAACACGGGAAAAAGATAAGTCAGAAAAGATGAGTCCCTTGAGCCCAACATAATATAGTGGGGAAAAAATTAGCTGGCTCTGGGGAACTTCAAACGTGTTGCAACACACACATATCCCCTGATAATCGAAACACGCACGAAATTGCGTGTTACAACATGCATCCTTATGGTGCATCACACTATATTTAAATAAGAATTTTTACTATATTATATATATTTATATAATATATTATAATATAATATAATAATATTATAAATATAATATAATATTAATATATTATAGATTAATATTATGATATTATAATAATATTATGTAATAAAATAATATAATAAAATAAAATAATAATATATATAATTATCATATGATAATATGATATATTATTATAATAAAAATATATATAACACTATGTAATATATAACATATAATAAAAATATATTATATTATATAATGTCTAATATATATATATATATTAGACATTATATAATATATCTATATAACAAAACAGGGAAGTTGTCTCCCCCTCTTATACCCCCTCTGATCTATTTAGTCAAAGAAGGGTTGAGATCTTATCCCCCAAATAGATGGTGGATCTCAGCCATTCACACCCAATTTTGACAAACGCTTTGTTGGAGAGTGCCGTGGGCACTGGCCACCCACTATCTATATAACAAGTGACAGTGGTTGTCTTATACCCCTCTTATCTAATATGGCTTCAATAATGAGTGGCTGAGATCCACTATGCTTCATATCGATGGCTGAGATTAACTCCCACCCGATTTTGACAAACACTTTGTCGGAAAATACCGCGGGCACGGGCCACCCACGCATATAACAAGACAACTCAGTTGTATTCTCTTATCTTATCCATCCATCTAATGTGGACGGATAGATAAAGAGTAGTTGAGATCAAATCCATCGATCTAATGCGATGGTTAGATTTCAGCCACTCAATCCGCCTCAATTTATTCAAAATTTGAATTTCAACACCGTTATTTTTTGTTATTTCTGTTATTTTACTATTTCTCCCTCTATGCGTTACAATCCGTTATAACAGCCGTTATAATGGAAAAATGGTAATGCTTCAGTCCGTTATACCATATGAGTGCCGAAAGCACCCAATTTTGCAAACGCTTTTGTTGGAGATCGAGTGCCGTGGGCACGGGCCATTTACTATTTACCTACATATAAGGAATGAAATGGGTTGGATTTACATATAGCCCAAGGGTCAGGCTTAGGAGCCCCACTTTTTATGCCTCGAGAGGAGTGTTACCGTTAAAACGGATTGAAACGGCCAGGGGCAAAAATAGAAAAAATGAATTTTAATGATTTTAACAGAAAAAAAGTGGTGCTGAAATTCAAATTTTAAAATTTGAAATTTGAAAATTAAAAATTAAAAAAAAATAGAATTTAACGAAAATTTAACAGTTTTCTTATACCCCTCTTATCTTATATGGCTTCAATAATGAGTGGCCGAGATCCACTATGCTTCATATCGATGGCTGAGATTAACTCCCACCAAATTTTGACAAACACTTTGTCGGAAAGTGCCGCGAGCACGGGCCACCCACACATATATCAAGACAACTCAGTTGTATTCTCTTATCCATCCATCTAATGTGGACGGTTAGATAAAGAGTGGTTGAGATCAAATCCATCGGTTAGATTTCAGCCACTCAATTCACCTCATTTGACCTCAATTTATTCAAATTTTAAATTTCAACACTGTTATTTTTTGTTATTTCTGTTATTTTTCCATTTCTCCCTCTGTGCGTTACAATCCCTTATAACAGCCGTTATAATGGAAAAAACAGTAACGCCCCAGTCCATTATACCGTTTGAGTGCCGAAGGCACCCAATTTTTGCAAACACTTTTGTCGGAGAGTGCCGTGGGCATGGGCCATTTACTATTCTATATAACAAAACACATTGGTTGTCTCCCTACTTTACCTCCTCTTATAAGCATCAACAAAGAAGGGCCGAGATCTAATCCTCCTCGAAATGGATGGTGGATCTCCACCACTCACCTGATTTTGGCAAATTCTTTGTCGAGGAGTGCCAATGGCACGGGGTACCCACTAGTTATATATATATATATATATATATATATATATATATATATATATATATATATATAAACCGTATAAAAATATTCGAGTACACGTGACAATTTGAAAACATATATGTATAATTTTGTACAATGCAACGCTATACACCGAATCAAATGCAATATCCACTATCATTTGCACAAATAAATGCACACAATCAATTTTCGTGCATGATTTGTTAATTTCGTCTAAATATCATACATTAGAATTCGCGCGCATTGAATGTGTACATATTCAAAGTGCGCACGTCCAAAAACATGCGTGAAGAAAAAACAAACGCATCCTTATTTTATTGATTTGTTACTGATTTGTTCATTCATTGACTTAAGCATAGGAGAATCTCTTTGGACTTTGTCTAGTAGGGTGTCTGTGAAAATCTTTTAAAGCATTTGTGAGATATTCAAGGTGTGTGGATTTGGGTTACTTAACTAATGGCTAACAAATCTAACTCCCACAAAAGGGCATAAGGGGCTCAAGAATATTCAATCGAATGGCTAAAAATCACAATCAAACATTTTTTTGGGTGTGTAGATCCACCAATGGTTGGGGTAAACATCCATTGGATCATTGGGCCCAAAAGAGTGTGCCACATGGCATTTTGGGATGGAAAGATCAACATATTGGGCAATTTTGAACACCAAACTTAAAAAAATAAAAAAAAGTAATTTCTTATATTAATTAGGTCAAAAAGTTGAAAAAATATTTTGAATTGTGTTTAATTTTTAAATTCTAGTAGTTGGAAATTGACTACAAACAAAAGCTAAAAAAATTCTTTTCACTTTTCAAGAAGTTGATTCTTCTTGCTTTGCTTCAACTTAAGTAAATGTTGAATTGAAAACTTAAGTAAAACTTTTGTGATACCATATTTGCTTCAACTTATCATACTAGGTGTACTGTGATAAATCCCAAGCGGTGGCCCCAAGGGGGATTCGAACTCAAGACCTCCGCTTTCGCACCCGACCTTTAGGGTTATCACACGTACAACTTAGGCCTCAACTTGTATTGAGTCGGCCCTAACTCCATCTAAACCAGTTGGATTAGACCGACGAACATAACTTTAGGAAATTCAAAATCCAAGTTGATGGCCAGTCAAATATTAGTGCCTGTTTGGATATCCATATTTGCACCATAAAAAGATTCATTTTCGAATGAAAAACCTACGAAATTTTTTTTTTCTCTTGGCACAAAATGGTGACAACAAAAATGCCTTTTGAGATGTCAAAAGCTACTTTTAAAAACCTTTGATTCATTTTCTTAGTTAAAAAATGTAACCCACTATTCGTAAGACTCAAAAAGAGTATTGCAAGGGGTAGCTCTACAGGCGCCCACCTTTTTCGGCTGGGCACCAACATTTGATGGGCACCCACGCCAATTAGAGGGCCCTGTTTGGGCACCCCATTTTGCTAGGCACCCATATTAAAATCCAAAAAAAAATTCTGACTTGGCTCCTGGCAGAGGGTGCCATGGTGGCCACGGTAGTTCCAGGCCGTGGCTGCCATGGTGGCCACGGTACTTCTAGGCAGTGGAGGCAAAAAAAAAAATGTATAGGGTGCTCCAAACCACCACTCCACCACCATTATACCATCAACTCTACTACCACCACTCTAACATTGGTTTATTTTTGGTCCTCAAAAATTGGTTTATTTTGTGGGTGCCTGGCTTAAAGAGATAGATGGGGTGCCCGTGGTGCGACCCTGTTGCAAGTTGTAATTTACCAAAATGGAGGTCTCGTTGCAACCGAGCCGAGCAACCGCAGCGGATTCCAAAAACTGTGCGGGAGAGAACGAAGATGGGCCAAATTTTCCACAGCAGAGTAACGACAGCCACTAAAGCAACGCTGAAGATGCCAATTTTTTAAAATTTGGAACAAATCCATCCCTGTGATTCTGAATCCAAGCCATTCACAGACCCTGTGAGAAAGATTCATTTCTATTTTCAGCTTGGTTTTACTCAAACCTGCAAGTAAGGTAGAATAGAGGGAGGAAACAAAACGGAAAAACTGAAAATGATAAGAACACCCTTTCTTTCTCAGTATTGAAGAATTCGTCAAGTATGATTGAAAAGAAGCAAAAATTCATCTCCCTGATTTTATTTTATTTTATTTTATACTAAGGTATTAAAGGATTTAAAATTATATATACAGACCCCGAAATACCAAGACAATTCGGCAAAATAAGACGCAATGGTGCTGATCAAGAAGAAGCTCCAAACAAGCTTTCAGAATTCAGAGTAGGATTTCCATCCCAGAGAAAGAAAACCAAAATGAGGACTTCTCTAAACAAAAGCTGCAACTCCAATAACACGATCAATTATTCTCTGTTCAAGAAGCTCCAAACAAGACCATCATCAATGGCGAAATTCAGAGAAAAGATAGAGAATCGTTCCACACCAGAAAAAACCCAGGTGGAAACTTCAAACAAGCTAACCTAAAAGGGGCAAAAAAACCCATTAACGCCATGACGAAACGGTGAGAAGTTCTACATCATCCCAAGCAAGCGAAAGGAACCCATGTGTTGACTCCATTAGAGAATACATAGATCTGAAATGGTAGCTCCAGAGAAGAATCTTAGCCTGGCTAACTGCGTAATGGCTAAAACCGATCGACTCGAACCCACAACCTTCCATCAAAGCTTTCCACTGACTTTTCTCTTGCATTCGTTCCAGTCTCATCGGCCCTTCACCAGGACCAACTACACCGGCGATCCGCCGCCCAAGCAGCAATGTCTCCACCCGGAGCCGCTCCTCGGAGTCTCTTGCCAAGCATGGTTCGAGCGAATCGAAAACCGCTGAATAGTAACTCAAGGCGTTCTTAAACCGGTCGAAGTATCCGACCCGGTTCAAGCTCGCTTCGTACTCCCCGAGTGTCACGACCTTCGGGTTCAGCGATTTCGCTAGTCGGAGAGCGCTTTCTACTGCAACCGTTGTCTCGCCTAACAAGTTATACAGTTGAAGCATGAAATTCACGGCCAAAACCTCGTCTGGGTCGACTCGGAAGCTTGACTCTGTGAGCTCCTGAATCGGGGTTAAAATGGGTTTGAACTCAAAATTGAGATCAAGAAGCTTTGCGAAATCGCGGAGACGAATACCGGTGGCGAAGAGAGACGCCGCCGGCGAACTACCGAGGGCTGGAGCGGGAATGCCGGAAATTCGGATTCTCGTGGGTTTTCCTGCGGACCGAGTCGCCAAAGCTTGTAGAAGCGCCGCCCACTGAACCCCTTGAACGATTCCGAAGTCGACAATGTGTATTTCACTCGCTGACTCGGTCGCTTCAAGAATTGCTTGGTTCGCCGTTAAATGGGCAAACTTCGAATAAGGGCAGGCATCGTTCAAAGCTTTGTAAGAGAGGATGAAATCCTCAGAAGAGGTCTTGAACATGGATGGGATCTTCTCAATTTTCGAAGAAACCCGGCTGTAAAGAGCTTCAGAGAAATAAAAAACGACTCGTTCGGTGGGATCGCCGCGTTCTGATACCGACTCCCGGATTCGTATCAGAGATTTCACGGCGCGATCGGGTTCGGAATCGACGATTCTGGCGCAGTCAAGAAGGGATTTCACTAGCGGCGAGGTTGACTCGGTTTCAGGCGATTGGGATAAAACGCCAGCGACGTCACTTTTCTTGTGGGTCTGCGTTGGAGGATTTGGCGGCAGTGTTTCTTCGGGAACCTGTAGAGGCGGTGGAGGCGAAGGTGGTGGGCCCCACGTCGTTATTTGAGCTTGAAGCGCGCTGGGATTTTTCTGGGTGTCCGAGAAGACGAGTCTGTTGAGATCCGACGGCGGAGGTGAGAGACTAACTTGACTCGAACAGGAGAAGAACGTGTCGCCGCCGTAGGGAGCGAATGTGGCGTTGTAATGCCACGTGTCGCAGCGGGAGGGAAGCTCAGAGCTCTCCGTCGACTCTACACCACCCATTAAGCTCTCCATCCACTCGTCCGAGTCGAAATCCCCACTAGAACTTCCGCCGAAATCGGAGAGTCTGAACCCGGTAGAATGGTGGTCCAAGTGAGGGAAGGAGAGGACGGTGTCAACGGTATCTGACGTCCCACCGACGGAAAACGGGTCGGACAATCCAGCACCGGCGAGACCGAACCCAAAAGATGGAGGATTGGCGATGGGTTGGTGGGTCCCATCCCATGGGCCTAGAGAGAAAGGGTTGACACCGACGACCTGCTGCTGCTGTTGTTGTTGTTGTTGCTGTTGCTGCTGTTGTTGTTGCTGGTTGATGACTTGTTGGGCGATCGCTATTAGATTTCCGCTATCGGCGCACATATACGCCATTCTCCGCCAAAACGCGCCGGAAAACTCCACAGTATGAAATCACAGGAAACAAATGACTAGGTTTTCAAAGCTACAGAGAGAGGAGTGGGTTTTCAAAGAGGGATTTTCAAAGCTACAGTGAAAGAGAGAGGAGTGGATTTCCAACAATGGATACGAAACGGGTGTTGTTTTGACTGTAGACTGCAGTGATAGAATGGGTTTTGTTGGCTTTCCAATCGAACGATCGGTTTCGCCTTAAAAAAAATTAAAAATTAAAAAGCCCCAAAATCAACGAGATCGGAGGCGAGAGAAACGCTTTTCAAAAAGCCTCCAAAGTCCAAACCAACGGAATTTAGGAGAGGTTTTGGGAGAGAGAGAGAGTGTATGTGTCATGTGGTCCAGCTCAGCCGAACCACTTTGGTCTGGCTGCTTATCGAGGGACTGCCACCTAGACGAGATAATGTGATAATAGGAGAAATTTTGAACTGTATTCTCTCCTTGTAGTGTTGTGGGATCCATAAAAGTATGCCATGTGGATCGCATTTTGAGAGATGTTTGGTTCATCCCTTGGTGGACCTGCCCACCCAAAACCATTCCCGATTGGTGATTTCTAACTGCTAGATTTTAGATTTTTTTAACGGGAGGATTTGTAGCCGTTGGATTCGAGCATTATTTAGTGTACTCATGTCCAAGTCCTTAAAATCACCCACCAGGATGGATTTTGGTCTGTCAGTCTACAAAAGAGTGGGCCAAGGCCAAGCATCTACATGGTCAGTTATCCCTAAGAGTATTCCACGTGGCTGAGTTTTAGACATTCGCGAAAGGGAATAGAAAAAGGTTCTCCTTCTGTTCACGTGCTATGCAAAGAAACCGCTGTTTGGATCAATTCTTGACAAGCACCGCCCACAATGAGCCACCTGGCACACTCTTAGAGGACACTAACTGTATGGATGTTTGGCCAATCCCTAAGTGGACCAAAAAAACAAAAATAGCCTGATTTGTGAATTCAAACCTTTCGATCTTGCACCCATTATTTGTCAATAATGATCAAATTCCCACGGTTAAAATCAACCCATGAAAATGATTCCAATCCATTGCTTAGAAATCACTCATCATGTTGATTTTGATTTATAGGTCCACCTAGGGATTGGCCAAACATCTATACAGTAAAAGTCTTTGTATCAGAAAAATTCTCCTGCCCATTCATGCGATGCTTTCGAGAGAGCCCCGACTATCTCAGTTGTGCTCATGCGTGACGTGGGACACACACCACCAATGGGCCTCAGACCTTGTAATGTCTTCACCCCGGTTTCCTTCTTCACTTGGGATAAATCTTTGATGAAGGACAAACATACATCATCAAAGTAACAAATGGAGTACAGTATGATCCACGTGGCACACTCTTATACACCAGTAACTTTTTAGATGTTTTACCCCCTAGTTTGACCTAAATACTAAAAATCACTCTCATTAGTGATTTCTAACCGTAGGATTGGAGTCTTTTTTTCATTAGTTGATTTTTAACAGCAGGATTTGATCATTATTTCTAATCCAAAGCTTAGAAATCACTAATCAGATTAAATTTTGGTCTGTAGGGTCCACATGTGAGGGCCCAAACATCCATACGGCTAGTGGTATCTAAGACTGCACAAAGTGGCTCATTGGGTGATCTGTCAGGAACTCTAAAAATATACTTAATATTTGATAAGATTTATTCATTCACTTGTACAAGTAGAACCTTGCTGACGGATGTCCGGACCAAAGTACGAGCCACGTGGCATACTCATCACTGACCGTATAGATGTTTGGCTCATCTCTAGGTGGACCTATATACTCAAAATAAGCCTGATTGGTGATTTCTAAGCATTCGATTGGAGTCGTTTTCATAAGTTGATATTTAGCAGTGGAATTCGAATATTATTTGGGGTACATATCCTAATCACGCTTATTTTTTGGTATGTAGGTCCACCTTGGGATAAGCCAAACATCCATATGGTCAGTGGTCTCGAAGAGTGGCCACGTGGCTTTTACTGTGACGGATGTCATCAGCAAACCCAAAATCAACCTGATCAGTGATCACCCGTGAGTAAGACTTGCCTGACCACCCGTGGTCCACCCACAATATAAGCCACGTGGAAATTTATTAGAGGACACTGACCGTATAGATGTTTGGCCAATCCCTAGGTGGACCAACAAACCCAAAATCAACCCGATCAGTGATTTCTAAGCGTTGTTTGAAGTCATTTTCGTTGGTTGATTTCCATCGTATAAATTTGAGCATTATTTACCATTATTTCCGTAGGTCCACTTACGGATTGGTCAAACATCTATATGTGTCCTCAAATAAACTGCCACGTGGCTGGTCAGGTAGCTACCTGACCACGGGTGGTCAGGCAAGTCTTACTCGTTCTACTCCAGTCCACCACTTGTACAACTCTCAGCACCCGCTCTGCCCGGAATCGTGCACGTCACCTGGTTCCAAGCCAATCATACATAGACACGTTGGTGTACGGTCGTTGCATAATTCTTCCTGAGGTCATAGTAATACGCTCCTTATGATCCCTTGCTACGAGTAAATCTTACCTGACCATCCACAATATACGCCATGTGGCAATTTCTTAGAGGAGACTGACCGTATAGATGTTTTGTCAATCCCTAGGTGGACCTATAAACCCAAAATCAACCTGATCATTGATTTGTAAGTGTTAGTTGAAGTCATTTTCAAGGGTAGATTTTAACCATAGGAATTTGAGCATTATTTACCATGATTTGGATACAAAGATCCAAAGGTACGAAATCACTAATCAAGCAGAAATTTGGTTTGTAGGTCCACTTAGGGATTGGCCAAACATCCATTTAGTCAGTCAGCGTCCCCTAAGGCTGTGTTTGGTTCTCCGCAAATTGGTTGGAGGAGTGCAAATGACTGCCGTGCAAGTGGTTAACAAGGACTTGCAAACTCCTTAACAAAATAGATGCAAGGAAGTGCAGCCCAAAAACTGATGCAAGCAAGTGCATTGTGTTAGCTCAACATTTTGTTTTCCGAAAAATAACAACAATAATAATAACAACAACCGAGATTATTTTTTATTATTATCTTATTATTTTTATTTCTTTACTTTTTAGTTTTCTATTTTTTGATAGGGTCCGGATTGGGGGACAACTATTTGGCATACCCTCATAGAAGATGAATCAATGGCAGATTTTTGGTGAGGATGATCTCTATGGTGAGGAGATCATTCTCACAAAAATTCAAATCATTCTGATATTCATAAACTGGTTTAGAAGTTGAAGAATTATGGACTGTCTATTTTTACCGTGTAACTTGAAGGCAACATTTGAGGGGGTTAGAAATTTCAGAATGTGCTGATTTTTTGTGGGGGTGATCTATATGATGAGGAGATCATCCTCGCCAAAAATCAGCCATTGATTCATCTCCTATGTGGGTACACCAAAATGGTTGTCAAAAGTGGTTGTCCTCGGACCCTTTTTGATATAGCTGATTGGGGTCCCCTAACCCCAAGCTTTCCCCACCAAAACAATAATAATTATAATAATAATAATAATAATAATAATAACAATGACAATAAAGTAATAACAATATTAATTATAATCAAGGTTTAAAAGGGGCCGCTATAACGGTATACCGGACTTGGGGCGTCATCATTTTTTCAGTTATAAGGGCCATTATAATGAATTTTAACGCTCAAGGGTAAAAATTGAAAATAACGAAAAAAAATGGAAAAAAATGGTATTGAAATTCAAAATTTGAAATTATTAGTACGAGAAAGCTTGGGTAAACCTTCCTCATTAGGACCTACAAAGAAAAAACCTTCCTCATTGCATAATTTTTAAAATTATAATTATAATTTTCAAATGCCCCCCTTGTGTAAACCGTGTTGTGTACGGGAAGGCTTGGGTAAGCACACACAACCGTAAGACTAGTCCCATCACCAATGTGTGTGGGTAAACCTCCGTTATCAAAAAAATAATATTACACTGGTAATTTTATTGTGCATTTTTTTGTAAAATCAAAAATAAAATAAACCATTGCATTCATTTGCAATGCACCACCAACCAAGCAGCTAAACTTCTTTTGCATCTATTTACATGGCGTGAACCAAGCAGTTGTAAGTGACCTACATCGCAAGTGATCGCAACACAATTCGTTGTATTTGTACTAAAGTGCAAAATGGACCCAAGTGCAGCGAACCAAGCAGGGCCTAAGAGTATACCACATGGCTCATATTATGGGTGGTCAGGCAAGTTTTACTCACTGCCTGTTTAGCAGGAAAAAACTTTTGTTACAGGCATTGAAAATTAGGGTTGCAACTTGAGCGGGGCGGGTTGAACCCAACATTAGGGTTAGGTTAGCTCTTTCGGGACTTGGGTTAGGCTCAGGCTGAATTTTTGTTAACTCGATCGAATCGGGTTGGTGATGGATTTAGGCTTGGCCCAACCCGAACCCGAATACAAACTACATATATGTATCAGTATACCGACAAACATCCTGACAAATGCAGCAACCTATGATGTTTGTCCTTAACAAACTACAACCCTTGTGTGAGATTAGAAAATGCCATTGAAACTACATTTTGACATTTTATATGATCGTGATATTGAAAATATCGTGTTTTCTTTAACAATTATTTTTTATTATTTTTTTAGTAACTTTTATCATGTATTTGAATTAATGAGCTTTTTTCTTATTATGAAAATTAATGTATTCTTTCAGGAGGTGTTAAAAATGAAGCTATTATTTAATGGTTAGCATAAATTACTTTAATATAAAAAATATATATATAACAATATTTTTAACCAATAAAAAAAATTAAGAAACTGACCAACTCGACTAACCCGACCAGCCCTCGGGTTGGTTTAGGGTTGAAAAATCTAGGCCCGACCTTGGGTTGGGTTAGGGTTCACAACCTTTAAGGTTGGGTTGGGCTAAGGTTGACCTCCAACCCGACCGAGTTGCAGCCCTATTGACAATCCCTTGAAACCACGCCACGTGGCTGCTCTTTAGGTCCACTGACGCATGAATGATTTCATTGACCCACGCCTTGAAGTAGAACCTTGTTGACGGACTAGAACTTTGCTGACCACCCTCAGTCTGCCACGTGGCACATACTGTGGTCCGTCATCAAAGTTCTACTCTACTTCGACTTCGATGAACTACACTCGAAATTTTAGGTCGATTGGTAATGTCTAGCTGTTCGATTCAAACCTTTTTTCGGGGGGATTTCTATTCGTTGGACACCATTATGTTTGCACACTCGGATGAATGACTAGATATCAGGCTGATTTTTTAAGAGTAGGTCCATGTGGGTTACCACGTGGCCCTTTGTCAAGAGAGCAGCAACGCCGCGACGATAGCGATTTCCTTGGAGTTCTCGACTGACATGCATGGGACCTACAATAGCTTTACTTAATCTCCAGTTACAAATGTCGCTTGCTAAGCAAAAAGTGAAAACGCTATAAAAAGAAGCTCGCCTTGTTGTCTATTGCAAAAGGGAAAGTTGCCATCTAAGCAAATTATCCTCCGTTCTTTTTTACGGGCTTGTAGGACCCGTGTTCCAGAGGGTCCCACCTGCTGGAGATCACTGAGAAAAATAAGAACTGTGGGTCCTACCTGCGGTGCGCCAGCCAGACCAATGGAAGAGTGAAAGCAGCGGTGGACGACGACAATAGCGAAGCGAAAGCTAACCCCATGTCCAAATCGTTTGTTGGTCCTCAAATTCACATCGCACAAATCTGGAATGCCACTCAACAGCGGGAGAAGACTTATCTGTGCTTGGCAATTATGTGTGGCCCACTATTTTGTCCCACTTTTTTAAAATTTTCTCTCAAAAGATATTCAAAGTTCTTTTCTGAAAATATGTTCAACATTGAACCAGCTTGGACTAAGCTAGGCACTGAACACATGAGCTTCAAATAGACCCTTAGGCCGTGTTTGATGGCACGGAAAATTTTTCCGAGAAAATACATCTGGGATATGCCTTAAATGGCTGATTGATTGCAACTGAGAACACATATTTCAATCGTGTGAGAAAATAAAGAAGTATTTTCAGGTGGAAATGAATTCTCACCTATCTGGATGGGAAATGAATTCCAGGCTTAGTAGGAAAAATTACACAGATTTAAATGGCTTGTTAAGGAAAATTATACAGGTTTATACTGGCTATTTAACAATGGACAGTTGCAATTTTTCCACTTGGTAATCAAACACGGCCTTAGTTTCATTTTTGAACAAACCCACTGCTTAGGTAGGGTAGAACAGGGAAAAAAAACACTTTGCTCTATCACTAGGAGATAGGCTTGAGATTTGAGAAAGAGCCACGTGCCCCATTTTCCAAGCCATATTTTCTAGAAATACCTCCAAGATGTTTATCACAAAAATAAAACGAAAAAAACCCTGAAGTGGGGAGCAGTTCATTTTTGCACAATAGTGCCAAACATTTAATGGGCAATATGGGTCACTAGTGCCGGTGACCTAAAATGGACTGGTTCAACCATTAAGCAGTTGAGGCAACAACCTAAGGCCCCACGTCAGCCTAAAGCCCCCAATTCCCAATATATAAATTATGGCTCCAAGGACCCCCTTTTCTGATCCCTCTTGGTGTTTGTCCGGCGTTGACATGGATTCTTACAATCCACAGCAAGCACACGAACACCAAGAGGGCTCAGAAAAATATAGCCTGACCCATAAATTATAGGGTTGGACTCCATGGACCCCCAGTTTTTACCCCCACTTTGGTGTACCCACATAGAAAATGAATCAATGGATGATTTTTGGTGAGGATATCTCCTCACCATATAGATCACCCCTACAAAAAATCAGCTCATTCTGAAATTTCTAACCCCGTCAAATGTAGTTTTCAAGTATCACAATAAAAATCAATGGTTCATAATTCTTCAACTTCTAAACCAGTTTATGAATATCAGAATGATTTGAATTTTTGTGAGGATGATCTCCTCACCATAGAGATCATCCTCACAAAAAATCAACCATTGATTCATCTTTTATGTGGGTACGCCAAAGTGGGGGTAAAAAATGGGGGTCCCTGAGTCCAACCCTAAATTATATCCCTAATTCTGGCTCTTGGATTTGAGTCTTTTCATGACTTGAATTTTAATCATGCATTTGAGCATTATTTGGGTCACTAAAATCTAATGGCTGAAAATCAACAATCAGGCTAATTTTTTGTTTAAAGGTCCAACAAAAGGTGGGCCAAAATAGTCTCATTCCTATCGGAATTTTTCTCTCTCCAAACCTTATCCCGACAAAGAGTCCATTTTGCCCGAATGAAGTGGATTTGTGTCCCACGTGACAGACTATTGGTGACTACTCATTGAATGGACGTTTGGCGATCCTAATGTGGACCTACAATCCAAACAAATGTCTGATTGGTTGATTTTTAACCATATGATTAGGGAATCATTTGGGATATTCAAATTAAATGGCTGCAAATCAACAAGCAAGCTGTTACGCCTAAAGGTTAAGACTTAAACTTTCCGCACTTCTATCACCGGACACATCTAGTATGCAACTGTTTGCATACTTAAAAGTATGCAAACATTGTATCCACCATTAAATGCTCCTTGAAAAATGTAATTTTAATTTATAATTTTTTTTTTTTTGAAAACATTGAAATAACACATTTTTCAAGGGACATCCAACCTTACTGACAATGTTTGCTCACTTTTAAGTCTGCAAATGGTTGCATACTAGATTTGTCCTCTATCACCTAAGTGCTTTTGGAGTATTGGTTTGCGTCTTAACATTTGGTATCAGAGCCAACCCCTCGTCATAGGTTCAAGTCACGAGAGGTGCAACCTAAGGAAAGGGCTACATGAGGGTTCGCTCAAAAAAGAGAAAATAGGGGTACCAAAAAAATGCGGGCGCTCACTCACAAAAAAGTGAGAAAATATGGGTACGAGATTGAAAGTCGCCTCAACGTTGACGTTGGCTTTGGAAACGTGGTGGAATGTTACGATCCTAAAGGTTAAGACTTAAACATTTCACACCACTATCACCTCGGTGCGTTTGGAGTATTGGTTTGGGTCTTAACACAAGCAGGCTGGTTCCAGGTGTAGAGGTTCACCAAACCCAAGTATATTGACAGTATAATCTATACATACATATTATATCACCAATTTGAATTAAGAAAGTAAAAAAGACTCATTTAGAGTTTGCCCCAGGCCTCAAATTGTATTGACAGGTTTTCTAACAAATTGGTGAGTTTATAGTCCAAAGTTGCACATCCAACGGTGAGTTTTTTCCAAAACCAGCAGATTGGTGATTTCTAGCAATTGGGTTTGATTCGAAGTACTCTTTTGCCCACCCCGGAACAAAATCTGTACAATTTTACTCACCCTCCAACAAAATCCTGGCACCGCCGCTGACAACATTAGCTATGACCCCGATAAGGCGAGGAACTTAAGACTAATTTAGAGATAGATTAGTGATTATAAATGTTTATAATTAATTTCCGTAGGCAGGCAACAAGTGCACAACATTACATATTTTTTCCTTCTTTAACGTCTACTTGCACGAGAACCGCACTTAGGATAATAGTATTAATGTACGTCACACAATATATCGGGACCTGAGTCGTCGATACGTTACTCTGTAGATCACTATTTTTTTAATTAATCATCCCGATTTTGACTACTCTCAAGTTTTGTCTTTATACGCAGTAACGTGGGCTGATCAGGAATGTAAACATCGGTTCAAATTAAGTCTCGGCTGATCCCGTTTTGGATCGGGGGATCCGAATTGAGATCGATGGCTGTCGAGACGATCCCGAAATGTGGTCGTCGATCTCGCCTGAGATGCACTGTTAATGAAGAACCAGCACTGTCATTTCAGGCAAGACGATCTGAGACGACCGATACAACCTCCCATCCCGAGATTTTCAACCATGAATGTACACGACAATTATACTGTCAGCAGTCCATTGGATGGTCTTTTAGATCTGTAAGTTGTGAATCTCGAACACCGTCCAAATTGTGGGCCTAGGGATGACGATCTGCCCTTCATTTAAAACTTAGTTGCATTAAGCAGGTGGAACTGGAAGATCACAAGCAAGTGAAGCGACGAATTGGTATACAAAGAGTAGGAAATGAAATGGGTTAGATCAGATCCTGTTCGGATTTAGGTAGATTCGGATTCAGATCCAACTTTGAATACCAAGATCCATATGGGAATATAGAAAGGGTACGGGCCAGCTCCACAATCCAAACCTGCAAAATGTGGGTTCGAATTGGGTCGGACGATAATTATACTGTTAGCCCGAATGAACCGTCGTCTCGGGGTTCAGTCCATTAGATGGTCTTGGGGATCCGTGTTTAGTGAATCACGAATCCCCAAGACCTAGGGATGACGATCTGCTCGGCCTGACAGCAATTAGTTGTATTAAACAGGTGAAAGACAAGGAGCAAGTGATGGGGTGGAAATGGTATACAAAGAGGACAAACGCCCACCATGTTGTGGTTTGTGCTGAAGAACATAATATATCACTCCGGCTATTCATAGTTCAGGATTCGTATAGTTTTTTAAATTGTGCACCGTTTAATACCCGGATATTTCCTTAAATAATATAGCACAAGGATCCATAACGGACAGGTATTGTTACAGGTTGATTACCAAAAAAAAAAAAAGGGTATCGTTACAGGTCACATTATAGTTAAAAGAAAATAGTCAAAATGTTATAATTTTATATTTTTTTTTTAGAAAATAACATCTATCTATTGACACAGTACACTATTATAAAACGAGAACCGCGGGGACGGGGCACGCCACACGTCACATGTCACATGTCACACGCCCCTCTCTTCCTTAAAGGCAAAACCTCGTCTCATTAAATGCTGTGAGTTGTGTTAGAAATGTTTCATAGTTAACAATATTTTGGGTATAATATATTAATGGGTCGGGCTCAAGGGACCCCCGTTTCTCCCCCCTTATTTTGATCCCCATCTTGGCGTACCCACGTAGAAGATGAATCAATGGCTGATTTGATAACCTCGCCATATAGATCACCCCAACAAAAAATCAGCCCATAACCCCATCAAATGTGGTTTTAAAGTTACACGGTAAAAATCGACGGTCCATAATACTTCAGCTTCTAAACCAGTCTATGAATATCAGAATGATTTGAATTTTTGTGAGGATGATCTCCTCACCATAGAGATCATCCTCACCAAAAACCAGCCATTGA
The DNA here is from genome assembly GCA_035048495.1 of Euptelea pleiosperma. Taxonomy (NCBI): domain Eukaryota; kingdom Viridiplantae; phylum Streptophyta; class Magnoliopsida; order Ranunculales; family Eupteleaceae; genus Euptelea; species Euptelea pleiosperma. Next base: position 3,163,493 of record CM068552.1, on the reverse strand, counting down.
TTCATCTTCTACATGGGTACACCAAGATGGGAGTCAAAAAGGGGGTCAGAAATGGGGGTCCCTTGAGCTTGACCAATTTGTGGTCAAATTTATCGTGGTACATGCGGATCATTTTGGTCAACTTTTGTGTGGGTTGTATTTTGCTATATAAAGAGATTATTTATATGTATTTTTTTTGTAAATGAACCTTTGTCCCGAACATAGTCCACTTGAAATAATAATGTTATTCTCTTGGTTTTATCTTTTATGTTTTTTTACTTTAATCCCAGACATTGGATAAAGTGAAAAGTTATATTTGCATTTACTCTCTAGTAAGGAGAATAGAAAAATGATCCGGGATATTGGGGTGGTGTGAATCACCACCACGCGTACATGCGAAAGGGTGATTGGGCGTTTCACACACCACCCTAAGTAAAACTTTGATGTGGCAGATGTTGGTGCTAAAAGCTCAATTCAGATGTGGGATCCACGTTCAATAAAAGCCTCTTATAAAAAAAACATCTTTATTTTTATCTTCTTCTTCCTCCCTAAATCCTCTTCTTCCTTTAACATACCCGAGCTAGTCCTAAAGGTCAAACCATTGATTATTTTTGGAACGGTTCTTCTACGGAACTCAATAGGACATAGTTCTCAAGAGACATCCTTTTGAATGGGAACCTACACAAGTTGAAATTTTGAATGAGTCTTTGAAACATTACCTAATTATAAAAAATGATGACCACCTATCTGCCCATTCCAAATCGGGTTTTTTTCTTCTTCTGTTCTCTCCTTTTATTTAGGCCTCTCTTCTTCTCCTACTCTCCCTTTTCCTTGCCCTGGCATATGAAAATCCAAAGTACCCTTGAAAATTTGCTTTTTTGCATGGGTTGCCTCCTTGAATAAACTCCTAACTATTGAGAACTTGATTTTTAGAAAGTGAATATTGGTAGATTATTGTGTTAAGAATAAGTCTAACGGAGAGAATACAAGTCATCTTCTTGTGTGTTGTGATTTTGCCAAACATGCTTGGTCATACTTTCTAACTTGTGAGCCTTTTTTGGGTATTATCAGTCCATTGAAACTTTTTAGGGTGGTTGGCCTCAGATTCTCTTATCATCTAGAGAAAGACTACTTTGGATGATGATGTCATTTGCGATTATTTGAGGTTTGTGGTTAGAAAGGAGCAAGAGAGTTTTTACATGCAAGGAGAGCTTCCTCGAGGCTTTCTTATTTAGTTGTAGTAGTATTTCCACAAAGATGAGAGGCACCTTTTTTCGATGACATGGTGTTTAGAATCAAAGAAGGAAAAAATGCGACTTTCCCAGGGGAAAATTGGCAATCAAACACGCCCTAATGGTAAGCAGGAAAGTGGGACCGTTGCTTATTAGATCCACACAGCTCCATGTAACAGGAGGAGGTATAAGAATCATCCATTGTGACTTTAGTACATATAATATTGGATGTGAATCTAACATAGATCTAATAGTATTTTGAACACGAACCAAGCCCCAAAAACCTCGTGTAATGCAAACAATGATGAAAGAAAGATTGTAGAGCCTAGAAAACAGGCTTTTATAAAGTTCAAATCAGAGGTGAAAAAGAAAAGAGGAACTGTTATTGTTTCTTTGTTATGATTATAATCATAGTTGTTAGTCAAAGTCGATGTCTCCATCGAAGACTCTTAGTTGTTAGTCTTCCATCGCAGTAGCAGCAGAGGCTTGAGCAGAACTTTGCTTATAAGCCACGTGGCATACTCTTAGAGGATGATGATTGTATAGATGTTTGGCCCATCTCAAGGTGGATCTACATACCAAAAATCAGCCTGATTAGTTTTTTCAAACCTTTGGATCTTTGTACACCAAATAATGGTCAATAATGCTCAAATTTCACTGTTAAAAATCGACCTATGAAAACAACTCCAATCTAACGATTAGAAATCACTGATCAGGCTAATTTTTGGTATGTGGGTCCACCTAAACATCCAAACTGTCAGAAATCTCTAAGATTATGCCATGTGGCTCATATTGTGGTCCATGAGTAAAGTTCTATACGTAGAGACATGGTGGTGGAAGAGACTGTTCGTTCTATTCGACAAATCAATAAGACTCGTATACTAAATAAAGTAACCGTTTAGACTAAATGATTGATTTTGTGTGCGGTTCTTCGCCATGATGTAAAATTACTATTGGTAAGATTATTATGTTTTTTTTACTTTTATGTATTAGCGGTTGTAGGAGGACACGTGGTTTCGTGTCATAAGTGGTTTTCGGATGGAGAATGGTTTTAGGGGTAGGGGTGTTTGGCTCCGAAGTTTAAGATGCACGGTAGCCGGCCCTCTTGATGCAGAATAGCAGATAACCATTTTAAATTGTCTAGGTTGGCATCATCTTAAGATATGCGCATTACATGTTGATTATAAACAGGGCCGTCTTGACACAAGTTGGGGCTTAAAGCAAAAACTCTATTTGGGGTTTAAGAGGTTTGAGAGAGGGAGAGAGAGAGAGAGAGAGTCAATCCCGTAATAGTGCCCAGTCCGTGGAGAGGAGAAAACTAATTTTCAAAACACGTGACGAATGATTATAGGTATATCTATATTTACAAAAAAATTGTTTGGATGCAGTTGATGAAAATGGCTCTTGTGGCCCCGTATAGCTTATTTTTTGGGCCCACTAACCGTTTAGATGTTTAGCTCACCTTTTGGTGGATATACATACCAAAAATCAGCTTGATTGATAATTTCTAGTATGTGAAAAACATGATTGAATCCAACGTCTGGAATCAATCCTTAAAAAGTGCTAAAATCTACGGTTAGAGAAAACTAATCAAAGTGATTTTTGGTATGCATAACCACCAAAGAGTGAGCTAAAACATCTATGCGGTTAGTGGGCCCAAACAATGAGCAATGTGGGGCCATGAGAGCCCTCTGCATCCACTGCATCCAAAGTCCTCTACATCAAAAAAAAATTTCCAAAAATTTGGGGCCTTCTAATCATTTGGGGGCCTAAGGCGACCGCCGTACTCACCTTATGCTTGAGCCGGCCCTGATTATAAATCCACCAGCATCCATAGTGTATAGAGTAGGCATGTCAACGGGTCGGTTACGGTTCCGTTCCTAAGGTATGCAGAACCAGAACCAAAATTTGTTGGTTCTTATTCGTTCCAGTTCCAGATACGTCGGTTTCAATCCTGATAATATGACAATTTTTACATTATATTTATATATTTAACATTGTATTTATATATTGGTTCGGTTTTGGTTTCAATTCTTGTTTGTTCAATTCCCAAAAAATGTGGAACCGGAACCAGGGTTTTCGGTTCTAGTTAGACGGGTACAAATTGATAGCCCAATTATAAAATGTTTTTATAAAGTAAAATCCAACAGCAACTCTATACTTAAATCTTAAGTTATATTTTAATATAAGTCTCAATGTATAATTCCATTGTCGTCTAGTCCGGTTAGGATACCTGGCTTTCACCCAGGCGACCCGGGTTCAAATCCCGGCAATGGAAAATACATTTTTGCGGATATGCCTAATCAGACTGATTTTGGCAACCTGGACCGTCCCAATCAATGGACCCCATGTAAGAGATTTTCCTGTGATAAAAGTCTGATTGATCGGATGCTTTTAACCTCAAATAAATGGACCTTGGGTCATCTGATGGGAATGAATTTTGGTGTACCAAAATCTTGTAACTGGAGCCCACAAGTTGGACACCTTGGATTGATTTGAAGTTTTGAACAGTTCCCTTTTGTATAAGGAACGGAAACATCAAAAGCATGTGAGGAACCGGTCTGCCCCATGTGCAATCTATTTTAATTCAAAAAGTTGGAACACTCTCAACCATGGTTCGAAGTCTCAGGATCGGAGGCTGGATCAGTGGTCGCCGATCCCGGTCTGGATCGCCCTGATCTAAAGATTCTAAACGATCTTGGTGAGAAAACCCCAACATCGATCAGATCGGCGGGGGTCGATTCCGATCCAGATCGCCGATCCAGAACAGGAACGGTGGTTACTTCGAACCATGTTCTCAAGTCTCAACCATCAAACCTATTCCATTTGTATTATCTGACGGCCTGAATCATCCAATTGGGTTGATTTGAAGCTGAAGATCTCCCGGTGCTGAATCTATACCCGTTTTGATTGGGAAAAATTAGTATGCAAATGGTTAAATACTAGTCGAGTATGCAAATGTGGCCAGAAGGCGACACGTAACAACCAAACCCCCTGTTAACCCAATGTAAGATTTTGGAGTTGTTACGTGTCGCTTTCTGAGTGCATTCACATACTCCAAAATATGCAATTTTGCATACTAGTTTTTCCCCCTTTGGATTAACACCACATCTGGGTAGTAACAGGTGCAAGTTAATATACAACCATAAAAATCCAAGCTGTTGAATGTTGGAATAATGCCATATACATAAATCCAAGCCGTTGGATATTAAAATTAAATCTTACAATATTGGAGATCATTCCAGGAATAGGAAATACTGGCAGAACCAAACACGCCCTTTTGGAGATGAAATGCCAAAATAACGCAAACAATTAGGGTTGTAAACTAGGCTTGTAAGGTTTCTGGTCAAGCCCAAACCCAATGGACTCAAACAGTGGGCCTAGCCCAGCTTGAGCCCTTCTATTTGCGAAGCCTGTTACATTAGGGTGAATGTCATGCTCGTACTGGTCAAAAAATCATATCTTCTACAAATAGAAGGGCTCACTCTGTCACGGCCCGAGTCCCGCTACCAAGAACCCGAGTCGTGATCTCCACTTGCCCTGGATCCAACTCTTGAATCCAAGACACCTGCAACGAACCACACATATCTAATAACGACACTCGCACAACCCATAATCCACACCAGTTGGACCACCACATTGGAGAAAATTTTTGAAGCGGCGGATTTTTGAATCAGCGAAGCAGTGGCCAATCAAACCGCGCCATAATCCACTCTTCAAAAGCATTTCTTATTTTGCTCAAAAGCATTTCTGGGTTTGAGGCGTGACGTGATTGGCCACTGCTTCGCTGCTTCAAAAATTCTCACCACACTACAAGTTTCAGTCCAATTGTCCTTTACCAAATGGACAAGGGTGCTGTCCACATGGCTAATCCAGGTGACCGTCGATGGCATCGGCATCCCAAGTGGCAAGAAGACCTGTATTAATAGTGTATGAAACCTGATGTGACTGCCCAGTCTACCTTTTCCCTTATATTATTAAGGTAGCATTTGGTAAAACTCATTTAAGGTCCGATGTCTCAAGTACTGAATATAAGACATAACATCTTAAAGTGCCGAAAGGTTGGAATAAAATGTTTGGTAAAATTGACTGAAAAAAATTAGCTGAGGTCTGAAAATTAATATTAAGTCAGTTTTGCAAATACAACTCAGAAATGTCTGAAAATTTGCATTTTGTCACAATTGCCTTTCACAAGTGTTAAGTTTGTTTAATAAACACAAATCAGAATGGTCTATGCATGCAATGACTATATTATGTTTCGTTTAAAAAGAATAAGGCGACACCGTCTTTAAGATTTATAGCATCATTTGACATTAAGCTGAAAGTAAGTTTTACAAACAAAGCATGGCGTTTTGCTAAAAGCTCATAAAACATGCAGAAGCTCATAGAACCCTTTTTTTTTTTTTTTTTCGTGTCAAAGGGTATCCCTACACCTTTGGGTGGACAAATTTAGTATGCAACCATTTATATACTTAAAAGTATGCAAACATTGTCAGTACGGTTGGATGTCCTTTGAAAAATGTGTTATTTCAATGTTTTTTAAAAAAAATATTTTATAAATTAAAAACACGTTTTTCAATGAGCATTCAATGATGGATACAATGTTTGCATTCGTTTAAGTATGCAAATGGTTGCATAATAGACCGACACACCAACCCCGCGGAAGTTTCCTTACACACAACTGGGTAAGTCAGAGGCCCACGAGCCTCGAACACACAATTAGAATGAACAAACCCTTATCTTGGTTCTACCACTGCATCAACACCCCTGGGGGGTTGCTATGGACATAATAGGAACAACACACCGAACAATCAAACCTGATACTCTAAAAGATCTACAACAGTAAGCGGCCAAAGGATGAAGGCAGAGAGTTGAGAAGACGATATCAATGAAGCCAACTTTCTAAGTTATTGAAGAAAATTAAAGTCAAAATCTCACTCCTGCCTCGACCTTCCCTTTATTGACCTACTGCTACCATGATACCAACATACCAACATTTAACACCATGCCTTTTTTTTTTTTATAATTTTGGTTTTTGTTGTTGTTTTGATTTCGGATCCGCAATATCTTTTTTTTATTTTATTTTCAACAATCAACTACAAATGCATGTTTTTTTTGTATTCTTTTTTTATTTTGTCATATTAACTTAATCGCTATGGATTCGCAACCTCTTGGACGACCGCCGCTTCCATGAATGGCTCCCGAATCGCTCATGCCTCAAGGAATTAAAATCAAACTCACCTCCGATCACTCGAGTCAATCCAACAAAAATTTCTGAGAGGATGCCTCGAGTCGAAACCATGGTTTAAAAAACGGCCCTTATAATGGATTCGGACCTACCCTGTTCCCTGTTACGTTATGAATTGTTTTAACACTCCGAAAATAACAGCCATTTTTTTTTTTTAAATAATGGCCGTTCTTTTATAAAAAAAAAAATGGATGTTACTTTCCGTTATGTTTCTGTTATTTTTCATTTTTTTCCGTTATTGAAAATTTGAATATTAGGGCCATTATTTTTCTTTTTTTCCGTCTTTTGCCTCTGTTCATTACAATCCATTGTAACGGAAAAATGGTGATGCCTCCTATCCGTTATACCGTTAAAATGGCCCCTTTTAAACCTTGGTCGAAACAACTAATTCCACTCTTCACCGTCAGATACATTTAGAAAAACTTGTTTTGAAAATTTAGAATTTTGAACTTTTTTAAAACCAACGTTTTTCAAGGTGTATCCTTGTTGAGAGGATATGGCCACATTAATATTTGAGATGGGGGGTCAAGTAGTGGGACCCATTGGATAGTAGGTCTCAATCTCCACAAGTGTGCCACGTACACCAAATATTGACATTACACATTTATTATAGTTCCAATGCAAGTAATGAAAGATTAGAGTAAGTAAACATCACAATCAGAATCTGGTTGAAAAAATGGGAACTTTTGACAATTGAATTTCACTTGGAAAACAAGTTCTTGAAAACTCTGCCATTGCTTAGATTAGAATGAAAGTCAGGCACTCATGCAAGAGTTAACGTTCACGTCAATCTTTCAGAAAAAAACATTCCCTCTCACTTTCATTACTGTGGACTTTGGACAGGACTGCCCACCTCTCTCCTCCCCTGAAAGAACCATTCCCACCAAACAGACAACTATGAACATTTCTCTTCCTTCTCCATCTAGATTTCTAACAAAGGAAATTAAGCCCCCCCTGTACTATGCCATTTGATTGATTCAAGTTCCGTCCTGCTCGAAAATTTTCGGCTAGCTATTTGCAAGCTGGAAGAATTGGGGAGGCAAAGCGACTTCCAACTGAGAGCGGTGTCGGTGATTCTACGTGCACTCGGTCATGGCAAAGAGAACCGATTTTGCACAGAAGCTGTTGGATGACCTCCGTATGCGGAAGGAGCGGATGGCTATGTCTCAGACCTCGAACCATTCGAAACCGATGTCGTCTGGTAAGTCCAAAGATTGCTAATGGAGCTTGCTAGTCTAGAGATTTGATGAGTGTAATGCTAATATGGGATGTCAAATGGTCTACAAATCCAATGTGTCTATATGGCGCAGCTCATATTCCATTGTTCTTGGCTCTAACCTCATATTTCAGTACAGGCGTGAAGTTGATTTAATAACCTACTGTAACTGAGAACTAGGATTTAAACTTTGGGTATGTTTGGCTGTGGGGATAAGGGAAGGACTGAGATGGATGACCACCTCCTCGTCCTTGAAAATTGGAGAACAATTTTCTTAAATGCACTTGAATGAAAAATAGGTGCAAAAAGAAAAAGGTGTTTGAGAACGAAAACTGAAACATGTGGGAAAGCTCATATCCTGGACAAGGATAAAGCTATTTTGCAGTCAAACGTGTCCTTCTAAGTTTCCAATTTTATCTTTGAAGTTCATTTTTCATGCCCGTTACTCTCAGCATGTAATTTTTATGTCAAGACCTGTAGTGGTTTGTCTCATTTTCTTCGAATAAAATGAGCTTTTACAGTTTTCAGTTATAAGGGATGTGGATTAGATATGGCTTTTAACAGGATTTTTGCCGGGCTCATCCAGGACTAGGACTAGGACTAAGAATTAAGTTCATGTGGGTGGTACAAACCCATACACTGTTTGTTGGCTCGCGTTACTGACTGGCAGTTTATTTTTTGGTAATTGGATCGACAGATAAATATCGAAACATGAAGCAGCCTTCTCGAGGATCAAGAACACCAAAACCCCATGAAACTGTAAGTTTTGTTTTTTTTTAAATCTGTATGTGATCTTCTCTAAATACTTTGTAAGTGGAACTGGCACAAAATCCATTCAGTTGGGTTCTAGTTGTTGCAGATTGGTCAAACAACTTGGGACACACACAAATCGTTTGATACTGGATGCAATAGTTCACTCTGGCTCGAGCAATCTTCGAATGAGATTGTTCCATTTGGGAGAGCTCGTGGCTCTGAACACATAGCCGATCTGTCAATGGCCCTTGCTTTTGCTCTTCAGAACGGTGGGAAACTCCTAAAAATGGAGTCTTCTGGCAACCCCATGGCGGGTTTCCTGCATCATATTGGGAGATCAGTGGACTTCGGGGAGATGAATGGAAGAGGCATTTCAGATAGGAGTCGACCTTCAAATGGTCGATTTCCTACCCTCTCACATCTCCACATTAAAGAGATCTCGAAGGGTGCCCAGAAGTTGAACCAGATTCTCAAGGCCTGCTCTAATGGCCTTAATTTTGATAAATACTCAATCAACATCGGGAAGGAGCTTTTGAAAGGGGCCATGGATTTGGAAGAGTCCCTGAGAATGCTCGTAAACCTGCAAGAAGCTTCAGAGTACATGGTTAGTGCTCCAAAAAAACAGCAGCTCAGATTGCTCGAGGGTGAAGAAGACGATGACGACGAGATGACCATCGAAGTAACCAGACAGAATCAATTGGACCGGCCAAGGTTCTCTTTTGACGGACCATCAAGAAACTCTCTTGAAGATGTCCGGGGGATCACCAAGACCAGTCTCCTTAAGCAGAGGCTGCTGGCTCTATCCTACCCTGCAGAGGCTCCTCACCGCAATTCTGAAAAACAAGCTCCAACTGCCTCCTCAAACTTGGTTGCTCACAGGCCATCAGCTAGCCGTGGCTCAGATTCCAGCACTGCTGCTGCATTTTCAGGCTACAAGAAGCGATCAAGTTCATCCCACTCCGAACCAGAAAAAGGGAGAATTCCAAACGTAATTGCAAAACTGATGGGACTCGAAGAACTTCCAGCAAATAAAGAGCCGAAAAATGGAGCACAGAAAGACTCAAGCATCAACCAAGGAACAAGGGCCGGCAAGGATCCGAAGAAAAATTTGCAGGTAAGTAACAAAAAAGTTGAAATGATGACCATGGATTCTGAGAAGCCTGATCACCAAACTCCTAGGCAGAAGGTGCCACGAGCCAACAAAATCTCGGCAACTCCGCATACTAACACTGTGCAGCAAACGGATAAAATCCTGGCGACCCGAGATGCAACACCCCAGACAGTGGATCTTGATGGACAACCACTCTGGAAGGACACGAAAAACATGGAAATAATAAACCTAGTGTCAAGTTCAAACATGCCGACCTCCAAAATCAATAGGCCACAGATCAACATGACTTATTCACACCTAAGTCATGAAATTCGAACGGACAAACAGGAAAAGGAGAGAAGGCAGGACAATCCAAAACCCAAGGAACAGAAAGGCACAGGAAGAAGTGAAACCAAGGATGATTTGCAGCGTATGACACCACAGACACACAAACACCCAGAAGGTGCAGATATTAAGCAAGAAAGAGTGGGAACTAAGGGAAGTGCACTACAAATAGAAAAGAAAGATACAAATGACAGGATTTTGATAGCGAGCAATCAACAAAAGCCCCCACATGACAGTGGATCTCAGCAGACATACATGCTGCGAAAATCCGAATCTCAAGATACAAAGCTTCAAGCAGCAGAAAGAGAACAGCAGAATGCCAAAAACAAATTGCAGATGAAAAAAACAAAGGCGAGTGAAAAGATGCTAAAGAATTCTTTGAAACCTATCCATGATGTCAAGAAAATGCAAAAGAAGCTATCACATATGAATCATGCCACAGCCGGAAGCAAAAGTTCTACAAAAGCATTTGATGCAATGCCATCCAAAGGATCTATAAAGAGCAACCACCATGAAGATCTCATCAGTGATGAAAGTTCTATTTACCTCAAACTCGAACTGAAGAAATCACCAAATGAGAGCTTAGAAGAACCAAGGTCCTCTCCGAAAGATACAGAAACTGGTGCAGAAAATGTCACAGTTCCCACTTCACCAGTTGTGATTACGAAACCCATGCATGGTCCATCCATGCATAAGGTAGACAACACACAGGTGCACAAAAGTGTAAAGCCAAGAAAGATAGAGGAAGTAGTGATCAGAAAAAATGACTCTCCTCGCAACATGGCTAAGCCACTGACGCAGCAGATTTCAGTTTCACAAAAACTGAAACAAGGAAGGCACGAGAGAATCAGATGGTCTATGGAAGCAGAAGCAAGTATCGGTAGGTCCAACGAAGCAAAAGAAGCAAGCATCGAACCGTTAAATTCGGCACAACATTTGCAGAAAAATGCTGATATCATATCCATTTTGGAAAATCCCATGGGAGAAGAACACAAAATGCTGAGAAAACCGGAGACTATTGCTCCAAATGCCACTGTAAGCTCGTCTTCTCTTTTTATCAATAAATCAAATGAGCCACAGAAGCAAGATTTTACATTTTCAGTAACTTCTTTGCCTACACATTTGGTTACTAATAAAGCTTGGTAGTTACCTTCCCTAAGCTTCATTATATTTTACGCAGATTCAAGAAATATCGGCAGAAGTTTCTGATTCCCTGCAAGCCTCAACTATTTCGCTTTACGAAAATCGAGCACTAGAGTCTTCCAACATCGTATCAATTCAAATCAAAGGTAACTACTTGCATTTCTATTTGAAGCCCCCGAACCATTCCACAAAACGACTCTGGCTTCCCTTATCCACCAAATAGCTTCAGAAAGCACGAGCTGGGAATTGGTCACTCTCATTTCCAAAATCCTCCTGTTCAAACTCCATCTAGAAACAAATTCCCCTTCTAGCCCATTGAAGCTACCATATCATTGTCCCCATCCATAAGGTTTCTCTCGAACCAGCCTTCACACAACCTTATTATTGAGCATTACAAAACTTCTCTACTAACAACCCCTTTTCTTCTTATTAACATCTATCCCTTTCACTCACCAAAAAGATTTTTGCATCCAGGTGGACCAGGTCCTAATGCAATAACACAATTTTATATATATATATATATAAAATAATACAATATAGAAGATATAGAAAAGGAAAACATAGAGAAAATTAATAGTCAATGGTCATTGTCATTGATGTTGCAGGCCCGCATGAACACAGCATGGTAGGCGTCTCAAACTCCTTACAACAGGAGCAGTGGAAAATTCCCAAATCTGAAACACAAGGGTCACTTACAGAGAACGAAAACCACCTCAAGCAGATACTAATTAAGAGTCAACTATTCCTTAACGCAGCTGAGGCACTCTTCAAACTTCACATTCCTTTTGGTATCCTCCGTGCCAGTGCCCAAAAATGTCAGGATGAAGACAGTAAGCTAGTTTTAGACTGTGGCTATGAAGTGATGAAAAGAAAAGGCAGAAGACAAGAGCACACTTTCCATCCTTGTGTAAACATTTCTATTGGATCCATGAAGGTGAAATGCTTGGATGACTTGGTTAAGGAGTTGCATGAAGACCTTGAAAAGTTTAAATTCTATGTTGGGCATGGGAGCAATGAATATGATACTGCAGACTGCCTGCATAAGATGCTCAAGAAAGACATCCAAAGCAGGAATCCAGATGTGAACTGTATGTGGGATTTTGGTTGGAGTGAGGCGATGTTTGCATATGTCGAAAAAGAGGAAGTCATAAGGGACGTGGAGAAGCATGTGCTCAATGGACTCATTGACGATATCACCAGAGATTTTATACATATAAGCATTGCTATTTGATAGATAAACTATTACAATGCTGTGAACTAATTGAGTGGGTTGGTTTTTCATTCCATCATATATTATAAAGGGAGTTTCATACTTAGGTGCTTTACTGTATGAACTCTACTTAAGAGATATGAAAATGAAATGAAAGGAATGCTTCTTTGAAACAGTAAATTAATAAATATCTTGATTTCTATGTTCTCGTGCATAGGATTTATTTACTTATTCATCTCCCAGTAGTGGTGACCATGCCTGATTATATATAAGTTTTGATCATACAAAATAGATCAACCACTCTGATGCGTGCTGCAATCGTTGTCAAAAGCTGGACTGTAACAACACTTTATTGGAACCTTTTTGTACTCAGGAGATCCCATGAGGTCATACCCATTATTTATGAGCAAGGGTTTCAATAAACACGCGCCTTTGGAGGGAATGATTCAACTTCATCGTCCAATGTGTTCATATGGACTGGCCTGTAATCTAGCCGGACCTTCTCATTCTCCCAATACCTGCAGGTCAAAGAGAATATCAGAGGAGAAGAAAAAACTGCATGTCCCTTAGTGGTTTAAACCATAACAAACATTTAAATATATGTAGAACCGAAGACTGCCAATTAACCAGCTAAGTAGAATCAGTAATCACTAGGTTTCACTAACATTACCTACAACACCTTTGGAGCTGCCATCAGTTTCTCAAAAGTAAAAATAAATAAATAAAAATAAAAATAAAAAAACAATTGCTGCAGAGGCTGAAGCCTTTACATTTGTTCAACATCCAAGGTTCCTGTCAGGCAGACCATTAGGATGGTCTACCAACAGCATAGCAATAGACATTGCACACATATAGAGGGGTCTGTTACGATCCTAAAGGTTAAGACTTAAAACTTTCCGCACCTATATCGCCTAGGTGCTTTTGGTGTATTGGTTTGGATCTTAACATTTGGTATCAGAGTCAACCCCACGTCATGGGTTCAAGTCACGGGAGGGGCGACCTGAGGAAAGGGCTACCTGGGGGCTCGCTCAAAAAATAGAAAATAGGGGTACCGAAAAAAATACCGAGGACTCGCTCACAAAAAGTGAGAAAATAGGGGTACCGGAGTGAAAGGCGCCTCAGAGTGGGCCACCATGGACGTTGGCCTTGGAAGCGTGGTGGAATGTTACGATCCTAAAGGTTAAGACTTAAAACTTTCCGCACCTCTAACACCTAGGTGCTTTTGGTGTATTGGCTTGGGTCTTAACATTTGGTATCAGAGCCAACCCCACCTCCAGGGTTCGAGTCACAGGAAAGGCAAATATGGTAAAAAAAAAAATAGGCCTACCATAGTATGGGATATGGAGGGCCCACCATAGTGGCCTACCATGATCCTTCTCGAAAGGGGCGACCTGGGGAAAGGGCTATCTGGGGGCTCGCTCAAAAATGAAAAAATAGGGGTACCGGAAAAAATGCCAGGGGCCCACTTACAAAAAGTAAGAAAATAGGGGTACCAGAGTGAAAGCCACCTTAGAGTGGGCCACCGTGGACGTCGGCCTTGAAGGGTGGTGGAATGTTACGATCCAAGGTTAAGACCTTAGCTTTCCGCTCCACTATCATCAAGGTTCTTTTGGAGTATTGGTTTGGGTCTTAACAGGGTCTGACCCACCTAGGAGATCTCCTACTTTGGAAATTGACATTTCTGGATCATCCAATCAATCAAACCTTTTTCAGGACCACTCAGACTACTTTTCTGACCATAATCTGATTGTATAATTACTTTTTTACCTAGATCTACCACTTGGGACCCACTAAATTATGGATCCATCCCACCTACTGCATATACACCAGCTAAACTGCGATGCTTGAGGTAGACCTTTCTTGTGGTCTACCAGGCAGGTACCATAGTTTCCTCTTACATATACATTAGGCTGCAAAGAGCCTAATACCCCATAACCTAAATAACAAATGCACTGAAAATGTCAACCCTTCAAATCTAATCACAGATTCCAAACCTTATTAGCAAGACCTCTGTAAATACCATGGATTATAAACCATATAAGACTCAATCTTGAGCTCATATCCACAAAACCTCTTACTCTAAGATGTGAATCCAACAGTGACAATTGCAAACCTAAATCTGCTGGATCAGATAGGGGCAGAGAAGAAGACTCACCCCAAAGTGTGCTTCATCCAATTCACATCATCCCTTTTCTGCAAAACAATAATGCGTTCCTTTACGATATTGAATACAAAGTAAACAAGGGAAATGACTGATTTGCAGAAAAAGTGAACTGACAGTAAAATCTTCACGGGCATGGGCTCCTCTGCTCTCCTTCCTAGCCTCAGCAGAGTGCATGGTTATACAGGCATTTATCAAAAGGTTTTCAAGTTCAATTGTTTCTATCAAGTCAGAGTTCCTGCCAGAATATGTCAAAAAAATCAGGTCCTTGGGAGAAACATAATTTGTGGAAAAATGCCATCACCAACTATATGCACAAATATTACCATATAAGACTCCGATCCTGCAACTTAACATCATGAAAGCTCTCCCATGCTTTATCAATTAACTGACAACCTACAGAGAAGAAAAAAGAGGAAATGCGATGAATAAAGACCTGATGAAAAAGACTACTCTTGTTGCCAAATCTGATAAAAGATTCAACAGCAAAACGGCAGTCCAAGTCTGGTGTTACTACATTAAAAAGAGGAGCATCTTCCAATGGACCAGGAAAGTGAGGAAAAAAGTTGGAACTTATTATGTATTCATCAAAAACGAATGAAAATATAAAGTTGTAAAATAATATTTTTTTATTGAGTATAGTTATAAACTAACGAAGGGAAATGGCAAATTCTTATGGGATTACCTTCTTCTAATGTTTCCTGAGTGCGGAACACAGCAGCATTAGTTTGCATCACCCGTTGCATATTCAGACGGATCTTTGAAGTTGGCAATGAACCATTCGAGTTCCTTAGTTTATCCAGCCATGCAATAGTCTTCTCCCCAGCATCACTTTCCAAAGGCTTTTGTTTCTCTCCTACAAGATACCAAGTAGAGCCATGCTAATTTAGAATGCGGATCTCACAAGAAATGTGGCTGTAATATTTCCGGAAAAAAGAAGAAGAAGAAAACTTGCCTGGTTTATGAATCTCCGCAACCCTATTTGCACAAGCTCGACCAAAAACAACAATGTCAAGCAAAGAATTTGCACCAAGCCGATTGGCACCATGAACTGATGCACATGCTGCCTCCCCAGCAGCCATTAGTCCAGGAACTACAGCATCTGGATCATCCCCTTTGATGCTAACCACCTAAGATGCAACAGAAATAATAACAATTGAAACTGCAAATATGGACCAAAAACAAAAGAAACAAATCATCTTCAACAGCATGTAATTCTATCCTTACCTCTCCATGGTAATTTGTGGGGATACCTCCCATATTATAATGAACAGTAGGTAACACAGGGATGGGCTCCTTGGTAACATCGACACCCGCAAAAATGGCAGCAGTTTCAGAGATTCCGGGAAGTCTCTCCTTCAGTACATCTGGGGGTAAGTGATTCAAGTGGAGATAGATGTGGTCCTTCAGTGGTCCTGTAGACAATCAACATCATAGTTATTAGATAGTAGAAAAAGGAAACAGGAAAATGATTGGCTGTTCAAACAGGTAGGAAGCTCCAAAAAAGAGTTTCTAACAAGGTTTGTTTTAAGTAATTAAGTTAATGGCACATTTTTTGCATAAATATTTGCCATTATACATGTACTGGAAATTTATGCATAACCTGCTATCAGTTCGATGATACAACAAAATTAAGAGTAGCAGATTATTTACACTTTCATGGAAGATGGTAAGACCAACTGGCTTGCCTCGAGCCAGCTGGTTCAACCTTTTACTTCGCGTATATTCCTAATGCAAATCTACCATAAGGCTCCCACTAAGTATATCCATTTTGTATAATTATATTATTTTCCAAGGTGAGGAGAATATCTGAATATAGTGAGACCATACCTACACCACGACCTTCTCGGATTTCCATGGTCATAGATCTCGAAACAACATCTCTTGATGCAAGATCCTTGGCAGTAGGTGCATAGCGTTCCATAAATCGTTCACCTTCACTGTTCCTAAGAATACCACCTTCACCACGAGATCCTAAAATTGGCATATAGAAATCAAGAAAGAACATAATATCAAAAATGGTGCATTTGAACATGAGTAATGCAGTCTCAACTAAGTTCAAACCCAAAGAATGCTTACACAGTTACACTGAATAAACACATGGAATGAAATCAGGCCTACAATGTATTTTTTTCATAAAATATAAAGCTAATGAAGTTCAACAAATAATAAAAACAAATAGCAACCTTCGGTAATGAGGCACCCTGCACCATATATACCCGTGGGGTGAAACTGCACAAACTCAAGATCCTGGACAAACTCAAGAAAACTAATCAATAAGGGTTGTTCGTCAACTTCTTCAGATAACCAGTCTCCATAAATTCTTCTATATAGTAGGAAGATAAGAGAAGTTGATAAAACAGTTTCTTCCAGCTCTGTAACACCAAGACATACCTCAAGAGGTAAACCAGCACGTGCGACCATGGCATTACCATCTCCAGTACATGTATGAGCTGAGGTTGCAGAAAAGTACGCTCTACCGTAACCCTGATAGAAGCATCAGATAGCTGTAAGGTATAGAAACTAGTATTGCCACACAATCAACTGAAATTGGACAACGTAGGAGAAGATGAATACCCCTGTGGCCAAAATGGTTGAAGAAGCATGAAACCGATGGAGTGTCCCATCCTCCATATTTAGAGCAATAACTCCTTGACAGGTACCTAATCAATAAAAATCTGTGAAATTCTTTAAATTATAAATATTCTGGTTATTACACTGCATTGGACTAGATCTTTAGCATGGCCGTTGAGCAGAGGCTCAGTTCCTAGCATAATTTCATTCTTTAGGAAGTGTGGTGTATCTTTTCGTAACTTATGAGGTCTCATCCAATAATCCCCAAAAGAATGGAAAAGCAATGCCATATAAAATTCAGAAGGCATTCATTAGGAAATTTCTAGTGATTGAAATGAACCATACTTAAGTTAAGATAATAACAATTATTAAATAATTTAAATGTCAATTGTCAAATCTGAGAAAAAGGAAACCAAGACATATATTGGCAGAAAAACTATAAAATTTATGCAGTAACCTACCACTACTATCCATTATAAGATCCAATGCAAAGTATTCCACAAAAAATTGTGTATTGTGTTTCATTGCCTGTCCATACAAGCTGTGCAGCAAAGCATGGCCAGTTCGATCAGCAGCACATGCACAACGGTAGGCCTGTCCACCTATAATAGCAACATAGAAGCTAAAATCAAAAGATAAAAATAAAAAATAAAAAAACAAAAATTGGATAAATCATTTACCTGACAAATTCCTTATTGGACTTGCAACTTAAATAATACCTTTTCCAAAGTCCAGGCTTTGACCACCAAATGCACGTTGATATATTTTTCCATCTTCAGTTCGAGAAAATGGTAATCCATAATTCTCAAGCTCTATTACTGCTTTTGGTGCCTCTCTACACATATATTGAATAGCATCCTGATCACCTACAAAAACACAAAACCACTTGCATGTTAGAAACAACAAGAAAAGCATGAAGGGAACAATAAATGGATCTTGCATCCGCAGAAAAGAGACTGTAAATTCTTAGCCTGTTAGCTAAAATATCCAGTTAGTTTGCATATCAGTAAGATAGTAAGCACTCAAAAGAACAAGAAGGAAACGCAGGGAAGTTGTCCAAAAAGATACACAATAGATGTATCAGATACCCATGAATTTATTCCACTCAAAATAACTCGTGCATGCAAGAATAAAATTTTATTAACATGCCAAGCAAGTGAACACCAGATTTTAAACAAATAGCATACCTAACCAATCACTTCCTTTGACTGTATCATACATATGCCACCTCCAGTCATCTTCAGTCATATTTCCTAATGCCGCATTTATACCACCCTGCATGGGATCCACTTGCACAAATTAGGAACATATCAATAACCTTTTAAAATCTGATACTTGGGCCATGTCTCCTTAAGGTAGTTAGATACAGTTAATACTAACTCAGAACAACCAGCCAACATGGGTTGATGAGATATTTAGACATGAACGGTAATAGAATGAACCACATTTCGTTTTTGAATCTTTTCACATGCATGGTATTTCAGATTCCAATGCAACAACTCAATTTATGGGTCCAGTGTCATTAAAACCAAAGGTTAACCAATTTGAATATCAGAAACCTTAATAACATTGGTTCAGTAAGCAACTACATATCAGTTGTGCTGCTGGGCACGTCCCCCAGGATATGCATGCTTTGTAGCATCTTAACATGTATATTACTGGCTTCTGCTTAAGTGAGAAAACACCCCATAAATGTAATATGAACTGACAGATGCTATGATGTTTTTGAAGGTAAAAGTTCCATGCCATACATAAAGCATTATTTTTAAAATCTATTGAGGCTTAGCTTCAATGTGAGGCTTTGGTTTTTGACTGGCTAAGGCCTTAAAAAGGCTTAACTTTGTAAATTTGTAATGCATAAAAAAATCCACACAGTACCAATACATTAACTTCACTCATTTAGGTTGCATACATCATTCTATTTGTTTATAACTAAGATTCAATCCAAATTTCCAAAAGATAAGCGCACATAAGTAGTAAGCACTAATGGTTTTTAACAGCGGAAAAACAGGAGCTAAAGACCTTCAATGGCTTATGTAATGGAAATCCTCTTTCCTTCAATTACATGGTGTGTGTGGCAGAAATGCAATGGAAGGATCTTTCAAGGCCCAAAATTATAGTTAAAGATTGTGATACAATAGATTATAGAGGAAATACTCAAAGGCCCAAAATTATATTTAAATTTGTGATACAATAGATTCTAGAGGAAGTACTCAAAAGAACTCAATTTTTCCTTCTTTAAGATATGTTTATTATCAGCCTACAAATGATTGGATGGGTGCATGCTTCTCTTCCCCTCAAACCACTAAGATAAACAGACCTACCACCTGCGAACTAGCTCAAGTTGAATTTCACCAAAAGCAGCAAAGATAACGGAGTGCAGAACCTGAGCATCTTGTTTTGGAAGTTTGATTTCCAATTACAAAGGGAAGTGATTCTACTCTACACAGGTTTGGTATTACCAAGTAATGGATGGAGAGGTGTTGGTCTTTGGGATGAAATTATATCCCATCCAAGCTCTCTCCTTAGTCCTCTACCTTTTTAGATAGAAGGGAACTAGTTGTTAGCAATTAGATGGTTAAGGAAGGATTCTAATCCCCATTTGTAGCTTATGATTCCTACATTCATTGGGAAGAAAATTTCAAACTGCTAAGTTTCCTAACATAGGAATATCTAGTTATTCCCTTGTTGTTTGAGATCATTCCCCAATTTCATATTCATCCTCGAAGTGCCACAGATAAAAGAAGAAATTTTATCTGAGAAAAGCAAGATTGCAAAAGGAGGTTTCAAAAGGAAGTACCTCAATCTGCAACTGAATAAAAGATAACAGATGTAAAAACAAATTAAACCCATAATTTACCAAAAGCTGTATTATTGCTACTCACATCCGAACTCTCTTTAAGATAGTTTTCTACTAAGGTTACTCGACTACAAAGAGTGATAGAAATCTTCTTCCAGCCAAATATTTTCAAATGTGATCCTTCTTGTTTGTTAATAACACAGGCATGCCAATGGTCTTTTAACATTTTGAAGCCAACTTGCACTAATTCGCAAGCTTCAGTGGGATCTTCTTATACAATGCCTAACTGAAACAAAAACATTTACCTAGTCAATAGGCTATAGTACAATAGCAAATGATCAGAGGGATGACCAATTGTGGTAGAACAAATGTTTTAATTCAGTTTGTTTTGATGTTTTCTCCATCTTATCCTCCAAGGTCAGTTACCCAAATATGATGTAAAGATCCACTATACCATATTTTCTTTGTTTGTGTTACCTTTCTCATCCTAGGTAGATCCATCACAATAGTGTCTTTGAACTTAATCAACCTTGGCTCCTTAAGATGATAAGCTGAAAAAACAAAAACTCAGAACTTATAAACTCTCAGCTAAGGCAGTTCTATTGATTAGGATCTCGTGCGTGTTGCCTTCTAGTCCATTGATCTGGATTATCTACATACACACCATGGATTAGTCACAGTGATTATACCAGCCATGCCATGGGCACAAAAATGTAAGGTTGTAGACCAATACGAAGCGTATGACCTTGTTTCCATAAACCATGGGCTACCCAAATCACAAAGTGCATTTAAGTCCATTAATATTATAGGTTTTGGCCCACTTGTCCAACCCATATTTGCTGGACTAAGTTATGCGGACAGCGGAGACACGGCATTTACACTTAAGAGATGAAATGTCTAACAAGGGTACGGCATCCATTTTGAAGTGTCCAGGTAACATAGTTGGTGGATTTCTAGCAACATCCAAGGTCTTTAGAAGTATTTAGTTTCTTTTGAAAAGCTCCTAATGTAATTCCTAGTTTGTGTAGTTCTATTAGTTAATATTAGTTAACATTAGTTTTCATTTATCATAGGTTGGGTACATTAGGATTCAGAAAGTGTTATCTAATGGAATTAGAAGTAAGACTTGGCAGGGTTTCCAACTTCAAATTGCACACAAAGGGGTAGACGCTACATCCCCATCCTCCATAAACAACTATGTACCCCTCTATTAAGAAGAAAATTGAACAGTTAGTTTTTGGTGGTTGTTTTGCTGCTTGAGTGATGTGACTCCTCCCTCTAGATGGCACGAATCCATCAATGGTGCTTCCAGGTTGGTGAGACTCATTCCCTCAAGCTTCATTAGAGTAACGAGACACCACTTCCTTATACCTTTATTCTCTCTCTTCCTCTCCCTTTCTTCTCTTATCTGACCACCTTATTTTCTAGTTGAACAGAAGCCACAATAACCCAATCATCCAGCCCACCCATACAAGCATCATCCATAAACATTAAATAATCCCTCGAATCTAACCCTATATCTACCATTAAAACCCTAACCAGAAAACCCACCATTACAGCCACATCAAAACCTGTTTAAAACCAGATCCTAACACCTAATTTTTAAAACCCATAACAGTCCCAATACAATGCACACTTATACTATATCCTTTAGTATTAAATCATAGTTCACTAAGGAGAAATTTGAGTCCAAACCTTTGTCCTGCATCACACAGTCCAAAATTCAAACCATTCTGTACGATCTTTACACTCGACCAAGAGCCTTGATTAGAACATCAAAATTGCATGGGGAAACTTTCTAAAAGCAACGTAAAGATATGGAAGATCAAATGTTTATAACCGTCTGAACGGCATAAACTCCAGGCAGTGTTCACTGTTCACTTAGAGGGGTGGCCTAACATATTGGACAGCATTTATGAGATGAAATCACCAATTTAACCTTTCATTTGCCCATCCACAATAAAGGCTGTAATCGGAAAGCAATGTTTGCTCTGATCAGTGCGAATTACAGGTTCCAACCAACGTTTTGATGTCCCGATTAATAACGATGTGGACAAATGTACGATGTGGAGCCACATATATAGATTATGAAGCCTTAAATCAGCAAAATACACCATATTTGTATGAATACTTATATTCTGAAGAATAACTGAAACAAATCTTGGAAACCTAGAGTTCTGATACCTGTGCGGCAACCGTATGCGAACGAGTCGGGAAAAGCTTGGTGATGCAAGCGGTGTTGAATCCATGCTCAGAGAGTCCAATGGCCGCTCTGAGTCCTGCGCCGCCTGCTCCCACAACGACAGCATCATAAGTGTGATCAACGATCGTATAAGAAGATCGTCCCCCAGGCTGCCACGATCAAATCACACAAAAATTAATTGAAATTTTCTAGCTTAGAACCTCAAACGCATTGAAAGCGAAAAAAAAAAAAAAAAGATCTATTACGGAAAGACGAAATGCAAGGAAAAGATGCGAACTCTTCGAGCAAAAATGGCAAAACAGATTGAAAAACCTAGCTCAGGCCATGATTTTGACGAAACTTGGATCCAAAAACCGAATGAGCTTTAACTAGAGAAAGAGTGGGAAGTTCATACTGATTCAGTGGAGAGGAATCTCGCAATGAGAGGTTTAAGAGGTTCGCTTGAGATTAATCTCTTCGAAGACGAAGAAGAAAAACCAAATCCACGAGAAACGCAGCGCCACATCTCTCCGTCTCTCTCTCTCTCTGGTTTGCTTTCTGGGGGATCGCAGAGGATGCAAAGCTGGGCGAGAAAGTAAGACGAGAATTATAGAGAAGTTAGAGATAGATGATGCATGCCCCCAGCTTTGGCAATAATTACCAAAATGTCACTCACGTGATTTTGGATTTTATTTTTTTTTCTCTTAATACTCCAATTTAAGCGATAAAAATTCGATGGTTAGCGGGACCTTCAAACTTTGAAGGTCCCCTCCCAAATTGTCTGACACGTACCCTTTGTTAAGCACCCTTAACAAACTAACAAGGGTTAACGTGGGTTGGGTTTAGGCCTTCTAGTACGTGTCAGACATTTTGGCAGGGGAACCTTCAAAGTTTGAAGGTCCCCGTATCAGCGAATTTTTTCTCAATTCAAGCCTTGGGGGCCTTTAATGTACATGGAGACGCTCTTATCCGTCCAAACCTTCGAACTTGTAGAACCCATCTAGAAGATTTGTTACCAGAAAAGTCAGCGTCATCAAATAATCCTAACCATCCATCCAAGTGTATTTTTTTGGATGGACAGAAATACGATGACCTCGGTCTTTAAAAAAAAACGAAATTTTCGGATGGTTAAATTCATCTGATCAAGCTAATGTGCGGTCAAAGATGTCTCCTACTAAGAACATGCATCACTTGCGTAATATAAATAAGATAGCACGAGGAATACCTAATGATTCCCCTGACATTTTTAGTTAATACTGATAAAATAGTTTTTGGCAACATTCGGGGCATTTTGAAGAATGTTAACGCTATTTTCCTAATGGGTCGTGATGTAATAAGGTACACCTGAAACTTCATGGCGTGCTGAAGCACGATTTTTATTACTCATCGCTTCCATCTGGGCCCACTGACCGCATGGATGTTTACCCCACCTCTTGGTAGATATGCATACCAAAAATCAGCTTGTTTGATGATTATTTTTCCGTTGGTTTTAGTACTCAAATATAATGGGTGAATTCAACGGCTAGAATCACATATTAAAAAGTACTGAAATCTATTGGCTAGTTATTACCAATCAGTGTGATTCTTGGTGTATACATCCACGAAGGCGCGAGCTGAACATCTACACGGTTAGTGGGCCCAGATTGCAGCGTTGAGTAACAAGAATTCTGCGGACCAAAAAGTTTCAGGTATCTGTTGTTACAGCTTTTTCCTTGTCCAATAGAACGGGACTCTTTTGGGAGCTAGTGGCGAGACAAATGGCCACGCCTGATACAATTTCGCTACGGGCTTGTGGCTAAAATAGTGGCTGCGCGGCGCTTCTTCTCACCCCTACGTAGCCTTATTGAGCTAGATGTTCATCTTAATGGGCCTTCAAGCCCATAATTTGATGGGCTTTACAATTGGATAACCAAACCATATTCAACCCGCGAACAAATGTCATTCTTAGCTGAGTGTCTTATAATTCACGTTAAATTTAGAGGTTTTGTATTTATACCCCTTCGTTTTCTGTATTTGAATGTTTCACTTTGCATTTTTGTATTTTGTAAATATCTATCAACATTATTTGGGTAAAACTCAGCCCGAGTTTCGGGCTAGCCGGCCCAGCTCAAAAATCTGAACCTCGCGCCTGCGTCCCCCAGCCCGGCTTGAAACCCAGACCAAACCCAACTCAAGCTGAGCCCAACCCCCAAAACTCCGAAAAGCCCGACCCGAAATCCAGAAATTTAGTGTTTTGACCATGGTTTAAGTTTAAAAAACGGCCGTTATAACGGATTCGGACCTCCCCCATTACATTACATACCATTAAAACACTTAAAAATAACGGCCGTTATTCCGTTATAACGAAAATAATGACCGTTATTTTTTGGAAAATTTAGTGAAAAAAAACATGGCCGTTATTTTCCGTTTTTGAAATTCAAATTTTAAAATTTGAATTTCAGCACCATTTTTTCATTTTTTATTTTTCCATTTTTTCACTGAACGTTACAATTCGTTATAAAGGAAAAAACAGTAACTCCCTCAATCCGTTATACCATTACAACAGCCCCTTTTAAACCTTGGTTTTGACATTTTTCTATATTTGGAGATTTTTAAAAAATGGGTTTTAGCGGGCTTGAAACCCAGCCCGATCCCAACCCTAGACCTGTACGATGGGTCAGCCCAAAACTCGTGAAAAACTCAAAAATCAAGCCCGGGCTGGGTCAAGCTACCCAAATGTACACTCCTAGGGTGACCTAATAATATCAGATCTTGTTATACACTTTTCCACAGTACGGTGAGCCGGTAGCATGAATAAAATGAGAGCACTTAGGCTGGATTTAGTGGACCGCACCAAGAACCGTGAACAAACCACAACGATGATAATTTTAAGTTGTGAGAGTATTACGAGATGAAAAGTGGGCACCATTTAAACATAATTCCAACAAACGTGATTCACATTGAAAAAGGGCAAACAGAGGTCAATTGTTGTCGTGAGCCCAAGCTTTGGCGACCATCGCCCTTAATAGGGCTGGCAATGGATCGGGATCAAACCCGAGATCCGATCCGAAAAAACCGGGTCCGGAACTTTATTTTTCGTTATCGGATCGGTACCGGATCAACCTTGTCCCGAATCCTGATCCGATCTAGACTCGATATCTATACTATATATAATATATATTATATAGATATATATTTAACTGTATAAATATATTTTAAATATATCGGATCGAACCCGGAACCGAACTAATCATATCAGATCGGTTTCGAAACTAGATTTTATTGAATTGATCGGGTCTGGATCAATTAGATTTTTTATCGGATCGGTACCAAATCAGTACCAATCTGACTCGAACCCAATCCATCGCCAGCCCTACCTCGTAATTAAGAACAAAAATGTCAAGTAGTACAAAAGTTATACTTAAATTTAATCTCTACACTGAAAATCAATTCTTTAAACCGACACCACATGACCTTCAATACTGATGGCATCATCAAAGTAGAATCTATGGATGGAGAGACCGTTCGAAGAGGAGGAGATTACTAGGTGATCAAATCTTTAGAAGGACAAAGCTCTTGGTCCTGGCAATCTTTCCCCTGCCATCTTTAGTCAATGCTGGGATGTGGTCGGGGTTGGATTTTACGACATTGATTATTCTAATGATTATTCTAGTTGGTGGTGTGTACAAGATTTTAGCCAAGGCTTTTAAAGAGGTGTTGTCTTATGTTATTTCCCTAAAGAGCTTTTGATTCTTGACAGGGTTTTCATTGCAAATGCGAGTATGGACTTAAAAGAGAGTCTAGGGAGTGGGGGGTGGTTTGCGTAATTGACTTGGAGAAAGCATATGACCATGTAAACTTGAGGTTTGTTGACTATCTTCGAGAGAGGATGAGGTTTGGCGCCAAGTAGGAGGTAGTGGATGAAGAAATGTATCTCAACTGTCTCCTTTTTCAATTTTAGTGAATGGTTCTCTAGTGGGCTACTTTAGAAGTTTGAGAGAGTTAATGCAGGGGATCCTCTTTCTCCATTTTTTTCATCATAGTGGTTGAGGCTCTAGGCAGAATGATGGCTAAGGTAGTAGAGGAAGAGCTTTGGTAAGGTACGTAGTAGAGGAAAAGCTTTGGGCTGGTTAACACTTGTTCTCCTGATCCAAATCTAGACAAAAAGGGTTTGTTCTCTCTGTTCACTCATTTTATGTAGCCTTAGATTTGAGGCGACACTCCCCTTTCCCAGCTGCATCTGTATGGGAACCAAAGTTCTCTCAAAGGTTGCATTCTTTGTTTGGTGTGTAGCTTTGGGAAAGATTCTGACTGTTGACAATTTGATCAAATGAAAAAGGATAATCGTCGATTATTTGTCTCATTCTCTACTGACTAGAGGAAGAGTCCTCCCCCTAGTTGAAATGATGTTGCAACTCTTTATGACAACCTTGGAAGGGCTGTCACGTACTTTCTTGAGGAGATTGATGAATCGTCCGCCAATTATACCTATGATAGCCGTACCCTTAAGTTTGTCCTTACAGATGAGCTTATCCTAGTATGGGATGTGGCTCTTGCACTTTGTGAGAAGCCTTCGGCGTTCAACTCTGCACGTGATGCACGGAGTGCCCCAACCAAAACTAAGGTGACACCTAATTGCCCCTAGTTGGGAAATGGTGGTTTAGGCATGGTGTTTAGAGACTCTAATGGTAACATTCTTGGTGCACTCTTAGAAGGTTTAGGAGTTGTATCCAAATACATTGCTGAATGTCAAGTTATTGTTGAAGGTATGCCTTAGCCTTGTCTAAAGGTTGGACTAGGATTTGTATTGATTCTGACTCCTAATCCACTATCTTAGCTTTCCTCAAAAATGATGTCCCATGGAAGGTTAAAGCGCAGTGGGACCATCTCAAATCCAGGTTTGCCTCAAATAGTTTCACTTCTTCTTGGAGAGAAGTTAACTTTGTAGCGGACCAATCCCAGAAGGCATATGCGAGATTTAGTACGTATGTCCTTTGAGCCGAAGCGTATGACTTGTATGACTTACCCGCATTCTAGAAGCATCAGAAGTTCACCTTGTCCAACCCGATGGTATCGGTTGGTGACAGAGAGTTGAAATTACCTTTCATAGTGCCAGCCAGATGCTTATCTGGAGATAATTTTTTATCCTGCAACTTTTTTTATCTAATCTCCTGCCACTTATAGTAAAGTGCCACCTGTCCTGGGGTTAAGGTGGCCCTTAACCAAAAAAAATAATCGCCTTGTTGCCCCTAACGTGCACCTTCTAAGACCACAAAGTCGTAGGCCATCTTTCATGGCTTCAAAAGCCTCCAAGTATTGAAAGAAAACGCATGTTGTCATTAAAGGACACTTGCTTTGAAAGCGAAACGAAACCTAACAAGAAGGCAAAGATATGAAGACAAAGAGGGAGATTTGGTCTTTGAATCCTCCTTGGAGTTGGTCACATTGCACCATGATTCAAAGTATCAGCCGATCCTGGTCTAGATCGGGCGAACTGGACCGGGATTGGAGCCCACCGATCCAATCCGAACTAGGCTCTGTCTCGCCCCAAGATCACTGTTTTACAAAGGAGTCTCACTTTGTCTCGACCAAGATGGGCCGATCATGTTCTGGATATCGGAATCGGAGCCCACCGATCCAACCTCCGATCCCAAGCCCATGAACTGCACACCAATGGTTAAGATCATCTAGTCATGCTGATCAATGATTTAAATGGTTTGGATTAATAAGAATTGCACTGTAGGTATAGTAGAAGCAAAATATTGTAAGTGGGCCCATAAAAAAAATCAAATATAAGGTAGGGCAAATACGGCCAAATTCCAAAGAAAAATCTTACTGTTGTAAAGGGAATGGATTGTTCACATTTTGCTACTTCTTTCCATCTCCAAAAGCTGTTTTTTTTTTTGGACCACAGCTCTACCCCTGGGCCATAGCCCATATGCATCCTTAGGCAGGATTAGGCCTGCAAACGTCCCCCTGCACAGCTGGGGGACGTTTGCCCTGGCACAGGATTGTACCTGTGATTTCTCGGTCGTGCCACACATCGACTATCTGTTCTTTCCCACTTTGTCACACATGCCTTACACAAGTAAACATAATGAGAGCTCTATCACACAATACGGTAATTAGGCCCAAGCCCAAGTTCGTTTGAAGGCTTAGAAGAAACAAAAATTATGAAAAGGGGCGACCCGAATAGTCATAAATTCCTACTATCTTTGAACTTCATAATCTTTTTCTCTTTAGTCATGTTCGAAAAGCCACAAAACCAAACAATAGCTTAGTGTCCCTCACTTATTTCCACAAACAAATGGATGTTCTTTTTGTTTTTGATATCTTACATGAGAGCCTGAGAACCTGAGACTGATTTTAAAATTTTCATCTTATACGGGGGTGTGGTGGTGGACCTTGATGGGTAGGCCTTTGGGGAAGGCGACGAACGGGAAGGCGAGAGCTTCGTCCGGTTCAGCTAATTCCCAACGGTAATTCAGGACCAGGTGGTGGATGAACACAGCCATCTCCAACTTGGCCAGTTCTGACCCAGAGCATAGTCGCGTTCCACCACCAAATGGCATGAAGTTGTTGGTCGTCCCCGCGCTCGAAAAAGAAGATGAAGAAGAACCTCGAGAATTAGTACTCTGCAACAACAAATAAGCGAAGCAAAATTATTGTGAAAATGCTAGAATATATGCAGACCTTGCATTGTACACATTTAGAAGCACAAGGTGCTCTAGATTATTAATTAGACCCTTCGCCACCGCTTGTATTTTGGGGATCAACCGATAAAAAGAGAAGGCTAATTGGTTGAGACTAATCGAATGGATGGTGATTTTCGTATTTAGGTGGTGGAACTAGAGTTTAAATGTCATGGTTCGAAGTCTCGCCCAATCCGGATCGAGATCGAAAGGGACCGATATGTTTTGTAATTTTGAATAGGTCCAAATCCGAAGTCCAATCTGATATAGTTGAAATCTAGGCCCAAAACATCTAATGGATCAAAATCTGGGGATCGGATCGGCCACTGCCTAGGCCCAGCCCATTTACACCCATAAGTGGGACTCACCGTTGTCCCACATATCCTTCTTAATCATCTTCCTAGAGATCTCTAGGCTTTCAACTCTCTTTTTCTCAATCCTTTTTCGGAAATTATTTATTTGTCACATGCACATGCACAGGGACGTGCATGTGAGATCCCCACATGTGCATGGAAATCTTGATGCAGTCGATGAAGCCCTACGTATTACATTTTTTGGGCCCATTGACCCCGTGAATGTTTAGCGGCTAGCCCACTCCTTAGTGATCCACACCAAAATCATCCTGATTGATTTTCTCTAGCAGTTGGATTTAGTACCCAAAATGCTTGAATCCAATGGCCAGCATCACTACTTAAGAGTGCTAAAATCTAATGGTTAGAGATAATTAATCAGGATGATTTTTTTTGTTTGTATATCCATCAAGGGGTGAGCTAAATATCCATATATGTGATCATTGGGCACAAAATAATGCGCTATATGGAGCCATAATGGAAATTGAAAAATATCCATGTGATCAACACGTCAAAATTTCCCTTTTAAGTGTTTTTTTTTTAAACTGACCTGCCATCTCCATGGATTGAAGTGTTGAGGTTGGTCGTAGATCAAAGGATCCAAATGTACGGCAGCAAACACTGGAAGAACTTTCCATCCACATGGAATGTCAAACCCTTCAAGACAAAAACAAATAAAAAATTTAATTAGTGTGGGTCAGATTCCGGCGCCAAAGGTCCATGTATTCCAGCAAGTTTCTGGTCCTACCTTTGTACCTAACGTCTCTAATGGCCTTCCTGTGCACGAACCTAACAACGTTCCCAAGCCGGAGTGTCTCGCTGATGACCTTTACAAAGCAAAAAAAAAAATATAGATTTAGCAAAGCTTCTATTATGAGATAGAGTCGGGCTCTCAGCCGTGGATTCTTCTGAGAATCCAACAGTGGTTGATACTACTGAGCTGGCATTCACTTTTTTCATTGAGTAAATGCCAGCTCAGCGCTATCATCCACGGTTGGATTCTCGGAATCCACGGCCGAGAGCTCGACTCCGGTGGGGTCCTCGGAGCCCGGGCCTATGAGGTAATCTCATCATATATGAGGAAGAGAGCTTACACATTGAGTGAATTCCATTTGTTTGTAGTCTTCCCAACTCAATCCAGACTCTCCTGCTCTTTCTTGGCTCTTGCAATTTCAAGGTGTTCTTCCTAAAACAAAAAATCAACTCCAATTAAAGTTTTAAATTCTTAAATTTTTACAAGAATAATCAGAGGAGGATTAGTTTTGTTTTGTTTAATGGAGCTCACTCACTGTTAACTGTTGAACTGCTTTGGGACAACCTTGCAAGAAGTAGATAGCTAAAGCTATGGCTACTGAGGAAGTTTCATGACCGGCGAAAAGCAAGCTTAGTATCAAATCAAGAATCTGTTCTGTGGAAAGATTTGAATGCTTCAAAACCCATCCAAGGAAATCATCTTCTTCTTTTTTCTCATGTTCCTCGTTCGTCTTCTGGTTTCTCTCTTCCATTTTCCGCTCGATAACTTTAAGTATGCTCGATCTCGACTAGTTGGAAAAAACAGTAGGATTATCAATGTGGTTCCTATTCTTCTTGGAGTTTCATAAAGATTCAACCACGATTTTTCATAAAAAAAAAAAAAACAGTAGGATTATCACTTGTGGACAAAATCTTCAATTTGAAGTGTCTCCACCATGGTTCAAAGTATCAAGGGATACCGAAATATTTCACCCGCATCGTTTTGGTATTGCCCTAGGGCATGCATGACAAGCTTGGCTACACAAAGTTTTGTCCGAAACCGAACGATACTTCATCTTATGTGTAAATTTGCACTAACATCTCGTTTCGATTTCACGAAGTTCCGTCCTTTCACGATACCGTGCGTGTACTTTGAACCATGGCTTCAACCACAAATTAAAATTCAAATAATTTTCAAACAATACTTATCATTTCGTGAATAAAAAAGAAAAGAAGGCTGAATTATAGTTTGTATATATACCTTTAAAGCCCTTCTATATGCGGTTCCAGGCAAATTTAAAGGTGGCGATACGACTCCTTTCATGAACGTAATGTACTCTCTCTTCAGCTGCTCGGTTTCAGGCTTTCCGGGATCCATGCTCATGAGTTGTTTCGCCATCAAATTGAAGGTAAACTGCAAAAAAAATAAAAAATGGCAAGTTTATTTTCCCTTTAACATGCATAAATCTAGAAAAAGAAAAAGTTTGTACAAAATGCAAAATTTTCTATAATTTTTTTTGTTTTTGTAAGAGAATTTGAACTTATACTAAACCTTCTTTGCTTCATCTTGGGCAAAAAGAGTGAAATTCTCCTTCCAAGATCTTAGAACCAACAAGGTATGCCTCTCAATTTCTCGTAACAGATGCGTCCGAAGCATCGCATTGCTCATGAAGTTCATAGAGATCATCCTCATGTCCCTATGCATGTCTCCTACCAAAACCAACATCGACCATTTCCCAAGAATTCCACCTATACTACTTGGATAACTGCATTCGAACAATCGTCCCTCGTTTTGTAATATAAACCGGTTTAGCTCGGGATCGGCTGAGACTATCGTGGGCGCACCGAACAAATTTGACTTGTAGATCTTCCCAAACCTGAAATTTGAAACATAATTTAAGTTCTCAGATCAAAAAGAAAATTTGGAATATAAACTTGGGGATTAATTATTACCTTGATATATGTTGCTCCATGAATTCTCCAATAGAAGTAGCTGAATAAGGCTTCAGATAACCAATGGTTTCGCCAAGAAAAGGCCAACCCATGTTTCCTGGTGGAAGTTTAAGTGTTTTTTCCTTCCTTTTGATGAAATTCCACACCATAACTAGAGCTAAAATTGCTGCAGGAAGGAAGAGAAGAAGAAGTTCTGGTTCAGCCATGGAAACACTGAAACACAAGGTCCCTTCACAAACACACACACACACAGGCTTTAAACTGAAATTTCTACCAAATTAGAAAAAATCATAAATAACAAATATTTCAATCTTCTCTCTAATCTCTTGGGTAAATAAGAAAATCTAAGTACATAGGAAGAAATAATTATCTCAATCTTTATTGGTAAGAGATATACAGAATTGTATGTTTATGTGAACTTTGGGGGTTGTTGTATGGTCACCTGTGATTGGACAATTAAAAGTGTCCAACACCAATAAGATTTTGGAACTTAGACTAATGAAAAACCTTTCCTCACCCATTTGGTCAAGGAGATGCCTCGAGCCCCTATCACGTTGTGACATGTGGATGAGAAGTCAAGGGTAACATTAGGGGGTTGTACACAAAGACCGGGATCGACCCTCAAAGACCTACGATGGATCCCATTCTTTGGAGGATAATAGCCAAAGACCTGGGATTGATCCCGTTCTTTGGGAGGTGTTTAGGGGTTTAGGATCCAATAAAAAGTTTACCTTTCAAAAAAATATAGAAGAAGTCAACGGTGACATGGAGAATTACTTTTGGTACGGTTCAAGCTATTTTTTTGGTAACACTTCTCTAGATGTAACTCACTCTTTAAGGTAATCTTTCCGTCTCCTCCACGTGTCACAACATGATAGGGGTTGATCGAGGCATCTCTTCAACCAAATGGGTGAGGGTTGGACTAAAGAATTACAGGCTACCCAAGGAATCTGTTGTACTTCTGAAAAACAAAGCACATGGCAAAAAGAGGTGAAACCCGTTGGTAAAATTTACCTGTAATACATGTTTTCCCCCCACGACTTCACCCGTCCTTTGGGAGGTACCTTTAGCGGCAGTCATTTTGCAGGTGGCCGCCGCTAAAATCTTTAGCGACGAGCCTATTAGCAGCAGTTGGCGACTGCCACTAAAGGTTTTAGAGGCAGTTTTTTAACTTTTAACGGCGGCCAGGGACTGTTGCTATTGGACGCATTTATCGGTACATGCCGGGAACTCTGTGATAGTCAGCAGCTTTGATGACAGCCCACTGTGATCAAAGCTTTATCATGACCGAGTTGGTAAGTAAGCCACGTGTACAGTAGGAGGTGGTAGAGCACGTTGTGTAGATGAGGTTTAATATTACGGGCTCAAATCTAGAATAGATATTGAGGAATATTCTCCTAATTATATGTCACGCCACCTTTCTCAAGAAACAAACCAAACTATGTTTAAAAGCATTTCATTGTGGTCCCGATGATTTCAGAATCACCTACTCCATGATTGATCAACGGCCTATAGTTAATTAATGGGACGTGAGGTTGCATGCTGCAAGTATGAGATGAGGATGGTAAGCTGTACTTTCGGTCTTTGTCTTCAAAATTTCCTCGGCCAAACGTGTTTTGCATTATTTAGCATCCAAGTGAAACTTTATCGGCCCAACGTACTCCATGATTGCCGTCTACCAAATCATATATTTTGGCGCTTTGATCCACTGCAAAGCTTGGATCCGCAGACCAACTTTTTTGCACTAATAATTTCACTAATGCTCTAGGGTGTCGATTCAGAGAATCCAACGGCGGTTATAAGTAGAGACGGAGCCATGAGTTTGCTCAAAGGGGAGAGGGAATTATATTAAAATTGAAGGGTATTTTAGAAATATAAATTTCTTTTTAGATGGATTATGAAAATTGAGAGGGGGCACGTGCTGCCCCGGCCCCTTCTTGTCTCCGGTCGTAAGTGCTGACTTGGTATTCACTGCACCAAAGCATAACTACAGGATTCTTAGAAATCCACGTCCGTGATCATTAGTGCAAAAAGGTGAGTCCCTCGAGCTTGGTCCTAGTCATAAAATAGAGCACATAAAGACAGTCAGGGGCAGCCTAGCCATTCCCTTATGGTCGTCGTCCTTGGGGCAGAGTCCAGACTGGTGATGGTGCTCAAGATTAATATTCCAGCACACAAATCTCAGAAACCATCAAACTATGTTATCGTTTAGGATCGTGATGTAACAAGGTATACCTGACGCTTTTTGGTTTGAGGAAGCACAATTTTTGTTACTCATGATCCACTGTCCACTGACTGCATGGATTTTTAGCCCACCCCTTTGTAGACATTCATATTTCATACAAAAAATCAGCTTGTTTCATGATTTTTTAGCCATTAAAAAAAGAATGGTTGAATCCAAGGGTTAAATCACAGCGTAAAAAATCAAATGGCTGGCTAGAGATTACCAAGCGGGGTGAGTTTTGGTGTGTGTACGTAGATCCAACATCCATATACGATCAGTGGGCCAAGATGAGAGCGGTGAGTAACAAAAATTGTGCTTCCTCACACCAAAAAGTGTCAGGTATATTTTTCCACGGTTAAAGATAAGTTAAAAGCCAGCTGTCTGCCAACGTCGGCAGACTCATTAGTACGTCTGTCAACATTCCCAAAATGCAATATCCCACTCTTTGGAGCCTACGGAATCCTTGAATGTTGGTCCACCTTGGTGGATCTACACACCAAAACTCAGCCTGGTTGGTGAATTCTAGGCGTTGGATTTGAGCACTTTTCATCATGGCAACCCTTAGTCTGTTCATGATGCCTACAATGAAAAAATGCTCAAATCCAACGGCTAGAAATCGCCAATTGAGCTGATTTTTGGTGTGTAGATCCTCAACATGCATTCACGGCCAGTGGGCCCAAGAGAAATGCCCCTTAGTAGGACGTTGGCTGACCGAGAAGATTCGATAATAAAATGACCAAGGAGGATCTAACTTCTAAGCATTCCTCGTGCCGTCGTGCGGCTGGCCCTTCCCGAGAGTTGAACACCCTTGTCGTACCAATCATTGCTTAGGATCTTACAGCACATTCACGAGAACAGATCATAGACGACGAAAATGCCTCCCATGTTTGATTAGACTGCTGTTTGGTAAGCAAGAGAAAAAGTCAAGTAAGGAACTTAGATGAGCCAACGGTGAGGATTCTACTATGGTGGTTAGGATTTGTCTCCATATGAGTTCGTCTTGTGTTTGAAGAGTAAATCTTTTATGACTGACGTCCGTCACCACAGATAGGCACATGCTTAGAGACGACTGACCGTATGCCATCCCTAGCCTGATTAGTGATTTCTAACCGTTGTATTAGAGACTTTTCATGCGTTTATTTTCAAATTCGGATTCGAGCATTATTTGGGGGTACTCATATACGCATCAAAAGTCAGCTTAATTGGTGACTTCTATCCGTTGGATTTAGCTTAATATCATAATTTCTAATCGTTAGATTTTAGCTTTTATATACTATATAATATACATGTTAGAAATCATCGATCAAGCTGATTTTGAGCATGGTTTTCAGTTCGGCTTGTTGGGAAGAAAGAACAATAAACAAACAATAGACAAAGATACAAACAAACACAACACAGAGATTTACGTGGTTCCTGGTTTCTAAATTGAGGTATGTCCACGGATCCACACCTATTCCACTATGCTCTAGGGCAAAAGAAACACTCACAATACAATGAGATTTATACTCGTCTCTGATTAGCCAAGGTATATATAACCCCAAAACGAAATTAGGGTTTCCATATCTCTGTGTAAAGGTATGAAAATGTCCTTGAGGGAAATAAACTTCCCAACAAAAAATTTCGAGGGTGCTTGCCGCAGAGTCGTGCTTTCATGTACATTACTCTACTACAATCAGTCTCCACATAACATAACACAGCTTGCGTCACCCATTTGGTTGAGGAGATGCCTCTACCCTTATCATGTTGTGACATGTGGAGGAAGGGGCAACCTAAAGAGTAGGTCACATCTACAAACAAGACTGGTAGATGATTGGGAGTTAAAAGAACCAAGGGGGTGAGGAAAAGTTTTTCGCTTGGTTTTTATGGTAGGTAAGTGAGCTTGCGGTGAAGTTTTCACGTATAAATTCTTTACTTGCTAGTACGTGACCAGACGGTTCCAAGGGTTGGTGATTTAAACCAAGACGTAGATGGTTGTGACCCTGATATAGACATGCAAGATGGGATGGTCAACCTTGGCTGTGTTAGGCGACATATATGAGAAGGCTAAAGTTGATAAAGCTGTTTTTGTCTAAACCTACACCCCCGGTTGATATTAATATCTGTCTTGGGGCCACTAAAAGAAGCAGTGGATGAGATTACTGTGTCGATGTAGAGGAAAGTGGGAGGACCCCTCCCCTTATCGTGGATTTACAAATAAGGACTCTCACAATAATTGCTTACGGAATACGGCCTCTTAAGCAAATGTGGCCGCACGAGGTACTCCCAATTTAGACACATTTACAGCAATCAAACCAAGGTTTAAAAGGGCCGTTATAATGGTTTAACGGACTGAGGGCCTTATCGTTTTTTCTGTTATAACGGATTGTAATGCACAGGCAAAAACGAAAAATAACGGAAAATAATGGCGCCAAAATTCAAATTTTGAATTTCAAATTTTCAATAAACTTTATAACTGAAAAATAACAGAAATAACGGACGTTTTTTTAATAATTTTTTTTCATAAAATAACGGTTGTTATTTTTGTTATAACGGAAAAATACCAGACGTTGTAACGAAAATAACGGCCGTTATTTTCTGAGCGTTAAATCGGAACATAACGTAATGGGGGAGGTCCGAATCCGTTATAACGGCTGTTTTTTAAACCATGCATCAAACAATGACTATCTTTGATCAGATTTTTTTATTTATTGGCCTAGTTAATCGCAAAAAAAAAAGGTTGTACGGTTGAGGCTGTTAACCGTTGGATTCAAGAGATTCACGGTTCACGATGCAACAACTTTATTAACAGGCTATATGATCATTTAACTGCACAACTCTTTTTTTTTTTTTTTTGCAAATAACTGGGGGGAAACATAATTCTTATTTATTTATTTTAGGACTCAAAGGTTTCCTTTTATTTCTTTTCTTCCTTTTTTTCTTATTTTATATGGTTTTATTTATATTTAGTTTTATTTTTCAAACTTAATCAATTGTTTTCTTTCTTACATTTTTGTTTGTTTTCTACTTTTTATTTTTGTTTTAATTTCACAAAGCAAAGTATAGAATCACTTGTCAAGCCGATACCGTGGGTCTGGTTCAAAACCCGTTTCCATTAAC
This sequence comes from Euptelea pleiosperma, assembly GCA_035048495.1. Taxonomy (NCBI): domain Eukaryota; kingdom Viridiplantae; phylum Streptophyta; class Magnoliopsida; order Ranunculales; family Eupteleaceae; genus Euptelea; species Euptelea pleiosperma. The sequence goes on along the minus strand of CM068552.1, from coordinate 3,126,534 downwards.
CCACCGACCCGCTTCCCAAACAAAAGTAAAAGAACAAAAATAAGGTTAAAAGGGTGTTTTATTTTTTCTTTTCTTTTTTCAAATCTTGAGTTGCCGTTGGTGATGAACCAGCTGGGGTGCCACATGGAGCCCTTATCAGCTCATCATCATGGCAACATAGGACTACAGAGCCTTTAGACTCTCTATGGTTTGCCGCCCTGTATAAATTTTTTAGAAATGATTTTTGCATATAAGGCTCTGTTTGGTGATCAATAAAAAGTTTTACAGAAAAAGTGTTTGTATGTCAACACTTTCTAACATACAAATCCTTTTTTCTGTAAAATTTTCTTTTGATCAACATACAGAGCCTTACTCCTTTAGTTCAAAGTTGTAATTTTTGAGAAAACACGTGGTGTTGTGGAGCACCATGGGTGTGGATGGAGAGGCCAATAGTTGGATTCGCGAGTTCATAGGAAGGAGAACTTATCAACGACCATGATGTTTGTTCCTATGGATTGCATCACCCCTATTATGTAGCGCCCCAACCCCATTACATCATTTAGGGCGTGTTTGATTGGCAAGTGGAAAAATTACAATTTCCACCTGAAAATACGCCTTTATTTTCTCACATGATAATGCTGAAAAGTGAAAAAGTGAGGTGAAAATATGAAGGATCCAAAAATCTTTCCCGAAACAAAACCCCTCCAAGCCCGGAATCCATTTTCCTTCCATATATGTGAGAATTCATTTCCACCTAAAAATACGCCTTTATTTTCTCACATGATTGAAATATGTGTTCTCAGGTGCAATCCAACAGCCATTTAACGCATTTCCCAGATGTATTTTCTCTAAGATCACATAGTTATGAGGAGAGGCCCTTGCATTCCTTTGGAAGCATCTCTTGGGCCCACACTTGAAAAATGAGAGCAATTATTTTGAAAAGAAGAGAGGCTCTTGGAATCATGCTTCTAAAGGAAAGTTAGAAATGGAAGGAAACCAAAACATGATGAACCCTGTGGAGACCATGCCAGCAAAGGTGTTGACACATTCTGACTAATTCATCATCTTCATCTATGCCTTCTCACAAATGTTCGGGGTTTAGCAACAAGAATCCTATTTCGCCATTCAACTCTGTTTAAAGCTGTCTTCTGTCAAAGCATATATTCTGTCTAATTCAAAGATTCCAAAAGAAGAAAATTTGAAAGGCACATATTAAGTATAACTTATTAGGTCTTAGTACGCTAATGAGTTAAGTAATGCCTTACAAGTTGGACGTAAAAACAAAACCAGATCAGTCCAGCCAAATCATGGTTCACCTAGGAATGCGTACTCCCCAGTTATACCAAAAAATTGAAGGGTAAAACAAAACCTAATTAACAGGTCAAATTCTCCCAGTTCGACTGTCTAATCCGATCAGTTTATTAAGTTGTTTTTGTCTTCTTTCCCATATTCCGAAAAAATAACTTAATTTCTAATTCCAACCAGAGTAGCCAATTTGTCTCACACAAAAAAAATAATCTAACTACTCATTTAAAGAGACCCATCTGAGTGTAGTACCCATTCGTAAACCTGGGTGAATTTTACAGCCCAATGAGAAAAAATAATACAATTAGTAGAGATTGAGCTCAGCTCAAATGTATGGTTCACATGAGAAAAAGTGGTTGGTGGGCGGATTCTCTCGGCTTTCAGATATTACAAAGACTGAATTCAGGGAAAAGGAAACCATACCATTTAATCCGAAAGGAAGTCCATGAGTGCCATGGGTGCATGGCAGACCAATATCAGATCTCAATGCTCCTAGGCGTTCTCAAATAAGCTATGAAAGTCAAGGGAAAGTATTTCATCACTTGTTGACCAAAGTTATTGGGCTGAACAACTTCGGGAATCTCAATCAAGGTTGTGGATTTCACATGGACAGAGGTAACCTCTCCTCCCTTTTCCTAGCCAGTCTTCTCCGCCTAGAAATTCTCAGGAATATGGGAAGAAGAATCCCAAGGCATATAAAGACAATTGAGGGCCAGAAGTGTCTAAAGTAGAGTGTTATACATGAGGATATTACAAGCACGAAGATTAGTAAGGCCCACAAGAGAGCCACAGTGACATCAGTCCTGCACAAAGTCGATAGAAGTTTTTGCATTTAATGGGCAACAATAGCATAGAAAGCTCTTTGTTATAGTTCACTCAAAATAAGATTGATAACCCATGCATATATGGTGATATGGCTAAGAATATACTTATATATAGAGTATCATAGAACTTGCCTTGAGAAAACAAATGTCATAAAGTGTGCAAAGGAAGTTGTGAATGAAAAAGTGAGTCCACGAAAAAATGGAAGCACAGCCAATAACACGATTTCTAGAGAAACAACCATATAGATCATATAGATTGATCTGAATTTAGCAAATCATTCAAAACGACTCTCCTATAACTACAGAAACCCATAAAAAAAAACCTAGTGATCACATGGGGAGAATGAATAATTGAATCAAAACTAGAAATATTGGATTCATAATATGTTTCACAGGTAAAAACACTTTTATCTTCCTTTTATTATGGTTGTGAGAGGACTACAGAATGCAAATTCAGATATTATCAAGTAGGTTCACCCCCATTTCCTGATCTAGCTCTGAGGTGCGGGCAATTGAATTCTAAGAGAAACAAGCATTATAAAGAGAGAAATATGAGAAAACAGAAACCCCAACTACAAGAAGGGGAGAGACTTTCCAATACCCAAAACAGGTCTTTGCCTGGGTTTATTAACTAGTTTACCTCCTAGAAAACATTTGGAAACACGATGTCTGACAAAGTTCAAGGAACGAACATCTGCTAATCAGTTGTCTCCGAGGACCAAAGAAGTTAATAATTTCCCGCAAGTGGCATTTAGCAAGTCATTAACAAGAAGAGGACCAAACAGAAAAGTTTTGAAGTAAGATTGGGCCTTGCCAAGGATTATGAGCTTCCAACTCCTAAGACACCTTCTCCAGGAGGAACTCCAACAATTCCCAAACAACCTTGATTACCGAGTGAGCTACAGTCAGAATGCGACCTGAAAACTCTGACAGGAGCTTCTTCCACCTATCAGTACTAGACCATCTTCTTATCACATAGAGAAAAACTGTAAGGTAGCCTCTACCACATTGTCTACTTTAGCACCAAAAACATGTTATGGATCACCGGAGTTCACTACGCTCCTGATACTCTCCCTAAACAACCCAACTGAAGTCTCCAAACCTCTGGTGATCTAGTTTTTGGTATTCTTCCCAAAGATCTGACTAATAGACAAAGGTCAAAACCTCTTGAGGGTATGTCTTAACTGAGAAGAGATCAAAAGACAAAACCTCCACAAAGTCTACAATAAACGCAACAGCTCAATTAACAAACACCAAGAAAGAAACTCTAAAACCCACAAGAAAAAAGACACTGAAGAACTGCTTGACACTCACCTCCATCACAACATGTTCGAAAAGAAATCTCCCGGCAATGAAGATGATGTCTCTTAAGAATCTTATGGAATAATTATGTGAAATAAAATCCTGAAGAAGGTTTAGGAGACCAATCTTTCTAACTATATACCATCTATTCCATGCAAAAATCAATTGAAAGATTTTACTGAAAAAGCACCATGGCAACCATTCTATAGGAAGAAATCTTGTCCAGGCAACTCAAAGGCAAGAATGACCCAATCTCCTCAAACAAATTTTCACAAGAATGGGGCACCAAACCACTTCCATTACCCTCCTCACAAAATAATCTCTCGTTTCCACCCCCCATGCCAAACAACCCAAATAAAAGGAAACTACTACTCAACGGATCCTGCTACCATACATTCTCCCAAAATCTTGTTCTACTACTAATCCCCATTTACATCTTCCCAAAAACCCCAAATAAAAGGAAACCATTCCCAACAGCTCTAGATACCATACATCCCAAAATCTTGTTCTAATACTATTTCCCACTTTATATCTCCCACCTTTAACAGTTTTAGTCCACTACCCTATAAGCATAAAGACGCTACTCCTAATAGCACTTTAAAACACTGAACCCCCTCCTCCCACCCCCAAATAAAAGCTTCCATAGTTATCTATTATTAATTTGCTCCTATGTGCACCTTCCTCCCCCATGCTCATTGCAAATTTTGCATAACCAAATGATTAATTCTAGGCGCAGGTCCAGTACCCATAGGAATGGGACCTGGCTTGATTGGATGTCACATGAGCCCTAGGGAGACCCAATGCACCTATCAACTAATATAGATCGTAGTCCCGAATTTTCCATTTCTTCAGTAAGGAAAGCCTACCTGCTGTTTCTGTTGCCAGTCCCTAGGGTTTCCCTAATGCTGACGTCGCATCCAACCAAGCCAGGTCACATTTTTAAGGGATCCAGCCCACTCCCTTACACAAATTATTTAACAAAGCAAAACTTAGTGTTACAAGACTTTTTGCTTCTCATTAGTGGACCATAGAGTGTGCCACCTGGTATCCTTGGATCAAAACAACCTATCAAACATCAATAAAGCTTGTGACCGTCGCCATCCCCTTTCCGAAGGTAATCGCAACCACCCCTAGCATCTAAAAAGTAAGATATTAACAAACACACGAAGATTGACCAGATTTTCCAAGAATCGTTTTTCTCTGAAATTTCTACATCACCAAATCACTAAAAACTTTCTTCTGTTTGTTGATATCATAATGACGCACTAAACAGGTAGCCAGCAAATAATCCTTCTTTTAATACACACATTGACATCTACAACCTTCACGAAAAATTACAGTACAGAGTTACCCACTACTGCCACATGACTTCAACAATATAAGGATGAATCACAAGTTTATCATTTGAGGAGGATGCATAAAATATTGACACTGTTGCAACAATCCAATCTTTTTCTGTAAGTAAGCTGGCAGCAGTCGACTTCGAGCTAAGAGAGATGGAAAGCTCCCATCCAACTATTTGTAACATGAGAATGATTAAGTCATAATGGAAAGAAATTACCCAAGAAATGCATAGAGAGTAAAAGGTAGAGAACCTTCAACGTGATTAGTTACACTAAATCAATTATGCAAATATTAGAGGTGGAAGGAGATTTTAAATTGTCAAACACAACACTGAAGAATTAACTCTAGGGAGAAGAGTTATCTCCAGTAGTCAGTACCAAATCTTGTTGCATAAAATGTAAAGACAACTCACTGAAGGTCCAGCTAAAGATGTAGGTTGACCAGTTGAAGCCGTAAAGGTCAAGGAGTATTGCCAACGTCAGAGGGAGAGAAAAAATTAGCTGCACAATCAGGATTTCTTCAGCTACAAAGAACAGTCAACGACCTAAGACTGATCATCCCTGTGATTAAAACCTCTACGATGAGACCATATTAGACGATTAGCACCTCCTTTGCTCTTTGTATAGTATTGTTTCATTCCAACTAGCTCAATGGTTTTACATTTCATACCCTTTTGAAGAATTTTTTCATCAAGTAGATAATAACACTTTGTTAACTGATCTATAACACTGTATCTTGCATCTTACTGTAGTCACTGTCATTCTTCAAACCAGCCATTAGGTGACACTTTATCCTCTTCTCGATTTGATCCACAACTTTGGAAAATCTCCCTTTTAAACTTAAGCATTTAAATTATTCTTGCCTTGCTTCTTTGAATCAATATGCTGCTTCAGCTACGAAGTCCTTGCGCAATTTCCTTGGGAAAATAGTTTGTGTGCATGGTACGAATTAATGTGAAACTGCACTTAGAGTGTTTGCGGCCATGTTTATCAGGGATCTAGTGAGTGGCTTCGATACCCTTTTTTTTTCTTATTGTAATGTTGAAAGAAACCATGACAAAATTCCCGGCAAAAAAGGAACCTAGTTCACAACATTTTTCAAATGACTTGTTTTGAGGTTTATGCATATTCACTATGGTGTTTTATTTCCCATGGTTGCAAGATGTCAGAGATGCTAATAAGAGAGTCATAGAGGAATAAGACAAGGTGCAACGTTATGCTGGTGGGAGACTTATCAAGCTCCTGAGTCGGAAGTTCAGAAATCAGGTGATGAGATCAAATAGCTTTATATCTCAATAACCACTATGTTTTCCTTGCTAATGCTACAATCACCTTCTTCCCAAGCTCAAAAAGATCTGACAAAGTGATCTATTGCCAATCCAACTTTTTGTATTATTAGCAGAAATCATCAGTGAACCTTTTTTTGCTTTCATTGTCTTGACTGAAGGTAAGTACAAGGCTAGGGATTGAACATCTATAATCTGCAGTCCAATCCCATACATGGATGATGCCGTCTTTTGTAGTGGTTGGGTCCTATCCAGGTGAGGAATTTTCGTAGTCTCCTCAAATTATGTGATATGTTTCTAGTATGCGATTAATGATTTTATAATGGTAGATCATCATCAAGAACATTTATGAACAAATCCAACACCAATGCAAAGATTCAACAGCACCAACCATAATTTGTTAAAGGATCCCAATGGAATTAACTTTCTATGCTAGAACACTGAGTGTGACGCTAAGGGACTTCAATAATATCAAAGATCTCCATGAATTAATTGTTTATCTGCCACAGAGACAGAGCCCCACCCTTGGCACATTTTCTCACGGACATCATTCCCAATATCAGACCTTAGAAGGTTAGTGCTATTAGACATTAGAATGTCATTTTTTTTCAACAAAGTCTTGCCTGGGATGTGTCAGCTAACAAACTAATAAAAAGGAGCTAATTTATTTCCACCAGTATTTTCATGATAAACTCATCACAATTCTTAAATTTATCGATAATTGGAACCCTTGAACCACACTATCAATAGTAACCATATTCCTAACCTTGAGCAGATCAAAACCATGTCAACAAACCCATTAACCTATGTGGCTATGACGTCCGGATCTCTCCAATAGTATCTGACCTTGAAGCTCGACCAGATGTCCAATGAATAAACTGTGCTCTACCAAGATCTTAAGTTGGGAGCTGATGGTGGGTGAGAGAGAGAGTGTGTGTGTGTGTCTTGACTCTTCTTTTTCCAACCCTTTTCTAGTGAGGGAGACCCCTATTTATAGAAGACGCTGGAGGATGCCGGGTTTATACACAAACCACGTGTCAAATGGCTTTCTTAACACGATGTCGACGTGTTTGATCGCCTTCCTAACACGTTGTTGGTGTATCGGGTAGTTGGCATGGAGTGCCGCCTTGGTTGAAAATCTCATTCCGTCTTGGCCGAGATGTCTTGTTCCAGTAATGTACCAAGACGATACATAGGGCAATATATCATCTTGTGCCAACAACTTAATTTAAGTACTAATATTGGTTTAAAACCTATGTTCATTGTATATATACTTTTATACCACTGTAAATGCTAAAAACAATAAGCGTGTAGCATTAAAAATGATTTAACCCAAGGTTTAAAATCCCGTTCTATTTCATTGTCTTAGTAACTTGGCAGAACGAGACATATCGACTGAGACGGAACGGGACAATGGAAAAAACATTATATGTCTCAATGAGGTTAAACCATTTTTTAATGCTTGATTAAGTTACAAGCTTATTTTTTTAGCATTTATAAGCGTTATAAAAGTACATATAAAATGAAAATAAGGTTCTAAACCAATTTTAGTACTTCAATTAAATTGCTAGCATGAGACGATATATTCCCCTATGTATCGTCTCAGTACGTTATTAGAACAAGACATCTTGGCCGAAATGAGTAAAACGAAACAAGATTTTCAACCATAGTTTTACCTCATCGAGACATATAGTGTTTTTCCCATTGTCTCGTTCCGTTTCGTTTCGTCTCGGGTAATAAGTCTCGTTTTACCAGCTTAACAAGACAATGAAATGGAACAAGATTTTAAACCTTGGGAACCGCCGACATGTCGAGAAGTGTCTAGGCACGACACTTTCACATGCCCAAAGATAATGATTACCTATCTCTTCATGATTCCGGATAGGTAGATCACATCACATCACATCCTAGGCGTAAGGTGAAAGTGCTTCCCAGCAGGGACCATACCAAATTATAAAGAGGAACACAAGCTCCTTTGCCCGAGATAATAATTCCCAGTAACTCAGCCATGGTTGGAAGTTTCGGTCAAAATCGAGACGTTTCGATTTTGATCAGAGGCAAAACAAAATAACGTATCGTTTCAGAAACCCACAAGTTTCAGGTCAATTTCATCAATTTCGGTAGTTTCAATCCAAAACTACTGAAACTACTGTGCTTCTCCTTCACTTTGGTTTCACCAAGTTCCAAACAAAAAACACCAAAACGTTTTGATGGGCACATACTCGTAAGTAGTGCTCGACTCCAAAAAGCACGATGACGCAGGACGATGGCTCGTTCTACGATTTCTAAGAAAATGAGAGAGGATGATATATATAGAGAGAGAGGGAGAGAGATAGAGATAGAGATAGAAAGATTAATGGTGGGAATCACTCCCATCGCCTCACGCCAAACCCATCACGGGGAAATCATACATAAAAGTATCTTCAGTATTCATTCATATTAATTCATTATTCATTGCCTAAAATCAAAGGATTACATCCTATTTATAAAACTCCCAATTGAACTTTCCTAATTCTAGTCCAATTAAACTTTCATAATTCTAATCAAACCATAATAAGAAACTCCTAATACAAAGCTCTCCTAATACAAAGCTACTATTGTAATCAATCCCAAAATTCTAATTGGAAATAAAATCTAATTGTAAAATCCTAATAAATCTTCGAGGGGTCCACTTCTTGATTGGGCACCAATTCAATGTAGCGGCGGACCATTGTAGTTGAATGCTCCCGGATCACACGAGCTCGTATAAGGGGCGGGCCACTAATGGACACATGCTCGTAAATGGTGCTCGCCTCTGAGAAGTATGAGCTTGTAAGAAGGATATGCCACTAATGGGCATATACTTGTAAATAGTGCTCGACTCTAAGGAAGGTTGACGAAAAGGGTGTGCTCCACATGTCCTTCAAACTGGTCAAGTATGTGTTCTTCGACCGACCCTTTGGCTCGAAGAGGAGAGTTGTTAACTCCTCTCTGCCTCTCTTAGCAATAGCTTGGATCTCCGACTTCATTCTCTCCAACTCATCTACCTAACTCTCATGCGGCCACCCCTTAGCCACAAGTTGGAGATGCTCTAGGGAAGGAGGCCCGTATGAGGCCAAAAGAAGTAGAATACTCGAATTTCAAGAACTCTTCACCATTAGCTGACTCGGCGACCCCTCCTAGGTTTGCAGGTTCTCTGGCTCTCCGTCGTTCTCTTTCTCGGCTTTCCTTGGTTGAACGTGCCGATCTCTCTAGAAAGTGACTCCTCATGGTCTCCAGCCCGCCTTAACGATCACCTCTGGTGACCAGCACCGTTAGCTCGCATTTCAATTCTTTGTTCTCATTCTCCAATTCTTCCGTTCTCTTCATCTGTTCCTACTGCATTCATCTCTACTAATTGGTGCTCGATACCCCATTTCCATGTTGACGTTTCTCCTCGAATAAAATGACCTAGAGCCAGGGCAGGCAAATTGTGTGCAGTCTGACTTCTCGTTCTACTCACCATCGCTCAATAAGAACACAAGCTAAGCTGTCATTCCCACAAATAGTGCTAGAAAGGTGAGGTTCAAATTTCTCCTACAACATCCGACCAAACATCTTGGTTATCCGACCCTGAAACTCGCCAGGTGTTCGATAAATGAGTTGCGCTCTGCCGAGATCCTAAGTCGAGAGTTGATGGTGAGAGAGAGAAAGTTTTGACTCTTTTTCCAACCTTTTTGAGCGAGTGATACCCCTATTTATAAGAGATATTGGAGATTGTCAGATTTTTTTTTAACAAGTAGATTATCGGGTTTATACACAAATAACGTGTCGGATTGCTTTCTTAACACAAGGTCGCCATGTTGGATCGGCTTCTGACACGTCGTTGGCGTGTCGGGCAATTGGTATGGGGTACCACCGACGTGTGGAGAGCTGTCAACGACACAACACTGTCACATACCCGAAGATAATGATTATCTCTCTCTTCATGATTTCGGGTAGGTAGGTCACATCACATCCCAGGCATGAGGAGGCGGTGCTTCCCTGCAAGACCAAGCCGAACTATATAGAGTAACACGAGCTCCTTTGTCTGAGATAAATCATTCTCAATAGCTTGGCTCTCCCTTGCCACCAAACCAAACTCTTGGCTAAGGATCATGGTTAGGTCAACAGAGTAATCATAGGTTAAAGCAATACAAGCCGACCTAGTTGCTACGCCCGAAAAAAGAAATCTTACGATTGTGCATCTCGAGGTGACACGTGGACGGCTCAGATGGTGGCCGTATTTAGGTACACACAATGATCCATAAAACATCTAAGCCCTAAGCCAACTCTTAATTGGGAAAAACAACAACAAGAACAACAACAAATTCAATCAACCCGTGAGAGCAGCAAAACCAAAACTAATTTACCAAAGAAATCTCAATTAAACTCAGAGAAGGAGAAATCCAAATTTCCCAATAAATCAAGAAAACGGGGGAATTATACCTGTTAGTGATGTGGGGTTTGGGAGAGAAGATAGTTAGCTTTGCCCACTTGTACTGAGATCGAATCTGATAATCTCTGAGTTGTTCGACGAGCTTGGAACGAGTGATCATTCTCAGATCGGAGAATCCTCCGACCTTCCTTCAAACAGAACCAAAAGATCGCAAAATTCAGAACAAATCGAAGGGTCTCGAAAGAACAAGATTACCGAATTGGAGTTCCAGTAACCGATCCAACAGCAACTTTTAAGGAAATCAGATGAAATGAAGAGTTATATTTCGAGATCGAACGACGAGTCGGAGCTTTCTGTACCGAACGGATACACCGAGTAGTTGACGGGTTACGTTGGTTCGCCTTTTTAACAGGGCCCTTCTGCTAACTTACACCTTTGGTGCGTAGAACAGAGCCTATGAGGAACAAATGCACGAAGCAACTCGCTCGCTTGTGAGTCGTGACTCGCCTTTGCTCTCAGGGTATTGAGATATTGGCAGTTGGCAGTGGCACAAGGTCACTGTAATAATCTGTTTCTATGGCGAAAGTGGGAAATTATTGATGACCGGCGCATATTCGCTCACCAATAGAGGGCGTCAAACTAAATTGCGCCTGGGGGTGGTAAAACTTGCGTCACAAGATGTTGTGAGGGAAGCCGGTCACAGCACTCAATACGAGCCACGTGGCATACTATTAGAGGGCTCTGACCGTATGGATGTTTGGCCAGTCCCTCGGTGGACCTACAAACCAAAAATAAGCCTGATTAGTGATTTAAAACCTTTGGATTTTTACACCCAAATAACGCTCAATAATGCTCAAATTCCTACTGTTAAAATCAACCCATGATAATAACTTCAATCGAATCGGTTAGAAATCACTAATCAGGCTGATTTTTGGTTTGTAAGTCCACTCAGTGACTGGCCAAACAACCATACGGTCATCGCCCCCTGGTTGTATGCCACGTGGCTCGTATTGAGTGCTGTGACTGGCTTCCGTCACAACATCTTGTGACCAAGTTTTACTCGTGAATTGGTGCTAGTCTGATAGACATACTAATAAGAGTCGTGCTACCCCAGATAACCGGACAAAAATGTCTGGCCGAGGCCATTGACCGTGGATCTCTGGGATCCAATGGTCATTGGCTTCAACCGGACATATTTTTGTCTGGTTGTCCGTGGGGTAGCATTTCCTACTAATAAATAACGTAAACTGCTCTTTGTGAGCGTTTTGTTCCCTACGCGAACCCAGAGTTAAACTTTGATGACAGCATGTCATCGAGGCCGATGACAGCCCACAATATTAGCCGCGTGGCTTACTCTTATAGAACGTTGACCGTATGGATGTTTGGCCAATCCCTAGTTGGACCTACAAACCAAAAATCAGTCTAATTGGTTATTTCAAACCTTTGGATCTTTGTGCCCCAAATAATGGCCAATAATGCTCAAATTCCCACGGCTAATATCAACCCATGATAATAACACCAATTCAACGCCTAGAAATCACTAATCAATATCTTCTAATAGTGTGCCATGTGGCTGATATTGTGGGCTGTCATCGGCCTCGACATTTTGCTGTCATCAAAGCTTTACTCCGGTCAAAATTATCCTTTCTCACGAATCTCACCTGATGCAATCGAATGAAATGGTACGGGTCAAGTCCGAGATCCGACCCATTCGTATCTGTGTTAATTGGTTTCGGATCTTTGGGTTGGGAGTATTGAGACTTGAGATTCATTTTAGATGCTGATGGATTCGGATCTAGGTAATCTGATTCCAATTCAGATTTGTTTGGGTGCAGATCCTGTTGTAAATGACCGGGCTAGGGTTGGAACGGCGTGGATCTTGGGTCGGTCAGATCTTCCACATATGTTATTAAACGAGTTTCCCTTTGAAGAAAGGGTATTTTAGTAACACCCCCCTGAAATTTAAAAGTAATTAGTATTACCATGCTGCTAAGTGCTAACCACTAGGTACCAAGGTTTAAAAAACGGCCGTTATAATGAAAATAACGGCCGTTATTTTTTGGAAAATTTTGCAAAAAAACGGCCGTTATTTTTGTTTTTTTTCCGTTATTTTCTATTTTTAAAATTTTTAAATTCAAAATTTGAATTTCAGCGCCATTTTTTCAGTTATTTTCCATTTTTACCCCTGAGCGTTTTTTTTCGTTATAACGGAAAAAACGGTAACGCCCCCAGTCCGTTATAACAGTCCCCTTTAAACCTTGCTATGTACTATAAAACTCAAGCCCAAGCTTGGCCCAAAATAGGGTACACCTAAAACCCCTGTCGGGCATGCCCAACTGCTGACTTGTTTGCAATCCTACCTACATGGGCAAGTGCAGAGCACGGTTGTTTTTTACAAGGTTTAAAGGAGGCCGTTTTAACAGTATGACGGACTGGGTGTTACCGTTAAAACAGATTATAATGGCCAGGGGCAAAAATAGAAAAAATAGTTTTTAACGGAGAAAATGGCTCTGAAATTCAAAATGAAAACAAAAAACTCAGAATTTAATGGCCATTTTTTCCACAAAAATTTCCAGAATTTAACCGTTTAAACGGCCATTTTTAAAACCATGGTTTTTTATTGTTCTAATGAGCACTAAAATATTCGTGGCGCATTTAAGAGTACAAATCACAAGCAACGTGCATTGCAATAAAGAGCTTGTTAAACTATGATTACATCCCATCAATGCCTTCTCCCAGCCATCCTAGGTTGGAAAAATAATCCTATTCCTCCATTCAACTCTCTCTTTAGACATAATGGCATTTGTCATGGTTTTAAATTGTTGGTTGTAACAGTAATTTAGTGTTCCCCTTGTGACCGTTATAATGGGTCGCATGTGAAGAAGAAAAAAAATGGTCACAATATTTTTTTTTTTTAATAAAAAATAACACTATATAGCGATAAAAAAAATAATTTTGTCAAAATAACGGCTGGTATTTCTGTTATCGTTGCCTCTATAACACTAAACCCTTTTTTCAGGTTTGAGCATTATGTTCTAAATAACGTAACGGGGGTTGTAGTGTCATAGTTATATCGGCCAAATTTTTTTAATAACGGCCTTTTTTAAACCATGGCATTTTATAGTATATATGGATTTTTATTTTTATTTTTTGCTAGGTGATGAAAATTTTATTAAGAGAAAAGGCAAAAAGATTAAGTATATATGGCGTCATTATTCAACGATCTAAATTTAAGAGAAACTTTCAAAATCTCTCCCAATTATCTCAATATCTCTTTAAAAAAATGTTTTAGAATTTTAAAAAAATACGAAATTAAATTAGTTTATAAAAAAAAATTAATACAAAATGTCATTTCAATTGGTGTCAATTTTTCTGACAGCTAATTTCCAAAATACCCTTCGAGAAAGCCATTTGAATTGGCGTTGGATCAAATCTGACGCCTTTTCAATTGGCTTCATATTTGATCTGGCGCCAGTTTAGATTGGCGTCAGATTAAATTTGACACCAATTGAAACAGTATGGAACAACGTCAGGTTTGGTCTAAAATCTAAGGGTAAGGGATTACCGATTCAAGTGATTTTTTGTGTATATCCACCAAGGTGTGTACTAATCTGATGCCAATGAAACAACGTCAGATTTGGTCTAAAATCTAAGGGTTAGGGATTACCAATCCGAGTGATTTTTTGTGTGTATATCCACCAAGGTGTGTGCTAAACATCCATGCAGTCAATGGGCCCATATAGCAGCGGTGAGTAACAAAAATCGTGCTTCCTCACGCCTAAAAACGTAAGGTATGCCTTGTTACATCTTTTTTCAAATGGTTTTGACTCCAATTGAAATGGCGCCAGAACAGTTTTGACGTCATTTCAATTGGTGTCAAAACAATTTTGAAGTCATTTCAAATGCCGTCATCTTGGTTAAGGGTATTTTCGATCATTTTCAAATAAATCGGATCTGACGCCATTTCAATTGGCTTCAACGTGCACACGGTAATTGAAATGGTGTTTTGTATTCTTTTTTAAATATTTTGAAAAATAAGTATTGCTTTTTTGTAAATTGATTTAATTTTGTATTTTTTTTTTATTTTTCATTTTTAAAAACTCGACATCTCTCCTCTTCAGTGCTATTATGGCAGGTGCACTTGTAACTAAATACAAGGAGAATTATTGTTTTCAGCGCATATTTTGCTTCTTACAGATAATAATCAGAGTTTTATATGAAACATAAATAATAATAAAAAGAAACATATCCTTTTTTAAATAACAAACAATATCTGTTTTTTTTTTTTTTTTTTGAAAGATGGCAAAATGGAGTGAAAAAACTTTGAAAAATCTATGATACAGACATCTGTATCAAAATTTTGATGCAGAAGTCATCACGTAGTACTCCTTCGGGCCCACTGCCCCTCTGAATGTTTGGCCCTCACCTTGGTGAACCAACCCGCCAAAAATCAGTGTGATTAGTGATTCCTAGCCATTGATTTGAGCACTTTTCATCATGGGCTTGGAACCAACTCATATGCTGGTTCATAAAGCCCACGATGAAAAAGTGCTCAAATCATACAGCTAGAAGTCACTAATCACTTTGATTTTTGGTGTGTAGGTCTATCATAGTGTGGGCCAAACATTCAGGGGCAAGTGGGCCCAGACGAGTCTACAATGTTGCAATTTGGGGGACTTCTGTATCAAAATTTTGATACAGACGTCTGAATCAAAGAACAGCCCAAAAACTTTGGGAAAAATTATGATACCGATTGGGTATCAAAAATTTGATGTCGAAGTCCCTCAATTTGCCACGTAGTAGACTCTTTGGGGCCCACTGACTCTATGAATATTTGGCCCACATCTTGGTGGACCCACACACAAAAAATCAGCGTAATTAGTGATTTCTAGCCATTGAATTTGAGCACTTTTTCATCATGGGCTTGGAACCACTTCATAGGCATGTTCATAAAGCCCACGATGAAAAGTGCTCAAATCCTATGGCTAGAAATTACCAATCACGCTGATTTTTGGTGTGTGGGTCCACCAAGATGTGGGCCAAATATTCATCGAGTCAGTGGGCCCCAAAGAGTCTACTACGTGGCAAATTGAGGGACTTCGGCATCAAAGTTTTGATACCGAAGTCGGTATCAAAGAACAGCCCAAAACTTTGGCCCTTTTGATGAAGTAAACAACTCGCATTATAAATTCAAGTGAATCAAATCAGGTGATAAAGTGTTTATTAAATACGCAAAAAATAATAAAAGTGTCGCGTGTTACATCGACTTGTGACAAATTTCGCCGAAAAACGGCAAAACCCGCTCATTTCTTCAAAAGAACAAAAAGTGGGGTAAGGATTTGAGAAGGGAGCACCCCTTTTGCCTTTCGGCGTTTCAATTCAACAAACTCCTAAATTTTCTGATTTCTTCTCAAAAAATAACACCGCCACAGCAGAGAAGGAGAAGAACAAATGCTCAAATCGCTATAAGAATCAACAACAGAAGCTCTGATTTATTTTTGGGTTAGCGAGGAGAGAGAGAGAGAGAGAGGTAAAGATCTCACAACAAACCCTAGAAATGGAGGAGAAGCTGATACAGAGATTGGAGTCTGCGGTGGCTCGTTTGGAAGCGCTTTCTTCATTCGGACCGGGAAATGATGCCGATGCACCGGTAGATCCGGCAATCTCCGCTTACGACGATTTGATGGCACAATTCGTTGGTAGGGTTTCTGCTTCTGCGGAGAAGATCGGCGGAAAAGTATTGGAAGTGACGAAAGTTCTGGAGGAGGCATTTTCCGTTCAGAAGGAGCTTCTCATCAAAGTCAAGCAAAGTCAGGTTGGTTTCCTTTTGATTCGACCCTGTTTTGATGGAATTTGTGAATTTGGATTAGAATCAGGTGTGTTCTAGGATCTGATCTCGTTTTTTTTCACTGGAAAGGAGCATAGTTTGTTTTTATTATGTTTTACTATCGACGTTTTGCGTATAATTTTTTTAGTTTTGTTCAGATTTTGGATCTGATGAATTAACGAATACCTGAATCTGCATAAGTTGTTTTGGTGTTTACTAGTCATTTTTTTTACCTATTATTTTATTGATTGGAATCGGTGATTGATCCGTAAATGTTGCCTTATAGATTAACATTTTATCAAAATTAAGCGAACAGAATTATTTGATTCTGACTTGTAAGTGCTGGATAAATGGTTCCGTCTGGATCAATTGTGAATTCTAGCTTCAAAGAATAATAGCACACCAGTAGCATCTGGATACGAATCAGATCTCTCTCTTCTTCCTTTTTAATTTATTCAACATTTTCAACGTTGAAAGATTTGATGTAATGGGGACTTATTCCCTTGAAAACGCCTAATGGAAAGCATAATAAGATACGATGACAATGAATCTGTTATAGTCCTATGGATCAATAACTGATTCTTTCCCATGCTCCTCCTCTATCTGTTGATGGCTCTTGTGCATTGACACTTTTTTCTTTTATGTGAAGGTAGCAGTCCTTGCGTAGGGATTTCATAAAACTTTTTTATGGTTTTTTTTTTTTATAAGATATGTAGAGGAGATATTCCAGACCTTTGAATGGTCTTCATGTGTGTGAAAGACAAGATTTGGTGCTAAACTCATTGCTGATTGATTATCGTGAAATATAGTTTTGGACTTTTTATCATGGGCATCCTTGCTACTTCGGAACTAACCTAAACTATAGAATGCGATGCCTTTATTTTACTGCCCAAAGAAAGTATTTGTTTGTTTTTAAACGATTTATTATTAGAGTAAAATAATGTAGCAGGAAAAAAACTGAAGAAGTTATAAATTTGTTTATGTGGTAAAAATATGCAGTGAGCCAACCCCATATAGTTGAGGCTTATGATGCTGATGATGATGATGAGGAGGAGGAGGAGGAGGAGGAGGAAAAACATGCAGCGGTTTTGTTGTTGTATTTAAGGTGTAGGAAAAACCAAAAGCTCAAAATACGAGTCATTGTTATCACATGAATGTGTCCCATGTTTTATTCACATTGTAAGACTTGAGAGAATCATAAGATACAAATTGAGAATCTTACTTGAATTGTAAGATTTACACTAAAAATGTGGTATTTTTAATTGAAGGGGTTCCAGTCTAAGATTTAAATCGTTTGGGTTAAGATTGTATTTGAATCATAGGGTTTTATAAACACTGGTTCTGATGCTGATTATGTCATTGTAAATTTCTTCAAACATGTTCAAAACCATGAGTGTCTTATTGTCACAACAAATTGATTAAGAGCTGCAAGTAATAGACTGATGTGTCCTGATACCACGATTGCTTGAATGTGAGAGGACTTTGCCATTTTCCTTTTCATACAGAGAATGTTGTGATATAGATACAATGACAAGGTAGTGTACTCCTTAAGTACTACTCAACCGAAAATGAGTAAGAATGGATTGGTATAAACTTATTATTATTATTTTTTGGATAAGTATGAACAATATCTAAATTGGATATAAAGAAAGAGATGAGTTGGTCATATGGGTACAATCAGCACCCAACCTTTGTCACTATGATCATTTTGTGTAATTTTTATGGCATTTAATTTGATTTTATTCTCAATGTTGCAGAAACCGGACCTTGCAGGTTTGGCTGAATTTCTCAAGCCATTAAATGAAGTGATCATGAAAGCAAATGCCCTGACAGAAGGAAAGCGATCCGATTTCTTTAATCACTTGAAGACTGCTGCCGACAGTCTCACAGCTTTAGCTTGGATTGCTTACTCAGGAAAAGATTGTGGTAAGAGAAATATTTGGTTATATATATTATGTTTCTAGGCTGAAAGCTGAGAGTTTCAGTTCAAATCATTTTTGTTTTCGTTTTTTCGCTTTTTTTTTTCAAGGTATGAGCCTTCCTATTGCGCATGTGGAAGAAAGTTGGCAAATGGCTGAATTCTATAACAACAAGGTATGTGAAATATTTTCAGTGATTCAATTAGGATGCTGTACCACTACATAAAAAGAACATGTTGCATGTTGCTCTTAATAAGAATACTAAGGAGGAAATAAGAAATTGCCACACAAGCAGAATCAGGAATAAAACTAACTTTATGTTGTGGGCCTGTGGCATGTTTTCCACTAGGGCCACGATCTCCTCAGTCGGCCGAGGGAATACTCGGGCATGTAATGGTCAACATTCCTTGAACAAGGGGGTGTGGACCAATACAAGGTAAGATATGGTATTTCAGTTACTTTTAGCCAACTGAGGAGATCATTTCCTTTATCAATATTATGAGCGTATTTCTATTGATATGGTTTAGTCTCTACGAGCTGTACTTCATATACTGGTATGTATCCTTTAAAAAGAATGTCACTTTTTGGATGGTCACTCTACTGGCTTCCTATGTTTCCATGTCTAATCATCTGTTCCATACGTGGAAGATGCCTAGTTGAGTTTTCACCTTGCAATCCAGTCACATTTTATGGGAAAAGAAGTAGAATTTCATAGACTACTTGAATTCAGTAAGTACTGACCTTCCACATTTTGAATCAGATACTTGTAGAGTACAAAAGTAAAGACCCAAATCATGTGGAGTGGGCTAAAGCTCTAAAGGAGCTTTATGTACCTGGTTTGAGGGATTATGTTAAGAGTTTCTATCCTTTGGGTCCTGTATGGAGTCCTACTGGCAAAACGACTGTTTCTGCACCCACACCAGCCCCATCAAAAGCTCCTAAGACAAGCGCCCCTGCCCCTCCACCTCCTCCACCGGCTTCCCTCTTCAGTTCTGAATCTTCTAATGCTTCATCATCACGCCCAAAGGAAGGGATGTCTGCTGTATTTCAAGAAATCAGTTCAGGGGATTCTGTGACTGCAGGTAAACAATCAAGGATTTCAATAAATGATGGATATCAGCTCTTGTTTCAGATGATATTCTGTTTATTGTAATTTATACTTGTTTCCTAGGTTTGAGAAAGGTAACAGACAATATGAAGACAAAAAACCGTACGGATAGAACTGGCGTTGTTGGTTCCAGTGGAAAAGAAACTCGTACGAGTTCACCTTCCTTCTCTAAAGCAGGGCCTCCAAAGTTAGAGCTTCAAATGGGTCGCAAGTGAGCATGCTTGAGATATTTTAAGATTGAAAATTGGTGTTGTTTGCATGGAAACCTTTTTCTATAGACACTACAATTTCTGTAAGAGGTGGATGTCACTATGTTATTTGCTGTTCATGGTTAAATTGTTTTGCAGATGGGTGGTTGAGAATCAAATTGGAAGGAAGAACTTGGTTATTGATGATTGTGATGCTAAACAGTCTGTGTATGCTTTTGGATGCAAAGATTCTGTTTTGCAAATCCAAGGTAACTGTTGCCTTTGTAGTACTTTTGTGTTGTACTCGATAAGGTTTGGGCGTGCAATTTATGAATAGCATTGCATGTAGGCTTTTCATATGGAAATGTAAAATTAAATTATCGCTACTCTAATATTGTGCAGGGAAAGTGAACAATATAACAGTAGACAAATGCACCAAAATGGGAATTGTATTCACGGTTAGTAGAGCAGCTTGCACACACAAAATACCTTTTGGTTGTTATGGAATTACATAATGTGGAGAATGGACTCTTTTCAACGTTTTGCCTCTTGAAAAAACAGGATGTTGTAGCAGCTTGTGAGATTGTGAATTGCAATGGCGTTGAGGTGCAGTGTCAGGTATCCATCTTTTTCTCATCCTAAAACTCCTTTATAATTGGATTTGGAAAGGGTATGGAGAACCTCATCAGTTTTATTACAGGATGGCTTCACTTCCCTGCATGCTCTAAGAGAATATAGGACTTGAAACTTTGCTTGAATGTTTTTTGGAAAGATAATGTATCGAACTGAGTTCGTTTTGGCAACTATTCCCATATTTTGTGGCTTTTTTTCAGGGTTCGGCACCAACTATTTCAGTGGACAACACAGCAGGTTGCCAATTGTATCTAAGCAAAGCTGCTTTGGAGACCTCAATTACAACAGCCAAGTCCAGTGAAATCAATGTATTAGTACCTGGTGCTGGACCTGATGATGATTGGGTATGGACCTGTTTTTTTGCCTCAATCGCGTTTGCTGTATTTTTAGATATAGTTGAACTGTTGAAGTTGGTTTATATTTTATTTTGTTTTGTTTGCTTGATTTTTCTTAATGGCTTGATATGGCCCACAAAACCTAAGATTATGCAGAAATCATAATCTCTGGATTATTCAGTTATGATTTTGGATCTACATTATTAGTTGATCTTGCATTTATATTAGGGAAAATCATTACAGTTATTTAGTTCTTTGGATATTCACTTTATACAAAGATGCAGTCTATTTAGTTGCCTTTGTCAAGGCCATTTCTAGTGTTGGTACTGATCCAGGGTTCTGCATGTGTGCCACATGTACTTTTCCATTTACACACCACCATATTTGTGTCATTATATCTCAAACTTTAGGCTTCCTAATTATAAAGATGTTTCTAGATTGAAGTACATCTAAGGCTGGTGTCAAAAAGTTACATCTAAGGCTGTGTTTGGAACGTTAGAAAACAATTCTACTAGAAAATATTGTAGCACATAAGTATTGTCATATTTACGCACGACAATATTTATTGCATGCAATGTTATTAAAATCCTACGATTCAAATCAAATCTTAACCCAAATGATCTGAATGTTAGGTATGAATCCCTATAGATAAAAAACCCTATGATTTCTTTGTGATCTTACAATTCAAGTAAGATACATGACTGGAATCTTACAATTTGATTAAAAACATGTGGGACATTTTCAAGTGAAAACAATGGCTTCTGTTTTTGTACTTCCGGTTTTTCCTAAACCTTAAATTCTACAAAAAAAAAAAAAAAAAAAGAGAAAACTAGTGGGTATTTTACTGATTAAACAGATTTATAACATGTTTCTTGCTATGAAAAACACCAGTTTCATAGTAGTGTTTTCTATATAAAACATTACCTAACATGCACGATAAGATTGCGTTTGTGCAGGAAATATTTTCATGCACTTAACTTGAAAGATTGCAAAGGTGGAGCTTGTTTCATTAGACGATGAATTGAAGATGCATGATTTTGATTTTTCTTATTGGGAAAAGATTTTTTGTTTGTATAACTATCAGTTTAGAACAGTGTCTTTATTCTGCACGTTAGGATTGCCAGGTAAAATGTTGTCATTAATTGTGAATGTTGATACAAACCCTCATCATTATATGATAGGTTATGGAGTAGTTAATCATATTAGACTCATTTTTTTAATTGAAAAAGTGAATTCTTTGATAACATAAGGAAAATAATACCCTGATAACACAAGGCAAATATAAACCTAGTTTATTTATGATTGTTACAAAGAAGATTTATCACGAATTCCGTTGCAGGGGGAGCATGCATTGCCACAGCAGTTTGTTCACGTATATAAGGATGGCCAGTTTGTTACATCTCCAGTCTCGCACTCTGGCGGGTAACTGAGAAACAAGCGTTAAGTGGATATTCAGTTCCTACCTTTTCCTTATTTTATCATAGAAGGTAGAGAGGTGGCTTTCCGTTTGTGTTTTTTTTTTATTAAATTATGTTCAGAATCCATATATGAAATGTATTAGTTGTGTTGGTTTCTTATTCTTTTGGCTGATGAAACTGTTGTAATATTTTTTCTCATTGTGTTCACGGAAAAGTTTGGTTTTGTTTTTGAGTCCTTAATTGTCCCATTCTGAGGTTTTTGCCACGCTGTTTGAAGCATTAATAAAGTTTGCAGTTTTGGAGTGTTACCTTTATCAGCACTTCATATGGTTTTTTTTTCCTTTGTTCTCTACTTGATCTAATTTGCAAAGTTATGCATCTTCTGAATTAACTGACAACCCAATTGGATAGATCCCACCGTTGATGGTAGATTGCGGCATCACATAAGTGGTAAAGATCTCTGAGATCTGAAGCTCCGAGGTGAGAATTCGAAAAATAGGAATTTTTGCAGGCATCCCCATGTTGGACCACCACTTTATTCTAAAAGCTTAAGCTGATGGATGAGATCTTAACAGCTGGGCCACATGGACATATTTTTTCTCCGATAACATATGATGTTCATAATCTTACGAAAGGTTTAAAAGAGGCCGTTATAACGGTATAATGGACTGGGGGCGTTACTGCTTTTTTCCGTTATAATGGCGAATTGTAACAGACGGGGCAAAAAGGGAAAAATAACACAAATGGCCCTGAATTTCAAAATGGTTCATAACGTACGGGCTTTGGGCGTTACCGTTTTAAAGGCCGTTATTTTTGTAAAAATGGCATTATTTTAAACCATGATATGATTTAAAATTAGATGTCTTGTGGCCTAGGCAACGGAAGTTAGATGTCTTGATATACCCTCCCTTTGTGGGCTTCATTATCTGATCCGAGCACATCAACCTCTTTGTAAAAACTGTTGTTACGGGTAAATTAACAAACAGAGAGAAGGGGGATGATTTTTCTGTTCTCCAGTTGTCACCTGAGTTTGTATGGTTGGAGATGCCATTTATTTAGGTTTTCAGAGGAAAGGTTCATACGCACGGTATGAGAAGAAGAATCTCTCACCTCTTTTGATGAAACCTTAAGAATGGATGTGGAACCCACCTGACATGGACTTGCTCCAGCAGCACTATCCATCACCTACGTTAAGAGATGTGGTATAGTGCCTCAGCGAAGCAAATCATGGTATTAAAATTCTCAAATCCAACAGCTAAAATCTTGTTATTAAAGTGCTCAAATTAAGCCGCTAGAAATCATCAATCGTTGAATTCATTGTCTTGGAGCTCACGTGACCATTTGGTAAGGTAGCTCGCGAGATATAAGATCAGGGGCATTTGTTAACACCTTCCTGTGATTCGTCAATTTTAATTAGCAACACCCTTGACAAATCAAAAGTTCGGACATCGGAGCACCCCCTTCCCCAGGGGCCCAGACCCTTCAGTCGTTGAATAGGTTTTATATTATTGAGGTCCACTTTTGGTCATGGAGGTCCACGTATGGATGAGCCACATGGCACATTCTTAGAGACCACTGACCGTATGGATGTTTGGCACGTCCCTAGGTGGACCTACAGAACAAACTTTACCTCGATTGGTGATTTCTATCAGTTGGATCTGAGTACTCTAAATTATTCTCGAATCCACGGTTGAAAACCAATCCATGAAAGCGACTCAAATCCAACGGATATAAATTCAATCAAGTTCATTTTTGGTCTGTAGGTCCACTTAGGGACGGGTTAAACATCCATACGGTCAGTGGTTTCTAAGAATATGCCACGTGTATCATACAGCCGTGACATCCATGACTAGAGGTGGACCTCAAAAATCTAAACCTCGGTCAATTACTGATATGATCAAGGGGTGTTGCTAATTAAAATTGAATCATAAGGGGGTGTTACAAATATGCCCACAATTTAATGACCACACTCAAAGGACCAAAATGCCCATTTGATCTCCCATTCCGACTTAAGAACTCAAGCGACTCAAAACCGCTCTTAAACCCTGAACTTCACTTGTTTGGGAGAGGGAGAAGAATCGCCCATTTTTTCCTGAAAAATGGGATCTTTTCTACTAAGAAGTTCACGTTTGAGATCCTTGTTTCTTCCCCAGAACTTAAGAGTTAGAACTCACCCTGTTTCTCTTCTCTTTTTTTCTCTCGCTGAATGCCGAAACAAAGTTTTCCTTGTCCCCCACCCGAATTCAGAGGCCTTGGCTGGTTCTGGTCTTAAAGGTTTGCCAAACATTTCTGCTTTTTCTTCTGATCTTCCAAACATGAGAAACCCAACTGGTTTTCGCCACTTTCTCGCTCCTTCAAGCAGTATTCGCTGGTTCAGTTCCCAGGCCGTTATCGAACCCAGGACCTCTGACGGCCTAACAGTGGACAACATCGTTGCCAATCAATGGCCGATACTCGACGAAAGTGAAGGTGATTGGAAGAGTCACGCCGCTGCGATCGCTCAATCAATTCAGCTAATCAAGAAGCGCTTACAGGTATATGGAAAAATCCCATTTTGCCTTTTGTTTTAATTGTTCTAATTCAGTGTAATTGAAGTTATCCTGTCTATGTTGTACATTCTGGGTACCTCCTCATTTGTTTGAATTTAAGTTTCAGGTTGGCATTTGTATTTGTTTTGATGTTTTCTCAGACAATTTGAT
The DNA here is from genome assembly GCA_035048495.1 of Euptelea pleiosperma. NCBI lineage: Eukaryota > Viridiplantae > Streptophyta > Magnoliopsida > Ranunculales > Eupteleaceae > Euptelea > Euptelea pleiosperma. The sequence continues at coordinate 3,101,972 of CM068552.1, read as the reverse complement.
TTAATGTGACGAAGAACTGAAATGTTATGGTCTTACTTATAAAAAAATGTTATGGTTTCAGTGGAGGAAGTTGGTAGTTAGGTTGGAGATGCTATCGTTGCAGTTGAATAAGCCCGACCTTTGGGATGATCCTGTTCATGCTGGGAAGATTAGCCGTGAGCATGGCTCACTCATGGGTAAGATGAAAGAGGTGAACCGGTTCGAGCGAGAATTGCTTGAGCACATTGATATGCTGAAACTTGCACGGGAAGAGAATGATGAAGAGTTGGAATCGGTGGGCACTTGCTTCTTCTTCTAGGCATGTATTCCATCTGCTTCTTATCGTGGTTTAGTTCTATTACCTCTTTGATTGGGTAAGATTATAAGGGACCCGATTGATTTATAAGTGCTAATCCTGTAAGTATTTTCTACTTCTCAATGCATACATTATAGGAAAAAATTCAAACATTAGTGAAGCAATGATTTTAGATCTGTGTTATGTGATTTGAACTGGGAACATGATATCCAACTTCCATGAACAATCAAGATAAGAGTCAATTTATTGAGAAGATCCTTACTACTAGACGGCGACTTGATCGGACATTGAACATGCTGTGAACATCATCAGCCATTTTATGTAGTCACTTGACGCTTGCTTGTGATTTGAAGGGTCTGTTATCATTTGAATCCAAATAGGGAACTTACATCAAATAATAGGGATGTGCTGTTAACCTGAGGGCTGGGCGGAGATGCCCAGGACCCCGCCTCAGGAAACGGAGGTCCTGAGTTCGACTCTCCTTTGGGCCACCCCCCTGGGGAATTACCCTGGTTTTACCTGGCGCATATGGAGGTGGTACACCCGTGCCCTGGGGACTCATCGGGTGCTCTAAGAGGCCCGGATACCCTCAGTTTCAATTTAAAAAAAAAGATGTGCTCTTTGCTTTGTTTTAACTGTGGGTTAGTCTCTAGTGGTAGTGTGAATAATGTCTTATCAATAGCTTACCAGTCACTTCTGTTTCAAATTGAGCAAGGAATGCATGGTACTTTGCATGATTGTTCTATTAACATTAGCATGTCTGAGTAATCTTTTGCTATTTCAGTATTCCTCTAGTACTGGATGCTAATCAACCTCTGAATCTTCTATGCTTGATTTGAAGTTTCTCTTTAATGTCATACAGGCTACTTTAAGAGTATGCTACTATTCCTTTTCATCTCTTTGCAGGAATCCATGAAAGCTCTACTTAGTATGAGAAGAAGTGCCAAGGAGAAAGAGCTTGAAGCTTTGTTAGCCGGGGAGCAGGATTCTTGCTCTTGCTTTATAGAGGTTAGTCCCTCCATCCACTTTCAGATTATTGGGTGCATGAGTCGGTCGATGTGTCTCGATTTTTCAACTTTGTTTCTTAGATTGAACTTAGTCATATCCTTGGTGTGAGAACAGTGAACTGGATTGTTGAATTGGAGTTGCCACCCAGATTGTTGAATTGGGAATCTGAAAATCCAAATTGTTCACTCTTGGAAATTTTCTATTTTGAGAACTCTTTCCTTTTATAAACACTCCTTTAAGGAAATCTTTCATTTTCTAGTGACTCACAAAGAATGAGGATTTTGGTCTATGGAATGAGTTCGGGAATCTAGTTACAAGATGAGAAGGTGTTAGGCACCTACCACCGCCCAATTTAAAATCAGCCTCTACTTCAAAAGGAGTTGATATAAAATTATGAACTTCAGTGTTTTTGTACCAAAAATTTGATAAATGAATCATAAGGCCTATGAAAGTTGTAGAAAGATCCTACCTTAACTGTAATAGAAAGCTAGGGCAGAAAATAAAAAATTATGGGTACATACCTTTGATGTTGGTAATGATCATTCTATGTCGTACATTGAATGTCTTTTCTTTCTCAAACATAATTTCTTTCTTCCTTGAGTTTACTCTCTTGAATCCACTTGAAGTTTCAAAATTCTTGTCTATAGGGTTCTCTTACTAATTACTTAAGCAAGGATTCAGAGGCTTTGGCTCGCCGCTTTAGGGTCTTCTCTTCAGGGATGAGGTTTAGGTGTTATTTATAGTTTTTATGGGGTTAGGCTTGACAGCTAGGATCATTTCTTAAGGTTTAAACAACTTCTTTAGGGTTTAGATTGGGTCTAGGGTTTCGAAATAACTTTTAGGGTCAAGGTATAACCTCAATGCAATTGTAAGCCAAGCCATTGGAATTTCATGCAGAGATTAGGGTTTCTGGAGTTTAGGTAGAGCATTCCCAATGCCGCTAGGTGATCTAGAGCCCTAATCTCCAAGATCTACTATTTTGGGTTGAGTATGCTTAGTGCGTGAATCCTTGATTGAAATTTGCAATCTAGAACATCTGAAATTGATTTTTTAGTCCTTTGAAATCTTGAAAAACTCTTGAAAACTTCTAAAAAGTTGTCTTAGATCAAAACCTGATAAATTGGGCTCGCAACAAAGAGGAATTTTAGGGTTTTGTTGATTTTGACTAAATACAGACATTTTGCTACTCATTTCTAAGATTTCATAGTGGATGTTGAAAATATCTTTTGTTCAACAAATCTCAGGGACTTCATATTTGATGTCAAAAATATCTTTTGTTCAACAAATCTCAGGGTTGGGTTCCATCTAGGGGGTTTTTCGGTCATTTTCACTTGGCAATCAATCGGTGTCAAAAGTGGGTAAAATAGGTGTCATCAGAAAGGTCTCAATGAGTAGTTCCTAACAAAATAAATTTCATGGTTGTCTGACAAAAGAAAACTATCATATCATGTGGAAGACTGAGAATTAGGATTTTCAGAAATTGATCGGAAAATGTTTATTTTTTAAATCCATAAATGTGATAGTAATAAAACCAATTTCATTCGAAAGATATTTGACTCGAAAAACTGATGGATTTGGTCTCTTTAAAATCAATGATTCGGATAGAGAATTTTGATCATTTTGTGAATACTTGCCATTTTTAGGTCAATCCTGACTCTTAAGACCTTGGGGATTCTAAAGGGTATCCTAATTGTTTAGGATAATAGGGCATGGATCTTAAGGGGTTGAGAGAAGTTTGAGAAAGATCTAGGTGAAACTGTATCACAGATGTGCAAAACTAGGTTGTCTACAGATGCGCTTTTTGTCGGAGGTTGCTTGCAATTGAACAACAAAGTCAAAATGACATTAAATTTTGTACGCCTAGTGTCATAGCAAGTGTCACAAAAATCTACATCTATTGAGGGTATCTCAGAAAGTGGATTGGACTCATGCAATCAATCATTTAGAATTGTTGTTTGGAGATAAGTCAAAAGGATAAATATAAAGAGGAGTCTTGTTGGACAATCTATCTCTCAAGGAGAGAAATTGCAGTTTCACATCTAAAGGGTTGCAACCAAAGGGTGAGCACTTAGCTTCGGGCGACCACGCAATTTGACTTTCAATGCGTTTGTAGATGTCTTAAAAAAGAAAAAAAAAGGATTTCCAAAAAAATCGAAGATTCAATTGTCAATGATCGATGACATGGATTCAATTCGGGTCCTAGGAAACTATTGATAGGGTTCATAACTTTTTTGCCACATCATACTTGATTCCTGGGGATCTGATTGAGTAGAAAATTAATGGTTCGACATTCTTGCATAGGACAACATGGTGAGAGAAGCATAAATGAACAGGAATATTTCAACACTGATAAAATTAAACTAATCTTATTCGCTGACTATCGCTCATAGGCACCATCATCTTCATAGATGACCTTATTGTTGCGCGGCCCGCGGCTAAAATAGTGTATGGAACTAACTACTAAGTCAGTTAGAGTGGTGTACGCTAATATTGAGGGAGTATATACTTTCCCACCACCAGGGAGTAAGAACTCCAACAATACTAATATTCCTCTTTAATCGTAGGCGATCGAGAGTATGTGTTTTCCCACCATTTAAAGAGTAAGGACTCCGACAATACTAACACAACTCTTATTTTCTTTCATGACATGCATATGAATGGTTTTTCAAAGTCATGCTTTCCAAAGTCCTTTCTTTCTAAAATGAGGGGTAACCATGTCGCAGCTACCTTGCTTTTGGAAAAAAAATTGGGTATGTACTGCCACTAAACACCTTAAGGCTCAAAGCAAATGAGTCGGTTGTTTGCCACTACATTCACCTGCCCTCATGCATGCTCACACCATGCAGTTTTTAAAAGAGGTAATTTTGAAAAGGAATGGTGATAATGATCCATCATTTTTTTTGGAATGATGCACTTGGTTTGATGAATATTTGGCCTCAGTTCTTTCTAAATAAATATCATGTGATGGTTGGTTCCTAGATTTTTCATCATAGGCCTTCACCTTACCAAGGTTTAAAAATAAAACCTTCTAGTCAATTTTGAAAACCTCGGCCAAACGTGGTTAAATAAGCATTGACAGTTTATACTAACGTGGACAAGGATTGGTGCTTCACAGATTAGGCTCATGCAACTTAGGGGAGTGCCTCACAATTTAGTCTCATACAGTTAGGAGTGGTGCCTTGCAGTTTAGGCTTATGCTGCAAGGAAGTGTGCAATGCCTCACAGTTTTAGGATCGTGCGACTAGGAACAATTCAATGCCTCGTAGTTTAGGCTCGTGCGGCTAGGAGTAGTACAATGCTTCGTAACTTTAGGCTCATGCAGACAGGAGCAGTGTCCACTATTTAGGCTTGTGCCTGGGAGCAATGCAAAGCCTTGCAGTAAAGGCTCATGGCTAGTAATGCAATGCTTCCTAGTTAAGGCTCATATGGCTAGGAGTAGTGTCTGCAGTTTTGGCTCGTGCTCAGGAGCAGTGCAATGCCTTGCAATTTTAGTCTCATATGGCTAAGAGCCATTGTGTATGCAGTTTAGAGTCTTTAGACTCATGCCCGATACTAGTGTTTGTGAAGTCATACATATTTACAAAGCTTGTCTGGGTGAACCCTGAAAGTGATTGGAAAAGATGAAGACTACCTGGATGACCAAGAGATTCTAGAATTGCTATTAGCCTATAGAACTTCATAAAGAGAGAGATGCCCCTTGAATGCATGATGAGATTTTTTTTTTAAATGACAAAGAGACACAAGATTGCTAAACTAACAGGATTGCATGCATTGTTCTTCTGAATGTCCCAAATAGTCACTAGACTTCCAAGTCGTCCCTTAAAAGTTGACGCTTTTGGCATTTTGAATAAGTTGTTACATGTTGGATCCTTAGAAATCCTTGAAAAGTTTAGACCAAAGTCTTGTCTTTAGGAGCAGTCTGGCTCATTCTTCTTAAGATGATGATGCTTGGACTTTTCATTTTTTTTTTCATCCTTTTTTTAGCCCCTAGTATCTACTAGATCTGATCTATATCATTGGCACCTTCTTCAAGATCTCTTTGGTCGACCAAGTTCACTCTTCAAGTTTTTGATCTCCTTTGTTTCTCTTTACTATTGACTGTAACACTTGAACCTTTAACTGCTTTTGGCAGAACTTATGACTACAATTAAGGAACCATGAGGACTTCTCCTAGGATGAAACGTGGCTTGGGTAATGGGAAGGAAACGATTAAAGGCTCCAAGAGTGAGTAGGGATAGTTGTAAACTTGTAGTTAAGTTTATTGTTCACATTAAATCTGTGTACCTCTTATATGGACAAGGGCTTTCTTTGTCTTTGAGAGTCTAGGAGGGTCTTTTTCATTGGACAAAACATGACCTAGGACTAGGTACAAGAAAATGGTGCATAAAACTCAAAATATGACACTTAGGGTCGAATTGAGGGGTTGCGAGTGTAATTCTTCATCTCGCTTGAATGCTTGTTCATTGAGACTTGAAAGTAAATAGTATTACCTCCATATACTTTCAAACTTTAGGATTTCCAATATTATGGTCCTTTCATAGGTACATTAAAAGGCGTATGATGCATGTCACATTTTAACGTTAGTCGAATGATGGCTAAACTAGGTCAATGGGAGGTAATACTAAAGTTTGAAAGTATAAGGGGGTATTACTAATTACTTTCAAATTTCAGGGAGGTGTTAGTGTTACTAAAATACTCTTTTAAATTTGATGGAGATTGCTCAAAAATTGTGGCAACTCAATGGACCATTTTAGAAAGTTTGTAGTAATCATGCAAGTAAAAAGATCAAAGAGTTCTCAAGTCTATAGCCTATATAAACTTTATTAATGATAGGATGACCATTGCGATGAATGGCAACGGTCTATTGAGATGTTTGATCATCCAGACAGATTGCCCCTACTTCTTCGAATTCATCATACTCGTCTTCCTCAATAATCAGATTTTCTAAATGGATGGGATCCTCATCTTGGTATAGAAGTCTTCCGGCTTCTACAACATCCTCAACTTTTATCCCCTCTTGCACTAGTGGCTTGAAATTTGGATGTTATTGATTTATGAGAAAATTGGTGTACTACATCCGATTGAGATTTCACAACACTATTTGGACTTGCTCTTCTTCAGGGGATCTATCACACATTTGTATTGCCTTTGATCTACATCGAGTTATGAAGTTGGTGAATGATTCATGGGTCATTGCTTGATCTTTTCTAGATCTCTCGTTGTCACTCAAAAGATGTCATTGTAGGAGTAGTTAGTTATGAATGCATTCACTAGATCAAGCCATGTACAAAGTCTCAAGGGATCGATATTCATTAGCCAATTAAGAGCAAGTCCTATGAGACTCCTTTGAAAGAGTTGGACCATTAGATCAGGTTTTATTCCCATGGGTTGAAGACATTTGATGTACATCCTAATGTGGTCAGGGTACCATCATACATATCCATGCAGGGAAATTCAAAGCCATATGGTAACCGGACATGAGGATGTGAGCTGCGATTGTTTAGATCAAATGTATTTTTTCGGATCTTTCTTATAGATTCCTCCAGCTCTTGGATTCTCCTAATTAGTGGGTCCGTAAGAACATTGTGGGACACAACATGGTTCTGTGGTAGGCCACGCCATGAGACAAGGGAGGAGAGTATTGTCGTACATGGCTCATTTGATTCCCTATGTAATCGAATCATAAATCGTGGTATGATGTAAGGGTGGGAAAGGGCCCAACATTGGTTGATGGGGTATGGCCCATACTCTTTGGGCAAGACAAATCCCTATGCACTAATGCGACGTTCATGACGGGCAGTGATGATGGATTAGAACGACTTGCTGAAACCCGGATGGTGGGGACCACAGTCCCAAGGAGAATGGATGTTAGCTTTTGGTTGATGATTGCATCAATATGACGGGTGAGATCTTCTGAGAGGGTGGTCGACATGGGAGTATGTGAATTGGGTATGCCACCCTCTCAGATGAATAGGTATGACTTCTATAAGTTGGAATCGAGTGGAGCAGATGGAGAACCTACGATCTAATGTGCGGGAATGGGACTCATGAAGACCCTAGATGGAGATCTAAAAGAAAGATGATGGGGTCACCTAGGCAAGCTAAAATTTCTTCTGAATGGTATGATTTTCATCATTACTTGTATAGCCTGATGGTGATAAATGGTATGAGGAGTCGAGAGCTTTGGTGTATGGTGTATGCAACTCATCAGGACAGTCTAAAGGCTGATTCCTATGGCCATTACATACATGCAATTCCACTAATGCAGGGGTGGGTTTCAAGGTTACCTTAGCGACTGTTAAATAATTAATACCTCATAGTCATGGGCCCGAAGGCCATCAACGTTACATGCTAAGGGTGAGGTGTTCACGGTAGTGATCCATTCAGGTATTTCTACCTAGGCCGGTCACTACTATCCTCGGGGCTCCAATCTCGGGATACTTTTAGTAATGCAATATGCAAATATGAGTGCAAAGTGGTGTGTTGTTTGCAAAGCTCTCAGATTTTTCCTTTTTTTGTGATGTAAGAGCTACAACAAAGAAGGAACTTGCTAACTAAAACATGTTATTATAAAAAGCTAACTAAATAATAAATATGCTAAATGAGAGAGTTACTAAAAAAAGATTTTTTTCAAAAAGAAACAAACCAAAAATGAAACTTTCCAAAATCCTTTTATTTTTTCAAGGTAAATTCTCACATCCCCAACAAAGTCGTTACTGTGAGAATAGTGAACCGGAACTGTCTAATTCAAACGCCCTCCCAATGGTTTAACTCATGGGTTTTTTTATGGTTGATTCGGAGTCACCACCTAGATTGTTGAATTGGGAATCTGAGAACTGGAATCTTTCACTCTTTTGGAAATTTGTTATTTTGAAAACTCTTTCCTTTTAAAAACACTCCATTTAAGAAAATCTTTCATTTTTCTAGTGACTTGACAAGAATGAGAATTTTGGTATATAAAATGGCTTCAAGAATCTGGTTATGGGGTAGAACCACTGTCCAATTTAAAATCAATCTCTACTTCAGAAATTAGGGGTTGATATAAAACTATAAACTTCAATGTTTATGTATCTAAGGCCCATTAAAGTTGTAGAAAGATCCTTTTTAATTTGTAAAAGAAAATGACTAGATATGCAATGCTAATATAACAAAAAAAACTAAATTTCATGCAAATCTTCTAACGCGGCGAAATTAACAAACTACCGAAAGCAATTAAACGAAACAAAAGATTTATGCCAAGTGCAAGGGATTAAGTGAAACAAATGCAAAAGGAAAAAAACCAAAAAATTACTAAATGTAAAAGAAACTAGACACGGAGGAGAATTATAAAAGATAAAGCTAAATACAAAAGAAAACTAGGCAAAATTAAACAAAATGCCATAAGTAAACTAAATGTGAAATAAAGCTAGAAAAGATAAAAATAAATGCAATAATAAACTAAATTCGAAAGAAAGCTAGAAAAGATTAAACTAAATGTAACAAAAACTAGGAAAATGGAACTAAATGTGAAAAGAAAGCTAGAAAAGATAAAACTAAATGCAAAGAATAAGGTAAATGTAAAAGAAAACTAGGAAATATTAAACTAAATGCAATAAATAAACTAGGAAATATTAAACTAAATGCAATAAATAAACTATAATGCGAAAGAAAGCTAGGGGAGAAAATAAAAATTACAGGGTACCTTTGCCAATGATTATTCAGCATCGTATCGTGCTTCACCGGAATGTCGGACTGTCTTTTCCTTCTCAAACAAAATTTATTTCTTCCTTAGCTTTATTCTCCCAAAACTACTTGAGAGTTTCAGAGTTCTCGTACAAGGACTCTCTTACTAATTACTCAAGTGAAGATTCAAATGCTTCGGCTCACCGCTTCAGGGTTTTCTCTAAATTTCCCCCAGGTTTTTAAGCCTTATGATATGAGGTGGGGATTCTATTCATAGTTTTCTAAATGGCTTTTAGGGTCAAGATATAACCTCAAAATGCAAGTGTAAACTGAACCATCAGATTTCCTGCAGAGTTTAGCGTTTCCTGAGTCTGGGCCTAGTGATTTGGAATCTTCAGGATATCTTGCTATTTTAGGTTGGGTTTACTTAGTGCGTGAACCCTTAATCGAAATCCGCACTCTAGAACCTCTGAAATTGACTCTGAAGTCCTTTGAAAGCTTAAAAACGCATGAAAACTTCCGGAAAGTTTAGACTAAAACCGAGCTCACAATCGAAAGGAAATGTAGGGTTTTGTTGATTCTGACCCAATACAGACATATTTGGTTCTCATTTGAAAGCTTTTTTTTAAGGATTTCATTTTGATGTCGAGAATCTTTTGTTCAACAATCTCAGGGTTGGGTCACATCCAAGGGTATTTTGATCATTTCACTTGAAAAATCGTTCAATGTCAGAATAAGGCGAAATAGGTGTCATCAGAAAGGTCTCAATGAGTGCTTCCTAACAAAACAAATTTCATGTGAAAGACTAAGAATCAGGGTTGTTTGGAAGCTAATCAGAAAAGCTCTTGTTTTCAAAATCCAGAAATCCGATAGTAATAGAACCAATTTCATTTGAAAGATATTTGACTTGAAAAAAATGATGGATTTGATCTCTTTGAAATTGGAGATTCGGATTGAGAATTTTGATCATTTTTAGGTCAAGTCCTGACTCTAGGGATTCTAAAGGGTATCCTTATGGTTTAAGTAATAGGGTATGGATCCTAAGGCATTAAAAGAAGTTTGAGAAAGATTAAGCGAAGTTGGGTCAATCATAGGTATGCAAAAATGGGGTGTCTACACTTGGGTAGTTCAGAATGCAGAGTACAACATGTACTCTATAACGTGTATAAATTTTTAAAGCCATGCTTGTCATGATAGAATATGATATAACATGTTAAGGATTTCTTTTATTTTCAATCAAGACTTTTGGATAACTTGATGCCAATCAATATCTTAATGTTTTGAGGCATGATGCAGGTTCAAGCAGGAGCCGGGGGGACGGAGAGCATGGACTGGGCTGCCATGATCATGCACATGTATAAAATGTGGGCTCAAAACCGTGGATATGGAGTCACTGTAGTGGATGAAATGCCTGGTGAGATGGCAGGAATTAAGGTTCACTTTCCTACCCTCTTCCATTCTTGATTTTGTTCATATGCCTCCATTCTTCCTTTAGTTTGTTCATCTTCATGATTACACATTTATGGTACAATTAATTCACCATGATCAGGGAAAGATGTGTGTGTGTGTGTGTGTGTTGTACAACTCTTCATTAGCTTCTTTGTGTGTGCACGCGCACGTGTGCATGCGGGGGCGGAGCCAAGATTTTGTTTAAGGGGGGGACACTATCATTAAAACAAAAATTGAGGGGCACTAAATGAAAACAAAAATTGAGGGGTGCACTAAAACTAAAATAAGGGTAGTATTGGAAAGAAAATAAAATAAATTAAAGAATTTTCAAAGTTGGGGGGGGGACGATGAGAATGTGCCCCTGGCTCCGTCCCTGTGCACCTGCACTTTGAAAAGGCCAAAAGTCTTGTGCAGAAAATGCCAAACTCTTCATTACCCATTTAGCCTCTTTCTGAATAATACACACTGTGCACTTTTTACAGAAAATGCCAAACTCTTCATTAGCTTATTTGTGTGTGTGTGCTTCATGGGCTTCTTTCTGAATAAAAAACACCATGCACTTTGTACTGAAAATGACAAACTCTTCATTGCTTCTTTCTGAATAGCCATGTGTATAGATATGAGCTCTATAGTCTCTAGAAAGCCAGTACAAACTTTTTTCAGGAAAAAATACACACTATCCACTTTGACCAGAAAATGTCAAACTCTTCATTAGCTTCTTTCTGAATATCCAACACCAAGTGAGCGCCAAAACTAATTTAATGACAGTATATTCTTGGGAGTCATTAAGGTAGGAGGGAGGAGAGGAAGAAGCCAGTAACCCCTCCACATGGCACATATGTGATGGGGTTAGACACGCAACATTTGAAGGCTCAGACCAAGATCTCCCAAGGGAAGAAATCTGGGTCCTATCCATGCTGCATGCCAGCAGATTGCTTCTTCCTCTCCTGTTCTCCGGTCCTGACTTCAGTATTCCTTTTTACATTAGTACCCTCTAGGTACTAATACCACGTTATATTCATAATGATTACAATGTGGGATATTTTTGAAGCACTAAAAGATGGGTGTGAACAATCTAATCTTAGATCAATATGGTTTTCAGCGTGCAACAATTAAAGTAGATGGTGATTATGCATTTGGATACGCCAAAGCAGAAGTAGGGGTGCACAGGTTGGTGCGGATTTCACCGTTCGACAGTGGAAAACGCCGGCATACTTCTTTTGCTGCTGTGGCAGTAATTCCAATATTGGCTGATGCATCTTCCCGGTTTCAAATTAATGAATCGGATCTCCGTATCGAGCGGTTTCGTTCTGGGGGAGCTGGTGGCCAGAGTGTTAATACAACTGACAGTGCTGTGAGAATAGTGCACATTCCAACAGGAGTCACTGCCACTTGTCAAAATGAAAGGTATGCTAAAAAACCCCATCTCCCTCTTTCCATGCTTGGGTTATGGAAATGAACTCATGCAACTGAAAAGTTAGAATTGGTACTCCCATAAATCAAAAATAACACCTCCACTCAATCTTGATTATCATTTTGGTGTAAGAACAGGTCACAACATCAAAACAAGGCAATGGCAATGGCTGTGCTTCAATCCCGATTAGACCAGCTTGAGATGGCCCGCCAGGCTCAGTTGAATGCGCAGCATACTCAATCCCTCACTGAAATCAGTTGGGGCAACCAGATACGGAGTTATGTCCTCCATGTATGTTCATCACAGTAACCTCCCATTTATTTCTTGGCCGACATTGATATTTTGATCCTCAAACTGGCTCTTTTTGCTTTCCTTTCCCTGTTTTATGCAGCCTTACCGCATGGTCAAGGATCTCCGAACAAACTATGAAGTTTCAGACCCTGATTCTGTTCTTGACGGTGATCTTGATGGCTTCATTTTGAGCTTCCTATCTGCCTCCATGGACAAAGATGAAAATGACTTATGAAACAGTCTTCAATGTTCAAACAAGATTGCTGCCACTTGGGGAGAACACCCATATCAACAAAGTCGAAAATGAGCTCGGTGATCCCGCTTGTGATGGGGCAGGTGCTCGCATTCTGACTTTTGGCAATTGGATAGAGGCCAGCAAACCACCATGGCAAGCATGTCGCCATGCCCACGTTGGCTCCAGGCTTTTGAGCTGTAGATAATGGTAATCAAATAAATCATTGCTGTAACCTTAGAAAGCACACAGATTTTTATTGGGAGGAGAATATTATAAACGGGTCGGAATAAAAAATTGGTATCAGGTGCTGCTTGTAACTCCTGTAATGAATTTATATTTATATAATTTAATTTAGGGAATTTTCGCCCCCCCCCCCCACCCCCCCACACACAATTTGAAAAAGCTGACATACCCCCCTATGACTCGGTCCATTGTCATGTGACCAGTGTTGACCCGAGTTGACTACCAAATTTTATAATAAATGACAGAAGTGCCCTTGTCTTCAACTTTGAAACAAGGGTTTGGGCTAAAACCTAAACCCCAAATCAAACATGAAAAGAGGAGATTAAAAAAAAAATTGAAACTATTGTTGGTAAACTTGAGATTTTTTGTTTTTTTTTTTTTTTATGAATTAAGCAAAGATTGAAAATAAAAAATCATAAAAATAGATAAATCTCACAATGGAACGCGATTTCTTTTTAAAATTGAGAGAATCCATCTTTCCAAAATTCATGTCTCAAAAGTTTAAATTCTAAATTGATCATATTCTTGTTTTTCATTTTTGTTAATGAAATTTTTAGAAATATGAATGTATTTTTTTTTTTTTTTTCAAAACCTAGAGTTCTAAATTGTTTCCGGAGTAGTGGTCGGCCGGTGATGAGACTCCGGTGGGTGGCCAACCCATTGGAGTCTCTTGGCTGGTCGTCCTCTACAGCCGTTCGATTTGGGGTTTAGGTTTTAGCCCAAACCCTTGTTTCAAAGTTGAAGACAAGGGCATTTCTGTCATTTATTATAAAATTTGGTGGTCAACTCGGGTCAACACTGGTCAAATGACAGTGGACCGAGTCATAGGGGTATAGCTTTTTTAAATTGTGGGGTTATGTCAAATTTTCAAAGTAACATGGGGTTATGTCAAAAATTCCCTTCAATTTAACTTTCCGTCTTTTTCTTGTAATATCGATGGAGAGATACCACTTCCTTTGAAAGACACGCTTAAGTACGAGGAAGCAGTAGACTTCGATCTTTAATTTGCTGAATTGAAGATCAAACGTGCCATAAATCTCGAGTCCAGTATAGACGAGAAATGGCTTTCTAATCATAATGTTAGGAAGTGCAAGTCACATGCAAGGGGTTGGGAGTCTTGGGAACCTTCATCTGCTTGGTAGGGCCCAATTAGGATATCTCCTGGGCAAGAACCAATGATATACGATCGTGACCATCCAATCTATTGCACCGTTTGAACGGTTGAACACAGAAAAGAAACTAGTGGATGGTCTGCTACACAACAATCCCTTGATGCTTGGTAAACGTAAAACATCATTTTGGTAATGCCCAAAGCCCGTTACGTTGTGAACCGTTTTGAAGCTTTTTGGCAAATTTTGTGGAAAAAAAATGGTCGTTATTTTCCATTTTTTTAGTTTTTGCCCGTCCATTACAATTCATTTTAACAGCCATTGTAACAGAAAAAAAACGGTAACGCCGTTATTTTCCCATTATTTTCCACTTTTGCCCCTTGAGTGTTATAGTTCGGTATAACAACCGTTATAACGGAAAAAGCGATAACGCCCCCAGTCCGTTATAACGTTATAACGGTCCCTTTTAAACCTTGCTTGAGATCACCATCCCACAAATTATTGAATCGGCAGATTTTTGAAGCAGCGATCATGCGGCCAATGATGGTGCGCCACATCTTCTAAAAGAGTGATGATCACATGGGCCGAGCTCCATCAACGCGTCCACAATGCCTATTGTTGGCAACTTTTGATTAGTTGCCAATTCACCTCGGGCTTCGTAGTAGCTTTATAATTAATTCTAAAATATTAACTTACCAAAAACTTTTAGCCAAAAAAATACTCAATAGTGAACCGTTGGTCAGATCCACCATGTTTGCAAAACAAGTGAAATCATGCCCCATTTTAATTTTGTGCCATTTTTACCCATCCACTCGTTTAAATGCGTCTGGAATGAAAAAAATGGTCGCTCTACGGGTGCCCACGTCTTTCGGCTGGGCACCCACATTCTAGACAATTTTTTTTTCCAAAAATGTTCACTTTTATTTTCTCTTTCGGCTCGGCACCCACCCCTTCTCCTTCGTCTTCTCTTTTTCTCTCTCTACTGTGTAACTCCCTCCCTCTTTCGGACTTTAGCCCCACGGTGCTAGACTACCTTGGGGGCTATGTAGCCCACTGCCAACCCAACCGTGGGCTACATAGCCCCCGTGGTGGTCTAGCGACATGGGAGATTAAAGCTCAGAGAGATTTAGAGAGAGAGGGAGAGAAAGTGAGAGATTGAGAAGGAGAGTGATGGAAAGGAGATGAGAGAGAGAAAGTTACATAGTAGAGGTAGAATAAGGAGAAGGGGTGGGTGCCTAGCAGAAAGACGTGGGCGCCCATAGAGCAACCCATGAAAAAAATCCTCATCTATCGTTTCCACTCTGTCTCTTCTCCTCTTCTTAACTGTCCGACATCCCTCTCAGTCCGCTGCCATCCGTCTACCGTGCCGACGTCTATATCATCCTCTCTAAAACCCTCTCCCTCAAACGGTCTCCTTCAAACCCCCTCTCTCTCTCCCTCCTCCCTCATCTCTCTTGGAATTTCCCTCTCTGTATCCATACCAGCCCCCATCTCTCTCTCTCAAACCATCTCTTTCCCTCAAACCGTTTGCCCAAGCCCTTCTCTCTCCCTTGTTTTTTCTCTTCTCAAAATCTAGAAAACCCCCTCTAAATTGGAGTTGAGTGTGTTGGGGAGGAAGACGGAGTTGTTTAAAGAGAAATGTGTTGGGGAGGAAGACGGAGTTGTTTAAAGAGAAATGTGTTGGGGAGGAAGACGGAGTTGTTTAAAGATAAACAGAGAGGAAAGGTTTGAGAATTGAGATAGAATGAGAGAAGGCGGGAGAGAACCAGAAGAATGTTTTTTTTATTTTTATTTTCAATTAAACCACTTTGATGACAGGGATGACAGGGCGCAGTATGAGCCACGTGGCAAACTCCTAGAGGATTCCGACGGTATGGCTGTTTGGCCAATCTCTAGGTGGACGTACAAACTTAAAATCATCCTGATTAGTGATATCAAACCTTTAGATCTTTGTACCTCAAATAATGGTCAATAATGCTCAAATTTCCACGGTTAAAATCAACCCAAGAAAATAACTCCAATCTAACGCCTATAAATCACTAATCAGGCTGATTTTTGGTTTGTAGGTCCACTAGGGATTGGTATGCAACGGACAGAGTCCTATAGGAGTGTGCCACGTGGCTCATACTGCGCCCCTGTCATGAAAGTTTTACTCAAAGCAGCGTGCGTCAAAGTCTGAGTCGTCTAACTAGTCAGACAGCGTAAGGGGCCATAAAACTACTGTTTAGTTTATTTTTGACCAAAAGCCCAAAAGATAAAAATATCTTTCCAGCTTCTTCTTTCTTTTTCTTTCATCTCTCCCACAGTCCCACTTCCACACCGGAGCCGGGTTCTAGCACCTCGCCGTCGCCGGATCTTGTAATATCTCTCTGCCCTCACTCTCTTTCTCTTTTCCTCTCTCTCAGAAAACACAAAAACAGAGGAATCATCGACCAATGGAAGGATCTCATCCGGATTGGTGAACTGCAAGCTCTCTCGGACGCCATCGACCGAGTTGGTATTTTCCTCAACTTCGTTTTTCTCAGTGGGGTTTATTATTCAAAATTTTCAAACATTTTCCTTCGGGTTTTTTTTTTACACTTTCTGAAACAAAGGTTTCGTTAGGATTTCTTGAATCTTTAAATTCTTTGGATCGAAGATTTTCTTAGGGTTTAATCAAATCTTAGTAACTTCACAGTTATGCCAGCCCAAGAATTCTTTGGTAAACCGTGCTTATGTTCTACGCTTTATTTTTATTTTTATTTTTTTAATTAATTAATTAATCATTATTATTATTATTATTATTATTATTATTATTATTATTATTATTATTATTTTTGTGCTTATGTTCTACGCTGAACCATTTATTCCCAGAATACGCTCACTGCCCCAACCCAGCCAAGAGAAAAGCGGTCTAAAGGAATCCAAGTTCTAAGTTTCGTAACAGGCAGAGAAAGAGAGAGAGAGCAATGGTGGTGAAGAAGAACAGCGATAGCGACGAAGACGAGACTCTCTACTACCGCTACTCTGCCCCTCTATCATCCTCGTCAGCCCAAGATTCATCCAAAACATCAAAGAGATCAAGCGGCAGCGGAGGCCTCGCCCCATCGAAATCAACGGTGTATGTTGGCAATCTGGACTACAACCTCACAAACTCCGACCTCTTCACCATATTCTCCACCTTCGGCAAGGTCGCCAAGGTCACCGTCCTTAAAGATCGCCAATCACGCTGCAGCCGTGGCGTCGCCTTTGTTCTCTTCGTCTCTCAAGACGATGCGCGCAAAGCCGTACAAGAGATGCAGGGCAAGGTTTTGAACAAACGGACTCTAACGATCTCGATCGCTGCAGATAACGGCCGGGCCACTGAGTTCATACGGCGGAGGGTTTACAAGGACAAGAGCAGGTGCTATGAGTGTGGGGAGGATGGGCATCTATCTTATGAGTGTCCGAAGAATCAACTTGGGCCGAGGGAGAGGCCAGCTCCGAAGAAGGTCCGGAGGGCCCAAGGTGGAAATGGATCGGGGCGATGGCATGGGGAGGATGATGAATCCGATGGTGGAGAAACGTTTGAGGATGATAATTGGGCGTCTGTGGTTGATACGAGAGGGGTCGATGAGAGGTTGTTGAAAGAGAGTGAACGGGTCATGGAGAAGACGATGAAGAAGGAGAAGAAATCTTGTTATTTTAGCGATGAGAGCGATGACGACGAGTAACTCTAATATGGGTTTTATGTGAAAAAGGAAAAATATTTGGTATTTGAAGGTACTTCTTCCTCCTTCCTCCTTTTATTTTTGTTTTAAGCTTGTCGGTGAATGAGATTTCTGGGATTCATTTTCTGGTTGGTAGTTTGTAGTTGCAATTTCAATTATGTTAGTTCATCTTATTATGGTCCCTGAATCTTTATCCTTTTTTCCCCAATTTCTGGATGACTTTTATGTCGAGTTTTTTCTCATTACTTTGATTTGATATTCCCAGCAGTGACAATAATACAAAATTGGATTGTGAAAAGGAAGTGAAGGAAATAATTGTGGGTTTACAAAATTGGATTGTGAAATGGAAGTGAAGGAAACGATTGTTGGTTTCTTTGACAGATTTATGGTTTAGTGCCATTGCCTCTTCTTGTCATATGGCAAATGTTAGAAGTAGGAGAAACTATTTCAAAACAGCATCATGTAGGATGGATCAGTTAGCGGACATCCATGAAGAGAATAAACCAATCTATATACTAATTAATAATTACAGATATGCCATTGTTGTCTGCAACTAGGGTACACCAATCTCTATGCACCTTAATTCGCCAAAAGTTAGATTAAATATAATCACATGAAGATTAGGAATACTAATCTGGTTTTGCATAATTTTTTCTTGATACATGTAAACTTTTTTAAAGGCTAAAAAAAGTACAAACAACAAGGCTAGCGAGGTCGAGATGACCTACTGAAATCCGAGAGAAGCGAAGAACATAAACTAAAACAAGAACAAAGGCTCAAGGGAGCAACCAACTAACTTGCATTCCTAGAGCATAGGAAATCCAAACGAAAAACAAAATCTTTGAAGAATAAACTGTTACATTCCGGAAACACCTTAGACTATAGAACACCATTCCCTTAACGATAAGGATGATCGAGGCCAGAACTGCACTCTTGCCTTTAAAGGCCCTTTGATTCATTTCCTTCTAGAGGCCCCACATAATCGCAAACGGAAACAATCTCCAAAGAATACATCCTCTTGACGAGCAAGCTTGGAGGATGCATATTAGGTGGCTCAGAATTGAGAGCGGTATCTTAAACTGTAGTGTGAGAGATGTTTTGGCTCCCGCAACTCGACTGCTAAGCTCCTCCCTTGTAGCGAAACCTAATGGTGGAAGCCATCCTTTTAGAGCCAGTTCTTCTACTCTTTTAGTTTGGGGAGAACAAAGGTAAGGGAGTGATCGGTGGAAACTTCAACAGGAAGGGGACACACTCGTGGCTATAACTTGCAAGTCTTTGGACATTTTCCCACAAGATAACCCACCAAGCATCTGTATATTAATGCCATAGAGGAGGAAAAGCCTGGAGACTTTGAAGAAAAAACCCTTGATCCTAAGCTCAGTCCCAGTGACGGGGACAGTGAGGAGGCTAATACCTCATGTATAGAAGTTGTTAACTCCGCACTAGCCCTCATCAAAGATAATGATGATTGGCGCTGAAATTTCATTTTCCACACTTATGTCATGTGTGGCGGGAAAAGTTGTCAGATCTTCATTGACAGTGGTAGTTTTACCAATGTTGTCTCGTCGAGAAGTGTTTCAGGATTATGATTGATGCCCATAGCTCATTCAATGCCATACCGAGTTAGATGGGTAGACGTGTCATCCATTCCCGTATCTCAATGGTGTGAGTTCCCCATTCGATTTTTTCCAACTTCTGGTGTCATGTCGTACCTGTGGATGTAGGTCAAATGACCACAATGCAAATTTCTCCACATCATCAGTGCGAAAGAAGCTGAGAGAGAGACAAAGGATGAGTTCATCATTTATGCCCTCCTTGCCAAGAATTCATCTCTCGAGTCTCCACATCATTAGTATGATTCCAACGACCGCATCAAGAAGTTGCTTGAGATTGATGCTTCTAGCTTTTATGGTCGCCTGGACCCAAAAGTCTTCATTTACTTTTTGTCACATTTGGACCAGTATTTGGAGTTGTATTGATGGTCGTAGGGTTTGGTTTGCCAAGATGATACTGGTAGGACAAGCGAAACTTTATTTGACAAACATCGAGCGTAGGATTAAGAAAAGTGGCGTGTACCCAATTGCTCAATAAATTGAAAGGAAAGAAACCCTCAAAGAGAAGTATCTATCTCCGAGCTATCGTGGTAGACTTTTAAATCAGTATAGGAGTTGTACTGACGTTCGTAGGGTTTGGTTTGCCAAGATGATACTGGTAGGACAAGCCAAACTTTATTTGACAAACATCGAGCATAGGATTGAGAGAAGTGGCGGGTAGGCAATTGCTCAGTAAATTGAAAGAAAAGAAATCCTCAAAGAGAAGTATCAGTCTCTGACCTATCGTGATAGACTCTTAAATCAATGCAATCCAGTCGCCAAGGATCTATGTCTGTCGCGGAGTATATCGCAAACTATCTAAGTTTCGTATGGGTTTTCGATCTGAGCTTCAGAGAGAGCTCATTCCCCATTTTATCCATACTTTCGATGACGCATATTAGGTGGCTCAAGATTTAGAGCGGTATCTTAAACTACAGTGTTTTGACTAGGAGCGATTGCTAAGCTCTTCCCTAGGAGCGATACCTAATGTTGGAAGTCAGTCTTTGAGAGCCAGTTTTTGTACTCCTTCAGTTTTGGGGACAACAAAGGTAAGGGAGTGATCGGTGGAAACTTCAAGAGGAAGGGGACAGACTCGTCCTTTAACTTACAAGTCTTTGGACACTTTGCGATCGATTGTCCCGCAAGAGAACCTACCAAGCATCTGTATATAGAAGCCACAGAAGAGGAAAAGCCTAGAGATTTTTAAGAAAAAACCCTTGATCCTGAGTTCAGTCCCAGTGACGAGGATAATGGGGAAGCTAATACCTCTTCGCTAATGATCCATCTCCAAAGTCTGTAATTGACAAACCACCAGATGTGACTCCAGTGTAGATGAAATTTTAGGCTGTTTTTCCTGATGATTTACTAAGTGAGGTTTCTCCAATGAGGGACATTCAGTACGCTATTAATTTAGTCCACGGAGCAACTGTACCTAACCTTCGTACTACCGAATGAATCTCATAGAGCATGCTGAGTTAAAATAGAGAGTTGATGAGCTTCTTAGAATGGGGTTCATTCGAAAGAGCACGTGACCTTGTGCCGTGTCTACGTTTCTCACTCCTGAGCAAGACGAATGTTGGAGGATGTGCATCGATTTCGAGCCATCAACATAATCTTGGTAAAATTCCTGCTTCCTTTATCCATGCTCAATGAAATGTTAGACACGATGGCCGGTGCCACGATCGTTTGTTAGATAGACCTTAAGCTAGTGGTTACCATCAAATTCGCACCAGTTCGGGAGATAATTGAAAATCGCTTCCAAAACGACGTATCGTTTATATGAGTTGGTAGTTATAGCCTTTTGATTGACCAAAGCCCGCAGTACTTTTATGTGGGTTATGACAGGTATTGAGGCCTTTCATGGGCAAGTCCGTGGGTGTATACGTCGATGATGCCCTAATTTACAGTACCTTCAAGGAAGAGTCTACAACGAGGAAGGGTCCTGAAATGAAGAGTGAGCCAATGTCGAGGCTGTTACTCAGGTAAAGATCGTGGGGCTGGTCACCAACCCTTTGCTAAGTATTAGGGCCCCCCTATGATTCCAATGACCGCATCAAGAAGACGCTTGAGATTGATGCTTCTAGCTTTTATGGTCTCTTGGACCCAAAAGTCTTCCTCTCACATTTGGACTAGTATTTGGAGTTGTACTGATGGTCGTTGGGTTTGGTTTGCCAAGATAATACTGATAGGACGAGCCAAACTTTATTTGACCAACATCAAGCGTAGGATTGAGAGAAGTGGCATGTACCCAATTGCTCAGTAAATTGAAAGGAAAGAAATCCTCTGAGCTATCGTGGTAGACTTTTAAATCAAAGTAGGACTTGTACTGATGTTCGTAGGGTTTGGTTTGCCAAGATGATACTGTTAGGACAAGCCAGCCTTTATTTGACAAACATCGAGCATAGGATTGAGAGAAGTGGCGAGTGGGCCACTTCTCTCAATAAATTTAAAGAAAAGAAATCCTGAAAGAGAAGTATCAGTATTTGACTTATCGTGGTAGACTGTTAAATTAATGCAATCCCGTCGCCAAGGATCTATGTCTGTCGCTGACTATATCGCAAACTATTTAATTTTCGTATGGGTTTCCGATCTGAGCTTCAGAAAGAGCTCATTCCCCATTTTATCCATACTTTCTAGGACACATATTAGGTGGCTCAAGATTAGAGCGGTATCTTAAACTGCGGTGTGAGAGTTGTTTTGACTGCCGCAACTCGTTTGCTAAGCTCTTCCCTAGGTACCTTATGTTGGAAGTCAGCCTTTGAGAGCCAGTTTTTGTACTCCTTCAGTTTTGGGGACAACAAAGGTAAGGGAGTGATCGGTGGAAACTTCAAGAGGAAAGGGACAGATTCGTCCTTTAACTTGCAAGTCTTTGGACACGTTGCGATCGATTGTCCTGTAAGAGAACCTTCCAAGCATCTGTATATAGAAGCCACGGAAGAGGAAAACCCTAGAGATTTTGAAGAAAAAACCCTTGATCCTGAGTTCAGTCCTAGTGACGAGGACAATGGGGAAGCTAATACCTCCTTGCTAAGGATCCATCTCCAGAGTCTGTAATTGACAAACCAGCAGATGTGACTCCAGTGTAGATGGGCTTTTATACTGTTTTTCCTGATGATTTAATAAATGAGGTTTCTCCAATGGACATTTAGTACGCTATCGATTTAGTCCGCGGAGCAACTCTTCCTAACCTCCGTACAACCGAATGAATCTCATAGAGCATGCTGAGTTAAAATAGAAAGTTGATGAGCTTGTTAGAATGGGGTTCATTCGAGAGAGGGAGCACGTGACGTTGTGCCGTGCCTACGTTTCTCACTCATGAGCAAGACGAATGTTGGAGGATGTGCATCGATTTCGAGCATTCAATATAATCATGGTAAAATTTCGGCTTCCTCTATCCATGCTCGATGAAATGTTAGACACAATCGCTGGTGCCACGATCGTTTCTAAGATAGACCTTAGGCAAGTGGCTACCATCAAATTCGCATCGGTTCGGGAGATAATTGAAAATCGGTTCAAAGGCGACGTATCGTTTATATGAGTTGATTGTTATGGCCATTTGATTGACCAAAGGTCGCAGTACTTTTATGTGGGTTATGACACAGGTATTGTGACCTTTCATGAGCAAGTTCGTGAGTGTGTACGTCGATGATGCCCTAATTTACAGTACCTCCAAGGAAGAGTCTACAACGAGGAAGGGTCCTAAAATGAAGAGTGAGCCGAAGTCGAGGTTGTTACTCAGGTAGAGATCGTGGGGGTGGTCACCAACGCTTTGCTGAATATTAGGGCCCCCCTATGATTCCAACGACCGCATCAAGAAGACGCTTGAGATTGATGCTTCTAGCTTTTATGGTCGCCTAGACCCAAAAGTCATTCTCTACTTCTTGTCTCATTTGGACTAGTATTCGGAGTTGTACTGATGGTCGTAGGGTTTGGTTTCCCAAGATGATACTAGTAGGACAAGCCAAACTTTATTTGACCAACATCGAGAGTAGGATTGAGAGAAGTGGCGTGTACCCAATTGCGCAGTAAATTGAAGCGAAAGAAATCTTCAAAGAGAAGTATCTGTCTCTGAACTATCGTCGTAGACTTTTAAATCAATGTTGGAGTTGTACTGATGTTTGTAGGGTTTGGTTTGCCAGGATGATACTGGTAGGACAAGCCAAACTTTATTTCACAAATATTGAGCATAGGATTGAGAGACGTGGCGAGTAGCCAATTGCTCAGTAAATTTAAAGAAAAGAAATCCTCAAAGAGAAGTATCAGTCTCTGACCTATCGTGGTAGACTCTTAAATCAATGCAATCCCGTCGCTAAGGATCTATGTCTGTCGCTGACTATATCGCAAACTATCTAAGTTTCGTATGGGTTTCCGATCTGAGCTTCAGACAGAGCTCATTTCCCATTTTATCTATACTTTCTAGGACGCATATTAGGTGGCTCAAGATTGGGAGCAGTATCTTAAACTGCAGTTTGAGAGTTGTTTTGACTATTGCAACTCGATTGCTAAGCTCTTCCCTAGGAGCGAAACCTAATGTTGGAAATCAGCCTTTGAGAGCTAGCTTATGTACTCCTTCAGTTTTCGGGACAACAAAGGGAAGGGAGTGATCGGTGGAAATTTCAAGAGGAAGGGGACAGACTCGTGGTTTTACTTGCAAGTCTTTTGACACTTTGCGATTCATTGTCGCGCAAGAGAACCTACCAAGCATCTGTATATAGAAGTCACGGTAGAGGAAAAGCCTAGAGATTTTGAAGAAAAAACCCTTGATCCTCAGTTCAGTCCTAGTGACGAGGACAATGGCGAAGCTAATACCTCCTTGTTAAGGATCCATCTCCAAAGTCTGTAATTGACAAACGACCAGATGTGACTCCAGTGTAGATGGAATTTAAGGTTGTTTTTCGTGATGATTTATTGAATGAGGTTTCTCCAATGAGGGACATTCAGTACGCTATCGACGTAGTCCACGGAGCAACTCTACCCAACCTCTGTACTACCAAATGAATCTCATAGAGCATGCTGAGCTAAAATAGAAAGTTGATGAGCTTCTTTGAATGGGATTCAATCGAGAGAGCACGTGACCTTGTGCCGTGCCTACGTTTCTCACTCCTGAGCAAGAGGAATGTTGGAGGATGTGCATCTATTTCGAGCCATCAATATAATCATGGTGAAATTCCGGCTTCCTCTATCCTTGCTTGATGAAATGTTAGACACGGTGGCTGGTTCCTCGATCGTTTCTAAGATAGACTTTAAGCTAGTGGCTACTATCAAATTCGCACCGGTTCGGGAGATAATTGAAAATCGCTTCCAAGATGACATATCATTTATTTGAGTTGGTAGTTATGGCCTTTTGATTGACCAAGGCCCGCTGTACTTTTATGTGGGTTATGACACAGGTATTGCGGCCTTTCATTGGCAAGTCCTTGGGTGTGTACGTTGATGATGCCCTAATTTACAGTACCTCCAAGGAAGAGTCTACAATGAGGAAGGGTCCTGAAATGAAGAGTGAGCCGAAGTCGAGGCTGTTACTCAGGTAGAGATCATGGGGGTGGTCACCAACGCTTTGCTGAATATTAAGACCCCCCTATGATTCCAACGACCGCATCAAGAAAACGCTTGAGATTGATGCTTCTAGCTTTTATGGTTGCTTGGACCCAAAAGTCTTCCTCTACTTTTAGTTACATTTGGACCAGTATTTGGAGTTGTACGTATGGTCGTAGGGTTTGGTTTACCAAGATGATACTGGTAGGACGAGCCAAACTTTATTTGACCAACATCGTGCGTAGGATTGGGAGAAGTGGCGTGTACCCAATTGCCCAGTAAATTGAAACGAATGAAGTCTTCAAAGAGAAGTATCTGTCTCTGAGCTATCGTCGTAGACTTTTAAATCAATGTTGGAGTTGTACTGATGTTCGTAGGGTTTGGTTTGCTAAGATGATACTGGTAGGACAAGCCAATCTTTATTTCACAAACAACGAGCATAGGATTGAGAGAAGTGGCGAGTAGGCAATTGCTCAGTAAATTTAAATAAAAGAAATCCTCAAAGAGAAGTATCAGTCTCTGACCTATCGTGGTAGACTCTTAAATCAATGCAATCCTGTCACCAAGGATCTATGTCTGTCGCTGACTATATCGCAAACTATCTTAGTTTCGTATGGGTTTCCGATCTGAGCTTCAGAAAGAGCTCATTCCCCATTTAATCCATACTTTCTAGGACGCATATTAGGTGGCTCAAGATTTGGAGCGGTTTCTTAAACTGCAATGTAAGAGTTGTTTTGACTACTGCAACTCGATTGCTAAGCTCTTCCCTAGGAGCGAAACCTAATGTTGGAAGTCAGCCTTTGAGAGCCAGTTTTTGTACTACTTCAGTTTTTGGGACAACAAAGGTAAGGGAGCGATCGGTGGAAACTTCAAGTGGAAGGGGACAGACTGGTCCTTTAACTTGGAAGTCTTTTGACACTTTGCGATTCATTGTCCCGCAAGAGAACCTACCAAGCATCTGTATATAGAAGCCTCGGTAGAGGAAAAGCCTAGAGATTTTGAAGAACCCTTCATCCTGAGTTCAGTCCCAGTGACGAGGACAATGGAGAAGCTAATACCTCCGAGCTAAGGATCCATCTCCCGAGTCTGTAATTGACAAACCACTAGATGTGACTCCAGTGTAAATGAAATTTTAGGCTGTTTTCCTGATTATTTACTAAATGAGGTTTCTCCAATGAAGGACATTCAGTACGCTATCGATTTAGTCCGTGAAGCAACTCTACCTAACCTCCGTACAACCGAATGAATCTCATAGAGCATGCTGAGTTAAAATAGAAAGTTGATGAGCTTGTTAGAATGAGGTTCATTCGAGAGAGAGAGCACGTGACCTTGTTTCGTGCCTACGTTTCTCACTCCTGAGCAAGACGAATGTTGTAGTATGTGCATCGATTTCGAGCCATCAACATAATCGTGGTAAAATTCCGGCTTCCTCTATCCATGCTTGACGAAATGTTAGACACGATCGCTGGTGCCACGAATAGAAATCCTGAAAGAGAAGTATCAGTATTTGACTTATCGTGGTAGACTGTTAAATCAATGCAATCCCGTCGCCAAGGATCTATGTCTGTCGCTGACTATATCGCAAACTATCTAAGTTTCGTATGGGTTTCCGATCTGAGCTTCAGAAAGAGCTCATTCCCCATTTTATCCATACTTTCTAGGACACATATTAGGTGGCTCAAGATTAGAGCGGTATCTTAAACTGCGGTGTGAGAGTTGTTTTGACTGCCGCAACTCGTTTGCTAAGCTCTTCCCTAGGTACCTTATGTTGGAAGTCAGCCTTTGAGAGCCAGTTTTTGTACTCCTTCAGTTTTGGGGACAACAAAGGTAAGGGAGTGATCGGTGGAAACTTCAAGAGGAAAGGGACAGATTCGTCCTTTAACTTGCAAGTCTTTGGACACTTTGCGATCGATTGTCCTGTAAGAGAACCTTCCAAGCATCTGTATATAGAAGCCACGGAAGAGGAAAACCCTAGAGATTTTGAAGAAAAAACCCTTGATCCTGAGTTCAGTCCTAGTGACGAGGACAATGGGGAAGCTAATACCTCCTTGCTAAGGATCCATCTCCAGAGTCTGTAATTGACAAACCAGCAGATGTGACTCCAGTGTAGATGGGCTTTTATACTGTTTTTCCTGATGATTTAATAAATGAGGTTTCTCCAATGAAGGACATTCAGTACGCTATCGATTTAGTCCGCGGAGCAACTCTTCCTAACCTCCGTACAACCGAATGAATCTCATAGAGCATGCTGAGTTAAAATAGAAAGTTGATGAGCTTGTTAGAATGGGGTTCATTCGAGAGAGCACGTGACCTTGTGCCGTGCCTAGTTTATGTGGGTTATGACACAGGCATTGTGGCCTTTCAATTGCAAGTTCGTGGGTGTGTACGTCAATGATGCCCTAATTTACAGTACCTCCAAGGAAGAGTCTACAATGAGGAAGGGTCCTGAAATGAAGAGTGAGCCGAAGTCGAGGCTGTTACTCTGGTAGAGATCGTGGGGGTGGTCACCAACGCTTGGCTGAATATTAGGGCCCCCCTATGATTCCAACGACTGCATCAAGAAGATGGTTGAGATTGATGCTTCTAGCTTTTATGGTCGCCTGGACCCAAAAGTCTTCCTCTACTTTTTGTCACATTTGGACCAGTATTTGGAGTTGTACTGATGGTCGTAGGGTTTGGTTTGCCAAGATGATACTGGTAGGACAAGCCAAACTTTATTTGACAAACATCGAGCATATGATTGAGAGAAGTGGCATGTATCAAATTGCTCAGTAAATTGAATGGAAAGAAATCCTCACAGAG
Organism: Euptelea pleiosperma; assembly: GCA_035048495.1. NCBI lineage: Eukaryota > Viridiplantae > Streptophyta > Magnoliopsida > Ranunculales > Eupteleaceae > Euptelea > Euptelea pleiosperma. Next base: position 3,074,648 of record CM068552.1, on the reverse strand, counting down.
AAGTATCTGCTTCTGAGCTATCGTGATAGACTTTTAAATCAATGTAGGAGTTGTACTGATGTTCGTTGGGTTTGGTTTGCCAAGATGATAATGGTAGGACAAGCCAAGCTTTATTTGACAAACATCGAGCATAGGATTGAGAGAAGTGGCAAGTAGGCAATTGCTCAGTAAATTGATAGAAAAAAAGAAATCCTCACTGAGAAGAATCACTCTCTGACCTATCGTGATAGACTCTTAAATCAATGCAATACCGTCACCAAGGATCTATGTCATTCGCTAACTATATCCCAAACTATTTATGTTTCGTACGGGTTTCCGATCTGAGCTTTAGATAGAGCTCATTCCCCATTTTATCCATAGTTTCGAGGACGCATATTAGGTGACTCAAGATTTAGAGCGGTATCTTAAACTGCGGTGTGAGAATTGTTTTGATTACCGCAACTCGATAGCTAAGCTCTTCCTTAGGAGCGAAACCTAATGTTGGACATCAGCCTTTGAGAACCAGTTTTTGTACTCCTTCAGTTTTGGGGACAACAAAGGTCAGGGAGTGATCGGTGGCAACTTCAAGAGGAAGGGGACAGACTCGTCCTTTAACTTGCAAGTCTTTGGACACTTTGCGATCCATTGTCCCGCAAGAGAACCTACCAACCATCTGTATATAGAAGCCACGGAAGAGGAAAAGCCTAGAGATTTTGACGAAAAATACCTTCGATCCTGAGTTCAGTCCCAGTGACGAGGACAATGGGGAAGCTAATACCTACTTGCTAAGGATCCATCTCCAGAGTCTGTCATTGGCAAACTACCAGATGTGACTCCAGTGTAGATGGAATTTTAGGTTGTTTTTCCTAATGATTTACTGAATGAGGTTTCTCCTATCAGGGACTTTCAGTACGCTATCAATTTAGTCCGCGGTGCAACTCTACCTAACCTCCGTACTACCGAATGAATCTCACAGAGCATGCTGAGTTAAAATAGAAAGTTGATGAGCTTCTTAGAATGGGGTTCATTAAAGAGAGCACGTGACCTTGTGCCGTGCCTACGTTTCTCACTCCTTAGCAAGGCAAATGTTGGAGGATGTGCATTGATTTTGAGCCATCAACATAATCATGGTAAAATTCCGGCTTCTTCTATCCATGCTCGTTGAAATGTTGGACACGATGGTTGGTTCCACGATCATTTCTGAAATAGACCTTAAGCTAGTGGCTACCATCAAATTCTCACCGGTTCAGGAGATAATTGAAAATCACTTCCAAGATGACGTATCGTATATATGAGTTGGTTGTTATGGCCTTTTGATTGACCAAAGCCCACAGTACTTTTATGTGGGTTATGACACAGGTCTTGACGCCTTTCATGGGCAAGTTCGAGGGTGTGTACGTCGGTGATGCCCTAATTTACAGTACCTCTAAGGAAGAGTCTACAACGAGGAAGGGTCCTGAAATGAAGTGTGCCGAGGTCGAGGCTGTTACTCAGGTAGAGATCATGGGGGTGGTCACCAACGCTTTGCTGAATATTAAGGCCCCCCTATGATTCCAACGACCGCATCATGAAGACGCTTGAGATTGATGCTTCTAGCTTTTATGGTCGCCTGGACCCAAAAGTCTTCCTCTACTTTTTGTTTCATTTGGACCAGTATTTTGAGTTGTACGTACGGTCGTAGGGTTTGGTTTACCAAGATGATACTGGTAGGACAAGCCAAACTTTATTCGACCAAGATCGAGTATAGGATTAAGAGAAGTGGCGTGTACCCAATTGCGCAGTAAATTGAAACGAAAGAAATCTTCAAAGAGAAGTATCTGTCTCTGAGCTATCGTCGTTGACTTCTAAATCAATGTTGGGGTTGTACTGATGTTCGTAGGGTCTGGTTTGCTAAGATGATACTGGTAGGACAAGCCAAACTTTATTTCACAAACATCAAGCATATGATTGAGAGAAGTGGCGAGTAGGCAATTGCTCAGTAAATTAAAAGAAAAGAAATCCTCAAAGAGAAGTATCAGTCTCTGACCTATCGTGATAGCCTCTTAAATCAATGCAATCCCGTCGCCAAGGATCTATGTCTGTCGCTGACTATATCGCAAACTATCTAAGTTTCGTATGGGTTTCCGATTTGAGCTTCAGAAAGAGCTCATTCCCCATTTTATCCATACTTTTTGGGACGCATATTAGGTGGCTCAATATTTCGAGCGGTATCTTAAATTGCAGTGTGAGAGTTGTTTTGACTACCGCAACTCGATTGCTATGCTCTTCCTTAGGAGCGAAACATAATGTTGGAAGTCAGCCTTTGAGAACCAGTTTTTATACTCCTTCAGTTTTGGGGACAACAGAGGTAAGGGAATGATAGGTGGAAACTTCAACAGGAATGGGACAGACTCGTCCTTTAACTTGCAAGTCTTTGGACACTTTGCGATCCATTGTGCCGCAAGAGAACCTACGAAGCATCTGTATATAGAAGCCATGCAAGAGGAAAAGCCTAGAGATTTTGAAGAAAAAACCCTTGATCCTGAGTTTAGTCCCAGTGACGAGGACAATGCGAAAGCTAATACCTCCTTGCTAAGGATCATTATCCAAAGTCTGTAATTGACAAACCACTAGGTGTGACTCCAGTGTAGATGGAATTTTAGGCTCTTTTTCCTGATTATTTACTAAATGAGGTTTCTCCAGTGAGGGACATTCAGTACGCTATCGATTTAGTCCGCGGAGCAACTCTACCCTACCTCATTACTACCGAATGAATCTCATAGAGCATGTTGTGTTAAAATAGAAGGTTGATGAGCTTCTTAGAATGGGGTTCATTCGAAAGAGCACGTGACATTGTGCCGAGCCTACGTTTGTCACTCCTGAGCAAGACGAATGTTGGAGGATGTGCATTGATTTCGAGGCATCAACATAATCATGGTAAAATTTCGGCTTCCTCTATCAATGCTCGATGAAATGTTAGACACGATGGCTGGTGCCACGATCGTTTTTAAGATTGACCTTAAGCTAGTGGCTACCATCAAATTCGCACCGGTTTGGGAGATAATTTAATATCGCTTCCAAGACGACGTATCGTTTATATGAGTTGGTAGTTATGGCCTTTTGATTGACCAAAGCCCGCAGTACTTTTATGTGGGTTATGACACGTATTGAGGCCTTTCCTGGGCATGTTCGTGGGTGTGTACGTCGATAATGCCCTAATTTATAGTACCTTCAAGGAAGAGTCTACAACGAGGAAGGGTCCTGATATGAAGAGTGAGCCGAGGTCGAGGCTGTTACTCAGGTAGAGATCGTGGGGGTGGTCACCAACCACTTGCTGAATATTAGGGCCCCCCTATGATTCCAACGAACGCAGCAAGAAGACGTTAGAGATTGATACTTTTAGCTTTTATGGTCTCCTGGACCCAAAAGTCTTCCTCTACTTTTTTGTCACATTTGGACCAGTATTTGGAGTTGTACTGATGGTCGGAGGGTTTGGTTTGCCAAGATGATACTGGTAGGACAAGCCAAACTTTATTTGACCAACATTGAGCGTAGGATTGAGATAAGTGGCGTGTACCCAATTGCTCAGTAAATTAAAAGGAAAGAAATCGTCACAGAGAAGTATCTGTCTCTGAGCTATCGTCGTAGACTTTTAAATCAATGTTGGAGTTGTACTGATGTTCGTAGGGTTTGGTTTGCTAAGATGATACTGGTAGGACAAGCCAAACTTTATTTTACAAACATCGAGCATAGGATTGGGAGAGGAGGCGAGTAGGCAATTGCTCAGTAAATTGAAAGAAAAGAAATCCTAAAAGAAAAATATCAGTCTCTGACCTATCGTGATAGACTGTTAAATCAATGCAATCCCGTCGCTAAGGATCTATGTCTATCGCTGACTATATCGCAAACTTTCTAAGTTTCGTACGGGTTTCCGATCTAATCTTCAGAGAGAGCTCATTCCCTATTTTATCCATATTTTCAAAGACGCATATTAGGTGGCTCAAGATATAGAGCGGTATCTTAAACTGTAGTGTGAGAGTTGTTTTGACTACCGCAACTCGATTGCTAAGCTCTTCCCTAGGAGCGAAACCTAATGCTGGAAGTCAGCCTTTGGGAGCCAGTTTTTGTACTCCTTCAGTTTTGGGGACAAGAAACGTAAGGGAGTGATCGGTGGAAACTTCAAGTGGAAGGGGACAGACTCGTCCTTTAACTTGCAAGTCTGGGGACACCTTGCGATCCATTGTCCCGCAAGAGAACCTACCAAGCATTTGTATATAGAAGCCAAGGTAGAGGAAAAGCCTAGAGATTTTGACGAAAAAAACCCGTGATCCTGAGTTCAGTCCTAGTTACGAGGACAATGGAGAAGCTAATACCTCCTTGCTAAGGATCCATCTCTAGAGTCTGTAATTGACAAACCACTAGATGTGACTCCAGTGTAGATGGAATTTTAGGCTGTTTTTCCTGATGATTTACTGAATGAGGTTTCTCCAATGAGGGACATTCAGTACGCTATTGATTTAGTCCGTGGAGCAACTCTACCTAACCTCCATACTACCGAATGAATCTCATAGAGCATGCTGAGTTAAAATCGAAAGTTGATGAGCTTCTTAGAATGGGGTTCATTCGAGAGAGAGAGCACGTGACCTTGTGCGGTGCCTACATTTCTCACTCCCGAGCAAGACGAATGTTGGAGGATGTGCATCGATTTCGAGCCATCAACATAGTCATGGTAAAATTCCGGCTTCCTCTATCCTTGCTCGTTGAAATGTTGTACACGATGGCTGGTTCCACGATCGTTTCTGAAATAGACCTTAAGCTAGTGGCTAACATCAAATTCGCACCGGTTCAGGAGATAATTGAAAATCACTTCCAAGATGACGTATCGTTTATATGAGGTTGTTGTTATGGCCTTTTGATTGACCAAAGCCCACAGTACTTTTATGTGGGTTATGACACAGGTCTTGACGCCTTTCATGGGCAAGTTCGTGGGTGTGTACGTCGGTGATGCCCTAATTTACAGTACCTCCAAGGAAGAGTCTACAACGAGGAAGGGTCCTGAAATGAAGTGTGCCGAGGTCGAGGCTGTTACTCAGGTAGAGATCATGGGGGTGGTCACCAACGCTTTGCTGAATATTAAGGCCCCCCTATGATTCCAACGACCGCATCATGAAGACGCTTGAGATTGATGCTTCTAGCTTTTATGGTCGCCTGGACCCAAAAGTCTTCCTCTAATTTTTGTTTCATTTGGACCAGTATTTTGAGTTGTACGTACGGTCGTAGGGTTTGGTTTACCAAGATGATACTGGTAGGACAAGCCAAACTTTATTCGACCAAGATCGAGCATAGGATTGAGAGAAGTGGCGTGTACCTAATTGCGCAGTAAATTTAAACGAAAGAAATCTTCAAAGAGAAGTATCTGTTTCTGAGCTATCGTCGTTGACTTCTAAATCAATGTTGGGGTTGTACTGATGTTCGTAGGGTCTGGTTTGCTAAGATGATACTGGTAGGACAAGCCAAACTTTATTTCACATACATCAAGCATAGGATTGAGAGAAGTGGCGAGTAGGCAACTGCTCAGTAAATTAAGAGAAAAGAAATCCTCAAAGAGAAGTATCAGTCTCTGACCTATTGTGATAGACTCTTAAATCTATGCAATCCCGTCGCCAAGGATCTATGTCTGTCGCTGACTATATCGCAAACTATCTAAGTTTCGTATGGGTTTCCGATTTGAGCTTCAGAAAGAGCTCATTCCCCATTTCATCCATACTTTTTGGGACGCATATTAGGTGGCTCAATATTTCGTGCGGTATCTTAAACTGCAGTGTGAGAGTTGTTTTGACTACCGCAACTCGATTGCTAAGCTCTTCCCTAGGAGCAAAACCTAATGTTGGAAGTCAGCCTTTGAGAACCAGTTTTTGTACTCCTTCAGTTTTGGGGACAACAGAGGTAAGGGAATGATAGGTGGAAACTTCAACAGGAATGGGACAAACTCGTCCTTTAACTTGCAAGTCTTTGGACACTTTGCGATCCATTGTGCCGCAAGAGAACCTACGAAGCATCTGTATATAGAAGCCATTCAAGAGGAAAAGCCTAGAGATTTTGAAGAAAAACCCTTGATCCTGAGTTTAGTCCCAGTGACGAGGACAATGCGAAAGCTAATACCTCATTGCTAAGGATCATTATCCAAAGTCTGTAATTGACAAACCACTAGATGTGACTCCAGTGTAGATGGAATTTTAGGCTGTTTTTCCTGATTATTTACTAAATGAGGTTTCTCCAGTGAGGGACATTCAGTACGCTATCGATTTAGTCCGCGGAGCAACTCTACCCAACCTCATTACTACCGAATGAATCTCATAGAGCATGTTGTGTTAAAATAGAAGGTTGATGAGCTTCTTAGAATGGGGTTCATTTGAAAGAGCACGTGACATTGTGCCGAGCCTACGTTTGTCACTCCTGAGCAAGACGAATGTTGGAGGATGTGCATTGATTTCGAGGCATCAACATAATCATGGTAAAATTCCGGCTTCCTCTATCCATGGTCGATGAAATGTTAGACACGATGGCTGGTGACACGACCGTTTCTAAGATAGACTTTAAGCTAGTGGCTACCATCATATTCGCACCGGTTCGGGAGATAATTGACAATCGCTTCCAAGACGACGTATCGTTTATATGAGTTGGTAGTTATGGCCTTTTTATTGACCAAAGCCCGCAATACTTTTATGTGGGTTATGACACAGGTATTGTGGCCTTTCATTGGCAAGTTCGTGGGTGTGTCCGTCGATGATGCCGTAATTTACAGTACCTCAAAGGAAGAGTCTACAACGAGGAAGGGTCCTGAAATGAAGAGTGAGCCGAGGTCGAGGCTGTTACTCAGGTAGAGATCGTGGGGGTGGTGACCAACGATTTGCTGAATATTAGGGCCCCCCTATGATTCCAACAACCACATCAAGAAGACGCTTGAGATTTATGCGTCTAACTTTTATGGTCGCCTAGACCCAAAAGTCTTCCTCTACTTTTTGTTACATTTGGACCAGTATTGGAGTTGTACTGATGGTCGTAGGGTTTGGTTTGCCAAGATGATACTGGTAGGATGAGCCCAACTTTATTTGACCAACATCGATCGTAGGATTGAGAGAAGTGGCCTGTACCCAATTGCTCAGTAAAGAAACGAAAGAAATCCTCGATGAGAAGTATATGTCTATGAGCTATCGTGGTAGACTTTTAAATCAATGTAGGAGTTGTACTGATGTTCGTAGGGTTTGGTTTGCCAAGATGATACTGGTAGGACAAGCCAAACTTTATTTGGCAAACATCGAGCATAGGATTGAGAGAAGTGGCGAGTAGGCAATTGCTCAGTATATTAAAATAAAAGAAATCCTCAAAGCGAAGTATCAGTGTGTGACCTATCGTGATAGATTCTTAAATCAATGCAATCCAGTCGCCAAGGATCTATGTCTGTTGCTGACTATATCACAAACTATCTAAGTTTCGTATGGGTTTCTGATTTAAGGTTCAGAGAGAGCTCCTTCCCCATTTTATGCACACTTTTGAGGACGCATATTTGGTGGCTCAACATTTAGAGCGGTATCTTAAACTGCAGTGTGAGAGTTGTTTTGACTACCGCAACTCGATTGCTAAGCTCTACCCTAGGAGCGAAACCTAATGTTGGAAGTCAGCCTTCGAGTGCCAGTTTCTGTACTCCTTCAGTTTTGGGGACAACAAAGGTTAGGGAGTGATCGGTGGAAACTTTAAGAAGAAGGGGACAGACTCGTCATTTAACTTTAAAGTCTTTGGACACTTTGCGATCCATTGTGCCGCAAGAGAACATACCAAGCATCTGTATATAGAAGCCACGGAAGAGGAAAAGCCTAGAGATTTTGAAGAAAAAACCCTTGATCCTGAGTTCAGTCCCCGTGATGAGGACAATGGGGAAGCTAATACCTCCTTGCTAAGGATCCATCTCCAGAGTCTGTAATTGACAAACCACCTGATGTGACTCCAGTGTAGATGGAATTTTAAGCTGTTTTTCATAATGATTGATTAAATGAGGTTTCTCTAATGGTCGTAGGGTTTGGTTTGCCAAGATGATACTGGTAGGACAGGCCAAACTTTATTTGACCAACATCGAGCGTAGGATTGTGAGAAGTGGCGTCTACCCAATTGCTCTGTAAATTGAAAGGAAAGAAATCCTCAAAGAGAAGTATCTGTCTCTGAGCTATCGTGGTAGACTTTTAAATCAATGTAGGAGTTGTACTGATGTTCGTAGGGTTTGGTTTGCCAAGATGATACTGGTAGGACAACCAAACTTTATTTGACAAACATCGAGCATAAGATTGAGTGAAGTGGCGAGTAGGCAATTGCTCTGAAAATTGAAAGAAAAGAAATCTTCAAAGAGAAGTATCTGTCTCAATCCTATCATGATAGACTCTTAAATCAATGCAATCTCGTCGCCAAGGATCTCTGTCTGTCGCTGACTATATCCCAAACTATCTAAGCTTCGTATAGGTTTCCGATCTGAGCTTAAGACAGTGCTCATTTCCCATTTTATCCATATTTTCGAGGACGCATATTAGGTGGCTCAAGATTTAGAGCGGTATCTTATACTGTAGTGTGAGAGTTGTTTTGACTACCGCAACTCGATTGGTTAGGTCTTCCTAGGAGCGAAACCTAATGTTGGAAGTCAGTCTTTAAGAGCCAGTTTTTGTACTCCTTCAGTTTTGGGGACAACAAAGGTAAGGGAGTGATCGGTGGAAACTTCACGAGGAAGGGGACAGACTTGTCCTTTAACTTGCAAGTCTTAGGACACTTTGCGATCCATTGTCCCGCAAGAGAAGCTACCAACCATCTGTATATAGAAGCCATGGAAGAGGAAAAGCCTAGAGATATTTAAGTAAAAACCCTTAATCCTGAGTTCAGTCCTTGTGACGAGGACAATGGCGAAGCTAATACCTCCTTGCTAAGAATCCATCTCCAGAGTCTGTAATTGACAAACCACCAGATGTGACTCCAGTGTAGATGGAATTTTAGGCTTTTTTTCTTGATGATTTACTAAATGAGGTTTCTACAATGAGTGACATTCGGTACGCTATCGATTTAGTCCGCGGAGCAACTTTAACTAACCTCCGTACTACCGAATGAATCTCATAGAGCATGCTGAGTTAAAATAGGAAGTTTATGAGCTTCTTAGAATGGGGTTCATTCGAGATAGCACGTGACCTTGTTCCGTGCCTACGTTTCTCACTCCTTAGCATGACTAATGTTGGAGGATGTGCATTGATTTCGAGCCATCAACATAATCATGGTAAAATTCCGGCTTCCTCTATCTATGCTCGATGAAATGTTAGACACGATCGCTGGTGCCGCCATCGTTTCTAAGATAGACCTTAAGCTAGTGGCTACCATCAAATTCGCAACGGTTCAGGAGATAATTGAAAATCTCTTCCAAGACGACGAATCTTTTGTAAACGTTGGTAGTTATGGCATTTTGATTGACCAGAGCGTACTTTTGTGTGGGTTATGACACAGGTATTGAGGCCTTTCATGGGCAAATTCGTGGGTGTGTACGTCGATGATGCCCTAATTTACAGTACCTCCAAGGAAGAGTCTACAACGAGGAAGGGTCCTGAAATGCGGAGTGAGCCGAGGTCGAGGCTGTTACTCAGGGAGAGATCGTGGGGGCGGTCTCCAACCCTTTGCTGAATATTAGGGCCCCCCTATGATTCCAACGACCGCATCAAGAAGACGCTTGAGATTGATGCTTCTAGCTTTTATGGTCGCCTGGACCCAAAAGTCTATCTTTACTTTTGTTCACATTTGGACTAGTATTTGGACTTGTACTGATGGTCGTAGGGTTTGGTTGGCCAAGATGATACTGGTAGGACAAGCGAAACTTTATTTGACCAACATCGAGCGTAGGATTAAGAAAAGTGGCGTGTACCCAATTGCTCAGTAAATTGAAAGGAAAGAAACCGTCAAAGAGACGTATCTATCTCCGAGCTATCGTGGTAGACTTTTAAATCAGTGTAGGAGTTGTACTGACGTTCGTAGGGTTTGGTTTGCCAAGATGATACTGGTAGGACAAGCCAAGATTTATTTGACAAACATCGAGCATAGGATTGAGAGAAGTGGCGAGTAGGCCATTGCTCAGTAAATTGAAAGAAAAAAGAAATCCTTACAGAGAAGTATTACTTTCTGACCTATCGTGATAGACTATTAAATCAATGTTGGAGTTGTACCTATGTTCGTAGGGTTTGGTTTTCCAAGATGATACTGGTAGGACATGCCAAACTTTATTTGACAAACATCGAGCGTAGGATTGAGAGAAGTGGCGAGTAGGCAATTGCTTAGTAAATTGAAAGAGAAGAAATCCTCCAAGAGAAGTATCTGTCTCTGACCTATCATGATAGACTCTTAATTCAATGCAATCCCATCGCCAAAGATCTATGTCTGTCGCTGACTATATCACAAACTACCTAAGTTTCGTATGCGTTTCCGATCTGAGCTTTAGAGAGAGCATATTCCCCATTTTATCCATACTTTTGAAGACGCTTATTAGGTGGCTAAAGATTTAGAGCGGTATCTTAAACTGTAGTGTGAGAGTTGTTTTCACTACCGCAACTCGATTGCTAAGCTCTTCCCTAGGAGCGAAACCTACTGTGGGAAGTCAGCCTTTGAGAGCCAGTTTTTGTACTCCTTCAGTTTTGGGGACAACAAAGGTATGGGAGTGATCGGTGGCAACTTCAAGAGGAAGGGGACAGACTCGTCCTTTAACTTGCAAGTCTTTGGACACTTTGCGATCCATTGTCCCGCAAGAGAACATACCAACCATCTGTATATAGAAGCTGTGGAACAGGAAAAGCGTAGAGATTTTGAAGAAAAAAATCCTTGATCCTAAGTTCAGTCCCAGTGACGAGGACAATGGAGAAGCTAATACCTCGTTCCTAACGATCCATCTCCAGAGTTTGTAATTGACAAACCACCAGATGTGACTCCAGTGTAGATGGAATTTTAGGCTGTTTTTCCTGATGATTTACTGAATGGGGTTTCTCCGATGAGCAACATTAGTACGCTATCGATTTAGTCTGCGGAGCAACTCTCCCTAACCTCCGTACAGCCGAATGAATCTCATAGACCATTCTGAGTTAAAATTCAAAGTTGATGAGCTTCTTAGAATGGGGTTCATTCGAGAGAGCACGTGACCTTGTGCCGTGCCTACGTTTCTCACTCCTGAGCAGGACGAATGTTGGAGGATGTGCATCGATTTCGAGCCATCAACATAATCATGGTAAAATTCCGACTTCCTCTATCCATGTTCGATGAAATGTTAGACACGATGGCTGGTGCCATGATCGTTTCTAAGATACACCTTAAGCTAGTGGCTACCATCAAATTCGCTCCGGTTCGGGAGATAATTGAAAATCGCTTCCAAGACGACGTATCGTTTGTATGAGTTGGTAGTTATGGCCTACCAACCATCTGTATATCGAAGCCACGGAAGAGGAAAAGCCTAGAGATTTTGACGAAAAATACCCTCGATCCTGAGTTCAGTCCCAGTGACGAGGACAATGGGGAAGCTAATACCTCCTTGCTAAGGATCCATCTCAAGAGTCTGTAATTGACAAACCACCAGATGTGACTCCAGTGTGGATGGAATTTTAGACTGTTTTTCCTTATGATTTACTGAATAAAGTTTTTCCAATGAGGGACATTCAGTACGCTATCGATTTAGTCCGCGGAGCAACTCTACCTAACCTCCGTACTACCAAATGAATCTAATAGAGCATGCTAACTTAAAATAGAAAGTTGATGAGCTTCTTAGAATGGGGTTAATTTGAGAGAGCACGTGACCTTGTGCCGTGCCTACGTTTCTAACTCCTGAGCATGACGAATGTTGAAGTATGTGCATCGATTTCGAGCCAGCAACATAATCATGGTAAAATTCCGACGTACACACCCACGATCATGCTCGATGAAATGTTTGACACGATGGCTGGTGCCACAATCGTTTCTAAGATTGACCTTAAGCTAGAGGCTACCATAAAATTTGCGCCGGTTCGGGAGATAATTGAAAATCGCTTCCAAGATGACGTATCGTTTATATGAGTTGGTAGTTATGGCCTTTTGATTGACCAAAGCCCGCAGTACTTTTATGTGGGTTATGACAGGTATTGAGGCCTTTCATGGGCAAGTTCGTGGGTGTGTACGTTGATGATGCCCTAATTTACAGTACCTGAAAGGAAGGGTCTACAACGAGGAAGGGTCCTGAAATGAAGAGTGAGCCAAGGTCGAGGCCGTTACTCAGGAAGAGATCGTGGGGGTGGTGACCAACCCTTTGCTGAATATTAGGGCCCCCCTATGATTCCAACGACCGCATCAAGAAGACGCTTGAAATTGATGCTTCTAGCTTTTATGGTCGCCTGGACCCAAAAGTCTTCGTCTACTTTTTGTCACATTTGGACCAGTATTTGGAGTTGTACTGATGGTCGTGGGGTTTGGTTTGACAAGATGATACTGGTAGGACAAGCCAAACTTTATTTGACCAACATCGAACATGGGTTGAGAGAAGTGGCGTGTAGCCAATTGCTCAGTTAATTGAATGGAAACAAATCCTCAAAGAGAACTATCTGCCTCTGTGCTATCGTGATAGGCTTTTAAATCAATGTAGGAGTTGTATTAATGTTCGTAGGGTTTGGTTTGCCAAGATGATACTGGTAGGACAAGCCAAGCTTTATTTGACAAACATCGAGCATAGGATTGAAAGAAGTGGCGAGTAGGCAATTTCTCAGTAAATTGAAAGGAAAGAAATCCTCAAAGAGAAGTATCTGTCTCTGAGATATCGTGATAGACTTTTAGATCAATGTAGGAGTTGTACTAATGTTCGTAGGGTTTGGTTTGCCAAGATAATACTGGTAAGACAAGCCAAGCTTTATTTGACAAACATCGAGCATAGGATTGAGAGAAGTGGCGAGTAGGCAATTGCTCAGTAAATTGAAAGAAAAGAAATCCTTACAGAGAAGTATCAGTTTCTGACCTATCGTGATAGACTATTAAATCAATGCAATTCCGTCGCCAAGGATCTATGTCTGTCGCTGACTATATCATAAACTATGTATGTTTCGTATGGTTTTCCGATCTGAGCTTTAGAGAGAGCTCATTCCCCATTTTATCCATACTTTTGAGGACGCATATTAGGTGGCTCAAGATTTATAGCGGTATCTTAAACTGCAGTGTGAGAGTGGTTTTGAGTACCGGAACCTGATTGCTAAGCTCTTCCCTAGGAGCGAAACCTAATGCTGGATGTCAGCCTTTGACCGAAAGTTTTTTCTACTCCTTCAGTTTTGGAGACAACAAAGGTAAGGGAGTGATCGGTGGAAACTTCAAGAGGAAGGGGACAGACTCGACCTTTAACTTGCAAGTCTTTGGACACTTTGCAATCCATTGTCCCGCAAGAGAACCTACCAACCATCTGTATATAGAAGCCATGGAAGAGGACAAGCCCAGAGATTTTGTGGGAAAAAACCCTTGATCCGTAGTTCAGTCCCAGTGACGAGGACAATGGGGAAGCTAATACCTCCTTGCTAAGGATCCATCTCCAGAGTCTGTAATTGACAAACCACCAGATGTGACTCTAGTGTAGATGGAATTTTAGACTGTTTTTCCTGATGATTTTTTGAATGAAGTTTCTCCAATGAGGGACATACAGTACGCTATCTATTTAGTCCGCGGAGCAACTCTACCTAACCTCCGTACTACCAAATGAATCTCATAGAACATGCCGAGTTAAAATAGAAAGTTGATGAGCTTCTTATAATGGGGTTAATTCGAGAGAGCACGTGACCTTGTGCTGTGCCTACGTTTCTCACTCCTGAGCATGACGAATGTTGGAGGATGTGCATCGATTTCGAGCCAACAACATAATCATGGTAAAATTCCGACGTACACACCCACGACCATGCTCGATGAAATGTTAGACACGATGGCTGGTGCCACAATCGTTTCTAAGATAGGTCTTAAGCTAGTGGCTACCATCAAATTCGCACCGGTTCGGGAGATAATTGAAAATCACTTCCAAGACGACATATCATTTATATGAGTTGGTAGTTATGGCCTTTTGATTGACCAAAGCCGCAGTACTTTTATGTGGGTTATGACACAGGTATTGAGGCCTTTCATGGCCAAGTTCGTGGGTGTGTACGTTGATGATGCCCTAATTTACAGTACCTCCAAAGAAGAGTCTACAACAAGGAAGGGTCCTGAAATGAAGAGTGAGCCGAGGTCGAGGCTGTTACTCAGGTAGAGATCGTGGGGGTGGTGACCAACCCTTTGCTGAATATTAGGGTCCCCCTATGATTCCAATGACCGCATCAAGAAAACGCTTGAAATTGATGCTTTTAGGTTTTATGGTCGCTTGGACCCAAAAGTCTTCCTCTATTTTTTTTCACATTTGGACCAGTATTTGGAGTTGTACTGATGGTCGTGGGGTTTGGTTTGACAAGATGATACTGGTAGGACAAGCCAAACTTTATTTGACCAACATCGAACGTAGGATTGCGAGAAGTGGCGTGTACCCAATTGCTCAGTAAATTGAAAGGAAACAAATCCTCAAAGAGAAGTATCTGCCGCTGAGCTATCGTGATAGACTTTTAAATCAATGTAGGAGTTGTACTGATGTTCGTAGGGTTTGGTTTGCCAAGATGATACTGGTAGGACAAGCCAAGCTTTATTTGACAAACATCGAGCATAGGATTGAAAGAAGTGGCGAGTAGGCAATTTCTCAGTAAATTGAAAGGAAAGAAATCCTCAAAGAGAAGTATCTGCCTCTGAGATATCGTGATAGACTTTTAGATCAATGTAGGAGTTGTACTGATGTTCGTAGGGTTTGGTTTGCCAAGATGATACTGGTAAGACAAGCCAAGCTTTATTTGACAAACATCGAGCATAGGATTGAGAGAAATGGCGAGTAGGCAATTGCTCAGTAAATTGAAAGAAAAGAAATCCTTACGGAGAAGTATCAGTTTCTGACCTATCGTGATAGACTATTAAATCAATGCAATTCCGTCGCCAAGGATCTATGTCTGTCGCTGACTATATCGCAAACTATCTAAGTTTCGTATGGGTTTCCGATCTGAGCTTTAGAGAGAGCTAATTCCCCATTTTATCCATACTTTTGAGGACGCATATTAGGTGACTCAAGATTTAGAGTGGTATCTTAAACTGCAGTGTGAGTTGTTTTAAGTACCGCAACTCGATTGCTAAGCTCTTTCCTAGGAGCGAAACCTAATGTTCGAAGTCAGCCTTTGACAGCCAGTTTTTGTACTCCTTCAGTTTTGGAGACAACAAAGGTAAGGCAGTGATCGGGGGAAACTTTAAGAGGAAGGGGACAGACTTGTCCTTTAACTTGCAAGTCTTTGGATACTTTGCAATCTATTGTCCCGCAAGAGAGCCTACCAACCATCTGGATATAGAAGCCAAGGAAGAGGCCGAGCCCAGAGATTTTGTAGAAAAAAACCCTTGATCCGGAGTTCAGTCCCTGTGACAAGGACAATGGGGAAGCTAATACCTCCTTGCTAAGGATCCATCTCCAGAGTCTGTAATTGACAAACCACTAGATGTGACTCCAGTGTAGATGGAATTTTAGGCTGTTTTTCCTGATGATTTACTGAATGAGGTTGCTCCAGTGAGGGACATTCAGTACGCTATCGATTTATCCGCGGAGCAACTCTACCTAAACTCCGTACTACCGAATGAATCTCATAGAGCATGCTGAGTTAAAATAGAAAGTTGATGAGCTTCTTAGAATGGGGTCCATTCGAGAGATCACGTGACCTTTTGCCGTGCCTATGTTTCTCACTCCTGAGCAAGACGAATGTTGGATGTGCATCGATTTCGAGCCATCAACATAATCATGGTAAAATTCCGGCTTCCTCTATCCATGCTTGATGAAATGTTAGACACGATGGCTGGTGCCATGATTGTTTCTAAGATAGACCTTAAGCTAGTGGCTACCATCAAATTCGCACCGGTTCGGGAGATAATTGAAAATCACTTCCAAGACGACGTATCGTTTATATGAGTTTGTAGTTATGGCCTTTTGATTGACCAAAGCCCGCAGTACTTTTATGTGGGTTATGACACAGGTATTGAGGCCTTTCATGGGCACGTTCGTGGGTGTGTACGTCGCTGATGCCCTAATTTACAGTACCTCCAAGGTAGAGTCTACAACGTGGAAGGGTCCTGAAATGAAGAGTGAGCCGAGGTCGAAGCTGTTACTCCGGTAGAGATCGTGGGGGTAGTCACCAACCCTTTGCTGAATATTAGGGCCCCCCTATGATTCCAACGACCGCATCAAGAAGAAGCTTGTGATTCATGATTCTAGCTTTTATGGTCGCCTGGAACCAAAAGTCTTCCTCTACTTTTTGTCATATTTGGACCAGTATTTGGAGTTTATGGTCGTAGGGTTTGGTTTACCAAGATGATACTTGTAGGACGAGCCAAACTTTATTTGACCAACATCGAGCGTAGGATTAGGAGAAGTTGCGTGTACCCAATTGCCCAGTAAATTGAAACGAAAGAAATCTTCAGAGAGAATTATCTGTCTTTGAGCTATCGTCGTAGACTTTTAAATCAGTGTTGGAGTTGTACTGATGTTCAAAGGGTTTGATTTGCCAAGATGATACTGGTGGGACAAGCCAAACTTTATTTCACAAACATCGAGCTTAGGATTGAGAGAAGTGGCGAGTAGGCAACTGCTCAGTAAATTTAAAGAACAGAAATCCTCAAAGGGAAGTATCAGTCTTCGACCTATCGTGGTAGACTCTTAATTCAGTGCAATCTCGTCGCCAAGGATCTATGTCTGTCGCTGACTATATCGCAAACTATCTATGTTTCGTATGGATTTCCGATCTGAGCTTCAGAAAGAGCTCATTCTCCATTTTATCCATACTTTCGAGGACGCGTATTAGGTGGCTCAAGATTTGGAGCGGTATCTTACACCGCAATGTGAGAGTTGTTTTGACTACCGCAATTTTTGCACTCCTTCAGTTTTGGGGACAACAAAGGTAAGGGAGTGATCGGTGGAAACATCAAGAGGAAGGGGGCAGACTCCTGGGCAAGTTCGTAAGTGTGTACGTAAGGGAGTGTGGGTTATGACACAGGTATCGAGACCTTTCTTGGGCTAGTTCGTAAGTGTGTACGTCGCTGATGCCCTAATTTACAGTACCTCCAAGGAAGAGTCTACAACGAGGAAGGGTCCTGAAATGAAGAGTGAGCTGAAGTCGAGGCTGTTACTCAGGTAGAGATCGTGGGGGTGGTCACCAACGCTTTGCTGAATATTAGGGCCCCCCTATCATTCCAACGACCACGTCAAGAAGACGCTTGAGATTGATGCTTCTAGCTTTTATGGTCGCTTGGACCCAAAAGCCATTTCTACTTTTTGTCAAATTTGGACCAGTATTCGGAGTTGTCTTGATGGTCGTAGGGTTTGGTTTACCAAGATGATACTGGTAGGACAAGCCAAACAATATTTGACCAACATCGAGAGTCGGATTGAGAGAAGTGGCATGTACCCAATTGCGCAGTAAATTGAAACGAAAGAAATTTTCATAGAGAAGTATCTATCTCTTAGCTATCGTCGTAGACTTTTAAGTCAATGTTGGAGTTGTACTGATGTTCGTAGGGTTTGGTTTGCCAAGATGATACTGGTAGGACGAGCCAAACTTTATTTTACAAACATCGACCATAGGATTGAGAGAAGTGTCGAGTAGGCAAATGCTCAGTAAATTGAAAGAAAAGAAATCCTCGAAGAGAAGTATCAGTCTCTGACCTATCGTGATAGACTCTTAAAGCAATGCAATCTCGTCGCCAAGGATCTATGTCTGTCACTGACTATATCGCAAACTATCTAAGTTTCGTATGGGTTTCCGATCTGAGGTTCAGAGAGAGCTCATTCCCCATTTTATCCATACTTTCTATGACACATATTAGGTGGCTCATGATTTAGAGCTGTATCTTAAACTACGGTGTGAGAGTTGTTTTGACTACCGCAACTCGATTGCTAAGCTCTTACCTAGGTGCGAACCTAATGTTGGAAGTCAGCCTTTGAGAGGCAGAGTTTGTACTCCTTCAGTTTTGGGGACAACAAAGGTAAGGGAGTGATCGGTGGAAACTTCAAGAGGAATGGGACAGACTCGTCCTTGAACTTGCAAGTCTTTGGACACTGTGCAATCGATTGTCCCGCAAGAGAACCTACCAAGCATCTGTATATAGATGCCACGGAATAGGAAAAGCCTAGAGATTTTGAAGAAAAAACCCTTGATCCTAAGTTCAGTCCTAGTGATGAGGACAATGGGGAATCTAATACCTCCTTGCTACGGATCCATCTCCAGAGTCTGTAATTGACAAACCACCGGATGTGACTCCAGTGTAGATGGAATTTTATGCTGTTTTTCTTGATGATTTACCAAATGAGGTTTCTCCAATGAGGGACATTCAGTACGCTATCGATTTAGTCCGAGGAGCAACTCTACCTAACCTCCGTACTACCGAATGAATCTCATAGAGCATCCTGAGTTAAAATAGAAAGTTGATGAGCTTCTTAGAATGGGATTCATTCGAGAGAGTCCGTGACCTTGTGCCGTGCCGTGCCTACGTTTCTCACTCCTGAGCAAGACTTATGTTGGAGGATGTGCATCGATTTGGAGCCATCAACATAATCATGGTGAAATTCCGGCTTCCTCTATCCTTGCTCGATGAAATGTTAGACACGATGGCTGGTACCTCGATCGTTTCTAAGATAGACCTTAAGCTAGTGGCTACCATCAAATTCTCCCTGGTTCAGGAGATAATTGAAAATCACTTCCAAGACAACGTATCGTTTGTATGAGTTGGTAGTTATGGCCTTTTGATTGACCAGAGCCCGCTGTACTTTTATTTAGGTTATGACACAAGTATTGCGTCTTTTCATTGGCAAGTTTGTAGGTGTGTACGTCGATGATGCCCTAATTTACAGTACCTCAAAGGAATAGTCTACAACGAGGAAGGGTCCTGAAATGAAGAGGGAGCCGAAGTCGAGGCTGTTACTCAGGTAGAGATCGTGGGGGTGGTCACCAACGCTTTGCTGAATATTAGGGCCCCCCTATGATTCCAACGACCGCATCAAGAAGACGCTTGAGATTGATGTGTCTAGCTTTGATGGTCGCCTGGACCCAAAAGTCTTCCTCTACTTTTTGTCACATTTGGACCAGTATTTCGAGTTGTACTGATGGTCGTAGGGTTTGGTTTGCCAAGATGATACTGGTAGGACAAGCCAAACTTTATTTGACAAACCTCGAGCCTATGATTGAGAGAAGTGGAGAGTAGGCAATTGCTCAGTAAATTGAAAGGAAAGAAATCCACAAAGAGAGTATTTGTCTCTGTGCTATCCTCGTAGACTTTTAAATCAATGTTGGAGTTGTACTGATGTTCGTAGGGTTTGGTTTGCCAAGATGATACTGGTAGGACATGCCAAACTTTATTTGACAAACATCGAGCATAGGATTGAGAGAAGTGGCGAGTAGGAAATTGCTCTGTAAATTGAAAGGAAAGAAATCCTTAAAGAGAAGTATCTGCCTTTGAGATATCGTGATAGACTTTTAGATCAATGTAGGAGTTGTACTGATGTTCGTATGGTTTGGTTTGCCAAGATGATACTGGTAGGACAAGCCAAACTTTATTTGACAAACATCGAGCATAGGATTTAGAGAAGTGGCGAGTAGGCAATTGCTCAGTAAATTGAAAGGAATGAAATCCTCGAAGACGAGTATCTGTCTTTGGGCTATTGTCGTAGACTTTTAAATCAATGTTGGAGTTGTACCTATGTTCGTAGGGTTTGGTTTTCCAAGATGATACTGGTAGGACATGCCAAACTTTATTTGACAAACATCGAGCATAGAATTGAGAGAAGTGGCGAGTAGGCAATTGCTTAGTAAATTTAAAGAAAAGAAATCTTCAAAGAGAAGTATCAGTCTCTTACCTATCGTGGTAGACTGTTAAATCAATGCAATCCCGTCGCCAAGGATCTATGTCTGACGCTGACTATATCTCAAACTATCTAAGTTTCGTATGGGTTTCCGATTTGAGCTTCAGAAAGTGCTCATTCCCCATTTTATCCATACTTTCTAGGACACATATTAGGTGGCTCAAGATTAGAGCGGTATCTTAAACTGCGGTGTGAGAGTTGTTTTGACTGCCGCAACTCATTTGCTAAGCTCTTCCCTAGGAGCGAAACCTTATGTTGGAAGTCAGCCTTTGAGAGCCAGTTTTTGTACTCCTTCAGTTTCAGGGACAACAAAGTTAAGGGAGTGAATGGTGGAAACTTCAAGAGGAAAGGGACAGATTCGTCCTTTAACATGCAAGTCTTTGGACACTTTGCGATCGATTGTCCCGCAAGAGAACCTACCAAGCATCTGTATATAGAAGCCACGGAAGAGGAAAAGCCTAGAGATTTTGACGAAAAGTACCCATGATCCTGAGTTCAGTCCCAGTGAGGAGGACAATGGGGAAGCTAATACCTCCTTGCTAAGGATCAATCTCCAGAGTCTGTCATTGGCAAACCACCAGATGTGACTCCATTGTAGATGGAATTTTAGGCTGTTTTTCTTGATGATTTACTGAATGAGGTTTCTCCAATTAGGGACTTTCAGTACGCTATCGATTTAGTCCGCGGAGCAACTCTACCTAACCTCCGTACTACCGAATGAATCTCATAGAGCATGCTAAGTTAAAATAGAAAGTTGATGAGCTTCTTAGAATGGGGTTCATTAAAAAGAGCACGTGACCTTGTGCCGTGCCTACGTTTCTCACTCCTGAACAAGGCGAATGTTGAAGGATGTCCATCGATTTTGAGCCATCAACATAATCTTGGTAAAATTTCGGCTTCCTCTGTCCATGCTCGATGAAATGTTGGACATGATGGCTACCATCAAATTCGCATCGGTTCTGGAGATAATTGAAAATCGCTTCCAAGACGACGTATCGTTTATATGAGTTGGTTGTTGTGGCCTTTTGATTGACCAATGCCCGCATTACTTTTATGTGGGTTATGACACAGGTATTGACGCCTTTCATGGACAAGTTCGTGGGTGTGTACGTCGGTGATGCCCTATTTTACAGTACCTCCAAGGAAGGGTCCTGAAATGAAGAGTGTGCCGAGGTCGAGGCTGTTACTCAGGTAGAGATCATGGGGTGGTCACCAACGCTTTGCTGAATATTAAGGCCCCCCTATGATTCCAACCACCGCATCATGAAGACGCTTAAGATTGATGCTTCTAGCTTTTATGGTCACCTGGACCGAAAAGTCTTCCTCTACTTTTTGTTACATTTGGACCAGTATTTGGAGTTGTACGTACGGTCGTAGCGTTTGGTTTACCAAGATGGTACTGGTAGGACGAGCCAAACTTTATTTGACCAAGATCGAGCGTATGATTGAGAGAAGTGGCGTGTACCCAATTGCGTAGTAAATTGAAACGAAAGAAATCTTCAAAGAGAAGTATCTGTCTCTGAGTTATCGTCGTGGACTTTTAAATCAATGTTGGAGTTGTACTAATGTTCGTAGGGTTTGGTTTGCTAATACTGGTAGGACAAGCCAAACTTTATTTCACAAACATCGAGCATAGGATTGAGAGAAGTGGCGAGTATGCAATTGCTCAGTAAATTGAAAGAAAAGAAATCCTCAAAGAGAAGTATCAGTCTCTGACCTATCGTGATAGACTCTTAAATCTATGCAATCTCTTCGCCAAGGATCTATGTCTGTCGCTGAGTATATCGCAAACTATCTAAGTTTCGTATGGGTTTCCGATCTGAGCTTCAGAAAGATCTCATTCCCCATTTTATCCATACTTTTTAGGACGTCTATTAGGTGGCTCAAGATTTAGAGCGGTTTCTTAAACTGTAGTGTGAGAGTTGTTTTGACTACCGCAACTCTATTGCTAAGCTCTTCCCTAGGAGCGAAACCTAATGTTGGAAGTCAGCCTTTGAGAGCCAGTTTTTGTACTCCTTCAGTTTTGGGGACAACAGAGGTAAGGGAATGATAGGTGGAAACTTGTAGAGGAATGGGACAGACTCGTCCTTTAACTTGCAAGTCTTTGGACACTTTGCGATCCATTGTGCCGTAAGAGAACTTACCAAGCATCTGTATATAGAAGCCACGGAAGAGGAATAGCCTAGAGATTTTGAAGAAAAAACCCTTGATCCTGAGTTTTGTCCCATTGACGAGGACAATGCGGAAGCTAATACCTCCTTGCTAAGGATCATTCTCCAAAGTCTGTAATTGACAAACCACCAGATGTGACTCCAGTGTAGATGGAATTTTAGGATGTTTTTCCTGATTATTTACTAAATGAGG
Source organism: Euptelea pleiosperma (assembly GCA_035048495.1). Classification (NCBI taxonomy): domain Eukaryota; kingdom Viridiplantae; phylum Streptophyta; class Magnoliopsida; order Ranunculales; family Eupteleaceae; genus Euptelea; species Euptelea pleiosperma. The sequence continues at coordinate 3,052,306 of CM068552.1, read as the reverse complement.
TTTCTCCAGTGAGGGACATTCAGTACGCTCTCGATTTAGTCCGCGGAGCAACTCTACCCAACCTCATTACTACCGAATGAATCTCATAGAGCATGTTGTGTTAAAATAGAAGGTTGATGAGCTTCTTAGAATGGGGTTCATTCGAGAGAGCACATGACATTGTGCCGTGCCTACGTTTGTCACTCCTAAGCAAGACGAATGTTGGAGGATGTGCATTGATTTCGAGGCATCAACATAATCGTGGTAAAATTCCGGCTTCCTCTATCCATACTTGATGAAATGTTTGACACGATGGCTGGTGCCACGATCGTTTCTAAGATAGACCTTAAGCTAGTGGCTACCAACATATTCGTACCGGTTTGGGAGATGATTGAAAATCGCTTCCAAGACGACGTATCGTTTATATGAGTTAGTAGTTATGGCCTTTTGATTGACGAAGGCCTTTCATTGGCAAGTTCATGGGTGTGTACGACAGTACCTCCAAGGAAGAGTCTACAACGAGGAAGGGTCCTGAAATGAAGAGTGAGCCAAGGTCGAGGCTGTTGCTCAAGTAGAGATCGTGGGGGTGGTCACCAACGATTTGCTGAATATTAGGGCCCCCCTATGATTCCAACGACCGCATCAAGAAGACGCTTGAGATTGATGCGTCTAACTTTTATGGTCGCCTAGACCCAAATGTCTTCCTCTACTTTTTGTTACATTTGGACCAGTATTTGGAGTTGTACTGATGTTCGTAGGGTTTGGTTTGCCAAGATGATACTAGTAGGACAAGCCAAACTTTATTTCGCAAACATCGAGCATAGGATTGAGAGAAGTGGCGAGTAGGCAATTGCTCAGTAAGTTAAAATAAAAGAAATCCTCCAAGCGAAGTATCATTCTCTGATCTATCGTGATAGACTCTTAAATCAATGCAATTCCGTCGCCAAGGATCTATGTCTGTCACTGACTATATCACAAACTATCTAAGTTTCGTATGGGTTTCCGATCTAAGCTTCAGAGAGAGCTCCTTCCCCATTTTATCCGTACTTTTGAGGACGCATATTAGGTGGCTCAACATTTAGAGCGGCATCTTAAACTGCAGTGTGAGAGTTGTTTTGACTACCGCAACTCGATTGCTAAGCTCTACCCTATGAGCGAAGCCTAATGTTGGAAGTCAGCCTTTGAGAGCCAGTTTTTGTACTCCTTCAGTTTTGGGGACAACAAAGGTAAGGAAGTGATCGGTGGAAACTTCAAGAGGAAGGGGACAGACTCGTCCTTTAACTTTCAACTCTTTGGACACTTTGCGATCCATTGTCCCGCAAGGGAACATACCAAGCATCTGTATATAGTAGCCATGGAAGAGGAAAAGCCTTCAGATTTTGAAGAAAAAACCCTTGATCCTGAGTTCAGTCCCAGTGACGAGGACAATGGGGAAGCTAATACCTCCTTCTAAGGATCCATCTCCAGAGTCTGTAATTGACAAACCACCTGATGTGACTCCAGTGTAGATGCAATTTTAGGCTGTTTTTCCTAATGATTGACTAAATGAGGTATCTCCAATGGTCGTAGGGTTTGGTTTGCCAAGATGATACTGGTAGGACAGGCCAAACTTTATTTGACCAACATCGAGCGTAGGATTGTGAGAAGTGGCGTCTACCCAATTGCTCTGTAAATTGAAAGGAAAGATATCCTCAAAGAGAAGTATCTGTCTCTGAGCTATCGTGGTAGACTTGTACTGATGTTCATAGGGTTTGGTTTGCAAAGATGATACTGGTAGGACAACCAAACTTTAATTGACAAACATCGAGCATAAGATTGAGTAAAGTGGCGAGTAGGCAATTGCTCAGTAAATTGAATGAAAAGAAATCTTCAAAGAGAAGTATTAGTCTCTGACCTATCGTGATAGACTCTTAAATCAATGCAATCCCGTCGCCAAGGATCTCTGTCTGTCGCTGACTATATCACAAACTATCTAAGTTTCGTATAGGTTTCCGATCTGAGCTTAAGACAGTGCTCATTTCCCATTTTATCCATACTTTCGAGGACGCATATTAGGTGGCTCAAGATTTAGAGCGGTATCTTAAATTGCTGTGTGAGAGTTGTTTTGACTACCGTAACTCGATTGGTAAGCTCTTCCCTAGGAGCGAAACCTAGAGTTGGAAGTCAGCATTTGAGAGCCAATTTTTGTACTCCTTCAGTTTTGGGGACAACAAAGGTAAGGGAGTGATCGGTGGAAACTTCAAGAGGAAGGGGACAAACTCGTCCTTTAACTTGCAAGTCTTTGGACACTTTGCAATCCATTGTCCCGCAAGAGAACCTACCAACCATCTGTATATAGAAGCTACAGAAGAGGAAAAGCCTAGAGATATTTAAGGAAAAACCCTTGATCCTGAGTTCAGTCCTAGTGACGAGGACGATGGGGAAGCTAATACCTCCTTGCTAAGAATCCATCTCCAGAGTCTGTAATTGACAAACCACCAGATGTGACTCCAGTGTAGATGGAATTTTAGGCTGTTTTTCCTAATGATTTACTAAATGAGGTTACTCCAATGAGTGACATTCAGTACGCTATCGATTTAGTCCGCGGAGCAACTCTAACTAACCTCCGTACTACCGAATGAATCTCATAGAGCATGCTGAGTTAAAATAGAAAGTTTATGAGCTTCTTAGAATGACGTTCATTCGAGAGAGCACGTGACCTTGTTCCGTGCCTACGTTTCTCACTCCTGAGCATGACTAATGTTGGAGGATGTGCATCGATTTCTAGCCATCAACATAATCATGGTAAAATTCCGGCTTCCTCTATCCATGCTCGATGAAATGTTAGACATGATAGCTGGTGCCGCCATCGTTTCTAAGATAGACCTTAAGCTAGTGGCTACCATCAAATTCGCAACGGTTTAGGAGATAATAGAAAAGCTCTTCCAAGACGACGTATCGTTTGTAAGAGTTGGTAGTTATGGCATTTTTATTGACCAAAGCCCGCAGTACTTTTATGTGGGTTATGACACGGGTATTGAGGCCTTTCATCGGCAAATTCGTGGGTGTGTACGTCGATGATGCCCTAATTTACAGTACCTCCAAGGAAGAGTCTACAACGAGGAAGGGTCCTGAAATGCGGAGTGAGCCGAGGTCGAGGCTGTTACTCAGGTAGAGATTGTGGGGACGGTCACCAACCCTTTGCTGAATATTAGGGCCCCCCTATGATTCCAACGACCGCATCAAGAAGACGCTTGAAATTCATGCTTCTAGCTTTTATGGTCGCCTGGACCCAAAAGTCTTCTAGCTAATACCTCCTTGCTAAGGATCCATCTCCAGAGTCTGTAATTGACAAACCACCAGATGTGACTCCAGTGTAGATGAAATTTTATTCTGTTTTTCCTGATGATTTACTGAATGAGATTTCTCCAATCAGGGACTTTCAGTACGCTATCGATTTAGTCCGCGGAGCAACTCTACCTAACCTCCGTACTACCGAATGAATCTCATAGAGCATGCTGAGTTAAAATAGAAAGTTGATGAGCTTCTTAGAATGGGGTTCATTCAAAAGAGCACATGACCTTGTGCCGTGCCTACGTTTCTCACTCCTGAGCAGGACGAATGTTGGAGGATGTGCATTGATTTCGAGCCGTCAACATAATCATGGTAAAATTCCGGCTTCCTCTATCCATGCTCGATGAAATGTTAGACACGATGGCTGGTGCCACGATCGTTTCTATGATACACCTTAAGCTAGTGGCTACCATCAAATTCGCACCGGTTCGGGAGGTAATTGAAATTCACTGAAAAGACGACATATCGTTTATATGAGTTGGTAGTTATGGCCTTTTTATTGACCAAAGCCCGCAGTACTTTTATGTGGGTTTTGACACAGGTATTGAGGCCTTTCATGGGCAAGTTCGTGAGTGTGTACTTGGATGATTCCCTAATTTACAGTACCTCCAAGGAAGAGTCTACAACGAGGAAGGGTCCTGAAATGAAGAGTGAGCCGAGGTCGAGGCTGTTACTCAGGTAGAGATCGTGGGGGTGGTGACCAACCCTTTGCTGAATATTAGGGCCCCCCTATGATTCCAACGACCGCATCAAGAAGACGCTTGAAATTCATGCTTCTAGCTTTTATGGTCGCCTGGACCCAAAAGTCTTCTACTTTATGTCACATTTGGACTAGTATTTGGAGTTGTACTGATGGTCGTGGGGTTTGGTTTGACAAGATGATACTGGTAGGAAAAGCCAAACTTTATTTGACCAACATCGAACGTAGGATTGAGAGAAGTGGCGTGTACCCAATTGCTCCGTAAATTGAAAGGAAACAACTCCTTAAAGAGAAGTATGTCCCCCTGAGCTATCGTGACTGACTTTTAAATCAATGTAGGAGTTGTACTGATGTTCGTAGGGTTTGGTTTGCCCAGATGGTACTTGTAAGACAAGCCAAGCTTTATTTGACAAACATCGAGCATAGGATTGAAAGAAGTGGCGAGTAGGCAGTTTCTTAGTAAATTGAAAGAAAAGAAATCCTTAAAGAGAAGTATCTGCCTCTGACCTATCTTGATAGACCCTTAAATCAATGCAATCCCGTCGCCAAGGATCTATGTCAGTCGCTGACTATATCGCAAACTATCTAATTTTTGTATGGGTTTCCGATCTGAGCTTTAAACAGAGCTCATTCCCCATTTTATCCATACTTTTGAGGACGCATATTAGGTGGCTCAAGATTTAGAGCGGTATCTAAAACTGCCGTGTGAGAGTTGTTTTGACTACCGCAACTCGATTGCTAAGCTCTTCCCTAGGAGTGAAACCTAATGTTGGAAGTTAGCCTTTGAGAGCTAGTTTTTGTACTCCTGTTTTGGGGACAACAAAGGTAAGGGAGCGATCGGTGGAAACTTAAAGAGGAAGGGGACTAACTCGTCCTTTAACTTGCAAGTCTTTGGACACTTTGCGATCTATTGTCCCGCAAGAGAACCTACCAACCATCTGTATATAGAAGCCACAGAAGAGGAAAAGCCTAGAGATTTTGAAGAATGGGGAAGCTAATACCTCCTTGCTAAGGATCCATCTCCAGAGTCTGTAATTGACAAACCACCAAATGTGACTCCAGTGTAGATGGAATTTTATTCTGTTTTTCCTGATGATTTCCTGAATGAGATTTCTCCAATCAGGGACTTTCAGTACTCTATCGATTTAGTCCGCGGAGCAACTCTACCTAACCTCCGTACTACCGAATGAATCTCATAGAGCATGCTGAGTTAAAATAGAAAGTTGATGAGCTTCTCAGAATGGGGTTCATTCAAAAGAGCACGTGACCTTGTGCCGTGCCTACGTTTCTCACTCCTGAGCAGGACGAATGTTGGAGGATGTGCATTGATTTCGAGCCGTCAACATAATCATGGTAAAATTCCGGCTTCCTCTATCCATGCTCGGTGAAATGTTAGACACGATGGCTGGTGCCACGATCGTTTCTAAGATAGACCTTAGGCTAGTGTCTACCATCAAATTCGCACCAGTTCGGGAGATAATTGAAATTCACTTACAAGACGACGTATCGTTTATATGAGTTGGTAGTTATGGCCTTTTTATTGACCAAAGCCCGCAGTACTTTTATGTGGGTTATGACACAGGAATTGAGGCCTTTCATGGGCAAGTTCGTGAGTGTCTTCGTCGATGATGCCCTAATTTACAATACCTTTAAGGAAGAGTCTACAACGAGGAAAGGTCCTGAAATGCAGAGTGAGCCGAGGTCGAGGCTGTTACTCAGGTAGAGATCGTGGGGGTGGTCACCAACCCTTTGCTGAATATTAGGGCCCCCCTATGATTCCAACGACCGCATCAAGAAGACGCTTGAGATTGATGCTTCTAGCTTTTATGGTCGCCTGGACCCAAAAGTCTTTCTCTACTTTCTGTCACATTTGGACCAGTATTTGGAGTTGTATTGATGGTCGTAGGGTTTGGTTTGCCAAGATGATGCTGGTAGGAAAAGCCAAACTTTTTTTGACCAACATCAAGAGTAGGATTGAGAGACGTGGCGTGTACCGAATTGCGCAGTAAATTGAAACGAAAGAAATCCTCAAAGAGAAGTATCTGTCTCTGGGTTATCGTCGTAGACTTTTAAATCAATGTTGGAGTTGTACCTATGTTCGTAGGGTTTGGTTTGCATACTGGTAGGACAAGCCAAACTTTATTTGACAAACATCGAGCATAGGATTGAGAGAAATGGCGAGTAGGCAATTGCTCCGTAAATTGAAAGAAAAGAAATCCTCCAAGAGAAGTATCTGTCTCTGACCTATCCTGATAGACTGTTAATTCAATGCAATCCCATCGCCAAGGATTTATGTCTGTCGCTGACTATATCGCAAACTATCTAAGTTTCGTATGGGTTTCCGATCTGAGCTTTAGAGAGAGCATATTCCCATTTTATCCATACTTTTGAGGACGCTTATTAGGTGGCTCAAGATTTAGAGTGGTATCTTAAACTGCGGTGTGAGAGGTTTTTTGACTACCACAACTTGATTGCTAAGCTCTTTCCTAGGAGCGAAACCTAATGTTGGAAGTCAGCCTTTGAGAGCCAGTTTTTGTACTCCTTCAGTTTTGGGGACAACAAAGGTATGAGAGTGATCGGTGGAAACTTCAAGAGGAAGGGGACGGACTCGTCCTTTAACTTGCAAGTCTTTGGACACTTTGTGATCCATTGTCCCGCAGGAGAACCTACCAACCATTTGTATATAGAAGCCGCGGAACATGAAAAGCGTAGAGATTTTGAAGTAAAAAACCCTTGATCCTGAGTTCAGTCCCAGTGACGAGGACAATGGGGAAGCTAATAACTCGTTCCTAAGGATCCATCTCCAAAGTCTGTAATTGACAAACCGCCAGATGTGACTACAGTGTAGATGGAATTTTAGGCTGTTTTTCCTGATGATTTACTGAATGGGGTTTCTCCAATGAGCGACATTCAGTACGCTATCGATTTAGTCCGCGGAGCAACTCTCCCTAACATCCATACTGCCGAATGAATCTCATAGAGCATTCTGAGTTAAAATTCAAAGTTGATGAGCTTCTTAGAATGGGGTTCATTCGAGAGAGCACGTGACCTTTTGCCGTGCCTACGTTTCTCACTCCTGAGCAGGACGAATGTTGGAGGATGTGCATCGATTTCGAGCCATCAACATAATCATGGTAAAATTCCGGCTTCCTCTATCCATGCTCGATGAAATGTTAGACACGATGGCTGGTGCCACGATCGTTTCTATGATACACCTTAAGCTAGTGGCTACCATCAAATTCGCACCGGTTCGGGAGGTAATTGAAATTCACTTAAAAGACGACGTATCGTTTATATGAGTTGGTAGTTATAGCCTTTTTATTGACCAAAGCCCGTAGTACTTTTATGTGGGTTTTGACACAGGTATTGAGGCCTTTCATGGGCAAGTTTGTGAGTGTGTACTTGGATGATGCCCTAATTTACAGTAACTCCAAGGAAGAGTCTACAACGAGGAAGGGTCCTGAAATGAAGAGTGAGCCGAGGTCGAGGCTGTTACTCAGGTAGAGATCGTGGGGGTGGTAACCAACCCTTTGCTGAATATTAGGGCCCCCCTATGATTCCAACGACCGCATCAAGAAGACGCTTGAAATTCATGCTTCTAGCTTTTATGGTCGGCTGGACCCAAAAGTCTTCCTCTACTTTTTGTCACATTTGGACTAGTATTTGGAGTTGTACTGATGGTCGTGGGGTTTGGTTTGACAAGATGATACTGGTAGGAAAAGCCAAACTTTATTTGACCAACATCGAACGTAGGATTGAGAGAAGTGGCGTGTACCGAATTGCGCAGTAAATTGAAACGAAAGAAATCCTCAAAGAGAAGTATCTGTCTCTGGGTTATCGTCGTAGACTTTTAAATCAATGTTGGAGTTGTACCTATGTTCGTAGGGTTTGGTTTGCCAAGATGATACTGGTAGGACAAGCCAAACTTTATTTGACAAACATCGAGCATAGGATTGAGAGAAGTGGCGAGTAGGCAATTGCTTCGTAAATTGAAAGAAAAGAAATCCTCCAAGAGAAGTATCTGTCTCTGACCTATCGTGATAGACTCTTAATTCAATGCAATCCCATCGCCAAGGATTTATGTCTGTCGCTGACTATATCGCAAACTATCTAAGTTTCGTATGGGTTTCCGATCTGAGCTTTAGAGAGAGCATATTCCCATTTTATCCATACTTTTGAGGACGCTTATTAGGTGGCTCAAGATTTAGAGTGGTATCTTAAACTGCAGTGTGAGAGGTTTTTTGACTACCACAACTCGATTGCTAAGCTCTTTCCTAGGAGCGAAACCTAATGTTGGAAGTCAGCCTTTGAGAGCCAGTTTTTGTACTCCTTCAGTTTTGGGGACAACAAAGGTATCGGAGTGATCGGTGGAAACTTCAAGAGGAAGGGGACAGACTCGTCCTTTAACTTGCAAGTCTTTGGACACTTTGTGATCCATTGTCCCGCAAGAGAACCTACCAACCATCCGTATATAGAAGCCGCAGAACAGAAAAGCGTAGAGATTTTGAAGAAAAAAACCCTTGATCCTGAGTTCAGTCCCAGTGACGAGGACAATGGGGAAGCTAATAACTCGTTCCTAAGGATCCATCTCCAAAGTCTGTAATTGACAAACCACCAGATGTGACTACAGTGTAGATGGAATTTTAGGCTGTTTTTCCTGATGATTTACTGAATGGGGTTTCTCCAATGAGCGACATTCAGTACGCTATCGATTTAGTCCGCGGAGCAACTCTCCCTAACATCCGTACTGCCGAATGAATCTCATAGAGCATTCTGAGTTAAAATTCAAAGTTGATGAGCTTCTTAGAATGGGGTTCATTCGAGAGAGCACGTGACCTTTTGCCGTGCCTACGTTTCTCACTCCTGAGCAGGACGAATGTTGAAGGATGTGCATCGATTTCGAGCCATCAACATAATCATGGTAAAATTCCGACTTCCTCTATCCATGTTCGATGAAATGTTAGACACGATGGCTGGTGCCACGATCGTTTCTATGATACACCTTAAGCTAGTGGCTACCATCAAATTCGCACCAGTTCGGGAGGTAATTGAAATTCAACTAAAAGACGACGTATCGTTTATATGAGTTGGTAGTTATGGCCTTTTTATTGACCAAAACCCGCAGTACTTTTATGTGGGTTTTGACACAGGTATTGAGGCCTTTCATAGGCAAGTTCGTGAGTGTGTACGTTGATGATTCCCTAATTTACAGTACCTCCAAGGAAGAGTCTACAACGAGGAAGGGTCCATAAATGAAGAGTGAGCCGAGGTCGAGGCTGTTACTCAGGTAGAGATCGTGGGGGTGGTGACCAACCCTTTGCTGAATATTAGGGCCCCCCTATGATTCCAACGACCGCATTAAGAAGACGGTTGAAATTCATGCTTCTACCTTTTATGGTCGCCTGGACCCAAAAGTCTTCCTCTACTTTTTGTCACATTTGGACTAGTATTTGGAGTTGTACTGATGGTCGTGGGGTTTGGTTTGACAAGATGATACTGGTAGGAAAAGCCAAACTTTATTTGACCAACATCGAACATAGGATTGAGAGAAGTGGCGTGTACCCAACTGCTCAGTAAATTGAAAGGAAACAACTCCTCAAAGAGAAGTATCTGCCTCTGAGCTATCGTGATAGACTTTTAAATCAATTTAGGAGTTGTACTGATGTTCGTAGGGTTTGGTTTGCCAAGATGATATTAGTAGGACAAGCCAAGCTTTATGTGACAAACATCGAGCGTAGGATTGAAAGAAGTGGCGAGTAGGCAATTTCTCAATAAGTTGAAATAATAGAAATCCTCAAAGAGAAGTATCTACCTCTGAGATATCGTGATAGACTTTTAGATCAATGTAGGAGTTGTACCGATGTTCGTAGGGTTTGGTTTTCCAAGATGATACTGGTAGGACAAGCCAAGCTTTATTCGACAAACATCGAGCATAGGATTGAGAGAAGTGGCGAGTAGGCAATTGCTCAGTAAATTGAAAGAAAAGAAATCCTTACAGAGAAGTATCTATATCTGTCACTGACTATATCGCAAACTATCTAAGTTTCGTATGGGTTTCCGATCTGAGCTTTAGAGAGAGCTCATTCCCCATTTTATCCATACTTTTGAGGACGCATATTAGGTGGCTCAAGATATAGAGCGGTATCTTAAACTGCAATGTGAGAGTTGTTTCGAGTACCGCAACTCGATTGCTAAGCTCTTCCCTAGGTGCGAAACCTAATGTTAGAAGTCAGCCTTTGAGAGGCAGTTTTTGTACTCCTTCAATTTTGGAGACAACAAAGGTAAGGGAGTGATCGGTGGAAACTACAAGAGTAAGGGGACAGACTCGTCCTTTAACTTGCAAGTCTTTGGACACTTTGCAATCCATTGTCCCGCAAGAGAACATACTAACCATCTGTATATAGAAGCCACGGAAGAGGCCGAGCCCAGAGATTTTGTAGAAAAAAACCCTTGATCCGGAGTTCAGTCTCAGAGACGAGGACAATGGGGAAAGCTAATACCTCCTTGCTAAGGATCCATCTCCAGAGTCTGTAATTGACAAACCACTAGATGTGACTCCAGTGTAGATGGAATTTTAGGCTGTTTTTCCTGATGATTTACTGAATTAAGTTTCTCCAATGAGGGACATTCAGTACGCTATCGATTTAGTCCGCGGAGCAACTCTACCTAACCTCCGTACTACCGAATGAATCTCATAGAGCATGCTGATTTAAAATAGAAAGTTGATGAGCTTCTTAGAATGGGGTTAATTCGAGAGAGCACGTGACCTTGTACCGTGCCTACGTTTCTCACTCCTGAGCATGACGAATGTTGGAGGATGTGCATCAATTTCGAGCCATCAACATAATCATGGTAAAATTCTGACGTACACACCCACTAACATGCTCGATGAAATGTTAGACACGATGGTTGGTGCCACAATTGTTTCTAAGATAGACCTTAAGCTAGTGGCTACCATAAAATTCGCACCGGTTCGGGAGATAATTGAAAATCACTTCCAAGACGACGTATCGTTTATATGAGTTGGTAGTTATGGCCTTTTGATTGACCAAAGCCCGCAGTACTTTTATGTGGGTTATGACACAGGTATTGAGGCCTTTCATGGGCAAGTTCGTGGGTGTGTACGTTGATGATGCCCTAATTTACAGTACTTCCAAGGAAGAGTCTACAACGAGGAAGGGTCCTGAAATGAAGAGTGAGCCAAGGTCGAGGCCGTTACTCAGGAAGAGATCGTGGGGGTGGTGACCAACCCTTTGCTGAATATTAGGGCCCCCTTTTGATTCCAACGACCGCATCAAGAAGACGCTTGAAATTGATGCTTCTAGCTTTTGTGGTCGCCTGGACCCAAAAGTCTTCCTCTACTTTTTGTTACATTTGGACCAGTATTTGGAGTTGTATTGATGGTCGTGGGGTTTGGTTTGACAAGATGATACTGGTAAGACAAGCCAAACTCTATTTGACCAACATCGAACGTAGGATTGAGAGAAGTGGCGTGTACCCAATTGCTCAGTAATTTGAAAGGAAACAAATCCTCAAAGAAATGTATCTACCTCTGAGCTATCGTGGTAGACTTTTAAATCAATGTAGGAGTTGTACTGATGTTCGAAGGGTTTGGTTTGCCAAGATGATACGGGTAGGACAAGCCAAGCTTTATTTGACAAACATCGAGCATAGGATTGAAAAAAGTGGCGAGTAGGCAGTTTCTTAGTATATTGTAAGGAAAGAAATCCTCAAAGAGAAGTATCTGCCTCTGAGATATCGTGATAGACTTTTAGATCAATGTAGGAGTTGTACCGATGTTCGTAGGGTTTGGTTTGCCAAGATGATACTGGTAGGACAAGCCAAGCTTTATTCGACAAACATCGAGCATAGGATTGAGAGAAGTGGCGAGTAGGCAATTGCTCAGTAAATTGAAAGAAAAGAAATCCTTACGGAGAAGTATCAGTTTCTGACCTATCGTGATAGACTATTAAATCAATGCAATTCCGTCGCCAAGGATCTATGTCTGTCGCTGACTATATCACAAACTATCTAAATTTCGTATGGGTTTCCGATCTGAGCTTTAGAGAGAGCTCATTCTCCATTTTATCCATACTTTTGAGGACGCATATTAGGTGGCTCAAGATTTAGAGCGGTATCTTAAACTGCAGTGTGAGAATTGTTTTGAGTAATGCAACTCGATTGCTAAGCTCTTCCCTAGGTGCGAAACCTAATGTTAGAAGTCAGCCTTTGAGAGGCAGTTTTTGTACTCCTTCAGTTTTGGGGACAACAAAGGTAAGGGAGTGATCGGTGGAAACTTCAAGAGGAAGGGGACAGACTCGTCCTTTAACTTGCAAGTCTATGGACACTTTGCAATCCATTGTCCCGCAAGAGAACATACCAACCATCTGTATATAGAAGCCAAGGAAGAGGCCGAGCCCAGAGATTTTGTAGAAAAAAACCCTTGATCCGGAGTTCAGTCCTTGTGACAAGGACAATGGGGAAGCTAATACCTCCTTGCTAAGGATCCATCTCCAGAGTGTAATTGACAAACCACCAGATGTGACTCCAGTGTAGATGGAATTTTAGGCTGTTTTTCTTGATGATTTACCGAATGAGGTTGCTCCAGTGAGGGACATTTAGTACGCTATCGATTTAGTCCGCGGAGCAACTCTACCTAACCTCCGTACTACCGAATGAATCTCATAGAGCATGCTGAGTTAAAATAGAAAGTTGATGAGCTTCTTAGAATGGGGTTCATTCGGGAGAGCACGTGACCTTGTGCCGTGCCTACGTTTCTCACACCTGAGCAAGACGAATGTTGGATGTGCATCTATTTCGAGCCATCAACATAATCATGGTAAAATTCCGGCTTCCTTTATCCATGCTCGATGAAATGTTAGACACGATGGCTGGTGCCACGATCGTTTCTAAGATAGACCTTAAGCTAGTGGCTACCATCAAATTCGCACCGGTTCGGGAGATAATTGAAAATCACTTCCAAGACGACGTATCGTTTATATGAGTTTGTAGTTATGGCCTTTTGATTGACCAAAGCCCACAGTACTTTTACGTGGGTTATGACGTTCGGTGGTGTGTACATTGATGATGCCCTAATTTACAGTACCTCCAAGGAAGAGTCTACAACGAGGAAGGGTCCTGAAATGAAGAGTGAGTCGAGGTCGAAGCTGTTACTCCGGTAGAGATCGTGGGGGTGGTCACCAACCCTTTGCTGAATATTATGGCCCCCCTATGATTCCAACGACCGCATCAAGAAGACGCTTGAGATTGATGATTCTAGCTTTTATGGTCGCCTGGACCCAAAAGTCTTCCTCTACTTTTTGTCACATTTGGACCAGTATTTGGAGTTGTACTGATGGTCGTAGGGTTTGGTTTGACAAGATGATACTAGTAGGACAAGCCAAACTTTATTTGACCAACATCGAACGTAGGATTGAGAGAAGTGGCGTGTACTTAATTGCTTAGTAAATGGAAAGGAAAGAAATCCTCAAAGAGAAGTATATGTCTCTGATCTATCGTTGTAGACTTTTAAATCAATGTAGGAGTTGTACTGATGTTCGTAGGGTTTGGTTTGCCAAGATGATACTAGTAGGACAAGCCAAACTTTATTTGACAAACATCGGGCATAGGATTGAGAGGAGTGGCGAGTAGGCTATTGCTCAGTAAATTGAAAGAAAAGAAATCTTCAAAGAGAAGTATCGGTTTTTGACCTATCATGATAGACTCTTAAATCAATGCAATCCCGTCGCCAAGTATCTATGTCTGTCGCTGACTATATCGCAAACTATCTATGTTTCGTATGGTTTTCCGATCTGTGCCTCAGAGAGAGCTCATTCTCCATTTTATCCATACTTTCGGGGACGCATATTAGGTGGCTCAAGATTTAGAGCGGTATCTTAAACTGCAGTGTGAGTGTTGTTTTGACTACCGCAACTCGATTGCTAAGCTCTTCCCTAGGAGTGAAACCTAATGCTAGAAGTCAGCGTTTGAGAGCTAGTTTTTGTGCTCCTTCAGTTTTGGGGACACCAGAGGTAAGGGAGTGATCGGTGGAAACTTCAAGAGGAAGGAGACAGACTCGTCCTTTAACTTTCAAGTCTTTGGACACTTTGCAATCCATTGTCCCGCAAGAGAACCTCCTAAGCATCTGTATGTAGAAGCCACAGGGGAAAAATCCTAGAGATTTTGAAGAAAAAACCTCGATCCTGAGTTCAGTCCCAATGACAAGGACAATGAGGAAGCTAATACCTCCTTGCTAAGGATTCATCTCCAGAGTCTATAATTGAGCAGCCACCAGATGTTACTCCAGTGTAGATGGAATTTTAGGCTGTTTTTCCTAATGATTTACTAAATGAGGTTTCTCCAATGAGGGGCATTTAGTACGCTATCGATTTAGTCCGCGGAACAACTCTAACTAACTTCCGTATTACCGAATGAATCTCATAGAGCATGTTGAGTTAAAATATAAAGTTGATGAGCTTCGATCCCAAGTCGGCACCCAAGAGAAAACACTTTAAGTGCCTCTCCACTGACATATTTAACCAGTCGGTCAACATCAACATACCTCGCCAACACCAATATATCAACAGTCAACAAGCTACACCAAATGGTCGACATTTTCATCTACGGTCAAGAACAACAAGCTTCTGTAGCCAAAAAAAACTCCAGTTTCTGGTCAACTATCTTATCTAGCAGCGAACATGGGGACCGAAATCACACTTCCCAAGGAGCGCACTAAACATGCTTCCTAAGGTTCGATTGACTCACTTTCCAAGGCGACGAACGACAGACTTCATTTTCCACTTGGGGCCCCATGTATGGAAATTTTCTGATGGGGGGCTTCGAGGTCTACCACTTATCATCACCATAAGACCCTACGAGGGCGCAAGACCTTTGGGAGGCATAAGACGCCACAAGGGCAGAAGTCTTGTAAGACAGGCCAGTGAACCTTATGCTCTCAGCATACGTGCCTTGGGCAAACTGATCTCTACTAAAAGGACCTTGCATCATGAGGCATAAAGTCCCCAATGAGGGCGCCAGGCCTTTCACGGAGTCAAAAGACCCTATAGGGAACCTATGTAAACTCGGACCGAGTAGCGGTACCTACAAAAGTAACTCATGTCACGAGGCATCAACATAATCATCATTATCATAATCATAATCATCGTCATCATCATAATCATTCATCATCAGCATAATCATCATTATTAATCATCGTCGTCATCATAATCATTCATCATCAGCATAATCATCATTATCATAATCATTCATCATCATCATCGCCATGATCAGACATATGATTATGATAATAATGATTGTTGATGACGATGATTATGATAATGATGATTATGTTGATGCCTCATGACACAAGGTCCTTTTCTAGGTACATCGCCATGATATGTGTGGACCATATATTTTTTACACAGATCCCGAGGTCTAAATGTTTTTATAATACTTCTAGTTACACCATAACACTACTGCGACAAACTTGATCAGCTCCCTTAACATCCTATGGTTACATTCAACCCCCTCAACTACATACAGTTATTTCATTTCTTGTTGATTTATTTCTATAAATATGACCCTTCCCCCATTGGAAAGAGGATCCGAAATCTGATTCAAAACAATGCAACAGGAAGGCAATAGTTAATTGCCCCCTACAGCGGGGCCGAAGACGTAGTCGACCGGATTTCGGCGCTGAACCTTGTAATAAATTTGTCTCTCTCCCTTTTCTTTCTTCTCTTTCTTCCATTTCTTCTGGCTGAACGGATCTCAATCTCTTTTGGGAGGTGGGAGGTGAATCTCGAAAATCATCCAACGGCTTTTCGAATTTTTCACCCACACTCATGCTAGTAGTAATTGGACAATCATGAAAGCATATGCTTTCCTGTAGCCAGCAATGTGGAAGTGAGCCTTATGGAATGGTTTAAAAATCCTTACAGTTCTCCCATTTTCAGCCTTATGTGGATAAAAGGTATTTCCAACTGCCTTGAAATTTTGAAAAAGGATGACAATCCCTTGAGATTAACCCAAATGTTTTTTAAGATGGACTTTCTATATTCTAGATTCATTGTTGGTCTTATCTCCAACCTATAGAATGAAGGAGATCAAATGGTTGAAAAGTTGGATAATGAAGAGGTTATTAGGAATTTCTTGCTCATCAAAGTGCATTTGCCTATTTTGTAATAGTGTCCAATTATATTCTTTTTATTTCTTAATTGAGTTTAACCTTTAAGAAATGGAAGAGAGAGAGAATGAAAGTAAAATATGCCCAAGAATTAGGTGGTGGAATTTAAAAAGGGTAAAAGTGGTACCTTTTATAGCTAAATTGGTAAAAGAAGAAATGTGGAAATCAGAAGCAAAGACTATAAAGATGTGGGATATACTGGCTAAATGTATTAAAAGAATAGCAAAAGACATCCGTGGGGAATTTAAGGGAAAAGACAAAACACATAAGGAAACTTGGTGGTGGAATGATAAAGTTCAAAAGGCCAATAGGGAAAAGAAGATTTATAACAAGACCTGACAATTGAATAGAAACAATGAGAACTAATAAAGATATAAAATGCTAAAAAGGAAGCAAAGAAAGTGGTAAGTGAGGTCAAGCTTTTGATGGTCTATGTAATAAATTAGGACAAGAGAGGGAGTAAAAGATGTCTAGGAGTTGCTCGAACAAGAGAGAAATGCTAGAGGTATAAGATCACGATGCATTAGGGTGATAACCAAAACGTTTTAGTGAAAAATGAAGAAATTAAGGAAAGGTGGAAGACTTATTTTCATAATATTAATCAAGGATAACAGAATGGATATAGGACAATGTAATACTAGAGAGAATATAAAACATACATATTTTCATAGAAGGTAATCAGAGGTGAAACCAACTTTTGCTAAAATGAAGACAAATATTGCTTAGGACCAGATGGTATCACAATAAAGGCGTGGAAATGCATTAGAGGAATTGGATTGTCTTAGCTTAATAAGTTATTGAACAATATTTTGAGGAAAAGAAAAATGCTAAATTGAACGAGGAAGAACTGAAGTGCCTATATTACAAGAACAAAGGAGACGTATAGAGCTAACTACCATGGCATCAAACTTATGAGCCACATTAGAAAACTATGCCAGGAAGGTCGACCACATGGCAAGCTTATAAACGAGATAATTGCTCATCCAAAATGAGGTCCACTGGTGTATATGCATATGACATAGTATTAGCTGACGAGAGTAGGGAAAAGGTAAATGCAAAACTAGAACTCCGGAGGAATGTTTTAGAATTTAAATATTTTAAAGTAAGTCGAATCGAAAAAGAACATATGGAATGCAATTTTAGTAAGGATGCACATAAAGATGATCCATCAATTAAAATTGACAACTAGGAGATACCGTGGAATGTCCAATTCCAATACTTTGGTTCTATTATTCATAAGGAGAGATTGAGGAGGATGTTGCCCATGGAATTAGAGCAGGGTTGCTACAGTGCAGATGTGATTACAGAGTGCTATGTGATTAGCGTGACAATAAGACTAAAAGGAAAATTCAATAAGACGACAATAGGACCGACGATGCTTTATGGAGCACAATGACGGGCAATCAAGAAACATGTTCATAAAATGTGTATAGTCGAAATGATGTGTGGATGTCCTAAAGACCAAAAGATCGATGTCTTTAGAGTATGATTGTAGACAACGTTGGGTGACACAATGTTGCATCATGTTCCGACCCATACCATATTACTCATGACAACATATTGGTGCATTGGAGGGTGCCTCAAGATAGTAGTAATTGGACTATCATGAAAGCATATGCTGTCCTGTTGCCAGCAATGCGAAAATTTTCAGCCTTCTACGGATAGAAGGGATTTCCAACTGCCTTGAAATTTTGAGGAAGGATGGCATTCCCTTGAGATTCACCCAAATGTTTTTTGAGGAGTCCTAAATTCCAGACTCATTGTTGCTCATATCGCCAACCTCTAGAATGAAGGAAATCAAATGGTTTAAAAGTTGGCTAAAGAAGAGGTTATTAGGCATTTCTTGTTCATCTGAGTGCATTTGTCTATTTTGTAATTTCCCTCTGAAGTTTTGAATTGTATTCTTTTTGTCACTCAATTGAGTTTAACATTTGAGAAAGGGAAGAGAGAGAATGAAAATAAAAGATGCCCAAGAATTAGGTGGTGGAATTTAAAAGGGGAAAAATTGGTACATTTTATAGATAAATTGGTAAAGAAGAAATGTGGAACGTAGAAGCAAAGACTATAAAGATATGGGATATAATGGCTAGATGTATTAAAAGAGTAGCAAAAGAGCTCCGTGGAGCATTTAGAGGGAAAAGCCATACACAAGGAAACTGGGTGGTGGGGAAGAACCATCAATGGAGGTTTGGAAATGCATTAGTGGAATTGGATTGTCTTGGCTTAATAAGTTATTTAACAATATTTTGAGGAAAAGAAAAATGTTAAATTGAATGGGGAAGAACTGTAGTGCCTATATACAGGAAGAAAGGAGACATATAGAGCTACACAAACTACCATGGCATCAAACTTATGAGCCGTATTATAAAAGTATGGGAAAGAGTGATAGAGCAAAGATTAATGTAACAAACAAAGATATCTGAAAACCAATTTGGATTTATGCCATGAATGATGACTACAAGGCAAGCTTCTTATACTTGGACAAATGATGGAAAAGTTCAGAGAAAAAAGGAAGAACTCCGTATGCTTATGGACAAAAAGCATATAATAGACTCTCTAAAGAATTAATTTTGTGTGCATTAGGAAAGAAGGGAACTCCGAATGGATATACTGACATTATTAAGGATATGTTGAAGGAGCAAAGACTAGTGTTAGAATAATTGGTGATGAGCCAAGTGAGTTTACAATCATAGTGGGCTTACCCTATGGATCAACCCTAAGTCAATACCCATTTGCTATACTTATAGAGTAAGTAGCTGCTCATCCAAAATGAGGTCCACTGGTGTATTTGCATATGACATAATATTAGTTGACGAGACTTGGGATAAAGTAAATGCAAAACTAGAACTCTGTAGGAATGTTTTAGAATTTAAACGATATAAAATAAGTCGAACCAAAAAAGAACATATGGAATGCAATAATATTAAGGATGCAAATAAAGATGATCCATCAATAAAAATTTACAGCTAGGAGATACCTCAAAATGTCCAATTCCATTACTATGGTTCTATTATTCATAAGAGAGATGAGGAGGATGTTGCTCTTAGAATTAGAGCGGGGTTGCTAAAGTGGAGATGTGATTCCAGTGTGCTATGTGATCGACGTGTGACAATCAGACTAATAAAAAAATTCTATAAGACGACTATAAAATCGATGATGCTTTATAGAGCCAAATGACGGGCAATCATGAAACATGTTCATAAAATGAGTATAGTCGAAATGATGTGTGGATGTCCGAAACACAAAAGGATCGAACTCCTATATGATCATATACAACGTTGGAGGATACAATGTTGCATCATGTTTCGACCCATATGGCTGACCTCCAATATGGACCATACCATATAGTGGCACATGACAATAGATTGGTTGGAAGGTGCCTCATGATAGTAGTAATTGGACTATCATGAAAGCATATGTTGTCCTGTAGCCAGCAATGTGGAAGTGAGCATTATGGAATGGTATAAAATACCAGCTATTCTCTCCTTTTCAGCCTTATGTGGATAGAAGGCATTTCCAATTGCCTTGAAATTTAGAGAAAGATAACATTCCCTTGATATTCACCCACATGTTTTATGAGACGGACTTTCTATATTCGACTCATTGTTGGTTATATCTCCAACCTATAAAATGAAGGAAATCGAATAGATGCAAGAACCTTAGAAAGGTCTTAAAGCCCAAGATAAGCAATGAATAGATGCAAAATAGAGCAACCGGAGCCTGAAATATGTAGAACTATAGCCCAAAATACCATAGAACCCATAGATAACCAGTAGAAGGTGTTATAAGTTAAATGAAATAGGGTTTAGAAATAAAATGAGGGGTTACTTGTGATGGAAGTATAGGCAGCACACCAAAAATGCGCAACAATGAAGCCGGCGGTAATATGGGGAGGAGAAAATCCTCACAAAACACTTAATCCTCAATCAAATGGGTCATGGGCATAATCAATGTCTTCTGAGGTTTGTAGAGAACCAAATCGAAGGAAAAAAAAAACCCACAAAGATTAGGTAACAAGCTGGTTCAAGAAACATTAAACTTGAATATTTAGAGAAGAATGGGCAGAAAACATCCAAGACAGCCCCAAAAAATTACCAAAAAATTGAGAAAAATATAATCTATCAAGTGGTGAAGGTTTTTGTAGACCTAGATATCCATGTCCATATGACTAATGTCGTCATCCGTACAGCTTGATGACGTCGGCAAACGTCAGGTTGGCTTTGGTTCGCCTCTAAATGTGCTTCGGCAAGTCTTGATGATAGATGGCTTTGATACCAAGTTGAAATCAATGGAGGTTTTAGGGTTAGGGTAGGGTTAGAGTTGAGAGAGAAGGATGTCATGTGTCACATGACTCCATTAATCTTATTTATATGAAGGGGACATTACAAAAGACAAGTATACCCCTCACAACAAGAGGTATTTACAAAAAGGCTAAAATACATCTGTCACATTTTGATTGGTGTTGCACTAATATTTTATTATATTTGAATTCATATTTTAGTAGTCCGAGATGTGCAACACCAATCAAAATGTGCCAGCAGTTGGGCACCACATGGACCCCGGACCATATGACTACGACTCAGCTTTTACAGGGTCCGGCCCTACAAAAGCAAGAATAAAATTCGTAGGGCACTACGACAACGTGGACAGAAGCATTATCCACATGGCCAATTTACGAGAGAAAATATTACATGTAGAGCATTTTTCAAGATGGGTGTGTAGACCCAATGACGTGCCGCCATCTATACACGACAGACTGAGCATATTCAAGAAAAATTCACCGGCCCACCCAAAATGCTAGACACGTACCCCAATCTCTTAATCCAACCGGCGTTAAGCCCTTGGTTAGTGGTTAACAAGGGGTACTTGTCAGATATTTTGGGAGGGGGACATCAAGGTTTGAAGACCCCAGGGTCAGCGAATTTTTTCCCTGGTAACGTTTTAGGTAGGGTCGTGATGTAACAAGGTATACCTGAGATCTTTTCAAATGCGGAAGTGACATTTTTGGTAGGGGTCGCTCTACGGGAGCCAACTTCTTTCAGCTGGGCACCCACATGGGACCAAAATGCCCTTGCTCTCTGTGGGCACCCACCCTTCTCCTTCGTCTCCTATCTCTTCTCTTCTCTCTCTCTCTCTACTGTAACTCTCTCCTCTCCCCTCCCTCACTCTCACTTTCTTCCCCACCTCTCACTCCCTTTATCTCTCTCTCTCTCTCTCTGGGCCTTAGCCCCCAGGGTGCTGAACCACCATGGGAGCTAAGGCAGAAAGAGGGGGGAGGGTGAGAGAGAGAGATGGAGGGAGAGAGAATTACAGTAGAGAGAGGAGACGAAGGGATGGGGTGGGTGCCCACACTGGGGGGGGGCATTTTTGTTCAACGTGGGTGCCTAGCCAAAAGACCTGGGCGCCCAAAGAGCGACCCTTTTGGTAGTCACCGCTGCCATCTGGGCCCACTGACCGCATGGATGTTTAGCCCACCCCTTAGTAGACATTCATACCAAAAATCAGCTTGTTTGATGATTTTTAGCCGTTGGTTTTAGTACTAAAAATGGTTGCATTCAAAGGCTATAAGAACGCCTTAAAAAGTGCTAAAATCTAATGGTTATAGATCACCAAGGGGTGGGATAAACATCCATGTGGTCAATGGGCCCAGATGACAGTGGTGAGTAACAAGTATCATGCTTCCGCATTAGAAAAAGTTTCAGGCATACCTTGTTACATCTTTTTCCTTTAGATATTTTGCTTGCAACCTGGTCTCACTCTTGCCGTGTATGGATGTCGAGACCCTATTGGGTCCACGTTGGTAGAAACCCTACATCAATTGTTTTCTTGATGGACAATTTGGATTGGCCTTTCTCCAAAGGGTCATGATATAACAAGGTATACCTAAAACTTTTTGGCTTGCGGAAGGATGACATTTGTTACTCACCATTGCCATCTAGGCTGACTGACCGTATGGATGTTTAGCCCACCCCTTGGTAGACATTCATACAAAAATCAGCATGTTTGATAATCTTTAGCCGTTGGTTTTAGTTTTCAAAAATAATGGTTGAATCCAACGACTAGAATCACACTTTAAAAAGTACTAAAATCTAATAGCTAGAAATTACCAATCATGGTGATTTTTGGTTTGTATATCCGTGAAGGGTGGGCTGAACATCCACGCGGTTAGTGGGCCCAGATTAAGTACTACACATTAACAGTTCAAGTACCAAGTGGGATTTTTGAATCGAACCGCCACACATTTTTGTGTTAATCACACATCCAATTAAGGAATCATTGTGCTTCTCAAGTTTCAAGTATCTAATTAGACTATAGTTTCTGACGAACACCAAGTGTTGATCTTCTAACACAAGTTGTTGACAAATTCCAAGCCAAATGGGAGGATTGCATGACCATCTGATAATTGTGGGCTTGAACGCGTAGTTCTGACGTTTTGCACTGCTATCATGAGTTAATGGGTTACCCACGAAAAATAAACAAGTTGGGAGAATGCATCCTTTGGAGAAACACGAATATTTGAAACAACCTAGTGAACCGATTTCTTTTGGGCATGGCGGAAAAAACTATGGAATCATAGGGACGAAATTGAATTTAAATGGATAGAAGTAGTGGTGTTGGGTCTACGATAAGGGCAAGTTGGTTTAAAGTGAAAACATCAACCAGCTCAAAGTGTAGCATTCATTGAGCTTGTGATGTCTATGGTACAAGTCCCTTCTCTAATTTTTTGATAGGTATCTATGGTAAGAGCATAGTTTTAAAATTCAGAGTCGACTCGACTCGATCGTATTTCGAGTCTTCTCGGCATATGAATTCGGATTTGCAAGCCCCGATTAGTTGACTCGGAAACTCAGCCGAGTCAACCATTTAATGGCCAAGTCGACTCAAAACTCAATGTCATTTTTTTAATTTCTCAATGTTTTTAGTATTTTCCCTATATTTTTTAAATTTTCAAACTTTTTTTGATAAATATTATTATTTTTATATATATTTAAATATTTAATGACTTGTCGAATCAACTCCCGAGTCATCGAGGTGACTCAACCTAATGGACTTCCGAGTCAAGTCCGACTTCTGAGTTTTAAAACTTCGTAAGAGTACCTAATCATTGTTAGTATTATTGCAAATCCAAATATATAAATGTGAATAAAAAGGTATTTTTGAAAAAGCAAGTATCTTGAGACATTTTGAACCTAGGGCATTTATCTTTCTGGCTTTTGTACCACAAGCCTTTTAAGGATTTAAATTAAAAATGTTGGAGGGAAAATTAAATTTGTGGTTACTCTTGGATTTTGAATTTTGTTAAGTTTTGTGAAAAATTTGTCCCGCATTTCTTGGGGGTGGAACTTATTAAGTAAATTAGGATGAGAGCTGAACTTAAAGGGTGAAGCCCTTGGGCCTTCCACTTTTGTGCCCCTTGGGCACACCTTTGCACCACCTACCTTACTCACACGTGCATGCGCGCACGCCGGTTCAAGTTGTTTGCGTCGGCCCTGAGCTGTGCTTTCCACTCCACTATCACCAAGGTGCTTTTGGAGTATTGGTTTGGGTCTTAACATTTGGTATCAGAGCCAACCCCACCTCCAGGGTTCGAGTCACGGGAGAGGCAACTATGGTTAAAAAAAAAAAATGGGCTTGTCGTAATATGGGATACGAAGGGCCCACCATAGGATGGGCTATGGAAGTTAAATAAAAAAAAAAAAAAAAGGAGCTCACCATAGTATGGGATATGGAGGGCCCGCCATAGTGGCCTATTGTGATCAGTCTCGAAAGGGGCGACTTAGGGAAAGGGCTACCTGGGGGCTCGCTCAAAGAATGAGAAAATAGGGGTACCGGGAAAAATGCCGGGGGCCCGCTCGCAAAAAAGTGAGAAAATAGGGGTACCGGAGTGAAAGCCACCTTAGAGTGGGCTGCCGTGGACGTCGGCTTTGAAGGGTGGTAGAATGTTACGATCCTAGGTTAAGACCTTAGCTTTCCACTCCAAAAGCACTATCACCAAGGTGCTTTTGGAGTATTGGTTTGGGTCTTAACAGTATCCCACTAACCTATCTTTTTATGCATTGGTTCATTGATCTTTTACTTATTTACATTTATGTCCTTTTTAGTCGATCATCCTTTTGACTATTTCATGGACCGTTTCCTATCGTTGTATAAATTCCACACACACCTATTCGTGGGTTGCTACTTGCTCCACGAATGGGACGCATCCTGTGGGAAGTCTCCTTATTCATTTGGTATGTATCTCTCTTGAGACACAACATACAACTCTTCTTCCTTATCGTCTATTTTGCTTTTAGCAACTATCTACACAAGTGAGTTCATCTCTTCATACAGTGCTAGTATAAAAAAGATCATTGAATCTTGAGAGGTGTAGGCTCTAAGAGGTCGATAACACCTTAGATGGTGACTTTTTCACCTTGATCTGTGCACCCAACGATAAGTTTACTTACATATTTACAAATTCAGATTATTATCTGAGAGATTTAATTTTTGTGGGAATTTTGTGAGTGATCTTTTCATTGTTTATTGCTTAAACCAAATTACAGTACCATTAATTTAATAGCAATCTTAAGGTTAAAATCGTTCGGTTTTACTTCATTCTTCGATTGCCTGTGTTTTTATTTTGGATTAATCAATATGAGTTCCTCAAAGCATGTTCAAAAACGTAAACCTTTCTATGGGACGAATTTCAAAAGATGGCGGCAAAAGATGCAATTTTATCTGACTACTCTGAAATTGGAAAATTACTTGACTAATAATATTCTCGATCCATCTGAAGAACATGAGCATGCTAGAGCTGTTTTCTTAGATAAGTAGAAATATAAGGATTATATGTGCAGGAATGGCATATTGAATTAAGTTGGTTGCTTCTCTGTATGATGTATATGTTCACTGCCCTACTGTTAAGGAAATTATGGTCTCTAGAATAGAAATATATTACTGAAGATGATGGGTCGAAAAGGTTTGTGATTGGTAGATTTCTTGACTATAAAATAGAAGATAAATCTGTTACTACTCAAATTGAAGAACTGCAATTACTTATTCACGAAATTTGTATGAGGGTTACAAAACTGTGAAGGATTTTAGGTATCCTCAATTATAGAAAAACTTGCACCTTCTTGGGAGGATTTCAAGAATAATTTGAAGCACATGAGAGAAAACTTTACAAGACCTAATAGTCAGACCGAAGATAGAAGAAGATAACAAATCTAATGAACCCAAGGAGAAGTCCTTCGAACTCAAGTTTAAGGAAATTCAAAGAGAAAACTAAAACCAAACAAAGTTCCATGACAAAAACCAATCTTCTAAGAAAGACAAACCTAAAAGGGTTTGCTTTGTGTGTGGGAAACCATTGCATTTTGCCTGTCACTGTTGAAACCGTGAAGGCAAGGATTACTAGAGGTAAATCGGGTCAAACTCAAGCTAACATCGTCGGAGACGGTAATTATTCTGTTGTTGTGATAGACAGTGCAAAGCCGAATGTATCCTTTTATCCCTATCTCGTTCTCTTTCTCTTCTTACTCCTCTTTCTCCATCTTTCTTTTCTTTTCTTTTTTATCAATTTTGAC
Organism: Euptelea pleiosperma; assembly: GCA_035048495.1. Lineage (NCBI taxonomy): Eukaryota > Viridiplantae > Streptophyta > Magnoliopsida > Ranunculales > Eupteleaceae > Euptelea > Euptelea pleiosperma. Next base: position 3,026,544 of record CM068552.1, on the reverse strand, counting down.
CTAGAAACCCATCCATCTCTAAACCTTAACCCGTGAATAGTGCTGCATGAATAGTAAGCTTCCCTCCTTATTCTCCCCAAAATCGCAGAGCGACATCTCGTCTTGCTTCACAATTGTACAAATAAAAATGCATTTTCCTCATACACTTTGGTGGAAGATGGTGAACACAACAGTTACACTAGGTATTCTGCCTTGCTTTTTCCGTATTGAAATTGAGAGGGGATGAGTAGAAATATAGAGGGGTTAATAGTTGAATTATAGAGTTAGGGTTCCATAGTATGAGAGAGAGAGGGAGAAATGGATGTCCATTGTGCTTAGGTCACAATGACTCCATAAATCTTATTTATGTAATAATAAGTTACAGAAAGGACAAGTATACCCCTTGGGGGGTATTTACACAACTACCCCTATTATATGAAAATACGTATTTCTACGTATCTGATAACACTCCCCCTCAAGTTGGTGCATAAATATCTTTCATGCCCAACTTGCATAAGCATCTGTGAAGTTGCCAACTAGGAACTCTTTTGGTGAAGACATCTACTAGTTCATCAGTCTTCACAAAGGGGGTACAAATTTCTCCAGACACGATCTTCTCCCGAATGAAGTGACAATCCACTTCAATGTGCTTGGCTCGATCATGTTGTACCGGATTGTAAGCAATACTGATAGCAGCCTTATTGTCACAGTATAAGCTCATGGATCTTGATACTGGAAAACCAAGCTCAGCGACCAACATCTTCAGCCATAGCATCTCACACAAGCCATGGGCCATTGCCCTAAATTCTGCCTCTGTGCTAGATTGGGCAACTACTGGTTGCTTCTTGCTCCAAGTAACCAAATTGCCCCCAAAAAAGGTGCAATAGCCTGAAGTAGACCTCCTATCATCCTTAGCACCGGCCCAGTCTGCATCAGTGTATGACTCAACTCTCATGTGGTCATTCTTCTGGAAGAAAAGGCCTCTGCCAAGGGCAGACTTGAGATATCTCAGGATCCTGTGTGCTGCCTCTAAGTGGATCTCCTTAGGAGAATGCATATACTGGCTAATAACGCTGACCGCAGAGGCAATGTCTGGTCGAGTCAGGGAGAGATAAATCAATCTCCCAACCAGCCGCTGAAAACACCCCACATCCTGTAGAGGCTCACTGCTCGAGTCGGCTAACTGGTGATTCTGCTCTATTGGAGTCTCCACAGGTTTGGTTCCCAACTTTCCTGAGTCCCTCAATAGGTCAAGGATATACTTCCTTTGTGGGATAAAGATTCCTTGGCTAGATCTAGCAACTTCTATGCCAAGAAAGTACTTAAGGGACCCTAGATCTTTCGTCTAAAATTCTCCTGCCAAGTGATTCTTCAGCTTTGTCACCTCTTCAGCATCATTCTCCCTGTCAGAATGATGTCATCCACATAGACTATGAGAGCAGTAGTACTCTTCTCCACATGCTTCACGAAGAGTGTATGATCAGCTTGACTTTGAGTGTAGCCCAGCTTCTTTACTACTAAGGTGAACCTCTCAAACCATGCTCTTGGGGATTGCTTGAGCCTATAGAGTGCTTTCCTTAGTCGGCACACTCTGCTGCTATGCCCTGGTGGAGTGAATCCAGGAGGAGGAACCATATAGACCTCTTCATGCAGATCACCATGAAGAAACTCATTCTTCACATCCAGCTGATGCAAAGGCCATGCTTGGTTTGCTGCTATAGACAGCAAAACCCTGATAGAGTTCATCTTTGCCACAGGTGCAAATGTCTCTACATAATCAATCCCGTAGGTCTAAGTGTACCCTTTGGCTACCAGCCTGGCCTTATACTTCTCTACTGACCCATCAGCCTTGTACTTTACTGTGAACATCCATTTGCATCCGACTGGCTTCTTGCCTCTTGGCAAGTCAACAAGCTCCCATGTTTTGTTCTCATCCAGTGCCTTCATTTCTTCTACCATAGCAACTTTCCATCTAGGATGTGCTAGCCCTTCTGCCACGGAGAAGGGAGTGGGAATGGTAGAAACTGATGTGATAAAGGCTCTGTATGAAGGTGACAAAGCATCGTAGGAAACAAAGTTACTCAATGGATGTTGAATACAACTTCTGATGCCTTTTCTAACAGCAATAGGAAGATCTCAGTGGACAAGGGAATGACAGGAATAGAGAGGGATGGAGAATCACCTAGATCCAATGAAGGAGCAACTGGTTCTGGATCAGCTGTGACTTTCGCCCTTCTGCTATAGACTTTGAGCTCCATCTAAGCTCCAGGAGCACTATCAATCACACTAGTAGTATGAGTGGGCAGAGACCTCTCAAACTCCAGAGGAGGAGATAGAGATATAGCAGGAAGAGAAACAGTACACCTCTCTTCATGACTACTCTCCCCTGAAGAGAGGTGGAGAGAAAAAAGAAAGCTCCTCACGGAAGGTGACATCCATACGCACAAACTTCTTCCCAGAGGAAAGATGGTAACACTTATATCCTTTATGGGTAGAAGAATAACAAAGAAAGACACTTGAGTGCTTTGGGATCTAGTTTAGTGCGATGAGGACCTAGGATATGTACATAGCATACACACCCAAAGATGCGAAGAGGAATAGAAAAGAGAGGAGAACCAAGAGAACGAACTTGAATAGGAGATTTAAAGTTGAGAACACGAGAAGGCATTCTGTTTATCAAGTAGGCAGCCGTTAACGCAGCATCTGACCAATAGGTCTTGGGGAGATGAGAGCCAATCAAAAGAGATCGAGCTACCTCAGTCAAGTGTTTCAGAAAGTAGGCATCCTGTTTGTCAAGTAGGCAGCCGTCAACACAGCATCTAACCAATTGGTCTTGGGGACATGAGCAATCAAAAGAGATCGGGCTACCTCAGCCATGCAAATCTTTCACCCTTTGGTCTATAGATTATTATTTTCACTCGCTTTCGACAGGAGTTCACCCTCCCAAGTAAATGAAGATTAGTAGGGTACTAGTGCATCCAAAGTCCAGACCCATCTCGATTATTAATCAGATCAGGAGAGAAATCGCCTTGAGGATCGACTGGAGGAGAGTTCTACAAATCCAAGGAGTAGTGGATGCGCTATTGATATTCGCAACAGCGTTAGAGGAATGAGGTATTTAGGGTCTCTCAGGTATTTAGGTACCAATTGACACCCCTATCAGGGAGTTCTGCAATTAAATAATACTTACTAAAAAATATTAATATGATGATGATAGAAAACGAAGAAAATTACTTATCAAATATACAAAAGTATGTTGAAAATTTATTTAACGATGTTTTTATGAACACTCAAATTTTCAACGATTTCATCATTCGAAAATGAGATACTAATTTACCTCATCCCCACAGAATCTAAGTCACTAGGTACAACATCAACCTCTCAAATTATTCATGGTTCTGTATTGTAAGTTTCACAAAATCATGTTCATAATATTTAGGCTTCCTTGTTGAAGACCTACTTGAAGATGTGCCAGCCGATCAATGGAATATTTACTACAAGCATTGGGAAGTAAATCAGCTTTTGTTCTTTCTTAAAATTTTATGGTTAAGATTGTGCATGCATTCATATTACGATGGGAAAATGATATTATTAGAAAGTTTTTATTTATGATTGTTGAGTAAGAAAAAGCTTGGTTGGTCGTGTAGGCATTTTCTAAAGTTATTAGGAGCTGGGCATCAAAAAAATTTATGACAGGATGGTAAGTTCTTGGGATTTCTGGGTAGGAAGGTGTAGAGAATAGTGGGTGTAGTTGCTTTCTTTATGTCTCAAAATTTTCTCTTGGAATGTTAGAGGGTTGGGGGATAAGAGAAAAAGATCAACAGTCAAAAAGATGATTCTCTTCGAAAAACCACGTGGTGGCTATTCAAGAATCAAAGTTACCACATGTGGATGAAAGAATGATAGGTCAGATTTGGCAAAGCAAGAATATCGGTTGGCGTGTATCCCCATCCATAGGAGCGTCCGGGGGAATCATTCTAATGTGGGACCTTAATAAAATTTTAGTTATGGACACCTTGATTAGGGCATTCACGGTGTCTCTTCTGGGCAGTCATAGGGATGCAAAAAGATTGGATGTTTACGGGAGTTTATGGCCCAGTGCTCCAATCTAAAAACAGTTTTGGGGTGAACTTGATGATATAAGATTGTGGAATGTGCCTTGGTGTTTGGGAGGAGATTTCAATGAACGTGTTCAATCATCAAATAGGAGCAGAGGGTCACATAGAAAAAGGGGCATGAGACAATTTGGGGCATTTATTGAAAGGAACTTTTTGTTGGATCTTCCGCTGGTAGGTAACATGTACACATGGTCAAATGGTCATTCTAGTCATAGTCTCAGTAGAATTGATAGATTCCTAGTGGATAGAGACGGGGATGAGATCTTTCCGAGGGTCACATAAAATGGCCTTTCTAGAGTCATTTCAGATCATAGACCCATCATTTTGGACTGAGGGGACTTTTGCCAGAAGCCCATCCCCTTTAGATTCGAAAATATGTGGCTCCAGTACGACGGATTCAAAGAAAAAGTCAAAACATGGTGGGAGTCATTTGAATTTGTCGAAAGTGCGGGCTTCGTGTTGAGAAGTAAGCTCAAGAGTTTGAAATTAAAATTGAAGGAAGGGAATACCTTGGCGTTTGGCAAAGTGGCAGTGAAGATGAGAGAGATATTAGATAGAATCATCGAAATAGACAAGAGGGGAGAGTAGATCGAGTTAGAATTAGAAGAGAAGGTAAAAAGAGAAGAGCTCAAGAAGGAATTCCAACAGTGGGCATCTCGTGAGGAAATCAAATGGAAGCAGTGGTCGAAGGTGAAGTGGTTAATGGAGGGTGACTGTAAAGGGTATTTTCAGTATGACACGTGGCATACCCAGATCATGGCATGTGTCCGCCGTACGTCTGAGAGGCCGTGTCTCCGACTATCAACATAATTGGATAACAACCAACCGAGATCATGATTAACGTCGATTTCACAACCGAGATGAGAAGGTGACATTGTGTCGGACATGAGGCCAGGAAGTTGACCTCGGATGGATCACGACTAATCTGATAAAAAGAATACTTATGCGAGAGATCGACAAGAGACCGATGATGCGATGTTCTTGTGAGATGTCATCCGCGCCAAGTCACGTATAAGACAAGAATTTCGAGCTGATTGGTACGGACTTCATCGTGCTTCAAGACATGTCACGAGATAACTTTTTCTATAAATAGGGAGCTACAATGATCGGAAAGGTAAGCAATCTGAGCACAATTTTTGTCTAAACTTTGCAGGTGAAACCGGCAGAGGCGGCTAACCAATCGGATTATACGGCAAAGAAGGAGGGCTACACGGATCTTGAAACGGACCACCCGGCGGGATAGACGACTTAAACGGATCTGAAGACGGTGGAATCAGATCTAAAGTCTGTATAAACAGACAATACAAGAATCTTGTACTTAGCAACTGATTCAGTGCAAATCTCAGGGGGGGGATAAGATTTTTCCCTTACAGTGACAACAACACAAGATTCTTCCATAAGATAGCCAATCTTAAGAGACGTAACAATTGCATCACTTCGATTCAGATTGGAGACAGGACCTTCATAGAAGAAGCAGACCTTAGGAATCAGATACCTCTATTTTATTCCCACCTATATTCGAAGACAGTTGTGGATAGACCCAAATTAAATGGCTTACACTTTGACCGGATTAGTGAGGGGTCCAAAAGAAACTTAGAAACCCCTTTCAGAATAGTGACCTGGATTGCATGTTGAGTAGGATGGGCTTTGGGCACACATGGAGAATCTGGATGCGTAAATGTGTTAGGTCACCCATTTCTCGATCCTAATCAATGGTGCTCCGTCAGGGCACTTCAAGAGTTCTAGGGGTCTGAGACAAGGAGATCCGTTATCCCCTTTTCTCTTCATTTTGGTTGTAAAAGCATTAGGGATGATGATTTCTAGAGGGGTGTCGATTGGAGAGTTATCGGGTTTTAGAGTGGGTAATGAAGGGGTAGAGATTTCTCATCTACAATTTGCTGATGACACCTTGGTGTTCACGTCGGATTCTAGAATACAAATGGCTTTTTTGAGATGTCTCCTATGCTGCTTTGAAGTATGCTCCGGTCTCAAAGTAAATTTTAACAAGAGCATGATTATGAGCATAGGGGACATTGGGGTAATAGAAGATTTGGCTAGGATATTGAAGTGTTCTACTACATGCGTACCCATGTCTTACTTAGGACTACCTCTAGGAGCGCCTTACAAAGCCAAATCGATCTGGTATCCGGTGGTTGAGAGAATTAGTAGGAGACTGTCACATTGGACAGGGAAATATCTATCAAAAGGTGGGAAACTGGTTTTGATCAAGAGCACACTTTCTAGTATGCTGGTTTTCTTTATGTCTTTGTTCTCGATCCCAACTAAGGTGGAAAGAAAGATAGAGCGATTGATGAGAAACTTCCTATGGCACGACAAGGAGGACACTTTTCGTTATCTCTTGGTGAAATGGGATCAAGTGTGCCTCCCTTTGAAGAAAGGAGGGTTAAGTATCAGGAGAATAGGGTAGATGAATCAAGCGCTCTTAGGAAAATGGACGTGGAGATTGTGGAAGGAAAGAAGAGCTTTGTAGCAAAAAGCGATTGTGGGCAAATATGGTGGAGGAACCGGGAGGTTGGGCCTCGAAGGATTCTAGGTCGTCGTATGGGTGTGGAGTTTGGACAGGAATTCTCAAAGGAAAGGAGAGAGTGTTAGAAGGGACTATAAAGATTTGGGGGGATGGACCTAGAATCAGATTTTGAGAGGATGTATGGTGTGGTGATATTCCCCTTATGAAGGTGTACCCGCGTCTCTATTCCTTATCTTAAAGGAAAGGCCAATTTATTGTTTCAGCTTGGATCCAGGATGGTCTAGAGGGTTACTGGGATTTAGCTCTCAGAAGAAACCTCCTAGAATGGGAAAAAGAGCAGCTGGCATCCCTGAAGGATTTTCTGCAGTTTCATATAGTCACACCCTTGGAGGAAGACCATCTATCATGGCTCCATTCCAAATCGGGGAGTTTCTCGGTGAAATCATTCTATGAATCCTTATCCAGTAACACCATCTCACAACCACCATTACAATTAAGCCCAAAAATCTAGAAAGCCAAAGTGCCATCCAAAATACGCTTCTTTGCATGGACCTCCTCCCTTAACAAAATACTTACTGCGGAAAATTTGATTGCACGAAAGTGGATTCTGGTTAATTTCTGTACTATGTGTAAATCCAATGGGGAAAACACTGATCACTTACTCTTGCATTGCGATTTTGCCACACATATATGGTCATACTTTCTGATGCAGGTGGGTATCTCTTGGGCTATGCCAGAGAAGATTACAAATCCTTTGGAGGATGATTCCATATGCGGTTATATGGGGCCAGTGGTCGGAAAGGAATAGAAGGATATTCAGAGGAGAAGAAGGTTCACATCAGGACACCATAATTCGCATTAAGGCATCCTTATATAGTTGGGGTAGTGCCTTACCAGAGATGAGGGGTTGTTTCTTTTCTGAGATGGTCTTTAGTTTCGATGCTTTGTTGACTAGATAGTTTATGGTTAGTTTTCTTCTTTTGTCTGTTTCCTTTTTGTACTTTGAGATCTTCTCGATCTCCTTCTTTAATATTATTCTCCTTGACTTATCAAAAAAAAAGTTCTTCTGTTCAATTACTTGTTTTCTTTCTGTTTCAGTTTTTATTGTGTTATGTCATTTAAAAATATATAGAACATCGTGCATAAAGTGTACCCCATGAAGAAGCTACCAATTTTTCTGAATCACACAATAAAAGTTCAAACCCATATGCTGTCTCTATCAAATAGCTCATGGGAAATGACATAGAAAGATCTTATTTATTGTCACTCTTGTAAGAGGCCGCCTCTGGTTTTGATTCTCTTATGTTAAAAGGTACTTCAGTAATATCTGCTTACACATCTTATATGTGGTAAAAAAATTACTAATGCACCCTTCCTTACTCCCACGTGTGCACTTTCCACTATGGATGGGTTGTGTTCTTATGGATGTATGGTTTCAAGAAGAGAATTATAATATTCCAGTGGATTTGGTATGTTCTTTAGGTGAATTGTGTAATTTGAACCTAGGCCCCATGGTAAGCCTTGAAAGTATTGAAAGTCCTCAAGTTATGATTGTTTTTTTCTTCCAAAATGCATATTCAAAGGTCTCTGTACTTGGATGTGGATAACAATTGGAAAGATTTGCCTATATTCCTGATAGAGTTTTTCTCTGTGCGTAGTCATCAAGAAAATATGACATTATTACTGGATTTATCTGAACTCATGATTCATGGAAGAGCTCATGATTCCTGATAGCATACTATTGCTCACAATATTTTGTATGTTTAAAAGTTATCTTGGATATACGTAATGCTTTCATATATATTTCATAAGTATCCTTGATATACCTAATGTGTTAACATTTATTCTTACGTCCTCCAAACTTTATCCCATGATAAAGAGTGCAACAAATAAGCGGAAAACTTTAACATGTTTTATGATATTTTTTGTCACTGGTCTGCAGTGTCATTCTTCTTCCCATAGCCATCGCATTCTACATCACTTGGTGGTTTATTCATTTTGTGGATGGATTCTTCTCCCCAGTCTATACTCATCTTGGGATCAATACATTTGGTAAGGATCGTGCCAATTCCTATTTTCATTACTTTAGAATTGGGAGGCAGGATTAGAACTATCTGGCCTTCAAATTTTCTTGTAATAACACTTTGTGTGATTCATTATTGTCGAAGACATCATGCAAACTTAGTTTTGATAAATAAGAACTTATAATAAAAGAATTAATGTGACGCAAAACTATGGATACGCAAGGGTAGGGAAAATCGATGCATAAATAATTTTAAATATTGTAAAATCACATAATTTTATGTGTATGATCTGAGATTCTGAGAATTGTATCACAATAAGAAAGGTAGAGAAAACAAAGATGAGGCTAGACCAAGGAAGTGGTATGGCCACCCCAACTGCTAATGGCCTACAATGTGTTATGCTAGGCATCAATTTCAAAGAAATGAAATTCCAGAACTCTTAAGAATCGCATATACAGCAAAAGGGATGGGCCATGGCCACAATGAAATCATTATTGGGGTCCCGGTCCATAAACTTTTATCATCTGAAAGACTTGCCACTGCCACATGGAACCATCTGCACTTTGGAAATATGGGGCTTGCTGTCCGTTGCTTATGGAGGGAGAACACACTTTCTATGTATGATTGTTGGGTAAAACCCTCAGGAGAGGGGACACGATAGAAGGCCTAAGGAGAATTTTACATAACCTTAGATTTTTCTTCGGTCACCTACAACCATGTGATTCTAGGGAGGGTTGAGTAGGATGGTGCAAATGGGATAATATTGATATGAGTTTATGTTTCCTTCTGGCAGGAAGAAATAAAATGTCCATGCACAGAACATATTACTAATTTAGGAACTTACCATCCTTTCACCAATCAGAAAGGAATCTTATCTGATGTTAATAAGATACTCTAGAGAAGACACTGAAGCTAGTAAATCCAATTAGGGGTTTCCTCATTGTCTTGTCCAAGCTGAACCCAGAAATCAAGAGACCGAATCTTCAGACAAGTTGGAGTCTTTCAAACATCAAATTATATTATGAAAACTTCTCTCATCACCAATAATCTGAACCTTTATTTGTTGTCTTCATTCTGGACTGAGTTTGGTCAAATGCAGGTCTTGGGTTTATCACTTCGATCGCTTTCATCTTCTTAGTCGGCGTATTCATGTCCTCATGGTGGGGAGCTTCTGTTCTTGGTCTGGGGGGAATGGTTCATTAAGAAAATGTCACTTGTAAGATATTTACTCTGCCTCAAAGCAAATAAGTGCAGCAATATCACCAGGTGAATACATCCATACTCCGTTTTAGCCCAAGATCCTATTATCCTAATCCTTAAAGCATTATATAGCACTCTTGCAGATCAGAAATCTCATGCTTTCAAGGAAGTGGCAATCACAAGGCATCCACGTATTGGGGAATATGCATTTGGCTTCATCACATCTACTGTGATTCTCCAGACAAGTGCAGGTCAAGAGGAGCTCTGTTGTTGCGTGTATGTGCCCTCCAACCACCTCTACATTGGAGACATTTTGCTCATCAGCCCAAAGATATTACAAGGCTGAACTTATCTATTCCGGAAGGGATTTGTAAGAGTGCTGAATCAAATTATGACTGGCTGATGGGGTCCCACTATGAATGTAACAGTAATTTAGTTTTTGGTTGCACAGTGATGCAGAAATCGTTATTTCGGGGGGCATGTCGATACCTCAAATATTGACAACAGTGGATGCACAAGCCACTCTGGCGGCAAGAGTTGGCGGAAGCCCAAAATTGGCAGTTGCACAAGTATAATGATGGGTCTGTAAATAAAAAATCTTTTATTTTTTGAGAAAACATGGGGTGTTGGTCACTGCGACAAGTGAATTGTCACTCCACCAATGAACACAACAGTCAACAGTATTGGACGAAGAAGTGTTGGGAGTCTGAACTTGAAAAGACCTTGGATTAGACCTTATCGGAGCAACTAAGATAGTTCATTTGTCTTAATAACCATTACCCCAGGATTCCTCTTTTTTGTTTTTTGTTTTTATATTACACACAAGCTATGCATCAGTGTCCTTACAAGACTGGTATGTTGGTCGGATAAGTCTCAAATCCAAATCCTCCTTACCCATCCATAAATTCAGCTTACTGACCAAAGGAAAAGCAAATCAGAAATGAAAATGAAACCTTTGTTTGCTAGATCGATAAATGGTAGTTTACATTTTTATCTGGTCTTTTAATTTGGTGGCAGTATCTTCATTGTTTGTGGCTGTTTCATTTCTCACAGCAACTCGTTCGATGATTCTTGTGACTAGAGAGGATTACATTAGTCAGGACATTGACTTGTCTGACCTTCATCCAACCTAGCTATGCCATACATGTTGGGTACATCTGAGGGTTGGGGAACTACCATTTGATGAATACGATCGAGGAAATCTCCTAGGCCAAATTTTAACATGATCAGGTCATCCCGACAATCCCATCTTGACTTTTTTCAACTGTTCTATATATTTTACAATTGTCCACCCAAAAAAAAAAAAACAAATTCGATCTAATGGCTAGGAACATTCGACTAGGTTAATTCTTTTCTAGAAGACCTATGTAGATGTGATCTGTCTAATCAAGCCTCTGCACGGGTGCCATGTGTACAGCATAATAAGTATGATCATCACTATCATCATCTATGCCCTACCCAAAATATTTGGGGTCGGCATCATAAATTCTATTTCCTGTAGGGATGTTTTGGTTATCTTTGCACTTTTTTTTTCCTATTCAGAGGTCCAGGGTATCTAAGCCCCTCAATAGAAAAGGTATGGATTTTAGTAATTTTGCCAGAATAATGAAAATTAAATATTGATGGAAGGGAGGGAGTTAATTTCTTTTTTGTTCAAAGACCAAAGTGAGTACTCCTAGGGGTGTTTGGGTGCAGGAATAGCATACCTTATCACAGAATATGAGTTGATTAAAATAGTTCATATTTTATATCAAGCATGCTTTATAGTTTATACACACTTTATTCAGTGCATTTTGATGATGATTGGACAAGCCAATAGGAAGGTTTTCGACCACCGAACGATGAACATAGTGGGGCTAATCCATAGTGTATAAACCATATCTTCCATGTAACAGAATGAGCACCATCATATCATGATTTGAGGGCGAGATGGGCCAAACTATGTTATAATCACTGCAAATGACGGCTAGATTATGAGCATCGTTCACAGTGCCTTATCCGAACTATTAGGGGTCGGGAACATAAATCCTATTTCAACATGCAGTTCTATCTAGAGCTACATCTTGTGTCAAGGCATAATGAAAGTTTGACGATTATGGTGATTATTAAGAACTCATTGACATTATTAAGAACCATCGTCACGCCTTATCCCAACTCTATACATATATTTCATAACATGGTGCACTACGAAAACTCAATCGGCTCTTGGATTGTCCATGATTGTTCGACTGATGCAACTTTAGGAAGGTGGCCCATCCATATGACAATTCTTGTTCAAAAGACGGCTAGTATTGAGATTATTCTGTTATTCTTCTTTTCCCACCAGACCTATGCTGTCATCCACCCTGATTAGGATATTTTTCTTTCACTCAGGAGACCCAAGTTACATTCAAAAGAGGACCAGTTCATCTACAATACAGTCTCAAGCAACCAAGCAACAATAACAGTTAGAAGAGCATAGCCGATAGTAATTGGTAACATTTACCAACTTACACAAAAAAAAAAAGCAGCTAAATTGAGCCAATGTATGTTATGTGACATTTCTTTTCCCACCAGACCTATGCTGTCATCCACCCTGATTAGGATATTTTTCTTTCACTCAGGAGACCCAAGTTACATTCAAAAGAGGACCAGTTCATCTACAATACAGTCTCAAGCAACCAAGCAACAATAACAGTTAGAAGAGCATAGCCGATAGTAATTGGTAACATTTACCAACTTACACAAAAAAAAAAAGCAGCTAAATTGAGCCAATGTATGTTATGTGACATTTCAAATGCTTCTGTTTAACATGGGATTTCACATTCCTTCCTAAAAAAATAAGCTTCATCACCCCAAAAGTAACTCCCATTTGAGTTTTAATACAACCTATTACAATATTTACAAAAAGAAATGGGGGGTCCTAGAAAAGCATTTTGTCTACTCACAAAACGTGTGGGTCAGTCGATCCTCCTCAACACCCAACTGTGAAGAAGAAACCCACAGATCAACATTACCTTACATTCCTAGATACACCCACCGGAAAGAACTTCGATCAAACAGAGCCAAAGAATGACTTGTCAGCTATTGAGTGTAGACAGCACACCTCCACTCTTAGCTGGTATAACCACCTCCCAACCAGGCCCTTTAAGGGGAAATGCATTACCAGCAGCTGTGATTTTACCATCATCATACGGGGGAACAGAAATCAGATCGCTACGATCCAAAACCCTTTCAAGATCTTTGTCACAGATATCTGTCTGAATCTGCTTCTCCTCATCATCTTCTTCATCTCGAAGCAGAGCCAACAGATCCTCTTCCTGAAACACACACAACTCTGTTAGAAAACCAATAAAGATAAAGAGTACAAGTTCATCGTAAGACGGATCTAACAAACAAAATATTGGTCATAGAAAAATAACTGTCACCAAACAATTAGTTTCCACTCCAAAATGCCATACCTTAGCTGTCCATCATTTCCAACATTCTTATCAAGTTTAAGAAGACAATTCATTAAATGAAAAACTAAATAAATGTAGGATGTCCAGCATGTCCCAGAAGGGTTTGGACTTTGGATCAACCATTTGATGGATTCTGAATTGGATCTCCTATACCAAAAATGAACCAGATTAGATGACCATAACCATCGGATGTTGACTTTTTTGGAATGTTCATGACCAAAACCATTTGATGGTTACGAGGATTATGTATGAATGGTGAGTCCCAACCTCTACATTTGAGCCATGGATAGCATGGGTGGTGTACAAGGAGGGATGCTGGATAAGCAGATCTCTCGACCTGGGAATTCCTCTTTGGCAAACCAAAAAATATATAACGGCAGCATATTTACTGGTGTTTGTGTGTGTGTGTGTGTGTGTGTGTGTGTGGGGGGGGGGGGGGGGGGGGGGGGGGGGGTGTGGGGGGGTGGGAAAGCCCCACAAATGCAATGAAGGAAGCAACAAGCAAAGAATGAGACATCAGATGTGAAGGGTGATTGGATATTTTGGAAATAAATGAAACAATGAACATCATGCCAAGGAATGATTGTTTCGTAGAGAATAGAATCACTAAGGCTTTTCCCATTCAGTTATCTGATACTCTGACCATGAAAAGCCTGCATCATATGAAAGATGAGACATTCTAGGAAGGGTGAAACCACAGAGAGACAAGGGTTTCATAGGCACAGGCATGGGTGAGACGTGTAGACGTGTAGGACCTTTCCATGGCTCTCCAGCCAAAGCATAATCCCTTAACGAAGTCACATGCCACCCACCAAAAGGTTGCACGCTCAAGTACCAAAAACAACTGACTAAGCACAAATGGGGCAAAGTTCACAACAGACTACACAAACCTCAACGACAACCAAAGAATTGGGCTTGGTTCTCTCCTGCTGGAACTGCCCTTTCCCAATCACCACATGCTCAAGCTTCAACTTACTGAAAGCTCTCTTCAATATGCGACCCTGTTAACAAGAACAACTCCTCAGCTTCCTTCCCAAAGATCCAAAAAAGTTACATTAATAGAAACCATGTAAAAAGGCCATCAGTGAAGCACCTCAACGGATTGGGCAGTCGCAAGCCTGTATACATGAACAGGTCGGGTTTGGCCTATCCTGTGGCATCTATCCATGGCCTGCAAATCCATTTGAGGGTTCTGGATTGCACAGGCAATACAATAAGTCAGTCAAATAGCCCAAAAAAGACCCTATACAGGAAAGACAATCAGAAAAAAGAGCTTACCCAATCACTGTCATACATTATACAGGTATCAGCTGCAGTGAGGTTGATACCCAGTCCACCAGCCCTAGTACTGAGAAGAAATATTCTAAGATTGCTGTTTAATTCATTGAACTCCTGAATCTGCTTAATGTACAAAATATCACCATTAATAGTAGCTGATTCACCTTTGTCATAATTTTTTAAAATTCTAAGCTAGTAAGAACCATGACCAGCAATTTCAAATACAAAAATAGAACTCGAGGTTGTCAGGTAGAGCCAGAAAACATAAAACTATGCCCGGGCACAAACATATGGTGCACATGCAGGGAAGGGAACCAACCACTCAAAAGGATCCTATCTTGGAGATATTCTTGGCCAAAAATTGATCCAATCGGATGATATTAACCATCTGTCCTGTAGTCTTTTTCCTAGACAATTCACAATAGTTTCTCCTACATTCCAAAAGAATGATAGATCGGAATTTCCATCTGGGTCATTTTTTGCTTTTGGATATCTCTATAGCTTCCCCAAAAATTGATTGGTGTGTTCTCACTACTTCCTTCATGTGCAGCGTGCTTACCAGTATGATTGGCAGGCCGGCCTTGCAATCCAACAAATGGGCACCTTAGATTTATCAAGATTAGTATTTCTCTTTCCTTTAATTAGATAACACATACTTGTCTCTGTCTTTCATCCAGTTTCACGCTGCCATCAATCCTACAAACTTCAAGCCTTTTCTCACTAAAATAGTAATCAATTATATCCAAAACCTTTGTCCACTGTGAGAATATTAGAACCTGAAATAGCAAACAATTCTGGAAGGTGACTTGACAGATCAATAATGTAATGGGAAAGAATTCAACTATCAGATTGTTAAGCGTACTTTGTGCTTCCGAGCGAATAGTTGTGCCAAGAGTCTGTCCAGCAAGCGAAATTTGCCGCACTGTTCCACCAACTGTTCGATGGGCGGATAAGAGACTAGAGGAAAACAAGCAATAAATAAATGACTGGCTGATTTTGTTAATCACAAAGGGAAATTTAATAGAGATCGCAAAATCCATACGCGACCCATTAAACTCGGACTCCAAGAGGTCAGGATGGTTGCAGTTCTTCCGTAGTTGAATCATCAAATTGTTCAGCTTGCCTTTCATGCCATATCCTGCACTTTTACCACCTGTGCATCATCAGAGAAGCGATGGCAAAGGATGGTGAGAACAGCCCAGTCTATAAGGCACCCATTTGGTAGACTGTAAGGACAGTATACAAGCCACACAGCATGTTAAGCACACAAGCAAAAGGTAGAATAGACAGTTCATTGGTTTCCACCTAGGAGATCTCTTTACACCAAAAACTGACTGATCAGATGATTGTAACTATTTATTCTATTGAATTTTCTTTTCTAGACCAATCACTACATTGTCAAAGAACACTATAAATAGAGTAGTATGAATCATCCATCAGGTTGATTTTTGGCCAAAAAGATCTCTTAAGTGAGACCTTCGAATGGTTGGCTCCTGCCCTCTTTATTGTCTACCACTATATCGTTGGTAGAGGCCATCCTTACGAGCTACCCGATTAATGGTTGGCTCCCACACTCTTTAATGTCTACCACTATGTCGTTGGTAGAGGCCATCCTTACGACCTACCCGATTGGTACCTTATATTTCCCTCTACATATTCCTTGCACTATAGCCTTCCAGTCTGGCTAATTCTATTTTTCATGAGGGAAAATAATTCTTACTGCTGTCTCCCTTCTCCTGTAAATAGTTCTCAAGTGTTTTATTAACTAAATGATCCTGGATGTTCTTTTGGTGCTCCGTCATATTGGCATATATAATGATCTCTTTTTTTCGAGGTAGCATCTGCTCAACTTCCGCCTTCAATCTTCGCAGGAGAAATGGGCGTAATATTGCATGAAGTTTTGTCACCACCTGTGAACAATCAAATCCTCTGAGCATTACACATAGAAATGGTTAAATCACAAGAGAGAAATTTAACACATCCTCAGCAAGGATGCATACTTGAACTCTTCTTTTCTCCTCCAACTCTTCCTGCTGGGCTTCACCGTTGCACTTCCCTGACAAATCAAACCTGAATACGAAATCCTATGTCATAATCAGACCATGGCTACCAATCAAAAAAAGAAAGAAAAAATTAGGCAATATGACATTCATTGACTGGCAAAATTTTGTTCCTATATGTTGTAAAGGATCGTTTGAAAAATACAGAAAGAATACATCAAATTTGAATTCGATATGGAGCCAACATTTTATAACAGACGAGTCCTAGCATGGGATAGCATAATAACAGTTTACATCAGTTGGTATTATTGCACTATCCATTGGAATTCTACCCTGGTAGAGATAATAAAATAATGGCCAAAATTACAATATTTTGCTACACTTTTAACAACACCGCCTCCTAACCCCAAAGACAAGCTCAAAACCCTGTTTCTTTCCAGCAACAAAAAGAAAAGATGCAGAACCCAACTCAAATCAATACAAAAGTTTGCAAACCAACGCAGAAAACAATCTAATGTTGATAAACCGCCTGTCCAAACCACCTCTTAAGTTCCTACCATCAATTCTCCTTCTGAATTCTACCCTGATAGAGGTAATAAAATAAATGGCTGACTCCAAGAATGCCAAAATTACAATATTTTCTTATACTTTTATCAACAATGCCCCCTAACATGCCTGCAACACCAAAAATGATATATAGTTCCTTTCAAACAGATACTGTCAAAACAAATACACTCTCGAAAATGATAAAACTCTTGTCTACCATGTTCATTCCCATGTACAAAACGTATAACCTCTCAAATTCAATAATTGATATTGAAATTCAAAAAATCTGTAAGTATCAGTTTTGAGAGCAAAATTTTCAAAGGTAAGACACGGAGAGGTTATCGGCAGTTTGGATGCAAGGATAGCTCAGTCCTGAATAAGCTAAATCCAAATAAAAGTTTATTTGGAGTTTGGTTTTGAACAAGCATACCTTGAACCTGAATTATCCTTGAAAAGGAGAAATGTTTCGAGGATACACCTATTCTACTAAATAGTCAGCCTTAAAATATGAAAGGTGTAAGAAAAAAAAATGCAAAAATATCCCCTTGACTTTCTGAGGATGACATCAAGACGTCCTCACCTAGAGTGTACTAGAGGAGGAGAAGGACTGGGCCCATTCCCATGTCTTTGTACTTTGATGACTATGTGGGCCGCAGTTTGAGTTCTTGATTTGTAGGAGCGGAAGACCCCACATGCATGCGCATCTTGAAGACTCCACAGTGGAAAGATGCATGTGGGCTGTGTTGGGAGTTCTTAGATAGTTTTTATTGCTTTTCTTCTAGGCTTAATTTTATATTTTCTAGAGTTTTGGATGTCCAAGCAAATAGCCCAAAGTTGTGGGGCTCATTGTAATTAGCCTTAGTTTAAGTTGTATTTTTTAATAGCCATTAGATCTATTGGATGGCTGAGATTAGATTAAAGTATTTGAGTTAAATATTTATGTAATTTTTCATTATGATGAATGATATTTTCCTTTGAGAAATCTCTTGTGGAATGAATCCGTCCTTCCTTAGTACGAAGCCAAGTTATTTCAGTGTGAATCTGAAGGTATTCTTCTCTCTCTCTCTCTCTCTCTCTCTCTCTCTCTCTCTCTCTCTCTCTCTCTCTCTCTCTCCACGATTATTTTCTCAATTGGAGCTAATTTTACCTAGAAAACCCCAATCTTGTGCACCTAAACCCTAACCCTAGATTTTGGGTTTTGGTCTAGGACCACCCAACCTAGCCACACCATTCCCCCTCCCTCATAGTGCCATGCGGCAAACATATTGGACCTTATAGGACCCTGCGGCTCCTTACACCACTTGTTCTCCCCTCTACAACCCTTAACACCCCCAAACCCTAGCCATACACCCTGAACCCCTTCCCCTTCCCACCATTACCACACCTCCCTATATACCCCTAGAGCATTGCAGCTCCACCCTCTAGGTGGTTCTCCTGTGTTCTCCACTTAAACCCTAATTCTCTTCTATTACCTCTGTAACCCCTAAAACCTTGCTATATACATTCCCATGCCTCCATGCATCACCCTCTATAGGGCTCTCTATAGTGGGCGGCAACACCAAAAAACCTTTCCCACTTCTCCAAATTAAATTTTCACATGTTCTCATTTTTCTCCAAAACCCAACTTAAATTTGATACTTGTCAGAAAGCCCCGAAACCTTCCTAAACCTATTTTTATTTAATAGATCTTGGAAAAGGATATAAGTGAACGTACAAGTGTTGATTGAACCCTACTTAGTGAAAGTTCTTACTTCCATTGGGCCTCTCAATCAATAATTGAGGGTTTTTCACTGCTTGATTGTGGATTCTAGCGTTGGAACAATTAATTCAATTATTTGCTAACATATCTACATATTTGTGGTAGGTTGTTAGATTTATTTTATATTTTTTTATTATCCGTGATAATTTATTTCTGATCTTTGCACATCATGTAGGCTAGTTTTCATCATCCTGCATCACTTTCAAAACAGATAACCTCTCAAAATCGATACAGAACATGTTCACCAATAACATGGGTTTTCAGAGGTATTACTATGTATTAAATCTATTTCAGTTGATCGAGAATGCCCACAAAGACATTCAAATTCAAACCAAGAGGAAGTTCTCTTCTTTTAGTGGGTTCAATAAGAAATTCATATGAACCAAAGATGAGATAAAATAGCTTGAAAGAAACTAGTTACCCTACTTGACTCTCACACTAAAATTCAACAGATCGATCCTTATAGGCCTTGATTGGCTTTGGGGTTGATTGTGAAAGCCCCAAAGGAAAAAACACAGAATATCAAGAATTCTTTGGAGATTCCACTTCTATGGTTACCGCAGGCATCTAGGAGTGTTTGGGGGTTGTGGGAGGGTTTAGAGTGTTGTAGGAAGAACTAGTATAGAGGAATTACTATTCATGTGGCACTATTCACAGTATCGCTCAATGGTTAGGGTTTAGAGATGGAAGAGATGCGGTTGGGTTTTCTAGGTCAAACTTGATCCAAAAGGAAAATAAAGATGGAGAAAGAGAAGAGAATAAGGGAGAAGAGATAGAGAAAGAGATAGTGATAGAAAGATACTTTCGACTTCGCACCGAATTAGCTTGGCTTCACATCAAGAGAAGATGGCTTCACACCACGAGAGAGATTTCTCAAAGAGAATTCTATTTCTTCATTCATAATTTTCATCATTAATGAAAAATTACAACTAAAAGAGAAGTACGTAATATTTAACATAACATAATATTTAACAGAGATACAGTTTTTTTTTTTTTCCATTGTCTCGTTCCATCTTGTTTTGTTTCAGTTGATATGTCTCATTCCGTTAGCTTACCGAGACAATGAGATGGAATGATATTTTAAACCTTGAATGAGACAAACTAAGACAAACGCCGCAATTTATTGTTTGGGTCGGAAGAGCATCCCTCTTAATTATCTAAGTATTTTATCATCATCATCATATGCCTTATCCCAATTATCTGGGGTCAACAACAAGAATCCTATTACACCACTAGACTCTATTAAGACCTATATCTTCTGTCAAGCCATAATGTATTCTGAGTATTTTATGAAATCATGTATTTTTGGTTGAGTATTTTAATATTCAACAATTTTTGGAACAGTTAACAAAAAAAATTCCTCCCCTATCCCGTCTATATATTAGCTTCAGCTCTAGTCATTAGGTTTACTCAAATACAATTAAATGGTAACCTACGTAACATAGAGACACATTATGGGCAGGGTGTATATACTTAAAATTTTGCAATGTCTGACATGGGTATAAAACTAATTTTGAATCGTACGGGTAACACATCCTGTGATTTTGCTCTGCTTGAATTATTACAAAGACTTGCGGCCAAGTCGGACCGAGTCAAGCAAGTCATCTCAGTCTTGAAGGGTACCAATACAAATTCTAGGGATGCTGAATGAGCCTAAATTGTAATAAATAGTATATAAATGTCGCATTGACTCAGACAAGCAAATATCAATTTTATCAATTCAGTCCTAACCATGTTGTGTACCAAAACCAAATCTTTGACCCTTGCAAAGAAAGCTACAAATTTTGTATTGCTTTAGCCTATATGGTAAAGTTTTACATGTTCTTTAGTTTGACATGATAACTAGGCAGACATTCTAGTCAGTGAGAACATAAAGTCGATTTGCAGAAAGTCACCGTTGCAAGAAAAACAAAATAAAAATTTAAAACATAGACCCAAAACACCTTTGGACAATAAAGTGAATGACTTTTATTGTTAGTTTAGTTTGATCAGCGAAAACTGACCTTTGAGATCCAGCTCACAGAGATAGCAATTGAATTCACAAGTTGAACAAGCATATGGCAATGATAAAAGAACAAATCCAATAAGCAAATTGGATATTTACCATGACTCAAATTCTTTATGGGATGAGAAAATATCAGGCAAAATGAAGTTCAACAATGACCAAAGCTCAGCCAAGTTGTTCTGCAGAGGCGTTCCAGTTAGTAGAAGCTTATTTTCCATGGACAAGTGCTTCAATTCTTTCACTAATTTGCATTTCGAATTTTTCAGCCGGTGTCCCTTCAAGAAGAGATATTTTGGTAAGATGGCAGACGCACCAAAGTTATATTTGCAAGAGTTTCGTGCTTTGAAAGAATTAAAATGGAGAAAAGAGAGAGAAGGAATTTATGACTTGATTTGACTACTAACCTCGTCTACCACAACATATTTCCAATTGTAATGCCTCAAACATCTTGCGTCGCTCATTGCAACTCCATAAGAAGTAATTATGATGGGGAATTTGGGGCCAATTGCTCTAGGCGTGTACTTTTTTCTTATCTCCAACCTTTCTTTCATATTTCCATGGTAAATAATCGCATTCATTGAAGGAACAAACCTAACGTGCAAGACTTCCCAAAGTAAACATATGTTGGTGGGGGCTAATTAATAGGAGAACCAATATGTATAAGTTTACCTTGAGATCTCATTTATCCAGTTTGATAGAGTAGAAAGAGGAGCTATTACTAAGTAGGGCCCATCCAAGCCCTTGCCCTTTAAATGGGCAAGAAAGCTGAGAGTTTGAATTGTCTTGCCAAGCCCCATTTGATCTGCTAGAATCCCGTTAAGTCCATTTTGCCATAACGAAATCAACCACTTCACCCCTTTGATTTGATAAGGCTTCAACTTTCCACCAGTCAATAATGGAACAAGTTCAGCCTGCTCTTTCTCAGCTCTCTCCTCCTCGGTGAGGTTGGCATCTTCAGGAGATGTGCCTTCTTGGGATCTTGATAACATTGCCGCAACTGCTTTCTTGGCTTTCCTCTAAAGAGCATCACACATTGGCAAGGATTATTGTAGATAAAAACAGTCAAAAGTACAAATGCATGAAGAAAATGAAACCAATGCACTATAGTGATTCAAGAACAAAAGCTAATAATAAAATATAATGTATTAAAAAATAAAATAAAAATAATGATAAGGAATTCTCTTCCATCTTGGATGTAAGGATGTCATTGATATATGCAAATAATGAAGGACAAGCCAATAAGAGTCAAAACCTCCAACCAAGCAACTATAATGTCTTCAGTACCCAAATGGCTCGAATACAGGCAAAATGGCACTTCCTTGGCGAGGAAAACACCAAAAGAGATAAAATGACAAAAAAAGTGTTTTAAAGGCTTTTGAAGCTCACACCTTGGGGCTCACCTCGGGATGAGGCTTCCGCATAACACCCTGAGGCTTGTTAAAAAAGTGTTAAAGCTCGTACAATTTCTTATATTCGAATTGGGGGTCCTATGTAGTGACTCTCTTTTAGGCTGAATCTGTAATCTTTGGGTGTTGGCTTTCTTTTTGATAACTTTCTTCTTTTTCCCTTCACAGTCTATGTACTTCTAATCAGGGTTTTTCCCTTTTTCTCAATACATATATAGTCATCGTATAAAAAAAGAAAAAGAATGCATAAAAGCCCATCATATGCCTCATCCATTGAGATTTAAGAAGACGTACACCTCACACTATTTACACATTTTTAACATTTTGTGTGAGAGGTGACCACCTCACATTTTTATGCTGGTGCTGGCAACAAAAACATCTCTTTTCCACCAACAAATCAGATCAATGCTCTCTTTTTCTTATTTTTTTCCTAAATTCCTATTTTTTTGCAGTCGTTTAAAAATGCTTGCTCATGAGGCTTATGCCTCGTGCTTTAGGCCATTGAAGTACTAATGAGCTTCCCATGTATTTCAGACCCAATGTAGACTTTATAAACATTCGCATTACCATGGCCAGTTCCCATAGAACAGTGGGGATCTTTCATGTACTCTATACATTAGGTATCAGGATATTCTGGTCTTTTTTTGTTTTCATCTTATATCTTTACTTCTTTTTGTAATGGTAATTGATGGCTGGTTTTAAGGCCATCTCTGCAACTTGTAGTTGTTCTGCATAATGGGATGAATAATTTTATTCTCCTACTCACCCAAAAAAAATATATTTCATCTCCCTAATAAAGCCATTTTCTTCTATTTCTCATCACTTTTTTTTTCTTTTTCTTCTATTTTCTTTAACTAATAGAACCATCATATACATGTATGCACCAGAAAAATTGGATGAGAAATACATGAATTTAAGCACATTTCGACATTGAAACAAGACACACTCCCATGGCAGCTCGCATATTTAACAAAACCCAGATATTAGGGCATTCATACAAAAGACAGCTTCACCAAAAACAATATATGACATGACACAGCTTGCATTTTGATTGAGTTATTAATATAAGCAGTCGTAATTCACAGATCCTCCAGACGTAGCACGTAGCGAAAGGTAGAATCGTGTTCAAGGAGATTGGAGTAACAACTTACATTGTTATATTGAGCGGTGGACTTCCTCTTTGCACCACGACCCCGTTTCTTCTCTTTGACGGTTTCCTCACTTTCATTCTCCACTCCATTCTGGAGAAGCAAAATCACATTATAACTTAAGTGGGACAACAAAATTGGTTCTCAAACAAAATACTCAATTGAATAAGTGCCTTAGAGATTACAAATGCGATGTCCTCCATTTTCTCCAGCAGGAACTCGGAGTACATCTGGGTCTGCGTGAGAAGCTCGTCTAGTTTAGTGAAATGGGTGTCATTCATGATGGGTGCATCCTTGTTACTTTTTTCTCTTTCAGCCTCCTCCTCCTTCACACAAATTTCCTGTAATTTCTCTTCCTCTTCCACCATGGCTCTTGATATAAGAGAAGAATCTCCATTTTTTGCATCGAGCGATAGAAGTACATTGACCTCTGATCCAGCTCCGATTTCCTCCTTGCATATATCCTGCTCTTTAAATTTAATAAAATAATATTATGGACAAAATCAAGAAAAAAATAGATAATGAACAAAAAGAAAACAACCCAAGTTCTAGACGTGAAAGACAAGTGAAGATATCAGAAACAGGAGAGGAGAGAACCTCGTCTTCGAGAACGGAAGTTGGAGAATCTGCAGCTCCATCGTTCTTTGTCTCGGCCTCGGCGTCCATCCCTTACTGTAAATGCTCAGAACCACGTGAAATCCTCCACAATGAGAGAAACTTTAGAATGTGAGACAAAAATGATCCAACATAAACAGATATTTGAAGCAATTTAGGGTTTTTATTCTTTCACTTGTAGATTTTTTCGATTCTTACACCAACGGCCGAAAACCCTCGATTGATCTACATAAAAGATGAATAAATATTAAATAGAGGTAAAAGAGTGGATGTGTGGGGGAAAAATGCAGGGATGGCTACCTGTGCTTGGTGGAAGAGAGAACGTCAATGGCGAATGAGGGAAGAAACTGTGGTATACGAAGGGGAGGGTGGGGACGGTGTAGAGTTAAGTTGTAGCGACTAGCGAGTACATAGCGTCTAGAGTCCAGGCTAGCGGGAAAATTAAAAGTTTCGTAAAAGTCCTTGAAGTGCACGTAACTACACTTGGTAAACTAGTCGGAAAATGCTATCCCACGGATAACTGGGCATAAATATGTCCGGTTGAGGCCATTGACCATTGGATTGAGAGATTAACGGTCCACGACGCAACAACTGCAAGGAGGAAAAAGTTGTTTGCCTTGTGGACCGTGGATCTCTTGAATCCAATAGTCAAAGGCCTAAAGCGGATATATTTTTGTCCAGTTATCCCTTGGTAGCACGACTCTCTTTTCTTTTCTGTTTTTTTTTTATGGATACGGGCTGAGATGGGAAAGGGGATTCCGATTTCATGGCACCAACAGTTTTATGACGATCTTAGGGCTGCAACTTGGGTGGGCTCAATCCGATGTTGGGCTAAGGTTGGGTTGTCCCCCTATTGGGCTCAGGCCCGGATTTTGACAACCCGATCAAATCGAGTTGAGAGGCTTTAGCTCAATCTGAGGACCCCCACACCCCACCACCACACACACTATTATTGTCAGCGATATGCTTGAGACAAATCCCTGGAAGTGGTCCACTGCAATCACAACACCAATGACTTGAATTCAATTCTATACGAGAAGGTGAGCAGTTGAAAAGCTCGTTACTATGTTGCTGACAATTTGTGTTACTATTTGCAGATGAAAGCAAATTATTTGGCATTTGTAAGAGCAATATTATGTGAAGAATTTTGAACTTGTAATTCTTGCGTGAATAAACCGTTGACCTAGGTTCAAAACCCGAGAAAAATGACAAAATATCTTTTGGCACCTCCAATGGGTTTTGAGCTCGTAATCAATGTTTAAATTTTGTTTTGGATGAATGTCTTAGTCAAATGAAAAATTGAGACAAACTCCAAAACATTTATGAAACATTGAAAAAATGAAGTTTCTGAAACATTCCCGAAATATTATGAAATCATATATATCTATATATATATATATTTTATTGTCTCTACGAGACAAAACATTCCAAAATTTTAAACCATGCTTGTAATAGTAGAGAGGTTGTTTCATAGACATTGGATAGTCCAAAGTCACTCCAAACGTTAGACTTATGAAAAAATAGTAAATGTAAATAAATAGATTATTTTACAACATCGTGTAACTGGGTAGGCTTGGCTAGATCCTAAGATACAAGGGCCATTCGGGCCAACCAAACACAGGCCCAGGCCCAAGCTTGGAAAGCAACCAGGCTAGAGATATTAGGCCTAGGACCGGGCTAACCTTCTTAGCTCAAGCTTGGCCCGTTGCGCTGGCCAGTCCATTGCAACCCTACTCACACAACCCAACAGCATGCCACATGGCTTTTGTGGGTGGTGCATCAAACTTTGCTTAGCACTATTTCAATTTTCGATTAGGACACTATTACCAACACCCCCAATGGCCGTGGCATTGTCACTAGGTCCAAACTGTTGATGGTCCCGAAGTTTTGCATTGCATAGATCTCAAAGACCATCCAACGGTATGGACTTAGGGATGACGATACTGCGTATTGTTGTCTTTGAGTCAATGCTAACATTATCGACGGGGGCCCATGTGTTTCAACCGGATACCCACATGGGACCAAAATGCCCCTCTTTTGTTTGGGCACCAACCTACTCCACTCCTTCTAACTCTCTCGTTCAGTACCGTGGGGGCTAAAAACTCAAAGAGAGAGAGATAGAGGATGGTGCCCAACAGAAGGGGGGGCTTTTTGGTTCCACGTGGGTGCCCAGTCGAAAAACGTGGGCATCCCTAGAGCGACCTTTACGATATGAGAAAAAAATTCACTGGTCTTGGGGACCTTCAAACTTTGAAGGTCTCCTTCCAAGACGTGCATCCCTTGTTTAGGCCTTGGCGTACGATTCAGACATTTTGGGAGGGAAACCTTCAAAGTTTGAGTAAAATTTCTATCACAACCCACAATACGAGTAACATGGCACACTATTAGTGGATGCTGACCATATGGATGTTTGGCCAGTTCCTCGGTGGAACCGTAAATCAAAAGATCAGCCTAGTAGTGATTTCTAAGCGGTTCGATTGAAGTTGTTTTCATGGGTTGATTTAACGGTAGGAATTTGTGCATTATCGAGCGGTATTTGGGTGCAAAGATCCAAAAGGTTGTAAATCACCAATCAGGTTGATTTTTGGTTTGCAGGTCCACCGAAGGACTGGCCAAACATCATCAGCATCCACTAAGAGTGTGCCACGTTTCTCGCATGCGTTGTGACAGAAGCTTCCTCACAACGTTGTGACAGAAGTTTTACTCTCAAGTTCGAAGGTCCCCGGGATCCCCGGGAGCAGCGAATCTTTTCTCCTCACGATATTCCCCACCCGAAAAACCCAGGCCCGAAGAAGCCAATCATCTGCGAGAGGCTGTGTCCTTGCGAATATCGTTGACACGTTTCTTGATAGGCAGCTCACGTGCGAAACTCGGGAGAGCTTTGCGGGAGTCAAAACGCTAAACAGACCAGGCAACAACGAGAGAAGAGAGAACTATTCCCGTTCTGGTGCACCCGAACTCCCGCTCCACTCTAACTCTCTCAATCTCAGGTACAGAAGAGTGGATCAAGACAACACGATACGCTTAATTACTGATTTCTATCCTCAATATTTCTTATTAATTTTCTGTTAAGATTTTTAATCATGTTTCCGGATCCAAGCATCGTTTTGTTTTCTTATAAAATCAATCCCAGAGGGTACCCCCGATCTCTATATCTCTGTTTTTAAATCCGAATTACGTAATCTGTGTTGTTTGATCAATCTCAGCTTACACAGCACAATTTCCAGCTTTCCTACCTAAGATTGGTTAGGTTTAATGGATAAAGTGGAGTTAACACAGTTATCAAACACAAGAGGATATTTTCTTGACAAATCGTAAAACTAGGCTGTTCTTGATTGTTCTCCAATTGGTCCGTCCAGAAATTTTGGGATACATTGGGGGGATTACAAGCAATATCGTAATTCTGGAACGTGTACTAGAGATTTTATCTGAGTATTTGTTTTCAAGGTTAAGGAGCTGATGGGCTTCACAGTGTTGCTAGAACTGTATTATTTCCGATAGATGGGGAAGTCCCATAATTGTAGACTTTAGAGTTCTGGCTGGTATTTGTCCAAGTGGATTTGGTCTCAGTAATTTTTGTGCCATAATTTCAGGTCTAATGGCTTTTTCCACTCTCATTTGCGATGCCGAGCCTTGGAAGGACTTAAAGGTATGATTTTAAATGCCACATTTAAATGGGATGCATTGTAAAAGTATTTTGAGAGCTTTGCCGTGAAATTTATATCATTCAAGTATAATGCAGCACCACGTCGAGGATATCAAAAAGACGCATTTACGTGATTTAATGAGCGACTCTGAACGGTGCAAGTCAATGACAATGTATGAACCCCCCATTGGATTCTCAGAAATTGTTGAAGTCCTTGTGTAGATTATAGAGAAAATTGTATCACTAATGTTGTTGCTTTACTCGTTTTTTCAATTTTGGTTTATTAATCTCTTGGCATTGCTGTTGATTTGCTTTTGTAGTGAGTTTGATGGGTTGCTGTTGGATTATTCAAGGCAATGTGCCCGTCAAGACACCTTAGAGAAACTATTCGGACTTGCAGAGGTGGGACTGGTTCCTCTGCTTTTTCAGAATGTGGTAATATAGTCTTCTAATCATCTTCTATTTGTTCCAATGCAGGCAGCGCATCTCAAACAAAAGATCAACAACATGTACAATGGACAGCACGTATGTTGAGTTTCCTCATACACATTCCAATTTTTCGTAGAACCACATAAAATGGGGCATGTAATAAGAAGAAAACCCACAATTCGAAAGTTTTCAAATAATTATCTTGTGCCCAGGGTTGTGATGTTGTTCCATTTCTTTTACATAATTTTGTGTGGTGCCTTCAGATAAACAGCACCGAGGATAGATCTGTCCTTCATGTAGCTCTACGTGCATCAAGGGATACAGTCATATGCAGTGATGGAAAAAATGTGGTTCCAGAGGTTTGGAAGGTTTTGGACAAGATTAATGAGTTTAGTGAAAGGGTTCGAAGTGGCTCCTGGGTAATAATAATTTACCGGTGCTGCTTGTAAATCTATTTTTGTCATACCATGTATAAATATCATGTAATATAAATTTGGCAGGTTGGGGCGACAGGAAAAGCGTTGAAGGATGTTGTTGCTGTTGGGATTGGTGGCAGCTTCTTAGGTCCTCTGTTTGTACACACTGCTCTGCAAACAGGTTAGTTGGTTTGATGCACTCCATGTATTAAATTTGTGCCACCAAACCAATTTTCATTGTAAAAATGTCAGACTGGTTTTGCATCCAGTAGTTAACCAGTTGTATGTTCTAATATTTAAATCTTACAGATCCAGAGGCTATATTATGTGCTAAAGGACGCCAGCTGCGATTGTAAGTACACAAATCATGATTGCTTTTGGCTATGAGTTATTCTTAGTGAATTTGAACTGTGAAGATGGTTAGTTTAGAGTCTGATTGCGTGAATCTTCTTCCTAGGGTTCTACTCTTGCTTTAGAACTCAGCAATTCCCGTGTGTCATAAAATAGCTTTCTACTTTTTGTTGCCATTCTCGCTCTTTCAACCATTCTAGCTTCCTACTGTCAAAAAAATAAAAGAAAAAGAAAAACTAGCGTCCTACCACTGGTAGCTAAGGTTGACAACTCTTGCTAGTAGGGTTGGAGAGTCTGTTATAGAAAACAAAACATACCTAAAAACCTGTTGCTATAGCTTTCTCTGCAAAGTAAAGTGTTATATTATTTCAAGGTGAGGCACAGACACTCAAGGCGGATACACTCCTCTCAGGATGTGTGTCAGTGGATCACCTACTCAGCACTATAGTTGAACTGTTTTTGGGGTTTTGGTCCAAGTCCAGTAACTATCTAACTGGCTCAAGGTTATATGATGTCGTGTATAAAAACCACCGTGCTTTGAAATCTTGTTCTCAACATGACTGAGACTTGTTAAAACAACTTTGGCTATCCTCTCTGCTTTAAATAATCTGGTGCTTACATCTGTCTGTCAAACATCCAAATCTTATGCTTACAATGGAAGGCATGCCCTGGATTCTGTTTAGGACGACTCAAGGCATTTGAATGTAAATATGCCTATGCATATCTTTTATTTTGGTTTCCGTCTTCATCAGTTCATGCATCAAGCAATTCAAGCTCTTTCCCTAGAGATCCTACGATAGTAAACTTCTAGAAGATCAAAAGGTCAGGTAATGTGAATGCTATTTATTTTTGAAGTTGCCTATCAGTTTGAATTCACTCAAGATAGTTGCGTGGTTGTTGGAATCGCATACTTGGGATTTCAAATACTTACTATGTGATTGTCTTTGTTTAGCCAAATTACTTTTAAGGAAATCTAAGGTCTGAGTCATTTATATACATTGTAAATACAGTCTATAAACAGCATAACAGAACACATGGCAAACACGAAGGGAGCTTGAATCCTCTTTTGCTATCTGCTGGGAGTTATGGAAGGAGAGAAACCAGCAGACGTTTGAAGATAAGGAGGGCAACATTGAGGAAATTTTTTATGAACGTTAAAGCCACTATGTTTTATTGGGCTTCTGCTATTCCCGAGCTTAAGCATTTCAGATTTGAAGATTTTGTTTTCCGGTGGGATTTTATGATTTCTTAAGCGTGGTTTTTTATTTGGGCTGTAAGGTTTTGGCTGTAGCCTTTTTTGGTCTTTCTTCCTTTTTTGTGTTTCTGCTGTATAGTTTTTTGGGCTTCCTCAGCCCTCCTCTTAATATATTCCCTTTTACCGACAAAAAAAAAAATGGTCCACCAAGGAGTTCTTTACCAACTATTGACATTTGACCCAGATGATTGTAACTAGCCACACTATCAAATTCTCGTGGTCTGTTAGAGAAGTTATAGTGAACAAACAAGAGAGAAGTATGTAGTTTGGATAGTTTAGATCATAAAATCGGGTCAACTTTTTACCTAAGATATCTGCCTGGTGGGTGTGAGCCATGTGTGTGGCTATGACTTAAGTGATCGAGAGTGCATTTTTATTATAGTTACTGGTCTTCATCTTACATTCAACCTAAGTCTATATCAACATGTTTCTGCAGTCTTGCAAACGTTGATCCAATTGATGTTGCTAGAAGTATCACAGGGTTGAACCCTGAAACTACATTGGGTAACCATCAATTTCCCCTTTTTCTATTCTTTTGCTTTAATAAAAAAATTTCGACGTCAAACTGCTTCGGCTTTTGTATCCTAGTTGTTATTTCTTGTGGTAAATGCAGTTGTGGTTGTGTCAAAGACTTTTACAACAGCTGAAACTATGTTGAATGCTCGTACACTAAGGGAATGGATTTCAGCTGCCCTTGGGTTAGTGAAATAATAACATAAATCGGTCTTTTGAGGGATGGGGTGTGACATTCATTTTTGTTTTTCACTCTTTATTTTGCCACAACATATTCATGCGATTCAGTTCTACTATTTTCAGGCCTCAGGCAGTTGCAAAGCATATGGTAGCTGTCAGTACAAACCTTGTGGTATCCGACCATTTAGTGGACCCCATGAATTTCAAAATAATTTTAATTAAATTTTAAAAAAAAAGGGAGTCCACTAAATGGGGAAATTCCCCAAAAAAAGTAGGGTTTTACTTAAAAAAAATTATATATATATATATATTTTTCTTTTTTTTTTTCTTATTTTTTATTTTCAAAAAATCCCCTATTTCCATTAAAGGAAATAGGGAAGCTTTTTAAGGGGAAGAGAAGGGTTCGTTGGAACCCTAATCCCCCTCTTTTCTCCTCCTCTCTTTCCCCGAATCTTCTCCCCACGTTCTACTCTTCTTTCTGGCCGTTTTCTCTCCTTCTTTCTTCTCTTCTTCTTCTTTTCTCGCCGGAGTTGTAGGTCTGCAACTCCGGCTGGCAGAAGCTCTTTCCCCTCAGTCTGCTGCCCAGGTACTTCTAGGTTTGTTGAGCATATGGAATGTTTCATTTCTTGGATATCCTGCAAGAGTGAGTATTTCTTCTTGAAATTGTGATTTATCTACAACCTGTAGTTTCTTCATTTTGGTCTGATCCCTATGTAGTAGTTATTCCCCCTTTGAAGGCTGTTAATATTCCTCCAGGCTATTTTACCATACTCTCAGGCGCTAGAGAAGTTTGCCCCACATATCCAACAGGCATGTTTGCTGCTTACTTCCTTGCATTAATTTCATGAGTTTGTCCTGCTTGTATATTGTGCTAAATTACTTTTGTGTAGGTTAGCATGGAGAGTAATGGGAAGGGTGTATCAATTGATGGTATTCCCCTTTCCTTTGAGGCCGGAGAAATTGATTTTGGTGAACCAGGAACAAATGGTCAACACAGCTTTTACCAGCTAATCCACCAGGTAATTTGGCTGTCTGTGTAGCTATTGACTTGTAAATACAAATGGGTATCAAAATATTCCCATTATAATCCTCTTATTATAGAAAAATAATAATCTGTAATTATATTAATTAGATCTTACTGCCAAGTCCGTCAACCTTGCTTCTTTTTTTTGTTGTTGTTGTTGGTTTCCAGCACTAGCACATATGTCTTTGAAACATAACAAACATTTTACCATCATATGCTTGTCTGAGGTCAAAATACAACTGCTAGTCTAAAGTATAATCTTGATAGAGCAGTTTAAATCCGAGTGCTTTTATGTATTTCTATTTGATCCTTGGCTTTGTTTCATCATTCCTTTTTAGTTTGTTGGTGAGGTTTTTATTTTATTTTCATGTCGATTGTCGAAAACTCTCTCTATATACCTAAATATGTGCTGAACTAGTTATGTGCATTGGCACGTTGTCCATGCTTGAGCATGGATAAAGAACCCTCAATTGGTCAAATTTTTTAATTTGGAAAAGGGGAGACTAGTAAAATCAGAACAAATAGTACAAAAACCGCACTTATCAAAAGGGGGAGGGGGACAAAAACAATAATGTTCCAGGAGAAAATCAATAACTCCGAGGAAACCAAAAGAATGTAACCTCTCTCTCCCTTGTCCTTTTATTCCAAATTCAAATGAGAAAAAGGATCACACTAAGAATCTTTGCGGCGACATTACCTCGCCTCTTGGTGGCATTTCTCAAAAAGCTCCACTGTTTCTTTGATACTCTGACATTTTGAAGTGTAACATTGTTCACTAGTGATCTTGTTTATCCTTTCCCCCTATTCATGACCCTAAGTCATGCCCTCCCAAATGGAGTTGAGGCACAGCCAGCCATGGCTTTCAATTGGTTCTAATAGTTGTGATTCGCATCTGTAGGAAACTCCAAAGCATAGTTACCAGGAAACTCGTTTCCCCTCACAAACCTCTATGTTTTTTGCTTTCCATTTCCATCGAAATAATTACCATTGTGATGATGTGGAGCATAGAATTTCCTCTCCCCATGTTGGCATTTTTTTCCTTGCATCCCTTTCTCAACCTAGAACTATGCTCCAAAGGCTTCATTGAAGATTGTCCTACAGAACCAATGGATCATGGGTGTCACTGAAATGAAATCCATGCGAGCATTCAATCAAACAGTAGCAATTAGGGCCAGTTCAGCCTGAACCTTGGAAGACATTAGAAATGGTTGAGCTGTGCCTTATGATGCTTGTGAATACCAAGAGCATTAGAAAATCATAAGCTTTAGTACCTTCTAATTTTCTAAATGACCTAGAACCTAGAGACTGCATATTTTAGAAATTCTTAAATTATAAAATTAATGATCCACCTCAACGTCACACATTACATAGAGAGATCTAATATTTCTATATTCAATATCTAAAATTTAAAGTTCAGTTAAGTCGTATCCTAAATTTGTAATTTCACACGTGTCTTTTGATTTGAGTTGTTCCCTAACATGCTCAATAAACAACATCTTGCATAGAGTCCACAGTGATATCCCTAAGTGATCCACCCAAAACTTTTGAGGCGATCCTAAGTTTTTTGTTTTAAATTTAAGAAGGATTATTTTGTTCAGAAACCCATGGGTGCCTTCCCAATCATTTTGTGTTACCTCTCGGAGTACCCAATCTGACTCCAAAAAAATGAAGAAAATGTCCACAAGTCTGACTGCAAAAATATAAGTTTAAAACAGTAAGCAACACAACTTGAGATGGGTCATCAACGTCGTCATCATCATCATTATCCTATGATACGAGGTTGGCTACACGAATCATGTTCCTCCATTCAATTTTATCTAAAGTCATTTCATTCGTTAAGGCAAGTTTCTTAAAATTTCCTCTCAAAACTTCAATCCACGTCTGTTTTTGGCCTTCCTTTCACCCTTCGAAATCATTCGATTGCAAGTTTCTCCTCATTGGTCTTCATTTTACATCACCAAACCATCTCAATCAACTTTCCCTTATTTTGTCACCTATGTACCTATATTTTCACAAATGTGCATTTCTAATTCTTCTTTCTTTCCTAGTCTTTGCACACATCCATCTCAACATCCTTATCTCAGCTACGCTCTTTTTATGAACATGTTACTTGATTGCCCAACATTCTGCTCCATAAAGCATCACCAGTCTTATTGCCGTCTTACAAATTTTCCTTTTAGTTTGAGATAGGTGGCCTCCCTTAAAACTAACAGGCTGGACAGGATTGTAGTATGTGGCTCGTGGATCAAGAGGACCAATGTGGGCCCATCGTGGTCAAAGAAAGAGGCTCAAGGTCACACCCATAAGATATTCATTCAAGTAAAGTGGGAGAAGGTGGGCCCACTGTGCTCAAAACTACACAAGCCATGTGTGCAGCCGTTGAGCAGCGGCCTTGTTTGCAAACCAATTGGTTGAACTTGTAATTTGGAGCACACTCTATTTTCTTGGGTCCCATTGTTATTTTGATACACCAATCCAAATGAAACTTACAAAACTGAAGTCATTTTTTTCTATCCTCACAATGTACTTGAATTTCAATTTCTTGTTTGATCCTCAGTAAAGAACATGAAACTTAGTTTTCAGTTTATTGGTGCTAACCATTCTGTGATGATAATACGGTAAGCTCGAATAACTTATCCAAGTTATTACGAATGGTATCATTAAAAGAAAAGTTTTCTTGGAATTTTTTAGGGCCGGGTTATTCCTTGTGATTTTATCGGTGTTGTGAAGAGTCAACAACCTGTATACTTGAAAGGTACCTTAACCGCAAACCCTGTTAGGACAAATATTAGTGGCAACAACCTAGATAAAGCTGATCGGCTGCAACTTTCATATTGTGCTTCTCGCTTACATTATTAATGTTCTTCTTGTTCTGCTTTATAGGGGAAATGGTGAGTAACCATGACGAGCTGATGTCTAACTTTTTTGCGCAACCAGATGCTCTTGCTTATGGGAAGGTAGACTTGTTGCTTTGTCACAACTATCTCTGATTTTTCTTCGCAAATCTATTGATATTTTTGAAACGTATTTCTTTCAAAAGTATCGTGAGGTTTTACAAGGTTTGATATTTTCCAATTTAATGAATGCCCGCCTCCCACCCCAAGAAAGTTTATGATGCTAAAGAATCCCAAGGACGAGAACTGTGACTGCTTTTTGTGCTTTATCGTGTTGAATTCCATAATGCAGCATGTGTTTATATTGCTGATATCTAACCAAATTTTGGTTTTCTATAGACCCCAGAACAGTTGCTAAGCGAAAAAGTCCCTCATCATCTCATTCCTCACAAGGTGAAATTCTTTGGGCTTGGCTCAAATTATGTGTTTTACCATTGGATGTTTTGTCCTAACTCTTGTATCACCTTTTGCAGACCTTCTCTGGCAATCGGCCATCCCTCAGCCTTCTACTTCCATCTTTGAATGCTTACAACGTTGGACAGGTTTGTGTGAGGTTTCTTACACCTTTATTCTATGACGAAGTATTTTTAGGTTTATTTGTTCTTAAAAAATTTCATGTATTGATAATCTTGGGAATTATTTAAGAAGTTTGAACTTCTTCATTTTATAGTTGTCTGACTCTGTCTGTTTGTTGCAAGAGCAATGTTACTGTCATCTGAAGGAGGACATTCTTCTGACGTTCAGACCGTTTCGATTCTTTACATTCACAGCAATGTTTTTAAAATCCCATCTCAAGGTGCATGAGGTTTACGCCTCGAGAGGCACAAGATCCTGGACTTGAGGCTTAAGCCTCAACTAGTTTATAAGATGCTTAGACTTCACCCAGACGGGGCTTAAGCCTCGAGGCTTGAGGCATGAGGCGCAATCGAGGCCTAAGCCTCGACTATGTAGTCACATACACAGTAACACAGACCAAACATAGAAAAATAATTTTTTCCCTTTCTTTCTTAAAATACCCAACCCATTTATCTTCTATGCCAAAAGCAACCCTAATGAAGATGGTTTAAATCATCATCTTCTTATTTATTCTAGTATTTATGACATACATGGTATGGGCAGCTTTATCTGGAAGTGTTTCAAAGTGACTAAATTTCTGTAGTAGAGAAACCAAAGAAGCTAAAGTCCCAAATGCTTAAAAACTTGAGCTTCATGTGAGAAAGATAAAGATACCTGAGATTTAAAAGCAACGGACTCTCAAATAAATCATCAACCCTTCATTATTGTTAACGCCATTATGTTTGCTAAAAGTATACCTTGTTTACTTTTCGGGTCAACCAATCAAGGGACAATACAATATGAGCAATATGCATTACTGAAGTGAAGTTAATAAATAAAAAATATTATGCAGGAACAAGTGAAAGCTTTCTAATGATAATTTGCTTCATGAACATCACACGATAATTAGTCAATGTTTTAAAATGCCTTGGAACTTGGAAGTGATCTTTATGGTAAAATCATCGAAAGAAGAGCTCATAACTTCTTTGCTTGTTTCTTTCTTTATTTCTATAGTTGATTCATTTTTTTTTTATAATTTTTATTGGTTTTTCTTAAAAACAATGGAATTTTTTTTTTGAGGCATACGCCTTGTCCTATATCAAGGCTTACGCCTCGCCTCACAAAGTCAAAAGGCCTTGTATAAGCCCCACGTTTTTTAAAACATTGTTCACAACACATGAAGCCGAAAAACCATCCAACAATATGGATCCTAGAGAGGATGTTCTCATGATGACAGCATCATTTTCCTCGTTGAAAGCAGCGGCTTGAAACATATGAAGTGGTTGTGTACACTCAATACATACCCAGACCTCTATGAAGTTATATTAAGTATGGGTGGATATATGGTGTATATTTTGTTGAGTTGTGGCTTGAAACTTCTTAAGGTTCTGAGGTGTTTTTGGACACTATAAACACCCAGACCTTTGTGGAGTTACATCAAGTATTGGGAGCCTATATTGTACATTTTGTTGAGTTTCAAATATAATTTCTTTTAGACATCCTAACTTGAGCATGTTAGTGATCAAATGACAAGCATACACTATTGGGGGCATATAGTGTACATTTTGTTGAGTTTCAAATATAAGTTCTGTTAGACATCCTAACTTGAGCATATAGTGCATGCCTTGTCGCTTGTTAATGTTCAGTGATACCTGCCTATGTGGCATAAGACCCAGTAGTTCTTCTTTTCTTTTTCTTTTTTTCTTTCAGTTGTTAGCCATCTATGAGCACAGAATTGCGGTGGAAGGTTTCATCTGGGGGATCAATTCTTTTGATCAGTGGGGAGTGGAGTTAGGGAAGGTAGGTGTTGCCTAAACAAGCCTTTTTTCACTTTAATTCTCTACTTTGGAATAACAATGCCAAGTTAAATGGCTTATTTTTCTACTTCTTTGTGCATTTCCTGGAATTTCTTCTTCCAATTTCTGGTGGTTTTGCTCTTTTAATGGATTTGTTTTCTATCTGTGGAAATGCAGTCGCTAGCTTCCCAAGTTAGAAAGCAACTTAACGTGTCTCGGACAAAAGGAGAACCAGTCGAGGGCTTTAATTTCAGTACCACGACAATGTTAAACAAATATCTAGAGGTATGGTGTAAGGATGGTCTACCAGTGGCATTGCAGCATGCGTGATGCAGATGAGGAGGGTTTGGGAACACCATTTTGATGGGTATCACCCGGGAGATCTCGTGTGCAAAAATCAATCTGACCAGTTGATCACAGCCGTCGGTTGCATTATTTTGGACGGTACTGGTTGATTTTGGCATAGATGATCTGCTACTTGAGACCGATTGTATGGTGGGTTCTGTCCCTATCTTGTCAAGACACCGTGTGTTGTCTAACTAGTACAACAGTGTATGTGTTGCTTGCATCCATGCATAGATGTATATTTATGTTTATGTACATAGCCTTGTAAGCGTGTACGCATCTGTTACTAAAACATATATCTTTCGCAGGTAAAATCACATATTCCTACTGATCCTACCACTCTTCCAACAGTATAGCTCGTTGAGCTGAGAAATGTTGGCTACCAAATCAGATGAGCTTGGTGTGTCAATCTCATTTAGCGGCTACTAGGGATTCGAGGTCGAGATGCCTGTTGTACTTGCCAAAAATCTAACCCCCCAACTTAGATTTTTAAGTTACGTGCTGTTATTTGAACAAATTAAGCTCATTTGCCTTGAATCATCTCAGATAATAAGTTTACGGCATAATATTGACTGGCATGCTTATCGTGAAATGTTCAGTACCAAAGATTTGAAAAGGAGGATTGATCATTTGATCTATTAATTTTCAATGAAGAAGATTCCTATGTGGGACCAGTTGAATTGCGGAATCCTTCAAATCTGCCATGTGCACTACTAAGCTGTTTATAGACTGCATTTATGCTCTGCACCGGGGTCTTGGATCAGGTCAGAAAAAGGGTGGGTCAGAAAATGCATAAGGGTAATCTACCACGTGTACTACTATGTTCTTTATAGACTGCATTTATACTCTAGAAATCAGCATTGGATCGGTGCAGAGAGTGAAAAGGGTAATCTGAATCAGGTTGGCATTGATACAATCCATAAAAATGCTGTTGTTGGGGATCAAACCCCATGACAGGCGGGAAGGAATACTCACTAAACTACAATGACCGCATACTGCAGTCAATGCCCATGCAGCTGATTTGGGCGCTCCAGTAGATTGATCACATCTGAGCTACTGCATTATTTTGGATTGTCAGAAAACAAGTATGATAAGCTGCATAAATCAGAATCAGAGGGTAGCAATCGTGAATCATCTGATTTTGTAGGATTCTAGATTGACTCCAAGGACACGCACCCTGAATCACTTGACCTGCTATTGTATTCTGGGTCATTGATCTCTTATGCTGAAGTAGTTTGATTGGTCTGATCCAGGGTTTAATTGTATCGGTCAGGATCCCGGGACATAAATTTTTTGACCGAGATTTTCACCCGAAATCCCGTCAGTGGATCCTGAGAATCCAACAGTGGTTTCGCATTGGCAAAAGTGACTGCCAGCTCAGCAATGTCAACCACCATTGGATTCTCGGGATCCATGAACGAGATGGGTGGAAATCTCGATCCAAAAATTTATGTCCATGGATCACAACCCTAACTGGCCACGCAGATCACTATTAGTTGCTTATCAAATAGAGTTATAATGGAAAAGAAAACACAGACAAGTATTAGTTCATTAAATGCTTTTCTCTACCTAAAAAAAATGAATACATGCTCCTGTTAACCCACACTCACCTATTCTCATGTCATAATTACATTTTCAAAGCAGCCTCTTGCTAACTACTCAATTACTTTTTCATAATTCTTATTTAAAAATTTTAAATACAACCTCCCCTTTTTTTTATAAGTATTTTAAATACAGTCCCTTGCTAACCATTTAATTACTTATCGTGCCATTATTTTCATATTTTCAAAACAGTTCCTTTGTAAAAATTTAATTACATTCTATGTCATTTCTTGCTTATTGCCAAAATGATCCCTTTATAATGGAAAATTTTTAAATGGGGAGGACTTTGGATGCAGAGGGGTCTTGTGGCCCTACATGGCTCATTTTTTTAGCCCACTAACCGCATGGATGTTTAGCCAAATCTTTGGTGGATATGTATATGAAAAATTAGTCTCATTGATTTTATCTAGCCATAGATTTTAGCACTTTTTTGGATTGGCTGTAACCATTGGATTCAATCATGTTTTTTGCATATATTTTTTGGACACTTAATCCAACGGCTATAACTTATGAACCAAGCTGATTTTTAGTATGCATATCCACCAAGAGGTGCATTTAGTGAATGGTTGTAACCATCCGATGTAATCACAACTGATGATCTCAAAATCACAATGTTGGAAGTTTGAACTGTTTTGATGACAGATCACAGTACAAGCCACGTGGCACTCTTAGAGACCGCTGACTGTGTGACTGTTTGGCCTACCCCTAGGTGGACCCATGAAAATGACCCCTATCCAACACTTAGAAATTAGTAACCAGGCTACTTTTGGGTCTATATAGGTCCACCTAGGGTCGGGCCAAACATCTATACAGCCGCAAGATCTAAGAATGTGCCACGTACCTCATACTATGGGTAGTCAGCAAAGTACTTGTGGTAATGCTAGTGGTGGGGTTTTTTAAAAGGGTCGCTCTATGGGCACCCACAATATACCAAAATACCTCCAACCCCTTCTTCATTTGGGCACCCACACAATCCAACCCCTTCTCCTTTGTTTTTTTTTTCCTCTCTCTCTACCGTATCCCCCTCTCCTCTGTCTCTCTCTCTCTCTTTAGGGCTTTTAGCCCCCATGGTGATGTGCTCCCGTGGGGACTAAAAGCCCTAAAGAGAGAGAGGGAGATACAAGAGAGAGAGAGGGTGGTGTGGGTGCCCAGACAATGGGATATTTTGGTCCACACAGGGTGCCCAGCTGAAAGACGTGGGTGGTGTGGGTGCCCAAACAATGGAGGAAGGATTGGGGGATACTTTGGTCCACACAGGGTGCCCAGCTGAAAGACGTGGGTGCTAGTAGAGCGACCCTTTTTAAAAAGCTTTTAGATCTTAGCTTTCCACACACAGAGCAATGCATTGAAATAAGAAAATCACCCGCAAAACTTTTAATTTTTTATATTTTCTCATCGTTATTGAAGTAGTAAACAAGATTACAAATGCCATGACATGCCAGGTTGACCAACGGTCCAACAAAACCATCCGATTTGGAGTGTAATGCGTGATCGAATGTTGAAGGAAAATTGTATTTAAAAAAAAATTCATTAGTCAAGTTGGGTCAACGCCCATCGCAGTTGGAGGACTAAGTCGTGGGTCAGTCTTCGTCTTCCAGATTGTAGGGTGTATGTCAAATTTCAAAGATGGAATGGGAGACTGTATCAAAAATGAAAGGAAAAAACATAGAAAAAGAAAATATGGACCTGTTCGTCTTTGAAGTTTGAACACGGACGCGGACATCCTATGAGCCAAGTGGCAGTCTTGGAAACCACTTACTCCACTTACCGTATGGATGTTTGTCTCTTACAGACCGAAATCAGCTTGATTGGTAGTTTCTATCCGTTTGATTTTATTTTTTATATGTTGGTTTTTAACCGTGGATTCGAGCATTATTTATCGTACTCAGATTAACGGCTAAAAATCACCTATCTCATTTTTGGTATTTAGGTCCACCATTCATACGGTCAAGGCTCATGGGACGTCCCTGAGCAAAAATGGCCTCTTGGGAGCTGCGACGTTACTAGTGGGCCCGGCGGCAGCCACCATGCATACCGTGGGAATTGAACATTATTAACCATTATTTGAGGTACAAAGATCCAAAGGTTTGAAAATCACTAATCAAGCTGATTTTTGAGTAAAACTTGTGTCACAAGATGTTGTGATGGAACAAGGTCACAGCACTCAATACGAGCCACGTGGCACATTATCAGATATCTTTGACCGTATGGATGTTTGACCAGTCCCTCGGTGGACCTACAAACCAAAAATCATCCTGATTAGTGATTTACAACCTTTGGATTTATGCACCCAAATAACGCTCAATAATGCTCAAATTCCTACCGTTAAAATCAACCCATGAAAATAACTTCAATAGAATCAGTTAGAAATCACTAATCAAGCTGATTTTTTGTGTACTAGTCCACCGAGGGACTGCCCAAACATCCATACAGTCGTTGTCCTCTAATAGTATACCACGTGGCTCGTATTGAGTGCTGTGACCGTGTTCGGTCACAACATCTTGTGACACAAGTTTTACTCCTGATTTTTGGTTTGTAGGCCCACCTAGGGGTTGGAAAAACATCCGTACGGTCAGATTCCTCTAAGAGTGTGCCACATGGCTCGTATTGCGCCCTGTCATTGTCCTCGATGACAGGACCCTGTCATCAAAGTTTTACTCGTTTCTGAATCGTTTGTACGCCTTCCTTCCGTCGAGCATGTTGTCCTTGTTTTCTTTCCCTCTTCGGTTTGTTTTGATACATTCTTCTTCGTTGATTATTCTCTAAACCCTAATCCTAGTTCAATCTATCTGCATTTCACGCTTCTATTTAGCTTCTGGTTTCGGAATTTTAGAGAGAAATCGAAATTAGGGCTTGGTCGAGCTCGAAACGAGGATTTAATGGCCGTGTAACTGTTGATTTCTGGTTTGGGGCGATTTAGGGTTTGAGATGTCTGTTGCAGAGCTTAAGGAGCGGCACGTAGCTGCTACAGAGTCTGTGAATGCTCTTAGAGAACGCTTGAAGCAGAAACGGCTTCTTCTCCTCGATACCGACGGTATTTGAGTTGAACATTCTTACCCTCCGAGTTGAAAATTTCATTTCTTTGTGTGTTTGGTGTTCTTAGATCTGTTGTTTCTGCTCGTATTTGGCAGTTGCGGGATGTGCGAAGTCGCAGGGACGAGCGGCGATCAGCTTCGGCCCGACGGATATGGTCTGCTCTAGGACATTGCAGGGACACGGGGGGAAGGTAGGATTTTATCTAGCTTTAATTTCGTTCATTTTCATCTTTGAATTACGAAGGTTTTTCTTTAGAGTGATTTGGTCGGTCCTTTCTTTTTTCGGATTATATTTGTACTTCTTACACTGGGTGATATCTCCTTCATTTGATTATAAAGCTCTTGCAATTAAAATTTTGTTTTTTAATGGAAAACTGTTAGTTCATGATGGTAGATCTTATGTTTTTTGGTCGAAGGATGGTACATCTGATGTTGCTCCTGTCGTTGAAATTATTGTTGGTATGGTGTACAGGATAACTTATAACATCTTTTGGGTTTTATGGGTTCTTCAAAACCAAAATACAGATACACTGGTATTCGGGAGTCACCGAGATTAAAAATCCAAATGTGAAATCCTCTAAAATGGAACTTATTTGTAGCTTTAGGAAGGGACACTTAGGATGCCAATATCACATTTTGTTATGTAAGAGACCCATACTTTCAACTGTCCTATGTGCAAAAAAAAAGGTTTTCTGGCCAAAAGGCTATCGTGGAACGGATTTCTCTCTCCATGTGTTATTTCATTTAAATATTTCGTACCTGGTGGTTTCGGTGACATTGTGCTACATACACTGTCATCATATACAAAATTAATCCCTCTTTCTGATGCTTAATGAGTTTTTATGATTTCTTGAATTTGATTTACACTAAATTTTATATGATTTATATTGGCTTCGGATGGACACCATGGTCCAAAATCGGGCAATGCCGTGAAGCGAGAGACTGGGATAACCAATGCATTTCCTTGTCCAAATGTAGTTTAGCATCAACTTTTATCTAGGTTCAGGGGATCAATTCCAAATCATATTCATGGACTTCACTTTCTTGAGGAACCTCTTGCTTTAGTGATGCTATTGTAGAGATGGTGCAGTTACCTTTCTTTGATATGCTCAAAGCAGAGATGTTACTGTATATATCTGTTTCAGTAGGACCTTTCTACCACACAAGATGCACACACACACGCGCGCACGCTAACTTTTAGTTGTTGAGCTTAAATATAATCTTTTTTTTTGAATATTAG
Source organism: Euptelea pleiosperma (assembly GCA_035048495.1). Classification (NCBI taxonomy): domain Eukaryota; kingdom Viridiplantae; phylum Streptophyta; class Magnoliopsida; order Ranunculales; family Eupteleaceae; genus Euptelea; species Euptelea pleiosperma. The sequence continues at coordinate 2,983,257 of CM068552.1, read as the reverse complement.
CTTAAATAGAGAATCTTAATTTTGGTATCCAAGAAAACTGCCAGGTGTATGCATTGGATTGGACTCCTGAAAAGAATCGAATTGTCAGTGCATCTCAAGATGGGAGGTTAATCGTGTGGAATGCTCTAACAAGCCAGAAAACGCACGCTATAAAGCTACCTTGTGCATGGGTCATGACTTGTGCCTTCTCTCCTAGCGGTCAGTCTGTTGCATGTGGTGGCCTTGATAGTGTATGCTCTATCTTCAATCTAAATTCTCCAAATGACAAGGATGTTAATCCACCAATATCAAGAATGCTCAGTGGGCACAAGGGTTATGTATCCTCGTGCCAGTATGTTCCAGATGAGGACAGTCACCTAATAACTAGCTCTGGTGATCAGACATGTGTTTTGTGGGATGTTACTACAGGCCAGAGAATTTCCGTCTTTGGAGGTGAATTTCCATCAGGGCACACTGCTGATGTATTGAGGTACATGTTAATTGGAATCAAAATAACTTTATTATCTTTCTCTTTTTGAATGAAACCCTTTTATTCGTAGTATTTTTTTTTAATGTATTTTTCATATAGTTTCTTGACATTAAATGGTGAGTATACATAATTGGCAGCACCCAAAGCTAGTACTTAGCTCTTAATTTCGTGAAACCAACTTAATCTAATATTGTCTGTAGTTGGATACTTTGTTTGAAATAATTGATGCAGTTTTTGCCTAGGTTGGACAATAGGCAGGACTTCAATTCCAGTATGGCTGCTTATGGCTTCAATTTGAGTGCTTAATATAATTCAATATTGAATTAACACAATAACTCTATAAAGTCCTCATAAACTTGGAAACATGCTTACTCTGCACGACCAAAAATAGCCTAGTTCATATACAGATTACTGTATTTTACATGATAATAGTCTATCTTATACAAGATTATTGTCTTTGAGGAAAAAAAAAAAGTATAACCCAGCACCACTAATTTTGGAGTTAATATGGAGTGTTATCCTTGAAAAAATGAATATGCAGTTGGAGTGTACTATTCTCACAAGATACTCTCATTTATAGAAACAGCGTTCCACTCGATGTCCATTTCTCTTCTTCTACGATGCTGCTACTATATTGAGGCCTCACCAATTGAGAATTCTTCTGATTGATTTGCTTTTGTTTTTCAACTTTTTCTCTTTTTTTCCTTTTTATTTTATTTTGTGGTTGGTTCTCTCTTAAATATGGGGATAGAGTTTCAGTTTTTAGTTTGGCAAGCCTTCTACATAAGTTGACATCCCGGATATTGTCACAAGTTCTTGGTGATACTTCTTAAGTTTCCTTTTTCTTGCCTTCTCTTTTTCCACATAACATTGATAAACATTTACCATAGGATATGAACTCTATCCTTCTTAGGAGAAGCTTCTATGTGGAAAATTACATTGATATATGTTTATTTCATTGGATGTATGATAGAATTCATTATATACAACCCATCATAACCCTTATTAATAGATAAAATATTATCTTCTTTGCATTATAAATATAACGTTGAGTTCATGAATTCTTGTTGTTTTTTGGAGACCAGGAATCCAAAATTGCTTCTGCGTTGACCTCCAACACTTGTATTAGTACTTGTGGAACATAGGTTTTATGATAGATTTAGGTTCTCCTCTTTTGAGATTCATCTTTTTTTTTTTTGAAACCGTGGGTATCCGGGTCTCTTAGAGCACCCGACTTGTCCCTTGGGGCATGATCGTCACCCCTTCCACATGTGCTGGAGTGTACTGGGAGAGTTAATGTGGACTGAGCCATTTATTACCCTCCTCTTTCCAGGGGTTGGCCTCAAGGAGAGTTGAACTCAGAACCTCCTACTTTTTGGAGTGGAGTCCTGGCCACCCGGGTTGAGTGCAATAGTGTTAATGCATCCTATGAAGTGATTGAAATTTGTGCTAGAGGGATCAATAAAAAAAAAGAGGAAATTGTGTTAGGAAGACGTTTCAACATATAGCATGCTATAATTCAAGGTTATTCATAGGTTTCTTAGATACTTCTTTTACCAGACTCTGTGATTGGTATTTGGATTATGTGTGCATGTGTACATTGCTCTATCAAATGCTCTGAATGGGCTGATTTCTTGCCTTGTATTCTTTCAGCGTATCGATCAATGGATCAAACCCAAAGATGTTTGTCTCTGGTTCATGTGATGCAACTGCTCGATTGTGGGACACTCGCATAGCTAGTCGAGCAGTCCGCACATATCATGGCCATGAGGGAGATGTTAACACTGTAAAGTTCTTCCCAGATGGGCAGAGATTTGGTACTGGTTCAGATGATGGTACATGCAGGTTATTTGACATGAGGACTGGGCACCAACTCCAAGTCTACTATCAGCAACATGGTAATAACGATGTCCCTACTGTGACCTCCATTGCCTTCTCAATATCAGGCCGGCTTTTGTTTGTTGGATACTCAAACGGTAATTGCTATGTATGGGACACTTTAGTGGCAAAGGTATGAGTCATTGTTTTCACTTGAAAATGTACTTTATGTTTTTATTGGTATTGTAAAATTTAAGTTGTGATTCTTAAATCATAAGATCTATATAGAAATTGTAGGATCTTTTTCTAAAGGGACTCAGGCATAGGATTAGAATTGTTTGGGTTAATCGTAGGATTCAAATCATAAAATTGTAAGGTTTTAATAACACTCTGTAACAAGTGTGTTCAATATGCATGTTGGACACTAGGTGACAAGGCGCTATTAAGACAAAGCCTTAATATATTCTACGCTCGTTGTATTTCCTATAATGTATACAATTGTATGATTTTAATCTGTTTTTCCATATCTTGGGATGTTCATACTTTTTTTTTTTGCTTCTATGTACTGACGTTTATCAAATAAAGGATCAGTTTCCTGGATCGACAGTATGGTTTCATTCCCTGCTTGTATGGGATTTCACAGCATGTGGTACACATGTACACTTTCTTATTAATCTGGGCCTTCGGAATTTTTATCTAGCTTTTGGACTGACCAAAACCAAGAGTTTATGCTTTTTGGATGAATCCTAGTCATCTGATCGGGAGCGTTGAGGGGAAAAAGGAATAATATTGAGAAGGTGCAAAATCAATGGGCTACCAATTAAAAGATGTATTCAAGGTCGTCAATTTGGACCATTCAAGTGCTAGGCCAACTCTCGGATTGGCCACAAACCAAACTTCAGGGTGTTTGAAAGATCCTGCCCAAACCATAATCTAATGGTCAATATTGCATAGACCAGGCAGTTGGGAGTTGGGGCTGTTGGTAGAGTGTGAGTTTTGGTCTGTGAGCAATCCAGAAGCAGTCCCAACATTTGGATGGTCTGGATTACAGGCCATCTGTTCCACTTGTTAGAAAATCCCTGTATGAGCAGGGAAGGGAGCCTGGGCCATCTTTATAGAAAATCTTCTCCTACTTTATAGTATATCTTTCGATATTATTGCATCACTGTATAGGTGTGTTGGTTTGTTAGGCTTTCTGGGGTTTTACCTCATGGGCCATATTTATAGAAAACCTCTTCCTACTTAAAAGTATATCTTCCTATATTATTGCATCACTGTATAGATGTGTTGGTTTGTTAGGCTTTCTGAGGTTATCTCATGTACGTGTCTGAAGCTGAAACACATGTCCGTGTTTATATTACAGAGACTTGAACATGGCTGACATGGCTGTGTCTGAGTTACATAACCTCACCTATGTCTTGATTTATTAATTTATACAGTTGTGTCCATAAAGGGTGTGTAAATAGTTTCAAATGCATGAAGTAAACAAGACTGCATTTTTCTCTCAAAAGCTCTATGGACATGTCTGGGAAGTGCATTATACAAAAGTGTTCGACATGACAACTAAGGAAATGGAATGTCGTTACATAGGTCAGCCTGTTCTTATGTTATAGTTTGACCTTGTGAACTTGCAACTCCAATTTGCTTTCATTTTTGTTCTCCCCTATATTAAATCAGAAGTTACTTTGGTGTTGTGCTAAATATCACATTGTATGCCAGAAGAAAATGGCTCTAATTACTTGCTTCCCTCATCTCAGGTAGTTCTAAACTTGGGATCTCTGCAAGACTCACACGAGGGACGGATTACCTGTTTGGGTTTGTCATCTGATGGGAGTGCCTTATGTACAGGAAGTTGGGATAGAAACCTGAAAGTAAGATTTTCCATTTCCTGCTATGCTAGTTCATATAATGCTTCATGCATAAGGAAGCACTCCAATTTTCAAAATATTGTTTTTATCTTGTTGACTATATTCGCTGGGTACAATGAATCATCATCATAATCATCAACGCCTCATCTTAACTACTTGGGGTCAGCAAGATGAATCCTATTTAGCCATTCAATTCTATCTAAAGCAATATCTTTTGTCAATGCACATGTCTTCATATTGTTTCTTGTCACCTTTATTCACATCATTTTTGGTCTCACTCTCGCCTTTTTAAAGACTTCGACTTGCACCAAAGCACTCGTTCTCACTGTTGCTAATTTGCTATCATTGGTTTTTGTTGTTCATGCCAAACCATCTCAGTTGGCTCTCCTTTATTTTATCCCTTAATTGGGGCAATTCGTAAATTTCCTTGGATATCACTCTGGATGAATATTCATATAATAGGGAATCGGTGGTACATTTGTTCTTCATTGGGAATCACTACCTCCACTTGTTAGAATGAATGGATCCCATGTCCAACATTTGTCTCCCTGAGTTGGGTGAATTGACCATTTTACCCAGACATGTTGAGACATAAAAATTCCATATCTTTAATCAGAATGCAGTTTGATGCGCCAATGGTGCACATAGAAAAACTCAAACTCACCAATGTTAACTGAACTAAAACAGAACTTTATCATACGCTAGATTGTTACATGGCTATGCATATATTTCAGTTTTAGATAGACCATAATTTTATGCAACAGACATGGTTATAAAATCTACATAGGATATATTGATATAAAAGTATAAGAAAGTCCAAAATTCATCTTCTAAAATATTACAAAGCCATTGTGGTGGATTTATAGTCCAAAATTCAGAGACGCCTTTAGAGGCTGCCAGCTAGCTAGCCTATGTGCAGCTTCATTCTGAGAGTGAGGATCAAATGCCATTGCTTAGCCAAAAAATCTGCAGAGAGTGTGTGTACATCATTGAGGATCGCCTTTGATGCCAAAGAGATAGTGTTTGAGCTTCCTGTGAGATAGTTGATGATCGCTTTTGCATCTGAGTCATACATTGCATGTTGGACCTTCAATTTTGAGGTGAGGACTACTCCCTCCCTGATGGCTAGACCCTCTGCTTCTTCTGGGGTGAAGGCACTGATGATGGTGGAGCGTGCTACGATAAAATTCCAATTGTGGTCCTGAATCATAATACCACATTTACTTTGCATCTGAGTTCGGTAGTTGCCATGCTCAATTTATACTTTTTGTGGATGTGTTGGATGCCAAAGACGGTGAATCAGGTTCCCTTGACTCTAAATAACTGAACAATTCATGGATTGTGTTAGAACCCACTCCAGGGATATCTTCACCCCTTCAAACACTAGGCATCATTGACATTTCCAAACCATCTAGGGAATTACTGCACACCGTAAGACCCGTTGATTGACGTCTAAAGGCTATTGGGGGTGGTTTCAAGCACAGTTCTAACCACTGTTTAATAGAAGTTTTGAATGTGGCGATCTGTAGTCCATATGGGGATCCAAACCAGATATTTCTTGTGAATGGACATTTGTGGAAAAGATGTTCTATCGCTTCATTTTCTTCTTTACACGGGACAGTTGAGGTCTTCTATGGACATGTACTGGTTTAGTCTCTCCCTGGGGTGAATCATAGTGTTCATGTTCTTCCATAAAAACATTTTGACATGGGGTGATTCCCCGAAGATGTAACCAAATGGTTGGATCAAGATTCTGTGATGAATTTGTAACCAAGTGGTATTCTCAAGATTTGTGATTGGATTTCAGCTGGAAATAAGGAAAGAATGGTGTTTGTGCAACAAGTTCTAGGGTTTTGATATATCAATTGCCAGATTTCGGTGATAGGAGAATCAGGTGGTGTTTGCATGTTGATTTGGTAAGTAGGTAGGATGGAATCCTTGGGTCAGTTCAAATGTCAATATTTGTCCCATTTCCTACTCGCCAACAAATGTTTTCTCGAAGGATTTCCATGCCTTTTCTAATACTTTTCCAAATCCATGATTCATTCTGTTTCTGAGGGCATGATTGGATGAAATTTGACCACCGTATTTGCCTTTTAGGATGGAGGCTCATATAGAAAGATGGGGTTGATACGAGTCTCCAACTGATTTTTGTGAGGAATGCCAGATATGGCAAATGAAAGCCCAACTTTTTGGTAGAATACAGATTTGGCTTCTGATTTCCCCCACCAAAAGTCTCATTGTCTTGCTTCAATCTTACATCCTTTGGGGTGGCTAAACATGCCATTTGGTTAGTGGGAATAACTAAGGTGACTGGTTTCATTAAAGTAGTTATACCATGTTGTGATAATACTTTCCTCTGCCAACCTCGAGGGCGTGTTTTATTGCACAGAAAATTTTCCCGAGAAAATACATCTGGGAAATGCCTTAAATGGCTGATTGATTGCAACTGAAAACACATATTTCAATCACGTGAGAAAATAAAGGCGTATTTTCAGGTGGAAATGAATTCTCACCTATCTGGATGGGAAATGAATTCTGGGCTTAGTAGGGAAAATTATCCAGATTTAAATGACCTGGTAGGAAAAATTATACAGATTTCAAATGGCTATCTAACAAGGGACAGTTGTGTTTTCTCAAGGAAAATGGAATTTTCCCACTTGGCAATCAAACACGCCCTGAATTCTTTCTTTGACTTTGAGTAGGGGGAGAAAGACTTAGTTTTTGCACTTCCTGAAAAAAGGGTGACACCAAGATATTTATCATCGAAGGAGATTCGTTTTATTCCTATCATCCTGGTAATGATTCGACTGTGCTTTTTTGGGGTTTTATTGGCATTGGAAGCACATCACATTATGGCAAGGTAACGCTTCATAGTTTAACATTCAGACTGAAATAAACACTGGATTTGAAAATTTACTGATTGGCCAGAGGCTTGACTAGAACTTTCTAATGATTCTCTGAAACATTGGACCTCTTTAGATTAACACAGCAAAATATAAAGCAATCATCTGCAAATAACAAATGGGAAATTGATGGACTTGCTCTAGATGCTTTAACTCCATGAGCTTGATTATTTTGTTCTTTCTGTCAAGGAGAGATTTAGCTAAGCCTTCCATGCACATGATGAAAAGGAAGGGAGACAAGGAATCCCCCTTACGGAGTCCTCTAGTAGGTTTGAAAAAAACCATTGCTGGTCCATTCAATAGGATAGAATAGGGAGTAGAGACACATTGATGAATAAGATTAGGCCACTTCTCAGTAAACTCATTGCAAGCACAATCTTATTAGAAAATTCCGTTCATAAGCCGTTGACATGTCCAGCTTGATTGCCACTAATCCATATTTTTCTTTCTTTTGCTTTATGAATTGTAGGAGTATATGAGTGTTAATGATATTATCTACAATTTCTCTGAGGGACAAAAGCACTTTGGAAGGGCGAGATAAGTTTATACATTACATACCTCAATCGATTTTCTAAAGTATGTCTGAGGGATTTGATTTTAGGAATCAGCGCAATGTTTGTATGGTTTAGGAATCGACCATTTAGGCCGGGAGTTTTATGGGCTCCCATTTGGTTAATCACTGCTTGAATTTCTTCCCTGGTTGCTTGTTTGGTAAGAATTTCATTTTCATCAGGTGAGATTTGAGTGGGGAAGGGATTCACAATTTCCTCAATATTTTAGGGATTTGATGGTGTGATAAGGCGGATTGGAAATGGTTGATTTTTAGTTGGCCAAATTCCGCTCAATATAAGACCTGACTGCCATCAGTTTTTTTCAAAGCCTCAATCCTGTTTTTGGTATGTTGATGGACTGTTTGAGAGTGAGACGACCAACTATCCTTCACTAGTTTGCACGAATCATCTCCAAGTCACATGGCTTGAAAGTGGAACTGACGAGGTAGTGTGTCTTCCTCTGGATTTGCGTAGAGAGCAAGTGGAGAATTATCTGATCCTATCGCTAGGAGATGGAGGACTTTTGTGGTAGGAAAGATTGACATCCAACTAGGGTTAGCTAGATCTTGATCTAAACATTCCATGTATGTCGAGACACCACCCAGGTCTCCTATTTGTCCATGTGAATGGATTTCCTTCATAGCCCAAGTCCATGAGATTAGCTGCATCAATAGCTTGGTAGGCTGATGTGGAACTGTAGTGGGACTTAATCCTTGCTTTCACCTGGTTTCCTCTCTTGGGGAAGTCTCTTGGTGGATCAATACATCAGCATCCCCACTTTTCCTTCTACGTGCTTGATTATTTCTGGTTTTAACTGTTCCGGTTTTAGTCCTTGTAGCTGAACCCAAAATAAGCATGTTGGGATATCCACGTCCTTGATCTCCAGTGTTGGCATGTGCCCAAGGATGGTCCACGGGCTGTTGTTAACTACTCATTATAGATCTGCCTGGAGATCAAACCGGAAAAGAAAGTATTTCGGAGTTCTTGCAGAGTGGGAACCATGCAGGACCAGACACGAGATAGATCTTCCAAAGAACAAGGCTTTTTTCGAATAAGCCAATGCATTTGGGTCCCTGCAGATCCATTCTTTTTCCTATTCAAAGATCAGCCCTTTGTGCCTCTTGTAGACGATTCCTTTCTTTCTGTCATAGACATCAGTCAGCATTCTTGATATATGATGACATTAAAACCTTTGTTTGATAAGCACTTGAATTTGGACTAGAGCCAAAACCGATACCTAAACTTACTCTATATGGTTCCCTTTCTCTAACGAGTTAACTTACTCTGTTCTCTACTCTGTCCAACTCCGAGAAGTTATTTCACTCATCCTTACTCGACAGAAAGTTTTACTCATACAAATATACTTGTGTGTTATTATGCATGCTATTTTAGGTCATAACTGTAGCATTGCCATTTACTATGTACAGGTGACCCATATTTGGGGAAAACACCTCAGGAATCCTCTGTGATAAGATTTAGACAACATCTAGGGAACACATGCTAAATTAGTTGATGATCCTCGTGAAAATTGTAAGCAAAAATGTTCTGTGATTTTAATTGCAAGCAAATTAAGTCTGAGCTTGTCGTTTGCAGATTTGGGCTTTCGGAGGGCACAGGAGGGTGACCTGATCAAGAAGGCTTCAGCATTCTGATTACACGTCGCTCGTGAATATCTGTATCCCACTCATGGTTCTCATTCTCATTCCAATGCATTGTGTGTGTTTAGTGGGACCTTTTGTATTCCCCGTTAAAGCCCGTGGTCTCTCCCATCTCTTGAGAACCCAAAACCAATGACACCCGCATCGAGTCATCCTTAAATGAGACACTGACTAGTAGGAGACTTTGATAGAGAGAGAAAAAGAAAATTCTTCAAGAAGGTTGAACTGGAGGGGCATTAGTGTATTGTATCTGCATGTAATATCAGTTTTCTATTTTTTCTATTTACTAGCAGCACAAGCAAAAAAGGCTCTACCTTTTGGAAAGATTCAGGCGCAACCCATTGGTAGTAAATGTAATTCAAATAACTGTTTGTATTCCCTGTAAGATGCCAAAAAGTTTTAAGATTTCTGTGTACTAAAAACTGTGAAAACTGCAAGGTTCAGGGTGGAAACAAGACGTGGTTTATAGAAGTGAATCTGGCTTTATTTAGCTAGTGAGATTAGTTTATGTACAGTTTTTTAATGCAGTCTTGAGTTTTACAGTTATTGTTAAAAGAAATCTGCTTGAGAAGATTGTTACAACACATTTTCCTATAAAAAATGAAAATTTTGTAAGTCAGATCTCAGTTGGATCAAGTTTCATCGTCGTAAATTGGATATGTTGGCCTCCATTGAAATATCAAGATCTCTGCTATAAAATCACTTCCTGTTGATTTTTGTAGAGTAGTTCCAATAAGTAACAAAATTGGGAAAGTCGATTGATATGGTTTGGTTATGTACAAAGAAGATCCATTGACAGCATCAATGAGGAAGAATGTGCAAGTTGAAGGAGAAAGCCAAAACAGACGTGGAATGAGTTTGAGAGGAGATTTTAAGAAACTTTCCTTAGAAGGAAGAGATGGCTTTAGAAGTGATTGTATGGAGAAACAGTTATATGTTGACCGTGCAAATTAATGTGAGTGATCGAGATCGTAGGGTGATTTGAGTGGTGTACAAATAAGGTGTCCCTTGTGGAGTTATCAAAGGCATGGTTTTAAAAACGGCCGTTTAAAGGGTAATGCCCCAAGCCCGTTTCTGTTAAAACCGTTTGAACACGTTTTGACACTTTGAATTTAACGGCCGTCTAAACGATGTTAACAGCCATTAAATTCTGAAAAATTTTGTGAAAAAAAAGCGGCAGTTAAATCCACCTCTTTTTTTTTTAAATTATGAATTTCAGCACTACTTTTTCTGTTAAATTCCATTTTTTCCCAGTCCGTTAAACCGTTAAAACGGCCTCCTTTAAACCTTGCTCTAAGGTTCCCTTCCTGTCTCTTTTCAGTGGACAAAGCTGTAATTCGGGCCATGTGCAAATTCATAGCCCAAGTTGAGCCCCAACTATAACATTCAATGGTGGTATCTCCTCGGAGATATTGGACAATCCAGGAAAGTAGGCACAGCATTAAAACCATTCTCATAAAACTTGATTTTGATTTTCAAGGATCTCATAAACAGATAAAAAAATTTAATAATTAGAATTTTTAGGACCTTCACAAGGAAAAGCCCTCCAAAAATAAGCGTATGCCGCTTTGTGCAGCGAGCACACGGTATTCTTTAGTAAAAGGCGAAAGAATAGTTCGCTCTGTGCTCACAGCGCGGCTGCGTAATTTTTCATATCTCGGAGACTATAACTTTATATGGCTCCATTAAGTTGAGTTTCCTCTTACCATCCGATGTGGGACTATCTTTTGTGCCCCTATATTTGATTTCTCTTATTGCAGTACTTATTGGTCTTTTGACTCTTTACCCATTCAAGTTACACGACATAAGGTCTCAGCATAGGAAAATGCTATCCCACGGATTACTGGACAAAATATGTACGGTTGATTTCTCTTATTGACCGTTGGATTCACGAGATCCATGTTCTATGAGGCAGCAAGTAGCAACTGCAAAGGATAAAGGAAGTCCTCGGAGCCTTCCCAAACTTCTACACCCAACCCTGGACAGCTCGCCTGGACAAATCTAGTAGGAAACAGTGTATGTGATGCTCCTTGAAAAATGTGTTTTTAATTTATAAAATATATATTTTTTTAAAACATTGAAATAACACATTTTTCAAGGGACATCCAACGATACTGACACTGTTTGCATACTTTTGAAGCATGCAAACAGTTACATACTATAAGTGAGCCCCCAGCTCGCCTCACCTCATACCTATTAAAAGGTAGGAGAGTGGGAGGTTCGTTCCTCTAAATGCTCCTCTTTCAATATGGCGGGAAAGGTTGGCGCCAATATTTTAAAAACGTCGTTGGCGGGTTTTTCTCTATATAAATCCAACCGTTCTCCCTCCCACCCGAGGCACCTTTCACAAACCCTCCTCTCAAGAAACTCGTTTCGTTATTTTATCACCTCCCGAACTCTCAAAATGGCCCAACAAGAACCTCAAAACCGCAGTCCAGTAATCAAAGAACCCTCACCGAAGATTCAGAAAGTCCATCAAAACGGTGTTTCAGAACAGTCTCCAAAGCTTCTGCCTCTCTTGAGAGTGAAAAAACTCTCGGAAAGGGCGATTTTGCCTTCAAGGGCTACAGCTCTCTCAGCAGGTTACGATCTATCCAGGTAATAGCAATACGCTGTGGGCAATTTTGTTCTGCAAGTACATCCAATGATACCTCTGTTTTCCCCTCTTTTATTCAGCGCCTCTGAGACTAAAGTTCCAGCGAGAGGGAAAGCTCTGATTCCGACTGATTTGAGCATAGCCATACCTGAAGGGACATACGCTCGTATTGGTAATTTTTCTTTTAATTCATATAAATCTTGATTTTTTTTCTTTATTGGTTTAATTTCCTAAAATGGGATGGTTCGGTTTATAGCGCCGAGATCGGGTTTGGCGTGGAAGCATTCGATTGATGTTGGTGCTGGTGTGATTGATGCTGATTATAGGGGATCCGTTGGGGTCATTTTGTTCAACCACTCCGATGTTGATTTTGAAGTGAAGCCCGGTGATCGGATTGCCCAATTGATCATTGAGATGATAATGACGCCAGAGGTTTTGGAGGTTGAGGATTTGGATTCAACAGTGAGAGGCTCAGGAGGGTTCGGTTCAACTGGGGCTTAACCATTTGTTTTAGGTCCATTCGTGTCGGATCTCAGTTTCTACGTTTCATCACCTTTATATTCTCTTTTTGATCTGTTGAAACGACTTTAGTTCGATTCCTATTGTGAGATTTGCTGGACCGATCTATTGAGGACTCAAGGCGAACAGTTGGGGGGCAATCTACATCTCCTTTCCTAAAGTATGTTAAAAACCATTGGATGTTCTTTGAAATCTGTATGGAAAGTATATATGGAATGCTTTACCCGCCCGAAATATTTGCACATTTTCATTAATGTAATAGGTCTGTATCATCGGTGAATCCAATGGCCATGAATCAAGTGTAGACTGATTTTTGGTATGATGGTAACCCAAGGAGTAGAGTTTTGATAACGGACGTCCGTCATAAATGATTATGGATCACAGTACGAGCCACGTGACAAACTTTGAAAGACCACGCACCGTACGGATGTGGCCAATCACTAGGTGGACCTACATATTTAGCCTAATTAGTGATTTCAAACCTTTGGATCTTTGTATCCAAAAATACTCAAATTCTATAGTTAAAAATTGACCCATGAAACGACTCCAATCCAATGCTTAGAAATCACTAATCGGATTAAATTTTGGTATGTAGGTCCACTTAGGGATGGGCCAAACATCCCAGTCAGACGTATCTAAGAATGTGCCACGGTTCATATGCGAGGTGTAGGAAGGATGACAGTCCATCTTCCTGTGCTAATTTGAGCGTCGCTCTAAAAACAGTTAAAGCTCCACCACAGACTGAAGGATTTGTAAGCCAAAAAGTGTTGGATAAAGAAAACTATTATTATATGCAAAAATCGTGTCCATAATACTTTACTGAAGGCAACCATACTGGGCTTTAACACATAACTACGACGAGCTTCATCCACATTCTGAAGTAGGAAGATATTATGGACTCTCCACAAGTGTTGATTCACTTCAAGTTGATCAGATGACACGCATAGGAGACCCATTACACAAATGTTAGGTCCTCATATGGGTAACACACGTCGAGTTGATCCGCACGATTCATGTGGGAGTGTACTCTTGAGATAACCAATCAGGTTGAGGGGTGGGCTAAACATCCGTGTGAGTTAGTGGGCCCGAAAAAATACGTGCTATGTAGGGCCGAGCACACACACCAAGAGGGGTCACAAAAATGGGGTTCTCCTGAGCCCGACCCCCAAAAAAAAAGGGCAAAAAGAAGCCCATGAGCTCGTGGCCCCCACCTCATCTCAAGATCAAAGCCCCTTCTGATTTTTTTCTGGTTCTTCGCTTCTAATTTTTCTGTTTTCTTAGTTTCTTATTGGTATCCAAATTGTTGGGATTGCACATGTTTACCCAACCGCCCACCAAAAACTTGGTTCACCTGAACCACCCATTCGGGCTGGGTCTTTTAAGGTTAGCACCGGCTCAAGAAATTGAGTAATGATTGCACTTGCACTACAAAATTAAAGGCTAAAGAAGGTACGAAGCTAAAAGCAATAATAAGAGGGCACAAATCGAGCTCAAATTATGTACTTAAAAAAGAAGAAATATTTAGTCCAAAGTAACCACTTCTCACCGAGAGTCAATAAAGGTTTATAGCAAACAAGATTACAAGAATACCGTCCCACAAACTACTTTATGGTTCCTTTTAAATGTATAAAAAAGGGCAAATTACAAAGGCAGCCACATATTCTCAGAAAAAGGGTGTCCCACTAAATGGAAAGAGTCTGAGTCATTCAATAAGTTTTAATTAAAACCAAAAAATAAGGGAAAAAAAAGGTCCATACCGATGGAAGCAGTGTCGAGATTAAACATAAATCATTCCCCTCTCGGTTCAGATCCGACCACACCCCTGAATCAATCCAGAAATTTAAAACGAGCTGTCAGAACTGAAAGAGATCAGTAAGTTGACTTTAGACAGTAGAGTTAATGAGTTATGTAGCCTAAGGAACTTACTACTGAAGCAAAATAAGTTGAAGGAAATTGCCTTGGAGCCACATTTTTAGTGCTCTTATTCACGAGAAAGAGACCTCTCAGAGCGCTGGTAATCCCGTTCACGGTCCCGAGTTCTCTCCCTTTCACGTGACTCGGAAGTTGCATGGTCATATCGATAATCCTCAGGCTCCAACTGATCGTAGCGGTCACGATCAACCTCTGGCTCACGATCACTCTGAGGCTCAAGATGGTCATACTGTCCCTGACCTTGGTGCTCATATTGGTCATATTGTCCATGGTCTTGGTCAGGCTCTGAGCGCTCGTACCCATGGCCAGGCTGGACATTCTCATACCATTCACGGTCATGCTCAGGCTCCACATGATCATGATCCCTGTCCCTTTCACCATGCCGGTCCCGTTCATGCTTTGACTCACCACGGTCATAATCAGGCTCCCTGTCGTGGGAACGCCCACTGTCATGGTCAGGTTCCCCCCGCTCATAATCCCTGTCCCTCTCTCGAGGGCGATCACGACCTCGATCACGATCACGGTCTCGGTTCCGGTCGTAATCACGACCACGGTCTCGATCCCGATCCCGATCCCGACCACGTGTTCGATCATGGTCACGCCCCCGCTCCCTCTCCTTGTCCCTGTCTCTATTCCTGTCACGTTCTCTGTGGTGTCTCTCCTCTTTCGGATCACGATCACGCGTTCTGTCACGGGAGCGTTCACGGGACTTCTCACGTTCCTGGTCTCTATCTCTTCCCCTTTCATGGGACTTCTCCCTCTCCCTGAAACATTGTTTTTCAATAGCAATCATATATCCAGCACAGAGATGACAGTATGAAAGACTCGAGCGAATGCACCCAATAGAAACCTAAACCCTATTTGCCATGGCCAGATTAATTATTCCCATTTCATGAAAGCTGCAGTTTGAATAGGTCACATTAGTAAAAACATTCTCAATGTAATAATTATAATGGTGGGTGCCCAAGCCATGGCAATTAGAGACACCAACCCCTCATTGCAATTTTTGGAGTTCTTTTCTTTCTCAACAAACTACTTCAAATCAAGAAAAATTACACTGCCAGTTAAAAGATTAATCAAATTGAAAAAAGAATATATCAAAATCGATTGGAAGTGAAAAGACATAGCAAGGCTAATCTTACCGGTCTACATGACGATCCTCTCGGGCCCTTGGTTCCTCTGATCGAGGTGGTCCTCCAGAAACTATCTGCTGCGGCTCTCTGAGCAAATTAAAGAAGAGAAGCCAGTATATTATACTTGCACAAATATAAGAAATATAGAATCAGGAATGTTAAATTTATGAACGCAAATCGCCATCAGATCCAAAAGTTTATGAAACCCAGCCACATACACCTATATGTTTGTCAGCCTCCATCACTGCTGCTTTGGCTACCATTTAACTCATTTCATAAAATGCACAGTACAATAATTCAAGCAGACTTCAAAACTTAATAAATATAGCAGACCATACCATTTTGGAGAACGTATCTTACGTAGCCATGTCAAAATTCACTTGTACATGAATCCATGTGACCTAGTTTCAAATTATGCGTAACACATGCACAGCATGTTAAATAAGCATATATAGCTGGATACAATTCTCTCCTTTTTAATAAATTTTTGGAACTTTTAAGTATTTTAACACTTATTCATTATAAATCAGTATTTTTATATGTGCAACATCTAGTAAATATTTGAACTATGATTCATACCTAGTATTCAGACCGCGCAACTGAACTAATTTTTTTTTAAAGAGTTATAATTCTAAATCAAAGGATTTTTCTTCCAAAAACTTCTGGATAGGTATCCTACATCTCAACTGAATTCTTTCTGGTTAAAGAATCTCTTTCTTGTTGTTCTGGAACAATTAGAAGATTCTCTAAAAGAAATACGGGGTTCTGCTTCTGGGGGCAACGTGTTATTGGGTGGGTGTTCCGTCTATTTCTATTGATGCTTCAGCATAATAGATATTTTGAGGTTTTGGGAGGGATAGTGTCTTAATGTCTCTGTCCAAAATACATATCATAGATACACTGGATTTTTTTTGTTCATTAGCACATTCAGGAGATGAGTGAATTTTGCATCCAGGCAATGTGATCCAAACAAACTTTAAAATTTTCAAACGCCAAGAGTTCAATGGATGAGTGGAAAAGGCTAATTACCTGCCGGAATACTTCTGATTAACCTCTTCACCTCCAACCCTGGTTGATCCAAGTCCACCGCCCAGTCTGCGAGGTCGCCAATTTGGAACAGTTCTACCACGTTCAACATCCACAAGCACCCTTCTGTTATCCAGCTTCCTTCCATCAGCTTGTTTGTATGC
This sequence comes from Euptelea pleiosperma, assembly GCA_035048495.1. Classification (NCBI taxonomy): domain Eukaryota; kingdom Viridiplantae; phylum Streptophyta; class Magnoliopsida; order Ranunculales; family Eupteleaceae; genus Euptelea; species Euptelea pleiosperma. Next base: position 2,966,617 of record CM068552.1, on the reverse strand, counting down.
AGCTGCATGATGTATACGATCAAGCAATCAAAAACAGAAATTGAAGTACTCATTCATAACGAAACACGTGTAAGCCAGCACAACAAGAAACCTTTCATATCCCGTGTATGCATGTACTCGATGAAGGCATATCCTCTAGGCTTATTCGTCTCTTTATCCGTAATCATACGAACCTGAGGTGTTCACAAGAGAAGCAAAATAAATGGTAGTTACAAAATGGAACTTTATCTGAAGCAAAAAAACACGAAAAGCACTGAATAAAGATTAGTAGTTTTAGCTACCAAGTTTGATTTAACTGTAAAGCCCGAAAAAGAGGTTCATAATATTAGATCCTAAATGGCACGGCGGACAGGCACTATGCCTCACTAGCCGTGCTCACCTTTCAAGGTGTACAGCTTCGCCACGCAGGATGCATCATCGCCATTGCTAGAGTTGGCAGAAAAACCAGTGCATGTAGCCGATTTACCACTTGTGAAACAGATTTATCACCCCCTTACCAGGGAAAAACTTAATAATAATAAACTTATTATAAATAACGTAGGAAATACCAGGATATCCTCTGAAATGCTGAGAGATTTTCGATTGACCTTTGAAGTCAAGGTAAAAATTTCAGTAGCAAGATAAATGCAAATACCCATAATTCAAATAACAGGAAAAAGGGTGGTAATACTCCCGACTTGTGTTTTACCTAGCACAGGAAAAGAAGGGAATCTGATGTTCTCCTTTCATATGGCTTGAAAATAAAGGCCAAAAGGCACCACGCATCACTACCCTGCATACTAAGGTTTACAGCTTTGACATGCAGGATGCAGCACGATCATTGCAATTGGATTGGCAGAAAGTCAAGGTATACGGCCAAATACCAGTAGTGAAACAGAACAACCACCCTCTTACCAGGGATATTGCTTAATTGAAAACTAAATATTATCAACAAAAAACTAGGATAGTAACTAAGTCCCTAGATGATCTTCTCTGGCCACCAAAATCGGAGAGAGACTTGACAAAGGAAGGATAGATGAAACAAACCCGTACTGCCATTAGTGGCAAGGATACCTGTTATTGCTCCCAACTCATGCTGCCCCACCACCAATGATATTTTAGAGTAGGGAAATACTCAACGGCCTCTTTCAAATTTGAAATGAAGGCTAGAAAAATGGTACCCCATGCATCACTGGCTGTGCTCACATTAAAGATGTAGAGCTTCACCACCTATGATGCATCACCCCTCTTGCAAGTGAGTTGGCTAATAATTAATGATTACAACCGACTTACCAACTCAAAAATGGCTTGAACAACACCCCCTTACCAGGGTTCTTGCTAAATTAATAAAGTAGGTGGGCTATGAGATTATTCTAGAGTTAAAGATTATTCCATTGTCCATGTTATGTGTAAGATTTAAATTTACTCATGGAACAAAAATGAACATGCCCAGTAGTGATTTTAGAGGCAAAAAACAAACACCTGCTAATACCCTGATTTCATTACTGAAAACTAAAAACACAGAGGGAAGACAATAGAATTTCAAGAGTTTGAAATTTTGAGGAAGAAGTTCTAGAACTTCCAGAAAAGGACGAAAACAGAGAACGGCAACATAACTGAAGCTCTTACCGAAGAAGTCAAAAGGCAGTAACCTGAGCCCCCTTGGGGATGCTCTAAAATACCTACCCGCTTGATTGGCCCATAAGCTTCAAACTCCCTTTTGATTCTGTGCTCGGTTGACTCATAATTCTGCAACAGAACATGACACTTGCAAGTCATCCAAAGAAAAATTTATGAAGAGTGTGATAGATGAAAGAGTAGCATGAGACTACTTACAAGCCTTGCGATAAACAATGTCTTGTATGGATCTCCTGATATATTAGGATCATTGGATGGATCATCTACATTAAAAATATAAATTATATCAAATCCACCAAAAATTGTTTAGCTCAACATGTATTACATCCATTTATATTCGAATTATTAAGAGCAAGGACAGGGTAGTGACATTTCTCAAGCTCCTCAGCAGCCCTTTTAGCACCATTTTCCAGTCGTAGCTTGTGAACTCTAGCCCTTCTTTCTGTCTGGCAACACCAAAAGGTATCCACAAGAATCCATATGTGGTCATTGGTCAGATCTGGGTTACTCAATAAACAATAGGCGCAATTGACATGAGGTATCAAGTAACAGCAATGGGATACAAATTTAAGAACAAGGAAAGCATTAACATCCCAGCCCCAAGGCACTCAATGTGCTCTACAGGGACGTCAGGCATAAAGTCTCTTGGCATGAGGAAACAAAGCAGTACACAGAAAATAAAGCCTATTGGCTTGGAGACCATTTACTGTAAACAACCAAATCATATAGTTTGCAACTACCACCCAATTTCTATTTGCGCCTTTGATCCATACTGTTAGATATAAATATGAATAAATAGGTATTTTTTTAAAAACAACTATCCTAAGAGGTTGAGCCTAGGACCTTTTTCCTTTTTGGCTTTTGTACTACAAATCTTTTAAAGAATTTGAATTGAAAATATTAGAGAGAACACCAAACTTTCTTCGACTCTTGGATTTCAAGTTTGAGAAAACTTTTAATCTCACATTGCTTGGGAGAGTAGAACTCATTGAGTATATAAGGATGAGGGTTGAACTTAAGGGTGGAATCCTTGGGTCTCCCAATTTTGTGCCTCAAAAACACACATGCATGCCACACCACGCCAGACCGGACTCGGGTATCTACTGACCTATCTTTTTATGCAACGGTTCAATCGTCTTTCGATTATTTACATTCATTCATTCTTTGACTCCTTTTTCCTTTTTGGCTTTTGTACTACAAATCTTTTAAAGAATTTGGATTGAAAATATTAGAGGGAAAACCAAACTTTCTTCGACTCTTGGATTTCAAGCTTAAGAAAACTTTTAATCTCACATTGCTTGGGAGAGTAGAACTCATTGAGTATATAAGGATGAGAGTTGAACTTAAGGGTGGAACCCTTGGGTCTCCCAAATCCCAATTTTGTGCCTCAAAAACACGCGCGTGCCACATCACACCACGCCAGGCCGGGCTCGGGGGTATCTACCTACCTATCTTTTTATGCAACGGTTCAATCATCTTTTGATTATTTACATTCATTCATTCTTCGACTCTTTCTTGGACAGTTTCCTACCGTTGTATAACTTTTACATGCACCTATTCATGGGTCTCTAAGTGTCCCACAAATGATATGCGTCCGATGGGAAGTCTCTTTATTTATTTGGAGATCCTCTTCCGACACAACAAACTCTTCTTCCTAATCCCCTATTTTGACGGCAACTTTCTTCTAGAGTACTCTACATAAGTGAGTTCGTCTATTTGTACAGTGCTGGTATAGAAAAGTAGATAGTTGAACCCTGGAAGGGTACACTCAGAGAGGCCGACAACACCTATACGGCGGCATTTTCACCTTAAAGACATTGTGCATAGCATGAACCTCAATTTGCACGCTCACCAATAAGTTTATTTCTTCTTACTGTTTCTACAGATTCAAATTAATATTAGAGACTTATTCTATTTAAGGCTACAATTCAGTGAATGATCTTATTGTTTATTGCTTAATCTGAATTACATATACTAAGGATTAATTTACAATCTTAAGGTGAAAAACATCGTTCCTCTTTTGCCTATGTTTATTGCAGTATCTTGGAAATCCACCAAGCAAACCTACATTGCATGATCCACAATGGAATCAGATTTCATTGAATGACTAAGGCATTTTCATATGGACATACCTTTATAAACTAAACAATACCAAGAGAAGATTTTATTCACTATGATAGCCAAATGGCAATATTGGGCATGGTTCAAAGCTTAGTCACCAAAACCGTCCTAGGGGGCCACCGCTCCCACACTCGAACTGTGAACTCACGATTTGAGGGTGAATTCGCCCCCAATCCGCGCTCCCGACCGACAATTCGCGCTCCCATGTTCAGACCGAGCCGCTTGCCAAGTTGCTGGCTCAATCTTTAGGCCCAAGCCCGACCCGAACCTTTGTTCAGGCTCATTTGGGTTGGGGCCGGGCCAAATCCACACCCCTATGCATAGTTATTTGATAATGGACCAAGTTAACTAAAACTGTAGTCTATGTTCTACAAAATAAATGTTCATTACGCGGGTGATTAACATAACTTGATTGGTGTGATTTTGAAGCTATGGCTTGTAGAAAAGTTATTCCATCAATTTAACATACTGGATTGGGTGAGTAGGTACCAATCCTATTGATAACAGTTGAAGGCATCATCATCATCTATGCCTCATCCCAAATGTTTGCATCTTTTATCAAGGCCGGTGATTATCTTCGCCAAATGTAGAGTTGAGTTATCTTTATACCAATAGTTTGGATTTGACGACCAATTCCTAGATTAAAGGTCCAGCCTCATTTTCTGCATTTCGACGGACTTTACACACATTAGGGATGTGTCATATTACTCACACACCCACTCTTATTTAGTATTTGAAATTGGAGAATATATATATATATATACACACCTTATCAAATCTATATATACTCTGAGGCGCTCTGACCTTAAGAGCTTTTCGAATTGGACGCTCTCGTCCTCCTACACCCGCTCCACGCTCTAGTGCCATAGGTTCAAAGTACATGGTATCGATTCGGATCGTCCATGGGTAATACCGAAATGTATTGCAAGTATCGTTCGATTTCGGACGAAGTTGTGTAGCCAAGCTACCGAAACGACAAAAGTGAAACATTTTGGAATCGTCTGATAATTTGAAACATGATATTAAGAGCTCAAAACAACTATAATGGGAAATCTCAAGATATTTGTCGAAGACAATACTGTGCGTCAAATGTTGAGAGACGGAATCATAGTCATAAGACTATGTGAAGTCTAAAGATAACTTGGCAAACACTTTGACTAAAGGATTGGCAAGAGAGCTAGTCTATAGTAGATCAAAGGGGATGGGACTTGAGCCAATTGAAATATAATTAATAACAAGAACCCAACCTATGTGATGGAGATCCCAGGATCTAAGTTCAATGGGATAACAAATTGTTTGAGTGGCTTGCGAGGGGGATATTGCACTGGAGTTTACTCCAACCCATCCCTATTATGCAATAGTACCACATGTATCAATGAGAGGTTGAGTCTGAAACTCTTAATGCTTTCTATGGTTGTATTGTTCCAATGGGGTGTTGTGATATAAGGCAATTCTGATAGAAGCACCTATACGAATGTGAAAGTGGTGCCAGTTCCTATAAAAATTATGGCTGCTTCTCTAAAGCACTCATGAAAATTGGGAATGTTCAAAGCCGAAACGAGTACAACCGTAAGAACTCACTTGGTTTCGAAATAGTCGTGTGTAGTATATTGTTTCGCTTTACATCATAAAGGTTGACAGTTCAAGATGAAAATTCATTGACCAGCTAGTACACCCAATGAACTGTCACTAGCCTATGACCTTTTTCCTTTTTGGCCTTTATTCTACAAATCTTTTAAAGAATGAATTGAAATATTGGAGGGAAAACCAAATTCGGTTCTACACTTGGATTTCAAATTTGTGAAAACTTTTCATACCACACTTGGGAGAGTGGATCTCATTGAGTATATACGGATGAGAGCTGAACTTAAGCATGGAGACCTTGGGTCTCCTACTTTTGTGCCCCATGGGCACAACTCCAAACCCCACTTTTGTTCCCCATGAGCAGAACTCTAAACCACCACAAACACGCACGCGCGCACTCCATGCTGAGCTATCTTGGGCTAGGGTTACGGGTCGGGGTTGTGGGTATCTACTGACCTATCCTTTATTCCACAGTTCAATCATCTTTTGAATATTCACATTTTTGTCATTTTTAGTCATTCATTCTTTGACTTTCTTGGACAGTTTCCTACTGTCATGTAACTTTCACACCCATCTATTTGTAGGTCTCTACATGTCCCACAAATGGAATGTGTGTTGGGAAGTCTCCATATTTATTTGGAATCTCTCTTCAGAGACAGTAGACAAAAAAAAACTCTTATTCCAAATCATAGATTTTGACTTACTATTTTCTGCAACTTTCTTCTTGAGTACTCTACATAAATGAGTTCTCTTCGTACAGTGCTGATATAGAAGAGAAGATCGTTGAATCTTGGGAGGTGTACACTCAGAGAGGACGACAAAACCTATACGGCGGCATTTTCACCTTAAGGTTGGTATGCATAGCATGAACCTCAATCTACATGCTTACCAAAAGGTTTATTTCTTCTTACTGTTTCTATAGATTCAGATTACTATCAGACTTATTCTATTTCTACTACAATTTTGTGAGTGATCTTCTCATTGTTTATTGCTTAATCCAAATTACATACACTAAGGAAGGATTAATTTCCTAACATATACCATCTAAGTGATGGAAGCCTGTTGAATGAATCATAACCATTTAATTAGCTGCTTCTTTTCAAATGGTCATAAAAAGGGCAATATGAGAAAAGAATTCTTAATGTGATGATTAGGATCAACTTATTGGTGAGATTTTGGTAATATGGCTCATCCAAAAGGTATTCCATCAATTGCTTTCTGATCATCCCCCAAAACTTGCTAATTTTTTTTTTTTTTTGATTGCTACAAATATCATGGCGGACATAAAGAATTTCAGTTCATATCAAATATGATGCGCCTGCAAAATAGAAGAGATGCAATTAGGTAGATGTTATGTCGACATAACACCATAAACTCATTTGCATTGTTTCACAGATACCACATATAAAATAGTTCATGCAATACTAAAAGTTAGTTAAGAAATAATATCTATCTTTCTTCTGGGAGAGAAACCAGGATTGCAGCAACAAATAGTTAAAAAAATTATAGAAAATAAAAAGAGTACTCAATGACCCTATAAGATGAGTAGTTACAAGGATCTATCAAGTGAACATATGAAAAGGGTAGGAAATTTGCATGCTGATTAGCTTGCTAATGTGGGAGTTTCTAGTGACTCTTTAGTGATTGGAATCATTTAAACTGAATTCAGTATCAACTCCAAATCCTCAGAATTGATTGACCAATCATCACACTAAAGTAAATAGTTTTGTATTACTATGCTATATACATAAAGACACGAACGCACATGGTATTTAGCATCTCCGTATTATTGCTTTAATATGTGAAATTGATACTTCTCATGGCAGTAAATGGTTTAACTCTCCTTGTATCGCTATGTTAAGGCCAAAGGAACAATATAATGAATATATACAGTTATACGCTACTCATGAATTATCATCAGGTGAAATGATCTGTCAAGCAGATCATCAAGGACATGGTTACAGAACAGCCATTAGTCAAAAGAAAGAAAAAAAACAGAATAAAGAAACCCAGACAACATGTTTGATCCATAGAGAAGCAATCATGGAGAGCATATCGTCCACAAAGTAGTGGGTGCATTTACATCAAAACAGAAGTGAAGAGTCCGAAATTAAGCACTTAAAAGAGGAAAAATTCATGCAGAAGGGAATGTGTAAGTCAGCTTACCGGAGTTTCACCCTTTTGGACAGGAGGAGCATATTCAGGGTCTCCTGGCTCAGCGAAGTTGCTCACGAATTGTGCCATTCCTTAATAGATAGACAGCAAACTTTAGAACTAGAATAAATCCCCTCATAATATCCAAATGAAGATGAACCCTAAAATTATACACACCCGTATAGGATGGGCATTTCCTCTTCTCAGGAGGTGGTTTATATTCCAATGGAGGTCGAGGCTCGAATAACTTCAAAAGATTGGATGTAAGACCAGTTGGATGACTCTGCCCAATCTGCATAAATAACCACCCCAAAAGAAATCGATAAAAGCTTCATAAAGTACCATGCTGAGGTCGACATTTGCTCATATACCCACCTTCGATTCTAAAGCTTACTTACAATAAACGGACATAAAATATACTCAAAAAGAAATTAGGGCAAAGCTGCTGAAATTTCTAGTCAGAGAGCGAGGCAGTCAAATAAAAACTGAGGAAAGAGTACAAAACATATTAACCTTCACCACACCTATCAGAGATGGAAGAAGATTAACAGATCATGAAGAAATACTCGAAAAGAAACTACTTCAATCTGAAGTGAGAAGAAGAAAGTAGGTTTTTAGAAATCTCAGCTGAAGACCTAATTGATCCTTCAACAGCAGATCGAACAGACTAACAACAAAATTAAACATTAAACAAATGAGAATTGCAGGATTACAAATCAGAAATACAGAAAACAAACCAGTTTCAACTGAAGAACGGTCGCCCGATTCTGCGCTTTGGTTCGAGCCTGCACTGCCGCGTCTCGATTGCGCATGAAAGCATCATTGTAATCTCCCATCTTTCAGAAATCGAAACTAGGGTTTCTGGAATCTCTTCCCTTCGTGATGCGACAAAGATAAAACGCATCCGAAGATTTTCGGATCTCTCTATCGCTCCGACGGCGGAGACTCTTGAAGTCGGAGAAAAAAAGATGAAGAGGGGTTTGGGTTCCGCTATTTATTGGCGCGGATGCGAAGACAGTATTGAGTGTTCGAGCCTGGGCTCCACCTTCTCGTTTAATTATGAAACAGGTCCTGAACTCGTGAGTCGTGACACGGCCGCAACTCGTTCTCCCGAAGAGTGTCATGAGTCGGGACTCGGGAGGGTTTGACCGTTCGGTCCATGGGATATCCAAGGGTCTGCTTTGCTCGCTAGAAAGAAAAAAAAAAGTTGTAGTCTGTAGACCTTGCTTGGCAGCACTACAGACTATGGTTCAAAATCTCGGGATCGAAGGGCGCTGATCCCGATCAGCATCACCCAAATATCGGTCAGATTGGCGAGAAGACCCCTATATATATCGTTCAGGTCGGTGGCTTCAGATCCCAATCCCGATCCGGATCGCCCCGGGATCAGCCGAGACTTCGAAGCATTTGCATGTACTTGGTGGCGCAACATCAAACAAATACTTGCGTTGGACCCAACCCTTTTATTTTTGCCAAAAGTGGCTGCAAACAATAGGCAAATGATTCTCTCATTCCCCTTGTTCTCCCTAGGGCTGCAACTCGGGTGGGTTGGGGGTCAACCCTAGCCCAACCAAACCTTAAAGGCAGTGAACCCTAACCCAAGGTCAGGCCTAGATTTTTCAACTAGGGTTGGTCGGGTTAGTCGAGTTGGTCAATTTCTTTTTTTTTGTTGGAAAGATTGCTAAATTTTTTCATATTAAAATAATTTATTTGTTCAATACAATAACCGTTATGCTAACCATTAAATAATAACTTCATTTTCAACACCTCATGAACAAAAACATGATATTTTCATACTAAGGAAAAAGTTCATTAACTCAAATGCATGATAAAAGTTACTAAAAATAATTATCAAAGAAAATATGATATTTTCAATATCAACCGATCACATAAGAACATTTTATAATCTCGCATAAGGGTTGTAGCTTGCTGAGGACAAACATCCATGGGTTGTTGCATTTGCCAAAATGTAATGTGGATGTTTGTTGGCATATATATATAATATATACTAGTGGGTGGCCCGTGCCAACGGCACTCCCTGACAATGCATTTGCCAAAATCGGGTGTGAGTGGCTAAGATCCACCGTCCATTTGGAGATAAGATCTTGGTCATCCTTTATGAAGCCGAAAGGAGGGGTATAAGTGGGGAGACAACTTCCCTGTTTTGTTATATAGATTTTGTATGTCGGGTTTGGGTTGGGCCGAGCCTCAACAGTAGTCCAACCCAATTTGATTGCGTTACTAAAAAAGTGTCCGAGCTTGACCCAAGTTCTAAAAGAGCTAACCCAACCCAACCCTGACGTCGGGCTCGGGTTGACCCCCCCCAACAACTCTCCCCTCTGCAACCATATTCCTAATAAATGGTTGTCATTGCAAATGTTTGATTATCAGGTATTTGCCTCCAAACATTTTCCCCGTGCGTGGCAATATTTATGCTCCCGTTCTCATCCAATTGATAGGGCCGTGTGGGGCCCACCGTCTGCCTTTTCTCATTTCTCAACTGAGGAATTACTCATATTAGTGGGCAAATTGGTGGGCCCGCGGAAAACATTCATGCAAGCAAATGAACTGCCAAACGTGCAGAACCGTAATTTGCGCATATGTTTTATTTTCTTCATTTACACTTGATCTAAAAACAGACCCTAATTCAATTACCCGGCTGCTGCATTTGTCGGTTGATCTTAGCGATCAATTTCATTCTATTTTGGTGATGTATGATATCAAAAATCTCTCAGCGATGCATTGTTGTTGGACCATACAAAATGGTTGAAATCACCCCAGCACCTTCGTTTTTGACCAGTTGTTTCGTAGGGACCGACCGATGCCGCAAATGGTGCCACGCTTTTTAATAATGTGCCCATTGATGGTCATTTCTCTTCTCAGATGGTCACAGTTCAAGTCATACAACTCTTTCCGGACTGTTCACCATGCATTTTGTTTTCATGGTTGAATCTTCCAAACAAGTTTCTTTCAAGATATCTATCGACCACGACTCTTGCAAAGCACGTTGGACCAGCTTAAGCTTTTCCACACTGCCTTTATTACACATTTTTACACTCATGGGTTGCTTGGAACACTGCTTCCGGTTGGCAACTTGAGCAGTTCACTGCTTTGCCACCCAAACCACATTGGGCAACTGCTGTTGGACCTAGCTTCCTTTCCGAACAAAAATCAGTCTAGCTTGGGTTTTTTCAGATAGGGGCTTAACATCAACCAACTATAAAGTTACTGTCCTTCAACGCAACACTCGACGAATCTTGATGTTCAAATTGAATCTTAAGCACTTCCCTTGAAAGACAATAAACAAGTAAAAACCGTATAAAAATTGGAGAAAATCCACTCCGCCATATATCAAATATATACCCCCAAAACATTGTATAAACAACGCCCATCACCATCTGAACCTAACACAGCCGACGCTGGCGGAATTATATCAGAATAATTCACGCCTATTATAGGACAGTAAACCCCTCTTTCGTAACTCAGTTGAATTGTGTACTACTATTCATGTTCCAACTTCTAACCTGATAAAAAAATCAAATAAAAAGGGACTGAACCTTAACAAGATTGAGAGTACCGAGTCATTTGCTAAATTTCCATTTTTGACGTAATTGGACGGATTAAGAATATAATCTGAAAACAAAGGAATGGTTCATGTATGTTAACCCCCGTCTGGCAATCCTAATACCAACCTCAAAATGGGATCTATTTCTTCCTCTGATTAAGTGTTTTTTTGAAGCCAATCACATCTAGTAATTACATACCCAGACAGACTACCTTACACCTTGTCTCCAGTCTCACTCAAGGAAAAAATGGAAAAGCCAAAAACTAGTTCAGTCCAACAAACCCCAAAATCAGCCACTGGCAACGATCTCATGGATGGCATCACTGACAGCTTGATCTTCAGATCTGACAGCCAGCTTCATGGCTACCTGCTTGGGCCCGTCAATTCCAAATGACAATCTGACAAGCACCTTGATGTTACCTATAAACACGCCAGACAATAGACACGTATGCGATCTGGAATTGCTCGGGACAACTTCGGTGCCCTGCAAAATACAGAATGCACAAAAGTTTTCAGCAGCCAAAAGATGTTAAATCTTCTGGATATAGATAAATGCCCCAAGACATCCAAAAAAATAAAAAATTGAGACCAACAATTGGGCCCTGTATGGTGACCACAGAAAAGTTTTCTAAGATGAGAAAACAGATAACAGCAGCAGACCAATTTGACATGTTTGCTCAGCATTTTGTTGAAGAGAGAATACAATGAAACAGCAGATAATGGCAATTGTATCAAATATCGCTACATGCAATCAGTTTATGTTTCCATCAACCCAAACTGACATATCTCAGGTGGGTTAAGCTATTGTTAGACCCATCCAACCAACATATTTTTGGATTGTTCACTGAGTGGACAACCTTGATCAACGAGCACATACACGGAATGGTGCATAGAGGTGTTAGACAACCAACATCCATTGTGGTAAGCCACACACGATGCTGTGTGACAGTTTTGTGAAATAAGTTCAGATTATACACATTACTAAATCAGAAAATTGTTAGGTCTGTTGTGGAATCACTTGGTCCAGGTAACAAAAACTAACCTCGCATGGCTGCATGCCAAGTATGTTAATGACTGCACTCACAGCCTCCGCCAAGCTCTCCCTTACACCAAGACCATATTCATCGACCCGCTCGCAATCTGGGGCCATGCTTTCCCACGCATTCCTGAAATTGGAGACCCCCACTTTCAACATATAATCAGCTGCAACAACTTCAAGGTCCTCCAGCTGATACTCATCTTCGACACCATCATCCTCTGCTTCACCGTTAGTTGGATCAACCTGAAGGATGCCAAGATAAGAATCAATATACGAAGCACAAAACACAGCATTGGAGGGTTTACAGATGCTTGTGTTTCTTAATTCTACTTATAAAAAAAATGTTCCTTAAATTCTGATCAATCAAAAAAAAAAAAAAAAACACTAAAAACTCAATGACTTGGCTTGTAACTTTCCAAAACCAACTTGCCCAACATGTTCTGAGCACGCATGCATTTATCCAAGCATTTAGTCCCCCTATCTTGAATAGGGCATTTTAGTTTACATGGTCAGATTAACAATGCAGTGGCCAGACTATCAATGGATTTTGAGTTGCTAATGGTTTCTTCAAACTTTCTAAATCTAAAATAGTTCCCTTCTTAATGTTTCTCATAATTACGGAAAACGGAGAACCAAAAGAGTTTTTGGTTAACATGGTGAAGTATTTAAACCTAGTTGCAAGTATTTCTCATGAGGCTATTAAAAAATTGGTATTGAATTTCACGAGACAAAACTTGGAAAATTATGCAGGGTACTTCTTTGAAGTTTTTTCAATTTTAAGAATGCAGCTAAAACAGGCTAAAACCTTTGACTTTAAGCAGTGGGACCACATGGTTGAGTCACCATTTGTGTAAATTATTGGAACTTACGCCTGAGGAGATTGGGTTGCAATAGACCTCAAAAGCATCAATTTGTCCTATACAACACTTATGGTCTGTCATACAGAGTTAATTTTTGGGAGCTGCTCTCATCGACAGTTGAGAGAGCCACACTTTCAAGCAATCAATGCATTGTTTGGGACTTCATATCTCCAATATTTTGATGGTTGTCGGTTTCATCATATTTAAGATCTTTAACAGAGTCTTATACTATTCCTTTACTAAGATGATCAGATACAGATAAAAATGTTCTGAAGGGGGAAGCAAATCAACATTTCCAAAAAGCTGGAACACAGATACGCATACCCCATCCTAACACAACGATATCATGCTTAATTTTTGCATTGTTAGGCTAATTTTTAAATTGCAGAATGCTAAATCAAATGAAACTTCTAAAGGTTGTAGAGTTTTGATGATAAGATTTTTTATTTATTTTTGATAATCAATTGATGATAAGATTCTTCAGAAACTGCCATTATAGGTCTCAATAAAAAAAACAAGCAAAAAATGTTAAGAATCAATCCTAAATTTGTCTTCATAGAGATGATGATTGAGTTTCATATTACTTGTGGTATGATAACATCTTGACAAGTAAAGAAATAAAGGTACTAACAATTATACCTCTTTAACAATGAATTTTAACATGTTCGAGAATTTCCCGACAGCTGCTCCTTCTGGCTTCTCAAATGCCACAAATGTCTGCCCTGGTGAATCATAGGGCAGGGATCTTAAAGGCTTGGATGCTAATTCAGCAAAATCCTCTGCTTCAGAAGCATCCACAATAACAGTGACCTGGGAGCAAGCAAAACCAGGAGAACTGTTAAGTGTCCAATTAAGGAGAAAACAGATATGAAGCGCCACATTCCAGAAGAGGCAATTTACATTTTCCAGTAGCTGTTCAGGAATAGTGTTTGTGCAGTTGTACTGGAACACTACGTGCTCATCGAAAATGTGCTTAACAACATTAACAGCATATTCTGTTTCAGCTTCCGTCAGCTCTACAGGTGCCGAGGACTGAAACATAAGAAAAAGAAAAGAAAGAAATAAGCATAATGTAAAAAATGAATCAACAAAATGCATATTGCATGAAGGTAAGATCAGGCAAACAAACCTTGAAAAGTTTCCCGAAGCTCGAAAACTCGGGTATGGAGGAAAGCATTTTCTCGTACGCATCAAAAGTCGCTGTTGGACCACTGGGAGGAGCACCCAAACCAGTTGGCTTTTTACCCGGGGCTTTCTTCTCAGCAAGAGGTTGTGACTTGACTTCCTTGGGTACAGAATCAATATCAAAAGGTTCTTCTGAAGGCTCCTGTATCAGTATCACACAAATTAGGCGATGAAATTAATTGCAACAGCAAATAAAGAGACTGGAAGAACACCTACATAGTTCTTCAAACTTGTCTCTATGTTGACTAATGGGACATCCAGTGACCCAAAGAGGAAATCCTTCACATCCTTATCAGTTTCAACAACAGAACCATCACCTCCAAGTGTATTCAGATAGAGTGTTGCCCTATCACGAACCTGTGGGCAACATTAGCAGATAAAAATGCTTAGCAAGTACAGTGATAAAAAATGGTTCTGATCCTACTATCATGAAGCATAGAATAATGAACGAAATGAATCCATTGATAAACAAAGCTGAGATGCTCTGTTATTCCTACAGCAAATTGAACATGTAGATGCCACACAGAAACACAAATTAAGAACTTCCAAAGCAACCGTACATATCTTCAAGCAACAAATCCAACTAATATTATGGAAAAGTATTTGAATCATCCAGGAGTTACCACTGTATCTCAAGTAGCAAGGGACTAGACCTAAACATCACTTGGGAACTGGCCAAAAAAAAAATACAGATCTATTTGGCAGTTCCAGAACAATTATGAAAAAAAGAGGAAAGGGAGAGACTCAAAATGTACACGACTTGCTAAACTATAAAATCACTACACAAACTTCAACAGAAAACCATTAGCACAGGTTAGAAAATGTTAAAAAACTTCGCTAAAACATTTAACAAATTTCAATTCTATTGCAGAAAGATCTTTAAAATCTTATCAAATATTTATTTTCCAAAATGTGGATGGGAAAACAGGAAAGAAATTTATTTTCCATGCACTTAATATACAACATTTAACTTTAGGGCACAAAGTCCTTGATAGATCAAATATTAGACTGGAACTCACCTCGTCATCACTGTCAAAGAGGCAGCGTCTCAATAGAACAAATATACGAGGCTGCAACCAATCCAGCAAAATTCCAACTACTGTTAAGTAACCAAACCAATCATTAGACAAAATCACCATGCAGATTAAAAATTAGAATGTGGTATTACCTTCAAAGAATCAACCATAGCACCAAACTTCGCCAAGGTACTTACAGCACTAGCCCGAACAGTTGCATTCTCAAGAATTACCCGGTTATAAATATACCGTATATATTTACTGGGGTCTGATGTCTTTGGCCCTTCATTTCCCAGAAAATGAAGTATCTAAAAACATATCAAAGAAATAAAACAAAACAACATAAAAGACGAGCTAAGGAAACAAATTGAAGCAGTTGAAATAACTTCAGTAGGAGGAAATTCATGGAGACAATGTCCACCTGAGTAGATAGATATGTGAATTCACAATCCTCAATAAATTCACAGAGATGAAACAAGCCACTTTCTTTGGCATCTGGTATATCTCGTATAAGGATGACGATTGAGTCGACAATTGCCTTCTTATACTCAAAACCCCCTTCTTCTCTAAGAATGTTGCTTAAGAAGTTCATCCTGGCAAAAATCAATAAAAAGACGAAAGCAGGTTAATCCAATCCAAAGCAAGAAGCATTTGAACCAAAAATTCCAAATAGTGAAACATATTTGGGTACCCTATTCACTTCTTTGGGCTTCTAAAAGTTTTTATACTAAAAAATCTGAGCTTACTCACAATGATCGATATTTGAGTGGAAACTTTAAGCACAAAGATCGAATGGCCTCCACAACAACAATCTTGAACTCGTCTGCAATATCAGACATGAAATTGGTTATCTGTTTCATCAGACGATCCACACTTGACTCATTGCCTGTCTTCAAGAGTGTAGTGATAGCAAGTGTAGCAATGCTCCTGTTTTGATCTGAAATTAAGCTTTCCATATCTATATTGCAATTTGTAACTGCCATAGGATGTGTCATTGCAACCTGTGAGAAATTATAACAGAATCAAAGAGAAATAAATAATCAAAGGTCCACATTAAGAAAATACAGTGACTAGTCTAAAAGCGTATCCTCACAATCTCACATTCCTACTGAAAATGAGAAGAGATAGATTTAAAGTTTCCTAAAAATGTTATTTTAACTTCAACCTGGTACATTTATCAAAAAAGAATACAGGCTTGTTTTTTCTCATCGTTTTCTTCCACTCCCAACAGATTCAACTAGAAAATGAACCTCACCAGATCCATTAAAATGCATTTTCTGCATGTAGCACAACAAAAGCATAGAAAGAGGGGAACTTTAAAAATAACAACAGAATCAGAACTAGAACTAAAAACTAGAAATCAAAATGAACTAGAAATAACTCAAATTGAAATTCAGATCTAGAAAAGTGCAGAAAATAAGAACCATAATCATTGGTTCAAGTTCAAAAGGGTCTAGAGGCACCGACTAGTATACTCTTGAATCCACGGGAAACAAGGGAAAACTACCAAACTGTATAGGAGTAACTGAGCAAGTCATAAGAGCATGTCCTAAGGATTGGAAATTTTTGCAGACCAGGTACAAGTAGGTCGAATGCTCACCACTATTAGAGATCGATGTTGGAACAAACACACCCGCCCACCCGCCTGCACACACAAGACAACGAAGGACAAGCACTCCAAGCAAAGTACAAGTCCAAAACCCCCACAGAACAAGATAAACCCAGATGACATATTACAACCAAGACAAAAAATGATAAGAAAGAGGACTTAACCAATTGGATGGTTGTATGCGACCTCACACAAGAGACGGCAGAGACAGTGGTACCTCGAGCAAATTTTACCAAACAAGGATCTCAAGAAGCAGGGGTGGGACCATGCACATGCGGGAACAGCATGTGAACGATTTTGGACCTCAAGCAAGAGGCAATAGAGGGTGTCGAATCTTAGGCCAGAGAAAGAGGCTACAATGGATTGTCTCATCAACGATAAAGAGAACTGCAAGAAACGGAGCATGGAGCTACTCCTTCAATATCAGAGAAAATAACAAAGCCACAAAGGATGGTTTTCTAAAATGGCCTAACTCACCTTTTATAGAGAACCAAAACCTTGTGTGTAGAACTCTCTAAAGAGCAGAGCACAAGAGGTGGCAAAGACGGTGGTAGCTCAAGCAACTTTTCTCGGACAAGGATCTCAAGAAGCAGGGATGGGACCAGCACAAGAGGCAATAGAGGGTGCCAAATCTCACACCAAAGTAAGAGGATACAATGGCTTGTCTCATTCGACGAGAGAACTACAAGAAGAGGAGCATGGGGTTACTCCTTCACTATAAGAGAAAATAACAAAACCACAAAAGAGTGTTTTCTAAAATGTCCAAAGTCTCCCGCTTATAGAGAACCATAACCTTGGTGTGTAGAACTCCCCAAAGAGCAAAGCACGAGGCTACTTCTTCGATATTAGGAAAAATAGCAAAGGATTATTTTCCAATAGGCCCAAGTCCCCCTTTTATAGAAAAATATAACTTTAGTGCATGGAAGCTCCTATTAGAGGTGTCACTCCCACTTTGAAATCTTAATTTGACGATTCGAGACATGATCCTTTATTGAGCCTTGCTCCCAAAATGTTGGGAAACAATTTTGATTTTATTGAATCAGCACTCCGCCTACTTTGTTGACCACTTTCTCTTTCTCTTAATAATAAAGGTACAAAAAAATTGGTTTTACGGTTACCACTTGTTATAGAGTTTTGCAATAATAAAACAAGGGTTTTGTGTTGAGAAACAATAGTTGTAAGAGGATATTGGCAAATGGCAAGAATTGTAAATATGAGGCAATCAATAGCAAAACCTAAAATGCACAACAAATTTTATGTTGTCAAAAACACCTTATATATTTGCTGCTAATGAGTAACAATGTCAATCAAAAATTGTGTGGTGGTTGCTGATTGAAGGTTGATAGAATGGTTAGCTACAATGATGACAATACTAGCTCCACCATGGCAATGGTGTGTGGAAATGAGCCAAGCAATAGAACTTATCATAAAAAAATAAATAAAAAATATTAGCCAAGCCATAGAAGATGGATTGGTTAGGAGGGAGAAGAGGGGGAGAAAGAAAAAAAATTTAAAGTAAGAATAATAAAAATATATGTGATATCAAAAAAGAATAATAAAATTATGAAAGTAAACTTATTTATTTAAGTTATACATTGTAAACAGAGAATAAAAGAGATGAACTCAAAGAAAGCAATCGATTCTCTTTATTGATAATAATCACTCCATAATACAAAGCAGCATAGCTAAAAGTAATGTCAAAGAGGAATCCATGGCATCCGAGTCCAAAGTTCCGAACAGATGAGGAGACTACGGCGAGGGAATATAAAGAGGGGCTCATAAGAGAGGAATAGGGTAGAAGATTAGGGTAACACATTGGCTATGGCATCCATTCTCTTTTCCTTCAACTCATTGTACTGTGCAACTATTGGCCTCGGTTTGTGTCTATGCAACAAGGACACGACACTTTGCTAGATCAGGTTTCCAACGTATTGACATGGATTAGAGAATTCCAAATCAAGAAGCGAGAGAGGGAACAATGGCACACCTAAGACTAGAGCATAGTTACCTAATTTACTAAAATCCTGGTGAAATGCACATTGATTTAGGGGATTCTCCATAAGTTTCATAAAGAATATGACAGGTTGAGAACCACATAAATTGAAGGAAATTATAAATATGATAATTTATAATTTCTCTGCGGATTATATCTGGATTTAAAATTAATGATGACACAAGGCGGAAAAGGATCAAACAATTAAAATATGAATCATCCACAAAACACAGATATGGGTAAATCTGAGAGTCTCAGACGAGATATCCAAACATTCACAATCACATGAAACATAGATTTATAGTGGTTCGGTGATTCCGCACTTACGTCCACTATCACATACTTAACACGAGTAGTATTATATTATTTCAATCATGTGTTACAACATTTCTAATCGAAATAAATAATCAAACAACTAAGATAACTCTTAGTCTCAATCTAACGAGAATTGTTTCTCGCTCACCTAGAGAGTCAGCCTAGGCCAGTAGTCTTTTAGAGAAGCACTCTCTCATGAAACTACAATCTTCAACTCATTGTAAACGAGAATCACTTCTCGAAGAAGAATTCGCCACAGAGACACTCTGCCACAGATGATCCTTTTCTTAGAAGAAAATAATAGCAAGAATCAATAAGCATTGTAGTCTTTCAAACAATTAAAGCCTTCACACATAGATGAACTAGATTTGCTAAGGTAAAGCTCTCTCAAAGAATTAGAGCCTACATGCGTTCGTATTGTGCCACGTAAATCAGAGGTAGCGCCGTCATATTTAAATACGACCCTTTGATCGAATGTGTGACATGTTACAATGCCTCTGTGTTGCCCGGATGGCAGTCGATCAAGCAAGTACCTCGTTTCCATGTGTTTCAGTGGCTTTGAGAACAAGATTGCCTCTGACCGACCTCTCATACTCTTGCCCCGCCAATCCTACGATTTATCTTTGATCCCCATACTAGTGTGTGATACTAGTTAGCGTGGCAAAAAATGGATTTTCTATTAGCAGGAGCGTGGCCTTTCAGCGAGCAACGCCATCGCCTTAATGTTGAATACAAGTATCAAATGGGCACTTTGTGGGTGAAAGGCACCAGTATACAACATCGTATGACGTACGGTGCCGTCTGATAAATAAGTTGCATGGGTTACTGTCTGACGTACAAAATCATCTGGTAGATAAGTTGCACGGCTCGCCGTCTGACGTACAGATTCACCTGATTGATAAGTTGCACGGGTCACCGTCTGACGTGTGGTGCCGTCTGATAGATAGATCACATGTGGGAATGTCTAATGTACGATGCCGTCTGACGTGCGGTGCCAATCAGGTCTTCATTTGGAATATCTACTTGCATATAAAATTTGAAATAAACAAGGAAATTTTGCTCCAAGCAAATTTACAACCATAATATATGTACATATATTTCAAAGACGCTACAGATCCTAAGGAATTTTTAACTTGGCGCTCCCATACTCCCGCTACTGCTCCTGCTCTCACTCTTAAGGCAATTAGATTGTGACCACCCTATAGTAAAGACTTGCTAACATGTTCAAATATCCTTTCTTCTAGTTGTTCTTGGGCATCGTAATCGTCCTTTTATGATGCATCCTTTAATACTCATTAACTAGCACAAAACGACTTAAATCAAACTTCCTATCTTTTCCATGCTCGAAATTCATGACGTAAACTCAGGTGAGAGCATTCTTTGCGAAGGAGTTATGTAAGATCATGTGAGAATAAGCATGGAGCAAATGGTTTACTCGGTGGTGTTGCTAAAGGCGTGTCGGCAAAGGTGGTTGGTCTTCAAGGACATCAAGAAACCTTACTTTTGAAGGAAGCTTATTGTTAAACAAAGTCTTCGAAGGGCTTTAAAAGATGTTGAGAATGATTTATCTAGCAAAGCTACGGTTTGAAGACTAGCGAAGGTAGAGTATGCCAGACGAAGGCTAACAAAGAATAAGAAAAACTAAAAGCTTTGACAATAACCATTAAAGGTTATTTAAAGTCTGGTGAAGGCAAAATTTTGTTAGGTGGAGGTTGGAGAAGACCTAATGAGGAAAACGAATGTCGATGTTAACTTCCATCGGACATTGTAAGTCTAAGAAGCCTTTTGAAGTTTGGCAAAGGTTCATTGAAGGCTGGCAAAGATTGAGAAGCATCAATCAAAGTTGCATTGAAGAAGAAGAGAAATGAGATTGAAGCTCCCCTTAAGACCTTTGACAACATTAGACATTAAAGACCAAAATAGACATCAATTACATGGTTCCCCATCCTAATATAACTAAAAAAACAAAAAACCCATGTCCATATTTTGGCCACAATTCTTGTCAAAATAACATAACCTTGCACTTGTTGAAAAACTTATTGAATAAGCTTTTAACCACTTCCAAAATTGACCTATTCTAACCCTTTTGAAAAGAAAAGAAAAAAATGCATGGCCACCTAAAGTGATAGAGATCACATGGGGCATCCCAATTGGATCTCGATGGATGCCACAAACATGTGAGTCAATCAGGCCCACTTCAAGGGGATCACTTCCCCTTCTTCTGACTTCTTTGCTTGTTCTCTAGGGCCTTTTTCTGCTGCTACATCATTTATCAAGAACAAAAAAAAAAAGAGGAAATCCCTTAACCGCTCCAAAAAAGCACAAAACGAAAAAACAGAAACCACAAACACTTAAAACAGAAAAAGAACAACTGCAAAATAGATTACACGAACTCCACATAATTAGTGAGAATAAGCCAAAAACGAATCTAATTTAAAGAGAAGAAAGTCAACCTTATTTAGAGTACGAACAGCAGCAAAACGGAGCACTGGCTTGGATGAACTCAAAAAGAGTTGCAGAACGGTGATAGCAGGAGTCAATTCTCGATTGGTCACACCACTCAACTCAGTTATTGCTCTAGCAGCTTCAAATATCACCATTTCTGCTTTGTGTCGCAGACAACCCTCAAGATAATCATAAAAAGGACGCTCTCCTGTTTGTGTATTCTGGCCTGACTCGCGTATTACCTGCATCCAATGATTGTTTCACCGTACTTGATAACCCTAACATATAAGACAAGCTCACACTGTAGCAAGTCGATGTTATGTACCTGGCTAGTATATCGAACCAGTAGACATTGAGCCAAAGGTGAACGAACTGTTCCTCTTGTCAAGCTGGTAACTAACTTGCTAACAGCCAATCGGTCATTCTGCCGTATCTGCAAGTTGACAATCCAATTACATAGTCAACATTTCAATAAGTTTAAATTTCTCATTAACTTTATCCGGAGTTAATTTGACGTTTTCTATTGGTGCGAGAAAGTACTCTTTTCTCAAATTATAACTCTAGCAATGAATTGCACTTTTTCCCACATCTAATTATGATACATGCTTTTAGGGAATACACTTCAGAAACATCCTCTGCAAGGTTTATTTGAACATGAGCATGTATCAAAGGTTCCACATGGAAACAAAATTGTAGTCCGGTAACAAATGAAGATGTAGGTTATACAAATTCATATGTTACAATATATTTATATCAAACATCAGTGTCCATATGTTTGATTCAAAAGCATTTTAGTGATTCTCAGTTTTCAAATGTATCAGCATTACAACTTTGCCAACGCTAAAATCAGAGTATGTAGATATTGGGATTATAAAGTGCAACCACCCTCAAATACCAGTGGAAAATAACAACTAATGCATTCAATAGTAGCTGGAACTGGAAGAGAAAACAATCTATTCACCGCTAATCAAAAAAAAAAAAAACAATCTATTCACTCGTTTGAATAGAAGCCTCCATATATTTTTTCAATTTAAAATATATAAAAATCATATACTTGCAAATGTGAGTTCTTAATTATCACAGGTCAATATTTTATAACAGAACTTGTAACGACCAATATGTTAGCACGTCTTCTATTGCTAAAGTTTGACTTTGTTTAATAACGAAAGGCAGCAAGTATTCGAAATGGTAATTAATGTACTTTGTGACGAACAATAACCGATGAATGACTTGCAAACCAAGCAAGAAATCACACTCCAGTGTTTTGAAGTTCCATAAAGCTGAATACACCTTGGATTTGCAGAGCAATGGCCTAACTCAAATACTGGATAAAACACATTGTATTAGAAAACCAGATAGAAAGTTTCAACATACCTGGTGGAGAAGAGCCAGAGCATGGAACTGAACAAGAGCAGCCCTTGATTGAATAGCTTCTTGTACCTCGTTACTCCACCTTTTCACAATCTCTGGGGTTGTCTATTCAAATAGGAAAAGGTCTAAGGGACAAATCCAACACCAATGTAATATGTTACCTACAAGCTAGAGTCATATGGTAGTACCTGAAGTAAGTGAATTCCACTAACAAGAGCAGCACTGGCAACAACGGGATTCTTGTCAACAATTGCCTGCTTCAAGTATCTTTCTATTTGAGTGAGAAGGGTTCCATCGGTAATTCTACAAAGAACTCGGATAGCATTGGCTCTATACATGTCGGTCTTGCTATTCATATCCTTCATCAATGAGCTCGTGACGATGATAACCTTTAATAAGGAATGGTACAAGTCAGTGTCTGACTCTCCAAGAAAAAAGTTGGAGAAAGAAAAATATGAAAGGGGAAAAAGTTATCATATAACCTCATCCGCAGAAGGAGAAAGTTCCTTGATAATCAAATAAACCATTCTCCTCAGTCCTATATCCTTGGACTGAAAAAGTTTAGTGACGGAGAAGAACACTTCTGTTGCTTCAACCTATGAAATTATACGCAAGATTCACAAATCATTCAATAAAAGAGAATATGCTGCGATTCAAACAAGCTAGAACAGCAAGCAATGAAGAAACAAAATGCAAAATATCTGTAATACAGAAAACTGACCTTTGTAAATGTTTCTCCTTGGTTGAGTAAATACAGGAGTTTTGTGATGACCTTTAAATATGAAAATAGGAGCAAAACAGAAAAATTAATCCTTGAGAAAAATAAATAAAACAAACAAGATGCAGTTGCAGAATAACATAACGTGAAGCAAAACCTGAGAGCATCTCCTGGGATCAAGTTGAGGATCATTGAAAACCCTAGCTTCTTGAAGGACTGCACCTTTCTCGATCCCGAGAAAAGGAGAGTAATCTGCTGCAAAACAACCAAAAACACGATCAACATCAAAAATTAATACCGAATAGAAGAGATTCGCCTGTAATTACTCCACCGACGATTAAAATTGTAAACTCGCGCGAAAAAAGAGAAGAAAATATAAGATCTAGATGGCTAAAAGTCTAGAGCAACCTACATTACAAGAGAAACAACGCAAAGTAACCTAACTCTAAATTTCTGGAGAAAATTTGAATTCCATATCAGATCTGCTAAACTAAACAGAAATCCGAATAGATCCAATACTTCTGTGCCACATCCATAAACGAATCGAAATTTAAAAAGACTAGATCTATAACCAGACCCACTGATCTAAGTATTCTACCCTAAGAATCGAAAAGTGAGTGTTAATTCAAATTAAAGGTTCGTCACAAATCGGGATAGAACGCAGATTGATCGATGAAACTGAAATCTGAAGATATGTTTGTAATCACATAATAAAATTTTGAATTTAGGGTTGCAAGACCTACCTTCGTCGTCTCGATCGTCATCTTTCTTCACGAGAGGTTGAGCCATGGCGATATGGAGAGATTTTTGTGAGTTGGGAGAGAAAACACGAGAGCTCGCGACCCTCTCTCTCAGCGAGTGAAGCCGGGGGTTGCGAATGCGAATAAAATGTTATGAAGTCACCCTGTGTACAGCAGGATTATAGAAAAATACCAAATTGCCCTTTATTCGAACACCCGCCACCTTGGGAGTGCAAGAGGAGAGATTTCGCGGTTTTTTCGATGGGCAGTGCTGAGTAGAACTGTAAGCAACGTTGCTGACCGATCATAATACAAGCCACGTGTCGCACTCTTAGGGGACACTGACTGTGTGGATGTTTGGCCAATCCCTAGGTGGACCTACAAACCAAAAATCAGCATGATTTATGATTTCAAACCTTAGGATCATTAAATCCTAAATAATCCATATCATAAAGGTTTTTTTTTATAAATTTCAAGCCCTTAAGACCGGGTTTAGCCCAAATATGCAAGGCCAGGCCTTAAATCTAACTTCATATAGGAAACCTCATTTACACTTCTCAAACATTGTCGTTCCAAGCAAACATGGGAGAGAGAAACAACTTTCCCAATTTGGTTTTTTGAATACTTTTTTTTTATAAATTATTTTTATTTATGATAATAATTTTAATAAATATTTAATGACTCGTCGAGTCGGCCGTGAGTCATTGAGATAACTCGATCAAACACAGTTCTAATACCATTTTTATTTAGTCAGTTTTGAACCCCAAGCTTGTGATATCATCACTCATGGGCTAGACCAATTTAGTAATTTGTTTACACGGGAGAATATGGCATGCAATGCATTGGATCCAGGTCGGATTTAGGTATATCGAGATCCAAATCCCACTTTTAAATAACATGATCAACAATCAGATCTAACTCAAATCCATGTAGTACTCGGTGAAGATCGAAATATGACCCACATGTGAAATATGGGTCAGTTCCACTAGAAAATGACAAGTTTTAGTAAGGATCCAAGTCCCAAACCCATGATCTAATCTAGTCTGAATTTATGATACCAAGACATGAATTCGAACAAGGATCCGTATTCGACCCATCTCTTCATTCGAATTGCATCTCAACTAAATACAGGTTCGAATCAAGTCAGATCCACCCCATTTCATGCCGGAAAATCAATATATGGCTCATGGTAAGAGTTAAATTGTTGTATTTTGGTGAGAAATGCTCAACCCAATCGATTGTAATCTGTATCCAATCGATTGTAGGCGTTCGGGTTTTTTCATTCCAATCGATTGGACTTGCTAGTGTCCAATCGATTAGACTAACGAATCGAGATATTTTGGAGATTTTTATTTCAGGTTCTCTCATTTTGGGAAACCCTAATTCGTCTTTGGGGGTTATTTAAGTGACACATTGCTCATTATATTGAATATGAGAGACATTGTAAATATTTCAAAAGGTGTGGGAAAAACATTAGAGAGTGCCAAAGAGAGAGTTTGTACGAGAGATTGAGAGAACAATCTTTGTACTTTGTTGATTTATAGTGAAGATCCAATCATCATCGCCCATGGACATAGGTTTCGACCAAACCACGTAAATACTGGTGTTATTTATTTGCTTTCTTCTTTTGTGGCATATGTGTATTGGTGGCCATTGTCGTTCTTCAAGGGATCGCTTGGAGGTTTTCCGCAACACAAATGACAATAAATATATGGTTTGGAAATGGCTAGGTAGCACACATGCAGTAGGCGCTGAAGACAAGACAAAGTCCCATTGTGGAGAGACCTCTAAGATAATAATGATTGCAACTACTCAATCCAAATTATTCTATTGGACCACTCATCCCAATTTTCTTGGATGACATGAGGAAAGAATACAAGGCAGTGATAGATGAGATGGTTACAATCATTTGATTATTTTTGAGATATGGTGTTTAGGTTGGACGCTGTTTTGGGGAGAGAGTAGTGGGTATAGCAATCTTGTCCTTTTTTTCGTTTTATTTCTTTGTACGCTTTTGAGATCTTCCCGATCTCCTTTAATACATATTTGGACTTATCAAAAAAAAATCATTTGATTATTAATTAGGAGATCTCATAAGTGAGACCTTTGAATGGTGGATAGCATACCAACATGAGCACCATATGTACATTGATGAAATTTATAAATCGTAGTAGTGGTTTATGAGATTCAGACCGTAGGGGCTGTTTGTATTACTATTTTTTTTGCCCAAAAAGGGTAATCCAAAGTTCCAAACAACCCTCTAGATTCCTATTGCAGATGGGGCTTGGGTGGGAATAACCTATTTTGTTAGCGAGGTGTGTTCCCGTACATTTGTTGTGTTGACCCGACCCGTTGGTGTACATTATTGTTTCGCCTTTCCCCAATAAGTTGATCCTTTTGGGTAAATGGTTGTTTCACATTGTATCAGAGCCTCAATGCCTGAGAGGTTGCATGTTCAAGTCTCCAGCGGAGTGTATTCCCGTTGAGGGGGCGTGTTAGTGGACGTATATTCCCATGCACGTGTTGTGTTGGCCGACGACTTGTTGATGTATATAGTTATTTCGCCTTTCCCCAACAGGTCGATCTTTTGGGGTACGTAAATGGTTGTTTCACATATTTTGATTTTGTAATGCTTTATTCTCATTATTCACCCCCCAAAAAACACAAAATGGGTTTGACAAAAGAAGAAATAAAAAAAGGATGATGTTAGAAGTCCACATGGTCCTTTCTCTTGGAATCTTATATACACAAAGATCCAAGATTTGATGAGGGAAAGGGAAGAAAATTGAAAAGAATCCCCAACCTTTCTTACCAACTTCAAAGAACATATAACCCAAGCATCTCAACAAATATAATAGAAACTAGGTCTGCCTCCACACAGTTATATAGAGAAAGATAGTAAGTACATACCCATATAAATAATCCCTTGTCCCAAATTATCATTCCACCTTTCAGTCCCAGAGCCAAAACAACATTGGGAATTTGGGATGGTAAACCCCATTTTCCTCTTATATGTATGGGTACCAAAAGGAGCAAGTTTGTGTACATCTCAAGCTTTGGTAACCAGAATGATCATGGGCTGAGCCTCTGGTTCCCATTACGGTTAATTTCTCGAGAGTTTGCACCCTCAGTACTGCTCGGCCCACTGTATTCGCTGCTCGCGAATTCCTGGCTAGACAATGCCATCTTCTTGAATTTCTTCATGTCTGCATTGTATGATCCTGTATCATATTCTGAGCTTCCAGTTGACCCAAACACGGAGCTTTGACCGGGTCTCACCCCCTCGTTCAAGTCCTCCAGTGAGACATCACCCTCCAACGCACGGACTATCTGTAGGACAGAATTTTTTAAAGTTTTTTCATTCATTAATTTCGTGTATTTGAGTAAAAGAAAGGTGAAGATAATCGATTACTAGGCCCTACTTGGTTCGCTGCACTGGGATGCATTGCACTCACTTACCAAAGTTTTGGCGCTGCACATGCTTGCATCCATTTTCTTAAAGAGTTTGCAAGGGCTTGGCAACCACTTGCATGCCAGCTCATTTGCACGCCCACACCAAGCACTTGTAATCCCAAAACTGTAGCAAGTGAGTGCCTTGCATCCGATTTGCATTGAATTAAGCACGGCCTAAAGTGCGCATTATGAGTAGACCCCAAAACATAGCTGGTGGTATATTTGAATGTGCGTCGATTGTGTTATGTGAGTTCATGTTTTTCAATTTGGCTTGCCTCACCCATTTGGTTGAGGAGATGCCTCAACCCCTATCATGTTGTGACATGTGGAGGGGAGGACAAAGGTTACCTAAAGAGTAGGTTACATACCAAAAATAAATATATTGAACCAAAACTAATTCTCCCAATTCCCCTTGACCTCCCCTCCACATGTGACAACATGATAGGGGGTGAGGCGTCTCCTCACCCAAATGGGGGGAGAAAAGGTTTTTTTTTTTCATTTGGATGGCACTTCTATTGCACCTCGTAATTCATACCACCACAAGAAATATCAAAACCAGTGTAGGCAATTTTAGTTGGGAGCCGTTTTTCCACCATCAAAATTTTCCATTATCCAAATCTCGTGCCAATTCAAACGGACCCTAAGCATGATTAGTATCCACTTCAAATGAATGTTGTTATAGAGTTGCTACTTCATAGACATGTTTATGTTTTGGAAACTAATTTATGCTCGCAACATGCTGCTAGGGTTTTTGAGAAAAAATTTCCAGCGGCGGGATTTTGAAGCAGCGATCATGTGCTCAATGACCACGCACCACATATACGCATGGTTACTTTATAAAACCAAAGCCTGCTAAACCATTGGTATATTACTATATGTGGAGTGGGATCATTTGCACATGGTCGTCGCCTCAAAAATCCTGCCGCTTCAAAAAAAATTCTCTAGGGTTTCATACCTGGCTCATTTTGGGACGCCTCCTTCCGGAATGACGAATGCATGCAGCGGCACATGCTACCATGCGTCCCATCTCACTGGGGTTGTAATTGTTCTCCAAGCGTGGATCAACCAAGTTGTCATAATTGCCGTCCCCTAGTGCACTATTTAGAATAGGCCTAGCCTGTTCCCACAGTCACATATAGATTGACACAAGTAAGATAAATAATGAATATGACAAGTAAGATCAGTAATTAAGATCAGTAACTCGGTGAAGAGGTTTTGAACCCAGGTCTATCGCATCATCACCCACAAACTTTACTAACTGAGCAAGGTGGCACCTTCATATGACATGGATTTTTGCTCTTTATTGGCACATGCATTTTTACATGTGCAAGTACATATATATATATATATATATATATATATATATATATATATATATGCACCTGGATTTATTTATTATTATTTTTTTTTGGGGGGGGGACACAAAATTTCACACCAATTTTGGCGTACCCACATGGAAGATAAATCAATAACTGATTTTTCTCCTCACCATATAGATCACCCCAATAAATAAAAAATCAGCCTATTCTGAAAATTCTAACCATCAAATGTGGGTTTCAAGTTAACTGTAAGAAAATAAACGGTCCATAATTCTTTGACTTGTAAATTAGGCTACAAATATCAGAATGATTTGAATTTTTTGTGAGGCTGATCTCCTCACTATAGAGACCATCCTCACGAAAAATTGTCTCCAAAACTTCTAATTTATATATTGGCCCCCGCCAATTTTTTGGTGTGAAATTTTGTGTCAAAATTTATGTTCCCCTGACCCTGACCCTTTTTTTATAAAGAAGAGGAGTAAAGTGATAATGAAAATTAAAGAGAGGCACAAACCCAGTCCACTAAGCTATCTTCCACGTATGCATTAGTAGTATCCACCGGTGGTCGTCCAGTTATCAATTCCAAGAGCATGATACCATATGAGAAAACATCAGACTTCTCTGTTAGCTTGCCGCTTGATGCATACTCAGGGGCCAAATACCTGCATTTATAGAAAAAAACGAACTCATCCGGTCCCATCAAAGTTTCGTCTTAGCACGTTATTTAGCTACACAATTGACATGCATTTTTCTTACCCGAATGTACCCATCACACGTGTCGATACATGAGTGTAATTGTCCGAAGACAGCTTAGCCAATCCGAAATCTGCCACCTGATGAATTAATATTCCAACATGTCAATTAGCCATGAAACACCAATATACAAAATGTAATGCAGATGCATGCATGGTTTGAAGTCTCGGCCAATCTGAAATGGGGTTGTCTCGCCCGAGACGCACTGTTCATGAAGAACCCTCACATCTTCTCGAGCGAGACGAACGATCCACCCTCCGATCCGGATTGGAATCGGCGCCCACCGATCCAGCCTCCAATCACGAGATTTGCATGCACATGATATGGATAACCTAACCTCACAAACTTGGTCCTTGATCATCACTAGAATCATATCACACTCTTTTTTTGTACATTGTTACTGAAAACTCAATGAATGGTGCACAAACCATGGCTTCAAAGTTATCGTCGATGAGAATATTAGCAGCTTTAATATCACGGTGGATAATGCGAGGATGGCCTGCAACAGAAACTCAATTTGAGAGAGAAAGAGAGAGAGAGAATATGAATTTCTGTTGACAACCACTTTCCTCTAAAAGTTTAAGCTGTTAGAGGGGAGATGAAACAATGTACATCAAAGGATTCCCGGCACACACATGGATCCCACGAGTCCAACGCACATGTGCAACAACAGAATCACTTACAATCTTCATGAAGGTATGCGAGCCCTTTTGCTGATCCCAACGCAATCGTGAGCCTCTTGGACCAGTCCATGGTTGGACGACCATTTCCTGCAATCACATGCAAATTGGATGATAATTACAATGGATCGATAAGAATCCTAGAGACCCAATAGATATCAAGATCAGGTGATCTTGTATGTCAAAAAAGTTCAAATGATTGGATGGTTATAATGAAAGTGTATGGATTGATGGTTGTGACGATATATCCCATACACCCTCTGAAGATGTTTACTAGTAACTGTAACGGTAATAACCGCCAAGTAGAGCATACCGTGTAGGTGGTATTCCAGAGTCTTATTGGGAACAAATTCGTAAACTAACATCCGTTGCCCGCCGGCGATACAATACCCGACAAGCGACACAAGGTGACGGTGATGTACACGGCTAATGATCTCGACTTCTGCCTGGAACTCCCGCTCTCCTTGCCCACTACCTGATTTGAGGCTCTTCACTGCTATCACCTTACCGTTAGGCAACACCCCCTTGTGTACGTACCCAAACCCACCTTGACCCAATAAATTGGCCTGAGAGAAACCGCCTGTTGCTGCCGCTAACTCATCAAAGCTGAAGGTGCTCTTGTTGAATCCTAGAGCGATGTTTGGAGACGGAGGCGGTAGGACTGGCTGACGCGGGCCTGAGAAATTGGAGCTCACTTCACTACTGTTAATGATCAGTGGAGGTGGAGGCGGTGGAGCCCATCCGCCACCACCTAACCCGTTTGAGCCTGGAGGTGGGGGCGCCTTGACGACATGGTCCATCGATTGGGAACTGTGGTTCCAATTCTGCATGGTGTTGTAATATTCATTGCCTGCACAAGCAATTTGATAAACAATAGGCATGATTAAGTATGCTAACTAATATTGAAAATTAACTCTACTCGCGTGGAAAAAAATATGGTGGGGGCTAGTACATGTGGTCAGATCAGAAGCGTGCTTGTGTCTGATTCCTAGTTGCTGCCATGGTTCAAAATTTTGGTCGTTCCAATCGGATCAATCCCGTTCTAGATCAGGCCATCCAGATCTGGATTGATACCATTTTGGATCGGGTTGATTCAATTCGGCAGGCACCAATCCACCCTAAAGCCATGAGCCGACCCATTGAGCCGTCACCAACATCATTTTCTCCCATAAACGGCCTAATCTTTATCTTCTCCCAGCGTGAAAAATTTAGACTCGGGAGAATTTTTCCTATGACCTTATACCATCCCAAAAACGTCCCGTTGAAATATGACTTTCAAATTAAGTTCCGAATTAGTGGATGCTCGCACACTCTTTTTGGACCCACTGACCTATGAGTGATGGGCCCACCTTGATGGATTTATATACCAAAAATCAGATCGATTGGTGATCTATAGCCATTGGATTCGAGCATTTTTATAGGGTGTAAGTAATTTTTTTGGGTATTCGCGCGATCAAATCATAGGCCAGAGATCACCAATCAGGCTGATTTTTGGTATGTAGGTCAGTCAAGGGAGAGACAATCATCCCCACATGCAGGTCACAGGAAAAATGGCTTTAAATTCCTCAACCAGTCATACAACGTAACTTTATTCATCATATATATTTAGTGTAGAGATAATTAGGGTGAGGATTGAGTACCGTTGGGTCCACCAGACGTGTCCCTATAGTATCGCATGGGATCATGTTGTCTTCTTTTCTTCTTCTTGGAGCAACACACAAATATGACAATCATAATAATGATCAGTATCGCCACCCCTGCCGTGACTCCAATTATAATGGGCAATTTCTGAGAAGTGAAATTATCGTTCGATGGCGTGCTGTTAGAACGTGACGGAGTCTGTGATGATGGCGGTGTTCTACGTGGAGGTGGAGGCGCATGTGGAGGTGGTGGCGTTGATCTTGACCTGGGTGGTGGAGGTGGTGGAACACCATTGGATGGCGATGATGGTGTAGTACTGTTGTTTGAAGACGAAGGGGGTGGTGAGGGAGAAGAATTATTTGGTGGTGGTGGTGGTGGCGGGGAAGAAGAATTATTCGATGGTGGTGGTGGCGACGGGGAAGAAGAATTATTTGATGGTGGTGGGGATGAGACCTGTGGGGGTGGGGATGCAGGTGTAGGTGGTGGTGGTGGTGGTGATGGTGGTGATGGTGATGGTGGTGTCGCCGGAGGTGGAGATGATGCCGCTGGTGGAGGTGGTGGTGATGACGACGAGGATGGCGGAGTTGGGGAAGATGGAGTGTCTGGTGACGGAGCAGTCACAGGGGATGAAGCCATTTGCTTATGAATTTCCGGCCAAGATTTGACGTTGAAACACGCAGGAAAGCTTCAACCTGCTCGTCTCAACGAAGCCTTGAATTGAGGATCCCTGAAAATTATTTTCAAAGAAAAAAAAGTTATAAGATTCTGTATGGTTGCTCTGAATAAGTTTTCTAGAAATGGTTTTTATATGCAAATGTCATAAAAAAATTTTGTGGTGCCAACACTTTCTAACATACAAATCCTTTTTCCCGGCGTGGCAATCCAGGAAAAGGTGGTGATAATGTTGATACAGGAAAATTTTTACAACGTTTACATCCAATAATAATTTCTAGAAAACTTAGAGATGCAAAAAATAAGAATCAATCCATGATACAAGGAAAATTGAGGAAACAGAGAGAGAGAGAGAGAGAGAGAGAGGGAGAGGTCCAAAATTTACCTGGACAAATTGGCACTGCAGAAGAAAATTTCTGCCTAAAAAGCATGAGCAAAAAAAATCCCAGTTAATTCACCCGACAAAGAAATTTATATCCGTAGGAAAATCGACTCAAAATTGCATGTAAATTAAACGCGATAATCTTAAGGCTTGTTTATAAATGATTTTGTCCATGAAAACTAGTTCTTGTGCAGAGAGAGAGAGAGAGAGAGAACCTTTTTTAATTAAGAAGATAGCAGGTTTGTGAGGGGAAGGAGAGGGGAAAGATGCTGTGTAGTGAAGATAACAGCCTAGAAAGGAGACCTCGTCCTTCCCCAGTCACTTCCTCAAACTCTTTGTCAAAAAAACATTTTTCTTTTTCTTTGATCCCATCTTTGTGTTGTCTCCCTCCACCTTCTGTTTTGGGTTGAGTTTGTTGCTCGTTTTACCTATTCTTGGTCTGTGACTTAGCATCTCATCATATTCCACAGCTCAACGCTCGACTTGAGCTTTTCATGGCCTAACAAATGTCAGTACTCTCCACCTACAGCTCTTGTCAGAACACTTGTAACAATTACAGCCTCTCAGATTAAACATCCAATGCTCCCACTCGTTGTCGAGCAATCTTGATCATCCCTTCACATTGGTGGCCCCTATGTACTCACTCCGATTGATGATCTATGGCACATTTCTTAATTTGTACCTCAAATAATGGTCAACCCATGAAAACGATGACTCCAATCCAACGCTTAGAAATCACTCTCATCAGGCTAAATTTGGTCGATCTGTATATGTCCATCTAGGATTGGGCTAAACATTTATACGGTCAGAAATCTATAACAATCAGTGTTTTACGCCGGCATTGGATTAATTACTACCCAATGGCCTTGAGGGTAGACACGGCCCTGGCTAGTATATAAGGATGATCCCACGATCTAGGCTCAGGATTACGACTTTCAAGTTTGCTCTGTGCTGTACCCTCCAGCCTTCGCCCTTGCAAATTTTTTTATCTGTAAAGACACCACTATGCACCATAACCATTGATCAGTCCACTTTTTATGGTCGATCTCTCGGCATCAAATTAATACTCTGTGCACGGTGCATGGTTGTAACGTAAGCAATCTACGTAAGACTTTTGGATGGAAGCCCGATGGGTTGTGCACTTACCAATTTGGGCCTGGCTGATGGTTCAACTTGGGCAAAGATTGGGTTCCTATAAACCAATTTGGGTTCCAATGGGTCAACCTGACTCATACCCAGAACATTAAAACTGATTTCAGCGGGTCGGGTTAGCGAGTCGAGTCGGGTCAAATCCCTCCAAGGAAGACGGAATGCTACAATCTCTCCCCCTACCTAATTCCAGAAGGTCAGCAGCCAGCTCGACTTCTCTGGTCTCTAGCAGCATGTTTCAGTTAAAATGAAAACTGTCCTCGATGACAGGGCCTGTCATCAAAGTTTTTCTCAACTAAGACGACAGTGATCCTATGTAGCGACAGTGATCCCATGATAGTGATCCCATGTATCTTATAAAGAAAGTCAAACCATTCTTTGATGAGCCACAGATAATCCAAGAGTTCGACCAATCGGGTGGTGTTGAACTATCAATCATAACGTGGAGCATAAATCTCAACGGTCCTATCACACAAATTGTAAATCACACAATCACAAGCCAATGAGTTCTTGGCACGTACACAAGTGCTGTGCAACGTACCCATTGCTTAGTGCTTTGAGGTGTACGTGCCGAGAACTCATTGGCTCTGATTGTGTTATTTGCAACTTTGTTGTGACAGACGTTTTACTCTTGTTTTCTACTCCGGCGAAGAAAAAGGTTCGACCGCGAAACCCAACTCCAAAAGAATCGCAGCGCAGCAGCTTAGATCCTCTCTTTCGAAACCAGAGAGTCAGAAGTCCGTTCAAAATGCCTGCCCGGAGAAGAACACTTTTGAAGGTCATAATCCTTGGCGACAGCGGGTTGGTTACCTTTTCTTTTTCTTCATTTTTTTTTATGTAATTATGCCTCTAATCTTAAACTCCTCTATCACTTCGATCTCGAATTCTAGGGTTTTAAGACAGATCAGACGGATCTCTCAAGATTCGTTCAAAACCTAGAACTGGAATTTCTTTAGCAATTATTCGATGAGTTAGTCTCGAAGCTCTAATAAGAGTGTTGTTCGTCGAGGAATTCAATTGGTTCAGTCGATGATGATCGAAGATTGGAATACTTGTAGATGTACTTCTCTGCTTTCTTAAATTCGAGATCGAGGTTTTGTTTTTATGTTTTGATTTCTCTGTGATCTACAGGGTTGGGAAGACCTCTTTGATGAATCAGTATCCTTCAGTTAATATAATTCAGAGTTTTTTTTTTTTTTTTTTTTTTGCTTTTTTACTTTAAAGGAGAAGTTGAATTTTCATTTTAGATAATGTAAAAAAGAAAAAAAAATTGGTTTGGTTTTACCTTGAGACTTAGATCCTAGATATGTGAATAAGAAGTTCAGCAATCAATACAAAGCAACTATTGGAGCCGATTTCTTGACAAAAGAAGTGCAGTTTGAAGATAGGCTCTTCACTTTGCAGGTTAGTGATCTAGGACAAAATTGCCGAGTTTTATGATAAATTCATTATCTTTTTATTGAAAATTTATGGGCTTTGTTCAGTCAGTCTAATCTGTTCTGTTTTCTTGTCTGCAAAAGCTCATTCTTGAATTCTTAGTTATATTGATGGGTAATTGTATCCTTTTATAGACTTCCCTTTGTTATGATCTGGTTTGCAAATCTAGTGGTGTGTTTGAATATTGGATTCCCTACACTACTTGTGGTCCACATGATCACAATCTTCAGGGACCCAGCTTGCATTTGACGTTGTTCAACACTCATAATAGTACGATAATACACAGCATTTGATCTGTAAACTTTTTTGTTGACCTTTTCTGCATCCTTATTGTAAGCAACAAGCATATCGTTAGGGGTATCTACTGGTGTGATTTGGTGATCACATAAAATTCAAGAGGTGGACCAACAGTTGGACAATCTGGATCAATAAGCTTGTGTAGCACATGTACAATAGAGCCCTAGAACTAAAGTTTTGGAACTATAACATCATTCTTCTTTATATGTAAATTGCCCTAGTTTTTTATTGCTTCTTTTATCCATGGTGTGCATGGAGTTTTCGAAAATGCAAAAATTTGAGCTTCTTCTGTGACATTTTTGCCAGCAACAGCACTTGTATGTATAGTTCTTCTTTTCCCCATCTTTTGTCTCGATCCTTCCTAAGGATCTCACAAAGGAACTGCCAGGGCATTTATGTTTTTACATATGTTGAACTGATGTTGTCATCGTTTTCCCAATTTGAGCATAACGCTGAGAGATACGGAAAGGTCAAGTAAATTATAGAAAAGCTCATTGCCTTGAGAGGATGCTTAAAACATGTAGGTTAAGGAGTACTATCCCTAAGGACTTTTAACTTGTGAAAGTTGCAAATTTTTTGCAACCTAATAAGTCTTCTGCCCTTAATCCCTTTTATACTTTAGATTTTTTTTTTCCAGTTCTGTTAGGATTACAACCTTTCACCCCTCTCTGTAAAGCAAGCACCCACATGTAGGGAACATCAAGGCCAAAGAGCTTGGAGTTGCCACTAACCAGTAACCATTGTTAACATTGCATTGGGAACACTGGGTTGCAAATCCAGAAAATAGAAAGTTTTGGGAAACAAGCTAAGAAAAGCAGATAATGACCTCGTTATGGTCTATGCCAAGTGATCAGTGGGTAAGGAGGTGCTTGTGAGAACGGGAAGGTTCGAGGGTCACCCATCAAACAGAGTAACCAACTTCTGAGATCTTTTATCGTCTCTCAAGTATATTGTTCTGGTATCCACCAAAGGAGCTAAAAAACTTGCAAGTGCAAGTGAATTGATCTAGGCCTTAAGTCGTACTGCAAGTGGATCACACCATTGGTCATCCTTGATTCGAAAAAACTAGAATAGTGAAGCAAAGTAAATAACCAACAAATAAAATGGGGTTTCTAATAGTAAGAACGAGTATTATGGCTTACTGATAAGATCATTCCGATCCAAATTCGGTATGGTCTATGTTGCATGGAGTCTTCTAGAGGGGTGAAGTATCCATGTCGAACACATCTGATGTGTCCAATTCTGACACCCCACAAATTCTGGTATGGCACTTATGGGCTTCTTTTTGTTTTTTTCTTTCTATGATGTTAATTAACACTTCCCATATATTATGAGTTCTACCTTTTCTCAATCGAAGTTTGCTATGTAGGAAATACAACATTGTACATATGCATTCCCTTGTCTATAGGTATATGGTAGAATTCATAACCTATCATATACATAATCCATTATTATCCTTGTTATTATATTAAAAATAATTTTTTCTTTGATAAGTATATTAAAAGTAATTTCTTTGTTAGTATGAGAAAAATCAAGGGCAAAATGCTTTGGAGTTTCAATATTTCTGGTGAACCAGTCGGAGTTGACAACTCCGACCACTAATGAAAACTATGGATGTGTTAGAATGATTCCTACATGGTTGGAGTCGGCAAATCTGATCTCTCTTTTGTGTTTTGAATAAGGTATAGTCCATTTGACCTGCCTATTTGGTAGCCCACAAATCATGCACGCTGCACAATCTGCTCATGTCAAGGAAAATCTTTATACGTTAGGAGTCGTTGCGAATGTGGCCACGTCAGCATAAACTAGTTGGGTTTGCTGGCTCTGACCTGCAAAATTCCAGAGGAACAAAAAGAGGTAGGTATAGGAGTATGTAATCACTCTAATTTATTCTTTGAGTGAACAAGTCTAGGATTGCTCTTACTGCTTAGAGTCCTTCTTCGAAAGTGCAGTTTGGATAGGATGCTCCTACCAAAGAGAGCGTGGAAAATCGAGTGATTAGTTGCTGTTTATTGCCTCAAGATCCACGATTTTACATCAAACGATGTTGAACATGCATAAACAAACAAAAATCAGATCGGAGATTATTGAAATAAATTATGTAAAAAAACAATAAAAAGGGGAAGAGAACATTAATAAAACACCATACATCATCAGGTCAATTCGAAGACTACGTTCACGGACGGCCAATCATAGGGCCCAAATTCACTTGAGTCCAATAAGAGCACAAATACATCATTTCTTCACGATATACAATAGTTCTCCACCTCTTTTATCGTATTTATAAACCTTCTTCTCGGCCCATCCAAGACCTTTTCTCTCGTCTTTTCCTTCTTCTCCGCTCGTCCGGGAAAACTATCTTCTTTTTCTCATAAAAGTAAATATTTATTTCCTAAAATCTCTCTCTCTCTCTCTCTCTCTCTCTCTATATATATATATATATATATATATATATATATAATCCATCCCTAGTGATTTACTATGGTTAAGTCGGGTGAGGTTTGGGATTAGGTAGAGGCTGGTGAGGGATAAGAGGGTCCATTTTCAAGTGAATTCTAGTTTGGGAACAGAAAAAGGTTCAAAAATACAAACTATAGAGACATTGGGCTTCTTTGCCACGATAAGCTTAATTATCAAGTCATATCAAGAATAAAAAAAAGGAATTTCATTGTATGCCCCAGTTGATTTTAAGATATTCATTTCAACATGAAAAAATGTAGCAGTATCCGTTTGTTTTACACACTCACTAGTTTTCCCATGTAAGCGGTGCTTATTTGGTTATTCCTAGTTTAGCATTATTGTTAACACCATAATTATTTGTGCTTAGGAACAAAACCATTGGATTCTAAAGTTGTAAACATGCAATAATGAGTCCATTGTTTTCTGCATCAAATTTTCCAGGAATGGGTATTTCGCATTGTTTAGTTGGAGAATTAGATATACCTCTGGGCACCACTTTTAATGTTTTCTAATTCTGACAGTTCTTGTTTGGTGGAATATCAACCATTAATATCTGGTCAACTTCCCTTTGTTTTGGCAGATCTGGGATACAGCTGGACAAGAAAGATTCCAAAGCCTAGGTGTTGCTTTCTACCGTGGTGCAGACTGTTGTGTTCTTGTATATGATGTTAATGTGATGAAGTCATTTGACAATTTGAACAACTGGAGGGAAGAATTTCTTATTCAGGTCTGCTTTGAATTCTGAGAGGGTGTTTGGTTACAACAGCAACTCTATTTGAGTAGTGTTGTTGAGGTCCAATCATAAACCTTATTTTTCGAAGAATGCATATACACCCTCCAAAACCCAAGAAATTGCACTATTGTGGGTGTAGATATATTCTCCAAAAGGTTTACAATTACACCTGAATAACTCTTAGTAAAATAGAGTTACTGTTGCAAACAAATACCCCCTTAACAATCCACCTCTTCCATGTTTTTATGCTCTTAAAAAGTTGAGTTGACAGAAAAACGATAATTCTGCAGGCAAGCCCTTCGGACCCAGAAAATTTCCCATTTATTGTTTTGGGAAACAAGGTTGATGTGGATGGTGGAAACAGCAGAGTGGTAAGGAACTGCCTTGAATTTGTTTTGTTGGGCTTGATTTTTTCATTTCCATTCTCAACGTGTGGCTTTCCATGGATCAATCCAGGTGTCAGAGAAAAAGGCAAGGGCATGGTGTGCTTCAAAGGGGAATATTCCATACTTTGAGACATCTGCCAAGGAGGGCCTGAACGTGGAAGAAGCTTTTCAGTGCATAGCGAAGAACGCTCTGAAGAGTGGGGAGGAGGAAGAGATGTAAGTGGAAGATTAACTATCTCTAATGACCATTGGCATATATACACATTCGTAAACACACACACTTTTGGTAATCTCATAATCAGTTCTATAGCCTATGCAATGGGCATTTCATTGAGTTGCCACTTTTGGCTGATTTAGTCCAACCATGAAAATGGTTTTTGTCAAATGATGGCTCAAGTAATCCCCAGTTGAATGGTACTATGAAATTGCCATGGGGTGTCTTTCTGTGATATTAACACGGAACTATTCAATTGATTCATTTCTTGAGTCGGGACAGGCATTTCGACCAAACATAATTAGCTTTTTCTTAACACACGCTGCACTGATTACCTCATGTGAGGAAAATTATCAATTAAAACTTCACTAAATTGCTGAATAGTAAATTGGTAAGGGCCACTTGTCATCAAAAGCTTGAAGAGTGGCACTAATCTTTATGTAGGACCTCGCAAATGATCAATAAATAGGGCCTGTGTTTTCATTGCCGTTCCCTCCTTGTCATCAAAATCCAAAAGTTCTCTCCGGCCTTGCATCTTAAACTACCTTAATCACGAGAAATAACAAAGCTTCAACAAGTTTCATTTTCTTAATGAATAAGCAAATCTTCTAAGATTTGCAGATTTTACAGGACCAAAGCTATATAATTCGTAACGTCAGACATATATAGTCTCAAACAGATTTTTGCTAAAAGAATGATAATCTTTAAACTTTTATGAAGAGTCAGTGCAAGGGTTACTGAATGCTTTTTTCTGTTGTTGGACTGCTGCTTCTGGGGACGATTAATATCATGAAGATACCTGCCGGACACCATTGATGTTGCAAGCGGGAGTCAGCAGAGATCCTCCGGATGCGAGTGCTAGATATTATTTGTGAAGTATGTGATCCTATCACAGATTGCTCCAGTAATAGTTGAATCCAGAAGTGTCACCAACATAGTTTAGTTCTTTTTCATTTTCAATGTATCCACTACGACTGTGCAATAGTGTGCATGAAATAAATGAGTCTCTTACTATGGTTTGGAAGTGATTGTAAGTTAAATAAATGTGCAATGGTTCAATTTTTGTGTCAAAGCTTTGATTCTGAGGGAGCAGTCCAATCACACATGTTTGGCTCCTCTATATTTGTCTCACAAGGTAAACTTAGAAAATTTAATTCTTTCCAGTGTTTTAAAAGGCATTTGAGGCTTATGCCTGAAAGCTCGCCTGGGGGGTGAGGCTTTCAAACACCTCCAGGCTTGTTAAAAAAGTTTAAAAACTTGCGATGTATGCTCCTCATTCTCGGAAACTTTTAAAAAGGTTTGTGCCTCACGCCTTATACACATTTTCTAATAGGGTTGCTCTACGGGCACCCACGTCTTTAATTGGGCACCCACAATAGACAAAAATGTTTAGTCTCTCTCTCTCTCTCCGTATGGATGTTTGGCCAATCCCTAGGTGGACCTACAAACCAAACTTCAGCCTGATTAGTGATTTCTAGACGTTGGATTGGACTTATTTTCATGGGTTGATCTCAACTGTGGGAATTCTAGCGGTATTTGAGGTACAAAGATGCAACGCCTAGGGATTGGCACATATTTGTGTCCTGTACAAGATCCTGTCATTTTAGGACTGTCAACGAGCCAACCCTTTTCTAATGGGGGTTGCTCTACGGGCACCCACGTCTTTCAGTTGGGCACCCACAATGGACAAAAATGCCCCCCTTCAATTTAGGCACTCTCTCTCTCTTCATGGGTGGCCAACGTTAAAAGGCATGCACCTCACATGAATATTGTTAGTGGGGCAACAATACCTTAAAAATTAAATATTTTTCATTTCTCTTTTTCCTAAAAAATGAAATAAGATCAATATTTTTTTTCATAAAATTATATTTTTATTGCATTATATTATTTATTTATTTATGTTCTTATTTTTAATATTAATTTAGAAAGGCATACTTGCTAAATTGACTGTCAGTGTATTTGTTCTACGCCGGTTGCCCGCCCGCCCGTATAAAAATGTTGAATCTCTTTCTAGAAAGTCCGGAAACACCAGAGGAAATGAAATGGATAAGCAATCAAGTAACTTCTATGCCTATCCCTCTGACCAACCAGTTGAACTGATGAACTGGCCAATCCACCGGGTCAATGACCGGTCGGGTTTTAAATCGTTGATCAACACGACCATTGCAAGTATGCTTTGACGATCTCTGCGGGAAGGAAGTAAGGTCCTAGTGCTCATCTGTCTCTGTCGGGTTTGTGATTGTTTTTTAACTTTCCCATTGTGTCGTTTCACTCTAAAAACAGCTTCCCCTCGTAAAACCCTGATTACATGGACGCCACTTATAACTAAATTTTGTACCAAGTTCTGTTTCTCAATGAATCTGTTTTCTTAATAATCAAATAGAGAAATTTTGGGTCCAATGTTAAGACTCAAACCAATACACCATAAGCACCTAAGTGATAGAGGTGCAGAAAGTTTTAAGTCTTAACCTTTTTGAATCGTAACGGATCTCTATTGTGTAGACAGAGAGAAACGGTCAATACCCAAATTCACACCATATTAACGATCCTATTTTTTGGTGGGCTATTGGATGGTGCCAACTATGACCGCATAGCCATAAGCAGCGGGATAAAATGAACTCATTAAATGGTTATTTCAAATGTGGCGATTAGGCAGTGCCAAATCAAGGGGTTGATGAATATATGGATGGTTTAGACCCGTGGGTCGTGGATGACTAAATTCCATCAGTGAAGTGGGCTTCTTTATTCATCCAAAATGGGGAAGCCCTTGATTGGATGGTCAAGATTTTACCGAGGTATTCTGATTTGTAAATGGTGGACCAACATTGAGCACTCCGAATGATGACCATGTTGGTCACTAAGTACAGTGTTGGGTGGAGCAACCAAGTTATTTCACCTGTATGAATATGGAAAAATCTACCACTCCCATCTCAAAATCTGATTTTAGGGTCAGAAATATACGATCATCCAAGAAGAGGTAAAAAAATGTCTACACATCAGACGGTTGCAATCTTCTGAACAAGTTGATTTTATGGTATGGAAGATCTCTAAGGTGGGATCATAGAGCAGATCCCTATGCAAGCAGTAGTGACAATGGAGTGCTGACTGAGAACCCTAGGCGTCCATTGTGGTTGCCTTAGCAAGCACCATTAAGACTGATAAATATGTAACTGGCATTGATAATCTCGTAAGTACAGAATTTGTTCATCATCTCTTCATTGTTACGGTCCTGAAATTGAATGTGGGCAACAGAGGGAAATGGCATTGCCTGAGCAAACGCTCTTTCATTTGGCTAAGTTTGGATGGGGGAACTTGTCTGCATTGCAACAACAGACTACGAGTGTGTTTGGTAACGAATTTTAAATTGCCGTGAAAGTCGAACCCAATTTTAAGTTGGGGGAACCAGGTTTTGTGCTAAACGATCCCCATAGGCAGCAGACACGTAATCCACACGTTAATCACCAGCCCTAAAACTACCACCAACCCAAATGCTGTTAGCATGCTCCCGCATATTATCAGCACCATGCAACATAAATTTCGCTACTAAACAATATGTATTTACATGATAAAAATATAATATTGACAAGTTTTTATAAAGAAAATGGGGCAAACAATCATGTGTCTAGTGTACCACTTCTTCCATGTAATGCTCGAAATCCACGGTTTAAACCAATCCATGAGATGGAATTCATTCCAGCTACGGCATGTCAACACCCATGACAAGTCGACTCCTTAACTCGTATCGTGTGTATCACGTCATGGACACTATCAAGTCCAGCTGTCCTTGATCATCTTGCGTCGACAGTTGAAACTGTGATCTCGCATGCAATCCTAGTGCATGATATTACACCTAGTGTTGTGAGCTTGCTGCCATCTCCATCTTTCCTTCATGCATGTGGCTACTTTGGAGTGGTGGAGACACTAGCAGAAACTCACGTCCCATGCATGTTATAGTTGGGTTGAGGTGATTTACACCCATGCATTCACACGAGTTCGACCCACCTTCCACCACATGGCACTGTTGAAGCCTCATACTTGTCCTAGGCTTCCCACAACCTTCTCACCTCCTCCATGCATCCAACCATCCCCTTGAACAGCCAGCTGTCATGCAACCCACGCTAACCAACCATGCAAGTTCACTCCGTCCTTTGCTTACCGACCATCTTCTTTAACACTCCATCTAACATGACCATGCTCCCGTTGCTACACAATTTCCCACCATTCAGATTCAACACACGAAGTGTCTTCAATACAACGGTTGGATGTCACCAACCATGGCGATTATGGGTTCGTAGGTTCATCTAGGTTATGGCCTAATGTCCGCTATGGCCTAATGTCCATGCAGCCCTATTACTAACCCGTGCAGCTTGCCTTATGGACTTCCAGCTATCCACTGTTTTAGTC
The DNA here is from genome assembly GCA_035048495.1 of Euptelea pleiosperma. Taxonomy (NCBI): domain Eukaryota; kingdom Viridiplantae; phylum Streptophyta; class Magnoliopsida; order Ranunculales; family Eupteleaceae; genus Euptelea; species Euptelea pleiosperma. The sequence goes on along the minus strand of CM068552.1, from coordinate 2,922,305 downwards.
CATCACTTGACCATTGTCGGATTTCCCATATACACTTCCAAGTCCCTATCTCTTGCACCCGTCGGCACCTTCATGGTCTTCACCAACAAGTGCAACCAGCAGCATCCCACCTGTTCGATGCACCCACATTTCCCTTCTTAAATTCCTAGTTGTCCAACCGTTTTGTTGAAAGCTACCGATGAACATCCTGCACATGGCTCCCGTACTAACACTACCTACTGTACTAACACTACCTACGCAGTTATCGATTGATGCGTGGAGCCCATCTCGCCTCGACTCTTTCCCATTTTCATTTTCTCGTGTGTCCACCCATGTGCCCGCACAAATCGACCCATTGCATCCTTACCATTTACTCACACCTACAACATAGGTGAGAATAAATCAAACGTGAAAATAAATGTTGAATAAATACTAATAAGATAAAATAAAATAAAAACTAATGAACACGATACACTGATAATATGATAAAGTAAATAGGCATATGAATAAAGATCTATATATATATATATATTCATATACAAAGACAAAGATAACAAAGTAAAAAGATCATATATTAGTTATATAGATTGTTAAAGAGGAGTGAGGATGATAACCTTATCATCAACTCATATATGCATATAGGTATAGAGATAAGATGCAATTGTATAAAGGTAACAAAAATAAAGGATCACATATGTATAGGATAATAAAATAATTTGGAATGGACGGAGATGATGATAAAAATAATGTTAATGGCAAACCATATGTACATAGGGATTGAGTCAAAGAAAATAAGAGAAAATAATGATAAGTGGACTGAAATGAGTGATACAAGGTTAAATAGGCTAGAGCGGGGCTAAGCACGTGTAAGTATCAAGTAGAATAGAGAGTGACAAGGGTAAATAAGGTGAATGAGTCGTTGTATGGTGGCATAGGTATGTGCATGTGTTACCGAACAGAAAATTTAGTGTCGTCTAACTATTCTACCGAATCTCAATTTATCTAATTGAGATTCGGACTTTCGTAGAGTCTAGATCATAGTCGTAGTTGATTAGTCTAAAAGACCTTGTTTTATCAGTTATGTGTTTTGTTTAGAGCCCTCTCAAATTCTCAATCTTATACTAGTTTTGCTTAAACTATTTTTATGGCGTCAGCATACGATCTCGGGGAAGAAGCAACAAGAGAAGATGATTTTAAGGCAGAGATTGGAAGGATAGAAACTGGGAAGAACTAGAATAGTTACTCAAGCGCCAAAGAGAAATTATAGCGTTTTACGGTGAGTGGTCCCCCTTCTTCTTCGTGCCTTGTATTAGGCTTTCCATAACCAAACTTGAATTATCAACCACATTTTATATTAAAGAAATGTTCTGATTTTGCTTTTAGTTGAAAATGATCTTAAATCAAATACTTTAACTTGCATATTTGAAATTGCATTTATTTGTTTATCAATTATGTATCTACAATTACTTGTACTTTTTTTTAAATGTTCACATGATTACACAATTTGAGGAATGGATTCTGGATTTAAAATGCATTGCATATAATAAGATAAGCATGATTTTATTTGTGTGATCACGCTGACCCTAGAGATACATGCTTGCCCGATGGGCATTTAGACGCGGGTGTAGGTGGGCAGCCGCACTGGATGAGCTCTGGATCCTTAGCAAATCTGCAGTCGTCGAACGTTTGACCAGCGGTGAAATTGGTTACGGACAGACTCCAGTCGGTGAACTTGGGAGCTATGTATTATAGTGGATATTTGGAGATGGATTAGTTATGGATGATGGTTACTTGGTTACTTGGAGAGAGACCCTGACTGGGGCGGTGAGAAAACCAGTCGTATCTCTAGTAGCGTCCAAAGAAACTTGTGGGACCGGGTCCCGATTATTAAGTGAAAAGAGATATTAGATAAAGGATAAGAGAAAATTGGATATTATACTGCATGCTATAGGTAGACCCATGAGTAACGCTTATTATGGGGTGAGAGGTTACGACTTGGGCCTGCCACTATTATGATTTAAAATCTGCATTTCGTGCATGCATTTCATGATCATTCTGTATTACCGTGGTGTATGAATTTAACTGCTTTATGAAATTGAGTTAACTGCTACTTTATAGGTTTTTATTTTGCTATCATGGATTCTATCGCATCGTTGACTTTCAAACTTGTTTAGTTGCATCAAATGATTTTTACATGTGTTTTCCATGAAACTGACATATTTTGCATTTATCAACTGTTTTACCTCGACATGTTGTTAGAAGTTGGACACACTCACGAGCTTTTTCATAAAAGCTCACCCACTCACAGTCCTCTTGCAGAGAAGAAATCGAAGGGCTGAAAAGAATTGAAGAATCATTCAGATTGATGGTGGAGAGGAAATCAAATGCAGTAGAGCAGATGATATTGGTAGTATAGTCGGTAGGTTGTCATCATTAGAATGTTTGAATTTCTTGTTCGTATTTATATTATATCAATGAATCTTAAACATCCCTCTATTATGTAATATCATGATAGCACGCAGGATAATTGTAATTTATATCTTGTCTTAAAATTGTCTAATTCAATTTGGTAGTCCGAGCATAGTCACAAGTCTAGTAAGTTTGCGCTTCCGTAGTTTTAAAAATGAAAATTTTACTCTGATTTTTTCGCAACTCTGATTAGATGTGCGGACGAGTTTTGACTTGCGTGTCTTGAAATTCAAGCGTTGGATTTAGGACACGTGGCACACACCTCGGGATTTGTGCAGTCGAAATCCGGGGCGTGACAGTTGGAATCATGCTTTATTCACATTCGCCAAATCACAACCCAATAATCTTGTATATTTGTCTTCAGAAAGAAATTAGAGACGATAGGTCATTTTGATCTTCTGTAACAACTCCGTCTTTGTTCTTCCAATGTCCCTCGATCTCACGCACCTTAGATTCTTGGTCATCAACACCTACACATTCTCCTGCTCTTAGAAACTGCTAGTCCTCTGTTCTGGCAAGCCAGCCCAAAGACAACAGCCAATAATAAGGGTACAAAAATACAAGGAACAAACCCAACCCAGAACTCACAACTGCAGGAACAAGAGATACACCGGCTATCCCTCAAAAGAAAATTTACTGGCAGACAACTGCTGCAACCACAACACAATAGCGAGCACTTGTACCATAACCCTGAGTTAGGAATTCAACTACTCCAGCTACTCCAACTGGGATTACACTAGCCTAGGAAACACCAAAGACCTACCTCCATTACTCTCATTGAACAGAGCTTGTTTGGGTCAGAGTTGTCAATGGCCTGATCCCACTCCCATCCTAATAACATGCACTAAATTCTCTTCCTTTAACAAAAATCAGATTTGGTTCCCAATGGTAACAGAACCTACATGGGCTCATAATTCATGAAACAACTCAAATGGCATTTCTCATTCTGAATCAAATATTTGAACTATAATAGCAATTTGGACACAACTTGGTTTAACCTATCTACATACCAGAGAATGAATTAACGAATCCTGATTGAAATATAAATATATGGGTTAGGATCGGGGGCCAACATTTTCATACAACATTTTTGACAACAATTTTGGCGTACCGACACAGAAGATGAATCAATAGCTGATTTTTGGTGATGATGATCTCCTCACCATATAGATCACACCTACAAAAAATTAGCACATTCTGAAATTCCTGACACCCTCAAATATGGTTTATTGGTTTTCAAGTTAACGATAAAAATAGACGGTCCATAATTCTTCAACTTGTAAACCGTTCTATGAATATCGGAATGATTTGAATTTTTATGAGGATGATCTCCTAACCATAGAGACCATCCTCGCCAAAAATCATCCCATTCCAAAACTCTAATCTATATATTGGGCCACTCCAAGTTTTTGTTGTCAAAATATATATATGGGCTGGGATAGAATGACTAATGGAATTCTTACTAATGGACGTGGGGCCCACATGCGGATGAGTTGAGGGATGATTTTTAGTGAGGGTGATCTCCTCACCACGGAGATCACTCTCACCAAAAATCAGTAATTTTTAAAACTTCTAACCCTACCAAATATGGACCTAAATTTAACAGTGAAAATGGATGGTCCAAAATTTTTCAATTTGCAATCTACTTTTCACAAGGCTACAAATGTTGGAATGGGCTGATTTTTTGTGTGGTTGATATCCACATTGAGAAGAATATTATCACCAAAAATCATCTCTTAACTCATCCGCATGTGGGCCCCACGTCCATTAGTAAGAATATTAGTAAGAATTCCATTAGTCATTCTATCCCAGCCATATATAGAGAGAGAGAAGAGACAGAGACAGAGACAGAGAGCCCTGGAATCAAGATGTAGATCCTGCTGTCAGAGACTACTCATTCCCCATGAAACAAGGACAAAATATGCTAAGCTCCAGACACCCACTACGAAGAAAAAATAAAATTGGATGCATTCCTAAAGCCATCCAGTTGGGACCTCGACCCTCAGATTCCAGCTTGCAACAATCCAACTTTGTAGAATTTTCAAGTGACAAGGCTATTAGGGAAGAGAGGAAGCTTTGTAGCAGACCCCACTCTTGGCTTGTCATACTAAAAATAGAAGAGGATGCCCTTGGCAATATCTGGTCTCAACGGTTGCGAAAATTACAAGCATTAACCATTAAGTACCAGCACATTCGTACATACAGACAAGTACAAATACAAGCATCAATAATCAAAGGCAAAAAAACTACAGCACATTCAAGGGGTTTAAAACCCCAACTTGCACTCTAATATATCTAATGTAACCTCATCTACTGGACAGACCATGGAACCAGAAAAGTAATTCATACCCCCTTATCCCTCCAGAACCAACTCTGCCTGAAGGGAATCCACCTTTTCAGCGCAGAAAACATAGCTACACTTAAGGGACAAAAAAATGAAACAAAAGAAAAGTCGTACTGTGGATCTGAGATGCTGCCTCCCTCCCTAATATATAATAAATGCATGTATTAGGAGTTAATTTTTTTGAAATATCTCTAATAATATGTATTCGAGAGCACAGCCGGATAAATAAATGTATTTCCACCTTCCCTTGTCATCCATTTCTCCCCCAGCATTCCAGTTCTACCTGTCTTCCACTCAGAAATGAATGTATTCTCCCTGTTCTATTCATTATGCTTGAAAAAAAAGGAATCAAAGCTAACAAACAGAGGAGCAAACGTAGGAGTTAACTAATATCGGGAAAGGGGCCCCAACACGTCAATTGTTTAAGTAAAATATAAATTATTAGAGTTCCACACGAGAAAACAATTCTCATATGATTCAATATGGTATCTTATCAACCAAAAAACAGAAAGTTGCACCACATGAGCAATACACTGAACCTGAGCTGTCAGAAGCAATTACAGATACCTGAAGACTAAGGGTGATCAGTAGGACATATCGATGAAGAGATTGCTTCATATTTAGCAGAGAGTGAACTCTCTATTCTCCTCTTGTTGAAAAGCATGATCAAGATCCATTGGAGAATGGGGAGCTAATACAGAAGCTTTGAAAGCTCCAACAAGCTTGGGATGAAATGGAACATCACAGACAATCTCAGTTGATCCAAAGAGCATTATAAGTTTCTTTTCTTAGATAAGAAACTCTCTTGAACAAAAGAAAATTGCCATCACTTTTTATAGTTCAGAATTTTCTCTCTCAAATAAATAATGTCTTTTATTTATTTCTCCTGTAAATTTCTTTTTTTTTCTATAAGTTCCTATAAATTTCTTTTAAACTCACAACAAGAATATTTACTGTATTATAAAATTAATGAAGACTATACAGTATTGAAAAGTAGCCTACAGACCATTCTAATAATATCCCTATTTGTATTTCTAGGAGTTCCTATAAATTATAAGAAACTAGAGATTATAACATACACAATTCGATAATGTTGATTCCTGATATTGTCATTAAAATAGTAGAGGTTATTTAATTATAGGTTTATGAGCAATGACTGTGCATTCGTTTGTAAATATATTCTTTCGATCATTTCCAATGATAGACATCCACGTGACAATATTGCTAAGAAGCAGAGTATCTTCTTCCAACTCTTACTATCATTATCTTCTTGATAAGGGTTCATCTTTCTTGAGCCGGGATTACCATATAAGTTAACTTTTTCTTTTCTGATAGGTATAATTTCAGAAATTTGCCCCTACCCATCTTCACTTGTCAGCAATCTCATTTATGATTTAACTGTGTAAACATCCAACTGATTCCCCAGAGACAACACTGACATTTTGAAATTCTGTTGATATGTGTGTGTGATTCTACCTGGCATCAAGATTTGAGAGATTGAGATATCCTTTACCAAGGCGGAGTCAACTTCTGCAGTGGGTTCTGATATCCCGCTGATGAATGAGAAAACAATCTCGAGAATCACTCAGTGGCCTTAATCCTAAGCCTGCGTTAAATCATCCCCTGGATCCAGAACTTGGATTTCAGCCATCAAGTCATCAACCTAGATCAGTTTTAAACTACATAGCAAGCGTGTGCAAGTTTTTAATTCCATGTTGACACATGTTACACACACATCATACGGTGATTTATAATTCTGGATAAAAGTTTATATTACTTTTGTATCACAAACAATATGTACATATTATAGGTACATTTCCACTTAAATGAATATTTCTTTTATATAAACAATAATTAAATGAACAAATGTTTTTTAACAAAATTTTAATTTGGTGGGTAAGCTGAGATTAAACCCGCAACCTCATGGTTGTGGTGCAGTACGACAAGTCGTCAACCAAGTAATGGGCTCAAGTTCTCTACTTTTAACGATATTACGATATAATCGTATGGGATTTTGCTGCATCAGATTTGCAAGTCTTGTGTGATACCTCATGTCTGACTAACACCAAGTCCTAGTGTCCAATTCAATATAGGTTGGAATATAATCAGGTCTCCATCACCAAAACCTGATAAAAAAAACCTTATTACCATCAGAACGCAAGCACCCTAAGCCTAACCGAAGCTGTGAGAAACTGTTCTGACAAATTTCTGAGTGGTGAATCTGTCTGTTTATTCAGGTGTATGCCATAGGAAGGCTGCAGCTGGAACCACATAAATGTATAATAGACGTATCTTTCTCTTAGAAAATGGTATCTTCATTACTTATCATCTTGGGTCTGTTAGGTAAAAAATTCAAAAACATTTCAAAGATAATGAATCAGACTATGTTCTATTTAGAGATAGACATGTTTCTAACAGTGTCGTCCAGTCTAAAGTGAAAGGAACACTCAATCGTGCTTTTCTACCCATAAGAAAAATCAAACAAGTATCCAGTATATTCTTGGAGAAAAAGAAAGAAGAATAATGGTAACATAGTAAGAAGTTACATTACTTTTCAGATCATAATTAGAAGGAAACCGAGCAGAAGATTTAAATGGTATTTATTTGATAATTTAAGAAGAAATGAATGGTGAGATTTAGTTTATCAGAAACAGCAACATTTTACATATGTTGTTATAATAGGCAAAATCATGCAATTGCCCCCTGAAAGAAACTTTTGCAAAGCTACAATGTTAGCTTTGTGGTAAGAAAAGATTTGAAGGCATATGCCTTGACAGAATATATAGCTCCAAATAGAGTTGAATGGCAAAATAGGATTAGCTGTATGAATAGAGGACAGTCAATTATACAGTTGCAAAATATAGAATACTAATAAAAAATAGAATAGAAGTTATCCAAACATATTAGATACACTAATTGCAGAATAGCTAAAATATTATCAATTTTCAAGAAATTACCAGGATAATATGTCCATCAATTCCACAAGCAGCTGCACAGCCAGCAATGTCTCCAAGATCAATGACACATAATTAAAGAACTTGCCAACCCATGGCTCTAGAACCAACTTTGTGAGAGGATATTTTTCAAAAGCAATAGTAGTTGCTCTTTTTTATGACTTTTTTTATGAACCACATCTCTGACCAAAAGGCATCAGTTTCTGCTTCTGCGAAAAAAAGTATGCATAGGAGACATAATGAAAAAGAAATCTTATGATTATCAAGTTAGGCACCCCCTGATTAAATGTTGCTAAGCAAAACAGAAGTTTGGTGAATTCTAATCCCATTAACTTAGTAGAACTGTATCCAGTGGCAGATGAAGCTTCTGCAACATCAAACACCCACATTGATTTATACAATGATGTCATTTTTTCCATTTCTTGTGCACTTATCCAGAAGCCAGATTTTCACTTGGATAGATGCAGTCTCAGCAATCTTGATGAGCTAATAAAGATACAACCTTTGCACAGAAAAAAAAAAATAGACTCAACAGTCATAGGTTCATCATTTCAGCAAAATGATTAAAGCTTTCATTGGGTGGCCCTCAAATCAACAGCGGCAAGCACCCCAGTCGAAAGTTTGACAATCATCAGATTTACCTTTAAGCAAAACTGCTGCTTCCAGGACAGGCCAAGTACGGTGAGGGGCCAACACAACCACGAACCTTTTTTCCTCGGGAATATGCAAAGAATGAGATCAAAGCCACAGATGTAGAAGGATTTTTGGCCAATAAAGGAGGCTCCAAAGCAAAGGAAAGTGGACCCCACTCCAAGAGTAAAAAATATGAACAAACAGTATGAACCATCATCTATGTTTCTGACAACAGCCCATGCTCCAGTTTGAGGAAAGATGTAGAGATCCCAACTGGTGAAGCCAGACCTGAAATCTCTACCACCATTAGAAAGGTACAAAAATTTAAGATAATTGATCATTCTAAACATAAAACAAGCAGACTATAGGGCATTCTTTGGAAGTTGGAAATGTCTTGCTTTCCCACCCCTTTGCCATGTACTTGCCTTGCATGTAAGATGCAACAGATTTAGAAGCCATCAATTGACGAGTCTCGCCTAGGAGATCTTCAAGGTCAAAATGCAACTGAATTGAATGACCTTACCCATCCAGGTAGATTTTTTTCTAGATCATTTTCCATATTCTTTTGACCATCCAAAAGAATAAGCTTGGTAAGATAGTTACAACCATCCAATTGGTAATCGGGTTGACTTTTAACAAAGGAGATCTCCTAGGTGGGAGGACCCACTAGATTGTGGGGGCCCAGCCCTTGCATATGTGCCACTAGTACTTTAAAAGTTGGGAAAACCAGAATCCCCATCCTATCAAGTATCAAGAACACCCCAGGTTTCGCCAGAAAATCAATAAATGCTTACTTGGTATTATTGGTTGTAGACCCCTTAGCCACCGTATAAGAACAAGATTAAATCACATCCTCCTTGCCTGAATATCAATAATTTGTTCCAATTGAAGAAAGTTTGTCTTGGCGAGAAGGATGAGTCGAACCTCCTGCAGCAGTACTAGAAACAGATGAGGTCGACAGGGGAGGAGCTGATGTCTTCATGATTGTCTTAATTGGTTGCTTTTGAGAGTTCATGCTTGGCAGTTGCTTTGGCACTGAGTTTGCATAGTTCATTGCAATTCTGTTGGTAGGTAATGATGACTGTATTGCTCTGGATGAGGAAGCAGGTAAGCCAAGTCGGGCAGCAATTATCTGGGCCCGCTCTTGGTAAAGCCTCTGCCTTGACCTGTCCATTTGTTCCCTAACCCTCATTATCACACTTTCCATCTCAGTAAAGAAAGCCAACTTGGTCTCCAACTTATGTAACTGTAGAGGATGAAACAAACCTGAAAGTCAGGCTTAATAAAAACAACAGAAGACTACCACTAAAGCCCGTTTATTTTGATGATACCTGCTTATCAATCAAAAATGTAGCAAGTTGCCGGATTTGGTCTTCTTCCTGATTTGCAAGAAGCTTTGCCTTCACAGCAGCAGCCGAGAGTGCAGTAATCGCAGCACGCTTTATTCTGTCCATATTATGATCATCTCTGGTTTCTGCCAAGTTGCAACTCTTGTCGTCTTTACAATCTACTACTTTTGCACCATCCTCACCTGCAGGGTACAGTAACAAATGAAGGAAATTATGATCAGAAAAAGTAGGGCCCATACTGCAAACCAGGAATTTGAGTAAACTTGTTTCCAAATTTTCCCTTTGGCGATTGCAAAATGGGGACTAGAACAAAATTGAAAGGAAACTTGTTCCCTTCTTTCTTATTAGGGCAATTGCAAGAGAAGGACTAGAAAGACCAGACTTGTGGTTTCAAAAACAGGCTTAGCACCACTTGGCCAGTACTTTCAACCCCCATAAATCAGAGAACTTAAAGTACTTGTGCCATATGACAAAATCTAACAAGGAGGATCTCATAGGATCAAACCTGTATTTGCACCAGTTTCAACAATCAAATCAGATGCAACTGTTTGTTGAGGCTCTTTCTCTTCTGAGGGACCTGAATCAGACACCATATCCACAGCCTTTGGCTCCTCTGAACACTGTGAGACCTCTCCCAGAGATGTTACATCCCCTGATTCCATCACAGAACTTGGTATATCCTCCGCTGGCAAAGTTAAGGCACCTGATTCCTTCACAGTACTTGGTGGGTCCTCCCTTGGAAAAACTGAATTGCTTGATTCATTTAGTGTATTACGTGCAACATCCTCCTGAATAGCTACATCCTCTGGTTCATTTGCAGCACGTGATTTTGCCTTTTCTTCACCATGAGGAGAAACAGCTGACTCCTTTTCTTCTGGAACTGCATCCTCAATTTTCTTGTCGGTGCAATCCTTAGATACATCGCTACCATCCAAAACTGATGTGTGGTTTTCCTCCTGGTGGTTTTCCTCTTTCTGACCTTCGTCTTTCTGAGCCTCCCCGGCAACAATTTCCACATCAGCACTGCAGTTCCATTATCATGATCAGATATAGCACTCCAAATTGTTACTAAATTAAACTATATTGATATGTCTAGTCCAAGTCTCAAACCTCTCAGAGGCAGGGGGTTCCTTTCCTTCATCAGGGGGATCTTCAAGAAGAAAGCAATGCCTTGCAGCCAGCTGAACGCCAGGAGAATCCTCAGATGTGGCTTTTAGTGAACTCCGAGCCGAAGCAGCAGTAACATCAGGTTCCACCAGGCCTGCAAGGTACACTGCCTGCAGAAAGAAAGAAAAAAAAAGTCAGATGAGATGAATGAGCATGCAAGCACTTTCTAAGAGATGCCCAATATTTGCAAGGCATGCATGGGATGCCCTCAACTTACCAATGCCATGACAGGGTTCCCTGCTTCGGCAAACGAAAGCGACCCTCCAGGTCCGGGAAGAGAACCAACAGCCTGAAATGCTTCCTTCAGGGCATTCATTACACAGTTAGCACCAATTTCCTGAGCAACTTTTGATTCGCTTGCATCTATTAGCTTTGACGTGTCCATGGGGGATGACAGGGGTTGCTCCTCGTTAGTTGCACTTTTGCTCCTCATTGTTTCAGGAGCATTGTCTAAAGAAGATGAATCATTCTCGGTTGCATTTTTGCTCTCCATATTTTTGCTCTCCGTATTTTTGCTCTCCGTTGTTTCAGGAGCATCTTTTAAGGCAGATGAATCCTTATTGGTTGAGCCCAGATCAGTGTTTCCCTGGAGACTGGCATCAAAATTGTCCTTACCTTCCAAAAAGGTATCCTCAATTGGCATTTGAACAAAATGCAAGATACACTGGGCTTTAGTTTTCGTGGCAACGTGCTCTGCAATCTCATTCCAGTTTTCTCCATAAAGCTCTAAGGCTTCAAGAAGGAGAAGAGTCTCCTGATCTGTCCAACTCCCCCCACTTACACCAGGAACCTCAGCAGGCTCCATGAGAATGAAATCAGCAAGAGACATGCCAGAATCGAACTTCCCATTATTATAGCATTCAGAACATAAATCAAAATCTGCCTGTGAGACAAGAACATAATCAGCACGGAACAAATGTAAAAGAGAAGATGAGAAAAAGAATTCCATGGAAGGTATCCCAATTAGTTGTCCAAAATAAGGGTTTCTGGTAATTTATTCAACCTGTACTGACCCCCCATGTAAATTAACAAACATCCTAATGAACAAGTCCAACATATAAGATTGTCAGGCTTGGTTTTGACACTATTATGTTGAATTATTCGTTATTTTAATAGAGTTCTGGACTTGTAACTGGTTATTATTGTGATAGTACAACTGTACAACAGGGTAATATATTAGGTTAACAGTCCTTGTTATTAGGTTAACAGTCCTTTTCTGTTGGAAATTGATTAGGAACTATAAAGTAAAAAAATGTTCTCTGCCCTTTTTCGAAGGACTCGACCAAACAACAAAAAAAATTGGTACCATTAGAAAGCTTATTCAATTAGTTATTCAACAAGCCTATAATTACCCAATTCAAACATAATTTGCGTGAGTTATTGCCAAAATACAAACAGGTCAAGCTCCCGCTAAGGCATATTATGGCCCTAGATGGAGCAGAATGGCCGAAAAAGCATTCATGTGGCCAACCCCAAATAATTGGGACAATGCTTCTTTTTTCTTTTGAAAAGTATAAACTATAAAGCTTTGTTTATTGATATCGATTGATGTCAATTAACATTTTGAGAAACTGGATGGGGTGCCCCCATTTATAAATTTTCCTGCACCTCTTTCTTCTCTGTTCTACATAAAATCTTCATCCTATTGATCAATAAAATGATTTTGAACTGCACATTCTTTTCTCTCTTTTTTATAGGCAATTGCAAATTCATTGAGGGTTGGGGAGAAACCAAGTTTATGGTGTATGATGCTGAACTGAGTCCTCAAAACCGCAAAACAATGAGGTCAACAGTATTTTTCTTCTATCTTTAGCAGGCTATGTAGAACGGAAAAATAAACTTAAATAAAATATGTGCAACATCAAAAAAATACATATATGGTTGTCCAGATAATAGAGAAAACTCAACATATAAACATTAAAAGTATTTTACCCTACGATCCCTTCACTGAAAGAAGAACCTAATTCTTAAAATATATGCAACATCAAAAAAATACATATATGGTTGTCCATATAATAGAGAAAACTCAACATATAAACGTTAAAAGTATTTTACCCCACGATCCCTTCACTAAAAGAAGAACCCAATTCTTAAAAGTAATGAGTGCCATAGATTTCAAAAATACTGGTGCCTCGCCTTTCTATTGCACACTATGCACATTTGGAGTTAAATCCATAAATTCTAAATAAATAACCAACCTGCTTCTGGCAATGGTAGCGCTTGCGCGAACAATCTGCCGAGCAAGAGTTGCAATGGTACTCAACGGCAGGTCCCTCTGGCCTCACCTCGTCGGCAATGGCAGAGTCTGGAAACAATCGGGGAGGAATGGACAGTGTAGACAAGTCTGCCTTAGGACCCACCCTTGGAGAGGACTGAACCACTTCAAACTGGTACAACTTTTCAATCAATGAAGCCGTTCTATCATATCCATCAGCATTGGCGTCAGCCGTGGCAGTATCATCTTCGAGAAATGGGTGGAAATTAATTAAACCCCAATGATCCAAAAACTCCATGACCTCTTGCCTTGCATCGAGCTCTCCAACAGATAGCTCCGTCAAATCTTTCGGCTCGATTTGTGTCTTTGGATCCGCGTGGAATTTCTTCATGATTAAATTTCTGATTTCCACATACATATCAGACGTTCGCTTCTCGGACTTCCCGTTGAAGAAAGAAGCCAAAGAACGCTCTTCGAGAGGATGAACTTTCGTCCATGAGAACCAAGCTACAATTTGAAAAGAAAAATCAATAAGATCTATACTCTTTCATGAATTTGACACCAAAATGCAATAGTTAAAGGTGTGTAAATTAAAAACCCAAATGACATCTGGTGAGTTCATTTTCTTTCCTAAAACCCTAACTTCGGAATGAGTAACAAAAAACCACAGAATTGAAGAGAACGTTGTGGAAATCGATCAAGCCAAAAAACTAGGGCTTTGGATTGGGCTTTTGCAACTCACCAGCAGGCGTTGGGATGACATGAGCATTGGCATCGCGAGATCTAATGGCTTCGAACTCGGCGTCGATAACAGGCTCTGACGCCGCCTGTGAATCCTCGTTGGGATGATTCAATTCTTCGGTAACAGCTGTTGCTTGTCCAACTGTATAAGACGGCGGAGGCTGCACAGGCTCGGTCGGCTTGTCTGGAACGATTGCAGCGGCAGCAACAGCGGAGTTTGAGCTTGCAGCGACAGCAGCGGCGGCGGCGAACTTGTTGGGGGATTGACGGGCTCGGGTGATAGGGCCGTTGTGGAGATGAGGAAGGGGAGCATGGGGTTTCTCTCTGGCGATCCGCTTTGAAGGCGCTGAAGAGATGCCGGATGTGTTGGAGTTGTTGGCTTTTCTTTTAACAGAACCTGCTCTCCTTCGAGGACCTTGTTGTTCTACGATCACCACTTCTGGTGCTTTTGTGGTTGTGCTGGTAGTGGAGATGGTAGTGGCAGTGGTGGGGGTAGGGGTGGGGGTGGGGGGGGTGGCTGCATTTGCCGGTGGTGCTCCGCCTCCGCGGCCTTTTCCCTCCATCGCTTCAAGGGTTTGTTTCTTTGCGATCTTCGTCTTTAAAGATAAAACACCGTTCTCGTAGCTTGTAGCCGTGTAGTTCTTCACCTCGCCTACTCTCTCTTACAGCCTTGTAGGGTCGGGCACATGGGATACAATGGATCGCGGCGAAATGATAATCCGATGCGGTAACATCGGGTCATCGGGTCAACGAACAGGGGTTTTTAGGAATTGTGATCCCATAGAATGCTAGTATGGTTCTCGGCTTACTCTAATCAAGATGTAATTCAAAACATAAGATTTGTCTTATGTAAGCCAAAAATATTAACTATTGTCTTGTTTTGAATATAAAGGTATTTTTGACATTTTGATAGAATCTTGAAACCCATAGTTGGTTTTGTCAAACAGCAATACTAATTTCTACAAACGAAGGAACACTTCTCCAACGTGTTTGCCAGACGCTGTTCTTAAAAATAAAAAAAACACTACTCAACAACTGTTTCAAGGGATCCTGTTGAAGCACTTTTCCATGGTGCTTCTGCAAAAGCATTCCCAAACAAGGCCTTACAGTTTACTATAAGGCTCTCTATGGCCTAGATAAGTTTTTCAAAAAATGATCTTTTGCATACAAGGCTTTGTATGGTGATCAATAAAAAGTTTTGCATGGAAGTGATTTGTATGTTAGAAAGTGTTGATATGAAAAAAAAAAAATTTATGACATTTATATGCAAAAATCATTTTTAGAAAACTTAATCAGGGCAATCAAACAAAGCTTGAATGTCAAAAAACTTTTTTCTATATCAACGCTTCCTGACATACAAATCATTTTTCTATGAAACTTTTTGTTGATCCCCAAAGAGAGTAAGTGAAATTTGTGGTAACATGGAAACGTATACTCTATGCGATTGAGTTGCCACAATTTCCAGATTGAGTTGCCCCTCTATATTAGTCTTCCTATATTGCCCCTATTTCGCCAATGTTTCCAAAACTATCCTTTTTGTTTAAACTTGTTTCTTTTGCCACAATCATTCACGTGCAATGCAAATGCTATCTTCTGGTTGTATATTAAGAAAAGCCTTTCCAATATTGTTATTTGACTTGATGATTTGTTTTCTTTACACTGTCAATGAGCATGTGTGGTGCACTTGACTGATGAAAAGGTGCTAGGGTTAATATTCGTTGTAATAGTTCTGCCTTTGTATGGTTTATATTAGAATGGCGTTTTTTGGGAGAAAAGTGTGTGACGATGGCTCGTGGGATTGGCCCATAGTTTAAAAAGGTGAGCGCCATTATAATTATGCATATTGACCCAAGTCATTAGGTAGTTTTAAAAAATTTCAACGATTGTGATAAATGTAATTATTACTATTAGTATTAAAATACTAAAATGTTTGCAAGATAAATATATGAAATGATACTTTTAACCCCATGTAATCTTAATTAAACAATTTACATGACATGGATAATTTAGTAAAAGTTTCATACTCATGCGCTTTGCTTGATAGTATAGATTTCTACTTCTATATTAAGGTTTACCCAGGTTTAAGTCTTTTTTTAAAGCACCGAGGTTTAAGGCTGACCACTATATCATTCGGACAGATGACTATTCCATAATGTTCGTTAGAATGTGTCACGTCACAATTAAAAAGGGTCAAATATGATATTATTTTATTATTTTTTTCAAAATAACATCTAAAATGGGTAAAATGACATTATTTTGAAAATAATGGTTTTTATAACATCAAATCAGTTTTCCAGTTGTTAGCCTTTTTTGGCAAATAACATGGTTGTCTTGGAGCGTTAGATCATTTGTTATAACATAGTTTTAAGCATAGACTCGCGCCCTTTGGCCACCAACAATGTTATTTACCATTTTTTTTCCCAAAACACCCATGCAATATCTAATATACGTTGAATATAAATAAAGGTGTTTTAATAATTGTTTGACGATTTTTTTGCCATTGCATGTGCGAGATTTGAGAGAGGGTGATTCTCCCTTTAGCCATAGGTTAAAAGGGTATTTTTGGAAGGATCATGATATAACAAGGTAGTAAAGTGTAAAATCAATATGTTCTCTTATTTCTGAATACCTAGAGGGGGGGGGGGGAGGTTGATTATGTATTTAAAACTCATATGTTGGACTATTAACCTAATAAGATTACTGGTTGGACTATCAACCTAATAAGATTACTGGTCTGGTAGGGGTAATCTAATCGCACGCAACAATCCTAACAACACGTTGATTGAATAACAGATGATTATCTCAATCGACTAATATCAAATATACAGTAATGCAATATAAACAATCAAATATCCATGACACATGTAATTTTTAAGTGGAAACCTTAGCCAAGAAAAACCACGGGATCATGTTCAGACGAAAAGTATCACTGACTGATTACGAGTACAAAGAAGTTACCTACGCAACACCGTTTTCATACAGCGTACAACCATAGCCAAGGTCAATCGTCGATGCGTCCACGTTCTCTGGCTCCATGTGTCGAGTCACACAAGCGCCCTCCCAGTCAGGAAGCCTTTGCCACTTGTTCAATTTGGTACTCCCAAAATCTACATTTGATCAATGCACCCCTACATTATTTTACATTCACTGGTCGCTCAAATAGTGTTGAATCACACGTGGTACACTCCGACTTATTAAGCTGTATATCTAGTGGAAAACATGGGTAGATGCAAAAGATCAAGCTAAAATGCTATGATCGAATGAAGAGAAAAAACACCAAAGGTTATAATGAAATACCTATGTTTTTTTTTTATTGAAAGAGACACTCTACGAAGGTCTTGAAAGCTTTAACAGTTTAACCATCTGGTTATTTGTCTCTGTATTTGTGTGTTTAATAAAGCCAACGGAGGCTTATTATACAAAAGAGAGAAGACCCTATGTAAAATAAGTGATGGGGTTCGTTGGACCATGCAAATCGAATATAAATTAGAATGTTTCATTTCATGTCCAATCAATTGGGCTGAGGTCCAATTAGTTGGGCCTACTCGGATGTGTTTTTCTTTCGTCAGTCCAATCAACTGGTCTGATAGCCAATCGATTTGGCTCTCATAGTGTTCTATCCCGAAAGCTCTAATCAATTGGGCTAGGGTCTGATCAATTGGACTTTCCCATAGGTTATGTTTTTTTAGCCAATTTTGACTTGAACCACAATCGTCTTCTTCTTCTATTCCCACTACCACCGCAACACCTCCGTCCCCCCTCTCTCTTTCTCTTTCTCTCCCTTAAAAAAAAAATCTCGCTCAGATCGACAAGCCAAAGCCATGTCAACCTGGCTTGCCGATATGGGCATGATTTTTTTTTTTGAAAGAGAGAGAAGAAGAAGAGGAGGAGGCCCAAGTACTTATTTCTCTTTACATTCCCTCTCCCCTTTTCTCTCTCCCTCTCTTGTTTTTAGAGAGTGTATTTGCACACACCATTCCACACCGAGAGGTGTCTGCCATTATGGAAATGGTGCGTGCAATCAACGCCACCCTTTATATTTTTGAAACCCAAAATCGATTTTTTTCCGAATTTTTGTTGTATTCTGATTTGCTAACAAAGTCTAGCATAATCGAGTTGCCATTCCAAAAAAAAATAGAAGGGTTGCTTTACGGGTGCCCATATCATTCGTCTGGACACGCACAAATGACCAAACTACCCCCCTTCAATTCGAGCACCCACACCACCCAACCCATTCTCCTTCGTTTTTTTCTCTCTCCCCTCTCCCGATCTCTCTCCACCTCCATTTCTCCTTCAATCTCCCCCTCTCAATTTCTTTCTCTCTCAATCTCTCTATTTGATTTTTTAGCCTCCCACGGCAGTTCTCTCTCTCTCAATCTCTCTCTGATTTTTTAGTCCCGACGGTGTTGAACTACCATGGGGACTAGGTTGGCCATGGGCTACATAGTCCCGACGATAGTGCGGCACTGTGGGAGATGGGTGCCCAAATTGAAGGGGGGTATTTTGGTAATTTGTGGGTGCCTAGCCGAATGACGTGGGTGCCCGTAGAGCGACCGAAAAGAAAAATGATAGATTCTTCGGGCAACGTGAACGCTTTAAATGTCCAACGACAGGTGACCCTAGGACAACTCTATTTTTAATCTATCCGGTTTTTAACCTAGCTGTACCGGTTGCCCCTAACCTATATTTCGCCTTCTTAGCGCCCCGCCGAATGACGTGGGTGCCCGTAGAGCGACCGAAAAGAAAAAGGATAGATTCTTCGGGCAACGTGAACGCTTTAAATGTCCAACGACAGGTGACCCTAGGACAACCCTATTTTTAATCTATCCGGTTTTTAACCTTGCTGTACCGGTTGCCCCTAACCTATATTTCGCCTTCTTAGCGCCCCGCCTCCCTCCTGTCTCCAACCCTATTTTTATCGACTCTCGGTGCTCTGCAACTCTAATTGATCAGTCATGGCGGACAGGAACAATACCGATTCTCTTCATCACCTCTCCATTGACACTATTCAGCAGATCCCCAAAGGTACAATGTCTTCAAATTCGTTCTATCTTCATCATTTTCCCACTTACCAGAGCTGTAATATCTATTCGATTGTTCTATTCTTCTACGGAGTTGCAGAGCAAACCCTTTATCTCTAGTTACAAATAAAACACTAGTTTTGTTAGCGAGGTTTTAGTTCTATTTCCGTTCCTTTTTCGCCTCTAGACTGTGGATTTGGTGGCATGGTGGGGTTATAACGAGTACTACTCGTCACCTAAAATTCCGTCTTTAGGGTTTCATCTTATTTTTTCAAGTCCTTATTTTACACTAATTTTATAGGTATTTATATTTTACACAGTTATTCATTCAAATATGCGTGTTTAACTTATACTATCCTTGCTCGATTTGTTTCTCCCACTAAGCTGCAAAACGTGGGAGCCATAATCTTCCATGATTCTTAAATTTACTTCTATTTATCACTTTGTCTTTGAAATCGGAGCCCATGTATATTTAGAGGTCCAAAATCGTTTCTATACACATGGAGTGATTTTTCCGTTGATTGTATACTTTTGGGGTTTGTTGAACAGATATCTTAGGATGCTTGGAAAAGCTCAAAATGGTAGGTCTCCCACTTATTTCGCATGTTGTACACTTACTACTGAAATGAAGCACTGGAAATATGGTATTGGGCGCTGATCTTATCTCGATGGTTACATTGGAAAGTTAAAACAAAAAACATTGCCCCATTTTTTCATCATGGAGCGAAGCTATGCCCCATGTAACGTGGAACAGAGCATGGACCCGAAGAGGATCCCACTTGGCCCAATAGAAGCCCATTCAGCTAGTGCACTATTGGACTTTAACTAGATTTAATTTACGATTTGCTCTTAGCATCTTATTGCTTTTGTGATAGGGATTAATTAGAAAGTAGTTTGAATGTAGTCGGGGTTTCTAGTTTAGTTTGAGTAGGTTATGGAAAGTGACGCAGGATTGTGAAAGCTAGCCTAAACGATGAGCTGATACCAAAAGAAAACTACCATGGACAATTATAAGCATAAAATAAATAAAAAAACTTACAACAAATATTTAGATATGTTAATAGATAATCAAATTAATTGTTCCAAGGCAAAAATCACAATCTAGCAATATAAAAACTCCAATTATCGATTGAAGGGTCATATGGAAGTGAGGACTTCCACTAGCCTAAGGTTCAATTAACACGTGTAGGTTCACTGTGTACCTTATCCACGATTTAATAGTTAGAATTAGGTTTAGCAGGATTTATAGTGTTTATTGGGGTTATAATTGATTATCCGGGGTCAAGTGAGTTTCGGGCTTAAAAAGAACATGTGATAGAAGGGTTTCGGAAAGGAGAACATGCTATAGGGTGTAGGTGTAGCTGTAGCCTGTAGGGCATCCGGGCTTGAACTAGGGTTATGGGAGAAGTTTGGGGTCGCAGGCACTAGTAAGGGTGGGGGAGTGAGTTGCATGGCTCTATAGGGGTAGGGGTAGGGTATGGCTAGGGTAGGTGGTGTTGGTGGGAGATTAGGGGTACGGTTTAGGGTGATACAACTAGGGTTTTGAGCAAATAAAGGATAGAGAAGAGATTCAAAGAGGAGAGAATAAGTTACCTTTGGCTTCGCACCAAATTAGATGGCTTCACACCATATTTCCTTTTACAAGAGATTTCTTAAAACTGAGTTTTTTAATTCATTCACCCATTAATGAAAAATACATCAATGATAGTTTTTACATGAATATAAAAACCTGAATCGAATATAAACCATCCAATAAAACTAATAAGATCTAAGGGTTGAAAAAAATACGGGCCACTTAAACAACTAAACAAAATTACAATGAGCTAAAAAACTTTTAGTTATTTTCTTATACACCCAAAACAACTAAAAAATATAAGCTAACACTAAAAAACAAATAAAATATCAATAAGCTCCATGTGCAGCCCACATGCATCTTTCCAATGTGGAGTCTTCACGATGTCATGCATGTGGGGTTTTCCGCTCCCACGATCACAAAGAACTCAAACTGGGACCAACATAGAAGTCATCAAAGTACAATGACAAGGGTACGAGTCCAGTTCTCCTCCGATAAAATGAGATTTGAAAGGATGTTTGGTGTGGTGACTACCCTTCTTTATGCTTTACTATCCTTTTTTTGCTTTATTAGATTTTTAGAGGACTCTTGTCAGGGATTGTATTTCCTGGGAGGAAGATAGTTTGATTGGAATTTGGGTCTATGAAGAAACGTTGATGATTGGGCAGTTGATAGTCTTTCTTTGCTTCTCAATAGGCTAGAAAGGGGGATTGTATCCAAGGAAGTGGACGATAGAGGAAATGGAAGTACTTATAAAATAGAGGATATAGAAGTGGGGCTCTTGGTGTTTCTTAGTTTGGTCTTTCCATCTCACCTTGACTTGCTCAGTGCATTTTTCTCTTTCTGCTTAGATTGGTCTGGGGTTCTTCGGTTTCGTCCAAGGTGGCCCTTTTTGTTTAGACAACTATACATGGCCAAATTCTCACCTTGGACCATTTAATCATTGAGGGGAATATCATGCCCAACAGTTGCATGATGTGCAAGCCCAGTGACGAGTCAGTGGAATATCTGCTCATATGTTGTCCTTTCACTTTGGAAATATGAGTTCGTTCTTCGAACTCTTTAGGATTTGTTGGATTGTATTGAGCTATTTTCATCTTGATTTTCAAGGCTTTTACAGGTTGTGGGCGTACTCTTTGGTTTTTACTTCTTGTTGCTCTGTGTTGGTCACCTAGAAAGAGTGACAACAAATGTTTTGAAGATAGGGTAGAATTTTATAAGGTTGTAATTTTTGATTTTAAAATAATGTATGAAGAGATTTTTTTCTTTTTGGAGTGATTCCAAAATTTTTGGGTGAGATGCCTGGGGGGTGGGGGGAAGGAGAGATTCCTTCAAAACTCAATGAAGTTTCCATCGAAATTTGGGAGAATTAGGAAAGTTAGGATTTTAGAATTGTATAAATAAGATTGTAATCTTTGATTTTAAAATAATGTATGAAGAGATTTTTTTTCTTTTTGGAGTGATTCCAAAATTTTTGGGTGAGATGCCTGGGGGGTGGGGGGAAGGAGAGATTCCTTCAAAACTCAATGAAGTTTCCATCGAAATTTGGGAGAATTAGGAAAGTTAGGATTTTAGAATTTTATAAATAAGGTTGTAATCTTTGATTTTAAAATAATGTATGAAGATATTTTTTTTCTTTTTGGAGTGATTCCAAAATTTCTGGGTGAGATGCCTAGGGGGTGGGGGGAAGGAGAGATTCCTTCAAAACTCAATGAAGTTTCCATCGAAATTTGGGAGAATTAGGAAAGTTAGGATTTTAGAATTTTATAAATAAGGTTGTAATCTTTGATTTTAAAATAATGTATGAAGATATTTTTTTTCTTTTTGGAGTGATTCCAAAATTTCTGGGTGAGATGCCTAGGGGGTGGGGGGAAGGAGAGATTCCTTCAAAACTCAATGAAGTGATTCCGTCGAGTCATCCGACAGATAGGGTTTCCCTCATCCTGCATCAAATTTGGTATCAAAGTCGAAAATCCTACCATCTCTTCTCTCTTCTCCTCTCTTTTCTTCTCTCTTGATCTTTTCTTTTATCTTTATTTTTATTTGGTCATGGGTGCTGTTCACGGGTACCACAAGAAGAAGTCTACGACGACGACAACAACGACGAAGAAAAGAAAAGATATGCAAGTCCAAGTATATCTGGAAGAGTTATGGAGAAATTAATTTATTTGTAGTGATTTCCAAAAAAAATTGCACAGTGAGATGCTTTGTAAGGAAGATTCTTCTGTCAAAGATCAACAATTACTCCAAGTATTACCAAGATGACACTTGATGGGAGACCCGATGACATTGCTCCTGTGAAATGGGTTTGGTGCGAAGCCAAGGGAGTGATTCCCATCTATCTAAAGGTCCAGATTAGTTTTCCTTCTTGTTGTCTGCATCCAAATTTGAGGTCGAATTCGTTTCAACCAGGAGGGTTTGCTGCAGGAGCATCATGTCACAGTGGTCCTGAGCTACACCGAATCGGTGAAGAGGATCTAAGCCAGTATACCCCACAAGATTAGCTTAAGATCTGTTCTATTTTAATTATGAATTTCTTTTTAGGAAGTTAATTATGATTGTTTAACGTTAGAAATTTCTATTAGTTTCTAAAATTAGATATGGAAGTTTGCTTATTTTTACAAGTAGAATTTTTGGAGAACTAGGAAAGTTGGATTTCAGAATTTTATAAATAGGGTTGTAATCTTTGGTTTAAAATTAAGGAATGAAGAGATATATTTTTTTGAGTGATTCCAAATTTTTTGGATGAGATGCCTGGGAGGGAAGAGTGGTTCTTCCCGAAGGAGCGATTCCTTCAAAACTCGATGGAGTGATTCCATTGAGTCATTTGATCATAGACGGGGTTCCTCTTGTCCTGCATCAGATAGTCTTCCTTCTTATAAATCTACTTATATTTATTATGTTATTGAATAGCTCTTTGGCTTATAGAAATGTTTTCTTTTACTTTTCATATATTGCTATCCATAATTTTATTAATAGAACTATATCTTTAAATATAATAATAATATCATATTATATTATAGTAAATATGTACGGACATGTTTGTGTCGAGCTTATAAAAGGCGATGTCGGACACCTGATATCCGTTTTGGACACTGACACACGTATCCGTGTCCTTGTTACATCATTACGATTATGGTTCATGTTGTGCTGTCTGTTCCTGACAGTGTTATAATTTTTAAACCCATAAGCTTTTGGTAGCATTTCTAATTAGGTTCCTTACGTGGGGAAACTTTACTGAGATAATCAG
Source organism: Euptelea pleiosperma (assembly GCA_035048495.1). Lineage (NCBI taxonomy): Eukaryota > Viridiplantae > Streptophyta > Magnoliopsida > Ranunculales > Eupteleaceae > Euptelea > Euptelea pleiosperma. The sequence goes on along the minus strand of CM068552.1, from coordinate 2,898,610 downwards.
CTGGTTATCAAAAATTCTATTGGCTTACTTGTCACTTGTCAGTTTATGTTATTGCATGTTAATTAGCTCCTTGCTGTTTCTGCGATGACATCGGATTGCAACACTAACTTTTTGATTGGTTGTGATAATTTTTGGGAGAAATATGTTTGATTATTGAAAAAGGAAAAGCACATCCACACGCATCCAAACCTTATGCATACTTTTGCCTATATGTAATAATGCCCATGTAATGCTGTGTATGTCTAGAATCCTGTTTTCTAATGCCTTCTTCACCACCATCTTGCATAGGCACATTCTCTATTATACATCATTAATCTTTATAATCCTTGCGTTTCTACTATTTCTGTAGTTAGCTCAAGTAGTAAATCTTCGTTTGTACACATTTGTGAAAATTTAGGATTTGCTCTACAAAATAATAGAGAATACATTGAAATGGTTTGGCCGTGTATAACAAAGACTGATAACAGCACTAGTGAGAAGGAACGTGCAAGTCGAAGGTTCCAAAAGGGCGAGGGGAAGGCAAAAAAAGATGTGGATTGAGGTTTTGAGAGCAGATTTTAAGAAACTTGTCTAAATGGAAGACATGGCTTTAGATAGATTGAATGGAGGAACGAGATTTGTGTAGCTGACCCTATATAATTGGGAGAAGGCTTATGATGATGTGAATCAACTTTGTTTGTGATTTATGGCTGCCATTGAGCTCTACTTCTGTCTGTGCAATTATGGTCAATACAAATTGATGTTACCAAGCCATTTGGACTACCTTAGCAGGGGGTTCCTAAGATTAGTTTCTAGGTTTCACTTCATTGTGTGAGATTTATGATATTGTCCATACTATTTTTACCAGAACTTTTTTAGTAAGACGTGCCTATGTTCTCATACTGATTTTTCAAGCGTGACATGGACCAAGGTTTTAAATTTTGCTTTCGGTAACAATTTTGGTGAGGTCAAAAACTGAAATTTCGGGTGAGATTTCCAGATTTCAGTGGCTTTCGGTGTAGAAAGCTATATTTTGGGGATTTCGGTACTCACCGAAACCGAAATTTAAAACCTTGACGTGGATGGCCTGCACAAGACAGATTTTGCTTTTGGGAAAATGCCACATGTTTATCAAGAGCTGCACATTTGGATGAAATATTTAATAATTTCTACTTCCAAATTAGTATACTATTCTCTTTTTATGTTTTAGAAGTCTTTTCAAGCACTGTTTCCAGTAATTTATTTAGTAAATTTCTGCTTCGGAGCAGTTCTTGATCTTGGAGAAGCTTATCATTTTGCTTTGCCACATGGTTTTGGCGTCTACGGAAGGCCTTTTCCAATTCATATGCACACTCATGTTGGTCTTGATTACTTTCTTAGCAATGCGTGTAACTTGACCAAAACATTCGTTGCATGAATTTCACATTGTTGTGAAAGAAGGGCCAACCTCTGAAATAGGAATATCATTGGATCTATCACAATGCAAATATGATGCTTAATAATCTTAGACTTGGACAACTGAGTGCGTCATCTCTTGTCGCACGACTCTAAAATTGTTTAAGGTGCCTCAAGATGCACATGCATGTGAAAGCATTGATTATTGAGTCTCACGTAACAATGACACGGACACATGTGTTAGTGTCTTGACACATATACATGGTGTCTGACACGACACATTTAAGAAGCCCTACACGCAGACACACCCTACACGTATTATAATATATTTTTTAGTTCTATTTAAAATTTTAAATCAAAAGTTTTCTTTTTAACAAAAAGTATGTAACGAAATATATGAAAAGTAAAAGGAAACATTTTATACACCATGGAGCCATCCAATAACAGAAAAAACGTATGTAGATTTATAAGAGGGAAGACTATTAAATAACTAAATTTGTATTTAGCAACTTAACAAAGTACTGTATGGATGATGGAACACACCTAACCCTCTTTTACAAATAATTTATTTAAAATAAAGGGTGACATTGCTGCATGTGTCAAGATGTGTCAACACATGTGTTCATGTGCCGACATGTCTACGACAAAAAATCCAAAAAGTGGCGTGTCATTCTTACATAGCCAAGTCTTGTCCTTACAATGCAGTAGCTAAGAGCAGTCATAAGGTGAAAGTGATGAATCTGGGGTCTTATCTGCATCTGGCACATAAATATGATCTTATGCATGGTGGATATGAATCTCATGTCGTACTTTAGAAAGGGCCCAACTTTCCAAGCAGGAAAATCCTCTTGATTTAGCATAATACAAACAAAGCTCAATCACCATAGATAACCAAGTCATTTAGTACACAACTCTAATCAAGGTTATCCCATACTGTTTTTGAGGCCATGTCCAGGTGGAGCCCTTTGGAACGATTCTCAGATAATCACATCAGAGGGGATGCTAGACTTAATTAGGAACAGACCCCAATCTAAAGGCTCTCATGTCAGTTAACTGCATCTAGGCATCAAGATATCAATAATTGGAAGTTCATTGTCATTGGGTTGTTGCAGTAGCAATAACCTTTCTGTTTGTGAATCTCATGGTTAAAAGCAAGGAAATAAATTTTGATTTCGAGGTTTATTTTGACCAGTGTGGAAATAATACATGTTTCATGGAAATGATGGAAATAATGCGGAAGTGATGGAAATATTGTGGAAAGTTTAGGAAATGATAAAACAAGCATAAATGCACACTCATAAGCTATCTAACCACAATATACAACCACATGTAGTTTGGAAATGAACGACCATAGCAGTCTGTAATATGCTGAAGTTGGTTTATGATAGTTAGATAACTAAAAACAATAAAAACAATAGAAATGACAAATGGATTATAGTCATCTTATAATATCAAATTAAGTTTATTACATCCAAATATGCATGGAGTTACCGCATTTGGCTTTTCTTGACATTTTCTAATTTTTTTTCAATTTTATTAATTAAGTAATTATTATTTAATCACTACTAATTATGGAAAAAGTCATAAATCAAGGTATTAACGAATCTTAATTCACTTTCTTTAATGTCCTAATATTATGTATAATTTTGGAAAATCTATCTACTATTAACTTATAGCATTTGCCAAAATTTTGAAATTTTAAATAATTTTCTGAAAAAAATAATTTTTAGGGTTTGTTTTTATCTGAACCAAGTTGTAGATTGGGTAAGATATGCAACATATAATTAATTCATGCAAAACCAAGAGTGCTTATGGTGAAAACCAACGAAATTGGTGTTTTTCCCAAATATTGAATTTTCACTCTAAACAATCTCCAATCCGTGCACAAATCCGGTGTAAATGCATCATAGATACATAGATTCAATGTCTTTACACCTAATCTATCTATTTGTGGCAAGAAACAACAAAAAATTTCATACTTATATTTCGTATTTGAGAAAAACTCCAAAATGAGCTTCGATTCGTCCTCACGATCAATTAGAGAATAACCAAGAAATCTGCAATTCGTATTTTGATGAACAATAGACGGGGAGGGTTTAATTGGATCAAATATGGGATTTGGGGCCGATTTAAGCTCAAATTGGATGTTTCGTACCTTTTGTCGAAAGGTTTCCATACATGTCAAAATATTTTGACTGACATAATACAAATTACACTGTTAGTTGGTCGAAATTTACTGTTCATGTCGAAATATTTCGTGAAAGTTAACATTTTTTTCCATCTATGTATTCTTTCCTGTATGTAACCTAGAAAATATAAATATTTCGCAAAATGTATGTTCTTGGTTAAAAGAGAAGGCCCACTTAGGTAATATGCATTTGCTATTTTCATCTTTGTAGATCTAAGTGTTTTCTGCTTACGTGCAATCTGTGGTCAGATTAATGAGGTGCCATGCCTTGTGCTTAAATCCTATATGTTACTGTCGTCTGGAGTGTCCCTAGATCTGTCATTGCTAACTATTTCCTAGTTTAGTATGAAACCTGATGTATGTGCTTGTGGTGGTAACTGGTAAATATGTTACATTAGCCAATCTGGTAGCTACTAGCTTGTCCTTTCTGTTTTAGCATGGAATGGTTTTTTTCTTCTTCTCATAGATGAGACGTAATATTCATTCTTCCTTTTGACTTCTTCAGACATGCAAGGATCTGATAATCCTATCCCTCTTTCACCACAGTGGCTTCTGCCAAAGCCTGGGGACAGTAAACCTGGGGTGGTAACTGGGGTGAGTTATCCTACTCTTTCCTTGAGTTTTTCTTCTTGTACTTCCTTAGTTTTTTGACAAACTTGTAATGCTATATGTTTTGAGACATTGTGATTCTTTTATCACTTTAGTACGGCCAGCCTATTCTTGTCCATCTTTATAGGTTAGAAGTAACTTTTAATACCAACTCATAGATTTCACTCTCTCTGTCTGCTTTACAGGAATCCCATCTCAGCCCATATCCAAGTTATAGCAGCCGCTCAGATATCTCAAAACTATCAAGAAATGACGAGGAAGCCCGTGATACAGAAAAGAAAAGCGATGTTTTCAAGCCAACCTTGCATGATACAGAATCTGGTCGCCATGACCGCTGGCGTGACGAAGAAAGAGACACCAATTCTGCTATCCGCAGAGATCGTTGGAGGGAGGGGGATAAAGAACTTGGGGATACCCGCAAGATGGATCGGTGGATGGAGAACTCCTCCATTAGACACTCTGGAGAAGCACGCCGTGCCCCATCCGAGCGGTGGACTGATTCGAGTAACAGGGATAGTAATTATGACCAGCGACGTGAGAGCAAATGGAACACACGCTGGGGGCCAAATGATAAGGAGTCAGAAAGTTGGCGCGAGAAGTGGCTAGATTCTAGCAAAGATGGTGAGGTGCATCGTGATAAGGGATTCCCTCATCTGACTAATCATGGAAAGGAGGACAGGGAGGGGGACCATTATCGACCATGGCGATCGAACTCCTCCCAAAGCCGAGGTAGGGGAGACCCTCCTCATCACCAAAATCTAATGCCAAACAAACAAACTTTTACATTTAGCTATGGTAGGGGACGAGGTGAAAATTCTCCTCCAACCTTCTCTGTTGGTCGTGGAAGAGTCAGCTCTGGTGGAAGTGCTATGAACAATTCTTATTCTTTAGGTCCTGTCTCGGACATGGGTGAAAGTGCCCATGGAGAGCCTTCCCCTCTAAGATATAGTAGGACAAGATTGCTTGATGTATACAGGATGACTGATGTGAGATCCCATAGAAAGCCTTTAGATTGGTTTATAGAAGTACCACCTTCTCTGACGCAGGCTGAACCATTAGAGCCTCTTGCACTTTCTGCACCTACCCCGGAAGAATCGGTAATCTTATATACAATTTTTTTAGTGGGACGTATGTTTTATTTTCAGTTGATTTAATTGTATTACTGCTTTAGGTTATTATGAAGGGAATTGACAAAGGTGATATAGTAAGTAGTGGCACGCCTCAGGTTTCAAAAGATGGATCTTTTGGACGGGATGTGGTGCAATCGGGACGAACCAAGCTTGGTAATGTACCTAGCCATGATATATCCATTAAGTAAATACACAAAAAATCTGAATACATCATTTCATTTGATTAACATTGGTGGACTGCCTATGCTTGAGCAGGTTGTAGAGAAGATTTACCATCTGCCATTGATGATGATAAGGATGAAAGTGCTGATAACTCAAAGGGTGGCCATTTTAATTATTCTGAGAGCCCTTCCTTTGAAATGTACAAGCATCCGTATGGGTCTGACTTGAAGTTGGAAACAATTCAGAACCTTCAGACTTACCATGATAACAAGTTTAATGCAGAAGGTATCACATATAAACTCCAATATTTTGAATAGATAGAAACCCAATGATGTAGAAGGTATCACATATCACATGTAGAAGGTATCGCCATTTGATGGATCTCAGTTAGGAGATCTCCTTGATCAGAAGTCAATGCAATTAGATGGTAATGACCATCTGATCTATCACATTCTTTTTTGATCGTCTAAAAAATATGAACAGTCCAGAAAAAAGTCCATAGGTTGGATGGTTGGTTATGATCACCTGGTTTAGCTGTTTTTTTTTTACTTCGGAAATCCCTAGCTGAGTCCCTTTGGATGGTGCATCCTTAATATTATGACGCTGGAATAGGAAGAGGAGGAGTCCCTTTGTCTCAAGCATAACCAGGTCTACTTATCAAAAAAAAAAAAAAGCATAACCAGGTCTAGCAATTACTATATGACCCCTTTGCATTTATTCAATATGGTGACAATGTTGACTTCCATTTGAAGTACTTTTTTTGGCCTTTTTCTTTCACGTATCCCATTGGTTCTCTTTGTGCAGCTTTGAGGTCAGATGCTGCTTTCAGTAAGAAGACTGATGAGGTGGCAATCAATAGGGAAGTGAACATGCAGGGAAGTTCTTCTGCTCATCCAGGTATTCCGTGGCGATCCCAGTCACTGGGGGAACGCTCACATGTGCCGTCACATGATAGGAGAGATCTTCCAACTGAAGCTAGGTCAAGAACCTCTGACATGGGCGGGTCACATCTACAGAAGGATCGGGATGCAGAATTGGAGAATAGTTCAGTGGCTTCATCGTCTTACTATAAAGATGAATCGAACTGGCAGGTAGGGGAGGGTTTTCATTCAGATATCATCCGGGATTCCATTATTAATAGGCAACCGTCTGGAGTCTTGGACAGGGAGCAGGAAGCCAGAAAACTTTTGCTGCAGCCTTCTCCAGAGGACCTATCCCTTCATTACAAAGATCCACAAGGTGAAATTCAAGGTCCTTTCTCTGGCAGTGATCTTATTGGATGGTTTGAGGCCGGATATTTTGGCATAGACTTGCAAGTTCGCCTAGCAAGTGCTTCACCTGACACTCCTTTCTCAGTACTTGGGGATGTTATGCCACACTTACAAGCCAAAGCAAGGCCCCCACCCGGATTTGGTTCACCGAAACAGAGTGAAATTGCAGAGACAAGTAGGCCGAAGTTCAGTAGCCTTGGCAAGATTCATGCAAGTTCAAAAGAGATTGATAATATGATAAGAAGTGAGCCTAGGAATAGACATGAGTCTGTGACTGAAGCCGAGAATAAGTTTCTGGAGTCATTGATGTCTGGTAATATGAGCAGTTCCCAATTAGAGAACTTTTCTTTCTCTGAAGGTCGGTTGCTTCATGAGAAAAAAAATTGATTTCTGGTTCAAATTTGTGGAGGCGTTCTTGCTATTGATGTTAATATATGATTCGTTATGAAACAACTATCTTATTGGGTGATTCTATTTTGATTTGTAGGTTTGCAAGGATATATCATGAATAACAATGGTGGTATGGCCCTGAAGGGAGTAGAAAGTGGAAATGACCTAAATTACCTCCTGGCCCAGAGAATGTCATTGGAACGGCAGAGGCCTGTACCAAATCCTCATTCATATTGGTCGGGGAGAGATGCAGCATCCATGGTTCCAAAGGCAGAGATTGTACCTGAGTCCCCTATACCACATTCAAAACTCCTAACTTCAATGGCAGACAGTCCTTGCCATATTCCTCACCCGCAGAATGTGGACTTGATGTCAATCCTGCAAGGCGTAGCTGACGGGTCTTCTTCCTCTGCTGTCAACAATATCGTTACTAGTTGGTCAAATTTCCCTCCTCAAGTTGCATATGGGGTTCAGCAACAGAGGCTGCAACCACAGAATCAACCATCTTTAACAAATGTAATTCCCCAAACTGTAGATCAACCCTCTGGCATTGTAGCCCCAGAGAATCTACTCTCTTCTAGTTTCTCTCAAGATCCACAAATGTTAAGTTTATTGCAACAGCAGTTCTTGTCCCAACTTCAGTTACATTCTCAAGCTCCTGTTTCCACACAGCTGTCGGTGCTGGATAAGCTCTTATTGCTTAAGGAGCAACAGAAACAAGAGCAGAAACAACAGCTAATACGACAACAACAGCAACATTTGCTTTCTCAGGTTCTGTCTGAACATCAGGCTCATCAGCACTTCAGTGAGCCATATGGACATATACAGGCTGCTGCTATGCCAGCAGGGAATGGTCCTGTTGACCATCTTGGGCTTCGGCCACCACATGAAGTGTTTCGCATTAATTCACATATACCAGTTCCTAATTTGCAAGATGGACGTATGATTGGCTATGCAACTTTGCCTTCACAAGTTTCACAGGGTGTTGGTTACATTGCTAGTTCCAAACCTTCTCCAGTACACTTGCCGCATCAAATTTTTGAGAATACCAATCATCACAAAGGTACGGATGCTACTCTGCCGGAACAAATTGAAGAAATTCAGCAAAAGGATCCATTACTGGTGCCAGCAATGGCAGGTGGCACACCCTCACCACAGGCGACGGAGAGCTCTTCACACAAGCATCCCGTTCTGCAGAAACACGACCTTGTTCTAGACAGCTGTGCTGCTGCAGCTAAAGAACAGACATTACAATATATGTCTAGAATCAATGAACCTGCTGCAGTTCTTACATCTGAAGCTATTACAAATTTTATACCTCCAGAGTATCCAGGAATTAGTGTTTCTATACCTCCATCAGGGACAGGAAATAATGAAATATTTAGACCTGAACAAAATAATGATTTGAGGGTTCCACTTGCTGGCATTCTTGAGGAACCACGAGTTCACAGAGAACAATGTCGCAGTGACTATCCCTTGTTCACAGAAGCAAAAAGTGTTGAGGTACACGAAGTAAAGAAAACATCGGAGAAGAAGTCAAGAAAGCAAAAGAATTTCAAGGCACAATCCTCTTCAGACCAGACAAAGGGAGTATCCAAGACATCTCCTTTGCAGCAATTGAAGCAATCTGGAATTGAGGGGATCGATTTTGCAGACACAAAAGTTGACACCCACATGGATACAGGAGAAACACTTCATGGGACATCTCCAGTGAAAACAGGAGATGCCAAATCTGTGATATCTACTGTAGAAACTGCGGGCTCTCAACAAATTAGAAGCGCATTACTTAGAAGCATTTCTAGTAATGAAGTCGAAACTGTTGAAGGCAAGGATGGATCAAGAGAGAGTGATTCCTTGTCACTGCAAAACACACAAACACATTCAGGACATCGAGCTTGGAAACCTGCCCCTGGTCTCAAGGCAAAGTCACTCTTGGAAATTCAACAGGAAGAACAGTGGAAGGCACAAACAGAAATGGCCGTTTCTGAGATTGCCACATCTGTCAACTCCATGAGTTCCTCAACCCCTTGGGCCGGGGTTGTTGCCAATTTAGAGGCTAAAACTGTTAGAGATAATCATCAAGATGCAATTAGAGAACAGTTAATCTTGGGGAATTCTGAAAGTGCACTCAATCCAAAGAGCAAGAAGAGCCAGTTACATGATTTATTGGCAGAAGAAGTTCTGGCCAAATCTAATGAAAGAGTTATGATGGTTTCTGACAATGTTTCTAGTCTGCCTCCACCATCAGTTATGACCACCCAGGTGGATTCAGCTGTTGATGATGATGATTTTATCGAGGCTAAAGACACTAAAAAGAGTCGCAAAAAGTCTGCAAAGGGTAAGGGTGTGGGAGTAAAGGCCTCAGCTCCCATTGCCTCCCCTGATGTATCTGTTGCATCAAGTCCTATTGAGAAAGGCAAAAGTTCTCGTCAGGTACAGCAGGAAAAGGAAGTATTACCTGCTCCACCATCAGGTCCTTCTTTAAGAGATTTTGTTCTTTGGAAGGAGGAGGCGGGGGCAAGCCCTTCACCTGCTCCAGCATGGTCTACTGACTCAGGAAAGCTTCCTAAACCCACATCATTAAGGGACATCCAAAAAGAACAAGAAAAAAGGGCACCATTTGTCCAGCACCAAACCCAGATGTCAACTCCTCAGAAATCCCAGTCATCCCGAGGCACTCGTGGAAGTGGTCCTTCATGGCCGCTTTCCGGTTCGTCTCCGTCTAAGGCTGCATCTCCTATCCAGCTCAATTCTGTTCCTTCTGCTCAGTCAAAATCTAAGGCAGAAGATGATTTGTTCTGGGGCCCTATTGATCAATCAAAACAAGAATCCAAGCAGTATGTTCTATACACTGATTTTCAAAGATTTTTTGTAACTATCGTATGTTAATTTTATCTGTTGTCTTATATGGTTTACTGACTTGAGTTCCTTTTGAAATTCTGTTGAATATTCATCATTATTGTTTAATGTGCCTTATCTCAACCATAACTGGTCCTCACCTTGTAAGTCATTGATTAGTGCTTTGGTTTGCATTTTCGTACTAATTGCATTCCAGGTACCTCAACTTGCCTGCCATACACTGTCAACAAGTCATCTAAAGAACCCAATAGTTTTCCATTATCAAATGACTGGATCCTACTTTCCTCATCCATCTACAACACCATTGTGGTACTTCCCTCGCAGTCATTGAGTGGACATCTTTTTGCATCTTTTCAACTCTTTCTTCCTGAAATCAATCTAGCATTTCTAGCTTACCCACCATTGTCATTGGGATTTGTAGTTTGGTGCCATCTATCAATACAGATTAGTCTATAAGAAGCCACAGTGACAGCTCTTGAGAACAAAACCATAATCGATTCTTTGAGAAAAAAAAGGCAGTAGAGATTTTTTTGGCTAGGTGCAGTCTTATACGCTTACCAGTACTTTTTTGCTCTTATGTTTCTGGAATTAAATAACTGCAGTTTCTTTTCATCTTGGATGAGTAGTTTTACTTGTTTTGTCTGCTACTGCTTTTATCCATCTGGGAAAAAAATTATGAGAGGAGAGCAGAAGGAAGCTATCCTCTGCATGTGCCATAATATGGCATACTTGCAGGGCAGTTGGTATTGGATTCTATGTACACCCACGTGGGAGTGTTCTTAGTGGGCTGCGTTCTACTACCCCACGTGGGGTTTATTCTCTATTGTTTATGGGTTAAGTGATGGACCCACCCACTTAACCCACAATCTCTTTATTTCATGTTAGATTTCTCCTTTTCTTGTAGAAGGGGTTTCCCCCACTTATAAATATTACTTATGGGAGATTGGACATTCACTTCAATCTCCCCATTCTCTTTCAAACCCTAATCTCTTCTTCTCTCCCTAACCTCCATTCTCTCTCTCTCTCTCTCAATCTTTAGCCTATTGGTGACAACCTCAAACAACAACAGTTGGGCCCCTACCATTTGGTAGATTCAACGTGAGGGATCTCTTGGGCTAAAAATCTACCTGATGGAATGATCCTAAATGTCATCTCTCACATGTCTGACTGTCTAGAAAAAGGTCAACTGATAGGATGGTAGTTTTCATCCGGTTAGCTCAAGTTATGATCTAGAAAGTCTCTTTAGATGAATCCATCAAATGGGGGTTCCAACCAGTCTGACTGTGCAAAGCGTGTGGCAGATGTTGTCTGTGTATGCATGCACACGTGCACTCGCAAAGGAGTATGTGATGTATGTGGATGGCAAACATCATTACTCTTTAGTTTTTTTTTTTTGTAATCCATTAGTCTTTAGTTGATGTCCAGATAATGCAACTTCTTTCCATCTGAGGATGAGTAGATTCTAATTTTATCTGTCTGAAACAATAATTTAGAGTTTGTGGTCTTTGGTCTCTTTTGTCTTTCTGTTTCTGTCTTTAATCTTACGACTGCTTTTGTTACTACTTTCTTTGGTATAATTAGGTTCAGTTATATTTCTTTTGAGCAGGTCAGAGTTCCCATCCGTTGCAAACCCTAGCAGTCGGGGATCCAAAATTGCCACTGCAAAGGGAACTCTAGGAGGGTCTTTTAATCGACAGAAGTCCATGGGCAGCAGACATGCTGACTATTCTCTTTCATCTTCTCCTGCTGCTGCTCAGTCATCACTAAAAGGGAGAAGAGATGCCATAACCCAACATTCAGGTAAGCCCATTGTCTTTTTTTGTTGTTTTTGATAAAAGTGGTCAGGTAAGCCCATTGTAAGCTTGACGTCATTTCATTTAAGGATTTTATTGACCTCTTGGGTTTCCTTCATTTTTAGCAGAGGCCATGGACTTCAGAGATTGGTGCGAGAGAGAAACTTTTAGGCTTACTGGTTCAAAGGGTATTTTGTTACTTATCCTTGGTTTGTCTTATATTTTATATTCCATATCTGCATTTTCATCGAATCGGATACAGTTCTCATCCTTGACTGTGACCAATACGAATACATATTCTTTAGAACATGAAGTGTCTGATTACTTCATATCAGGAGGTAACCAGTCAGACCTAACCTGGTAGAGGACCTTACTTTTTGGGCTGTGTGGGGATTAATGAATTGAGTCCATCCTAACCTGCTTTTTGCGCCTTTTTGCACTCTAATTTTAACTCTTGCTCCCATAAAAGCTGGTTTGCATTGCAACCCAAAAACTCAAAACTGGAAATCTGATCTCTGGGGTAGACTCTAACGCTGCTATACTTATGAAAAAGCTGTAATATGGCCCTCATGCATGGAGGATGGGAGATCTCCTGGGTTAATCCTAACCATCCAATCTAGTACGATTTTGGATGACTAGAAATTTTGCCAACAGAAGTTTTGAATCATTCAATTGAGCTGATTACAGGCTTAGTTCTCTAATGTGGGACCATTGAATGGTGGGTCCACCTCCTTGCATGTGCATTATGTGTGCTGCTATGCTGTTTGTTTACTGATTTATGGTCTACCCAGTGAGTACCGTGGATTTTCATTTACTCATTGACTGACTTTTAAAATCACCTTTCCTTGATTTTTCCTTTGACCATTTTCATTTTTCTTAATCCACTTTGTTATCAGATACAAGTTTCCTGGAATTTTGTTTGAAGCAATCGACTTCTGAGGCTGAAACACTTCTGATAGAGAACCTTGACTCCTTTGATCCTGATCACGAGTTCATCGACAAGTTTCTAAATTACAAGGAGCTTCTATCTGCCGATGTTATTGAGATTGCCTTTCAAGCTCAGAATGACCAGAAGGCAACTGGATTTGGCATTGGAGGTGTAAATACTGACACCACGGGCATTGGGGACTTTGATACAGATATGGCAGATGGGTCCAGCAAGGGAGGAGGTAAGAAGAAGGGGAAGAAAGGGAAGAAGGTGAATCCATCAGTTTTAGGGTTTAACGTTGTTAGTAACCGCATCATGATGGGTGAGATTCAGACCATCGAAGATTAGGAGTGTTTCAGAGGCAGTTGTAAATACATTGCCTGAAGAACCGTCTGTAAATGTTATTTTAGAGTAGCAGCAGTACTGAGTTATAAGCTCAAGCAGTTTTGTAGAAAAACCTGGCCAGGTTAATCCAAAAATGAAGGTAACCATGTTCTCTTACTTATCTTGGTATCTCTTTCTTTTCAAATTATTTTTTGGGGGTGTAATTATACCTGTGTTGGGCTATTTAACTGCTGGAATGTGGCTAGCCGGCGGGTATCTCATCCTTACCACCAAACTGGTGGCAGCAGTTTTTCACGTTCACTTTGTTGATCATTTTGAATCCAGTTTGGATTCTCAATGACAACCGATTATGATCGGCTAGGTTACTAGTGAAAGTTGTGGAATGCTGGAGAAGGCATGTCGAGGTTCGTGCCATGAACACCGGTGGACGTAAACACTTACGAGATGAAATTTGAATTAGACTACATGACAGGCCGATCTTTGGTGAACGGATATTGGATGGTTATTATCATCTGATCAAATTAATTATCAGTCGAAGAGGCTTCCAACATGGGATCCATTGATTGAAGAATGTGCATGGTGGTACCGGGAATACCTAGCGTTTCTCCTTTTAAGTTAAAAAAGATGGTTAATGGTTTGGAAAAATATTTGCAGATCAAATGGTTAAGAAAGATGGGTTTGATTCTTAGACTATAAGCAGTAGATGGTCCACAGTTGCTAGATCAAGGGAGGGTATTAGTCTTTGCAGAAATGTCTTACAACTCTTGGCGTGGTTATAACAATTTCCGCTAAATAGAGGGCGCCAGCCGCAGCCGGTGTTATCCCCAAGGCTCTGAAGAGAGTCAACTCGTATTAGGTTGGTCGGGCTGAGCCTTAGTTGAACTAATGCAACAACAGCTGCATGTTGAACAAGTGAACCGTCCCCCAAAACGATGGACATCGACCCTGATATTGAACCTGGGCGTGCAACTCTTCTTCATGGGTTCCCTGTGGTTCGTACTTGATCCAACAACTTGAATTCCCTTCTCTTTGACGATATACAAAAGTTACCCCCAAAAATGCCATTTGGGTTCACTAACACTGAATAATTGGCCCATCCTTTGGTGGACCTACAGACTAAAAATCCGCCTGATTAGTGATTTCTTGCCGTCGGATTTGAGCATTTCTCATCATGGGCTTATAACTATTCCACACTCCATGCGCCTACTCAGGAAGTCCATGCTGAAAGAAGTTCTACTCCGACAGCTAGAAATTGTCAATCAGGTTGATTTTTTTGTCTGCTAAGTCCACAAGGAATTAGCCAAACATTCATAGAATCAGTGGGCCCCAATATAAGATGGTGTCGTCACAGTTCGTGATCACAACTAATTTCCAAATATCTCACTTCTGCATAACTCAAACACCAGTATAGATTTGTAAGTCGGGCTCACTAAAAGAATGCTCCACGCGTAACGTGAACTAATGACTGCTGGAATTAAATTGCCATGACTGAAAATATTTAAAAGCTACTTCTTAATATAGTGCAAGAATGGTACGGGGTAAATTTACAAAATGGATATTACCAAGATCCACCAGGTGTGGTTTCAAAAGCAGCCGGAAATCTCATCTCACATGTAAAGAGTAATTAGGGGTTGGGAGAAAGAAGGTTAACGGTGCCTTCCATGCAATTCTAGGAGTCATATGCTGTACTCCTAGTAATCTCTTACCAAAAAAAGATCAATCTAGTTATTTTTCCCAGAAGAGAAATTCAATAATGTTCAATTGAATTTCATCCCTCTTTCCATCCTTCAGCACAAGCAACACCTCAAACAAACCCTCCTTCCCTCGAAGAAGGTGGTGATTGATGCAACGACCAGCACAAGCCCCATCAATCCTTTTGGCACCTTTTAGTAGTGTGCCTGCCGAGGTGGGTATGCTCCACTGCTAGGATACCCATAACCACCACCGCTGCTACCACCCTGGAAGCAAAAACACAGATGCAAACAAATAAATCACACATGATATAAGAGGTTGAGTTCAGATAACTTTGCAGATTATGAGGTAATCATATAGATGCATGTATGCGCACACGTATATGAGAAATCGAGAGAGGAGTGGTTATCCCCAAGTAACGAGCACATAATTATTTACAGGGAATGTCAGAAAAATTGAGGGAGAGAGAACCTCGTATGCTGCATAACTTGGGTAACCAGGAACGTAGGATGGTGGAGGTACTGATCCTGCAGCAATACCACAAAAGCATTAAAGCCAATCATTCCAAATGGTTGCCACAGCAATGTTATCCTGGAATTATGGGTATCACAACATTTGAGAAACTATGATACTTAGGTTGCTAAAGTAACTTTAATTTGAGGTATATTAAAAGAGTAAAAATCCATGAAGTAATACAGTTCTTAATCTCAAACTGAGTAGCCAAGCATGCAGCAATACCATAAAAGCATTAAAACCAATCATATCAAATGGTTACCACAGCAATGGTATCCTGGAATTATGGGGATCACAACATTTGAGAAACTTTGATACTTAGGTTGCTATAGTATCTCCAATTTGAGGCATAATAAGAGTATAAATCGACGAAACAATACAATTCTTAACCTCAGACCGAGTAGCCAAAGCAAAAAATATACTCTCATATGGAGAGTCCGTCAAGAAACTGTAGTTGCTCTCATTCTCCAAGAGTTACTCTTGAGTAAATTCCAGAATTAAGTTCCTATACACTATTAGTCAGATACCAAAATAAATAATACGAATCCTCCGTCTCAAATAAACCTAAATCCTTTAAACTACAAGTGGGAGACCTGGAAGTATAATTTCTGTTCAGATAAGAATAGAGAAAACCTAATGAAAAAACCCCAGATGAAGTAAATAACATGTGCACATAAAACAAAGCCATGCTTCCCAATCCATAACAAAAAAAACCTTGGTTAAGTAATGAAGGCCAACAGCAATGCATCAAAAGTTCTACTTAAGGTTAATTTATGTGCAGCTGGCCAAGTAAACATTATTATGTGATATCCATTTTCAGTTAAGCCCATGTTTATGTCAGTGATGAAATGATCATTTTGGATTTCATAATTTTAAGTTAATCCCCAAGCAATTTAAAAGGAAAAAAAAGTGTCCCAATTGTAAAAATGAGCACTTAAAAACATCTACAGGGCCCATAAAACCACAAGATTAAATGGACTCAAAAAGCTACCTCCTCCATAAGCAGTTCCACTGCTCCCTTGGCCATCATATCCACCAGCTCTATCAATCAAGTAAAACATTAAGCACATTAGTTAAATACGAATATGAATGTTACAATATCAAAGATGTGAAGCCTGGATGAGGTAAACCTTCTCAGCCCATAACCATATGGATCCTGGCCTTGTTTTCCAGTAGCAGGTCCAAGGTATCCAGCATGAGGTTCCTGAAAATCATCTTTACATATTTGATCAAATAAATCCACAGCAACCAACTGAAAAGTCAACATGTGAGAAAGAATGAGATTTACCATATCGGAATAGTTGCGTTTAGATCCAGAAAGTGTACTATAAGCATGACCCTGGTAGCTAGATGCAGGTGCAGCATATCCCTGCGCATATGGATCCACATATGTAGGAGGAGCCATGCCATAGTTCTGCCTTCCCTTTGCAAAGTGAGAGTTGGTCCTTTGGTAGCCAAAACCAGTAGTTGGCCTACCACGCATATTGCCTAAATATTCAGGGCACAAACATCATTCCTGAGCTCCCCAGATAGCACTCCTAAAAAAGATAAACTGCCAAGAAGACTATGAACTAGTTATCGTACTGAAGTGTACAAATACCACGTGGTTTCTTTGATGGCCGTCCATGAGAACCAATGTCCATGCTTCTCCCACCACGCTTCCCACCTTTTGCAGGTTGTTCCATTCTCTGCCGATCTGTCCTGTCTGGTCTGGATGGAGCACCAGCACCTCGACGTTCACCAAAACTGCCTTGGGGCTTAAACGGTTTGCCCCCTTTAGCAGTTTTCAACTTGGGGAGAGCTTTCCCCTTTCCCTCCGCTCCTTTGTACTTGGCATGGCCTTTCATCTTTGATGGTCCAACTTCTTCTGTACCATCCTTATTAAGCTTGTATCCACCTCTAGCAGCGTGCTTTCCAAGCCGACCCTTATACTGAGGCTTTGCAAGGTTAGCTTTGACCTGAGACAGGAAGTAGCTCTTAAGATTTTGTTGCTTCAAATTCAAAACAACAAATTTAAGGTCTGAGACACAATCACCTTGACATCTCCTTCTTCGATCTGGGCATTGTTGATCCCCTCCACGCAAGATGTCGCACTTTCTCGGGAAGTGAATGAAACAAATCCAAAATCTTTCCGTTTCGTAGTAACAAGATTCCGTGATAGCTGAACCTTCTCAATTTCACCATACTGTTTGCAGAGCTCTTTTAACTTCTCTTCATCCCAAGAATCTGTCATGCCTTCAATAAATACAGTCTTCACCTGAGACAGGCAAACGTAAATGTTATCTGTTTACATTTTTTGGGTAAGGCTCATCCATGGGGTGGCTCAACAACTAGACAGTTTTAACCCATGCAGACATGAACAATATGTTCAGCCGGAATTTCCCATGAAAGACCCTAGTTTTTTTTTTTTTGATAAGAAAGACACTAGTTTTCACTTAGTTTTTTGTACATTAACATGAAATAACAACCAGACAAGAGTGTATTAGAAGTCATCCCAAGTTCAGTTTTTCCATCACTCAGGCAGGAGGATGGATCATTGGATGTCGTAAGATCCAAGCCAACCAAAAACTTGAGAAAATAACTTGAGACTGACATGCATTACTAGATAAACAAATAAACAGAGAGACGTTAAGAATATTTTGTACCTGTGACAAAGCTTCCTCGCTTGGATGAATTGAGGATTGCGCAAAGGCGACTTTAGCACTTCTATCACAGCCAAAGACTGCATCTGGCTTTCTTAGCCGCTGAAATGCAGCCATTGCATCAGAGTGAGTGCTAAATTCTAGAAGAGCAAAACCTCTACTCCTCCCTTCATTCTTGGGATCATCAGGTAAATATATCTCCTCAATTTGTTCAATCCCAACGGTTTTCAATGTCTCAAGTACCTTGTACCAAGGAAAAAAAACAAATGAAAAAACATAAGATCAGATCTACATTAAACGGGTGACAGGTGTGTTGCCTGCAGTGACAATACAAAAGAAAAATGTGATCAGTTGCACTGTATAACGAGTAAATGCTCATATCCAGTCATACAGAGCCTGCGTGCAATTCAATATAGTGCATGACAAAAGGTGGCCAACAGCAAAGCACAAATACTAGATGTTACATTCTCTTTTTTCCATGTCTTGCAAATGTTGCCCATGTAAAGTGTATCACTGTCCTGACTGGGCGATATACCAACACGCTTGCCCCTCACCTGGCAAGTACAATAAAGATCATAAAAGTTGTTAAGGTGGATGGGACCCACAAAATATAACATATTAGGATATTCTTATTCCAATTGATATGACCCACAAGGAGATTATGTCGAACAATCAAACCATACAATGAGTTGTCCGTACAGTGGAGACCATCCTCACCAAAAACCAGTCCATTCTGACATTCCTAACCTCATGAAAAGTTGTGTTGAAGTTGAAAATTCCAGACTTTCCAATTAAATGTTTCTTCATGACAACTTTTCATATGGTTAGGTCTGAATGCACTGATTTGTGGTGATCAAGATCACCATGGTTAGGACAACTCACTGTACTATATATATATATAGAGAGAGAGAAAGAGAGAGAGAGAGATGTATATATATATATAGAGAGAGAAAGAGATCAAAATGCGCAACCTCTGTTCCATCTTTCAACTCGTCCAGGACCTTCTTCGCTTGCTCAACAGTAGCATACCGAATAAATGCAAAACCTTTACTTTTTTGTGTGATTGGATGTTTAACTATCCTTACAGCTTGAATTTCCCCAAAGTCCCCGAAGACTTTAATCAGATCTTCTTCAACTGCCTCCCGATCCAATCCTCCAACAAAAATTTCAAATTCCTTCTGTTTTTTCCTGTCTGTAAGAGGAGCCTGCATGTATGCAGAAGGGTCTTCATCCTCTTCATCATCACTTCCACTCTTGTCACCCTCTGCTTCCCTATTACCACTCTCATTGGCACCAGTGGTGTCATCCCCGTCCCCACCTCCTACACGATCTTCAATATCAGCAGCTGGAGTCTCTTCTTCAAATAAATCCTGTTTGGCAGCTGAGGCAACTAATTCTTGTTAAAACTGGTAACCATCACTATTATCAGCAAAAAGAAGAAGAAGAAAAAAGACGAATAATTCGCAAACAGTAAAGTAACAGATGCAACAAACTACGACTGTCAAATCAAAATGTACCACCAAATATGAATAAAAAAATAAAAATAAACTAATAAGGGGCATGCATAAAGGGATCTGCCAGCCAATGTGATTACATAGCTAATCAACCTTGTCCCAGCACTTCTCATACAACTGGTTATTGCATTTACATCAAGTTAGCTAATATTGACATTGTTGAGTTGTCGTTCAACAATAACAAGTATAAAGGAGTCAGTTGCGGTATCCAGATTCCAGGCTACAGCACCTTGGGCCGACTTCACGCCAGTAAGCTGTGAGATGGCGGTCTTATTAATGATGCAATTATTTATGGGCATGCATCGGATAGTCCTGGGTACTACTATGCCCTCAACAGTATGGACCTCTACCATATAAACAGTAGTGCATATTCCAGTCAATCAGAAGTGTCCAATTTGTCCAATTAAGCTGATTTTTTTTATTGAAGTGCTCTTACATTGGGTTCACCGAATGGGCAGCTCATATTGATAAGAATATGCACCGTTTCTGTAATATAAACCAAGTAACCCGACTATCTGAGGAAAACGCTAACATTTGAAACCAACTTGGGAAGTGTGAGAAGGAAAAAAGCATTGGCTGCTTTTCAGGAAGGTGTTTCCCACCTCTTAAAAGGGGAAAAAAAGGTTGTGAAAGCCTATACATCAAAAAACAATTTTCAATATAGAGAGATGGTGGAGGGATATTCGGCTAGTATATTACTGGGGTAAAGGGGTAGATGACATCATTGCAGACTTTTCAAAGTAATGAGGGAGCTTGTTCGAGGTTGTGACATTTTTCTTGTAATTCGAGAAGGGCCAATGAGTTGGTGGGCTCTCTTATTAAGGGTGGTGTACATAGATTGTTACACTCTTTGTGCATTAGGATTCTATTCACTAGCTTGGTAAAAATCTTTATTCAATATACTACTCTTTTATCCCTATTTTATATTACACAATATACAATAGATTGATTAGACTCTGTGCATTAGGATTCTATTTGCTAGCTTGGTAAAAAACTTTATTCAATATGATACTCTTTTGTCAGTATTTCATATAACACGTATACATTGTTACTTATCATAACAAAAAGGGAAGTGATTTGGGAATCCCTTTATTTGAAAAACGGGATGCACCTACTCACTTTTCAGATCAAAGTTATTTTTTTTGGATAGACAAAATAGGCATTTAAAGGTGACAGAGGTGCTAATTATCAAAAAAAAAAAAAGGTGACAGGTGCTCTATTAATCAAAACTAGGTGGTGCAATTGGTACCCAAATCACTCCCTAGAAAAAAGTCGTGTGTGAGCCTATGATCGTCATATAAGGTCCCAAGACCTTCAAAGAAAGAGAGTTCAGAAACCATGTTCACCTCACATCTAAATGGGTGAAGACATTGCTATTCAAGTCTTTGAATCCAATGAGACCTTTTGGATCAAATTTGTAGCATTCATTTCAAAATCTATTGCACTTTCAAATAGTGTCCTCGGCAAAGGAAAGTGTAGTTATTCTTGTTTCCAATTTGTCCTCGGATACAAACATAGAGAAAAGGCATAGTAGAGATCAATCTTTGGGAAATACCCCAAAAAGAAACTTTTGTTATCACAATTTGATTATCCACACACAATGATAGATTGAGAAGATGTTGCTCATAGAAATAAAGCTAGGTAAGGAATCAATATTAAAGCTCCTCGAGAACTCGTAAAACCTTGGACTAGTAAATAAATTATCCTCTCTAACGATAGATGCTGTACTAAGACGCTCCTACAAGGAGGTTGCAGGGTTGAGATGATGGCCTAGTTTTGGAGGGGCCTATCCGCAAGTGGGTTTCAAAGGGGTGGAGAGCTCCTTATGAGGGCAGAATAAAGAAACTTGACAGAGGTTCATTTCTGTATGCGCTTAAAGGGAAGAAATAGACTTGCATTTCCTATCCTCCCTCCATTCTCGAAACATGGATAGAAATCAACAATCCCATGTTCATGCAACTAACACCAAATCCCATGCTATGCATATTAACTAATTGGTCCATGCTACCCCACAGTTGACCTTGGGTAATACGAGCCATTGGTTCCCCTATACTCATCTTGATTAAAAGAAAAAAAACTCTTCTGAGTTCTGACACTTTGCTGATGTGGACTGTCACAGACAATACGAATAAAAAAACCTGCAAAAACTCGCCCGTCTTCTTCTTCCATCAACCTCGGTTTTACCCACGTGACAAAACATAGAGCTTCATTGCTATACATTTAATAGTAAAAAATGATAAGCAGTAAGCACAACCAATCAGGAAAAATTCCATCTAACATTTCATTCTCTTATTCTAATTTTTATGGAGATCACATTTTTTTATAAGTATGGAGATCACAAATTTGAGGATTGTGAGCAGTCAGTAATTGCTCTCAGGATGGGCTGTGGAGTTGATCTCGCCGTCAATGGAAATGACCGTCCCGGCCATCACTGGTTTTCTGTAAATATATACCATACCTTTCCACTAGGGTTTTTGCCTCCATTGTTTCCATCTTGAGAAAAGCTCTTGTTTTGAGAACGGATGATTGCAACGGAGCTCTATGCTTCGTCAAATGAGGGTCGAATCAGGGGAAAAAGACAGATGATGGAATAAGAAGAAGACAGATGGATCTGAGCAGGCTTTTTTTAAATTTTATTCTGTGCTCATGTCAGAAAAATGTCCGAATAATCTTTCTTTATTGAGATGAGGATAGGGAAATCGAACAGCTGGAGCTCTCAACTGCCCAGCGTCAACTGATGGGTAGCATGGCCCTAACTAATTTCTAACACTCGGTTCTCTTTCAAGAGCAAATGACCCAACGATTAATGTACAGTGGAGTATATCCATTATCGGAGAGATCAAAGTCTTCAAATGAGACCCTCGGTTTAGAGAAAAAATGCACTGGTCCCAGGGACCTTCAAACTGTGAAGGTCCCCACCCAAAATGTCTGACATTGTTAACCACCCTTACTCAACTAAGGGTTTAACGTGGGTTGGGTTGGGTTTAGGCCTTGACGTACGTGTCAGACATTTTGGGTGGGGAAGTATGAAGGTCCCCAGGACCAGCAAATTTTTTCCCCTCGGTTTATGAGCTCCTAGTCCATTTCCTCGAAAATGTTCAAGCTACCTTCAATTAGTTCATATCTATTCTATAGGCATGCCCAAGTTTCCCATGGTAATCAAGTTTTCTAATACACCCAAAGTGAAAAAGATGCCAATTCAACTTCAGAGGGGAAATAAAATCAATCAAAAAGGCGTAATTGGAAGACAAAAATTGATGCTAATAACATAAGCTCGAAATGCAAACATCATATATAAGAAAATACGAAGAAACAAAAATTATTATTATTATTATTTTTTTAGTACCTTGTTCTAGATCCATCTGATTGCCTTCATTCTCATTCTCCTCGCCATTCACTTCTTCCGAATCCTTAGCTGATCCGCTTCCCTCCATCTCAACATCCGAACCAGCATTCGAAGTAGCAAGGTCCATCCTCTTATCCTCGGCAATTTCTTCAACCTTAGTTTCCTCGACCACCACCGTTGTCTTAGTTTCCTCGACCACCACCGTAGTCACCGAAACCTCTTCTTTTATAACAATCTTCTCCTCATCGGTACTCGGAAACACCTCCTCAGCTTCCAAAGCCTTCGTCATTGAAACCTCCTCTCCTTGTTTAACTTCCTCATCTTCTGCGGCAGTGCTCGGCGTCGCCGCCTCCGGGACCTTCTTATCCTCAACGGGGCTCGACAGAACCTCTGATTCTGATATCTTGTTTTCTTCGATAACACTCAATGGAACCTCATCTGGTTTGGGTTCTGTAGTAGCTTTCTTTGTCCTCGGCGATTGCTTCTTTGCCGAAGCCCCCCTCTTTGCTGCTCGCGGAGGCATGACTACCTCTTTCTCTCTCAGATGATCTAGGGTTTTGGGTAATTGCAGAGAGAGAAGAGATAAAACAACCGTTTCAGCGACTAGGGTTTTGCAGAGAGGACGATATATTTGTTGACGGGTTTGGGAGAGCGAGAAGGTTTTGGGTTTTTGATGCCGAATTTGGGATTGGAGGTTAGTATCATCCTAGGGATGACACTGTAATAAGTCGTCGCAAGGTGCAGGCCACTGATGGTCATTGAGATTCCCACCACACGAATCTCGAAGACTGCCACACTTATTCATCAAACAGGCGATTGTTTAAACACACGGACGACGATGCCTACAATTTCGTCTTGGGGACGATGCTAAAGCTTTCATTTTTTCTAATAGATCGAATTAATCCAAACCATACGTTACTCGTGGGTTTCATATGACAACGGTCCTGATCCTATTTCTGGTAAATAAAAATATAAAATCAACTGCTTTCTTTCCTGCACATGTGTACTGTTAGTGCTGGGACCCACTTTTTTATTGGTTCCGCTCGGAAATCTCTTGCACCAAATTAAATTAAGGGATTATTAACCACCTGATCCGGGAAAAATTTGTCCCAGGTCAACCGAAAAGGTCATGCAAGTCAAGGGCTGTCCATCAATACATTGCGAGGCAGGAGAAAACCTTCTGTCACAGCGTTCTGACACATGCTTCTGTCACAATGTAAAATACAGGCCACGTGGCAGACTCTTAATGGATGCTGACTGTATTGATGTTTGGCCAGTCCCTCACTGGAATTATAAATAAAAAATCAGTCTAATTAGTGATTTAAAACCTTTGGATCTTTGCACCCAAATAACACTCAATAATGTCAAATTCCTACCGTTAAAATCAACCCATGAAAATAACTTCTATTGAATCGCTTAGAACTCACTAATTAGGCTGATTTTTGGTTTAGAGGTCCTCTGAGGGATTGGCCAAACATCCATATGGCCAACGTCCACTAAGAGTGTGCCATGTATTTTGCATTGTAATAGAAGCATATGTCAGAACGCTTTTACTCGCAAGGTGGGGCTACATGTTGACGTGATAACTTTCCTTACAAAGTGTTGATCGACCTCCCCATGTATTGATGGAGTAAAACTTGCCCGACCACTACCGCCCACAATATAAGCTACGTGGCACAGTCTTAGAGGATGCTGACCGTATGGATGTTTAGCCAATCCTTAGGCGGACCTACAAACCAAAAATCACCTTGATTGAGACAGACATTATCAAAGACACAATTGAGACAAATCCATAGAGGTGGCCCACTGCAATAGATGCATCACAACACCATTGGCTAGACTTCAATTCAAGATGGAAGGTAAGCAGTTGAAAAGCTCATTGCTACGTTGCTGACAATGGAAGTCTTGGTTGAAGTCGCGAGTTTCATCAATGTGTAGGTCTCATTCTATGTAAACTTGTGGGCAAATTTTGAAGGACAAATCTAGTTTGCAAACAGGTATTGTTGGATGTCCCTTGAAAAATGTGTTATTTCAACATTTTCAAAAAAATAATTATAAATTAAAACACGTTTTTTAAGGAGCATTCAATGGTGGATACAATGTTTGCAGTTGAATACTAGATTTGTCCAATTTTGAATACCACGTCCATTTCTCTAGGTATCCCCCACTTAAACATAAAATAAAATGACATCTATATCCCTTGTATTTTCTCTTATCTTCCTCTACCTAAAAATATAAAATACCAACTTTGGCCATTTTGTTTCTTTGATTAACTTGCCTTCTCCTCAATTGTTACCATCAATGCTAGGAACCACTAATAAAGCCAAGGAGGATCCCAAGCAATGTCTGAAAAACTTATACTGAAAACTTAGACTGTGCTCGAGACTTCGTTGGAAATATTGTTGAAATTGATCTGTAAACCCAACCTTGCCATGGACATGTTAACTTAGATAAATTAAGAAGTAGTTAATGGCACTTTCATGAATAATTCAAGAATTTCTATTAATCTCGCTTGAACGATACATTGGAGGTTTGTTTCTCATGCAATCTCAGTCGTGGTCTTTGAATCAATTGTTTAGACTTATACTACAAGAAATTTGACTTTTAACCGCGACATTTTCATCGCCACTAGGCTGCCGCGGAAAGTGCTGTGGCTAAAAGTTTTAGCTGTGACTTTATATAGTCACCACTACAAGTTAAAACTTTTAGCCGCAACATTATAATCGCTACTAATAGTATTGAATTATTTGGAATAAAAGTAGATTTTTAGTAGCAACTTCTAGTCGTGGCTAAAAGTTATACGTTTAGCTGCAACGAAAAGTCGCTATTAAAAGTGTTAGTATAGCCGTTTTAGTGACGACTTATTATCGCGGCTAAAGTTAAAATTTGAGAAAAATAAAAAATATTAATTTTAATGAATTTTTTTCTTTTTCATATACATTTTTTTTCATGAACATGCTTATATAAATATTTTTCATGAACATACTTATATAAATAATGTAAATATGAAAATTCAATCATCACCAACTATTGAAACACAACTTCAAATTTAGTTCATTTAAGTAAAATATTCATTCATAAATATAATTAATTGTACGTAGATCGTCATAACTAAAAATAGAAATAAAAAGATCATGATCATTGGGCTTTTGAGAAGCTATGCCTCATATATCTCTGACCTATAAATAAAAAATAAATATGATTAAATACTATCCAAACTCTGATCCTCGGTCATGGGGGCAACGCCCTCGTCCGATAGATTGAAACTCTAGCCTCTGAAACTCTTACATTTGAAAACGAATAACATTAATGATATTATCTTAAGTAATATATAAGAAATTGATAGGGAAATAGAGATGGATTTAGCCGATTTTGAAGGCAATATTTCAATTTGGAATCTCTCAATCAGTATATTCTACATCTCCTGAGGACATGATTCCTCCAAAATCCCTCCAATTCAGTGGATTACTTCTCAGAATGCAAAATTTGATGCCTTGGTATTTTCCCAAGTTAAAGTTGAACAGAGTAAATATCTGCTAAATAATTTTACATGGGAAACTTACGGGGGCTCCATGAGGAATGAGGTAGGTAGGGACTGGAAGTAATGGTAATTTTTAGCTAAGAAATAAAAGTAAGTCAATCGCACTCAATCACCATAGAAGGAGAAAATAACCATGTTTCTCTTACCTCAGCTCATGAAAAGACCAAATGAATCTATTGTTTAAGAAAGAAATCATAATAGAATCCCATCAAATTAGGAATACTTATTAAGTTGTAAATGTATTTTTTATAAGCAAACTTATATAGAGAAATGAATGATCATAACCATCCGATCAATTGCATTCTTTCTGATGCATGGTCATGAATGATATGGCCAACAATCTAAAGAAAAGTACTGATCAAATTAATTTTTTTGAGAAGATATTTCTTGGGTGGGACCTGAGTGTTGTAGGTCTAATAGCATAACACATATTTGCTGATATTCTATTTATAAAACGTATATTCATTTATAGGATTTTGTACGAACAATGAGTACCTGCAGAACGAGAGGTGCCTCCACTCTCCGGCTTGTCGAAGCTTTTCTCCACCAGTGCCTATTGCAGAGAACATGTTTTCTCTACCAAAGCTCCACTCCGCCCTGTCGAAACTATTCTCAAGAATCTCAACAATGAAACCCTTGTTTTGGGAAATTTCTTTTCTAAGTAAAAGGGGGTATTTAGATATTTCCATGGGGTGGGGGCTCAATTAGAGAATATCAAAAATGGGTGGAGGGAGATAAGAAATTGGGGGATAATACGACAATTCGACGGGGTATCCAAAATTTGCCAAACTTGTGTTACCTTCCACACATGTACGTGTTACTATCTGCAATTGAAGGCAAATTATTTGGCATTTGTAGGAGTAAGATTATGTGGAGAATTTTGAACTTTTAATTCTTGAATGGATAAACTTGTAACAAGGCCTTATAACGAACTAAGAGCAAATATGTCCCCATTTACCCGTGCATCTTCCATATATAATACAAATTATAATATTTGTATATATTCATACACATGTAAATTCAATCAATGATGTTTGGCAAATTACAGCAAACACAAGCAAGCTAGCAGCACAATGTGATTGAAATGACTACTTACCTAACAACCATCCTAATATCCTAGTTCATTGTGTAGGGAATCAAATAAAGTCCCCATTTGAACTCACGTGCAAGAATTTAACATCAATACCAAATAAATGGAAAGCAACATTGCTACACCAAATTTGCAAAAAAAGACGCACGGGTGCGTCAGACGGTGCATTGCTCATATGAATTTTTCCAATTCTATACCGAGCAAGCGTCAGCAAAAAATGTCCAACGCACAAGTGCATCATTTTATTGCATTTAATTATTCTTTTTTAGGAAAAAAAAAAAGTAAATTGGGTGGCGGTGGTGCTACCTGTCCCTACCCTACTAAAGTCAAATATTGATTGACACAACTCCCTTACGATGCCAAATAAAAAGAACATAAAAAACTAAACCCTAAAAGATAGCTTAAGGGCTAAACAACTTGTTTCGCCAATTTGCCTACGATAACCTAAATACATCAGAAACAGCCACAGTAGTTCACAGATTCATAAATTGGATTCTAAGTGAATAAAGAAGAATTGGCAATTTGTTAACCCTGTCAAATCAAATTGTCAATGTCTCGGTTAGGAAGGAGAGGAAATATTCCAGTAGGGTACTCCCAAACAACAGGAGAAAAATATAATTACTAGTGGTTTGGGATTGTGCAAGGGTTTGACATCCATGTGAATGGTGCCTGGAAAGAGGAGCAGTGAACAATGTATTGATATAGCAGGAATCCAGTTATCAGATTGGAAGAGTAATAAGTCACATAAAATATCTGCCACCCTTAGATTACAAAACTTTGAACAAAAAGAAATAAAAAAGGGTTCTTTGGAGGGAAAATCCAAATACCTGCCCCTTTTGTCAGTGCTCTTCACTGTTCTATACATCCGCATGAACACCCACACTAAAAATTAAAGAAGTCCACATTCCCTCCAAAAAAGGGTTCTTTGGAGGGAAAATCCAAATACCTGCCCCTTTTGTCAGTGCTCTTCACTGTTCTATACATCCGCATGAACACCCACACTAAAAATTAAAGAAGTCCACATTGCTAAGATTACTACATAGATGTCCTTTTGTCCTTACCCCTTGTTCTCCACTGCCACTACAAAATAACCCTAACAATAACAATAGTAATTTAATATATTACCAACAATAGAAATTATAATAATATTAATCTCCTCTCTAATTTCAAACCAATGGAGATTGTTTCTATTAACCTCACCTATGACTCTTCATGAGCTAGTCTTAGATCCTTCACATTCATTAACTCCAAAACTGATTTAGGTGTTGCTCTTATTGCAAGATAAATTCAGAAAAAAAATAAAAAGAGAAATTTAGTAACACAAATATAAAAGCAGGGGTATACAAACCAAATAAAGAAGAGAAGAATCAGCATGAAATGATTATATCTCATTATTGTTTTCTTTCTTTTTTTCTCCCTTTTTTGGTTTTGGTTTGTTTCTCTTACTGTCATGGTCACTGAGGAGCTCCATGGCATGAACGAAATGGGCGTGGAGAGTTGTATTCCATCTCTTTCGCTTTACAAGTTTCAGCACCAGTAACCAGTTAAAACTATGATCAAAGTAGTATTTAGCCTTCATTCATTCAATTTGACTACTTATAAAGCTGGAAACGTTAGGTATCAAATTGTGTATGAACATCCACAGTTTGACTGGATCATCATACCGGTAGACTTGGGTAATTGGTAATTTTGTCAACTTAAATTTTGCACCTATTTCCTTTACATCCATATAGCAAATATCAATTTAAGGGTTGGGACATTTTGACGCCTATGTTGGGACCACATGGAGATGAGTCATAGGCAGATTTTGGGTGAGGATGATCTCACAGATTCGGGTTGAATCTGTTGGCTAATGGGGTTAGCCACAGCTTGGACTTTCTGAGGTTGGAACTGATTGTGGAGACATGGATTAGAGTACATTTCAAACTATACAGAGTGAGACTGTTTTATGCGAAATGCACATAAGGGAGTAGCACTTATCTCACAAAAGCATACATATGCACAAGCAAAGTTTTAAGCAGCTCTAACATATCATCGTGGCATGAACTAATTTCTGTGTTTCCCCACCCCTGCCAGAAATCCAGCTTTGGTGGGCTTCCCCCAAGGTGACACCGAAGGTCTACCGTTCTTTTTTGTTTTTTGGTAGGCATACAAAATTTACCGTTGTGTTTTTTATTCTTTATCACAAGCATGCTCACCACTATCCCTACCATTCTATTAGGTGGTGTAAATGGGCCGGGCCAGAGCCTGGCTATTGGTAAATTTTGAATAGGCCTGGCCCCAAGTCTCAATCTGATACAATTCAAATTCAGACCTGAAACATTTCACGGGCTGTCTCCTTTACACCCCAATCGATGCCAGTAGTTGTGATTGTTGATACCACGGACCTGGGTTCGAAACTCGTCTTCATCCACAAATTACTAACCACTCACCCACTTGACATCTAAAGAGAAAAACAAAATATCGAACCATCTGCTGAAACTATAAGACCCTAATGGGATAAATCTGAGAAATTAATAGGGCCTGTTTGGATAGCTAGGGAACTGCAACAACTAAAGCTAAGGGACAATTAACTTTTAATAAGAACATATTAATTATGAAATGCAACAACTAAACTAAGGGGCTTCACTTGTATTTTCCTAGCAAAAACAAATGTATACCCAGACTAGCAACTGAGACCTGATGCAAGCTTTTAATAGCTAGGGAACTAATCAACAACTTACCATGCAAGCTTGATGGATCTAGAGTGGCATCCAGCCTCATGCTGCAGAACAGAAATGCATTGCCTATCTTTGGTTTAACAGAGAGGCCCTTTTTTCCACATTCTGATGGCTCATTCCACATGGTACAGAACTGAAATTTCCTTCTGCAGTGGGAAATAGTGTCTCACCTCCTTCTTCAACGTCTGAACTGTAGCAATAGCAAAAGAAAATTTCAGTGGGAAATAGTGTCTCACCTCCTTCTTCAACGTCTGAACTGCAGAACTGAAATTTCCTTCTGCAGTGGTAACATGCATCCTAATGCAAATTTGGATTGCAGGAGTCCGATATGTACATGGAGGGAGTATGACTCTTACAGATACATAAAGAATGGTAGCTATCCACTGGCCCCTATTCTTAGTATTAATTTGATCTTGAAAGTAATTTCATATTTCTGTCCAACTTCATACTGGAGAATTTGAAGTTCTTCCCCATGATCTGTAAATTGCAATGCTGGCTTAAATAACTAAATATGAATTGCGCAACAAAGAATAAAAGATAAACTATAAAAGAAGACCATGAAAAGAAAAGGTATGCACATAGAGAAGTATTATTTAAAAGAAGTATTGACTATTGAAAGCAAAACCTATTGTCTCTTTGTAACTATGTACCCTCTATTTCTCTGTTTTTATCTTTCAAGAAATTTGGAAGAAAGGAGAATATGAGCATACAGGTATTATGCATTATCAAAATTTTCAGAAATAACTTATCAGCACCTCACCCTTGTTCATACAATGTTTGATAAAGCTAAATAAAATATATGATGACAGGCATATCCGACCTGCATATGAGCATCATGAGAAAGAAAATAGTATTAAATTAGTCACTATGATAATTTAGTAGCAGCAACAGGCATATCCACAATTAAAACTTTTCACATCAATGGTGCAAAAAATTAGTGAGACACCACTATGAACCCCACCATGAAATGCTCCACCATTGTAATTCCCCATCAGGTTAAGCATGAACCCGGATTGTAATAAACCAAAACTTCACTTAACTTCTTCTCATAACTCCACATCCATTCTCACTATGTTCAGTAAGTGTATGCATAAATGTGCTACTGTATCTACTGCTTTATTGTTTTGAGCTTTGCTTGATTTCGATATTGCAATTCTCTTAGGACTTTGTGTGGGGAGGCCGAGTTTAGCCGTCATCTAGAACTTGTAGCAGTACAGTTTATACACTTCAATGAATTGCAATATCTATAGCCATGAATGGGAGCTATTGCTGCTACCACAAAACTTTGAAGAAAATCTCTCTCACATAGTGACTAATTTATTATCCACGAACAGACCCCTAACAGATAAAACCCTAGCAGATGAAGAAGCCAATTAAACTCGTAAAAAAACTAAAATCTAAGAAGAACCAACGGATCATAAAAATAGCATAAAAGGTTACTTTCTTAGAGAAATCGAAGAGAAATTCACGAGGGTATGAATTAGGGAAAGGGAAGAACTATAACCGAAGCAAAATGCGGAGAAAAATTAGAGAAATATCAAACCTTCTTCTTCCAGCCTTTTGTTACAGGAAACTCAACTGAGACGATCTCTTGGTTTTCTGCCTTCCGCCTAAAATTCCTCTTCCATGAGCACGATTTCTTCCTTATCTTCAGAGCTCGCCATTTTCGAGTTTTGCTCGAAAGACGAAGAAAAATGAGGGTAGGTTTGGTCATTTAAAATGTTTTTTTAAGGATAAAAAAGTAGAAAAAACTTGTTAAGTGACTTGTGGTCCACAAACGCAAAACGCAAAAGCCGTTTTGAAATGGCTTCTGTGTTTTGTGTTTGTTTGGCTAAGAGAATAAAAAGGAACGTACAGCAAGGCCATTGTGCAATGAAGAAAGAGATGATCAATTCCCGCTTTGCTTGCACATTGAGCAGAAATCTACTATGACAATCTTGCGAGCTTTCAAATGATTCACAATCAAGATTTTATTCAGGGAGGCAGCTCAATAAAAGAAAGCAATCTTGGATGGCACTTTGGTTCCCCAAACAAAAAGGCCGGATAGCTATCAACGATAGTCGGAAGAAGAAACTTGTACCGGAACGAACCGAAAATTTGCCATCTTTCGACCATCTCCAAATGCGTCTATCAGGAACCTGGGATGAAGAATGGCAATCTTGAAGACGTTGCAATAGTCAGGATACTGCTTCAATCTCCTAGTCATTAAGTCTTCTCCAGAATCCAAAATTCCACGCCAAGTTCTCCCCTTCTAGGAGCGTACACTGAATCACCGCACAGTTCTTGTTGTAACAAATGGAATACAATTCGGAGAAATCAATCATGAGAGGGTTATCTCCAAACCATCGGTCCTCAAGCGAACTCTATCCCTAATGCCCACCTTGTAGGAGATCCGTTCATGTAATTTATCAAAGCACTTCATTATACCTTTCCAAACACTGCATCCATAGGAAGAAAGGACTGCTCTCCCATCCCATTCATAGTCTGACACTCCGTACTTGCTTGCCATCGCCTTTCTCCATAAACTATCCATCTCCTCTTCAAAGCACCACAGCCATTTACCCAAAAGCGCGTCATTCATGATAGATAGGCTTCTAACCCCCAATCCCCCTTGGATCTTAAGGCGGCAAATATAATTCTAATTCACGAAGTGGAACTTCCTCTTTCCTTCGCAATCAAGCCATAAAAAATTCCTCATGATTTTCTCTAAAGCCTTCATGATGCTACTAGGCATGGCAAACAGAGACATAATATAGAGAGGCAAACTGGATAAACAATGCTTTAACATAACCAATTTACCCCCTTTAGAAAGGTACTTGGACTTCCACAAAGCCAGCATGCTCCCAAATCTCTCAGCTAGAGGGTCCCATATAGCTTTGGATCTGTAGCTCGCTCCCAAAGGTAACCCAAAATAAGATGTAGGAAGGTTGCCCTCTCCGCACCCCAACACTGCAACCAATTCTCT
The DNA here is from genome assembly GCA_035048495.1 of Euptelea pleiosperma. Classification (NCBI taxonomy): domain Eukaryota; kingdom Viridiplantae; phylum Streptophyta; class Magnoliopsida; order Ranunculales; family Eupteleaceae; genus Euptelea; species Euptelea pleiosperma. The sequence goes on along the minus strand of CM068552.1, from coordinate 2,865,538 downwards.
CAAATTTCTGACTTCTTCCACCCCATACATCGTACTCTTGGCCATATTAATTCTAAGCCCCGACGCAGCCTCAAAACAGACAAGCAGACCCCTCAAAAAGTGAACTTGGGACAAAGAATCCCCAAGGAAGACCAAGGTGTCGTCAGCAAACTGAAGAGAGAAATCACTTCAATGCTTGGACAAACCTTAAAACCCTCAAGAAATCCAAGCTCAATCACCCTAGCGAGCATCCTCCCCAAAGCCTTCGTAATCACAATGAATAAATAAGGCGACAGCGGGTCCCTTGTCTCAAACCTCGAGAGCTGCAAAAATAGCCCACCGCAACCCCATTGACCAGAATAGAGAAAGAGGCCGAAGAGATACACTTACCAACCCACCTCCATTTGAGCCCGAATGTCTTCAACCCCATGTTTCTTAGGAATGAGCACGATAAAAGTGCTATTGGACGTATAATCCAAATAGCCTTCTTCATAAAACTCCTGAACAACCTTCATCAAGTCCGTGCCCACCGCATCCCAACACTCTTTAAAAAAGGCTAAAGTGAAGCCATCCGGCCCTAGAGCCTTATCACCTGCAAGTTCGGCTATGGAAGTTCTGATCTCCTCTTCCGAGAATGGTCTTTCCACCCAATCTCTATCTTCCAGGCTGATGCTATCAAAGGAAAGACCATCTAAGAGAGGTCTATATGACGTCGTCTCTAAATACAAACCAAAGTTAAAGTCCACCACCCCTTTCCTGACACTCTCCTCGTCCTCCAGGACCGTTCCCTGAATCTCAAGGAGGGCTATGTGGTTCCTTCTTCTATGAACATTGGCCATCTTGTGGAAGAATCTTGTGTTATTATCCCCCTCCTTCAACCACCTAATCTTGGATTTTTGTTTCCAGCTAATTTCCTTCAATTTGACAAGGTGTTGGTATTCCGCCTTGAAATTATTTCTCTTGCCGAGTGTTTGAAAACTCAACTCGACTCGACTCAAAAGTCTACCGAGTTGAGTTAACTCGAAGACTCGAACTCGACCCGAAGTAACTCGACTCGAGTAACATACTAATATTATATACATATATTAATATTAATATATAAATATCATATTTTTATAAGCATAATTTATAAGATTTGGTCAAGTTTGTGATGACAAGGCATTCCAGAAACTTATTTGGTGCGTCGATTACAAAACAACAAGTTTGGTGCGTTGTTTTTCTAGAAAAACAACGCACCAAGTCCGTTGTTTATTCGATTCGATTTTATTTCAAGTCAACTCGAAATTTAGCTGAGTCGAGTTGACTCGACGAGTTTTAAAACACTGCTCTTGCCATGGTCCTCCAAGGATAGCTCACCCTCCTCTTCCTCCCTATTAAGCTGAAAAATCTCCTAAAAAATGGCTGATTTTTTCTGATCGATTCTCCCAAAATTCTCCTTTTTCTTTTTCACCAAATGCCGCAAAACAGCTTTTTACGACCTGAAACCGCAAAAAAGTTGCTTATCTTCCGCAATGCCAAATGCAACCTTGGCATTGCGGAAAATAAGCAGAAAAGTTGCTTATTGCAGTTTTTAAACTTAAGTGAAACTTAATAAATACCGAAATTGCCCTTCTAACCTTTATAAGTTTCCTAAATGACATAACAATCCCTTCTAACCCCAAAATAACTTTTCTAAATAACAAAACTACCCCTGCTAGTCTTTAATTCCTTTTCTAAATGACAAAGTCGTCCTAAAATACTCAAAACCCATTGCTTTTACCCACTGCTTACAGCAATAAGCTATAAGCCCAAGTTACCACAATCCCAAATGTAACGTTACTCTAGACCAGTAATCTCAACTTCTTGCTTAATATCACTGCAGATTTCTGATTGTTGGTTCTTCCCAAGCCTGTATTCCTATAGTGAAAAACACCAATGCTAGAAAAATACATTTTTATATTCTTTGAATTATTGTATGTGATGAAACAGAATTCTTGATCAACCGAAAATTCCTGTAAGTGGCTCTTTAGGTGTTATATAGAGAATGCAGTGGGAAACCTAAAATTGTATGTGGCTCACTCTTAACAATGCGCGCACTTCTAGGATTTCATTGATGTATCTGTTAAATCTTAGTCATATCACTCACAGTCACCATCCAATATCCTAAAAACATTTTCAGTCATAACCATCCAAAATCTCTTCCCTAGGAAAAACGAGCTGAAAGGACAAGATGATATACATGTAACATAAGCATCAATGTGATTGCACAACTTGTTTAAGTGCCATTCTGTATGTCATATTAAGTGACTTTCAGAAGCTTCAAAATCATAAAAATATGCCAAATTCGGGGGAAGCAGAAAGCCCAATATAGCTCTCAAGGCTTGACATAAGTAGTCTCCTAATCGCATGCCTACAGGTATGAAGGTGAAGTCTGCAATCCTTTTCTCCATGTTTCTGATGATTTTATCTTGTCCTCTCCTCAGAAACACTACAGAGCTTGTGCGTACCCTACAGACCAGATGTTTAAGTTAAATACCTTCATGAGAAGCAATGCCTTCTTTTTCTTTTCATAACCAGCAAAAAAGGGGGGAAAAAAATTTGGGGGAGGAGGTTAGTGAAATCCTTCTCCCATATTACATTAAAAGTTCAAAGAGGGAGGTGAGAAATGCAAACATGCTGTCTTTACAATCCACAAGCAGTAGCCAGAACAGGGAGGACAATCTTCATAAACTAACAAATCAACTCAACAGAAAATCCCAAATACTCGAGCAAATTAATCTCAATTCGCACAAAAAAAAGTAGCAAATTGAACTACTGATTATTTTAAGAACACGTATGAATATAATCGCTAGAGTGTATTCAAATTGTAACAACAATCTATCCTCCAAACATACATCAGCAGATGGGAAACGAAAAAAAGAAAAATAATTCGAAAAGCTAAGTACAGGTGTCCAACTACTACAAAAAAAGAAAAACTACGTTAATTTTTATTCATATGCACAAAGAAAGTATAAACTAAGTTAACATAAATATAGAAATGACATACCTAACTAAGAAAGGAGGCGTGTAAAATGTTTTGGCCATTTAATAATTGTGCCCAACTCTACATCTCCAAGGGTTGAGAATGACACGTCTGGTCTTAACAAAGGTGCATTAGGGTCATGCACAACATCTATGATAACGTTGTACACATCTGTGGGGGGCTGATTACCGCCATCACCAAGTGAACCTCCTCTCAGCGCCATCCCAGTGGCAACAACTACATCACCAAAGTCTAACAACTCACAATGCTGCGCCCTCCGTGGAGATGGAACTACTTGAGATTCAGCAAGTGGCGGTGATTGTATATGAGAGGTGGTGGAATTGGTAGAGAACGGTCTGTGTGAACCCTGACAAGCAATTTGCTCCTTCAGATCCATGACCACCTGTCCAAACGTCGCAATTTGCTCGTTTAGCTCCATGATCACCTGGCCTTGAGCAGTAACCCGCTCCTCAAAATAAAGACGCTTCCTTGTCTCCTGTTGAAGTTGGTCCTTAGCAGGAGCTGAAAATGAAAGAACGGTCCTAGAAACACTGGTACCCATGCTCTGTACATGACCCTTTCCCTCAGGGCTACAAACTTGTGCAACAGGATCATGGTCTATATCTAAGCAGGCGTTGGAGGGATCTCTTTCAGCAATTGCTTTTATTTGTTTCTGTAGAATGAATAACAAATTGCAAATTTAGAGTTGCACTAATATTGATTGATTAATAGAAATAAGAAAATCAGAATTATTATGCTCACCATTTTGTTGCTGAGCTTCGGTAGTGTACGGAAAGACCCATCACTGCAGGAATGGGTGGCCTGGTACTCATCTGTTCTGGTGATGGTGGCAATATGATCTCCCTTTTTCTGTGAAGGGATATGCACGTACATAAGCATCCAAAAATATTTCAATAATTTACCATAAATTAATATGACAAACAAATTACCAAATCCTCTGCTAGTCTTGCTGATCCTCGTCTACCAGTTGCGCGTGGGGTCTTCATAGCCTCTCTCACAGACTTGCCCTTCCCTTGGTGAGCCTGCATAGTGGATGTTGACTGGTTGTCAACAAACCTGTCCCAGTCTTCCTGCTCAACACCTCGTGGACAATTTCTTTTTCTTTCCTCGTTCGTATCATACTTATCATAATGCTTGTGGCGAAGTTCAAACTTATAATCTCTCAGATGTTTGCTAATTCTTTCGAAGATTCTCTTTTTGTATGCGGGATCAATAAAATATTCATCCTGTGGTAAGATCAATAGATTAATAAAAGTGCAACTGAATGATAAGCAAGTAGAACTGAAACGAATTACAAACTGACCGTGACGGACTTCCAAATCATCTCCTTGATCTGATCAGGCACATCCCGACACTGCCCATAGAAAATCGGACAATGTGTCCGGGTCGTCATACCAAGGTAGTTGTTGAAGGCTGTTGAACCTTCTCCAATAGGCTGTCCGAGAGCATTGAAATGAACCGTCTTTTTTTGCTTCGAGCTCGATGGAACCTCTGATTCTGAAACCTTGTTTTCTTCGATAACACTCAACGGAACCTCTTCTGGTTTGGATTCTGCAGTAGCTTTCTTTGCCCTCGGCGATGTCTTCTTTGCCGAAGCCCGCCTCTTTGATGCCCGCGGAGGCATGCTTGCTGCTCCCGCCTCCAGGACCTTAGCCTCAACGGGGCTCGATGGAACCTCTGATTCTGAATCCTTGTTTCCTTCGATAACACTGGTCGGAATCGGTTTGAGTTCTGTAGTAGCTTCCTTTGCCCTCCGCGATGGCTTCTTTGCCAAAGCCCGCCTCTTTGCTACTCGAGGAGGCATGCTTGCCGCCGCCGTTTCCGGGACCATATCCTCGACGGGGCTCGATGGAAACTCCGATTCTGAAACCTTGTTTTCTTCGGTAACACTCGTCGGAACTGGTTTGGTTTCTGTAGTCGTTTTCTTTGCCCTCGGCGATGGCTTCTTTGCCAAAGCCCGCCTCTTTGCTACTCGCGGAGGCATGCTTGCCGCCGCCGGTTCCGGGACCTTATCCTCGAACGGGCTCGATGGAACCTCTGATTCTGAAACCTTGTTTTCTTCAATTACGCTCAACGGAATTGGTTTGGGTTCTGTAGTAGCTTTCTTCGCCCTCGGCGATGGCTTCTTTGCCGAAGCCCGCCTCTTTGCTGCTCGCGGAGGCATGCTTGCCACCGCCGCTTCCGGGACCTTATCCTCGAACGGGCTCGATGGACCCTCTGGTTCTGAAACCTTGTTTTCTTCGATAACACTCAACGGAATTGGTTTGGGTTCTGTAGTATCTTTCTTTGCCCTAGACAATGGCTTCTTTGCCGAAGCCCGTCTCTTTGCTGTTCGCGGATGCATGCTTGCCGCCGCCACCGCCGCTTCCGGAACCTTATCCTCGACGGGGCTCGGTAGAACCGGAACCTCTTCTGGTTTACGTTCTGTAGTAGCTTTCTTTGCCCTCGGCAATGGCGTCTTTGCCGAAGCCCGCCTCTTTGTTGCTCGCGGAGACATAACTAGCTCTCTCTCTCTCTCAGCCGATCTAGGGTTTTGCGTAATCGCATGGAAAGAAGAGATGAAGAACCGTTTCAGTAACTACGTTTTGACGAGGAGACGAGAGATCTGTTGACGGAACGGGAGGGGGAGCGATAGAGAGAGAGATCAGAAGGTTTTGGGTTTTGGGTTTTGGTGCGAAATGGAGAATTAGAGATCAGATGGTCTACATCGTAGAAAGTTGCTGCCCGACTACCAAATGAGCCACGTGGCACACTTTTAGATGACACTGACCGTATGATGTTTGTCCTTGGTGGACTTACGTATCTAAAATATTAAAGCATTAAGCATTCCACCCAAAATATCCATGTCAGCCAGTCCCTCCAATAGTTGGCGAGTCATTTTGAGTCAAAAGTAAACAGTGAGCCACGTCAGTTATTCCTCTCTTCCTCAAATTTTTTTGCTTCAATTCTTCAAATGGTTCCCTCCAAATATCCTCTCTTGTTTCCCTCCAAAAATCTCAAACTCTTTTTCCCTCCTATCATCCTTTGATCTTACCTCTAAACACCAATAACTTTCCTATAAAATTACACCATTGATAACTTAAATCACTACGTTCTTAATTTCTACTCCACAAATGTGTCATCTTCTTCTTCTTTGTGTGTAGAAACCCTTGTTGCAATTCATGATTGCAACATTGCTTTGACTATTATACTTCTATCATCCCAAAATCAACCCAGACATAGTGGTTTTATTAATGGTCATACATACTTACGTCGTGAAAGACGATTGGACCATGAATTTAGGGATTACTTCTTTGAATCTTCCATTTACTCGAAGACGTTTCCGCGTGCGACATGAATTGTTCAACCGTATTCTCACCACAGTTGAAACATATGATCCTTATTCGACTTCCTCTTCTCTTTCTCTATTCTTCTCCTTCCTCTTACCATCTCAAAACCCTAGTTTACTTTATACAAGACACCAATATATACTACTTAAAGAGGTACAAAGGCTTGATATAGAGTGGCTTTAAGGGGAAGCTACCTTGTTAGCATCAGAGCAAGCTAAAATATGAATATGTACGTAGTGAGAATCAAATATCCATGTCTTGAATACGTTTGTTGATATCTCAAGACCCTTTAAACTACCTCAAGATGCGGAACACATGAAATTTGCACAAACTGGCTGACAATATACCTAATACATTTGTCAATCTAGGTTAAGGTAAGGTAGAATTCTCCACTAGCCTTTGGTAAGTGTTCATATCATTTAAGAACTGTGCCTTATCAGATGAAAAGCTATGATTTCTGCTACTGAATTATTTTCTCGCGGTTAATATAAAAAAGAAACATGAAAATTAAAGTGTATTGCTATGTCGCAGATGAGTAAATGCTCCATAGTTCTCATTTTTCAATTGCAAGAGTTGTAACTGGTGTAGGTGTTCTTTTAACATGATTGATTTTGAGGTTTTTTATGAGTGCCTGGCCTTTGGTTATTTCCTTGAGTAGTGTAAATAACATTCAATTTTTTTGGGGTGCGACGGGGATAGGTTGTAAAGGCGAGGGCATTTTCATAACAATGCAATGATCCTAGTATTTGTTTTAAATTTGCAACTCTTGGTATTTCTCATTATTTGGAAAATTTTCCTTTGTTATAATTGTTTTATAACAGATTTAATGGCTGTTATATGTGAGAATTTATAACAAACTCAAAATTCAAAATATGAATCATAATTCAAGAAAAAAGAATTTTAAAATTACAGACAAAATAAAAAAAGAAATAACCTACATTATTTTAAAACATTTACAAACGATATCTTTGTCATATAATGATTAACACTCATTATTTCACACATCATTTTCATAAAAAAAACTAGTGTTATAACAGTATATAACCTGTTTTTTCAACATAAAAATTGCTAAAATGGGTTTGCGGAAAAAAGTCATTATTCTCGTAACTCATTTAATTTGTGTCTTCCCTGTGCAAGGGGACATGCTAATTGTCTCTACGCCGTTCCAATCGGATGTCTATGAAGAGGAAAAGTTTATCTTCTTCCCTTGAGAACTAATATAGTTGAAGCTTTGAAACTTGTTAACCAAATCATCAATCATGGTGTGTTTATTCATTTCTCGTGACCAGCGGTGGAGCAAGGAAGGGGCCGGGGGGCACGTGCCCCCCTCAACTTGAAAATCTTTACAAAAAAAACTACGAATTTCTGAAATTAAAATTTTATTTGAGCTTAGTGCCCCCTCAGTTTTAGCTTAGTGCCCCTATTAGAGGATGGTGACCGTATGGATGTTTGGGCAGTCCCTGGGTGGACCTACAGACGAAAAATCAGCCTGATTAATGGTTTCAAACCATTGGATCTTTGTACCCCAAATAATGCTCAAATTCCACAGTTAAAATCAACCCATGAAAAGACTCCAATCCAACGCTTAGAAATCACTAATAAGACTAATTTTTGGTCTATATGTTCATCTAGGGTTGAGCCAAACATCCATACGGTCAAAATCTCGAAGAATATTCCACGTGGCTCATATTGTAGGTGGTTCTACTCAATTGATTGTGCCCCCCACCCGAACAAAATCTTGGCTCCGCCGATCGTGACAAAGTGGGCATTGATTGGTTCTCAAAATCCAATAACTTGCTTGTCTCGCTCGTCTCACTCAAGGACAATTTGTTAGAACCAAATACCAAATCAACCGGCGCTTTTGTTCATTCTTCACACGAGATATGATATAATTAAAAATAAAAATCTACTAACATTTCAGACATATATGGTCCCTGCAAGCTGTAATATATGGATTCCACACTTCATGCTTAGCCTTAATGAGGTAGATAATCTGCATAATTGTGGATTCCTTTACTCATGGTAACTAGAAAACATTGGGAATCGGCTCGAAGTCTTCAATGTCGATGCGACGATCTTCCCTTCTTCCAGTTCAACATCGTCATGGTAATTAACAGAAACATCGGACCTTGGCTCGAAGTCCTTAATGGACTTCTCTTCTTCCAGTTCAACCTCGGTGAGGTAGACAGAAACATTGGGCCTCGGCTCGAAGTCTTTATTGGTGGACTTCGCTTCTTTCGGTTCAACATCATCACCATGGTAATTAACAAAAAAATTGGACCTCGGCTCGAAGTCCTTAACGGAGGAATTCTCTTCTTCCGGTTCAACCTCATCGAGGTAGCCAGAAACATTGGACCTCAGCTGGAAGTCTTCAACGTCGAACTTTCCTTCTTCTGGTTCAACATTGTCATGGTAATAATTAACAGTAACATTGGACCTCGGCTTGAAGTCATTAACGAAGGACTTCTCTTCTACCGATTTAACCTCGTCGAGGTAGACATAAACATTGGGCCTCACCTTGAAGTCTTTATGGATGGACTTCAAATCTTCCGGTTCAACATCATCACCATGGTAATTAACAAAAAAATTGGACCTCGGCTCGAAGTCCTTAACAGAGGAATTATCTTCTTCCGGTTCACTCTCGTTAAGGTTGACAGAAACGTCAGACTTCCCTTCTTTTGGTTTAACGTTGTCATGGTAATTAACAGAAACAACGGAACTCGACTTGAAGTCATTAACGAAGGACTTCTCTGCCGATTTAACCTCGTCGAGGTAGACAGAAACACTGGGCCTGATCAGCTTGAAGTCTTCAACGACAAACTTCCCTTCTTCCAGTTCAACATTGGACCTCAGCTCGACGTCCTTAACGGAGGACTTCTCTTCTTCCAGTTCAACCACGTTAAGGTTGACAGAAACGTCAGATTTCCCTTCATCCGGTTCAACGTTGTCATGGTAATTAACAGAAACAACGGACCTCGGCTTGAAGTCATTAACGAAGGACTCCTTCGCAGATTTAACCTCGTCGAGGTAGACAGAAACACTGGGCCTGATCAGCTTGAAGTCTTCAACGACAGACTTCCCTTCTTCCAGTTCAACATTGGACCTCGGCTCGAAGTCCTTAACGAAGGCGGACTTCTCTTCTTCCGGTTCAACCTCATTGAGGAAGACTGAAACATTGGGCCTCAGCTCGAATTCTTCAACGTCGGACTTCTGATCTTCTTCCAGTTCAACATCGTCATGGTAATTAAGATGAACATTGGACCTCGGCTCGAAGTCCTTAACGGAGGAGTTCTCTTCTTCCAGTTCAACCTCGTTGAGGTAGACAAAAACATCGGGCCTCAGCTCAGTGTCTTTAACGATGGACTTCCCTTCTTCCAGTTCAACATCGTCATGGTAATTAACAAAAACATTGGACCTCGGCTCGAAGTCCTTAATGAAGGACTTTTCTTTCGGTTCAGCCTCGTCGAGGTTGATAGAAACATTGGGTCTCGGCTCAATGTCCTCAACAAAGGGATTGTTTTCTTCAATCTCACCATGGTTGGTCCAGGGATCAGAATCCTTTTTAAATTGTCTTTTATCGTTGGTCTCCAAAGATTTAAGATAGTCTGTTTTATCCTTTAAGACAGCCTCCGGATTAGAACGGTCAAGGCCTTGACGCGAATCTAGCATGGGTTGGCCCATCACCACGTCCTTCCAAGAATCTCCTGGGATTTGTCTTGCATTAATGGTGCTAGCGAGCTGCACAAACAGCACAGGATTAATAGATAAACCACACAAAAACATATACTAGAGAAATTAAACAACAAAAAATCTTGAAACATAACATTAATTTTAATTAAGTTCTTCACAACCTATATCTCTCAAAATCATCTCGTGATTTCATGGTTGCGGTGCAGTATGTGAACCAATTGAGCTATGGGCTCGATCGATCCATAAAAAAAGTGCATGGAATAATAAAAATGAAGAATAAAAGCCTTGCACTCTATTGACAGAGCTAGCTGTTAATTAGATTTCGGGGCCTTACTCCTGCATTTATTTCAAGTAATAGGACATTTCTATAAGCACAAGGATACCGATCCCCGTTTTTGCGTATATAAAAAAAAGATATTTTTGCATGAAAAAGATTTCAAAAAAAATATTTTGTCTGCACAAAAATGGAGATCCAAACAGGGCCTAAAACTAAACAGAAGGGAAGGAATAAATGTCTTTGATATTGCTATAGTTGTCCCCATGATTCAAAATCTCGGGATCGGAGGGCGCTGATCACGATCCAGATCGCCCAAATATCAGTCAGATCGGTGGCTTCCGATCCCAATCCTGACCGGCCGAGACTTCGAACCATGGTTGTCCCTAATTCTTACCAAGAGAAGTGAGAAGAGGGTGAAGAAAACAAAGAGGGACTCCATTGTCTATGCCAACTATGGAGGATACACTTTGTTTCCTCCTTCGCGCGTGTATATATATATAACATCATTGGCCTATATTTTGTTCCCGGGCCAAAGCCAAGAAAAATGCCTTGAGAACTACACCAGCCGATTTCTCCTAGGGATAAGAATCTCGACCGCAAGTTTCTTGTTCCCATCGATTTCAAACCCAAAAATACAGTGTGACACACTCTTTCCGGCTTTTACTGACTCATGGATGTTTGATTCACTTCTTGGTGGGCCTACACACCAAAAATCAGCTTGATTGGTGATTTCTAGCAGTTAGATTTGAGCATTTTAATGGGCTGATTTCTAACTGTTGGATTTGAGCAGCTTCTGTTTTTGGGTGCACTCAAATCTAACAGCTAATATCAACAATCAAACTGATTTTTGGTGCGTCCGTCCGCCAAGGAGTGAGACAAACATCCATGGGTCATGGAGAATTTTTTTGAAGCGGCGGGATTTTTGAAGCGGCAATCATGCTCCAATGATCACGTGTTACATATACCTCGGTTTACTTTTTTAAAACAAAATCCTAAACGCCCGGGTATATGTGGTGTGCGATCATTGAGCACATGATTGCCGCTTCAAAAAAGTTTCTCATCGTACGGTCAAACATCCGTACAGTCATCGTCCTCTAATAATATGCCAAGTGGCTCGTATTGAATGCTGTGTCCGGCTTCCGTCACAACATCAGACCTCATTCCCTACAAAGGATAGGGAGCCATTCTATTATGAGTAAAACTCATCTTGTGACGGAAGCCGGTCACAGCACTCAATACGAGCCATGTGGCATACGATCAGAGGGTGCTGACCGTATGGATGTTTGGCCAGTCCCTCGGTAGACCTACAAACCAAAACTCAGCCTGATTAGTGATTTACAACCTTTGGATTTTTGCACCCAAATAACGCTCAATAATGCTCACATTCCTACCGTTAAAATCAACCCGTGAAAATAGCATCAATGGAATCGGTTAGAAATCACTAATCTAGCTGAGTTTTTGTATATCGTTCCAACGAGGGACTGGCCAAACATCCATACGGTCATAGTTCTCTAATAGTATGCCACGTGGCTCGTATTGAATGCTGTGACCGGCTTCCGTCACAACATCTTGTGACGCAAGTTTTACTCATCATAGAATGTCTCCCTATCCTTTGTAGGGAATGAGGTCTGATGTGTCATCCGGCCGGTCCCAAGTACTAATCCTGAAAAATATCATAAAATTTTGAAATTTAACCTCACAGCCAATGCTAGTGGATTAGAACTTTAATAACGGATGTCTGTCCTCCACGTGGCACACTTTTAAAGATTGCTGACCGTATGGATTAAGGTTCAAAGTCTCGGCTGATCCCGGTCTGGATCGGGATCGGAGCCCACCGATCCGATCCAAACCATGCTCTGTCTCGCCCGAATTCTCTGTTTTCCAAAGGATTTTCACACCATTTTGGGGCGAGATGGCCGATCCCTCCGATCTGGATCGGGATCGGAGCCCACTAATCCAGCCCCAATCCCGAGACTTTCATCGTTGGTATGTATGTTTGGTGTAACCGTATGTGGACCTACAGATGGACCTACAGACAAAGAATTAGGCTGATTATTAGTGATTTCTAAGCGTTGGATTTGGGATCAATCTATGAAAACGACTCCAATCCAATGCTTAGAAATCATTAATCAGGCTGATTTTTGGTATGTAGGTCCACTTTACGGCTAGTGTTCTCTAAGAGTTTGCCTCGTGGTCTGTTGACGTCCGTCATCAAAGTTCTACTCATGCTAGTGGTATTAGTTTTAGAGAAAAATACTAAGTTAATACGACGGTTTTAGGAAATCGGAAACCATACACGTGGCAAAATAGATCTTATTGATTAAGATACAGTACTTGATGGGCCCCATGAAATCTCATAAGCTAAGAATTAACCTGACCAGATGATCTTTAACAATCTATATCATAATATTTTAGATAGCAAAATAGGCCCAAAGAATGGTCAGAGAAGATATTTTATGTGGAAGGATTGTCATATTATAGGGCTGATTTGTGGCATGGATGATCTCCTTTGGTGGGATCCACTGCAAGGTGGACCCCATATCTCTGGTTCTGTGTTACAACATTAGTGGAAAGGTTTAAGAATTTTTCAACCTCTACTCATTGATCATTCTCAATTTTATAGTATAAATTTTTTTTTTTTTAAATTTTATTCTATGAATTAGTTAAATAGGTGGGCCTACAAGCCAGAAATCAGCCTGATTAGTGATTTCTAGACGTTGGATAGGACTTATTTTCATGGGTTGATCTCAACTGTGGGAATTTGAGCAGTATTTGAGGTACAAAGATCCAAAGGTTTGAAATCACTAATCAAGCTGAATTTTGGTTTGTGGTCCACCTAGGGATTGGGCAAACATCCATCGTAACAGGAAAAATGGTATAACACCCTCAGTCCGTTATGTTAGAGAATATAGTGTGTGAGATACACCATATCACTTTATACCTTTATACCAAATCAACATGTTCTTTTATTCATTCTTGACACAAGATAGCAGGATAAAAACATAATACAGTGTGATCCGTACAAGCTGTAATATATTGATTCCACACTTGATACTTAGCCTTATTGAGGTAGCTAGGTAGATAATCTATATAATTGTCGGTTCCCTTACTCATGGTAAACAGAAACATTGGGCCTCGGCTCGAAGTCTTTGACAAAGGATTTCTCGTCTTTTGGTTCAACATCGTCATGGTAAACAGAAACATTGGGCCTCGGCTCGAAGTCTTTTACGAAGGATTTCTCTTCTTTTGGTTCAACATCGACATGGTAAACAGAAACATCTTTGACAAAGGATTTCTCGTCTTTTGGTTCAACATCATCATGGTAAACAGAAACATTGGGCCTCGGCTCGAAGTCTTTCACGAAGGATTTCTCTTCTTTCGGTTCAACATCGTCATGGTAAACAGAAATATTGGACCTCGGCTCGAAGTCTTTCACGAAGGATTTCTCTTCTTTTGGTTCAACATCGTCGTGGTAAACAGAAACATTAGGCCTCGGCTCAATGTCCTTAAAGAAGGACTTCTCGTCTTTTGGTTCAACATCGTCATGGTAAATAGAAACATTGGGCCTCAGCTCAATGTCCTCAACAAAGGGTTTCTTTTCTTGAGGGTCGACATTGTTGCTATAGGTAGCTACATTGGTTTTCAAAGATGTATGACAGTCTGCTTTCTCCTTTGACAGAGACTTTGGATTTGAGCGGACAAGGGCTCGAAGCGAATCTGGCATGGGTTCGTCTTTCATCACATCCTTCCAATAATCTCCTGAGAGTTTTCTTGCATTAATGGTGCTAGCGAACTGCACAAACAGCATGGGAACAAATAAACTACGAAAAAAAAAACATATACTAGAGAAATTAAAGGGCAAAAAAATCTTGAAACTTAACATTAATTTTAATTAAGTTCTTCAAAACCTATATCTCTCAAAATCATATTGTAGAATAATAAAATGTTATGACCCAAACTGTATAAGGGCTTAACTTTCTGGTCCACTATCACTTAGGTGCTTTGGAGTATTGGTTATATTCCTAACAATTGGTATCAGAGCCAACCCCACATCATGGGTTTAACTCACGAGAATGGCGACCTGCAGAAAGGGCTACCTAGGGGCTCGCACAAAAAAGAGAAAATAAGGGTACCAGAAAAAAACGTCGGAGCGAGACCCGCTTAAAAAAGAGGTACCAAAGTGAAAGCCGCCTCAGAGTGGGACAACGTGGACATCGGCCTTAGAAGCGTGGTGAAATATTATGACCTAAACTATACAAGGGCTTATCTTTCCGCTCCAATATCACCTAATACTTTTGGAGTATTGATTAGGTTCCTAACATAAAAATGAACGATAAAAGCCACCATACTCATGCATTTATTTCAAGCAATAGGATATCTCTAAAAGTATAAGGATCAATTCACATTTTTGCGTAAAAAAAAAAAAGATATTCTTGCATAAAAATGATTTCAAAAATATCTTCTTTCTGCGCGGAAATAGAGAGATTCAAACAGAGCCTAAAACTAGCAGAAAGGATGGAATACATGTCTTTAATATTACAACTTGTCCCTAATTCTTACCAAGAGAATAGAGAAGAGAGTGAAGGAAACAAAGAGGGATTCCATGGCAACTATGGAGGATAAACTTTGTTGCCTATCTCCTTTGTATGAGAACCTCTCCCACCTCTAACTCTTATTTATATCTCAACTCTCGTAAGGCAAAAAAATCCAAGATTGTCCGTGGAATTGAAAACACGAGGTTCACGAGGATTGATGATGTAATTCACTTCCCTTGGGCCGTGTTTGATTGCACGAAAAATTTTCCTAAGAAAATACATCTGGGATATGCCTTAAATGGCTGATTGATTGCATCTGAGAACACATATTTCAATCGTGTGAGAAAATAAATATGTATTTTCAGGTGGAAATGAATTCTCACCTATCTGGATGGGAAATGAATTCCGGGCTTGGTAGGAAAAATTATCCAGATCTAAATGGCTTGTTAGGGAAAATAATACAGATTTATACTGGCTATCTAACAATGGACAGTTGTGTTTTCCTAAGGAAAATGCAATTTTTCCACTTGGTAATCAAACACGGCCTTATTGATTTGTTTTGTAGCATATTAAAGCTCGTCGCACATTCAATCCTCGTTTATTTATTTATTTATTTTTTTAATGTAGTAAAGTGACATCTTACCTACACACTCATCTCTATTGGACACAAAAATGTCCAACACCAATAAAGTCGTGACACGTGTATCTATTGATTAAGATCCAGTACTTGATGGGCCCCATGAAATCTCTTAAGCCAAGACTTAACCTGACCAGATGATCTTAACAATCTCTTAAGCCAAGACTTAAATTTTTATTTGTACTTTATGAATAACAAATTCAACTTGTTAACTAGAATTGATACCCGGTTCAATGAAATGAAGCCACTCAAAATGGTATTAAAAAGACCAGCTCTGTCACGCCCCTCGTCCTAAGATCCATGACCCGACCTGCTATCCATGGGTCAGTCGATACTATATTTTTATCAAATATATTATACAACTATTAATTAAAGATTCGGTAAGATTTATGTATTTTACAAGGAACCGTATTAAACACATTGTTGAAAAAGACTCTTTTAAATTGAAAAAAATATATTTTATTCTTTGTCAAAATTTTAAACATATTTTTGAATGACAAATCCAAATTATACTCAACCTTTTCAACACCGTATTTTTTGCTGCAAATCAAGGGCCGTTAACCATTATGTAAAGAGGCGGAACGAGAGGAGAATATTTTAAAAGTTTTGTGGCCCCCTCCCATGTATTGATTGACAGCCCTTGATATGCACGACCTCCTTTGCGTCAAGGATTGCGTCCTAAGACAACATTTTTTCAAGTGAATAGTGTGCTATTTTCATTTGTTATTAGGTCCACCAAGGTGGTAGCTCAGTTGGTACGAGCTAGTATTCCAGGGCTCCAGGTCAGGAGTTCGAGCCGTGAACATAAGTTGAAACCACTTGTGGAAGTAAAGCCTGACATTGGGCCTTGTGGATGGGCTTTGGACTTGCTGGATACTTTGGTGGGGCTGTGGTGACAGGCTCGCCCTTCGGGCAGTAGTCATGGCTCAAACCGGACATTCTGCAGGGGGGGGGGGGGGGGTAGCTCTTATGGTCATGCCCAGGGAGGGTTGCTACGCTGGTCGCCCCCTCCCCCCCTTTTTTTAATCATCAGGTCAGATCTAAACAGCGGTAGAGATCCCCCAATAAATTAAGGGTCGGGTTCCGATGAAGTTAACCAAAAAAGTTCATGTTTTTTCTTGACTGGATCCCTAGAATCCTACGGTGGTTAATAGTGCTGAGATGGCATCACTTTTGCAAAAGCAAAACCACCGTTGGATTCTCAGGATACACGACCGAGAAAAAACGTGAACTTTTTTGGTTCACATTTGTTGGTCATCGGAACCTGTTCCATAACTTAAAAAGGGTTGTGATGTAACTAGGTATACCTCACACTTTTGGCGTGAGGAAGCAGGATGTATTACTCACCACTGCCATATGTTTATCCCACCCCTTGGTAAACATTCATACAAAAAATTAGCTTGTTTGATGACTTTTATCCGTTGGTTTATTAATAAAAAAAAATTTGTTGAATCCAACGGCTAACATCAGGGTGATTTTTTTCATACCAAAAATTAGCTTGGTATGAAAAAAGGGTCGGGCTCTGTTGACAGATATAAAATGACAATGACACAATATAAGCCAGGTGGCACATTGTTACAGTACGGATGTTTGTCCTATCCCATGAACATCAGTCCAATCCAAAGCCTATAAATCACTAATCAGGCTGAATTTTTGTTTGTAGGTCCACCGTTGGATAGGAAAAACATCCATACGAGTAAAACTTCGATGACAGGCAGGGCCTGTCATCGAAGGAGAAGACGGCGGCAGATGATCCATACGAGTAAAACTTCGATGACAGGCAGGGCCTGTCATCGAAGGAGAAGACGGCGGCAGATGATGTGGATTTGTACGGACAGACCACCTCGGCCTCACCGCCCACTTACACTGGTGAGTGTTTTGGCAAAAAAGCACTTGAATATACGTGTGTGGTGAGGCCAAGCCGAGGTGGTCAGTCCGTGCAAATCCATGTGCGGAGATCTGCTGCCCTGTCTTCTCCTTCGATGACAGAGCCAGTCATCAAAGTTTTATCCCATCCATACGGTCAGAATCCTGTAACACCATGCCACGAACATAGCTTGTTTTAAGGCTCCCTCCCAAAAATGCCACGTGGATCACCATTAAGGGCCCACTGACCTGAGCTTTTAGATGGAGTAGAAATAATCCACGTGGCACTCTTATTCCACCTCTCGGTGGACCTACATGCCAAAAATCAGCTTTATTAACGATTTAACAATTATATTTTAGCATCCAAAACAAAAGCTCAAATCCAACGGCCAGAAATTATCGATTACACCTACTTTTGATTTGTAGATTCTTCGAGAGGTGCACCAAACAACCATAAGGTAAGGAGTAAAACTTCCATCACAGCCACGTGGAAGTCCTAAGGTAAGTGGGCCCTAAAGAGTGCTCCACGTGGCATTTTGAGAGGGGGTACTTCAAAGTCCGGGCTTCTCTACCCTATACATAGGGAGGTTATGTTTTCAACTTTTCAATATTAAAAGTAGAACTATAACGTGTAAAACAAAGTGCTGAAATATGTTCCTCTCTCTCTCTCTCTCTCTCTCTCTCTCTCTCAAGAATTTTGTCCATGGACACCTGTGACGTTGATTTCACCTACACAAACCCCATCTTTTCTTGTATTCTCATCTCCACCACGTGTCATGATTCAGCACTCTTCACGAGTATCCATCCAGGGCATAACAAAAAGAAAATAGAACAATTTGACCAGTTGCAGGTGAAGTAAGAAAAAGATGAGATATCCAACCATCTGTACCCGCGGATCAAATATACGAACGCCTCATCAATAAGGACACTTTTTCAACCAATGAAGGACATCATACGAAGAACCATGCTGCACCTGCGCACTACGAAGACAATCCGCCACATATGCGGGAGTAGGGACGTCATAAGTGCATCAATGTTCACGTATCCGATGGCTTACACCATCATCACAGAAAAAAGACATGGATGGTGGATGGGCCCTGCCCTAGGGATCTCTTCTTCCAAAAGCTGACCAGATCAAATGACCATAATAACATATTTCAGGTGTAGGTGATCTGATAGATATGACCCACCAAATAGCTGGTCTTGCTCTCCCCTGATCCAGCACAAGAGCCAGACAGAAGAATCATGACCCTACATTTTTCAAGAAATGAGAAAATTGTACCTGACGTGTGCCGTCCGATCGGTCCCTTCTATTGATCAAACCTGCATCTAACAAAGCAGCTGACAAGTAACACAAAATGAAAAAAAAAGTAATCAGAAAAGAAAAAACCCACTTGATTGAATGAAACAGTGGGTAGAGAACTCTACAATATATGCACCCACGTTTTTACAAAGCATTTAAAACTGCTTGGACAAAGAGGGAAAAAAATAGTTTTTTTCTGTTCCTTTAAAAACTAACTCTTTTAAGAGGGGGGCACACAACCGTTCATAACTGTCATTTGAAAAATAAGTAACGGCTATGTAAGGGAACGCACGTGGGTGACAAAACACTAACGACTTTTTGAACAAGGTAGTACCCACGACACAACTCTTCTCCCTATTGTCTGTCAAGAAAGTAGCCAAAGTACCGACTAACAATCTCAAGTAAGCCCCCCCCTTTCATTTTGCTCAAGACCAGGGCATCCATGGCCATGGATGGCGAATCTGTCAATGGTGCTTCGACGACTTGGCATCCACAACGCTGTCATCCTCATCATCATCTTCATCTCTCTTCCTCTTGGGTTGGGAAGAAGATGACGGCCGTGGCTGGACTTCGCCATGCCGGTCCTCTTCGTCTTCAACCTCCTCCTCTTCAGCATCATCTTCTTCATTGCCAGGGTCCAAATCACTGCCCCCCGCATCATCTTCCTCAGCCTGCACAATAGGCTGAAGCAGGTACTCTGTTCCATAATCCTCGTCCTGACATTAAAATGAAACTGTGAATAAGAATTCTCATGGGACAAATAAATATTCAATCTTCTCTTATATTTAGCCACAGCCAAAATAATAAAAAAAACAATCTTAATCTTTGATATAAAGGTTCAGATAGGATGGATGTCATCATCCAAGGGTCATATAGACAGGACTTGCAACACATACACTTGATACACATAAGACACCACTATTCAATTGGTCTCATCTAGGAGATCTCCAAAACCAGAAATCAAGCCACTATTGTATCTGATCAGACGTAAGCAGCTTGCAAATGCAATAGGAGAATAAGATATAACAAGTACTGACTCATAAAATTAAAGAACAAAATAAATAAATATATCTGTTCGGAATATTTGTTGGGTGGATGGACCAGTGGGGATTTTACCCAGAATTACATCTTCCATTTATCTAGGGCACAAGGTTTGTGCACTGCCACATTATCGGATTATCATTTAGTGCACTAATTTAAGACCAAACTTCACTAAAAAGCTCAGACTTGTGTAAGGAATTTAGACACAAGCTTCCCCATTTTTTACACATGTCCTGATAAATCAGAATCTAACCATGACAATACAAGACAACCTGATGAATCAAGCACCAAATATAAGTAGGAAAGCTCAACACCAAGGTAGCCAGATTATCAGACATTGTGTGTGCTTTCGCTAGAAGTATCAAAGACCTAAGCATGTGGTGTAAGTGAAGAGTCCCGGCAACAACAGCTAACTACCAAGGGCGTGTTGGTCCACTTGTTAGACTGAGGGTATGAACAGCCCTGTCAATGATCCACCTATCAGCCAAGCAATCCAAAAGTAATTAGTATAATACCTCAATCCCCAGCAAAAAACCTCGGTTCTGAATAATAGTAAGTTATGCTTCTCCAACATGCCATCCTTAAAGCAAGGCCATCCCTCTCGAATCGTGAAAAATACCTCTACTTACTGGGCCTAAGATTGTCACCGTCAAGACACCAAAGTTTGCCTAAATATACTCCTCAAACGCAACTACAAGGATAGGTACGTTTTTGTCTAAAATCTTCTGAAAAGCTGAGATCACAATAGAGTCCAAAACAGGTATAAAAAAGTGCAAGCAATATGACACAACCCTTATAAATTCTAGGTAAACAATTGATTGCAAGAAGCATAGGGAAGCAGCCGATTGAAAATTTTAAATCACGACCACAAAAATCTCTGATACCAATAGTTATTTGATAACTTAACAATATGTTTTTTGAGGGAGAAATATAACTTAAAATATGCAATTGCATTATAGTTAAAGAGTTACAACACCAAGTCATATCTGGCTTGTATTTATGAAAATTTGCACATCCTGGTTTGAAAAAATAACTACTTTTAACTCTATTCAGTCAATATGAATCCTATATACATTATGCAAAAACAAAAAGAGATAGATACACATATTTGCATGTAAATAAAGTTAACCACTAATAAGAAGGATGAATTATGCAAAAAAGGATGGCAAAGTACTGGAAGACAAATCAGTTACAGCATCCATGGTGGTTTCTCAAAAGCATGCATCAACCTCCAAGTAAGCCTGTCACAAATCGGTTATAGCATCCATGGATTTACAGATAACTCTAATATCAAACCCAAAAAACATAATATGAGTCAACAAAAGGAAAACAAGTGCCATTAACAACACAGATAAGTAACAATTGAAAGTAAAGAAGGCCAAAGTATGAGAAACAAACAAAGAAGATTGCTACTAAACTGAAGAAACAATGCAAGAAAAGTAAACTGAAGGTATTCTTGCAAAAAAAAATCCTCACCTCATCTTCACCGTCATCCTCTTCGTACTCTGCGTCTTCTTCGATGGCCTGCTCATCCTCCACCCCAAGCTCCCCATTTTCGTCTTCCTCTCCCTGCTCGTGCTCATCAATCTCCCCTTCAGTACTCATCAACCGCCCTGTACTCCCGGGCTCTACATCTTCCTCTTCATCCTCTACTTCCTCTTCATCATCGTCCTCCTCGTCATCCTCTTCAACCCCATCTTCCTCATTGTCACTATCCTCAATCTCATGAACCTCAACAACATCCTCATCTTCACCCTCCTCTTCATCTATCTCTTCCCCCAAATCATCTTCTTCGTCTTCCACATCCTCCTCATCCTCGTCTCCATCCGTTGAAGCAGCCACCCGGATCCCATTTGAGAGGTGATGCAATGGTTGATCAGACCCATTCGCAACTCTGGCCGTCTCTGTCTCCTCCTCATCCGCATCGCTCTCTTCATCCTCGTCAACATCAAGGATGCCATCACAACCAACACTTCCGCCGTTACTCGTTTTTGCTGACCGATCCTCACCGTCAATCTCTCCACTCCCAGGGTCATCCTCTTCATCGTCTTCTTCATCTTCCTCCTCTTCATCCGACTCCGGTCGCTCATTCTCATCGGCGTCCATCTTGTCCAAGTACTTAAGAGATCTGATCAAGCCAAACACCCTAGATCGATAATCTTTGATCCGCGTTACCGGACACTCGTAGAGATCGAGCGATACGAGTTTGAGCTGTGCGAGTGGCGCGAGGTCTTCGAGATATTGGATCCGATTGTTCGAGAGATCAAGGTCTCGCAATGACTCCAACCCTGCTTCGACGAGGAACTCAAGACCGCCAGCGATTCGGTTGTCTGAGAGTATGAGCTTCTGAAGGAGTCGAAGGCGTGGGAATTTCTCGAGAGAGGACACGCCGACGTTAGCGATCGAGAGGTGCTCGAGGCTCGGGAATTTCTCTAACAGGCTTGGAGGAGGGAGACGGCCCTGAACGCACTTCACGGCTCCGTCTAGAGTTAGGGTTCGAACGGAGACGCCGTCGGTTTGGCCTTCGAGCGCCGTTTCCACGGCTCTCTCCCAGACCTCGTCCATGAAAGATTTCACAAACGATAACAAGAAACCAGCAAACAGCAAAACGAAACTACAGGGAAACTACAGAAACCCTAACAAGCAATCAATCGAGCTACTTCGTCTCTGCAACACAGTAGATTGTTTCCACCATTGCGAAACAACAAAAATGAAACCCTAACCCTAACCGCAACCCTAGATTCAAACCCTAACCGCAGAAACCGACTTGAAACCCTAATTTTAAGTGAGGATCCTTGTTCCTTTCTGTACTGCAAGTCTGCACTGCGAGTAGGCGAGAAGAAGAAACCAAAACCCAAAGTGCTCGTCTCTCTCTCTCCTTTTAGGACTCTCTGAGGCGCGAGGACTCGTGTTCGAGTCGCGTTTCGAGGTTAGGGTTGAGGGTTTAACCATCCCCCTAAAGTTTGAGAGTTCGAGAGTTTGTCGCATTTCTCAACCGTCCAATTATAGAGTCTCGGATCGGTGACGTGTAGGTATTGGGTGGCTGAGATTGAGTTCGCTGTGTTTGTTTTTGAGAAGGATCATGACTCGTGAGTAACTATCTCCTCGTCATGTCCGCGATATGGTTCGTAAAAAGCCACTGGGTTTCTGAATAATAACGGATACGACCCTCAAGGTTCTAGATGGATCGATGTCTGGACACATTTTCTCACGAGATGAATATATGATGATAAATTCGGATTTAATATAGGTTTCCAGTGAAAGGATGTCGTAACCTAAGCAAGGTTTAAAAAACGGTCGTTATACGAAAATAACGGCTGTTATAACGGATTCGGACCTCCGCCGTTACATTATGGACTGTTAAAACACCCAAAAAATAACGGCTGTTTTTTTCGTTTTTTCCGTTATTTTCCGTTTTTGAAAATTTGAAATTCAAATTTTAAATTTCAGCGCCATTTTTTCGTTTTTGCCCCTGAGCGTTTTTTTCGTCGTAACGGCCGTTATAAAAAAAAATGGGAACGTCCGTTATACTGTTATAACGGTCCCCTTTAAACCTTGGTCCTAAGAACGGTTTACTAAAAGCAGTAAAGAGGCACGCGCGCGTGTAACTAAAAAGAAAAATATGAGAAATATTTAAATCACGAAGTGTGGTTACTGACCAAAGTGCACTTGTTTCATTCAATATATAGTAAATATTATAGGGGCCTTTTGGGAAAATTGGCAAAATTTAAAACTTTCCCGCAGTTTTGGAAGATTAATGTAGATGGACAGTTGGGGCTAATTAAAGGGAAGATCTATTTGCACACTATTTTTTTTGGAAAAAGATGTAACAACCTGAAACTGTTTCATTTGCGGAAGCGGCATTTTTGGTAGTCACCACTGTCATTTGGGCCCACTGACCGCATGGATGTTTATCCCACCCCTTGGTGGATATACAGACCAAAAATCACCTTGATTGGTAATCTATAACCATTAGATTTTAACACTTTTTAGCACTTCTTAAGGCGTTCTTATAGCCGTTGAATGCAACCATTTTTTGAGTACTAAAATCAACGGCTAAAAACCATTAAACAAGCCGATGTTTGGTCTGAATGTCTATTAAGGAGTGAGCTAAACATCCATGCGGTCAGTGGGCCCAGATGGTAGCGGTGACTACCAAAAATGCCGCTTCCGCAAATGAAAAGATCTCAGGTATACCTTGTTACATCACGGGCTTTTTTTTTTGTAAAAGGAAAATTCTATTTGCACCCCGCAAATTTCATAATCACCTCATTTGGGAGCTTTTGGGTCGAAAAGGCCCTTAGACAAAAAAAAAAAAAAAAAAAACCCAAGCACCCCACCTGGTTGAAGAAGAAGAAGAAGAAAAAGAAGAAAAAGGAGGAGGAGGATGTCGTCGCCGTCGCCGCCACCACCACCATAGGTACGTCTCTCTCTCTCCACGGCAATTAGTGCCATAGGCTACACAGTCCCCACGGCAGTTAGTGCCATGGAAAGAGAGAGAGAGAGACGTACCTGTGGTGGCGGCAGCAACGGCGACTGCGTCCTCCTCCTCCTCCTCCTCCTCCTTCTTCTTCTTCTTCTTCTTCTTCTTCTTCTTTGTTTTGGGTTTTTTTCAGGGCGAGAGAGAGACAGAGGTGGAGAGGGAGAGAGGATGGTGAGAGGTGGAGAGGGAGAGACGAAGAGTGGGGTGGGGTGCCTGTATTTTTTTGTCTAAGGGCATTTTCGGCCCAAAAGCACCCAGATGAGGTGCTTATGGAATTTGTGGGGTGCAAATAGAATTACCCTTTGTAAAAACACCCCCACATCCTTCTCTTTCTTGTAGTCGAAAATGCCCTAACTTATTAGGGGGCATTTTCTTTACAAACCTCTAAGAGCACCCCCACTTCAACGTTCGCTTGATGCATAGAGCAACTATGAGTTTCTCCTTGGACACCGGCAACAACCTCCATGCCAACAAGTGCAGACCTTGTCATCTTCTTCTTCTTCTTAGATCCCTTCAATCTCATTACAACATCTCCAAACTCCCCAAACAACTCTTTCAACTTCTGAGCACTGCAATCTCCACTAGCCCCCTCCCAATCAAGAAACCTTCAACACCCTCTCCTTGTCCAAACCCTCACCACTACCCACACTCTTCCCTCCAACAGACTTAAAACTTTTTATTTTTATTTTTAATGGTTTGTTTGGTCTGCTAAGACTTAACAACCTTGCTTTGTTCGGTTGTGTTCAACCGAACAGACCAGGGATGTTCGGTCTCAGCAGACCGAACAAACTAGAAATGTATTTTTTTAAATGCTTTGTTCGGTCCGATAGGATTGAACAAACCTACTATGTTTGACTGGGTCCGATCGAACAGACCAGGACCGAACATAGCATAATTAATTGCGGCACTTCATGTCACTTAAAATTATAAGTTTGAACATTCATGTTTTCTTTCATGGACTGCAAGTTTGGATTTTGGCTCTAGGGTTTTTTTTTTTTTGTTTGGTTTGTTGCAACAAAGATAAAATATTGGTTTTCAAAGGAATGGTAATGCTTGTAATCTTTGACAAATCTTTCTTTTCTTCCTTTTGGATTTTTCATCCTTATAGCTTGAAACCTGCTAGAGTTCGAAGAAAGAGAAGATAAGATACAGTGGTGTGTTTGGTGAAGACCAAGGTTATTCTATCTGTTTCTCTATTTTAGTTTCACTCACCATGCCTATAAGACAAATGAAAGAGAACTCGAAGCAGCACATTGTGATCAAAGCCCAAACACAAAGCAGCATGAATCAAGTACTATTTGCACCCCAAAAATTGCTCAAAATAGCAAAGGCCCACCTTCTCAAGAACCCCAGAATGCTAAACTCCACCCCCATAGTTCACCTCCTTCAAAAAACAGAAGTAGGAGGAGGGATAGGGAGGCCAAAAATTGGACCAAAGTGATGTTCTTATGCGCCCAAGTTTGAAACCCTACATTGTAGTTCACAAGTCAGGTCTTCGAATAAGGGGTTTTCGAGCTCACAATCCTCAAAAAAAAGAAAAAAAAGAAAAGAAAAAGGAAGGATCTTTTGCTTGTCCCCCTTACTTTATTGATGCAATTTGCATCGCACCAAATGTTTTTAAAATATTTTCGTCTCACCCAAGGTCATTATAGTCATTTAAAAAATATTGGGATGTCCATTCGAAGACCTGTCTATGGTCAACGACGTTGCCCATAAAATTTTATGATCACTTGCAAATCCACGTGTCAACCACTGGTGATAAATATGGAAAGAAATGGAGAATCTTTGTATCATTTTTTTCCTTATATTTCAAGGCAGTTAAAATATCTTTTCCATTCCTATCTCCTAATGAAACCACTATGTTGAATGGTACTTTAGGAAAAATCCCTTATTCTAGCCTTTCGTTTTATACATAAAAGGAATTTTTTGTTTGTCGCCCTTACTTTATTGATGCAATTTGCATGTCATCCAATGTTCTTTTTATATATTTGCGTCTCATCCTTTGACCATGGTCATTGTTGACCATAAACACCATCAAGGCTGTGTTTGGTTGTGCACCTTCAACGTGCGTCTTGGCTGAAGGTGTGCATCTTGATTGATGACGAGTGTTTGGATCACACTAAGGCGCGCACCTTCGAAGACACAGTGGACCTTGAAGACGCACGAAAAGTGAACCTTTAAAGGTTCATATTCCCTTATGAGTCTTCGAATACGCATGTATTTTGTAGGTTCACCCTCCACCCCTCAACTGGTGTAGCCCACCTAATGTGTGGCCCACTTATGATGTATGGACCCACTTGACATATAGCACATGTATGATCTATCATCGCCCCTCTATTATTTGGGACCCACATATGATCTATCAACTTCCGTTATGTAGGGCCTATATGAGCTATCGATCTTTGTTCTTATGTTGGGCCCGCATGATCTATCAACATTTGTTCTTGCGTGGGTCTCACATGGTCATATAGAACCAAACGTTGGTCTTAATCTTTAAAGGTATGCACCTCAAAGACATGGACCTTCAAGACGCACGTCTTCGGTTATAGCAATAAACTATGGATATTGCTTCTCCATAAATTACCACAATAAGCTAGAAGTCCGGATTACCACAATCCGAAATACATAGAACTAAAATTAAAGAACATCCTTGTCTCTACAATATCCTCAACTAGTCCAATGGTGACTCCCATACGCAGTGTCAAGGATAATCTTGTCATCCTCATCCCTCGAACAAACAAACAATTCATAGTTCCTCAACCCATTTTGTACATAGAAAACCTACATTCTGAATCAGAAGATTCAGAACTCACTTTTGTTTAGGAGTGTTTGGTTGCAATGATAACTCTATATTAGCAGAGCTAGTAGGACTAAACTCACCGATCCCATGCAGCGAAAACGGGATGCTAAACAGCTAAAGACCCTCAACTAGGTTAAGTCTGACGGGATAGGCCTAGCCCTGCGTCCAAACAACTCAATAATTCAACAAGTACTTACAAACATTATTGAGGGTATTTTAGTCATGTCAAGAAAAATAAAGGAGATGGGGAGTTACAGTCGGCTTGCTTCTGGTTCTGTCTCGTCTTCCCTCAAAATCCCAATATCTCTCTCTCTCTCTCTGCGGCGACAATGGTAGCCTCGATGGCTATATCGACGCCTTTAGGTTTCTCGGTCTCTTCTCGGAACGCAGATTCCGTTTCATTATCTACTCACAGGTCTCTCTCTCTGCGAAATATTTTCTTATTATATTGTCTTGCTATTTATTTACTGAATTCTATTTTATAATTTTAACCTATATAATCCATTTTTTTGTAATTTTATTTTATTTATTTTATTTTTTTGCTTCTCTATAGACAATCGGCAAGAATAGTTGTTTCTGCCTTGCCAAATCCCCGCGGTAAGTTATCCAATTTTTTTTTATAAATTTTTTCTACTATTTATTCATTATTATTCTTTAATTTTGAATGCGAATGGAGGAGATGCCTTTAGGTATTCCAGAACTCGAAATTCGACTACGGGTCGAGAGCTCAACTCGCAGTCGACCCAGAACTCGGAGTTTCAATGGACTTCATTTCAAATTCAATTACAATACCCTTAACTTGAGCCAACCCTTGAGACTTAATTGACTCAACTCGTGGTGTTTCTTGAGTATTCAAACCAATCTACCAGTCATGATTACGTTTAAATAATGGAAATACATGCCTTGGTACATAATTCATTCAATACATGTATGTACCAGTAATTGCTGTTATGTTGTTCCAGGATTATCTAGTCGAACCCATGGATTACCTTTAAAGCTTAATGAGCAGGGTCGCCGTCCGATTGATCCAAGGTATTGTGTTTTTTTTTTCAGTAGACTAGATTTTTTTTTTTTCCATTATTTATCGGTTAAAATGTGTGATATTCTTTCTGTATTTCGTCACCCGCTTTAAAGATGATTACTTGTTTGTTAGTACAACTTTCTCTCATTTTGAATGATAATTTCACCCTGGGCTTATGTTTGCATATGAGGCTGCTACCCTCTTTGGTGTTATATATCAGAGCTTGTAAAGGTCTAATTTAATTTTCTTAACTGTTCTTTGGAGAACTATTGATTAATGTAGCACCTTCAAAATCAATTACACTTTTGTTACCCATAGTTGTTTTATTTTGAACATTGATAGGGGTTTCAATTGGATCATATTCTACAAATTTGTAATTTTTGAGATTTCATGTTAAGTATTGGGCATCGTAACGAGGAAGGAGCTATTTCACGTGTTACCTTTAGGGTCTGCTACATTTACCAATAACTAACACGTAATTAAAGAGAAGAAATTGAATTTGGGGAAAAGATGAACTCTTCTAACATGCCCAGGTTAGATGTTTTGAATTTTCATTCTACTATTCAGTTCATCCATCTTAATGATAGAGATCACGTTTCTCCTCTGTCTGTTCCCCGAGTCTTTACATCAAAGAATTTTCTTCTCCATAATTTTTCCCGATTTTCCATTTTTATGATTGTCATTATTCTATTGAATCATAGCATTTCCTTTTGCACACAGTTATGGTGTAATAGAAGCCAAGAAGGGGAATCCACCCGTAATGCCAGCTGTGATGACTCCGGAGGACCTTTAGATCTTTCCTCTGTACTATTCAAGAACCGTATAATTTTCATTGGGCAACCGATCAACGCACAAGTGGCTCAACGAGTTATATCACAGCTTGTGACACTAGCGACTATTGATGAGGATGCAGATATATTGGTATGGTTATATTTTTGAAAAATTATATTGTTCTTTTAGTCCTGTATTTTAAAAGTTGGGGATATGAACCCGGACTACGAGAATTTAGATCTCTTTGGGTTACTTTATGCATTCTTTCAAATGAAGTTTCTACCTTGTGTGAGTTATGGATATATGCTTTCCCTTGCCAGGTTTACTTGAATTGCCCTGGTGGAAGCACTTACTCTGTATTGGCAATTTACGACTGCATGTCTTGGGTAAGGTCATAATGTTTGTCTTTTGAGTAGATTTTATCTTTGCTTTATTTTCTTCTTACATACATAATGCCTTGTAACATCCAAGTCATTACTATTTTTATAAGCACGACCAGTTTTATTTATTTATTTATTTTTCATGACTACCAGTCTTTCAGATACCTGGGTTCTTTCTTTAAGTTCTCTAAAAATGGAAATAGTACCCTAGTTTGTTCAAGCAATGAATCAACATTTCACTAGTGTACAAAAGTTTGAATATGTATGGATGTTGATGTTGTGCATTAGTTGAAGGCAACGCCCACATAAAAATCCTTTATACGTGAAAGAATGCGTGAAAACCTATAGTCCTGAACCATGTATGATTTGTTTTCAGGGCAAGAGGAAATAAAGGGTGGGGTGAGACTTAAGGGTTTTCATTCAGGTCCCTTTGTTTGAGGTTGCCTAGAATTTAGGGTTAGCTTTCCAAGAGGAACTTATGAGTGTCTTTTAACTTCCTTGTGAGGATAATATACTCATTTGGCTTCCAAACAATGTTGTCACAAAGTCGGAAAAAAAAGTCGAATTGAATAATTCTTTTTAAGGATTATCATTAGATCGTAAGATTCACAAAGATTTTTCTTCACAAGTTAAGAGAAATACAAAACTTTATCCAAAAAATTTCAAAAAATAATATGCCTAAATCCTCCATAGTCCATCATGTAGTGACGGAATTTTCTACAAATACTAAAAAATAATAACAAATCAGTTTACCTGATATGGACTGTGGAGACACTATTCTAAATTTAGAGCTATAAAAAGAAAACATCTCTTCACAAAAATAAAAATAAAAAACCATTTATCATTAACATAACATCAAATTAAACAAGTTTCCATCTCTTGTCAACGAAGTCTCAACTCATAATCTTTCAATTGCTTGCATGGGCACACCTTTCTTTTCATTGAGTTAGGTGACGTTTCATGAGAAAAATAACACTGTGAAAATGTTTCTTAAAGAAACTGCATTGGAAGATTTGCTTGTTTGAGAATCAAGTTTTTTTTTGCTAGAAAGTATAATCAATCTAATACCTTAAAAGGGAACGAAAATGGAGCTAATAGACTACAGGTGATTCCATATCTGTAGAATGCTTGTATAAACAGTTGTGTTCAGATTCATGTAACCAACCCTACCACTTAGTGGTTCCATTGTAGCAATGTTTAAAATATCCTTTTGTCTCATTCTCTCGGTAAGCTGATGGAACGAGATGTATCGGCCGAGACAAAATGCAACAGAATGAGACACTGGAAAAAACAGTATATTTTTCGATAAGATTAACCATTTTCTAATGCATAATTAGGTTGCAAACTTGTTTTTAGTATTTATGTGTTATAAAAGACATATGCGCAATTGTGTTAAATTGATCTTTTGTATGTGTAGAAACACATAGCAAGAAACATGTTACAAAGTCTTTTATCCCGTAACAAGTCCATCGATTTTGTTTCTTGTAGCATTTAAGGTATAGGAAAAACCAAAAATACAAAGATAAAGAGTAATTTTTTCACATGCAAATGTGTCCCTTCATGTGTCCCATGTTTTTATTCAAATCACAATATTTCCAGAGAATTGTAAGATTCAAATCATGAATCTTATTTGAAACGTATGATCACATGAAAATTGTAGGATTTTAATCCAAATTATGTAAGCCTAAGATTCAAATTGTTTATTCTTTATAAAATTAACATAAGTGAGTCGTGCAGCTATGCTGACGAGGACTTTTAGATTTTCTACCTGCTAGGATGTGTTTGGGGTTTGTGGAGAATATGGGTCTCATCTTGTGCTTCGTCAACTTGGTTTTCTGGTTAGTGATCATTCTAAAGGATTCTTTGGTTGTTTAAGGAGTTTGCTTCGAGGTGATCCTTTGTCCCCTTTGTTGTGCATGAGGTCTTTAGTATTTTTTTTTTCTTTTGATAAAGAATGAGATGAGTTGTCTCTTTTGCAAGCAAGGGTTGGAATCAGAACTTGCCTTAACATATCACAAAATTTCAATATTAGAAAAAGAGGGAGATAGCTCTTTTTGGTATGTAACTTTAGCTAGTAACTTACAACAACTATTACCCAAGTTTAGAGGACACTGACCGTATGGATGTTTGGTCAATTCCTAGGTGGACCTACAAACCAAAAAACTATTACCCAATTTTTTTTTCTCCAGTAAGTACTACCCAAGCTAATCTGTTATAATAATCAAAATAAAAAGGAAAAAAGCTAATCAGTTCTAATCCTTAAGTTCTTTTTCACCTTCCTAGGCATAATGAATGTAAAAATTGTATTGAGATTTGAGGCCTTTATTCTGTTTGACCCCCTGAAAGCTTGCATTAGTTCTGGTTTCACTACCTACCAACACTCTTTGTAGAATGCAAGAACGAAACTATCCAGATCAGAGTCTTGTATCTTTCAAGATTTTTAAAAGCCTTGAGGACTTCCTCTTACATATATGCTTCTAGATAAAATTGAAAGGCGGAATAGGATTCATGCTGCTGACCCAAAACAGTTCGGATAAGGCACTGTTAGTGATGATGCATAATGAGGACTTCGTCATCAGACACCCTTTACAACCAAACTACTTGATTAGGAGCGACATAGTCAAAATTGGGGCCATCTAATTGAGCTTTAAAAAATTCAGTGCTTATTCGATTCCATTTTCTGATATCCTCGACTTGAGATAAACTTATGCCTTCTCCTAGCAATGGCAATACTACAGAAGAACCTCAAATTTTTGTCACCCTCCTTTAGTTACTTGACTCTTCTTTTCCTTTACCAACTTATTATATCTTGCTATCTCGTAATTTCAAAAAGTATTTTTTTTAAACTTTGTCTACTTTGTATCTCAAATGCCCCTATTTCCTACTTTTCATCAATTACTCACTATTTCAACAAGAATTGCATGCTTTTTGATCCTCCAACTTACCTAGGATATTCTTGCTCCACTCCATTATTTCCTAAGAGCATTCATTTTTTTTTTCTTTTTCCTAATTTGAAAACTTGCTCAAAAATCACTTCACTACTACTACCACGTTCTCTGATTTTTATAAAATTGGAGATTTCAACTAAAAGTATTCATTTTTGAAAGAGTAAGGGTGACTTGAATTGGACACAATTCAGGAGTGTTACTGCATGGTCCACAATTGGCCTCAGAAGAGCTTCTTGAAGAATCTTTCGAAAACAAGCTTCCCATTACAAGGAGGTAAGAATTGGTGGGTAGAGTTGGGGTTCATTCAGTGTTGGTGCTTCTGAGGTTCTAGACTATATTTCTCCACACCTCCTAAATTGAGATGTCAAAGAAACTTTGTTGTAAACATTTAATCAGTGCAACTTGTATTATCTTAGTATGCCATAAGCATATTTGTTTTCCGGATTTGAAGTATATGCCTTGCTGTGTTATACTGTCAATCTAATGGCAGGCTTTGTGGAAATTCTAAGTAACTTCTTTTTTAATATAATCATATTTTTACTTATCCTCTAAGAAAGTTATTCATGTAACCTCTTTTGTACTCGTGCTAGTGTCTATCGAATTTGTAGTTTGTACCAAGGAAATAAATTTCGATTTCAAGGTTTATTTCGACCAGCCTGGAAATGAAAATATTTCAACCAGTGTGGAAATAATACATTTTTCGTGGAAATGATGGCAATATTGTGGAAATTTTTGTGAAAAGTTTGGGAAATGATAAAGCAAGCATAAAAACACACATAAACTATCAAATCATAATATACAATCATATGTAGTGTGAAAATGAATGATCATAGGGGTTTGTAATACGTTGAGATAGGTATCTGATAGTCAATCAATGTATTATTTAATTAGACAACTATTATTTAATTGTTAATTATAAAAAATTATAAATCAAGGTATTAACGAATCCTTATTCACTTACATTAATGTCTTAATATTATGTATAATTTTAGAAAACCTATTTACTATTAGCTTATAATATTTACTTAATTTTTTGAATGTTTAAATATTTTTTTGGAAAAAAATTTAATCCGACCGACTTGTAGAATGAGCTAAGTTATGCAACATATAATCAATTTATGCGCAATCATGGATGTTTAGGATAAAAACCAATGAAATTGGGGTTTTTCTCAAATTTTCATCCTAAATGATCTTCAATTAGTGCACAAATCCAGTGTAAATGCATCATAGATTCATAGATTTGATGTATTTACACATAATCAATCTATTTGTAGCAAGAAAAGATATCAAGAAATTTTATACTTACGTACATTTCAAATTTGAAAAGAGTTCAAAACGAGATTTGATTCGTCCTCACTACCAATCCACGAACCAAGAAATCCA
This sequence comes from Euptelea pleiosperma, assembly GCA_035048495.1. NCBI lineage: Eukaryota > Viridiplantae > Streptophyta > Magnoliopsida > Ranunculales > Eupteleaceae > Euptelea > Euptelea pleiosperma. The sequence continues at coordinate 2,832,073 of CM068552.1, read as the reverse complement.
AAATGGATTGGTCGTTTTTTATAAAATAAAATATGGAAAAGGGGTTAAATGGATTAAATATAGGATTCGTGGTGGTTTTGAGCTAAAATGGGATGTTTCTTACCTTCGATTGAAAAAATAATACATATATACACTGTCAATTGATCGAAATTTACTGTTCACGCGAAATATTTTGGCATGAATCGAAATATTTCGTGAAATTAACATTTTTTTTCATGTATGTATTCTTTCCTGTCGGTAACCTAGAAAATGAAAATATTTCGATAATTTCGCAAAATTTATTTCCTTGGTCTATACCCATGAACTAAAGGTGGCAATTTGGCCTGCAGGCAACTCGGACCGGGCCTCAGAAAAAACTCAGACCCAGACCCAACCCACAGCCTGGTCCATACTCGGGTCGACGGGCTTAGCTACGGACCGGGTCACGGGTTGGGTAGCGGACTTGGGCCGCGGGCAAGTATCGGTCTGGGCTTTGGGCTATATTTTGGGCCGGGCCACGGGCTTTAATTCAAAATACAAAGTACTAGGGAGAAGTCCTCATGTAAAGAAACTAATTAGTCATTTAGCATGCAAAAGGCTGCTGCAGACAACAATAATTTTCCTACTGATAGTGTAAATACTCCTTTTAAGTTACCTATAAGAAGAATTCCTTTAAGATGATAGCAAGAGTCATACTGCACATATCCTTCCAAGGGAACATAGAGAAACTGATTTAGTTCATCAACAGATTGACATCAATGTAGTACTCTTAATGGGAATTTTATGGTGATATTAGCAAGAGTCATACTGCACATATCCTTCTCGGGCTTGGCCATGGGCTAGTCTCGGGCCGGGCCGGGCCAATCTTCGGACCGGGCCGGCCTAGGCTCGAGATAAACGGGCCGGGCTTGGGCCAAATTGTCCCCCTTTACCCATGGACCCATCTGTTGGTTTCAGTATGATTGTACTTTGTAATTATGTAATATTATACTTCCATAATTTTAGACAAGTTCATTTTTTTTTCTCTCGTGCTATGGTTCATAATATTCTTGCAGGTGGGAAGTTAGGGTTCCCATATATTAAACTGTATAGACTGATCTATCAGTGGCATTTCTGTGCTTGTGGTACGCATACGGGTGTGGACCCAGATTTGATGAGTCCCACCTAGAAGATCTCCTCTGACAAAAGATTGACCCTATCAGATGGTTATAACCTTCTAATCTGTTGTGTTTCTTTGAATGGTCAGAAGAATTATGGATGGAAAGAACTCTTATAACTATAGCTTGGATTTCTACATCTTCTGGCTGGGTCAATATTTTGGCAGAGACCTCCTAGGAGGGTCCTCCCCAATCACAGATATGCACCACATGCATGCATGATCTACAATGTTAAAAGGTAGCTTAATTAAAGCATGTAATTATGCCACTAAATTATATACATTGACTTTCAAATTAATTCCTTCCACTTTTTTGAATTGTATGTCCCTATAATATAATCCTCATATCTGTGGATCCTTAAATGCTCAGATAAAGCCTAAGGTGGGTACAGTCTGTTTTGGAGTAGCTGCAAGCCAAGGAGCACTTCTTCTTGCTGGAGGAGAAAAGGGAATGCGCTATGCAATGCCAAATGCACGTATTATGATACATCAACCGCAGAGTGGATGTGGGGTATGAATTGACTTTTTGGGTGTAATTCATTGCTTATATGACAAATGAATACTTTTTTCAGGGTGGGAGGACAGGAAGCACCTGTTTTCCCTCCTGCTATACTCATGCAGGGTGGTTGGGACACACCACTGGATGAGTCTCACCAGGGGGATCTCCTAAGACATGAATTCACTAAATATAACAATCTGCACCCTCAATATCCTCTTATCGCAGAGGCCCACACTACTCACACTATTTCGTGCAGTGTAGTTAAGGCGTGCGCCTGATGCGCAAGGCACAGTGAGGCGCACCTATAGTGCCTCAGGTGGTCCAAGGCAAGACGACTTTACTAAGGTGCATGCCTTATGCTAAAGGCATGCGCCTCTAGCAAGGCGCGCGTCTTACTAAGGTTTCATTTTTTAATAAATTTGGCTGTTATATGGCTTTTAGATTTTTAATTTTGGACTTTATTTTTTTTTATTTTTTATTATTAGCAGATATTAGAATGTTATTGATCAACTATTATGTGTATTGCAGTTTATGAATTACGAGTAAATAGGGTTTAGAGATTATTTGTACTATTGTGCTTTCATTATGGGTTGTTGATCAGTTTATTAGTATTGTTGCTGTTTTATGAATTATGAGTAATGGGGTTCAAAGATCATTTATACTGATCTGTTGTCACTATGACTAGTTATAAACTATTATTATATTAAGCATTTGTACTGCTGTCATTTCAGTTTTATGCCACTTCTTATTCTTTTTGCCATGCTGATTGCCTAATTGGTATGTTGATAGTCATTCAGTAATTTTCAATCAATGGTGGATATTAATTATTTATACACTTCTTATTTTTTAAGTTTATTTGATTTTAATTTGACCATTAATGTTTCTTTAGTATGACTCCTAACTTTCTATATTTGAAATCTTTACTATTTAATAAATGTTAATCTGTTACATGCAGCTAATGATTATTTTTTTAGACGATGCAGGTGTTAACAATAATGATGATAAGTTAAGAAAATATTATAGCTACTAAATTTTGGAAGTAGAATATTTTTTAAAAAGTTAAAATTAAGTTAAACGATGTCTTATTGGCATATTACACTTGTATTTTTTTTTTCTCGTTTTCATAGTTTTCAAAAATATTTAACATTTGTAATTATCTTTCTGACATTGTTTTTAGTTCCTTGCCAAATTAATTTCGTTGCTGCTTCTTTATTCTAAGTCTAAGTAATTTTCCTTAATTCTTGGTAATGAGGAACCGGGGGTACACCTGAGAGGACAGAAACTGCTATCTTCTTCTTTCCTATGGTTCCTGGGGTACACCTGAGAGGACAGAAACTGCTATCTTCTTCTTTCCTATGGTTCCTGGGGTATACCTGAGAGGACAGAAACTGCTATCTTCTTCTTTCCTATGCCTGTGTCTTATATGTGGCTTAATTTTGTTAATGATGAAACTTGGGATATACCTGAGAGTACAGGAACTCCCATCTTCCCTATACCCGTGCCTTACATGTATTTGGAACAGCCAGTCAATGGTTTACAAGAAGTAGATCTCATAGGTCAGATATTAGCTAGCCCTACCGGATGGTCATAAACATCTGATGTATACATGTTTTTCGGATCCTTTGCCATTTGCTATCATCTGATTGAGTTTACTTTGACCTAGATCTCTTAGGCAGGATACATTGAACCATGGTTCATATCCCCCCAACTGTGTGCCATGTGGACAGTAAATACAGAGAAGACTAGAAGTCTATATTTTAAAAAATAATCCAGATTTCCTTTATTTAGCTTGTGTGTTGTATTTCTGTAATATCTGAGGATACATAAACATGCATGTATATATAACTCTTATGTGCGTCAGTGCATGAACCAATAATTTTTTTATGTGCTTGACTTCGTACATATTGTGTACATGTATATAACAAGCTGAAGAAAGAAAATTAAAATTAATAATCTATTGTCCTACCTTCTAATAAGCATGCCGCGATGTGGTTACTAACTGAAATTTTGAAAAGTGGAGCATTCTTGTTATAATTGGCTGCACTCCATGTACAAGAAACTGATGCATTTGGTTTGTTCATCATCCTTCTGTAGGGTCATGTGGAGGATGTGAGGCGCCAAGTCAATGAAGCTGTTCAATCTCGTCATGTCAGATTCTCTCCCTTTAGATTTGGAAGTTTGATGACTGAATTTTGTTGCTTTTGATTTTAACTTTCGATTGGCCATAATTTCTCATACTTCAAAGCCTAAAAGATTAAAGTGAGACTCACTTATCAGCTTGAAACTCAGCCTAGTCAACTTTTTTCAGCTAGCTCGAAGTTCCAAGTTGGAACAATGACTTTCAAATTTCTTCTAGATCTCTAATTGACTTGGCTGAATCAAGCTTGGAAACTGAAAGACTGTTTTCTTAGTTGAGTCTGAGCTTTTGAACATTCCTGAACGCTTCGACTTCAAAAATTTCTTACCCAGAGTGAACGCATTCAAGTTTATCAAGCTCGGAAGCTTCCTCCCTGTTCTTATTTCCTTTCCTGATATTTGATGCAGAAAATCGACAAGATGTATGCTGCTTTTACCGGTCAAACTCTTGAGAAAGTGCAACAATACACTGAAAGGGATCGCTTCTTCTCTTCTTCTGAGGTAATGTTGCTTTACAAAATTGATCAAAACAGGGTATACTCTTATGGAGAAAAATGGAGAAAAAAAATCTGAGGTACCTGTTGGGTAGACCACAAACTACATAGTGGTATATGTTGGCAAACATGTGGGGCAGTGGGGATGGGACCTGCCATTTGAGGGATCATCTCTAGGGGATCTATAGATCAAAAGTCGACAAATTGGATGATCCAAATTCTTAACCATTTGTAAGTTTGTAACCATTCAATCTGTTGAACTGTTGAACCGTTTGCCACTTTTGCCCTTGATAGACTACAAAAGAATGAAATAGATCAGATGATTATGATGATCCAATCAGGACAATTCTTGTCCTAAAAGATGTCCCATGTGGGATCCGAGTGTTGGGTTATGCCCCCCTTAATGTGAGAAATCCATGCCTTATGTTTAATTTTCCCCAGTCTACCTGATGGGTGCTTTAGATTCCTTTTCCTGGAAATCTACCTGTTATGGGTTCCGCTAACTTGATCTCACCCTTGTTTGCTTCACTCCCAGGCGTTGGAGTTTGGTCTGGTTGATGGTGTGTTGGAAACAGAATACTAAATTCAGAGCCTTCCATGCGCGATGTTTCTATGCTTCTAAACTGTCACACTACAGATTGCGGCTTTGGATGATTCAGTATTCTCTTACCTTCAGCATCTCCACTTATACTTTCGAACAGGAAGTTGCAAAGAATGATCTCAAGTTCGGCCTGTAAAATTGCATTAATTATACAATAATAGGTATGGACCTGATTTTGGGAGAGAGAAATCTGTTATCTAGATTTGGGCAGCCTGTAATGTTTGGCAGCTGGTGTTATTTGGAAGAACTGTGGGACTGGTACGATGATGGATTCTTAGATCCATTGGGGGCCATATATTCCTTTTAACTACAGTGGTCTCTGTTGTGCTAACCAGTGTCTTAGTTCTGAACTTGTGATTAAGCCGATTTTCAATTTTTTTTCCCTTGTTCAAAGATGTTTTGAATTCCCAAAGTTTTCGATGCCTTTTGCATGAACTAAAAAGTGAGTTGTGAACTTGTGATTAAGTGGATTTTTGATGTTTTTTTTTCCTTGTTAAAAGATGGTTTGAATTCCTAATGTTTTTCGATGTCTTTTGCATTAGGTAATCAAGGGTTGTGCTCAGGGATTGGAAAATTTCAGCTTGTGTTCCAACTTAAAATGGAGAATTGTCTGAACAAATTTTCATTTAAATTGAACGTGGGGTTGGGTTGAGCCCCTTACACATAAAACAAGTCTAGAAATACCTTACACCTACTAATTTAACGAATTTTTTTTCGAAGCAGTGTTCATGCATCCAATTATTGAATGCCACATATACCTGGGGTTTAGGATTTGGTTTTAAAAAAAAACCTTTTAAAAATTAACTATGGGTATATGTGGCGTGAGATCATTGGTGCATGATTGCCTCTTCAAAAATTTTCTCCTCATTTGAGCATGGGAAAATGCCCCAAAAATAGCAATTTATACTCATGATGGGCCCCACAAGAGGGATGCTGCACGACCATTCGACAAGAGCCGTTGATTCGTGTACCAGCATCTATGCACCCTAGCAATAATTGGGAAAAAAAAAGAAAAATTGACGTTGGCTTTCGATAGGAGGCTGTACGCGTGCCATGTGGCCCTGCTTTCTGGAAACCCAGTTAAGTCGCCTAAACTCAAGATAATTCACCTTTAGCGTCCAACACCAATTAGATTTTGACAAGAGGAATGAGAGTTACAGGCTACCTACGAAATCTTTCTCTTGGCATGTCTCCAGGTTTCATATGTACACGTGGTGGCGTGGCTTTATTGGTGTTGGACGCTTATTGTGTCCCATGCAGTTGGAAGTTGGAACCTACAATTATCCTTCATCTTTGGATTTTGTTACTCTCCCTCTAGTATGGCGCCGGTGGATGATCTGGATTTGTCGCGTATCAAGACACTGTGTATATGTCCTCTAAATTCTTATGTAGTCTAATGATACACAGCTTTCATAGCTCAGTTGGTTAGAGCACCCGTTTAGTAAGCGGGAGGTCTTGAGTTCAACTCTCAATGAAAGCAATTACGGTTGTTGCACCCCTAGATATTTTTTGTAAGGGTTGATTCTACCCATTGGATTCGAACAATTTTTAGGGCACCCAAGTCAATGGTTTAGATCACCAATCAGGCTGTTTTTTGTGGGTAGTCCATGAAGTCGTGGGTACAAAAGAGTGTAGCACGTGGCATTTTGGGAGGGAAAATTTTAACCCGATCTTATTAGCTATGGTTTTGGGTAATCGTTTAAAAAAGTTACGATGTGATTAAAAGGATATTTTTGTTATTTAAAAGTTTTATTTAAGGTTTAGTGGTCATTTTAAAATTTCTAAGGATTCGCGCGGCCATACATAGATCATTTTTTAGGCCTAATGACTGTGTGGTCCGGTGTGGATGTTCAGCCCACCCTATTGGTGGATAAACACACTAAAAATCAGCTTGATTGATTATTTCTATCCACTGGTTAAAGAATAAAAAAAACATGCTTGAATCCAATGGATAGAATGAATCCTAAAAAGTACTAAAATCTATGGCTAGAGATAACCAATTAGGTTAATTTTTGGTTTGTATATCCAACAAGGGGTGGGCTAATCATCCGTGTGGTTAGCGGGCTGGGGGCCTTCTCTCACCTGGGGGCCTATGGTAGAGACTAGAGACGGCCGTGAATGGAGGAATAAAACTTGTGCAGTAGACCTGTAAAGTTTGGATAAGGCTTAAGACATTCTAATAGCCACCTCTGATAAGGATCATTTCCACTGAATATACTCATACTTGGAAAGGCAGTAGAGATCATGGTTTAAAAAACGGCCGTTATATTCTGGGAAATTTTGTGAAAAAAAAGAAGCCATATTTCCATTATTTTCCACTTTTTTCTGTTTTTCTTGTTTTTGAAATTCAAATTTCAAAATTTGAATTTCAGTGCCATTATTTCCATTATTTTCCATTATGTCCATTGTTTTCCATTTTTGCCCGAGCGTTACAATTCATTACAACACGGAAAAAACGGTAACGCCCCCAGTCTGTTATACTGTTATAACGGCCCCTTTTACACCTTCGTAGAGATCACTTATACCAATGCTAAATTAAAAATACGCCTGCGTTTAGTTGCAGTCTCATGTGGGTCAACTCGTTTCTCGGTTCGGGCTCAACAAGTCAATTTACCCAAATCAACTTTTATAATTGGCCAGTTCTGACTAAAAGTTATTCAAACCTTGATATGCCCAACGGCTATATATCACAAACTACAGATACAGTTCAAACTCAAAGCAATTGAACACCCTAACGTACAAAATCAAAATCCTTCCATCAATTAGATATACACTGATCACACCAGCAAATTTTCAAGGCTAACAAGCTACAATCGGGTATTATATAAACTTGTACCTCAAGGAGACGACTTTCTTCATCCAAGTTCAAATGAAAATGGAAAAAAATCTCATTACCCCCATTTACCATTTCCAACTTCAAAATGTGGCCAAAATACAGGAGTAGGGAATTACCCAGAGAACAGGCGCAAATGCAAACGTTATATATGCCAAAACTTCAAATACTAATATGCGAGCTTGATAGCGATACCCAACACCTACACCAGCACCCAAGTAAACATAGGGTCATGCGGTAGAAGGGAGGAGAGAGGAATAGCAGGTGATGGAAAAGACGGAAAACGAGAGAGTAACACCAGCCCATCCGGGTAAAATGAACTCGGTGAGTGAAGATTGAGGTGCCTGCAGAAAGAAGAAAAGCCCGGAGTCAAAAGGCAAGAGAAAAATTAAGAAATAGAGGTTGACGAGCACACATTGAACAAATTCAAGAACACATGGGTGATTAATTCTCCCTGAGCAAAATTTTGTAATTTAAAACTCAAAACTCGTTTCAGATGCAACGAGGGCCCGTCCTAATTGACTCAAGACTAAGTTTTAATACTCATTTGGGCTTCCCGAATTTACCCCTTTATAAATGGACCGCGGTCTTAACCAAGTTTGTCAACTCAATGAGTATCCTAAGATGAGCAATAAAATCAATCTGTAAAACCTAATTTATTATTGCAGTTTTTCTTTTTGAGAAGTACTACTTATTGTCTAAGTTGCCCAGATAAGCATATGGTACGAGAAACAGGGATATGACTTTCATTTCTCAAAATACATACACGGATACAAACATAAGTACCCCATCCAATACGTTGATATCATAATTTAACTTTTTGGTTCTTTAGGCCAATTCTCACTTTTTATTACTTGCATCATGTAAGAAAAATAATGTAATGGAGAACCAAGACAGTAAAGAAAAATATTAGATGAATGGAGGAGTATTGTAGCGCCTATGTACAAGAACAAAGGAGACGTACAAAGCTGCACAAACTATAGTGGCATCAAACTTATGAGCTACACTATGAAACTATGAGAAAGCGTGATGGAGCAAAGATTAAGGCAAAAGGAAACCAATTTGGATCTATGCCAGGAAGGTCGACCATCGAGGAAATCTTCTTACTTAGATAAATGATGGGAAAGTTCAGAGAAAAGACGAAGAATCTCCACATAGTCTTTATGTGCTTCCGGAGTACAATGTGATCAATGTGTGCCAATTAGACTAAAATAAAAATTCTATGAGATCACAATAAGACAAGCGATGCATTATGGAGCAAAATGTTGAGCAATCAAGAAATAAGATGTTCATACAATGAGTATAACCGAGATGGATGTTGAGATGGATATTTTGTAAGACAAAGAAAGAAAAAAATTATAAATGAATGCATTTGTGAAAATATAGTAGCCCCAATAAATGACAAAATGAGGGAAAGTCAAATGAGGTGACTTGGTCATATACAACGAGGACCAATGATAACACCATTCAGGAGGAATGTGCAAGTTGAATGGCCTAAAAGGGTAAGGGGAAGGCCAAAATGGACGTTGAGTGAGGTTTTGAGAGGATATTTTAAGAAGCTTTCATTAACGGAAGAGATGGCTTTAGACAGGATTGAATGGAGGAATGATTCGTGCAGCCAACCCCATACCGTTGGGAAACATCATGCAATATGTAATGACACTTCTAATTTTGCAAAATTCTTTATAGTAAGATTTATTGCAACATTCTATTTATATGCTTTTAACAAAATCAAACAAGGAAACTGTTAGAAGTTTAAAAAAAGGCAATAATAAAATAACAAGTGAGAAAATTGTACCTGTAGAAGTATATATGCTACATCTGGTACCAACATCGGTATTGTATCGTAGGTTAAGCATACTGAAGTATCCAGGTATCACAGCTTATTGTTATAGGTGTTATTGACTTCTAGAATCTAGATAGTATTGTAGTTGTGCTCCGGATGGCTACCGACTGAATTCCCTTATCTTAGAGTCATATTTGGTTTTCTCACCAGTCACTCTTTCTCTTCTTTCCTACGATTTCAGTGTTCATAAAGCATTAAACCAGACATTGTAAATGTCTTTGAGTGTCATCATATCATCATCATCTACGCCTCATCCCAAAATGTTTGGGGTCGGCAACATGAATCCTATTTTGTCATTCGACTCTGTTTAAAGCTATATCTTTTGTAAATGTCTTCGAGTGTCCATAAAATATAAACTATGTTTTCCTTATCAAAATATATAAATATATATAAACTATGTTTTATCATCATTTTTACCGTCGTGAAACTAATTCCTGTCATTCAAAAGCCCATACTAAAATCTTTCCCAACTGCTTTCATCTCCTTAATTGATAAAATGATCAAATATCCCTTCTCACAAGAGAAAATTTGGAGTGTGCATCTTATACACAACAAAAGTGTTTGCTTAAACCATCTCTAACCAAGATTGGGTCAGGTGGCCAAGAGATCTGATCAGACCATGTAATTAATTGGTCAATGTTACACAAAATCGCAGCACTCGGATGACCTTAGCAAACAATGAAGACCCGAAATTTCACAGGATGGCTTGGCAACCACCTACCTGGACTGGTTGACTTTCAGTGCTGCAATGGTGGGAATGCAGATTTAATCTCAAGTTATAATAGGTTCTGGTGTATAAGGTGTAAATAATCTCAGCCCTTGTCTTATATACATGTATAAATTCAAGAAACAAGAAATAGAAAGTTGAATTCAATCTTTGGAGATGATAATAACTGCAGGAGGGTAAATGTCAACTGAATATATAGTTTATTGTCGCTGAACACCAACTGAGAAATAAATCTTCTTGATGACGTTGACAGTAGTAATTACCTTCACTGATGCAGTAAACAACCGACAATCTCACTCCCAAGCTAAAACAGGAACAAAAGAAGCATCATTTAAGTTGTGGAGAAGCATACCTACTGTCCTGCATCTTCAGAGAATCTAGCATCAAAAGGAACAGAAGAATGGGAATGGGAAGCAGCACTGGCTGTTCCAGAACCATGTTGGAGTTCGATTACAAGCCATCGGACGGCTTTGCTCATTTGCTCCAGGCGAACTGCACTGATGGGTGGAAGCCCTGTGGTGGCAGTCTGCCCGGGCTTCCCCACCACTGAACCAGTTGCCTCATCCACCAGGCATTCCGAGCCTATTCGTTGCTTCACAGATTCCACAAACTCCTCCGCTTGATCACATGCCACTCTAAACAATTCCCAGCGCTGCTTAAAATTCTCTAGAGCAGCATCTGTGGAAGCCGTTTTCTGGCCACCGGAGATCTCCTTGGCTTCGAGCACACCAGCGGCAGCAGCAACAAACTCCTGATATGCATTATTCAGAGCATCTACAGTACTGTCCATCACAGGACCCAAAACCTGCTAATAGAGGCCATGAATCTTTGTAACTATAACAAACAGGAATGAACAAAAAATAATGCACAACTAAGTTATGCACTTACGCCACAAAACCTCAATCTGCTGTAAAATGTAAAAACTATTATTATTGTTTGATGCTGAAACAATTCCTTGACACTCAGTAGTAGTTTAAGTTCAGGATTTAGATGCCAGAGCATGGTTAATTTTTGGTTTAGAGAAATGTTGTGATCTTTTTTCATTTTGGTTTTCTTCAGTGAATTTTGAAGTATTATAATCTTTTATTTGTGTTAATGGCGCACTATTTATATTTGTGTGACATTCAAAGTATAATTGCGTTAACAGTTGATATAGATTGCATTAAGCCTATGCAACAAAGACACGTAGGTGTGTCAGTGTCTGACACAGATACGAGGTGTCTAACAAGGGACCTTTAAGAAGCCCGACACGTATACACGTCCGTACACATGTATTATAATATCATATGTTATCTATATTTATAAATCAAAAGTCTTTTTTAACAAAAATAAGGAAAGAAATATGAAAAGTAAAAGAAAACTATTTCTATACGCCATGGAGTTTCCAATAACCTAATAAAAATAAGTAGATTTATAAGTGGGGAGGTTATCAAAGAACTATAGCTATGTTTCACAACTTAACAAAGTACACTATGGAGGATGATTACAAAAAAAAAAAAAAAGTACTGTATGGAGGATGGAACACACCAACCCTCTTTCAGAAATCATTTACTTAAGAAAAATTATTAGAATAAAGGGTGATACTGTCATACGTGTCGGGATGTGCGGATACGCATGTCCATGTGTCGACACTGAAAAAACCCTAAAAGTGCCGTGTCTTTGTTACATAGCACGGAGCAAGATTGGGTGTATAATTGTGCTGACCAATGATAAAGACCGAACGAAACTAGATATTAGGCAACATATCAATGACTAATTTCATGAAATATAACATATTTTAATGGGTTGAGATCAGAAATGCCACATGAATTACTATTCAAAATTAGGGAATATTGTTTTTTAATCTTATTTTGTCATTTTCTCCAGTTATTAGTCTTTTGGAATAATCCATAGTGTTCATATCCGTTAAGAGACAACATCTAGGAAAATCTGAATCTCTAAAGAGAATTTGATTAAAGTTAAACAAATATGATAAAAATTGTGTTGAGAAACTCACACAAAAATGTTAAGATAGCTCACTATGCTCATGAGGGCGTGGACAATGCCATGCAAACCCAAAAGCCCGCCATGCAAGTGGGCCATCTCATGCATGCATTATGCATGGGGCATCCACCTCATCATACATGGCTATGCATGGATCGTTCCCCTCAAATAGAGGTTCTTTTTCAAAATCTCATGCATTCTCTCCTTAGTCGAAGATATCCTAAATATCCTCTCCTCTATCTCCTACCATTATGAGAGATCTACAGAGGTCCATCTCTCAAGTGCCCCATTAGCAAAAAAATAAATAAATGATGTTGAACGCTAAGATCATGCATGCCACCTCTGAAAAGCCTAAACGGCTAAACCTTATAAAAGCAATCAAATCTACAACAAATGTTTTACTAAAATCAAGTCAACTATATCTATGATAACCTTATGAAATCACAGCAGATCAAGCAAGATGTGTCAACTGTTTAAGGAAAAGAAGAAAAACTTCCACCAAAAAGAGGATTTTTTAAGATCCTTTGGAGTATAAAGTGGTGATTGAAACATAACTTCACTCTTCTGCCATTTAGACACCATTACAAGTGAAATACTTTGTTCGTTTTCTTCTTCCATCATAAATGGTGTAAACATAAAAATTTAACCCTTAAATGTTATAAGTTTCAATCTGTAGAAACCTAAACATCAGGTCTCAAATTATTGTGGACGGCAACGCTGGAGACGACGGAGGCAAGACGGGGACAAAACTCCCTTTTATGGGTATTTTTTTCTTCTAATAACGAGGCTTTCGTTCTTCAAGGATCGTGTGGATTTTTTTTTTCTTTGGTACTAGTAGAAGGGGCTTTATATTCGTACTAGTAGAAGGGACATGTGAGAGAAAAATAAAAATAAAGAGAAAGAGCTGAAAAGGGCAAAAGGTTTTAGACGAGTGAGGGCCTGATGGGATCATCTTGCTTTTAGGACCTAGCCCAGCCTTAGTCCAGTTCAAGACGAGGGTAGCTATCAACCTTGACCCGGTTCTGGTTTCCATGTTGTTTCGTTGACAATGTCCTGTGTTCTGGTTCTCGTTTGCAAGCTGTTTGGTTGGCAGTTATCTAGGCTATGTATACTTTTCACATATTAGTATAGAGAAATTGAGAGGGGGTAAAAGAAGAAGATTCTTAACAATTTATGAATAACACAATTTATAAATCCACCATTTTATGTGTGATAACTAGAAATGCCATGCATTGCAAAATTCAAATGAAAAATTCAATAGTAGCCAATCTCAATAGATACAAAAATCAAAATAGTCACAAATTAAAACCTAAGTCTATATAGTAGAAAAGAGAATCATTCAATCAATTGTTTCATTCATTCCTCATCCAATTTGCAATTGACCACCGCTTCATTCAAGAAGTAACTCTAATCCTTGAGTTCCAATTTGAGTTTCTTGTTCTTCTATTTCTTTTTCTCAATCATCCCATTCAAACTTCATATTAAAAAGCCCATCATTTTTATAATAAAACATATATTATCAATGCGATATAATCGTTAATTATATGTAATATATGCAACACCTTCGAGAGCTTTAAAATGAAAAGAAATGCAGTAAGGTTCTGTTATGCATGTGTAGATGATTTTTAATGTAAACAATGTGTTTTTTTATATAAGTGCATCCATTAAGGGGTGGGCCAAACATTTATTGGGTCAGTAGGCCCAAAGGAGTGTAGCACATGGCTTTTGGGGGGTGGACATCAACCTTTGATGGCCTCACAGTCCTATAGACAATAAAATGATAGATCTAGATAACACCTTAATAACACACCACATAAGTGAATTTGCACTTTATGCGAGTCCCTAACAAATAGGTCCACAGACAACCCGACCAAGAAGAAGGTCAAGATCAATGCAAAGACCCACATCTTTGCTACCATGTCTAATAAGAAACCATATATAAGCCATAAACCTATGTTGAATTAAAACCATCGAAGTGAAATGTCAACTAGTCTTTTTCTGGTATCCAATTTTAAAGCCTCCAAGGATGCATCAAACTAAAAACATATACCGTATAGAATATAACAGAATGTCTCAACAATTCTAATTTAGAAAAAAAAAAAGAAAAAACCTAGCCTGATATTTCTAAGTCACTCACTCCCAAGCATTCCATACAAGTAAAGCAAATTATATATGAAAACGGTCACCAAACAAGACTAACTATTAATTCGTTATAAGAAAGGATAGAACCTTTCAAGATAAAAGACTAAATACTTCTTGTAAGATGGGTTGCAAAGATAAACATTTAACTTCAGAGCTCAAGATATTTATCTGCTCTAATAATATCCATCCACTACACTCATATCCGGAATAGATGATCTACTCGTATGTATGCCTCAGTATATTCTACACTCAGTGCATGTTTTGTTTTATTAAATTGTTTGGTTTTCTTGGCACACATTGTAGCATTAGTGCTTTGATTAAAATATCATTAGCTTTATAAGTTTTAGATCATCTGATCTAACCAAATTGGATCATGTCCACCATGGTTGGATTTAAGCATATATGGAAAACACACAAGCACAGGGACCCATTCATATTCCTGGGCAGAATAGCTCATAATGGAATAGTAACATTGAATAAAGTTAGCATGATGTAGTGTCTTGTGCATGCATATGTGGATTTTACTCAAATAAAATGACTAGGATTTGTGGCAATGGGTTAGCTCAACCCAACAGCCATCTGGACTAATCTTACGTATACTAGTTCCTGGTCCGAATTATATGACTTAATAATATCTGTTCACCCTTCTTGGAAGACTGTTTGGCTACATCTGTCCTTTTGGATTTATGCATTGCTTTCGTATACTATTCCATAGAGTACTGGTGATGAACACCCCAATCATTTAGTTGTCCCATTGTTCCACCTTTGTATGACCAACGATTAGGATAGCTAATAATTTTAGGTTCTTCCCATGTTTCTAGGAATAACAATACACTTTAATCGACGTAAACAAATGCACGTCAGGTCCCCATAGGTTTTATGATTTCTCTAGTTACATTAGACTTTTACGACGTGTCATCATCTTGATCTTAGTCCAGTACATCTATATATAAACCCAAAACATTAGCAATTTTAACACATCAATATCAGTTTAAAACCTAGATTGAATCAGTAATTGACTATTATTCTTTCCTTGCATCTTCGTCATTTACCACTAAATCCATAAAATGAGGGAGTCCCAAGTTTACAATAGTAATCCAAAAAAATAAAACAATGACTGAACCTAAGAATTGAGGACTATAATCTCTTCATTACATGGAAAAGGCTCATCAAACAGTGCAGCAGGATAAAACTATGAAAAGGAATAAAAAAAAAAGAACAACAAGTATCGAGATGAGAAAGATCAGAGAAAAGCATACCTTTCTGTTACTGGGCAACTCCTCCGCTTTCAATTCACCGGACTTCTTAACAAACCCTGGGAGGTGTTTCTGAGAGCAAGTGGTGGTGGAAGGCGCCGAGGTCAGAAAATAAGATGAATTTATTTGCCTTTTGTGAGGTTGGAGACGGTGGTTGTTTGGAGTTCTCCGGCGAATTTCAGGTAAGAGAAGGTGGATTTGGGGAGCTGCACCCGACGGAAATGGTTGAGGTGGTGGTGAATCAGAAAGGCATCGGTCGGAGTTTGGGGGGGAGAGAGGAGGAGAAGGTTAATAGGGTTTGGGCTGGAATGATCTTGGACTCTTGGGGGTAGAGGGGAGAAAGAAAACGAAACAAACAGGGCTCTCTATTTTTTTTTTTGGGATTTTTGACATACACCCCCATGTTATGTTTAAAACTAATAAATGGCCCGTGCCCACAGCACTCTCCGACAAAAGCGTTTGCAAAAATTGGGTGTCTTTGGCACTCAAACGGTATAATGGAATGGGGTGTTACCGTTTTTTCCATTATAATGGATTACGCACAAAGGGAGAAATAGAAAAATAACAGAAATAACAAAAAAATAACGGTGTTGAAATTCAAATTTTGAATAAATTGAGGTCAAATGAGTTGGAATGAGTGGCTGAAATCTAACTGTCCACATTAGATGGATGGATAAGATAAGATAATACAACTGAGTTGTCTCGTTATATGCATGGGTGGCCCGTGCCCGCGGTACTTTCCGACAAAGTGTTTGTCAAAATCGGATGGGAGTTAATCTCAGCCATCGATATGAAGTATAGTGGATCTCAGTCACTCATTATTGAAGCCATATAAGATAAGAGGGGTATAAGACAACCACTGTCACTTGTTATATAGATAGTGGGTGGCTAGTGCCCACGGCATTCTCCAACAAAGTGTTTGTCAAAATTGGGTGTGAATGGCTGAGATCCACCATCTATTTGGGGGATAAGATCTCAGCCCTTCTTTGTCTAAATAGATAAGAGGGGGTATAAGTGGGGAGATAACTTCCTTGTTTTGTTATATAGATTGGACATACCCCCCACAATTTGAAAAAGCTGACATACCCCCTATGACTTGGTCCACTGTCATTTGACCAGTGTTGACCCGAGTTAAGGACGAAAGTGCCCTTATCTTCGACCTTAGAACAAGGATTTGAGTTTGGGCCAAAACCCAAATCCCAAATCACACATGAAAAGAGGAGATTAAAAATAAAAATAAAAATCCATGTTGATAAATTGAGATTTTATTTTTTATTTTTGATGAATTAAGCAAAGATTAAGAAGAAAAACTCCATACAATTAGATAAAACTCACGGAGGAATGATATTTCTTTTCGTGATTTTTATTGAGAAAATGAAAATTTTAAAATTGAGAGAGCTCATCTTTTCAAATCCATGTCTGAAAAGCTTAAAATTTAAATTGATCTCACTCTTGATTTTTATTTTTGTTAATGAAAATTTTAAAATTAAAAATCAGGTTTATGTATTTCCTTTTTTCAACGTTGGGTTTTAAATTGTTGTCGGAGTGGTGGTCGGCCGGCAATGAGACTCCAGTGGGTTGGTCCACCACAGCCGTTTGATTTAGGGTTGGGATTTTTACCCAAACCCTTGTTCCAAAGGAGAAGATGAGGGCCTTTTTACCATTTAATACAAAATTTGGTAGTCAACTCAGGTCAGCACTGGTCATATTACAGTGGACTGAGTCATAGGGGTATGTCAACTTTTTCAAATTGTGGGGGTATGTCTAATTTTAAACATAACATAGGGGGTATGTCAAAAATTCCCTTTTTTGGGGGAAAAAGATGCAACAAGGTGTACTTGACGTGAGGTAGCGCGAATATTGTTGCTCACCGCTGCCATCTGGGCCCACTGACTGCCTCGATGTTTAGCCCAACCCTTGTGGATATACACCAAACATCACCGTCATTAGGAATCTCTGGCCATTAGATTTTAGTACTTTTAAGACGTGATTCTAGCCATTGAATTCAACCATTTTTAATAGTACAAAAGCAATGGCTAAAAATCATCAAACAAGATATTTTTGTATGAATATATACCAAGGGGTGGGGTAAATATTCATGCCGTCAGTGGACCCAGATCGCCAAAAAGCCTGAGGTATACCTTGTTACATCACGACCCTAAGAGAGTAAACCTTCCCTCACACCATGCTGTGGGCCAAGCTGATCACAGCCCACAATATGAACCACGTGCCACACTCTTAGTGGACGCTGACCGTATAGATGTTTGGCCAATCACTAGGTGAAACCTACAAACCAAAATAAACCAAATAAACCTGATTAGTGATTTCTAAGTGTTGGATTGAAGTTATTTTCATGGGTTGATTGTAACCGTAGGAATTTGAGCATTATTAAGCATTATTTTGGGTGCAAAGATCCAAAGGTTGTAAATAACTAATCATGCTGATTTTTTGTTTGCAAGTCCACGAGGGACTGGCCAAACATCCATACGGTCATATCCCTCTAATAGTGTGCCACGTGGCTTGTATTATGGGCTGTGATAGGCTTCGCTCAAATGTTTACTTGCTCTAAGAGGCCCGTGAGATTAGTCAAGTGCTCTAAGAGGCCCCAGCATGAAAAAAAAAATGGGTGGCATTTTTGCACACACCTTTTTTTGAGTGGCACCCACAACTTATCTACACATACCCAAAGTTGAAGAAAGAAAGAAAGAAAAAAAAATGTCGAACAAAGAAAGAACCCACCACCATCGTCCTCTTCTTCTTCACCATCACCACGACTGCACCTCCACCATCGCCTTCTTCTTCCACCATCGTCTTCTTCTTCTTCTTCAACTACCGCCACCACCACCACCACCACCACCACCGCACCTCTCTCTTTCTCTCTCTCTTACTATATATATATCTCCCTTAAAAAAAAAATTCTCGCTCGTATCAGCAAGCAAGAGAGAGAGGGAGAGGGAAAAGAAGAGGAGGACGCCCGCCGCTCAGAGAAAAAGAGGCATGCCACCCACCACCAAGTACGAGAGATAGGGAAGGGGGGCACTCCTCCTCTTCTCAAAAAAAATATCCAACCCCCGATTTGGACCATTGTTGATAAACTTGAGATTTTTTGTTTATTTTTTTTATGAATTAAGCAAAGATTGAAAATAAAAAATCATAAAAATAGATAAAACTCACGATGGAACGCGATTTCTTTTTAAAATTGAGAGAACCCATCTTTCCAAAATCAATGTCTTAAAAGCTTAAATTCTAAATTGATCTTATTCTTGTTTTTCATTTTTGTTAATGAAATTCTTAGAAATATAATTGTATGCTTTATTATTATTTTTCTTCAAAACCTAGAATTAAATTGTTGCCGAAGTAGTTGTCGGCCGGCGATGAGACTCCGGTGGGTTGGTCACCAGTGATGGGCGGCCAACCCATTGGAGTCTCTTGGCTGGTCATCCTCCACAACTGTTTGATTTGGGGTTTAGGTTTTAGCCCAAACCTGTGTTCCAAAGTTGAAGACAAGGGTGTTTATGTCATTTTTTACAAAATTTAGTAGTCAACTCAGGTCAACACCGGTCAAATGACATTGGATCGAGTCATAGGGGGGGTATGTCAAATTTTCAAAATAACGTGGGGGGTATGTCAAAAATTCCCTTAATTTTACAATAATAAACATTGTAAAAAGACATTTAACTTTCATTTTATTGATAAATTAAACAAAGATAAGAGCAATTTATTTTTTTAAAATGTGAAAAAAAATGTACTCAACTATCTACCCCAAGTGTTAAAGGTCAAAAGATCAAGTGAGGACTTCAGGTTTAATACTTTTTAATACAAAACTACGTACTCATAAAAATGTAAACATATATGTGCATATATACTCATAATGTAATATAGATTAGGTAGCAATATCTATACTATTATAAAGCCAAAACCAGTCTTGACGTCCACAGGGCTTCAATTATATGACTATACTTTAAAGGACAAAACCTGGGTTGGGGTATAGCAGTTGACCAGCACGCCTGCATCCCTCATCAATGACGGGGGACCATAGTATAAGCCATGTGGCGCACTCTTAGAGACAACTGACCGTGTAGATGTTTGCCCTATCCCTAAGTAGACCTATACACCAAATATCAGCCTGATCAGTGATTTCAAACCTTTGGATCTGAGTACCCCAAATAATGCTCGAAATCTACAATTAAAAATCAACGACTCCAATGGCTGGGCTTGACCCAACCCAAAAAAGCCCAAAGCCCGACAACCTTGGTCTAAGCCCAGCCTTGTGTAGCCCAGCCCGGCTTGTAGGTGTACGTTTTATCCATTATTTAAAAAAGGGAATTTTTGACATACCCCCCCATGTTATCTTTAAAATTTGACATACCCCCCCACAATTTGAAAAAGCTGACATACCCCCCTATGACTTGGTCCACGGTCATTTGACCAGTGTTGACCCGAGTTGACTACCAAATTGTTTACTAAATGGCAAAACTGCCCTTTTTACTTCAACCTTTGACACAAGGGTTTGAGAAAAAACCCAAACCCCACAAACGGCCAGCCAAGGGACTCCAATGGGTTGGCTGCCCATCACCGGCGACCATCCCACCGGAGTCTCATGGTCAGCCGGCAACCACTTAAAAAAAAAAAAAAAAAAAAAAAAAACAGCATAAAATTTTAGTTTTAAAATTTTCATTAAAATAAATGAAATTAAAGCAGGACAAAGCTATTTATATTTTAGGCTTTTGAGACATGGATTTTGGAAAGATGGGTTCTCTCAATTTTAAAATATTCTTTCATGAGTTTCATCTATTTTGTTTGGGGGTGTTTTTTCTTCTCGATATTTGCTTAATTCATCAAAAAATCGAAAAAAAAATCTCAAGTTTACCAACATGGCTTTTAATTTTTATTTTTAATCTCCCCTTTTCATGTTTGATTTGAGGTGTGGGTTTTGGCCTAAACCCAAACCCTGGTTCTAAAGTTGAAGAGAAGGGCACTTTCGTCCTTTAGTACAAAATATCGTAGTCAACTCGGGTCAACACTGGTCAAACGACAGTGGGCTGAGTCATAGGGGGGTATGTCAGCTTTTTCAAATCGTGGGGGGTATGTCAAATTTTAAAGATAACATGGGGGGGTATGTCAAAAATTCCCTTTAAAAAAATGTTATGAAATATATTTCTGGAAGTGTTATGCTAAAATAACTTTTGAAGAAAAATAATTATAATGACTTTATTAAGAATCTTGTTTCAGGTATTTTTGCAGTACCTAATAAATCAGAAAAATCTGAGTTACCCTTTAGAGGGAAGAGAGAAAGAAATGGGGGTGCTGCTTTCATTCAAAACCCTTGTAAGTTGGGGCATTTTCGTCCAAAAGTGCAACTGAGTGGGTACTTTTGGAATTTGTGGGGTTCAAATAGAATTTCCTTTATATAAATTGCTAATGCATTCAATGAAGTGCTAGTGCTTTAGATCATTCAATGAAGTGCTAGTGCTTTAGATCAGTAGCTGTATGTACAGGGTGGGATTTCAGGCCCTTGGAGAACAGAAGTCATGCTTATCTTGATTTCAAATTTGAAAGAATCAATAATAGAATTCTTTTGCATTACAGCTTCTGATTTTACATACGAGTTATACTGGTAGAAAATGAAGACCATGAGTGGCGGTGGCGGTGGCACTGGAAGCCGAAAAGACAACCAAATCATTAGCGTGCTCTCCAGATGTAAGCAACCTGTCGACTTTTAGCCGTAGTCCACCAAAACATCTAGAATATCTAATTCATTAGAGAACACAATTCAAAGCAAATGTAGAATGGAATATCAAAATGGAAGAAGATCAAAGATGAGAAGAAACATGCCTTTGTCTAAACCAAGATTTCTTTTTTCGACACAATCACATTAATAAAGAACTTGAATTTTAGTGTCACTTAGGATATCAGTCAAAACAGTCAGATAGTTCTCACATGTGGTCATCGAATTTTCTACAAGAGGCAAATCCATGATAAATCATGGTCCTTGATGTGTTGATAGTGAAAGCAAACCAAATTCAAAAGACCATGCTTTCAAGGTTCAAAAAGGAATGATTAAATTCCTAGTCGATGATTGTTGGTTTGTAGCTCAGGGTGAAACATATATTCAAAAAAGACCGCGAGTTGCTGCTCTATCAGCTATTACATCATTCAAGTTCAAGGCTTCATGGAATTAAAAGATATGAACTAGAAGTGCTGTTACAGATGTACATTTCTAGTACTCATGGACCCAAGATTCTTGTATTTTCCTGTTGTTGGTTTTACATACAAGAGACTATATAGCTGGTTGCAAAAAGATTAAAGAACACAACAGGTAGAAAATAAAAATCAAGTGTAAAGGAGCTATTGGAGGCAGAATGTAAAAGAACTAAATAGCCATTGCTCTGCTCAGAAGAAGCATAACCAATCATAGACAAGTCTCAGCAGTCCAGACATAAATTGAGCTACTTCATCATTGCATGAGAATCACAAAGGAGAGGTAATATAAGCTACCCTAATCTTACTTGATCATCAAAATAGTGGATATGTAAAATGGTAATCAATATCTTCTTTTAAACAAGAAACCAAAATGAAAATGTTTCCACTGACAAGAGAACGCTAATGTACATCCACATACTATAACATCAGAAAGAAAGAAAGGTATACACTAGAACTGAATGTATCTTGCCAAACTCAGTAAATCGCATCACTAATAATTGCCTAACCATTTACAAGTTGTCATTAATATTTGAATTTTAAGTAAGTTCATACTCCCAGCGTATGAATACCTCTGTTCCTGTGCCCCTCAGAGACATTCCACAAGTGGAAATTTGCAGACATTCAACACGGCATCAGTTTCTGACCGCCCGTCTGCTTTTCTCATCACAGAGTTTATTATGACAGCACTCAAACAACTGAATTTTCAAAACAAACACTAAAACTCAACAAAACTCCCATTATTGGAAGAACCGTGACTCTAATTCACTCATACAAGACAATTACGGGAATCTTTTTGAAATTCTAAATTGTTTTGCACCCGCACAAGCTGGGAAGCTAAAGACACATTGGAAATTTAATCACCAATGGGAAGCAAAGAAGGCATCAGATAATAAGCGGAGTTGTAGTCTACATTCGTAATTCAGTGTGTAGGATAAGATTATTACATCATTTGCCTTCTTATGACATAACCTTCAAGATATCAGAGTAACAAGTCCTAAATCAACACTATTCTTACTACCATTGGTGGGGGCCAGATGGAGATCATATTGGGCAATCAAAACTGCACATTGAGTTGTACATACAAACATTCTACCCTCGTGAAAAAGTGTCTTGAAATCTTTCATATAGATAGTAATGTCGGAATGGACTCATTTTGGGAGATGATGATGATCACGGTGAGGGCAAACTCATTATACAGTTTGATCGCGCCCAACATGATCTTCATGTCGCTCCATTGACGTGAGTAAGAAATGGTTGTCGATTTAGGACTATATTAAAAAAGTCTTATCTATTCGATTATCAGGTAATCATGAAAAACTAACAGACCGACTAAGCAATGGAACAGATCAACGACATCCACTTCGAAGACGTCAGGAATACAACTAATAAAAAAGTAGCAAAAACAGCACAATGGGTAGATACAGAAGAACATATTAGGATGAAATATTCCAACCTGACTAGTAGATTTCCAGTTCAAATTCAAAACAGAAGAACAATGGCATCAGATAATAAGCGGAGTTTGTAGTCCACACAAAGATTCGGTGTGTAGGATAAGATTATCTTCATCACTTGCCATTTAAATAACAATGAGATTCTGACAGGGTAAATTAATCAGATGGTATCGACTAATGTGAGATCAATAAAAAATATAGAACAGACATGGGGAGAGAGTAAACAGATGCAATTTCTGTAAAAATAAGAGAAACCCAGTTCTAGAAATCCATTTAGTTCAAATGGGTAACCATGATTTTATCCTGTAGATGATGCTCACCTACGCATGAATCTAGTTAGGCTCGATAAGAAAAGCGTAGAACATAGTAAGCTCTTCAACTATAGCACAAATGAACTAATACTCAATAAAACGAACCGTCTTCAATAATCGAGAAAAAACAAAATACACGATTGAGCTCGATTCAAAGAGTTAGGATTGCGGAAAACCAGTGAAGCGAGGGATTAAAAAAGAAAATAATGGATTCAACGCGAGATGTAGAATGACATCCATCAAGGACATCGTACCTGCGAAGAACATAGATCGGGGAGAGAGAGAGAGGAGCAGAAAAGCACAAGCCATAAGGGGTTTAAATAGGTTTTTCTACTGATCCCTAAAACCCTAAGTAAAACTTTGATGACAGCTCAATATGAGCAACGTGGCACACTCTTAGATGACTCTGACCGTATTTATGATTGGCCAATCACTAGGTGGACCTACAAACAAAAAATCAGTCCTCTAAGAGTATGCCACGTGGCTCATATTGCGCTATGTAATCTAAGTTTTACCCTAGCTTATAAAAATTAGAAAGACCACATAAAACGGTTTCAAGAACCTATCAATTCCGAATATCAAAACCATATTGATCATCATCTTATCAATATGGTTGAAGCACAAACGGCGCACTCAGCCGCCTGATTAGGAGCATTTTCCACTCTTCCCTCCAAATCAGCTTTCTGCATACGTGTAATCCAGTTAGCCAGCCACTAGCTGGCTTCAACTTGGACACCCGATCATGGGTTAAAAGGCCAAACCCAGAGGGCAAGTGAAACTTGGAAAGCCCACCAAGGGCTCGAACTACGCGATGGCTGTGTTTTTGTGGTCCAGTTCAATTTGAGCAGATGAGAGTCCATATGGTTATAAACTAAATGAGCATCTTCATCTTATCCCAAATGTTTGAATAAAAAACATGATTACTATTTTTCGCTCTTACACTCTACTTAGATCTATATTTGTTCCCTATAAAACTTCTAAAAGATTATTGAAGACGATAGGTTCAAAAAAATCTGCAGCCACTGCTCTATCGTTCTAAACAGAAGCATATTTATAGTCTTCATGGCCCCAAAACAGAATTTTTATTTCCCTTGTGGTTTCCTGTTTTATTCACATTTCATGTTCATCTTGGGCGAGAAAATTACATAAACTGCAAATAAAAATAAAAATAAAAAAAATCCTTTTCTGCGGTACGTAGTACGTGTTGGAAGAAAAAAAAGGCACTAACACGAAAATGTAAACACGCGACACAGATCTATGTGGTTCCGGCGAGTTCCCGACGAGATCGGGAAAACAAGCTGTGTTATAACAGGAATAACAACCCTTGTTTTATCAGCTACTGATTTAACTGTCATCGAGGCCAATTTGATAAAATAAACATTTTGACCATTAAAGAACACAGAACGAGAACATAAAAACTAAGTGTAAGGGGAGGCAGTGAATGCCAAAAAGAAACAGTTATTGCTCTGCTCAGAAGAAGCATATCCAATCAAAGACAAGTCTCAGATGTCCAGACATAAATTAAGCAACTTCATCACTGCATGAGAATCACAAGAGAGGTAACATAAGAAACCCTACCATAGAAATTGTTGTCTCATGCTTAAACCTTAGGCCAACAAAACTCATTTGAAAGGAAATATATAAGGAAGATCAAAGCCTGAAAAAACCTAATAAAACAGAAATGTATAATGGAAGAAGGTCAAAGCTAAGAGAAAAGCAATTCTCTAAACCATGATTTTATTTTCCCGAATCACATAAATAACAAACTTGATTTTTATCAGTCGAAACAGTCTGCTAGTTCTCTGGTTTGTAACTCAGGATGAACCATGGATTCAAAAAGATGATGGGTTGCTGCTCAATCAGCTATTTCAACAATCGAGTTCATGACTGTATGAAATTACAAGAGATGAACTAGCACAGTTACAGAAGTACATTTGCAATATATATATATATATATATAGATCCAAAGCAGATTCCTGTAGTTCACTTGTATTTTCTTACTGAGCAATGCCAACCCCGCATTAAAGGGTTGCTTGCTAACATTCCTCATAGCTGGCTCTGTTCTCTGTTCCAACCTTGGGAGAAAAAAATATAAAAATTGCTAATACATTCAAAAGAATTATTTATATCTGTAGCTGTATCAAGTCCTTTGGAATGAACCAAAACCCTGTTTAACTCCGTTTTGAATTTGACAAAATCATAATAGGATTCTTTTGCATTACAGGTTCTGATTTTACATGCAAGAGTCTATATACCTGGACGCAAAAAGGTTAAAGAACACAGATACAGAGATCAGACAATTCCAATATAACCAGACATAAATTAAACTATTTAATCATTGCATGGGAATCACACAGGAGAGGTAACATTTTTTAAGTCAAAATTGTGGATATGCAACAGAAGTAAATCCGACTGTTAATTGATCGTCATCGATATCTTCTTCTAAACAAGAAACCACACAGAAAATGTTTCCACCACCAAGCGACTGCTGATGTACATCTACATTGAATGTATCTTGCCAAACCATGTACAAGTTATCATTAATATTTGAATTTTAAACAATTTTACACCACTCGAGTTTAAATACTGTTGTTCTTGTTCCCCTCAGAGACATTCCACAAGTGGAAATTTACAGACAATCAACATGGCATCAGTTCAGACCGCCCGTCTGCTTTTTCTCATCATTGAGTTTATTACATCATTGAGTTTATTACAATTAAAACAAACACTAGAATCAATAAAACTTCCACTATTGGAAGATCCATGACTCAGATACTCTCATGCAACAGAATTACAAGAATCCTTTTGAAATACTAATTTGTTTTGCACCCGCACATTGAAAATTTGATCGCAAAAATAACATTTCAAATATTCAGATTCTGAAAGAAGGCTAAGAAGGCATCAGATAATAAGCGGAGTTGTAGTCTACATTTGAATTTCAGTGTGTAGGATAAGATTATTACATCATTTGCCTTCTTATGAATACCTTTATGAGGCCTACAATTACACCCTATTCTTACTCCCTTTGGTGGGGCCAACATGAAGACATGTTGAAGAATCAAAACTGGAAAATCCTTAGAGAGCCTCTAAAAAAAAAAACAATCCATTCCAACCTCTTGACCTAATCAAAATTCGACTTGGAAAGTTGAAAAATCTGGACCGTCGAGTTAAACCGATACTTCAAGTCAAATTTTCATGGTGAGCATCATGGTGAGGGCAAATTGATTGTATAGTTTGACTGCCCCTCATGATATGATCTTCATGTGACCACATCAACGGGAGTAAGAAGCAGGTGTAGATTTAGACAGACTCTATTATCTATACAAGGATCATGTAATTATGAGAAACTAACAGAACCAGCAAGCAATGGAACAAAACAATGACAATAATAAGTACGAAAACTTCTACTTAGAAGACCTCAACATCCTCTATTCGTTCTCGAACCTTCTAAATGTCTTGAAAAATCAACCCACCCCAAATCAGGAAAACAACCTAAAAACAAAGGTACCGAAATGGGTAGATGCAGAAACAAATATTAGGATCAAATATTCCAACCTCAACATTAGTTTTCAAGTTCTGAACAGAAGATCAATGGCATCAGATAATAAGCGGAGTTTGTGGTCCACATAATGATTCAGTCTGTAGGATAAGATTTTGTCATCATTTGCCATTTACATCGTAAATTAATCAGATGGTATCAACTAATGTGAGATCATTCAAAAATATGGAATTTCGGTGGGTCCATTTGACACTAGGGCAAGAGAAATTCTGCTATGGGCTGGTAAGCCAACCATTCGCTTTATGCACCCGTTATATCTCCTCAGCTATTGAACAAACCTGGGGAGAGGGTAAACAGATACAATTTCTGTAAAACAAAAAAGAAGAAGAGAGAAACAACCCAGTTCTTCAAATCCATTTATTTCAAATCCCATGATTTTATACTGTAAATGCTGCTTACATGCGCATCAATCTGGGTTTTCAAACGGTCCAGATTCATGAGCAGGTAAGGCTCGTTAAGAAAAAAGAACACAGTTGGCTCTTCAACCATAGCACATATGAACTACTAATCAAGAAAAAAAAATGCACTTTCTCCATTAATCAAGACAAAAAAAAAATACAATATTGAGCTCAAATCGAAGAGTTACGATTGGGGAAAACCAGTGAAGCGAGCGATTAAACGAGGAAAGAAATGAAATACGAAAACCAAAAATGTAGAACGACATCCATTAAGGAAATCGTACCTTCGAAGACCATAGATCAGGAAGAAAAACGAATGAGAGAGAGAGAGGAGAACACGAGAAACAAAGGTAGATGCCGAGGCACAGATGCATACGCCATAAGGGGTTTAAATAGGGTTCTCTCTAAAACCCTAAAACCCTAGTTCGTAACTTATGGAAAAAAAGAGAGAGTCCCGTAGACCGGTTTCGGACCTTTCGGTATCACTATCAAATCGACACAAGTAGCGCAGATAAGGGCGGGACCCACGATTATATCATCATCTTATCGGATGTGAACAGTGAACAATGAACAATGCGGAAGATCATAACCATTAGATCGTCATTTTATCAGGTGTCCACAATTAGATGGACGGGCCTAGGTGGGCCTAAATCCTCACAGTTTAACATGTCCACAATTAGATGGACGGGCCTGGGCCAAAATCTGCACAGGGCATCGGATTCACATTCAGGACAAAAAAAAAAAAAACATTCAGGGCAGAAAACTTTGGCCCGGATCTAAATTTATGGTTTGATATATAAATGAACCACAAATGGGGGCCTTGGAGAAAATGCATAAAATGATGACATATATAATAAGTATAATGTGCTGGACCTGGATATGATTTAAAGGAATGTTTGATAAATGGACTGATCTTGGTCCTGGCCCAAATCTAAATGTCGGGCTTATTATTTCTATTCATGGGCTAGTATTGGGCCTAAATGTTAGAAGTTTAATGAGCCAAGTCAGGCTGGTTCCTAACTAAATGTATCTGGACTAGGTTCAGGCTAAGCTAGGCCCGACTCCTTTATCCGAGTAAAACTTGCCTGACCGCCTACCAATGACCGTGGCCCACAATGAGAGTCACGTGACACATTTTTAGAGGGCATTGACCGTATGGATGTTTGGCCAATCCCTAGGTATCGGATCTACACACAAAATCAGTTTGATTAGTGATTTCAAACCTTTCCATCTTGTACCCCAAATAATGCTCAAATTCACACAGTTAAAATCAACACATGAAAATGACTCCAATCCAAAAAGTTATAAATCACTAATTAGGCTGATTTTTGGTGTGTAGGTCCACCTAGGGATTGCTAAACACCCATACGATCAGCATCCACTAAAAGTATGCCACGTGGCTCACATTATGGGTGGTCATGGCTTCTTGGACAGTCAGACCATAATATGTCATTATCTTGACCCATGTTGGTTACTGGAGGGTTCTCCATTTGACAAGTACCCTCACAATACTTTTTCTTTTTTCTAAAAAATAAATATTAAATTTCAAATCAAGGGATTGTCAGGGTACTTATCAAGTGGAGATGTGCTAACAGACTAACACCCAAACCATTACTCCAAAAGCACGGGCTGTTCTTTGATACCGAAGTCACTCAATTTGCCACGTAGTAGACTCTTTCCGGCCCACTGACTCCATGAATATTTGGCCCACATCTTGCTGGACCCACACACCAAAAATCAGCGTGATTGGTGATTTCTAGCCATAGGATTTGAGCACTTTTCATCATGGGCTTTATGAACAGGCCTATGAGTTGGTTCCAAGCCCATGATGAAAAGTACTAAAATCCAATGGCTAGGAATCACTAATCATACTGATTTTTGGTGTGTGGGTCCACCAAGATGTGGGCCAAATATTCATCGAGTCAGTGGGCCCTAAAAAGTCTACTACGTGGCAAACTGAGGGACTTTGGCATCAAAATTTTGATACCGAAGTATCATAGATTTTTCCCAAAAGCACTAGGTGAAGGAGGTGAGAGAGCTTAAGTCTTAACCTTTAGAATCCTAACATTCTACCTCGCTTCCAAGGCCGATGTCCATGGCGGCCAATTCTGAGGTGGCTTTCACTTTGGTACCCCTAGTTTCTCACTTATTATGAGGGAACCCCCAACATTTTTTCCCCCTACCCCTATTTTCTCTTTTTAAGTGAGCCCCCAAGTAGCCCTTGCCCTCAAATCTTTACATAACAATCAAAATGCCACTCACCCACCAGTCATATACCCAATCCGCCGGTGCTAAATTAGTGGCGTTTCTCTCCTCGAGCTGTCCGGACTCCGGAGTCCACTCGTTGGACCCCAAGACTCATCTCTCTCTCAATCACACTCATGTTGCACGCTATATAATAGAAGGTAAAGGATGCACTACGGAGCTTTGAGATTGATGCTCCCTACACCCAATATGCCTAACGGCCTTAACCTACTAACGATCCAGACCGTTTATCGGATGGCATGGACCAACTGAATTATTTTAACAATGTGATCAATATAAGAGACAAACAAACATGGCAACTAAACAAATATAAGATCACCGATAATGAATTAATGCTCATCCACGGAATATTAATCCACACATGAAGGCTGGTGATTTCATCGTCTTAATGTAATACACCTCAATCCTAGCCATCAGATATGAATATAATGACATCAGATTTAGGTGTACGGTCATTACCCCCACATCCAACTATTTTCTACTTTGTGGTGATATTATATTAACTTATGATCGATTCCATGTCATCATCGTCCCTATGTTTACGAGGATACCAAGTCTAAAATCACACTATGACTAAGCTTGACCGTTAGTCCCCAACTGAACCTGACCGTTGGTCGTCTCTTCTTTATTCTGGTTGGAATTCTTCAACGACGCTCTCCACCTGAAATTAGCAAACAGCATCTCCATCTCTTCCAGGGTTTTCCCTTGTGTTTCCGGTAGGAACGTATAAAAGAACATCCAAGCCACTGATGTTATTCCCGCGTACAAAAAGAAGGTCCCACTAATCGAGATGGCCTTGTACAGTGATATAAACGTCATCGCGATGATCCCACTTACGACGCGATTCACTGCAACTCCTATACTCGCACCTTGAGCTCGAAGCCTCAACGGGAAGATCTCCGAGCTGTAGACCCACGCGATGGGCCCCAGCCCAATCGAGAAGAAACCAACGAACGTTAAAACCATCGTGATACACAAAGCAATGGCCCACATGAGCTTCTTCTCTGAGTGATCGATCATATTTAACCCAAACGCTAGGCCCACGAGGGACACAATCATTCCTCCAACGCTAGTAAGAAGCAAAGGTCGCCGTCCGATTCTGTCTAGTAGAAACGTTGCTACCAAGATGAAAGAAGTTTTTGAGAATCCAACGGCCACCGTTGCACCTAATAAATCTGTTTTCTTAGTAATTCCGGCCTTCTTGAAGATTCGCGGACTGTAAAGCACCACAGAGTCAATACCAGAGGCTTGTTGGAAGAAATGTATACCAACGGCTGCGATTAAAACTCGTCTAACAGATGGTGATGGACGGAGGATAAGCTCCTTCCATACTGCTTCACCGTGGCTACGTTTCGGTACGGGAACAACCTCGTCGGTGCAATTTTCTGGTATACCTGCTGCAGTTTTGATGTCAGCGAGTCGAAACTCGGCCTCCTCTTTAGAATCAGAGGTTTTGAGGAGAACCCGTTTCGCGTCACCGAGTCGGCCTTGCATGACGAGCCAACGCGGTGACTCAGGCATAGTGAGTACACCAAAAGCTAAGAAGACTGAAGGAATCGCTCCGACTCCAAGCATGAGTCGCCAACCGAGATGTAATGGGAGTTTAGAAAAAGCGTAATTTGACACGTAGCCAAATAAGACTCCGGCGTTGATGAATACTTCAGGGAATGATGTTAAGAAGCCTCGAGAAGCTGCGGGTGAGAGCTCGGCTGTGTAGACGGGGGCGATCATGAGAGCATAGCCAACACCGACACCAGCGACGAATCGACCAACCATGAGGAAGGAGTAATTTGTAGCGAAACCCATGAGTAAAGCACCTACGAAGAAGATAGCGGCAGCGAAGACGATCGTGTAACGACGTCCGATCCAATCGGATGTTCTTCCTGCAGCTGCTGCTCCGATTAGGGAATAAAGGTTGATAATTCCTGATATGACTTCGACTTCTACGTCTGTTATCTTTAGGTCTTCTTGGATGAATAACGCTGCTCCACTCATCACTCCAATATCTAAGCAACACACAGCAAAATAAATCAAAAAAAGAAAAGAAAAGAAGGGAACCCATTTCATATAATATAAAAATAAGAACCCAAGCAAGAAATCAGTCTGAAAACAACAAAAACAATCTAAAAACATGAACCCAGAAATTAAAGATCAAAGACTCACCATAACCCAATAGAATCGAAGTCATGGAAGCTAAAATCGCACAAGCAAAAGCGTATTTGTTTCTCCGGCGTTTTTCCGGCGACGCAAACGGCGGAATTGGATTCTGAGATGCTCCGGAGACGGGGCTGTTTTCAATTTTCCGGTCATCCATTTCTCTCTGTATTCAAAAGAAGGGGTCAGAGAGAGAGAGAGAGAGAGAGAGGAGATTCAAGTAGGCATGAGCAGTGCTCAGTTGTTGAATGATGAGTTCTGGGCAGCTTAAATAGATTGATCGAAGCTTAAATCCATCAGAACAGTAAATCTCAGTCTGAGAGCTCTTAGCCTCACGGTCTCAAGACTCTCAAGTCTCACGGTCTCACCTCACCAAACTCTCACTTCCACATGTTTTGGGGTTTACATCAAATTATCAAAATACCCCTGAGGTCGTGTGAGAATAACGGTAACCTATGGTCGTGACTTGAGAATTGAAATGACCAAAATGTACTCTCTTCATGTTGGTGCATTGAACTATTGAAGCAAGGTTTAAAAGGGGCAATTATAAATTTATAACGGTATAACGGACTGGGGGCGTTACATTTTTCTGTTATAACGGCCGTTATAAGGGATTCTAACGCACAGAGTCAAAAACGGAAAATTAGGATAAAAAAAAAGCGGCGCTAAAATTTAAATTCAAACTTTGCATTTCAAATTTTCAATAAAATTCATAATGGAAAATAGCGGAAATAATGAACGTTTTTTGAACAATCTTTTAAAAAAAATAACGAACATTATTTTTGTTAGGAAAAATTTTTAAAGAAAAATATATTTACAAAAACAAAAACAACTTTCTGATATTTGCAAAAAAAGTAACTAAACGTCCTTTAAAGGGCGTTTCTACTTGACATTAAAGCTGAAAGGTTGACAAACGCTCTTTTAAAGGGCCTCTGTACCTGACAGACACCCTTTGAAAGGGCTTTTTCCCATAGATGAGTACAACCTCTGTCAAAATATTGAGCCACGTGGCAGACTCTTGATGGACGCTAACTGTATGGATGTTTGGCCAATCGCTAGGTGGACCTACACACCAAAAATAAACATGATCAGTGGTTTACAAGCGTTGGATTGAAGTTATTTTCATCGGTTGATTTTAACCGTATGAATTTGGGAATTATTTGAGTGCAAAGATCCAAAGGTTGTAAATTACTAATCAGGCTGATTTTTGGTTGCAGGTTCACCGAGGGACACACCAAACATCCATATGGTCAGCGTCCACTAAGAGAATGCCACGTGGCTCAATATTTTGACAGAAGTTTTACTCGTCTATGGGCAAACGCCCTTCTAAAGGGCGTCTGTCAGGTACTGACGCCCATTAATTTTTATCAGGGAAAAACGCCCTTTGAAAGGGCGTTTTGGTACTTTTTTTTTAAAATGTCACAGTTTTTTATGATTTTGTAAATAGATTTAAATTTTTTTTCTTTTAAGAAATTTTCCGTTTTTGTTATAATAGAAAATAACGACTGCTATAATCGTTATGACAACTGTTGCGTTAAAACGATTCATAACGGAACGGGGAGGTCTGAATCCATTATAACTGCCGTTATTTTCTTATAATGGCCGTTATTTTTTGGCCGTTTTAAAGGTCCATAACGTAACGGGGGAGTTCCGAATCCATTATAACGGCTGTTTTTTAAACCTCGGTTTAGATCGGTGTCAGGATCGGGGGACAACCATTTTGCTTACCCACATAGAAGATGAATAAATGGCTGATATTTGGTGAGGAGATCATCCTCACAAAAATTCAAATAATTCCGTTATTTTAAAAGTGTTTTAACGGTTCATAACATAACGGGGGAGGTCCAAATCCGTTATAACGGAATAACGGCCGTTTTTGAAACCATGGTCACTAGTTCAAGGAGGTCAGTGTAATTTTACAATGAAAGGGATAACAAGAAGCATGTCGATCACGCATCCTATTACCTCATATGATTAGGTCCTGGGGACCAAAGCAAAGAGGAGAAAACGGTGATACTATTTTAAGTCAAGTAAGTCAGAGAGAAAGAAACAAAGGATGGATGGGGTTGAAACATTTGCTTGGATGGCCCATTTTTTAACCTACTTTCGTGGGTCAAAAAAGATGGGCTGATAGGATGGGCCCATGTCTCATTTGATAGTCAGTAAAGGACACTGGCCTTTTGCCCCTTGTTCAATTATTGTGCACTGAACTATTTTTGGGAAAATCTTAATAAATTAACAAAGGGTCGGGCTCCGTTGACAGATCTAAAATGACAGACAAAATGACAGGGACACAATATAAGCCACGTGGCACACTGTTACAGGACTCTGACCGTATAGATGTTTGTCCGATCCCATGTGGACCTACAAACCAAAATTCATCCTGGTTAGTGATTTATAGAGTTCAGATTGGACTTATTTTCATGGGCTGATCTCAACTGTGGGAATTTGAGCAGTATTTTAGGTACAAAGATGCAACAATTATAAATCACTAATCAGGCTGATTTTTGGTTTGTAGGTCCACCATGGGATAGGAAAAACATCCGTACGGTAAGAGTCTTGTAACAGTGTGCCACTGGCTTATATTGTGTCCCTGTCATTTTAGATCAGTCAAAAGAGCCCGACTCATTAACAAATTTGCTTGTAGTAATTTCTCAAATTCCGTAGTCAATTATGTTGCTTGCGAGTTCGATTAATTTTGCCGTTGATTCCGATCATTAGGGGATTCCTAGATCAAGTGGGAGAATTCTTGGAAGAAGAGCATGGCGGGATGCAAGGTTAACATTAGAACTTATAGGTGCTGTTTGTGTATATGGATTGGCTCGCACCGACATCAATTATTGTACTTTTTGAGTTTTATTAGGGTATTTTCGTTTCCAAAAGAATCGTGAAATTTGTGAGATTTCCTTGTTGATTTGGAACTAGGGTTTGGGAGTCAAATACGAGTCTTTATTTTTAAAATAAAAAGTGTCATTTTATGGACTTATTTTGTACTTTTTCAATTCGCATTTAGCGACCTCTCTCGATCATTGTTGTCGTGGGCAATCCGCACCCGTGTGCGGATTGTTCTCTTTTTATTTATGATCATGACTTGTTTGTGATTGTTATTGATCTAGTCGATGCAAGGTCTTTGCAACATTTTGTACACAAGGGTATTTTTGTAACTCGACCATAAATTTGAAAGTAATTAGTAATACCCCCTTATACTTTAAAACTTCAAGATTACCCTCCTTGACTTCGTTAACAGTGGTTGACTTAAACGGACTTATTTAGATTCTGCGGATTGGGATCGGCATCCTCCGATCCTGAGATTTTGAACCATGATTTGTATGGAATACACTAGCTCGACATTCAATCAGGCATTATGTGATCCACTAGATATAGCTTTAAAAGGAGTCAAACGACGAAATAGATTTCATGTAGGCAACTCCAAACAATTGGGATAATCCGTAGTAGTAGTAGTAGTAGTAGTAGTAGTAATAGTAGATGATGATGATGGTGATCAACGAATCCATTGATGGGAGTAAAACTTCTGTCACAACGGATTGCAAATCAGGCAATCACAAGCTAACGAGTTCTTGGCACGTACCCAAGTGCTTTTTGCAAGGTGTCCATGTGCTTTTGCTTTGCGGCGGATGTGCCGAGAACTCATTGGCTTGTGATTGTGTGATTTGCGATCCGTTGTGACAGAAGTTTTACTCCATTGATGGTAAATCTGATAGGTTCGCTTCACCCACATGAAATGTAAATGTTAGCAAATCCAGGGATTAAAAAAACGGTCTCTTAAATTCTTTTTGTTATTTGTTTCCAAAATTGAAACAAATCTAGCTAAAAATCAAAATATTAAGAAAGAGATTGAAGGAAGAAAAAAAAAATAAAAGGGTCAGGTTCCGGTGACCAACAGTTTTGACCAACATTTTTTACCAACACCTTCGTGTACCCTCATTGAAGATGAATCAATAGCTGATTTTTTTGTAGGATGATCTCCTCGTCATATAGATAACCCCAACAAAAAATCAGCCCATTCCGAAATTTCTAACCCCATTAAATGTGGTTTTCAAGTTCCACAGTGAAAATCGACAGGCCATAATTCTTCAACTTCTAAATCAGTCTATGAATATCAGAATAATTCGAACTTTTGTGACGATGATCTCTTCACCATAGAGATCGTCCTCACCAAAAGTCAGCCATTGATTCATCTTCTACGAGGGTACACCAAGGTGTTGGTCAAAACCGTTGGTCACCGGAACCCGACCCAAAATAAAAATGCAAATTCAAAGTCTAAGCAGATCTCCTCTACGTCTCAAATTCCGGGTCGGTTTCAACGAGGTGACCTCAGGTTTTAATTTAGTCGTAGCCCCAGATTTTCTTGGATAATAGAAACGTGAAGCTAAATACTCCCCGAAAAGGACAAGTTGAAGAACGCGACAGCTTTCAAATTTTCAAAACCAGACGGTTCTCATGAATCTCATCTCTCCACGGTCAAATACACGTGCTTTGAAGTTTGAAGTTTGAATTAGGACACCTGCTCACCTCATGAGTAAAACTTCGATGACAGGGCAGCAGATTACGGCACTTTGTACCGGCGGACCACCTTGGCCTCACCACCCACGTACACATGTGTTTACCCGTATCCATCCATTAAACCCACGTGGGTATACAAAAATGCCACATGGCATACTTTTATAGAGTGGTATGTAAAAAATGCTTAAATCCAATGGTTAGAAATCACCAATCACACTGATTTTGGGTGTATAGATCCACCAAAGGATGTGTCAAATAGAGAGAGTTGGGTATACTGATTTGTATACCCAACGTGATGTCCACCCACCATTTTCACGTGTAGTATCCTGTTCTAAATGTATTCATTAGAGTATATATCCGGTTGAATTAGTATTAGAATTGTAATAAGTTGTGTGAGGTACTAATTGATCTTATTCGTACAAGGAGAATATTGTATGAGATACACCAATAAGTTGTATGTGTTACAATTAAGGCTCAGGCTCCTAAAACCCCTTTTTTCTGACCCATCACGGGTCTCTGCTCGGCAGCACTATCAAACACAGTTGGATTATTGGAATCCACGGCGAGCACACGACTCCTGAGAGGGGTCAGAAAAAGGGGGTCCCTTGAGCCCGACCCAACAATTAATTTCTATTCAATAACTAGAGATGCATTAGTTAAAACCAAGGTTTGAAGGAGGCTGTTTTAACGGTTAAACGAACTGGGGGCGTTACTGTTAAAACGGATTGAAACGGCCAGGGGCAAAAACAGAAAAAAAAATGAAATTTAACGGAAAAAAATAAAAAATTGGCGCTGAAATTCAAATTTTAAAATTTGAAAATAAAAAAATATAGAATTTTACGGAAATTTAATGGATTTTAACGGATTTAACGGCCGTTTTTTCACAATATTTTTCAGAATTTAATGGCGGTTAAAACGATTTTAACGGCCGTTAAAATAAAAAACGTTAAAACATGTTTAAACGGTTTTAACAAAAATGGGCTTGGGGTGTTACCATTTAAACGGCCGTTTTTAAAACCATGGTTAAAACCACAAATTTTCTATGGTGGTTAGGATCTCTTTTAGCTTCACATGTTCACCTCAATTATGTTCCTCTCCTTTAAATCTGAATCACAAAAGACCAACTCTTATCTTACTACAAACCAAAATGGCCGCAGTTGATTTTAAATGTCAAGTTCCTATCACCTCCTGTCCCATTCTTGCATTGGAGTTGGAATCTCCAAAAGAAAAAGGGCATACATGTTCATTGGTGTTGATGGGATTGCGCTTGCCCCCGTACTACAGTTGCCAGGGGTTCAAAGAAGGGAAAGACCAAGGTTTAAAGGAGGGCGTTTTAACGGTTAAACGGACTGGGGGCGTTACCGTTTAAACCGTTTAAACGGATTGAAACGGCCAAGGGCAAAAATGAAAAAAAAAGAGGGAAAAACGGAATTTAATGGACTTTAACAGAAAAAAAAGTGGAAAAAATGGCGCTGAAATTCAAATTTTGAAAATAAAAAAAAAAATAGAATTTAACGGAATTTAACTGAAATTAAACGGAATTAAACGGCTGTTTTTTTTCACAAAATTTTCAGAATTAAACGGCTGTTTAAACAATTTTAACGGCCGTTAAAACAAAAAAACGGCAGTTTTTTTCAAAACCGATAAAACGTGTTTAAACGGTTTTAATGGAAATGGACTTGGGGCGTTACCGTTTAAATGGCCGTTAAAACCGTTTAAACAGCCATTTTTAAAACCATGGGAAAGACAACTTCTTTATACTTAGCCCCTCTAGTGGGGTTCAGG
Organism: Euptelea pleiosperma; assembly: GCA_035048495.1. Lineage (NCBI taxonomy): Eukaryota > Viridiplantae > Streptophyta > Magnoliopsida > Ranunculales > Eupteleaceae > Euptelea > Euptelea pleiosperma. The sequence goes on along the minus strand of CM068552.1, from coordinate 2,793,770 downwards.
TGCAGTTGGCATGCTTCGATACTGTGTTTAACGGACCCAACTAGTTATTTTTCGGTCCGACTCGAAGCCCAAAACCTAGGGCAGACTCAACCCGACGTTGGGCTAGGGTTGGATTGGCCCCTTCAGTATTCGGGTTGGGCTCAGCCTTAGATTTTGACAATAATCGGGTTGAACTATATAGGGTTGAGGTTTCAGCCCACCCTTAGCCCACACACACCCCCTCTATGCAGAGGAGTCTCATGGCCCTAAGTACTGCATTTTTTGCGCCCACCAAGCGCATGGTTGTTTAGCCCACCTTGTCCTTGTCGGATATATACAAAATATCAACCTGATATCTCGAGGCATTGGATTCAAGCATATTTTTTGGGTACTAAATTCAACGGCCAGAAATTATCAATCAATTTGATTTTTAGTCTGTTTATCCACCATGGGACTTATTTGCCCTACCATGGGAAAAATCTAGGATACAGAATTCTTTATCAAAATTTTGATGCAGAAGTCCCTCAAATTGTCACGTAGTACACTCTTTCAGGCCCACTGCTCCTCTGAATGTTTGGCCCACATCTTGGTGGACTTTCCACCAAAAATAGTTTGATTTCTAGCCATCGGATTTGAACATTTTTCATCGTGGGCTTGAACCAACCCATAGGCCTGTTCATAAAATCCATGATGAAAAAGTATTACTCGAATCCCACAGTTAGAAATCACCAATCATGCTGATTTTTGGTGTGTGGACCAAACATTCAGGGGGGCAGTGGCAATTTGAGGGAGTACTTCTACATCAAAATTTTGACACAGAATTCTGTATCATAGAAAGGCTTCCTACGGTGAGACAGGCCCATGATTTGTAATTGTGTATTGTGTCTCATCTAGAATACCTAACATTTGACCATCTGATCATCTGATCATAACCTTCAGATCCATTGCATTCCTTGTAAATTCGAACAAACAGATGTCTATGATCATCAATCCGATCATTTTCCTCATCTAGAAGTTCCGATCAAACAAAATCTTCTTTCTTTCACTCATCCCATGCCTTGATATTAACAAACATATACAGTTTTTTTTCCTGGCTTAATAATTTCTTATATTTTTCTCAAACAAAAGATCTCTCTCACTCATCCATGGTTCGCCGCCGATCCCAGTCCTGATCGCCTCGATCATAATGGTCCTGGCAAGAAATCCCCAATATCGTTCAGATCGATGGGGCTGATCCTGATCCGGATCGCCCAATCCAGAATGGGATCGGCCGAGACTTCGAACCATGCATTCATCCCATGCATTTGTCTCCACTGTCTTGTTCCTTCTTGAGGTCTGCAGGGGGTAGAAAGCAATCCATGGACAAACCCCATATATTAAAATCGACCTCGTCGATCATCCACGTCTCCTCCATGTTCCTCTTGTGATTAGCCGAACCCGCGCCATATCTAAAAAGCGTGACCGTGGTCCTCCCACGGTGAGCAATGTTGATGCCATCAATGTACCTATAGTCCTCGATCACCGATTCCATGCTCGTCTCCCAAAACACACTATCACCCCCCTTGGTATTCATCCTCAGTAAGTGAGAATCCTCAAATTGCATTAACAGACCGGTTCGCTGGCTGAAGTAGCCCCATATGGTATGGTGAATGATCTCGAAGCTGTTGCTGCTTCGCGCCTTAAGTGTCGCCAGGCTTGCGTCGAGCTTAAGTATGAAGCAGTCCTCATTGTTGACGATCTTTTCTCCGATGCATACCGCATCCAAAAATAGGTTAGCGGTCGACCTGGGGTCCAGTCCCTAAGAATATCCATGGTAACAATAGGGATCGGTGTGTTAAGGGTATGTAGTCCACATGAAAATGCAATGTAAATCATATCGATGACGTATTACTGTTAAAACGGTAAAAGGGACTGGGGGCGTTACCGTTTTTTCCGTTATAACGGATTGTAACGCACAGGAACAAAATGGGAAATAACTGCACCGAAAATTTCAATATATGGAAGATATTGAATTAATATAACTAGGAAGTTCTCTTCAAGATGTATCATGTACCGATGATCAGATAGGATGGTTTGATTCGTAGTCGCATCAACCGTTGATTTGTCAGAATACTAGAGCACATCATATATATATAGGAACGTTAAAACTTTGTATGCAATGTTCATTCACCACTAGAGGCCGTTAACGGTATAACGGATTGGGGGCGTACATTTTTTCCGTTATAGCTGTTAAAACGAATAGTAACAGATGGGCAAAAATGGAAAAAATTCAAATTTTGAATTTCAAAATTTTCAAAAACAAAAAACCCAGAGAATGACGGAAATAATGACCTATTCTTCGTAAATTTTATCAGAAAATAACGTCATTTTTTTTAAGTGCCAAAACGGTTCAGAACGTAACGGGCTTTGGGCGCTACCATTTTAACGTAAAATAACGGCCTAACTGGAAAGCGCTGAAATTTAAAATTTGAAATTCAAATTTTTCAAAAACCAGAAAATAACAGAAATAATGGTCATTTTTTTCAGAAAATTAGGCCGTTTTTTCTAAGCGTCAAAACGGTTTATAACAGCCGTTATTTTTGTTAAATAAGGGCAAAGTGAAACGGTCCAGATTGATGATCATATCAAGCACTTGAGCAAAATAATTTATAAACCTAAGAATTATAGTAAATGGGTAATTAGGATCATAATTAATTACGTTTGAACGCGCGCTAAAAACTAGTAACAGAAATACCTGTAAGAACCGACGTAATGGTCTGGGTGGACCCTTTGAGGCGTGTGATTGTTGAGCGGCGAATTGCCGCCACGCCACCTTGCCGTCGCTCCCGGCGCTCACCTTGCACCCAGACACGATGAGCTCCAGATACCATAGGTCCGGGTTTTTTTGCCAGAGCACAAACCCTCCGATCTCACCATTTCCCCTTAGCTTCACACTTTCGTCACTCGTGTGGAATTCTGATGCACACATCTTCACCTGTCCGATCGCGTACATGCTGTTCACTGAGTTCAATGCCTGCTGTCCTCCCGTCGCTGCTATGTACTGCTGAACGATATACTTCGCCGTCGAAGCTTCCTATTGACAAATTATCGATATATAGTCAACAAATGAAAATTTAATTGCTACCTAGCTTGGAGATCATATCCTAGCCAGAAATCAACCTGTTCAATTTGCTACATTATATCATCATCATCATCCTTTTTTCAATGGTATGGGGAATCTGTTGCATTAAGAGTTGAAATTCTTTTGGCAAAAGCCCTAGCAAACAATTGTATATAGCGTGATTCAAAGCAGGTTTGAAAGGGGTCGTTATGTCGGTATAACGGACTGGGGGCATTACCATTTTTTCCGTTATAACGAATTGTAACTCTGAGGGGCAAAAATGAAAAAAACAAAAGAAGAGGAAAATAACGGGGAAAAATGGTGCTAAAATTCAAAATTTGAATAAAAATAATAACATAAATAACGGGCTTTTTTCCCCACAAAATTTCTCAAAAATAACGTACATAACGTAGTGGGGGAGGTCCAAATCCATTATAATGACCGTTATTTTCTGCGCGTTATAACAGTACATAACGGAACGGTGGAGGTCCAGATCCATTATAAAGGCCGTTATTTTCATTATAACGGCCGTTTTTTAAACCACGGTTCAAAGTACACGATATCATTTCGGTATTGGTTTTGGATGAAATTACTTTGTGAGACCAAAACGAAATACTAGTGCAAATTTACACATTAGATGAAATATCGCTCGGCTTCGGATGAAACTTCGTATATTTAAATTGTCATGCCCTCTGGCGATGCCGAAACAATTGGGCCGATGACAATCCCCTTACTGACACATTGAATTGCGAAACTCTAAAGACTTCACATGTACCACGGTAAATGCAAGCCTATGGTTGCATCTAGTGGAGAAAAACACATGTCACACATCCCAGCTTAACTGCGAAGTTCTGATCAAAGAAAATCAAACTAAAGATGGAAATTTTTTCCTTACGATGGAACAATCTTTAATCGGACGATTGACCGCGTAATCAGACTGCACTTGAAGAGGGATGAGCGGAGATCCTACAACATTGAGAAGGAGCTGTAGCTCGGCATTACGTCCACCTAAGGGAGGTGACAATGAAGACTTGCCGGAAGACTGAGATTTCATCCACGTGTGCATGTTCTGCCATCGAAGAACGGCATTGCTGCCCATGCCAGTGAACATCTCTTCGGGGATAGGAACCTCGAGGACGGTCTCCAAACCATCTTCTCGATCGGAATTTGGACAGAGTTTCCTCATTGGAAGTTTTGGGAAGACGGGGAAGAAGCCTTAGGAAAAGGCTACGCTCTCCTGAGTAGGCAGTTGGGCGTGGAAATTAGTGGGGGTGGGAGCCACCTTGCTTGCGGCTCTCCTTGTTTGTAGAAGTCGTGTGGGCACGATTTTATTTGGTGCAGTACTGTTTGACCATTTATTTGACTTTTTATTTTTGTTGTATTTTAGCACTACCCCCTGCAAATTAGTTGAATTAGTTGCTGCCACTATTCTCAAGGAGTGAAATTTGTATGACAGCTCACAATATGAGCCACACCTGGCACTTTTTAGAGAACGCTGACTGTATGGATGTTTGGCCAATCCCTAGGTGGATCTACAAACTAAAAATCGGTCTGATTAATGACTTTAAACCTTTCGATCTTGTATCCCAAATAATGCTCAAATTCTCACCGTTAAAATCAACCCATGAAAATGACTCTAATCCAGAAATCACTAATCAGGTTGATTTTTGGCTTGTAGATCGACCTAGGGATTGTCCAAGCATCCATACGGTCAGCGTTCTGTAAAAAAGTGCCACGTGGCTCATATTGTGACCGCCGGTCATGCAAGTTTTACTCCTCTCATCAAGAGGCTAGATCAAGGGGTATTCCAAAAATGGACGACGAAGTATATATAGTTCGCTCTGAGAGGAGGGCTCGATTCTTCTGGATTCGCCATTGAAGCAAACCTTATCAACTACAGATGCAGAGAAAGATGAAGAAGAAATGGACTTCGATGCAAATCTGTACCAGTGAAGGGAGGCTAGGGTTATTGAGACAGAACGTTATGAATGAACTTGGGTGAAAGATGACATAGCCTTTAATGGTGTATGTTATGACGTGCAGTGAACGCTATAAAAGAACATTTATGGCGTTCACCGGATTATTGTAGTGAGCATAGATCTTGTTCTGAGTCTTCTGACCATTATCCGCTTTTGGGAAAGCGTATCTCTCCCCCTAAATTGGAGAATATACCCATTCAAATTCCACAAGTTTTTGACTCTGCACCAGGCGGTGTTGGAGCAGGGAGCTTACGGGTGTTGGAGCAGGACTTTGGCTTTATTAGAGCCAATCTGGATAGAACCTCCAAAGAGGTTGAAGAACTTCAAATACAGCTTGAGGATGAGCCCTTGAATGATACTTTGACCACCACCATCTCTAACAAAGAAAAGAATTCTCCAAGCTCCAGATCCGAGGCAGGAAACTTGATTTCAGACCAAGCTAATTAAGATCAAGAACTATGTTGTCTACTTCTTTAAAGCTAAATTTGCAACCCATCCTACCCCTATTCATGAGGATATCCTCGGTTGGTTCCTTATTTGGTGACCATCTCTGAGAAAGATTATCTAGTCAGAATTCTGGATGAGGAAGAGGAAGAGGAAGAGGGTAAGGAAACGATTTTTAGCATGAATACCTGATAGTGCTCCTGGGCGGCTGGGCCAGATGGTTTACAGGGATGCTTCTTTCGTACATGCTGGTATATAGTGGGTGCAAATGTTACTAATGTTGTGATATCTTTCCTTAGGTTTGAGAATTTTCCTAGAGGATTGAGGTCGAGTTTCTTGGAAGAAAATGGTTCAATTCTAAACTTGGACAGTTCAGGCCTATATGTTTAAACAACTTTCATCGCAAAGATTATGGCTTCTAGGCTCGGTAGCATTGCTGGTAGCTAGAGTTGTCTCCTATGAGCAGCGCGCTTTCATAAAAGCGAGTAATGTCCAAAGTAAATGATGAATGAACTGAAAAAGAAAAAACATGGCGGAAATGTGGGCATCGAGATTGACATTTCTCAAGCTTTTGATTCCTTAAGCTGTGACTTCTTGTAGAAGGTTTTGGGTAAGTTTGGGTTTCATCTTACTTGGTGCAGGTGGATACAGGAAATTATTTCAAACTCCCACTTTTTGATTTTTATCAACGGAGGCCCTTGTGGTTACTTTGCCGCGAGGAGAGGCCTACAACAAGGAGACCCCACTCTCTCCATTTCTCTTTGCTCTAGTGGAGGACTATTAAGGGATCTACTTCCAGAACCAATAACCCTATCTGGCCAAGCCCTTGAGAAAAACATAATAAGGGCGGCCGACGCGAAGTGGGTAAGCTTTTAAGCCTGACTGATACACAGAAGTATTATAGGAAGGTGGGCCTTACAGGTTGCCTAGCCCATAAGGTTTGGCATGCTACCACTCCATGGGCCTATAAGATCAGCATAGCACACAGCCCAGTCATCTATTCATGATTTTTTTTCTTTTTTTCTGGGGGATGGGGGCTGGATCGCAAGACCAGTGTGGCAGCTAAGAGCTGTGCTAGGCGCATGTTATCTATGGATGTGAGGCACACTGATGTCTTAACCCTAATTTTATGACTATTATCTTAAGGGAGATGATTTTAGGATAGTTCAGGGTTGCATATTAGGACGCGTGTACAGCGTTGGGCCGGGTTCCCGTCCCGGCCCTAATGGTGTGGGCCTCGAGTCGGGTTGGGCTTTTCAGCCAAATCGGCCCAAGCATTTTTTATTAATAATTGGTCGGGCTGGACGGGCCGGGCTTGTTGGACCGGACTAATTGGACGGGTTCATCAGGCTGGGCCTGGGGGCCAAAATGCCAGGCTGAGACTGTGGGAATGGTTTCGAGAAAGTTGAGGACATCTTTAGAAAAAAATGGTCAAATGTGAATAATTTTCTTGAAAATGTCCAAAGATGGCGCCATGCAAATGGCTTAGATTTCCATCATATGTTAATTACCATAGTGTCGGGGCCACTAAATCACTAGCCCGGGATGACGCAACTTATAATGGGCACCATTGCCCAGCCGATTATGGAAAGGGTTTTACTACCATATCATAGACCTTACTAATAATTCGGTATACTTGACGCTTTTTGTTACTCACCGCTGCCATCTGGGCCCACTGGCCGCATGGACGTTTAGCCCACCCCTTGATGTCTATACACACAAAAAATCACCCTGATTGGTGATCTCTAGCCATTAGATTTTAATACTTTTTAAGGTGTGATTCTAGCCGTTGGATTCAACCATTTTTTTAGTACTAAAACAACGGCTAAAAATAAAGCTGATTTTTGGTATGAATGTCTACCAAGGAGTAGGACATTAGGTTGTATTGTTTTCCCTAGGAAAAAAAATCTATGATGCCGACTTTTTTTTATTTTTTATCAAACTTTTGATGCAGAGCAGCAGAGGACACGTAGTAGACTCTTTCGGACCCACTGCCTACCTGAATGTTTGACCCACATCTTGATGGACCTACCCACCAAAAAATCAATGTGATTAGTGATTCCTAACCATTTGATTTGAGCACTTTTTCATCAAGGGTTTGGAACCAACTCATAGGCCTCTTCATAAAGCCCATGATAAAAAAAATGCTCAAATCCTATGGCTAGATATCACCAATCACACTGATTTTTATATCAATGTGTGGGCCAGACAGTCAAGGGGAAGTGGGCCCGAACGAGAATCCTGCATCAAAGAAGGGCCCCGTCTAGACTCGTCTGGAACGTCCACTGTCCTGACCTAGAAGCTGTTGAAACATGAAAGCATGTTTCACACCATTAATGACCTTCAAGTGTGCCAGTAGCTAAATGCCACGTACACACAATCTGAAATTCCCTGTCATGGTTCCTCGATACCTTTAATGCGTAAGATAGCAACTTCGGATTTTATTTGTCCACTTTATCCACCAAAACCAAGGCAGAAGCAGTGCTGCCCTGACTAGTCGTATTCACATCTAACATGAAGGACTCTTTGTCGAGGTTAGAATTCAAAAACTTCAAGCCCAAGTGCCCCCCAACCGACATGTTGGCAGAAGAGAGTAGGGTGGGTGCGCAGTGCGCACCCTTGTTCGCGTGACGAAAGGAGCCTAACTTTTAACACACATGGGAAAAAAAAGAAAGAAACACCGTCCGAAATGATTTTGTTTCCTTGGATCCCCACATTTGTTGGTGGGGGACACTTTGGTCTTCCCGAAAGCTAGCCTCCTTTTTCTTGCCTGTTGCCAACTTCCCACCTTCCTCTCTGCTCTTCTTATAAAGAGAAAAACCATAAATGTGTTTCTATATCGTATGAGGCACTGGGATCCACCATTTGATCCTGGATGATCTCAACCAACAGATTCATTGTGTGGTGGTGATCATCAGATTGAGTCAAGCAAAGTGGTCAGCAGGTTCGTGGGCAAGTGTGTGAGGATGGGTTTTAAACCTAGGTAAATTCTCGATTGGGGGGGGTTGGGGGGTTTAGGTAATCAATGGTAATCATTCAATCACATTGATCGTCAAAATAAAATTTGACTTTTAAATCTAGAAAAAAGTCCACCCATTTGATTGGGTGACCGATTGTTATTTTATCTGATTTTGGGTTGCTTTTTTGACCCAACGGATTTCTTATGTGGGACCCGCGACCCAATTGCCGTGAACCATGGCAGCGGAACTGCCCAAAAAAAAGGAAGTGGCACTATCTTAAAGTTTGAACCCAAAATCAGCCTGATTAGTGATTGGGAAAAATTATTTGCACCCCACAAATTGTCAAAGCACCCAAGTAAAAGTAAAAATTCGTTGACTGCCCACGATGACAGCCCACAATATGAGCCACGTGGTACACTTTTAGAGGACGCTAACTGTATGGATGTTTGGCTAATCTCTAGATGGGCTACAAACCAAAAATCAGCCTGATTGGTGATTTCAAACCTTTGAATCCTTCTACCCCAATAATGATCAAATTACTACTATTAAAATCAACTTATGGAAATAACTCCAATCCAACGCTTAGAAATAATTGATCAGGCTGATTTTTGGTTTGTGGGCCCCATCTAGGGATTGGCCAAACATACATAAGGTCAGCGTCCTCTATGAGTGTGCCGTGTGGCTCCTACTGTGGGCGGTCATGGGGCAGTCAAAAGTTTTACTCAGGTGCTTTCTTAATTTGTGGGGTGCAAATAAAATTTCCCTATAGTGACCTCTGGATATTTGTACGCCAAATAATGGTCAATAATCTCAAAATCCAACGGTTAAAATCAACCCATGAAAATAACTCCAATCGAACACTTAGAAATCAATGATCAGACTGATTTTCGGTTTGTAGGTCCAGCTAGGAATTGGCCAAACATCCATACGGTCGGCATCCACTAGGAGCTTGCCACATGGCTCATATTGTGGAATGTCATCGGCCTCGATTACAACCTCTGTCATCAAAGTTTTACTCTACTTTTATAAACGGGAGAAAGGATCTGGCTTCTCTGAAAAAGCTACTCCGGAATTCTCTTTTTTCCCTTGGAAAGATCTATCTATCTGTCGCTTTGGATACAGACCCAACCAAACAAGTCAAAACGCGTGCTGGGAATTTCTTATTTTGTCGTTATTAATTGGACCTATGTACACGTGGTGATGACGTGGTAAGTCTGAGCGTGTTTGTGCCCGAGCCTCGTAAAATAATTATTTCAAAAATACAATAATATTTTAGAGCGGGCTCCACGTGTAGTCTCTCCTACTTGTATTTACTCTAAGAATCCGTCAGCGTACGGCTGGTTACAACTGTTTAGTCTCTCGGTTATTTAGAAGCTTTCTCTTGGTAGGCGGCTCCCATTTTGCCAACTTTTAAATTAATTATTATTTATTACGTGGAGGAATGCTACGACGCAACCCTGCGAGCTGCATGCAACGCCTCCATCTATGTCCATATTTCAAATTCAAATGTGTCGTTTTTGAGGAATTTTTCTTGCCTTTTGCGGGGTTGCATCTGGGGTATGCATGCTAACATTCCTCTGTTTACTTGATACCATGATTTAAAAAACCACCGTTTTAACGAAAATAACGGCGTAATAATGGATTCAGACCTCCCCCGTTAAGTTAAGTACCTTTTTTAACGCCGCTATTTTCTTAAAAAAAGTCTGTTCTTTTCCGTTATTTTAATTTTCTGTTATTTTTTGTAATAGCTTTTACTGAAATTTTGAATTTTAGTGCCATTTTTTCCGTTATTTCCCTCTTTTTTTTTTTTTTCGTTTTAGCCACTGTGCGTTAGAATCTGTTATAACAGTAAAAAAAATGGTAACGGCCCCTTTCAAACCTTGCTTGGTACAACTTTTATTATATGGCTAATCACAGCGTTCAGACATTTTTGTTTGGCTATGGCAATGTCTCAGGCACTTTGTTCTGTAAATAAAATAAGTAGGGCTATCAATGGACCGGGTCAACCTAATAATTACATCCAAACAGTTCAGTAAGATTGGGTTTTAATCTAAGAATCATGATAAGCTATCTGATTGGTTCAAAATCAACATTGATCCAATCTGATAATGACCTGAAATGTTATTTTCAAATCGATAGAATTTATGTTTATAAAATCATTTTATTCTACTTAAGAAATTGAAAAAACTTGATTTTTTAATCAAATTTAACCAAGTTTATCGATCAGGTAACTCGATATTAGGCTACGTATGTTCGATTTTGTCTTAATGATTAGTTGTTCCGAATGCTGTTACTATCGAAGTCTCGGCCGCTCCCGTTCTGTATCAGGTGATCCGGATCAATCCAAAAAATGGATCGTCTCGCCTCAAGCTCACTGTTTCCCAATGAAGTCTCACTTTGTCTCGGGCGAGATGCACTGATCCCGTTCTTGATCGAGCCGATCCGGTTCGGTTCGGGATCGGAGCCCACCGATTGGAGATTTTTTCGAACCCATTTTCCATTTGAATACCGGTTTGGATAGTCGTTTTCATGCCCAACTAGAAATTGTTTATTTCGGGAAAAACATGGTACCCTCTTAAGGAATACGTTCTCCTTAGGGTCTATACCATCAACTGGAGTAAAACTTTGATGACAGGGCGCAGTGAGAGCCACGTAGCAAACTCCTAGAGGACTATCAGTAACGGCATGGATGTTTGGCCAATCCATAGGTGGACCTACAAACCAAAACTTAGCTTGATTAGTGATTTCAACTGAGGTTATTTTCATGGGTTGATTTTAACGGTGTAAGTTTAGCATTATTGACCATTATTTGAGGTACAAAGATCCAAAAGTTTGAAATCACTAATAAGGCTAATTTTTGGTTTGTGGGTCCACCTAGGGATTGGCCAAACATCTATACGGGCTGAGTCCTCTAGGAGTATGACACGTGGCTCACACTGCGCCCTGTCATTCGCCTTGATGCACCTAAATTTCTACTACACGATTCCCGAGGAATCTAACTTGCTAACGTATAAAAAGGTACTTCACAGGAGGACAACATCAAGACTATTACCCTTGAAATGACTGCGTTGCAGGCCCAATGAGCAATCGTTTCTCGGCAGGTCTTGGTGCTGCCGGCTTCCTTTGCAGGCGTCAAAGCTTCTCTGTCTCTCTCTCTCATCCTTAAAAATAATAACAAAATCCCAGATTTTCTCAAATCCTATATATTCATTTTTAAAGTACCTTTTTCTCCCACACGCAATTTAGAAGTTCAGACTCGAAACAGAGACACACAGAGAGAGAGGATGGCGAAACGATTCAGGCTTCGAATTTCCCGAGTCATACCATCCTTCCAGTCTTGCCGGTCCAAAGACCCCTCCAACTTGCCGGAAAACCCATTACCAGCATTCTTCCGCCTCTCTCCTGTTAACCCTAAAGCCATCGACATCGACTTCCCGCCGATCACAGCCTTCCCGGCCCCACCACCTTCCAAGTCTCACCATTCTTCCCTTAAACGACACGTGTCGTCCGCTATCGTATCAGTCGGTTGTGGGTGCCGATCAAAATCCGGCAGACCGTACGTTACATCCGACGATGACTCGCCAAATTTCCGATGGAAGAAAGAGGAGAAATGGCACGTAGTTGCAAGAGTCCATGATGAGATACCTCGCAGGAAAATATACAACTCGTCAGTTTCCGGAGATTCCGAAGGCGATATATCTCCATCTCCACCGCCGCGGCCGGCTTCGAAAAAGAAACAAAGAAACAAAAAGAAGAAATCGAAACCGAGAGCTCGTTTCAGTACTTCTTCGGCTGATAGCGGTTGGTTTAGCAGCGAAGGCGGAGACGAGAGCTACGATGAGGAGACTGAAACCCTTGTTTCTTCTTCTAGAACCTTCTCGACTGATTCTTCTACGGACTTCGATACCCACTTGGAGACGATTCGTGAGTCACCTATTAACGGTCCAAGGCGTAAGAAGAAGAATCTTAAAAAGATTCGAAAGGTGAAACGTTACCCTTCGAAGAACAAAGGAGGAGCTACCACGGGGAAGACAATGACGTACCCATCGCCGGAAACTGAGTCACCGGCGAGGTTATCGGTGTTTCAGCGACTGATGCCGTGTACGGTGGAGGGGAAGGTGAAAGAAAGCTTCGCGGTTGTGAAAAAATCGGAGGATCCTTACGAGGATTTCAGGCGTTCAATGCTGGAGATGATTCTGGAGAAGCAGATGTTCGAACCCAGAGATTTAGAGCAGCTCTTGCATTGTTTTCTCTCTCTAAACTCTCGACACCATCATGCTGTCATCGTCGAGGCGTTCTCAGAGATTTGGGAGGTCTTGTTCTGTAAATCTCCCAAAACCTAAACTCGTTTCAGAAGCTCTTTGAAAAGAGATGGGAAATTGAAAATATGGTCTCTTTCGTTAATTTTATTTGATTATAACAACTTTCGCCTGGTTTTGTATGGAGATTAACGGGTTCTTGCGGTGATCATTCGTTTCGAACTCTTTCTTAAGAACTGAGAATGAACCGGGTTGTCTCGCTAATCGTCCGAGTTACTTCTGACTCGCCGCGTGTTACATATTTATGAAGAAAATTAAGAAACCTTCGCTCTCGTTTTTTTGAGTTTTTGTATTCTTTTCCTCTACATCAGGTATGTATACGGCTGTGTACATACTTTAACGAGAAAATTTTTCTGGGTCGCTCTCGTTGTGGGCCTTGTGTGGCATCGTGGGCCGCGAACCAAACTTCACTCTTCAAGCGTTTTTCTTCGAGATGCGGTGATTTTAAACACTTTTGTGAGTACTCAGATCAACGGCTATAAATCACCAACATGGTTGAATTTTGGTGGGTAGGTCAATCTGGGGTGGGCCAAAACATTCAGGGCCAATGAGCCTGAGAGAGCGTGAAACGCGGCGCATTTTAACCTACTGACGATGTCCTAACGGGAAAGGCGTTCAGCAAATTTTTTATGCGTTAACCGTGAACGTAGAACAAGTGGCATGAGGGGATATTTGATTCCACCGTCATGGGTATTTTCGTCATTCTGTTGTGCACTTTCCTCCCTCACGCTTCAATTTTTTTTTCGAGGGATATGAGGTGGTTTTAGACTTTTAGAGATAACTGACCCTACGGATGTTTGGCCCATCTCTAGGTGGAACTACATACGAATAATCAGCTTGATTAGAGATATTAACCTTTGGATCTGAGTATCCTAATCCAACGGTTAAAATCATTAATCAGGCTGATTTTTGGACCGTAGGTCTACTTTGGGATGGGCCAATTTCAGAAAAATCAGTGGTCTCTAAGAGTGTGGCACGTGGCTCGAACTGTCATTCGTCATCAAAGATTTTACTAGAGACGAGACTTAAGAGTTGAAAGCTGTACCAGTGTCTTTAGGTTGTCCGCAATATACGGAAGCATGTTTGCAGGGGAAACCGCAGTTGACAGCTGTGTTGCGTAATGATCACGCCTATCTTGGGAGTCCAGATTCTGTACGTGTGGCGTTTCGACTTGAGTAAAACTTGTGTCACAAGATGTTGTGATGGAACACGGTCACAGCACTCAGTACGACCCACGTGGCACACTATCAGAGGTCTTTGACCGTATGGATGTTTGACCAGTCCCTCGGTGGACCTACAAACCAAAAATCAGGCTGATTAGTGATTTACAACCTTCGGATTTCTGCACCCAAATAATGCTCAATAATGCTCAAATTCGTACCGTTAAAATCAACCCATGAAAATAACTTCAATAGAATCAGTTAGAAATCACTAATCAAGCTGATTTTTTGTGTACCAGTCTACCGAGGGACTGCTCAAACATCCATACAGTCATTGTCCTCTAATAGTATACCATATGGCTCGTATTGAGTGCTGTGACCGTGTTCGGTCACAACATCTTGTGACACAAGTTTTACTCTTTGGACTTAGGATAACCAGTCCTCAATGCACTCCAAAACCCGTCTCCACCAAAACAAAAACGCAGTCCGCCATCCTCGTCCCCAAAACCTAAACTATATCTTTCCCTTCTCGTACCGTATTTTTGCCGAATTGCTAACTAGAGTGGCGTTTCTGGGACCATGGCCATAAGAGTGATCGAATGATCTAGATCAACTCTCCATTACTGTCTCTAAGAAGCTACCTAACACCAGGTGTCACCCGGAGTACAGGATCCGGAACCAATTATTCATGGGTCTATCAGCCGGAAGCCGTGTGCATTATTGGGTTGTGATGTAACAACGTAGACCTGACGCCAAACAGGTAGCGCAATTTCACCTGACGCGAGTAAAACTTCGATGACAGGGCGCAATATGAGCCACATGGCATATTCTTAGAGTACTCTTACCGTATGGATGTTTGGCCAATCCCTAGGTTGACCTACTAAACAAAAATCTGACCGATTAGTGATTTGTAGGCGTTGGATTGGAATTATTTCCGTGGTAATTTGAGGTACAAAGATCAAAAGGTATATTTTTGGTTTATAGGTCCAACTAGGGTTTGGAAAAACATCCATACGATCAGTCTTCTAAGAGTGGCGCCGTGGCTCATGGAGCACCCTGTCCTCGTCGCTCATCAAAGTTTTACTCGACGTACGTCGTCTCACCAAACAGGTTCCTTGCATTTTTTTATTCTCCGACAGAAACACAGTAAAAAAATCAACTCACGTCGTCTAGTCAGTAGTCAGTAATCAGTGGTCGCTGAGCACAAGAAATCCACTGAAAGGTCTTAGATTGAGGTAGGGCCAAAACGTCAAACATCCGATCGTGGTTACTTGTCAAACATCTGGTCTACTTGGACCCACCACGTGCCCAAAATGGTGCTATGCTGGACAGGGCTTAGACCCTAGGTCTGACCGTCTGAGGCCCAACTGGCTCACGCTGTCATCCCAACTGATAGCTCACTGATGCATGGTTTCGTGGTGGGTAAGAAAACTAATTTTCCAGAATCTGATTCTAAACCATTTTTCCATTAATGGAATGAAGTGTCACGTGCGGAATCAGAGATTCTTCCTCCCCAAAACTAAACTACGTCTTTTTCTCTGGCCCCCACCACATCTTTCCAATCATAGCACATCCTCTTCACTTAACTGGAGTCGTGACATTTTTAGGTCCCTATTCCTGAAAATACACGTGAGAACAAGGTCACTATCGACTCTCTAGGCCAAGATTTCCAATCCCAAGGCTCTTCTATCAGATAGACGGTCTGGATTGTCCATAACGTAACGGGGAGGTCCGAATCCGTTATAACGGCCATTTTACTCTTATAGACCAGTGACTATATGGATGTTTAGCCCATCCCTAGGTGGAGTGGACCTACATACCAAAATCAGCTTGATTGGTGATTTCTAACCGTTGAATCTAAGTACCCCAAGTAATGCTCGAATCCCACGGTTAATAATAAACCCTCAAAACCAAGGTGGACTCCGCTCATGATAATGACCCGATTCTTCCATGATGTCACATCCTTTCCGTGATGATCGCTGAAAGCTTTCTACTACTGATAAGCTTAGAAGATCCTCTTCACATAACAAAAGAGTTTTGGGAAATTGGAATTGGGGGAGGGGAACTCAAGCCCATCAACCTAATTGCTCCAACTAAGACCTAATTTTTTACCTCCATCAATTAATATTCCCACTTTTTTCATTGCTTTTCCTCTCTAAAGAAGGGCTTTGGGGCTCCCCCTGGTCCCACAGCCTCTCAAGTTGAGAGACGCGCTGTAGGGCACATAAACAAATGTGCCGCATGGCACACCATTTGGGCCCACTGACCAGTGAATAATTAGCCCAGGACCTACGCACCAAAGTGAGTATCCAAAAAAAAATGTTCAAATTCAAGGCTAGAAATCATCCCATGAAAAACACTTGATTCCTCGGCTAGAGATCACCAAGCAGGCTGATTGTCCGTGTCCAAGGGGTGGGCCAATCGTTCATGGTCAGTGGGCCCAGAAGAGTGCCATGTGGTGTGTTCTTAACTTCTTACATGCCCCACAGACAATTTTGCCTCCAAAACTAAATTTTTTCCTCAATTGACTTGGTCAACATCTTCCTACACGTGGGAAACATTTTCCCATGGATTTACATAAGAAAAAAAAAACAAGTTTTAAGGAAGAGTTTTTACAAAAGCATGTTTTAAGAAAATTTGAAAACTCCTTTGTAAAAGAGAAACCATAGATTGTAATTTTGTTAAATAAAAGCAATCAGGGACCTTCGTGATTCTCTCCTCGATCATTCTATGCCGTATGCTTTAAAATTAAGCCATGCACACCCCCCTAGGCCTATAAATGCACCTCAAGTCCGGGCATATGGCAATCCAGGCCTACCAGCCCTCTCATTAATACCACTTCCAATTGCCAACCTGACACAACATCTTGGGACCGACTATGCAAGCCTAAGTAGCTGAGTTGAAGTCACAATAAGGGATTTAAAAAGTCGATAGAGATGGTTTGAACATGAACAAAGAAGATTAATGATAGCAGCAAAGAGAATGAGCACTTCAGTACATGTTGAATGAGCCGAAATGACATGGACAGTAGTATGAAACAAGTTGAATACATGAATTAGCAGAAAATATAAGTCTAGCTAGATTTGAATGGTAAAATAAGATTTATGTTGCCAACCCCAATTAAGTTGGTACAAGGCAGGTGATGATAATAATAAAGATCCCACTTCTATTTCTCAGGATTACAAGGCCCAAAGCCCATTACAATACCAATAGCAGTACAAAGTGTGTTCTCTCTTCCTTTTATGTTTGTTATTGAAATCATCCATCTTTGAGATTCGCAATGAGACAGGAGTCACAGGACCTAATCAATTGATAAGTTATCATTGGCTCCCTTGGCAATCAAATAGTACAACAGTTGCTCAAACTGAATCTATACAGGAAAGCAAATACAAGGGAGAAAAGAATGCCTGAAGGAACTATCAAAAATGGGGCACAGACCAGTTTTGACTGGCTCAATTGCCTGACTAGCCGCCATGTATCAATTTTCTCAGTTTTTTCATGGTTCAGTTATGCATTGGATTAGCATTTTCAAGATCAAGAATGTAATGTACACTGCAAATACTTGCTTCTCGTAGTTAGTGGTTTATGGCCAACCTTTTCACTTTCTGAGACCAGCTACGATGCCAGGGGATCTTTGAAAACCTTAAAGCATGCCACCGGCTTCATCTGCAAAGGTTATCTTCTTTCTCTCCTTGTGCATTCCATAACCAGATGCAACAACAGCCTTCTTTTCAGTCGTTCTCTGTGATTCATGACAGTGATTGAAATCAGAACACATGCCACTGGCCACAACCCCCCGAAAAAATTAGTTTCATCCCTCTTTTTTGATAATTAAACCCCAAATAAGTTGATTTTTTTTTCAGAGTAAGATGAGCAAAAGAATAACAGACCATAATTTTACAGAAACGGTTGCAGTCTCTTGCCATCATGGAAAGCCATTTTCTTGTAGTCTCTTCAACTTCTGCTGCATTCTCAATAGCCATGCTCATCTGTCGTAGATACAAAAATGTTAAACAAATAAACTCACCAAACAACACATGTATGCATGCATATATCTATGTTACATGTGCATGAATATATGTACATGTTTAATAATGTATGTGTACATATATTATAAAATGATGTATATGGGTACTAGTGTAGGCAGATGGATCATGTGGAATTTCTCATAATTACTTCACAGTTGGAAGATAGAAATATAGGCGAGTAAGGGTTCTAAGTTCTCTCCAATTACAATGGAATATAAGTACATCCTGCAAAAAGTTAAAAAAAAAAGAACCCCAAAAAGATCCAAAATACTTTAGGATTAATTGTCAAACATGAAGACCAAATGAAATTGAACAAGATGCACACGTCCAATCCAACTTCTACTAGAAAATGCAAGAATCAAAAACCTAATCTCTTAAATGTTAGAAAACCTCCTCTCCAGTGGTGGATTTGGATCTTCGGAGCTAGCCTCCTCGTGAAGAAATGACAGATGCCAAGAAATGATGAATGGAGTTGGGACCTTTTTTTTTTCTTTTTTCTGATAAGTAAGAGAAGAACCTTGTTAAGAAATCAAAAGGTGAACAAATAACTAAGTAATTAAGAGTTCTCAATATATAATGCATGTCTTCTACAACCACTACAAGCAAACGTATCAGCTAACTCATTGGTATTACCCAAAATAACCTTGTGGTGGCCATTCAAAATATACAACATGCCTAATACATCAGTCATTTAGTTATAAATTCGAGGAAAATTTAAACCATTTAACCAGCTTGGTTTTCCAAAATTTGATCAAGTATACAAGATTACTAAAATATTTCATATTAGAAGGCCCACTGAATATATGCTTGCATGTGTATGCCGCATACCTCCGCAGCAGTATATTTTGAAGGTGTAGATAGACATGCTTCAGAGCTCAAAGTTTCTTCCATGATGTCCTTCATGGATTTCAACTCTTTCATGAGCTTCATTGCAAGACAGTCGAAGTCATGCATCTGCCGCTGTGTGAATGCAACAGCCTTATGTGGACGAGTTTGGACAGAGGTACACTTGGTGCCAGCACGTGGTGTAACACACGAAACATGTGGAGCCTTGAGAATGCCTTTTGGAATCAATGGCAGAGATCCATTCTTCAGTTTCTTGATGATCCGCTCGGGGCTTATTGAAACTGTGCCTCTCTCAAGACCTGATGCTGCCGATGAATCCTTATTCTTAGTCTGTTTTTCAAAGAATAGTCTCTCCTTACACCCTGAAATAATTAAAACCTCAATCAATAACAATGGAGGGAATATAAAATGGAAAAATGTTTTCTATCCATGAAAATTGTCTGTCCTTAACACAACACAAAACAACTGGCCCACATCAAATAATAGATAGCAGGATATCTTTTGGAGAGAGATATACAAGTCATACAAATAAGATGATTCTACCATTCCAACTTGTCCAATTCATTGGCTTTTCCCTCAGAACGGTAGACCAATTTCTTTCACCCCATCCAAATCTGTTGCTCATATTTTACTCTTGAACGGGTGGTTCAAATAGCTGACTGATATTATTTTGGAACTACAACACATACTAGAGGTAACAAACCATATGAACGGTCTGTGTCGATCCATAGGTGGGCCATGTGACATAGAAACAAACAAAGGATCGAAAGATTGTATTACTTACCGGAACCTTCTATGTTGCCATATAGCTCTTTGGCATCAACGGCCTGACGAAGCTTTTCTTGAGAAGTTGGAGAAATGGCCTGAAAATAATTTAATGATAAAATACTTCCAGAGATTAAAAATACAAGCCAAATTGACTTTCATGAGAAGATTAATCCACACCTTTCTGGTTGAAAAGAGCCTTTTTGGAGGACATTCTAGCTTCTCAACATGGTAATTCCTGAGCAATTCCATATCTGTAAGCCCATCAGTAGCATCAGAAGAACGGGTCCCTAAAGAACAATTTACTGCTCCAACTACACCAGACACTGGTCCATTAATTGCAAGAGATGAGTGCTTCTCCATGGTTGTTGGTAAGCCATCATCCACAGAATCAGAACCATTGTGAGGGTTGAAGCATAGGTAGGAATTCTGAGATAAGATGTATAGACTATCAGGATTGCTTATAACATTGGTTTCGAGATTGGCAGGGGTATCATCCTTACTGTCATCTTCAACTTCCATCTCAGAAACACATCCATCAGCACCATAATTGGTGGCCGTATCAGGCATTTGTGTCACAGTATTGCTATTCATCTGGCATGATATCTTCTCCGGTGGAAAGGAACAACTTTCGCAGCTTACATATATCTCAAAACCCAGATCATTGGTGACAGGAATTACTTCCTCGGGGCTGTAACAGGGAAGTGGATGAGTGATGTCTCCCTCTTTCATACGTTCAGATACAAACGAAGGAAGAGACTTGTAACTGGTCATTCCTGAAAAACCCACCTTCGTAATTTCTCCAAAAATCTCTGTGGTACTTGCATGGGCATCAGAGATAGAACCATCAGCAACACAGACCACATTTTGACCACTTGATGAATCAGGTTCCAAAATCTCAATTTTAACATTAATAGAGCCATGTATATCCCCAGTATTTTGCAGTGAATCCTGAGAACCCGGAATCTGTTCAGTTACTGCTTCTACGGGAACTGCAGGTTCGGAATACAAATGCACACGTTTTGCGATGCAGTTCCGTTTCGCCTTTGATTTCTTTGACAGCTTCAACTTCCAACTACTGAGAGGTTCCTCAAGGTCAGATTCATCCTTCTTCGGTTGCACACTAGCATGTTTTTGTTTGTTAGAGATACCATCAGTATGGGAGCAGGTCTTAATTTCCTGCTTTGTCAAGCTACTAGATTTTGAAAGTTTCCTTTTCTTCATTTTGCATCTCTCTTGTAGCTCTTTCAAAGTCATAGAACTAAAGCTAAGATCATCCCAGGCGCTGTTGCTTTTTCCGTCACCACCATCATCATTTACTTCAAAAGTTGTGGGTTCACTTTTGACCACTCTTCCACCCATGGACACAAGTGGCATTTCCATCTTGACCCTACCACAACAAAATGGCAAACCTGAACCCACCTTCCTATGACTCAAGTGTTGAGCAGGAACCTAGGTGCACAGGGCTGTAATCTGTTAGCTCCAAGCCTTCCATTAATTAAAGACAAGAACTATATTTCACTGGTTATTGTGTGAAGCAAAGAATAGAGAAACTCATCATAATGGATAAAGAATAGTTTCACTTCTAGAGCAACCAAACACATAATACAGTGTACCAATTTCAACCAAAATAAAATATAATAGCACTGATCACAATTCTATATATATGAGACAGAAATATCAAATTTGAAGATTTTGCAAAGAAAGAAACAGAAAAAGGAGCAAACTATAATAGCGAAAGGAAAGCAGACCCAACAGAGGATAGGGCGACAATTCTAAGAATATATTATAGCTCCCAGCAACAGACCCTACAACAAACTTGCACAAGCACATGAAAATAACGAAGGGTAGCAGACTCAAGATGAAATTAAAACTCATTACTTCCACCGTGAAATAAAGAAAAAACCCCTGTGCGTAAACGATGTGGATGCAAAGCAAACATTGTCCAGTGATACATAAAAGATAGAATGGGATAAGAAAAACATTTGAGAGAGAGAGAGTGGGGAGAATTAAATCACTAAAACAAACAAAAAGTATAAAGTACTCTTCCCTTAGTTTTGTCTCACTCATTCACACCAAACGACCACAAAAAGTATGAAGTACCCTTCCCTAGACCCAACTCAAACTTCTAATTCTCTCTTTCACAAAAAGAGAAACAAAACCTTTTTCTTACTTTTAGGTGTGGTCCATTGAAAAATATTTTTCTTTAAAGAAGAAACTAGTTCATTTAATATAATAGTAGCATGTGAATCATGACGGGTGAATTCTAATGAAAGTCAGTAGTTTACTAAAGTCCCGTTTGGGAATGTCTACTAGTAGTAGAAGTGACTAGGTCAACTTCTACTTCTCTGAAATCAAAAGTTTGTTTGGAATGACAAAAATAAACTTTTCTGATATGGAAAGATGAAGTGGTCATTTATAATTTGTATTAAAGGCTTAGAGAGATATTTTTGTCATTAAAAAAGGTAGAAATGATCATATATAATTTTTCTTAGGATTAGAGGGCAAACATGTTATTACAAAAGTTTTACATATAAAAACCCAATTCGCCATGTGCTTAAATTGTTGCTTTTTTTGAGAAGTAGCTTCTCTAAAAAGTAGGAAGCCAATTTTTTTAGCTAGAGTATAAGTTAAAAAAAAAACACATCCAAACTATATTTTCTATTTCTTGACTTTTTAAAGTCAAAAAGTTAACCTTTTTTGTGTTCCCAAATGCCCCCTAACTTGGCTAATAAATTTGGAGTTTGCTTGTGTGTGGACATCTTTTGTGTACATGTTTAAAATTAAGTGTTTATTGATGGGCTGAACTCTTAATTAGACCTTAACCATAGGTCACCACCCACACCTATATAAGGTCTCTTGGGAAGGGGTTCTCCATCAACCATCGTATAGGCTGGGTGAGGTAAACTTAAGGTTTGGCATTAACCACTTTAAGGTGAGAACAAATCCATATTAAAGGTGATTATGGACTCATTCATGCGCAGAACGACTCAAAGTACTAACATTTCTATTATTTATTTATCTATTGGTTAACTCAGTTTATATCTCATATTGCTAATGCGATTTAATATCATACTAAATCCAATCTGTCTGGTCGGTTCCGGTACAATTTTTGTAAACCAATACCCACTCTCTAAGTTTCCGACTTACTAAAACTTTTAAATTATGTACTAACCAAGTAAACCAATATGAACCCGACCATCCCAATGTAATAAAAGCAAGTAAACATAACAAAAGTAGTCCGATGAATACATTCTCCCATGCTTCTTCCTAAATTCCATGCTTTTGACATATAACAATCCTGAAGCAAAGTACATGGGAAATTTAAGAAATTGCTGAATCAATGATGCATAGAAAATAACAACTGCTCATTCTGGAGCTTCTCTAGTATCTAGATCTTTTAAACGATGAACGACTCTAAAAGGATTTCAAATACAATATAGAAATATATATTTTGAGAAAAAAAGGGTTAGAGAATATAAAAAGATTAAGGGCTTGTTTGGATTGCCCTTTTGCGCTAAGAAAATATATTTTTCCCAAAAAAAAAATCCGAAAACATCTTTTTTCTGCTAAAACTGCCCATCCAAACAGACCCTAAGACTATTCCAACTGAAGACCCTTCTCACCGAACACTTCAAATCGGAAGTACCTTTTGATATGAAATATAACTGTGAGATCATGATTTCTTCTCAGATTCAAAACTGTTCCTCCCACAAACTTGTAAAGGAGAGACTGAAGCATAACAGAATCTCTTTTACATAGCACAAAAAAAGGGGAAATAATCGATACATTTCGTGTAAGATGGAAAAATAAAACAAAACAACAAGATGGCATGCACCACCTAAAGAAACCCTGATCCGTAAAATAAAAACCCTAATAACCTCTATTTGCAAATTAAAAGAAAAAAAAAACGCGCATACATATACGAACGGAAACCCTAATCCAATCGATTTGCACACGAACCCTAATCCCAATGATTTGCAAACAGAACCCTACATCTAAAGATCTATAAGAAATATAAATTGAGCCTACTCATAACGAATTTTAGATATGCATTGAGAGGAAATAACAGAGAAATCCAATAACCAAACCAGAATGTTCACAAATCTCAAAATATAACTAACTCCATAGATAGTTTCGGATTCAACGAAGAAGAAGAAAAAATCACCTGAGATCCGAAGCTCCTTTCAGAGTCTGCTCGCTCTCTTCAGGTCGGAACCAGCGAGTGACTGAGAAGTAGTGTGGTGTAAAGAAGGAAGAGTTCTAGCGCCAAATTAATTTGGCGGGAAAGCGATACAATCGACCTCTATACTCCGTCGCACGGAATTTTATTAAATTGACATTTAATCTTCCACCGTCCATTCAGTAACGTTCTCTCTTTCTTACAAACCTGAAGAAAGGACTACATCGAGATGTGTGCGTGGCACGTAACTTATCCAACTTAGAACGAAGCGAGTAAAACTTGCATGATCATGACGGTCATAAAAGCCCTGACCGCCCAGAATATGAGCCACGTGGCACACTTTTAGAGAGTGCTTACCGTGTGGATGTTTGGCCAATCCCTAGGTGGACCTAGAAACCAAAAATCATTCTGATTGGTGATTTTAAACCTTTCAATCTTGTACCCCAAATAATGCTCAAACTACCACGGTTAAAATCAACCCATGAAAATGACTCTAATCCAACGCTTAGAAATCACTAATCAAGTTGACTTTTGGTTTGTAAGTCTACCTATGGATTGGTCAAACATCTATACGGTCAGTGTCCTCCGAAAATATGCCACGTGCCGTCACTGACCGCCGGTCATGCAAGTTTTACTCGAACGAAGATACTTTCTATCCAGTCTAGTCCATCTCATCTTGGAGTGCGCATAAGGGCCCAGGGGCACCCGACTGGACTTCGGTTGTGTTTATAAGCCCATCAACCAGGCCCGCCTCGAAAACAACTGGCACAACTGGCTTTAAATAATGGATGAAGGTCTCGGGATCAGGTTCCACATGGTGCCAATCCGGGTCCAGCACGGTCTATGACGGAGCATAGTGTAATTCTCCACATATATTTTATCTAATTAAGCTCCCCTGTAGTGTACCACTACTTGCATTAGAACTCTGTAATTCAGCTTGCGAAGGGAAGAACGGTCTCATAATGGAGATTTGGGACAAATCTAGTCTGCATACGTTTGCGGACTTAAAAGTATGCAAACATTGCCAGTACTGTTGGATGTCCATTGAAAAACGTGTTATATCAAATGTTTTCAAACAAAATTATTTTATAAATTAAAACACGTTTTTCAAGGAGGGGGTTTTATATTACAATTAGTAAATCCTAAATTAAGCAAAGCAACAAAAAAAATGGACAGCGACCACCCTCTACTTCTTACATAATATAATTATTTTTTGGAGTTCCAAACAACTCTGAAATGGTTCATCTCTCAACTAGTAGATGTTGGAGGCGAAGGCAGCATTGCATTGGGTGGTGGAGGCAGTGGCATGGACATCTGAGGTGGAGGGAGGGCCTCCCAGCCATTTGCTGAGGGGGTGGGGGTGGCCGCCAAACAGGTGGTGGCAGAGGCTTTGAAAGAACTGCAGCTGCCTGTGGAGGTGGAGGTGGAGGTGGAGGTGATGGCATATTGGGCAGAGGCGGCCTGATATGTGGTGCATTCGGTTGGCCCAGTTGCTGCGACTGACCCGGCCAAGATGGTGGCCCTGCTAGCTGCATAGGAGGTAGGAATGCCCCACTTTGTGGGGGGTGGCGGGCGAAACGCTGGAATTTGGCCAGGAGGAACAGGGCCATTTGCAAAGGGCCGGGGAGGCATGGACGAACCCATGGTACCATTGGCCCGAGGAGCATTGCGAGTGTGGGTGGTCCACTTGCAAACAAGGTGTGAGGCCTGTTTTTCTGTGCACCAGGATTGCTCGCAGCCAAGACTCTCTCTGCATTTTGTAAGTATTAAGTATAAGAAATGTTGTTTTAGGTGCTGCAAACAATTCAAAGTCCACACTAAAGCTGAACAAAAAAGTAGTGACAAAAGTCAGTCCAATAGTCCCGAGGCACCCACTGAGTTTGGGCACCAAATCTATGTTTAGAGGTCAAGTGGTTGTCAATCTAAAAAAAAACGGAAAGTAGTTTAAGTGAGGAAATATACCTGCTGGAGTACCATGACGCTCCCCTTTGGTGTCTTTCTTATATGCATAGGACTGTTATTTGACGGTTGCAAAGATATTGACCACCCATGGCCTGCAGAACAGAAGAAAAGATAATCAATGATTTCAGATAGCTAACCCATTGATCAATCAGGTTTGAAATTAAGTTTCACCAAACACCATCTAAGTCAACCCATTCAAGCAAAACAGAGGACCACAGTTTAGTCAAGTGGATGCCTCTGTGTCTCTAAAACACAATAATTGACAATTCGATACTTAAAAAGTACTCCAGAACTTCAATCTAGTACAATTCAAACTTGAGAAACCAGGCTACGTACCGTACACGTTTTCCAAAAAAAAATGCTGTGAGTTGGCTCTGAGACAAGACTTGCTAATTTAATTCAAAATATTGACTTTAAGCCTCAAATTATTATCATGCAGAAAAGAAAAGGTTCCCTTCAGAATATGATTATAGAAACAGAAGACATACCTCAATAGCAGCATCAGATGTCTCGAAAGAATCATAGCTAATGAAGCCAAAACCACGGGAATTCCCAGTCTCAGGACCTCTCATTATCTGAAACAGAAAAAAGCCTTGCATCAGAGCACAATAAATCAGGAAGGCCAACTTGTTGCTAAAAACTTAGAAAGGAATAATTGCACCATGGTGGGAGAATCCTAGGGCTGCAACTCGGGCGGGTTGGGTCGGGTTGGAGGTCAACCCTAGCCCAACCCAACCTTAAAGGCAGTTAACCCTAACCCAACCCAACCCAAGGTTGGGCCTAGATTTTCCAACCCTAACCCAACCCCTAACCCGATAGGGTTGGGTCGGGTTGGTCAATTTTTTTTTTTTTTTTTGTTGATTGGGAAGTTCGATAATTTTTTTTTTATATGAAAATAATTTATTAGTCAATACAATAACTCAAATAAGGGAAAAGTTTATTAACTCAAATGCATGATCAAAGTAACTAAATAAATAACCAAAAATAATCCTTAAAGAAAATGTGATATTTTCAAGATCAACCGATCACATAAAATACCAAAATGTAGTTTCAAGGACATTTTGTAATCTGACACAAGGGTTGTAATTTTTAAGGATAAACATCCATGAGTTGCTACATTTGCCAAAATGTAGTGTGGATATTTGTCAGTGTACTAATACATATATGCATTTGTATGTCGAGCTCAGGTTGGGCCGAGCCTCAACCCGAACCCAACCCAATTTGTTCGGGTTACAAAAAATCCAACCCAACCCAAGTTCTGAAAGAGCTAACCCAACCCAACCCGTCGGGCTCGGGTTGAGCCCGCCCAAGTTGCAGCCCTAGAAAATCCCCTATTTGTGCCATGCACAAAGCAGTAGGCATGGGATTGAGACAGTGGGACCCACCGTTTAATGTGTCCCACCTAGAAGATCACCCAATTAAATCGTCCTATGCAGCGTATCAATCATGTCTCAACCAAGAACATGGCAAATGGTCCAAAGTCAATAGCTTTCTACGAAAAACCGTCCAATCAATTGGATGGCAATCAAGTTTATGGTTCTTCCTTTATGGACTGGGCTTAAGTTCAATGGCATGTTACCTACATTATGATATGAATAGAAAAGGTACCGAGAAATGATTCCCAGATACGTGTAAAAGAAAGGAACAATAAAACTATAAACTAATGCCAATGAAACGAGTCCAAGGAGAAATAACCTTAGGATTTGTGACAATGACTGTTGCGTGTGCGCGCGCGCGAGGGAGAGAGAGAGAGAGTATTGAGGAAGTCTAAAATCTCACAGGATCAAGATTTCCAACAAAAAGGTTTGCTCCAACATCCAAACTCTTCTTGTCTTGGGAAACCTGGAACACAAAAAGGAACATTAAATGACAGAAGAAATGTCTCCAGGTCATACAGTGAATGAAAATTGCTTGGAAAGGCTTGTTTCCATGGACTTGAAGTATTCCAAAGCATGAAAAAATGGAATTCAAGTAAAGAGAGCAAGACGCGGTCTGGAAGAAGGCTTATCAACAAATTAACTCCTGGAACTGGAAAGTGAGAACATATAAATCAATCCACATCTAGTACAAGAACAACTTTCAAGTGACAGCTCAGTCATCATATTAAACATCAAGACTGAAACAACCAATTTTAGATCTTATAGCCACGCTCGCAATGTGAAGAGTTTGCCAATTCCTGTGTCATAAAGGCATACACATTCAGTACACGGGTAAGCTTAGTGTTTGGTAGTGCATATCAATCATGATACACAAATCAACTGAGGCACCTCCATAAGTGGGGTTGGGTAAATGTTTACTGACCAAACTCACATTTCAAGCTTGAGGATGTCCCGCTAAAGCAATATGTAGAAAGACAAAACAAGAAAAAGTACCATCAGAGAAAATGGCAGAAATTTCGTAAAAGCAAACATGTTAGTCATCCTCACCAGGGATATTGACATAATCATGCACTTGCTGTGAGCTTCTAGAGGGTACATCTTAAATTTTTAGAAAAGTGTGCAGAGTATGTTATCAAGTTTGTGTCATAGCAAGCACCTTTATCATTTTCAAGTACGGTTTTTGAACATTCAGGCGAAGTTTGGTACAACCAAAAAGTGATGCCAGTCCCCTACATGGCAATAAAATCATCATCATCGCCTTATCTCAAATATTTCAAGGTATGCAAGTGTCAAGTTGAGTTCTGTCAAGGCCTTGTTAGATTTCGTAATTGGCAATTGGATCTTCAGGCAATTAGCAGGTATGCTGGGTCTGAACGTGGATCTGAATATGGATCCAACCGGGTGAATGCTCTGCTGTGTAATATTTGTAAGAAATTCAACAAGCCTTTGAAAGACTCAACTTAACACTTGCATACCGTGAAATAGCCTGAGACACGTAAGAGCCACAACCAAATACCAAATTGCTCCCAAAAGTCTTTTTAGTAGTGATGATCAAACAAGTATTGGCCAACGGGAAATAAGAGAGCTTTTCGAGAAACCAAACAGGTCTTTTCTAGGGACCGCGTGGATTTATTTGAGATGCACGACGTTGTATCCTTCACATAAGGACCTGTATTAACTGAGCGGTTTTTTTCACCGGCATACCACATGTAGCACTTTTGATGCCCACATGCCTGCTAAGATGACCGAACATGTACACACCTCTGAAACAATACACTGATATGTGTTTCAGTGCCCAACACAGATACGGAGTGTCTGACACGATACCTTTAAGAAGCCCGAAATACAACACATCCTTACACATGTATTATAATAAAATATTTTAGTTAAATTTAAATCAGAAATTCTTTAGAATAATATAAGGAAAGAAATATATAAAAAAGTAAAAGAAAACATTTCTATAAGCCATGAAGCTGTCCAACAACATAATAAAATATAAATGATTTATTAGAGGGAAGACTATCAAACAACTATAACCGTGTTTAACAACTTAACAAAGTACTGTATGGAGGACAGAACACACCAACTCTCTTTTAGAGATTTTTTTTTAAATAATTAAAATAGGCGACACTGTCATACATGTCAAGTTGTGTGTCTGGATGTTGCAATACGTGTCCCAACACTGGAAAACAACAATCTAAAGGTGCTGTGTCGTCGTTAAAAAGGTACAAGCACATAGTCTTTTAAAAGGCCACAGCATATCAGGCTTGCTTGATGTATCAAAGAAACCACATGTAACCGACAAAGGGCACTCTGGATACAACACCTCAGACAATGAAAATACAAACACAAGGGAAAAAAATATTCAAGAAGTATTTTAGAAGGGTACAGAGACTAACATATTGAAGCAGATTAATTTTGCCTTCTGAAAAACATCAAATCATGGAAACATCATGTTCTCTATGAATTTTATATTGGTGACTTGGAAACAAAAAGGAAAATTCCTACAGTACAAAAGCATAAAGAAGCATGGACGGCAATACTAGAAGACAAACTCATACACACCTTATTTACACGTATTGGCTTCCCATCAAGTTTGATCATGTTCAGAACCTTAATTGCCTGCATGAAAACAACACAATGTAAATTTAAAAAAAAAAAAAGGAGATATGACTCAAATGGTATGAATAAAAGCTGAAAAGCCACAGATAAACAGCTATTGTTCTAAATGCACACTACTGTGCAAAATATATAGAACATAACATGCACGTGCAGGCAACACTTACATAGTCAGCATCTTCTTCACTGAGGAACTCCATAAACCCATATCCTTGACGGAGATTTGTCACACTATCTTTTGGAACGTAAACAGTAACTGAAACAGGTAAAATACACGTTAAAACAAGCTCATAATCACTCTAGCCTTGGGAACATAAACAATAACTAAAATGGGATAAATAAAGTAAGAAAAATGCATTCTTGAAATAGCTATACCAAGTGAATACCCATCCTCAAAATGGCGCAAGGTGGGTACCATCCCAAATGCATGAAACCCCAAAATGCAGTTGGTTTACAATCAAAATTATCTCCAACTGCATTTCAAGATCCATCCAAATTAGGCTAGAAATTCTTAAGTTGTTCTCGAGGCAGTGAAACACATTACTCTCATTCATTACTCTTTTTCTTCTCATTCATTACTCGTAGATTCGTATAACCCAATAATTCCTATTATACACTACAGCTTAGTATCATTGTGCAAAAAAATTATTCAACTATAAATGACAGTGTTGAGAATTGGAGGCTTCACAGGGTAAACATGCACATGACTAACAGAGAATTTGTACAACCAGCTTTCTAATTCCACAGATAAGGGCATTACATAACAGGCAACTAATGACGGGAGATTTAAAGTGTCCTCATACGGGAGTTTAAAATCACCCTATCACCACTCTAATTAAGTAATACCAAAAATTCAAGCATCCTTATCAACAGTAAACCCAACATCAAATGTCTTTCCAACCTCCCACCCCATATCTAAGTCCTGTTTGAAAATTGTCATCCACATTGCCATACCTTCTATTTATAACCTCTCTCCATAAACCACTATTCTCGTTTCAATAACAAACAACCACTTCCCAATGATCTGCCAGCCTGCCTAAATTCCTTAAAACCTAATCCCTCATGAAGCTGGGCAGCTACCCATCTCACAATCAACAAGCTAATCATTTACCCTTCCTTCTCATTTCAAAGGAAGTTCCATTTGATCTCCTCGATATAGCCAATAATGAGGCCAAGAAATAAAAATAGACACCTAATAGAAAGGAAAACTAGTTAGAGCATTATGCACCCAGCAAAGGAAAGATATTGGAACTTCCATTGTGCAAACTTGTGCTCTAACTATTATCTCTTCATATCCATCCAAACCTCATATGGTTCGCTATAAGGTAAGGGGTCATGACTACATTTGTTTGAAATCCCTTTCCTACACAGCCAAATGAAGGAAATAGAATGATATAATAACCCAGGTTTCAAGGACTTCATGTAAAACTAGGAAGATCCCAAGATGTGTGGCAAGACAGCTGTTGAACCATAGACAAACTTACAACTTCTGAAAAGCACAAATAGGAACTAATAATGAGGACATCAGTGGCCTAGTTCTATCATCTCATCTCAGTCACGCCAACACATCATAAATAGCAACTCGTGAAGGCACCAGTGACATAGTTCTATGCAACATAATAGAACCCAAACTTCTTACTATGACAGTACTCAAACATGCTTCCGAATCCACGAGATCATCAGCTCACTACACGACAAGAGATTTCCTACATTAAGATATAGTTTTGAGCTAAAAAGACGAACTCATTCAATGATCATGGTAGACAAGAGCAATGATAAATCACTCATTAGTACTCACGCGGCTTAGCATTCATGTAGGACCCAAAATATTATAATAGTTTCAGTGTTTCTGCATTAATTAAGTTCTTTCATAGCATTCCCTGGCTTTTTCACAATTCTTTGATTACATCAAACTGATATCAACTCAGTGCACACCAAGAAAGGAGCTTCACGTACTTAACAGAAAAGAAGAAGTAGTGAGCTTTCATGTCTATTTTTCACCGTGATTTGGACCCAAATTACTGAATATTATCTTTGGCCACTAAATTGCAAATCATCAGCCACAAGGTTAAGTAGAATTCAAACTTTAATAATATCATGCTACTTTAACAGAAACTAAACCATAAATGACTTGGGGAAAAGATCCGATAATGAACATAAAACAAAATATAGAACAACAAATGATTTCAATTTTGATGTAATTAAATAATAATAAGAAAAATGAAGATCAATTAGTAAACTGAATAATCAACATAGATTTTATTGCAAAATTGAAAATCAACATCCTAGGAAAATCCAGTAAATGAATGGGAAAAAAAGGGCCACAGATATAACTCGGGCCAAAATAAAGGATCACTTGTGAAGTGAGCCCTAGCATATCTGTTCTAATGAGAAAGCTACGAACTTTGATCAGTGACCAGTTACAAATGAAGGCAAATTCAAAAGAGATGTATGTCTCAGTAAAATGTCACCCAACAATAATTTCTCTGAGTATGCCGATAAACATAGATTCAACTCTTCTTTTTTTTTGATGGGTAACATAGATTCAACTTTGTTTTTCAAGCAAAATATAATACTAAGTTCAATTTATAATAATCGAAAATAATAACAATTGAAACCGGAACCCACCAACAGGACCTGCTTGGACAAACAACTCCCATAATAACTCCTCAGAGACCTGCACAAAGCACAGATAAACACAAGACGTAAATCAAACCAAAAGTTAAACTAATCTCCACAAATATTGAAAGGAAGGGAGGTAACAATTAGTATATATGAGGAACATTACAGTACGCTCACCGTGCACGAGCGTACTGAACGGAAGCCTAAAATATCATGTGGGAATGCGAGTGGTCAGGATTCAGGACCCACAATTTCAAAAAATTGCCAGATCATGTAATCATGGCTATCCAGGATGTTGACCTGTTTCTGGGTCGTTCGATCGCCATATGTTTACCAAACAAACAGAATTTCTGCTAAATCTCCAGACAAACTGAAAAAAAAATTTGAAAGAACGAAGGAAAGAAAGAGAAAAACTCACAGAGCTCGAATTTACTGAAAATTGAGTTACTGATAGTGGAAAGAAGGAAAAAAAAAACGTAATTTACAGTAATAATCTCTGTTTTGTTCCGTTTTAGCTCGAAGACCTAGTTTCAATTATCGCAATTAGAACCCTAAATGATCCAACTTGATAGAAACTCGAATGAATAATGACATGCATATGTACAGAGGGAGAATTAAAAATGAAAAATAGAAAGAAAGAAACCTGAGGGTCGAGATTGCCAACATATGCAGTGGCATCTTGGTTCCTCTCGACCGAATGTTGGCCGAGGAGGTTTCGAATCGTCATGGCTCGCTCGCTCCCTCCCTTCCCTTCCCTTCTCTTTCCAGTACCTAGTAGAGTAGAGGCAAGTAGGGACCGTTACTTCCTGGTAGGCCCAGGACTGAAGTCACTGGACCATTCACTGTATGGGCCCAATGAGCAAGACCAGGCCCATTAATTTCTTCCAGGCCCTTGGAAGGCAGGGCTAGACCGGCCCATTAATAATTCTGTGTCAAATCCGAACCGACCCAACGTTTGATAGCTTTGGGTTGGGGCATTAGTTTCAAGGTAAGCCCAAGTTCAGTCCACTAGCTTTTAGGTGCACCATATTAACCTGCAACTGAAGGCGCATCGTTTAGGCTTGGGCCTGAGCTAATGCCCCGCTTAAATAAACAGACAAGATAATGCCCACTGTTGTCTCAGTCTATAGTATACTATAAACTTGTGCAAGCTTAGGACTAGTTAGTTTAGTAAGCAAGGGTCGGCCTCCAGGGACCGACTTTTTTTATCGGCTCCCGCTACAGGACACAATATGAGCTACGTGGCTCACTCTTAGAGGACTCTGACCGTATGGATGTTTGTCCAATCCCTAGGTGGACCTACAAACCAAAAATCAGCTTGAGTAGTGATTTCCTACCTTTGGATCTTTGTACCTCAAATACTGCTCAAATTCCCACAATTGAGATGAACCCATTAAAATAAGTCCAATCCAACGCCTAGAAATACTGCTCATGTTTTGGAAACGAGTAAAACTTCTGTCACAACGCACAATGCGAGTCATGTGGCACACTCTTAATGGATGCTGACCGTATGGATGTTTGTTCAGTCCCTCGGTGGACCTGTAAACCAAAAATCAACCTGATCAGTGATTTACAACTTTTGGATCTTTGCACCCAAATAACACTCAATAATGCTCAAATTCCTACCGTTAAAATCAACCCATGAAAATAACTTCAATCAAATCGCTTAGAAATCACTGGCTGATTCTTGGTTTACAGGTCCACCGATGGATTGGCCAAACATCCATGCGGTCAACGTCCACTAAGAGTGTGCCACGTGGCTGGTACTGTGCGTTGTGACAGAAATTTTACTCTTTGAAAACCTGTAGGAGATACGTTCTAGAATAAGAACAAAGGATTTTAAGAATATTGAATTATCTCACTAGTGATATAAAAATATGCTCGGATTGACGATTTCCACCGGAAATAAGTCATTTTAATGGGTTGGTTTTTTAGCCCTAGATTCAAGCATTATTTTGGGTACTCAGAATCGACGGCTGATTTTTTTATCTATAGAGGAATAGACCAAACATCTTAGTCATGAGTAAAATTTGTTGACCGAGCCGACGGTTAGCGGCAATATCAGCCACCTGACATATTTTTAGAGAAAACTGGCCATATGGATGTTTGGCCAATCGCAGGTAGGACCTACATTCCAAAGTCAGCCTGATTAGTGATTTCAAACCTTTGGATCTTTGTACCCCAAATAATGGTCAATAATGCTCAAACTCCCACGATTAAAATCAACGCATGAAAATGACTCCAATCCTTCGCTTTTAAATCACTACAAGTTTATTTTTGGTTTGTAGGTCCAGCTAGGAATCGGCCAAACATCCATACGGTCAGTGTCCTCTAAGAATGTGCCACGTGGCTCATTCAAGAAGTTTTACTCATTCGGTCAGTGGTCTCTTAGGTGCCACATGAGTAAAACTTGTCTGACGACCCTCACCCACAGTATGAGCCACGTGGCAGACTTATATAAGACACTGATTGCATGGATGTTTGGCCAATCCTTAGGTGGACCTATAAACCAAAAATCAATTTGATTAGTGATTTCTAAGCGCTGGATTGGAGTCATTTTCATGGATTGATTTTAACCTGGGAATCTGAGCATTATTTAGGCTATAAGATCGAAAGGTTTTAAATCACTTATCACGCTGATTTTTAGTTTGCAGGTCGACCTAGGGATTGGCCAAACATTCCTACGGTCAGCGTCCTCTAAAAATGTGCCACGTGTCTCATATGCTGGGCAGTCAGGTCTTCCCTTACCGTAGCTGGTCAGGCAAGTTTTACTCGGTGCCACATGGCTCATAGCCGTCGGCGAGGAAAATTCCGACGCCCGTGAGCACGAGCGGACTCGCCGCCCGGGCTGTTCACGGTTCACACTGCTAGAAATAACAGGCGCAGGCGCAGCTTATTGAAGTGCGCAGGTGCAGTGGGGGACAGATGTTGCGGGCGGCCGCAGCGAGGAGTCACTGTATAAGACAAACGTACCAAAATCCAAGGGTCCAAAATAATTAAAAAATCTGTTCACAACTTCACACTTTGTCGTTTGTAATAACAAATGAATTTAGCACAACGATGTTGTCAGCCTCAGGAGGACGTCGCCCAAAGTCCAGATCATCTGACGACTTTGGATTCTCATAATGTAGATCTCGAGGACCTTTTCATTGTCTAGATGTACTGGAACGTTTTCTTGAGGTTGACAGCAACACTGCTCGTAAATTAAAGCAAATAAGATTTTCTCAATGTCCCTCTTCCCTCCTCCTCAAATCAAAACCTCTCTCGTTTGCAAAGACATGAAGCAGCCGAATTCTTCATGGATTTTCTCTCTTGTGTCTGAGAAGTTTTTCAATCCATGTGTTCTTCATGAGTACGCTAAGAAGAACGAGAAGAACATATTTTGCTTGGATTGCTGTTCTGCTATTTGTCCTCACTGTATCCCTCTCCACCACTCTCACCGCTTGCTTCAGGTCTCAAAACCAACCATTGATTTCTCTCCAAATTTTCATTTCTCGATCCAAATTTTCTTATCGGTTCTGTTTGTTTCTGTCTTTGTTTGAGTATAGGTTCGTCGGTATGTCTACCACGACGTAATCAGGCTCGAAGATACGGAGAAATTGTTCGACTGCAGTTTTGTTCAGGTAATTTCGTGTTCTTCGAATTTTCTGATACGGAACTTTACCGTCTTTTGAAATTTCTGATCTGAGCATCTTTTTTTCCCCTCAAATGGGTGTTCTTGATTTTGCAGTCCTACACGACGAACAACGCTAAAGTGGTTTTCTTGAACCAGAGACCTCAAACACGCCCATTCAAAGGATCTGGTAGTGTCTGCAATACCTGCACGAGAAGTCTTCAAGAGCCATACCACTTTTGCTCTTTGGCTTGCAAGGTAAAAACTAACAAAACTCAACCAAAAAGGGGTTTTGTAAATCCACTAGCTGTTTCACGGTTTTCCAACAGTGAGTTGCCGCCTCGCCGGATTTTTTCTTTTTCAGGTTCAGTATCTGGTAGGGTACGAAGGATCTATTTCTAGGTATTTATACGACTGCGAGTACTTGCCGCTGTCGGATTTCGTATACACGAATATCGAGGAATTGAAAGAGCTGGAGAATGGTCAGATGACACCGAGCTCGGTGTTGGACGGTCAGATGAGCTCGTACCGTACGTCGTCCGGTTCCAGTACTAACGGTGATGTTGGATGCTTAACGATTGGGTGTACGGCCTCGACGGAAAACGTTACGAGGAGAAAAAGATCGAGCAAGGTCGCGGCGGGAAACGCTTATTACCGAAATACCCCTCGTCCTGTTTGCAAGCGAAAAGGGGTTCCTTTACGTAGCCCTCTTTATTAAAATTCGATGAGGCTTTTTAATTTTATTTTGCTATATCTTGGAAAAATTGTTGGCTTATGTTATGGAAGGAGAACTGGATCTTTGGATTTTTACCCAAATTTTGAAAAAGTAATTATAAGAAAAAAGAGAAGGATTTTTGGATTTTTCAGATAATGGCTGTAAAATAGTTATGGTTTTTCTGTAAAAATCAGATATTCCGTGGTTGAATTCAGCTAGTCATTTTCAAATTTTGATTAATCAGACTTTAAGAATTCTGCAGTGTATTTAATCTCAAAATGACAACCAATGCCCTATTGAATTTTTGGAGTTTATGGTAATTGTAAGGGCAGGGAAGTCATTTAATTAATTATGCCTCAAATTGGGTATTTTTGCAAGACCTCCCTTAAATTTGAAAGTAATTTGTAGCACCCCCTTATTCTTTCAGACTTTAGGATTATCCCCCTTGTCCTAGTTTAATTGTGGTTGACTTACGTTTTAACAAGGACTTGCGCGGTTAGCATTGTACTTGCAATATTATGATCTTTTCATAGATGCATTAACAAACGCCATGTCACATTTTAACGTTAGTCAAATGATGATTAAACTGGGTCAAGGGAGGTAATCCTAAATACTGTAAATTATTTCAAATTTCGGGGGGTGTTGCTAAAATACCCTTTTTTTGGATAAGCGTACAGTGGAAGTCTTTGAGTGAATAAAACTTGTGTCACAAGATGTTGTGACGGAACACGGTCACAGCACTCAATACGTGCCATGTGGTATACTATTTGAGGTAGATGACTGTATGGACGGGTACACAAAAAATCATCTCGATTAGTGATTTCTAACTGATTCTATTGAAGTTATTTTCATTGGTGATTTTAACGGTAAGAATTTGAGCATTATTTGGGTGCAAAAATCCAAAGGTTTTAAATTACTAATCAGGCTGATTTTTGGTTTGTAGGTTCACCGAGGGACTGGTCAAGCATCCATACGGTCAAAGACCTCTGATCGTGTGCCACGTGTCTCGTATTGAGTGCTGTGACCGTGTTCCGTCGCAACATCTTGTGACACAAGTTTTACTCTCTTTGAGTGGCGAATATGTGCAGCAATTTAAGAGTCAACGACCTTTTTATGGAGAGCAATTTTGGGAAAAATTACTACTTTATTGTATATTGAGTCATGGACATGGTGAATTGCATGTGAAAAATCATGTACAATGATGTGGTTGAGGCTATTGACCGTTGGATTCAAGAGAACGACGGTCCACGAAGCAACAACTATTTTATACTTTGTAGTTGGTTGTTGCCCAATGGACCGTGGATCTCTTGAATCCAACGGTCAATGTCCTCAACCAGACATCTTTCTGTCCGGTCATATTCATCAAACTAACCCGTTTTATCTCAAACCCTAAAGTGCCTAAACTACCCTTATGTTGAAATGACTAAAGTACCCTTTTTATTATTGAATTCCTCGTTTCCTCCCCTTTCACGCGCCATATGTAAGAGGTTTGAAATTCAATATTTCGTCTTTGGGCCCATCGAAATTACTAACGGACAGAAACGTAGTAAAACTTCCATGACCGTCGACGGTCAAGGAAGCCGCTTAACCCCACAATATGAGCTAGGTGGCACATCCTTAGAGGACACTGACCGTGTGGATGTTTGGTCAATCCCTAGGTGGACCTACAAACCAAAAATCAACCCCTGAAAATGAATCCAATCCAACGCTTAGAAATCACTAACCAGGTTGATTTTTAGTTTGTAGATCCACCTATGGATTGGTCAAACATACATACGGTCAGTGTCCTCTAACGATGTGCCACGTAGCTCATATTTTGGGCTGTCAGCTGCTTTCATGACCGTCGACAGTCATAGAAGTTTCTCACTGAAACGTAACGATTTTTTTTCCGTTAGCGATAAACACGTGAGATGACGTGGAAAATCTATTTATGGTAATTGCTGCTTTGGCACTTTCACACGGGTGATCGGACTCACTGACAACATCTTGCCACGTTTCAAAATTACGTTGGAAACTCGGCATCTTAAGTTTTTTTTTTCAAAGAGTGGTGGCTGTGTTGTTCCAACGGAGGACAAGTTCCCAAGCCTCTCATGTTTTATAGGCTGGCATCCATTTAGGTAGGGCACGAGCTAGGCCGTCCGATGTGATACTTTTCGTCCACGTGGACCACTTGTTGGTCGGCTGGACTGCATGTGGGCCACACCAAATCTTCCCTTGCCTTCTACGCTTTCGGCCACAGTCGGAAAAGAGTAAAACTTCTATCACACGAAATCGTAAATCACACAAAATACAGCCAATGAGTTCTCGGCACGTACACAAGTGTTTTTGGAACGTACCCATGTGCTTTTGCTTTTAGGTGTACGTGCCGAGAACTCATTGGCTGTGTTTTGTGTGATTTACAATCGGATTGTGACAGAAGTTTTACTCGTCAGAAAACGATTTTGAGTCCAAAAAAATAAACTATTGTTACAAGGGAGTAGAACTTTGATAACGGACCACATTATGAGCCATGGGTCTTCTTCGTAGAGATCGCTGACCGAATGGGTGGACCTACAACCAAAAATTAGCTTGATTAGTGATTTCTAAGCGTTGGATTGGAGTCGTTTTCATGGGGTGGTTTTAAACCGTGGAATTCGAGCATTATGGTTTGAAATCACTCATCAGGCTGATTTTTGGTATGTAGGCCCACTTTTGGATGGGCCAAACATCCATACGGTCAGTGGTATCTAAAAGTCTACCACGTGGTTCATACAGTGGTCCGTCATCAACTTCTACTTGTTTATCAGTGCGGATCGGAGGACATGGTAAGAA
Organism: Euptelea pleiosperma; assembly: GCA_035048495.1. Lineage (NCBI taxonomy): Eukaryota > Viridiplantae > Streptophyta > Magnoliopsida > Ranunculales > Eupteleaceae > Euptelea > Euptelea pleiosperma. Next base: position 2,754,286 of record CM068552.1, on the reverse strand, counting down.
TACATCCAATCCAGAGGATTGAACCCATCATGATCGTGAGTTGCCAATCACCATTGACCAATCAGATCATCTCAGATGATTGGTGGGTCCAATTGATCCCTCCATCCATCCTCCTGGTCTGACGTATCTGTATCTCTCACCATTTGATTCTTTCTTTTGCCTTCTTTTCAGTTATTTCAAGTTTTCAACTACCATGATCATGACGTGTTTGATATTTTGGTCAACAAATCTGGATTTGGTCGAAGAATAGACAGAGATACTGAGTGGAGGAAGGGGCCCATATGGAGAAACTTATCAGCCCTTTTCTTTGTCCTTTTTTTTTTTAATTTTCTGGTGGAGGTAGTTTTGATGAGTCGTGGTCGGTTTCCTTCTACTGATATTTATTAGAAGAAGAGGTTGGTATTTTATAAAGCTTTTGCTAAGTATGTTTTAATGGCGTGTGAAACATGTTTATGTATCTGCTTGGTTCGTTATGCATGGTTTAAAACGCTCAGAAAATAACGGCCATTATTTTCTGAAAAATTTGTTAAAATCAAGGTTTAAAGGGGACCGTTATAACAGACTGGGGACGTTACCGTTTTTCCGTTATAAAGAAAAAAACACTTGGGCAAAAACGAAAAAAAAAAAAACAGGGAAAAAAACGAAAAATAACGGAAAATATGGAAAAAATGGCGCTGAAATTCAAATTTGAATTTCAAATTTTCAAAAATAGAAAATAACAGAATATAACGGAAAATAACGTCCGTTTTTCCCACAAAATTTCCAAAAATAACTGTCGTTATTTTAGTTATAACGGAAAATAACGGCCGTTATTTTCGTTATAACGGCCGTTATTTTTTGGGCGTTTTGACGGTCCATAACGTAACGGGGTAGGTCCGAATCCATTATAACGGCCGTTTTTTAAACCTTGGTTAAAATAATACCCAATATTTCTGTTATTTTCCATTTTTACCGTTATTTTCTGTTACAAAGTTTATTGAAATTAAATTTTTTTGAATTTTTGCATCGTTTTTCCTTTATTTTCCCATTTTTTGCCCTTGTCATTACAATCCGCTATAACAAAAAAAATTGTAACGCCCCTAGGCCGTTATACCGTTATAACGGCCATACTAGTACTACTACTACTACTACTGCTGCTGCTGCTACTGCTACTGTCGTGCATGTAAACTACCCACGTTAGGTATTGCTTCTAGTGAGATACTACTGAAGAAAGAACTTGGATCAGATATTTTCCTAATACTTGAATGCATGGACTTTTTTGCCGACATTTCGCTGCTCTTTAATCGTCCATGTTTTAGGGCCTGTTTGGATCACCATTTTGTGTCATAATTTATTTTTTTATGCAAAAGCTTTGAAAATGTCTTTTTTTTTCTTCTGGTGCGAATTAACATGACGATACAAACGGATCGTTAGCTCTCACACAAATGCTTAATTATAAACATATATAATCATCAATTTGGTATAATTGGTATGGCATACCGAATGATTGTCCCGACAATTGCACAGTCGTTAATTGATTATCAATAACAAAATCAAGCTGTATTAATCTATTGAGCATCTTAGGTTTTCCTCCATCATTAGTTGATGAGAATTTGGGGATTAGTTCGTTAAATTAACACATGGGTCCAGCTTCGATTTTTAAAAAAGAAGTAAATAAATAAAAAAAGGGTCCAGCCTTTCAACGATATCACCGAATCATTGAATAATAGTAACAATGGTTGTAAAGCCTATATTTTGGGCTCCTTTAGAAATTCTGTCGATACGAATTTTTGGTGGATGCCACCCATTTATCTCTTCCTTCGTATATTACCATTTTCAGAGCGCCGTGGAATTGTCAACCACACGTGCCCATGCATGTCCATGAGAGCCTATGCCGCTATGCGTCCAATGATCACATGCTACATATACCTGGGGTTTTAGGATTTGGTTAAAAAAAAAAAAATTTTACAATTTAACATGGGTATATGTGGCGCGTGATCATTGGCACATGATCGCCTCTTCAAAGAAATTTCCGAGGAACAGCAAGATAGGGCTCAAAAAAGCCGTATAGTTAATTAATTAGGGTAATTCAATGGCGCGTGATCATTGGCGCATGATCGCCGCTTCAAAAAATTTTCCGAGGAAAGCAAGATAGGGCTCAAAAAAGCCGTATCGTTAATTAATTACGGTAATTCAAAGGTCGAGCATAGAATTATTTGGTTCGAACACCTAACAAAAATGGGAAACAGAGTGGGTAATTCCTCTAAGCCCCTAATTCCTTCGTTCAAACATAGGGGCGCTTTTTGTCTATTATAGGGTCAAGTGGTTAATTATCCAATTAGGAAAAAATACTCATTCAAACATTGGTAGAATTCCTTTGCCAGTCTAATAAAAAGAGTTTTTTTTTAGTTAACGACACTTTTTTGTTTGTAATCAAATGGTATATATAAAAGCTGAAAAAGAAACGACCTAAGAGACGCCCATCCATACATATTGCTCCTGTTAGGGTTGCAACTTGGACGGGCTCAATTAACTTGATGTTGGACTAGGGTTGGGCTCAGTCCTAGATTTTGGAACCCTCCAAAACAAATTTGGTTGGATGAGGGTTGAGACTTCAGCTCAACCTGAGCCCACCTACACACTGTACATGCTTGAGACAAATCTATGGAGGTAGTCCACTGCAAGAGGTGTATTATTATAAATTTACAAGACCAATGGCTTGACTTCAATTCTGTATGAGAAAATGAACAGTTGAAAAGCTCGTTGCTATGTTGCTGACCATGAAGGTGCTTTTGAGTAGGGGTGTCAATTTTACCTGTTTAACCGAAACCGAACTAAAAATAATGGTTCTGGTTCTGAGTAGTCTAATATAAAACCAAAACCGATAAGAACCGGAACCGAACCGATAAGAACCAGTACCAACATATAAATATAGTGTAAAAATTCTTATATTTTCAAGATTTGGCCCATTATACCCGGAACCGAACCGACGGAAATACATGATCGGTTCCGGTTCTGTATCCATCACTTTGAGAACCAGAATCGTTAAGGAACTGAACCGATAAGAACCGAAACCGATTGTTCAGGTTCTAATCACCTTAGGAACCGAACCGGAACTGACCCGTTGACACCCCTACTTTTGAGTTTTGATTGGAGCCGTGAGTTTCATCAATGTTTAGGTCTCGTTCTGCTGTAACACATGTGTCACTATTTGCAACTGTAGGCATATTATTTGGCATTTGTAGGAGCAAGATTATGTGGAGAATTTTGAACTTGTAATTCTTGTACGAATAAACCAATAAAGATGATGAATATAAATGTATATATGTATATATTTTGTTAACGTGGTCCTATTTAACAGGATGTGGAAACGGTCAGCATAACGGTCATTGTATTGACCAATAAACAATTTTAATATGAAAAAATTTAGCAAACTTTCCAACTAATAAAAAAATTAAGAAAACCAACATTATTGGGTTAGGCTTGGAGTGGAAAATCTATGCCCAACCTCGACTTCGGCTAGAGTTATCAACGGGTGCCCTGTTACCAGAGCCTATCAGGTTTGGGTCTATCCATTTGGATCGCCATTGATGATTGGGCCTGGGCTCCGTCTCATGTAAGTTTAATATTCGTCGCCCAGAGCTGAGAGCCCATACATGATTACTTGATCAATTGGGCCGTCTTATCGATTGGTCAAATTTATTTCTAATACCTAAAAGGATGTACAACAAATGTAGAACACATTCAAAGAAGTTGGACCCACCTTTCGATCAATTCAGTCCTAGGAGATCACCAACGGCCCTACTCAAATAATAGTAACCATTGGATGTATCACATTCCTTTAGAATTTAGATGATCTTTGTAAGTAAGGGGAACATGGTCCATGGAAGTCTATGAAACTGATGGTTACGATTTACTATCAGTGAAGACCAATGAATCATCTAGGCTAAATAAGAAATATGTGCGGTTGAGACCATTGATCGTTGGATTCAATGGATCCACGAAGTTGTTGCCTCGTGAACCGTGGATATTTTGAATCCAATGGTCAATGGCCTAAAACCGCACATATTTTCGTCCGGTTATACGTGGGATAGCATTTTCCGTTGGGAAACGCCTCGAAACGAGAGTAAAACTTGTGTCACAAGATGTTGTGACGGAGCCGGTCACAGCACTCAATACGAGCCACGTGTCATACTATTAGAGGATGATGCCCGTATGGATGTTTGGACAGTCACTCGATGGATCGGTACACAAAAAATCATCCTGATTCGTGATTTATAACCGAATCCATTGAAGTTATTTTCATGGGTTGATTTTAACGGTAGAATTTGAGCATTATTGAGCGTTATTTGGGTGCAAAAATCCAAAGGTTTTAAATCACTAATTAGTATGATTTTTGGTTTGTAGGTCCATCGAGGGATTGGTCAAACATCCATACGGCCAACGCCCTCTGATCGTGTGCCAAGTGGCTCGTATTGAGTGCTGTGACCGGCTTCCGTCACAACATCTTTGACACAAGTTTTACTCTCAAAACGAAGTGGAGCTGACGTGGCGACAACTTCCCAGGCGCATAGAGTCCGCGCTCCGTCCAAATTCGAGGGTTTTTTTCTTCTCAAAGGCAAACGGCTCGGGGCTTCGTTGGAGATTGAAGAAATCTCGGCTCAGGTATTTTTACCTGTGTTTTGGGATCCAAGTTTGGAATTTTGTTTTCTTACAGCTCCTATTTTATTGGTAGAAAACGATGATGCGGTTATTATTATCAGAGTTTTTTTTTTTTGCGATTCTTCTGTTTCTACTATAAAATATATAAATTAGGATTTTATCAGAGAATTGTACGTAAGCGGGTCCCTTGTGTTCTACAAGTGACTCATCAACGGTCGAGTTTTTAGAAAAACGCGGTTAGAGATAGAGGCAGCAGATATTTGAATTCTCCAAATGCTGCTCCCAACAAGAAGATCCTTTCGTTGTTCTTATTTTCATGTTTCATCTTCAGCTCTTAAATTGGTGTAGATTTTAAGAAAATGAAGTGCATTGAGGTTTTGAGAGGAGATTTTAAGAAGTTTGCATTAATTGAAGAAATGGCTTTTGAAGTTTAGATAGAATTGAATGGAGGAGGATTTGTGTAGCTGACCTCATATAGTTGTGGATAAGGCTTATGATGAAAGAATATATACATAATATTTGAAAGCAAAATATTTGAATAAATTAAAGATTTCTTAGGAAAAGTGTGTCGGCATGGTGTCCAACACCGCAAATTCTTATAAAATGGAGCGTCCTTGTTACATATAGGACTACGATATTGTTTATTGATTTAATCAAATAAAAGATACAAACCATCATAATTCAATAATAAATATATAACAAAAATAAAAACTCTAGAGGTATAATGGCTATTATAATGGTGAAGAACAATCAAGGTCCACCACCTTGACCCTCATTATTTTCGTTGCTACCTTGATGAAAACAGGAAGGACATTTTAATCCAAAGCGTATATTATATGTAAGATCTATGATGCCCTGTATACGGATCGAGGTTTTAAATTTCAGTATAGAAAACTATATTTCGGGGATTTCGGTACGCACTGAAACCGAAATTTTAGCGGCCGAAATTTAAAACCTTGATACGATACGAACACAGATACAAGAAGTGGGGATATGACTTGACATTTTCCAAAATCAGGGACACGGATACGGATACGAGTATCCTATTTTGTAGTTCAAAATTTTCATTTTTTTTTATAATTTTTTCAGTGTTTTTTATGAAGGATATGTGGGGTTATGTGTCGGTGGAGTGTCCGGCGTTGTGTCACGTCGCGTCGACACATATACGATGGCCATGTACAGGTATCCGGGTATCATAGTGTAAGATGGTACACTAACACCATTCATTAATTTGGGCTGTTCAAATTTCAGTTGGTAGCTAAATGGATGAACATCCATACATCATGGTGTTGATTGGTGGATATGGTGGATCCAAGAGGTGGCCTATTGATTGAATAATGAGGCACATATAATATCTATTTATTCACTATACGTTTCTGCTCTAAAGAATAAAAATTTCTATTTCTAGATATGTGCTTATCACCAATATATGGTTTTCAATTCATGCCACATTTTTCTTCCTAGATTTCTTTTTCAACATAGGAAACTGGCATAATGAAATATGTACCAAAAGATTGAAGGTATTTGGTTGACAGTTGGCAGGAACCTTTATCAAACCCTTTCACATGAATTGTGATTAGTTGTTTCAATGGAAACTGCATCGATATTGAATGATGGAACATGATTCATATTGCTGACACTGTAGTGTTGGGATCATGGTTTTAAAAACGGCCGTTTAAACGGTAACGCCCCAAGCCCGTTTCCGTTAAAACTATTTAAACACGTTTTATCGATTTTGAATAAAATGGCCATTTTTTTTTGTTTTAACGGCCGTTAAAATCGTTTAAACAGCCATTTAATTCTGATAAAATTTGGGAAAAAACGGCCGTTAAATCCGTTAAATCCCGTTAAAATCCGTTAAATTCCGTTATTTTTTTAATTTTCAAATTTCAAAATTTGAATTTCAGCGCAATTTTTTTATTTTTTTCCATTAAAATCGTTAAAACTGTTAAAATCCGTTAAATTCCATTTTTTTATGTTTTTTTCCATTTTTGCCCCTGGCCGTTTCAATCCGTTTAAACGGTAACGCCCCTAGTCCATTTAACCGTTAAAATGGCCTCCTTTAAACCTTGGTTGGGATAATCAGATAAGGCATTGTTCATGACGATGACGATGATGCTGATGATATTGTTGTTCCCTTAGAAGCATCTGACATACTACATGTCTATTTGTGTAGTTATGTTATTTAGCTACATGTGGATGAATCATATAAACACTCTACTCGAAAAGTCATACAAATAAGTGTAATTCCTGCTTCTATGATGAGGGTGCTTTTGGAACTTAAAAAGGTTGTTACATGAAAAGCAAATGAATAGGTGAAATAGATTTAATAAGGGGGGAAATGTTTTGTATAGAAGATCTGAAAATAAAAGAAGGGCACTTTACACAAGAGAGTTGATGGAAAATTTCTACTGAAAGCAACGTAGGCCTGAATTTATACAAGGAAGAAATAAAGAAAATGGAGAGCAGTGTCCGGAGGCGATTGAATTCTCTTTGTCGTCATCTCCTGATACAATATGAAGCTAATCAAGTCCTTCATTCGGTAAGCCACCCAAAATTTTTTTTTCTTTCTAATACTCATTCACCATTTTATGAACTCATATTTTGTTTCTTTTTTCGTTCCAGAATTTTTTGAGCGCTTTGGACGAAGTGAAACATGTGGGTTCAGAACCTGTAATTATAGGAGGGATGGTATTGGACATCCATGCCACTCCTTCTACTCCTGCCCATCCTAGGACCACTACTCCTGGCAAGGTATTCTCTCCCAGTCATAATATGTGTATACATGTTTGAATTTTTGGTAATTTTCTTGTTCTTAGTTGAGTTTATAAATATTTCCATGGTCGATTTCGTTGGGAACAAGCTCATGTGCTGAGTTTTTTTTATCGTCCATCTAGATCAAGCTTCTCTTGGTTGCCTTATGATCCACCATCGATCATTCTCATGGACAATCAAATTGTACCATCCTCCCCTCTCCTTCTCTTCATCTCCACCATGACTTATATGGTCTTTATCAAATTGAACTCCACACCATGACTTACATGGTCTCTATCAAATTGAACTCCACAAACTATCTCATGTGGAGGAATCAGTTCATCCCTTCAAGGGTATGTATGTCCCTTGTAGAGATTTTCTCTCACAAATCCAAGACAAGGGAGTCACAATTTTGTAAAGAGTTGCAACTACTTTGAAGAAAGTGGCTTCCATCTCTGAACATGCCCGAAAATTCTAAATACTATGTGAAACTCTTGCTGCCATTGGAAGCCCTGTTCTAGACACAAACAAAGTCTTTTGGTTTCTCAAGGGTCTAGGACTTGAATATTAGGCTTTCCATCATCTCCATCCTCGCAAAACCCCCAATACCATCGTTCTGGGAAGTTATCCATGTTCTTTTGAGTAATGAACCTCACCCCCATTCTTTTTCTTCTCAGACTCCCTCACACCCCATTGCTTTTGAACCCAATAACAGGCCTCAAAACTGGCTAGGAGGACATTGGGGCACCAACAACCAAGGAACTGTTGGAACACATCTCCTTAGAAATAACCTATAACGTTTTGAAGGTGCTCAATATCAAGGAGTATTGGGAGCATCTCCCTATCACACGTCGGGTACAGGGTCTAGATCAGCTCCTTGAAAGTTTGCTTTTGTGAAGGTCTATCAGATCTGCAATCTAGGTGGACATATTGCCCTCAATTGCTACCACCGTTTCAACTAAACCTACCAGATTGAGTAACTTCCTCAAGCCTTTACTTCCATGACAATCCAGGACCTGATTGATGCTGAATGGTATCCTGACAGTGGAGCTTCAACTCATATGAGTAATGAAGCAACTCTCATCTATAGAAATACCATGGGACTAATCAGATGATCATACTGGTTCAATACCTCTACAGAATTCTTTTGTCACTCTAGAATTGCAAAATGTATTGTTAGTTCCTAAAATAAAATAAAAAATCTTTTTGTAAGTCATTTTATCTGTTTGTTTGAGTTCTCACCTAATGGTTTTTTGATTAAGGAACAAAAAATAGAAGGTGTTGGGGACTAGCAGTAGGCGTGGCGGTTTGTATACATGGATCCCCTTGCAAAGAAGCACTTCTTTCTACTCATCCTCTTTCCGCAAAGGCTTCTCTTCAGCTTTGGCACCAACGTCTTGGTCATGTTTCTCCTAGAGTTATTCAGAGTCAAATAAAGATGGGTTTATTCATGTACTTGAGTCGTCTAGTCCCTTGTTCTTCGGTATGTCCCTGTTGTCAAATGGGTAAAATCCATAGGCTTCCCTTTTCTTTGAATGAAAAACAATGTACTCATCCTTTGGGCTTAATACATATTGATTTATGGGGACCTTCTCCAATCTTGGCTGTTTTCGATTTTCAGTACTACGTTATGGCTTTAATTGCTACACGTGGTTCTATCCTCTCAAACATAAATCAGACTTTTACTCAATATTTCTCCATTTCCCAAAACTTGTTGAAAATCAGTTTTCACAAAATAAAATCTTCCAGTGTAATGGCTGAACTGATTTCACCAAAAACAAATTTCAAAACTATTTGGTAAACTCCAATATTATCAAACAAGTGTATAAGTGTATTGTCCATGTACGCAAGTACAAAATGGACAAGTAGAGAGGAAACATTTCCATATTACTAAAACTGAGTTAACTCTCTTATTTCACAACCATTTGGGTCTATAGCAGTGTATATCATCAATCGCCTACCGATTGCAGTTCTCAAGCATCAACCTCCATACTCTGTTTTATTTGGTAAGCATCCTGACTATTCTGTATTACGTCCCTTTGGTTGTCTTTGCTTCTCGTATCTCAAAGATTATGCAGTTCACAAACAGTCCCCAAAAAGCCATCCCTGTGTCTTATTAGGTTATAGTATCGTTCACAAGGGATTTTGTTGTCTCCATCCATCCATCCATCCATCGGACGTGTGTATATGTATATCTCACATCACATCGTTTTTTATTCAACATTTTTCCTTCCCTTGGACAATTGACATCCATGTCACTAGATGACTGGGTCTTCTAGACCGATTATGAGATTACTGTTCTTACCACAGCATCACCCTCTACTGTCTCATAGCTGCATTTTGATAATGAAGAGTACCGTTTTCTGCTACTCTAGACGTCCCAATGGCCCAACCGTTTCTCCTACTCCTTGTGATGAGCTTGGGCTCAGTGATCATCACAGAGAGGATCATGATGGGGTGCTTACTAGCGCTGTTGACAATGCTGAAGTATCCAATGTTGAAGGTTTATCGTCGCCTTCTTAGTGCTTAAAGGAACCATGTCATTTCCTTTGCCATCGTTCAAGATTCTAGGAGGCACTATTGTCATCGACTTTCCTCCATCATCACTAGACACCATTATACATCCAATGGTGACCTGGGCAAAATCGAAATGTGCATTGCATTCGGCTAGCCTCTACTCGACTTGTCATCTTGTTTCGTCTCATGATGATATCATGTCTATGACCTTTTTATAGCTTAATTATTGCTCTCAACACATTGAAAGAACCCCGGGGTTTTCGCTCTATAGTAAAATATCCTTACTAGAAAGTTGCTATGGATGAAGAGATTCATGCTTCGCATCAGAATGATATTTGGTCTCTTATCCCACAGACTCCCAGGATGAATGTTGCTGGGAGCGAGTGGGTGTTCAAAACAAAGTTACTTCAGGATGGGTATGTTTTTTTTTTTTTATAAGTGTAAGTATTATTCACAAGGGCAAAAACCCCAAATGTACAAGCAAGAGGGACCTCAAGATGAGGATCCCTAAAGAGACAAACATCAGCTAAGGAGAGGTTGCTATCATCTCCTCCCACCTAAAAACGAAAGAATCAAAAAAGCAGTCTTTAAACCCCGGGTCTATGGAAGACCAAAGGAATAGAAGGGCCTTAATACTCAGCACCACTCTTGGGCTATCTTCTTCCTTTCCTTCAGGATGGGTATGTTGAAAGCTATAAAGCTCGCTTAGTAGCAAAATGCTACAACTAGTTGGAAGGCATAGACTTACTGAGACTTTTATCCTTGTTGTTTAGCGTGCCACAATTCAATTTGTTCTATCCCTCACTACAATCTTCCGATTAAGCATCGGATAGTTGGATGTAAAAAACGCTTTCCTTCACGGACATCTATGAGAAGAAGTGTTCATGGAACAACCACTAGGGTATGGAGATTTATTTCGACCTCATCATCTTTGCTCTCGCACAAGGCTATATATGGGCTCAAACAAGCACCTCAAGCTTGGTTTGAATGTTTTAAAACTTTCCTTATGCATGATGGATTCAAGTGTAGTCGTGTCAATGTTTACCTTCACTTGCTCCTTTGGCATTCTTTTCCTCCTTGTCTTTGTACGACATAGTCCTTACAGAAAGCAATGACACGCTATTTCAAGATTTTATTTATTGCATTTTGCGTAAATTCCCCACAAAGGATCTAGGTCCATTACACTATATCTTGGGAGTTGAAGTCACCCCTACATAAGAAGGTTTGTTTCTTAGCCAGATAAATTATGCCCCGGATCTTCTTGATCGTGTCTAGATGGCCTAATGTAAACCCATCTCAACCCCAATGGTTGTTGGTAACAAATTAAGTGATGGTGATGATCTTTTTGATGATCCAACAACATATAGAAGGATTGTAGGGGCTCTCCAATATATGACTCTCACCAGGTCGGATCTTTCCTTCTCTATAAACTTTGTTTGCCAGTACATACTACATGCACAAGCCCACAGTGGATCATTTCCAAGTTGTAAAACGAATTCTCAAGTATCTAAAGGGAACATTATATCATGGATTGCAGTTGTTTACAGAAAGCCCGATTCAGCTTAATCGGTTCTCGGATGTAGACTGGGCAGGCTGCCCAGATACGCGAAGATTGACTTTGGGCTTTGTGATCGTCCTTCATTGCAATCTGATCTCCTGGATTGCCAAGAAGCAGCCCACAATCTCTTAAACTAGTGTAGAAGTAGAATACCGCTCCCTTGCTGCCACTGTTACTAAAATCACCTAGGTCTCTTTTTTTGGAAATTGATGTTTGTCTTTCTCAGCCAGTCATCATTTATTGTGAAATGAAAGTACAATACACATGAGTTTAAATCCCACGTCTCACTCTCAAATGAAACACATTGAACTCGATTACCATTTGGTGTGAGAAAAAGTTTCTATTGACACACTTTGGATACAAACCGCTTTAGAGCCGCTCGCAAATATTTTCTCCAAAAGTCTTCCGCAACAGACCTGTGGAGAGCTTCGTGGCAAGTAGAACATTTCAACATTCTCCATGCTCAACTCGAGGGGGGCTGTTAAGAGAGCTCACTATGCACATGTGGACCATGCCAGCCCAATAGTCCAGCATGGATGGCATGCGGGCCATTCCATGTATTTCATGGATACTGTCTAGCTCATGTAGAGATTCTCAAGAACTCGCTCGTCAATCAAAGATTCATAAAATTTTCTCTCAATCTCCTTCCTTTATGAGAGATTCACAGAATATCTCTGTTAGCTTATCTCTCTCTCAAATAAAGACAAGACATCTCATACAAAGGAAGGAATCTCTATGCTCAAAGAAGACTTGCTATTTTAACCAAATATTCTTCATTCAAGTTATCATTTTTTTTTTCCTTTTTGTACATGATAACTAATATATATATTCTTTTTTTTTTTGTCTTGGAGTGAGTTGAATTGAGCAGCCACTCCCACTTCCAAACCTTGGACGTTCCATGCTCTCTCTTCTCTCTTTGTTTCTGGTTGTCTTCTTCCTCTAATCTCTTTAACATTTTTAGTAACAGAGTTTTGAAAGCGCAAAGAGGATGAGGGGAAGGTGAAAAGGATGTAGATATAGGTAGTGAGAAAAGATTTGAATAAGCATGATTTAACAGAAAATATGGCCTTAGATAGAGTGGAATGGCAGAACAAGATTTGTGCAGCTGACCTCAAATAGTTGGTGTAAGGCTCTGTTGATGACAATGGTGATGATCCTGTCCCCACAATCAAGTGGACTAGGACCTTGCAAATGAACTCCAAGGTGCTATATGTAAAAGGGTTTACTTTCAGATATTTTTTTGAAGTATAAATTCCATTAAAGAGGCAAACGCCAAGCAAAACAAGCTACACAGCTAAAGAGGTCGAGGTGACCTACAATAGATAGAAACAAAGCAAACACCAAAACAGGGCAGAAAACAAAGAGAAACAAGCAAACATCAAGCATCCCTAGCGCAAAGGACGTCCTAGCGGAAAAAAGTCTTTGAAGAAGATCCCTCTACACTCCGAGAACGCCTTAGACCAAAGAAGTATATTTGGATGGTGTGTTAATCCTTCAACTGCGCCTTTGGGATCCTTCGCAATTCCATGGAATTTTTAATGCATGGAAGAAGAGGAAACTTTTTTTATGTTTCGGAATGGTGTTCCCATTGCATTTTTGAGTCCTTTCTTCAATTTATGTCTTTTCAGATCTAGGTTAGCTTGAATAATGCATCGTACAGGGTAGTTTAGATTCTCTTCTTTCTGTCAGAAACAAGTCCAACAGGTGATGAATCTGGAAACATAGTTTTGTTAGATATCATTATTACCCGTCTTTACATGGATTGGCTCTGTTCAGGTTCAGTATGTAACAGGGGGAGTAGCGAGGAATGTTGCTGAGTGCATGTCAAAGCTTGGAACTAAACCGTTTATGATTAGCGCTATTGGACTGGACGTGGCAGGTAATTTATTTTTGATTCAAATGTCTTAATATCTTTATAACACCAACCATTGGCGTGCTACCTATAACAGCATAGCAATTTATGTGGTGCACTTGCAGAGTAGTGGGAGATACCATTCGATGAGGCCCACCTTGGAGGTTTCCTAGGCTACTTGTATACTGATCAGATAACTTTAACCATCTGATGATCACATTCTTTTTGGATTATTAAGAAAGAATACGGGGAGCAGTCCCGAAAGAAAAAGCAATATGTTGGTGGACAGGGTCATTTGGTTGGGTTGATCTTTGGCCAAGAAGGTTTCCTGGGTGGGTTCGACACTCCCACTATCCTGCATCTTGGCCACGTGCACCTCGATGTGCTGTAAAATTGTTTATACATCAATTTTGTTGCTAGACTGTCCCTACGATAAGCACAATGGCCAAAGTAGAAATTTTTGGCTTCTGAAATTGACGAATATGATATATTTTACAGGAAATTTACTGTTGGAGTACTGGAAATCTGCTGGACTAGCTGCAGAAGGTAAATCACATCTCCTTTACAACCTATATGTCTCCCCCTTCTGGTGGATTATTGGTCTTGACTCTTGAGCATTAATATAATCATGTGGCCAGCAAGCATTAATGTTGCTTTCTATTCATAAAATTTGAGGTTTGGATTGGAATTGTTTCTTTTGTTTTCCAAGTTTGACCTGGCTGTGTCACTGAGAGACTCCAATTTTATAAAAGTTCAAGCAGAGTACTATAGCCTGTCTCTTTATAACTTGGCTAATGAACTAAACATTTGAAGACCTGCCAAACTGAGTTGACTCGCTTGAATCCTCGGTCAATTGGGAGGCTTTGAACAATATGGTTTGCACAATATATGATTTGCTTGATCCACTAGTGTATTCTTATATTATTGGTTTTGGAATAGGCATTCAAAGGTGTCATGATATTGGGACTCCTGTTGTATGCAATTTATTTGACGTCGATGGAGAGTTAGCAGCCGCTGTTGCAAGCGTAGAGGCAATTGTAAGATGTTTTTATCGATTATGTTTTTGCACTGTAGGATCGGTTCAATCACCAGCCCATAGGACCTTAGAGATGTTGCCCTAAAACCCAAAGTGTTGATATTGTGGCTTTGACTGAAACAGGAGAAATTTCTGACACAAGAATGGATTCAGCAGTTCAGGTGCAATATATGTTCTTCTCCAGTACTGATGGTTGACGCAAACTTGAATCCTCGTTCACTCGAAGCTTCTTGCCAAAGTACATATACTTCTTCTCTTAAGGAACTACAAAACTTACAATCTTGTAATGCTAAATGCATTGTTGTACGATGGTAGCAAGTTTCTATGTGCATAGCAAGTTCGAACTTCCACAAACACACACACACACACAATACTTATTAGTTAGAAAAAATTTCGATTCTGTCATTCAATACGTATCCAGTAATATTGTCTTGGATGGTGCCAATCACTTTATGCAATGGCCGAAGCATATTTTGGTACTGATGGTTTTGATCCTGGTGCTCAGTTATGAGCTCATGGGAGATCTTCGTTTTGTAGGTGGCAACCCTTACTTCCTTTGTCTGAAGCCCTGTTCTTTTAGCTCAGTTAATTCATGTTTATGTTTGTTGACTATTTATTCACCAATTTTATGTTTAGTGCTTTTTTAGCTCGCGCTTCAACATGAAGTCTTTCTAACTTAGCCGTTGCTTTATTTTATCCTTGCTAACAAAAAGCCCCTTTTTTTTCCCTTTTTCTGTAACTATCCTTAGTAGCGGCAGAATCTGGCATTCCTGTGTGGTTTGAGCCTGTATCAGTTGCGAAATCCAAGAGAATTGCTTCTGTTGTCAAGTATGTGAGTACTAAGATTCTTGCAAATTAATATGTATTAGCACTGACATGTAGTGGACAGGAGATATGGGGTACTGAAGATAGGAGTTCTGATATTTCCTATTTGTGGGGTACACTACAGGGTTTCAAGACCCACCAGTTGATGGGTCTCATCTAGGAGAGGTCTCACAGGTCGGAGATTAGCCCATTTAGAAGACCATAACCACCTGATCTTTAGCACTCTTTTGGACATTCAGAGAAGGGGGAAAGGTGCAGAGAGGGTGGTTATGATCATTAGATCAGACAAATTTTTGGCCTTGGAGATCTTCTAGACCCATCAGATTGTGGATTCCACAACTATGTGTGCAATGTGCACTGATGGGTAGGGGAGACTACCAACGAAAAAGAAAGGTAGGGGATAGTGGAATTCCTGTCCTCATAAGAATGCCCCTAGTCATGTTCTTTTTGTTTGTGACTAATCTGGAGAATTTTTGCAGGTAACTTTCACTTCACCTAATGAAGATGAACTTATTGAGATGGCAAATGCTTTGTCATGTGGAGATGGATTACCTCCAATTCAAAGGGTAGATAGTGGTGGAAGTAGGCAATCCATTGAATGTTTGTTTGAAATGCTAAAACCAGCAATATGGGTGTTGCTGAAGAAAGGGGTTAAATTAGTTGTTGTGACTCTTGGATCAGATGGGGTATTCTTATGCTCCAAACATGGGCCTGATTTCATGAAAGACCATTTGAAGAACACCAAACCCAGCAGCTTTGGGAGACAGCTATATGAAATCATAACTTCAAGTTGTCCTTCTCGATTTGTTAGTGCTGAGAAGTTTGAGAGGAGAAACTCCCATATGTATGTTTTGCATTTTCCTGCACTTCCTGCATCAGTTGTGAAGCTTACAGGGGCTGGAGATTGTTTGGTTGGTGGGACCCTTGCATCTGTTTGTGCTGGTTTAGATGTGGTACAAAGTATGGCAGTTGGTATAGCAGCTGCGAAAGCAGCTGTTGAGGTGGAGACTAATGTACCTTCCAAGTTTTGTCTGGCCACAATTGCAGGTATGATTGCAAAGCTTATGTATAACAGTTGGCAAAGATCTCTAAAATAACTGAGTTTCCAAATATTTGCTAGCCTGCTAGGGAAATATGTTTAGTGTGTTGAGCTGATTGGAAAAGGTTGCAGCCAATACCTAGAAGCTATTTGGTCACTCCAGTTTCAGAAAAATTAATAAATAGCAATCCAACATCAGCAGTCCTGCCACCAAAATCAATCTTGTATGTAAATGTGTCCAGTAAGATGGAAAGAGATTCAAAAGTTTAGATAGATGAAGCCTTGTGTTCTGAGAACTAGTGTGCTGATTTTGCTTAAACAGACGGGTAAAATAGGAAACTAGCGGAACTAACTAATCACAATTTTTAGAGGGTAAAATGAAAAAATTACAACCAAGGGCATGATGGGGAACATGAAATTTATAACATGGAAGCAGAATCCAACTAGGAAAAATACAATATTTCCAATTTTTTTTTTGTGTGTGTGTGTGTGTGTTGGGAACCTTGCTTTTACAGGAGATTACTGATTAGGCAGATGCCCCAGAGCATTTGCCTTGTAAAATTTATTCTTTTTTCTTTTTTGTAAAGATGAAAGCCATTTTTTTCTATTCTATTTAATTATTTGAAAGAAATGAAAAGTCATCTAATTCAATTCTATAAGATGTTGAACCTGAGCTTTGAATCTCTGTGGTTCTATGGGGAAAACTAGGATACTGTTATTTATTTATGATAAACATATGGCTGAATGTATGATTTGCTGTAATGCAGATGATGCAAGGCTAATATACTCCTCTGCGAAAGTTGTGTTTGATCAGTCGTTGGTGTAGATCATGGGGAACTGGTTCGATTCTGATCCAACAATTTCAACAGGTCAGCATGGGATTATTATTCAAAGAAATGGAACAAACTCATTGATGAACATGGTTTTCTTTTTTCCTTGTTCCTTCTTCTTTGGTAATCCAACATGGAATAGTAGCATCAGCATAGATGTGAAGATGCCATTCTCCCCCACTGATGAAATACAGCAGAGTTGGATCCCACCAATCGATAGGTCCCATCTAAGAGATCTCCTAGATGTCCTCATTTGATGCTGTGAAGTCTTCGACAATTCAATCAACACTTGAAAACATATGCATTAAGGCGTTCCTCTGCAGTTGGAGTAGCGTCTTCCCTGAGCTTAGAGGCACCATTTTTAGTGACTTTGTTTTTTGGTTTATCTAGTTGATGGCTAGGTAGTGGAGAGAGTGATTCAGCTCCTAATCCTTCCTCTTTTCCTTTTTTTTTTTTCTTTCCCTCTGCTTCTTTGTACTTTAAGATCTTCTCGATCTCCTTTTTAATATATATTGCTTGGACTTATCAAAAAAAAAAAAAAATCAACACTTGAAAACTAACAAGCTGATGTCTTCATCTGGTGTCCCCAACTTGGGTTCCATTCATGTGATATAATTTCCCTCTCCTTTCATTCATTCCCATTCCCAAACTTCTAATTCTTCTTCTTCTTGGCACCATATGTGCCTTGGTGACCAGAGCTCAGTAGCAGCTGGCTTTCTGGCCCCACCAGCCCACCCAGAGTCATGTCTTGGAAACCAGGAATGGGATGGTGTTACATGCGATGTGGCCACGGTCACACGATTGAGCTCGATCTCCGTAGCAGCTGGCTTTCTGGCCCCATTGATTCAACAGCAGCCTCTTCCTGCTTTGCAACCTCCAAAGACAGCCTTTCTGAATCTGACAACTTCTTCAATTTCTCGTAAACATCTGGATTTTCTGACCACTCTCTCTCCAAAGATATTTTCATTATAACGGGATAGCCTTAAATTGGGGAAACCCCCCGTAAAATATAAGATATTTATCATTATAATGGCCATTTTTCAAATAATGCACGCTTCTTCTACAAAGATATCGTATGCTTTAGTCTGACTTCCTAATGGGAACACTGCCTATCTTTGATATCACTGACCGTATTGATGATTGGCCCATCCTTTGGTGGACTTAATCAACCTGATTGGTGATTTATAGCCATTGAATTTGTGTCTGTTTATGGTTGATTTTTAGCATTAGGATTCTATTATTATTTGGGAGTATGGTTCGAAATCTTGGTCGATCTCGTTCTGGATTGGGATCTACAAGCACTGATCCATTGAAATTTCGGCCATCTCGAGCGATATGGCCAAGATTTCGATGGATTGAACCGAATTCCAGCCTCCAATCGCGAGACTTAGAACCATGTTTGGGAGAGTATCGAGCTGATTTTTTGTCTGTAGGTCCGGGAAGGGGCAAACGTCCATAGAGTGTGCCACTCCGCTGCAGGAAGGGGAGAAGAAAAAAAAATAAAAGAAGCTATACTTGGAAACTTTTGATTGTATTGGGTTACTCTGGGTGGGGGGGGATGACCGTTCTCCTCATGTAAAGCCAGCAGATCAGATCAGGTGGTTACATGGGAAAAGAAAATGTGACATGAGGGAGTCGGGGACCTGAGGTCAAATCCATTAGTTTTTAGGTCGTGGAGTTGCGAGCGTTCAAAATTTTGTAAGTAAAAAACTTTGATGACGGGCCTGTCATCACTTTTAGAGGACTCTGACCGTATGGATGTTTTTTCAATCCCTAGGTGGACCTACAAACCAAAAATCAGCTTGGTTAGTGATTTCAAACCTTTGGATCTTTGTACCTCAAATAATTGGTCAATAATAATGCTCAAATTCCACGGTTAGAATCATCCCATGAAAATAATTCCAATCCAATGCCTAGAAATTACTAATCGGGATGATTTGTGGTTTGTGGGTCTACCTAGGGATTGGCCAAACATCCATACAGTTAGAATCCACTAAGAGTGTGCCACGTGGCTCATATTATGCCATGTCATCAGCCTCGATGACAGGACCTGTCATCAAAGTTTTACTCAAATTTTGTCAGATCTCTCGTGTATCTCGAGTCTTGACTCTCGAGGATAGACAACAGCTGACCAAGGAGCAAATCTTTGCTGACCGACGATAATATGAGACACGTGGCATATAATTAGAGATTTCTAACCTTATGGATGTTTGGCCTAGATGGACATACAACAAAAATTAGCCTGATTAGTGATTTCTAGTCGTTGGATCGGAGTCTGTTTCATGGGTATATTTTTAACCGTGGAATTTAAGCATTATTGTCCGTTATTTGGGCTACAATGATCCAAAGGTTTGAAATCACTAATCAGGCTGATATTTGGTCTGTAGGTCCACCTAGGGATTGGCCAAACATCCACACGGTAAGTATCCTCTAGGAGTGTGCCACGTGGTATATTTCGGTCCTTCCTGACCAAGGACTTCTGGATATCAGCTCTCCTCCAATACAAATATAACAAGGAAAAGATGTAACAAGGTTATCTCTATACACGAGTTTACTTGTCTGCGCTGCCAACCCCCTTTTTTTTTGGGGAAGTCAAATGCGGCAAATAGTGGGTTTTGCCGTTTTGTTGGACGAGGGGAAAAAGATCATATCCTCGTTTTTCTCGTCTTTACACGTTTCACTCTGGATTGTTTCGGTAGAGTAAAACTTCTAATACGAGCCACGTAGCATACTCTTAATGGACGCTGACCGTATGGATGTTTGGCCAGTCACTCGGTGGCCCTCTAAACCAAAAATCAGCCTGATTAGTGATTTCTAAGCGATTTGATTGAAGTTATTTTCATGGGTTGATTTTAACGATAGGAATTTGAGCATTATTGAGCGTTATTTTGGTGCAAAGATCCAAAGGTTGTAAATCACGGAGGGGCTGGCCAAACATCCATACGGTCAGCTAGCGTCCATTAATAGTGTGCCACATGACTCGTATTTTGCGTTGTGACAGAAGTTTTACTCGTTTTGGTAATTCCATCGCTGGATGGATATATATACCATCTCATCACTGGTTGGATATATGCCCCAATGAAAAGGTGTCCAAAACCGTCTGGATTCCATTGATTGAATGACCAAAATCTTTGGGTAAGGAATGGAAGGTTGAAAATCTAGGGCTGGGGAACCGACTATACACGCTTTTATTATATATACACTCACACGGAAGTTTATCCACTTCTCTTCTATGTTGGAAGTAACTGACCAACTTATTTAGTTTTCTGGATGACCATTGATAGGTTACAGATTTTAATCTAGACAGCGATTATGGACATTTTTGGATGAGAAAACTTTTCCAAGTGAAAGCAATCTGATGTGCATCTCGAGGATGTATATCAACGGAAATGACGTAAGTTCCACACCTCCCGTTGCAAACATTGTATCCATCGTTGAATGCTCATTGAAAAACGTGTTTTTAATTTATAAAATATATTCTTTGAAAATATTGAAATAACACATTTTTCAAGGGAAATCCAACAGTACTGACAATGTTTGCATACTTTTTAAGTATGAAAAGGTTGCATACTAAATTTGTCCGTTTTTAAACATCATAAATCTAGTCAGAGTACTTGAGAAGTATAAACAAATTTAGCGCAGTACTATTTGGACTATTCTTGCGTTTGACTTTGGAACCGTTCGCATAAAATATGAATGATGACGGGAACTATGTAACCGTTTTATTTGTTGGTTTATCTCGCGAAAAATCGAATCACGATTTCGTTTCTGATGAGAATCTATAGACTGTATTCTTACGGCACACTATAGTACATGAACCATCTATTTCCCACGCTTGAGTTGTTTGATGATCCACTGATCGATGGTTCACCTTCAGCATTTGTAGTCATACTGGTTGGACAGATGTTACCGTTCGATTGCCTGATTGAAAGGCTGACATTTTTTCAATCTATATGTAGGGGTGTCAATAAGTCATGGTACCAATAGATCTGTATTGGGAACTGGTCAACGGTGCAAGATCATGTTTGGAGTTTTTTTGGACTAGCCTGAGGTAGATGTATTCAGAAATTCATCAAGAGAAACAAGAAACACACAAGACATGGGACCCATGATTTAGAGGTACCCCTACGATCTTATAAGCAATTATAAAAGAGTAGAATTTTGCTGACCACTACCAGTCAGCAAATTAACTTAATATTTTCTGACCTTATGGATGTTTGGCCCAACCCTAGATGGACATACAGACCAAAAAATTAACCTGATCAGTGATTTCTAAGCGTTGGACTAGAGTTATTTTCATGGGTTGATTTATATTATTGACCAGTATTTGGGGTACAAAGATCTAAAGGTATGAAATCACTAGTCAGGCTGATTTTTGGTCTGTAGGTCCACCTAGGGATTGGGCAAACATCCATACGGTCAGGGGCCTATAATAGTGTGACATGTGGATCATATTATGGGTTGTTAGTAACTTTGATGACCAATGGTAGTCAGCAAAGTGCTACTCGATATAAAGAGAGCAAGACTTGCCTGACCAACGTGGTCAAGTAGCTACCTGACCACTCACAATATAAGCCACGTGGAAATTTATTAGAGGACATTGACTGTATAGATGTTTGGCCAATCCCTAGGTAGACCTACAAACCCAAAATCAACCTGATCAGTGATTTCTAAGCATTGGTTGAAGTCATTTTCGTTGGTTGATTTTAGCCGTAGGAATTTGAGCATTATTTACCATTATTTACGTATAAAGATCCAACGGTTTTGAAATCACTAATCAGGGTGATTTTTAGTTTGTTAGTCCACTTACAGATTGGTCAAACATCTATAAGGTCAGTGTCCTCTAATAAATTCCCACGTGGCTTATATTGTGGGTGGTCAGCTACCACGCTACCTGACCATGAGTGGTCGGGCAGGTCTACTCAATTGGAGCTTAGACTCTTCTCCAATTCATATCCCATTTTATCGCGTTCTAACCACAAGAAATCAGAAGAGAGATTTTTATATCGGTTATACACAATACACATCACGCGAGCATATCCTTTCCTTGTATCAGCTAATACCACGTGGGTCCCATTTTAAGCCACTACGTGACACGTGGCAAGCTGAAAGTACTGTTATTCACGAAGTTACAGTCTCAGCGTTATCGTTTCCGTCCAACTCTCTTTTTCTCCGTTTCACTTTTCGCACTAAAAAACTTTTCCGTTTCCCGCCTCTCTCTCACAAAAACCGTCCTTAAGCTCAGATATCTCTCTAGTCTCTACTCTATCTCCTTCGCTAACGAATTTTAAGAAAACTGAAGAGCTTTTTCATCTCCCATCGATTCTAGGGTTTTAATTTATAATCTTTTGTGCCTTTTGATCCTGAATTCCGATGGAGGAAATTTGTTTGAGCTGCTGGGAGAGAAGAGGAGGAAAAGGAAAACCAGATAATTAGCGTTTTAGGTTTGTTTGCTGGTCTGCATATAAGATAAGAAGCTGCTTTAATGGAGGAAACAGGTCGAAATTTCGGGGGCGATTTCTCTGCTGAGACTGGTATTCCGTCCGGACTGAACCGAATTAAGACTCGTCGCGGACCTCCAAAGAAGGATCGGTTAAGTTCTAGGTCTGAGGATTCGGCTACGGTTTCTGGTGGAGTTCCTCGGCCTCCACTGGCGGAGCAGAAGACGGAAAGGAACGGACATGGAAAGATTACTGACAGCAAAGAAGGTTCGAATTCTCAGTTTCTTTCTTTCGGTTTTCTTTTACTGGTAGATTTCTGTTATTAATACGGCTATAGATCTATCAAATTTTAGGATTCACACATTAGTCCAAAAAATGAGAAATTGTCAATAAAAGATCCAATTTTAAGAGACTATGGAGAAAGATCGTTAATATGCCTAATTTCATACTGACAAAACCGAAACTATGTTAGTGTTTTCTCTAAAAAATTTAAAGACTAGGAAGTCCGGTTCAGACAGTAATGCTTGAATCTGAGTCGACAGTACCCATTCAATTGAGTTTTTATTGTTAGCTGGTTAAGAAATCTAAGAAAGCAAAACGACCTCAAAGGAGAGAAAAGATAATTATTTACTAGTATAATTAATGAACACATCAATTTCTCAAGAGATGAGGAATTCCGTATGGGAATTACAGTAGTTGTAGGCTTGAGAATTCTTGGAAGGACTTGGATTCATTAAAAAAAATTTGTGTATGGTCATTATATACTAGGAGATTCTTTTAACCTTTTGCTGTGAACTTTTAATTTGTTAGAACGTCCTTTAGGAATTTGGCAGATATTTTTGACCATCTGGAGGAAACAAAGAATGGTTATATATATTTTTGTTCAACCATGTCTTAAGAAGTAAGATGTCGCCGATGCTTCAGTTAAACAGGGGGTTTCTAATTGTTTGTTATATAAAATTAGTAAGGGTATTCTTGTTTTCAAGAGTCAAATTGTGACCTAAATGCGAGGTGAGTGTTTTCAGTGGTTTTCTCCTGTAGTCTCTGGGATAATAATGATCCAGGTGTATTAGCCAGAAGCAGTTTATAAGTGACGATATATATTTTTTCAGGACTTCGTAAAGGAAAGAAGATTGCTCGTTGGTTCACATCCTACCTCACCAAGGATTCTGATCAAGCATCTACTAATGTGCCTCAAAACACTGAGGTGAGGTTTGGTTTAGCATACAAAACAGGATGGCCATGAGTTAGTGCAATACTTATGCATTGTTCTGTTTGGAAGTATAAACCATGCCATGTCATTGATATTACAGGTTGATAACCCAGAAGTTACGATGCTTGGTAAGGAGGGCTTTGTAGGAGATAAGCTTTCGACCAGAAATGAATCATCACCAGAGAGCTTCCGCACAAGAAAAGTACCAAAAGTTTTAAAAAGCTTTTCACATGAATTAGGCCCAAAGGGTGGTATACGACCTGCCCATACCCGAGCCCACAGCTATAATGATTTAAAGGTATTACTCAGCTGTTCGTGGACTTGTCTAAAACTTTCAAGATAACATTCAAGAGATGGAAATCCATCTTTTTAGTGCATTTCAGTTGATGAATCTTTACAGAAATGCTCACTAACTTATTTCTGATTTGCTTTTGTGTTGTTCTCTGTGGGTGGTTTTACATTCCAATTTTCATTATGGTTGCCTTGAGTTGATATTCAGGAGCTTTTGGGATCACTGCGTTCAAGGTTTGATACTGCTAAAGTAGTGGTGAATGCGGAGTTGGCTAATTTTGCAGGAGATGTTGTAGAGGTTCTTGAGAGGAAGGGCTCCTCATCTCCAAAGGGACAAAAAGCAGCAGAGGATCTTCTGATGCTTGCCCAGCAATGCACAGAGATGCCCTCCACAGAGTTCCGTGCAAAGTGTGAAGGGATCGTGCAGGATCTGGCTGAGAAAAGGCATCAGTGTCAGGCAGGATTACTGAAACAGCTGTTCACACGTATGCTTTTTATTTTGACTCGCTGCACCAGGTTGTTGCAGTTTGAAAAAGATTCTGAGCCGATTGATGAGGATTCTCTTCATAAGTTTAAGCAATGTTTAGAAAGTATTCCTGCTGTTGAACTGAGCTGGGTGCCCAAGCCAAGCAGCGTTGATTTTGGTTCAAATGATACTTTGAATCAGAAGGATAGTTCCAAACATCAATCACAGGGGCAGAATGCAGCATTCCCTTGCTCAGAGAGAACTTGGTGTAGGTACAAAGAGCCATCAGATGAGAGTGACACAACTTTGAGAAAGTGTTCAAGTGCCTTGTCACAGAAGCATCTATCCCGAAATTCCCAGGTAGGAATCCAGTCAAGTGAAACTAGCATCATAACAGAATATGATTCCCACAGCTTTAGTGCCCCTCAAAGAAAGAAGGTTGAGGATAGTGTTCAACTACGTCATCAAGATAGAAGTTTTGATGGATCTGATTCAGTAATCTGTAGGATATGTGAGGAAGTTGTTCCAACTTCTCATTTGGAATCTCATTCCTATATATGTGCTTATGCGGATAAGTGTGATTTAAAATGTTTGGACATAGATGAACGCCTCTCAAAACTCGCACAGATATTGGAACAAATTGTAGAATCATGCACCTCGAGTTGTCATGCATCTTATGGTAGCCCTGAGATTTCAAGATTACAAAGTGCAAACTCTGTGGTTGGATCTGAAGGTCAGTCTCCTAAGATAATTGAGTGGCACAGTAAAGGTGTGGAAGGGATGTTTGAAGATCTCCATGAGATGGACACAGCTTGTATAGATGATTCTCACCTTGTAACTTCCAGTAATTTGAAGGGCCACCTAGGTATGAAGCTCAGCCACTATGGTGCACCTTCTTCAACTGGGAGCATGACGTCAGTTTCATCTACAAATACCCCAAGGTCGAGCCATTTTGACTTGTTTTGGTTAGAGCACAGCAATCCTTCTGAATCCGAGGATGTGCAACAGGTGCGTATCCAGATGGCTGTTCTGTTTCTGTCTGTAGTACTCAGTAGCTTGTTTTATTATGTTCATCCATATTTCTGTTTGTTACATTAGTCCTTAAAATTTATATAATCCATGTCTATTGTCTATGATAGTAATAGTAATAATGGACTGCTAATCAAAATGAGAAGGTGTTCAGACTTGAAAAAAATATAAGCGTGCACACCCGTAGGACTAGTCCCATCACCAATGTGTGTGGAGATACCTGCGTTTTCAAAAAAAGAAAGAGAATATATTTTGTGTGGCCAAGAGATAGCCAAACATCTATGCGCCCACCGCAGGAAGAGTGTATCACGTTGTATCTGGGCCCACTGGTCGCATGGATGTTTAGCCCACCCTTGGTAGACATTCATACCAAAAATTAGCTTTGCTTGATGATTTTTAGCTGTTGGTTTTAGTACTAAAAAATAGTTGAATCCAATGGCTAGAATAAAGCCTTAAAAAGTACTAAAATCTAATGTTTAGCCTACCCTTTGGTAGACATCCATACTAAAAAGACTAAAGTACTTGATGTTTAGCACGTTATGTTGGTAAAATTTTGGAAAAAAAAACAATACCCTTCCCTTCGATTTACCTTTTATATATATATATATATATATATATACCCGTACCTGTATCTGTGTCCGAGATTTTCGAAAATGTCGTATCGTATCCCTGCATCCCGTATCCGGGCATCATAATTTATATATACACACGCGCGTGCGCCGAGTTGTTTAGATTCAAGTTATGTTTTCAATTTAACTATATTCAGCCAACTTTCAAGTCGAGTTTTCGGATTTTCGAAAACTGATTTAAATGTATTAAACACATACATTGTAATAACATCCATACATATATTGCTCTTTTCGGCCTAGGCCAAACACTTACTGGGCTTCATTGCCTGGCATTACTTGTGTCACTTTCTCTTCTCTTACTTTGTTAATCTTGAACTTTTAATTTTCATAATTTTGACGAGCCTTCTTCTCTGTGCCTTTGATGCTAGAATCTTCCATCTAGTTCTGGCTTCCACTTCTTGTGAATCTATGGTCGTCCGTGAGCTGTAGATTGGTGAATGTTCACACTCATTGGCAAATTTATGTTGTTTTCTCTAAGTCTTTGCTTATTAATAGATTTAAGGTTTGCAAATCAATCTGTGCGGAATCATGAATTGTTACAAGCAAGGAAATAAATTTCACGAAATTATCGAAATATTTCGCGAAATATTTCCATTTTCTAGATTACCGACAGGAAAGAATACTTACGTCGAAATAATGTTAAATTTCCCGAAATATTTCTATTCATGTCGAAATATTTCGCGTGAACAGTAAATTTTGATCAATTGACAATGTAAATATGTATTATTTCGGTCGAAATGTTTCGACGTGTATGGAAACATTTCAATCGTAGGTAGGAAACATCTCATTTGAGCTCAAAACCGCTATAAATCTCATATTTGATCCATTTAACCCCTTTCTATACATTTTGTTTATACAAAAGATCAATCCATTGTAGATTTTTTTTGTTCGTGGATTGATCGTGATGACGAATCAAATCCCGTTTGGGAGTTTTTTCAAATTCGAAATATACGTAAGGATAAAATTTATTGCTACAAATAAATAGGTTAAGTGTAAATTCATTAAATTTATGAATCTATGATGCATTTACACTAGATTTGTACACGGATTGAAGATCGTTTAGGGTGAAAATTTAGAATTTGGGAAAAACCCTAATTTTATTGGTTTTTACCCTAAACATCCATGATTGTGCATAAATTGATTATATGTTGCATAACTTAGCCCGTTCTACAAGTTGGTTGGGTTAAAAAAAATTAACCCTAAATTGGTTTTTCAAATAAAAAATTAAACGTTCAAAAAATTAAATAAATGTTATAAGTTAATAGTAAATAGGTTTTCTAAAATTACATATAATGTTAAGAAATTAATGTAAGTGAATAAGGATTTGTTAATATATTACTTTATGACTTTTTTATAATCAGCAATTAAATAATAGTTATATAATTAAATTAAATCTTGACTAATTAAAGATACTTGCCGCGACATATTACAGACCATTATGGTCATTCATTTTCACACTACATATGAAATATGGTTGTATATTATGGTTTGAAAGCTTATAAGTGTGTTTTTATGCTTGTTTCTTCATTTCCCAAACTTTCCATAAACATTTCCACAATATTTCCATCATTTCCGCATTATTTCCATCATTTCCACAAAAAATGTATTATTTCCACACTGGTCGAAATAAACCTCGAAACCGAAATTTATTTCCTTGGTTACAAGTTGGGTCATGACTGGCATCCACAGATTCATGAGTCTCATCTTCAAAAATTTCATCAAGTGATATTGCTCTTGAGACTGTAAAATTTGCAAATATTGTACTAAAGTACGTGGATCCAATTAGGTAATAAGTCATTGCTTATAGTTATTTCAAATAACAAGTCATAGATTGGGTACCAACATCTCGTCACAGAGGGACTAGGTTAGTTATGCAAGGGCATACTCGTGTTCCTTTTGTCTTAATTATTTTCAATTTGGTTCATGAAGGCACAATTTCTTATTTTATTTATTCTCAACCATTTATTGTGTTCTTTGTAAGTATCGGTTGCCTTTACACATGATTTAACCCTATGGGGAAACTTTATCTATGCCAATAGCTGGAATTTACTTTTGTAGATGACTGACCTTGCGGACATTGCCCGTTGCGTAGCAAGCTTGGATCTTACAAAAGAAGGGGCTTCTGAGTATTTGCTTGCATGCATGCATGATTTACAGGATATTTTACAGCATTGCAAGCTCAAAGCTCTTGTAATAGACACATTTGGAAGCCGCGTAGAGAATCTTCTAAGGTAACTTATGATATCAGGTTGGAGTGGAATGGCCGACAGTATCATATGATTAGAAAAGATCAGGAGTATTGTATTAAAACCAACTCTTATATGATTCTTGTTTTCTTTGTCTAACATTCCTATACAATCATTCACAGGGAAAAGTATGTACTTGCTTGTGAGGTGATGGATAGCAGAAGTCCTAAGGATTTGAGCAAATATAATGAAGGCATTGGATGCTTGGTGGATAGTGCATCTCAGAATAATACAATGTTAACGCCTTTACATCCCACACATAAAGCAGGAACTAGCATTGATGACTTCGAGATTCTGAAACCAATTAGCAGAGGTGCCTTTGGTAAAGTCTTTCTTGCGCGAAAGCGAACGACAGGAGATCTATTTGCAATAAAGGTGCACATTTTATCATCGATTCCGTGGCTGTATTTCATTTATCTGAATATAATGGTCATGAATTGGCTTGAGTCTCCATTCATTGTAGAGGTAAATAATTTGCCTTATTTGGCAATTTACCCGTGAATTGGCTTGAATCTCATTTTGTCTTTGAGTGAATAATTCAACAGTGATTTGCTTCACGAATGCAAGTTTACTAAATAATTTTCACCCAAAATGCATATTTCCTTTTCTATTTTTTGATAACTATTAGAAGATTTTAATAGAAATGAAAAGAAATAGGGAGGATAATTCCTCATGTACAATGATTTCGTACACCTTTTGACAACGAATTCACACTTCCTTTGGCTTTTCATAAGTTTAATGTCCAAACGGCTAGTCAAATATATAATATGTTCTATTGTGTTGGTGAATCACCAAAGACCCTCCAATGGTCCAGAAGCCCAAGCGGTGAAGCTAATAGAATCCCCTTGTTAATCTAGAAGACTTAAATTGATTAGAAAAATCTTCAAGCCTTTCAATTGAACAATCCTGTATGTACTTGAACTCTCTTAAGCCGTGGTTCAAACTGTCGTTCTGCCCCAGAATGTCTCAGCCAAGATGTCTCGGTCTTGGGGGTGACCGGAAAAATAAGTAGGGGGTTTCTCTTGATTTTGTTTCAGTTTATCTCAGGTTGTCTCACCATTGTCTCGGTTGAGACGTCGCATTTTTTCAACTGACCGGGACTTACCTCAAGACCAAGACTTCAAACCATGTTCCAGCAAATAAGATTGGTATTTGGTAAACCTTCGAAGTTAGGCCTCGATGCCACTAGGGATAACACCTATCTCATCAGACTGCAATTTTCTAAATATCATCCATCAAAGTTGAGCTTGATTCTTCCAACTTCCAAATTTTCCAAGATACCTTCTGGTCTCCTTTTGTTTTTGTTCTAAAATATCTTCCTACCATTGAATCTGTAATCATTTCTTTGGAATCTTCAAATTGATACTCATTTAATTTTATTTAACCATATGCCTTCAAATATGGAACTTGTTGAGCCCTTCTTGTCTTGAAAATTTTACTTGTTCCTTTCTTCCACAAGTATCAACGGAATTCTGTTGGTGGCTAATATCTTCCAATGATTCTTATCACTTTCCAAGTGCACTAATAGGTGAATCTGCTATCAAGTTCTTATTTTCTAAAGGACCACACCAATTGGTTAAGGAGCTGTTCGTTCTAGGAAATTTTAAATAGATGAAAATGTGGTCAACACTCGCTTCAGCTGTCCTACACACAAAGAGATCCACACACACAAAACAAATATATATTTGAGATGAACTATATTTTCATGGATATGGTGATCCATGATGCATATTTCCATATAATACGGAAGAGAAACAAAATTGTATGAGCATCATGTACCGCCGTTTAATGTAGAAGGAGAACACAATTGTAAAAACATCATGCACCTTAGAAATGATTGTTTGCCGCTGCAAACCTTAGAAATGAATCTACTTGCGCCAGCTAGCAAACCTATTCACCTGACTTTAGGGCCTCTTTCCCCGGTAAGAAGAAGTCAAAGACCAAGAAATGATTGTTTGCCGCTGCACTCTTTGTTGAAGAGGATGGCTATGATGTTTCTATATTTGAACAACATCCCACCATGAAGTCTGGAGATGACAACAGAGAGGCGAATGAAGACTCCTTAACAATTGCTTTTTTTGGTAAGAAGAAATCATCAAAATCCAAGAAAAACAATAATCTAATTTCTGCCTTCGAGCAACCTTCTGTGAGAGGCGTTAGTAATGAAACTGATGGAAAGTATGATGTCAAAGTTAATAAACAGGGAAGTGAGGATGTGGTAGAGACAGCCAAGAAGAAGAAGAAGAAGAAGAGTGGATGGACTGCTCAAGGGGAGTTGGGTCTGGAAAAAATTCTCGCTGAGCTTGGTGAAGACCCTCCTCATCCAAAACCACCTGCCCCTGCCCCGCAAGAAGAGAAGGTTCAAGTTCAGCCCTAACCAGTTGGCCCAGTTGATGCTAAAGGTGGGGAGAAGGAAGCTGAAGCAGAAGGTGGGGAGTCTGCAGCTGCAAAGAAGAAGAATTAACAACTTCTAATAGAAATGGGTCTGTTCGTTTGGAACCAAACGAACAAAGCCGAACAGAAAGAGTTTGTTCGGTTGGTTTAATATTTTTTTTAAAAATGGGCCTGCTCGGTTGGAACCAAACGAACAAACCTATGCTGTTCGGCTGGATCCAACCGAACAAAAAGTGTTTGTTCAGTTGGTTCCAACCGAGCAGACTTGAAATTTTAACTGAGAATGATAATCGAGAGACGAGGCGTATGAGTTGCAGAAGACGATCGAGTGTTTGGCAACAATGGAGGAGGCGAACGGCCGGGGCATCCAGACAACAATGGGGTTTCGTTGGAGAGGACAGCTTGGCAGAGGGGTTTGAAGTGGGGTGTTTTGAATAAGCGGGGTGCTTTCAATAAGTGGGTATTTTTTGGTGAGGTGCTTTAATAAGTGGGTTGTTTTCACAGAAATTGGGGTGCAAATAAAACTTCCTCTATTGCTTTGAACCAGAGAATTTGTGATTATGAAGAACTTTTTCTTAGCTGCTGAGAAAGCTTGTTGTGATACTGGTCCTTCTATTACCTGCAACTTTTCATTACCTCTGTTTAGATTCTTGAGGTAACATAAATCTGTTGTCTGTGCAGGTACTCAAGAAATTGGATATGATACGAAAAAATGATATTGAGCGTATATTAGCAGAGCGTAACATATTAATCACAGTCAGAAACCCATTTGTGGTAATGTTCAAGATTTAAGTTTATTTCATTTCTAATGTCTTAAGTACTCTCAAAAAATGTGAAATATACTTTTTGTGTGCCTAGATGATTTCAAAGCTAGACTTCATGACATGAGTCATCCATGTGTTCCATTAGTGTGGGATGTGATTGTGCTTCCAACCTTGTATTTTATGTTCTTATTGTCTATTATCTTATCTTGAAGTTGCTAACCATCCTGAGAAGTTGGTTTACTTGGAGGAAGATGTTTAACATTTTCAGTTTGTGGCATTTGAGGTTATCATAATCTAATGTAAATAAAAATATATTAATATGGTGTCATCATTTCTGCAGGTCAGATTCTTTTATTCATTCACCTGCAGGGATAACCTTTATTTGGTTATGGAATATCTCAATGGAGGTGATCTATACTCCTTGCTTAGAAAAGTCGGTTGCTTGGAGGAAGATGTAGCTCGTATCTACATTGCTGAACTGGTTTGTTTGGAAACTTAATGCTTAGAATTATGCTCATTTTTTCTTTTTTGGTTTATCTAATGAAGGTAATATAATTTTCTAGGTTCTTGCTTTGGAATATCTCCACTCCCTGGGAATAGTGCATCGTGATCTGAAGCCAGACAACATATTGATTGCTCACGATGGGCACATAAAGGTCTGGTGTATGAATTTTGTAATTATTCTGAGTTTTTGTTTAATTTTCTTGGATATAAATTCAAACCAGTGCAGTAGGTCTTAGATTCTTAGAATGACTTCGCTTTTACTTAAAAATTTACAAGAGAACACATGTCATTCAATTATCAAACTTTCTGCACAATCTCAGGGCTCACCATCCAATACTATATGCAGATGCTGATTAAATATACACTTATATACTGCATGATAAATCTCATGGCACATGTGTCTGGTAGGATGAAGCATTGACTTTAAATTTTCATCATAGTCTGACTTCGAATGAGTGTAAGTTTTATTTTGTATTAGCAATCTTTTATATCATTGATTAAAACGCTGATTCTCGTGTCTTACCAGCTTACAGATTTTGGACTATCAAAAATTGGTCTTATCAATAGCACAGTTGACTTGTCTGGATCTGAGACAAATGATAGTGCTCTATTAGATGCCCATGACGTGCAGACTTTTGAACATACTCAACAAACAGAGGAGAGAAGTCGGCGGTCAGCTGTTGGCACACCTGACTATTTGGCACCTGAAATCCTTCTCGGAATTGATCATGGTTTGGACACAATCTGCATTCAGGTCTTTTCCGAGTATACTAGACAGTTGAAGTTACCTCCTGGGCATTTCTGCAGGTTATGCTGCAGACTGGTGGTCAGTGGGAATTATCCTATTTGAGTTTATAACTGGAATTCCACCTTTCACTGCTGAACGTCCTGAGGTACTCATTATATTTTCGAATATTCCTTTCTGAAATTACATTTTCTACATTACAGTGCCTTTCATAAAATGCTGTTTCGAAGGGATTATTATTGATATATGCAAAAAAATAAGAATTAGTTATGTACTATCTGGTGCTGTATCAACTCATTTCAGTCAGCAGCATTGATAATGAATGAGCATTTTATATGAAACTCGGGAAACTTATCCTGCAGATGACAAAGAACAAAGGTAACATAATAGAAACATTTAAGGAATGAGATAGTTTAGTTTACAAATGCCAAGGGGGACTTGCATATTAAAACACTTTTTTTGAGTTGTAGGCACATGATAGTATGCCTCACTTGTAAATCTTGATTTACTTGCTGCTTTCCATTGATCATTGATCAGTAGATACAATTGTATATGCATGTTTAGTTTGTGAGGACTGATGCTTTGAGTAGGTAATCTCCTTTGTCAGATTATGAATTCCAGAATGTGGAGTGGAGACTGAAAAAGTCAAATTGTGTTTTTTTTTTCGGTTGGGGGAGAGGTGAGGGGGTGGGGTTACAACTAGTACCTTGGGGACTGACTTTGTTTAAAGAACTTAAATGGTGGAAAAGCATTTCTCTCGAGTCTCGAAGCAAAACCTGTTTGGGGTAGGCTTGAAGACTAATGGTTTCTGTCAAATATATAAACTCAGTCTTTGTTGATAATTTCAGATGAGATGATTACAATTTCACCCCCTTTTGCAGCTTGGCATAGTTTCATGAGTTATTCTGAATATGCAAAGTACCCATGTTTAACTAGTGTTTACTTTTCATACTAGAAGGGCTCGGGTGCAACACTTCTGATTCTTTTCAGTTTTTTTTCTTCCTTTTTATGAAACTTTGCAGAACGTGTCTAAGTTCTACGATTCTCAATAGAAAGCTTTTACATGAAAAGCATAACACTACACTACATATGTTCATTTTGCTAGATATATATGACATAAGTCATTATATGGGAGTCATTATATATCCCATATAACCCTGTTGGTATACAAAATATTTTCCTTTGAAACAAACTTGCATGTATCTAAAGCCATTGTGAGTTTTATTTTTTAGGGTTTGCAAGATCAAGATAAAAAAATTCGGCAAATTTTCAAAAATTTCAAGATTTTGTTTTCAGGTTTTGAGCAATTTTGAACTCTGACCATTTTCAACTAGCTACTATACAGTACCTTGATGAAATTTTGGTGAAACTTTGAGATTTCGTTTGAATTTTGGCTATGACCAAAAACTACCATAACCAAGGTTTAAAACTTCGCTGGAAATGCATCAATATCTGTGTTGCATTCTGATTCTCTTACCTGTTCCCTTGCAACATTGCAGCTCTTAGACCAGGGTTTACAGCCCTCCTCTCAAACTACCATTTTAAATCCAAATGATTTTGGTGACTGCATGTGTATTACTCGGGTATTTCTAATTCATACTCCAAGTATATTACAAGTCCTTGCGTGCACCAGCCACATGCTATGGAGCTGTTATTTAGGCAAACAAGTCCATCTAAGTATATGTTTCTCAGTTCACCTGTCATGCGATGCATTATACTTTTCTTCATTGTAAGCTTTAGGAATGCCAAAGGCAAGTTTGTATGGTGCCACACAAGTCTCTTGAAAAAGGGACTCAAAAAGTGACCACACTCTTACATCAAGAATGGTCAATCCCTTGTCCCTGTTATCCTTTTCTTTTTCGGGTGAGATATTGGAAGCTTTCAAGATATCATGATTGATGAAGTGCTCCACAAGGAAGTGTTTTATTGATTTATGCTTAGGGAGTCGGAACCAATGTCAGAAATTGTGATCTTGGCTATAAAATGAGTCTGAGAAATGCGCATGGTGATCAAACAATTTCTGCCTGTTTTATACACAGTAATTGCATCATATTGATAACAGGATGAAATGCACTTTATTTTGAGTTAGCGGGCTTGTAAAGACATAAGAGTACCATAAAAACTACCATGGTGCAAAGAGTATGTCAACACTCAAGATTCAAGGGGCCACTCACGTTCATGAATTCTCCTGCACACCTCTCCCCTAAACACAAGTTTTGTTGACATTTTTTTCCTTGTTAGGTGTAATCGCCCTTCAACTTCATTAAAATTTGCGTTTTCCTTCTAAGGTCTAATTATATTATATTTATTGTTCATTCTTATGTGGACTGATTTTTTTTTAACTTTGTACATTCTTGACATAAAGTTGGTTCAAACTAGAAAGGAGGAGCATTATTTTATTAACTTTTCCACTGTTTCATGGCTGGGCAGATAATCTTCGACAACATACTTAACAAGAAAATCCCTTGGCCTGCCGTTCCTATTGATATGTCTTATGAGGCCCAAGACTTGATTAACAGGTTAGTTGCCACTGAGTTCCTTATGCAGCTTAGGGTGGCTGGTAATTGTTTGACATATTATAATGCCATTATCCTCCTTTTTAGATTGTGCCATAAGGTTTGGGTCCCAACATTAAAGTGGAGTCTAAAGCTAGGAGCTCGTTCAGTCATCACACGTATCAAAACTCATAACCAAAGGGTGGGTATGGGTTATAACAGGGAGAACATGTCAATTAGAATTGAAACAAACTAATAAGTGACTGACACAGAAAATCAACCTGATTGGGATGATTTTTGGTGTAGGAGATCTCCTAGATAGACTCACAAGTGCTCAATCCCACCCAAACACATGTATACCTTGTGTACTAGTAGGCTAATGGTTACAACCTATACAACTTGTACCTTTGGTTTACTCTATTTATGTTTAAAAGGGCGCAGAAGAAATTTTCATTTGATGGCTTAATTTATAATTTAACAAATACTATTTTGCAGGTTCCTTATTCATGGTCCAGATCAGCGCTTGGGAGCAAATGGAGCATCAGAGGTTGTTTTCCATTATCTATGTATCTGTCATTGGTTATTAATGAACAAATCATGTTGGTGCACTATGGAGCCTTGAGAAAACTCAAACTGATGTGCTCTAAATTTTCCCGTCTTACTCTTGTGCACTTTTTTATAGGTAAAAGCACATCCTTTCTTCAAGGGAGTCAACTGGGACACCCTTGCCTTACAAAAGGTAGGGATGCATGCTCTTCTTAATGATTTGGAAGATATACTGCTTGTTCAGAACTTTGGGTACCTTGCATATTGTGCACTGTGATGTGTGTGTGTGTGTGTGTGCGTGCACGTGTGTATCTAAAGAACATGGATAAATGAGGTATGTTTCTCTAACTAATACATGTACATTAGAGAGATAAATATTGGGCATTCTTGTCTGACAAACTATTTTTCATACGCAGATCATCCTTTTCAGGTAGCAGAAAATCTACAAGAGAAACAATGCTTTATGATTTTTCACTTTTATAAATGACCTTTTGTAGATGTCTCAATGGAGACTTGATCAGATTGCATTGCACGTCAGACAACGGCCTCATACAATTTATCTATTAGACGGCACCACGCGTCAGACAGTGCCTCGTGCAATTTATCTATCAGACGGCACTGCACGTCAGACAATACCTCGTGCAATTTATATATCAAATGGCACCGCACATTATACTGTGCCGTATACGAGTGCCTCCCACACAAAGTGCCCATTTGGTACTTGCATACAACACTAAGGCGATAGATAATTGGAGCAGCCCAACACTATGGGCACTTATATTAGTTATTGCAGGGAAATGATGGTATCGTTCTCGAAGACGACATTGTAGCATTATCGTCTCATGTGTTCTCCCACTCCCCTACCTCATCGATGGGAGAGGGAGAGACGTGGAGAAATTTAGGAATTGAAGAGAGAGTTGTGGAGAGATTTTTGGGAACAAACGATTAAGGCATTAATATATGCTTTATTATTTTAGGCAACGTTATGGAGGTAGGGGAATACGGAAAGACATAGGATAGAGGTTGACGTTTTGCGTAGGTTGGAGAGATTTTAGGACTTGAAACGTTTTCGTTTCAGGAAATTAATTTTTTTTTAAATATTTTGCAATGACATTTTGTGTAGGTTGGAGAGATTTTAGGAGTTAAAAACGTATTAGTTTCAGGATATTAATTTTTTCCAATATTTTGCAATGACATTGAGTAGGGACTTTTTTGGAATAGGCTAAAAAAGATGGAGAGCATGCCACCTCAGCAGGTCTCTGCTTTAGTACAGATAATAGATGTGATAATATGACATGTATGTCATTACTCATTAGTCCTTGTAAAAAAAATGTCATCACTCATTGGTCATGACCTCCAAATTTGAGTGTTTTCAAGCTCACTCCTTGTGACTTAGTCTAACATTCTATCCATATTTTTGTTGACAACCACATTACTCTAAAAGCTTAAGCTGTTAGAGGGAGGCGTAATTATGTATTATATCAAAAGGTCCATGGGTCTAACAGAAGTGGAGTGCTGGCCACACAACACTCCAATAACAATTTTCTCAAATTCATATTAAATCGTATTATCTTGTGTCTTTCCATGTAAATAGGATCTTTAAATTTTAAACAGGTTTTGCATATTCATAGAAACTTTAGTAATTTCTTCCTATTGACAGACATTTTTTCCTTTACCTTTATTATCTTCATTAACCACTTGTGTTTGTTTGTAGGCTGCCTTCGTGCCAAACCCTGACAGTGCAGATGATACAAGCTATTTTATGTCACGATATTCTCAAATTTCTAATGGAATATCAGAAGATCATAATTTTAGTGATTCTTCTTCTGACACAACTGATTCTTGCTCAAATTCTGGACTTGAGGTAGATGCACATACACATCAATCAACTAACTTCTTCACATGGTTAAAAAAATGGGGATTATGGCTTACTTCAGTGTTGATTGACACTTAAAAGTTTCTTGCAATGGGTATTCTGAATGACAAATCATCTCTATCTTTTCTTTGGTTCTACATTTATTTCATCCAGTACGTACGTGAGTTGAAGTCTTTGCTCAGTTATGAATTAATTACATTAGTTTTCTTGGCATTTTTCAGCTAATAATAACAGAAAACATGAGTCAAATACTGAAATAGGATTCATGTTGCCTACCTCAGATAGTTGGGATAAGGCGTAGATGACGATGTTTGTGAGGGTAAGATTCATTGGAGGTGGAAAAATATAGTAGTCACACATAGCAACCCATAGGACCGAAAGAAATTGCTAAATAAGAAACCTCAACAAGCAAACCAATTTAGGCAAGAGTGAAGGGAATCCTGTAGCTTTGGCTTTTATTTTCAAAGATCAGATAAAGACCAACCATATCGTGAAAGCAAACTATCTTAATGGAATTTCAGGTAGCGCATCTACTGAAGTTGGACACGCATCTTTACAAACTTTAGGACACTCTTCTCGTTATCACCTTATTTTCATTTTTAGATATGTTGATTAAGGAGGTCCAGACTTGAAAAGAGGTTTGCAAACTGCTATACTTGATCTTCTAGTCCACCATTGGCCTCGGAATTTGGAAGAGTACCCTTGCATTTCTTGGTGGAACCCAGGAATCAATTTTAAACATTTCTTCAAATGGGACATACTAGCAGATGGGCAAATGTTTGTGTTGGATTCAATTCTCAATTTGACATCCCCTGAATAGCCTCGGCATCACAAGATCACAGCGAAGAAATAAATTGGAAGTGATATTTGGTGCAAGGAATTGACCAGCATCTTTGTAGCATCTATTGACCCTTCACAATCCATAGTCAAATATATTAAAGCCATTATGTGAATTTCTGGTTATTCCATAGTCAAATATATTAAAGCCATTATGTGAATTTCTGGTTACTAGGGAATATCTAAGCTTTGTTGACATATATCAGGCGTTTGAACTGCTGTGACATGACTTTCAGTATGACAGTGGGAGTTGAATGTTTTCATGACCCCACAGAATTCTTATCTTTCTGTTGGTTATCGTTTGACATCAAAAGTTTCCTCATAAATTGTACACTGATATATTTACAACATTTTAGAACCTACTTGATATGGAATTTCACTTTAATTAGATGTGGTTCATGTTAGATTTAACTAAAGGGTTGGGCTCAGGGACCCCTTTTCTCTGACCCCTCCCAGTGTTCGTGTGCTCAGCTGTGGATTTCAAGAATCCAACGGTGGTTTCAGCGCCAAGCTGGCATCACTTTTGGCGGCACTGACAACCACCGTTGAATTCGTGAAATCCACGGCCAAGCGCGCTAACACCGGGAGGGGTCACAAAAAGGGGGTCCTCGGAGCCTGAGCCTTAACTAAATTCCTTGATTATCTGTTTTTGCCATTGTGAAGTCTCATCCCTCATGTTGCCTCTTCTTTTTCTTCCTTCTGTTCAGATGGATGAATGTGGTGACTTGGCTGATTTCAACTTTTCTCCTCTAAATCTCTCATTGATTAATTTCTCTTTCAAGGTATGCTTGTTCATCCCCAGTTCGAGTTATAAAGTGCATTTGATAAAATTTTGTACCCCAATAATGTATCTGTCATTCTTCTATTGTTGCAAAAATGTGAGTTTCTTTCAAACATTCTGTCTATACCCTTAAGGTAGTTTAATGGAATTTTGATGCTAGAACTCGGGATGTTGGCTGCTAAAATTGATGAAACTTCGTAGTAACACCAATGCCCTCAGATCTAGGAACTGAGTTGGTTTGACCTGAAGTTTTGATCATTCAACGTCAGACCCAACAATTCAGTCCAAGATACGAGTGTTGGATTCATTAAGACAGTTCATATTTGGCATTTGCGCATAGATCATCCTCAGCAAATAATATTTTTCATAGTTGACACTGCTGCTCAGGTAGATGGTGATCTTATGTAAAAGGACGTGAGGTTTTGACAGGTTCAGTTCAGTGTGCCTGTCAAGTGATACACATACGTTCATTTTGGATTGGTTGCTGATCAAAAATATGTTTTTGCAGAATTTGTCGCAGTTGGCATCTATTAACTATGATGTGCTCTTACAAAGTGGGAAGGATCCATCAAAGAGTTCATCCCCATCAAGAGGCCCAGATTCATAGCTCATTACTCTTTGTAGTGCAGAATTCTTCTTCTTATTCATGAGAGAGGGGGGGTGGGGTGGAGGAACAAAAAAAATGGGATCAGCTTGGAATGTAGGCATCTTAAGGTCTCCAAGCAAAGAAGGCTGCAAAGATGCTGGTCAATGAGAGTTCTTCGAGCATGCTCAGCATACAAAAAAGGTTTGCCGAAATTCCCAAAAATGCCGCATGACACTCTTTTGGGGCCACCGACTCTATGATGTTTGGTACATCCCTTGGTCGACCTACACACCAAAAATCAGTTGTGCAAATTTAATGCGATTTTGAAGTGTTGGTACCATAAACATGGCTTATCAACTCATCAATGTATACCCGGATATCAATATATTGCCTGATAATATCCAAATGGAATGAGTTGTAGTCACGAAAAACTGTTTCAAACTCCGCATATCTCAAACTAATTTTTCTTTAGATGCTTTTGTGATTTGCTGGTGCCACTGCTTGTGCGAGTTTAATATGATTTAGGTTCAAGAAAAGAGAGAAAAATTGGAAAGGATTGCTTACATAAACATGGTTTCCTGGTTTAATTTCACATTCAAAGAAATGGTAAAAATGTGAAATTAATGGTCTTGGGTGATCGGTTGATCCCATGGGTAGAGGGTGAACTAAACAAGGCATTGTGAAAATAGGCAAAAAATAAATACGGTATTGCTGATTTAAGTATTACAAGGGTGCCACGTGAAAAAGGAATAAAATGATCTAATTTACATCCACCAATTTTAAACCCCAGCTAGTTGGAAGGGAACATCTACGGGTACCCACCGGTACTCACATTGTAGACAAAAAATATTTTTGACAAAAAAGCTCCCTCATCCAGTATGGGTACCCACCACACCCTTTCTCCTTCGTCTTCTCTCTCTCTCCCCCTTGGCCAGCCCAACTGAGACTGCCATGTGTACAACAGCTAGCTGGCTGTGGGCTCATACAACCCAGCCGTGGTACACATGGCGGCCTCGGCTGGGCTGACCAAGGGAGAGAGAGAGAGAGAACATGAAGAAGTGGTGGGTACCCAGCTTAAAGATGTGGCCTAATTGGAATGGAAGAGGCTTCTATGCGCCAGGGCTGCACAGACCAAACAAAACGATTCTACTCGATGTCCCCATGTCAGCGAAAAAGCAAAACTACCAACGGAACCGCAACTTAGGTTTGTCGGTTTTGATTTTTTTTTCTTTTTTTTCATTTTTTTTATTCACCGACGTGGGGAACATTGAGCAAGGCCATTTTGTTTGGTCTGTACGGCCCTGGGCGCATAGAAACCTCTCAATTGGAATTAAGTCTCACAACTCATACTACCCTCGTATGTCTGCCTCAAACTAGACAGAGTATAATAATACAGTCATAGGTTTCTAAGATTGTGTCATGGCTCATATTGAGATCCGTCATCAAAGATTTACTCTTGGGTACTCAGATCCGAGTACAGTATGAGCCACATGGCACACTCTTAGAGATTGATGACTGTATGGATGTTTAGCCCAACCTTAGGTGTACCTACAGACCAAATTAGCTTGATTAGTGATCTCTAAGTATTGGATTGGAGTTGTTTTCAGGAGTTGATTTTTAACAGTTTAATTCGAAGATTATATTAGGTACAAAGATCCAAAGGTTTGAAATCACTAATCATGCTGATTTATGGTATGTAGATCTACTTAGGGATGAGCGAGTAGAACTTTGCTAACGAATGATGGACCACGTTATTAGCCACGTGGCGCACTTTTAGAGATATATGGCCGAACGGATGTTTGTCCCAACCCTAGGTGGACCTACAAACCAAAAATTACCCTATTTAGTGATTTATAAGCATTGGATTGGAGTCATTTTCATGGGTTGATTTTTAATTGTGGAATTCAAGCACTATTTTGGATGGATATATATTAAGCATTGAATGGAGAGATTTAGGAGTTGAGAGAAGAATGTTTTTGAGAGTTTTAAGCGAGAAAAAAGTAGAGATTTTAAGAAAATAAACAGAGATAATTCGAGTAGTTTGTAAACGTAGGAGAGTGAAAAAATAGGATTTTAAGGAATATTTGTGGGAGATGTTAAAATGAAAAAAAAATTGTAATGGCTGGAAGGAAAAAGAGAGTAACAGTTGGGAAGAGAGACAATGATTGGAAAGGGAGAGAAATAAGGGTTACACATAATGGCTTGCCAATGTGGTGTTCTCAACGTAGAGAGTGCGAAGCAGAACACCAAAGAGAGTGCCAAGTAAGCACTTCTATGCTTTAATATATCTATCCATACTATTATAAAGTCAAAACTTGAGTTGGGCGATGGTAGTGGACTTTCAAATTGGTTGAGGAAAAGGAAACCCCAGTGACCAAGCACTCTCGCCCTGAAAGGAGAGACCAAAATTTGGGTTGGGTGACGGTTGTGGCCGGGCTAACATGTATTTTTTATTATCCAAAATAATTGCTCAAATCCAACGGCTAAAAATCACGATATTAAGACTAAAAATAACCAATTAAACTTAGTTTTGATGCCATCAAGAGGTGAACTAGACTTCAAACTTTGAAGTCAGAAGCAGAGACACCACAGGCGGGGTTGTTCTTTGACGCAACCTTCTGTAGCAAAATTTTGATGCAGAAGTCCCTCAAATTGTAACATAATAGACTCGTGCGGGCCCACTTGCCACTTGAATGTCTGGCCCACACTATGATAGACCTACACACCAAAAATCAGCCTGATTGGTGATTTCTATCCATATGATTTGAGCACTTTTTCATACTGGGCTTTATGAACAGACCTATGAGTTGGTTCCAAGCCCATTAAGAAAAAGTGCTCAAATCCAACGGCTAGGAATCACTAATCAAACTGATTTTTTGGTTTGTGGATCCACCAAAATGTGGGCCAAACATTAAGGGAGGAAGTGGGCCCGAAAGAGTCTACTACGTGGCAAATTGAGGGACTTCTGCATCAAAATTTTGATACAGATGTTGCTATCATAGATTTTTCCTCCATCGCGGGCTGCTCAAAACAGTTGTGCCTGGAACGCACAAATTACGATACCGTCACTGGATTTCGAAAAAAAAAAAAAAAGGTATAAAAGTTCAATTGCAAGCCCTAATAAAACTGCATATTGGTGAATTCGGTCGCAGATATATTTTAAGCAGCGAGGAAGGAAGAAGGCGAAGAGTTGCGGAACGAAAATGCCGGAGTACGGTGGAAGATACGAAGGTAATGGCGAGGAATACGACGATTACAGTCAACAGAAAGGTAGCAGTCATGGCGGTCCCGACGAATACAGCGATTCAAAATCTAGGGTAATATATCTCTACTCGATTTCTTCGTTTTTTTTTCTACAATCTTTGCTGCTTGAAGATTTTGTGAGTTTGCGTGAAAGAGGAGATGAAAAACTTTTTCTGAATATCCCTCGACTATTGCTAATGTTTTCTTCTGATGTTTTGGATTTCGTAATAGTTTTCGAAATATTTCGACTGGATTTGGAATTTAAAAGTTTTAGAGTTTTTA
The DNA here is from genome assembly GCA_035048495.1 of Euptelea pleiosperma. Classification (NCBI taxonomy): domain Eukaryota; kingdom Viridiplantae; phylum Streptophyta; class Magnoliopsida; order Ranunculales; family Eupteleaceae; genus Euptelea; species Euptelea pleiosperma. The sequence goes on along the minus strand of CM068552.1, from coordinate 2,710,866 downwards.
TTTTTGTTTTGGCGGTTTATGAAGAATTTAGGGTTCGACGGTTCACGATAGGTTGATCGGATGAAATGGGTATTTTACCGTTTGAAATTTGTATTTGGTAGACAAATACAGAAATACGTGTTTCATTTTTGACAGAAAATTGGGTGAAAAGCCGCTCTTTTGGGTTGGGTTTAGTTTCTGGGTTTCAATTTTGGGGTTTTATTTTAGGACTTGGATTTCGGTTATATGTTTTTTTAGCATGATTTCGATGTCTTTGAAGAATCATCCAGAAGACGTTGTGGTACCAGAAAGAAATTCATAAAAAAATTAAATCTTTTTGCACTTTGCCGAAGTTTTACTTATTAATGTTACTGCACCATTGCATTTGCAGCATGGTTCCCGTGATTATGAAAGAGAGTCTTCAAAAAGCAGAGAGAGAGGAAGAGAAAGAGGGAGGGAAAAGGAAAGGGATAGAAACAGGGACAGGGATAGGGATAGGGAACGAGACAGAGATCGCGATCGTCGTCACAGAGACCACTACAGGGATCGGAGCGATAGAAGGGAGAGGGGCCGAGATAGAGATGATGATGTTGATTATTACCATAGTCGAGACTATGAGAGGTGATAACTGATAAGCCCATAACTGCCTCATTGACATATAATTGGAAGATGTTGTATTGCAACCTACTGAGTTGATGTCTATTCTATTGTTCATTGCCAATAATTTTGAGAAGTTGTGCATACCGTTCTACGAGTAATACTTGCTATTCTGTTGTTTTGAGAAACGCATTGATGTACTAATGTACATTATCGGAATTTGCACCCAATGATCCTTGCATGATGCTTTGATTGACTTGATAATCACGAAGATATGTATTGGACTCAAAATTTGGTGTCTACTCAATTGTTCTGATTCCAACAGTGTGCACATTCTTTATCTGTTCATAAGTTGATTGTGGAATATTGATATAATGATATTTCCAGGCGTAGAGATTATGATAGAGACAGAGATGGGCGCCATAGACATAGATCTCAATCTCGTTCAAAATCAAAAGGTAGATCTGATCATAGATCAAGGTCTCGTTCTCGGTCACGATCAAAAAGGTAAATCATACTACTTTCCAACAAAGTTCGTAACTAGATGTCTATTATCGACCTTTTGAATTATTGCTTTGTGTTGTTGGAATTGATTGCCAACTAAGGTTATTGTGTTGCCATTCCACTTCTATATATTATATTTGTTAGAATGGTTGCTACTGCTTGCACCACTATAGTCATAAGCAGTGCTTACTTTGTGAATCTACTTGTTGATGCATCGGGAGTGTTACATTGTAATGTTAGACCTGGGTTTTTGTTTATCTTGAAAATAATGTAGGCCAAAGAAATTCCTTAAATGGTCCACAGATGTATAAAAACAGTTCACAAATAGTTCTCGAATGGGCCACAGGGTTGATAGAGAGAACAATAAACAATAGATGCAATGAACAATAAAGAAAGATGGCAAGAAGAATCTTTAAATATCAGTGAAACTAGGGGTACCTTGTGAAGTCTCACCATCAGCTATGTTGTCGGAAATTTCCAGACCTAGAGAAGAGCATTTGCAGTAACATATAAAACAGCATAAAGAAGAGCGAAACATAGCCCACAAGTTGAATTATTCAATAGAATTCATGCCTTCACATATTGTGGGTATCCTCTAATTTATAGACTACAAGGGCTCTTATTTTAGAAGTAAATTAGACTCCTAAATAAGTAATAAAGCAAAAAAAAAAAATCAGGAATTAAATCCTATTTGAACAAGGAAATGAAGAAAAATGAAACCCAAATAAATCTTGTGAACAACTATTCACTCAGCCCAGCCGAGATGACTCAACTTAACAACATTAAAAAGAACCAAATAAATGTTCTGAATATGTGGCGGGATTTAGATTTCCTTTTGACACCGCTTATCTGTACTTTTTAGCCTTTCTTTTCCAGTTGAAGATATGCTCAAGGTGTGCGCATCAACTTTTTATTCAAAATACTCTGAACAAAGTAATATGATCAATTGGCTTCGTGGAATGCATGGTGAAGCCGTGCACAGTATCATTTCAAAATATTCAGTTGGAGTAATCATAGAATCTGCCCATATTATTTGGAATTGAATGCACGGAATTGTTCAAGAAGGTAGAAGACATTTATGCATGTGGAGTTCAAAGAAATATGTGCTGTATATACGATTTCTATGAGAAGCCATGAGGTACTGTGCATACAGTGAATTAGTTTGTTTTGAAGTGGAATCATTGCTGAGTTGCAATTTTTGGTCACTTTAGTAAATTTGTCAATCTCATTAAGCAGATTTTTTTGGTGGCCAATGCACATTAATTTCTCATTTGAAGACAGTGATCCTAATATTTGCCTCTTTCTTTTTGTTTGCTAGAAATTGTCTTCTTCACCTGTTTTATTTTTTGTGCGGAGACTGCTTTATGTATTTGCTCTTGGAAATGAAAGTATTTGCGAACTGATTTGTCTTTGCAGCAAACGGATTAGTGGTTTTGACATGGCGCCTCCTGCATCTGCAATGCTAGCTGGTGCTGCTATTGCAGGTACATGTCCTTTCAATCTAACTGTATTCTTTATGTGCTGCCATATTTTTGTTTGTAATTAGCTTGGAAAGCTCATATCAAATTGCATGGTGTCATGGGTAAGGCATACTCATTTGTCCTTTCATTGTCAGTTTTAGCAACTTAAACCTGCAATGTCTGGATGGCTGTATTAAATTCTTTAATGTTATTTGCTCGGTGAATTAATTCTGAAACTGAGAGGCGTTTTGGTTTTTTGTTGTTTTTGGTGGCTGTTTCTTTGTTTCTGTGTCTATTTGTTGTTGTAAGAAGGCAATGTTGGGCTACTTGTCCCACTGGGCTGCCAATGGGCGTGAGCCGACTACTGTAGCTTTTATGTACAAGGAGGAATCAATGCACTGGTTTGATGGATCTTGTTCGTCTTCAACCAGCAACTATTGCGTTTTTTGGTAGTCTTGCAAATATTTCCTTCTGTACTTGAAAATGATGTAATCCTTTTGTATCTTTGATAAATTTTATTATGAGGTTAGGACATTCTTAGATCAATGAGCACATTTGAAGATGAGGCAGTGTGTTTTGCTTTTTGTGCTTATGATAATAGTATGGCAGCATGACTTTTTGTCTTTGTATGGCGATGTAACTTAATTAGCTTTTGCAGGTCAAGTGCCTGGGACCACTCCTGCCATTCCTGGAATGTTTCCAAATATGTTCCCATTAGCGCCTGGACAGGTACTTCATCTACTTCTTATTTATGTAAGGAATATGGATATAAGTCCTGTGGTTTATTAAAATTCGGTTCTATATTTGTGTGCATGTAGCCATTCGG